>JAWZYU010000021.1:21177212-23864712 GCA_038380435.1 Ryuthela nishihirai
GTAGTACACACCGAACCCACCAATATTCGTCATAGAATATGTGACCGCAAATGCAGCCCGGTGCTGGTAGGGGGCGCAGACGAGTCCGCGGAGGATCTGGTAGCGCGACTGTACGTCACAGCCGCCGATGTGCGTGACAAGCCCGGTGTTTACGAGCAGGTACGCCGATCACTACTCCGCCGTTGTGCCGCCTGTATCAACGTTGGTGGGCGGACGTTTGAACATTTGTTGTAATGATCTCCAATAAATGTCACTCTGGAAACCTCTGTGTCTGTCCTTCATTTCCGGCTCCTCACTGAGTTTGTGGCCGCATATTCTATGACGAATATTGGTGGGTTCGGTGTGTACTACCATCCCCTCACGTTTGGGCCATGAATTCAAGAACACCCTGTATATCAATTAACAGCAAATATATGTGACGAATACTGTGTACTGTGTATCAAATAGGCTAGTTCGGTTAGAAATACCAGGTTTTACATGAGAATTGAAAACACGAACCTCCCCCCCCCCCAAAAAAAAAAAAAGAAAAACACTGCATAGCACTACTGAGGCTGGTGTAGTAGACCCGCCTCGAAGGTTCTAGAGTTTAGAGCCTCAACAAAAGGCCGCGGTATAAACACTGGCGAACCGAGTATTACGTCTCAGATTAAAGTCAGGTACTATGTTGTGTTTGGTAGTGGCTCTTTACTTAATGGTGAGTTTATTTTAAAACTCGGTTTATGACTTGAATAGTGCACTGTGCTTATAATTATCGAGGTTTATTCTGTACTTTAACACTGCGCCTTAGAATTTTTAATAAATTTGCTCATGGCTACTGATCTAAGGGACCTTAGTTCAAGCCTCGGGTAAGGCATGGATGATCGTGTTGTTTTTCTGCTCAGGACCTGTCATCCTCACAGATCATCTACTATAGCATATACATAAACTGACAGGCTCCTATCAGATCTCTGGGGCAAACTATTGCTTAAGGAGTTATTTATTTTATATATTTATTAAAATAAAAAATAAAATTGGAACCATGTCTAATAAGAGCGGAATTGCAACCACCGGTGAAAATATTGCTAACCATATTCGCCACATTATATATATATAATTAGATATAACTTATTCAAGTTTTCACCACAAGTCAATGATTTATTGTGTACGTACTGAACACCTCTGCTCGATATTATTTAAGGCCGAAATCTTCCCCTTGAAGTGAGTTCAGCATACACATTCGTATCAGAATAATATGACCACCTACCATAGTATACGTATGGTAGGTGGTCATATTATTTAGATACGACTGTATATAAACAATAACCAAACAGAAAAGAAGAGGAAACAAAATGCATCCTTTTCTAACTATATTAGCAATAACAAACTACTTGCTACAAGTCTTACCAACTCTAACACAAGACTGTTATTATAGACAGTATTCATTACTTTAACTTGTCTGGTATGCCGTATATCTCACGATTAAACCACAAATTACCACCATCAATTAGATCAAAAGCCATTTTGAAATCTAAGAATCTATGAATAACAAGTTTCTGAAACTAAACATTTTTAAGAATCTGTTTAAACAAAAAAGTTATCAATATCTTCCCTAACACTTCTGAATCCACACTCAGTTGACCATCATCCAAATTCTTCATTCTATTATGCAAAATAATGCAAAGATTTTTAATGTAACAGAAAATAGACTGCTTCCCCCATAATTATACAGGTAATAATATATAAATACAGATAATAATATTTCTGGTGAAATTCTTAATGAGCGCCTTCATACAAAAAAAAAATTAAAATTTGAATCAGCCATGTGAAAACAGAAGCATTCCCAGCTGCAACGATTTCAATAGCAATTTCATCTCCCACTGGGGATTTATATAGTTTTTATTTAGAGTCAGTCAGAGTAACTTTAGATTCTGATGTAGGGTTAATGGTTTGATAATAACTGACACATTCTACAAACACCGGGACATTTATAAATGTGGATTTCTCCTGATGGGTTGCATAGGAATATGATAGATTACATATTAATTAACAGAAAATAGGCTAGGTCGGTTAGCAATACCAGGTTTTACAGGAAAGTTGAAATTAGGTCTGATCATTACATTGTCAAAAGTGTCTTGCAACTGAAGCTTAAAAAATGTTGTGTTAAGGATAAAAAGTTCGCCTTTAACAATGAAGCTCTGAAAAAATCAGATATAGCTAAAGCTTACCATGATAAATTGCTGAGTCATTATGGGATTCGTGGGTTGTTTGCTACAGACGTTCAGGAAGAATGGGACAGTTTTAACTAGGCTTTTTTAAAAGAAAAATGCTCTTTTGGGTAAAAAGGGGCAGAAGAGACAAAGTTATTTGAAAGATAAGGCATTGGAGCTTATATTTGAAAGAAAGACCTTCAGGAATAACCATCATCAACAGCCTACTATACCTAATAGAAGGAATCACAAAGAATTTAAATATGTGTGTAGATAATCAGTTGAAGGCTGGTAGGAATCTTTGGCTTCGTAGCTTGGGTGACAAAGCAGAGGAAACATCTAGACAGCGTAACAGCACAGATCTGCATCAGATTCTAATGTTTTGTATGCATTGAGTGGTAAATGTGGTTAGGTTACTGAAGGTGAGGATTCTCTCATGGGTAGGTGGACTGAGCGTTTCAGTTTTGTTCTAAACAATGTAGTTTATTGTCTACCATTGTTTCTAATAATGATAGATGCATCAGTGAATTCGATATTGTCCCTATATCACAATTGGAAGCTAACTTGGCTATCTATAAATTAAAACTACCCGAATTCCCAGGGATAGATCAAACTATGTACTACTGAAGTGTGTGCAGCTGGGAATGTTTCTGCTGTCACATATCTCACCGAAATAGATTTCTCAGTCGGTGGGGCGTCACGCTCGTATTCTGCAGTTCTCAGGTGCGAGTCCCACCTGGGTGAGCATTGAGATTTATCTCCGCAAAACTCGCCGCCATGCCCACGGTCAGTAAGGGGATATCGATGGGCTTGAAAGGTCGCCGTCTGTCAGATGGGACATTGAACTGTGGCCCCGTGTATGGGAGAGCCATACCCTGTGCACGTTAAAAAATTTCTGGATGACTTTGACAGGAGGCTACCATCTGTCTCCCAACAGCTGTTCCAGTAGGTCCCCTCCCCAAACCTTCGCAGAGCCTTCGGGATCCATTGTCGCCTGATCATTTAGTCCATTGTGTGCAAAAAAAGTGTCGCTCAGAGGTAAAACAACCCCACTCTGACCGAAATATTGAATATTTTTTATGGTAAAGGTGTCTTGCTATGGATTTGACCAGATCAATTACTATACATATTTTTAAGAAAGGCAATCGCGGTTCTTGTGATAATTATACGGGAATCAGTCTACTTTCTGTCCCATGTAAAGTACTTTGCATTATTGTGTTTCATAGTATTAAGAATTTTGTTTTTTGAACAACTGCATGAAAGCAGCACGTGGATTAAGACGTGGTACGAGATGTAAGGATCAGATGTTTTCATTTAGGTAGATTCTTGCGAAATGTTTCGAGTTTTAGAAACCTATAGTAGTAGCTTAGTGGATTTCAAAGAGGCTTTTGACTCTGTCGATCGTCATAATTTGTGGTGAGATCGTATAGTTTACCAGACAAGTTAGCACAATGAAAGCTCTCTATAATAACATTGAATCGTGTGAGAGAGTTGTTAAGGCTTTTAGCGATTGGTTGAGCATTGCTAGTGGAGTTATACAAGGGTGAATTTTATCTCCTTTTCTCTTTAATTTGGTTATTGATTATGTCATCTGGAATTCCATGGAAGAGAAAGATTTTAGCCGTAAATGGCCTGAAATAGTTTGGTTTCTTCTAAGGTTAGTTATGATAGTATAACGTGGACTCTTTGTAAACAAGTTAGCACCAACTAGGTTAGTGTTAATTCGGTAGTTCTTTTTTTCTTTTCAAAACTAATCTCCAATGCCTTATCAATAAAATAATCTCGTCTCCTCTGCCACATTTTACCCAAAACAGTGCTGTTAGTTTCAAGAAAAACTTCAGAAGTAAGTTAACGATGATTATCATTATGACTAAGAACCTATCATGGTACGCTTGGCTTTGTATGGATCGTCAGAGCTTCAGTGTTAAAGGTAAACCTTTGTAACCTTAGAAAAACATTTTTTTAGCTTCAGTTGCAAGACACTTTTGACAAGGTAATGGTCAGACCCAAATTCAAACTCCCCTATAAGATTTGTTTCAATAACCCCTATAAGATCCCTAAAAGACCTTCACTGTTAAAGGAAGTTCCTCTCACCTTAGTACAACACTTTGTTCTATTGCATCTCTGTAAAATAAATTCTAATTACTAGCAGTTTGTCATCATTTCCTATTTTGCATAAGAGTTTTGAACCATTTTTCAGTTTCCTAGTATTTGTTCCTTGACTTTCGACTCGATAAAGGTTTTTTAAAAATGCTTCGATATTAAAAATCTTCATGAAGTATCCAACAAAATGATATATATTAGCAAAAAACTATCGGAACGTAATATTTTTCATTACTATCTATATCTCAATCGTAAAATTTCATCCTGTGTAGAGGTGATGAACAGCTCCCATTTCTGAAAAGATCGACCGAAACTGGACAGATGAATAAGAAACATTTCCATGTTAATAGAGAGTCCAATTCGAAGATCCGTAATTTCTACAATAAACGTTTCATAAGAAAATAGATCTAGATAAATTTAAATCACATTCGCATCTATTTAAATCTCGATTTTCAACAATATTTAATGAGTATTGAAAGAGCTGTAGAAGCTCGAATACTTAAGAGCAGACAATCAGGCCTAAGAAACTTGTGTAAAACTGACAATTATTGAAAGACCTATTTCCACAAAATTCTAAAATATACGCTTATCTTATTAAATGGTTTGAAATAATTCTTAATTCTTAAGATATAATTAACTTTTGAGGTGAATTCTTATGATTAACATCTATGTTATTCAATACTTAAAGGGGCGGGGTTGGCTCAGTCGGTAGCGCGCCAGGCTCGTAATCTGTAGTTCCCAGGTTCGAGTCCCAGCTGGGTCAGCGTTGAGATTTATCTCCGCAAAAATTCTCCGCCCTGCCCACGGTCAGTAGGGGACACCGATGGGCTTGGAAAGCCCGCCGTCCGTCGGATAGGACGTTAAGCCGTGGTCCCGTGTGCGGGAGAGACATACCCTGTGCACGTTAAAGAACACGCTGGATGGCCTTGACGGGGAGACTACCATCTGTCTCCCAACAGCTGTTCCAGTGGGTCCCCTCCCCCAACCTTCTCTGAGCCTTCGGGGTCCATGTGACCTGGCCATTTAGCCCATGGTGTGCAAAAAAGTGCCGCTCAGAGGTAAAACAACCCAACTCAATTCTTAAACTTTTATAACTCCTTAAGTTTTGGACGGATATTATTCAGAATCGAAATTTAGGCAGTTTATTTGTCTTCAATCACCTGGTTCCATAAAAAATATTTAACCAGTTACGGATCCTTGAATTTCATTCTCCGTTGACATAAGATGAGGATGCTTCTATTTTTCTGTTCATTGCATGTATATTCACTGGACAAGAAAAACCCGTAGAATGCAATGCAACATATAAAGTTAAGGTTTACTGTGACCTTGACAGAGACACTTTCAATGATAATAATGAAAATATATTGGTTAACATAATATTTCATATTCTATTTCCTTCGATGGAAACAAAACTGTATATTAAATTTATGTAAAAATTTATCAATACGCTTCAAATACTGTTACAGTCGAAAATATCAAAACGGATAAGGTGAAATATTGATTACAGCGAAACTAAAGTTTGGCCCCTTATGGCTATAATAGTTTTGCATGCATTCGTGTTATTTAACGCTAAATGGAGAGTACAAAAAAATTCCTTAACGAGAACATTTTTCATGGTCAGACGAAAAAAATTCTGTTCGATTTTTCCCTGATAACACGAAATTGATAGAGGATCGACAGACGTAATCCCGACTCTAAGGGTTGTTTCTTCCTTCTTCCCGTGTGTGAGTTATTTCTTCTCGGTACGTTCGCTCATAATTATGTCGTCAGAATGGCAGTACTCGTTCGTTTCAATAACTGGACTCTCATGTATATTATTTACATATAAATGTTTATTTCCACTTCATCTGCAATACAGTGCACAGGCAAATATACTGCTCACAAAAATTAGGGGCTTTATTATCGCTTCATATTCATTTTGAAATATCCCCTAATTTTTGTGAGCAGTATATGTATATAAGCTACAGCGACTGCCGCCAGGCAAGTCACTCAAACAAGACAGCAGGATTCCCAGTCCTTTGAACCCGGAAAGCTTTAACCAATCCTTTGAAGACCGGAAAGCTTTAACCAAGCCTTCCGGTCTTCCCAACACCGATACAATGAAATATTGCTAACATGGCTACGTCTTCACGACCGTCCCCTACACGAGTCCAAAACGCAACTCTTGCTGCGTCGAAATTCTCCCGCCAAGTGCTGTCACGTGATGTCCGCTGGGCATGCAAGAGTCCGTCAGCCAATGGGGTATATCCACATCTTTTGCGCGACTTTCGACCGCGGCAGTCCTTAGCCACATTTCTCACCCCCTGCCCCCAACGTAACTGGCTCTGATGCCCTTGCTAGACGAAGAGGTCTGCCACAATAACCCCCACCCCCACCCTTCGCCCTAGCTTGATTGAGCCCTTACACCGACCATTGTGACCTCTCCGTTAGTCTGATAAAAAATATTGAGATGGAACTTACTTTATCATCTCTCAATCGGATCGGATCAGTATTATTACCCCTAAGAGCAATACAGTTTGCACAACGAGCTCTGAGGCTTCTTGTAAGGTCGCCAGCCAACAAGGCAGAAGTCAGAAAATGCCATTCTTCGATAAGAGCATTACTCAACTCATGAAGGGTCCTTGGAGCGTGATGATGATTTATCTATGATAGCCTTTCCAAAGCCTGCATGTATGTTCAATGGGATTTAGGTCTGAGCACCTCGCTGGCCAATCAGTTCTTTGAATATCTGCACTTTAAAGTTATTTCTCCGCTATCGGTGCTCTATGCGGATGAGCGTTATCATCCATAAAAATAACTTCTGACTCAATGTGAGACTAAAAAGTCTCACATAAGGCTCTGGGATCTCCTCTCTCTATATTGTAGGGCAGTTAGTGTCCCTCCTGAGAAGGCATGAAGGTCATTGCGGTCATTTATAATGATACTTCCTCAGACCAGCAAACCACGCCCACCAAAATGGTCCCATTTTCTACGATACTCAGGGGAACGAAGACAAACGTAAGTGTGAGTTTTGTGACACCATTTTAACTGTAAAACGTATTTTAATTCATTGTCCCTGTTTTAATTTCTAACGACATTTGTTTTTATCGATTTTACGTCCGAGCCCCTTACACTCGGACATCTTTTATCCGATGAGTCTGTTTTAACTGCTGTTTTTACCTTTTTACGGTTTACTGAATATTTTAACCGTCTCTGATTTTTACCTTTGGGCATTGTTTTTTACATGGGTCCTGTACACCTTTTGTTCTTTTTACATATTTCTTATTGTTGTTTTTGTATTTTATATAGATGTTTTCTGTCATTTGTTGTTTAGTGTTTATATTTATTGTTTTACATTTTATCTTTTACTTTTAACTTTGGTTGTGGGTTACTTGACTTTTAGATATTTGTTTTTATCCTTTACACCTCGTTTGGCGCATCATGGCCTTAGTTGCCTTTGCATCACAAAACCCGAAACAACCAAACCAAACCGAAACAGTTCGAACTCCCGATTTTTTGGGGTGGATTGGAAGTGGGGTGGGGGGGTGCGGTGAGGAAAAGCTTTTAAGGTTCTGACATTGCCTTAAGTTACGATTAGAGGAAGTTGTATATTTAATTTGGCGGTTCTAGCTCGTTCCATTTAGCAGCAGTTACTTCCACTTTTTCAAGGGGGAGGGGAGGTAATGTTCGGAATGAAGAAAACGTTTGGAGGCCTTAATTCTACTGATGTTCTAAATTACGATCAGGAGTAATCAGCATACTAAGTTTGGCAGTTCTAGCTCTTACTGTCTGGAAAAGGTTCCTACCACTTCTTGCAGATGGGAGGAAAACATTTGTGAATATGAACTCTTACATTGGTCTAAGTTACGATTAGAGGAAGCGGTATACTGAGTGTTCTTGTAATTGGTAAGCGCTTGAAGAGTCAGTTCCTATTAGTTTTTAAAAGAGGGGAGTGGATTTTTTTGAAGGGGAGAAAACTTTTCGATGTGCTGTAAACAAAAAGGCAGGCACACCCTGTCAGATATTTAACAGAAACTTTTCTTCTCTGGTATTTAGAAATGCTTTGATGTCATTCAAAAGCATAAAATTGTGAAATATTGGTTATAGGACAAAAAATAAATAATAGGGACTATTGTTTATGGCCTAAAACAGATTAATATATATACCAATGATAAGAAAATAGCATAGAACAATTCAGAAAAAAGAGCCGATATATAAGTATTTAGTATTAAGGAACATAATTTCTGTGAGACCCATTGTGTCCATCCGTGTTACAAAACAGAGTATGACCGACAAAGGGTTTAAAAATCAAATTATTAAAATTCAGACATTGTCCACCCTTGAATATTTTCCTTTTGCTCTGAGAAGAAAGAAATTAAACAAAATTATCAAACCCATTGGCACAAATTCCTGTTACTTGAATGGAAAGCTATATTGAAAGTTCCATTACCAGGAAATAAAGCCTTTTTTAGCAAAATGTTGCAAGGAATTACAAATCACGATTTTGAACAATATTTACTAATTAAAGAGTTTTTCGCGGCTGAAACATTTAACAACAGTTAGAATTAAACGTAAGAAATTAGCTGAAAAGTTCTATAACAAATGGTTTGCTAAAAATAAATGAAATTTTAAAAGCTTTTCTAAATGAGATTTTTTAGTTTCCAACAATTTTAAAAATGTTTAGGGCTTATGAATTTTCGGTTTTAGGCTTAATTAAATTTTTAGCTTTAGTAGCTATTAAAGATATGCCGTTTTAAATTGAGATTTGAATTAATTTGAATGAGAGCTATAATTTATATCCTGTTGCATTTCTCTGTAAAAATATTATTTTCAAAGGTAGATAGCTTTGAATGAGATTTGCTATTCACAAAAATGAATAAAAAATTAATCCACAAAATCTCAATACTTTTGATAACATGTTGTATGTTTGCATAATCCATATTCTTTTAAAACTTCACTTTCGATTGTCAGGAGAGAGAGTTCTTTAAAGAGACAGCAATCGTTCTTTATATATGATAAGAGATACTCTTTTGGAAGGGAAGGGAAGAAGAGGGCTGCCAGCTCAGTGTGGCTTACTGATCTGGTCATCTATTACCACTATTTTCTTTTCTTCTTACCGGTGAGGAGTGGTGAACTTCACAGGGTCCTGATGCGGGTCCTGATGCGGGTCCTGATGCGGGTCCTGATGATTTATACCTACTAGACTGGACTGGTTTATGGATTTGAGCTTGATTATGGATCCAGGACTTGCAGCACTGGTGGGGGCCTCTGTTGGGGGAGAATCTGCCGCTGTGTATTCTGTTTGCGTGTGGATTGCAAGCCTTAAGTGAACAAAGGCACGGGATACCTTATATCAGCAGATGCATGATCCTGATCAGAGGTCATCGCAGGTACCTGAATCCTCACTTAACTAGTTGGGCATCGGCAATCCTAAACTGCAGTAATGTGTCTCAGGCAGATCATATAGCTCTTGAAAAGGTACACTTGAAATGCTGCTGCCTGAAGTTCCTACCAGCATTGGTGTCTTTAGACTTTGGCGGTGGGGGAACAGGTCTTTGCCCCATGCCTGAGATCAGGGGGCTGTTTGATATTGTTGGTCCTACCCAGGGCCGCCGACAAGGGGGACTAGTGTAAGGGGCAAGGGGGACTAGTGCATAGGGGCCCGTCAGCAATAAGCGCCCGTCAGATTAAGTGACTCTTTACTTTTTCTTACAAAAATTATTCTTAATTAGGCTATATATCGATCCTATAAAATTCCATAAGAACATTATTTGTTATAATACGCTTTTAAAAAGAAACACTAGTTGGATTATGACATATTATCTCATTAATAGTAATTGAACGAACCATTTCTTAACATCATCTTTTGTCCGCGTTAACTTACAGCATTTGCTTGAATTTTCCCTGTTAACCAGCCCACCCCTGCAGCAGTAGTAACAGTTGGACTCTCCCAAACCCAACCCCTGCGATCAGGTATATTACATTGTTCACGTTTGAGTTCCAGTAACATCGTCTGTGATCTGTGTGTCAGTGTTACAAATTATAACAGTTTAAAAGTCTCTTGTCGACATTTTTGTTTCACCATTTCGTTGTCATTTGTTTAGTAAAATGATATATTCATTGGTGCTATAGTCTAACTGAACAATGGACAAGTAGAAGCATAAGTCAGGAGCTGAGAAGCGCAAGGAGAGAAATAAAAAATTGGAAGTTATTAAGAAAGGGAGTAGAACTTTGTTTGAAGTTGGTGTAAAAGTGAATGTGGACAGTGAAGGTGCAAAAAATGCATGCCTGACTGCTCAACAGGCTTTTTTTCCTCTGAATGTTATCATTGTGTCCAGAATAATTGCTATTAATGATTTGTAAAGATAAAAAGTTTTCAAGGGGGGCCCGAGCATAATACTACATAGGGGACCATAAATTCTCTCGGCAGCCCTTTTCCTACCTCTCTCAATGAACCATTTCTTTAAAAAACCTATTTATTTTCTCTCTGCACGTATGTAGAATGTGAAGACTTTACATTCAGATTATTCACTTGACGTCCTCACACAGGAATTCAAACGTCAAGACCTAGTTATTCTAGTCTTGCAAAAGACCAGATGGGCAGATAAAGATGAGATACTTAAAAATAACTTTAGATTTCTCTTTTCAGACAGGGAGGATGGAAAGCATTTCCAAGGTGTAGATTTGCTTCTCAGCAGACACACCAGTGATGCTCTTCTAAGATATGGCTGCATTAATGAAAGATTTCTTACAGCTATATTTAAAACAAAAATGAAAGACTTGAATGCCATCTTTTGTTACTCCCCCACAGGGCACTCTGATGAGAAAGAGAAGGATAAGGTTTACAGACAGCTACGGGATATTTTGAATTCTGTGAAGAAAGGAGATATTTCTCTTGTACTATGTGACTTCACCGCTAAAGATGGTACTCAATTTGACCTTTGGGCAGGGATATTAGATTCCTTTGGTTTTGGCAGTGTCAATGGCAATGAGAACGTCTGCTATAGGTAAGTAATCTTAATTGTTTGTGAATAATTAACATATACTACATACAACAGGACATTTATAAATGTACATGGGGTTTCACCTGATGGGTTGCACAGGAATATGATAGATTATATTTTAATTAACAGCAAATGAGATAGTTTGATTAGGAATACCAGATCATAGAGGGTAACCGAAATTGGGTCTGACCATTATCTGGTCAAAACTGTCTTGCAACTGAAGCTTAAGAAATGTTGTTTTAAGGTTGAAAATATTAACTTTAACACTGAAGATCTCAAAGATCTAGATTTAACCAATAAGCATACCATGAGAGACTACTAAGTCATTATGACAATCGTGGTTTGCTTACTGCTGAAGTTGAGAAAGAATGGGATCAGTTTAAACAAAAAAAAAAAAAGAATGGGATCAGTTCTTGAAATCAATAGTACTCTTTTGGTAAAATGGAACAGAGGAAACAAAATAATTTGAGTGATAAGGCTATGGAACTTATTTCTGAAAGAAGGAAGTGCAGGATTAATATGAACCAACATCCTACTAGTCCTAACAGACGGCATTAAAATAAGCTTAATAAACGTGTAAAGGTTCATTTGACAGCTGATAAGAATCTTTGGCTTAATGGCTTGGCTGATAAAGAAGAGGAAGGAGTTAGACAGCACAACAGCAGGGATTGTACCAGATTGTTAATGTGTTGTGTGAGAAGAAACAGGCATGCGCATTGTGTTTACACTTTAAATAAAGCTTTAAAATTATATTTTGAGTGAAGATGATTCTTACTTGTGCTGCTATGGTTGTTGGGATTGAGGGATAAACACAGCAAGGTGGTTGAAGGTGAGGATTCTGTGATGGCTAAGTGGACTGAGCATTTCAGAGAAGTTCTAAATAATGTGATTATTCACATTGTTTGTAAAAAGGACAGATGCATTACTGGCTTTAATGTTTGCCCTATGTCAAATTCTGAAATCACTGTGACTATCTCTAAATTAAAACTGCATAAATCGCCAGGGGTGGACGAAATCACCACTGAAATGCTTAGAACTGGGAACATTTGTGTTGTCACATGGCTGACTGAAATTTTGAATATTTTTTATGATAAAGGCCTTGTTTCTAAGTTTTCTACTAGAGCTATTTTCATATCTATTTTTAAGAAAGACCAAAAAACTAAAATTAGGCTGTATAATAGTTTCGTTGTTTCTAAAGTTAGTTACGATAGCGAAAAATGGATCCTTTGCAAGCTGGATAAGAAGAAACTTGATGGCTGTGTTTCTAGATGCTTGCGCAATATCTTGGGCATTAGACTTGTAAGGTGATTTGACTTTGTTAGTAATGATGAGGTTAGAAGAAGTAGTCATCAATCTCCTTTGGCAGCATATTGTGCTGAAAGAGACTTCATTGGTTTGATCATGTTGTCTGTATGCATAACTAGAGATTAGCGAAAAGGTTATGAACAGTGTGCCTAAAAGCTTCAGAAAAAGGGGGAGACACAGGATGCGATGGACAGACCGTGTCAAACAGTACCTTGCTATAATTAGTCTACATTGGCTAAATTCAGCAGGTGTAGCTCAGAACAAACATATCGGGAAAGCCAGAATTACACAGTTTGATGGGATCTCAGTTGCCGAAGTCTATATGAGGATTGTTTATTATGTAGTTATGGAAACGATGAACATTAGAAATTGAAAATTTTGGTGGTAGGATTTGATAGTCAAGAGATTCATGCCAGCAGCAATGATTTCCCCCCTTACCACAAGGAGGGATGAGCAAAATGAAACCTCTTGTTTTTTCGATTTGTTAGGCTCGATAGCCATCCCTTGGTCGTGTGGTTAGCGCGCTTGGCTACTAATCAAATGGACCTGGGATCGAGCGCCGGGCAAGATATGGATGATTGTGTTGTCTGTCTGCTGTGGTCCCGCCATCTTCACAATCCTTCTACTGTGGCTTATAAACCGACAGGCTCCCGTCAAACGTCTGTGGCAAGCAGCTGCTTGAGAGGTCATTATTTGTTATATAATAGTTTACGCAATCTTCTATTTTTCGTGTAGAGACAAAGGCAACCCTTACGTTCATTAGAGCCATGATGACAGAAAGCTAAATGTCAAATTCCATGATCTTAGTTCTTACCCTTTAGGAAAAAATTCCTTTCCCTGTTTTATTTACAGGAACGTTTTCTTTTTGCGAAAGTTATAGATTGGGTAGTGAGAAGACAAATATTACTTAAAGCGAGGATGAGAGAATGCTCTATAGGAATTTAGGCGATCCTACCTTTTATAATTTAGGAGAATTTCTCCGGTATTTGCATATATGTGGGTATTTTTAGGGGAGAGAGGAAAGAAGGATTGAAGGACAAATCCCTCGTTTCTTTAATCCATTATGTTGGGAAGTTATATACCGATTTCTATAATCATAACTCTTACCATTTAAGAGAAATGTCTCCCCGTTTTCGCTATAGAAAAAGTAAAAGAATTTCATGGAGCCATTTTTTGAGGGTGGGAGGAAGAAATACTGAAGTCCAAACTCTTTCCCTACTTTGGGTTGCTTTTTGAGGAAACTGTATTTTGGATTCGGTGGTCTAAGTTCTTATCATTTAGAAGTAGTTCGTACCACGTTTATCCGGGGAAGATTTTTTTTTTTGAGGGAGAGGGGAAGAACAAAATTTGAATTATTCTAACACGTTTATTTCTCTAAATGATGATTTAGAGGAAGCTGTACACTGAATTTGGGGGATCTGTTTCCATTTAGAAAAAGTTACTACCAATTTTTTTAACAGGTGAGTGAGGGGGAGGTAATTGTTTTATCCTAACTCTAACGTTGATCTAAGTTACGATTAGAAAATTGAGTTGGGTTGTTTTACCTCTGAGCGATTTGTTTTTTCACATAATAGGCTAAATGGCCAGGTCACAAGGACCCCGAAAGTTCATAGAAGGTTGGGGGAGGGATCCCAGTGGACAGCTGTTGGGAGACAGATGGTAGCCTCCCATCAAGGCCATCGAAAGCATTTTTTAACGTGCACAGGGTAGCGCCCCATCCGAAGGACGGCGGCCTATACGAAGCCCATCAGTGTCCTCTACTGACCATAGGCAGGGAGTTTTGTGGAGATAACTCTCAATGATAGCACAGCTGGGACTCGAACCTGGGAACTGCCGCGCTACTGACTGAGCCACCACCTTCCCTACGATTAGAGGGTTGGGTTGTTTTACCTCTGAGCGGCACTTTTTTGCACACCATGGGCTAAATGACCAGGTCACATGGACCCCGAAGGCTCAGAGAAGGTTGGGGGAGGGGACCCACTGGAACAGCTGTTAGGAGATAGATGGTAGCCTCCCGTCAAGGCCATCCAGCGTGTTCTTTAACGTGCACAGGGTATGGCTACCCCACACTCGGGGCTACGGCTTAACGTCCAATCCGACGGACGGCGGCCTTTCCAAGCCCATCGGTGTCCCCTACTGACCGTGGGCAGGGCTGGGAATTTTGCGGCGATAAATCTCAACGCTTACCTAGCTGGGACTCGAACCTGGGAACTACAGATTAAGAGCCTGGCGCGCTACCGACTGAGCCATCCCCGCCCCTACGATTAGAGGAAAAATGTGTAGTACGTTTGGAGGTATTGGAGGTACCTACCACTATTTAAAGAGGGAGGTGATCTTTTTGGCGAGAGAAATAAATTGGAAAGCGGTTGTTTAAGTACTGAGTTTGTCGGCTCTAGCACCTACCATTTAAAAGCAGTTCCAACCTCTTTTTAAAAGGCGATCTTTTTTGAGAGTCCTGAAAACGGAAAAACAGAAAAAAAGAACAAGAAAGGGGCAGGCTTACATATATAGCAGATTACTTTCGTGTCTGGCGTTTAGAAATGCTTTGATGCCACTCACAGATATAAAACTGTGAAATATTGGTTGTTGAAAGAAAAAAGAATAGGGCTATTATTTATTGCCTATAATAGATTAATATGTGTATCAATGATAAGAATATGTTTCAAATTAGTAAAATAAAAGTTTCACTAATTGTCTTCAGAGACATACGTGTGTTTCAAAACATGTGTGTCAATGTGTTGTCAAAACAGAGACATAGTATATGTGTTTAACGTTAAGAAGCATATCATGGCTATATGAGACCCAATGCCACCATTTAAAGCGCTTGCTCCATATTTTTTAAAAAAAATATGAAATATTTTTTTTTAAAAATATGAACTTAATTTCCAAAATTTCTTTAATATTTGAATATATGTAGTAAACATAAATTGATTAATTTAATCCATTAACACCGTCTGATTTGCCCTTTAATTCTAGATTATCAATTTTAATTTCTCAATTTGAATTCTAAATTTTAAGGGATAAAGGAGAAATTCTTTTTGTGTTGTACAGGACTAATAATAATACATTTACAGACCAATGCATTATTAGTCCTATATTTACATTTCCAATCACCCATTAGTACGAATTATTACTGTTAAATTTGGTGCAAATTTAGGAAAATGAAGAACTTTCTAAAATTTTCTTTGATTTCTCTGAAAACGGAGCATTCGATATTCACTAGGGGCGATATGTTACCCATCTAGATTCTAATACATTTTAAAAGGTATATATTGGACATCTGGTTATTGGATAAATGTGCATGAAGGTAGTCACAAAGGAAGTCTTTGTAGTGACTGTGTATAGTGAATGAATATAGCGACTTAATGATTGTATGTAGGTTCAATTGTTTTCTTCTGAGCGGCACTTTTTTGCACACAATGAGCTAAATGGCCAGGTCACAAGGAACTCAAAGGCTCAGAGAAGGTTGGGGGAGGGGACCCACTGGGCAGCTGTTGGGAGACAGATGATAAGCTCCCGTCAAGACCATCCAGCATATTGTTTAATGTGCACAAGGTACCATTCTCTCCGGTGCATGGGACAACGGCTTAACGTCCCATCTGGTGGACGGCGGCCTTTACCAAGCCCATCGGTGTCGCCTACTGACCATGGGCAGGACGGAGAGTTTTGTGGAGATAAATCTCAGTGCTGGCCCAGCTGGGACTCGAACCGGGAACTGCATAGTACGTGCCTGGCGGTTTACTAACTGGGCCGCCCTATGTGTAACATGAATCTATGTATGTGTGCAGTGAGTGAGTGTATGCATATAGTGAGTAGTGAGTGAGGGAGTGACTGTGTGTGCGAGTGAGTGACTGTATGTTGTGAGGGAGTGAGTGTACAGTGAGTGAGTGACTTAATAGTTATAAAGTTAATATAATGAGTGAGCGAGTGTGTAAAGAGTGAGTGAGTGTGTACATACATAGCATGCATATAGTGACTGCATAAAGTGACTGCCTATAGTGACTGTATCTAGTGAGTGAGTGACTAGATGGAATGAGGGTATATAGTGAGTGAACGTTTCTATTGTACCAGAGCCTCATGTTAGCCATCCATTATCTGAGGTTTCCCCTAAAGGTGAAATGAAATTATGGGGAAATCAATAGATGATGGATGTTGCCCGTCTCCCACGATCGGGGACGTCTGAGGATGGATTTTGTAGGAGACATTTTTTTTTTATCTTTTTTTTAAAAATATTTCTGTTTTTATTTTGTTCTCCTTAATTTTATGTTTCATCTTTTTTTCATCCACCTGATTTTAATGGAAACTCACTCTGTGATCACATGATAGCATTCAAATCAAGAATAGAAATTTTAGTGACAATTTTGGTGGGTCACTTTAACTAACGCATGCAGGATCCGAATGTAGGGAAATATTTTGGAGATATATTTGATATTGAACTGAATCGTATCGTACTGAAACGACGTTCCGTAATGCATATGTTCCTTTTCGCATCTCTAAACTTTTGATACCTAAATGTCACCATTGGGAAAATAAAGAAATTGGAATCCCTACTGGTAGAGTAAGATGAAGATATTTGGCTAAGCACCAAGATCTTCGAGTATTCGTTGCTTTGGATGAATCAGCCAATCAAATATAACAGACTACTCTGAATTCTTGGCTTAAAGTAGTTCAGCGCATGCGCAATTGTCAAAATAGATAATCTTAAGGTTTCGGCAATGTCCCTAATAGATAGATTAATATGGCGTAAACTAAGGCAGACGAGGTAGCACTTACTTATGAAGTGAATGCTGTGATTTTTTTTTATATAACACCGCAAATAATGATCACAAGAGAGTATAAAAATAGTATTATGTTTTTTTTTTATGGAAGAATAAAAATGAATGTTAAATTTCAAATCGATTATTATTTCTTGGGATTAATTTTGGTGGGCAGTATCCCAAGTGGCCTAAAGGAATATTTTTATTATTGAGGAATGAATAAAATTGTAATTAAAATATCGATGAAAGTAAGCTTTGGTTAACTTTATCTGTGTTTGACTGCTCCGCACCTGCGACGTCAGCTCGCGCCTGTCCAATCGTTTCGATCGTTCTGCAAACCTAATCATTTCCGTTCATTTTCATATACTGCAGCCTCCCTAAATTTCGTCACATTTACATAACTTCTTGCAAGTATTGTATTTTTTAATTCCTATAGTGTAATATTGTAGTAAAGGCAGAGAGTTACCCGTAAACACAAGAAATATTCTTTCAGTAAAAATATATATCATGTAATCAGTTATTTTCCTATCTTTGGCATTTATAGAGTCCCTTCTAGTAGTGTTTAAGCGATCACAGGGAATTGCAATACATGTCGAATCTTCGGCCCTATTGTAATTGTCGTGGTTTTCCTTCTGCATGAATGGTGCCAAAATCCAGTTCATATGTCATCTAACACCATTATATGACTATCACAGCTACATCTTCCTGAGAGCTGATTTTGAGAAGAGCTTGCGTTGCCTCCAGAGAAATGCTTCGGTAGCGATTGCTCTTAGCTTGATCTATGTCTACGGAAAGCAACGAGATGGGGTGTAGCGATAAAAGCTTTTGGACTGAATGCGATCTATCACAGCTGCATCATTTAGCAACAAAACTAACATTTGTATTAAGAATAGCAGGTTTTGCTTATTATCGTGTATCAATTATTCTAATTTAAATTGATGTTTGCCGTTAAATGCAATCAATAAGTAAATTATGTCTTGTGAGTCCCCCCCCCCACCTTTTAATGCTCTTAATAAATCCTGTATTGGTTGGGGGGACGTCCCATAACTGCGATTGGGAGGGGAGCCGTTTCATGATGTTAGCTCTACCACTCTCAGTTAACCTAGTTCCTCTAAAAACCTAAGAAATCATTTTTCCGCAGGTTCTTGGAATGTGTGAACTCTGCACAGAAATTATCCTCTTGAATTCCTCACCCAGGATTTGTAGCGTTACAATCTAGATATTCAGGGCTTGCAAGACATTTGAGTGAAAGGTAATGGTCAGATACCTAAAAATAATCGTAAACTTCTCTCATCAGGGGGGGAATACAGAAACCATTTGAAAGCTGCAGTGTTGCTGATTAACACGTAAGAAAGGAAATTAGACCAAGCTCTAAAAAAAGAATTTTGGCATGAAAAAAATGCTGGATTTTTTATTGTTTAAGAAACATTTTCTTTAGATCGCAACTTTTGTTGTGCACTGAAAAATATATTTCAGTTTCGGACAGGAGAAATCTCCCTATTTTGTAAAATTGAAGCATGATTTAAATTGATTAATATTTTAATTATTAAAGTGAGGTTTGAGAAACGCAAAAATAAAACGGTAAACTCCAGGTTTTTGATAAAAATACACCGGCAATGTGTGGTCTACTTCTTTAAAAACGATTTTTTATTGCTGAATTTAAACCGCCAGCCTTTGAACAATCGCCTATGTGCCCGCAGATCAAAAAAAGTTTGAAAAAGACACCTGGTCTAGGTGAATGCATAAGTGAACTGCTTCCAACATTCTGCTCCTTTTCATGACACCACTGCTGACATTTTGTGCATTTCATCCATTTCCCTCCTTATTAGTCTGCAGAGAATTACTTCTCCTTTGATTTTTTCTTTTATTCTTGATTATGAAATAAGTTTCAATCCTTAACCATTGAGGTCCTTTTCACCATCACAAATACTTCTCACACATTTTCATGATGCAAAGTGCGAGAATTCTGCTCATCAATTTTTCAATTTTTTTATCAGCTGATGAACCTAATAAATGCATTACCAATTTAAAATGTTCTGAATGAAATTAAATTAGGGACATAAAAACTGAGTGATGTCACAAATTATTATTTGAAGTTAAAAAACAAATTATCTCTCATGCAGCTGCTTGCCACAGAGGTCTGCCAGGAGCCTGCCAGTTTGTACGCTATAGAGATGATCTGTGAGGAAGGCGAGACCTCAGCAGAAAGACAACAAACACCCACCCTTTTACTCCGGGTTCAAAAACAGATCCCTTCGATTAGTAGTAGCCAATCGCGCCATTTGCTATCGGCATTTGAGGAGGTTCTGTTGGAGTGAAAATCTGTCTCACAGATCAAACGTTAGTCTGGCCCAACATGTGACTGACTTATAGGAAGCAACTTTGAAGATTTTTCTCCAACCACCTAGTTTAATATCTGTATTGCATTTTTTTTATTAAAATAATTATATTTTAATAAAAGAATTATTTATTAAGTTCCTCATAAATAATATATTAACACAATATTCGCATTACAAAAATTAGCACATTTATTTCAATAATCTTTGCGAGGAACTTTAAATTGCTGTGCGAGTCACATTTGGCTCGCCCACATGTTGGGTGACCCTGGGTTAGCGGTTAATTTTATTTAGCAATTAATGAAAAATTTTGATAGCCAAGAAAAATACTTTCAGACATTTATCAGTGTTAAGATTTCTTTGTTTTGCATTTGAATGGTACTTTTTTTTCACACAATGGACTAAAATGACTTGGCCACTAGGATTCCAAGAGATCAAAGGGAAAGAGATACATTTACGTTTGGAAATAGAAAAGGAATCCAGAAGAGAGAGAAGTGAAGCCACTTGAAAGTTGTTAAGCGATAAACTGAAACCTCCTGTCAAATCCATCCAATGCGTTCTATATTCTATATAAAGATTATGGCATCCGATGGATGAAGGGCTTTCCAAGACCATTGGTGTTGCCTTTTTCACCGAATGGGAATGGGAGAAAATCCTCAAAGCAGACACAGTTGGAACTCAAACCGTGCAATATCAATATCAGATTGTGAGACTGGTGCACTACCGATTGAATCAAACCCCACTTGCACTCACTTATGTAACTGAATATGGCATTCAGTGGTTCTATACATTACGGTTCTGTGAACTTTGCATACTTAGCACTTTTTTCACTTCTTTACTGAATTTCGCATAATTATTTAAAAATTGTTGGCTTACAGATATAGGAGTAGTAGGTTTTTTGAATAAAACACTTTTGTGCTGCGAGTGTGATCAAATATCTTTTAACAGCTGTGATAATATTTGGCACTTCAGTTTACATAACCTCTCTCAGAATTAAAATACAACCTACATAATTTTTTTAAAAGGAAGTAAAACATTTTATTTTTCACAAACGAATCCAAGAATTTTCTTAGAACTTATTCATTCTGGCAGGGAATATTTCTTAAATGATTTGAAATCAAATTGCATTGATTTGATGAGACAGCACAACATTTTAAATAAATTCATGGATAATAAAATAAAATCAGAATAATTCTCATCAGCATTTTAAATTATTGGTGCATATTCATTAAACTTTCTATCCTTCCTTTTCTATTAATGCTAAAAGTTACAAAAGTAATCTTAGATTAAAAATATATATTCCTGATATAATCACTTTATCTAAAAATTTTTTTTTAATCAGAGATATATTTATAAATTTATTCCTTCGTAATATATATATGGTCGAGTAGAACTTATATTTTTTTCACATAGGAAAATTGAATTTTATAATTATAATTTTTTGTCAATAAAACCTCCAAATTCGCAAAACTTTCAACTCTAATGTGGTCACACATGTGAGAGAAGTTATTTTGAAATCTCTTAACGAACGATCTTTGTCGTAGGGGGTAAGAAAGTGGACTGCAGGGAACATCCTCTGGGTTTTCCCATCTCTGTTGTTTCGTAGCTGAGGAAGCGATGTCCCCCTCCCCTCTTGCTCAACTGGAAGCGGTGGGGAAGGAATGGCCATGTGGAGGATCAGATAAAGACTTTGCCCTCAAGATTGCCACACGTGTCCTTTCCCAATATCATTGCGCAAATGCCAGTGAATCGGGTAGGAACTGGCCGGACACTGCGCAATGCCTGTTGCCTCTTCGGATATATATAGAGAGTGATTTCTTTCCGTAGTTGCTTGTCCAACAGTTTTTGTTAGTGGGTTGATTTGTTCGCCATGTGGAAAGTGACGCTTCTTCAGACGTTGTTATCGGCCTCGTTCCTGCTGCCTCCGCATTCCGCCATCGAAATCAACGGCACCGTTCCTTTGAGTCGACCGAAACGCGGTGTATTCGATGGCATAAGGACTGGCATCGACGCAGGAGGACTGGCTTACGAAATCGCCCAGCTGGGTCACCAAGGCTCGAAGAAAGCGGTCGCCATCACCAACGAAGCCGACGGATGGTTCCGCATCTGGTGCGCTTCGAAAGACGACGACATTGGCGAGCATCACCTCTACCCAGGTCGGTCGATGACTTTCTCTTTTCGACCCTGGATCGTCGGACCAGGGACGGTCTTCTGGTGCACTCTGGACCTGAAGCACTTCTGGGCCAGGTGGGACGTCTACAACGATTTCGCTCCTTACATTAACGTCAGGGATAAAGTGTATCAGTACATCGTGCGCAACGACGGCGTCTACATCAACGGAAGGAAGATCAGCAGTTTGGAGAGTGGCCAGCACCGCTACGTCCTGTGGGAGAATTACGACGACAACAAGAACCCCCATGGTGCTTCTCTGACCGGTTACGTGGACGGTGGGGTGTGCAACAACCTCCCTGGATGGATGGCAGACAAGGCCTCTGTCGTCACCGTGTGTGATCATCAGTGCGTCATTCTCTACGAGCACATCCATTGTGGCGGACATACCTCGAGACTCCAGGCTCAAGGCGGGTGCACTAATTTCTGGCCGAGTTATTTCAATGACAAAACCAGTTCAGTCAAAGGATGCTGAGTTCTGCATTCCCATCGCATCTGGTATTTGTAAGAACTAATGAGCGCTTTTTTTTTAAATATATTTTCTTACTCTGTGAACGAATATTACTCATCATTTTTAATATTTATGTATCAGTAGTGCATGTCTTCATGAATCGATGCGAATAGACATAATGTTTCATTCTTTTAAAAATAAATCAATTTTAAAATTGCCAATATATATTTAATAACCATATGACATTAAATTTGCCTGGTGTTGCAATGAAAAATAATTCGTAACTTGCCTAAAGATATTTTAACTTTCCAATCCTTATGAGAACAACAGATGGGCAGTCTGGTGTTACAAAGTGCCACTTTCTTTGCAGTGTGCACGGTGCTCATCATCAATATTGAAAACGAGATGGGTTTTCCTTAAGAACTATTTTTAAATCAATAAGCATTGGGTAATGTAAACTGGACTCTGTTCGCCTACAATTCACGGTTACAACATGGCGTTATGGTTTTCATGTAACGTAAGTTTTGTGGGGCACAAAAAATAAGGATGGGAAGAATGTTACTGTATGACAAAACTAGTCAGTTAACGTAGCACTTGTTTGTGAGGTTTATGCTAGCCTCCGATTCTGGAATTTTGAGAAATTTTAACAGTATTGTTACGCCATATTTTTAACGCAATGTAATGATAGGTTGCGTTTCGACAACTAGGACTAGTAGAAAAAGGGAAAAAACATTTTCCTCAATAAAAGTAAATATTTTAACTGGATTACTTCTGTAAAGCAGATTAAGGTCAGCCATGGTACAACAAATGGGAGAACGTAACATGACGCAGCAGCGGTTCGAGATGTTTACAGAGTTGAATGATTTGATATATCGTCTGTGGATTTCGGCCATGGCCTCTGAAGGTTTTTTGATATTTTCTTTTAGGTTTAGAAAAAGTTTGATAATATCTCAAGAGAATGTGGGTTTTTTGAACAAATGTTTTTTTTATTAATGGAGGGGGGGGGGCGATTTATTCGGTGGAAATAAGTATTAAATTTATGAAGCCCGTAAATTAAAACTAATATAGTAACTCAATCTACCTACATATCCAGACCCCTACCAACTCGATTTCTTGGATGTTTAGGCATTTATAGGCAGGGTAGTTTTTTTACTTGTCATTATTGAGCGATTGGGTTGTTGGGTTGTTTAACCTCTGAGCGGCACTTTTTTGCACACCATGGGCTAAATGGTCAGGTCACAAAGACCCCGAACGCTCAGACTAGGTTGTGGGGAAGGGGACCCCACAGGGGGTCACGGCTTAACGTCCCATCCGACGGACGGCTGCTTTTCCAAGTCCATCGGTGTCCCCTACTGACCGTGGGCAGGGCGGGGAGTTTACGGAGATAAATCTCAACGTTGACCCAGCTGGGACTCAAACCTTGGAACTGCAGATTACGAGCCTGGCGCGCACCGACTGCGTGAAGGCTCAGAGAAAGGTTGTGGGGAAGAGACCCAGTGGAACGGCTCTTGGGAGACAGATGGTAGCCTCCCGTCAAGGCCATCCAGTGTGTCCTTTAACGTGCACAGGGTATGGCTTTCCCCCACACGGGGCCACGGCTTAACTTCCCAATATCCTCAAGAAGTATATGGCAATTATGTTATAACTGAATAATTTGATAAATTCAAATGTTATCAGGAGGTCGTGGGTTCTTATCCCACCCTGTTCAAGACAGTTTTCCCTCTGAAATTCCAGCTGGGTCAGCGTTGAGATTTATCTCCGCCAAAATTCCCCGCCCTGCCCACGGTCAGTAGGGGACACCGATGGGCTTGGAATGCCGCGGTCCGTCGGATGGGACGTTAAGCCGTGGCCCCGGGTGTGGGAGAGCCATACCCTGTGCACGTTAAAGAACACGCTGGATGGCCTTGACGGGAAGCTACCATCTGTCTCCCAACAGCTGTTCCAGTGTGTCCCCTCCCCCAACCTTCTCTGAGCCTTCGGGGTCCATGTGACCTGGCCATTTAGCCCATGGTGTGCAAAAAATTGCTGCTCAGAGGTAAAACAACCCAATCCAAATCCCTCTGAAATTAATATCGACTTGAACTAAGAGTTATCCTTCCTTGACAACATTTTAAAATATTTTCGTAACGTTGGCACGCGAGCTGCAAATGGTTCATTATTCCTCATTTAACCCATTGTGTGCAAAAACACCCGATGAGATAATTTTTATTTTGGGAGCTTTTTTCAAATGCGGATCCAAAACATAAGCGATATGCTTTGGTCAAAATGGCTGTCTCCGACGATATAAATTCACTTTTGGAGGAGGAGTTTTTTTTCGGTGTGGAACCGACCTTTATTGTTTAGTGATACGCGTTGTTGCGAAATATTTCCTTAACTTACCCTTATTTATTATTGATGGTTGAAATTTATGTAACATTCTGCATTTAGAAATAAGTGCAATTAGTCTTTTTGGACTATTAAAGTTTTATATTATCTTCGCGGGCTCGTAATATGAGTTGTAGGGAATTATTGGTGCAGCTTACAACATTACGAAGAATATTCAACTATTTCTACGAATTTCTCATTAATATGTTAATTTATTTAGCGTTAATTTCACTAACAAAAGAAATTTGGAGAGACCATTTTCATGCGTTTAGAGTGAAAAAAAAAATAATTTCTGCCATTCGCCCGTCGTTACGAAACGTGAGGTTGAACGAATGAAGTCAAAACGCAACGTATCATTACGTTGCTTACAAGAAAAAAAAATGGCGGCGTTGTACTGCGAATTGTAGTAATGCCTTGGAAATAGGTTAATATAATTTGTTTGTTTTATTTTCGATTGTGGTTGGAAAATATTTCGTTCTGCATTCACTGAGGTCGGCCACGATTTTTGATAATGAGGCTGAAAGTGTTGCCAGATTAGGGGTTTCAGATATAAAGCAACGTTTTTTTTCCCTTGTTTAAGAGACGCTTTGTGTATGGAGTGTTTTGTGCAGTTATTGTAGGAAAGTAGAATAAGGCTAATTTTGAAAACAAATGGATCAATTCTGATTCTAAAACAGTATCTGTATACAACTAGCTTTGAATTATTATAGATCGAAACCGTCACAAAATCAATTCACATTTTGTGTCGGTGGTATTTAGGAATCGCACGTACGGCTCAAATTGCTTGAGATTAATAGCTACTCAGATATATACAAAAGGATAGAGGAAAAATTTTGCTTTCTCCCTTACAATCGTTCCGGGCCCATCTGATAGTTTATCGATTTTCCTAACGATCATAATCATCATTCTCAAGCAGCCATGGGCTAAGGAGGTTCAACCAGACTGTGCAATTTAGATCTCCAAGCAGACCTGTCCTGACCTACATCTATTGCATCTGGCCACTGCACACCAATTCTAACAAGGTTCTGTTTGACATTATCTGCCCACCGCATCCTAGGTCTTCCCTTCTTTCTGAGGCCTTTAGGCACACTGTTCATAACCCTATTCGCTAATCTATAATTATTCATACGGGCAACATGGCCAAACCAACGGAGTCTCTCTCTGCACAATATGCTGCTTAAAGGAGGTTGCAAACTCCTTTGCCTAACCTCATCATTAGTTACAAAGTTGAACCACCTAATGCCCAAGATACTGCGTAAGCATCTGGAATCAAAAGCATCTAGTTTCCTGTTATCTTGTTTACAAAGTGTCCAAGTTTCACTACCATAACTAACCCTAGAAAGAACCAAACTATTATACAGTCTAATTTTAGTCTTTAGGTGTATACGCCTATTTCTCCACACTCTCCATAGATTCTTAAAAGTCCCGACAGCAATCCCTATTCGTCTGTTAATCTCATGCCGCACATCACCATTATCTGTTACATAGCTCCCAAGGTAATTAAACTGTGACACCTGCTCAGGACTGTAACCATTCAGATGAACTGAAATACAGCCTGCCTGACCAATTTTCATCACTTTAGTTTTCTCTCTGTTTATAACCAAACCTACTCTACTACCAGTTTCATCAACAGCTCGAATGAAAGAATTCATCTCATCAACATCATTTGCTAAAATGGCTAAATCATCAGCATAATCTAAATCAGAAAATTTCGTATCTCCAGTCCATTTAAGGCCAAAATCTTTCCCTCGAAGTGAATTTCTCATAACATAATCAATAACCAAGCTAAAGAGAAAAGGAGACAAAATGCACCCTTGTCGAACACCAGAAGTAATGCTAAACTAATTGCTACAAGACTTACCAACTCTCACACACGACTCAGTGTTATTATAGAGAGCTTTCATTATGTTAACTAACTTGTCTGGTATACCATATGATTTCACAATCAACCACAAATTGGACGATCAACAGAGTCGAAAGCCTTTTTGAAATCAACCAAAGGTTTCTGAAATTCTAAACATTTATCAAGAATCTGCCTAAGTGAAAATATCTGATCCACACATCCCCTACCACTTCTGAATCCACATTGCTCATCACGCAATTGCCTGTCAATCAGATTCTTAATTCTATTAAGCACAATCATGCAAAGAATTTTCTCTGGAACAGAGAGTAGGCTGATACCTCTATAGTTATCTCAAGAACTGCGATCACCTTTTTTGAAAATAGGGATAATAATAGCTCTGGTAAAATCCTTAGGAACCATGCCTTTACCATAAATGACATTCAAAATTTCAGTCATCCATGTGGTATAACCGAAACATTCCTAGCTCTAAGCATTTCCGTAGTAATTTCATCTACCCCTGGGGATTTATGAAGTTTAAGTTTAGAAAATGCCAAAATAACTTCAGATTGTGTTATAGGCCAACATTAAAGCCACTAATGCCAGGTCATTAATGGCCAGGTCACATGGACGCCGAAGGCTCAGAGAAGGTTGAGGGAGGGGTCCTACTGGAACAGCTGTTGGGAAAGAGATAGTAGCTTCCCGTCAAGGCCATCCAGCGTGTTCTTTAACGTGCACAGAGTATGGCTCTTCCGCACACGGAGTCACGGCTTAACGTCCCATCCTACGGACAGCGGCCTTTCCAAGCCCATCGGTGTCCCCTACTGACCGTGGGAAGGGGGGGGGGAATTTTGCGGAGATAAATCTCAACGCTGACCCAGCAGGGACTCGAACCTGGGAATTACAGATTACGAACCTGGCGCGCTACCGACTGAGTCCCCCCCCCCCCCCCCCGGAGATACAGTCATTTGTGTGATAATGCTTTCCAGATTATTTCTGGTAGGAAGAATTGCATGAGCAATCTTAATGGCCACCATACTAGTCATCAGAGACAACATTACAAAGAGTTTAATAAATGTGTTAACAATTGATAGAAAATCTTTGGCAACGCAAAGGAAGCAGTTATTTGTATCAGATCTTTTTTGTGAGAAGAAACAGACTGACACACAGGGATTGATGGATAAACATGATAACGTTTTTCAAGGGGAGGAATCTGTCGGTGCTATTTCGTGTGAGCATTTGGGAGAGTTCTAAACAATGTGGTTAATTCTACTCCCATTCTTTGCAGTGAGGATAGATGCAGTAGTGACTTCAATGTTGGATCTATAATCACTTTCTAAAGTTGCTTTGGCTTTCTCTAAATTAAAACTGCACGAACCCCCAGAGGTAGATGAAATTACTGTTTAGATGCTTAGAGCTTGGAATCCTTCTGTTGTCACTTTACTGACTAAAAGTAGCGTTGTTGCTAAGGATTTCACTCTAACTATCCTATTGTAACGAAAAGTGATTGAAATTCTGGTGATAATGAAAAAGGGAACAGCCTACTTTCTGTGACAGGTCAAGGTTCCTTGCATTATTGTGTTTAATAGAATTAAGGATTCGACAGATGGGCAACTGTGTAATGAACGGCATGGATTCAGAAGGGAAAGGGGATGTATAAATCAAATTTATCTCTTAGGGACATTTTTTGATAAATGTTTAGAGTTTCAGAAATCTGTGGTTACTGGCTTCCAAGATTTGAAAAAGATTTTTGTTTCTGTTAATCGTCATAATTTAATAATCGTATGCAATACTTAAAATTTCAGTTATCGTAATGATGGCTATAATATATACAGATATGTGTGTGTACCTATGTATGTATTGTACCAGAGCCTCATGTTAGCCATCCATTATTTGAGGTTTTCCCTAAAAATGAAATGAACTCTTGGGGAAATCAACAGATATTTGATGTTGCCCGTCTCCCGCGATCTGGACGTCTCAGACGTCCAAATCTGGACGTCGGAACGTCCAGATTCTGGGACGTCTGAGGATGGCTTTTAGGGGAGACATTTTTTTTTCTTTTTTTTTTTCTTTTAATCTTTTCAACATATTATTTGACTTTTTATTACATTTTTTCCATTTCTTTTACTTTTTTGACAGCTTTTAATTATTTCATTTGATTATTTATGTTGTGTTACCCAATTTTTTTATTGTGTTACCCAAAGTTTGTTGTGTTACCCAAAGTTTTGATTTCAGGTTATTTACAGTCATACATGGAGTTTCATACAAGCAAATGTCTATTTCTGTGGTGCGGATTATGCTGGAGGAAAAGAGAAGAACGAGACAACAGATCTGTAGATATCAGTAGCAATATAATCGAGCATCAGGAATAAAATGGTCATCCAAATTCTAATTTTTCCCATTAGAGACTTTTTTTTTTCCCATCCCTTCAAGGATGTCGATTGAGGTATCATCTTCTATTTCGCTGGAGCTCTCTTCATACAATGAAATGGAGGAGATGGAGTCTTCCTCAGGAGTTATTACCCTGCCTTAGGGTGGAATATCTCTGCTATCCACGGAGGGAGAGGTATCGAGGGATCCGACATCACTGGTGGTGGGGAGGTAGAAGATGCCGCGTGTGTGTGATGACGTCGGCATGTACACTTCACTCTCCTCTCCACTGCAGTTGGCACAGCATACGGAAGGCTTTCTCAGGCGCTTCCAGAATTTGCGGAGGCCTTCTCGGCGCCTCCTTCCAAATCGCAGAGTGCGCTCGCGTACAGACAACGCTTGGCACTCAGAATGTGCAGCGTTTAGCATCCTGCGATAATCCAATAACTATGCAATGAAATCAATCGATAACTAACAAAAACTCAGCGCTACTCAAATTCAAATATCAGCGCTAACTATAATAAATACAACTACAATTCGTACCAAATATCAACTTTATGCCCTAGCGTAATCTTGACTCTCTTTCTTACCAAACGAAATTCGATTGAATGATTCTTAGGAAACATATTCTTTCAACTCTTCAATTGTTCCCCATTTACATTGTTCAGAATTTTGAATATTTCAGATCTTCACTTGTTGCGTTTGCGAAACGTTTCTGATGCCAGATGCAGGAAACAACGAGAATCATCTCCACATATTAATAAACTCGAAGTATTCGAATAATAGCCCTGGATCCTATTTTCAATTTCTTGCTTCTATCCGGTTACTGTTCAAGCACAAGCTATTATTTAAGCCCAGCTTTTAATATGTCATATACAGTATAAACTCTGGTTTCCAAAGATTAAGGAACAACAAACACTATGTTATGTCAATGGGAAGTTAACGTCGAAGCTCTATAAGTTCTAAAATAATTTGTTTTCTTTAAATTATATGATGGCAGATAAAGATCTCACTCAAATATATCAGTATCTCGATTTCAAATAGTGTTCGTTCCAGAACCATATCTAAGTTATGGCTAACATGTAAGTTAGGCGCCAAATAACATTTTCATATTTTGTGTGTATACACCAAAGAGCCAAAAGAATATGACCACCTGCCTAATATGATATTGATCCTCCACATGCAGCCAAACCAGCTCTTACCCGGCGAGACATGGACGCTACAAGATTTATAAAGGTGTCTTGCGGTATCTGGTACCAATATGCTACCAGCAGATCCTTTAACTTTTGTAAGTTACATGGTTGAACCGCTGCAGATTGGATATGTAGTTCCAACACAAACCACAGGTGCTCGATTGGACTGATGTCTGGGGTATTTGGAGATCAGGGTAATACCTAGAAGTCTTCTTCATGTTCCGTGAACCATTCTCGAACAATCCGGGTAGTGTGGCACGGAGCATTATCCTGCTGAAAGAAGGCACTACTAGAGGGATATACCGATGCCATCAAAGGATATACTTGGTCTGCAATGATGTATGGGTAGGTGGCAGATGTCATAGTTTCTTGCACATGAATGAGTGGGCCCAGAGTTTCCCAGCAGAACATTGCCCAGAGAATTACACTTCCTCCACCTGCTTGTTTTCGTTCCATGGTGCATCCTGATGTGAACACTTCCCCAGGTAAACAACGCACACATAACTTGCTGTCCACATGGTGCAACAGGAAACGAGATTCATTCACCAGACGAACTTCTTCCAATTATTCAAGGTCCAGTTTTTATGCTCGCATGCCCACTGTAGACGTTAAACCGAGGTTATAATGGGCACTCGGAGTGGCCTGTGGCTATGCACCCCCATTTTCAGCAGGGTTCGATGTACTGTGTGTTGTGACACATTACTCCCGTCACTAACATTCAAATTACGGGCGAGTTGGTAACAGTATCCTTTTCGTTGGCTCGTACCATACGGTATAGCCCTCGCTTACTTATAGCATCTATGAGCTGTGGTTAGCCAACACCTTGCTGGTGGTTCGTGGTTTTTTTCCCTCCTCGGACCATTTTTGAAGGCACTAACCATGGCTGACCGTGAGCACCCCACAAGCCTTACCATCTCGAAAATGCCCTGACCCAGTCGTCTGGCCATTAAAATTTGGCCTTCATCAAACTCACTTAAGTACGCTGCCTTTCCCATCTGAAGAACAAGAATAACACTGATTAACAGAGATCAGTATCAGGTGTTATTTGTACCATTTCATGACCTTCACACGTGCCGTCGTTTACCTGCAGTTGCTTCGATTTGCAAGAAGATGTGTTGGTCGTAACGTTTTAGCTCTTCGGTATATATACACACACACATAATGACGTTCGGCTATTTTCTCAGACGTTTGAGCTTGCCTGCGAATGGACGGAAGGCAACGTCGTGTCGAGTGAACTGTGACTTTTCCCATTGGCGATCTCAAGGGAGGAGAAAGGATGGAGATTGTTTTACCTTTTTACAGATGAGGCGAGTTATGAAACAGCGATGATCGGATCTTATCGGATTTATATGGTCTTCCAGGGAGCTGGTTTCTTGTGAACCACCGAATATCTACGCTAATAACACTTGCCCAAAAAAGTAACCATTGTCCACTTTCTTGTTCTAATCGTGTCTAAACATGACCTACCCACAATTGCTCCATAACCAACCCCTAAATTAAAGCTAATTCCTCAGTTAATTCCTCAGTTAAATGTTTTTAGTCGCCCACCTGGCCATTCGTGCTCTTGGTGAAAGTTCCTTCCCATCAGCTAGGTTCGAGTCCCAGCTGGGTCAGCATTGAGATTTATATCCACAAATTTCCCCGCCCTGCCCACGGTCAGTAGGGGACACCGATGGGCTTTGAGAGTCCACCGTCCGTCGCCCCCGTGTTCAGTAGAGCCACACCCCGTGCACGTTAACTAGTGCACGGGGTGTGGCTCTCCTGAACGATGGCCTTGACGGGAGGCTACCATCTGTCTCCCAACAGCTGTTCGAGTGGGTCCCCTCCCCCAACCTTCTCTGAGCCTTCGGGGTCCATGTGACCTGGCCATTTAGCCCATGGTGTGCAAAAAAGTGCCGCTCAGAGGCAAAACAACCGAACCCAACAACCCTCCCATCAGTATCACCTGAGAAACAGTTTTTCTGCAGCTCTTTTTTCATCCACTACAAAAAAATCTAAAGAGTAGAAGACAACCATTAAAAATAAAGTAACATGGCTAAGGATACTTACAAAATGGAGTGGCCAAAGAGGTGAAGCAAAAGAAAGAGAGCTTGTTATTTATTACATAGCACTTTTTTATTTTCTTTAAAAAAAAATAATTAAATTGTCATGAAACTTATTTTTGAACTTATCATGAAACTATTTAAAATAATTAATGTTACCTAAATTTGTTCATAACAAAGAGAATTCTGAGAGAAGAGAAAGAGCAAATCTTATTTTCATAATGCAAAGGAAATTTTGGTAGAAGTGATATTTAGAAAGGAAGAACTCTTAGTAAGGTGATTAGATTTCTTTTTCATGAGGACCTTGAGAAAAGTTGATTAACTACTGCAACAAACATTTTCAGCAACTAATTTTAAAACGTTATAAATTTAAATAAAAATAATATTATATCCGAAACTATATGATAAAAGAATAGGTAAGAAACTGTATGGAAAAAAAGCGTCATTAAACAGGCAGCTTATTATTATTATTATTTTGCATTTAATATAATAATAGAATCTTAATAGCGTGTCACCAACTGACCTTCGATTTATAGGTTGCTGATAATTGATGTACACAATGAAATAATTATAATAAATATTCCAACAAACAGTTGTTTGACACAAAGGTCTGACAGAAACTTATCAGTTTATTCGCCATAATAGAAGATCTGTGAGGATGACGAGACCTCAGCAGAAAAGCAACACAAACATTTTCGGGTAAGAAAAATCTCCCGGGTAAGAAAAAAGAAAAAAATCCCCTGGTAAGGCATGGACCTTACCCGGGGATTGAACACAGGTCCCTTAGATCAAAAGCCAAGCACATGAATCCAATTAAAATGGTTGTTGGGCTTCTAAAAGGATAAGACATGATATGTAATTATTTTCTATTTCAGTAAATCTGACATTTGATTTATGTAAATTTCTGATGAATCCAATAATTGAACCTATTCAGTAGTTTTAAGTATCACAGGTGATGTTCTGTAGACATCATCATCATCATCCTCAAGCAGCCATGGGCTACGGAGGTCCAACCAGACCGTGCAATTTAGTTCTCCAAGCAAGTCTATCCTGAGCTACATCTACTGCATCTGGCCACTGCACACCAATTCTAACAAGGTCCTGTTTGACATTGTCTGCCCACCGCATCCTAGGTCTCCCCTTCTTTCTGGGGCCTTTAGGCACACTGTTCATAACCCTATTCGCCAATCTATTATTATTCATACGGGCAACATGGCCAAACCAACGGAGTCTCTCTCTGCACAATATGCTGCTCAAAGGAGGTTGTCTAACCTCATCATTGTTTATATAGTTGAATCACCGTAAGCAACTAGAATGAAAAGCATCATGTTTCATGTTACCATAACTAAAACTACAAAGAACCAAACTGTTACACAGCAAACTATTACAGTCTAATTTTAGTCTTTAGGTGATACGCCTGTTTCTCCAATAATCTCCACGCTCTCCATAATTTTTAAAAGTACCGGCAGCAATCCCTATTCGTCTGTTTATCTCATGCCTCACATCACCAGTATATGTTATATAACTCCTAAGATAATTAAACTGAAACACCTGCTCAAGACTACAACCATTCAAATTAATGAAACACAGCCTGCCTGACCTATTTTCTAGTTTTTTCTCTGTTTATCACCAAACCTACTCTACTACCAGTCTCATCAGCAACTCTAATGAAAGAATTCATCTCATCAACATCATTTGCCAAAGGAGCTCAATCATCAGCATAATCTGAATCAGAACTTTACAGATCTTCATACCATTTAAGGCTAAAATCATTCCCCTGCAGTGAATTTCGCGCAACATAATCAATTACCAAACTAAAGAGAAAAAGGAGACAAAATGCACTATTGTCCAACACCAGAAACAATGCTAAACTAATTGCTATAAACTTTACCAACTCTCGAACAGGATTCGGTGTTATTACAGAAAGTTTTCAATATGTTGACTAGCTTTTCTGGTATGTCATAACGATCTCACAGTCAATCACAAATTATGACGATGAACAGAGTCAAAAGTCTTTTTGAAATCAAGAAAGCTAGTAACCAAAGGTTTCTGAAACTCTAAACATTTCTCAAGAATCTCTCTGAGTGAAAATATCTAATCTACACATCCCCTAAAACTTCTGAATCCACATTGATGATCACACAATTGCCTGTCAACCAGATTCTTAATTCTATTAAGCACAGTCATGGAAAGAACTGTACCTGGAACAGAAAGTAGGGTGATACTTTTATAGTTTTGGCAAGAACTGCGATCACCTTTTTTAAAAAATAGGGATAATAATAGCTCTGGTAAAATCCTTAGGAACCATGCCTTTACCATAAATGATATTCAAAATTTCAGTCATCCATGTGGTATACCCGAAACATTCCTAGCTCTAAATATTTACGCAATAATTTCATCTACCCCTGGGGATTTATGTAGTTTAAATTTAGAAATAGCCAAATTAACTTCAGACTGTGTTATAGGGCCAACAGTAAATCCAGTAATGCATCTATCATCATTACAAACAATGAGAGCAGAACTAACCACATTATTTAGAACATCACTGAAATGCTCAGCCCACCTAGCCATGACAGAATCTTCACCTTCTATAACCTTACCTTGTTTATCCTTCAATCCCTGTATACCTGTCCGTTTTCTACCACACAAAACATTAACTATCTGGTATAGCTCTCTGCTGTTGTGCTGTCTAACTGCTTCCTCGGCTTTGTCAGCCAAGCCATCAAGCCAAAGTTTCTTATCATTAGCTAACTGATCCTTTACACGTTTATTAAGGTCTCTGCAATGCTTTCTATTAGGACTAGTAGGGTACTGATTAAGGATATTCCTGCAGTTCTTTCTTTCTAAAATGAGCTCAAGTGCCTTATCACTCAAAAGAGTACTCTTAGTTTTCAAAAAAGGCTGTTTAAAATGGTTTCATTCTTCCTCATCTTCAGTAGTAAGCAAACCATGACTGTCATAATGATTAAGTAACCTATCATGGTAAGCTTTAGCTATAACTGGGTCTTTCAGAGCTTCAGTATTAAGGGTAAATTTTTTAACCTTAGCACAATACTTCTTAAGTTTAAGTTGCAAAATACGTTTAACAAGGTAATGGTCAGATACAATTTCAGCTCCCCTATATGACCTGATATTCCTAACAGAACTGGCCCATTTGCTGTTAATTAATATATAATCAATCATATTCCTATGCAGCCCATCAGGTGAAACCCACGTCATTAGCCCATTCATGGGTATGTATGTCGCGGTGTTTGTAATAAGTGTTAGTTATTCTGAATCCATTGAGTTTACTTACCTGCAGGGGACGTTGCCCATTGCCATTGCAGCTACCAATACCAAAAGGGCCTATTACTCCTCCCCAAAGGTCAGAGTCAGTACCAACTTCGGCATTGAAATCACCTAGAACAAAAGTAATATCTGCTTTCTTGACAGAATTCATAATATCCTGAAGTTGTTCGTAAAACCTATCCTTCTCATCGTCATTGGCATCCTCAGTGGTGGCATATCAGTAGAAAACATTCAAACCAGTGAAATATTTTTTTGAGGAGCACGATGTGAATTTACAAAGATTTGGGGATAAAACACCAATAGGAAATGACAGGTGGCTCTTGTAGGTCTTGAGGTATTAGTGTCTTCTCTATCAAATGGATTTTTAGTGGTGCATCTCTGTAAGAATTGGATGTGTAAAAGGCTGAGGTCTCTGGTTTCTCTTTCATTATGCTAATCAAGGGACCTGGGTTCGGGCACCGGGTAAGGTACGGATGTTTGTGTTGTTTTTATGGCGAGGTTTCACCATCGTCATACACCTTTTACTATGGTGTATAAACTGACAGATTCTTGTTAGATCACTATGACAAGCAGCTGCTTGAAGGAGTATTTATCTTTCTTATTTAAGCAGCCGGGCCTTATCAAAATACTGACCCAATGGGCCAGGTCTCCTAAAGAATCCTTTAGTGCAAATACATAAAAATATTTGGTATAGATAAGGGCAAATGTATAAGACACTGGTAAATGACCCGAAACTGATGAACAAATATTATCAGCAATCGATGAGAGCTATTGTAAATAATATTTGTTACTAAGTATCAGTGGCGCACTCAGGATTTAATCTTAGTGGGGGGAGGGCAGAGGCCCGCTGGGCCGGCTCGGGCAAGCGAAATAGCGCTCGGTCCGCCCGATTCGTTCGCCTTGTGTTCACAGCGGCCGTGATTCCTGAGAGCTATTGGGTATTCCCACCTTATGTGACCGCTAATTCATCAGTAGTATAGAAACAGAAGATACGACACAACATAAATATAAAAAATGAATTTTAATTAGGAAAAGATTTTTGGAAAATCTTCTAGTTTTTTTTTTTTTCCTTTTCCTTTGGGGGGTGCCATGGCCACCCTCTGGGTGCGCCATTGTATCATGAAATTGTGTGTTCTTCCCAAGTAAATATTTAGGGGAAACCGATGTTATACAACATGCCCAAGGCGTGAAAATATTAAAGCTATTTTTGAGACGTTCTTATACCTAAATGTAAAAATTTCTTCACTGAATACCCATTTAGCCCATTCATGGGTAATGGTTAGTGTACCTGACTATTAAACCAGCGGGCACATCCCTGTGTATGTGTTTGTTTGTATGTTGTATGAGAAACCAGGCAAGCCCAACAGAGCTTTTAGGTTATCTCCATTCTTTGTATAGGGGAGATTAACGTTTTCCCCTCTAAAGCAAAAAGGGTTATTACTTGGTGTTATTGCCAGAGAACAATATCCCTCAGGTGATTATTGATAATATGGTATCCGAGTGTGAAGTAGAACTTCGATTAATATACTTGTATATCGTTCAGATATGTCGAAATAGAGGGTATTTGAGGGGAAATGTATATAATTAAGAAAGGCTGGGGAAAATGAAAATACAGCTTAATTATGACAATAAGGGAAATGGAAACCAAAAAAAACCAAATCTTAATAAGGCATAATGATAAATATAAAATTTTATTGAGAGATTAATCCACAGAGTGTATATCTGTTAAAAATAGTTAACACCATGTTAATACTGTAAAGAGGCTGTTACAAGGAAGCCCAATATAATACACCTTACGTCAAAGTTCAAGTGTTCTACTTTTATAAAACGGTGATTTCCGCTGTAAATATTCTGGAAAACAAAATTTCCCGTCCTGATAAAAGCTTTTTAAAACATTTTTGTGTGTATTAATCTGAAAAAAAGGAGGAGGGCACCGTTACGAAAATAGATAAGCAGATAAGCTATTTATCATTTCACTGAAAAACAATCCTAAAATGTGAACATTTAGTGACTATAAAATCTACTGTTTTTCCGGTAAGATATTTTAAACATATTCTTGAAGGAGTGTATGTGTATGTCTGTGTGTTTTTTTTTTTTTTTTGGGGGGGGGGGGGGGAGGAGTGCTAAGAAACGTAGCTTTATCTCTAAATGGTACCTGTACAAAATTCGACGCTCAACAGATTGATCGGTTAAAACGATGATCGGATTATCTAATGTCGGTTAATCGAGATCACACTGTTTGTCAACAAGTTGGGCCCATCCAAAGAAACTTTTCTGACTACGCCCTGACTCTCGGTACACCTTACTTGCTTTAAAATCAGTCAGCAAATAGCAAACCGGGAGTGCGATGAGGTCCCTTTTCAGCATTAATATCAGAGTTGGGTTGTTTTACCTCTGAGCAGCAGTTTTTTTTTGCACACAATGAGGATAAATGGCCAGGTGATGAGGACACCAAGGTTCTCAGAGAAGGCTCGAGAGATTATATTATATTATTATTATTATGATAGGATTTGTTATCTGGGACATTTTGTTGTTATCCTTTAAGCCATCTGGTTACTGCCCCACAAAAAAAAAAAAAATCACTAGATATTAATAAACGAATTTCCAATTTAGTATTCATTATTTGTCATATCTAAATCAGCATATCATTTTTATGTTCGTTTTGTAATAGTTATTTGCCGTGTTATCTAAGCAAACACATCATTCACTTTGATGAATCAGTGCTACGTCGTTGCTTTAGTTTCATCATCATCATCATCATCCTCAAGCAGCCATGGGCTACGGAGGTCCAACCAGACCGTGCAATTTAGTTCTCCAAGCAAGATTATCCTGACCTACATTTACTGCATCTGGCCACTGCACACCACTTCTAACAAGGTCCTGTTTGACATTGTCTGCCCACCCCATCCTAGGTCTCCCCTTCTTTCTGAGGCCTTTAGGCACCCTGTTCATAACCCTATTCGCCAATCTATAATTATCCACACGGGCAAACATGGTCAAACCAATGGAGTCTCTCTCTGCACAATATGCTGCTTAAAGGAGGTTGCAAACTCCTTTGCCTAACCTCATCATTAGTTACAAAGTTGAACCACCTAATTACGCAGTATCTTGGGCATTAGAAGTTGAACCACCTAATGCCCAAGATACTGCGTAAGCATCTGGAATCAAAAGCATCTAGTTTCCTGTTATCTTGTTTACAAAGTGTTCAGGTTTCACTACCATAACTAACCCTAAAAAGAACCAAACTATTATACAGTCTAATTTTAGTCTTTAGGTGTATACGCCTATTTGTCCACACTCTCCATAGATTCTTAAAAGTCCCGACAGCAATCCCTATTCGTCTGTTAATCTCATGCCGCACATCACCAGTATCTGTTACATAGCTCCCAAGTAATTAAACTGTGACACCTGCTCAAGACTGCGACCATTCAGATTAACTGAATCACAACCAGCCTGACTAATTTTCATCACTTTAGTTTTCTCTCTGTTTATAACCAAACCTACTCTACTACCAGTCTCTTCAACAGCTCGAATGAAAGAGTTCATCTGATCAACATCATTTGCCAAAAGGGCTAAATCATCAGCATAATCTAAATCAGAATGTTTCGTATCTCCAGCCCAATTAAGGCCAAAATCTCTCCCTTGAAGTGAATTTCGCATAAAATAATCAATAATCAAACTAAAGAGAAAAGGAGACAAAATGCACCTTTGTCGAACACCAGAAATAATGCTAAACCAATTGCTACAAGCCTTACCAACTCTCACACACGACTCAGTGTTATTATAGAGAGCTTTCATTATGTTAACTAACTTGTCAGGTATACCATATGATCTAACAATCAACCACAAATTATGACGATCAACAAAGTCGAAAGCCTTTTTGAAATCAACAAAGCTAGCAACCAAAGGTTTCTGAAACTCTAAACATTTCTCAAGAATCTGCCTAAGTGAAAATATCTGATCCACACATCCCCTACCACTTCTGAATCCACATTGCTCATCACGCAATTGACTGTCAACCATATTCTTAATTGTATTAAACACAATATATGGAAAGAACTTTACCTGGAACAGAGAGTAGGCTGATACCCCTGTAGTTATCACAAGAACTGCGAACACCTTTTTTGAAAATAAGGATAACAATAGCTCTGGTAAAATCCTTAGGAACCATGCCTTTATCATAAACGATATTCAGAATTTCAGTCATCCAAATGGTAACCGAAACATTCCCAGCTGTAAGCATTTCCATAGTAATTTCATCTACCCCTGGGGATTTATGTAGTTTCAGTTTAGAAACAGCCAAAATAACTTCAGATTGTGTTATAGGGCCAACATTAAAGCCACCAATGCATCTATCATCATTGCAAACAATGGGAATAGAACTAACCACATTGTTTAGAACATCACTGAAATGCTCAGCCCACCTAGCAATGACAGAATCCTCCCCTTCTATAACCTTACCTAGTTTATCCTTCAATCCCTGTATACCTGTCCGTTTTCTACCACACAAAACATTAACTATCTGGTACAGCTCTCTGCTGTTATGCTGTCTAACTGCTTTCTCGGCTTTGTCAGCCAAACCATCAAGCCAAAGATTCTTATCAGCAGCTAACTGATCTTTTACACGTTTATTAAGTTCTCTATAATGATTTCTATTAGGACTAGTAGGGTATTGATTAAGGACATTCCTGCAGTTCTTTCTTTCCGAAATAAGCTCAAAGTGCCTTATCACTCAGATAATTCTGCCTCTTCTGCTCCTTTTTTCCTAAAAGAGTACTGTTAGTGTCCAAAAAACCCTGTTTAAAATGATCCCATTCTTCCTCAACTTCAGTAGCAAGCATACCTGATTACTGATACCATGACTGTCATAATGACTAAGTAACCTATAATGGTAAGCTTTGGCTATAACTGGGTCTTTCAGAGCTTCAGTATTAAAAGTAAATTTTTTAACCCTAGCACAACACTTTTTAAGTTGCAAGACACTTTTAACAAGGTAATGGTCAGATCCAATTTCAGCTCCCCTATATGACCTGGTATTCCTAACAGGACTAGTCCATTTGCTGTTAATTAATATATAAGCAATCATATTCTTATACAGCCCATCGGGTGAAACCCACGTGTACTTATGTATGTCGCGGTGTTTGTAATAAGTGTTAGTTATTCTGAATCCATTGAGTTTACTTACCTGCAAGGGACGTTGCCCATTGCCATTGCAGCTACCAATACCAAAAGGGCCTATTACTCCTCCCCAAATGTCAGAGTCAGTACCAACTTTGGCATTGAAGTCACCAAGAACAAGGGTAATATCTCCTTTCTTGACAGAATTCAAAATATCCTGAAGTTATCCATAAAACCTATCCATGTCATCCTCATCGGCATCCTCAGTGGGGGCATAACAGCAGATAACATTCAAGTCTTTAACGCTTGTCTGAAATTTTGCTGTAAGAAACCTTTCATTATAATGCACTCATATCCTAGAAGACCATCACTAGCGTGTCTGCTGAGAAGCAGACCCACGCCTTGGTGATGCTTATTGTTGTCCCTCCCTGAAAAGGGAAATTTAAGATTATTTTTTAGAATCTGACCTTTATCTGGCCATCTGGTCTCTTGCAAGCCGATAATATCTAAATTATAATGGCGGAATTCTTGTGTGAGGACATCAAGAGAAAAAGCTCTGTGCAGAGTCCTCACATTCCAACTGCCTGTGGAGAGAACATGGTTATTGGGATGTTTAAAGAAACTATGTTTATTGAGAGAGGGAATGCCGACAATATCAAACAGCCCCCTAATCGCAGACATGGGGCAAAGACCCGTTTCCCCACCACTAAAGGCTGAAGCCATCTACACTGGAAGACTTCCTCCAATGTAGAATTTGACGATGCCAATAGAAGCAAAGAGTTCAGGTGCCTGCGATGACCTCTGCTCAAGATTATCCACCAGCTGATAAACATATCCTGTGAATCTATTCACTTGGGACTGTCAACCCACAAACAAACAGAAAACATAGCGGAAGATTTTCCCTCCACAGAAGCCCACCAGTGCAGCTAAATCAGGATCCATAATCAAGCTCAGAGCCATATATCTGTCCAGTCCAGTTGGTTTATATGGTCAGCACCAGGACCCTGTGTGGTTGACCACTCCTCAGCAGGGTAGAAAAAAAAAGAAAAGTAGCCATAGTTGTCCAGATCAGTAGGCCACACTAATCTGGCAGCCCTCCCCTTCCGTTCACTTCCACAAGAGAGTATCTCTTTTGAAAGGTACTAACGGTCTGCACCACGAGAAGGCGGGGTCGGACATTAGGTGCTAGGCCTGGCCGGTTCTATGCATCATTTAGGAATATAAGTTAATGTTAAGATTCCAGATGGTGTTCCATCTGGAATCTTAACATTAATTGACAATGCATTGAATATTTTGGTTTATAATGGAATTCTAATAATACATTTTAACATTTTTTTTCAGCAGTGCTTAGGTTAGTGTAACTGTCTTGTGACTTGCAACGGAAAGATCTCTGGTACGATACCAGTTGCCCTCGTAATTTGACTTTTTTGTCTTTTTTTAATAATTCCTTATATTACCATATCACTTTTTTAAATTTAATTGTATAAGAAATTAATATATGTAATAATGTATATATAATGAATTAATATAAAATATATATGACCAAAAAAGGCAACTGTTCAATTGCTAATTTAAGATGAGTAATTTAGTTTAAAATAATAATATCAATTTATAATCGGAATGGAGTAAAAAATGTATTAAACTTATTAGACATTTTTCACGAATAGGTTTTTAAAATACCAATAGAAGGAGAGTACAAAATATAACGATATTGAGAGGACTGTGAGATCGCAAAAATTTAATAAATGTGTCCTTATATTACTATGTCCGCCTTTAAATTCAGTTCAGTAATGTTCAGTTAGCCATTCTGAAAAGTAATTTAACGGAACAAATTGAATTTTTATTTTAATTTTCATTTTAAATCTGATCATGTGACGATTAAGCATGCAACACGTAGAGTATTTTTTTTAATAATTTAAGTGATCTTGCTAGTAATTGTGTGACGTGAAAAGAAAATGAATACTGTACTTTTAAGTAATCGATTTGCTGTTTTTTAAAAATATACTTTAATAAAAATAATCAAAATAGCCGTCAGAAAAATTATACAAATATGGATGTAAGTAAATAATTCTGATTGTTTCGTGCATCTGGCATCACAAACGTTTAGTTAACGTAACAAGTGCTTATCTTAATTGTTGAAATTCATAACAATGTAAAGAACGAAACAAAGATTTAAACTGTAAGTTTTTTTAATAATCATTCAGTCATACTATGGCTTTTGATATATGCGCTTGATATCGTGATAATATGTGAGAAAACGATTTTTAGAAGATAAAATATAGGTTCGAGTTTTCAGAAGATAATTAGATAGTGCTTCAGAAGTAATTACTGAAATGTGTGATCACGAGAGAAAGAGGAGAATTCTTCGTGGAGGCCAGTTAAGCGCCGTGCAACGCTGGTGGCTTCGTAGGCGTAGAGGAATCGTGAGGGTGACATTGGGATGCGTCAGGTCCTTTTTATTATGTTGTTGCCATATACCTGAGGAATCAGAAGAAGATGATATTTGCTCGTGGACCTCGAAGGAAGAAAAAGTTGGAGAAGATAGCTCAGACGAAAGCCCTACGAAACCAGAAAGGATTCAGGAAGGGCAAAACACAATCGCCCACAAACGGAATTCGAGGTCAAGTCTCAAAGGAGGATGCATCTCCGCTTCAGGCGGCGATACTTTAGCTAAAGAAGAGGATGTCGGATCTCCAGATAAAGTGGACGATGTATATGGTGCAACTATGGAGACAAATGAATCTGAAATGAAGACAGATAGAGCTGAATATGGAGGAGCTCCGATGGCGGAAAGTGAACCTCCTGATAAAAAAGATGAAGATAGTACCGAAGAAGGAGAAGATAAAAAAGGAGATGCCTCAAATGTCACCAAAGATGGCATCTCACGTAATCGGAAAAATGCTAATTCCATCCATAGCACCAGTAGTAATTACATCCTTGTTTTCGTATTGGTCGTACTTTTTGCTTCAGTAGTGATTGAGTTCGTATTGGGAACAATAAACATGTTCCTTTTTGTATGGCGTTATTAGAAGTTGGACGAGAAAGTAAAGTAGAAAAAAAGGGAAAAAAAGTGAATGATAAAGTGAAGGAAATTTAGAGAATGAAAGACCAGAATAGATAGAAAAGAAAGATAGAAAAAAAAGTAAAAAAAAAAAATTAAAAAAAAATGTCTCCCTCAAAATCCATCCTCAGACGTCCCCGATCGTGGGAGACGGGCAACATCCATTATCTGTTGATTTCCCCAAGAGTTCATTTTATCTTTCGGAAAAACTTCAGATAATGGATGGCTAACATGAGGCTCTGGTAAACAAACCCAATAGCTAACTATAGCCAAATAATATACTTTATTATATCCAGTTATAATATATATAATTACAGCAATTATAAAATATATTATTATAGGAATTATAACATTACTTATTATACGAATTATAACACTATTTATGGCTCATGCAAATTTCTTAGGAACAACATCTTCAACTTTTCAGAATAGTGTACAACTCTCATAATTTCGATAGCATTTCATCTGTTTCTGTTGACTTGTGATGTTTCACATTTTTAATATTGCCAAAGAAACTTCAGATAATGATATAGGTTTAACACTTAAAGCCAGAAATATAATTATCTGTATTGCAACAGGACTAATCTCCTTCACCCCCCACCCCCCATTTTGGTTCTTTCCTCCATATGGAACAGAAGAAAGTCTACCTTTTATATTTTTCCCCTCTTTGAGATTTTCTCCACTAATTCATAGCTTACTCTCGAACACAAAGTAAATACCGACTGGCTAGGAAAGACCACCGATGATTTAGATTGGACATTAAAACGTGGCCACATATACAGGAGAGCCAAATCCTGTGGACATTAAAGAACACGCTGGATAGCCTTACGAGATGATTCCTCTGTCTTCTGACAGCTGCGCAATGGATCACGTCCGCAACCTTTTTACCATCTGTATCCTAACACCGGCGCAATGGATTCCCTTCTCTCATCTTTTTACCAACTGTATCCTAACACCTGCACAATTGATTCTTTTCCACAACCTTTTCACCATCTGTCTCCTAAGAGCTGTCCAATGGATCTCCTTCCCCAAACTTTTTACCATATCTCCTAAAGCTTTCCAATGGATCCTCTTCTTCAAACTTCTTACCATCTGTCTCCTAAGAGTTGTCCATTGGATCCCCTTTCTCATTCATCTCTGAGAATTTGGAGTTCTTTTGCCCTAACCGTTTAGTCAATTGTGTGCAAAAACAAAAAGTCCCGTTCAGAGGTAAAACAACCCAAGTCTATTTGTTATTATTACATGGTTCTTCGTAAAATGACCGTCGAATATGTAAATATGTTTGGTGCATAATCTTTCAAACAGTTCATTTATTACTGAGAGACAATTTCGAGACTAAGAGAATATTAAGTTGACCTGTTGACAGTTTTCATAAATCATGTGGCAATGCTCGAAGGAAAAACTCAGCCTCACATTCATTGAAGAACAATTCATTGCAGAATTAATATGATATTATATTAATTTTATGTCTCATTAAAATATACACTCAATGACAGTTTTTATTTAAAAGAGACGAATATTATTTCAAAATGGGGTCAGATTTTGTCATCCATAACTTCTTAATCTAGTTCTTGTAATAGGAAAACGTGACTTGTTAAAAATCTCAGTTAAATCCATTGGAATCACCGTATTATCACAGCTGATAAAAGATATTTTATCACACTCGCATCACAAAAGTGTTTTATTCAAAAAACTTACTACTCCTATATCTGTAAGCCAACAATTTTTAAATAATTATACAAAATTCAGTAAAGAAGTGAAAAAAAGTGCTAAGTATGCAAAGTTTACAGGACCGTAATGTATAGAACCACTGAATGCCATATTCAGTTACATAAGTGAGTGCAGGTGGGGTTTGATTGAATCGGTAGTGCACCAGTCTCACAATCTGATATTTCACGGTTTGAGTTCCAACTGTGTCTGCTTTGAGGATTTTCTCCCATTCCCATTCGGTGAAAAAGGCAACACCAATGGTCTTGGAAAGCCCATCATCCATCGGATGCCATACTCTTTATATAGAATATAGAACGCATTGGATGGATTTGACAGGAGGTTTCAGTTTATCGCTTGACAACTTTCAAGTGACTTCACTTCTCTCTCTTCTCGATCCCTAGGGGCGGGGGTGGCTCAGTCGGTAGCGCGCCAGGCTCGTAATCTGCAGTTCTCAGGTTCGAGTCCCAGCTGGGTCAGCGTTGAGATTTCTCTCCGCAAAAATTCCCCGCCCTGCCCACGGTCAGTAGGGGACACCGATGGGCTTGGAAAGGCCGCCGTCCGTCGGATGGGACGTTAAGCCGTGGCCCTGTGTGTGGGAGAGCCATACCCTGTGCACGTTAAAGAACACGCTGGATGGCCTTGACGGGAGGCTATCATCTGTCTTCCAACAGCTGTTCCAGTGGGTCCCCTCCCCCAACCTTCTCTGAGCCTTCGGGGTTCATGTGACCTGGCCATTTAGCCCATTGTGTGCAAAAAAGTGCCGCTCAGAGCTAAAACAACCCAACCCAACTTCTGGATCCCTTTTCTATTTCCAAACGTAAATGTATCTCTTTCCCTTTGATCTCTTCGAATCGTAGTGGCCAAGTCATTTTAGTCCATTGTGTAAAAAAAAGTACCATTCAAATGCAAAACAAAGAAATCTTAACACTGATAAATGTCTGAAAGTATTTTTCTTGCCTATCAAAATTTTAATTAATTGCTAAATAAAATTAACCGCTAACCAGGGTCACCCAACTTGTGGGCGAGCCACATGTGACTCGCACAGCAATTTAAAGTTCCTCGCAAAGATTATTGAAATAAATGTGCTAATATATATATTACAATAGTGCTAATTTTTGTGATGCGAATATTGTGTTAATATTTTATTTACGGAACTTAATAATTCTTTTGTTTAGTGGTGGGGGAACGGGTCTTTGCCCCATTCCTGCAATTAGGGAATTGTTTAATATTGTCGGCATTCCCTCTCTCAATAAACATAGTTTCTTTAAACATCCTACTAATCATTTTCTCTCCATAGGAAGTTGGAATGTGAGGACTCTGCACAGAGATTTTTCTCTTGATGTCTTCACAACAGAATTCCATCTTTATAACCTTGATATTATGGCTTGCAAAAGACCACATGGTCAGATTCTTAAATATATTCTTAAATTTCTCTTTTCAGGGTGGGAAGTTAAAAAGCATCTCCAAGGCGTAGGTTTTCTTCAGTAATCAGGCTAGTGATGCTCTTCTAGGATATGAGTGCATTAATGAAACGTTTCTTACAGCAAAATTTCAGACAAGCATTAAAGACGTGAATGTTATCTGCTGTTATGCCCCCACTGAGGATGCCGATGAGGATGAGAAGGATAGATTTTTTCGAACAACTTCAGATATTTTGAATTTTGTGAAGAAAGGAGATATTACCCTTGTTCTAGGTGACTTCAATGCAAAGGTCGGTACAAATTGTGGAATTTGAGGAGGGGTGATAGGCCCCTTTGGTATTGGTAGTTGCAATGGTAATTGGCAACGTCTCCTTTAGGTAAGTAAACTAAATGGTTAAGAATAACTAACACTTATTACAAACACCGCGACATACATAAGTACACATGATGGTTTTCACCAAATATGCTGCATAAAAATTTGATTGATTATATATTAATTAACAGCAAATGCGCTAGCTCTGTTAGGAATACCAAGTAATATAGGGGTGCTGAAATTGGATCTGACCATTACCTTGTTAAAGATGACTTGCAACTTAAAGTTAAAATGTGTTGTACTAAGGTTAAAAATTTTACCTTTAATTCTGAAGCTTTGAAAGATCCAGTTATAGCTAAAGCTTACAATGATAGGTTACTTAGTCATTATGACAGTCATGGTTTGCTTACTACTGAAGTTGAGAAAGAATGGGACCATTTTAAACAGGCTTTTCTTGAAACGTACAGTATTCTTTCGGAAAAATGGAGCACCAGAAGGCAGAATTATTTGAGCTATAAGGCAGTTGACTTAGTTGAGAAAGAAAGAACTGCAGGAATGTCCTTAATCAATACCCTACTAATCCTAATAGAAAGCATTACAGTTTAGTAAACGTGTAAAGGATCAGTTAGCTGCTGATAAGAATCTTTGGCTTTATTTCTTGACTGACAAAGCAGAGAAAGCAAATAGACAACACGACAGCCGAGAGTTGTACCAGATAGTTAATGTTTTCTGTGGTGGAAAACGGACAGGTACACAGCGATTGAAAGATAAACAAGGTACGGATATAGAAGGTGAGGATTCTGTCATGGTCAGTGGGCTGAGCATTTCAGTGATATTCTGAAGTTTGGTGTGCAGTGGACAGATGCAGCAGATGTAGCTCAAGACAGATATGCTTGGAGAACTAAATTTTGCTGTCTGGTTGGGCCTCCGTAGCCCATGGCTGCATCTTAATGATGATGATGATTAGCATATCCATTTGTATATTATTATATGGCTGTTTGTGGAGACACCAGTACGCATAGCTCAAATGCCATACTTTTGTCTTCAGAAGGGAATATTGAGATATCTTTTAAAGTGAAATTATCGATATCCAGTACAAACATTTAATGGCTTTTTATGTAAATGTCTTTAATATTTATAAATTCTGCATTGTCTTTAATAAATATAAATTTAAATTATTTATACTATAAAATATAATGTAGTGGATTTACTCGAAATGTATGCTTTTTTCAATAAAATCGGATACATTAATATGACATTAGACAATATAAAATTTTACTGTCCTTTCAAAGGAAAACTATTTGTCAACCATCAATAGAGTTAGTAGGTTTCAAATTTTGGACCGACGGAATTCCAGATAAAATATCTTCTATTGATAATTACTATAAGTTTAAATATTCTTATAAAAATTTGCCTATTATCAATGAAGAAAATAGAGCAATGTGTTAATTGCAATGTTCCCATAATATTGGTGATTATTTATTCTTACAGAAGAATTTCTTACAAAAGAATCTCTAGTAGGCTATGTTTTTTTTTCGGTATGGCATCTTGTCATTTATATGTATTGAAAATATATAATTCGGGAAACATTGTTTCTCTTGTTTTAGAAACTTGGACTTCTTATGTTTGCCCTTTTCACTTATCGTTCAATTTCGAATCTGTGCTGTAATGTTTCTACTACACTGGTTTCCGTAATTTAAGAAAAACTCAGAAAAACTATGATAAAAAACTATATGAATGATTTTAATGAAATTTGATGAAAATATGAATTAGAATGCTAGTTTCAGAATGGCATAAAATAGTTTAGACTAAAAACATTTTTCGTCAAAAAATAACACTTACAGGAACTTGTCCAAAAATGAAGTGTCAGAATGCAATGGGCAAAGTTCTTTAATGAGTGTGGTCACCACTTACAGCAATGCAAGCAGACAACGATGTTCCAGGCTGTTTATGATGATGTGAATCAGCTCAGTAGGGAATAACACCATTCTTCCTTTAAAGCAGTAATAAGCTCCCCTTTGTTGCAGGTGGCGGGTTGAGGGCAGCAATACGTCTCCCTAGAGCATCGCACACATGCTCAACCGGATTTAGAACGGGAGATCGAGCTGGCCACTCCATGCGCATAATGGACTCCTCTTCAAGGTTTTGTTCCACTAGTCGAGCTCTGTGTGGACAAACGTTATCGTCTTGTAAGATGAATGTTCCACCTATTGCACCAGTGTAAGGACGTACATAAGGGTCCAGGATGTCATCTCTATAACTTTGAGCATTGAAGTTCCAACTCGACAACATAGAGGTCTGTGCGTCCACCTAAGGAAATGCCACCCAAACACACACGATACCTCCTCTTAACTGTCTCTTTGACGGATGTTACTGGGATGATAGCGGGCACCTCATTCTCTCCATATCAAACAATGTCCGGAATCACTCTGCAAGCAATATCTGGACTCACCTGTGAAGAGTTCGGACCGCCATTGCTCTTCTGTCCAGTTAACATGCGTGCCCAATTCAACCACTCTCTCCTGTGACGTGACGTGAGGGGTATACAAATTACTGGCCTTCTAGCGTACAGACCTCCCTCATGAAGCCTTCTATGCGCAGTAGGAGCTGATACAACCCTCCCAGTGGCTGCTGCAAGAGAGGATTATAGCTGAGAAGGAGTAGACGTCCTGCACTTTTGTGCTGTTAATCTCAGATATCGATCTTGTGCAGCGGTCGTAAATCTAGCTCTTCTTCGGCTAAACCTCCGAGCTAAGAAATTAATTCCACAGTCTATAGCCGATAACTCTCCACCGCAGTTCATTTAACGAGGCCATCATTTAACAAATGACGTCTCGAGGTCATTCCCACAAAATGGCTATTTCGAATTTCTTTACTCACATTTACAACCAAAAAAAAACGATCCACTCCAAAACATCCGTTTTTATGCCGCTATCCGATTACGCAAATTGACGCAACCTAGACTAATTTGCATACGATATGCTCACTCAGCATTACTGGTTACATCAGTGTCTCGCAAACTTTTTTACTCTGCGGCACACTGAATCTCATTTTTTTTCCGCGGCACACCTAAAAAAGAATAAAAGCAAACTCTATATAAACGGCATTATATTTGCGCTTTGCTGAAGTCATCAGCCTGGTCTTACTTGAAGATTTGCTCTCGTTCTTTAATTCATAACTCGGTGTTTGTTTTAAATATTTGTCCATTCTATGGCTTGAAATAATCAAAAATTAATACCAAAAATTGGAAAAAGCTTGATAAATACTTACAAGATCCCAGTTGATAAAATCTGAAAGATTTTTATTAAAGCACGTCGATAGCACGTCGATATTAAAGCACGTCAATAACCCAAGTCAAGTCAAAATGAAATCTTTGGAATATCTAGTGTCAATTCGAAAATCTCTCGCGGCACACAGTTTGCGAGACACTGGGTTACATGAACAAATTTGGTGAGGATCGCACAATTTTTTAGCGAATTATCGCGATTTTTCTGATTTTTCCTTAATTTATGGAAACCAGTGTACTTAAGTGAATAAACTAATTCATGCATTGAATGAGGAGAATCTTACAAAGGTAACAAATTTAACAGATGCTATGACCCTTGTGTTCAGAGTTAGAGAGCAGTGAATGGCAACAGAGGATTTGGTAGAGACTTCGGCATCCCGTAGGAATGGCATCGAGAATATGGTTTGCTTTAGCAAGTCACAAGTCTTTCTTACAGAATTTCAAATTGAAATTCTGCCGTGCAACTCGGACGACAAACAGAAACACTGTGAAAATTTGAACAGTCTATCACAATTTTCCGATGAGTTATGGCTGCCACAGACGGACACACACAGAGAGATATTTTCTTTTACTACTATAGATGTGGTTTCTATTATGTCCATAGATGGCACAAAATTCCACTCAATATACTAAAGACTGCTCGACACTTTGCAAGTATTATAAAAAAAAATTCGAAACCTATTGTTCTATTAAACTGTAATATACACAGGGTCTGAGTTGGGTTGGGTTGTTTTACCTCTGAGCGGCACTTTTTTGCACACCATGGGCTAAATGGCCAGGTCACATGGACCCCGAAGGCTCAGAGAAGGTTGGGGGAGGGGACCCACTGGAACAGCTGTTGGCGTGTTCTTTAACGTGCACAGGGTATGGCTCTCCCGCACACGGGACCACGGCTTAACGTCCCATCCGACGGACGGCGGCCTTTCCAAGCCCATCGGCCGTGGATTCCAAGCCCACGGCCCTACTGACCGTGGGCAGGGCGGAGAATTTTCACACAGGGTCTGAAGTTTTGGGTGATTTTCCTCTCAGCGGTACCTTTTTGCACACAATGGACTTCGGAAGACTTTTTTTTTTATGTTATGATAAGGATGTAATGAAGCAATCGTAAATAGACAGATTACCTGTTGCCCAGAAGTCATTAAATCAATAAATAATTTTTTGTGGATTGCCAATTCGGGGGAATCGAACCAACGTCTTTCCAGATTCATTACAGAGTGTTCAAACCACTGATCTAGAATCGGCTCCTCAAACCTTCCGCAAATATGACATAAAGATATCCCTGCATTTCGGTTATTTTTTTATATAAATAAAAAAAATCCAGTTTGTTCAGATCTCGATAAATTCAGATTTCAATTAGTTTTCTTGAGGGTGGTTATATATGAAAAAATTGCTTAGTTGGTGCTTTTAAATTTTTTTTTTTCGTTCTTTCCTACGTAATGAGAATGTCTGCCGATTTCAAGACGTGAAGCGACAGCAGCGCTAGTTACATTTTCGTCCGCTGTGGCGCTGGCGATCCGCTGTTTTGCTTGCTACTTGCTTCGTAGCAGTATACGTTATTGCGCTGTTTACGCTAGTTTCAAAATTCGATTTTGATACGGATTTGCTCATATCTGATTTATTTACTGTTCTGTCTACTTTCTGCCTCTTCAACTAGAAGTCTGAACGAGGATGCAGTATTGTGTGATGTTTTGCAGAAGAGAAACTTATGAAACAAAACTCAGTTTCTATCGAATCTCTTGCAAACTGAATCTGCGAGACAGGTGGCAACAGGAATATGCTGGCAACGTAACGTTGACATCAGTAATTAGGAAAAACTTCAGACATCACTTTTGAATAAATAATATTTGGGAAACGCAGTAATTGTACACAAGGGAAGCTATTCCCATTTGCTCAAAACGATGAATATTTTTAAAATATACGTATCTGAGTCACACTGCCCTAACAAATGTTTACAGAATTTCCGTGTTATGCGAATGGGAATCTAACTTAGAAGCTCTGCAACTTCCAAAATATTTATTTAATGAAAAAAATGTTACCGAAAATAACTTAGAGATCATAACCATATCTATTTAAATTTCGATTTTCGACAGCATTCATCTAGTATTTAAGGAATTATGGAACCTAGGATATTTCACAGCAGTAATGGGTCATAAGAATTTATTTCAGATATTAATTAAAATTTAATAAGTATTTTTTCAAATCATTTAAAATATTAATTCTAAAACTTTTAAAATATAAATTTTAAAAATTGCTAAATGGTAGCTAGGTAGTCACTGGAAGGAGAGCTATGCACCAATCCTCCAGGCCGTTAGTACGGTCGCTCAAAAAAGTATCCGAACACTATGGTTGATTACAGAATTCAGAAAAAAATCGTCTGAAAGACGCCTGAAAAAGGCTTTTACAGCATGTTTTCCCTGCTGTTCGAAAGGGAGCAATGTGGAAGAGAGAAATGTGGAAGGGGGAAATGTGGAAGAGAGAAATGTGGAAGGGGGAAATGTGGAAGAGAGAAATGTAGAAGAGAGAAATGTGGAAGGGAGAAATGTGGAAGGGGGAAATGTGGAAGCGAGCAATGTGGAAGAGAGAAATGTAGAAGAGAGAAATGTGGAAGGGAGAAATGTGGAAGGGGGAAATGTGGATGCGAGCAATGTGGAAAAGAGAAATGTAGAAGAGAGAAATGTGGAAGGGGGAAATGTGGAAGGGGGCAATATTCATGCCCGACCATCCCCAAGATCAAAATTTTCTCTTCCTCATAGTGTGCGTCATATCTCTAGCACTGATTCCCTAGACATGCCAGAGGAAGGATTTTACTCCGAATCATCCAGTTCTCTTGATGGCGAACTGGAAGCGACAGTGGTGAATCCAGCTGGTGAAGTCTCGTTTTCGACTAGCGATGACATGTCTTCTTCGTCATCGACAGATGAATCTTCTTCTACTGGCGAAGAAATTATTGAGGACCTTATTGAAATAGATGATAGATTTCATTACGAAGACAGGGACTCTGATCAAGTCATCAATCACCAGGAGTCAACTCGATCAGCAGAAGAAGACGATCAAGATTCTCGTCCAAATTCAAATGAACATCCTGGAATGAAGTCAAAGAAAGAAGATTTTGGTTCTCGTGAATTGAAACCTAACGATGTTGGTCTTCTTGATAAAAAAGATCAAGATGTTGGATATGAAAATGATTTCCCCCTGTTCACGTCGCTTGTTATTACTTTTCTGTTCGTCTTCTTCTTACCTTGGGTTATCTTGTTCGATATGTTCAGAGATTAGGAATTTCATTTGTGAAAAATGTGACAGCGAATTTTCAGAAGCTTATAATGATGTATAATTAGTAATATGTAAAATAAGTTGGGAAAAATGAAATAAATACTATTAAGAAAAAAAAGATGAAACAGGAAATTAAGGTGAAAAAGAAAAAAAAGAAATATTTGAAAAAAAAAAAATGTCTCCCACAAAATCCATCCTCAGACGTCCCAGATCGTCGGAGAAGGGCAACATCCACTATCTGTTGATTTCCTCAAAACTTGATTTCATCTTTAGGGAAACCCTCAGATAATGGATGGCTAACATGAGGCTCTTGTACAATAGAAATATTCATTCACCACATACACTCATTCACTACACACACTCACTCGCTACATACGCTCATGCACTCCATACACACGGTCACTTACGCTCAGTAGCTGCATACGCTCACTCACTGCATACGCTCACTCATTGCGTACACTTATTCATTGCGTACACTTATTCATTGCGTACACTCATTCGCTGCCTGCACTCACTCACGGCATACATTCACTACATACAGAACTCACCACATGCACTCACTATATGAATACATACATGCATGCATATATAAATACGTATGTACACACACACTCACTCATTATATTACCTCTCTCACAACATACAATCATTCACTCACTATATACAGTCACTCCCTCACAGCAGTCATTTCCACGCCAGGCACGTGATATGCAGTTCCCAGGTCGAGCCCAGCTGGGCCAACACTCAGATTTTATCTCCACAAAACTCCGCAACCTGCCTACGGTCAGAAGGGGACATCGATGGGATTGGTGGTTCCATATGCAGGAGATTCTAATTCTAGTAAGGTCCTGTTCGACGTAGTCTGTCCATCGCATTCTGCGTCTTTCCCTTTTTCTGAGAATTTTAGGTACACTTCATAATCCTATTTGCGAATCTTTAGTTATGCATACAGACAAATTTGATCAAACCAACGAAGTCTCTCTCTGCACAATATGCTGCTCAAAAGAGGTTGATGACTCCTTCTAACATCATCATCACCTATAAAGTCAAAATGTCCAAGATACTGCACAAGTATTTAGAATAAAAGACATTAAGTTTCATGTTATCCTGTTTACAAAGAGTACATCTTTCGCTACCATAACTTTCTTCTATTTATCCCATGCGGACATCACCTGTATCTGTTACATAGGTCATAAGACAACAGCCCTTTTGAACGAATTCATATGATCAACATCATTAGGCAACAGGACTCAATTATCTGCATAATGTAAATCAGAAATTTTGAAATCTCTAGACCATTTAACGTCAAAATCTTTCCATTACAAAAACGTTTTAATAACATAATCAATAACCAAATTAGGAGAAAAAGAGCATCCTTGTCTAACTCCTCTAGCAATGCTAAACTAATTGCTACAAGCCTTACCAACTGTCACAAATGACTCGGTGTTATTATAGCTTTAATTACACTAAGTAACTTCTCAGGTATTCCATATGATCTAAGTATTCCATATGAATTCAATTTCAAATTATGTTATCGACCAACAAAGGCAAGAGCCTTTTTGAAATCTACAAAGCGAATAACCACATGTTTCTGAAACTCTAAACCATAGATTCTCAACGGGTGCGATATCCCCCCCCCCCCAGTGGGCGCTGGAGCCTTCCATGGGGGCGGTAGCGGATCCAGAGGCAAATGGGGGCGTTGAGGCAGTCAAGAGGGGCGGTCAAATAAATAAATATATTTAATGGAGTTTTCTGTGACAACCTTTTTATCTCTTCTATTCTGTGGTGTCTTCCTGGTGATTCTGGTCATCCACTACCTCATGCGTCATGTACAGCTTTTCAACTGCAGCTTGGACAATAAGTTCCCTGCTACCGCCTACTAACGTACTGGTACGTCTGAAGTCGACTGAGATGCTCTCAAAAGTTCTCTTCAAGATCACAGATTGGATATAAGCTTCAATATGTTTTCCCATTCCAAGTCGCTTTGAGTATGCTTTATGGTACGTAGTTACAATACCATCCCACGTCAGAACATAAGGTATAATATTAACATTACACTTGTGAATTAGGCTCAACTCATTGCCAGCAGATCATACTTCCTCTTCTTTTCAACTTCTACTGTCTGCAGGTTATCCTGAGATGTTATTCCTACTTCAATAATTGTAATCTCATTCAATACCTTAACATGCACTACTATATCAGGCTTATTATGTTGGATATGTGTGTCCGTCCTGATAGGCAAATCAACCTTGATGCAATAATAATATAATAATAATAAATTTATTATATTTAATATTTTTTATAATTATTTTTTAATATAAAAAAATACTTTGAAAATACCTGTTTTCATGAATAAATATTTTATCTAGCTATGTAAATTATCTTATTGTTATCACGTTAATAAGCATTTTTAAATTAGTATTAGGTATACCTATACCTAATTTGTTTTAGTTTAGAATAGATTGACGGTGACAAGTCCTTGCAAGTTGGTAGGCAAACACGCGGTTCATGCAATTTAACATGTTTCGACAAGAATATGGGAGCTTGAAATGACTTGTTTACGGAGCAAGTGCGCCGGCATCGCAAACATACAAGTTAATGCGTGCACAAAATCAAATCTATAAAAGCGATAGCTCTAGGAATGTTTTATTATTTTTATGTGCTTTGCCGTGATAAATAGTCGTGAGTGATAAGTGTTAGAAGTCATTATAAACATTATTTTTATAACTATCTATAAATCTGTTGAGAAGTTAATTTGTATTTGAAAATGTCTGAATCTACATCTAAAAAGAAATGCCGGCAGTACAGTATTGAGTATTTGAAATATGGATTTACGTACTCTCCTGCAAACCAACATTACCTATGTATTTAATTTGCCGAAACGTTTTTTCAACTGAAGCTATGAAACCTTCTAATCTACAAGAGCATTGAAATAAAGTGCATGCTGATAAGAAGAACAAAGATTTATCCTATTTTCAAGAACTGGAAAAGCAATATTTAAAACAGCCAACTATGTCAAACCTTTTTGCATCGTCTTCTAAACAAGATGATGATGGACTACGAGCCTCATATAACGTTTCATTGTTAATCGCAAAAGCAGGAAAACCACACACAATTGGCGAGGAATTAATTTTGCCGGCAGTCAAAGAGATATTAAAAACTGTTCTTCATCATAAGACACCGTCAGATATCATCAAAAAATTCCTCTCAGTAATAATTCAGTGCAAAGAAGAATAGATGAAATGGCAAAAGACGTTGAAATATCATTATGTGATTACTTAAAGACGCAAATTATCCATTCAACTCGATGAATCAACTCTACCAAATAACGAAGCTCTACTCTTATCATACGTACGATTTATAAAAGAAGAAAAAATTCATGAAGAGTTATTATTTGCTAAAATTTTAGAATCTGATACAAAGGGAGAATCTATATTTAATACCATGCCAAAGTTTTTTCAAGAGCAAGAAATTCCTATTTGCAATATTTTGTCTGCTGCTACTGATGGTGCTCCAGCAATGACAGGGCGTCATAAGGGTTTCATAGCGCATTTGAAACAAGCAGTACCAAATGTACTCGCTGTACATTGTATTATTCATCGTCAGCATTTGGTTGCAAAAAATTTGAATGAACGTCTGCATACGTCGCTCCATTACATTATTAAAGCAATCAATAAGATTAGAAGCAATTCATTGAATGACCGATTATTTGGTAAGCTTTGTAATGAAAATGATGAAGATTACAATCACTTGCTGCTGCACACAAAAGTACTTGGCTCTCTAAAGGTGTTTGTCTGAATCGTTTTTTCAATCTATTTGACTCAGTACTGGAGTTTCTTGAAGACAGAGACGAAAAATTGCGCGAAAACCTGATTACTTCAAAAAATGACATCGCTTATTTGACAGACCTGTTTAAAATATTTAATCAAGTTAATTTACAATTGCAAGGTGATGAGTTGAATTTAATTAAAACAAAAAACGTCATAGCTGCTTTTGCAGGAAAACTTCTTCTATTCAAACGAAATCTAGGTAGAGGTGAATACAACCACTTTCCCACATTATCAGCAGTCTCTGCAAAACCGGAAGATTTACTTACTTACTGCCAACACTTGGAAATTCTTCATGTTGATTTTACGGAGCGTTTACAAGATATTTTAAACATGAATATACCGAGTTGGGTTTTAGATCCTTTCGCAAACACAGATACTGAAGAATCATCAAATTTGGAAGAGGAACTCTTAGAACTCACGACTAACGAAGCACTCAAAGTAAAATTCAAACATGGATACCAAGAGTTCTGGCTTCAAAATTCAATACCAGTTCTCTACCCTGGATTGTGGGCAATAGTACAGACGTTTTTAATCGCATTTCCTTCGTCCTATATGTCTGAGCGTGGATTCAGTGCAGTAGCTAATTTACTGTCAAAGAAGAGGAACAGACTACACATCACTGAACGTGGCGATCTACGATTGATGTTAACGAAATTGGAACCCGACATTAACAAATTGTTAACACTCCACCAGCCTCAACCATCTGATTAATTTTTTTATTTATTATTAATTTTGTGTTTATCTCATTATTTTTTATTTCTTATTGATTCTGTGTTTATTTTTAAAATTTTAATAAACAATTTTATTGTACATTTGGTTGTCGTTTTATTAATTTCTGCTTTATGATTTTTAATAGATAAATAAACAGATAAATTAGGTACAGATAATATGCAACAATATTTTAATATTTCATATAAAATTAACTATTATGGACTAGGGGGGGCGTTGAAATTTTTGTTCTCTTCTAAAGGGGGCGATGGTCCAGAAAAGGTTGGGAATCACTGCTCTAAACTTTTCTCGAGAATCTGCTAAGCGAAATGATTTGACCAATACATCCCCTACCACTTTTAAATCCACACTGCTGATCATGCAATTGCCCGTCAAACAAATTCTTAATTCTATTAAGTATAATCATGCAAAAAACTTTATCTGGGACAGAAAGTAAACTAATTCCGCTAAAATGATCACAAGAACTACGATCACCTTTTTTATAAACGGGGATTATTTCTAGTAAAATCCTTAGAACAACACCTTTATCATAAAAAATATTCAAATTTTCCGTCAGTCATGTGACAACACAAGTGTCACATGACTGATCATGTGACACACAGTCAGTCATGTGACACACAAGCATTTCAGTGGTGATTTCATGCACCCCTGGAGATTTATGCAGTTTTAATTTAGAGATAGCCAAAGCAACTTCGGAATGTCATATAGGGCCATCATTAAAGCCAGTAACGCATCTATCCTCATTACAAACAATGGGAGTAGAAATAATCGCCTTGTTTAGAACATCTCTGAAATGATCAGCACACCTAGTCATCACAGTATCCTCACCATCAACCATTTTACCCTGTTTGTCCCTCAATCCCTGTGTACCTGTCCGTATCTTTCGACACAAATTATTAACAATCTGATACAATCCCCTGCTGTTGTGATATCTCACTGCTTCCTCTGCTTTATCAGCCAAACTCTAAAGCCAAAGATTCTTATCAGTTGTTAGCCGATCAGTTATTAACCTCATTATAATGCCTTGTCTTAGCTATCATTACAAACCACGATTGTCAATCGTGGTTTGTAATGATAGCTAAGACAAGGCATTATAATGCGGTTGTTAGCAAACCAAGATTGTCATAACGACTAAGTAGTCTATCATGGTATGCTTTGGTTACATCTGGATCTTTCAGACCTTTAGTGTGAAAGGCAACTTTCATAACTTTAGCATAATATTTCTGAAACTTCAGTTGCAAGATACTTTTGATCAGGTAATGGTCAGACCCTATTTCGGCTCCCCTATATGATCTGGTATTCTTAACCCAACTAGCTCATTTGCTTTTAATTAGCTATGCAGTCCATCAGGGGCAACTCATCAGGTGAAACCCATGTGCATTTATAAATGTCCTGGTGTATGTAGTTTATGTTACTTATTCACAACTATTAAGTTTATATACCTGTAGGAGATGTTCGCCACTGCCACTGAAACTGGCAAAGCCAAAGGAATCTAATATCCCTGCCCAAAGGTCAGATTCAGTACCATCCTTAGCAGTGAACTCACATAGTACAAGAGAGATATCTCTTCTTCGCAGAATTCAAAATGTTCTGAAGCTCTCTTTAATCATTCTCGTTCTCATTAATATTATTCTCGTTCTCATTAGAGTCCCTTGTGGGGACGTAACAAAAGATGACATTCAAGTCTTTCATTTTTGTTTTAAATATAACTGTAAGAAATCTTTCATTAATACAGTCATATTCTAGAAGAGCATCACTGGCGTGCCTGCTGAGACACAAACTACACCTTTGAAATGCTTTCCATCCTCCCTGCCTGAAAAGAGAAATTTAAAGTTATTTTAAAGTATCCTGTCCATCTGGTCTCTTGGAAGTGTAGAATAATTAGGTTATAATGCTAGAATTCTTGCGTGAGGACATCAAGACAATAATCTCTATGTAACGTCCGCACGTTACGTGTACCTGCAGAGAGAAAATACACAGTAGGATTTTTAAAGAAACTAAGTTTATTGAGAGAGGTAGGACCAACAATATCAAACAGCCCCCTAATCACAGGTATGGGGCAAACACCTGTCCTAAAAGCTGAAGCCACCAATGCTGGTAAGAACTTCAGACAGCACCTTTTCAAGTGTACATTTTCAACAGCCATATGATCTGCCTGAGATACATTACTCCAGTTTAAGATTACTGATGCCCAACTAGCTAAGTGAGGGTTCAGGTGTCTGCGATGACCTCTAATCAGGAGTATCCACCAGCTGATATAAGGTATCCCGTGCCTCTGTTCACTTAGGCCTGGCAATTCACAAGTAAACACGAAACACAGCGGCACATTCTCTATCAACAGAGTCCCACAGTGCAGCAAGTCCAGGATCCATAATCAAGATCGAAGCCGTAAACCAGTCCAGTCTAGTAGGTATAAATTGTCAACACCAGGACCCTATGAAGTTGACCACTCTTCACCAGGGAAAGAAAAAAAAAGTGGCCAAAAGTGGATCAGTAGGTTACACTGATCTGGTAGCCCTCTCGTTCCGTTCCCTTCCAAAAGAGAATATCTTCTTTGAAAGGTATTAACAGTCTACACCATAAGATGGCGGGGTCGGACATTAGGTGCTAGACCCGACCGGTCTTGTGCATCTTCACTGAGGATTGGTAGGTACACAGCGCTCCTTCTAGTTTATACCTCGTTACCATTTACAGATGTCGGTTGAATTCTTAGAGGATTAATAAAGAGGTTGCAAGTATCCATATATAAAGGGCGTAACTAATAAACTAACTCTAATCGTAATTTAGAGCAATGTAAGGGTTAGAAACCTTAAAAGTTTTTCCCCACCGCACGTCACTCCACCCTCCCTTCCACCCCCAAAAAATAGGGAGTTCGAACTGTTTCGGTTTGGTTTGGTTGTTTCGGGTTTTATGATGCAAAGGCAACTAAGGCCATGATGCGCCAAACGAGGTGTAAGGGATAAAAACAAATATCTAAAAGTCAAGTAAACCCACAACCAAAGTTAAAAGTAAAAGATAAAATGTAAAACAATAAATGTAAACACTGAACAACAAATGACAGAAAACATCTATATAAAATACAAAAACAACAATAAGAAATATGTAAAAAGAACAAAAGGTGTACAGGACCCATGTAAAAAACAATGCCCAAAGGTAAAAATCAGAGACGGTTAAAATATTCAGTAAACCGTAAAAAGATAAAAACAGCAGTTAAAACAGACTCATCGGATAAAAGATGTCCGAGTGTAAGGGGCTCGGACGCCCCTTACACTCGGACAAAATATAGGTATAATATAAAAACATAGGTCGTTAGAAATTAAAACAGAGACAATGAATTAAAATAAGTTTTACTGTTAAAATGGTGTCACAAAACTCACACTTAGGTTCGTCTTCGTTCCGAAGAAGAAATATATGTGTAATATACGAACTGCTTCTAAACGGTAACAGGTTGAATCACCAAATTCAGTACAGAGTTTCCTCAAACAGGAACTAAATTAGTGAAAGAGTTTCCCTCTCAATATTTCTTTCCCTATGAAGAAATGGCTCCCATTAAGTTGTGATTTTTTTTAGAAAAACTGGGAGGAAATTCTCTGAAACGATAATAGCTATGATTACCGAATTCGGTATGCAATTTCCCCTCGTAGTATATTAAAGAAATGCAGGGATTTGAACTCCCATCTTTCTTCTCTCTTTACTAAAAACGGAATCCCTTCCCCATCGCGCACATATGCAAATGCCAGGTAGATTCTCCTAAATGATAATGTGTAGGATTCTCGAATTTTGTAGTCACCTTCCTGTGATCCTTGTTTTAGGCAATATGAAGTTTTCCCCTTCCCCTACCTCCCCTAATCTTGCCCCGTATAAAAAGACCCTGTACATAAAACATCCTTTCATCATGGCTCTAAAGAAAATTAAAGGTTGCTATTTTCGAAAATAAATAGTATTTAAAGTATTTCTTTCATTCATCTCTAGCAAGCAATGATAGATAAATGATCAATGGGGACAGGTTCTCTTTTTCGATGAATCACGATATAGTGTAAGATTTGATTCTCGGCGCCAATTCATCTGGATGGCGGTGATACAAGTTATCCCCTGAATATCGTAGAAATTCCCCTGAATATCGTTCCTGAATATCGTAGTCCCTGAATATCGTAGAAAAGGAGACCATTTTGGTGGGCGTGGTTTGTTTGTCTGGGGAGGTATCATTATCAGTATCCGCAATGACCTTCATGCGTTCTCAGGAGGCCGGGGGGTCTCAGTCGGTAGCGCGCCAGGCTCGTAATCTTCAGTTACCAGTTTCGAGTCCCAGCTGGGTCAGCGTTGAGATTTATCTCCGCAACACTCCCCATCCTGCCCATGGTCAGTAGGGGACACCGATGGCCTTGGAAAGGCCGCCGTCCGTCGTATGGGAAGTTAAGCCTTGGCTTCGTGTTGAGAGAGCCATACCCTGTGCACATTAAAGAACACGCTGGATGGCCTTGACGGGAGGCTAAAATCTGTCTTCCAACATCTGTTCCAGTGGGTCCCCTCCCTCAACCTTCTCTGAGCCTTCGGGACTTTTAAGCATCTGTGGAGAGCGTGACTTCAAGCTTTCTTGTGACCTCGCCATTTAGATCACAGTGCGCAGAAATGTGCCGCTGAGAGGTAAAAGAACCAAACCCAAGCCTTTTCAGGAAGGACTCTAACTGCTCTAAAATAGAGAGGGGAACCTAGAGCCTTATGTAAGACTTTTTTGTCTCACATTGGCGAGCGAGGTGCTCAGACCTAAATTCCATTGAACATACATGCAGGCTTTGGAAAGGTCATCATAGATAAATCATCATCACGCTCCAAGAACCCTTCATGAGTTCAGTAATGCTCTTATCGAAGAATGGCATTTTCTGACTTCTGCCTTGTTGGCTGGCTACCTTACAAGAAGCCTCAGAGCTCGTTGTGCAAACTGTATTGTTCTTAGGGGTAATAATACTCCTTACTAAGTAGCATTAGCTTCAACATCTGCGGTGATCTATAACTTTTCATAATTGTAAAAAGGTTCCAAATTTTGTGAGGCCTTAGTCTGTAACTTAGTTAGCTTCTGCGTAAGTTCAGCCCTGTGTGGGCAGTGATGGTAAAAGCTATTGTCGAGACTCGAAATAGGATAGCGTTGGAGATAAATAGAAATGACGAAAATTGTTGAGACTGGTTGTGATTCACCCTCTTAAATCACCGTGTTCTTGATCAAGTTTCTCGGTTTAATTACTCGAGAGTTTATATGACAGAAATTGTTAATATCCGACTTGAAATAAACAGAAGAATAGGCGCTGCTGATGGGACATTTACCAGATCCGTAGAAATTGCGGGAAAATAGACTGCAATAGTCGAATTTTAGTCTTTAGGTGTATAATAATTTGATCATTTCTAAAGTTTGCTGTGGTAGTGAACCTTTGTAAGCAATAAAATAGAAAACCTGATGCTTTTGGTTTTATTTGTTTATACAATATTTTTGGTATTACGTTTTTTAAGCATTACTATACGAATAAGAAGTTCACCCTTGACTAAGATCTGTTTCCTTTAGCCACGTTGCAAGCATACAACACTACAAATCAGCGAAAATAGTTAAAGCGAGTCTACCTTTATGGCTTCGGAAAAGTAGGGAGACCTAGAATACTGTTGATTAAGAATGATAAACAAGAACCACTCAGACCTTGATCCTGTTTGACTTTGTTTACGCACCTCATCCTAAGTCTCTTCTTTTTTAGGCTTTTAGGCACATTGTTCACAATTCAATTCAATAATCTCTAATTGTCCATAATTCAATTCAATAATCTCTAATTGTCCATAATTCAATTCAATAATCTCTAATTGTCCATATGGTAAACATGGCCAAACTAACAAACTCTCTCTCTCAGAATACGCTACTATTTAACGATGGTTGCTGACTACTTCACATAACTCATTATAACCTAATCCCCACGATTCTATATAAGCACGTACAATAAAATTTCTTGCTATCTGTTATACAGAGGGTTCATGTTTCGCTACCATAGCAAACTTCTGGAAAAACAAAACTGTAGTAGTAATACTAAACCAATCGCTAGAAGCCTTACCAACTCTTACACATGACTTAGTGCTGTTAAACAGAGCTATCATTATATTCACCCTTTCAACTATTCCATACGATCTCACGATCGTCAGATTCAAAAACACTTGGGAATCTTATAAAGCTAGTAACTATAGGTTTCTGAAACTCTAAATATTTCTCAAGAATCTACATACTGGAAAATATCTCATCTATACATCTCTTATCACTTTTGAGCCTACACTGTTCCTATGGATTTCTCAATCAACCTAATCCTTAAATCTATTAAGCAGAAGACTTTATCTGAAGTAGAAAGTAGTGGCAATCTGCAGAATGAAGGATGTTTGAAACACTTTTCAGAAAGCTATGGTCCATCTGTTTTCTCCTTCTGAAGTTGCAGACATGCTCGTAGAGAACCTTTGTAAGAGAGGGGAACGACTCAGATTCAGATCAGAGAGGGGAACGACTCAGATTCAGATCAGAGAGGGGAACGACTCAAGAGAGGAGAACGACGTAAAGAGGGGAACGACTCAGATTGAATATTTGTGCATTGTCTGCATTTAATAAAAAGCAAAAGTTGATTTTTTTTCCTCAATAAATTATAGTGCAAACCATATTTCAACGTCTCTTCACTGAATCGCAATCTGTAATCGTAATCTGTAAGTTTTCGAATTTCATTAATTTCAAATACTTTTGTAAATGCATATTGTTATTAAGAGTGCTTTTAAACAAATCGTTTAGAGGTGATTTGTTTCTTAAACACAATTAACAGATGTTCAACAATATTAGCTAACACTAACGATATCACAGGAAAGAGGTTGGATGAAAAAAAGTCTCATTGTTGAAATTAGCAAACAATTGAAGTTATTTTAAAAAAAGGGAATTAGCTAACAGCACTTATTCGGATTTTCGAATTTAAGAAGTGAAGATATGCTGTGAAGATATGATTCAAATGTGTATAAAGACGATGTTAAATGATAAACTTTGAAGACATACATAATGGCGGAGCAAAGCGCAAAATACTCAAAACAGAGTAGACCACGTGACACTTTCCTATTAGCAAGAGATAGTGGTTCTCCAAGGACCAGAGAGTATAAATATTATTGGAAGATGAGCACTATATTGTTGGAGAAGAAACCAGAAGTACACAGGATAACGAGGAGTACATCTGACAGTCTTTTGATGAAGATCAACTGTAATCAAATTTACGAGGATAATTTGATGACACGCCGGCATTCCCTCCCAAAGTCAAAGTTTGACTCTTCAAGGAAGCAGTGGATCTACCCACTTGTAAGTTTTGAAAATAGCTTTCCAGACAGTAACGAATCATTTTGTTCTGTTTCGTCTTCTTTTGGTGACGAGAAGGAAACGAATGAAGTCAACCTTGGAGAATGGGAAAAGATACTACATGATTATCTTCTTGCACTCGACAAAGAAAATCAAACATTCTCGTCAAGGTCAAGATATGTACTACGAAGTGTTGGAAGATGTTTCCGCAGGATTCTTCGAGCCATACAGAAGAGATTGTCATCGTGCTGCTCATGTTCCTGTGAGTAGTGAAGGCCCCGCCCTGGTAATTTATGCATTACCCTTTCCTTCCAGAGCAGGTGTTTCCGGTGCTGGTGTTTCCGGTGCAGATGTTTCCCAGCTGTTATAAGATGGCGGGGGGGGGGGGGGAGTTTCCTCCCACGCTCTGGATGAGCTTATGGACTTGATAGTGTCGGCTAAGTTACGTGATAGCCTTCCTCAAGACACTCATGCTTACGTAGTACAGAAAGAGGCGGAGTCATGGGCAAAAGCAGACGAAATAGCCACATGGGCAGAGATACACTCAGCCAGTGTGAGAGAGGACAGAAAACAGACAAAAAGCTTTACTAAAGTGAGTGGATGGCCACAGCGAATAGGAGATACCTGTGGTAATAATTTCCAGCGAAGGGAGGATCTTAGGACAGACAGTCGATTCAGGCGCAATATCTCGGATAATTATCCTAGCAATAAGGGTTCGCAAGGGTTGATAAGGAGATGCCATAAGTGCGGATCACAGGAGCATTTGATGCGTGTTTGCCCAGTTCGATCAAGAGAGTCCGGTGCTAGTAACCATCATGCAAAGGTGAATCGGGTGAGGGAAGTTGAATCACAGGCGGTAAAGCAGAACAGCGAGGCAATGATAGCCAGAGTTAAAATACCTTTAGGTGAACCTCGATTTTCTACTCCGGGATATACTCAAAGTAATGGTTTAGTAGAGAGATTTAATCAGACTTTGAAAAATATGTTACACCACGTCATTAGAGAGGAACCCAGGCAGTGGCACAAGGCCGTGCCATTTTTACTGTGGGCGTACCGGGAGGTACCCAATAGTACTACCGGTATATCTCCATTTCAGTTGATGTATGGGAGGCAACCAACAGGGCCACTCTCAATCCTAAAGAATAGGTGGTCGTGAAAGGAGATACGAGGACAGCTCCGTCTACATACCCTCGTCATTCAAAACGATTTTCTATCGCCCTTCCATCTCTCCTGAGATAGAAAATGAACGTCAGTTGGATTCCCCTAGTCAAGATGATATGATGGAAGAAAACATTCCCACTGCTCAAGACCTGGATCTACGAGAGTCCAAATCACCAACCTCTGAAGACTCCGTTCGATATGCAGTGGACGAAAGATACGAAAGGGAATCCGAAGATCCTTCCACTTCTCTGTATGAGGATGCCAATCCTAAGTTGTCTGTAAGTGCTTCCGAAAGCACCGATGAACTTGCATCATATGTTAGTGATGTAAATGATTCTTCACTAAGAACATCCGAAGAATCAGTTTTGTTTGAAGATGCAACTGAGAACACAGTCAATGATAAAAGTGTGGTCACTGAGAAAGATGTAAAATGTGAACAAGTGACAAAGAAACTGTATCTTCTATGGATTATTTACATTCTGACATTGATTATCTTTGTATGTGACTTGATAAGATATCTTGAATACTTTTTATATACCTACAGAAATTGAACAGTAATCCTCACTACAAAACATGCAATAGTTTTATATGTATCCATATGTCTGTCACATCGTAAGCATAAAAGTTGAAAAAAGTAAATGTAAACTGTTCCAAAAATATGAAACAATAGAAGAAAAAACAAGCAAAAAAGAAAGTTTGAAACCTTTAAAGGAAAAAGGAAAAAAAATGAAAAGAAAAAAAAAAGAAAAAAAAAATGTCTCCCGATAAATCCATCCTCAGACGTCCCCGTTCGTGGGAGACGGGCAACATTCATTATCTGTTGATTTCCCCAAGAGTTCATTTTATCTTAAGGGAAAACATCAGATAATGGATGGCTAACATGAGGCTCTGGTAAAAGAAAACTTACATACTTCAATGCACATGCACGTACACTAATGCAGACACATACACACATATGTCACGCATACATCCTTGTACACACACATATACACACATACAAATATGCACACACATAACACATATATACACACACACATACACCCATGTCATTACACATACATACATCGATATCATGCACACACATATACAAACATGTACATATAGATGAAACTTGGTGATATATAGATTGTCAGATATACACACATGTAGGGCCGAATTTCGGTGGGGGGGGGGGGGGGGGCGACCATGCCTCCGTCTTTCACAATGCTAGTAAGGGTAATAGATCTAAAAAAATTATTAAACTAATTTATAATTAATTGATTTTATGTAATTTTTAAAAGACCTGTAAACGGAGAGGGAAATGTTATACTGCATTGGAAATCCAGTCTCTTCCCCCCTCACCTTTTTACATTTTTACGGCTGGATTGTGTCCCTCCCCTGGTCACCTACACACACCTACACACATGTGCACGCACATAAATACACATACACACACATAAATACACATACACACACAAATACATAAACACTACACTAACATAATAATGCATTCATACACACATACATACATGCCCAGACCTAAATAAAAAATCGGGGGTGTGGGGCATGGAAAACAATCGAGCCGGAAAAGGGTAAAAGGGGAGAGAGGAAAGATTGGATTTCCAATGCAGTATAATATTTCTCCCTCCGTTTTAGAGGTCTTAAAAATTTCTTGAAAAATGTATGAAATAAAAATAAGTTTAAAACTTTTGCCTCGTTTACCTTTACTGGTATTTTTAAGGAGTGGGTGGCGTGACCCCCTTTGACCCCTATATCCTCCTCTAAATAGATACATACAAGCTCCTTAAGGGAAATTGGGGAGAGGGTGGTTCAGTCGGTAGCGTACTAGGCTCATAATCTGTAGTTCCCAGGTTCGAGTCCCGACTGTGTCGGCGTTGAGATTTATCTCAGCAAAACTCCCCACCCTGCCTCGGTCAGTAGCGGACATCAATGGGCTAGGAGATGGACGGACCGCCGTCCGTCGAATGGGAGATTAAGCCATGGAGCCGCGTGTGAGAGTTATAGCCTATGCACGTTAATGAACACGCCTGGAAGGTCTTGATGTGAGGCTACCAACTGTCCCCCAACATATATCCATTATACACACACACACATATATATATACTAAGTCACATGACCCCTCCCCACATCTTCTCTGCGTTCTCCGGGTTGTTCTGACCTCGCCATTTAGCCCATTGTGTGCAAAATGTGCTGCTCACAAGTAAAACAACCCAACCTTAAAGTACAATACAGCTGCGGATGTACATAGGGAGAATGTGTCATTTATTTCTCCAAACACTTCTGCCCAGTGCTACCGGGGCTGTATTTTGCCATAGTAGGTCAATTTTAAGGAGGTTCTGATCAACACTGTATGTCCTTTTTCTGAGGCCTTTTCATACACTGTTCATAACCATATTTACTAATTTGCAATTGTGCATTACGATCAATATGGCGGGTTGTCTCGACAATATGATGCTCAAATGAGGTTGAAAATTTCTTCTATCTCCTCATTCCTGGCAAAATCAAAACACCTGTACTCCATTCCGTCTAAGTTGAGGCCTAACATAAACAAGCCGTACGACACAAGGTAGCGTTTTCTAATATCAAGGCGCACAGAGGTAACTGCTGTTGGTTACATTTTGAGGTCTTGTTTTCAAACATATAACATGTGGACATAAATCAGAGTACCAAAAATGTGCGCCATTGTAGCGCCAGTCTAACTATCATTGCCAATTTATGTAATTGCTTATGAAATTCATATGAAATAATAAATATATTATCGGTTGAAATATTTGAATGAATTTCAAATTAAAATGCTATTTCAGTCTGAGATTGTCTGGAAATCTCTCTCCTGTAATGTATTGCCTACGGTATCTCCACTACTGCTGCTTTGGAAGTCAACAAGTATATGTTCAAAAATCTGTTCCCTTATTACAACGACGTCTTCACTTTAGAAACTGCGTGTCCTGAATTTGCCCAAGTTTCATCTAAATGGTATTTTTTTCCTTACTTCCAAGACACTATTGAATTTCCGCAAATATTTTTTTCATCATGTTGTTATATCGTATTGTTCAGTTAAAGCAGCTTCGTGTTTCTGAATGGGATATCTAAAACCTTATATATACGTATATGTTCAACTTAAATTAGGCTACGGATTATGGATATTAATATTTTCATTAAATTCATCAGTTTATTCTGATGAAAATTTTCTTTAACGTTTTTCCTAATAGTTGTCAAGGTAAAAATTGATCACACTTTCTTAACCGTTACTTATTTGCCCTTACTTTACTGGACTAAGGAATATTCACTTTGAATCATATACACTTGGAGAGAAATACGTATTTGCAAAAATTCCATTTGCAGTTGCCTTTCCACATATTTCATCATTTGTTTTGAAACTTTACATAGAAGTAATTGTAAGCAGCTTCCGTTGTCTATCAATATTCACTGCACACAAATACTCCATTGATGCCATCTTGTCTCTTTCGAGAATTGCTGGTTTTAATTTCGTAATGTTCAAATTCATAAATCTGACTGTTACCATTAAGTACTAATAACGTGTAAGTGCCATCATCTAGCAACCAAATAAAGTAAGCTAAATTTATTTTTCCTGAACATTGCGTTGTTGAAACCACTATATCGGAAAATGTGCACATTATTTATTTTATGAGGATAAATACACAATGTAGTGACGAGGTCTTTAGCCAATAAGCAAAGAGTTACAGTTACATCAGGTGCCATATTTACATCTGGTCTTAGGTGAAACGGAGAATAATGCCCAAAGTACTGCATTAACATCTACAATCAAAGGCAACAAATTCCTGCTTACAAATGGGCAAAGTTTCACTGTCATAATTTTCTTTAGCCAATTTTAGTCTTTAGGCGTATTACCTCTCCAAATTCCCTATAGATTCTTAAAAGTCCCAGCAGCAATTCCTATTCTTCTGTTTATCTCATGACGCACATCATAAGTATTTGTTACACAGCTCTCGAGGTAATTAAACTGAGACACGTGTTCAATAAAGGGTACAACTATTCAAAACAACTAAAGTACAATCGAAATGACAAGTTTCCATCACTTATGTTGCGCACTTCCCTTTTCTCCCCATCTTTTTTTTTTCTAGATCCGGGTCTGATGCTAACTAACTTATCAGTCATGCCATAATGATCGCCATCTCATAACATGAAATAACGATCTTCATATTTTGTGGCTGATCTCCCGATCAGTCACAAAATGGTATCCGGAAATTTGTTCCACAACATTTGTTCGCCGGAAATTTCATCGATGGAATTTTGTTCGACAGAAACTTGTTCGAAGGATATTTGTTCGAAACGGAAATGTGTTCGAAGGATATTTGTTCGAAACGGAAATGTGTTCGAAGGATATTTGTTCGAAACGGAAATGTGTTCGACGGAAACTTGTTCGACAGAAATTTGTTCGACGGAAATTTGTTCGACGGAAATTTGTTCGAAATGGAATTTTGTTCGACGGAATTTTTTTCGGAATTTTGTTCTGAGAGGCCGCAAGATGGACGCCTTCTGCTTCGCCATTGAAGAACCTCTGAAAGAAAAAAAGACTTCTGAAAGGGAAAGCTTGGGGAGGGACGTGGGAACCAAAGAATAACAGCTTAAAGGGATTATCGTGGTTTAGACCTTTCTTTTTTAGTGTAAAGTGTTAAACCTTGTTTTTGAGCCAAACTTGCCGCCATTTATTACTTCGTAGTTTTCGCTATTATATTAAGCTACAGTCAGTTTCTTCTAGAAAGGGTTGTTCGAAATTTTGAACTGCAATATTTTCAAACTCTGTAAGCTCTTTTCTAATAACACTAATACTAGTATTTCAAATAAAAAAAAATATAAATAAATTTAAAAATTTGGAAAGTACCTATCTTTCTTCACACGCCTTAAAAAGCAGAAAAAAACCTAAAGCATATCGATGGTGCAGTCAGTCATTGAGTTCGTATTCACTTCGTAGGAAAATAGGGCGCCACCAATCTTGCTGAGTAGGTAAATCGTCACCCTATCTTCCTTTGAAATGAATGGGAATTCAGTCCATGAATAGGAATTCACCATCGATGTGCTTTAGTTTTATTTTCTACTTTTTAGGGCACTTATGGGAAGATTACTTTTTTAAATTTTTAAAATTATTTATTTTTTTTGTCACTAAAAGCACCTACTTTCAGAAACTTTAATTTGATATATGAAGATTGACCACATTCTTCCTTCTCCTGTTTTTGTAGTCGTGTTTAATGTAGCCTGTGACATTAGAGACATGACAAGCTTTAATTTGAGAGATATCTCATTAAGGTGGCCCCCTGCGAAAAACTCCCTCCTAAGGGGAGATTGAATGGGGAAGGATAAAATTCGAAATAGTCTACTACATCGTATGAGCTTTCATTTGACACCATCCTCGTAATTGTAGACCTTCGCTTTAGGAAAATGTAGCGAAACAATGGTTTTCCCATTTTTAGGAGGAAGAAACAATGGAAGGTCAGTTTTGTATCACCTATGACACTCCTCATGTCATAAGCTTTCATTTGACGTATAGCTTGTTACTTTTGGCACTCGCGAATTGTAGATGTAAAGGAACAATCGCTTTCATATTTCCCCTTTCTTGCGAGAGGAAGAAAGCGTGGAAGGTCAATTTTTTATACCTACGACACTCTCTGCGTCACAAGCTTTCATTTGATACACAAACCTCATCACGTTCAAAAGATATGGCGGAACAACTGTTTGGGAAATCTACAAACCAACAAATGACGAGAGAAAAGCAATAGGAAGATAAAAAAAATCCCCTCAAGCAGTTGCTTGCCACAGAGGTCTGATAGGAGTCTGTCAGTTTATAAACCACACTAGAAGGTATATGAGGATGACGGGTCTTCAGCAGAAAAACAACACAAACATCCACGTCTTATTCGGGGCTGGAACCCAGATCCCTCCGATCAGTAGCCAAGTGTCATAGGTCATAGGTCATCAATTCATTTGCGAAGTTCCAGGCAAAAGTTTTTCCATCACCTTCTCCATCGAAAGGTATGCCCAATTGGCTTCAGATATAAATCAAATGGTGAGTAAACCACAAAAGTGGGCCTCGAGAGGCAGAAAAGAACTGATCGCAAAAGCAAGATATGAGAGTTGGGTTGGGTTGTTTTACCTCTGAGCGGCCCTTTTTTGCACACCATGGGCTAAATGGCCAGGTCACATGGACCCCGTAGGCTCAGAGAAGGTTGAGGGAGGGGACCCACTGGAACAGGCTGTTGGGAGACAGATGGTAGCCTCCCGTCAAGGCCATCCAGCGTGTTCTTTAACGTGCATAGGGTATGGCTCCCCCGCACACGGGGCCACGGCTTAACGTCCCATCCGACGGACGGCGGCCTTTCCAAGCCCATCGGTGTCCCCTACTGACCGTGGGAAGGGGGGAGAATTTTGCGGAGATAAATCTCAACGCTGACCCAGCTGGGACTCGAACCTGGGAACTACAGATTACGAGCCTGGCGTGCTACCGACTGAGCCATCCTCGCCCCACCAAGATATGAGAGACAAGAGAGCTAAAGTGTATACTTTCTGAAGAGAAAACCATCATTTTAGGTCTCTTGAAAGAGTTAAGGTTTTCATGATCATAATCAAACAGTTTTGATATAATCTCGTTTTGGGTTTTTCAAGACTGCATCATAAAAGTTTTTAGAGATAAACTTGATATAACTAAAAACATGATCAATACCCAAATCTTTGTGCAATTGCTTGTTGGTAATAAACCATGGAGCATTAACTGCAGATCTTAATGTTTTGTAAAGTTTGAATCTTTTTAATGTTCGTAGCTGAAGTATTCGCCCATATTGGGGATGCGTAAAGTATTATAGGACGGATGACCGCATTGTATAACATAAGCTTGTGGTCGATCAATAGCACTGAATTTCCTCCTATAAGAGGACCCAACTGGCATCGTATAGCGTTAACATTGGAAATTATGTCCTTCACATGATGATTCCACCTGAGCATTTTGTGCAATGTAATTCCGAGATATTTTACGGTATCTTGCCATTTGATATCTTGGCCTAAGAAATGTAGTGGAGTAGGATTTTTAATCCATTTGCTGGTGAATAGAATCGCATTGCTTTTATCTGTATTTATTTCGATCTTCCATCGATGATACCTTTATCTAACTCATCAAGGGATTTTTGCAATCGTCGAATAGCAAATTCCGATCCAAGTGATGGTGAGATAAGAGCAAGTCAGCGTATTGCGCAACTTGAACTTGGTCAAATGATGGCAGGTCATGAAGAGATAACGAGAAGAGAGTAGGACCTAGCAGAGAGCCTTGTGGGACTCCTGCAGCCATAACTCTCTTCGTAGATATAGAAGACGACACAAACTTGGAAGGTTCGATTTGTTAAATTTGATTGCAGAAGAGATGTAAGGCCTGTGGGCATTCCCATTTTGTTGAGCTTGTAAATCAAGCCGTCAGTCCAGACGCAGTCAAATGCTTTGGCCACGTCTAGAAAGACGGCTGCCTCAGTTTCTTTTTTATTGAGAGCTTCAGAGATTTTTTCCACAACTCTAAGAATCTGGTGCTCAGTCGATCGATGGCGCCGAAAACCAAATTGAGTTTCTGGAAGGACTTGATGTTGAGTAAGAAATTCGTCCAACCGGTTTGATATTATTTCTTCAAAGAGTTTGCCAATGGTAGAAAGCAGACTGATCGGACGGTAGCTTGATGGAAATGCAGTATTTTTCCCAGGTTTCTTGATCAGTCTGACTGATGCATTTTTCCATACATCAGGGAAAGTATGGGTTCGAAGTAAGAAATTGAAAATGGAGCACAGGTGCGTTATCGCTTTCATTGGCAAATTTTTAAGCATCCTATTAGTAATTTGGTCAGGACCAGATGCTTTTTTCACCTTAAGTTTTGAGATTACTTCTAAAATTTCTTGTGGAGAAGTAAATGATAGTTTGGTTCGTGTCGGTTGAGCGAAATGTAAAAGGGAGTCTTGAATATCCATAGATGTTTTCTTATCTGATAGGTCAACATTCTCCTGGAATTGTAGTTCTAAAGCGTCTGCAAAAGAATTAGCTTTGTCATTGTTACTGAAACAAAGTCCAGTTGCTCCTTGAATGGATGGTATGTAATATGGTTTCTTAAGAGTTTTAACCATTGTCCAGATGGATTTGTCACTTGTGCTAAGCGAAGTAATCTTGTTGTTCCAAAGTTGACTACGATAATCTTGTAATCGTTTCTTAACTTCATTCTTGAGGGTTGGGTTGTTTTACCTCTGAGCTGCACTTTTTTGCACACCATGGGCTGTGGGGAGGGGACCCACTGGAACAGCTGTTGGGAGACAGATGGTAGCCTCCCGTCAAGGCCATCCAGCGTGTTCTTTAACGTGCACAGGGTATGGCTCTCCCACACACGGGGCCACGGCTTAACGTCCCATCCGACGGACGGCTGCCTTTCCAAGCCCATCGGTGTCCCTACTGACCGTGGGCAGGGGGGTGGGAATTTTTGCGGAGATAAATCTCAACGCTGACCCAGCTGGTACTCGAACCTGGGAACTACAGATTACGAGCCTCGCGCGCTACCGACTGAGCCACCCCCGCCCCCATTCTTGAGGGAATAATATTACTTTTTATCCAGGATGTTCCTTGTCCTCTGCCAGGAATGTCGAACCCTATTCTTGTCTTTGATAAGATATTATAGATGTGAAGGTGGGACAAAACAGTTATTATCTGGAATTAATTTTGTGCTGGCTTCTTTTTTGGAGTCAAGTAATGTCAGTAAATTTAGTAATTGAGTAATCAGTGGTTCGGAGGGAAAGATTACTACAAGAACCTGATACTCTTTTATGTACAATGGATTTAAAAGAGCGACAAATATTTTCATATTGGTTTGCAATAGCCGTCGTTAAGCTTACTGTGGTACATGAAAAAGGAAACATAAGTGGTACCTTGTGTTCAATATCACCCCAAATGTATAGAAAGGAAGAAAAAAAATAACCAAATAGAAAACATTTTGTTTTATTCTTTAGTTTTACTTTTATTTGACCTTTTCATTATTTACTTTTGTTTTTATTTGACATCTTCACCCTTCCCTCGGTGAAGGTACCACCTCGGTTCTTCAGAAAGGCGACACTGATGGGCTTGTAAAGGCCACCATCCGTCAGAGGGGACGTAACACCCTGAATCTGTGTTCAGGAGAGTTATATACTGTGCACGCTAAAAGAATACGCTGCATGGCCTTAATGGGATGCTACCATCTGTTTCCTGACAGCTATTCAGTGGGTCCCCTTCCTCCAACCTTCTCGAGCCAATCAGCTCATTGTTATTTGCACATAATGAGCTGAATGGCTCATTATGCTCATTATGTTATTTGCACATAATGAGCTGAATGGCTCGAGAAGGTTGGAGGAAGGGGACCCACTGAATAGCTGTCAGGAAATAGATGGTAGCATCAATGTACAATGGATTTAAAAATTGGTAAGGCAACACGAAGGTCACAAGAACGTGGATATAAATAACCAACTTCTTTCTGCGATTGAATGTTGTGGAAAAGATGCATTTTCAACAAAACTATAAATTACAATTAAATGTTTTATTGTTCTGGGAGTTTGAAGGGTGATTTTTGAACCTTTTATTTACATCGTTAGGGGAAAGTGATCAAATTGTTAGTGTGTTTGGTTACTAATCAAAGGGTTCCTGGGATTGAGCCCCAGATAAGGCGTATGTGCTTTCTTTCTTTCTTCTGTGGTTCTTTTTCTGAGGTCTCGACTTCCATACAGACTTTCCCTATTCCATTATTATAGTGACAGACTCCTGTTGGACCTTTGTGGCAAGCAGCTTCATGACGGATAATTTATTGTTTTTATAGGAGAAACCGCTTATTGATATCAGGATACTGACAGTCAAACCCAAAACTGACGAAATCGCTTTTAATTTGTAGCTCTACCTCTTGTCTTTAGAGGATGTTACTTTTGGATTACTTAGTGATCTCAAAAAATATATTTCATTTGAAAACTATAATTTTTTTATAGATAGTTCCATGGAATCAATATGACTCCTGCGAGCTGTAAACTTATTATTATTAAACTATCGATTTAATAAGGCCAGTGTAAATGGAAGCTAGGCATAAACTGGAAGGAGAGCTGTGTACCAATCCCTAGTGATGATGCACAGAACCGGCCAGGTCTAGCACCTAATGTCCGACCCCGCCTTCTCATGGTGCAGAACGTTAGTACCTTTCGAAAAGGATATTCTCTTTTGGAAGAGAATGAAAGAGGACGGCTACTAGTTCAGTATAGCCTACTGATCTGGTCATCTATGGCCAATTTTTTCTTTTTTTTTCAACCCTGCTGAGGAGTGGTCAACTTCACAGGGTCCTGGTGCTGACCATTTATACCTACTAGACTGGACTTGTTTATGAATTTGAGCTTGATTATTGATCCTGGACTTGCTGCACTGGTGGGCCTCTGTTGAGGGAGAATCTTCCCTGTGTTTTCTGTTTGCTTCTGGGTTGCCAGCCCTAAGTAAACAAAGACATGGGATACCTTATATCAGCTGGTGAATAATCCTAATCAGAGGCCATCGCAGGTACCTGAACCTTACTTAGCTAGTTGGGCATCGTCAAGCCTAAACTGTAGTAATGTGTCTCAGGCAGGCCATATGGCTCTTGAAAAAGTCAACTTGAAAAGGTGGTGCCTGAAGTTCCTACTAGCATAGGTGACTTCAGCCTTTAACGGAGGAGGAAAAGGTCTTTGCCACATGCCTGCGATCAGGGGGCTGTTTGATATAGTTGGCCCTACCAATCTCAATAAACCTAATTTCTTTAAAAATTGAACTAATCATTTTCTCTCTGCAGGAACGTGGAGTGTGAGGACATTATATTGAGATTATTATCTTGATGTCCTCACGCAGGAATTCCAGCGCTATAACCTAGATATTCTAGGCTTGCAAGAGACCAGATGGACAGGTAAAGGTGAGATACTTAAAAACAACTTTAAATTTCTCTTTACAGGGAGGGAGGATGGAAAGCATCACCAAGGCGTGGGTCTGCTGCTCAGCAGACATGCTAGTGATGCTCTTCTAGTATATGAGTGCATTAATGAAAGGTTTCTTACAGCAAAATGTCAGACAAGCATTAAAGACTTGAATGTTATCTGCTGTTATGCCCCCACTGAGGATGCCGATGAGGATGAGAAGGATAGGTTTTACAGACAACTTCAGGATATTTTTAATTCTGTCAAGAAAGGAGATATTACCCTTGTTCTAGGTGACCTCAATGCCAAATTTGGTACTGACTCTGACCTTTGGGGAGGAATACCCAAAGGCCATTTTGGTATTGGTAGCTGCAATGGCAATGGGCAACGTCTCCTACAGGTAAGTGAACTCAATGGTTTCAGAATAACTAACACTTATTACAAACACCGCGACATACATAAATACACTTGGGTTTCACCTGATGGGCTGCATACGAATATGACTGATTATATATTGATTAACAGCAAATGGGCTAGTTCTGTTAGGAATACCAGGTCATATAGGGGAGCTGAAATTGAATCTGACCATTACTTGTTAAAAGTGTCTTGCAACTTAAACTTAAAAAGTGTTGTGCTAGGGTTAAAAATTTTACCTTTAATACTGAAGCTCTGAAAGACCCTGTCATAGCTAAACCTTACCACGATAGGTTACTTAGTCATCATGACAGTCATGGTTTGCCTACTACTGAAGTTGATGAAGAATGGTACCATTTTAAACAGGCTTTTTTGGAAACTAACAGTACTCTTTTAGGGAATAAGGAGCAGAGGAGGCAGAATTATTTAAGTGATAAGGCACTTGAGCTTTATTCAGAAAGAAGGAACTGCAGGAATGTCATTAATCAGTACTCTACTAGTTCTAATAGAAAGGATTACAGAGAGCTTAATAAACGTGTAAAGGATCAGTTAGCTACTGATAAGAATCTTTGGCTTGATGGCTTGGCTGACAAAGCCGAGGAAGCAGTTAGGCAGCACAACACCAGAGAGCTGTACCAGATAGTTAATGTTTTATGTGGTAGAAAACGGACAGGCATACAAGGATTGAAGGATAAACAAGGTAAGGTTATAGAAGGGGAGGATTCTGTCATGGCTAGGGGGGGGGGGGGCTGAGCATTTCAGTGATGTTCTAACTAAACAATGTAGTTAGTTCTACTCCCATTGTTTGCAATGATGATAGATGCATTGGTGGCTATAATGTTGACCCTACAACAGTCTGAAGTTATTTTGGCTATTTCTAAACTTAGACTTCATAAATCCCCAGGGGTAGATGAAATTACTACGGAAATGCTTAGAGCTAGAAATGTTTCGGTTGCCACTTGGATGACTGAAATTTTGAATATCTTTTATGATAAAGGCATGGTTCCTAAGGATTTTACCAGAGCTATTGTTATTCCTATTTTCAAAAAAGGTGATCGCAGTTCTTGTGATAACTATAGGGGTATCAGCCTACTCTCTGTTCCAGGTAAAGTTCTTTCCATGATTGTGCTTAATAGAATTAAGAATCTGGTTGACAGTCAATTGCATGATGAGCAATGTGGATTCAGAAGTGGTAGGGGATATGTGGATGAGATATTTTCACTTAGGCAGATTCTTCAGAAATGTTTAGAGTTTCAGAAACCTTTGGATGCTAGCTTTGTTGATTTCAAAAAGGCTTTCGACTTTGTTGATCGTCATAATTTGTGGTTGATTGTGAGATCATATGGTATACCTGACAAGTTAGTTAACATAATGAAAGCCCTCTATAATAACACTGTGTGAGAGTTGGTAAGTCTTGCAGCATTTGGTTTAGCATTACTTCTGGTGTTCGACAAGGGTGCATTTTGTCTCCTTTTCTCTTTAGTTTGGTTATTGATTATGTTATGCGAAATTCACTTCAAGGGAAAGATTTTGGCCTTAAATGGGCTGGAGATACGAAAATTTCTGATTTAGATTATGCTGATGATTTAGCCCTTTTAGCAAATGATGTGAATGAGATGAACTCTTTCATTCGAGCTGTTGATGAGACTGGTAGTAGAGTAGATTTGGTTATAAACAGAGAGAAAACTAAAGTGATGAAAATTGGTCAGGCAGGTTGTGATTCAGTTCATATGAATGGTTGCAGTCTTGAGCAGGTGTCACAGTTTAATTACCTTGGGAGCTATGTAACAGATTCTGGTGATATGCGGCATGAGATTAACAGACGAATATCGATTGCTGCCGGGACTTTAAGAATCTATGGAGATTGTGAAGAAATAGGCGTACACACCTAAAGACTTAAATTAGACTATAATAGTTTGGTTCTTTCTAGGGTTAGTTATGGTAGTGAAACTTGGACACTTTGTAAACAAGATAACAGGAAACTAGATGCTTTTGATTCTAGATGCTTACGCAGTATCTTGGGTATTAGGTGGTTTAACTTTGTAACTAATGATGAGGTTAGGCAAAGGAGTCTGCAACCTCCTTTAAGCAGCATATTGTGCAGAGAGAGACTCTGCTGGTTTGGCCATGTTACCCGTATGTATAATTATAGATTGGCGAATAGGGTTATGAACAGTGTGCCTAGAGGCCTCAGAAGGAAGGGGTGACCTAGGATGCGGTGGGCAGACGTCAAACAGAACCTTGTTAGAATTGGTGTGCATAGAATTGCATTGGTATATTAGAATTGGTGGCTGGATGCAGCAGATGTAGCTCAGGACAGATATGCTTGGAGGATTAAACTGCACGGTCTGGTTGGACCTCCGTAGCCCATGGCTGCTTGAAGATGATGATGATGATGTAGTAGAACAAATTAATAATTTATTTTTTGGGGGCTAAATTTTTAATATACAGGTTGTTCCAAAAAGGACCCAACTGTAAATATAAGAGAGTAGAACTTACGCTCATGTACATTTTATGCTATAATAATTATTCAGTTGGCATTACTGTACTTAAGGTTAACAGCCTTTAGCAGTTGAAATGACCTTGTCACGCGCTAGTCTCACTCAAGCATTCATTCCTTTGTGTTGTGTCAGCTATATCGTTTTCCAAAAACGAAAGTGTATTTATTGTTGAGACTTATTGTGCGTACAAATCTTACAAACATGTGAGAGAGGAGTTTGAGTTGAAGTTTCCTCAGTCTGCAGTTCCCAACAAGTCGACAATATCTCCTTTGATTGATAAATTTCGTGACACTGAGTCTATACAGGATCGAAAGAGCCTAGGCCAGCCATCACTGTTAACTGCCGAAGTTCTTGATGATGTGTCTCAGTGATTAACTCGCTCACCCAGAAAATCTCTTAGAAAGTTATCTTCATAGGTTGGACTGTCACCAGCTACTGTTTTCAGGGCTAGTAAGAAGTTAAAATTTCATGCCTACTGCATTGGTGTCGTTCATGAACTGAAAGAACCAGACCATGAAAAACGTTTATGGTACTGTCATTGGTTTCGTTCCTTTGTTGATGAAAATGGAATTGAAGTGTTGGATCATGTTTATTTCAGTGAGAAGGCTTGGTTTCACTTGGATGGGTATGTGAACAGTCAAAACTTGGTCGAATATGGAGCAGTGAAAATCCTCACACTTTTCAAGAACGACCATTACACGCACGGAAAATTGGTGTTTGGTGTGCAATTTCCCATTGTCGTGTGCTAGGGCCCTTATTTTTCGACTCAACTGTAACTGGTGAAGTTTATCGTGACCTCATCCAACAGTTTATTTCACTATTGGATGTGAATGAACGAAAGTGTTGGTTTCAATAAGATGCACGACTGCCCATACTGCAAATGACACAATGGTCATGTTGCAGGAATTTTCTGATCATATGATTTCAAAGAATTTGTGACCCCCAAGATACACAGATCTTACTCCTCCAGATTTTTCCCTTTGGGAATATCTCAAATGTGTAGTGTTTCAAAACAATCCTCATGCACTTGAAGACTGACACTGAAAGAGAGATTTTTAGCATGAGAAAAGAAACATTACGAAAGGTGGCAGCAAATGTCATGAAACTGGTGTGAACCTGCATCCAGGTTGCAGAAAATCTCTTTCAACATCTGATGTAAAGGTAGATATATGTCTAATTTGCATTTTGTGAAATCTGTGCCTTTTGTCAAATTTAAATAGAGAAATACAATAGAGGATTGTGTCCTTTTTGAAACACCCTGTATATTTGAATTGATCCATGGTACCATTTAAGAGTTAATGGCCCTTTGGTACAATAAATATATTATAATACCATTATTTTAAGAATATGAACTGTTATATTATCACTATAAACACAAAATGAAAATTCCATTTTCATCAACAAAAGAACGAAACCAACGACAGTACCATAAACGTTTTTCATGATCTGGTTCTTTCTGTTCATGAACGACACCAATGCAGTAGGCATGAAATTTTAACTTCTTACTAGCCTTTAAAACAGTAGCTGGTGACAGTCCAACCTATGAAGAAAACTTTCTAAGAGATTTTATTCTTAGTTTAACGTCGATATCAAATATAGAGAAAAAAATTACATTTAGGGTTTTTGTGACAAAGTAATTTTTCGATAAGAATCCTAGAAACTACTCCTAGCTTGTACAGGACTTATCATACAAGGATAGCATAGCCATGCCACCAACCAGGATTCGAACCCTGGCTGCAGCTGATATAGTCTCACAGCTAGGCAATGCAATACCACTGTATCACTGATGCACTTGTAAATTGTTAAAACACTGCAAAAAATTGATACTATTGGTTATAAGCTCACCATATCAAAAAATTAGTCATCTCCCACTTTAAGAGGGTTATGTCCATTTGACAGCAACAGAGGGCGCACTAATAAACGCATCCTACAAATAGCTGTGACATGCACTACGGGGTTCATACAATGACGAAGTGGTGTATGTCATGTATGTGTTAGTCGCTCTGTGAAACATAGGTCATGCCAAAGATGTGAATGAGTGGCAAAAGGGTGTTATTGCGTTTGTCTGAGCCAAAGGGCATACTGTACAAGAAGTTGCTGCCTTTGCAGGTGTGGTGAAACGTGCTGTCCAAAGGGTCTTCCAGCAGTGGCGTACATTGCAGTCCACCACTAATCGTCACGAGAAAGACTGTGCTCACCAATAGGGATTGAATTGGATTGGATTGTTTTACCTCTGAGCGGCACTTTTTTTGCACACCATGGGCTAAATGGCCAGGTCACATGGACCCCGAAGGCTCAGAGAAGGTTGGGGGAGGGGACCCACTGGAACAGCTGTTGGGAGACAGATGGTAGCCTCCCGTCAAGGCCATCCAGCGTGTTCTTTAACGTGCACAGGGTATGGCTCTCCCGCACACAGGGCCACGGCTTAACGTCCCATCCGACGGACGGCGGCTTTTCAAACCCATCGGTGTCCCCTACTGACCGTGGGCAAGGCGGGGAAATTTTGCGGAGATAAATCTCAACGCTGACCCAGCTGGGACTCGAACCTGGGAACTACAGATTACGAGCCTGGCGCGCTACCGACTGAGCCACCCCCGCCCCATAAATTATCTCGGTGCACCAATAGGGACTGCTGCAGTGTGTCACACAGTGTTAGGGCAAACCACTTTGCAACGAGGCAGGAATTGCTCCAGTCAGTCAATGCAAGCCTACAACAAGCTGTTTCCAAATGAACACTCCAAAGGGAACTGCATGCCATGGATATTTGGAGCAGAGTACTAGGGAAAAACCCATGTTAACAGCTCTGTACAAGGTTGCACGCTACAGTGGGCGTGACACCCACTGTAGCTAATTAATAAGTTCTAATCTACAAGTACATCTGTAAAGATAGATATATGTTTAATTTGCATCTTTAGAAATTTGTGTCTTTTGTCAAGTTTAAATACAGAAATTGTACACAGTCCACATGAAGCCTTTCATGCGGACTGTGTACAAGGTTCTGTTCAAGCTGGAAGCTCTGTGATATTCTGGGGGTGTTTCACGTACAAGGAAATGGGTCCTTTGGTTGCGGTGACGTCCCACTTGAACCAGAAGGGCTATATGGAGCTAATGGGCGACCACGTTGCCTTTTGTGCAGCATCTCCACAGTGAACACCAGAAGGATAGACCCGGGATAGACCCCCGTCTTCCAAGACGAGAATTGTCGCGTGAACAGGGATCGAAGTGTGTCGGATTGGCACAACAAGCATTCTGAAGCCTTCGAACATCTCGACTGGCCTGCCATATCCCCGGATTTGAATCCCATAGAAAACTTGTGGGATTATTTCGGGCAACGAGTGAAGTACCATCCAGCCAATCTGGCTGAACTGCAGCATTTGCTGCTTGAAGAGTGGATGACTATTAATGTACACTACATCCGCAAACTGCTGGCATCCATGCCAGACAGGATTTTGGCTGTTGTTTGATCACACGCAGGCATTAAATGATATTAGGTGACATTCAGCCAGGGATGACTAATTTTTTGTCCGGTGAGCTTATGATGTGATGGTTCCAAACGAAAATATTGTTTCAAGTTGTTTTGGATAATCAAAACTTTTCAAAAATAACCCCTTATATTTAAGTGAAAGCATTTTACAATATGCTCAAAACTTACATAAGGTCAACTTTTCACTCAAGTTGAGAGTATGCCCGCTCCACTGAAGGCGCCATAACTTTAACGATTAACGGGACGAAAGAGAGGGAAGAACAATGATTGCTTGTTGAAACAATGTGATTTGATGGAGGAAAATCTCTTTTTTTTTGTGTTTTGGGAAAGTCACTCTTCTACCGCATTTTGTCAATTATGTATCTATTGTGGTGTATATCGCAGAGGCAATCCATACCTCGTATCACCATTGATTATACTTGAGGAATTTTATAAGTTACTATCAGGGAAGCATTCATTCTTAGTTTAACGTCGATATCAAATATAGAGAAATAATTATTTTGATTGGGTGAGATACGAATTCATGACCTCTTGAAAACACGTCAGCTGCTCTGGCTGCTGAGCTCCCAGCCGCCCATCCAGAGCATATCTTCAGGCGACACAGAGTTGTGTATTGCAGATAGGCAAGTTTATAACATTAATTACAGAAGATCTTGAAATAATTTTCCTGAAAAAATTTGGTTTCGTCCTGAGTGGGATTAGAACCCACTCTTGATCGGTGACCGATAGCTCAGTAAATATCCGTATCTCATGTAATCGAGGCCAGAGTCCCTGACATATTGTCAGAAGGTCATTAGTTGTGATCCCACCTGACTCAAGACAATTTTTACTCTAGATTTTGATATCGACGTTAAGGTGAGTAAATACTTCGCAGCTAGTTAAACAAAAACCTCGAAATATTTGTTCAATTTAATGGTACTCTTAATCTCGATATATGTCATTCTAAAAAAATGCTTAAATTTGGTATGTGGGTTTAGAATATACATGTTGGGTTATAAGGGAAAAGTTTATATTTTCTCTAAAAAATCTGCCTCTAATTTTAAGAAATAAAATCAATTTTCAAACATTACCTTAGATAACAATCTTGATCTTATTGTTTTATCAAAAACGCTGAAATCCGCTAATACAACAGAATCGACAGGTATATTAATATTTATTTCACATTAAAAAACTCTAAATCATTCGTTATTTGCGAAAAACATAAGGAAAAGTAGAAAGTACCGGGACACTACTTTCGCCATCATGCACGACATTTTATTACCCCTGTGAGATGACTTCCGTTGAATTACCATCTTTGAGTGATTTTCCACGCATAACTATGCTTGGAAGAGTACCAGTAAGAAATAAAATCTATTTTCACCACTGAGTACGACATAATCTAATAAAATACTATCAGTCTCCCAACTCGTTGGGGTAACAACTCCGTGATCTTTATCTTCCTCGGGAGAGCTTTTCAGTCCTAATGAAGAATTTCAACTGAAACAATTATTCACTTTCAGTCACGACGAAATGCTGCACATCCTCCACTTCGCTGGGAGGGAATAAAGGACACCGGAACACAGCACAGCGTACGCTCAACCATTGACATTCCAAGATTTTATCCTCCTTGGGCATCTTTTTACCGTAATGAGGTATCTTAAGTGATTAGTGCTATCAATAAATTAAAATTTTTAAAATATACCTATCTTCCTATAGGGCTCTAAAAAGTTGAAAATAAACCGAAAGCTTATAGAGGTGCAATCAGTCACTGAGTTCGTATTCGTTTCAAAGGTAAGCCCTGGCAATCTTGTTGTAAGCAAATCGACGCCCTATCTTCCTTTGAAGTAAATACCAACTCAAGTGACTGATTGCACCATCGATATGATTTAAGTTTATTTTATCCTTTTTACAATGCATATAAGATAAATATAAAAATATAAATAAATACCCCTTCAAGCAGCTGCTTGCCACAGAGGTCTGACAGGATTATTTATATTTTTTTCTTTGTCACTAAAAACACTTACCTTTAGAAACTTTCATTTGATATTTGACTTCTAAACATCTACCACGGTTTTCCTCCCTTTTGGAGTCGTGCTTGAGATAGCCCATGACATTGTAAACGTCACAAGCTTTAATTCGAGATAAAATTCGTTACGGTCGAAAATTCGCCCATCCTTTATCAGGTGGGTGGGAGTTAATGAAGTGGGGGGGGGGGGACTTGACACCTAATTCGTAACTGTAGGTCCTCGCATTCAGAAGATAGAACAACTTCCACATTTCCCATTTTTTACGAGGAAAGAAAGCAAGGGGAAATATTTTTGTACCCACATCAGAAGCTTTCGTATGATATACAGTTAGTAACTTAAAACACTCCCCTTCTGGAGATATAGCGGGGCAAGTTTTCCTATTTTACCTTTTTTTTAGGGGGGGGGGAGAAATGATGAGGAATCAACTTTTTAGAGCTTATGACACTCCCTGCATCACAAGTTTTCATTTGACGCACAGCTTTTTACTTTTGGCACTCCCGTTCTGGAGCTATTTTGGAACAACTGTTTCGATAGTTCTCCTTTTTCAGGAAGGATGGGTAGGGGTAAATTTTAACAGTCTATGACACTTCATTCACTACAAGCTCTCATTTGACATATATATCATTAAATATCTCATTCGCATTCGAAATATGTGGCGGAACAACTGTTTTGAAAAACACACAAACTGACAAATGTCAAGCGAAAAGCAATTGGAAGACAAGTAAAAACTACCCAATGCCATCAGCTAATTTTAAAATGTGATAAATATGCATTACCCAAGAGAGTAAAAACCATGTAACAGACACCAAGGGGTTGGAAATGTGTTTTATTCCACAAAGAGATAAAGTGAATTGCGAAGCGAAAAAATCGTCGCTCACAGTTAGAAGGAACCCAGACAAAAAATTTTACAATTATTATTACGCTGCAGAAGTCTCATTAAGCATTAGTTTTGTTTATTTTTCATTATATACTGAATATTTGCAACGTTCTGTTACATCCACATATTTTGTTAAGACTTATATTACAATACTCATGCATCTTATACAGGTGTACCCAGCTCATAACGACACCTTAGGTTTCAGACAACCGTTGTATAGCGAATCATTGCCGTTTTCCCTTGTAGATGCGTGTAATGACTTAATAACATTTTTAAGCAGTCGTATATATGTGCGTAACTGACGTAAATAAAGCACTTACAATTAAAATAAATGCTTTTATTCGTCACAAAATTTTATAATTTTAATCTTAGTATCTAACGCAATAGGTTTACTAGTAATTTTTTTCACTGGAATCAACAGTACCCTTACTTTGATTTGTTTTTGCTATTATTAACAACAAAAAACAAAAGTTATAAACAGTTTATAATTCACAGGGAAACACCAAAACACACTGAGATGCAGCTAGCAAAGACGACGTAAATAAATTCACGAAAACTGCGCATGCATCGGTTGTTCCAAAGCTGAGTAAACGGAAATCATTGTCCAATGCAAAGAGTCACGTGCAAAGTCATCGCGCACAATGGTATTCAAAACACCACCTGATTTGGGCACACGTTGGCAGCATGGCAAAGTATTGCCCGAAGAAATGTACCTCGTGGCGTTGCTGTCAGTCACTGATACAAGTGCCATTTTTAATAAGCAGTTGTCCCGTTTTACCCTTTACCCAGCTTTGGTTGAACACAGCAGAGTATGTCGCTTAAATGGTCATATGAGCGAATGCGGCGTTGTAAAAATGGGCATTGGTCGTAATTGAAAATCGTCGTAAAGCGGAGTATTACTGTACACATTTCTTATGATATTAAAGAGAACAATCAAAAAGTTCTTGACACGTGTCTGTAGATTTGCACTCGTTATTCTGAAGTTAACAAGCTATGGTTTGTTTGAAAGCTTGTTTAAACTTTCATTACCTGATAAAAACAAAGGTCGTATCATCATTTCTCTCTTTGCTGGCGGAAAGTTCAGTCTGTGAAATCTATGCGTTGTTACTACAGAATAGATTACTGGGAAAGATTTTACGTTTTCACAAGGATGTAGCTTGGGGACGACACGAAAAAATGCTGATTTATCACATATATATGGAAATCACGCCTGTTCATATGACATTGTTATGACATGGATGCACAATTGTTATTGCATGATGCACAAATTTATAAAAGGACTAGCTTCGAAAACCTCCCTCATGCAGGAAGACCGAAAAGAGGCCCTGAACGAAAGAACCATCGCTGCTGTTCATCAACTCGTTAAGGAAAACCCACGCATTACTCTTCAGTTCAGATGTCAGTGTATATAGATTGATTGTATAGAAAAAAATTATTTCTCAACATTTAAAGTTATGAAAAATCTGTCCCAAATGGCTACTCCCATAAACTGGCAACAGCAAAAAAGGGCTAGAGTCTACTCTTGCAAGGAGATGCTGGCAATGTTTGAACCTAGTTGCCCTAAATGGTTAACAGACGCTGTCACAGATAATGAGATGTAGATTTACACTGAAGTGCCACTGAATTAGGAATAGCAACCTAGTAATGCGTTGGACCCCCTCTGGCCCTGATAACGGCCACCACACAACGAGGCAAGGACTCCACAAGCTTGCGTAAATGTTCTACAGATATGGAGACCCATGCATCCTCCCACAGCTGTCGCTGAAGGTCGTCGCTGATGAGACATGGGCCCACTCTGCTCGACGGCATCCCAAAGATTTTCGATGGCATTTAAATCTGGGCTTCTAGATGGCCAATTCATTATGTCAAAGTCAGCAAAATGCTCCTGCAACCATGCAGTAGCCAATCTGCACCTATGAGATGACAGTTGTCTTGAGTGTAGACGCCATATCCATTGGGATGCATGATGGCCATAAATGGGTGTAAATGGTCAACCATGAGTTCTACGAACCAGGATGCATTGAAAGTCGTCGGTACACGTACCAAAGGTCCCACAGGCATCCAACTGAAGACTGCACGTGCTTTCCCCATGGGGGGCGGGCCCCCCATGGGGAAAGCACGTGCAATCTTCAGTTGGATGCCTGTAACTGTTAATAATAGAGATAAAAAAAAGAAATAAAGAGGACATCACTGAGCACCACCAGCTGGTACTGTTCCGACCTGAAATGCAGGATCCATGGCTTCGGGGGGTTGGTGCCATACACTCAGTCTCCTATTGGCGTAAAATTTAAATCAGGATTCATCACTTCAGGCTATCTGTTGCCAATTTTCAATGGTCCAGTTTCGATGTTCTTTAGCCCAGGCAAGACATTGAGCCTGGTGTTGTGCCATTAGAAGTGGGACTCTCGTAGGTCAGCGGCTCTTAAAGCCAAGACGAAGTGATCATTGCAAGGTCCATGCACCGACTTCCCAGCTGGAACCCGCGTACAGATGGGAGGTGATTTCAGATAATGTCTGGCCCCTATTGGTCCGTACGATGCAGGTCAGATGGCAAAGCCCACGATCATTCAAGTGTGGTTGTCCTTTGCAATTTGTCCAGATGCTTTTTTGCCGGAATTTTTATATTCCCAGAACACTCTTGTAACTCCTACGAGAAAATCCAAGTTCGTTGACAATTTCAGAGATCGAGTGTCCCATCTATCAGGCACCTATGATCTGGCCTGTGTCAAATGCATCTAAATCCCATGCCTTTCCCATTACGCTTCTCACTACAAATATTTAGGGAAGCCAAAGCTGACAGCTATATACGACCAGTTTGGCCACACATGCGCGTAAATGTGGGACTTGCGGTACTGAATTGGATGTCTCCTATCCCTCAATGGCACTTCAGTGTATTATCATAGAACTCCCAGAATGATTGACAACTATGTTTAGGTTATGAAAGACGAGTACCATGTTGGCAGAGTAATTCTAAGTTGATGGCAGATTACTTTTTACAAATTCTTGGCCAAGTTTTTTCTAGACTAATTATGACTAAGTTGGTGGCAGACTATTTCTACATTCTTGGTATTCTTGGAATTACTTGGCAGACTAATTTATATAAATTTTTGTCAGACCAAATCCTACAAATTATTGGAAGTTTCAAACGTTGCCCGACTATTAGGTTGGAAAGAAATATTTTTTTCAATTTCTATAATTGACTTAAATATATAATAAATTCCAAATTTAATGAAGATAATATTTTCTTTCATTTTCGATCACATAATTCCATCTTGTAGACAAGTTATTAATGCCTCGTGCATAAAATTATTTGGGTTTAGAGATAAAAACATCTCTGCGTCATTTTGGAGCTCTTCATCAGTGTTGTACCTTTTTTCATCTATGTCATTATCATCCTGAAGCAGCCATGGGCTACGGAGGTCCAACCAGACCGTGCAATTTAGTTCTCCAAGCATGTCTGTCCTGAGCTACAACTGCCACTGCACAATTCCAAGAAGGTCCTGTTTGACTTGTCTGCCCCCCGTATCCTAGGTCTCCCCTTTTGCTGAGGCCCTTAGGCACACTGCTCATAATCCTATTTGTCAATCTATAATTATTCATACGAGCAACATGGCCAAACAAACGGAGTCTCTCTTTGCACATTATGCTGCTTAAAGGAGGTTGCTGACTCCTTTGTTTAACCTCATTAGTTACCTAATGCTCAAGATACTGTGTAAGCATCTAGTTTCCTGTTATCTTGTTTACACAGCGTCCAAGTTTCACTACCATAACTAACCCTATAAAGAACCAAACTATTATAGTCTAATTTTAGTCTTTAGGTATATACGCCTATTTCTCCACTCTCTCCATAGATTTTTAAAAGTCCCAGCAGCAATCCCTATTCCTCTGTTAATCTCATGCCACACATCACGTGTATGTTACATAGCTCCCAAGATAATTAAACTGCGACACCTGCTTAAGACTGCAGCCATTTAGATTAAGTAAATCACAGCTGCCTGACCAATTTTTCACCACCTGAAAAGGTGATAATCCGATGGAGCAAGATCAAAAGAATAGGGTGGATGAGGCAAAACTTCCATACTCAAAGCGAGAATTTTTTTCTTGTGTTTATTTTGCTATGCGTGGTCTTGCATTATCGTGCAAGAGTAACACTTCTTTTCGATTGATCAAGTTCTTCTAATTGATGATATTTATCAGCAGTGACAGTCTTACACTCACTTCACGTTGCTTAGCAACTTTTGGACGTGCAGTGTACGTTTCCCTCGGCCACGGTTACCATCGTGTTCGATTTCCTCCCTCCTTACTTGTTTTCGCCATTTTCATCAACAAAGATAACAAAGCTGAACAAGAAAATAAAAGATCCACCAAGTACTGCTGGACAGCATAAAAAAAGCTGCAATAAAAACATCTGCCATGTCATAAAAGTACAGTAGGCGAACATTGGAATTGAATCTTTCAACAAACTTCCCTACAAATGACATGGAGCCCTCATATGAAACGTTAGGTTCTTATGAAGCATGCTCGCTCAATCCAGTAGGCACGAATATGAACAATACAGGAGAGCACAATGTCGTTTGAGGTGCCAAAATGCAGCCACTGATTACCCATCTCATTTGGCAAGGAAATAGCGAACAAAGCAAGAAAAACAAGTGATGTCAGCTCTCTATAATGCTTTCTATTAGGACTAGTAGGGTATTGATTAAGGACATTCCTGCAGTTGTTTCTTTCCGAAATAAGCTCAAGTGCCTTATCACTCAGAAAATTCTGCCTCTTCTGCTCCTTTTTTCCTAAAAGAGTATTGTTAGTGTCCAAAAAAGCCCGATTAAAATGATCCCATTCTTCCTCAACTTCAGTAATAAGCATACCATGACTGTCATAATGACTAAGTAACCTATCATTGTAAGCTTTGGCTATAACTGGATCTTTCAGAGCTTCCGTATTAAAAGTAAATTTTTTAACCTTAGAACAACACTTTTAACAAGGTAATGGTCAGATCCAATTTCAGCTCCCCTATAAGACCTGGTATTCCTAACAGAACTAGTCCATTTGCTGTTAATATATAATCAATCATATTCTTATGCAGCCCATCGGGTGAAACCCATGTGTACTTATGTATGTCGCGGTGTTTGTAATAAGTGTGTTATTCTGAATCCATCGAGTTTACTTACCTGTAGGAGACGTTGCCCATTGCCATTGCAGCACCCAATACCAAAAGGGCCTATTACTCCTCCCCAAAGGTTATAGTGAGTACCAACTTTGGCATTGAAGTCACCTTGAACAAGGGTAATATCTCCTTTCTTGACAGAATTCAAAATATCCTGAAGTTGTCCATAAAACCTATCCTTCTCATCCTCATCGGCATCCTCAGTGATAACAGCTGATAACATTCAAGTCTTTAACGCTTGTCTGAAATTTTGCTGTAAGAAACCTTTCATTAATGCACTCATATCCTGGAAGAGCATCACTAGCGTGTCTGCTGAGAAGCAGACCTACGCCTTGGTGATGCTTATTGTCGTCCCTCCCAGAAAAGAGAAATTTAAGATTATTTTTAAGAATCCGACCTTTATCTGTCCATCTGGTCTCTTGCAAGCCAAGAATATTATAAATTATAACGGCGGAATTCTCGCGTGAAGACATCAAGAGAAAAAGCTCTGTGCAGAGTCCTCGCATTCCAACTACCTAAGGAGAGAAAATGGTTAGTGGGATGTTTAAAGAAACTACGTTTATTCACAAAGGGAATGCTGAAATTATCAAACAGCCCCCTAATCGCAGACATGGGGCAAACACCCGTTCCCCCACCACTAAAGGCTGAAGCCATCTACACTGGAAGACTTCCTCCAATGTAGAATTTGACGATGCCAATAGAAGCAAAGAGTTCAGGTGCCTGCGATGACCTCTGGTCAGGATTATCCACCAGCTGATAAACATATCCTGTGAATCTATTCACTTGGGGCTGTCAACCCACAAACAGAAAACACAGCGGAAGGTTTTCCCTCCACAGAAGCCCACCAGTGCAGCAAAATCAGGATCCATAATCAAGCTCAGAGCCATATATCTGTCCAGTGGGTTTATATGGTCAGCACCAGGACCCTGTGTGGTTGACCACTCCTCAGCAGGGTAGAAAAAAAAAAGTAGCCATAGTTGTCCAGATCAGTAGGCCACACTAATCTGGCAGCCCCCCCCCCACCCCCTTCCGTTCACTTCCACAAGAGAGTATCTCATTAACAGAGCTCAGTATCAGGTATTATTTATACCGTTTCATGACATTTACACACGCCGTCGCTTCGATTTGCATAAAGATGAGCTGGTCATAAAGTTTTGGTTCTTTGGTGTATATAGCCTTGCCAGTCAACGTTGGAAATATTGCACTGTGCAACCCTGTTGACGTGGATTAGCCGGTAAGAGCTCGCATTATCTTTCACAATAGTTCACCTTGCTGACTTTTTCTTTAATTTGCATAGTTCTTTAGTGTAACAGTACAGAATTTGCATTAAGGTTAGAGTATAAGCTAGCCAGGACGGTGTTCCACATTTAGAAAGGAGTGTATATTATGTTTCTTTTCTGCTGTATCAGGTGCATCAATCACCGCTCAGGGTGAGACAACTAAACCACTGGAGAGTGACATTACCTGTATTATATTCAGGGCTTAACCCTGTAGTGCTAAAAGATGAATAAATCCCGTTAAATTAAATTGCCAGACTTATGTCATCATTTCCAATGTATTTTGATTGCTTGCCCAGTGTAAGAAGTGCTCACAGAGCAAAGTAACTTTATCCAAAGTTATGATTGGAAGGGCCACTCGAACCAGCGCCTTGTTTAGCCCTGGGAGCGTCAGAAGCTTGTATGAATTTTGTAAGAATTAATCTGTCAAGGACTTACAAGAATTAGTATATTTAGAACTAAGTACAAATTAAAATATTAAGTGGTTGGTTAATAATTTGAAAGAACTGAATTTTTGTAAGTTTTTTGTATAGAAGATTTTTCATGATTATATTTGCACCTAACCATTATTATCGGTTAATTTATTTTATCATTATTATCGGTCAGTTTATTTTACGATAAAAACAATATACAGGGTGAATCTGAAAAGGTGGGCAAAACTTTACCGGGTGGTAGAACGCAGCTATACGAGCAATATTCGTCATAGAATGTATGGTCGGAACGCAAACGGCGAGAAGTTAAAAGGTAGTTTTCCACTGTCACATTTAAAGAATGAACACAAGAAGGAGAGGAGATACTTCAGAAAACATTTTATTAACAGGAATGTAATTGAGGTACATGCTCAAAGAAATTGCTCAAAAGAGCTGCCGCCAGCTGTAATGCAGGCTTCACACCTGCGGGATAGGGACCGACGCACATTTGCGAAGACACCAGGCATTTCCCGAATATCGCCGGCAACAACGGCGATCCTGGCGACTAGATCCATATCGGTTTCAATGGGGCACTCGTAGATTAGGCTTTTCAAGTGCATATCCGCCATTTCGTGGTTAGTATAACCAGCCATCCTCTCGGCAATCCACGGTAGAAATGCCGTTGGGTGCGAGGACCGACCCTTTTATACCATTTCCAACGCCTAGCGGCTCGCCGTTTGCGTTCCGCCCATACTTTCTATGACGAATATTGCTCGTATAGCTGCGTTCTACCACCCCGTAAAGTTTTGCCCACTTTTTCAGATTCACCCTGTATTTTGTCATTCATGTGACGGTGACCTATAAATGATCTAAATTTAGAAAATTTTCTTCTGATTTTACATTTTTCAGTTTTTAAAATACTGGAATACTAGTTGGTACAGGGTTAGTCTAAATTTGTGCACTTAATTATGATAATATTCACTATACAACCACTTTTACTAAGCTCTTCGAACACCATATCAACCTGTAAGCCAAGATGCTCAAGGTTCAGTGCAATTATTGTTCTAACAGAGGTAAATATATCTTTACCATTTCAAGATATGGTGTCTATGTTATAATAGTTCACTAAACTTAGAAATAAAAAGAAAATTTTCCAAGTTTTGCTATATAGAAGAGGTTCATTTTTAGTGGAACAGATTCAATTTATACTTCACAAATTAGTGTCTTGTAATTTAGATTTTGCCAGGACCAGTGCTACATTATATAATGTGGAGTTCTTCATTCTAAAAGGGTTCATAATATAGTAATCTCACTGTACTATTATATTCAGTAACATTTTAATTCAAGGGTGCACAAACTTTAGCATCAGGCCAAATAAAAAAAACACTGCTGTGGGAAATTCAACAAGAATAAAAATTAGATTTGTTTACTACATTTCACTTTTCATGTGTATAGGTATGAAATAGGAAAATAATTAAATATTAATATAAAGTATATTTTAACATCAAAACGGAAGTTTTCTTGTTGAAACAATATGTGAAGGATGGGACTGGAGCTCAGAGATGAATTGTTGAGCATTCCTTTAATGACATTGTAGCTAATTGTATGGTGCTTTCCAAATCTTTGTCTTATTAAAACACCATTCACTTTAGTAGAGAAACAGATTTAATCAAAAAATTAATATTTTCCAATATGTTGGATAAAACTGTTAAAAGGGTCAGAGATTGTGAACCCCTGGCTTTAAGCCATCTCAGTGCTTGAACAGTTACCTTGTTCAGCAACAGAGCAGAAATATATGCATTTGTATTAGACTGCAGTCTGAAATCGAAGAAACCTGAATAGTAAGACAAAAATTTGGTTTGCCTTCCTGAAGTCCTGAATCCTTTCAAGGTTATTTTTGCATGTTAATTTACATTTCTGTGATATCCTCCAACTTATTAAAGAGAAAAAAAATAAGGCATCAAAATGAAGCATTATGTAAGTGCCACTAATAAACTTGTGGCCACTGCAGAGATTGGATTTCTGAAAATGGTAGGCAAAAAGATTGATAGTTCTGAATGTAGTCCGTTTTTTAAAAATGCAACCCACCTTTACTGTTCAAGCATTTGATTCTGGAAGTGTTTTGACATCATCACTGAATGGTGAAATATATGCCCCATTTTATTCTCTAAATAGTTGAAGTTATCTAAATATATTAAGAAATTAAAATAAGGTATGATGTACGTTAAGGAAGATATCACTATGAAGTTAAAGCCGATCAATTTCAGAGGAAAAATTGTCTTCAGCTGGGTGGGATACAAACCCACAACCTCCTGATAACATGCCAGATTCTCAGGAATACTGAGCTACCGGCCGCCAATCAAGATCTTCTCTAATTGATGTTATGAACTTTCTACCAGTAGTACACAATTCTCCTGTCTCATGAAGGTATTTGTTCCAGCTGCTCTCAGCATCAAGAAACAATGACAAGCATGTCATGAAGATGGTAAGTACATTCTGAGTGTACCTACCAACTGTTTAAACTGAAGAGATATTTTTCGACGTATTTAAAGAACATTAAGGAATATATCACTCTGAAGTTTTGTTATGATGCATGTTATTTCTCACAAAGTTGCTCATAGCCGTAGAAGATTACAATTAAGATTTGATTTGCAATTGCTATAGAAGTTTTCATAATAAATATTTACTAGTGTACACCAATTTCCCTCAACTGCTTTGGCTGTTACTATTCTCCTGAACAACTGGAATGCTTCAGAAACAAAAGGAAAAACAAATTTAATAATAATGTATCACAGGAATTGTTCTGTTGATAAGAAATAATTTGCTGAAAAAAAATTGGTTTTGTCCTTGGTGGGAGACGTGCATGCCAGGCATCATAACTGCTATGCCATCTGACATTTTTTCCCGGAATGCGACATGTAAACATTCCCACATTTTTGTTGATTCACCACTGGCGCCATCAATGTCAGGAATCAGGCAACCTAGCTGTTTTAGAATGCTTTTGTGAGATGTGGATTCAAATCCCACTAAGGATGAACCCAAAATTTTCAGCAAATAATTTCAAGGAAACACAAAATTAGAATGTAAACAGTTTTCAAAATTTTGTGGAAAGAAATCAGCAATTTAACATTTTATTTGCAGTCAAATGCTATTTTTAATGACTGAATACCAGTGTACATAAATATAATTTTTACTAATAAAGCATTTTGCAAGGAAATACTCTTAAAATTTTAAACGTTGGAAATATGTGCACCAGTAATTTCCTTTAATTTATGACACATTTTAAAAAGGCAAAATTCACTTTTAAATGCAAAAATATTTACTTAATATGTTTAATATCTCATCTTAAAAATACAACAGTAGTATCATTAAAACAAAAGACACAAAAATGAATTCAAAACCTAAACATTGACATAAGCGTAATACTTCTAGTTGCCAATACCTTTAATTTACAAGTTACTAATCTTGTCCTGATGGTCTCTTTTACTTCAGTGAATTCACGATAAATCATCAATTGCACTACTACAGTGCCACTTTTACCATTGGGCCCTAGTTAGTGTTATGGAATAATCTACAGGTATTGTTGGAAGAAAAAAAAATAAATAAAACGTATTTGATCAATCCCTGTACTATGCACCATTATTTGCGCACACACACCATTAATTTTCATTGGTATGTGTGTATACATATGCTGAGGTTAAAATGACTAAGACTCATTTCACATGCATATTTTTGCAATAACAGAAAATTAATGTTTACACCAGATGATTGCAATATAAAATATGACCCAATCATTCTGTTTAGAAATCTACAAACTAAGATATTTTTTCAGAAACATTTCTTAATCCGAATTGAAGTAGAAATGTATTTTAAGGTCCATTCCATAGCTATGTAGATATTACAATGAGAAATAAATTAGTGTTTTGTTTTACAGATTCCACTGAAATTGATTGTACACGACTTTTCTGCTAACATAATATTCCAAGTGTGTAAAATGCTGACTCTTATAAAACATGACATCAGAAATCCACAGCATAAACTGGCTGGAAGGTGAAAAATGCCATGAGGGAAACCACTGCACAGTTTATCTTGAAGCACAGTTTATAGGTGCTGTGGTGCAGGCATACCTTGTGATGGCCGTGTGGAAACTTCAGAATTTTCAGCTTTGTGAGTACCTGACCAAAAAAATTTTCAATTAAATATTTAACAATACATAACAGCTTCTACATGTTCAATTAGCAATACAGTTGATTCTCATTAAATGCAATTTTATTATTTGTGTTTTTGCACATGCATAGTTTTTTTTTTTTTAGTATCACATCTTAGGATTTTAAGTTGACCAATAGCATTATGGTCCTCTTTGAAGGATATGGCACAGACTTCATGAGTTGTTCTAAGGTGCACAGAGATTGAAATGCTACAAGAAGAATTGCAGTCAGAAGTTAAGCTGCAACTCAGATTTCCATCAAAAAGGTCTTGAAAAGTAGCCATCATTTCAACTGGAGAGTCTTAGCAGATGTGAAGAAGATCATGTGGGGATACTTTTGCCTATGCCAGTGTTTCTCAATATTTTGGTACTGGGGACTTGTAACAAAGTCTTACTCATTCTGTGGACCCCCTCCTCAAAATTATTTTATACATATTGATTAAACAGAAGTTTAAAATATATAGGTAAATTTTTTTTTTCCTTGATTTATTTACTGCAATGCAGAAAAAAAAAGAATGGGGGAAAAAAAGCTTAAAAAGCAACATTTAAAACTGAAAAAAATTACAAAAAGGTATTAATTATAGAAACTTTATAAAGTCAAAGCAAAATATACAAAAAAAAGAATAATATTCCTAGTAGTAATGACAATAAAACTAAGAGGAGGCAAAAGAACAAAACAAAGTATGTTCTACTAATTTTGAGGATCCCGATAGGCAAACAACTCGTGGACCCCTGGTTGAAAAACACTGGCCTATGCAATTTGAGTCATCTAACATAGATGACTCAGCTGCTCAATAACAGTCACCTTCAGCAAGATTAAACCCCACTAATAGTTAAGATTTCTGAATTTTCAATTTATGATATTTTTTAATTTGTTTTATGGGTTCAGTAAAATTATTAGGTCTCACGTCTAAAACTTGGTGTATTAATATTGAAAAAATCTTGCATGTTTGGAATGAAACTCTTATTACATCGATTTTATTCAGATTTGATGTATGTGGTAACTTTTGTAAATGCAATCCTCCCCATATAATAAAAACAATGTAATGAATTTTAACCATTGCTTTCAACAGTCTAAAAGTGCCTTTACATATTTAAAAACATAAGAATCAGAATAATTTTAACATTAACAAATTTAAGATTTTTTGTCACTTAATGCAAAAAAAAGACTTACTGTTTCAACTGTTTTCTTGGCATATATAAATTTCATAACTAATGACAATATGTAAAGATAACACACATTCAGTACTCTTACAAATCTGAGATATTACATTGAAGTGGCCCTTCTTTAATGCTGAAAGTGAACTTTGCAATAAATTACCACTTTCTTGAGTGACTATATATATATTCTGAGCTTCTGATTGATCAAGCAATGGGAACTACTGCCTCAGTTAATCTCTGTTTCATTTTCATACTCACTTCTTGCAATGATTTGGATTATGATAGTTCTGTGATCAGAGCACTTGGCATAATATCTGATTTTATGCCAGCCTTCTCTAAATTGGTGTTTCAATTCACATATCATTTCTACAGAGGCATCCCTACTCTTATTTTCTTAACAAAAGTTATCACTTATGGAAAAGATATCTTTGTACTAGTAATGTAATCAACTTCTGCATTTTACAACATGCCATGAAAGTATCAGTTATTTAAATTGCATCATAGTTGCAGTGGAAGCTGCTTTATGATTGAAACTTTGCTGAAGTGTTATATGCTTTTTTGGGACAGTCAGAGCTGCCAACATTGCACGGCAAAAATTACAATTCAGAAGAATGCAAAATTCTGAAAAAATTATGAGCACTTATGCAAACCAATAAATTTCCTTATTTTGCAGAATTTATATGTATATCAATTATTAATCAATGTATCAATACATTCTGATAATTATTAGCAATAAAATTTACATAACATATATATATAAAAGTCTTGGCACCTTCATTGATTATAGGTGAAAATAAAATTATACTAATAAGTTTAAACACAGCTAAAATTCTATAATAATTTAATAACACAATAATGCTGTGGTACAAAAGTTAAACCATTCTTCCAGGGGAGTAGTTTTCAAGCCCAGGGAAGTGCTGTACATTACCATTAACTATAATGGAATATACTTAAAACAACACCTTAAAATTACCCCAATTTTTACATTCATACCCAAGGTTACTCTTCAATATCAGAGCCCAACTAGAGTTACATATAAAAATGAACATATTTACCAATTTTGCTGGTACAATTGCATTATCAGTGACGATATCATGCTGCAGTTGGTGAATATAAATGCTACCAATCCTAAAATGGTCCTCCTGTAGTTTTACAATATGTGCATATATGCTGTGAACTGAATTATTTCTTTAAATTCCACATTCAGGTCAAAAACTTCTTTCAACACTGATGCTTGAAATGCAATTATACTGCCAGGTGTTCGTAGTTTTATCAGTTCAATCTTTTTTATGCCATATGTTATTACTGCAGTATATTTTTCCACATAATTGCATAATTATTACATATTGAAACCATACAAGGAAATGGTATCTTCCATTACACATTCGTTAATGTAAGGTAATAAACAAACAGTTGACATACGGTGATTAGCACTTTTTCCTCTGCTTAAAAAGGATCTTTAGTAACTCAACTACTAGAAGTTGGCAAATGTCATAATGACCCATTGTTTAACATAGGTAACGCCATTGCTTTCAAAATGTTAACTTTAAAACATCTAAAGCGAGAACCTCACCGGTTCATACGCTACGCGTTTCACCACGAACTCATAACACGTGGCATCTTCAGGTAAGGGAGATGGTAAAGAGTTGATGGTTTAAGTAGCTGCCATCAGTTCGACCCAGCCCAATGCATGATCAGTGTTGCGCGTGCATTTTATGACGAATGCTGCAACAGGAGACGCCATGCCAACGGAAGGGGTGGAATCTCGGTATTGCAGGCTTTGTCAAGATGCTTGTGAATAAGTAATGTTTTGGCATATTGCAATTGAAATTTTGTTTTTAGGGCTATATCAGGTTTAAAATTAATTTTGTCAATTTTGATATTGTTTCCAACTATTATTTTTGATAACGCTGTTGTAAGGTTCTTTTTGCTTATATCTGTAAAATGTTCATGCATCCGTGTCTCATATTGTCTATATGTTTTTCCTATGTATTTATTTTTACCCCCCCAGTAAGTTATCAGGGTCAGGGATTTCAACTTCATATACTCCCCATGGGGTTTTTTGGATCTCTATCATTTAAGACTAAATTTTTAATAGAATGGATAATGGTACTAGGTAATATAATGTTATGTTTACTTAAAGAGTTTTCAAGTGATTTAGTTATAGTTTTCATATAAGGGAAACTAATAGCATATTGATTTTTACTTTGTATTTGCTGCGGATTTGGTTGAGTATCCCTATTTAATATATACTTCATAGCTTTTTCCCATTTTTGCAATAAATAACCCGGATACTCTGCTTCCTCTGTGGTTTTTTGAATATAATGTAATTCTTCTTGGAGTGTTATTCGTTGAGAGCAGTATCTGTAGGCTCTAACATAATGGGGGATAATACTTGCTTTTTTTTATATTTCATAGGGTGTGAAGAGTCAATTGGGATATAATTAGGTGCATACACTGGTTTTCAGTATACGGTAGTCTCGCAGAAATGCGACTTACGGGTTATATTAATGTCCAAATAAGGTAATTGCCGATATGTCTCCGATTCTACAGTAAACTTGATTGTGGGCATTACATTATTAAATGTATCTACAAACTCAGCTAATTTTTCAACAGGGTGAGACCAGAAAATTAAAATATTGTCAACATACCGGATGTATGTGTCAGGTTTTAACTTACATGTGGAGAGGGCTGTTTTTTCGACTTGCCTCATGACCACGTCGGCCATGAGTCCAGACAGAGGGGAACCCATCAGGACACCCTCAGTCTGCAGTCATGTCCGACCACCGATGTCGAAGAAATTAGATTTTACGGCGAGGTCCAGTGCATCATGCATAGCAAAGTATTGTGCATGTAAAGGTTTTGCTACACGTAGCCATTCAGCCTTTTACACTGATCTTTTACGTGACTTTTACGTGAACACTGATCATGCATTGGGCTGGGTCGGACCGACGGCGGCTACTTAAACCATCAACTCTTTACCATCTCCCTTGCCTGAGGATGCCACGTGTTATGAGTTTGTGGTGAAACGCGTAGCGTATGAACCGGTGAGGTTCTCGTTTTAGATGTTTTTAAAGTTTCTTAACATTTTGAAAGCAATGGCGTTACCTATGTTAAACAATGGGTCATTATGACATTTGCTGACTTCCAGTAGTTGAGTTACTAAAGATCCTTTTCAAGCAGGGGAAAAAGTGCTAATCACCGTATGTCAACTGTTTGTTTATTACCTTACGTTAATGAATGTGTAACGGAAGATACCGTTTCCTTGTATGGTTTCAATGTGTAATAATTATGCAATTATGTGGCAAAATATACTGCAGTAATAACATCTGGCATAAAAAAGATTGAACTGATAAAACCACGAACACCTGGCAGTATAATTGCATTTCAAGCATCAGTGTTGAAAGAAGTTTTTGACCTGAATGTGGAATGTAAAGAAGTAATTCAGTTCACAGCATATATGCACATATTGTAAAACTACAGGAGGACCATTTTAGGACTGGTAACATTTATATTCACCAACTGCAGCATGATATCATCGCTGATAATGCAATTGTACCAGAAAAATTGATAAATATGTTCATTTTTATATGTAAATCTAGTTGGGCTCTGATATTGAAGAGTAACCTTGAGTATGAATGTAAAATTTGGGGTAATTTTAAGGTGTTGTTTTAAGTATATCCATTATAGTTAATGGTAATGTACAGCACTTCCCTGGGCTTGAAAACTACTCCCCTGGAGAATGTTTTAACTTTTGTACCACAGCATTATTGTGTCATTAAATTATTATAAAATAAAATTAGTCATCATATTCAAACTATTTGAGTTTAGTGATCATTTTATGGCACTCATTAAATGATATGAATTAAATTTCCTATCTTGCAACAAAAAGACTAAATCAGTTTAGTTACATTTTTACAGTGCAGAAAATCTGTGGCATATGAATACTTTGGAATTAATGAAATTTAACTTAATCTGAATAATAAACCATAAATATGCATCATCCATTGTTCAATAACAGATCAATCAATATATTACAAAAGTTAGCATTACAATACAGAGGGAATAGCAACAAATGTTAAGTATACAATTAAAAGACCTTCTTGCTCAAAAATTAATTTAAAATAATTTAAAATTCTCTGTCATTGAGCAATAAAATTTTAGAGTTTATCCTTCAAACTATTTGGATGTTGAAAGTTCTTAGGAGAAAACTCTCAGAAGCTTTTAGGAGCAAAGACAGCGCTCCGTCTTCAGTGAAGTGATGCTCAGTAGGTGATGATCAGTACATAGCATCACTTCACTGAAGACGGAGCGCTGTCTTTGCTCCGAAAAGCTTCTGAGAGTTTTCTCCTAAGAACTTTCAACATCCAAATAGTTTGAAGGATAAACTCTAAAATTTTATTGCTCAATGACAGAGAATTTTAAATTATTTAAAAAAAAAACAAATGTTATTGAGTCCCTTTTTCCATTTTTTTTTTTGAGAAAGTGGTTGGATTGCCAGTAATGGCAGCTTGTCATGAGGCATGGGAATCAGTGGCACGTGCACCCACCGTCAACATCATCCATATGGTTTGATATTAACAACAGTTAAATAAGTGACCTCTCATGAGGTCTGACAGGAGTCTGTCAGTTTAATATGCCATTGAATATATTTGGAAGGAAGGTGAGACTCCAGCAAAAAGGCAACTTAATAGCTAATAATTACTAACTAACAAACAATATGTAAACATCATTTATTAATAATTGACTAATAGCCTCTGAGCAGCATTTTCATACAGCTCAGATGGTAAACAATCCAAATACATACTTTTGCAATCAGCTGCCAGGCTACTGAGATATGGTAAAACAAACTGATATCAACCAACAAGTGAAATACAATAGGAAGATAGTAATGAAACAATAGGGAACATAAATTGTATAATTGGTCATAATTAAAAAAAATATATAGAATAAGGCAAAATGTCATACACATCCTCTAAGTTCCATTTACATGTCCTTATTTTTGTTGTCCCTTAAGTGTTGCAGATGTAGCTTTTTTTTTTAGGAAGTCAGCATCAAATTTTTGCTGATAAAAATTTCCTACCATATTACTTTATGACACTAAGAGGACTCAAAGAGTTCCGTTTGACATTGATTCCAGAAAGTCAATTTTGTTATGTCTTACTTGGCTAAACACTCGTTCATATGATGCATTACTGTGATTAAGAATCAAAATACCCAACATAAATTTAGCTAATAAAGTAGAACTGAGGTAATCAGAACAACCCTTTTCATTGGTGAACATAGCCCACTAATTATCGATTCTTGGGATTGATAAAATATCTTTAGGTATAACAGCTAGCTGGAACTGCACAAATTCTTCAAATTCATTTATAATTTTACTCAGATTCTTCATTTTGTTGCTTAACTGGAGATGGCAAAGTAAGTTCTAACAATCTATCCCTGCAAATGTCCTGATGGGGTCAAAAGTACCTCAAACCAACTCAAAACTAATCATGACATCCCATGAACACAAACTGAAGGCTAACCCTTAACCCTTCCAGGGTCCAGTCTGAAAAACCGGCTACATCCAAAGGCCCAGTTATTTTTTTTACTGTAATTTTTCACTATATTTTTTCACTTAATAAAATATTTATCAAATGGAAAAAAGTATATTTTTTTTTTCAAGTTTGAATTATGTATTTTTATAAGATATATTTGTAAGAGAATTTTCAAACTGGAATTTCTATTTTCAAAAAAACTGAAGTTTCATACAAAAAAAAATCTTTTTAATTTAATTCATATGTTGTACGAAAAACAAATATAGCATCTTCGGCAAAGCACTAAATGAAAGAAAAATTACTTCTTTACTTCTTATATTAGCCACTTGAGCATGCAATAGAATTTCAGATTTGAAAGGAAACGTCAGTGTTACCTAATCACACTTTTGCATTGAAATATGCTTGAATGGTAAAGAACAGTAAAATAAATTTTTCCTCCACAAGAAAAATTACTAGATCAGAAGCATCACTGCCAATAAAAATACTTTTTTTATTTTCTTTATACCTGATATCTAGCAGTGATGGTGTTAATTAGTTTTTTTCAAAATAAATTATTATTTGTATTGACACATACATTTTTTTACTACATGACTCTAAAAAAGTCCTATTTAAATAAAAACTAGTTATTTGTTTTTGTTAAATATTATACTTTTAAAAAATCAAGAATTAAATGCTGATTAATTTGGGTATATAATATGGCATAATTCCTTTCATTAGTTATTTGGCAAAAAAATTCTAAATTTAAATTAATTGTTTGGCTGAGCATAGGGAGAAAATAGCTTGGCCTCTGTATGAAAACCAGTTTTTCAAGCTGGACACTGGAAGGGTTAATAGAAGCAAAGCTTTTTCATTTACCTACTGAAATTATTACTGTATTAAAAATGAATTATATAAAAGTTGAACAATTGGTTATATTTGACAACAGCCTAAAATCATGGATTATTTGTATTAATTTGTATATTAACCCTTCCAGTGCCCAGCCTGAACTTTTTTTGCCAAATAACTAATGAAAGGAATTATGGCATGTTGTATGCCAAATTAATCAGCATTTAATTCTGGATTTTCTGAAAATAAAGTATTTAAGAAAAAAGATAATGTTTTATTTTAATAGGACTTTTTTACTCATGTAGTAAAAAAATGCATCTGGTAACACAAATAAAAATTTATTAAAAAACAAACAAACTAATAGACAGAAATGATTATAATGCAAATGAACAAAATGGCTATATATTTTTGAATAGCTAGAATTTCTCGGTACCACACTTTGAGAAAATTCCAGGCTTTTAGTAAATTGTGCTGAGTCAAATAAACAAGTCAACTTTAGAATTAAATAAATTAATCAATCAATTTTGGAAATAGCATCACTGCCTGAAAAACATCCAGTCATATGATGTATTACTGTGATTAAGAATCAAAATACCCAATTAAACAGTTATTATAAAAAATTACCAAGTTATTTATCAAATTAAACAGAATTTAATTACGAATTTTATGAAAATAAATATAAACAAATTTGCAAGCATATTGATTTTAATAAGCCTTTTTCAATGTGATATGATGAAAAAAAAAAGATTGCACTATACAATTAAGGCTTCATTTTGTAAAACCTGATGAATAAAAATAGTTAAATTATATATTAATCGAAAGGAAATCTCCTACTGAATAATATTTGACCTGAAATATGATTTTTATTTCTTTTAATGATTCTTTTCAATATTGTATATTTTAAACACAACCAATGGGTTATACAAAGTGATTTGGACTTCTCACATTCACGGGATTTTCTGAATTGGTTATGAAATAGAAAAAAACTGCTTTGGCTGCTTTTTTTTTCCTAAACATTATGAATTTTTTCTTTGGGTGTTGAATTTTGGCAATCTTGGCTAAATGCAGAAAGGTTTGTGCACCAAAACAAAAAAAAAACAGCGTTATATGGTCTATGTGGCACAGCCAAGGTACTGAGGGGGTAGGTGTGTGTGAAACTTTCACTGTGAGTTTAGTGGAGAGACCACCTTCCCGAAATTGCTCTCCCACATGATGACCGATTTCCACAGCAAGGAAGTCTATTTTGCTCCCATATCCAAAATATTCATTTTCAGGAAACTGTACAAGCTAAAATTTTTTTTTTACAAAAAAAAAAAACAAGAAATAATAAAATAAAAATTACATATAACCTAATGGGATGTTAAATAAAATATCTGCAACAACTTTTAATTGGCCTCCGATCTAGCATAACTCGGAAATATCGATAAATCAGCTGATCAAAAGATCGCTAGCTAATGGAAATAAATCTACAGAAATGAATTTGCCTTCCATATCCAAGACCTCATTTATTTTCAGAAAATGATACCAGATCAAAGTTTTACTGGAAAAGTAATAAATAATAAAATAAAAATTAAGATATAGCCTAATGCAATGTTAAAATATCCACAGCAACAAGTTGTAAGCCAGCCATATGATGTCGATAAATCAATAAATCAGAAAAAGAAAAAAAGAACTCCGAATTCTGTTCTAACACAAACAATGATACAAAATAATTTAAAAGTAGACAATATAGAATATAAGGCAATAGCAGCAGCAAAAACAAAATATCAACTACTATATGCAGAGAAACTCTTTATTCACAAAAACCATAACTGTATCTGTAACACTGACATACCACCCTTACCTGCTGCATGGAATCTCCTTACTTAACATGTGGTGGGCATAAACCCAGTCACGTCAGATCACATGACATTTGAGCAAGATGGGTATAAAAGCTGATGATTGCACCTGTAAGAGTTGAGCCTGAGGATGCCAAAGACAGGTGAATTGGCGAAATGCATTGCTCTGCATGAAGTTATGGAGTCAATATTTTAAATCTTTAATTAGTTAGGCTTCAATGTCCTTTTTAAAAGTTAAATATAAGTTCTTTTAAATAACTCGAATAAGCATGGTGTTGTGCATCACATTTGACTATCAGTACCAGTTAATGCATAATGACATCAGTAATAAATAACAGACAATAAGGACAGCTAAGTGATATCTGCAAGCAACTGCTGGGAAATGTACGACCATGCTGACACCTAACATCTTGAAATGTAGTCTACAAATACTGCAGCAGAGTGACATCTAATGCTTTGATATTGGTCTGTTACTTTTCAACATCAAGCTAAGAAATACGAAATGGCCTACTGCTGTGAACATCAAGCAGCTGATTCCATCATCTAGTAAAAGGTCTTCCTTAGCTGCTGTACCAGCCGAGTTTTGAACAACTGGTAACTATTTTTATCATTCTCTAAGTTTCCTTTATATAATAGTAAAGGATAATAATAGAAGTTAAAACAATCATTTAATATCAAATAACAAAGCAAGCCAAAAAGCTTTGATTTATGGCCAAGGGGCTAAATTAAAGCTTGAGCTGCAGAACTTTGTTAGCATACTGTAACGCTTCAAAGATTTAATTACTTTTAAAGTTTTGGACCCTTTGTCTGATCCAATATTTATTCAAGCTCTGGATAGCTAAAGTCGAGTACCAGGCAATAATTAACAAATTGCCAAAATAAAGTTCAATTAGGGTTCGAATAACAGCGAGCGTTACTTAGTGAGTAAGAATTCAAAAATTAAATAATTGTCAATTCTAATTTAACTTATAATCAAAACAACTAACGTTGCTCAAGAGAAAAAATATAAAAGATTCAAAAAAGTTTCTATAACAAACAAGTTTATTTCCAAAATTATTTTAAACACTCACCCTTCAATGAAGAAGATACATCTTTTCTATCTTACTACAAACTGACAACTACTGTCTCACAACTCTACTGACCCACTACTCAAAAAAACTGACTTTCAACTACCACTCCTGACAACTCACTTCTCAAAAACTAACTTCTTCTGGCATTCTGTGACTACATGTCACCATTTTAACAAGCATACAGGCTTGGCAAAACATGGCTGTTGCACTGGTAAAGACATTTACATAAAATGACGAGCATGCAAGCTATGGCACAAGAGGGGGGGGGTGTCCTTGTACACGCGCACTTTAGCGGGTGACAATCGAAAGTTCGGAGTTGTGCATGTGCAACTCCTATGCTCTTGGAAACGAGTACTGTGATGCCAAAAATGAAATAAAAATCCCCAAAATGATAAATATAATGTAAATTAAGCAAAACTGGTTAAGGTAAAGTAAAAGTGAATGAGGGGGCATCACAATACCTCATCCTCATGTTGAGTTTTTAATGTACTTTTACATGTAATACAACTTTAATCGTGTATTAAATTTATACAATATCGCATAACTGTGAAAAATCAATACTTATTGATTGCCCAAAAGATTGCTAATTTCCGAAAATATACTGAAATGAAAACTAAGGTTTAAATATAAAAAAAGTAAATACTAACTATACAAAGGGTATCCAATATGTAGGTTCAAAACACTATACAGCACACAGAAACGGAGATTGCATGTGGCAGTCATCTGCGTCTTATTTGTCTCAGTAAAGCATAACTAATTAAATGCAACTACACCCAGAATTTCTAAGAAGGATGTGTTTACTTCCAGGTCGATTTTAAGAGCGGGAAAGATGCATAGAATGCTGGGTAAAAATGATAAAAATAATTTGGGAATACTGAAATAGATTTATGACAAAACAACAACAACAACAAAAAACAAAAACGGCGGTACATATTTTATAATTACTTCCAAAATCTATCGTTTTTAAAAATAGCATTTTTTTATTTTTAGGAGATTTTCAAATAATTAAGGAAAAATTTGTTGATAATAGTTCAAATAATTTGTGAGCTTAAATCAGAAGGTTGCTTCAGCAAATAGGAACATTACCCAGTAAATCGGTAATACCATTTAGTGCTTCTAAGAAATGGCAATCAGATGGGGCTTTATAAAATTATTTATATTGTAGTTTAACAAAATATGCATCAAATTAAAAAAAAAACAAATTATTATTTTGAAGCCTGAATTATATATTTTTATAATATATATATAAAAATAATTAACAAAGACAAGGTTTATGTTTAAAAAAAAAATCGATTTTTTTTGTTGTATTAAAAACGGATACATACATCCTTGGCCTCTCAATTCAGATTCTCCGAACGTATACAGACAATGTGGACACTGGAAGGGTTAAATATTTTATACTTTATTTGAAAACTTGTATCTTATGCCAGAGTGTGGCTTTGTTTGGATATGCAGATTCTCTTTTTATGGAAACAGACTTGTTTACTTTAGAAAAGTGATATGTAAAGTTCTATAAAAATTTTATATAAAACACTGGAACAGTTTTGTGTACTTTTTTCATGTAATCAAATGTGGTTGTCTAAAGTATGGCATACACACACCAATAATACATAAAAAAGCAGTTTCCTGTAGATCAAGGAGCAATTTTGCTCATCTGCACAGATGAGAATTATGAAAAAGGCAAACATGAGGAGAGATAATCTCATCTTTTTAATCTCAGGATGTTTCCTATAGACTAGTTGACTTGTCTAAGTGTATAAATATTCTGAGTATTCACACAATGTTGTACTGTGAAAACTAGTTTGGAAAGCAGAAGAATTAATACATCTGATTATATCCCATGTACACCAAATCAGGTTCATGTATGAAATATGTTACCCCACTAGTCCATGGTCCAGTTGGAAGGAAATATTATTCCAATTATGCAGTGAAATGCAAACACACTCCTGTTAAAATACATTGCATCTAAATATGAGGTATTAAATTTTGATACATGATTGGTGCTTATTACAATATTATGTGTATATAAGATTGTTATTCATGGAAATTGATGCATAATTTTATTCTTCCTCATAACTTTTATCGAGTTTTAATGTATATTTGTATACAAACTCAATTTCATGCATTCTATTATTGGATTGTTGAAATGTATGGTTTTAGCTGCACTTAACTTTTTTTCTGTAAAAGTGCAATATAACCATTTTGCTCAATAAAATGTTTCAATAAAATAAATTTCACTATTTTGCATTATACAAACAACTATAATTTATACTAATTGCAAGAGATCACTACAATTAGGAATTGAAAGCAAATTCCTACCTATTCCCAATTCTTGCAGAGTCTAGAACAGCACCCAAGAAAAGTTCAGTTGAGAATGGATGTGAAAAGAAAAATGAGAAAAGATACAGTAAAAACCATAAGCCACATAGAAGTTATAAGCTGACAGATTTTAGAAGAGAAAACACAAGCTTTATAGAATTTAGAATAAATTAGACACTAAATGCATGCAAAAGTGCAACTCTTTACAGAATATTCTTTAAAATAAAATAATACAGTAAGACTCCTTAACTTGAACTCTGAATATAAAAATATTCATCTGAAGTAAATCTATGGTCTTGCAATTCCATTATATTTTATGGATAATAAAAATTTCTATACGTTTATTTCCTTAGCAACAGAATATTTGAGTTAAAATATTACTGTATTAGATAGAACACTGCACAGACAACAAAGAATAGCCTCTGCAACATTACACTTTGAAAATTGGTTAAATTCCATTCACAATGTCATGGATACAACAGACTTATACATCTGTATGCATAATGAATTCTGATTTATATGAGGGTGGATCATATAATTCATGGACTGACATTGTCTTACCTTTAAATCTTCATTGCTGGAGTATACAGCTATCAGGTACTTTCCCCTTCTCAAAGTGTTCCCCATTGAGAGCTGTGCACTTATGACATTGCCTAAACCAGGCATTGAATGCTTTCCACAAGCCATTTTGTGAAAGTATTTGGAGCACCATCATTGTGGCCACTTGATCCTTCTTGTCATTTTCAATGCAACAACCTTTAAACACTGTATTCAGCCTTGAAAACAGGTGAAAATTGCAAGGTGTAAAATCAGGGTAGTAAGGGGAATGCTCTCGCATCTAGTAACAATAGTAACAATTTGAAACAAAGCATCAGTATGGGGCCTTTTTTTTTGACATGGCACAGAAACTATTCCTCCCTCCACTTGAAATATTGGTGGGTTTTTTTCATGAACTACATGATGAAGTTTGGTTTGAAGGAATTCTGCATAAGCTTCCTTATTCACTGTTGACACCAATAACATAAAATATGTTATAATAATGCTTTACAACACCAGAGACATTTGTTTCTTGGCTAATCTCAAAGCTCAAAATTCAGTAGGCTGAAGTGAACTTGAGGGCTTTCATTCACTAGATTGGTATTTCATTTCTAGATCATCGTGGAAAATCCAAGTTTTGCCTCCAGTCACATTATGCAGCAAGAATTTTTCATTTTCCAACTCAAATTTTGACAACTAGTTCCAATATCTATCAACACATTTTTGCCTTTGTTCTAGGCTTAGGTTGTGAGGAATCCAAGGAACACAAATTCTTGACATTTGCAAGCTTTTCATCACTTTGCATGAACACTGTCATATGGGCCATTCTTGTTGCTAGTGGCTATTTTGCAGTCTTCATTGAGAATATCCTGGGCTTGAGAGATTTGTTACACATTGATGAAAGTTGCTTGGTTTCCCAGATCTTGGATCATCATCCATGTAATCTGTCTGTGAAGCATTTGAGGCATATGAAAATCACACTTTATTTAAAGCACTGTTCTCAATACACTTCCATCACTTATGCAACTGTCTGTGCATTACCTAAGTCTTGCCAAACATAGTAATGTATCGCATATACAGACTTCAGATCAGCCTTAGTCTGCTAAAAATCACACACCAAAGGGAATACCTTTCCAAAGTGAGAAAATGGCAGACTGACTGCACACTATTCTGCTGTTACTTGCAACCATATCGCAATATGTTTCAACTTGCACACACTCTTCCCTCTCCTTGAAAAATTGTTCCATATATCATGTATTAATTCATATGAAAAGCTGCTAATAATTGGTGATGGCAAGTTCACAAATTAAATGATCCAGCTATGTAATTCATGATGGGGGAAAAATCTAGTAAAAGCACTGCCAGCCAAAAGGTTTTTGTGCTTTGGGCGAACTAAAGGTAACTGCTATATTAGCTGGAAGTTTCAATGAAGGGTTGTTTTACCTCTGAGGCACTTTTGTGCACATAATGGCCTAAATGGCAAGATCACAAGGACCTGAAGGGCTCAGAGAAGGTTGAGAAAGGAGATTCACTGAATAGCTGTTAAGAGACAGATGGAAGTCTCACATCAAAACCATCCAGCATGTTCTTTAATGTGGGCAGGCTATGGCTCTCCTGCAAATGGGCCAAGAATTAACATCCTATACAGTGGATGGCAACCATCCTAAGTCTATCGGTGTCCTCTTTCCCACTAAGGGCAGAGTAGGACCAGCAATAGTCTCTGCAGGAAGTTTTTATAAAGATTAATACTTATGGGAGGTACTTGCTTTTACTCTTGGAATAAGATGGCAGTTCATTAACACTTCCATAGATGCAATTAGTCCAATATTCCTTTGCTGGTCATCACTTTCTCACAGTAAATATTTAAATGAAGATTAATTGATGTGACTCATACTAAACTAATGCTGTTAACACACCAAGCATTTGAAATATTGTATTTAAAATCATACACTGCTGTTCACAAAAATCAGAACACTAAGCAGGAATAGAATAAGGTCTGTGAGTTCTATTGGCATGTTTAGCACCTACTACCGAAGACGTGATTAGAGGTTCAAGGCTATCGGTGCAGTCATGCTGGCTACAGGCCAATGAGAACATTCTGAAAAAGGTGTGATTATGCTTTTTCCACAGGCATTTAAAGGGGTGGTAGCCATGCTCATCTCCTTAGTTCTTGTACAGGTGTTGTTAAGATATGCCATGCAGACTAGTGTGCACTCCATATCTCCAGTGAGCGAGTTCAACAGAGGGGGTATTGTTGGCATGAGAGAAGGAAATCTTTCATATCAAAAAATTGTGCTCATGTGGGATATAGTGTATTTGTTGTGCATCAAATAGGAAGGGAATGGTTTGAAGATGGGCAACAAAAACATGTTGGGAAGGTTTTGGAATTCATCCACAGACAATCCTATGGGAAGTTCACATCATTGGAGGCTGGCTATAACAGCTTGTTCTGCCTCATACAGTCTCAGTCCAACAGTGAGTAGCACTTCTTCCAATGTCTGCAGTAACAGTTTGATGCTGTTTATTGCAGTTTGGGCTGCATGCCAGCTGGCCATTGCTAAGGCTGCCTCTGACACTCCAACACAAAGCAGCCAGACTACAGTGGCACAATGAATAGTACAACATAGTCTTTTCTGATGAATCCCACATCTGTCTGTTTGAATCCAATGACAGAATCTTCATCCACCAATGGGTTGGTGAGAGCCATGGAGAGAAATGTATTTGGATGAGGCATACAGTATCAGTGTGCGAGATTAGGGTGTGGGGTACAATCAGTAATGAAAGAAAATCCACCCTAGTACAGATCAAAACTACCATTACCAGTGTTCCTTACACTAAGGACATTTTACACAAATAGCTCTTCTGTACTTACAGATTGTTCCATATGCTATATTTCAGCAGGACAATGGAAGACTCCATGCAGCAGCTGCCACTGTTGAATGCCTGAGGTAAAATAATGTGCATATCCTTTCATGGTCCACTAGATCCCAGTTTGTTATCCACTGAAAATGCGTGGGTATGGTGAAATGGAAGTTGCAGCAATACCAGTCCATCCCAACAAATGTAGATAAATTTTGGGCAAGGGTGCAAAGTGCTTAGATAATTATTCTATAATTACACAATTGTTTGACTCCAGCAGGTCATACAAGCAAGGGTGGACATATTCATTATTAACCCTTGCCATGCCAGAGCTGAAAAACTGAATTGTACCCTGTGGCCAGGTTTTATTACAACTGTGTTCAAGCAAAAAAAAAAATGAATTTTAGAACTTTTTTGACAAACAACTATTGAAAAGAATTATTGCATATTGCATGCCAAATTAATCGGCATTTAATTCTGGATTTTCTGAAAATAAAATATCTAATGAAAAAGATGATTAATTTTGTTTTAATAGGGACTTTATAGAAACATGCAATAAAAATGCATCTGGCAATACAAATAAAAATTTATTTTAAAAAACAATTAATAGGCAGAAGTAATTATAATGCATATGAAGAGAAAGGCTATTTCTGAATAGCAAAAAATAAATTTTTATTTCAAACAAGAAAATTATTATCTTATATACATTTTTTCTTTTCTCAGTACCATACTTTGAGAAAAGTCCAGGCTTTTCACCAGCTGTGACCAGTCAAATAAAAAGTGAACTTTAGAATTAAAAAAAATGGGGTTAAGAAAATGACAAAAATAAAAAAAAAGACAGGTAAGTAAAATTTTATAAGCATTTTTCAAAAAGAAAATTTTACTTCCTTTTGCATTTTAAATTTAGTGAAAAATAAAAATTTTTTTTGCCTTATTTTCTAAAGTATTTTACTACCTTAATATGTATAATTCATAATATTTCTATCATTATTTAAATTTTTATTTAATTTTTACAAAATTATCTGGTCATTTATGCAAACAAGATACAATGCCAATTTTGTCCTGATCGACAAACTCTAAAACTAAAGTATCAGTGTTAAAACATTTATTTTGCTTTAAAATAAAATTATTTAAATAAAAACTGAAAAATAAATAACTAAAATGGGATAAAGAGCTGTGAAGAAATTAAATAAAAATATTTCAAAGCAAACATAGTTTTTATTTTAACCTCCGAAATTTGAGATCAAACCCTTCCGGATTAATTTGCTTTATATACTGACTACTATGGAAAAGTTGAATGTTGCAAAAACGGCAAAACTTGACTTAAATATGTAAATTCTAAATGCTAATTATGAAATTAAATTTAATTAAAAATGGTACTAAAAAGTCCTATCATTTAAAAATTAATTTTTTTTATAATGTCATAATTAGATGTCTCCTGAAGTAGCTATCATTTTAAGTCACATATGTCTAACGATTTAGTTTTCAGTCAAACTTCAAATAATTATTCTTTCTAATTGCAGTATATATTTGAGAAACAATATAATTCTAGAAGTAGTTGAAACTGATATCCCCATTCAGAATTTGAGAAGTCAGAATTCTACTTTTTTAATGATTTAATTTTCGGAATCACTCTCAGAGTAAATGAAATATTGCAGTTAAAAAAAAAAAACTCATGATTTTCCAGTTTAACTTGATATTAATATACATCATGACTAATATCCATATGTGACAAAGCATTTGTTGACTACCAGTTTATTACTTTAAAACTATGCTTCATCAGCAAAATTTAATGCAAAAACACTTCAGTGCTTTCCAAAATATCTGCTCTGTACAGCCTAACATGTGCACTAAGTTTGAAATAAAAACCATATGTTTGCAGGTTGATATCATGCTTCTATGATGTTGCCAATCACATGATCAAAGAAATGTCAATTTTTCTCTTTGTATTCCACCTGTAAAAGATATCTGATAACAGATAAAAATAATTTGGAAATGCTAAAATAGTTTTAAATCACAATATATACTAAAATGATGCAAAAACACATATGGCTGTATTTTTGTGTAATCAATTACCACTCTTTAAGTTGATTCAAATTTTTAGAGGAAAAATTGTCTTGAGCCGAGTGGGATATGAACCCACAGCCTCCTGATAACATGTCAGGTGATCTGGACCACTGAGCTCTCGGCTGCAGATCAAGATCTCCTCTAATTGATGATATGAACATTCTCCACCTACCTTCCTTAATATGTAGGGAGTGTTCAGGCAATCCCGCCTCAAGTGGCTTTTTAATGGGTTGGGTTGTTTTACCTCTGAGCGGCACTTTTTGCACACCATGGGCTAAATGGCCAGGTCACATGGACACCGAAGGCTCAGAGAAGGTTGGGGGAGGGGACCCACTGGAACAGCTGTTGGGAGACAGATGGTAGCCTCCTGTCAAGGCCATCCAGCATGTTCTTTAAAGTGCACAGGGTATGGCTCTCCCGCACACTGGGCCACGGTTTAACGTCCCATCCGACAGACGGTGGCCTTTCCAAGCCCATCGGTGTCCCCTACTGACCGTGGACAGGGCGGGGAATTTTGCGGAGATAAATCTCAATGCTGACCCAGCTAGGACTCGAACCTGGGAACTGCAGATTACGAGCCTGGTGCGCTACCGACTGAGCCACCCCTGCCCCCAGCTTTTTAATGCCTTTATTTAAATGGAATGCACCTTCAAGTATGCAATTGAATAGGTAATTAATAAACTCAACCTATTAGGTATATACCAATAAATTACACTCTTTAAGTTGATTCAAATTTTTAGAGGAAAAATTTCTTTTCCCTAATTATGTATGTGCTTTTAATACAACAACAACAACAACAACAACAAAACAATATATATATTTTTAAAAATTAAAAATTACCATTGTAATTTTTTTATATATACATATATAATTCAGGCTGCAAAAATAATATTTTGCTTTTCAATTTGATGCCTATTTTAAACTACAATATAAATAATTTGATAAAGCCATCTTAATGCCATTTCTTAAAAGCACTAAACAGTATTGCAGATTTGCTTCTTAATGTACCTATTTGCTGAAGCAACCTTCTGATTTAAGTTCACAAGCTTGATTTGAACTATTATCAACAAAATTTTCCTTAAATTTTCGAAAATCTAAAAATTAACAAAGAAATTGCTATTTTTTAAAATGTTAGATTTTGGAAGTAATTATAAAGTACTACCACTATTTTTTTTTTCCATTTCACACTCTTTTTCTGTTATAAACCTATTTCAGTATTCCCAAAATTCTTTTTATCATTTTTCTTAGCATTCTATGCATCTTTCCCACTCTTAAAATCGAAACTGGAAAAACGTCCTTCTTAGAAATTCTGGGTGAAGCTGCACTTAATTATGTTATGGCTCACTGAGGCAAACAAGGAGCAGATGTTTGACACATGCAATCTTCGTTCCATGTGCTATAAGTGGTTCCCATATTGTTTAGTTTTGGTCAAACATATTGGATAGCCTTTGTAAAGTTAGAATTTACATTTTTTATATTTAAATCTTAATTTTTCATTTCAGTAGATTTATTTTTGAGATTTTTTGGCTGATTTATAAGAACTGATTTTTCATAGTTATGCTACATCAGTTGGCTGGCCTACAACTTGTTGCAGTGGATATTTTAACATTGCATTAGGCTATATGTTAATTTTTATATTATTTATTACTTTTCCAGTAAAACTTTGATTTGGTATCATTTTCTGAAAATAAATGAGGTCTTGGATATGGAAGCAAATTCATTTCTGTAGATTTATTTTCGTAAGTTAGTGATTTTCGGTTGGCTGATTTATTGATCTTTCTGAGTTAGCTACATTGGAGGCCGACTTAAAAGTTGTTGTGGATATTTTAACATTCCATTAGGTTATATGTAATATTTATTTTATTATTTCATGGTTTTTTAATAAAATCACTTTGAGCTTGTACAGTTTTCTGAAAATGAATGTCTTGGATACAGACGAAAAATAGACTTCCTTCCTACAGAGCGGCAGGGGTGGCTCAGTCGGTAGCGCGCCAGGCTCGTAATCTGTAGTTCCCAGGTTCGAGTCCCAGCTGGGTCAGCGTTGAGATTTATCTCCACAAAATTCCCCGCCCTGCCCACGGTCAGTAGGGGACACCAATGGGCTTGGAAAGGCCGCCGTCCGTCGGATGGGATGTTAAGCCATGGCTCCGTGTGCGGGAGAGCCATACCCTGTGCACGTTAAAGAACACGCTGGATGGCCTTGACGGGAGGCTACCATCTGTCTCCCAACAGCTGTTCCAGTGGGTCCCCTCCCCCAACCTTCTTTGAGCCTTCAGGATCCATGTGACCTGGCCATTTAGCCCATGGTGTGCAAAAAAGTGCCGCTCAGAGGTAAACAACCCAACCCAACCTTCCTACAGAAATCAGCTGTCATGTGGGAGGACAATTTCTAGAAGGCTTCCCCTCTGCTAAACTGAATACGAGTGTTTCATCCCCACTTTTCTCTCTCTAGAAAAATACCCGTAATTAAAAAAAAAATTATGTTTATACTGAATGATTTTAAAGGCAACCCCTCCCCCACAACCTCAGTACCTTGACTGTGCTGTACAGATGATATAATGTTTTTTTTTTTTGCTTTGGTGCACAAACCTTTCTGCATTTACTCAAGATCGCCAAACTTTGACACCCAAAGAAAAAAATTCATAACATTTAGTAAAAAAAGCAGCCAAGAAAGTTTTTTTATTTCATAACCAGTTCAAAAAATCCCATGAATGTGAGAAGTCCAAGTCACATTGTATAATACTGGCTGTGTTTAAAATATATGATACTGAAAAGAATCATTAAAAGAAATAAAAATCATATTTCAGGTTGAATGTTACATTATTCAGGAGGAAATTTCCTTCAATTAATTTATAATTTAACTATTTTCATTCATCAGATTTTCCAAAATGAAGCCTTAATTGTATATTGTGATTTTTTTTCTCACCATATCATATTGAAAAAGGCTTATTAAAATCAATATGCTTGTAAATTTGTTTTATATAATTTATTTTCATAAAATTCGCAATTAAATTCTGTTTAATTTGGTATCAAACATGACCTATTTCCATTGATTGGTTTATTAAAAATAATTCTAAAGTTGACTTGCTTATCTGACTCAGCACAATTGGCTAAAAGCCTGGAATTTTCTGAAAGTAGGTACCGAGAAAAAAATTACAAAACAAGAAATATTTATTGGAACAAAAAAAAAAATTGTATTCAGAAATAAATAGCCATTCTATTCATGTGATTATAATAATTTCTGTATATTATTTTTAAATAAATTTTTATTTGTGTTGCCAGATGCATTTTTTTATTACATGACTCTAAATAAGTCCTATTAAAATAAAACTTTTCTTTTTTGTTAAATATTCTATTTTCAGAAAATCAGGAATTAAATGCTGATTAATTTGGCATATAGCATGCCATAATTCCTTTCATTAGTTATTTGGCAAAAAAAGTTCTAAAGTTAATTTTTTTTGGCTTAGCATAGGGAGAACTAGATGGGTTGGGTTGTTTTACCTCTGAGCGGCATTTTTTGCACACCATGGGCTAAATGGCCAGGTCACATGGACCCCGAAGGCTCAGAGAAGGTTGGAGGAAGAACAGCTGTTGGGAGACAGATGGTAGCCTCCCGTCAAGGCCATCCAGCGTGTTCTTTAACGTGCACAGGGTATGGCTCTCCCGCACACGGGACCTCGGCTTAACGTCCCATCCGACGGACAACGGCCTTTCCAAGCCCATCGGTGTCCCCTACTGACCGTGGGCAGGGCGGGGAATTTTGTGGAGATAAATCTCAACGCTGACCCAGCTGGGACTCGAACCTGGGAACTACAGATTACGAGCCTGGTGCGCTACCAACTGAGCCACCCCCGCCCCCGGAGAACTAGATGGAAACTAGTTTTTTAGGCTGAACACTGGGTTAATTTCGAATTTTTTAAGTGTCAACAAAGACTGAATGAAGTTGTCTAATTAACAGTGTTTAATAAATTTACACTGGCTAAATATTTGCCATCATTTCTGAAAATTGTGGTTACCTTATATTTGAGATTGCCCTATAATCATGCCAATGCGGTGTTATGGGAGTCTGGTTCTCTTATTGCAAATATTGTGTACAGCAAACAGATATTACCAATTTCACAAGGTTCACTATGACTGAATTGAATCATACACTGGTGCTCAAAATTAAAGGACAATACCATATCTCGAAAAGTAGATGAGAATGGGTTGGGTTGTTTTACCTCTGAGCGGCACTTTTTTGCACACCATGGGCTAAATGGCCAGGTCACATGGACCCCGAAGGCTCAGAGAAGGTTGGGGGAGGTGACCCACTGGAACAGCTGTTGGGAGACAGATGGTAGCCTCCCGTCAAGGCCATCCAGCGTGTTCTTTAACGTGCACAGGGTATGGCTCTCCCACACACGGGGCCACGGCTTAACGTCCCATCCGACGGATGGCGGCCTTTCCAAGCCCATCGGTGTTCCCTACTGACCGTGGGCAGGGCGGAGAATTTTGCGGAGATAAATCTCAACGCTGACACAGCTGGGACTCGAACCTGGGAACTACAGATTACGAGCCTGGCGCGCTACCGACTGAGCCACCCCCGCCCCTGATGAGAATGACATGAAATGTGATGTACATGTATATTTTGCAATGTGGAAGAAGAAACAAGGCCATTCCCACTTGACAGCTGTAGGTATCCTAACAAGGCCATTCCCACTTGACAGCTGTAGACTCTTGAATGGCTAACAAGGCCATTCACGAGCTTTAACGAACACAAGATATGGCTCTTTGCATGCAGAGCAGAGCCCCGGGTAAGGTGTGGATGTATGTATCATTTTTCTGCTGAGGTCCTGCCATCCTCACAGACCTTCTATTGTGGCATATAAACTGACAGGCTCCTGTCAGACCTCTGTGGCAAGCAGCTGCTTGAGGGGGTATTTATTTTTTATTTATTATTAACAGTTCTTAAAAGATAGGCAAAAACATATCCTCCTTTATTGCCAGATGTTTCAGCTATTATAACAACTGCATTTGCTTTCACAGATGCACAAATTTCCTCCTTGGAAGTTTCTCCACACAAAGGCACATATTTTCTTCTTAAATGATTCACATTTGGAAGTTCACCACAGCCACGTATATATTTAGTAATATTTTCATCCTTCTTTAGCCCTCATCTCTAGGCTTTTCCAGTTTTTCAGATTAGTCTCCCTCTCTCAGCTTTTTAGTTTGTGCAATACAAGACAGCCACCCACTCATCAACCCTTCCATGATCCTGCTTGAAAAATGATAACATACACATACCCTTATTTTTATATCGTGTTCAACACCTCCCCCCCCCCACCACCTCCAAAAAAATTAACTTTAGTTATTTGGCAAAAAAATTGTAAAGAACAGAAATAGATTTGTTCTCTACCAAATTAAGATGATTTTCACTGATATATTAAAAAGTGAAATGTGGTACTACAAATAAAAATTTGTTACAAAAAAAAAGAATGGTCCAAATTAATATTTTTCAATTTGCAATAAAAAGGAAATTTCCTTTTGAATAATAGAAAATTAAAATTTTAATTAAAACATGAAATTTATCCTTTTCTGTAAATGTTTTTTCTCACTGGTCAATTGTGCCCTGTCAAAAAAAAAAGTAAATTTTATAATTTTTTCCCCCAAATAATCAACAAAAAAGCCATGTTATATCCAAATTAAGCAGCTTTTAATTCCAGATTTTATAAAAATAAAAATACTGTAAAATACAGTATGAATATATTCTGAAAGACCACATACTCCTAGATTAATAGTGTAAATTTTTTTGTCAAATATCTTGACTGCCCATAATGGCAATTTATCTGGTTTTATCTACTTTCAATATATTTAATATTCTTAAAGTTGTAAGGAACTTGAATTTTGACCTTCTTATTGGTTTAATATAGATGGGTGTGAACAGAGATCATTTAAAAACTTGTAATGAGTGAATCTGATTTATCTCATCCCTTCATACTGTCATTCTTTGGAAACACAAAACTTCATTAATCTACAATAATTTTCTATCCACTTTGGCCCAGTCAATAATTAAAGTTTTTGCAGAAGAAATTTAAAGGATGCAAAAAAACTAGTACTATATTGAGATTTTTGAATTTAAAAGATCTTTGAATAGCATATAGAACTAATTATTTAAAAATTTGCAAAGCACAATTACCTGTCGTGTTTATGACTGTAGTTGCAGGAGCTGTTAAATTTGCAATAGTGTCTGTTGGTAGAGTAGCACTCACAGTTATCACAGGCAGGCCAGGCAAGCTTAGAGCTGTTGTTAGAGGTTGTACAGATGAAGAATTAGATGCTTGTTTGCTGCTATCATTTGAAGCTAAATACAAAAACAATTAATGAAATTTCAAATAGCAAAAAAGTAGAGATGAGCTTACATTACAATTATTAACCCTTCCAGTGCCCAGTCTGAAAAAATGGTTTCCATCCAGAGGCAAGCTATTTTCTCCCTATGTTGTTCATTCAAAAAAATTAACTTTAGAATTTTTTTGCCAAATAACTAATGAAAGGAATTATGGCATGATATATGCCAAATTAATCAGCATTTAATTCCTGATTTTCTGAAAAAAAAAATATTTAACAAAAAAGACAAGCTTTATTTTAATAGGACTATTTTATAGTCATGTAATAAAAAATGCATCTGGCAACACAAATAAAAATTTATAAAAAAAAAAACAAACTAATAGACAAAAATTATTATAATCACATGAATAGAAAGGCTATTTCTGAATAACGAAATTTTTTTTTGGTTTCAAGTACATATTTCTCATTTTTTAATTTTTTTCTTGGTACTATACTTTGAGAAAATTCCAGGCTTTTAGACAATTGTGCTGAGTTGGATAAACAAGTCAACTTTTGAATTAAAAAATATAAACCAATCAATGGAAATAGGTCATGTTATATACCAAATTAAACAGAATTTAATTACGAATTTTATGAAAATAAATAATATAAACAAATTTACAAGCATATTGATTTCAACAAGCCTTTTTCAATATGATATGGTGAAAAAAAAAGATTACAATATACAATTAAGGCTTCATTTTGGAAAACCTGATGAATGAAAATAGTTAAATTATATATTAATTGAAAGGAAATTTCCTTCCAAATAATGTGACATTCAACCTGAAATACGATTTCTATCAGTATCATTGTATTAATGATTCTTTTCAGTATCATATATTTTAAACACGGCCAGTGTTATACAAAGTGACTTGGACTTCTCACATTCATGGGATTTTCTGAACTGGTTAAGAAAAAATTTTGGTCACTTTTAAAAAAATAAAAATTTAAAAATTTCTTGGCTGCTTTTTTTGGGTGTTGAAGTTTGGCGATCTTGGCTAAATGCATAACAGTCAACAGTTTTATATTGTCTGTGTGGTGATATAATGCTGTGGGCTATGCATGACACTGAGGGGGGTGCCTTTAAAAACATTCAATACAAACATAAAAATTATATTCTTCTGGGGGGGGGGGAGGTGAAACGCTCACAGTGAGTGAAAAATAATAAAAATAATTTTGGGAATGCTGACATAGGTTTATGACAGAAGAGAGTGTGAAATGGGGAAAAAAATGGTGGTACATACTTTGTAATTACTTCAAAAATCTACCGTTTAGAAAAATAGTTTTTTTGTTAATTTTTAGGAGTTTTTCAAACATTTAATGAAAAATTTGTTGATAATAGTTAAAATCAAACTTGGAAGCTTAAATCAAAAAGTTGCTTCAGCAAATAGGAATGTTAAGAAGCAAATTGGCAATACCATTTAGTGCTTCTAAGAAATGGAATTTAGGTGGCTTTATCACATTATTTATATTGTAGTTTAATAAAATATGCATCAAATTGAAAAACAAAATTTTTTTTAAGTCAGAATTATATATTTTTATAAGATATATATATATAAATTATAACAGTTACTGGGGGGGGGGGGTAATACTTACCCCCCCCCCAGTAACTTGGCTGTGCCATTCTGACAATATATACTTTTGCTTTGGTGCACTAATTTTTCACCACTTAGATCCAACACCAAAAGAAAGAAAGCATAATGTTTAGTAAAAAAACAGCCTAAGAAAGTGTTCTCCATTCCATAAACAGGACAAGAAAATCCTATTAATATAAGCAATCCAAGTCACCTCATATAACGCTGATCCATGCTTTAAAATGTACCACACTGAAAAGAATCATTAAAAGAAATAAAAATTAAGTTTCAGGTAAATATAATATTATTCAGGAAGAATTTTACTTTTGATTAATATATATATTAACAGTTTTTATTCAACACGTTTTCCAACATTAAGCCTTAAATTTCTTGTTTGATCTATTTTTTTTTGTTAAATCATTGTGAAAACATCTTATTAAAATTAATATGCTTATAAATTTGTTAAGTTTTTCATTTCCACAAGATTTGGAGTTAAAATTCTGTTTAATTTGGTATATAACATGACCTATTTCTGCTGATTGCTTATTTTTAAAATAATTCCAAAGTTGATTTGTTTATCTGACTCAGCACAATTGGCTAAAAGCCTGATCTTTTCACAAAGTATGGTAGGGGAAAAAATCATGGAAAGGAAGTAATTTTCTTGCTTCAAGTAAATATTTTTTGTTATTCAGATACAGCCTTTCTATTCATGTGCATTATAATCATTTCTTAGTTTTAAAAATAAATTTTTATGTTGCCAGATGCATTTTTTTATTACATGACAAAAAAGTCCTACTAAAATAAAACTTTTTTTTTGTGACAAATTTTATTTTCCTAAAATCAAGAATTAAATGCTGATTAATTTGGCATATATAATATGCCATAATTTCTTTCATTAGTTATTTGGCAAAAAAGTTCTAAAGTTAAATTTTTTTTGCTGAGCACAGAGAGAAAATAGCTTGGTCTCTGGATGTAAATCAGTTTTTCAGGCTGGACATTGGAAGAGTTAAAAAGAAAAACTATGCAACCTTCCCACACACTTGGAATTTGCTATCACACAATTTGGTTTAAGTAATAGGTGCACAGCCAGAGATACATTTTATCAACCCCATCTACCAAGGAGTTGATGCTACTGGAAGGTGTCGGTAAAGAAGACTGATGATATGAATAACATAGATGAATAATCACAGCGTTACCTGTTGCTCATTTGGTGTTGATAAATCAATAAATATTTAGCGGAAAAAATTTCGACGACATATCGGATTTGAACCCGCATCTCTCCAGAAACCTGCCAGAGTATTCTTCCAGTTGAACTAATGCCAGCTTGTCTTTTTTCCGCTAATTTTAACACTTAACTCTATCACAGTGTTTTTCGGGCCAACCATTGGCGCCAAATTTTTTTCACTGAATATTTATTGATTTATCAATACCAAATGAGCAACAAGTAATGCTGTGATTATTCATCTATGTTTAAATCATTAATAACGCTAAATAGCATGATGAAACTTATTTATTTCCATCTCACTCTGTGCAATATTAAGGTAATAATTGCCACCAGAGATCATAGATGGTGCCAATGGTTGGCTCGAAAAACTCCGTGATAAAGTTAAGTCTTCAAATTAGCAGAAAAAATACGAGCTGGCATTAATTCAACTGGAAAAATACTCTGGCATGTTTCTGGAGAGATGCAGATTCAAATCCCATATGTCGGCGAAAATTTTTCCGCTAAATATTTATTGACATGAATAATGCTAACACAGATAATTTCAGATGTGTATATAAGCAAAAGATGCTCTTTTACCATCTAATATCAACTAGTTTAAAGTTTCATGGAAAACACCAGAGCCCTACAGCAAGATATCCTGCAGTATGCGGAGATAAACAACCGACTGCTGTGTTAAACAGATCAACATTCCGTGTATCACCGATGGTAAAAACTGCCACACATCAATGATATTGGATTGGTGAACTGCCAGCAGCTACGACATTGCAGCAACAGAGCATCAGCATTGCTAACAACTACATGAGTGTACCAGACAAAGAAAACTCTCTCAAAAGGGAGAGTTTTCTTTGTCTGGTACACTCATGTAGTTGGGGTAATAATGACTCTCCCAACTTAGTAAAAGTCAAGGATAGGTTGCAGGATGTGATGAAAGAAGTAGAAATATTAATGAATCTGCTTAAAGAGACTTGGGAGAAACAGGGAATGACAACATCCCCTAAAATTGCTGACAATGCTACGTTAGTTCACAAACATATAAACTTTGAACATAAAGTCTTTCATCAACAACATTTAATGTTGTTGATGAAAATCATCCAGTTGCTTTGAATAAATTACATATGTTGACAATTAAATTAGGCTGTTGAAAGGAGGAGAAAGGAGGCCACAGAAAAATTTATCAAGATTAATATATATCACAGCTGATACACTGTTAGGCTAAAAGCCATACCTTTGCTGTGTAGAAATAGCTGCAAATGGAGAGCTATTAACATGCTGGAGGAAGGTTATCTTTTTTAACCCTTATTTTGAAAATATTTTACCTTTGTATGTAACAAATTACTCCCCAAGCAGCCACTTACCACAGTGGTATGACAATATCCTATCAGTAAAATACACTACAGAGAATATCTGTGAAAAAGGCAAGACCTTAGCAGAAATACAATATACATCAGAAAGAAAACACACATGCTATCGACCATTGCAAATACATTGCATATCGTCCATTGCAAGGACGATATAGGTGAGGTATCCAATACTTTAAAAAAAAACTAACATTCTGAATTCACATCATAGAACCTTTGTCATGTGGGATGCTTGACAAGTGATATTAACAATATGAATCCTGAAATACATTACTTACTCTTAAGGAACCGGGTGAATAATCTACAACAGGGGTTGGCAACATATTTCTCATGTAGCATGTAGTCTGCATATCATTTTGGCTTTGTAACGTAAAATTATCCTGCCAGCAATATTGGTAATGAATAAATTTTTAAGTAACAATGTTAAATAATTTTATTCTCAAACGAATTTGATTTACAAATGAATGACATATGGAGTCATTTAAATTTGTGGAGTTAGTACAATTTTATGCAGGTATTCAAATTCTACATTTCTTCTTTGCAAAAGACTCTCAGCCAAAATAATAACTGTGTCTACTAGCACCTATTTATGAAATTTTTTTTCTCCAATGAAGTTTACTGAAAGCATATTTTGATCACAAATGACAGATGAATATTTGCATTCAACACTAAGAGCTAGTAGTTTCTAGACATACACTCCATCCTTTGTGAATTATCTAGTTTACATAATTTTTTTTTTTTGTTCTCTTATAAGCTGTTATGTAATGTGATTTTAGGAACAAATAAAATTGATTATTTGATTTAATTAGAAAAATATTATTTCGTTAAAATGCATGATAATTAGCTACGAGAGTGAATTTCTGAAAAACAAAAGAAATCCGGATTTTTCATTTCTTAATAACTTGAGACAAATGATCGGCTCTATGTAGACTTATGTGACTTCCACTTAGTAACAGAAGTGTAGAGATGGACAAAGCAGTTATGGAGAGGAACCCCCGAAAAGAGTGGGCGGTTCCGACAGTGATCGATTAGTCATGAAGGCTCGTGCCTAGGATCGAAGTGTAGCGAAGGAATGCGGCCTAATCATTCTCTCAAGGGCAAAGGTCGCATGGAGGAACAAAATCGTCTAGAATAATTGCACCCTCTACGTTTGCAGACCGAAGTAGCTTTCGTTGCTTCTTGATGGTTTCAATGTAACGATACTTCATTTCATATTTAAACTGATGCGAATTATTATAACACTTAGTGAAAAAAAAAACTCTGAATTAATGAAAAACAAAGAAATTTGAATAATTTTTGATTCTTCCATAGAGGCCAGCTTGCCGTGGCGAGCATACAAACATCTGAACTCCTTGGAATAATTAGAAAAATAAAGATTTCGATAATAATAGTTATCAGTAGTGTAAGGGTTGGGTTGTTTTACCTCTGAGCGGCACTTTTTTGCACACCATGAGCTAAATGGCCAGGTCACATGGACCCCGAAGGTTGGGGGAGGGGACCCACTGGAACAGCTGTTGGGAGACAGATGGTAGTCTCCCGTCAAGGCCACCCAGCGTGTTCTTTAACGTGCACAGGGTATGGTTCTCCCGCACACGGGGCCACGGCTTAACGTCCCATCCAACGGACGGCGGCCTTTCCAAGCCCATCGGTGTGCCCTACTGACTGTGGGCAGGGCGGGGAATTTTGTGGAGATAAATCTCAACGCTGACCCAGCTGGGACTCGAACCTGGGAACTACAGATTACGAGCCTGGCGCACTACCGACTGAGCCACACCCGCCCCATGAGGATGAGGATAGGTTTTATGGACAACTTCAGGATATTTTGAATTCTGTCAAGAAAGGAGATATTACCCTTGTTCTTGGTGACTTCACTGCCAAAGTTGGTACTGACTCTGACCTTTGGGGAGGAGTAATAGGCCCTTTTGGTATTGGTAGCTGCAATGGGCAACGTCTCCTACAGGTAAGTAAACTCAATGGATTCAGAATAACTAACACTTATTACAAACACCGCGACATACATAAGTACACATGGGTTTCACCCGATGGGCTGCATAAGAATATGATTGATTATATATTAATTAACAGCAAATGGGCTAGTTCTGTTAGGAATACCAGGTCATATAGGGGAGCTGAAATTGAATCTGACCATTACCTTGTTAAAAGTGTCTTGCAACTGAAACTTAAAAAGTGTTGTGCTAGGGTTAAAAAATTTACTTTTAATACTGAAGCTCTGAAAGATCCAGTTATAGCCAAAGCTTATCATGATAGGTTACTTAGTCATTATGACAGTCATGGTATGCTTACTACTGAAGTTGAGGAAGAATGGGATCATTTTAAACAAGCTTTTTTGGACACTAACAATACTCTTTTAGGAAAAAAGGAGCAGAAGAGGCAGAATTATCTGAGTGATAAGGTACTTGAGCTTATTTCGGAAAGAAAGAACTGCAGGAATGTCCTTAATCAATACCCTACTAGTCCTAATAGAAAGCATTACAGAGAACTTAATATACGTGTAAAAGATCAGTTAGCTGCTGATAAGAATCTTTGGCTTGATGGTTTGGCTGACAAACCCGAGGAAGCAGTTAGACAGCACAACAGCAGAGAGCTGTACCAAATAGTTAATGTTTTGTGTGGTAGAAAAAGGACAGTGAGGTATACAGGGATTAAAGGATAAACAAGGTAAGGTTATAGAAGGGGAGGATTCTGTCATGGCTAGGTGGGCTGAGCATTTCAGTGATATTCTAAACAATGAGGTTAGCTCTATTCCCATTGTTTGCAATGACGATAGATGCATTGGTGGCTTTAATGTTGGCCCTATAACACAATCTGAAGTTATTTTGGCTGTTTCTAAACTTAAACTTCATAAATCCCCAGGGGTAGATGAAATTACTACGGAAATGCTTAGAGCTGGGAATGTTTCGGTTACCACTTGGATGACTGAAATTTTGAATGTCTTTTATGATAAAGGTATGGTTCCTAAGGATTTTACCAGAGCTATTGTTATCCCTATTTTCAAAAAAGGTGATCGCAGTTCTTGTGATAACTATAGGGGTATCAGCCTACTCTGTTCCAGGTAAAGTTCTTTCCATGATTGTGCTTAATAGAATTAAGAATCTGGTTGACAGTCAATTGCGTGATGAGCAATGTGGATTCAGAAGTGGTAAGGGATGTGTGGATCAGATATTTTCACTTAGGCAGATTCTTGAGAAATGTTTAGAGTTTCAGAAACCTTTGGTTGCTAGCTTTGTGGATTTCAAAAAGGCTTTCGACTCTGTTGATCGTTAAGCTCTCTATAATAACACTGAGTCATGTGTGAGAGTTGGTAAGGCTTGTCGCAATTGGTTTAGCATTACTTCTGGTATTCGACAAGGGTGAATTTTGTCTCCTTTTCTCGTTAGCTTGGTTATTGATTATGTTATGTGAAATTCACTTCAAGGGAAAGATTTTGGCCTTAAATGGACTGGAGATACGAAAATTTCTCATTTAGATTATGCTGATGATTTAGCCCTTTTGGCAAATGATGTTGATGAGATGAACTCTTTCATTTGAGCTGTTGATGAAACTGGTAGGAGAGTAGGTTTGGTTATAAACAGTGAGAAAACTAAAGTGATGCAATTTGTTAGGCAGGCTGTGATTCAGTTAATCTGAATGGTTGCAGTCTTGAGCAGGTGTCGCAGTTTAATTATCTTGGGAGTATGTAACAGATAATGGTGATGTGCGGCATGAGATTAACAGAAGAACAGGGATTGCTGCCGAGACTTTTAAGAATCTATGGAGAGTGTGGAGAAATAGGTGTATACACCTAAAGACTAAAATTAGACTGTATAATAGTTTGGTTCTTTCTAGGGTTAGTTATGGTAGTGAAACTTGGACACTTTGTAAACAAGATAACAGGAAACTAGATGCTTTTGATTCCAGATGCTTTCACAGTATCTTGGGCATTAGGTGGTTCAACTTTGTAACTAATGATGAGGTTAGGCAAAGGAGTCTGCAACCTCCTTTAAGCAGCATATTGTGCAGAGAGAGACTCCGTTGGTTTGGCCACATTGCCCGTATGAATAATTGTAGATTGGCGAATAGGGTTATGAACAGTGTGCCTAAAGGCCTCAGAAAGAAGGGGAGACCTAGGATGCAGTGGGCAGACAATGTCAAACAGGACCTTGTTAGAATTGGTGTGCAGTGGCCAGATGCAGTAAAGGATAATAGCTAAGGATATGACTTGCTTGGAGAACTAAATTGCACGGTCTGGTTGGACCTCCGTAGCCCATGGCTGCTTGAGGATGATGATTTAGATTACTCAAAAGTTCATACAGTAACTACAAAATTTTCAGGTAACATTAAGTGCAACTTATTACCCAAAATGCTTTAACACTGGTATCTATCAGCCTTGATAAATATATCTTTGGCTACCTGATCATCATAAATGTCAATGTATGTGATTTAAGACAGCTGAATAACTTGCATCGAAAATAGGAGATATTATGAGAGAACTTTTTGTTTTGATTTCTCTGCTCCTTATATTTCTTAACATTAAAATAGCTTAAAGTTCTCTGTCATTGAGAAATAAAATTTTGAAATTTATCCTCCTAATTTTTTGTAAATAGTCTGTAGGATAAGCTTCAAAAATTTATTGCTCAATGACAGAGAACTTTGTTACTTTAATTATTTTCTGAGCAAGGTCGTTTTAATTGTGTTTCTAAGCATTATCTTATACAATCATGATATCTAAAGAAAATCTTTCTCTGTTTGCTTTATGCTTATGTGTCTGACTAAATTAATAGTGAATGTACCCATGTAATGTTAATAATCAAATACTGAATGCCATAACATGCCCAATCCCAAGTTACACAATACAAATATTGTCACTTAAAAATAGAGAATTTCAGCTTGATTCATTTATATCTGTGATGAGGAAAAAAAAAACATTCTACAATTCTTCTAGTAATACAATTATATGTACATTGTAGATTTTAAACATATTAGTTTTTTTTTATTGATGTTCTGTTTGCTATAAAAAGAAGTTCGAGTTTTCTTTTTGTTTCAATTCATGAAAGAGATTTTTTTTTTCATTTGCCACTCAGAAAATGTATCAAAGCTACATATTATATGCACAGGTTGTTATATAATTTGATAAAAAACCACTAAATGATATAAAAGTATATTAAAAGTGTAATTTTGATGAACTCAGAATTACACTTTTAATAATGTGTAATTCGTCTGTGTAATGTGTAATTCTGATGAACTCAGAATTACACATTAGATCAGTGTAGGGATTCTTATCTTTTTTTCCCCATCTTGACACATGTATGCAATACAAACATCTAATAAGTAATTTGAAAGAGATAAATTAATTGAAAAAAATTACACCCTTATTTCCTTCTCAATCTCAGAACAGGATCTACTAGTATTGTGGTAGATGCACTACTGCAATAGTTGGATATTTTTCAAAGCCTTTATATTATCAGACAATCTCCATCAAATTTGTCTACAAAATTGACAGTTATGCATTGAATTCACAAAGCTTCTTCATCTGTTAGAAACACTGCTAACATTACTTCAGATACCAAAATAGAAAAAAAAAAGCAAGTGGTGTATGTCATGATGTTTAATGGTTTAAAATTAAATTCAAATTTTGTATGTTCACTCAGTGATACATGTTACTTAATAAATGTTTTCAATGATTCTTCTACATTTCTCTGCTTTAAAGTAATATCAAAATTATCTTTGGATTGGTTGTTATCCATTCTTAAATTCCTAATGGCAGCATCAAAAAATTAGTATATGTCTGTCCCCTTTACTTGTTTTGACTGCTTCTGAAAATTCACACGTCATTACTTTTCATACTCTTCAACCCTACTCTAAATGTTAAGAAAACCTTTGCAGTGTTAGCAATTAATCAATTTAGTTTTCACATCATTTTTTGCACTAGCCATTCTCTTCAGACTTAAAATGCAGAAGAAAACTGACAATGAAAAACCTGCTAACTCTTCATATGGATAGTATGACCATGTAATAATAAACATGAAAATACAGTTTTAGTTTTGGTTCAAGTTTATAATTTTTTGCTCTGATGTAGATCCATTTGATTTGCATGATGAATTCAAACACTTGGAAGCAATTTCCCTCCTTTTATTTGAATTCTTCATATTTCAGACTTGTTCTGAAAGTTTTAATTCAGGAACAATGCCATGTTGTTTAACATGTTTATAAGTTAATTTGCCAATTGCATCACAATAAAGGCCATATTTTGCCAAATGAAACCAATAAGTGCCAAAAAAGGTGCTAAACTGGCAACACTGATGATCACACACACCACAGCTAGTCTGCAAACCAATGGCTGGGGAATCACTGCAACAAATATCTATCTAAAATACATTATAACTTTTAAAGTCATATAAGCCTATATTTAATTAAACTTTACATTTGAAATATGAACTACATTGAAACAATAACATAACACAAGAAGCCATATAGATATATCTATATTGACACAAGATGCCAGATAGATGTATCTATACTAACACACGATGCTATATAAATGTATCTATATGGACACACGATGATCACAAATATATATCTATATTGACATGAAGACCAGTATTGAATAACATACTTAAAATGTATATTCATTATTTTTAGCATTTTATTCAATGAGAATATATTGTTTCCAATACAAGACTAGTAGTTATACAAATGGAATCCTACCTGCTGGAGCAACTACTACAGGCTCAGTTGATGCAAAAGGGCTTACAACTGGAATTGCCACTTGTGCTAAAAGAAAAGGTATAATATTCTATGATACAGTTAGTTCAAAAGAAGCAAACTACAGCATTTACTAATGTACTGTTATACAGTAGACTCCTGATTATCTGGGGATGATTAACCAGGTCATTTTTCAACCACTCTACAAGCTCAGATTCCCCAATAAAATGTCAAGGTCAACTGCTCCTCCACTCGTTAAGTGGACTATCTATATTAAGGATGTCCATTCTGCTGATGTGTTCTCTGTACAAGGAACATGATCATTCATAAGTTTTTTTTACCCCAAGTGTTTATTTCACTTATCTGAAGTTACCCATCATGTTAAAAAGAAAAAGGATTGTTCTTTCCATAGAACAAAAACTTGAGCTCATCAATAAACAGAAAAAGGTGCTGAAGTGTTGAATGTAATGAGAGTGTTGGTGAACAAACTGTATAATATTTATTGGGAAAAATCTGAACATACATTTGCCATTGTCAAGAAATGTGCAGAGGTCTTCTAAACAATATAAAACACCGTGTGTAGCTCCAGTATCTAATGACATTTTGTACCTACTTTTAGTCTGTACTATTTCTGAAAATGTGTGACGAAAATGTGCAACGTAAGATGTGTTCATTCCATCATGTTGTACCAATTCAGAAATGACATCAGTGTCCAAAGAGTGTTTGCATAAATTGTGCAAAGCTTATGGGAATAAAGTCATCTTTAAAAAAGCATCTGTTACTGGTGGTATAACAAGTTTCTGTCAGGTGACTTTTAGCTTGAATTTGTTGGGTTGTTTTATTTCTGAGATGAACTTTTTTTTTGCATACAATAGTTTAAATGGCCAGATCACAAGGTTCCAAGGGCTCAGAGAAGGTTTTTTTTTTGGGGGGGGAGGGGGGGGAGGGGGAGGGTATGGGACCATTGGACAGCTGTTAGGAGACAGGTGGCTGGCTATATTGTATGTGCTTAATTGCTGCTCATCAAAATGCCCATGGTTTTCTTGACAGAATGATCACAGGGAAAATAAACAGGATTTCATGACAGAATGCCATAAAAAAAACTGCAAGTACACAAATGCCAATGACAAAATGGCACCTGCGCAATATGGTGCCAACAGAAACAGTGACTCTACATAATGCTACTAATAAAATGCCTCATACAAAAATGGTGTTCAAAATGCTACCTATGCAAAATGGCGGCTTTACAAAACGGCATAAACAAAAATGTTGCGGGTGCAAAAACGGTGCTCATTAATTTACTTCGACTAGCTTGCTACTGATTTTCCTACTGCTTTTCGCTCTTTTGTGCATGTAGTAATATATTTTAAGAGATAAACTGATTTATGGATTTGAGCTTGATTATGAATCGTGGCCTTGCTGCACTGGTGGACTTCTGTTGAGGGAAAATCTGTTGCTGTGTTTTCTGTTCACTTGTAGGTTGCAAGTCCTAAGTGAACAGAGGCACGGGATACCTTATATCAGCTAGTGATAATCCTGATCAGAGGCCATTGCAGGTACCTGAACTCTCCCTTAGCTAGTTGAGCAATGCCAATCCTAAACTGGAGTAATGTGTCTCAGGCAGCTCATACAGATCTTGAAAAGGTCTACTTGAAAAGGTGGTGCCTGAAGTTCCTACCAGCATGAATGGCTTCAGCCTTTAGTGGTGGGTGAACAGGTCTTTGCCCGATGCCTGTGATCAGAGGGCTGTTTGATATTGTTGGCCCTACTTCTCTCAATAAACCAAGTTTCGTTAAAAATCATACTATTCATTTTCTCTCTGCAGGTATGTGGAATGTGAGGACATTACGTAGAAATTATTCTCTTGATGTCCTGATCGAATTCCAGAGTTTTAACCTAGATTTTCTAGGTCTTCAAAAGACCAGATGGACAGGCAAGATGCTTAAAATATAACTTTAAATTCCTCTTTTCAGGAAGGGAGGATGGAAAACATCTATAAGGTGTACGTTTGTTTCTCAGAAGACGACAGTGATGCTCTTCTAGGATATGACTACATTAATGAAAGATTCCTTAGAACAAAATTGAAACAAAAATTAAAGACTTGAATGTAATCCGTTGTTATGTCCCCACAGAAGACTCTGTTGAGAACAAAAAGGATAAGTTTTTCGCTTTGGTAGTTCCAATAGCAATGGAGAACATCTCTTACAAGTAAATAAACTTAACAGTTTGCAAATAGTCAACACATACTACAAACACTATGACATTTATAAATACACTTGATGGGTTGTACAGCAAATGGGCTAGTTCAGTTAGGAATACCAGATCATACAGGGGAGTTGAAATTAGGTCTGACCATTATCTGGTCAAAAGTGTCTTGCAACTAAAGCTTAAGAAAGGTTGTACCAAGGTTAAGAGAATTACTTTTAACATCGAAACTTTGAAAAATCCAGATATAACCAAAGCATACCATGATAAGCCAATTAATCTTTATGACAATCGTTGTTTGCTTGAGAAAGAATGAGAAATTTAAACAGGCTTTTCTAGAGACCAACAGTATTTTTGATTAAAAAGAGGAAATAAAATTATATTGATGATAAGGCTAAGAAACATATTTCTGAAAGAAGGAAAAATATGAATCAAGACCATACTAGTCCTAATAGACTGCATTACAACGACCTTAATAAATGTGAAAAGGATCAATTAACAGATGATAAGAATCTTTGGATTGATAGCTTGGCTGACAAAGCAGAGGAAGCAGTTAGACAGCACAATATCAGGAGTTGTACCACAGTGTTTTTTTTTGTGTGGGAAAAAACAGACTGGTACACAGGTATTGAGATAAAAATGGTAAGGTGATGATGGCGAGGATCTTGTAATGGTTAAGTGGGCTGAGCATTTCAATATGTCTAAACAATGTCATTATTTCTACTCTCATTGTTTATAATGAAGATAGATCAATTACCGGCTTTAATATTGGCCTTATATCACATTCTGAAGTTGCTTTGGCTATCTCTAAATTAAAACTACATAAATCCCCAGGGGTGAATGAAATCACTGAAATGCTTAGAGTTGGAAACACGTGTGTTGTCACATGGCTGACTGAAATTTTAAATATTTTTCATGGTAAAGTTGTTGTTCCTAAGGATTTTACTAAAGCTATTATTACCCCAATTTTTTTAAAAAAAGGTGATCTCAGTCCTTGTGATATTTATAAGGGAATTAGTTTACTTTCTGTCCCAGGTAAAGTTTGCATGATTATACTTAACAGAATTAAGAATTTGGTTGATGGACAACTGTGTGTATTCAAAAGTGATAGGGGTGTATAGATCAAACATTTTCACTTACGAAGATTCTTGAGAAATGTTTAGAGCTTTGGAAACCTGTGGATACTAGCTTTGTAGATTTCAAAAAGGCTTTTGATTCTGTTGATCGACATAATTTGTGGTTGATCATTAGATCACATGGAATACCTGACAAGTTAGTGTTATTATAGAGAGCTTTCACTACACTAAGTCATATGTGAGAGTTGGTAATGCTTGTAGTGATTAGCTTAGCATTGCTAGTGGAATTAGATAAGGGTACATTTTCTCTCTTTTTATCTTCGGTTTGGTTATGTTATGCGAAATTCTTTGCAAGGGAAATATTTCGGCTTTAAATTGTCTAGAGATTTCAAAATTTATGACTTATGCAGATGATTTGATCCTATTGGCTAATGATGATGATGAGATTAATTCTTTCATTAGGACTATTGATGAGACTGGTAATAGAAATAGAGTAAGTTTGGTGATAAACAGAGAAAAAAACAAGTGATGAAAATTGGTCAAGCAGTGCTTTGAATGACTGCCCTCTTGAACAAATGTCTCAGTTTATCTTGGGAGCTATGTAACAGATACCAATGACATGCAGCATGTGATAAATAGAAGAATAGGAATTGCCACTGGGACTTTTAAGAATCTATGGAGAGAGTGGAAAAATAGGCATATACACCTAAAGATTAAAATTAAGCTGTATAATAATTTGGTTCTTTCTAAGGTTAGTTATGGTTGCAAAACATGCACCCTTTGTAAACAGCATAACAAGAAACTAGATGCCTTTGATTTTAGATGCTTGTGCAGTATCTAGGGCATTAGTTGGTTTGACTTTGTAAGTAATGATGAGGTTAGAAGGAGCAGCAATCTTCTTCGAGCAGCATTTTGTGCAGGGAGACTGCATTGGTTTGGCCAGGTTGCCCATATGCATAACTGCAGATTGGCAAATAAGATTATGAATAGTGTTCCCAAAGGCTTCAGGAAAAAGGGGAGGCCTAGAATGCAATGGGTGGACAATGTCAAACAGGACCTCGCTAGAATTGGTCTACAGTGGCCAAATGCAACAACTGTAGTTCAAGGACAGACAGGTGTGGAAAACAAAATGATACAGTCTGGTAGGACATCCATAGCCCATGAGGATTCTGTATGTATGTCATCATTATTCTCAAGCAGCCATGGGCTACAGAGGTCCAACCAAATTGCACAATTTAGTTCTCCAAACATATAAATCCTGAGCTCCATCTGCTCCATCTGGCCATTGTACACCAATTCTAACAAGGTTCTGTTTGACATTGTCTGCCCACTCATTGCCCTGTAGATCTCCCCTCTTTCTGAGGCCTTTAGGCACACTGCTCATAATCCTATTTGTTAATCTATAATTATGCATACAGGTAACATTTCCAAACCAATGGAATATGCTTAAAAAATGCAAGTTGTGACTGAGATACATATATATATATACCAGCCACAAAATAAAATGAATTGAAAATTGACAAATATTTATTGAACAATTAAATGTTAAAACAAATAAAAATATTTAATTACCATGACCATAGGTAGGAGCAACTACAAAACATCTCTTCCCAATTTAATATTTTTAACCATGTGAAAATATTGACAACTTGTTGAAAGTTAGTAAAAAGTGATATCCAAAATTTTAAGGTTTATACTACAACAGAAATAAAAACGCTATTTACAATATCACGAAAAAAGGAATTTATAAGATCACACACAAAAAAAAACACACACTATAAGATTTGTTAAACTTCAAAAGCTACTGCCACTCAAAATTGGCATCTGTAATTTGGCCCCTCCTCTTACAGAACAGGGCACCAATGATAAATAACCTCTCAACTGTGCAGAAGAAGGAATGGTAGTGTACCTTAAAATACAAGTTTTTTAATAGCACCTGTCATCTCTCCAGTTGAGGAAGTCAAATATTGATTCACCGACTTTTCAGAAATTGGAATCTCCTCCTGTTCAAATTGAAATCCTTTGACTTGTTAGGCTCTCTCTGTTTGACACCTTGAGCTTAATACAGAGCCACAGCAGCTATGAGATCTAATCTTAACTAGTCACACTCATTTTAACCGGTTCATTTCAATCATCTTAATTAGTCCCACAACACTGAACTTGATTGTTGACAACAGTTAAGAAAACATAATAATGTTGCACAGAGAATTGTGTACTGTTGGTAGAAAGTTCATAGCATCAATTAGAAATCTTGATCAGCGGCCAGTAGCTCAGAGGTCCAGAGCACCCGGCATGTTATCAGGAGGTTGCGGGTTCATATCCCACCTGGCTCAAGACTATATTTCCTCTAAAATTTATCGACATTAAATTCAGAGTGATATCTTCCTTAATAAAAACTTCACATTTAAAAATTGGGGAATACTGGAAATACTTTAACGATTAACATTAATTTTTTGAATTAACATGTTAAATTGAAAAGTTAAATATACAAAAAGTTAACAAGTTAAAAGTTAACAGAAATATTAACTTTTAACTTAACATTTACCATATTAACAGATGTTAACCTAAGTCTAGTAGGGTGCATGTTGAAAATGCCAGTCAGTAAGCACATTTCTAATTATAGATATAATTTTTATGTTAGAAAATGTTGATTCAACAAAGTATGTTGACCCAAAGCATGCATTATATTTGGAGTGGAACACATCAAATTCAGTAAATCTCTAATCTAGCAACACTTTATAAAGTGCTCAAAGCCTAGCCTTGCTTCATCAACCAACATCAATGCCCAGTTATGCAAAGTTACAGAAGTTAAATAAATCATAAATATAAGTGCTGATTAATTTGGCATATTATATGCCATAATTCCTTTCATTAGTTATTTGGCAAAAAAGTAAAAGTTCTAAAGTTAATTTTTTTGCCTGATCAGAGAGAAAAAAATAGAGGTACCTCTGGATGTAAATGAGTTTTTCAGGCTAGACCCTGGAAGGGTTAAATGGTAACAATGAAACTTTACTCCACTTTGGGAAGTTGTCATTATTAACATTATTACTTTTGACTTCTATACCTACACATCTGTAATTATATCACCACTTTTAGGCTTTCCAAACAAGCTGTTATGACTGCCAGCTACCATAAGTACAAAACATGGATATCAAATACACTTCTGAAGGTCACTACTGTTATTTCAAATAGTCAATTCTGAAGCTGGCAAATTATGTAATAGTTTACTACATAGGATGTTTTATGATGGATGCCATTGTATGGCCCAATCAATAAGAAACGGTTACAATGGCCAGCACCATTATATGGCAGTCAAAGTGTGAATCCAGTGCAACCCTAATTAATTTTCTGTATACTGTGATCCACATCTATGATATGCAATCTAAAAGTTCCCTGATTTACTGATAAAGAAATATAGGCTTGCCCTAGGTTTTAATCACTGTTATCCCCTTCAAAGTAGTCCCTTTGGGATCTAATGCAGTGAATCCAGTGCTTTTCCCACTGCTGAAACTTATTTTGAGATATTGTTCAGCACCTGCTTTGATTCTAAAGAATAACTTCAACACAGTCAAATCATAACCCTTAAGTTGGAACTTTATTTTGGGGAAGAGGGCTGGTGAATAAGGGGGGGGGGAAGAACCACTGCCATGTTATTTTTGGCCAAAAACTGTTGAACAGACAGAGTAGTGTGGGTTGGTACATTGTCATGATGCACCACTCAATCCTGTGCATGCCATTTTCCTGGACATTTCAGCATCACACACTCCCTCAAACATTTAGAACCTCAATGTAGTACTGTTGATTCACTGCCTGGCCTGTAGGAACCAACTCCTTGTGTATAATTCCCTCCATGTTAAAGAAACAAATCAGCATACTCTTCACCTGTCATTCTTTGGTCATGGTGAAGAATTCTTCCATTGCGATGATTGCTGATTTGTTTCAGCATCATACCCATAAACCCAACTTTCATCACCAGTTATGACTTTATAAAGGAAGTTTTGGCCTTTTTTGCTTGCTCCTGAAGGTGCCTGCAAACATATGTATCTAGTGGTCATGAGTCAGCACAGTTGAGGCATAAATTTGGTAGCAATCCACTGCATATGAAGTTCCTCCATTAGGATCTGTTGGCATGATCCATACATTAGTCCAACAATTCCACAGATGCCAATGTTTGTCAATGATCACTGTGGATGGCCTGATGCATTTTCTCCACATTCTTATCTGTTCTGCTTGTTGAGAACTGATCAGAATGTTCAGAATCATCTTCTGTTGAGAACTGACAGAATGTTCAGAATTGGTGGACATTTGCCTACATTTAAAATGCAAAAACTACTCAAAAGTTTATGTTAATGGTTAATGGAAGTTAATAATAATAAGTGATTTTTTTTTGAAAATATACTTAATTTACAAAGCAGTAGTGATTATACCATAAACAATAATATTTGACGATAGCAATTTCTCACCAATTGCAGACTGAAATAAGTGCTATTATTTAAATGTTAAGAGTAAAAAAAGGGTTAATCTCAAAATAATTTTCTTAAAGGATAAAACTGAGCAGATTGGGAATTATGCTTAAACTGGAAATATTTTTGCCTATCAAAGTTAAATTCATTCATATGTTTCTCTCAATATTTGTATTACTTTATATATTTCCATTTACATAACTGAGCACTGGTTTATTTAGCATTACAGGTAAAGAGTCATACTTCTTTGGTACTATGTTTTTTATCCACACATGCCTAAAAATGAGACCTCAAATTGTAATCAACAGTAGTTACTTCTGTTTGCATTGATACTAGGAAAGGCTTTCTTGTATCGTATGGTTTATGTTAGATCTCAATTTAGGTGGAATGGAGAGGAATGCAAGCTTCTCTTAGAAATGCTGCCTAGTTAAAGAGATATGAAAAACTTGTCACAAGTAATGTAATTTCTGTGTTTCTCAATCACTTTCATCATAGTCAATATTACTTCCTCTCTTGCTGCTTTTCTTCCCTGGGTTGATTTGGTTCTTTTTCTTTATAAGCTTTCTTTGAAATGTAGCAATAACGCTGTCATGCATGGCAAAAAATTTGAATTTTTTTCAAATGCTACTAACATGGAGCATTATTCTGAATGTTTGTACAGTCTCAATGAGCAATATGCAAGGATCTGGACATTTGCCAGATTCTGGAGATGCCATGTGACCTTCCAAATCTTTCTGTATGCAAAAGAGGGGCGTTTCCACTCAACCGACCATCCATTGAGTGGATGATCAAGAACTGAGGAATGGGAGAAGTAGATGAAGAAAACTAAGAGGGATCTTCTTTCTGGGGCTGCATTGTGAGACATATTAAATTTGGAGAATTCCTGATGGAAAAGAAGAGCTTCAACATGTGTGGTCCCGACCACAGAGACCAATGAAGTGATGCCCAATTGAATGTAGGGGCTACATGGGTACCATACTCACAATGGCTAGTTGGTTGTTTGGGGTTTTATGGTGCAAGAGCAACAGCACTCAAAGACAGAGTGCAAGTCTTCATGAAGAACATGTTGAGGATACTTGCTAAACTGTATCAGAGACTTCAACATGTAAATGAACTGTCAATACAAAATGCACTCTCTAACAGATCTCTGAACTGTTTTTGCTCAATAATTGCAATTGGACCTTTCCATTTCTTTAAAAATGTCTTAAAGACATAATTTTGATCAGATATCAGCAATATGTGGCCTGCAGATGATTTGGGCTTTACAAGACAATTTTTCCTCTAAAAATTAGAATCGACATCAAAGTGCTGATTTATTAGTTGAAGAGTTGAGTTTATCTCATTATTTATCAACAAGAAGATAAAACTGTCCCACCAGCAATATTGTCAATGAATAAACTTTTTAGATTGTAAAATAATTTTATTTTCCCACAGTGTAAATCCAACCTGGATAGGGCTACGTAAAGATAGGACACTAAGGCTATGAAAGTGATTTTACTAAACTGGCAAAAATATTTAAAAAAATTTGGCCTCTAATATTTTTTAGATAAAATTTTCTTTGTGTGTATATATGTAAGAGTTTTTGGCATTTTTTCAGCTATTCAAATATTTTTGAGGTACAAATAATAACAAAGATATATGCATACAATAATAAACTGACATATAAAATTGTTATTTTTGAGCATATTGTACCCCCTCCTAATTCCTCTAGTGCAGACAACTTATACACCAAAGAGCGAAAACATTATGACCATCTGCCTAATATGATGCTGGTCCTCCACTTGCCGCCAAAATAGCTCTTACCCAGTGAGGAATGGATGCTAAAAGATTTATTATAAAGGTGTCTTGTGGTATCTGGTACCAACATGTTACCAGCAGATCTTTAACTCTTGTAAGTTACATGATTGAAGCACCACAGATTGGATATGCTGTTCCAACACAAACCACAGATGCTCAATTGGATTAATGTCTGGGGAATTTTGATGCCAGGGCAATATCTGGAAGTCTTCCTCATGTTCTGCAAACCATTCTCAAACAACCCATGCAGTGTGGAATAGCGCATTATCCTGCTGAAAGAAGGCACTACTAGAGGGGAATACTGTTTGCCATGAAAGGATGCACCTGGTTTGCAATGATGTTCAGGTAGGTGGTACACCTCATAATTTCCTGCACGTGGATGACTGGACCAGGGTTTCCCAGCAGAACATTGCCCAAACCATTATATTTCCTCCACCAGCTTGTTTTCACCCCATGGTGCATCCTGGTGCCAACACTTCCCCAGGTAAACGATGCACATGTACCCAGCATCCACATGTGCAACAGGAAATGAGATTCATCGGACCAGAAGACTTTCTTCCAATCATTCAAGGTCCAGTTTTGATGTTCATATGCTCATTGTAGGTACTTTCGAGAGAGCTGAACCATGGTTGAACCAGAGTTAGCATGGGCACTGAAGAGTGGTCTGTGGCTAGGCAGCCCCATTTTCAGCAGGGTTCGATGTACTGTGTATTGTGACACATTACTCCCATCACCAGCATTTAAATTATGGGTGAGTAGCGCCATAGTATCCCTTCTGTTGGCTCATATCATAAGGGATAGCCTTCGCTCACCTCTAGCATCAATGAGCTGTGGTCGGCCCACACCTTGTCGGGCAGTTTGTGGTTTCTTTCCTCCTTGGAACTTGTGATTAGTACCTTCAAAAAGTGAAGGTACTAATCACAGTTGACTGTGAGCACCCCACAAGTCTTGCCATCTTGGAAATGCTCTGACCGTCATTTGGCCATTATAATTTGGCCTTTGTCAAACTTGCTTAAGTCTGTTGCCTTTCCCATCTGAAGAACAAGAATAACACTGATTAACAAGCTCAATATCGGGTATTATACCATTTCATGACTTTAACATGCTCTGTTGTTTACCTGCAGTTGCTCCGATTTGCACACCATGGGCTAAATGGCCAGGTCACATGGACCCCGAAGGCTCAGAGAAGGTTGGGGGAGGGGACCCACTGGAACAGCTGTTGGGAGACAGATGGTACCCTCCCGTCAAGGCCATCCAGCATGTTCTTTAACGTGCACAGGGTATGGCTCTCCAGCACACGGGGCCACGGCTTAACGTCCCATCCGACGGACGGCGGCCTTTCCAAGCCCATCGGTGTCCCCTACTGACCGTGGGCAGGGCAAGGAATTTAGCGGAGATAAATCTCAATGCTGACCCAGCTGGGACTCGAACCTGAGAACTACAGATTACGAGCCTGGCGCGCTACCGACTGAGCCACCCCCGCCCCAGGCCCATCCCTGGTTTAGATGATTTGTTAAGGTAGTGTGTCATTGTAAGGGAGGCTGACCATTCTCAGCCAATGTAGAAGATAGCTGAATGTATCTCAAATGGTTGTCTACAAACTCTGAGAATTTCAGGACAAAGACCAGCACAAAGTCACACAAGAGTCATAACATCTTGAGGTGATTTTAAACTTGGTGAATTTTCAATATTAAATGTAGACAAATTACTCTTGACATAAATAAATAATAGCACAAATTCCCATGACTAAGCTGAGCTGTGAAGCTGAATACTCCTCAGGTAAAATGAATGCACTACAGAACACCAAAATAAAAAAAAAAATTAAGCTAATTTGGAAGCTTTCCATCTCTTTTACTATTCAGAAGAAATAATCTATCCTCTAAAGAATGTTGTGAACTAACAAAGAAGGAACCAAATATTAGTTTAGGCCTAGATCATTTTATGAAAAGGTGCAGAGCTCTCTTTCCACTTGACAATAGTTGTTATTTATATATGCACAATTGGGTTGTTTTACCTCTAAGTGGCACTTTTTTTGCACATAACAAACTAAATAGCCAGACCACAAGGACCTTGAGGGCTCAAATGAGGTTTGGGGGAGAGGACCCACTGGACAACTGTTGGGAGATAGATGGTAGTTTCCCCGTCGAGGCCACCCAGCATGTTCTTTAACATGCACAGGGTATGGCTCTCCCACATATGCAGGTCATGACTTAAAATGCTATCCGAGTTATGGCAATCTTTCCAAGCACATCAGTATCCCCTACTGACTGTGGGCAGGGCAGTGAATTTGGCAAAGATAAAACCCAACACTGGCACAGGTGGGATCCAAACCTGAGAATTGCATATTAAGAGCTTGGTATGCTATTGACTGAACCACCCCCACCTCTATATATGAAGTACACTGAAAGAGTGTTGCTTAAATATAAAATGGTAAAAATTATATTTGATGCAAGCATAATTTCTATAATTTCAGCAGCTTTCAAGAAGAAAGTACAATGGCAAAATTTTCATACTGTTTAAGCAGCTGGTTGTTTAATATTTTGTTCTGTAAGTTTTTTTATGTAATATTAGAAATAAATGAGATAATTAAAAAAGAAACAAATAAATGAGAAATATGAGATTACAAAAAAGTTAAAAGTAACCTATTTTCAGAATATTAATTTTACTTACATGGAATTGTTGGTGAAGTGGAAGCAACAGTTTGTTGGCCAGCATCTACATTAAGGCTTACTGTTCCTTGTGTTGCACTTGCTGCATTTAACTGAACCTACATAAAATAAAGGTTACAATATAAACAGTTCTGAAACTAAATTATTATTAATATACTAACTAATTAATCATTAAGATAACTTAAAATTATTTATCATTGAGCAATACAATTTTTAAGTTTATCCTTCAACTATTTGTATGTTAAAACTTTTTATGGGAAAATTCAGTTTTTCGGAACAAGAACAGCGCTATGTCTTCAATGAAGTGACATTATATGTCACCAACAGTACTCTTTTTGGGTAAAACAGAGGAAACAAAATTATATTGAGTAATAAGGCCAAGGAACATATTTCTAAAGGAAGGAAGTGCAGGAAAAATATGAATCAAGACCCTACTAGTTCTAATAGACTTACAACGAGCTTAATAAATTTGGATTGATAGCTTGGCTGACAAAGCAGAGGAAGCAGTTAGACAGCACATCATCAGGGGTTGTACCACACAGTGTTTTGTGTGGGAAGAAACAGACTGCTTCATAGAGATTGAGATAAAAATGGTAAGGTGATTGATGGTGAGGATATTGTGATGGTTAGGTGGGCTAGCATTTCAAAGATGTTCTAAACAATGATTATTTCTACTCCCATTGTTTATAATGAAGATAGACGAATTACTGGCTTTAATGTTGGCCCTATATCACATTCTGAAGTTGCTTTGGCTATCTCTAAATTAAAACTGCATAAATCCCCAGGGGTGGATGATATCATTGAAATGTTTAGAGCTGCAAACACTTATGTTGTCACATGGCTGACTAAAATTTTGAATATTTTTCGTGGTAAAGGTGTTGTTCCTAAGGGTTTTACTAAAGCTATTATTACCCCAATTTTTAAAAAAAGGTGATCGTAATTCTTGTGATATTTATAGGGGAATCAGTTTACTTTCTGTTCCAGGTAAAGTTATTTGCATGGTTATACTTAACAGAATTAAGAATTTGGTTAATGGACAAATGTGTGTATTCAAAAGTGGTAGGGGATATATAGATGAAATATTTTCACTTAGAAAGATTCCTGAGGAATGTTTCATCCTCCTCCTCCTCCTCCTCCTCAAGCAGCCATGGGCTACGGAGGTCCAACCAGACCGTGCAATTTAGTTCTCCAAGCAAGTCTATCCTGAGCTATTATCCTTTACTGCATCTGGCCACTGCACACCAATTCTAACAAGGTCCTGTTTGACATTTTCTGCCCACTGCATCCTAGGTCTCCCCTTCTTTCTGAGGCCTTTAGGCACACTGTTCATAACCCTATTCACCATTCTATAATTATTCATATGGGCAACATGGCCAAACCAACGGAGTCTCTCTCTGCACAATATGCTGCTTAAAGGAGGTTGCAGACTCCTTTGCCTAACCTCATCATTAGTTACAAAGTTGAACCACCTAATGCCCAAGATACTGCATAAGCATCTGGAATCAAAAGCATCTAGTTTCCTGTTATCTTGTTTACAAAGTGTCCAAGTTTCACTACCATAACTAACCCTAGAAAGAAACAAACTATTATACAGTCTAATTTTAGTCTTTAGGTGTATACACCTATTTCTCCATACTCTCCATAGATTCTTAAAAGTCCCGGCAGCAATCCCTATTCATCTGTTAATCTCATGCCGCACATCACCATTATCTGTTACATATTCCAAAGATAATTAAACTGTGACACCTGCTCAAGATTGCAACCATTCAGATTAACTGAATCACAGCCTGCCTAACCAATTGCATCACTTTAGTTTTCTCACTGTTTATAACCAAACCTACTCTCCTACCAGTTTCATCAACAGCTCGAATGAAAGAGTTCATCTCATCAACATCATTTGCCAAAAGGGCTAAATCATCAGCATAATCTAAATGAGAAATTTTCGTATCTCCAGTCCATTTAAGGCCAAAATCTTTCCCTTGAAGTGAATTTCACATAACATAATCAATAACCAAGCTAACAAGAAAAGGAGACAAAATGCACCCTTGTCGAATACCAGAAGTAATGCTAAACCAATTGCTACAAGCCTTACCAACTCTCACACACGACTCAGTGTTATTATAGAGAGCTTTCATTATGTTAACTAACTAGTCAGGTATACCATATGATCTCACAATCAACCACAAATTATGACGATCAACAGAGTCGAAAGCCTTTTTGAAATCCACAAAGCTAGCAACCAAAGGTTTCTGAAACTCTAAACATTTCTCAAGAATCTGCCTAAGTGAAAATATCTGATCCACACATCCCCTACTACTTCTGAATCCACATTGCTCATCACGCAATTGACTGTCAACCAGATTCTTAATTCTATTAAGCACAATCATGGAAAGAACTTTACCTGGAACAGAGAGTAGGCTGATACCCCTATAGTTATCACAAGAACTGCGATCACCTTTTTTGAAAATAGGGATAACAATAGCTCTGGTAAAATCCTTAGGAACCATGCCTTTATCTTAAAAGATATTCAGAATTTCAGTCATCCAAGTGGTTACCGAAACATTCCCAGCTCTAAGCATTTCCATAGTAATTTCATCTACCCCTGGGAATTTATGTAGCTTAAGTTTAGAAACAGCCAAAATAACTTCAGATTGCGTTATAGGGCCAACATTAAAGCCACCAATGCATCTATCATCATTGCAAACAATGGGAATAGAGCTAACCTCATTGTTTAGAATATCACTGAAATGCTCAGCCCCCCTATCCATCACAGAATCCTCACCTTCTATAAACTTACCTTATTTATCCTTCAATCCCTGTATACCTGTCTGTTTTCTACCACACAAAACATTAACTATCTGGTACAGCTCTCTGCTGTTTTGCTGTCTAACTGCTTCCTCGGGTTTGTCAGCCAAACCATCAAGCCAAAGATTCTTATCAGCAGCTAACTGATATTTTACACGTTTATTAAGTTCTCTGTAATGCTTTCTATTAGGACTAGTAGGGTATTGATTAAGGACATTCCTGCAGTTCTTTCTTTCCGAAATAAGCTCAAGTGCCTTATCACTCAGATAATTCTGCCTCTTCTGCTCCTTTTTTCCTAAAAGAGTATTGCTAGTGTCCAAAAAAGCTTGTTTAAAATGATCCTATTCTTCCTCAACTTCAGTAGAAGCATACCATGACTGTCATAATGACTAAGTAACCTATCATGGTAAGCTCTGGCTATAACTGGGTTTTTCAGAGCTTCAGTATTAAAAGTAAATTTTTTAACCCTAACACAACACTTGATAAGTTTAAGTTGCAAGACACTTTTAACAAGGTAATGGTCAGATCCAATTTCAGCTCCCCTATATGACCTGGTATTCCTAACAGAACTAGCGCATTTGCTGTTAATCAATATATAATCTATCATATTCTTATGCAGCCCATCGGGTGAAACCCATGTGCAATTATGTATGTCGCGGTGTTTGTAATAAGTGTTAGTTATTCTGAATCCATTGAGTTTACTTACCTGTAGGAGACATTGCCCATTGCCATTGTAGCTACCAATACCAAAACGGCCTATTACTCCACCCCAAAGGTCAGAGTCAGTACCAACTTTGGCAGTGAAGTCACCAAGAACAAGGGTAATATCTCCTTTCTTGACAGAATTCAAAATATCCTGAAGTTGTCCATAAAACCTATCCTTCTCATCCTCATCGGCATCCTCAGTGGGGGCATAACAACAGATAACATTCAAGTCTTTAATGCTTACGCTTGTCTGAAATTTTGCTGTAAGAAACCTTTCATTAATGCACTCATATCCTAGAAGAGCATCACTAGCGTGTCTGCTGAGAAGCAGACCCACGCCTTGGTGATGCTTATTGTCATCCCTCCCTGAAAAGAGAAATTTAAGATTATTTTTAAGAATCTGACCTTTATCTGTCCATATTGTCTCTTGCAAGCCCAGAATATCTAAATTATAATGGTGGAATTCTTGTGTGAGGACATCATGAGAAAAATCTGTGCAAAATCCTCACATTCCAACTACCTATGGAGAGAAAATGGTTAGTGGGATGTTTAAAGAAACTATGTTTATTGAGAGAAGGAATGCCGACAATATCAAACAGCCCCCTAATCGCAGACATGGGGCAAAGATCTGTTCGCCCACCACTAAAGGCTGAAGCCATCTACACTGGAAGACTTCCTCCAATGTAGAATTTGATGATGCCAACAGAAGCAAAGAGTTTAGGTGCCTGTGATGACCTCTGCTCAGGATTATCCACCAGCTGATAAACATATCCTGTGAATCTATTCACTTGGGGCTGTCAACTCACAAACAGAAAACACAGTGGAAGATTTTCCCTCCACAGAAGCCCACTGCAGCAAAATCAGGATCCATAATCAAGCTCAGAGCCATATATCTGTCCAGTCCAGTGGGTTTATATGGTCAGCTCCAGGACCCTGTGTGGTTGACCATTCCTCAGCAGGGTAGAAAAAAAAAAGAAAAGTAGCCATAGTTGTCCAGATCAGTAGGCCACACTAATCTGGCAACCATCTTCTTCCGTTCACTTCCACAAGAGGGTATCTCTTTTGAAAGATACTAACTGTCTGCACCACGAGAAGGCAGGGTAGGACATTAGGTGCTAGGCCTGGCCAGTTCTATTCATCATCACAGGGGATTGGTGCATAGCTCTCCTTCCAGTGACTACCTAGCTACCATTTACAGGAATGTTTAGAGCTTCAGAAATCTGTGGATACTAGCTTTGTAGATTTCAAAAAGGATTTTGACTCTGTTGATTGACATAATTTGTGGTTAATCATTAGATCATATGGAATACATGACAAGTTAGTGTAATGAAAGCTCTCTATAATAACACTGTCGTGTGTGAGTTGGTAATGCTCATAGAGATTGGCTTAGCATTGCTAGTGGAATTAGACAAGGGTGCATTTTGTCTCTTTTTCTCTTCAGTTTGGTTATTATGTTATGCAAAATTTTTTCCAAGGGAAATATTTTGGTTTTAAATGGCCTAGAGATTACAAAATTTATGATTTATGCAGATTATTTGATCTTGTTGGCTAATGATGTTGATGAGATGAATTCTTTCATTAGAGCTATTGATGAGACTGGTAATAGGGGTAAGTTTGGTGATAAACAGAGAAAAAATAAGTGATGAAAATTGGTCAAGCAGTGCTTTGAATGGCTGCTCTCTTGAACAAATGTCTCAGTTTATCTTGGGAGCTATGTAACAGATACCAATGACATGCAGCATGTGACAAATAGAAGAATAGGAATTGCCACTGGGACTTGCATATACACCTAAAGATTAAAATTAAGCTTTATAACAATTTGGTTCTTTCTAAGGTTAGTTATGGTCGCAAAACATGCACCCTTTGTAAGCAGCATAACAAGAAACTAGATGCCTTTGATTTTAGATGCTTGTGCAGTATCTAGGGCATTAGTTGGTTTGACTTTGTAAGTAATGATGAGGTCAGAAGGAGCAGCAATCTTCTTTGAGCAGCATTTTGTGCAGTGAGACTGCATTGGTTTGGACATGTTGCCCATATGCATAGCTGCAGATTGGCATATAGAATTATGAACAGTGGTCCCAAAGGCTTCAGGAAAAAGGAGTGGCCATGTACATGGTTCCAAAGGCTTCAGGAAAAAGGAGTGGCCATGACATGGTACAAAGGTTCAGGAACAAGGAGTGGAGTGGAGTAGAATGTGATGGGTGACCATGTTAAACAGGACCTTGCTGGAATTGGTCTACAATGACCAAATGCAGCAGCTGTACCTCAGAACAGACATGTTTGAAAAGAAAAATTACATAGTCTGGTAGGACCTCCATCTGTCTATCTGTATCGTTCTTGAGTAGAATCCAGTTTTTATGACAGAAGAAAATTCCAGATGATCACATTCATGAGTTCGGTTAACTCAACCAATGTGTAAGATATGGAAATCTAATATAAAATATTATCAATGCATTTGAACCAAATGAATCAAAATTTAAACTGATATGGAAGTCCATGCAAGAAGACCTGGATGAATTATCTCCGAAATTCTTCAGACAACAGCAGAGTACAAATGTTCCTTTCAATGGTCCCCATCTAATAGCATAGGCAGAACTGGATAAGCTTTTAAAAAATGAATGTGTTCAAACAGTTGATCATTTTAAACTGTGCCACATTGCTTTTTATGAAAATCTGTGGAGAGGCAAAAGCGTAAATGTAGAAACAAAAGAATAGCTGAGCACAGTCTGGTCGAAAGTTCATGAAGCCTATTTGGACAAGAAAAGTTTTAATGCTGATGAAATAGGCCTATCTTTCAGCTAAATATAGATAAAACTTCAAAATTTAAGGAAAATGCATCAGAGGCAAAGTTTCTAAGGATTGCATTACAGTTCTTGTTTGTGTGGATATGGACACTGATTGGGAAGAGCAAGAATCCTAGATGTTTTAAAAGCGTGAAAAGTCTTCCCATTCTGATATCTTGCTAACAAAAAGGCTTACATGGCTTCACCTTTGTTTCAAGCAGGATATAATGCTGGGATCTGGAGTGGCAGAAAGGAAACAAAAAAAGCACTCCTTCTAAACAATTGTCCAAGCCCATACTAAGACTGATAATTTGCAGAAAATTAAGTTGGTGTTTCTCCCTCCAAACTGTACCAGCAAATTACAACCCTTGGATCAAGGGGTCATCCAAAGCTTAAATTGCAAATACCATATGAAAGTTTTGTTAAAAGTTATGGCATGCATTGAAAAAAATGCATGTAATAAGTTTGTTAAATGCCATCAGTTTTTTAAGCAAAGCATGGAGACAGGTGACAAAAAACCCCAATAAGGAATGGTTTTCATCATGCAGGTGTTATTTCTGTAGAGCAAGAGGCAGGTGAAGACAATAACTTACCACTCAGTGAATGGATTAACTCTCCCAGGGCCCATTCTAAAGAACATTTAAATCCAGAGACCAAGTTATTTTTTCATATGTTGAACCCCCACCCTGCCCCACAAAAAATATATATATATATTAACTTTAGGACTTTTTTGTCAAATAACTAATAAAAGGAATTATGGCATGTTATATGTCATACTTCTGTCTCTCATTATGGAATCTGTGAGCTTGTAAACAAGATGTGAATCCTGGAAGGGTTAAAAGATTAGCATAGATCTCAGTTATGTGATATGATTTAGACAAATTTGAAAATGTGGATGAAAATTTGGAAACTACAGAAGCACAAACGGATTTTGAGATCATCTAAAAAATTAAAAATTGTGACAAAAACATTGCTTTTAAAGATGATGGTAAAGAAGTGCCTACTTCAAAAGATGACTTGGATGCTCTAAAGGTAGTATCGAGGTTTTTAATCAGCATTTAATTCTGGATTTTCTGACAATAAAATATTTAACAAAAATGATGACTAGTTTATTTTTAATAGGGCTTTTTAAAGTCATGTAGTAAAAAAATGCATCTGGCAATGCAAATAAAATTTATTAAAAAAAAACTAATATACAATAAATAATTATAATGTGCATGAATAGAAAGGCTATTTCTGAATAAAAAAAAAATACTTCAAACAAAAAAACTACTCCTCTTTTGCAACTTTTTCTCAGTACCACACTTTGAGAAAAGCTCAGTTGGGTTGTTTTACCTCTGAGCGACACTTTTTTGCACACCATGGGCTAAATGGCCAGGTCACATGGACACCGAAGGCTCAGAGAAGGTTGGGGGAGGGGACCCACTGGAACAGCTGTTGGGAGACAGATGGTAGCCTCCCGTCAAGGCCATCCAGCGTGTTCTTTAGTGTGCACAGGTATGGCTCTCCCACACACGGGGCCATGGTTTAACATCCCATCCGACGGACGGCGGCCTTTCCAAGCCCATCGGTGTCCCCTACTGACCATGGGCAGGGCGGGGAATTTTGCGGAGATAAATCTCAACGCTGACCCAGCTGGGACTCGAACCTGGGAACTACAGATTACAAGCCTGGAGAGAAAAGCCCAGGCTTTACCCCTTGTGTGCTGAGTCATATCAACAAGTCAACTTTAGAATTGTTTTTCAAAAATCACCAATCAATTGAAATAAGTCATGTTATATACCAAATTAAACAGAATTTAATTCTGAATTTTAAGAAAATAAAAGATCTGACTATGCAATTCAGACTTAATTTTGGAAAACCTGATGAATAAAAAGTTAAATTATATATTAATTAAATGGAAATTTGTTCCTAAATAATATATTAATTAAAAGACCACAGCTACTTAAAATACTCAATTTAATCCACGATAAAAGCTGTATTACAAAAAGTCATTCAATCAGCCCAACATAAGCATGTGGTGTGATTTACGAGCTTATAGCAACAAGAGCAAATATGAGCCCATTGGCTACTTTTCTATGCTCCATGTCTGAGTTGACATATCTACATTTATCTCTGCTCATCCTGTACTTTACCTAATCATAAAGGAGTTAGAGAGTGACAAATGATTATATTTACCAGTCCTTGGTTCTTGCTGGTACAGCGGCTAAGGTTGACCTCGTTTAGATGTTGAAGCAGTTGTCTGATGTTCCTAGTTGCGGGTCAAATTTTCTTTTCTTAGCATACCAGTCCTATAACCTCAGCTTAATGTTAAAGTGCAGAAGAAGGTTGTAGAAGCTTGTTGCTATAAGCTCGTAAATCACACCACATGCTTATGTTGGGCTGGTTGAATGATTTTTTGTAATACAACTTTTATCGTGGATTAAATTGAATAAATAATATATTTACTTGAAACATGATCTATATTCATGGAATTTTCTATCCCACTTATGAAGTGGAGGAATAATTTCTTGGCTTTTTTTTATACTAAATATCATTCATTTTTCCTTTGGGCATTGAATTTTAATATCATGGCAATATGCCAAAATGTTAGTGCATCATGGCAAAAACAATGTCAATATCCTCAGAGTGACATAACCAAGATGTGGGAGTAGGGATGGGGTGGGGGTGTAAACCATTTTTAAACTACTGAGTATAAGCTAAAAAAACTAATAATTGTTTAAAAAATAAAATTTTGAAGGAAGGGGGAAGTAAAAAGAAAAAAGTCTTCAGCATAGCTGCAGAGAAGGGAGGGGCCATTCCAACTGTTAACACCGTTTGCCGTTCCAAACTTAGGACTGATTTTTGACTAAAGTTTTTAGTTTCTGCATCCAAGACCTCATTCATTTTCAGGAAATGATAAAAGATCAGTGTTTTGGCTCAAAAACAAAGAAGAAATAAGAAACATGCAACCTAATCAACATTAAAAGAAAATCTGCTACAAACAGTTGTAAGCTGCCTATTGTCATAGTTAATGATGTTTCATGCCTCTGAAAGATCGATAATGACATATGAATATACGGGAATAAAATCAATAAATATATAGAAGTAAAAAACAACAGGTTGTAAGGGATTCATTTTCATACTAGCTATATAGCATAACTCTGAAAGATCGATACAAATCCACGGAAATAATACATCTATAGAAACGCAAATGAAGTTTATTTATAAAAATAGAAAATAACACTAACTTAATTGTAACATTATCAGTTTTTCATGATGTTATTATGAAGAACACACTGCACATGGTAGCCACTTGCTATTAATAACATCAGAGTATTGCTGGACTATGACGTATTTATCAGAACTTTTGCACAAACAAGTTATTTTTGTGGTTTTGATTTCAATAGCCAAAAAGCACAACTGAATGCTGGGATGAATGATAAAAATAATTCTAGGCTTATTGAAATAGTTTTAAGGCAGAAAAGAAAGCATAAAATGAAAAACATAGGTACATACTTTGCAATTACTTCCAATATCTTTTGTTTTTAAAAATAGCAATTTTTTGTTAATTTTCAGGATATATTCAAAATCTTAAGGAAAAATTTGTTGATAATCTGTCACCTCGTCACTGTCGAGCATGTTTACAGTGGTGTCAAGAACGAATTCATTGGAGGGAAGAATGGCAGGTCTGTAGTCTTCAGTGATGAAAGCCAATTCTGCTTAGGAGCATCTGATGGTCATTTATGCATCCGAAGGCGACAAGGTGAGTGGCTTCTTCCATCGTGCATTTGGCAGCAACATACAGGGCCTATGCGAGTATCGTGGTGTGGGGAGCAATTAGCTATCATTCTCATGTGTGTCTGGTGTTTGTACAGGGTACACTGAATAGCAATTACGTCAGCAACATTGCACAGCCGGTCGTCCTGCCATATTTGAGTGTAATCCCAAATGCGATATTCCAGCAGGATAATGCCCGCCCACACTCTGCCCGGGCAACTCAACATGCTCTTCGGGAAGTGTACCAACTCCCTTGGCTAGCACGCTCACTGTACTTGTCTCCAATTGAGCATGTCTGGGACTGGATTGAACAGACTCTTCTGCAGATTTGGGTTGGATTATTTTACCTCTGAGTGGCATTTTTTTGCATACCATGGGCTAAATGGCCAGGTCACATGGACCCTGAAGGCTCAGAGAAGGTTGGGGGAGGGGACCCACTGGAACAGCTGTTGGGAGACAGATGATAGCCTCCCGTCATTGCCATCTAGTGTGTTCTTTAACATGCACAAGGTATGGCTCTCCCGCACACTGGGCCATGGCTTAATGTCCCATCCGACAGACGGCAGACTTTCCAAGCCCATTGGTGTCTCCTACTGACTGTGGGCAGGGAGGGGAATTTCATGGCTTCTGTGGAACATGGCAGGCAATGACCATTGCTGAATTACACATCCAAGTTGAAAGTGCATAGAATGGTATCCCCCAGCATGATATCCAGCATTTGTACAACCAATTACATGCCAGATTGGAAGCTTGTATTGCTGCTCAAGGAGGTTCAACACCTTATTAAAATGTGCCTTCTGTAAAATGCAATACTTATTAAAAGGTAAAATAAACATTGAATCACTTCACTTGTGATCACTGTACTTTTTCAACAAGTTGTTTCTACTAAATAAATCCCATAGATTACATTTCATTTGTTAATGGTGTTCTTTTTTCAATTTCCACCAGTGTAGTTCAAACCAAACTTGTGAGCTTAAATGAGGAGATTAATCATAGAGTAACGTTAACACATAAATTGGCAATACCATATACTGTTTCTGAGAAATGGTAATTAGATAGCTTCAATAAATTATTTATATCATAGTTTAATAAAATGCCATCCCATGGCCCAGTGGTTAGCACACTTGGCTACTGACCTAAGGGACCTGGGTTCGAGTCCCGGGTAAGGCATGGATGTTCGTGTTGTTTTTCTGCTGAGATCCTGCCATCCTCACAGACTCTCTGCTATGGCATATAAACTGACAGGCTCCTGTCAGACCTCTGTAGCAAGCAGCTGCATGAGGGGGGGGGGGGATATTTATTATTTATTTTTAATAAAATATGCATCAAATGAAAATAAATATTTTCCAAGCATTAATAGACCTGTAAATGGTAGCTAGGCGTAAACTGGAAGGAGAGCTGTGCACCAATCCCTAGTGATGATGCACAGAACCGGCCAGGTCTAGCACCTAATGTCCGACCCCGCCTTCTCGTGGTGCAGGCCGTTAGTACCTTTCAAAAGAGATATTCTCTTTTGGAAGGGAACGGAAGGGGAGGGCTGCCAGTTCAGTATGGCCTACTGATCTGGTCATCTATGGCCACTTTTTTTCTTTTTTTTCCAACCCTGCTGAGGAGTGGTCAACTTCACAGGGTCCTGGTGCTGACCATTTATACCTACTAGACTGGACTTGTTTATGGATTTGAGCTTGATTATGGATCCTGGACTTGCTGCACTGGTGGGCCTCTGTTGAGGGAGAGTCTGCCGCTGTGTTTTCTGTTTGCTCCTGGGTTGCCAGCTCTAAGTGAACAGAGGCATGGGATACCTTATATCAGCTGGTGGATAATCCTAATCAGAGGCCATCGCAGGTACCTGAACCTTACTTAGCTAGTTGGGCATCGTCAAGCCTAAACTGGAGTAATGTGTCTCAGACAGGCCATGTGGCTCTTGAAAAAGTCCACTTGAAAAGGTGGTGCCTGATGTTCCTACCAGCATCGGTGACTTCAGCCTTTAGCAGAGGAGGAACAGGTCTTTGCCCAATGCCTGCGATCAGGGGGCTGTTTGATATTGTTGGCCCTACCAATCTCAATAAACCTAATTTCTTTAAAAATCCTACTAATCATTTTCTCTCTGCAGGAACGTGGAACGTGAGGACATTACATAGAGATTATTCTCTTGATGTCCTCATGCAGGAATTCCAGTGCTATAGCCTAGATATTTTAGGCTTGCAAGAGACCAGATGGACTGTAAAGGTGAGATACTTAAAAATAACTTTAAATTTCTCTTTAGAGGGAGGGAGGATGGAAAGCATCACCAAGGCATGGGTCTGCTGCTCAGCAGACATGCTAGTGATACTCTTCTAGGATATGAGTGCATTAAAGGTTTCTTACAGCAAAATTTCAGACAAGCATTAAAGACTTGAATGTTATCTGCTGTTATGCCCCCACTGAGGATGCTGATGAGAAGGATAGGTATTATGGACAACTTCAGGACATTTTGAATTCTGTCAAGAAAGGAGATATTACCCTTGTTCTAGGTGACTTCAATGCCAAAGTTGGTACTGACTCTGATCTTTGGGGAGGCGTGATAGGCCCTTTTGGTATTGGTAGCTGCAATGGCAATGGGCAACGTCTCCTACAGGTAAGTAAACTCAATGGTTTCAGAATAACTAACACATATTACAAACACCGCGACATACATAAATACACATGGGTTTCACCTGATGGGCTGCATAGGAATATGATTGATTATATATTAATTAACAGCAAATGGGCTAGTTCTGTTAGAAATACCAGGGCATATAGTGGAGCTGAAATTGGATCTGACCATTACCTTGTTAAAAGTGTCTTGCAACTTAAACTTAAAAAGTGTTGTGCTAGGGTTAAAAAATTTACCTTTAATACTGAAGCTCTGAAAGACCCAGTTATAGCTAAAGCTTCCATGATAGGTTACTTAGTCATTATGACAGTCATAGTTTGCTTAATACTGAAGTTGAGGAAGAATGGGGCCATTTTAAACAGGCTTTTTTTGAAACTAACAGTACTCTTTTAAGAAAAAAGGAGCAGAGGAGGCAGAATTATTTAAGTGATAAGGCACTTGAGCTTATTTCAGAAAGAAGAAACTGCAGGAATGTCCTTAATCAGTACCCTACTAGTCCTAACAGAAAGGATTACAGAGAGCTTAATAAACGTGTAAAGGATCAGTTAGCTGCTGATAAGAATCTTTGGCTTGATGGTTTGGCTGACAAAGCTGAGGAAGCAGTTAGGCAGCGCAACAGCAGAGAGCTGTACCAGACAGTTAATGTTTTATGTGGTAGAAAACGGACAGGCATACAAGGATTGAAGGATAAACAAGGTAAGGTTATAGAAGGTGAGGATTCTGTCATGGCTAGGTGGGCTGAGCATTTCAGTGATGTTCTAAACAATGTGGTTAGTTCTACTCCCATTGTTTATAATGATGATAGATGCATTGGCAGCTTTAATGTTGGCTCTATAACACAATCTGAAGTTATTTTGGCTATCTCTAAACTTAAACTTCATAAATCCCCAGTGGTAGATGAAATTACTACAGAAATGCTCAGAGCTGGGAATGTTTCGGTTACCACTTGGATGACTGAAATTTTGAATAACTTTTATGATAAAGGCATGGTTCCTAAGGATTTTACCAGAGCTATTATTATCCCTATTTTCAAAAAAGGTGATCACGTTCTTGTGATAACTATAGGGGTATCAGCCTACTCTCTGTTCCAGGTAAAGTTCTTTCCATGATTGTGCTTAATAGAATTAAGAATCTGGTTGACAGGCAATTGCGTGATGAGCAGTGTGGATTCAGAAGTGGTAGGGGATGTGTGGATCAGATATTTTCACTTAGGCAGATTCTTGAGAAATGTTTAGAGTTTCAGAAACCTTTGGTTGCTAGCTTTGTGGATTTCAAAAAGGCTTTCGACTCTGTTGATCGTCAAAATTTGTGGTTGATTGTGAGATCATATGGTATACCAGACAAGTTAGTTAACATAATGAAAGCGCTCTATAATAACACTGAGCTGGTTGGCCATGTTGCCCGTATGGATAATTATAGATTGGTGAATAGAGTTATGAACAGTGTTCCTAGAGGCCTCAGAAGGAGGGGGAGACCTAGGATGCGGTGGGCAGACAATGTCAAACAGGACCTTGTTAGAATTGGTGTGCAGTGGCCGGATGCAGCAGATGTAGCTCAGGACAGATGTTCCTGGAGAATTAAACTGCGAGGTCTGGTTGGACCTCCGTAGCCCATGGCTGCTTGAGGATGATGATGATGATGATGCTGAAGCATTAATAAAGCATTTTTATAAGATGTTTGAACGAAAATTTTCAAATGGCAAATTAAAAAAAAATTGAAGTTTCATATGTTGTAATTAAATTTGATATAGGCATCATTGGTGTCTCATTGTGGATTCTATTAACTTGTATAAAAGATGCGAGTCCTGGAAGGGTTAAAAGATTAGCATAGAGCTCAATTATGTGATATTATGATTTAGGCAAATTTGAAAATGTGGATGAAAATTTGGAAACTACAAAAGCGCAAATGGATTTTGAAATCAAACAAAAAATTAAAAAATGTGACGAAAACACTGCTTCTAAAGATGATGGTAATAAAGTGCCTACTTCGAAAGATGGACTTTGGATGCTGTAAAGATAGTAATGAGGCATTATGAGTTAGGTTGTTTTACCTCTGAGCGGCACTTTTTTGCACACCATGGGCTAAATGGCCAGGTCACATGGACCCCGAAGGCTCAGAGAAGGTTGGGGGAGGGGACCCACTGGAAGAGCTGTTGGGAGATAGATGGTAGTCTCCCGCACACGGGGCCATGGCTTAACGTCCCATCCGACGGACAGCGGCCTTTCCAAGCCCATCGGTGTCCCCTACTAACCGTGGGCAGGGCGGGGAATTTTGCGGAGATAAATCTCAATGCTGACCCAGCTGGGACTTGAACCTGGGAACTACAGATTACGAGCCTGGCGCGCTACCGACTGAGCCACCCCTGCCCTGAGGCTTTATGAAACAATAAAAAGTGGCGAATGAATAGTGCAAAAAAAAAAAAAAAAAAAAAAAAAAAAAAAAAACGCATGGCCGAGTGGTTAGCACGCTTGGCTACTGATCTAAGGGACCTGGGTTCGAGCCCCGGTAAGGCATGGATGTATGTGTCGTTTTTCTGCTGAGGTCCTGCCAGCCTCACAGAACTTCTACTAGGCATATAAACTGACAGGCTCCTGTCAGACCTCTGTACAACCTCAAATGTGTATATTGGGCTTTGTAGGAAAGCAAACAAAAACAAAAAAATTTCGCCATGAAATTAGTGTAGATATTTTACTGAATATCCTGTATTAATATGATGCTGTTATACAATTCTCAAATAAAAAGTTTGCTATTGCTTTCATAATTAAAGCTGTATGGGAATATCAATTCTTTTTTTTTTCTCTTCGAACTCTTATTAACTTGATCATTAATTTGGATACAAATGCATACTGTTAAGTAGGTATAACTTGATTTTTTAAACACTCTGTGTTCTTATTCAAGTCAGCATTGATTTTTTAAACATTCTGTGTTCTTATTCAAGTCAGCATTGCTTATCACGACACTTGGACATAAAGTCATAAATTTTGCAGTACTTGCGCTATTGTTATAAACCAAGTTGTACTGGATGTTTTATTACATGAATACAATATGGATATACTACATGAATACAATATTTAAATAGCATATGAATTAATGGAATCAGTAAAGCACATTTAAAAAAGTATTAATTCACTTGACAGTAAGAACAGAACATTTAGCTTTAACTTGTCAAGAAGAAATATTTGCAATTTTTTTTAACCATGTGATCGATTTTTGTTAGAATTGTGAGGGCCATTTTTGGCAAATTCTATTACAGTCTTTTATGTGTTGGTAAAGTAGTGGCCCTTAAAATCTTTGAAATAATTTGGTAGAGGGTGGAGAAAAATGGAATAGCTCTAAATTGATAGGAGGAACAAAAATGTTTGTGAATTTAAGAACAATATTAATATATAACATTTTATACTTTATTAAGTATCAAATAAGCTTATTTGGCAATGCTTAATAATAACAATATTTAAAGAAGGTTAAACCCTTTTAATATTTTTGGAATTACTTTATTTTTAGGTCAGCAAACAAATTAAATGCATAATAAATTCCAAAATGTGAAAAAAACACAATTTTTAAAATTTGAAAACTACATTTCCTGGTTACATTATAATTTGTTCTATATGTCATTTGTGATATGATACTGGACAATAACTTATCAGTTTATTAGAATTCTTGAGATAATTGCCTATGTCACTTTTAAGGTATTAACAACAGATCTGGTAATGCAGTATTTTCAACCATTATTTTGATAATGGAACACTTAATATATAATTAAAATTTGACAGAACAGTAAGGTTGACATTTTTTTTGTTTGCTTTAATATAAACCAAGAAGCTATATAATGTAATTGTACATTTTTCAATAATGTAACATGTGTTTTAATAACTTTCATTACTTTGTAAAACATTCATGAAAGTTACAGCTTTTTGGGCAGAAAAGCATTGCATGGAATACTGACTAAAAATACTGTGGTAATGCACTAGGCAACTTATCATTTGACCCTTGAAAACAGTAAATCAATATCTGCAACAAAATTAGTTTTTTAATGCATATACATATATCAAATGTTAACATGCTGCAACTGGTTTTGATTTGTGATTTCATGGAACACTAGAACTAAGATACCCCAAACCCAGATAATTAATGCAGTAACTCATGTAATACAAATAAACTAAAAACTAGAAGAAGGCATATTGTCTCTGGGAAATATGAGAATCTAGTTTTCAAAGGAAATGATTTTTGTTTACCAACTTTTGAACCCTAAAAGTTTTAATTGAAACCAATGGATGATTAGGAAAATGCAAACAGTAGTATTTTATTAGTATTTATACAACATAAAAAGAATTTTTCTTTTATTTCCTAAATTAAAAAAAGTAGTTTTTCTCACATCCCTGAGAAAAGGAGTCAAATTGTTGCTGTCAGTGAAATATATCTTGACACTATCACCAAAATTTCTACCATAAATAAATCATTTTCAATATTAGTTAAAAACAATTTGCCTTTTCCATATTTATGCTCTATAATGATATAAAACTGCCTTAAGGACTTAAAAAATACAAAATTCATTAATAATTCAACTAAAAAAGAATTTTCCAATTATTCCTTAAAACAAAAAAAGTTACATTTTCCATCCCCCTATACATAAGGGGGCAAATTATTGCTGGAAATACAAACCTCATGACTTTCACACATTCTACCATTAAATTTTAAATTTCTAGTATAATACATTTCTTGCAATATTTGCTACAAGTCTGAAATTTTCAACTTTTTCCACTGTTAAAGGGCACAATTATAGCTTTTTATGAGATTTGGAAAATGCAAATAGTAATATTTCATTAATACGTATCCAATATAAAAATAATTTTAGATTTATCTCCAAAATAAAAAAAGTTCGATGTCTAGAGATACACAGACAAAGTGAAAGAATTCTCTTGTTTTTATTTTAAAATAAGATAACAGAAAATGTAAAAATTCTCAATTAAGTACAATAAAGATACAATAGAAAATTACTGTAAAATACTAATATAATCATATACAAAGCAAAATTATAATCTTCTTGGTATATGTGCAATAAAGTCAATTAAGATGGTAAGGAGGGTATATTTGGCAAAGTTCCAATTTAATTTTATAATGCGTAAAGATGCACTTAGTTTTAAAACAGATCACTAATGAACAAGCACATTGGTAACAATGTTGGAAAATACTGAAAATTTCACATCAGGAAACATGTTATGTACAATTGAAGATCTTAATAGATTATAATAACATAGAAAAAGCACAAAAATATAACATGTACAAATAAAAAAAAACTAGATTTCAAATATACTTACTATACATCCTTCATCAGCAAAATGGTGATAAGCTCTAAAATCAAATAATTGGATTGCTTTACCTCTGAGTGGCACTTTTTTTGCACACAATGGGCCAAATGGCCAGATCACAAGTACCTTAAGAGCTCAGAGAAGCTTGTGGGGAGGAGACCCACTGGACAGTTAAGAGGGATATTAGTTTTCCATCAAGCCACCCAGTGTGTTCCTTAACGTGCACAGCATATGGTTCTCCTGTACATGGGGATAATAATAAATAAATTAATAATAATGATTGATAATGAAATTGGATCTTCCGAGCTTACCATCATATTGCTGATAAAGAATGTATAGTACGTTTGAAATTTAGATTTTTTTTATTTTTGTGCTATACTTTTGTACTATATCTGTACTTTACAATGTAATTGTAATCTATCAAGATATTCAGTTGTGCATAACACCTTCTCCGATATGAAATTTTTGATATTTTCCAATGTTATCAAGTGGTTGTTGATCAATGATCCATAAGTGTAAAAAGGAACACAAAAAAGAGAGAGGAAAAACAACAAGCTATATAAAATTATTGGGAAAAAACCCCTGCAAAAACAAAAAACAAAAAACTCAAAAATCAGATATAAAAATGGATTGAACTGAACTACTGAAGGTGTTCAGATGGCATGTGCAGAGATCTAAAATACACTGCTGGCCATTAAAAGTGCAACACCAGGAAGAACTCATCAGATTGTCCTGAAATATGCAAGATGGGTAGCCCATGGGAGAACATGCAAATGATTCAAAGCACATACGCAGATCATGTGAGAGTAACGCCCCCTGGAAGTGGTATAAGAGGAGATTAAAGCACTGGAATTGTGTTTGCTTGCAGTTCTTGCACACCAAAGGATCAAGTATGCCCCGTCAAAGAACACTGCATCCATATGACCAGGTTTCTGACTTTGATTGAGGGAGAACTATGGGATTACGGAAAGGCAGATTATTGTACCCACACATCGGTGCTCGTGTTGGATGGAATGCTGTCACATTAATGAGAATATGGCATCAGTGGGTAGAGGAGGAACTGACGTGAGGGATCTCAACGGCCCTGTCACACAAACGAATGAGAGGATAGACATCTCATGCGCATTGTAACGCTCCAAAGAAATGAAATACTTTTAAAGTTTGGACCCTTTGTCTGATCCAATTATTTTTATGCTCCGGATAGCCGAGTCGGGCACCAGGCAATAATTGACAAATTGCCAAAAATAAAGTTTAATTAGGGTTCGAAATACCAGCGAGCGTTAATGAGTAAGAATACAAAAATATTAAATGATTGTCAAAATTTTATGTTAATGCTAATCAAAACAAACTAACGTTGCTCAAGAGAAAAAAATAAGTAAAGATTCAAAAGGTTTAAATAAGCACTCACCAAAACTTCAATAAAGAAGATACTACATCATTTCTTACTACAAACATCTTCAACAAACTCCAAACTAAAACTGATCTCTAAACTGTGCTGTGCTCTACTACTCTTTCTACTCTATTATCTTCTGTGCTACTGTAACAACATGTCACCAGGTTATAACAAGAGGTACAAGGCCTGCACGTGTCATGTTGCATGCCGGGAAAGACATTTGCATAAATTGACGAGCAGCACAAGCTATGATGCAAGAGTGGGTGTGTCTTTGTGCATGCACTTTAGCGGGTGACAGTCTGAAGTTCAGAATTGTGCATGCGCAACTCCTAACTCTTGGAAACGAGCGCTGTGATGCCAAAAAGGAAATAAAAACCCCCAAAACGATAAATATAACGTAAATTAAGCAAAACTGGTTAAGGTAAAGTAAAAGTGAATGAGGGGGCATCACAGTATATCTTTGAATGATTGTACAGCCACATCAAACACCTTAGCTCAACAGTTAGGGTGTGTTACACATCAACCAGTGTCCACATGTACGGTTTGACATCATCTGCAGCATCAGGGAATCTTTGCTAGGCAGCCACTGCTTTGGTTACCACTGACTCTACAACACAGGCAACTGCAATGGTGCCAAGAACGTCATGCATGGATGTGCAAATGGCATTGCATTGTCTTTTCAGATGAATCCTACTTCAGTATGCAGCACCATGATGGACGATTCCGTATCTGGTGATACCGCGGCAACAGGCTCAGCGAGACATGCATGATACAGCACCTACAGATCCAGCCCCTGGTGTTATGATATGGAGTGCCATTGAACTCCACTAATGCACGTGCCTCGTATACGTTACCAATACTTTGAACAGTCAGCGTTACATCAGTAAGGTATTGGAGCCTGTGGTCATATCTTATCTTCAGGGGCTATCTGGTGTCATTTACCAAAAGGATAATGCCTAACCACATTGTCCAACAATTCCTGGATGGCCACCATGTGACACTTCTGACTTGGCCTGTGCGTTCACCAGATCTGTCCCCAATTGAACATGTCTGGTCCATGATCTCATGATGACTAGCACACCAGACACCAGCAGCTGCTACAACAGATGAACTTTGGCTACGTATCAACACTGCATGGACTGACATTCCCCAAACACGCATCTGACGTCTCTTACTCTCAAAGCTGGACCGTGTAGCTGCGATTATTGCCGCTCATGGTGGCTACACAAGATACTGATTTCTTTTTATTCCACAAGTCTCACCGAGTTGTATTTGCAATAATTTGATCCTTGTAACATAAGCCATGTATTCACTAAATATGGCTTTGACATCTCTTGTCTTTCCTGATGTTGCACTTTTAATGGCCAGCAGTGTAGATTTTAGCAACATGGACAATTAACTAAAATATGTCAAATAGTGAAAACACTGTCTTTAAAACTTGTACAGAGGATGGTCTTCTCAACAAAAAGAAATCTTATAACATGTTTATAATTTTCTGGAAAATATTCATTAACAGCTTATAACAGAGTTGTATAACCATAGTCATCAGACAATTTCAAGTGAGTGTTATGGCACTGTATCAAAATCATTGTACAAAGCATCAGAAATTGGTTAAATACATTCAAAACGTTATTGCATAATTTCAAATGAACCCATCCTTATAATTTTATGTTTGGGCATTATCACTGTAATTATATATCCTAATTTAACAGTTTCAGTGGCACTCTGCCAACCTCATTAGGCAATTTATAAATGTTGCAAGAGGAAAATCAGCTAATTACTGACCATTAACATCTCTTGTGACAAGAGATGTTAATGAAGAGCATGTGCACCTTGCATCCTTGCATCTCTTGTGACAAGAGCTGCAAGGAAGAAGCATCAACACCAAGTAGTATTTTTCTTTTTAAAATTGTATGGTGTATGAAGAGGACTGTGAAATTCTGCTAGCAGCAAGGATAAAGTGGGAGGGGGGGGAGTTGCTAGTACATGAACTCAGTGGAGCACAAGAGGTAAATCAATCTGCAACATTGTATGGTGGTAGATCATAGGGAAGCTATCTTAGGTAACAGTGATTTCCATCATTATAGTGAATTATTAAAGTGAATTTTTATAGTGTAGTTTTACATTTGATTTCATGTATGGTACATAATTTTGATACTATGACTAACAATAGTGATCACAGGGCCATAATTTTATATGCTCTAGTTTTCACTGAAATGTTTTTTTTTTAAAGCTTTTACCTAATTTAAAATAAATACTTACTGAAGAATATCCATCAATTGCAGGAGGAGGAACAGTTCTCTGTGGTGCTGGCTGCAAATTTATAGTGTTTTCTCTATCAGTATCTACTCTAATTTTAGGTTGAGTCCGAGTAGGTATGCGATGCAAGTAGCCATAGCCTATTCCACATCCTAAGCTTTGAACATAAAGCAATACATTCATTTCAGCATAATTTATATTCCAGACTTTAAATTATTGCACATATTAATGCAAATACATAAATCTTGTTGAAACCAAGTAACCCAATTTTAAATACTAGTTAGTAATCATGGTAAAGAAATTTGAAAATATTCATGAAGAATATATGTTTTGAGAAACAACTTCTAACAGATGGAAAGACTTACAAACAAGGAATATGCAATTCTATCCCTTTAACTTCAATATTTCTATTTCTGCAAACAAAAATTATGCTAAACTTTCCCAGTTCTAAAATTATTTTACCCATGATTTAATATTTTGAGCAACAGCTCAACTTCATCATTTCATCCATGTAATGGGAACATTCAAGGCCAGCTAGATGAGCAAGTATACACAGGCAGCAGATTATTTATTATTGGCATACAAAATGCCAATTTGACAAAAATCTACTGGCTCTCAACTTAAAATAAAAAATAGTGATTGAAATCAAATCAGTAATCTACAAAACAATACAAACTATCTTCCTTTACATTCAAGTGATCATCAGGTGTATTTGAAACCCCTGTCATCACTGTTGTATTATGCTAACAATGGGTATAGGGGGAAGGGGGGAAATTGTCTTGTGTTGTGTGGGATTTGAACCCACTACCTCCTGGTAACATGTCAGGTGCTCCAACTGCTGATCAAGATTTTCTTCTTTTGTTGTTAAGTCTCATACCCTAGTTTCAAGCAGATGTTATGGCTTCGGATAAAGCCACTATTTATCGGAGCTATATCAGACTTGTGCATAAAACTAGAAGTATACCAAGGTGATCGAACTGGTATTTTTTAAACATATTTTAACACCTCTTCATGATTTATACATGTTGGTTTATAGTAGTAACCCTCAGTCATCTTTTTTGCATTCAAAGTTATTATCAAGTTTATTTGAAGCCACTATCTTTGCTGTTGTATTCTCTAACACTGGCTATAGGGGAAAAATTGTCTCATGCCAGGTGGGATCTGAATCCATGATCATGTAATGATATCAGAAGGTTGTGGGTTCAGATGTGGGTAATTTCCCCCCATACCTAGTGTAAGCAGAATACAACAGTGAAGATAGTGGCTTGAAATAAACAATAACAAAGTTTTAAACCCTAAATAGTAAAACAGAAAGGAAAACTGAAGTATAAATACCCCCATTTAATAAAGCTAATTGGTTTCAGAATAATTTATAATACTAATAAAAGGAGATATCTGTGTATCTGTGGCAGCCATAACTCATTAGGATTGGGTTGGGTTTTGAAGCCGAAAAAGTGCTGCCTCCGAACAGCACTTTTTTGCACACAGTGGGCTAAATAGTCAAGTCACAAGAATTCTGAGGGCTCAGAGAAGGTTGGGGAAAGGGGGCCCAGTGGACAACTATTAGGAGACAGATGGTAGCCACCCAACAAGGCCATCAAGTGCACTCTTTAATAACACAGGGTATGGCTCTCCTGCATATGGACCCATGGCTTTAGATCCAATGGATGGCAGCTTTTCCAAGTCTATTGGCATCCCCTACTGACTGAGGGCAGGGTGGGATTTTTGCAGAGATAAATATTGACACTGGCCCAAGTGAATCCAAACCTAGGAACTACATGTTATGTGCCACCCCAGCCTCACTCATCAGGAAATTATGATAGATGCTTCAAAATTTGACAATGTTTTTGGTTGTCATCCAAGTTGAAGTGGCCAGTTTCAAAACGAAATTCTAAAAAAAAAAAAAGGTGGAGGGGGGGGGGGTGTTGCTAGAAGCAAAAATATTTACTATGATATTCCTAGGGAAAACAATAATCACTGCCACAGCTGCCATTTTCTGAAGTTTAGGTTTGATTTCATTTTTTGAACTTGACACTGCATTTAATCATTTTTCCTGATTACAACACCAACCTATACACATCTTGAATTTGTGCTAAGGGTGGGGTAGCAGTGATACTTGCAAAACTAACAACATTTAGGGCAGTGAAAATCAGTATACACAGAATGCATATTAAAAACGAGACCTGGGCAGTGCCAGGTAAAGTTCAGCTAGTGTGTCAATAAGTGAGATGTGAAAATTTAATCCTTCCCCCCCCCCCAACAGGAATTAACTGAGATAAGTTTATTTCAAAGATACTTAAAATATTAAATACATTTACCATAATTATTCATTATATTTAACCCCTTCATTACAAATTTTGTTTCCTTTTTAAACTGGTTCATGTATTTATGTTAAGAGATTTACTACTGACCCTGTAACATCAACCAAGTTTCTATCTTTGCAAGAGGAGTGGGGTGGTGGTATGGAACATAAGTATCCCAGTGCAACTTTATGTAACAAAGAAAGCATATATATAATGTTTGCCTGAATTATCTATTTGAATGAATGCTACAGATACAAAACATGGAACAATGATGAAACAATGAGTACGAGTTCTTATTAAATGATAGAGTGCAAAAAAAAATACAAAGCAATTTCATACATGTTACAATGTTTTTCTCTGTTTTGTACATCAGACACAAAATGTTTGTATTTACTTCGATTGGAAAATAGTCACCTATGTTGAGCATCAATTTAGAAACTTTAAGGTTGGTTGCTTTACCTCTGAGTGGCACTTTTTTGTACACAATGGGCTAAATGGTCAGGTCAGAAAGCTCAGAGAAGGTTGGGGGAGGGGCCCACTGGAACAGCTCTTGGGAGACAGATGGTAGCCTTCAATCAAGGCCATCCAGTGTATTCTTTAATGTGCACATATGGGTCTCTTGCACATGGGGCCATGGCTTAACATTCCATCCAATGGACAGTGGCCTTTCCAAGCCCATCGGTGTCCTTCTACTGACTGTGGAAAGGGTGGGAAATTTTGTGGAGATAAATCACAACATTGAATAGTTGGAATTCGAACTTAGGAACTGCAAATTATGAGCTTGGTGTGCTACTGATTGAGTCACCCCCGCCCCAAAGCTTTAGGGGTTGATATACATAAATGGAATATTTTACTTCCACTGAGATATTATACATCCTAGTAATAATAAAAGGGTTAATACATTTATAAAGCTAAAATAGGTACACATACAACTTAATATAAAATTGAATAAAACTATTATTTAATCAATTAAAAAGTTAAATAACACTGAACAACAAATTTTGACCTTCGGTGTGTTTCAGAAGTGTAAATGGCCATTTCTTAGTAAATCGAGGTCTGAACATGAAAAGGACAACAAAAATGTTTGATTGGCTACAGTTTTTGAGATACAGTCACTTACCTGTATTACATCATTTACTGAGGGTTGCATATCAGTCTACAGCAACCACCGTTTGTTTGCCTGCAGCTTATATACTAAATCTTGACAATCTTACATTACATTCCAGAAGTAATTTGCTAACATTAATGGGCTCAATCTTCCTTGATATCTCTTTTCCATTGTAGCAATTTTCTGATGAAAATGTTTATGCTTATACCACAGCTTTCCAGAAAGGAAAACAAACAAGAACTTAAAATATCTACCTTCAAAGAGATACTACATCCCAGTTTGAGATATGAGGACAGCAGTTTTTCCATAAAGTCCTGGTAATTTTCTACCTTTTTATTCCATAAGAAGCCTGTCACCATCTGTTGCAAGGCATGCCATATCTTCGTTCATCACCAGATGATGATACAATCAAATACCTCATCATGTAGCAATGATCTGGACCAGTAAAAACACCCTTTTTTATCTTTGCATCACTATGTCTTGGACATTTCTATTAAAGGTACAGAAAAGCAGTTTGTGTCTGATCCACAGCCTTGATAAAATTCTTCATTAGGCCCAAGTTCATGTGTAATGGTGGCAACAAAATCTCTCCAAATTGTGCCAGCAGATGATGCTATAGATTCTTCTTCCCTGGCTTGTGATTGCCAAGAAGCCAAATCCTCTTCACACAATGAGATGCTTTGTCTCTACTATTCCATTTGCAAAGGAAGCATCAGAACCTCATATATCCAAGATGTAGTCCAAGTAAAAGAATAATGACTTTTAAGTCCACAATTGTGAATTGTGAAAAATTATGTATTGAAGAAACTATTTCATATTGTCACAAGTTTCCTTCATATTAACAGCATGGCTTACTGGAACAGAAGGTACCACATTCCCATTGTGTAAAAGAATGGCTTTCATACTTAATTTTGAGTAATCTATAAATAACCTCCATTCTTCTGATTCAACTCATTTCAACTCGTTCTGCATGATCTTGTGTGGTGAATCTGATGTTGTGAGGTGTGAATCATGTGGAAGAATGTGAATAAACCATCAACATCTTTACAAGCAACCAGGTTACCTGTTATGGTAAAGAACAATACCATATCTTTTTGGTGGCTACAGTATGCCCCTACTTTTATATTTCTATCAAGGAGATTCCACTGCAGCAGTCTGGATCCTAAGAGTTCCTCCTTGCTCTTTGACAGTTCCATATCTTTAATCACATCATTCAACTCGTTCTGCATAATATTATGTGGTGAATACGATGTTGTGGGTGTGAAGTCAGGATCTACAGATGCTATTTCCCGTGTTCCTATTTTTTCATTCTCTTCCTCCTCTAAGTCCACGTCGTAATGTTCTGGTGGCTCTGGAAAGGCCAGGTTTTCCCCATGTGGCACTGGGCGGATGGCAGATGGTATATTGGAGTAGTTTATTGTCCGCTTTTTCCTTTTGGCAATACCACTTCTAAGTGGAGGTGCCATACAAAAGTTAACAGCCACTTACATGGTTGGACGGTTCCCGCCATATCATAGGAATGGCATTAACTACCACTTGCCATTTAGCCAGCTGTGAAGATGTGTTGAACAACTATTACACATTATATGCAGAACCCAGCTCCTCTATTGATCTCCAGTACACCCAAAGTAAAGATGGTAGGCCATTTTGATGACAGGCATTATTTCATGCTTCTGTGTCTCAAAAATAACTTTGCCACAAATGTAACAAAATAGTCTGCATTGTTCACACAAGAACGAGACATATCCCTCAAATAGAGCACCTGCATACAATCATGAACAGATGATAACTGAGGAAGGACAACTACCAAATGATGCAACAGCTCCCGGGTATTGAATTGCCTTGAATGATGCAATAACTCTCTGGTATTGTGTCACCTCGGCACTTCGTGCAGCATGCAAAAGACTCAAATTAGTTACATTGTATATGGAAGAAGCCTCCTATATTTTCAAAACAAGAGCCAATCGCCATTTTTTAATGCCATAATTGTGTTTAGTGCCTCAAAATTGGTAAAAAAATCTGTTTTCATTTCCAAAACATTTTCAGTGCCATACAGTGTAATTTATCGAGACATAAATGAACATAGACCAAAGAGCCAAAACATTATGACCAGCAAGTCTTTATGTAAATCGAAGCTACTGCATGTAAACCACAGCACATGTAAAGGTCATGAAATGATATGAATAACAACTGATATCGAGCTGTTAATCAGTGGAAAAGCAACAGGTAAGACATCAGTCTTACCTGTTGCTTTTCCTCCTTAACTTAATGTGAAGCATCTGTATATACTGGTTTTACTTTTCCAATTCTGGGGGCACCGAGTTATACCATTTGTCCAAGTCTACCACTTTATAGTGCAAGATCGTAAATTATATATTTTTTTGAACAGAAATCGGCATTTTTTTTAAATGTTTCTGATCAGATTTTGAAAATAACATTTTGAAATTCTTGTTATTCTTGCTCTTCAGATGAGAAAGGCAGCAGACTTAAGCGAGTTTGACAAAGGTCAAATTGTAATGGCCAGATGACTAGGTCAGAGCATTTCTGGAATGAGCAAGGATTGTGGGGTGCTCATGGTCAGCCACAGATAGTACCTTCAAAAAGTGGTCCAAGAAGGGAAAAACCATGAACTGCCAGCAAGGCCTGCAACCACAGCTCAAGATGCTGAGGTGAGCAAAGGCTACCTTGTATGGTACGAACCAACAGAAGGGATACTGTGGTGTAACTCGCCCATAATTTGAATGCTGGTGACAGGAGTAATGTGTCACAACACACAATACATCAAACTCTGCTTAAAATGGGGCTGCGTAGCTGCAGGTCAGTCCAAGTGCCCATGCTAACCACAGTTCACGGTCAAAAGCGCCTACAATGGGCATGTGAGCATCAAAACTGGACCTTGAATGATTGGAAGAAGGTCATCTGGTCCGATGAATCTTGTTTCCTGTTGCACCAGGTGGACAGCTGGGTATGTGTGCGTCATTTACCTGGGGAAGTGTTGGCACCAGGATGCATCATGGGACAAAAACAAGCCAGTGGAGGAAGTGTAATCGTTTCTGCAATGTTCTGCTGGGAAATCCTACACTCAGTCATTCATGTGAAGGAAACTATGACATCTACCAACTACCTAAACATCATTGCAGACCATGTACAACCTTTTCATGGCAAACAGCATTTCCCTCTTATAGTACCTCTTTCAGTAGGATAATGTGTCATGCCACACTCCCCAGATTGTTCAAGAATGGTTTGTGGAACACGAGGAAGACTTCCAGGTATTGCCCTGGCCTCCAAATTCCACAGACATCAATCGAGCATCTGTGATTTGTATTGGAACAGCATATCCAATCTGCAGCAGCTCAACTACGTAACTTACAAGAGCTAAAGGATCTGCAGGTAACGTGTTTGTACCAGATACCACAAGACACCTTTAAAAATCTTGTAGAGTTCATGCCTCACCGGGTAAGAGCTGTTTTGATGGCACGTGGAAGACCAACATCATATTAGGCAGGTGGTCATAACGTTTTGGCTCTTTGGTGTATGCTGCATTTCAAAGGAAACTTCTTTGGCATCCTTTTCTAAACAGAATCCTTCAGCCACAACAAGATTTGAAGCAGCTAAAGTCCCACAAAAGAATGAATGTCTTTTCAAGAAAAGTGAGTTGATCAAATTTTTATCTTTGCCAATTTCTCAGTGGTGCACAACTCTCTGCAGCACCATGTCTTTTTCAAAAAATTTGGGGACATTGAGATATATCTCAGCATCAATGTCATCTAGAAGACATCTGTCTTACCTGTTGCTTTTCCTTCTTATCCTTAACCCTTAATGTGCTGCAGCTGTGCATACCATTCTCACTTTTCCAATTCTGGGGGCACAGAGTAATACCATTTATCCCGAGATGGGGGTGGCTTAGTCGGTAGCACGCCAGGCTCGTAATCTGCAGTTCCCAGGTTCGAGTCCCAGCTGGGTCAGCATTGAGGCTTATCTCTACAAAACTCCCAGCCCTGCCCACGGTTAGTAGGGGACACAGATGGGCTTGGAAAGACTATCATTCATCGGATGGGATGTTAAGCCATGGCCCCATGTGCGGGAGAGCCATACCCTGTGCACGTTAAAGAACACATTGGATGACCTTGACTGGAGGCTACCTCTGTCTCCCAACAGCTGTTCCAGTGGGTCTACTCCCTCAACCTTCTCTGAGCCTTTGGGGTCCTTGTGACCTGGCCATTTAGCCCATGGTGTGCAAAAAAGTGCGTTCAGAGGTAAAACAACCCAACTCAACCAACCATTTTATATTGCAAGATCTAAATTTTATATTTTTCTGAACAGAAATTGGCATTTTTTTTAACTGTTTCTAATCAGATTCTGAAAATAACATTTCAGTCTATGATACATATATATTTTTCTTGTTGATTCTGCTTGAAGATAATACTAATACAAAAAAAAAAAAACTTATTTGAGCCTGTAGTGATTGTATATACACACTGAATCACCATAAATAGCATCAAGTAGCGACAATTTAGCATATGCCTTTATTCTGCCTTACTCTAGTAGTAGAATAAATATCGATCAGTTTTTGCTTTTCTGTATGTTCGACCTATTTATAGATATTGCAGAGTTGCAAATTTCTAACTTTTAACATAAGTTATTGATTTTATTACACCAGAAGTTGCATCATCCCATAACTTTGGCAAATGCTTTCAACCAGTACTTTAGCAGACTTTCGATTTCAAAAATGGATTCTGGAATTATTTGTTACTGCTTTTCAAATGTATACTCCAACTATAAAGAACAATTTGAAATGATTGAAATTGAAGCTGCTAGTGATCTCTAATGGCAGATATCAAAAGAATCGTAGGATTACGAGATTAGCCTAGAAGCATAATTTTTAAATGGTAGAAATTATTTTAGTGATAATTTAATGCTATTTTAACCACATACGCTAATTAATATTAGGATATTGTGATTTTTAGTCAATTTTTGCTGAAATTTTAAAAATAAACTTTTCTATAACAGTATGCAGTTTCATATTAAAAAGATTCATTCTCAATTTAAGTGCTACAAGTGAAACTTAAAATGCTTTGAAATATTTTTATTCAATTTTTTTTTCAGTTCTTTATATTTTTTTAAATATATTTCTGTTTTTATTTAAATTAAGTTATTTTTAAACTGAAATGAATCTTTTATAACATCATTTTCTTTAGGCTTATTAGAGTTTGCTATCGCCAAAAATCTATGCATACGCATTATTTGTGACAATCATAAACAATTAAAAATTTTAGGAAACTAAATGAAAGATTATCAACTTATTTATATTAGAATAATAAAATAATTTGGGAAAAACTTTTTTTGGATTTACTGAAGTTTTTTTTTTTAATTTTTACCGAAGTAAAAGTAGAAAAAAATACAGTAAAATTTTGTGACATTTTATTAACCCTTCCAGTGTCCAGGCTGAAAAACAGGTTTCCATCCAAGGGCCACGCTATTTTCTCACTATGCTCAGCCAAAAAAAAAACTAACGTTAAAACTTTTTTGCCAAATAACTAATGAACGGAATTATGGCATGTTAGCGCGCTTGGCTACTGATCTACGGGACCTGGGTTCGAGCCCCGGGTAAGGCATGGATGTTCGTGTTGTTTTCTGCTGAGGTCCTGCCATCCTCTCAGATCTTCTACTATGGCATATAAACTGATAGGCTCCTGTCAGACCTCTGTGGCAAGCAGCTGCTTGAGGGGGTATTATTATTTTATATACCAAATTAATCAGCATTTAATTCTGGATTTTCTGAAAATCAAGTATTTAACAAAAAAGACTATATGTTTTACTTTAATAGGACTTTTTTAGAGTCATGTAGTAAAAAAATGCATCTGGCAACACAAAAATTTATTAAAAAAAACTAATAAGACAGAAATGATTACAATGCACATCAATAGAATGATTATAAATTTCTGAATAACAAAATTATTACTTTTTTGTTTTTAAGTAAATATTTTTCTCAGTACAATACTTTGAGAAAATTCCAAACATTTCTTTTTAGTCAACTGTGCTGAATCAGATAAACAAGAATTTAAAAAAAAAATAACCAATCAACGGAAATAGGTCATGTTATATACCAATTTAAACAGAATTTAATTACGAATTTTATGAAAATAAATAATATAAAAAAAATTTGCAAGCATATTGATTTTAATAAGCCTTTTTCAATGGGATATGGTAAAAAAAAAAGATTGTACTTTACAATTAAGGCTTCATTTTGGAAAACCTACTGAATAAAAATAGTTAAATTATATATTTATCAAAAGGAAATTTCCTCCCAAATAATATACTGTTCAACCTGAAATATGATTTTCATTTCTTTTAATGATTCTTTTCAATATCGTATATTTTAAACACTGCCAATGTTATACAACATGACTTGGTCTTCTCACATTCACGGAATTTTCTGAACTGATTATGAATAGAAAAAAAAACTTCCTTGGCTGCTTTTTTTTTTACTAAACGTTATGAATTTTTCTTTGGGTGTTGAAGTTTGGCAATCTTGGCTAAGTGCAGAAAGGTTTGTGCACCAAGGACCAGCCCTTCCCGAAATTGCCCTCCCAAATGATATCCGATTTCTGTAGCAAGGAAGTCTATTTTGCTTCCGTATCCAAGACATTCAATTTCAGAAAACGGTACAAGTTCAAAAATTTTTTTTATTAAAATACAATAAATAATAAAAGAAAAATTACATATAACCTAATGGGATGTTAAATAAAATATCCGCAACAACTTTTAAGTCGGCGCCCGATAACTCAGAATAATTGATAAATCAGCTGTTTGAAATCGCTAACTAATGGAAGTAAATCTACAGAAATGAATTTGCTTTCATATCCAAGACCTCATTTATTTTCAGAAAATGATACTATAACAAAGTTTTACTGAAAAAGTAATAAATAATAAAATAAAAATTAACATATAGCCTAATGCAACGTTAAAATATCTACAGCAACAAGCTGTAGGCCAGCCATATGATATAACTAGGAAAAAATCAATACTTATTGATCGGCCGAAAGATCGCTAATTTCTGAAAATAAATCTACTGAAATGAAAACTAAGGTTTAAATATATATAAAAAATACTAACTTTACAAAGAGTATCCAATATGCTGCACCAAAACTGAAAAAAATACTTGTAGAACATGGAACGGAGATAGCATGTGTCAGCCATCTCTGTCTTGTTTGACTCAGTGAAGCATAACTAATTAAACGCAGGTGCAACCAAAATTTCTAAGAAGGATGTGTTTAATTTCAGTTTCAATTTGAAGGATGCTGGGAAAAATGATAAAAATAACTCGGGAATACTGAAATAGGTTTATGACAGAAAAGAGCCTGAAACGGAGGAAAAAAAATTGTGGTAGGTATTTTGTAATTACTTCCAAAATCTATCGTTTTTAAAAATAGCAGCTTTTTTGTTATTTTTAGATTTTCGAAAATTTAAGGAAATATTTGTTGATAACAGTTCGAATCAAACTTGTGAGCTTAAATCAGAGGGTTGCTTCAGCAAATCGGCAATACAGTTTAGTGGTTCTAAGAAATGGCAATCAGATGACTTTAAAAAATTATTTATATTGTAGTTTAATAAAATATGCATCAAATTAAAAAACAAAATATTATTTTTGAAGCCTGAATTATATATTTTTATGTTATATATATAAAAAATTACAATGGCAATATTTATTTTAAAAAAAACGATTTTTTTTGTTGTACTAAAAGAACATACATACGTCCCTAGCCTCTCAATTCAGATTCTCCGAATGTATACAGATGACGTGGACACTGGAAGGGTTAATCACAATTATATGTTCTTTCTTTTGGTACATAACATGAGTACTTTCCTTCATTACTTACTTTAGGACGAGGTTCTAAAATTGTGCATTTCATTTTCTGAAAAAACTTCAAAAATAACTTGGCCACCAGAGTCAGACCAATTTCAGAAATCCAATACTTTAAGGGTGAATGAAAATCTTTATGGTAGAACCAGGTAGGTCTAGGGAATTTGCCATATCCACTGAATGCTCACAAGATTCAATTCTTTCAATGATGTTCATTTTCACATCTAATTTCAGACTTTTGCACATTTTTTAGTTGCTTGGGCAAGACTATTTTCACAGTTATGCTTGGAGACATTTATTATTGGTCCTTGGTAACTTTGAAGGCTAAAATTTATTCAAAAGACAAGATGGAAGAGCAGCTTGTTCTCACCACAAGTGCTAAGATTGACTAAGCTGTGATAAGGCATTATGGCAGCTCAGGCAACTTGATTATGGCCATGTAAGACTCAGCAAATAGCATTTTTTAACCTTCACAGTGTCAGGTTTTTCACAATTCATTTTACTTTGGCCAATATATTCAGAAAGCAACTGAACTTTAAAACTTGATCCTATCCTGCAGGAACTAATTTATAGGTCATGTTACCTTCCAAATGAGAGAGCATTTCTTTCTGAATAATAACAGAAATTCAAATTAAAATGAAGGCTAAACCATCCAAAAGCATCAAGTTTCCTGTTATCCTGTTTACAAAAGTTTCAAGTTTTACTACCATAACTAACCTTAGAAAGAACCAAACTATTATACAGTCTAATTATAGTCTTTAGGGATTCCATAGATTCTTAAAAGTCCTGGCAGCAATCCCTATTCCTCTGTTAATCTCATATCACACATCACCAGTATCTGTCACATAGCTCCAAAGATAATTAAACTTGACACCTGCTCAAGACTGCAACCATTCAGATTAACAATGAAAGAGTTCATCTCATCAACATCATTTGCCAAAAGCATGAAATTATCAGCACAATCTAAATCAGAAATTTTCAGATGTCCAGACCATTTAAGTCCAAAATCTTTCCTTTGAAGTGAATTTTACATAACATAATCAATAAACAAAGAGAAAAAGAGACAAAACGCATCTTTGTCGAACACTAGAAACAATGGTGAACAATTGCTACAAGCCTTACCAGCTCTCACAACGACTCAGTGTTATTATAGACTGAAAATCCAGCAATGTATCTTTCATTATGTTAACTAATTTGTCTGGTATGCCATATGATCTCACAATCAACCACAAATTATGGTGATCAACAGAGTAAATAGCCTTTTTGAAATTAACAAAGCTAGTAACCAAAGGCTTTTAAAACTCTAAACATTTCTCCAGAACCTGCCTGAGTGAAAATATCTACACAACCCCAATCACTTATGAATTCACATGGCTCATCACGCAATTGCCTGTCAAGCAGATTCTAATTCTATTAAACACAATCATGCAAAGAACTTTACCTGGAACAAAAAGTAGGCTGATACCCCTATAGTTATCACAAAAACTGAATACAAACTTTTTAAAAATAGGGATAATAATAGCTCTGATAAAAGCCTTAGGAACCATGCTTTTAACACAAAAGATATTTAAAATTTCTATCATCCATGTGATAAAAGAAACATTCCCAGCTCTAAGCATTTCCACAGTAATTTCATCTACCCACTGGGAATTTATGTAGTTTAAGTTTAGAAATAGCCAAAGTAACTTCTGACTGTGTTACAGGGCCAACATTAAAGCCAGTAATGTATCATCATTACAAACAATGGGAGAACTAACCACATTGTTTAGAACATTATTGAAATGCTCAGCCTACCTAGCCATGACAGAATCACCACCTATAATCTTACTTAGTTTATCTTTCAATCTCTTTATACTAGTCTGTTTTCTGCCACATAAAACATTAACTATCTGGCACAGCTCTCTGCTGTTGTGCTGTCTGCCTCCTTGACTTTGTCAGCCAAGCCATCAAGCAAAAGATTCTTATCAGCAGCTAGCTGATCCTTTACACATTTATTAAGCTCTCTGCAATGCTTTCTAATAGGACTAGTAGGGTATTGATTAAGGACATTCTTGCAGTTCTTTCTTTCTGAAATAAGCTCAAGTGCCTTATCACTCAAATAATTTTGCCTCCTCTGCTCCTTTTTTTCGTAAAAGAGTACTGTTAGTTTCAAGAAAAGCCTGTTTAAAACAGTCCCATTCTTCCTCAACTTCAGTAGTAAGCAAACCATGACTGTCATAATGAATAAGTAACCTATAATGGTAGACTTTAGCTATAACTGGGCCTTTCAGAACTTCAGAATTAAGGTAAATTTTTTAACCTTTAGCATAACACTTCTTAAGTTTAAGTTGCAAGATACTTTTAACAAGGTAATGGTCAGTTCCAATTTCTGCTCCCCTTATGACCTGGTATTCCTGACAGAACTTTTCTGCCAAATAACTAATGAAAGGAATTATAGCATGTCACATGCCAAATTAATCAGCATTTAATTTAGATTTTCTGAAAATAAAATGTTTAACAAAAAAGACAAGTTTTATTTTAACAGAACTTTTTCAGAGTCATGTAGTAAAAAAATGCATTTGGCAACACAAATATTTATTTAGAAAACACCAATAGATAGAAATGATTATAATGCACATGAATAGAAGGGTTATTTATTTCTGAAAAACAAAATTTTTTTTCTTGTTTAAAGTACACACTTCTTCCATTTTGAATTTTTTTTTCTCAGTACCATACTTTGAGAAAAGTCCAGGCTTGTTGCAGAATCCAATAAACAAGTCAACTTTAGAATATTTTAAATAAATAACCAATCAACAGAATAGGTCATGTTATATACCAAATAAAAAAGAATTTATTTCTGAATTTTATTAAAGTAAAAAAAGATTAATTTTAATAAATCTTTTTAAAGTGGTATTCCAAAAAAAAGGTACATATTTCATAATTACTTCCAAAATCTTCCATTTTTAAAAATAGCAGTATTTTATTAATTATCAGGAGTTTTTAGAAACTTTAAGAAAAAGTTTGCTGATAATAGTTCAAATCAAACTTCTGAGCTTAAATTAAGGGATTGCTTCAACATAGAGTAATGCTAACAAACAAATTAGTAATACCTTATAATGCTTCTAAGAAATGGCAATCAGATGACTTTAACAAATCATTTATGCCATAGTTTAATAAAATATGCATAAAATGAAAAAAGAGAATATTATTTATCAAGCCTGAATTACATATTTTTTATCAGAATGTATAAAAAATTTTAAAATGGTAATTTTTACTTTTAAAACATCGATTTTTTTTTTGTACTAAAACCGGATATATACGTCCTTCCATCTCAATTCGAATTCTGCGAATGTAAACAGACATCCTGGACACTAGAAGGGTTAAGAACCTTCTTGTCATATGTAAGTATTGTTATAGCAAGTGGGCCATTATTTTGAATGCTAGTATTAGAACCATTAAAATGAAATGTTATTAAAATGTTGGGTTGATTGCTTTACCTCTGAGTGCCACTTTTTTGCATACAATGGGCTAAATGGCCAGGTCACAAGGACCCAAAGGCTCAGAGAAGTTTGAGGGAGGGGACCCACTGTAACAGCTGTTGGGAGACAAATGGTAGCCTTCCATCAAGGCCATCCAGCGTGTTCTTTAACATGAACAGGGTATGGCTCTCCCACACCCAGGGCCACAGCTTAACATCCCATCTGAGGGACAGTGGCCTTTCCAAGGCCACTGGTGTCCCCTACTGACCGTGGGCAGGATGGGGAGTTTTGCAGAGATAAATCTCAAAGCTGATCCAGCTGGGACTCAAACCTGGGAACTGCAGATTACGAGCCTGGTGCACTACAGACTGAGCCTCCCCGCCCATTTTTGAAATGTTAAGTGTTTGTTGTATTTACTTGTTACATTCTTAAATTTTCACTTATAAAACAAAATAGCTTTATTTTATTTGCAGAAGTTTTGAAATATTTTAGGAAAATGTTAATTGCAGTATTTAAAATATAACTTGTAACTTTTAATTTTAATACAAAAGAAGTCCATTTGAAAGAAAACAAGGATATTACCATATTTCGTGTTTCCTGAATGGCCATGAAATTGGTGATAAGTTATTCAAATCATTACCCATCTAAATTTATACTTAAAGAGGTAAACATTGTTTAACTTAGAGAGATACTGTTTATTGAATATAAATTTTAAACCAGAAATTTCTATTTAAAAATGAAGTTTTTTTTGTTATACTAGAGCTACTTAATGGCAACAATGGATTGTGGAGTCACCATTTTGAAACACTAACTGGTGCCAATGTTTTGGGAAGGGTTAGGTAGAATATTCTTATTTACCAAAGCACATTAAACACAACTGGTGTTAATATATTTTGCCTATCTGTGAAAAAAGAACTTCATTACCTTGCATACTTTTGAAATAATGGATACCCCTCATAATAATAATGGTATACCCCTCATAGTCCAAGGAACCCTTGTCCCTCCCCCATGATCTGGTACAGTTTATTTCAGAAGTTGCTGAACTAAAAGGTGTTCCAAGTACCATAATGCAGGTGTTTTTGTGCCACAGAATTAAAAAAAATTCCCTTTGTACAGGAAAGCTTTTGTTCTATTTTTAAAATACAAAGCTTTTTAAGAAATATTTAATAGTCAATTAAAAAGCAACAAAGTAAAAATGAAAGTAATAAAAATAAAAGCACAGTTTTTAATTAATAATAATAGAGCAGAATTTACCTTCCTTCTCCACCCCAATTTTTATTTGGAGATATGACAACTTCCCTACAGGCATCTGTATCTGTATTATAAACATAGAGAGTTAAAGGCTTCCCTTCATGAGCTTCAATAAGGGTGAAAAGATCTTCAGACTGCAGTTATAAAGATGAATGCAACTATATTACAAGATATCAACATCATATACAGAAGCAAAAATATATACATTTACATAAAATTCTACACTACTGCTACCTTAACCTCAAAATACTAAAGGTGTTTGAACTATTACACTTACTATACATTTTTCAATTTTTATACAGAATATAAATGATATTAAACTAAATGTTTTTGAACACATTCTACATTAAATTCATGTTTTTTTTTAGAGAATACATCAGCAAAATTTTAATGTAATTTCTGTTTTGAGAATTGCATTCAATGAAGAAAACTGCTCTTACGTGCAAAGAAAAATAGTTGTATTGTAAAAAGTAGTCATTCCATGAAATCGAGACAGGAAGAAACTGCTCTTTCCATTTCACTTTCAACAGGCCTGTCTTCTGGCAACATACTCCAAGAATATTGCCATGGCTTGGTAAATTGAATGAAACAAACCTGGGTTGTTTTTATCTTTGAGCGGCATTTATTTTGTGCACAATGGGCTAAATGACCAGGTCACAAAGACCCTGATGCTCAGAGAACGTTGGGGGGGGGGGGACCCACTGGACAGCTATTAGGACACAGATGTTAGTCTCTTGTCAAGGTCATCCAGCATGTCCTTAACATGCATAGAGTATGGCTCTCCCACACATGAGGCCAAGGCTTAATGCCCATCTGATGGACAGTGGCCTTTCCAAGCCCATCGGCATCTCCTATTGATTGAGAGTGGGAAGTTCTGCAGATAAAGCAAACCTGGAATATTATTATTCCTCATCAGTCAGTTTTGAGATAGACATACACAATAAAATAATTTGTTTTTAAAAAGCTTAGTTTTCTCCTTGGCAACTGATGTTAGAACAATATCCCATTAAAAACATGAATCCAGTATATTTTATAAAAAAAGGATTCAAACTGACAACTTTCCATCTTTTAAAGCCTTGCTAGAATTGACCTACAGTGGCAAAATGCAGCAGCTGTAGCTAAGGACAGATGTGTTTGGAGGACTAAATTACAGTTTGGTTGGACCTCCATGGCCCTTGGATGCATGATAATTTTGTATGTACATATGTAATGGATGAAGATATATTAAAACTTATACATGTGTAACAATTGTAGATGTATGAAATGGAATTTCACTTGACTTATTTGTAAAATTTATGAAGCATTGATTTATGGTTAGCCTATTATTCAAAAGCACAACAAGGTGCTGTTTATGGAAGTTACATTTGTTATAGAAGAAATTATAATAAGCAGTAAAGGAATATGATTTTGACTGTAGAAGGGAAAGGCACTGATTGATGTTTAATCAGTACAAGTATTTATTTGGTATTTCTGCAGACAATGATGCTCTTTTGTCTGTAGCTGTAATAATCCTTTCTGCATATTTTAATGCTATTGACATCCTGATATAATATTTGATGGCAATGATAAACTTAATGTTTTTATGTGTCACTTTAAAATACAAACAAAAATAAAATGTGGTTAGTGATTGTTCAATGAAAGAACAACTTTTTTGGTTCTGCAATTAAATGTGTATTTTCGCTCATTCAGAAAATTAACCAAAACCTTTTTAACTTCTGTCACTGTAAATTTCCCCCAGAAAGTATCTTTAACTCATAAAATAGTGAGGGTTGCCCTTATTTAAAGTTATTCTACTTTTCATGTTTTTTTTTCAGGTCCTTGCCTGTATGAAATGGCACTTTAGTGTTTTGACCAAAAAAAAATTCATCCCAAACTTAATATAAAGAACTGAACCACTGTAATGGATTGTTTTACCTCTGAGCAGCACATTTTTACACACACTGGGCTGAAGCAATGTCACAAAGACCACAAAAGCTCAGAGAAAGTTTTAAAATTTGTATATTTGATTGAATTATATAGTACAGTAGCCTCACAAGGATTAAATGCATGGATTTAGAAAAGTATTATCCAATTTTATTGCTTAAAGATCTCTAACTTATCTAACAATCCTAACGCACTTCTAAAGTTTGGAAAAATCTTATAAAACCTAGCACTGTTTGATTTCTGACATGCATGCATTTATTTATTTATAAAACCTAGCACTGTTTGATTTCTGACAATGAATGCATTTATGGCCATGGCAATTTTTTCCCTAGCAGAATTGAACCTTTAATATTTTATTTTGAAGTAGTTATCAGACATATATATTTTATACCCAATATTGGAACTAGGTATTCTTGAACCTGGGGAAAAAATTCTGATCTTGCCGAAATTACATCTGAATCATTATGGATTTATTGACTAATAAAATTATGTGATGCTCAATGAACACTAAACACACAGAGTTACTTGTTCAACATAGAAGTCAATAAATAGTTTAGTGGAACAAATGAATTTTGCTGATGCGTGGGACTCAATACCCACCTCTCCAGATTCGTGCCATGTATGGAGCCATGACCACAAAAATCCAGTTCAAGCCTGCACATATGGGCATGAACACCAAAATGTGCAGTTAGTACAACAAAGACATTTACTCTTTTCAAAAATATGAAATTTTGATTTAACTTAAAAAGGCTTTTTAGAACTCCCAGATATGCTAATTTTTTCAATTTATTCCTCAACTTGATGAGTCAGAAAAAAAAAATCTTTGCCTGTGATGGTTCACCATTCAATTTAACTTTTCCTTAACCAGTTTTATTTTAATTACATTATAATCATCATTCTGGGGTTTTAGCTTAAGTTGGATCCATCATTCTCTCCATCCATTCCGTTAGAAGAGTTGTGACTGCATAACTCTACTTTTTTCGATTGACAGCCACTAAATGTGGCAGGACACGCCCGCTTGCATTATATCTAGTGCAAGCACACGATCATCATATGTAATGTCACGGTTTGCATGCCAGAGATGTGTGGCAATGACAAGAGATCACAGAGTTAGTGTGAGTTAGGAGTTAGTTGAGAGTGTTAGTTGGCAATGTGAGTTAATAGGGTGAGTTGCTCAGTGAGGAACAGTTTGTAAAGAAGGTTAGTTTTGCTTGTGAAATGTTGCTTTTTGACGAGTCTAGATTTTGAATAAATATTTCGTGAAACTGATTTGACTTTCATATTTTTTCTCTTGAGCAGAGTTTTGGTTGAAGATTAATTATATTAATTTTTAAGACAATTACTTAAGTTCCTTTTTCATCTAACATATTAACAAAGAGCCCTTGTTTATTGGCAAGATTAATTGCTTAATGCCTGGCAAAGTTGGGTTATTTTACCTCTGAGTGGCTTTTTTTGCACACAATGAGCTAAATGGTCAGGTCACAAGGACCCCGAAGGCTCAGAGAAGGTTGGGGGAGGGGACCCACTGGAACAGCTGTTGGGAGACAGATGGTAGCCTCCCATCAAGGCCATCCAGTGTATTTTTTAATGTGCACATATAACTCTCCCACACATGGACCATGGCTTAACATTCCATCTGACGGACAGTAGCCTTTCCAAGCCCATCAGTATTTCCTACTGACCATGGGCAGGGCAGGGAATTTTGTGGAGATAAATCTCAATGCTGACCCAGCTGGGACTTGAACCTGGGAACTGCAGATTACGAGCATGGCGCTACTGATTTGAGCCACCCTTGCCCCATCTGGCAAAGATAACATACTTTTGGAGATTACATGCTCTTTTTAAATTGCAATTTGTGCAGGCCATGAGATGGCTTCTCTATAGACGGAGTATACTTTTAGCTCTTAGAGATAGGCAAATTGCGGTGAACATTGGTTTAAAACTTTTAGTCAATGCATCAGCCCATATAGATACATATTTGAATTGCACTGGTAAGCGCTGATTTTTTTCTTTCTGATATCTTGTTAACTACAATTTTTGAAGAGATATTTTGGATGAAGCAGATTCAGAAAATCTCAAATTTTTCCCAAACACATTTGTTGATTCTAATAGATGAAGTTTTAGGCTTTCCTGATTCAGAAGTGGGATATCAAGAATAATATTAGTGATGAAAATTGTTTCAACATTACAACTTCTAGTATTATTTTATATTGGTTCCCAAATATATACACTGCAATTAGAAAAAAGAATCCTTGACTGAAAATGAAATCATTAGATATAGATTAACTCAAATGATGGTTACCTTAGGAACCTTACATTCTTTTTAGAAATAAAATGCCTTCAAAAAGTTTGCACATTCTAATCTAGTATGCTGAAAATATGAACCTAAGCACACTTTTCTCCTATGTCTTTAGTCTTGTGGATTTGCTATTTGTAGCAATCTTCAGGAATTCCCTGTGATCAATGAAAGCTCATTGTATGAATTTTTGAAGCAACTAGAAGACTGCATATTGCCTCTGGCACATGAGAATCTCATTTTCAAAGAGAATGAAGCTTTTCGTTTGCCTAATTTTTCACTCCTTAAAAGTTTTAATTGTAACTAATGAATGATGGGGGAAAATGCAAATATAGGTGTTTCAAAAAGGACACAACCCTCTATTGTATTTTTCTGTTTAAACTTAACAAAATACACAAATTTCAAAAGATGAAAATTAGACATATATCTACCTTTACAACAGATGTTGAAAGTGATTTCCTGCAACACGGATGCAGGTTCATACCCATTTCATGACATTTGCGGCCACCTTTCGTAATGTTTGTTTTCTTATGTTTAAAATCTCTCTTTCAATGTTAACCTTCAAGTCTTCAAATGTATGAGGATTGTTTTGAAACACTACACATTTGAGATATCCCCAAAGGAAAAAAATCTGGAGGAGTAAGATGTGGGGATCTTGGAGGCCACAAATTCTTTGAAATCAAATGATCACCAAAAAATTCCTGCAATATGACCATTGTGTCATTTGCAGTATGGGCAGTCATGCCATCTTGTTGAAACCAACACTCTCGTTCATTAACATCCAATAGTGAAATGAACTGTTGGATGAGGTCACAAACTTAACCAGTTACAGTTGAGTCGAAACATAAAGGCCCTATCATACGGCGACAGGAAATTGCCCACCAAACACCAATTTTCCATGTGTGTAATGGTCATTTGTGAAAAGTGTGAGGATTTTCACTGCTCCATATTCAACTGTTTTGACTGTTCACATACCCATTGTTTCAAGTGAAACCAAGCCTTATCACTGAAGTAAACACGGTCCAACACCTCAATTCCATTTTCATCAACAAAAGAACGAAACCAACAACAATACCATAAATGTTTTTCGTGGTCAGGTTCTTTCAGTTCATGAATGTCATCAATGCAGCAGGCATGAAATTTTAACTTCTTTGTAGCCCTGAAAACAGTAGCTGGTGACAGTCCAACCTGTGAAGATAACTTTCTAAGAGATTTTCTGAGCGAGTGAGTTAAACGCTGAGACTCATCAAGAACTTCGGCAGTTAACAGTGATGGCCGGCATGGGCTCTTTCGATCCTGTACAGACCTAGTGTCATGAAATTTATCAATCAAACGAGATATTGTCGACTTGTCGGGAATTTCAGACTGAGGAAACTTCAACTCAAACTCATCTCTCACACATTTGTAAGATTTGTACGCACAATAAGTCTCTACAATAAATACACTTTCGTTTTTGGAAAAAGATATAGCTGACACAACACAAAGGAATGAATGCTTGAGTGAGACTAGCACGTGACAAGGTCATTTCAAAGGCTGTTAACTTGAGTACAGTAATGCCAACTGACTAATATTATGGCATTAAATGTACATGGCGTAAGTTCTATTCTCTTATATTTAGGGTTGCGTCCTTTTTGAAACACCCTGTAGTAGTCTTTTATTAGTACTTATACAACATAAAAGTATTTGTCTTTAATTTCCCAAAATTAAAGTCGCTGACCGAGAGTTTTGTGGAGATAAATCTCAATGCTTGATTCTGGTGGGTCTCGAACCTGGGAACTACAGACTACGAGCTTGGCATGCTACCAACTGAGCCATCCCTGCTCCAATTAAAATTTTGGAATTTTCAACCTTTTCCACTATTCTTCTACTGTTTGAGGGCACAATTATAGCTTTTGGGAGATTCAAACAGTGCGAATAATATAATATTTCATAAATACCTATCCAACCTAAAAAAATTTTCTAATATAGCTCTTAAAATGAAAAAGTTCTGATAGAAAATAAAGTGAACACATCTTGCTATATTTTGAAAAGAGATAAAAAAAGTATGAACAATGTTACACTTATTCAAATATCAAAACAAAATTTTTCCATTATCTTTCTGCATTATTGTTTGTATTTGCTTGCATATCTTTCATATGACATTATTACTGATGTTATTCATAATATTGGATCAGTTATATATTAAAGCATGAAAATATATTTACCTCATGAAGCACAGAATCAGCACCAATAATGTAATCATTAAAAGGGTGTAAGCTAGCAAGATCAGCTGGTGAATGTGGCTGTACTTCCTGAAAAGTGATTTATATTTATTAAAGTATTTACTTGTGAAATTACACAAAACAGTAAGGGAATAAAGAAACATTTAAAAATCACAAACTTTTAACATTTTAATACAGTTACTACACTAATATTTAAAATAACATGAACTTTTAACATTTTATGCAATATTAAGATTGTTGCTTATGGTAATTGTCATTAATGGTTAACATACTACAGTAGTTTGCATTTACAGCAACTTTATCAATGCAACTGATAATATATGTCTTTCATAAGACAGTAGTGCTCATATCAATAAAAAACTATATTTCATGATTGTTGCTTATGGTAATTGTCATTAATGGTTAACATACTACAGTAGTTTGCATTTACAGCAACTTTATCAATACAACTATAATATATGTCTTTCATAAGACAGTTGGGATAATACCAATAAAAAATTATATTTCATGATATCAATTTTATGCTTTCTCAATCATAATGAATGGCTTCTGAGTTTCCCACAGATTCCAGTTAATTTTTTGGATTTATTCCTGTGTGTTGTTTTTCTGCTGAGGTCCTGCCATCCTCTCAGATCTCCTACTGTGGCATATAAACTGACAGGCTCCGGTCAAACCTCTGTGGCAAGCAGCTGCTTGAGGGAGTATTTATTATTTTATTTTACATATATTATCTCACCTACTGCTCTTTTAACAGGGTGTCAAGAAAACACTAAAAATTAGAGGAAAATGAGTCTGTGATTAACAATAACAAAACATGCCCAGGAACATTTTTGACTTAAGTCTCAAATGCTGAAAGAAACAATAACAAAGTTTCATAACATAATAGATGGTTTCACCGAATTTCACAACATGCACAGGTATAAGAGGAGACAACTACTAGCTACCAGGAGTGGTTCATTCATTAAGAGCACTGGCCACTAAAATAGAGCAAAATAACTATTAAACAAATTTGTAGCTTGCTTGTTGAAAAAATATATAATGGAATTTTATATTTATGTAATCATTATTTGCCATGATGGATGAAATATAATTCACAGTGAGTCATTCATTAGAGGAAGTCAATTCAGTGGAAGTAACAATTCAGTTAAAATAGGAAATGGTTAGAGAAACTTTTAAATTACTAAACCAAATTATAAAATATTTTCAGTTAGTAAATAAAAAACACTTCTCAGAAGTTGCTTAGGACTCAATGTAGTCGATAATTACATCTATTCCCTCTAATCCAATCTTTAAATAAAGGGTTTATGTCTATTCTCTATAATCCGACTTTTCAACAGAATGGATTTTTTAAAGGTTCGTTTCTTCTAAATGAAACAATCAAAAGCCAAACGAATGGATTACAAACTGTAAGGGACTACCAATATTTTCTTACATCTGACACTCAATAAAATGAAGTTTCAAAAGTTTTTTTTTCCCTACTGAACAAAACAAACACAAAGTAAGAGTACAGGAAATCAAAGCAGCTGATGTTTGGTAAATTACTTCCCTCTAATCTAATGTTTGTTAAACTGGATTTCATATTTTTAAACTTTTCTATTCCTATTAATACACTCCAGGGGACTAAACAGCACAGGACTGTTACTATTCTCACTAATTCGGTACTCAATAAAATTAACATTTTTGGTCTCCCCCCCCCCCCCGCAAAAAAAAAATAAAGAAACAATAGGAAATTATTGCAATATGTTAGAAGAATGAAGTGGTATTTATGTATATATTCTCTAATCTGACATTTGCTAAATCAGATTATTATAGTTTTATATTTTTCTGTTCCTACTAAATGGAACAATTGGATTTCAAATGAATACAATTTTGGGGGACTAAATTGGCAGGACTATCATTATTCACACTAATTTAACTAAATACACTAATTTAAAAAAATAAAGAAACAATAGGAAATTATTGCAATATGTTAGAAGAATGAAGTGGTATTTATGTATATATTCTCTAATCTGACATTTGCTAAATCAGATTATTATAGTTTTATATTTTTCTGTTCCTACTAAATGGAACAATTGGATTTCAAATGAATACAATTTTGGGGGACTAAATTGGCAGGACTATCATTATTCACACTAATTTAACGCTCAATAAAACATAACTTTTATAATCCTTAGTTTTCTCCTTTTTTTTTTTTGATGGAACAATAGGAAATTAACAGAACACACTGGAGGAAAGCAAAAGAGGCTATATTTACATCTATACTATCTAATCCAAAGTCTTTTAAACCAGAAATTTATATTTCTGTAACTTTCTCTTCTTACTAAATGAAACAATTGGAATTCAGAGGAGTACATTTAAGAGGAACTAAACCTCGCAAGATGATAAAATGAATCTGTTTAACTCTTCAAGGGTCCTGCCTGAAAAACTGGTTTATATTCAGAGGCCCAGCTTTTTTTACACTATGATCAACCAAAAAAATTAACCTTAGAAAGTTATTGCCAAATAACTAATGAAAAGAATTATGGCATGTTATATGCCAAATTAAGCAGCATTTACTTTTGGATTTATACCTCCTCAAGCAGCTGCTTGCCACAGAGGTCTGACAGGAGCCTGTCAGTTTCTATGCAACAGTAGAAGGTCTGAGAGGATGGCAGGACCTCAGCAGAAAAACGACACATACATCCATGCCTTATCTGGGGCTCGAACCCAGGTCCCTTAGATCAGTAACCAAGCATGCTAACCACTCGGCCATGGGATGGTGACAGGCTTGAGAAACAATACTTTATTCATTTGATGCATATTTTATTAAACTAGGATATAAGTAATTTGCTAAAACCATCTAATTACCATTTGTTAGACCTGATATACAATACTGCTGATTCATCAACATTAATCTATGCTGAAGTAACACCCTGATTTAAGTTCACAAGTTAGATTTGAACTATTATCAATAAATTTTCGCTAGGTTTCAAAAAAACTCCTGAAAATTAATAAAAAACTGCCATTTTTAAAAATGGAAAATTTTGGAAGTAATTATGAAGTACATAGGTACTTTTTTTTTCTTTCGTCCTACACTACTTTGTCTTAAACCTATTTCAATATTCCTAGAATTATTTCATCATTTATATAATTTATCCAGAGATAATTATTAGGAAGCTGCCTTCAGCATCACAGAATAGGAGTAAGTGCCATGACCCAGTTTAATTGCTCACATGTGCTCTCAAGTGGCTACAGAGTGGAATATACATTGAATAATGTCATCATGCATACATTTAGTATTTACTGAAAATAAAATATTTTACAGAAAAAGATGACCAGTTTTATTTTAATAGGACTTTTACAGATGCATGTAGCAAAAAAAATGCATCTGGCAACAAAACTAAAAATTTATTTAGAAAAAACTAATAGATAGAAATGACCATGACAATGCACGTGAATAGAAAGGCAATTTGTTTCTGAATAGCAAAAAAACATTACTTGAAACAAGAAAATACTCCTGTTTTGTAATTTTTTCCCCAGTACCATTCTTTAAGAAAAGTCCATGCTTTTTGGAAACTATGCTGAGTCACATCCCCAAATTTAATTATGAATTTTATGAAAATAAAAAATTCAAACAAATTGACCAAACATAATTTTAATAACTTTTTTTTTACAGTGATTTAGTGAAAAAATAGATCGAACTATGAAATTAAGGTTTAATTCTGGAAAACCTAATGAATAAAAATAGTTCAATGATATATTAATCAGAAGTAAATTTCTTCCTGAATAATAAGATGGTTTCCATAAATTAAGGAAAATTCTTATGTTAAGTCAATGGGAAGGTAACATCAAAGATCTATAACTTCTAAAATAATTTTTTTGTTTTGAAAAATGTGATTGCAGATAAAGATTTCAATCAAATAAATCAATATCTCGATTTTCAATAATATTCATTCAGTATTTAATGAGTTATGGAAGTTTGAATATTTAACAACAACAATGTCAGTCTTAACTTATACAAAACTGAAGAAGAGTGAAAGAATTCTTTACACAAAGTTCTAAAATGCAAACTTATTTTATTAAACACTTTGATACAATATCTATTACTTAGTTTTAACTATAGAGTCAATTTTTGTGACTGGCATTGTTATCACTAAATATTCAAACTTCCATAACTCATTAAATACTGAACCAATATTGTTGAAAATCAAGATATCGATTTATTTGATTGAGATCTTTATTTGCAACCACACTTTTCAAAACAAAACTTATTTTAGAAGTTATAGAGCTTTGACGTTAACTTCCCATTAACTTAACATAGGTATTTTAATTAATTTATGGAAACTAGTGTATAATATTTATCTGAAACATGATTTTTATTTCATTTACAGATTCTTTTCAGTGTGGTATGTTTTAAAGTTGGACCTCTGTAGCCCATGGCTGCTTGAGGATGATGATGATGTTTTAAAAAGCCATCCTGTGGCAGAGTGGTTAGCATGTTTGAATAACCACTCTGTCACAGGATGAGATCAGAGGGACCTGGGATTTGGCCCATTAACTTAACATAGGTATTTTCCTTAATTTATGGAAACTAGTGTATAATATTTATCTGAAACATGATTTTTATTTCATTTAAAGATTCTTTTCAGTGTGGTATGTTTTAAAGTTGGACCTCTGTAGCCCATGGCTGCTTGAGGATGATGATGAAGTTTTAAAAAGCCATCCTGTGGCAGAGTGGTTAGCATGTTTGAATAACCACTCTGTCACAGGATGAGATCAGAGGGACCTGGGATTTGGGGTTTTTTTTCTGCTGAGGTTTTGCCATCCTCACAGACCTACCATGGTGAATAAACTGAGAGACTCCTGTCAAACCTTTGTGGCAAGCAGCTGCTTGAGGGGATTTTTTTTATATATATATATTTTAAAACATGGGCCAGTGTTATACAAGATAATTTAGTTTGCTCACATTAATGGAATTTTCTGCCCTGTTTATGAACTGGAAAAATACTTTCTTGGCTTTTTTTTTACTAAACACTGTGAATATTTTCTTTGGGTGTTGAAGTTTGATTATCTTGGCTAAGTGCAGAAAGATTTGTGCACCAAGGGTACAAAACAAACATTTATATCATCAGAGTGGCATGGACAATATATTGGGGGGAGGGAGGGAGAAAAACCTATTGAAGTTACCCTGTTACAGGAGGACTGATTTTCATGCCAAGGAAGTCCTTTTTTGCTTCCATATCCAAGACATCATTCATTTTTAGGAAACAATACAAGATTAAAACTTTTTACTAGAAAATGAAGAAATAATAAAGGAAAAAATAACATAAAACCTAATGCAATATTAATTAAAATATACACAGGAACAAGTTGTATGATGGCCATCCAATATAGCAGAACTCCAAAAAAAAAAATCGTTAATATTTGATGATCAACAGAAAGATCGCTATTTATGGAAATAAAGTATATCTACAGAAATGAAAACTAAAGTTTAACTATAAAAAAAAAGATAAATTTCTTGGCAAGAAGTATTTGGACTTAAACTATCCATGTAAACAACTGCCATGCAGCCACTTAGCAGATGGCTCTTCCCATTCTCACATATATGAGCAATTAGAACACCTGCAACTTCTTTTCCCGTGATGCCATAAGATGTAACCAGTTTTGAAGAAGCCTGACTGTAAAGATTTTTTAGTTATAGTTTCAATTTTAAGAGCAGGAAAGATGCATAAATGCTGGGATAAATGATGTAAATGATAAAAATAATTCTAGGAACAGTGAAATAGGTTTAAGGCAAAAAAAAGTGTAAAATGAGGGGAAACAAAACAGAGCTACATACTTTGCAATTATTTCCAAAGTGTTCTGTTTTTAAAAACAGCAGTTTTTTTTGTCAAATTTCAGGAGATTTTGAACACTTTAAGGAAAAATCTGTTGATAATAGTGCAAATCAAACTTCTGAGCTAAAATCATAAGGTTACTTCAGCAAACAAATTGGCATACTGCTTCTAAGAAATGCAGATGGCTTCAACAAATTATTTAGTGTATTATTGTACACTATGTTGAAACTAGTGTTCAGACACTTCCATGTTATGTGAATGGAAATCCACTTTCAAAGCTCCCTAACATTGGAAATAAACCTTTTACGCAAAAGCTATCATTGGCAATAAATTGTAGATGTCACTCAAATCTCTCTAAATATATTTCCCATAAATAAAAATAAATATAAATACCCCCTCAAGCAGCTGCTTGCCACAGAGGTCTGACAGGAGCCTGTCAGTTTATATGCCAAGGAAGTCCTTTTTTGCCATAGTAGAAGGTCTGAGAGGATGGCAGGCCCTCAGCAGAAAAATGACACAAACAGCCATGCCTTACCCGGGGCTTGAACCCAGGTCCCTTAGATCAGTAGCCAAGTGCACTAACCACTCGGCCATGGGACGGCTTATATTTCCCATAATATTCGTTTAATATTTAAAGAATGAGTGGAAGCTGAAGCGTTTATCTTCAACTTTTGGCACATGAAAAAATACTTCAATAGATAAAACACAACTCTTGTAAAATTTGTACACTAATATCTGAAGTTTGTATGATGATTTTTAAGAGTTCATCAATTTGGAGTCAATATAACAGTGTCAATTTTTAAAATCTTCAATCAATATTTAAAGAGTAATTGAAGCAGGACCATTTAACAGCAGACATCACTTTTACATTGCCTACAAATTGATGAAATCTTAAAAAATCATCATACAAACTTCAGATATTTAATTTATGTTAGTGAACAAATTGTTACAAGAGTCCAGATTAGTCCATGTTATGTGAATGGAAAGCCACTTTCAAAGCTCCCTAACACTGAAAATAAACCTTTTATGCAAAAACTATTATTGGCAATAAATTGTAGATGTCACTCAAATTTCTCTAAATATATTTCCCACAATATTTGTTTAATATTTAAAGAATGAATGGAAGCTTGAAGCATTTATCTTTAACTTTTGACACTTGTGAAAAAACACTTCAATAGATGAAACAAGCTTTTTTTGTTGTACTAAAAATTAACATAGATATCTTGGGCCTCTCATTTTGGATTCTGTCAACATCTATGTTTGTTGGGGATCTGGGGAAGGTTAAAGTAATTTTTTTTCTGATTGAAACAAGAGGAAATTAATGGAATACATTAGATTAGAAGATTATTAGAGGATACATTAGAGGAAAGATGTGATATTTACATGTATACTCTTTAATTCGACATCTGTTAAATCAAAATTTTATAATACTATTTTTTTTGTTCATACTAAATGGAACAATTGGAATTCAAATGAATATACTTCAGGTGTTTAAACTGCACAAAACTATCATTATTCTCACTAATCCAATACCCAACAAAATGAATATTTTTAGTCTTTTTTCACAAACTAAACAATGGGAAAGTAACAGAATATATTAGAGGAAAGAGGCAATATTATCTCCATTCTCTTTAATCCGACATCTGAACGGAATTTCATACTTCTATACTTTTGTGTTCATACCAAATGTAACAATTGGAATTCAAAGGAATACATTTCAGGGGAACTAAACCCACAAGACTATCGTTATTCTCATTAATGTGAAACTCAATAAAACATAGTTTTAAAGTATTTTTTTCCAAACAAAATAAAATTAATGAAAACCATTAAAGAGGCAATATTTACTTCTATACACTGTAATCCAATGTCTGTTAAACCAGAATTTTATATTTCTGTACCTTTCTGCTCCTATTAAATGGTATAACTGGAATTTAAAGGGACTAAACTGCACATTGTCAAGGATGGGCCCATCTTGGAGTTTGCATGCATCCCTCTGATACTACATTTGGTGAGGCGAGAGCCATGTGCTGCACATATGACCTGCCAAGGTTATGCCAGACTGTGGAACTCAGACCCAGGCGCCACAGGCTGTCATGAACAGAAGGATCCCTAATAAGGTCTGCAGCTGTTTGTGCAAAAGGGGAGAGCAAAAAGTTGTACTAAAATTAAAATACATTTCTCCCTTGACCGCCGACCAGATTGGAAGGAGTGTGGGACATCGACTCTGGGAGCCAACGTATTGAAGGACTTTTAGTAAAGTTTAGTGCCAGCATTCAGGGAGTGCTTGACTTTATTGTATTGGTGGGTAAGTGAACTAAGGCTGTGCCCAAGTATTTGTATATGTTTATGTAAGGTGAAGTGTGTGATATTAAATGTTATATCTAACCAAGAGATACCAAGTGCCTGATTTAATGAACACATTAGCTGTAGTGCGAGTCAAGTTTAGTAGAGACATTAAGCCAAAAGATCTTTCATATAAATAAGATCTTGACACACATGCTATCATTATTCTCAGTAAAACACACTCAATAAAGCATAGTTTTTTTTTTTAACAGAAGAATAGGAAATTAGTGGAACACATTTGGGAAAAGGGAAAGAGGTGATATTCATTATTATACTTTGTAATTTGACATGTGTAAAACCAAATTTATTTATATATATTTTTTTATTTGAAACATTGGACAGAAGAATCCTAGAAGCTACTCCGAGCTTTTACAGGCCTTGTCATACAAGGACATGTCCTACTAAGACCGAAGTCACTGCTGACCACTACCTCAAAGCTAACACAGTACACAAAGTTTGCCTTACTGGAACAGTTGCTAGCTCCCTAACCACTATGCCAGTTATTCCTTTCTGTTCCTTTGAACAGGAAGAATTGGAATTCAAATTAATACACTTCAGTGGAGTAAACAGTACAGGACTATCATTATTCTCAAGTACTGGACATTGAAGAAAATATAATATTTTTGTCTTTTTGTCTGCAGGAGAGAATAGGAAATTAATGAAATACATTGGAGGAATATGGTGATATTTACATCTATTCTCTGCAATCTGACCTTCAGTAGGATCAACATTCCTGAAAATTCCTACTAAACAAAGAATCTCAAAACGAAGCAAATGCACTGCAGAAACCTTTATTTTTATTCTCTCTACTCCGACTTTAACAGATTTTATTCTTTAGCCTATTTTTCTGAAGAAGCAAGCAATAAATGAGGAATGGAGTAGAGAAAATGGGAAATTGAACATTTTCATCTATTGTTACTTGGCATTCCATCCATATTTGGCTTAAGCATTTTGATACAATGGATTTTTTTCGATTTTTAAAAAAGCGTTTTTGTTGAAAGAAACTGAATTTGAAGCATTGCAATTTCTGCAAACTTTAAGATATAATATTTCTACATGATAATTTTAACCAAACCTTAAATCATACTTTTTAATCATATTTGTTTGATACTTTTAGAATTATGATAGGAAAAGTAGCAATGTTGGCCAAGTTAGGGAATTTTTTTTTACAGAACTATTTTAAATCGGATACTCTATCATTCACTTTATAAATGTGCAGTTATTCAGTTTATGCTAGGAATCTTATATGGGTAGTTTTTTATGATTATTATGTAATTATTAACCCTTCCAGTGTCCATGTTGTCTGTTTGTCTGTATACGTTCACAGAATCTGAAATAAGGGGCCAAAGATGTATGTATCTGTTTTTAGTGTGTATATATATAAAAAAAAAAACGATTGTTTTAAAATGAAAACTGCCGTTGTAATTTTTTTTTAATATATATCTTATAAAAATATATAATTCAGGCTTGAAAAATATTTCGTTTTTTAATTTGATGCATATTTTATTAAACTAAAATATAATTTTATAAAGCCATCTGATTGCCATATTTTAGAAGTGTTATATGGTATTGCCTATTTGTTTGTTAATGTTACTCTGTACTGTAACAATCACCTGATTTAGCTCACAAGTTTGATTTCAACTATTATCAACTATTAAATTTTTAAAAATCTCCTTAAAATTAACAAAAGAAAACTGCTACTTTTAAAAATGGTAGATTTTGGAAGTAATAACAAAGTATGTACCGCCATTTTTTCCCTTCCATTTTACGCTCTTTTCTGTCGTAAACTTATTTCAGTATTCCCAAAATTATTTTATCATTTTTCCCAATCATCCTCCGTCTTTCCTGTTCTTAATATCGAAACTCGAAGTAAAGACATCCTTCTTAGAAATTCTGGGTGCAGCTGCATTTAGTTATGCTTCATTGATTGAAGAGAAGTAGATGGAATTGACAAGAAGTAGATGGCTGACACATGCTATCTCCATTCTTGTGCTATAAGCGTTTTTTACAGTTTTGGTACAGTATATTGGATACCCTTTGTAAAGTTAGGATTTACTTTTTTACATTTAAACCTTAGTTTTCATTTCAGTAGATTTATTTTTCAGAAATTAGCAATCTTTTGGCCAATTGATAAGCATTGATTGTTTTTTTTTTCATAGTTATGCATGCTACATCATATAGCCATCTAGAACTTGTTGCTGTGGATATTTTAACATTGCATTAGGCTATAGGTTAATTTTTATTTTATTATTTATTACTTTTCCAGTAAAATTTTGATCTGGTATTATTTTCTGAAAATAAATGAGGTTTTGGATATGGAAGCAAATTTATTTCTCTAGATTTATTTCCGAAAGTTAGTGATCTTTCAATCGGCTGATTAATTGATCTTCTTGAGTTATGCTATATCGAAGGCTGGCTTAAAAGTTGTTGCCGATATTTTAACATCACATTAGGCTATATGTAATTTTTCTTTTATCATTTCTTTTTTTTTGGTATAAAACTTTGAGCTTGTACTGTTTTCTGAAAGTGAATGTCTTGGATATGGAAGCAAGACTTTCTTACTACAGAAAACAGCCGTCATGTGGGAGGGCAATTTCAGGAAGATGTCCCCTCCGTTAAACTCACTGTGAACATTTCACCTCCCCCCCAGAAAAAAATACCCCCTCAAGCAGCTGCTTGCCACAGAGGTCTGACAGGAGCCTGTCAGTTTATATGCCACAGTAGGAGATCTGAGAGGATGGAAGGACCTCAGCAGAAAAACGACACACACATCCATGCCTAATCCGGGGCTCTAAAGAATATAATTTTTTAAATTTCAACTTTTTATGTTTATATTGAATGGTTTTAAGGGCAACCCCTCCCCCTTCCTCTCAGTACCTTGGCTGTGCCATATGGACAACATAACAGGTTTTTTTTTGCTTTGGTGCACAAACTTTTCTGCACTTAGCCAAGATTGCCAAACTTCAATGAAAAAATTCATGTTTAGTAGAAAAAAGCAGCCAAGAATTTTTTTTTATTTCAAAACCAGTTCAGAAAATCCCATGAATGTGAGAAGTCCAAGTCACTTTGTATAACACTGGCTGTGTTTAAAATATATGATACTGAAAAGAATCATTAAAAGAAATAAATATCATATTTCAGGTTGAATATTATATTATTTGGGAGGAAATTTTCTTTCGATAAATATACAATTTAACTAAAAAATGCTTAATTCCCAATTATGCTGTATTACTAAAAACTTTAGAGCAACTAGTCCACATTAAGTTTAACACTATCTTCACATAGTCAAGTTATGAGTATTATTTATTATGATGAACTATCACTTAAGGAGACTTTTAGGTCTATAAAAAGTTCCTAAATAAAGATGTAAATTGTTACCATTTCTTAGATGTCTTCAAGTTTTCCTGTTGGTTCAGCAGATTGTGCTATCCTCCTTGCATTATTCTTGTAGGGCCCACTTCCAAGATTTCATCTGGATTGCCATTGGCTTCCCATTGGCAGTTGCTGATGTGTAGCACTGATGTTTTAAATTCAAAGTCAGGATACCAGTTCAGGTTTCTGCATTGAAGATATTATCCTGAATGTGATTCACCACCACCTCATAGGCTGCATTGCCCATTCTTCAGAACTCGTATTGTAGAACATGAGTTGCTCAAAAAGATCCCCTTATTTTACATTGAAATATCTTAAGAGGATTTAACGAACTTTACCTCCTACTCAATAAATGTTAAAACATCTTTAAAAAGACTCATTAAACTAAAAATTAATTAAAAAACTACAGTTAAATTAATATATAATTTAACCATTTTTATTTATCGGGTTTTCCAAAATGAAGCATTAATTATATAGTGCAATCTTTTTTTTCACCATATTTCATTGAAAAAGGTTTATTAAAATTCAATATGCTTGTAAATTTGTTTATATTATTTATTTTCATAAAATTTGTAATTAAATTCCGTTTAATTTGGTATATAACATGACCTATTTCTGTTGATTGGTTATTTTTTTAAAAAAATCCTAAAGTTGACTTGTTTATCTGACTCAGCACAATTGGCTAATAAGCACAGCTAATAAGCACTGATCAGCACAATTGGCTAATAGCCTGGAATTTTTTCAAAGTTTGGTACTAAGAAAAAAATTACAAAACGAGAGAAATATTTACTTGAAAACAAAAAATAATTTTTTTGTTATTCAGAAGTAAATAGCCTTTCTATTCATGTGCATTAAAATCATTTCTGTCTATTAATATTTTTTTAAATTTGTGTTGCCAGATGCATTTTTTTACAACATGACTCTAAAAAAAAGTCCTATTAAAATAAAACTTTTTTTGTTAAATATTTTATTTTCAGAAAATCCGTAATCAAATGCCGATTAATTTGGCTTATAAGAAACCATAATTCCTTTCGCTAGTTATTTGGCAAAAAAGTTTTAAAGCTAATTTTTTTGGCTGAGCATAGGGAGAAAATAGCTTGGCCTCTGGATGGAAACCAGTTTTTCAGACTGGACACTGGAAGGGTTAAACAATGCATTAATTTACTTTGTTATGAACAAAGCTAAATACCGGAACAAAAAGGTATATACATTTCAACAAACCTGCAGTTTTTCACTATTGATATTTATCATATAAGTATTTTTTTTTAATATGACCTTTCATAGCATTAAACCTCTTGGAATTATGCATTTATTCTTCTCTCTGCTTTGTAAGCACCACATAAAGGCATAAGCAATGGTTATGTGGTGCTGCTGCATCAGCTATCTAGCTGTGGTGTGGAGAACAGGTTCAAGCCACCTGGTGGGCTAAATAATCTGTTACTAATTAAATAACAAAACTCAGGAACCCCACTTTTTTTTTTTGCACAAGTGAAAAAGGGCAAAAATATAATACAGGAAAACCTGGTTAATTCAAAATTTCCATTTAAATCAAATTTCTTTTAATTTTAAGACCCAATAAGCAGTTTATATGCAAAAGTACATGATAATTCAAAACCCTTGATTGCAATTCTAAACAATAATTAGGCCTATATAAAATCAACATATTTGTGCCTAAATAATTTGAAAAATATATAAAAAAATGAATGTTTGTGAACAACATCATTCTTCATTTTACTTCTGACATTTCATCCAATCTCTGTTTATAGTTTTTCCTTTATCTCTGGTTTCAGCAAATGAAACACTCCATTAAAGCACTTTATTGCAGGTTCTGACCGACATTTTATGCAGATCACAACTTTCAGGGTAATGATGTGAAAAATTTGGTATCATTATGTGACACCTCATACTAGGGAATCCCAGGAAACTGAAATGGCATCAAATTAATCAATATTTTAAAATGAGTTTTTTTTTGTGTACTGATAGTATTTTGTGATTATTTTATTCAGTGCAATATTAAGATCATTATTCGTGTTTAGTTTTAAAAATAAATCTTTTGCAATTCAATTAAAAGCTATACCTTTTTTCAGCTTACCCAATAATGCTATAGATTAATAGGTATTATTAAATTCTTATACGGAATGGTACAGGTTATTTGCATTTTTATTTTAGGGCCCAAGTCGATTATACAAGGTGACAAAATAAAAAATGAGAGGCCTACATCTATTTTCAGTACAACACATTTTTGAAAATAGTAACTGCAGTTTAAAAATTTTCACATATATCTTTAATATTTTTTTCCATTTAATGAATATTATTGTATTAAATGAAAAAATATAGTGGAAAAAATAGTTTGGCCTCTGGATGTAAACCAATGTTTCAGGCTGGACTCTGGAAGGGTTAATAGAAAGTTCTTGTGTTTCCATAAATTCTGAATTAAGAGGTTTCCATTTCATGAAATTTAATTTTTTTTGGGTACTTTGAGCTTTGATGTTTACAAGACAATAAACTGTAGTTTTCTCTATATCAAATGATTATTTCTCCAGGAAGCACCCATTTAATAGCATTTGAAAATTAATCAGAAAATTAGGTATAAAAATATTCATAAAATCAAAGTTTCTTATCTTCAGCCTTCAATGTTTTCATCATACCTTTCATTCAGCTTATCTATTTTACTATTTCCCACAAACAGTGGAAACAAAAAACTTTTGAAACATGTAATAGCTTACTCCATCCAACCACCACAGGCCATTAACACATTTAGAGTAAATAATAATACAATTTGAGCAGAATTAATTTTATCTGCTGAGTATATGCTTTAATGTAGAGCAAAGAGGTCTGGATTTAAATACCATGAAATTCATAACCTATGGAAACTACAGAGGCAGTAAAGTTTCAATTTAAAAATTAATGTTGCTTATTAAAAATCAATGAGGCTAATTTTAAAAGTAACCACATCTACCATTAAAAGTATTATCTACTACCATTTAAAATTGAGAATACTAAAATACTATATAAACACTGCATTGCATGTTTGAATAAATAGCCAAATGTAGACACTCACCAATACATGCCAAACATTTTCATTTGCTCCTTCGAAAGAACAAAACCGAATGCTAACACCAAGCAGTCCTTGTCCACCCCATGTATTGGATGGTGTTATTTCAACATCTCGAACAGTTTGACTTTTACTATTGTATACTGTCATAATTAATGGACGTTCTATGTTTGCTTTCAGTATTTCTTTTAATGTATCATTATCTTGATTCTGAAAAAGAATTGAAATATTAATCAAAATTAAAATATTACACCACCACTAAAAATGCCATTTATATTATTAAACTGCTCAATAAAGCAAAATCCTGGCAAATTTCATTCAGGAGGTACACGTTAATAAAAGACAAACACCACACATCATTGCATTTGTCTTGATCGTAGTTTCTTTCAAAACTGTAACTAAGTTATAAATCAAGAATTTTTCCCTGATGATATCACTGGTCATTTCTCATTATATTTACAATTGGGGATATGAACTTCTCAATTCAGATGGAAATACTGATCAATGATCAGCTCTAGAACAAATGAATTAAAATACCTCTGAGTGCTACTTTTTGCATACAGTGGGCTAAATGGCCAGATCACAAGGACCCCAAAGACTTGGGGGAGGGGATCCACTGGATAGCTTGTTAGGTAGGGGATAGATGGTAGCCTTCCATCAAGGCCATCCAGTGTTCTTTAACATGCACAGGGTATGGTTCTCCTGTACACAGTGCCATGGCTTAAAGTCCCATCCAATGGATGACAGCCTTCCCAAGCCAATCAATTTTGCCTACTGACTGTTAGCAGGGAGTTTTTCCAGAAATAAATATCATCGCTTGCCCAGGCGAGACTCGAATCTGGGAACTGCAGATTATGAGCCTGGTGAGCTATTGACTGAGCCACTGATGACCAATGAATTAAAGGCATGTTTAGATATAATTGAATATCTGCTAAAGTTTTGTTGCAAGTTGAAACTGGTAGTCTTATTGATGTTCTTTAAAGAAATTTTGTAAAAATAACTGAAAATTGTGGTTAAAAATTAAAGAGTTGGGTTGTTTTTACCTCTGAGAGGCACTTTTTTTTTGCACACAATGGTCTAAATGGCAAGTTGCAAGGACCCTAAAGGCTCAGAAAAGGTTGGGGGAGGGGATCCACTGGAACAACTGTTGGAAGACGTATGGTAGTCTCCCATTAAGGCCATGCAGCATGTTCTTTAATATGCACAGGCTATGGCCCTCCTATACATGGGATCACAGCTTAACATCCCATCTGACAGATGATGGTCTTTCCAAGCTCATCATGTCCCCTACTGACCAAGGGCAGGGTAGGAAGTTTTGCAGAGATAAATCTCAATGTTGGTCTAGATGGGAATTGAACCTGGGACCTACAGATTATGAGCATGGCATGCTACTAACTGAGCCACCACCACCCATTACAAAATAAAGACCACTCCCAGTTACTTGATAGGATAAATCAGAGAAGTATATACAAGATAAAGGAACAAGAATCTTATTGAAAATAAGCATTAAATTTTACTATTGATCTATTATACTGTGTATCATTAATAGATTGATTTATTGAATTTGAATATTCTCCACTTCTCTGGTTCACAGACCAGGGAATTACCACTCTTACGTCGATCCAATTTTTTTAGAGGAAAAATTGTTTTGAGTCAGGTGGGATAAAAACCCACAACTTCCTGATAACACCAGCCACCGATCAAGATCTCCTCTAACTGATGATATGAACATTTCTACCTACAGTACACAATTCACTTTGTCACATGAAGGCACTGTTCCAGCAATCAAGCCTAAAGCAGCAGACAACAAGAATGCCATGAAGATGGGAAGTATATTCACAAGTATACAACTGATTAAATTTGAATATTCTCAATTTCTCTAGTTCACAGACCAGGGAATTACACTCTTATGTCAATCCAATTTTTTCCTCCTGATAACATCATGTCATCAAGGTTGTGGGTTCGTATCCCACCCAGCTCAAAACAATTTTTCCTCTAAAAAAATTTGGATCGACGTAAGAGTGGTAATTCCCTGGTCTGTGAACAGAGAAGTTGAGAATATTCAAATTTAATCAATTGTATACTCGTGAATATACTTCCCATTTTCATGGCATTCTTGTTGTCTACTGTATGAGGCCTGATGGCTGGAACAGTGCCTTCATGTGACACAGTGAATTGTGTACAGTGTAGGTAGAAATGTTCATATCATGAGAGGAGATCTTGATCGGCAGCCAGTAGCTCAGTAGTCCAGAGCACCTGACATGTTATAAAGAGGTCATGGGTTTGTATCCCACCCAGCTCAAGATAATTTTTCCTCTAAAAAAATTGAATTGATGTAAGAGTGGTAATTCCCTGGCCTAGATTGATTTAGACTATGTTTAAAATTATCTTTTCAACTCATATGTATTATATACCATGAGAACATTATTTATAATATTGTTATGACAGATGAATGTGCTACAATGAACTTGTAATTTGATGTATTGTTTTGATGCTCATGTGCCTCAGCATGCAAATTACATCACCAACCATTTCGAATGAACTTAACTGAAAAATAAGGAATAAGTAGTTGTATTAAGAGGAATTAGAGTGTGAGGGAAAACATAGTTTGTCTTTGTCTGTGCATTAAAGTATAAAAAAAAAGAAATGATTTTATTTGGTATGTTTGCGGAAGATTAAATAAGTTTATTAGTGTTGATCCTGTTAGAGGACTGGTAAGAAAAAGATAGGATGTTTAGGACACTTCAAGATGTGGCCAAGGAGGTTATATGTTAGTCAAACAATCAGAACTTCTCAACTTTTCTGTAGGGAGAGTTCGTCAATTGATGCATTAGCTATATTTAGTTTATTTAGGAATTGGTAAGGTTATTCTTTATAGATTGCAGGTTTGTTCACAGATATGATTGTGTCACTTATCGACTGTTCTCTTTGTAAGAATAGTAAAAATGTGCTTTGTTCTTCTGAAAGTTTATTTTCATACTGATGAAGATTTGTGTTGGTTGACTTTAGTTTATATAAATATTTTTATTCATCTTTTGTAATAAATTCATTATTTTAGAATTATAATTGTTAAATACAATTTTTGAACTCACTCAGTTTCCATTTGTTTAATTCATAAAAATACAATGATAGCATTATTTATAATATAATCACTTTAATTATATTCAGCCTTTAGCATCTTAATATTTTGCCTGTTTTTACTCTTGCTGGCATTGTGTATTTTTTGCTTTTACTTTCTGCAATCATATTTTGACCTGTTAACATGAGAGGGTGATTTCTGTAAGAGCATGTGTCATTAGTGTTTTGAACATAGTAAAACAGGTACACAGGATTTCATGAGTTTGCATCCTACTTTCTAATTATCAATTATTTTTGCTCACTGAAAATTAATAAAATACTTCTGAAAATAAATAATTTCTCTCACTTGTCATGGAGGTTGTCTAGCAAGGAGGTAGAAGATACACTTCAGAGCATAATTGTGATGAAATCGAGACATTGGCAGAAAAATTTCAGAAAAGGAACAAACCCACTTTCTTTGGGATTTGAGCTCAGATTACTTTATTCTGCAGCAAAGTATACCAAATACACAATTAAAAAAGACCTAGTTCAGAAATTAATTAAAATAACTAAATATTCCTTGTCGTCGAGCAAATGAAATTTTTAACCTTATTCTTCAAACTATTTGCATGTTAAAGCTTTTAGGAGAAAACTCAGCTTTCCGGAGCAAGGACAGCACTCTGTCTTAATTGAAGTGACACTAGATTATGTTACGGCTGTTAAGAGCTTCTTTCCACATGTTGTGAGAGGTGATTTCAGTGTCTTAGTTGAAGGTGGGAATGGGTGAGGTCATTATTTCAATAGCCATAGGGCCTATAGTTCCGTACTAAGTGGATGCACGTGTTAGCAATGTGGTGTGTTCCCAGTCTATGGTTGCTGCATGTTGCATTGCCTGGTTGCTGCATGTTGCATTGCCAGCTTGGCAGCAGCAGTCTTTGACTTGCTTTGACCAGTAGTGAAAGTAGGCCGGTATGCGCCGGTACACTGTACCGGCAAGAAATTATCTGTCGGTACGACGTACCAGTAAGACATTTTTCAGTAGTGGCTCTGTTAATGATTTCCTTTTCAACTTAATGCTTTTTCAACCGAGAATTTCATTTTTTTAAAAGCGAACCATTTCTTTTAAGAAAAATTCATCGGTTTTTAATTACATTACTACAGTTTAACCCTTTAGATACCAAGCTGTTGAGAAACCGGATACTTGAAATTCCATTTCTGCTGACAGGGAGTGCTAGAAATTGGAAATAGTGCTTTCTTTCTTTGAATGATTAGCAAGGATATTGGGTATAGAAAGCAGAATTAGACAGACAAAGGCAACTCCAACCAGAGCCGTCTTTCGTGGAGTTGTATTAAGAGTTCACAGACAATGCACGTTCCCATCCGCTGTAGCTATCTGGGTTCAGTCTTAATCACTACCGGAGGCAGAACTGGGAAAACAGGCTGGTAAAACAAAGAAAGGATATGATCTCACTGAGACGATGAAATCCATTACACAGCAGCATGTACTTGTGGTTTTAAAAATTTCGTTTTCAAAATATATATTTATTTTTGGCTGAATGGAAAATTCTAAACATTTCTGGGAATAACGAAAGGTAGTTTAATGGGGGTGATGGGGTACATGCTTCCCCAAATTTAAGTTATGAGTTTAAAGGGGAGGATTTTTAATGCAAAATCATGGAAAAACATTTTTAAAAATTAGTTTTATCAATTAATCACCTTATATTATGCTACTGTAGTAACCATAATAGAAAAACTAATACACGTTCTTTTAATTTTACTGTCCCGCAAAAGTTGGCACATCTTTTTTTCAAACATAATTTTCACTTAGCACACCTCCCTTAATTTTAAGGCATGAAATATTTGCTATAAATTTTAAATATTAAGCAGTCCTTCCTAGCCATTTCAAAAACTGGTGGTCTGTTTCGTCATCTCCTAAACATCTGTGAGTTCTAAACAGACATGTATTCAGAGTATATACACACACTCTCCTAAACTCTACGACTGAAATTATTTGGAAGATTTAAAAAAGAATTATGGTGTATATTAACTTAAATTTTTTAATTTGAATCCAGTTATAAACTTTAACAAAAGGAAGTAAATATTATATTTTCTCTAGATAAGTTTGTTTGAATATTAAATAAAAGTTATTATACCTCTATCGCATTTTTACTTTCTTCCTCATTGCTCCTCATAAGATTAGCTTTAGGCCCTTCAAAAAATATTTTCTACCCGAGTCTTGTCGCCATTATACTACTGGGGAAAACAATTTTTGTTTTTTTTTTATTTTAGTGCAGTTAATTTGTTTATAGAGTTTGAAGAGAAAACTTCAGATTGCTGTAAATTTTCTCTTTGTAAGTAACAATATTCCAATTTTTTTTGTGTGTGTTTGATGTTAAATATTAATAATGAATGCTTTTGAAAAATCTCTTGACTGATACATATCTGTAGTCTGAGATTTTTGACATCCAAAAAAGACCCATACTCAAGGCAATTGAAATGATGAATCCTCCTCATATTTCATCAGTAGTTTATACTGAACTACCAGTTCTCTTATAACCACTATCATTTTCACTGAATTCAGCATATTTGTTAGTATTGACCCGTAGCATGTCAACGTTGTCATCTGTAAAAGAGAAGTCTAAAATAATGGATAGCTAATGATAAAGAAGATAGTTCAAGAATAAGACCCACAGAAGATTCAAAATGATTAACAAAAACCTAGTCGTTGATAACTGCCAGTTGTTAAAATTATTGAACTTGACATTGTTCTTGTGATCAAGTAGTTTACACTCTTCGCTTCAAGTTTACGGGACCTAGATTCGAGACCCTATAGGTATGGTTATTTTTTTTCTGCTGAGATCTCGCCTTCATAATAGGTCATCTAACGTCTTAAATGACAGGCTCTTATCAGATCAGTGATAAACAGCTGTTTGAGAGGTGTAAAAAAATTATCAACTAAGAATTTAATTCTCTAATGCTTTTTTTCATCATTTGCATCCCTTGGAATTTAACCTTCAGTATCAGAATTTATAGCATTTGTATACGTACTAAGCCGTCCCGTGGCCCAGTGGTTAGCGCACTTGGCTACTGATCTACGGGAGATGGGTTCGAGCCCCAGGTAAGGCATGGATGCTTGCGTTGTTTTTCTGCTGAGGTCCTGCCATCCTCACAGGCTTTCTACTGTGACGTTCTACTCAGACCTTCTATTGACAGGCTTCTGTCAATCCTCTGTGGCAAGCAGTTGCTTGAGGGGGTATTTATTTTTTTATAATACATATTAGATACACCGAGCCGTTCCAGATTCCCAAATATCAGAATCATTATAATACAATGAAATTATGATTATCAATTTGTGATAAAGATGTTTTTCCTTAGAAGTATTGGCAAAATTATTATTAACTTTTTAATCACACCAAACAATAAATTTGATATAAAAATAATGACCTCTGTGGCAAGCAGCTGCTTGAGAGGGTACTTATTTATTTTATAGCATGATTTGGGTTCTGCTTTAACGAAGAATGCTGTGGAACTGAAAGAAAAAGCCCAGAAGTTTTGCATTATACAAAAGTGAGGTTACTTTTCTTGGAATCTTTTATCAGAGTGGATTAAGGTTAGGAGAGAACAGAAAGAATTCTGCCAGGTCCACTAGACTACTTATAGTTTACAATTAGAGGCTACCTCTTTAAGGGGGAAAGAGATGAGGAGAGTTTGGGATGCAATGGTCTTCTGCATGTCGGGCTGCGGCGGTCGACCTAATAGTTGCCATTTTCACTCTGTGGTATTAGCGTTGCTGAATTGCTAAACATTTCTCATTAAGGTGAAGACAAGGTGTCTATTGTGCTCCGATCATATGTAAAGTTAAGCATGCCAACAAATACATATATCACATGTAACAGTGAAATGATTAATTTTTCTACTGCAGGAATGGCCAACCTATACATAGTACCTGTGACAAGAGTGGAAAGCTAAATGAATTTGCTTGGTACACAAGAGCATTCAACAAAATCATAAACTTTTTTTTGACAAATGTCATTCTTTTCCGACCTCATTTTGGATACGAAAACTCTGCAATTTCGTATCTATTATCGGGGATAAGTCAGAGACAAAATTTCCGTATGTAATGTAATCACTGATTAAGCTTTATAAATTTTAAAGGCTATTCCAAATATGTTATTCCAATAATGTTATTCTGAAAAAATGTTATATTTGACTTCTAAGTTTAAAATATGCAAGTTGAGTATTCAAAATTGCAATATGAGTGAAAAGTTAATTTTTTCTTTCTAAAAGCATTTCTTCAAGTACGAAAATAATTTTAAAAACATCTAAATCATATTATTTTTTTTTCATTAAGACTGAAATCCAAGAATATAATGGAATCAGCAAGTATTTAAATATATTAATATTTATTTCGCATTAAAAATCCCTAAATCATTCACTATTTGCGGAAAACATGGGAAATGAGAAAGTCTAAGAACACTGTACTTTTGTCACCACACATTTCAATTTATTAACCCCTGTAACACGACTTCACTGGAATGATCGCCTGTGTGTGATTTTCAACACATAGCTATGCTTTGAAGCGTACTGCTAAGAAATAATATCTACTTTCACCACTGGCTTATCTGACATTGTTTGATGCTCTGTGAACCTTTCCTGTAGAGAACATATGGTTTTTACAATGTAGTAGACAATTATCCAGCAAATGTAAAGGAAATCTGTATATGACTGACTTTTGAAGGAGGAAAAATTTGCCTCGGTTTCTTTTTAAAATTTTCTTCAGATTTGGAGCTGGGCTGAAAACAATTTTGAACTTTTGGGCTCTGAGTAATTTGTGGACTGATTCATATAGGACAGGAATGTAAGATATAGATCCGGCAAAGGTTACCCTCTCAGAGTTGGTGATTAGGATGAGAGCTGAAGTCTCATCTTTCAGAGTTGGTGATTAGCTTTTCAATTGTTGTTGGGTGAAAGCCATTGGATGCAGCAGTGGATTGATACTTTGAATTTCTTTTTTAAGCAAATGCTTGGCTAGATTGTAGGGACCTGGGTTCAAACCCCAGGTTAAGGCATGGATGTTTGTGTTGTTTTTCTGCTGAGATCCCTCCATCCTCACAGACCTTCTACTATGGTGTATAAACTGGCAGGCTCCTGTCAAATCTTTGTGGCAAGCAGCTGCTTGAGAGTTTTTTTTTTCATTTGATGATATAGTGAAAGCCTTATGGATGAGAGAATGGAGAGCTACAATTTTGTATGCTCGTGGGGTGCACGAGTTTGTGCATATGACAGAAATGTAGGTAGTTAGGATTTTGGTATAGTGACATCATCAAGACTCCTGCATCATCTTTTTGGATAAAAACATCCAAATAGGGGATTGCATTGTTATTTTCCTCCTCCTTTGTAAAACATATTGTAGAACAGATATTGTTGGCTGTATTTAATGAGGCAATTTTTTAATTGGTCATTGCTGCCATTCTAAATTAAAAATATATATATATATTGTCAAAATAGTGACACCACAAGATGGGTAAAATTGCTGCCAAGTTGAATAATTTTGTTTTGAGGTCTTGAAGGACAATCTCGGGCAAGATGCCGGAATGGGGTAAGCCCATAGGGCCCCCTGAGTCCTGCCTATAAATTTTGTTGCTGAACTGGAAATAATTGTTTTTGGTGACTAGTTTTAGAGTTTCATGAATGGAATTGATTTCAGGAAAAGTTTTGTGCTTCAATAATTATCTAAAATGGGGGTTCTCAACATGGGGTATGCACTAAAATTTTTTGGGGTATGCAGTGAGAGCTCAAAAGTTGCTAGAACTAGTAACAAGTCAGTGTTTCATTTCATTCCCATTGTTATACTATAACTATAGTTTTATATATCTATACAAGGGGTATGCCAGTTACATACACATTTCCAGGGGGTACATGAAGCATAAAAGGCTGAGAACCACTGGTCTAAAATAACATAGTGGCATCAAAACCTGGAATGGATGGAAATAAGACTATGTCAAGTGCGACCAATTTGCTGTTGGAATGGACAGATCCTTGAGTCTGCTGAGAAATTGTGCTGTAGATTTTATGGAAAGTGGGTGATCATAAATGAAGCTAGATAAAAATTTGGACAGATTTTTTTCTAGAAAGAATGTTGGGGATGATCTTTTGCACACTAAGGGCTGAATAATAACTTTGCATCGGGTGAAGATTAGAGGTCCTTGACAGTTGGATGGCACTGCACTGTTCTTGAGGTCCTTGGGGAGTCACTGGTTGTTTTTTAGCCTACAAATCTTGTTTTTGATGCTAGTGGTGGGATCAGCATTTAGAGGAGCTGTTTATAATTAGCATTAGATGGTCTATAATTAGCAACAGCAATAGATGGAGCTGTTTATAAAGTCCAAAACTTTCGCATCATAGACATTTTTGTTTAAAATTTTTCTCCTAAAATTTTTAACATGCAAATAGTTTGAAGGATAAATTTAACAATTTTATTGCTCAACAAGAGAGAATTTTAAATTATTTTAAATATACCGAACATTTGACTGCTGAGACAGTCTTACTAAAGATTATTACTACCAATATTAATGCATAAATTAAAATGTTTCCTGTTGTCGTTACTTTTAGTAACTGTTTTGTTAGTGTGGAAGAAATATTTCCTTTTAACCAATTTTGAAGGGCCATACTTGCTACATGAATCATCCATTATGATAGTATGCCATGTGAAGCACAGAATCATCGTCATATGGTTTATTCCATAATTCACAGAACAATACTAGTGCAATAAAGTCACAAATTGAATCATAGCACTAATGGAATGCACTGCAAGTTATGACCAAGTTTTAACTTAAAGTAAAAATAAAAATATCATTAGGTTAAAGGGTTAATATTAAATTACACTACTAAGTGTCACAAGTCAGAAGAAAAAAACTATCCTGACAATGAAATGAAGTTACTGCTATCTAATGGTTTTTTGGATTGAATTGTCTGAAATTGCCTTGATTTAAATACTACATACCAAGCGTGTATTGCCTACTGCTACTATGAAGTCAAAAAATGCTTCCAAGCCAGCTTTATATCCAGGAGAATTATCTTGAACCTGCAAAAGTAACAAGTACAACAATACTTAAAATTAGAAATACTGTATTTTTTTCATGCACAGAGCACATTTTTAGCTACTTGTATATGTTTTAATAATAAAAATACATGTTTTAAAACTTAAAAGTTATATTATGGCCTAGTGCTGACATTCCATTAATAAATTTTCCAATAGTTAATTCTATTGGTGATAGATAGGTGAGCTAGTACGTCAATATGCACACAGCTGTAGAAATGCATCGTGGCAGTACCTGTTTATGTTTCACACCACACAGCTGTGTCGATAATCAAAAATTATTCACAGTAGAGATAGTTATTTGAGTGCTGCAGGAGTGCACACATAATGAACTATGCACTACAGTTAAATTTCTATGTGTCAAAAACAGTGCTGTAAAGATATCTAACAAAAAAATGTTGCTTATCATACATGGTAAGAAGTGTTTATCTCATGCAGCTGTTTGCCATTGGTGCAGAAATTTTGAGCAACATCAGACAGAAGTTCAGAACAAGACTAGATCTGGATAACCAACTTTTAAATCAAACAGTACATTGGGGAACAAGTGAAAGCAATGGTGAGTAGATGAATGCCTTCACATCATTGATGTAGTGGAAACCTCGGGAGGTTCACATGGACTGGACCATCGCATTCTTCAGGACTCTAGTTTTAGAAAGTGTATACAAGGTGGGAACTGGAGGTTATATACTAACATTTTCCCAATAAAACATGTTACTTATGCTCAGAGGAACTGTCACAAGTTATGAATCCTAGATCATTTCCCACATGAATCAAAATATTCATGAATGCAATGGAACATTGGTTTTTCCTGTATAAAAAAAAAATTACAAAACTTTAAAACTTTATCATCAGCAGGAAAGGTGATGCAAATCTTCTGGAATGTGCAAAGCATTATCATTGTTCATTTCCAGAAGCTTGGAATACCATTAATGCTGCATGATACAGAATCATTTTCCCTGAGTTATGGATGTAATTCACAAGAAATAAGCTTGTGCTAAAGCCTTGTAGTATGGTACTCTTACAGGATAATGCAAGACCACATAGTGAAATGCAAGAAACCAATACAACCATGGGGTGAGGTGAATCCCCCTCATAATCTGAACTCAGACCTGAGTGAGTTCTCTACTTGTTCAGCTGGCTGAAACATCATGGTGGCAGATGTTTTGTGGATGACAGAGGTTTGCACAACAGTCCATCTTCAGCTATGATGACAATCAAAAACTTTCTATACAACAGGATACCAGGCCTTGAAGTACAGGATGAATATATTGAAAAATAAGCTCTGTATTTCATTGTCTCAGTGGCGTGAATTTTGTTTAACTTTGTACACTTACACTGTTTTCATTCAGCAATTGAGTGGCCAATATTAATTATACACACAATTTTATTTTTTATTAATATTAATTATAATTACACAAATATTATTAATATTAATTATACACAGTTTAATATTTTTCTCCATTTAGTTAATAGCTAACTTAATAAAAAATTAACTATTCTTCAAATGTCAAGAAGTATGGATTAATGTGAATAAAATGTTGAGTTGTTTAACCTCTGAGCAGCACTTTTTTGTAACCAATCGGCTAAGTGGCCAAGTATCACAGACCCCAAGAGCTCAGAGAAGGTTGGGGGGAAGGGGCCTAATGGGCCTATGGTTAGGAGACAGACTTCCATGAAACCATCCAGTGTGTTCTTTAATGTGCACAAGGTCTTTCCTGCATATGGGAGCCACAGCTTTACATCCTAACTGACAGACAGCAGCCTTTTCAAGCTGAATAGAATGTGATTAAAATTTTTTGAGTGAATGAATCTTTATTAGAACAAATTAGTTACAAATGTTATTTAGAATAGTAAATAAATCTAACACAGCTACAGGGAATATTACTTTAATACACGATTTAAGCTATAATACATTCTAAAGTTCATAAAAATATTCAATCAAAGAATGAGGTGTGCACGAACAAGGTTTGGTGCAAATACCATACTATTAAGCCGAAAGGCCAGAACCACCATCGCATTTACCATACCTAGGTAGTAAATACCCAGACTATCTTTAACTCATATTTATAAACCTTTGAGATTATTCAAAGGGAATATAGAGTAATGACAAAAGGTAGTTACCAGATGTAGTTAGCTGGCACAATGGCATTGGATGTCAACCTTTGCCGGATGTTAAAGTCAGCATGATGTTCACTGTTGAGCACATATTTTCCAATCATTGCCAGTCCATGTAGATACACAGCTTGATGTTAAAGTTGAGCCCAAACATTATGAGATTGGTAAAATGCATTGCCCCCTCAGGATATCATAGAGCCAGCAATGTTTTTAATCTTTTAGATTTAAAGTGCATTGTATAGTTATGTTTTTTAAAGTTTTAAAGTCATTCATGTAAGTTTGAGTGTCATGCATGGTAGTGTTGATATATATCATAGTCAGCACAGTGAAGTAGTAATTTGCAATAATTGAGAATGGACTATTAATGCTGTCAACGATCTATAAGATTGCTTGAACATCTGCTAACATCAGCTGTTAAATAGCAACAAGGATTTCCTCAAATGTGCTTTACAACTGCTTCAACATCAAGCTGTATATCTACACAAACCAGCAATGATTGGAAAATATGTCCTCACAGTGAACAACATCATGCTGACTTTAACATCCAGCAAAGTTTGACATCCAATGTCATTGTGCCAGCTAACTACATCTGGTAACTACCTTTTGTCATTACTCTATATTTCCTTTGAATAATCTCAAAGGTTTATAAATACAAGTTAAAGATAGTTTGGGTATTTACTGCTTAGGTTATGGTAAATGCAGTGGTTCTGGCCTTTGGGCTTAATAGCATGGCATATGTACCAAACCTTGTTCATGCACACCTCATTCTTTGATTGAATATTTTAATGAACTTTAGAATGTATTACAGCTTAAATCGTGTATTAAACTAATATTAGAATACTAACACATAGTATTAAGTACCTGCTACCCATTACATTTATTCCATGAACAATTATGAAGTTAACTTTCAAGTGCAATAATCAAATCACTATTACAAATTATTGCCTTTATACACTGGGCTACTGCAAGAAAACAAATTTACTTGCTTCATTGTTCACAGGAAATAAGAATAGTAATCATAAATTTCAACTTTACTTTTCCCCAATGTTTTCAATGTATAAGAATAAAGGCATTATTTTCCAACAAACAAATGAAGAATACTGTAAATGAAACACACAAACTACTTTGCAAAAAACCCACTAGAGATGAATAAAAAATAATCAAGATAAATAAAAGATTTTTAATGCATTGACATAATTTAACATGTGGGTTGAAAAAAAATATAGGTGACAATCACATCGTTAAATGGGAGAAATTTTAACGTTAATATATCAAAAAATATTTTGTGGAAAAATTACGCTGACATAGATTTGTAAGTACATTTCACCATAAACTTACAACACCTTAAACTAGACAGAATATATTAAATATTTCAAAAACCCAAAGATTACAAAAATATCCAATTTTAGGCTATCTTTACTATTCGATTTCTTCATAAAAGAGAAAATTTTATTATGAACACAAACAAGAGTATTCTAATGAGAAAAAAAATAAAAAAAAAATTAACTGGCATGCAAAATTACACATTTTGTCATGCAATAATGAAAACTTAAGTATTGTTCAGTTCTGTCCTATACAGGCATTTTATTTTGAAACAAAACTATGCATACAAAATTATTTCGTTGCCAGTGGACCATCCCTTGTCAGTACAATTTTTTTTTTAAGCTGGCAATCCTGTTAGTGGCACTGTAAGGTGTTGCCACTAGTTGGCAGCATGGTGGGGCTGCACCCCATATGTAACTAATTATATATATATAACATCATCTGATATTACATCTCCATATATAACATCATCATCTGATATTACATCTCCATATATATCATCATCTCCTGATATTTCTGAATGAGAGAGAGATCAAGGATTTGTTGTTGTGTCCTTAAACTCTAGTTAAATTATTGAGTTCAGTTTTCTGTTTTTTTGGTCCAATAAATTTCCATGGTAATGTGGGTGGGAGGGTGATAGATTTTATAAGTGCAAAAATGTTCTATATTTTGGAACATTACCATTTGCAACATTAAGCTGAAAATCTGCAGGTGGGGTGATGATTTCAGAATTTTCATAATCTGGTTGCTGTTCTGCTGTTTTTGTAAGGGTGGTGTTTTGCCTATTTAGTTGTCTGTTTTATGTTCTTTCATATGCATTTTAGTGGCCCCTGTTCACCCAAAGTATGGTTTTCCTTTTTGTTGTCAAGTATCATTGATATTTCGTAGACACTTCTAATTTCTTCCCTGTATTTTTTTATTACATTTAATATGGGAGTAGCACTGGCTACAGGTACTTTATACCCTCACAGTTTCATTATATGCATGGTATCAACTAACCACAGTACATTCAGTATGTTTTTGGTAAATTTTGGTTCATCAGCCACACCTTTTTGTTTTGAAGTGGGCTGCATTGCTTGGTTTATTATAATTACACAAATAATGTGTTAGTAACAGAGGTGAGCTGTTTTGCCCCTGAGTGGCACTTTTGTGTACAAAATGGGCAAAATTACTGGGTTATGGAGGCCCCAAAGGCTCAGAGAAGGTGACCTACTGGACAGATGGAAGTCTCTCGTCAAGACCATCCAACGCGTTAACATGCACAGGGTATGGTTGTCATAAACAAGGACTATGGCTTTATATCCCATCTAACAGAAATCAGCCCATTGAAGCCCACTGGTTGTTTCACCTTCTGAGGGCACTTTTTTTGCATACAATGGGCTAAATGTTCAGGTTACAAGGACCCTGAGCACTCTGAAATGGTTGGGGGAAGGAGACTCACTGAACAGCTGTTAGTATACATGGTAACCTCCAATTTAGGCCATTCAATGTGTTCTTAAATGTGCAAAGGGTATGATTCTCCGAAACAAGGGACCAAGGCTTAACATCCCATCCGAAAAAGGGCGGGGAGTTTTGCAGAGATAAATCTTAATGCTAGCCCAAGCAGAACGAACCTGGGAACTGCAGATTCCATGACTTGTGCACTACTTACCAAGTCATTCCCCCAAGCCCAGTGATGACATCTTTATACTTTAATATCTGTATACAATATAACAGCATATACACTAAATATGACACTTCTTCATTCACAGAGGGGAAGACCACAGAAATGATCTTTCTCAGGATGTTGTTGCTTATCTCATTAGAGATGTTTTAAAAAAGCATTAAAATCCTACTGATTATAAAAATACCTTCAAGGCTTTAAAGCTTAGACCATCATTTTCTTTACTCAAGATTTCTAAAGGATTCAACTATCATTGACTTACTTTATTACCTGTATTGTTTTTTATATCTGTATACCTTTTATTTTTATACTGTTGTAATATGATTTATTTATTTTGCATTTTTGCTTAATTCATCAAAATGGAATCAGCTTGTTTTTTTTTTGCCTACATTATTATTAAAATTAATGAGATAAACATTGAGTATTCCAAATACAGATGAATGGGCTTAGTCCATGATTGCTGCATCGTAATTTCATGGTAATGTGGTAAAAGTTTATCAACTAATGAGATAAACATTGAGTATTCCAAATACAGATGAATGGGCTTAGTCCATGATTGCTGCATCATATCAAATTATGTCCTTTTCAGTTCGGGGCGGGGGTGGCTCAGTCGGTAGCGCGCCAGGCTCGTAATCTGTAGTTCCCAGGTTTGAGTCCCAACTGGGTCAGCGTTGAGATTTATCTCCGCAAAATTCCCCGCCCTACCCACGGTCAGCAGGGGACACCGATGGGCTTGGAGAGGCCGCTGTCAGTCAGATGGGACGTTAAGCTGTGGCCCCATGTGCAGGAGAGCCATACCCTGTGCACGTTAAAGAACACGCTGGATGGCCTTGACGGGAGGCTACCATCTGTCTCCCAACAGCTGTTCCAGTGGGTTCCCTCCCCCAACCTTCTCTGAGAATTCGGGGTCCATGTGGCCTGGCCATTTAGCCCATGGTGTGCAAAAAAGTGCTGCTCAGAGGTAACCCAACCCTTTTCAGTTCTTGGAAAGAAACCAGTTGTTAATAACCATGGTTTAAGAATGGTTCAAAGCACTCTTCTGCCAATCAAAAGTGAGCATTTAAAGAATATGGAGTTTGAGGACAGGTCTGGATCTACGGGGGGATTCATAAATCACAATCGAGCCAGAAAAATGGCAGAGGGGAGGGGGGCAAGAGACAAGATTTCCAATGAAGTATAACATTTCCCCCCATTTCACAGGTTAATTTTTTTTTTGAAAAATGCATGGAATACAAATAAGTTTAATAATTTTTTGCCTTTAGGTATGGCCAAGTGGTTAGTGCGCTTGGTTACTGATCTAAGGGATCTGGATTCAAGCCCCGAGTAAGGCATAGATGTTTGTGTTGTCTTTCTGCTGTGGTCCAGCCATCCTCACAGACCTTCTACTATGGCATATAAACTTAAAGGTTCCTGTCAGACCTCTGTGGCAAGCAACTGCTTGAGGGGGTATTTATTTTTATTTTTAAATGGACTGGCAGCAAAAAATTTATTTCATTCTCCAAAACTTCTATTTGGCACAGAAAACCAAAAAAAAAAAAGAAATTGCTCTATGATGCCTAGATTTTTAATATATTATTTGCAGTCCAACTGCAAACAATTCAACTCAAAATTTCATCATTATCCTCCAGCAGCCATGGGCTATGGAGGTCCAATCAGACCGTGCAGTTTAGTACTACAAACATATCTGTCCTGAACTATATCTGCTGCATCTGGCCACTGCACACCAATTCTAACAAGGTCCTGTTTGACATTGTCTGCTCACCGCATCCTAGGTCTCCCCCTCCTTCTGAGGCTTTTGGGCACACTGTTCATAACCCTATTAGCCAATCTATAATTATCCATATGGGCAACACGGCCAAACCAGCAGAGTCTCTCTCTGCACAATATGCTGCTTAAAGGAGGTTGCAGACTCCTTTGCCTAACCTCATCATTAGTTACAAAGTTGAACCACTTAATGCCCAAGATACTGCGTAAGCATCTAGAATCCAAAGTATCTAGTTTCCTGTTATCTTGTTTACAAAGTGTCCAAGTTTCACTACCATAACTATCCTTAGAAATAACCAAACTATTGTACAGTCTAATTTTAGTCTTTAGGTGTGTATGCCCATTTCTCCACACTCTCCATAGATTCTTAAAAGTCCCAGCAGCAATTCCTATTCATCTGTTAATCTCATGCCACACATCACCAGTATCTGTTACATAGCTCCCAAGATAACTAAACTGTGACACCTGCTCAAGACTGCAACCATTCAGATTAACTGAATCACAGCCTGCCTGACCAATTTTCATCAATTGTTTTCTCTCTGTTTATAACCAAACCTACTCTACTAATAATTTCATCAACAGCCCAAATGAAAGAGTTCATCTCATTAACATTATTTGCCTAAAGGGCTAAATCATCAGCATAATCTAAATCAGAAATTTTCGTATCTCCAGACCATTTAAAGCTAAAATCTTTCCCTTGAAGTGAATTTTGCATAACATAATCAATAACCAAGCTAAAGAGAAAAGGAGACAAAATGCACCCTTGTCAAACACCAGAAGTAATGCTAAACCAATTGCTACAAGCCTTACCAACCTCGCACACAACTCAGTGTTATTATAGAGAGCTTTCATTATGTTAATTAACTTATGTGGTATGCCATGATTTCACAATCAACCACAATTATGACGATCAACAGAGTCAAAAAGCCTTTTTGAAATCAACAAAGCTAGCAACCAAAGGTTTCTGAAACTCTAAACATTTCTCAAGAATCTGCCTAAGTGAAAATATCTACACATCCCCTACCACTTCTGAATCCACATTGCTCATCATGCAATTGCCCGTCAACCAGATTCTTAATTCTATTAAGCACAATCATGCAAAGAACTTAGGTATGATTTAAACACAGCTAACTAGAATAAAACTGTAATAAAACAATAAAGCTCTTACATTCAAAAAGCACAGAGTATCATCCATGTGAAGTGCATAGTATATTACATGGAAGTTGGAACCATATCCTTATTTTTCAACATTGCACTTTCTTACATATTAGGATGTAAGTATTATTACTGAACTATCTAAACTGTTAATAAAAGTGGCAGACTTACAATTAAAATATAGTAAAAGGTTGCCTAGCCTGCATCATGGTGACTCTGAGCAACATGTTTCACTGTACCCACATCTACAGCATCATCAGGCTCAGTGTGAAAATCCTTCAGATTTGGCTATTTAAGCTTGTCTCACCTCCAACGTCACTGCTATGTAAGTATCAGACGTTGAAGCGAGAATCGCTGTTTAGTGAAATCCTACGTGTTAGACCACATCTGCACGTAATAATTCGTGCGCTAAGTATTATGTATGATTTAAACACAGCTAACTAGAATAAAAGTTTAATAAAACACAATAAAGCTGTTACATTCAGATAGCATAGAATATCAGATCCCAATTATGTGAAGTGCATAGTATAATAATAACTATGCACTTCACCTGTCCATCTGGTCTCACCTGTCCATTTGGTGGTCTTATACCATTTTAAAGTTCTTCAAATGATCAAAATCTCTGAAATATACAGTAGATAGTGGTTGGTATGTCTTATGATACAGCAATCCATGACCAATTTGCTTGCAATCATCTATTATGTGTTAATAAATTTTAGCTGTGTATCTACTTTTTGTGGTAAAACCTTATTTGCCTTCTAATAAATTATTATTTCAGCTTATTTTTAGACTTTTTTATATGAGGCTATCTTGATTGTTCTACCAGCCAGTAATACTTCTACTTAAGGGATATCTAGAGGCATATTCAAGGCTGTTTGACATTTCACATACCCATAGGCACACAAAGCAGTAGTACTCCTTTATGTATTCTATTTTTATTACTTTAAAATACATATTACTTTCATAACCGTGAAGGAAATAATGTAATTCAAATGGATGCTTAAATTACCAAATACACACATTATACTGTGGTATAGTGCTTAGTATTCTTGCCTGCTAAGCCAGTGGCCATGTTATTGTGGAAGTATTTATTGTATGAGAAACTAGGGTATGCAAATTAAAGCTTCAAGGCTATCTGTCTTTTGTTTTATTAAAAAAAACTGTAAAAATCAATGTAATAAATTAACCCTTTTATTCACTCTTGAGTATACTTAAAGGCAAGGTTCCTTCCATCCATTGTCACATACCAGAATTAACTCAATGTAATGATTTCTGGCCGTCCCATGGCCGAGTGGTTAACGCGCTTGGCTACTGATCTAAGGGACCTGGGTTCGAGCCCCGGGTAAGGCATGGCTGTTTGTGTTGTGTATCTGCTGAGGTCCTGCCATCCTCACAGACCTTCTACTATGGCATATATACTGACAGGCTCCTGTCAGACCTCTGTGGCAAGCAGCCTTTGTGCTGCTTGAGGGGGTATTTATTTATATTTATTTATTATTTAGTGATTTCTGTGAAATCCCATGTTTGTGTTTTTTTGAGCCTTGTAATTGACATTCCTGACTATTTTAAAGTGTTTTAATAAAAAAAATTTGAAGGCAAAACTTTGGAATATTACATTATTATTTGCCAAGATAATGTGCAAATTAAAAGGTTGATAATATACGCAACATATAATTTAAGAAAATCAAAATGCAATAACATTTAAAAGCCAAATTATTAATTTTCAAATTAAAACATTTTTCTACCTTTTTTTTATCTGGGAATGAACAAATTGCATAAGATTATCAAAAATATTAGGACACTTCCATGTTGAAAATGAAAGCTATATTCTGAGCTCCCTAATTATAAAATAAGCCTTTTACAGCAAAATGTTGTAAAATATGAAAAATCTTTAATTTTTTTTTTTTCTTCCAAATCTTCATTTTGTAGCAACACTATTTAAAAAGCTGTGGAAACTGAAGCATTTTACTCTTAAGTGCCCAAAGAGGGTTTTAAGTTTTATAAAATTAGGCTTAAGTAGCATTCATTTTAATTTTAAACTGTATTGTTTTATTATTCAGAATATACATCCATTAGTCACTGCAGGGTAAAATTTAGTTGCTTTTCTGCTAAAGTTAAAAAAATATTGGCCACAATTGCATACATTTTGACAGATCTGAAAATATTAAGGGTTAATAGCAGTGTTATTAGTCATAAGAATTTATCTCATAAGTTGTAAAAAATTGTTTACTACAATAAATATAATTTAAGGCTTTTGTATTATATCATTTTTAGTTTCCATTAATCATGAAACAGTGTTGAGGACAAGTGAAACAGCAACATCTGCTGTCAAACACTTCAGCTTTAGTAACTCTTTAAACATTAATGAATTGTGTTTAAAATTGATATTTTGACAAATTTGAATTCTATATCATTTTACTATGAAAAGCTTATTTTTAAAGCTATGGAACTTTAACCCTTTCATTACCATATCAGCCCAAAAGGGCCAAGATTTTAAATGGACTCATTCAATCAATGCCATTCCTTCCTCTTCATTACCTCCTACCTGCAGTTTGGGCCAGTATGGTAGTGATAGGGTTAAAGGGACCTGTGTTCGTGCCCTGGGTAAGACAAGGATGTTGGTTGTATTTCTGCTGAGGTCTCGCCTTCCTCACAGATCTTTTCTATGGTGTATTTAACTGACAGGCTCCTATGAGACCTCTGTGATAGGCAGGTGCTCGAGGTTCAGGTTTTAAGAGAATAGTTTTTGGGGAAACATGTACAGCAGGTTTTCAGAGGATTCTGATGTAAGGTGTGAGAGTGGATAAATTTTTGGCAAAGGAATGTTCAAAGTGTTTGCATGTGGGAGTGAACATGGAGGTTGCAATAGGCACATGTATCTCCTCAATAGTAGTTTGAAATGATGAATTGTGTGGCTATTATTAGTTATGTATATTATAATACAGTCGAACTTGGATGTAATGAGCACAGAAATAACAAGATCATGGCTGTAATGAGCAAAAATCCATAACAATTTTATGTATATTTCCATAAAATTGTTCACTTTGATAATGAGCGTACTACACGGATATACTGTACAAATTTTGGTAGATTGGACCAAATTTGGTAGATGGAAACATGCAAACATTCTTAATTGCTCAGGTAGTCAGATATAGTACCCAATTCTTGAAATAGACAAAAATGAAATGGGTGACAGCTCTTATGACCATCTGCATTGGATTATGGGCAAGTTTATGACCTAAACTTGTCCTTAGGGACTGTTATTACTCTACCTACCTCTCGTGTCTAGCCTCCGGCCCTGCTCCCCCATTACACCTAAGCACTGCCACAAGTATAAAATCAGTTAGAAACCAACCCTTCCATTGGAACCAAGTCTACTGACAAAGGAAACTCTCTCGATTTACAAAAAAAAAAAATCGAAATTATTTGTGAGTTAGAAAGTAGTGTGAAAAATGTTGAAGTGTGTCGAAAGTTTTCTTTGTCTTCTTCAACAGTATCAACATTGTGGAAGAATAAAGATGTTTACATATCGGCACTGGAAAACAACATAACCAAAACGAAAAAATTTAAAAAGTGCAAACTTACAAATATCAGTGAAACATTGCTTCAATGGTTCATTGCAAATTTTAATTCACTACAAAAATTACGGAAAAATAAATTGTGTTTAATATTAAGTGTATTGCAGTTTATACAAGCACATTAATACAAATAATATGTAGGTAAGCAATTATATTATTTTTTCCCTCTAATATTTCTTTTGTTTTTTGAATCTATCTTTATAGCAAGATACTGAGAATTAAAAAATACAGAGGTAGATTTAACTCATCACTTGATATCAAGAGCGATGGTTATAATGAGGAAATTTTGTTGGTTCTCTGGTGCTCGTTATAACTAGATTTGACTGTATTTATTAGTGCATTTTAGTGTTTTTTTTTAACATTATTTTTCAATGTTATTAATGATTTATTGAGAATATCTGAAAGCATTTGGTGGCTTTTTATATAGAAATTTTGTATGTTGTAAAATTATTGGTGTGGAAAAATGACAGTTTTTAACCCTTTAACGCCCAAGAAATCTGAGAAAAATGTAGAGGATAGTAAAGGCAAAGAAACAGCACTATTCGGACTAGTCCATTTGAAAATCTCTGCCGTTTTGGGCATTAAAGGGTTAATGGAGGCAGGAAGATTAAAGAAGATTTCAGGGGAAGGTGTATGAGAAATATGAAGTATTTTTTAATGGATAAAAGGCAGTCTGTAGTTTTTTACTGCTTAATTCAGTGTGCTTATAAATAAAATAACCCCCTCCAGTAGTTGCTTACCACAGAGATCTGACAGGAGCCTGTCAGGTCCTGAGGAGGTATTTATTAATATTTCTGGTTATAAATATTAACTGTGATAGTTCTTAATATATTTAATTATATAATTGAATATTTGGTTTTTAGGGTTGTTTTACCTCTGAGCTGCACTTTACACACAATGGGCTAAATCACAAGGACTCTGAGGACTCAGAAGGCTGGGTAGAGGGGAAACCTGGGCAGCTTTAGGAGACATGGTAGCCTCCTGTCAACGCCATCCAGTCTGTTCTTTAACATGCACAGAGTATGGCTCCCCATGCATGGTGCCACAGCTTTACATCCCATCCAACAGATGGCTGCCTTTCAAAGTCCATTGGTGCTCCCTCTAATCAAGAACAGGGAAATTTGAGGAGATAAATCTCAACACTGGCCCAGGTGGGACTTGAATCGGAGAACTGCAGATTACGAGCTTGGTGTGCTACCAACTGAACACCTCCAATATTTGCTCTTAATGTATTACTATTTCTGATTAAGAAGTTTAACCCTTCCATTATCTAGGTCACATATATATGTTGACAGAATCTGAAATGAGAGTGAGGATGTTTATATCCAATTTTTGTACAACAAAAATTTTTTTAATTTTGTAACCAATTTTATATCCAATTTTTGTAACAAAAAATTTCAATTAAAAAAAAATAAAATTGCAGTTTGAAATATGCTTTTATATATATATTATAAAAAATACATTATTTAGGCTTGAGAAACAATATTTTATTCATTTGATGCATATTTTATTAAACTAGGATATAAGTAATTTGCTAAAACCATCTAATTACCATTTGTTAGACCTGATATACAATACTGCTGATTTATCAACATTAATCTATGCTGAAGTAACACCCTGATTTAAGCTCACAAGTTAGATTTGAACTATTATCAATAAATTTTTGCTTAGATTTCAAAAATCTCCTGAAAATTAATAAAAAAAACTGCCATTTTTAAAAATGGAAAATTTTGGAAGCAATTATGAAGTACATAGGTACTTTTTTTTTCTTTCGTCCTACACTACTTCTGTCTTAAACCTATTTCAATATTCCTAGAATTATTTTCATCATTTATATCATTTATCCAGAGATAATTATTAGGAAGCTGCCTTCAGCATCACAGAAGAGAAGTAAGTGCCATGACCCAGTTTAATTGCTCACATGTGCTCTCAAGTGGCTACATAGTGGAATATACATTGAATAATGTCATCATGCATATATTTAGTATTTATACTTTTATATTAAAATCTTCATTTTCATTTCTATACATTTATTTTATTTCCATAAATTATCGATCATTTGGTGAGCTGATCTATCAATGTTTCAGAGTTATGCTACATCGGATGGCCAGCTTACAAGTTGTTGTGCATATTTTAACATCACATTAGGTTATATGTTAATTTTCCTATTATTTCTTTCTTTTCCAGTAAGAAAATTTTGATCTTGCATTGTGTTATGAAATTGAATGAGGTCTTTGAAATGGACTTCCCTAGCACCAAATCAGTCCTCATGTGAGAGTACAATTTTGACAAAGGTTTTTACCCCCCTCCCCCACACACACTCTCCTCAAAATACTCACTAAGTGCATTTCACTCCCCCTTGACAAAATTTCAATTTTTTTTAAACTTTCTAATGTTTAAGTTTATATTGAATGGTTTTAGAAGTCTTTAGCCCCAACCATTATAAAAGCATTTACCCCCTCAATATCTTGGTTGTACCACTCCGACGATATACTTTTTTTTTGTTCTGGTGCACTAACTTTTCAGCACTTAGACAAGACCCAAACATTCAATATGCAAAGAAAAAAAATCATGATATTTAGTAAAAAAAAAAATACAGCTAAGAATGTGTTCCTCCATTTCAAAAAAAGGATAAAAAATTCCATTAACGTGAGCAATCCAAGTCACTTGGTCTAACACTGGCCATGTTTCAAAATATACCACACTGAAAAGAATCATTAAAAGAAATTAAAATGTTTCAGGTAAATATTATATTTGGCAAGAAATTTCCTTTCAATTAATATACAATATAACTATTTTTTTCATCATGCTTTCCAACATTAAGCCTCAATTGCATAGTCAGATCAATATTTTTCACTATATCACTGTGAAAATGTCTTGTTAAAATTAATATGCTTGTAAATTTGTTTTATTTCCACACAATTTGGCATTAAATTCTATTTAATTTGGAATATAACATAACCTATTTCTGTTGATTGATTATTTTGTTTTTTAAATTTTAAAATCAACTTGTTTATCTGACTCAGCACAATTGACAATAAGCCTGGGCTTTTCTCAAAGTATGGTACCAAGAAAAAAATTATAAAAAGAGAGAAATTTTCTTGTTTGAAGAAATTTTTTTGTTATTCAGAAATAAAAAAAAAAACTTTCTATTCACATGCATTTTAATCCTTAATATGTCAGCTTCATAGACAGGAATTTACTCTGGTGGCTAGGTTAATTTTGAGATGTTTTAAGGAGAAATAACTAATAGGCATAATTGGTTGTGTCCTATACCAAAATAAAGAATACTTCATTGCAGATTTTTAGAAAATAAAATATTTTTTTATTTTAATAACAATTTTTAAAAACAATATAAAGAAAAATTTTGTTGGATTTGAACCTCATTCTGAAAAAATTAATGAACAGAATATGACAATATCTTAAATGAAGGAGCATTTAATTCTACGTAATAATATATAGATTTTCCTAAAACATTCTAACAAACAGCAAAACATTTTAAAAACTGCAATACTTAGATATATGCATTCTTATAAAATGATGCATATATCTTTAATTTAAAAACATCCATTTTTACCAGCTTCCTTTTGATGCAATTCCATAGGATTAAGAAAAAAGTCTAATGGCAACAGTTCAACGAATGTTTTGCATGAAACCATGGCTGTTTGTGTCGTTTTTCTACTGAGGACCTGCCATCCTCACAGACCTTCTATGGCATATAAACTGACAGGCTCCTGTCAGACCTCTGTGGCAAACAGCTGCTTGAGGGGGTATTTATTTTATTATTTTTTTTAGTTTGGAAACATCACCAGAATGAAGAAAACAACCAAACACTCCAAAGCAAAATGAGGTCACAAAAATGGCTGCCATAGCAGCATAACATTATTTTTTTTTTACAACTTTACAGAACATCTAAATAAACAGACTTTTTATTATCAAATTTAATTCTTAAATATTCAGGATTAATTATAAAATATCTTAAAAATGCTTGATTGCTTAGAGTAAAAAAATGAAAACTTGAAGCAGTTCCTATCAGATACAAGACTGAATTTTGCTCTGGGAACTATAGTATCTTTGTAGTGTTAAAGATTATTTCTTTCTTAACCTTTTAATAAATTTTTATTGCATTGCCAGATGCATTTTCTTTTTACTACATGACACTAAAAACACCTCCTATTAAAGTAAAAGCACTAGTCTTTTTGTTAAATATTTTATCTTTCAGAAAATCCAGTATTAAAGGCAGATTAATTTCACATACAACGTAATTCCTTTCATTCTGTTTGTAAACCAATTTTTCAGGCTGGATATTTGATTTATATTGATTTTTAATCACTGAAAATGTTGGGCAATATATTAATTAATCTAATTAAATGTTGTGATGTCCCATGGCCGAGTGGTTAGCATGCTTGGCTAGTGAGCTATGGGACCTGGGTTCGAGCCCCGGGTAAGGCCTGGATGTATGTGTCGTTTTTCTGCTGAGATTCTGCCATCCTCTGACCTTCTACTTTGGCATATAAACTGACAGGCTCCTGTCAGACCTCTGTGGCAAGCAGCTGCAGGGGGTATTTATTTTTTTTTAATATTGCAGGTTGGAATGATGGTGGGTATGTTTATTTTTTCTTTGATTCTATTATTTAGTTTTGGGGGTTGTTTTATTATGCACATAAACAGTGCATTGTTTCTAATTTTCTTCTCTTTTAGATATGTTGTCTATGATGAGATTTACTTCCAGGGGCTTTTTCATAATGCAGATGGCTTTCATTTGACACAACTTGTTGCAATCAATTTACAGACTGGGGAGATAAAATGGAATAAACTATTTTAACAAGCACATAAACTGACAAATTATGAATGAAAGCAATAACGAAGGTAGATATGTCACATATACTCAGTAATGATGCTTCATTTTTATCTTCTGGTATTTCTTACTGCAAAAATTTTAAGTTTGGATTTAGTGTTCAATGATCATGGAATTTAGCTTCCTTTTCACTCATTATCTGATCTTTAGCATTTACATTTGTTTTTAAATCTAGAGTAATCGACATAATGCTTTATACTTTTCAAAACTATCAGAACTGGGAGGTGTTGGATTGTTTTACCTTTGAACAGCACTTTTTTGCCCATAATAGGCTAAATGACCAGGTCACAAGGGCTCAGAGAAGGTTGGGGAGAGGGGACCCACTGGGTTACTGTTCGGAAACACTCTCTCACAGACAGGAAGTAGTGTAGACATGTGCATTGGACTTTACCTGCACAAAGTTCCTGAATTCGGACCTCAACAATTCAAACTGGCTAGATTATTCCAATTTTGTCATTCTACACACTACCTCAGGCACAGAACTTGCATTGTCTGGTTATGGCTCTGGAGAGATGTGTTTAGAGATGAAAATATATTGGCTATATAAATTTCTGATTATCACATTTTGAAAATAGAAATTTTTATCTATTCAATATTGTAGAAACCTGTTCTGAGAATGCACACTACTAATACATATAAGTTAACTCTTGTATCTGGTATAAGGCACGGATGTTTGTGCTCTTTTGGCTGAAGTCTGTTTGTTCTCTTCTGGCTATCCTCATAGACCTTCTATGCCGTATTACTCTAGCAGGCTCTTGTCAGACCTCTGTGGCAAGCAGCTGCTTGAGGGAAAATTTGTTCTTTATTTATAACATAACCTACTTCAGCTGCGTTAGTTTCATGATTAAAATTGTAAAATCCAAATGCCTGCCGATTTTTTCACATAAGCCCTTTCCAGTGCTTCTCCCCCCCACTTCTCCAGCCACCAAAAATTTTTAATTTTTTTTTAACTACCCATTTCTTCCATTGAAATATTTTAAAGCAGTAATTGCCACGCCTGTCGTTGCCACAGTTAAGCCTACTTACTTCTGAAGACGCTACTTACTCTTAAAACATGATAACCTTCTGTTCCACCGCCAGGAACTAGCGTGCTTTCTCCGCTGCCCATATTGGGCTTTTAAAAGTGCCTGTGCTGTTTAATGACTTTAAAAGTTTACGAAAGAGTGATAACAACAAAATTAAACATCGACATCAACATTAATCTTACGTGGCAAGCATCTTCTCAACGGAGATCAAAATGTTGCCACTTTCCATTTGATTATAATAAGCCGGTTGATTGACAGTGTTTTAAATGATTTCAAAAAATAATAAATGAAAAAAATAATTAAAATATAAATAAATAAAAAATAAATAAATAAAATTGCAAAGGGTTGCTTGTAATTCTATCTCGTTGCTTTTAAAGGACATTTGACAGAAATCTTTGAATATAATAGGACATAAAGAAGATTTGTAAGGAAACTACAAATTGATTTCTCTCTTTATTAAGAGTTTTATACACACAGAGTTCTATATTACACTCTGTGTTCTATATATTATAGTAGAACACTATGGAATTGCCATTGGACGCCATGGATTCAATGGTAAGTCAATCAGTAAGGAGGCCGGATAATTGGGCAAAACACCAGAATCGTATTTAAAGCACATGCATGGTCTCAGTATTTGTTGTGAAGTCATAATATGAATTATTTTTTGGTAAATAAAACTCAAGACAGTAAAGTTATTAATATGTAGGTATCCTCATACAGAAATATATTTTATCGTTGAAAAACCTTTCTTAAAAGAACGGTGGTCCTAGTCCTTTTGCATGCCGTTTGTCACTGCGTTTCTCAAATAAAATGTTTTCATCAGCTCTCTAAACTAGGAATCGATCATAACAGATTCTGCATCAAATGAAAGTTTGTGAGATAAGGAGTGATATTCAAATTTTCGCATTCTCTTCCGCTTACCCCAACATAACAATTGCATAATTTTTAATTATTTTTACATGTTCCATTTGGGGTTGCTGATTCTAAATAATTATGTGCCAAATGAAAGCTTATTTATAGGTACTGCCATAGGATTTAAAACATTATTATCCTCTTCATCTCTCCAAGTTTACATAGTGTAGAAGTATATACCCCACTGTTTCCCATCAGTGTCCACACATCTTGACACTTTATTCCAAAAGAAATGAAAGACAGATTACATTAAGGTTCAGAAAGAAATTCATGGGTGGAAAAGTCTCTATTAGAAAAAGGTAACAGGAAAAACAATGCACTTAATATAATATCAATAAGTTCATTACCAGATCCGTCGAGAAGGAGGAGACCACGTAGGTTTAAGCCTCTATCCCTCCCTCCACTAGTCAGAAGTGCCATTAAGGAAAAAAGAGATTCCACTTTTTTGGTCTCTAGCTCCTACCCTTTGAAATGCTCTCTGAAGAGCACTGGTAATTATATAATAGAGAATCCTGTCAGTTGGTTAGATAATTTCAATATCAAGGCAATGGGATTTTGTTCATTACTTATTTCAATGTTATATCAATGGAATAATTTAGAACATCTAAAATACCCTTCATATTGAAAATTGTTGTTGGAAATAAATTAAAGATCTCAATGGAATTTACCTAAATCTCAGTTTGCAAAAATATTCGTTTAAAATTTAAAGAATTACGGTAACTGAATTCTGTGGATAATTCTGATTGGCTCTATTGTAGTTCAAACCATGACTCTTGAAATATTAAAAGCATATTTTTGAAAATAGATATTTGGGTAGATTTGATTGAGATCTTTGATTCCTCACAACAATATTTTTTCATATAAAGCGTATTTTAGAAGTTATTGAATCAAAATCAGTTTGACCTTTGACATAACACGGAAATTCGGTAATAAACTGGTAAGGTAGATATTGAAAAGGTTTAGGCAGAAATTGAAAAATTTGCGTTTCTTAGGTAAAAAAGAAAGGTAAAACACTTTTTTCTGTATATAATGGCAACTGAATTTGTAAAGTACTATAATATTGTGCATTCAGAAGAAAAATCATGTATTTACTCGCAATTTCTATTAATCAGCTATATATTAGGGTTCTTGATAAATCTCACCTGATGGAGCAGTCTAGTTTAAAATGGGTGCTATGTATTTTGCCGTCCCATGGCCGAGTAGTTAGCGCGCTTGGCTACTGATCTAAGAGACCTGGGTTCGAGCCCCAGGTAAAGCATGGATGTATGTGTCGTTTTTCTGCTGTGGTCCTGCCATCCTCTCAGACCTTCTACTATGTCATATAAACTGACAGGCTCCTGTCAGACCTCTGTGGCAAGCAGCTGCTTAAGGGGTATTTATTTTTTATTTATTTATATGTATTTTACTGTGTTTTGTTGGCTGCCACAAATTATTTATCCTTTCTGCACATGTTTTATAATTATTAACCATCGCCCTAATAAAAGCTGATTAATAGGGTATCCATAAAGCAAATCATTGATACAGTTTAGGATTATTTGTGACATCGAAATTGCAACTTTAAAGAAAACTACCTGTAACATGTCCATTTACTATGTGTTACTGTTAAATTAAACATGAACTATAAATTAATTTAACTTAAAAGAGGAGATTAAATTAATTTATTGAAGAAATTAAGAGATTAATCCTTGTTGAAATAATAGGGAATCACAGATATGAACTTGTTAGTAGTATCATGAATAAATAGGAAAAACTGTCATCAGCTGGGAGAGGTCTGAATCCACGACCAACTGATAACATGTCAGGTGCTCTGACCACTGAGCTACTGGCCGCCAAACAATCATCCAAACTTCAATAAGCATGGTTTTTCTAAGCGAACATGCTTTGTGTGAAGCATAAAGATTCATGTTGAAATAATAGGAAATCACAGATATTCACCTGTTGGTGGTATGTTGAAGAAAAATGTCATTAGTCGGGTGGCACCTGACATGTTCTCCGGAGTTGTGGATTCAGATCCTTCCTGATTAATGACATTTTTTTCCTCTATATTTATTCAGATTAATCCTTGTTATAATGATATGAGTATCCTACAACTGAACATGTTTGAACCAGGTTTTACAAACATTATACAAAATAAACTCTGACTACCTTAAAAATATTTTAAAAGAATCCTTTCTGCCCAATTTGCTCTTCTCCGTTGTTACCCATGGTGTGGTTGCCAGAATCTATTTTTAGTATATGCAGAACTCTGGTTCTATAAAGAAATACAATATATATGTTAGAGGACAGACAGAATCAGTAAGGAGCTAGTATCATGGCCAAATACACTGGTTTTCATAAATTAAGGAAAATACCTATGTTACGTCAATGGGAAGTTAAGGTAAAAGCTCTTATAACTTCTAAAATAAGCTTTTTGTTTTGAAAAATGTGACCGCAGATAAAGATCTCAATCAAATAAATTAATATTTTGATTTTCAACAATATTCGTTCAGTATTTAATGAGTTACAATGCTAGTCACAAAAATTGAGTTCAGAAGTTAACTAAAATTTAGTAGTAGGTATTGTATCAAAGTGTTTAATAAAATAAGAGTGTATTTTAGAAGTTTGTGTAAAGAATTCTGTCACTATTCTTCAGATTTATATAAGTTTCTTAAGAGTGGCATTGCTGTTGTTAAATATTCAAACTTCCATAACTCATTAAATACTAAACGAATATTGTTGAAAATCGAGATATTGATTTATTTGAATGAGATCTTTATCTGCAATTATATTTTTCAAAAGAAAAAAATCATTTTAGAAGTTAGAGAGCTTTGACGTTATCTTCCCATTGACTTAACATAGGAATTTTCCTTAATTTCTGGAAACCAGTGTAGTTATGCAAAACACCAGAAAATTTAGCTTAAGTGCATGTATCTTTTTAGCTCCCTATAGATATTACAAAGGAGTTATAAGAATATTTCTTTTGCAAATAAAACTCAAAGGTGTCAAGGTAATTACTGTACAGGTACTTCTTAACAAAAAATTTATTTAGCAGTTGAAAACCTTTTTTAAAAAATTTTGCTCTTAGTACTTTTGCGTGATGTTTTTTCACTGAATTTGTCAAAGGAGATGATTTGATCAGCTTCCTACACTGGGAAATGATCGTAACGAACTCTCTATCAAATGAAAGTTTATGAACTGATGAGTAACAGGTCATATAAAATTTTTCGCTCCATTACAGAACACTGACGGAAAAACGCTGAACGCAAAAACTCCGCCTATGGAACGCCACCTTTGGAATATGTCTTCAACAGAAACGGCAACTATACATAACGCCGCAGGTAAAACTCAGACCCTACATAACACTACTGATAAAACGTCTAAAAAAAGGCTTTTTTCCAAAGTGATGCCTGTAGAAAACGCCGTGAACATAAGAAATGCTGCCTGTAGAATACATCGTGAACAAAAAAAGCTACCTGTGCAAAAAGCCGTGGACAAAATTGCCGCCTTTAAAAAGTCATCTGTATATAACACGCCGAGCAGAAATGCGGATGACTAGATTTAAAGCAATCTACAAAAACGCCACCCAATAATTTGCTACAAGTTCGCTGGTTTTAAAATAACTATTGATACTGATCTGCTTATTACTTTCCGCTTAGTTTGTGCATTTGTTAAAATTATTTTAATAGATAAATATTCTTTTTGGATTGGATGGATAATGATGAAATATTACGATTTGTACGTATCCAATTGCCCAAAATTTTGAATTACTCCTTCTAACAGTGGAAAACTCCAAAACTTTAAATGGATATTGCAGCTCAAAATTTTGGTGGTAGAATGTGAAGGTATGAAGTTTGCATTGGCAACAATAAGTTAGGCCTTACCCTACGGTAGGTGAAAAATGCAACTTTCTTTTCTTTAAGAGATAATTTAAAAATTACTTTTTAGTTGGGTTGATAGGGTGGGGATGGCTCAGTGGGTAGCGTGCAAGGCACATAATCTATAGTTCCCAGATTCCAGTCCCAGATGGCTCAGTGTTGAGATTTTCTCCACAAAACTCCAATCCCTGCCTATGGTCAGTAAATGACACCAATGGGCTTGGAAAGACCACTGTCCATTAGATGGGACATTTTTCCATGGCCCCATGTTCTGGAGAGCAATACACAGTGCACGTTAAAGAACATGCTGGATGGCCTTAATGGAAGGCTACCATCTGTCTCCCAACAGCTGTTACAATGGGTCCTCTCCCCCTAACCTTCTCTGAAATTTGGGGTCCTTGGTGACCTGGCCATTTAGCCTGCTGTGTAAAAAAAGTGCAGCTGAGAGGTAACACAACCCAAAAGTCAGGTTGATACATTTGGAAATTTGAATTTACATCATCATCATCATAAAGCCATGGGCTACGGAGGTCCATCCAGACAATGAAATTAAGTTCTCCGACCATGTCTGTCCTGAGCTGTTTCTGCTGCATCTGGCCACAGCACAACTATTCTGACAAAGTCCTATTTGACACTGTCTGCCCACTGCATGCCCACCACATCCCAGGTCTCTCCCTCTTTCTGAGGTCTTTAGGCACACTGTTCCTAACCCTATTCACTAATCTATAATTAGGCATACGGGCAACATCACGAAACCAACAGAATCTCTCTTTGCATAATATACTGCTCAAAGGAGATTGTCGACTTCATTTGCCTAACCTCATCATTAGTTACAAAGTTGAACCACCTAATACCTACTAACCCACTGTTCAAGCATTTAGAATCAAAAGCATCAAGCTTCCTGTTATCTTGTTTACAAAGCTACCACGTTTCATTATCATAACTAACTCTAGTAAAACCAAACTATTATGTAGTCTAATTTTAGTCTCATGTTTATATGTCTATTTCTCCACGCTCTCTAATAGATTGTTAAAAGTCCCAGCAGCAAATCTTTATTCGTCTGTTAATTTCATGCTGCACATGACCAGTATCTGTTACATACCTAGATAATTAAAATAAAACACTTGCTCATGAGTGGAACAATTCAGATTAACTGAATCACAGCCTGCCTCACCAATTTTCATCACTTTAGTTTTCTCTCTGTTTATCACCAGACCTGCTCTACTACCAGTCTCATCAACAGCTCGAGTGAAAGAGTTCATCTCATCAACATCATTTACCAAAAGGGACTAAATCATCAGCATATTCTAAATAAGAAATTTTCGTATCTCCACATCATTTAAGGCGAAAAACTTTCCCTTACAGTGAATTTCGCATAACATAATGAATAACGAACTAAAGAGAAAAGGAAACAAAATGCATCCTTGTCGAACACCAGACACAATGCTAAACCAATTGCTACAAGCCTTACGAACTCTCACACACGACTCAGTGTTATTATAGAGAGCTTTTATTATGTTAATTAACTTGTCTGGTATGCTATAAGATCTCACAATCAACCATAAATTTTGACAATAGAGAGAGTCGAAAGCCTTTTTGAAATCAATAAAGTTAGTAACCAAAGGTTTCTGAAACACTAAACATTTCTCAAGAATCTGCCTAAGGGGAACAATTTGATCTATACATCCCCTACCACTTCTGAATCCACATTGCTCATCATGCAATTGCCCGTCAACCAGATTCTTAATTCTATTAAGCACAATCATGCAAAGAACTCTCTGGAAGAGAGAGTAGGCTGACACCCCTATAGTTATCACAAGAACTGAAATCACCTTTTTTGAAAATAGGGATAATAATAGCTCTGGTAAAATCCTTAGGAACCATGCCTTTATCATAAAAGATACTCAAAATTTCAGTCATCCAAGTGATGGTAACTGAAGAATTCCCAGCTCTAAGCATTTCCGTAGTAATTTAATCTACTCCTGGGGATTTATGAAGTTTAAGTTTAGAAATAGCCAAAATAACTTCAGATTGTGTTATAGGGCCAACATTAAAGCCATAATTGTATTTATCATCGTTAAAAACAACAGCAGTAGAACTAACCACGTTGCTTAGAACATCACTGAAATGCTCAGCCCACCTAGCCATGACAAAATCATCACCTTCCATAACCTTACCTTGTTTATCCTTCAATCCCTGTAAACCTGTCCGTTTTCTACCACACAAAACATTAACTATCTGGTATAGCTGTCTGCTGTTGTGCGGTATAATTGCCTCCTCTGCTTTGTCAACCAAGCCATCAAGCCAAAGATTCTTATCAGGAGCTAACTGATCCTTTACACGTTTATTACGTTCTCTGTAATGCTTTCTATTAGGACTAGTAGGGTATTGACTAAGGACATTCCTGCAGTTATTTCTTTGTGAAATAGGCTCAATCGCTTTATCACTCAAATAATCTTGTCTCCTCTGCTCCTTTTTACCTAAAAGAATAATGTTAGTTTCAAGAAAAGCCTGTTTAAAATGGTCCCATTCTTCTTCTACTTCGTAGCAAGCAAACTATGATTATTACAATGAATAAGTAACCTATCATGGTAAGCTTTAGAAATAACTGGGTCTTTCGGAGGTCTTTTCGAAATTTTTTGACCTTAGTATTACACTTCTTAAGTTTAAGTTGCAAGACACTGTTATGAAGGTAATGGTCAGATTCAATTTCAGAGATCACTAAACTGTGAAACTTTTAACGAATGTTGCAAGTGGTCTGTTAATGCTAGAAATTTGAAATTTCAGTGGTAGAGTTTGAACAAGAGGTATTCTACTGAGAGGAAAATCTTTCTCCTTTCTCTGACAGGTGTTAGAAAAGCAACTTTTTAAACTGAAGTGTAAACGACAAATACGTTTTTTGTTGTATAAGTTCTAAAAAAAGTTACTCTTTACATTTTCGCCATCATCAATTAACTCAAAGTGAAACTTTTAAGGAGTAAGAGAGCACATAAACGAAAAAGTTCACTCTAGAAACAAAATTCTCATAAGTTCCAAAGGCGATATGCATTCTTCTAGTTAATTTTTATTATTTTTTTAAGGCAATTGCTCATGCATCATCCTTCTCTGTTAGATAACTTGGCACTGTGCGAGGGAGAGAGGGGAGGGGGGGAGGGGGAGAAGGCTGATCTTTAGATTGGGCCAGGAGCCAAAAAAGGTGTTATCTGGCCCTCATTTGGGTGTACGTTGATAATCCCAGTCTCAAACACTATCCAAAATGCTTTTCAGTAAGCACGTTTCTAATTTTAGATATGATAATTTTCATATCCGAAACGTTGATTCAGCTAAATATGTCGATCTAAAGCATGATGTTATATTTTGAGTGCAATGTATCAAATTTAGGATTTTCAACTACAGATCTTGGAGTAAATTCTCTAATCTAGTAAATCTAGTAAAAAGTAGTCTCTATCTAGTGCAAACTGCTGAAAGTTGGCTACATCACTCTCTTGTGATTGGTAGATGATCCCTCCCCACCCAGTCTCAGTGATGTCATACATAATACATAGATCACTGCATATCAATACCACATTTTTTGGTCAGTTGTACTGTCGTTGCAGAATTGTCTAAATCAGTTGGCTGACGCTTAGCCACTAATCTAAGAGATCTAGTTTTAGCCCTGGGAAAGGCATTGCTGTTTGTGTTGTTATTTTCTGAGGTCTCACCACCCTCACAGACCATGGTGGCATACACGATTGTAATAGCTTGTTAGTTGAGAACATAAAGTCTGAAGGGAACCTATCAGTTTATACATCATAATAGTAGAAGGTCTGTGAGGGTGGTGAGACCTCAGAAAAGAACAACACAAACAGCAATGCCTTACCCAGGGCTTAAACTAGATCTCTTAAATTAGTGACCAAGCGTCAGCCAACGGATTTAGACAATTCTGCAATGAAAGTACGACCGACCAAAAAGTACGCTGTGATCAACAGGTTCAACCCCCGGCTCTATAACTTCGAAATTAAACCTTTTTGTTAAAATACGATTGAAGATAAATGAAAGATCATAATAAATTCTACCTAAATGTTGATTTACGACAATAATCTTTCAATATTTAAAGAGACATGAAAGTTTGAATATTTAGCAACATCAATGCCAGTCATGCGAATGCCAGTCAATGCCAGTCAGAAATGAAATAAAATATAATACACTGAATGAACAAATTATTATACACATCCCAATAACAATATGCAAAACAGAAGTGTCGCATCCAGTCACATGGGATGCTAAAACTGGCAATGCCTACAAATAGAACAGGTCTCTATGCATTGACAACCAGTCATGGAAAAGCAATCATGTATAAAGACAGTGGCATGAGTTTGACTGTGGCCAGATAGTAGGTGTAAAGAAGGCTGGTTGTTCAATCACTGCAACTGCTGAACTGTTGGAATTTCCACGTCAAACTGTCGCATGTGTATACCAAGACTATATGAAATATGGAAAATTCCACCCAGCCGGAGATATGTGGGTATAAACGTGCAATTGACTCTCGAGGTGAATGCAGACTGTACCGTATCATTACAAAGAATTGCATGGCCAGCGTGGAGCAGATAACGTTGGAATTGAAAGAGGGCAGATCCACAAGCTTATGCACAAAGACTATCCGTTGTACCATGGAAAAAATAGGCTAGGGCAGTCGATGTTGACTGCAAGGCACCAAGTTGAAATAGGCTAGACCCCTAGTTGACTGCAAGGCACCAAGTTGAAATAGGCTAGACCCCTAGTTGACTGCAAGGCACCAAAAGATTAGGCTGCAGTTTGCAAAAGGACTATCGCAACTGGAATGTGGAGGACTGGAAACACATCATGTGGTGTGACGAATTACCGTTTCAACTCTATCTCGCCAATGAGAGGGTGCGTGTGTGGTCTAAACCACACAAAGTGATGGACCCAGCTTTCCCATGTCAGGATCATACAGGCAGGTGGAGGTTCTGTAACAATTTCGTGTGCGTTTACATGGGCTTCCTTGGAGTCTCTTGAACCCATCAAAACCTCCATCACTGGCATAAGATATGTGAACATCCTCGCCGATCCGTTTGTAACGATCTTTTTCACCCGTCTCAAACACCCGTTTGTAACGATTCTTTTTCAGACCATGACGCCATTTTTCCACAGGACAATGCCACACTGCATACTTACTGAGTGGAGATCAATTGGCTTGAGGAGCATTCAAGTGAGTTCACAACACTCGAATGGCGCCTTCAATCGCAGAACCTCAAACCCATTGAGAATTTGTGGGACAAATTGGAAAGATCTGCCAGCCTGCCAATCCCCATCCTGCATCTGTCGATGCTCTAAGACAGGCAATCTTTGCTTCGTGGGCGGAAATACCACCTCCGTGTTTTCAACAGCTCATTGAGCCCTTACCAAGACGTCTGGCTGCTGTTGTGAGGGCAAAAGTTGCAGCAACAGGCTATTAGGGAGGGTGTATATAATAATCTATCCATTCAGTGTATTAAGTATTATTACAAATTATACGAAACGTTTAGTAACAGAAGAGTGTTTAGATAATTATTTCAACATTGTTCAATTATGCATTGGTTTCTTAAGATTTACTACGCTGTTAAATATTCCAGCATATATAACTCTTTATATATAGAAAGATTATTGCTAAAAAATACAGATTGAAATAAATTTCGTTGATATATTTATCTTCAGTCATATTTGTTTCTATAAAAATGCAATATAAGAAGTTATAGAATTTTGAAATTGGTTTCCCGCAGATATTACGTAAGAATTCTCTATATTATTTTGGTAGAACTTTATATTAACATTAATATTTTAAATGATTTATGTGCTGGGAGCTATAAATTTTCTTATTTAAGTAAAACTATCAAACAATATCCTATTAATTTATAAAGTACTTAATTTAAAGAAAAAATCTTTTCTTGTTTTTTTCTTCTTAAAAATTTTAATTTCATTTAGCATTATTTAATTTAAACACTTATACTCTTCTTTCCTTGTTGGATTACATATACATTCCACTTTTACAACATGTGTTCCATCACTAGATGCTGCAACTGATCGTCCATATACCCTATTTCAAACTTGTATATTATTTTACAATCATTATAAGAAATAGCCTTTCACTACGTTAAAACGTAAATGAGTCATCGTTTGTGCCCACCTTACTCTGCTCCGTTATGAATCGTGATACGGTTGCAAATCTATCTCTAATATATATAGTATTCTGTGGTTCCATTTGGGTTGGGTTGGGTTACCTCTGAGTGCCACTTTTTTGTACACCATGGGCTATAATGGCCAGGTCACATGGACACCGAAGGCTCAGAGAAGGTTGGGGGAGGGGACCCACTGGAACAGCTGTTGGGAAACAGATGGTAGCCCCCCGTCAAGGCCATCCAGCGTGTTCTTTAACGTGCACAGGGTGTGGCTCTCCCGCACACGGGGCCACGGCTTAACGTCCCATCCGACGGACGGCGGCCTTTCCAAGTCCATCGGTGTCCCCTACTGACCGTGGGCAGGGCGGGCAGTCTCTATGGTTCCACCATATCTTTCAAACACAAGGGAAAAACAGTGATTTATGTGCCAAATGAAAGCTTGTGACAAGTGGAGTGTCTTAGGTTATAAAAAAGCTCCCCATGCTTTCTTCCCCCCCTGAAAAAGGGAATTATGAAACTATCGTTTCTCTATATGTTTAGAACTCGATATATTTCGAAATGGAGGGGCAAAAATAATGGGATATGCATCAAATGAAGACTTGTGACGTGTGCAGCGTCATAGAGTATAAAAATCCTCGCTATACTTCCCTCCCAAGAAAGGAGACTATCTTTACATTTCCACCAATTGCTTGTTTCGAACACCGAAGAGCCAAAGCATTATGACCACTTGCCTAATATGATGTTGGTCCTCCATGTGCTGCAACAATAGCTCTTACCCAGCAAGGCATTGGAGGCTACAATATTTCTAAAGCTGACTTGTGGTATCTGGTACCAACACATTACCAGAAGATCCTTTAACTCTTGTACATTACGTCGTTCAGCCCAGGCAGATCGGATATGCCGTTCCAATACAAATCACAGATGCCCGATTGCATTGATGTCTGGTTAATTTGGAGGCCAGGGAAATACCCGGAAGTCTTCCTCATATTATGCGAAACATTCTTGAACAATTCAGGCAGTGTGGCATGGCGTGTTATCCTGCTGAAAAAAGGCACTACTAGAGGGATATACCGTTACCATGAAAGGATGTACCTGGTCTGCAAAGGTGTTTAGGTAGGTAGCAGACATCATAGTTTCTTGCACATGAATGATTGGACCCAGGGTTTCTCAGCAGAACATTGCCCAAAGCATTACACTTCCTCCACCAGGTTGTTTTCGTTCCATGGTGCACACTGGTGTCAACACTTCCCCAGGTAAATAATGCACACGTACCCGGCTGTCCACATGGTGATACAATAAACGAGATTCATCGGACCAGATGACCTTTGTCCAATTATTCAAGGTCCAGGTTTGATACTCGCATGACCATTGTAGGCGCTTTTGACGATGAACCGATGTTAGCATGGGCACTTGTAGTGGTCTGCAGCTACACAGCACAATTTTCAGCTGTGACACATTTTCATGTTGTGACACATTACTCTGTCACCAGCATTCAAATTACGGGAGATTTACGCCACAGTATACCTTCTGTTAGCTTGTATCATACGGGATAGCCTTGGCTCACCTCTAGCACCGATGAGCAGTGATTAATCCATCCTGGGGCCATTTTTGATGGTACTAACTACGGCTGACTACGAGCATACCATAAGCCTTGCCGTCTCGGAAATGCTCTGACCCAGTCGTCTGGCCATTACAATTTGGCCTTTGTCAAACTCACTTAGGGTCGCTCCATTTCCCAACCAAAGAACAAGAATAACACTGATTAACAGAGCTCAGTATCAGGTGCTATTTATACCTTTCATGACCTTTACATGCGCCGTCGTTTAATCTGCAGTTGCTTCGATTTGTATAAAAACGCACTGGTCATAATGTTTCAGCTATTCGGTGTATGTGAAGGCTTGTTCTACTCTATCTTTCGAAAACGAGGGCCGAACCTAAGAAGTTGTATGTCAAATGAAATCTTGTGACATGGAGAGTGCTATGGGCAATAATAATATACATTCATTTAGTTTCTTCCACCCTACAAAAGGAGAAATGTGAAATTCGTTCTTGTATTATAGCTTCGGAATGCGAGAGTATAGAGTTATGAATTAGATGTCAAATGAAAGCTCAGATGAGAACAGTTGTAGACTGCTCGAATTATTGCTCTCCATTATTCTCTCCCCCCTAAAAGGGAACAGAAATTTCGTGGGGCAGTCGACATTAACCAGTTATATTTGAAATTAAGTCTTGTGACGTCTCCAATGTCATGGGCTACCTCAAACACGATATCTTTCCTGGTATCGTGTTTGAGGTAGCTTAAATTATATTCATTAAATTTTTTCCAAAAAAATGGAGAAAGAGAAATATGGTCGATGTTTTTGAGTCATATATCCAGTGGTGTGCTGGTAAATTTTTAACAACTGGCTCGCGAAAAAAAAAACAAGATCAAGAATATGCTTGTATGTATTTATTGTAAGTTTTATTGATTTACAGCAATTTGGAATACAAATATTACAAGCAATAATAAAATTTTAATTTTTATTTTAGTTTCTACATATGCAATTGTTTCTTACAAAACGTTTTCGTTGTCTTTCGTGTAGCTCTTGTATCCGTAGCCAATCTCTGGTTGCGATTCAACCATAATTTGACAAATGGAGTTGCATACCAATCCGCTAACTTTTTTCTCAATAAATTTGTCGTCATTAATTCCGATATATAATCTATTGTTAAATTATTTCCACCCTCCTGCAAATTATATTCATTAAACTGAAACCTCTTTCAGCTTTAATACTATTGATTGCAATAGTGCTAACTGTCTTCTAGCTTTTTGAGTACTAGGATTGAAATATTTTTTGGGTCTACATTACTATCTACAAAATCACGAAAATCGTTCAAATTAATTTCATATTTTAAAATTTAACATAAACGGCACAACATTTTTCACCAGCTATCCATGGTGAAATTAGTTCTTCATCAGGCAAGGTAGATGGTTCTAATAAATCGAAAAAATCAAAAATGTTTGCATCATTATTTCTGCCTGATAAAAGATGTAAATTCATGTATTGAATTATATTTTCTAGAAACGTAATTCTAGGATGAGCAATGAATTCATTATTTCAATTAAATGGAATATTTTTAAACTTATCTGATTTAATGGTATATTCAGTTTGAAATTCATGTTTTCCAGGAAAACCTTTAAAATTTCCAAAGCTCTTGTGCATATGATTAATTTTTTAGCTTTCTGAATGTTAATTGATCTTGACTGAAGTGCAGTTGAAAGTAATGAAAATTCTTCAATTATGTCTCTCAATAAAGCAAGGTCTTGCAAAAATTTAATGTTAGCTAATCTCTTTGCCGGACCAGAATAAGAAGAACTTGAAAAATGCGTATATAACGCAGGATATAAACACTCTAGAGTAGTAACAGCTCGTAAACTACATGCCACCCATCGTGGTCCCAGTACTCTACCAATTTTAATGCTGAACCTCACATCTGACAAATAACGGTGAGGAAACTACATCAGTTCCAGTATGAGACTTTTACTCACCCAGTGTACTTCAGACCTATCTCCAACAAACTACCACTTCTTAGTGGAGAAAACATTCAGCAATGAGACATCAGTTAAAATGCCTTCGAAGAATTAATCGCTTACAGGAAACCAGTTGTTTTTTACCAACGGCATAAATGCACTTATTTTCGCGGTGGCAGAAGTATATTGAATCTGTTGGTGTGTATTTTGATTAAGTAAAGTTATTTTATCACAGTTGTAGCTGTTAAATATTTCACTAACAATTCAACCATTTCATTTGGAAGAACCTTATACAATCAGTCATTGAATTCAAAGAAATATAGTGCACTGATTGATCTACTCAACGACATTGCCCGCGCCCTATCTTCCTTTGAAGTGAATGCGAATTCAGTGATTGCACCATCAATATGCTTCAGTTTTATTTTCTTCTTTTTAGGAGAATACAGTAAGACAATATTTTCCAAATTATTTAAATAATATTTTTTAATTCAGTTCTTCCTTGAATTCATTAGCCTTGAAAAGTTCTAACTAAAAACTTTTATGGGGATTTCATAGTTAAAGATATGACACAGGTAAAACCTTGAATTAAAAATACCCATGCAGAGGTACCGGTATATTCGGCAGCTCTCAATATCTTCATAAAGCTTTTTTCATTGATAACAATTCTCCGTTTAGGGAGATAAATATATGTATATCGTAAGAGTTCGAATAGTAGCCATTGTTATAATTTAAAATTCTTTTTCCTATCTGGCTGAAATTTGAGTCCAGACTCTATATTAAATTAAAACTAGCTGAGAACTGCACCTTTACCCTACTGTAGTTTTTTTAATTAATTTATCCGTTCAAGTATGTGACTGCATAAAAATGTGCACAAAACTCTTCCAGTTTTCGTACAAGGTATCCGAAAAATAATGGTGGAATTACGAGAATTTATATATAGGAGAATAATATACATATTCAAGAAACAGTTTATGGAAAGCATACCTCAAATGTTTTTAAATATAATTAGTGAATTTCCCCATGTACTCCGTTCGTGAGCCTTCAAGTGTCCAACTGGTCTTCTTGCCATGCATATTTACTGACAGATGGATTGGTAGGTATGGTCCAATTCTATGGGCACCAAGGAGCCCTGATATGATACCCCTTGTGTTTCTTATGGTGTTACTTTCTAAAGAATTATGTTTATATGGACAAAATTTGAAACCTGAATCATTTTAAAGTCATAATAAGAGAAGCAACTGAGAAAGTAACAATAGATGGCAAGAAGTGGAATCCAATTAGACATATGCAGAGTCACAAACGGTGCACTTGGGGAAATTCACTAATTATGTTCAAAACTATTTGAGGTATGTGCTTTTTCAATTGGAATATTACTTTTTTGAATATGTATATTAGTTTCTTACTTATTGGTTCTCTAAACTCCACCATTAGTTTTCAGACACTCTGTATGAGAATTACAGAAACCTTTCCATGCCAAATCAAACATTTTTTTAAAGTAACTGTACAATTCCTTTTCTACGAGAACGGAATGCACACAACTGAACAAACGAGTGGCATCACTGCCCGAGTCCAGACTACTATTTGCAAAGTGTACGCTATATCAGTGGCGTAGACGAGCCATTATTTTTAAGACTCCAGGACATGCTACAGTATTTAAATTTCTATTTTATTAGATCTTATGAGAGTCTGGAGGAATACATCGAAGAAGAAAATGAGTTATGGGAGAATTTAAGCTCAGGGATGTTTGAAACGTGTATTGTCGTTGGAATCCTGAAACGTTCATTAAAATATATACATTCTTTACGTGTTCCGATGAGAACGGCCGGTTTATGCACCCTGGTGCTATATTTTTAGGACTACACCATTGGCTATAACTCGGCTACAATCAAGCACAAAAAAAATACCCCCTCAAGCAGCTGCTTGCCACAGAGGTGTGGCAACTATTTAGTACCCGTCGTTTAATATGTTATGTATGGTATATAAAGTCGTGTGTCATATCGTAACGGTTTACGAAAAAATGTGTGGTTAAAAGCCACAAAGAATGGCCTGTACTAGTTTTAAGAGTACAGTTTAAAAAGGAAGAGAACTGGTTGTTATTTGGTTTAGATGTCGCTGGAGAGAAAAGTAAAGGTTGATCAGGAAATTTGGCTGTTGAGTAAGTGTCGTACCTCAAGTAATGCCTGTAGAACTGTAATACCTGTATAATAGTTATGTATTTACGTACTTTGTAAGGTATGTAAAGTGCACCTTTTTATATTTTCGTATAATTTTTTTAACAGATCAGTGGTGATGAACGTTTCATACGAAACTAAAACAAAAGAGCTGTTATCGAGTTCCCGAGGAAGGAGGGCTGCAGCGCTTCCGACGTTATGTCAGGCTAACCAAAGTGTACAGTAAGAAACAACCGACGTCAACAAATGTGCGAAGGTAGGTGAAGAAGTTTACCGAAGAAAAAACAACCATCAACAATAGAGGATCAACCAGGAAATGGGAGGCCGTCAACTGTTGCCAGTGGGTCAGACACCAGATCAGACCGATCAGTTTCCGAACATGATTCCATTCTTGGGTTCAGCGGTGGAGGAAACCCAAGAATGGAATTTATTTTGAAGGGCGGTTTTGTATAGTGCAACAACGGATGTGCATGTGTAGCTGGAAACTTCTAGTCATTAAAATAAAGACATTATTATCTAACAGGGATTACTTTCGGTACACTTACGTATTTAAATTGATGATATTATTTAGGCTGCCTTTTGAAAATCATCAGCGTTTTCTCAATCAGAGAAACGGGTAAATATTGAAGAGAAGAGAAACACTGTGTTGAGTATTCCAAATATTTGATTCAAGGTACAGATTCATGCAATCCCGAATCTAAAAAAAAAAAGGGGGGGGGGCGGGAGGGCAAGCTATTTGATTGAGTTGTAAAAAATAAATGGGACGGTACCAAAAGACTGAATTGCTACTCCATCTGTGAAATTATCCCTCTGTTTTAATGGTCTTTAAAATATTTTTTGAGAAACGTGTGAAATATACATCTTTAATTGTTTTTCGCCTCCATTTGTGTAATTGGCATTATTACAGGGAGGAGGGATCTAGAAGGGGTTTGGGGTGCAACGCCCCCCTTGTCCCTTCCTGGATCCGACCCTGGATGCTTGCAAAGGATGTATAAACATGAAACAGGGAACATACTAGAAATTTTTAAAAATGAATTGGAATATTAAAATTTACACATACTAACAAATTATGTAGTGCTTAAGATGAATACAAAAATCATAATATGTTTAAAAATATTCGAAATGTAATAAAAAAAGGGTAAAATTTTAGTAAAGAGAGTAAATTAGTTAGTGTTGAAATTTTAAATTGAAGTAGTAAAACAATATAACAAATGAAAGTGGAAGATTGTTTTCATGTTGTGCCAGTTTGAAAGTCAAATTCTATGCTACATAATTTCTAGAATAAGATTTGAGGCTTAAATGGAACTAATACCGATGTACCTTTGAGCTCCTGCAGCAAAGGGTGCACTGAGTTTGTTATCCTTCACTCGCACTACCACTGAGTGATTCTACCATCCGGTCTGAAAAAATCGGTTCCCTGTTTCAGAAAAAGGTGACTGCCCTTTTCCCATTCCATGTCCAAAACACGTGGATATCTGGACGATGCAGACAATTATTCCAACAGCTGGGAGGAGTATCTGCGATCTGTTTTCTGGGTTACTGATAGGAAAGGCCTCAATATTTGATAAATGCACCTGAGTGGCAAATGAGATATTTAGGCCATATCTTAACTCAAGTAAACATGATCTCGACCTGGAGAAACGGAAGGTCAATCGAGATATGAGAAACCTTTTGATTGAAAGAACTCAAAAGAGTGCCGCTGGGACTGTTCAACTATTACAGATGATATTTAGCCAATGTTGATATTGTGAAACTTCTCATAGATATGATATAGAAAAGAGCACCAATGCATTTGCAATGGAGAAAAGAAGCAAACAGGACAAGGTGTTGAAGTGGGACTATGTGATCCAATTGGATCCTAAGCAACCACTTGTCTTGCGTACTGATACGTTGAATTGGGTTGGGTTGTTTTACCTCTGAGCGGCACTTTTTTGCACACCATGGGCTAAATGGCCATGTCACATAGACCCCGAAGGCTCAGAGAAGGTTGGGGGAGGGGACCCACTGGAACAGCTGTTGGAAGATAGATGGTAGCCTCCCATCAAGGCCATCCAGCGTGTTCTCTAACGTGCACAGGGTATGGCTCTCCCGCACATGGGGCCACGGCTTAACGTCCCATCCGACGGACGGCGGCCTTTCCAAGCCCATCGGTGTCCCCTACTGACCGTGGGCAGGGCAGGGAATTTTGCGGAGATAAATCTCAACGCTGACCCAGCTGGGACTCGAACCTGGGAACTACAGAATACGAGCCTGGCGCGCTACCGACTGAGCCACCCCCGCCCCAATGATACGTTGACTATTGCGGTTGGAACATCCTCACATAAACGAAAGCTGAGTATCCCAATACCCTATTGCATTCGCCTACAAGAACATGAAGAGATGTCGCCCTTCGCCTCCAACAGAAAGTAATGTCCATGAACTGCTATCAAACACAAGACTTACACTGTGGTGTGATATCTGGTGAAGTTTGTGACCTGGTTGCATGGGTCCTGAGTCAAATATTTTCGAACCACAACATTCTGAACTACAGAACAACAACAGTCTCTTCCACTACAAAGCTGCAGCGATGGGCTTTAGCTTTAGCTCAATGTAAGGCACAAATGCATCAGAAGGCCCGACTCACTGGAATGTGGATGCTATTCCATAGCTGAGTGAACTTGTTTTGGCTGACAAGTACAGGGGAAATGAAGGGCAAAGTGTTATCATATATGCCATGGCACGGGGCTGGCGGATGTGACAGTGCGATTGACTGGAGAGACCATTTGCATCCCTTATCACATCTTCCAGAGTTCTTCCTTCTCCTTCAGCACACTGGAAGAGCCATGCAGCAGTGGCCAAGCCAGTAACAAAGGGTGTCATTGGTAATCGTATCCGCACAGACATTTGGGAGGAAATTTCCGTGTGATTATTTTCATTCAGTGTCGGTTAACATGAACTCTCTACGAATTTCATTGAGTAGAAAGTGTGGGCAAAACATTTCCTGACTATGGCGAAATATATGAATTGTAATTTGCTTATGTGTAATTTTTTTCTTGCATTGAAATGAATCTGCATGTCTGAACGTTAACAGATTTTCGCGAGTGTTAATATCGACAGATATTGGTGGGATATATTATAAACTTTCGGTAGCACAACAGGCTCGTAATCTGCAGTTCCCAGGTTCGAGTACCACCTGGGTCAGCATTGAGATTTATCTCGCCAAACTTCCCACCCTGGCCTCAGTTTGTATGGCACACCGATGAATTGGAAAGTCCGCCATCCGTTGTTTGGGACATTAAGCTGTAGCTGTGTGTATGAAAGAACTATATTCTACGCAGATTAATGAATATGCTGGATGTCCTTGACGGGAGGCTACCATCTGTCTCCTAACAGCTGTTCAGTGGGTTCCCTTCCTCCAATCTTCTATGAACCCCGGGTTTCTTGTGACCTGGACATTTAGCCCATTATGTGCAAAAAAGTGCTGCCCAGAGGTAAAACAACCCCCTTTCAGAGCCTTATATTATTAGTTATAACTCTCCCCCCTTGAGAGATTCATGATATAACCCCCCTCCCCCCTAAGAGGGAGGGATTAATACTCTCCACCCTCGGGTACGCCACTTGTTAAGGTTTGGCTAAGAAGCCAAGGTTGGCTTGAACTTGTGCTAAGGTTTGGTGAAGGAACTTTCAAAATGGAGCTGAACTGCTTCAAGACTAAATTGAATATTCTGCATATTCTGTATAAATCTCTATATTCTGATTTTCACTGTGCTAAAGGTTATTTTGTGAGTACCCCCACCTTCCCATCCCCCACTCCCCTTCAACCTATTAGCACGATGTTGTAATCGTGGAGATAAGAATGAAATGGATATGCCGTAATCTCGAAGATTTGTCGCAAGTTTTCTTATGAACATGCTTCCGTAAGTGTCAAAAGAGCCATTGCCGGTATGAGTTGGGGTGCGCTTATTTCTCAATAACTCCCCAACTGTTGTCTTAATACTTGGTACACTGGTCCTTCATATGTATAAAAGAACGCATCATGTTCGAAAATGAAATAGATCTATTGATTCGAAGAAAACATGAATTCATAATATAATTGATTTAATTCTAAATGCTAAACCGGTACAGGTACTTGAAACTGTTTTATCTACCGTATATTTGTTTTTTTTTTCTTATCATTTCACTCATTTACAGTATAAGGCTGTCTTATCAAATGCGCGACTTTACGATAGGTCGAAAATGTCGTGTTCGAACTGCATAATCTTTTCGAGTTTCGTATGCATTGCTCTGTCGCGCTATCAGTTGTGCAGGTTATTTTAAGCCACTAAGTTCCCCTAGAGTTTTCTGCAACTGCTAACAGCGAGAACAGTTGATAATCTTATTTGTGATCACTTAGCATTTTAAAATAACTGTGCTATTCCTACGGGAGTCATCATTGAAAATCATGCATACACATTGCCCCGTTGCGCCAAATTGATGGTCAACATAAAATGCGTATGAAACTCAAAACTTATGCTGTTCAATACGAAATATTCGACCAGTTGCAAAATCGCTTATTTGATACGATACCTCAGTACTGTAAGCGGATGAAATGACCAGAAAAGAGTGAAATATAGGATTGAGAAAACCGTTTTTAAATATTTGTATTGTTTCAGCATTTACAGTTAAGCGAATTATGTTATTAATTTGTATTCTTATCAGACGGTTACCGCTGTCATTTTTGTTCTATTTAACGAATCTACAGTCTTCAAATATAAGAGGTACTTTTATATGAAGAATCAGGTATGAAATATCTAGGTGATCAAGGCAACCTTTGGAGAGTTATTACAAAATATGCATACCAAAACCCTGCAACGCTGACAACACTGGATTTAGCAGCGATTACCATTTACCGTAAGAATAGTATAGTGAATAGGTTTTTTTCAGCAAGCCTCCTTTTGGAATTTCGACTTGAAATTCGCCACTGAACTCGAACGACAATCACAAAACATTCTGTGAAAATTTGAAGAGTCTGCCACGATTTCCCGATCAGTTATGGTTGTCAGAAACATCTTTTATTATTACAGATTACATATTTTTTGAATTAATTTATTTTCCATAATTTTTAGTACAAAATCAATTCTCACGAAATAAAAAATGCCTGTCCGCAGGATTCCAAATACAATAAAGAGTTATTATATTATACTAGAAATCAGTTGCTGCCTTCGACACCTCTCGATTTCTAGCTAGTTACCCCGACTCCTATTTGGCCTGGAATACAACACCGGATCTGTAAAATTCTCTTATTATTGAGTTGCACTGCCCGAAATAGCCCTTTTCCTCAATTTTTAGCTCTCCAGCACCGCTTATCGAATTTGATATATAACCTCGAAGGAGAAAATTTCCGGAACATTTCCGAATCTACGACTCAAAATATCCCCAGGAACCAATTTTCAGCTCTCTAGCACCGCTAAATCTGAATTTCACCTTTGACCTCAAATAACCCTCCGAATCCGAAATTTCGTAATATTTTCGAGATCTGAAGCCCGAAACAGTAACCCCTAGACACCAATTTTTACATTTCTAGCACTCGTAGATTACTATTTGACCTCTATGTGACCTCCATTTGACCTCGAAGGACACGTCGGAGGTCAGATATCGGATTTTTCCCAAGATCTACGACCCGGATTACCCCTAGGTACAAATTTTCAAAACTCTACTATTTGTGCATCTTAGTTAGAGTTAGCGTGATCCCCTGTCAGCTCACAATCGTCTATGTACACGATATAACTATATTAGAATTAAAAAAAAAAACTGTGCATTATTTATGTCATATTTTCCCCCCTCTTTCACCCCATTGCCATCCTCTGAACTTGAAAGAATTTTCTGGGAAGGTGTATACGGGGTGCAGTGGTTATGAAACCTGATTTCTGCCTCAGTAACATGTCCTATGTGACAATCCGGATTGAAATAGAGCTGTGGTCGCTGTACAGGGTTTCTTCATTTCTCTGCCTAATGTGTTGTTTCGAAATCAAAAGCAATAAAACAATGGAATTTTGCAGCCTTAGAGATAAAAATATGTTGTCCACAACTTAGGACTCGTTTTTTTTATATAAACAATTCATTCATCTGCAAATGTGATTCATTCCACCCCCATAGCTACACCTTTGATTATACATTTATTCGGCGGCCCACATTTGAGTTTTCCATGCGGTCCTTCAGCTAAAAGGTTTACCTAGGCCTCAGCTCAGGTGAAAAGGAAGAATTTTGTGAACATTTACTCTGAAAATTTTCAAATTACAGAATTTCTGCTATTTGAAACTCTTGTGAAAGAAATATTTTTCTACATTTTATGTCGAACTGATATTTTACAGATTAATTTCAGTTTGGATTAATTTTCTTAACTCACTTTAATAAAATAATCATCCAACTCAGTTTCTTATTTAGAAATTTGCAGATTTACAATAATTAGTGAAAAATCGCAATATAGTTCATGAATCTTTATGTTTGAGCAATTCCTACACAGTCTAAGAAAATGAAACAGAAACAGTTTCAGATTTTGTGCAAGAGTTTATTTTTTTGAAAGCGGTTATGATGACGAATTATATCATTTGTATTCTCGCATGCTTAAATACACAGATTAAAATGATCTGAAACAACTAAAGAAGTACAAATAATGGTAATTAACTGTACATCCACAGAGAAATAAATATTCCAGTCGTCTAAAAGAGATGTTTCAATCCCAGAGCACTCTTGGGGATACGCTCACACAGGAAGCAGTTTTGAGAGGTTCAGCGTTATCAATACTTCCTAATTTTCTGTGTTTTTAAACCCAGAAAATCCAGAAAACTATCACCAAGGAGGCCTCGCAGCAAACTGGAACAACTGATTAAGGCACATGCTCCAGTTTGCTGTGAGACCACCTCTGCTGTTGGTAAAGGTTTTAAGAGACAGGAAAGTTTCCTAATATTGTTAACTCTAAAATGCTCAATCCGCATTCTTCGTGATCTTCTCCTTAGAAATTGGTGTAATGTCAAATAGCAGTCAACTAATTCTGTAATTACAGAGTTTTCGCACGCAGAGCATTCGGTAAGGTTTAATTTACAGTTAAATTTACGATAATTTAACATAATATAAAACTGTACATGAATTCTGATCCATTCAACAGATATTCCTTTGGTTCATATATAGCTATGAGAGTATCGTTTTGAGGTAAGAGATTTAAGATTAATTTTTGAGCATGTAGTGTTAAGCCATCAGTGCATAGGCTACTGTTTTAGACTTAAGAAAGTATGAAAAGTCACTGATAGTTCTCGAAATTATTTATTGGTAATTTTCCAATGCACACTTGAGGAAGAAACTTAGATTAATTCAGGTGAATGTGCAAGATTATGCAGTTCTTTAATGGCTGAGTGACAAAAGTTCGACAGCAGATAGCAGGATTGTTATGTCTTTTGCAAAACAGGATGGGAAAAAAGTTACAATTTTTGAAGTCGTTAGCTGATATTTCCGGTGCGCGCTAAGTCCCTGTAGAGCAGGGGTGGGCAATTGTTTTCGTATCTACACTGTGCATGCGTATTGACGTGGCCGTCCTAGTGGAAAATACGAGACGAATCTTCGGTCGCGTACGGGAAGGAAATCTCGGTTCAAGGCGGATTTTTCTGACTGTCTTGGCGGGCCACAAAAAACTGTTAGCGGGCCGCTATTTGCCCACCCCTGCTGTAGAGGGTTCTCTGCAGCGCTGTTCAATGTGCTGGTTGCTTGCATCTGTTTTTCAAAAGGGTCTGTTTCACACTAGTGTTGAATGAATATTGGCTACGGAATACCTTATAGCAAGTTGCACAATTTATCAGTTTCTCCTCAAAGTCTCAGAGGTGTCTTCGGATTTGAGTCTCTGAGACTTTGTGGTGAAACAAGGAAGAAATAGTGTAACTTGCTACAATGCATTTCGCAGTCAATATTCATTCTTCGTTCCATCAGTACTTGAGTTGGACAGATCTAGACACCCAGCACGTTGAAAAGCGTTCAGGATACCTCTATATCACGGTGTTTCTTTTTTGGATGGATGTTTCTTTTTTGTGTGTCTTTCTCACAGATCTTCTCTTATCGTAATGTTAAGAATTTTAGGGTCTTCCTAGGCCACGCTATTTTGGTTTATTGTATTTGGCTCAAAATACTCTAAAATGACTGTTTATGATGAATTTATGTCAAAAAAGTTTGGCATCCTCTTTTTAAATGGGAATCATGTGTCCAAGTATGCTATGGCACAAAAAGTTTCATACTTGGCCAGCGGTGAATGCGTGATTCTCAGGTTTGCAAGTTTATACATGATTTTTTACAAGTCCATGAGCATGATTTTCTAATGTATAAATGAGGGTACATTTCTATTCATTATTCAGAATTGTCTGCGCTAGATATTATGTTGACTTGTTGGGGGGGAGGCACACTTTCCTATCGGCCATACTCTATTCATTATAACACGAATTAGGGGTGTTGTTACGTGGTCAGAATTTAAAACCGAGATGCGAGGCAAATATGATTCTCCTGGCGTAGTAGTCTAAAGCAAGTGCGAATCCTATACGATTGATACGGTAGTCAACATGTTAAACTGATAGGCTTTTGCCAGACCTCTGTGGGAAGCAGCTGCTTAGGTGTGTGTGGTACATCCTTCTACTAGCTGACTGGACCAGCTAGTTTAGGAGTAATTTGTTTAATGGAGCTGTACAGTTTATTATATTCACATTGCAAATTTTATTTATTATTTTTATTTGCAATGTTATTGCATATTTCTTTTCCTAATATTCAGTATTATTCTATTTTTCTTTTTAAATTGTATTTGTCGGTATTATGTAAGAGTTTAGATATGGAGTATTGGACTGTCAAAATATATCTCAAGTATTTTAGTTATTTTTAATTCAAATATTTGAGTCGCATTATCCAGGAACGTAACCCTGATGCAAACTAGAGTATGGGTGCATTTAAAAGAGCTTGGCCATCAGTTCCCTCACTTTAAATATCGCAGCCATGGCATCAAATCATTTAGGTGCAAAAGAAGAAATATCTGATTTCCTGCTAACCTAATGTACATATATTACTGTTGGATATGTGAAAAACAGGCGAATAAATTTACATCATAGAATACGATTTGCAATAATTTTATTCTGATAAGAGTCGTCATAGATATGAAACTAGGCTTTGTTCAAACAAGAGTTTGATGTCTGTCAATGAAGATGAACCCTCAGTGTTTTGAATATCGAAAGTTTGATGATATTTGGAGGAGCCGTCTTGCATTTCTGAGTAGCAACTGTTCTTTGAAAGAGTTGCTTTGATCAAGCACTAGAATTTTGCCGAGTGTTTCTGAAGGGAAAAGGAAACGGACAGGCAAAAGATTATATGGTGAGAAAATATTAAGGAAGTAGCGTAAAAAAAATTCGTAGGAAACAACTTACTTTTGAGCTTGCACGTGACCTAAGTAGAAAGAAATATATCTTTGTTCTTCAACGCAATTTCAACCCTTTAACCTTAAGCCTAACAAAATAACTGTACGATCACATGGTAGAGACATTAAAAACACCTTTATTAGAATTCGCAAGGGATTTTCCTCGGGCATACATTGACAGAACTAGAACTAGGAGGGGGTGCGTATTTTTACCTTTTGATGATGCACAGAATCAGCCAAGCATAATACTAAAAGTCCGATCCTGCCTCCTCTTGATTGCAGGCCATTAGTATCTTTCAGGGAGTTATTTTCTTCAAGGGGGAACAGAAATAGAGAGTTGTCTATCAAGTGATTTCTTCACTTTTATTTTTTTGTTCATCCCAGCTGAGCAGTGGTCAACTTCACAGAGTTTCATTGCTGACCTTCTAAACCAATTCGACTCTCTACTGGCTCTTACTTTGATTTTGGACGTTTAGCACTCGTGGACTTCTGCTGAAGGACTTATCGCTATTTTATTACTTTCTGCTATTTTTATATAAATATTATATCTGCTTGTCTATGGATTGCCTACCCAGCTGAACGAATAAACAAGATACTTTTGATCCTAAAGGAAAGTTTACACTAGCATTGACTACTGGCGACAGTGAGCAACTGGCAAAAATCGATCTATCCATGCATGAAAAATTAAAGTTCGAAAGTCCAACTAATTGCTCCAGTCCAACTGGTGCTAATAATCTATATCAGTGTAAACTAGCCTTAAGTTTTAGTAATGTGTTTCAGACGCCAGCTTGCTGGTGCTAGGAAGAAGGATGATAGTAAAGAACTTGATGATACTGATGGTAAAGAGCTTATTTTCTGAGTTTCTACCAGCAAGCTAAGCTTCTAGAAGAGAGGGAACGGGTCTTTGGCTCACGCCAGCGAATAATGTTTAATATTCGCTTGGTAATAATAATGTTTTTGATATTGTTTACCCAATCTCTTTCAATAAATCTAATCTATTTAAGAATCTTGGTAGTAATTTTCTTTCCAGGATCACTTGGGAGGACTATAAACAGAGACTATTCTCTTGATATCCTCACAGACGAATTCCACCAATAACTTGGATATTATGGACTTACAAAAGACCTCATGGACAAGTAAAGGTCAGATACTTAACTATAAGTATCGTCTTAGATTTCTGTTTTCAGGATGTCATAATAAAAACCACTTGCAAAGTGCAGATTTAATTCGCAGGAGTGCTCTTTTAGGATACGAATGCGCTAATGAAAGATTTCTTACAGCTAAATTTAAACTGAGATTAAAGATTTGAATGTTTTCAGTAGCTATATCCCCACCAAGAACTCTGATGAGAACGAGAAAGCCAGAATTTACGGATAACTTCGGGATATTTTATATTTTGAAAAAAGATATATTACATAGCAATATTATTGCTACGTATTAATTAACAGCAAATGACTGGCTGTGGCTTTTGCTGTTATTACTTTGTTATTACTAGACCATTACTTTGTCAAAACTTCCTTTCAACTGAAGCTTAAAAATGTTGTGCTAAGGCTAAAATGATCATCTTTAACAGTGAAGCTATGAAAAACCCTCAGTAGCCAAAGCTTACTAAATCATTATGATAATGTGGTTTGTTTATAACTGGGTGAAAATGAATGAGTGTATTTTAAACATACTATACTAAAATTGGAACGATACAGAGAAGATTAGCATGGCCCCTGCGCAAGGATGACACGCAAAATCGTGAAGCGTTCCACATTTTTTTTGTCAACGGCCATACCAAGCTGAAAGCATCGGTTCTCGTCTGATCCCCGAAGTTATGCAGCTTTGGGCGCGGTCAGTACTTGGGAGGGTGACCACCTGGGAACACCGCGTGCAGTTGACAAAATTTTTTTTTTGCCGTCCCGTGGCCGAGTGGTTAGCGCGCTTGGCTACTGATCTACGGGACCTGGGTTCGAGCCCCGGATAAGGCATGGATGTATGTGTCGTTTTTCTGCTGAGGTCCTGCCATCCTCACAGACATGGAATATAAATCAACAGGCTCCTGTCAGACCTCTGTGGCAAGCAGCTGCTTGAGGGGGTATTTATTATTTTATTACTCTTGAAACCAATAGTATTTTTGGATAAAATGGAATATAGTAGCCGGAGTCATTTGAGTAATAAGGCTATGAAACTTATTTATGAAAGAAAGAATGTAGGGATAGACTGAAGGAACACCTTTCTAGTACACATTACAGAGAGATTAATAAACGTGCAAAGGATGATTTGAATGCTGATAATCTTTGGCTTAATTGCCATGGTGACAAAGCAGGGGAAGCGACTATAGAATACAACAGAATAGTAGACAGAATTATTTTAAATGGGAAAAAAATAGAATGATCTTAGAGATAAGGATAGTAAAGTTACCGAAGAACTGCTTCTAGCTGGGGCTGATTATTTTGCCGTTTGGCTGACTTAAAGTTTAAATTTTTTTGATAAATGAATTATTTTTAAGGATTTTTTCTAGAGGACTTATTTCCAAGAAAGGTGATAGAAGTTCTTGCGTTAATTGCAGGCGCATTAGTCTACTCTCAGTTCCAGGTGAAATTTTTTGCATTATTACACTTAATGAAAGAAAGCTTTTTGCTGATAGACAAATTCGGAATGAACAATAGGGTTATAAAGATAAAATTTCACTTCGATGATATGGAATTGTAAAGAGTTTCAAAATCCTGTGGTTAGTAGCTTTGTATTTTTCAAAAAGGCGTTTGGGGCGGGGGTGGCTCAGTCGGTAGCGCGCCAGGCTCGTAATCTGTAGTTCCCAGGTTCGAGTCCCAGCTGGGTCAGCGTTGAGATTTATCTCCGCAAAATTCTCCGCCCTGCCCACGGTCAGTAGGGGACACCGATGGGCTTGCAAAGGCCGCCGTCCGTCGGATGGGACGTTAAGCCGTGGCCCGTGTGCGGGAGAGCCATACACTGTGCACGTTAAAGAACACGCTGGATGGCCTTGACGGGAGGCTACCATCTGTCTCCCAACAGCTGTTCCAGTGGGTCCCCTCCCCCAACCTTCTCTGAGCCTTCGGGGTCCTTGTGACCTGGCCATTTAGCCCATGGGTGCAAAAAAGTGCGCTCAGAGGTAAAACAACCTAAAAAGGCGTTTGACTCTTCATCGTCATAATTTGTGGTGGATCGAGATCGTATAGCATATTGAAAAAAAGTTAGTTAATAAAATGGTCGCTACTTATAACACACTGAATGGTTTGTGAGAGTTGGTAAAGCTTGCAGTGATTGGTTAAGCATTACCACTGGAGTTCGAAGGGGTTGCATTTTGCCATCTTTTCTTTTCAGTTTCGTTATTGATTACGTTATGAGAAATTCATTGCAAGAGAAAGACTGGGGCCTTGGATGGTCTACAGCAGACCCGTCATTAATTACATTCCGTCATTAATAAAGACCCACTAAGAGAAAAATTATATTTTTAAAGAGTAGCAGGAAAATTCCGCTGTTTGAAACGAAAACATAGATTTCTAAATGGGTATGGGAAAAAACTCTATTTTTAAGGAATGTTTAAGGAAGAAAATGTCTTGAGTAGAAAACAAAAATATACATTTTTAATGAGGACTATAAATTGCTATCATCCTAAAATTGTTTGGAAAAAAATTGAAAGGAACCAGATTCAATACTTGGATTATTTATGTTATGAGCAGCGGATTGGATGAGACTGATTTAGAGTTAAACAAATATCTGACTTAGATTATGCTGACAATTCTGCCATTCTGACAAATGATGTGGACGAGATGACCTCTTTCATTAAAGCTATTGACGAGACTGGTAATAGGACAGGTTTCGTGATAAACAGAGGAAAAAAAAAGATGAAAATTGGTCAGATCGCTTCAGTTTTTTTTAATTGCTCTGTCCTAGAGTAAGTTTCTTAGTTTACCTCAGAAGTTGTGTGACAAATGCAGATGATGTGCGTCGTGAGCTGAACAGAGGAACAGGGATTGCTGTTGGGCATTTAAGAATCTGTGAAGATTGTGAAAACATAAGCATATACACCTAAAAACTAAAATTAGGTTATGTAATAGTTTGGTTCTTTATAACATTTGATGTAGTAGTAAAATTTTGACCCTATGTAAACAAGAAAAACGATGCTTTTGATCCTAGATGCTTTTAGAGTATCTTGTATATTTAAACGGTTTTACTTTGTAAGTAGTGATCAGATTAGATGAAGGAGTAAATGATCACCTTTGAGCTACATCTTATTAAAAAAGCCTGATTTGGCCATGTTCATCCTATGTAGGACTACAACTCAGCGAATCGTTATGAACGGTGTGACTGAATGGCTAAGAAAATGGGAGAGACCTAAAATGCAGACAACGTAAAACAAAAACTTGCTAAAATTGGTCTGCAGGATCAAATGTAATAGCAAAAGCTCAGGAGAGATATGTAAGGAAAATTAAATTACAGAATGAGGTTGTGTTCATACGATATTGTGAAGTACGAAGTTATGTGATATCATTCTTAGTAGAGATGTGTTCCCACATACAAATCTGCCAATGAGATGGGAAGCAACGTTCCCTCTAAGATGGACGTAGCTGCTAAGATGTGTCCGCGCACATCCACCATTCTCCGCGTACGAAAGGTCGCAAATGACATCCCCGCATATGAAAATAATGACAGCCCCTCTCACGAGAAGCTTGTTTTATACGCACGAGACATTTCTTCGGAGCACATTCTCCAAAAATCAGACAGAATGTTGGTCGGAAGTGTAACTTTTCTGAAGTTACTATTATGCTCCTACCCTTAGCACGAAGAGACTTCCGTTCAGAACAATGTTTCCCAAAGCGGGCGATCCAGTCCCCTGGGGGGCGCTGGAACAATCCAGGGGGTTGGTAGTAGCCTCGGGTGCAATTGGGGGGCGTTGGAAGCATAAAGAAAGAAGGGAAGGGAAGAAAATTTTGAAAAACCGTTCGTACATGTTTCATATGTTGTGTAAATAGAGTTACAGTCGCAGTGATCACTTTATTTTCCAAATAAACACATAAAATTATCCTTCGTTATCTTAATTTTCTGTGTGTAATGCGAATGTTACTATGGTTGATTTTAATAAATAATTTTATAATTTCAAGCTTCAAGGTGTCTTATTTACAACAACTTTTTTACCATGTTGTAGGACGTAGGTAGAAATATAGATACATAAAAGAACGCAAATTTGCCACTGCATCTTTCTGTTTGTTCACTTAAAGAAAGTAGATTTCCAGGGGGCGCTGAGTAATTTTTTTTCTGAAAGGGGGCGGTAGGACAAATAAGTTTGGGAACCTCTGGTTTAGAAAGTGACGCCATTTCCAGACTGATTGCCATTATCCCATAAGATAACGACAATAAATTGACTAGAATTCTGAAATTTTCTTATACTTTTTATTTGCGCATGTTAAAAAGAAATTGACAAGGGAAATGAATTGAATTTAGCAGTTGCTAATTCGTATCAAACAAAATATTTTTTAAAGAAAAATTAGTGGAAAAACTGTATAATATATCAGAGACATCGTTTGAGTGTCATCTGGGAAACTATGAGACTGGTCATTTGACACTTTGACAGTTTTCTCAGAATATAGGCCAACTTTTAATCGCTGGGATTTGTCGAAGAGGGGGCGGGGGTGGCTCAGTCGGTAGCGTGCCAGGCTCGTAATCTGTAGTTCCCAGGTTCGAGTCCCAGCTGGGTCAGCGTTGAGATTTATCTCCGCAAAATTCCCCGCCTTGCCCACGGTCAGTAGGGGACACCGATGGGCTTGGAAAGGCCGCCGTCCGTCGGATGGGACGTTAAGCCGTGGCCCCGTGTGCGGGAGAGCCATACCCTCTGCACGTTAAAGAACATGCTGGATGGCCTTGACGGGAGGCTACCATCTGTCTCCCAACAGCTGTTCCAGTGGGTCCCCTCCCCGAGCCTTCGGGGTCCATGTGACCTGGACATTTAGCCCATGGTGTGCAAAAAAGTGTCGCTCAGAGGTAAAACAACCCAACCCTGTCGAAGAGTGAACTGTACAGTCTCATGATCTTCCAGTTACGACTTACCCTACCAAGGAAATTTATTACCAAATTCTGAAGCATTGCCAGAAATAATTGATTTGTTGAAAGCCAGTGTTCGGATCAAACTGTAATTTTCTGATGGAGTTAAAGAGCGGCTCCTAAGAAAAATCAACATTTGAAATTTAAGAAAAAAAAAAAACATTTTTTTGTTGCATATCGGACGGAAATATTCAGGTAGAGCTAACACCCTAGGGTGTGCTTGCTAAAACAGCAACTAGGTTCTCTGATCTCTACACTAACTAAGGAAAATATAGGCAATCTCGGTTTTCGACTTTATACTATACAAACTTATATATTGCAGTCTTAAGAACACATAAAATAAGAATGTAACTGTTTAAACTTGTTTGAATAGCCACGTTCATATAATGCTTATTTACGGCATTATTGTGCAAAAATTTGAAAAGTGGAATATCATGAATTTGATACTGTTAAACTTCTTATACTGTCTAGGACACTTGGAGTAGGTTTAAAGGCCAAATCATTGTTAAATTATAATATTACATTAACACCAATATACAAGTTATATTATTATAAAATTGTATTGAAAATAGACTTGAACCTTCAATCCAGTTTTCTTTGGTCTCTAGCTTTTGTCTTATCGAAATTTCACTGCATAGCTTTTAGATAATCCGCACAGTTCGCACTTTTTTTTCAGTTTACACTTCTTATTTAAAAGCTATAAAGTGCAGACATAATAATTACTTTAAAAAAACTTGAGCTGTAGATGGAAGCCAATCGTCGTCTGGAAACACTATGCAAGACTCACAAAATTAAATTCTGCAGACTTCTCTACACACGGCCTTGTTATGTGCTAACTAACAGTTTTGTGTTTAGAGCTTCATCGAATATAGGAGAAGAGTCATCATAACGGTTGTTTTCGTTCAACGAGACCAATGGTCTTTCTCATGCGAAGGGTCTGATCTGGCACTTGTAAAGAAATAAATTCTGCCTGTGGAAAAAAAATCACTTGGCTGGAAAAAGAAGCAGGTGGTCACCACGAGAATGTGGAATACCAAATGCAGACGATCGTATGCACCATTTTATTTACCCGGTTGAAAATCTTCAGAACAAGATTCGAAATATGTCAATTTAATTTATGTGGAGAATTACTAGAGCACCGTTACTGCACTGGGTAGCAGATAGTTCTCGTTATCGAGCAGTATGTCTCCATCATCGTGAAGGGAACCTTGGGTCATGTGATGCAACCTGTCAGGGCTGTTGGGAGCCAGCTGGCTGAAGATCTCGGGGAACGTAAGTCTATCTCTTGGTTCAGTTTTCCAGCATCCGGCCATGATGCTGTAGACGAAGGATGGACAGTTCTCCGGAGGAGAGAGGAGGATGCCTTGGAGGATCAGCTTTACAACCTATGGGAGATGGGGATACATTAGAGAGGAAGATAACATGGAATGTTTTCGATGATGAAATACACCTGCAACAATGAAGTAGCAATGAATTTTGTACTGAGAATACAGTACATGGATTTTATATTTAATAATTGCGCGAATTGAAATGTTTAAAGATGATAAACGACTTAATGATGAAACTTTAAAACTGACTTGTGATTTAGATCTCAAATTGGCAATATTGACTTTGAAAGCTACTGTTGGGATAGGAATGAAAAAAAAAATGTTGAAACAGTTGAAAAAAGATAATAATTAATATTGCAAAAACCTTTTAATCAAATCCAATATTTTCATTCGATCTGACAGACAGCAAGTGAATTGTAATCTCTGTAAAAACAATGGCAGATGAATCATAGAAATATTTGTTGCATATCGGACAGAAAAACGGCCCTTCGTTTCTTTAGATATATTAGTCCTGAACAATTTTGAATTAAAATTTATTTACAATTGAATCTTATTCTCATTGACACAAAATTGAAATTGATTTTTTTTTCGTGGCAGGTCGTTGGCAGATAGGCCATACAAAAATTATTTTTATGTAAAATATTGTGTCTCTTAGGATGCTAGATTGTCTTACCAACTACTCTGTTATAATATTAGTAATCCTGCTAGAAGTGTTCAGTAAAACATGGAAAATAATATCGCAAAATATCTTTAAAAATATTATTAATAATAAGGATTTCTTATTTTGTGTAGCTGGGCAGATTATTATTGTCATTTCCATGAAGCAGTTTCAGCGAAATTTCTAGAAAATACACCAAATTATCCAACCAACAAACAAACAAATGCGAAATATCGGAAGGTTTAGTAAGATCAAAGCTCTTTACTTAATTAATAATGATTGCTACTTTGAATCATTCAACCCTTAACGACCATTGGGTCTTTTATAAAGTTATTATGTAGTGATCCAAATCTTTTTGTCAGTTGACTCACTGTAGAACGTCTTTGTGACTCAAAAGGAAGATGAGATCACAGGTTGTGGTCTTATGGGGTAGCGCATTGTTTTCCAAAGTGTGGTCTGCGGCCCTGTACATGGTCTTTGAAAAATGAAAAATACCAGTCCTTAGAAAATATAGAAATAATCGGTTGATCCTATTATTACCATGCGACAAGGTAAGACATTCCCACCGCACAGTTCGCACTTTTTTTTTCAGTTTACACTTCTTATTTAAAAGCTATAAAGTGCAGACATAATAAATGCCTTTTAAAATTAAATAGAGAGCAAAATTTGTTCGTTTCCTTTTTTCATTTTTAAAAAATAAGTTTTTATAAATAAGTGTTTATATTTTTGGTCGCAAAAATATGGTAGCAAAAAAAAACTTGTTCACAGCTGGATAAAGTTTGAGAAATTTTTAGTTATGAATTGTAAAGATTTATATGTATGCGTGTAAATAAAACTGAATGTGAGTAAATTTTATGAACTAAACGATGGCATTTTAGCGAATCTTTGAACTCTCACAGGAATGATGACATTCAAAACTGAGAGCGAAAAAGCAGCAGTAAATACCGCCTTTATGCTCGAGTGCGAAAGTTGATATCTCTAACCACATTTCGAGATGAAGGATGGGATAGCTTTCGTTGAAAGGCTCACTAGGATCTCATATTTCATCGAAAGGGCCGTAAAATAAGCTGCAGACGAAAACTGTTATCATACTGCTCTGTATCGGCAAAAGAAACCGTCTGTGTCTGCTGAGTTTCTAAATAGCACCCAGGTTTAAAGAGAAAAATTGTTTCCCATGCTGTCACCATTTAGATTAATAATTTTTTTTCTAAATTCCCTTTAACTTGAATTTATTAAACATTGACACAACATGGAAAAAAATCAATAATACTAAACGAAAAGCATAAAGACGTTAAATATTGCATATTACAGTGTGAAATAAACTTTCAACATTTTCAGTGTAAATCAGAATTTTGCAATTCTTTTTGTATCTATATGTTCTGTACACTTCTTGACTAATCGTAAACAAAATATGCATGCATAATTTTGTTTTTTGATTGAACAACATTTAATATTGAATATTATCTAATATTAACAAATAATGCAAAATACTTTGCGAAATTACATCTCCCTCTTCAGGTTTTTCTTTTTACGGGATTCTTAATTAATTCTTCACAGATACGAAAATCATCTAGAGCAGTGGTTCTCAACCTCTTATGCTTCACGTACCTCCTGGAAATGTGCATGTAATTGGCGTACCCCTTATATAGATAGATAAAACTACAGTTATAGTATAATAATGCCAACTTATCGACTTTGTTACTAGATCTAGCGACTTTTGAGCTCTCATGGCATACCCCAGAAAATTTTACCGCGTACCCCACATGGAGAACCCCTGAACTAGAGCACAGAGGAAAGATCAAAGACATCGTGGCAAACTGATATCAAAGCTCACAATTCAAAATAAAATTTTATCTAATAAAACATCATGATCTATGGATCAAAAGGTTTCTTAGCTAATGTTTTATTAATTATGGTCCCATAAAATTGCTCGTAAATTTCAGCGTAGCATATTTTACACGCCAAGGACAAACAAGGGGTGGGGGTGGGAAGGTAGTCCAGACTCGAAAATCCGGTCGTCTTATACGAAATCTCAAACTTATCTGCTTTGAAATCCCAAAGAGTTGTCTTTTTATAATTTTATTTTATCCCCATGGTAAATGTCTGACGCTAAAAATAGATTAAAAAGAAACTATAAAGTTTATTCCATAAAGAGTATTATTTTAACCTTTCCTGTCCAATGGAATATTTTAGTGATTGGGCAACCCTACTCAAGTCTTTATCTTATTCTCTGACTCCTCGAACGCCCCGAAATTTAATTCTTGGACCCCCCCACCCCCCGGAACCAAATTCAGTCATTAACGTTCCTATTATTCTAGAGAAAAGTAGAATTGAAATTAATTTAAAGGTATTTAAATATTTTATTCAACACCTTTTGCTTCCTTATAAGAAATATGAAGAAAATGTTAGGAGTATAAAATAACTAATCTCCAAATTTCCATTATGGAATATGTTACATAAGGGATCCCCTAAGGCGAAAAACTGTTGGTTTGTATTGGGCGTATGGAGCCTAAGGGGTGAAAACATTGTTCAAAATTAAAGCAGGTAGCTGAATGAAGATATTGACAAGTTTATTCACACAAAGTTATCATTAGAATAACAAGTAGATTGCTCAAATACAATATTCTAGAAGTAAATACTATTCAATGACCAATACACGATCACATAAATTATAAATACACAATTACACTATTAACAAATAAAAATTTAGAGCTCAACTTATCACATAAATTTTACATTCTAATTTCTTTCCGCAGATTTCTAGGCCTAGTATCGAATCTTCGCTGATTTAATCGTTTGCTTAGTACGTAATGCACGGATAAAACAAGAGACAGAAACAATGATTTAAATCTAAGTTACTACCATTCTATAAGAATTTTAAATGGTGTGAACTCAAAGCCATTTATTATTAATTATGGAATTCCTCAAGGATCAATTCTAGGGCCATTGTTTTTCCTTTTATATATAAATGATTTACCAAACATTTTAGAAAACAATGAAATCTTATTTGTATACAGATGTCATATGTATTCTTGATGTCTTCAAATTCTACAAAGGTTGTGCAAACGCAAATGTACACAGAATTTAAAAAACTTCAAAGTGACTTAAGGTAAGCATATTGCACATAAATTACTTAAAAAACAAATTCTATGCTGTTTCACACGTTGCAGATCACTAATATTATTATAGCAAATATAGTGAACTTTGGCATTACTAGAGTTAAAGAGTTTAATTTCTTAGGAAACACTTTAGACGAAAAACTTAAATGGAATGCCTATATAACTTACACTCATACCTAGATCATTTGAGCTATGAGTAAAATCTACAGAATTCGAAACTTTATTAGCCAAAAATATTTATTAATGCTTTATTATGGTTTTATTTACCTTACTTTATTATGTGGCTATGTTGCTTGGTCAAGCATATAAAAAGAAAGTTTAATTTCTCTTCTGCTGTTACAAAAGAGATATATAAAAATTGAAATTTTTTCAGATACGTGATTTGAATATTTATAAGTTTGTAGTTTTATGGGAACAAAAATTGCAATCAAATAATGATCAACGATATTTGATCCTTATTTCAAGAAGAGAAAGAAAATTCGTATTCTGACAACCAGATCAAAGGAAAACCTAACTGTATCGAAATTCAAAAGGGCTATTTGTTAAACTTCTGTTACCTATACTGCTGTCCCATTATGGAATACATTACCACATGAGTTCAGAATATTAACTAATAAAAATGATAGCTTCTTATGTTGTGAAAAATGTAATAATATTGCCACCAGTTTTGGATTTACCCAATCCAAATCTCTTGAAACAAATCTCTTCGAAACTTTATTACCCAAAAACATTAATGCTTTATTATGATTTTATTTAAAATACTTTATTATATGGCAGTGTTATATAACCAAGCACATCTTACAACTTCTCTGTATATAGCTTTGTTATATCAGTAGGTTACGTTTATATTATTTGTATTTCTCTTAATTGATAGTTCTGTTTTTCCAATTTGTTGCATTATAATTCCTTGGGGCATTATAATTATAACCTATTTTTAAGTTCGGTTCCTAATAATTATGTATGAAACTGTAACTCTTATTTTGTGAAATTCAATAAATCAAATCAAATCAACACTAAGTTAATTTCTTTCTTTCCAAAAATATGTTTCAAGTTATTGAATTTGAATAATGTGCACGAACTGTTTAAATCCCAGCACTGGAAATAAGATGTTGGATAATTCATCATCATCATCATCAAGCAGCCATGGGCTACGGAGGTCCAACCAGACCATGCAGTTTAGTTCTCAAAGCATATCTGTCCTGAGCTACATCTGCTGCATCTGGCCACTGCACACCAATTCTAACAAGGTCCTGTTTGACATTGTCTGCCCACCGCATCCTAGGTCTCCTCCTCTTTCTGAGGCCTTTAGGCACACTGTTCATAACCCTATTCGCCAATCTATAATCATCCATACTTTGGATAATTACTGTCGAGAATGGACAGGTTGCATCAATACCAGGACCCGGATTTAGAAAAGAAACAAAGGAGGTAAGAAATTAAATTAATCCTGAAATAGGTAAAAAGAGGGGCAAATAAACTGGATTTCCATCGAGTATAGCATTCACCCCCTTTTTTTAGAAGTCTTTAAGACATTTCTTTAGAAATGCATGAAGTATACATAAGTTTAACACATTTTTGCCTCTATTACCCTTACTAGCATCCTCAACGGGGATGGGCCGGATCTGGGGGGGAAGATCCCTTGGCCTTGATCAATGTTGAATAATGCAATTTAATATTTCTGCATATGCATATATGGGGTAGGCTGTGATGTCATAAATAGTGGCACTTGAAAAATAAATAGTAGTTTTTTTTATAACACTCATCGAATTTAAAATTTTGTCACAGAATATATCAATCGTGCCCAACTCTCGGCCATAGAGTTAGCTCTACGAGTTTTAATGCTTCCAGGTTAAAAACTAGAGCGCCACAAAGAATAATTAATATGGACAATCTAAAAATTCTGTTCTTACAATGTTATGAGTACCAAGCAATCATGTGTACGAATCAGGGAGATGGATTGATGGGTTTTTTTCGCCACACTTGCCTCATTATTAAAACTGAATCAATCTTAGATGATCACAACTATCAGTTCCATTGCTTTATATATTTTTAACAATCTGAGGAAATGTCTTCTTATTTTCATAGCACAGAGATTACCAATCTAGCCTGGGGCGGGGGTGGCTCAGTCGGTAGCGCGCCAGGCTCGTAATCTGTAGTTCCCAGGTTCGAGTCCCAGCTGGGTAAGCGTTGAGACTTATCTCCGCAAATTTCTCCGCCCTGCCCACGGTCAGTAGGGGACACCGATTTGCTTGGAAAGGCCGCCGTCCGTCGGATGGGACGTTAAGCCGTGGCCCCGTGTGCGGGAGAGCCATACCCTGTGCACTTTAACAGAACATGCTGGATGGCCTTGACGGGAGGCTACCATCTGCCTCCCAACAGCTGTTCCAGTGGATCCCTTCCCCCAACCTTCTCTGAGCCTTCGGGGTCCTTGTGACCTGGCCATTTAGCCCATGGTGTGCAAAAAAGTGCCGCTCAACCCAACCAATCTAGCCTAAATGAAATCAAAATTGATTTGAATAACATTCAGTTTCGAAATTGATAAAAAATGGAACCTGCAACAGTTCTCAGTCCTAAGAATTCATCACAAAATTGAATTAAACGTAGAAAAGAGCTATATCAAACTCTTCGCATTAAAAAGTATCATTTTTAGAAGTTTCCTCAAATACAAGTACAATTCCTTTGACATATCTATAGGGTCATTTTTCCACAAGATACTTAATTATAGGGTTTTGAGTTTCGTGATTCATTGGCAATAAATTAAAAGAGTAGAACACTTTTCGTAACAGTTTGTATTATATTAAAAAAATGGTCAGAGGTATGTGTATGCGTCATGGTGCATCTATTTTAGCCCAAAACTAAAGAATCATAAGAAAATTGCTTATTTACTAAATTAAATTCAAAACCTAGTCACTAGTGGAATTGAACACGGAAGAAGAATTATTTAATTCGCCCTGATATTCAAACGCTAAGTACAATTATTAATACTTTAATTAATGTCTAAAACTGCGAAGCAGATCACTAATCGTTGGCTGTACTTTCTGAATTTTGATGCACAAAAAAATATGATGTAAAATTATCAGCAGACATTAATGATTATATTGTCTTTTCATGCAAATATTGTTGCAAATTTTAAATGGATGACACTGAGTGTGAGTTAAATTACAATACAATACAAATTATTACAAAAACGTAGATGAAATAACTCATAAACAAACCAACCGTTATCGTACATAAATTAATAACCCTTTTTCTACAGAGCATACAAGACCAGCTCTGTCTGTTCTACTAAATTACTACCTTTTCGTTTTGTTTGCCGTATCTCTTGAATATCTTCATTTCAGGCATAAACAATCCTTTGTCTTTGGTTAGATCACTAGATTACCATACTAGCAAAACAAAACAACCACCCGCGCACACACCATATAAAAATATATTTTTTTTTTATTTACTTATCGTGCACTGACTCAGACTATCTAAACCTTTTTTGATCTGCGCAACTTTAACATTGAAATTCTATCTTTTTCATCTTTTTCAGGTCGGTTCTACATTCAAATTCGTTTGTTGTATAATTCTCACGCACAAGTATATGCGAGCGTTCATGTCACATTTTGTCATGAAGTCACTGCAGCGCGTTCATCTGTCGTAACAATATTCATAAACAATCTTAAAGCCTGCAAAACATTGTAAGATTAAATGTTTTAACTTATTTATAATTCAACAGTCGGTGTAAGAAACTACGTATTTGTTTTAATATACAGAAAGATTTTAGTAAGCTGATCAAAATCAAAATATTCGGCTTTCAGTTTGATAAATAAGACATGGAAAGTATAAAAACAAAAACAAAGGAAAAAATCCTCAACCAGAAAAAAAATGCATACAAAACACTGAAGTAGAAAAAAAATTCCCACGCAAGAAACCGGAGTTTTATGGTCCCCCACTGACAACAGTTTCTCAGAGGGAAATTTGTTGGCTCGCAGCAAGTCTCCTGAAAGAACAGATTGCTGGCAGAAGCCTACACATATCTCCGGATGCTTTCACACATTGGGCGAGGATGGTGAAGAATGATGCGGTTTCTGAGGTGTGTCTCTCCAGCATCCGTAACGGATGTGACAGCCGCCAGCGAGAACTTCCTTGGATGCTCAGAAGATTTGTCAAGGGACCAATAAGTGACCGCTAGTGAGCCAAGTGTGCCAAACCCAGGCGTGATATATGTTCTGCAAGGATAAAATTGGTCATCCCTTTGCAAAGGAACAAAAGATGTTACGAGACTCAAAAAAAGACGAAAAGGTGAAAAAGAAAAAAATGAACATTCTGTGACAAATCAAGAGCGAATGAAAGAGAACATCATTGAACACTCGACGATAAAAATTGTTATTTTTTTCTGAAGATGTTCTCTACACAAAGAAATTTCCATTTAGTTGACGACAATGCGCTTTTTATGTCTCACAGTGGATTGAAGGTGTCAGGGTGTCTTTCTACGCGTTTCAATAGCAAAGATGAGGGTGGGGTCATCGTTGAAGTGTAAGTATAAAGAATGGTTTCTCTTTGTCCTGCTGTGAAGCCTAAAATGCAGCGTTTATAATCTCAAGGGGTTTTTTGAACATCTCTCGTGGTTACCCGCAGCCAATAGCAGAAGGGAGATGACGGATATCTCTCGGTTGAGGCGGAGATCGTTTTACAGATTAACATTGTAACGGGTGATTATTCCTTCGATGCTTGCAAAATGTTCTTTTATCGAGACTCGATAATTAAAGGAAAACGATTAGGGAGTTTTCCAGGCAAGATTTCAGAGATTCAGTTAAAACTGATCACGTAATTCATCATCGGAGATTGAAAAATTTTTAAACTTCAGAAAAATATTTAGAGTTTTTTTCTCGGTCCCAAATTTGCAAAAAAAAAAAATCCATATGAGTCACATAAAGTATAACAAAGAACAACAATATAATAATAATAAACTATATATTATATACAGTGTATATATATATATAAAACTATAATATATATATAAAGAATTGAACACTTTTAAAAATTTATTACTTAGTAACTAAGTTAGATGTGAACATGTGGTCAAAATTCTCAACCAGAACAGCCTTGACGGGAGCTACCATCCGTCTCCCAACAGCTGTTCCAGTGGGTCCCCTCCCCCAACCTTCTCTGAGCCTTCGGGATCCTTGTGACCTGGCTATTTAGCCCATGGTGTACAAAAAAGTGCCGCTCAGAGGTAAAACAACCCACAGGAACTATCACAGTTATTTGCTATAATCTTACAAATGCTCCCTATGCGCCCCTCATATCACACATCAAATCCTATAGTCTAATTCATCCCAGACCCTTTGTAACAAATCACCCTCGATGGCTGAAATGGAAGCCGCGATCCTTCCTTCTTTTCCTAAAGGCTGCGGGGCGGGGGTGGTTCAGTCGGTAGCGCGCCAGGCTCGTAATCTGTAGTTCCCAGGTTCGAGTCCCAGCTGGGTCAGCGTTGAGATTTATCTCCGCAAAATTCCCCGCCCTGCCCACGGTCAGTAGGGGACACCGATGGGCTTGGAAAGGCCGCCGTCCGTCGGATGGGACGTTAAGCCGTGGCAACGTGTGCGGGAGAGCCATACCCTGTGCACGTTAAAGAACACGCTGGATGGCCTTGACGGCCATCCAGCGTGTTCTTTAACGTCCCCTCCCCCAACCTTCTCTGAGCCTTCGGGGTCCATGTGACCTGGCCATTTAGCCCATGGTGTGCAAAAAAGTGCCGCTCAGAGGTAAAACAACCCAAACAACCCAATCCTAAAGGCTGCGAGGAAGAGGTGGTAGGAACACGAGATTCTTGACGTATCCGCCCGTAAGAAGAAGGGGCATGGTGTGAATGGCCTAGTTATTGAGTAATAACTTTTTGAAAGCATTCAGTTCTTTTTGATTCACCCTGTATAATGAAATGAGGAGTATAATTCATATCAGTGTTCCGCAAAATTCCCCGCCCTGCCCACGGTCAGTAGGGAACACCGCTGGGCTTAGAAAGGCCGCCGCCCATCGAATGGGACTTTAAGCCGTGGTCCCGTGTGCGAGGGAGCCATACCCTGTGCACGTTAAAGAACACACTGGATGTCCTTGACGGGAGGCTACCATCTGTCTCCCAACAGCTGTTCCAGTGGGTCCCCTCCCCCAACCTTCTCTGAGCCTTCGGGGTCCATGTGACCTGGCCATTTAGCCCATGGTTTGCAAAAAAGTGCCGCTCAGAGGTAAAACAACCCAACCCAACTCATATCAGTGCAGATGTGTAAAATCAGATCCATCTTCCAGAAAAGTCAGTATTTAAGATAATTAAGTACTAAATGTTTTTTTTTTTTATTTTGAGCAACATTTTTTTTCTTTTCAGCACAATATTTTAAAGATAGGTTACAAAAGTTACATTAGTTTACAAAAAATAAGGACCAACCGTATGCTAAATCAATGGGAAGCTAAGGTGTTCCTTTATCTCTATAACTTCTAATCTAATTTTTTTTTTGTTTTGAAAAATGTGATAGCAGATAAAGAGCTCAATGAAATATGTGAATATCTCGATTTTCAAGAATATTCGTCAGTATTTAATGAGTTACTCAGTAACTAGGAAATTTTAATATTTAACAATAACAATGCCAGTTCTAAGAAATTAGATAAAATTGACGAATACTGAGAAATTAATTTGCAGAAACGTTTAAAATATACATTTATTTTAAATAATTAAATCGTTTGAAACAATAATACTTATTAAATATTAGCCCCGGATTAGGCATGGATGTGTGTGTCGTTTTTCTGCTGAGGTCCTGCCATCCTCTCAGATCTCCTACTGTGGCATATAAACTGACAGGCTCCTGTCAGACCTCTGTGCAAGCAGCTGCTTGAGGGGGTATTTATTATTTATTTTATTTTTATTAGGTCTGAGCTAAATTCTTATGACTAACATTATTATTGTTAAATATTCAAACTTCCAAGACGCATGAAATACTTAGCGAATATTTTTTTGAAAATCGAGATATTGATATATTTGATTGAGATCTTTATCTGCTCTCACATTAAAAAACAAACAAACTTATTTTAGAATTACAGAGCTTCGACATTAACTTCCAATTTGCATAACATAGGGTTGTTCCTTAATTTTTGGAAACCAGTGTACAATCGAGTCATGCTTACGTACTGTCTTAGGTTTGGGCTAGGTAGTTTTAGCTACGAGCGGCGCTTTTTTTTTGCACACAGTGCCCTAAATCGCCAAGTCGAAAAGATCCCAAAGTCTAAGAGAAGATTAGGGAAGGGGATCCACTGGAGAACTGTTAACAGAAAGATGGAAACCACACGTCAAACCATTTAGTGTCAAGTCCATTCAACTCAAGAAGCCAACTCTGTTCTTTAACGAGCAGAGAGATGGCTCTCTTTCACACTGACCCACAGCTTAACGTTCCATTCGATAGACAGCATCATTTCCATGCCCATCATCACTGTCCCCTTTCTCACCGTGGTCAGGGTGAAGGTTAGAAGAGATAAAATTTAACTAAGGCAGAGTGGCCAGTATGAACCCTTCCCTCTCTCTTAAATCATTCCTGTGCCCTAGTGGTTAGCGTGCTTGGCTACTGATTACAGGGACTCGGGTTTGAGTTCCGAATTAGGCATGGCAGTTTCCTTTCTTTTGTTATACTTCTGCTGAGGTTCTCGACTTCCTCTCAGATCTGCTCTGTGGTGTATTACACTGACAGGCTCCTGTCAGACTTCTGTGAGAAGCAGCTGGTTGAGGGATAATTTATTTATTTTTATTAAACTCTGGACCACCAATTGCGTTGGTTTACGGTTGATATTATAACCGTTGGATTGCGTTGCCTTTCTCCTGAGTAGCACTTTTTTGCACAAAATAAACTTATTTAACACACTTTTCTCAGTCCTGATACAAAATTACTGGTGACACACAAGCTGAAAGGGTATCTGAAAGAGAGAATGTTGCATTGGTACAATTTGTAAGCATTCTTAACTAAATGAAACATTTCAACGTAGATCTCGAACAGCATATTGTGAGCCTGGCACGCTAATGATTCATTCATCTTGGCCTACTAGCTCAGAAGATTAAACACAGATCAATTCAATTATTATTCAATTATTCATTCATCATATTAATTCATTTTACAATTCGGTATCACAATTTACTCAGCAATATATTACTCTTTCATAAACAAAATTGATATATTTCTACACCGTTTTTAAAATACTTTTACTCTACAACTTAAATGCTACCTCAGCTTATCTCAAAACAAAAAGATTAAGAGTAGTAGAGAAGTATATATGTATTTGAACAATTCGTTAGTTTTATTTCTATTACAAAATAAACATGCACGACAATAGTACGAGATTAATTTCAGCAGATTGTTTTGAAATGGTATATATCATTAATAATCATGGAAAACGCAAGCTAGACCAGAGATTCTGAAACTCTGGGTACGGGAGGTTTTCTGAGGGGGGAGCAAAACAATCACAGTTTGAAACAAAAGTATAGGAATGGAAGCACAGAAAAATCTATTTTCAACAATATTGTGAACTTTTTTAACAGTACTCGACTTTCAATTCCTTTAACGTTAATTTACATTAACATTTAAAGACATTTGACGATAATTACTGACATTAAAAGACATCAATGTACCCAATAAAGATGGTCCTAGTAATGGAGAGGAGCATGGGAAATCCCATTAATGGCTAAAGCGCACGTGAAAGGAAAAGTTTGAAACCTAAGCTCTAGAGATCGATCACGATGAAAACATTTATCTCCTGTTATCGACAAAGCTATATTTGGCGCTCCAAACACTGACGAATATTAACAACCATTTTAAACCAAAAAAACCCTTCTAATATTAAATATATATTTTTTTGAAATATTGAAGTTTACATTCCACTTTCCTATAAAATAAATTACGAATCAAGTAACTTCTTGCCATGGGCGGGGGTGGCTCAGTCGGTAGCGCGCCAGGCTCGTAATCTGTAGTTCCCAGGTTCGAGTCCCAGCTGGGTCAGCGTTGAGATTTATCTCCGCAAAATTCCCTGCCCTAGGTCAGTAGGGGACACCAATGGGCTTGGAAAGGCCGCCGTCCGTCGGATGGGACGTTAAGCCATGGCCCCGTGTGCGGGAGAGCCATACCCTGTGCACGTTAAAGAACACGCTGGATGGCCTTGACGGGAGGCAACCATCTGTCTCCCAATAGCTGTTCCAGTGGGTCCCAACCTTCTCTGAGCCTACGGGGTCTATGTGACCTGGCCATTTAGCCCATTGTGTGCAAAAAAGTGCCGCTCAGAGGTAAACCAACCCTTCTTGCGATAGAGATCTGACAGATAGAATTTAATAGGCCATAGAGAAAATTTATGAGGAAGGCGAGACCTCAGCAGAAAGACAACAGAAGAAAACAAACGTCGTTGCCTTATTCGAGGCTAGAACTCGAATCCCTTTGACTAATAGCCAAACACGCTAACCACTCGGTCAATGGGATGATCTTGTTCTATAAGGATGCTAAAAAATACTTTGTTTTTAAAATTAAAATATTTCTGCATCTCGATTGGCAACCACTGTAATAAACAGTTAAAATGCAAAATTATTAAATTTCATCACACCAATTTTACTTGGTTAAGAGTGGATAAGTCGTCGATAGCCGTCCCATGGCCGAGTGGTTAGCGCGCTTGGCTACTGATCTAAGGGACCTGGGTTCGAGTCCCGGGTAAGGCATGGACGTTTGTGTCGTTTTTTCTGCTGAGGTCCTGCCATCCTCTCAGACCTTCTACTATGGCATATAAACTGACAGGTTCCTGTCAGACCTCTGTGGCAAGCAGCTGCTTTAGGGGGTACTTATTTTTATTTAAGTCGTCGATATCATTTGGTGATCATCAAGGCAGTATTTGGAGCCTTTCTTATTCTCTGAACAAAGGGTGAGGACGCATATCTTAAAGCAGTGATTTACAAAGTGTGAGGAGTGACTTGTTGCTTTTGCTGAGCGTGGGATTTTGCAGAAACGTTTCATGGTAAAATTGAATTGATTATAATTCTCAGAATACCAGAGATCGATTGTTTAGTCGAGTGCAATGCTTTTATAAACACAATCCTAAAAGATTTCTTCAGTCATTGCATCTCTTCCACCATTTGAAGTGCAACGTCACGTTCTTGACAATAACATTGTCACATGCATTTTGAATTGCTCTGACCGCCACATCTCAATCATTGACATTCCTTGCCACTGCCCTTACTTTTAAAGGACATGTGATGATACTGAGGATCGTGTGATGAAATCGTTGCTAAGCTGAGGGGATGCCATTGTAGAAAGCTTAGAATCAATTGCCTTAGGGGAATGTTGAAGAACGGCGACTCATTAAAGGTGCTGAGATTAACAACTTGGCGGCCGGATGTGGTCTAATTATTAGTGAGCCGCGTTTCCGGCGGAAGTACCTATCCGGTGGCGATATCGAATATTAACATTGTTAAATTAATTTTAGTACAGTTAGATTTTTTTCTTTGAATCGACACTACATTAGTATGAAATGAAATGACAGATAAGGGACCTTGAGATTGCTTTGTTCCAAATGAATTCTGTTTCAGTACTGTATATACTTTATTCTGAAAAAAAAATCTCCTTTTCATTACATCTAATGAAAAGGAACAAGTAACATAAAACTTGCTAAGTTTCTCTGTATGAATTAACTCTTATGTTATATAAGCATAAAGAGAAAAATCTTATAAATAGGATACAGTTCTGATAATTATCAAAATATCGTTGCCTTTGGGTAAACAAAACTGAACATTTTGAATCACGAAGTTGTGAGGATGAGAAAGCTTACTCACCAAATAATTTATTCTAACTTCTCCGAACGTACTCAAATATAGCAATTATAAGTTTCAGTTTTCTGAACCTGATAGGACGTCAAAAATATGTGTAAGTTCCTAGTTACTTAGAGTTGGAGTGTTTAGTTAAGGTAGATAAACACTCAATTTCAATAACAAAGACTTAATATTGGTATAAGCAATATGTGTGATGTCCTGTCGAGGTTTACTTATTCTCTTAAGTCTTTTATGTGATGATTTATATCAGATGACTGAATCATCGTGTTAATATAAACTGCACAAAACTAAAAAGCATGATTCCTTATAAGAGTTGGGTTTTTTTTTCTGAGCATCGCGTTTTCGCACAAAGTGCTAAATGACCAGGTCACAAGAATCCCAAAGGCTGAAAGAATGTTGGGGAAGGGAAACCACTGGGGAGGTGTTAAGAGAGAGAGACGGAAACCTCCAGTCAAGGCTATCCAGCGTGTTCTTTAACGCGCACATTGTGACTCTTCTGCACACAGAGGCACGGTTCAACATCCCATCCAATGGACGGCTGCCTTCTCAAGTCCATCGGCGTCACATTTCTCACTATGGGCAGGGGGGGGGGGAGGAGTGGGGCTAACTTGAGAAAACTTCACAATGGGGGATTCAATCCTGAGAATGCCAGGTTACTAGCCTGCCGCTGTACAAACTGATTCAACTCCGGCTCCAGTTCACTTGCATTCTAGAAATATGTTTCGAGATAATAATTAAAGAGTGTACCTGCAATTTCTAGAAGAGCAAGAGGATTTATTTTCCAATACTCTTATATTTGAACTATTTGATATGTCAAGTTCTGTTAAATTTGCAGATGATTTAACCCGCAACTTCAGCCAGCAAGATATACGCAGGAAAAGATCTTAATGTAAAGAGGGAAAAATAAGCTTTTTTGCGTTGTGAAAAGTTTTTTACTTGAAAAAGCTGTGTTGTGTTGTTTTACCTCTGAGCGGCACTTTTTTGCACACCATGGGCTAAATGGTCAGGTCACATGGACCTCGAAGGCTCAGAGAAGGTTGGGGGAGGGGACCCACTGGAACAGCTGTTGGGAGACAGATGGTAGCCTCCCGTCAAGGCCATCCAGCGTGTTCTTTAACGTGCACAGGGTATGTCTCTCCCGCACACGGGACCACGGCTTAACGCCCACATCCGACGGACGGCGGCCTTTCCAAGCCCATCGGTGTCCCCTACTGACCGTGGACAGGGCGGGGAATTTTGCGGAGATAAACCTCAACGCTGACCCAGCTGGGACTCGAACCTGGGATCTACAGATTACGAGCCTGGCGCGCTACCGACTGAGCCATCCCCGCCCCTCTTGAAAAAGCACTGTTGAAGAGGAAAATATTGTGAATGCAATGTTTTAATTATTATATCTACGGTATATTGATGGCTTTCATTATGTATATTGTTGATATTGTCTTTCAGTTGTTTTCGCCTGTGATTTGATTATCGAAGCAAATAATAAAAATATATATATATTTTAAAAAAAACTTTCTTTATGTGCCCAAAAAAGTAAAAAACAAAAGGGAAACATTATGTTAAAACTGAAATTACTTGTTTAGTTCATATTAACGTTAAAGAAAGATAAGGTGAAAAACTGATTTTTGTTATTAATTTAAATGCAAAAATTTTCTCGCTCTATATTTCTGTGCATTTAATATCAATTGATTAAGTAGTTTCCTCATTGGCTTTATGTTTCATTCACTTTTTAATTTTTTTAGGTCACTTATAGGAAATGATTCATTTCTTAAACTTATACTTCATTTTCAAAGTGTTTACAATTAAAAATTAAATTTAAAATCAAGATGCTACCAATTTTTAATGATTTAAACCGAGATTATTTAATATCTATTATTTTAGAAAGTTTCGAAACTATTTCAATGCCTTTTAAAATATTCTCTGCTGGTGAGAAAGTTCGATACATGAATGCCAATTAAAGCCACTACAACAATATTGCCAATAATGATTAAAATTCGAAAATATACGTTTTTTCTTCTTTATTAAAGTTAACTTTATAGACAAGGGTTGGGTTGTTTTACCTCTGAGCGGCACTTTTTTGCACACCATGGGCTAAATGGCCAGGTCACAAGGACCCCGAAGGCTCAGAGAAGGTTGGGGGAGGGGACCCACTGGAACAGCTGTTGGGAGACAGATGGTAGCCCTCGTCAAGGCCATCCAGCGTGTTCTTTAACGTGCACAGGGTATGGCTCTCCCGCACACGGGGCCACGGCTTAACGTCCCATCCGACGGACGGCAGCCTTTCCAAGCCCATCGGTATCCCCTACTAACCGTGGGCAGGGCGGGGTATTTTGCGGAGATAAATCTTAACGCTGACCCAGCTGGGATTCGAACCTGGGAACTACAGATTACGAGCCTGGCGCGCTACCGACTGGGGTTAATGTTCACACCCCCACCCCCTTATAGACAAGGGCATTAAGTGTAGAAGAATAGTTCATATTGACTTGAAACAAACTCTAACGACACATCTTGAGCCGCAAAAGTCGTTATATATCATCTGAAGGAGAAAGCTAATCGATGGGAATCGCATCAAAATGTCATAATGGCAAAAAAAAAGCAAATCTTCTACAGTTGTAGACACGAAAAAAGTTTAAATGTTCGGCAAGATCTGGAATCGAAAGATCATTGATCATGATTTCTATCTCTGTCGCTGAATAATTCCAAGAGTCTGCTATCAAGAGTGATCTAATTGTTTCTTTTGAATGACATCGGTGGTAAATCTGAAGGGGATCATTTTCTTCTTCTTAGTTGAAGTGATTGTTTCAAGAATCAATGCTAAAAAGCAGACTCCTTGGTACTTTTTGTTTATTGATGAGAGGAAAATCAACCATCTAACAGCAGTTACTGTCCTCCGAAAGGCAGAATTTGCACCTTTAAAGTTAAGTAAATAAAATAATAATAAATACCCCCTCAAGCAGCTGCTTGCCACAGAGGTCTGACAGGAGCCTGTCAGTTTATATGCCAAAGTAGGAGATCTGAGAGGATGGCAGGACCTCAGCAGAAAAACGACACACACATCCATGCCTAAATCCGGGGCTCGAACCCAGGTCCCTTAGATCAGTAGCCAAGCGTGCTAACCACTCGGCCACAAGTACCAGCCGTCAAAACTGTTCTGCTGAAAATTCGGAATAATATGACCAGTGAACAGTTTTTACAACAAGTCTGAGCAAAGACATGTACGAACATGCAAAACATTTTTTATGCTTTTATATACATTAGAAGAGACCATGCAAAGAAATTGATAATACTGCATTCGATGTTGGAAGTTGATGTTTTTTCCCGTGAAAATATTCTACTGCTGGAATTTTTTCCTATCTTGGAAAGTAACACGCTACGCCTAAACTATTCACTCACCAATGGTAAATAGGTCAATGAATTTCACGTGCTCTGGAAGCCTATTTTTGAATTTATAGTTAGAGACGTAAGGGGATGCGGATATCCGCATTTAAAAGTCCTCTGCAGATAAAAGATTAGTGTTAATGCGGATAGCGGATAAAACCGCGAGTAAAAAAATACGTTAAATGCGGATAACGGGTAAAATCCTCAGCAACATGGGCAAACGTTACTGCATTATAGATGGCTGACATAAGTGAGAAAAAACTACTTTAGATAATGATAAAAAACAGATTTGGAAACAAATTCGATGATGATATTCACTTTAAAAAGGAAAAAAAAAACATTGTGATAAATTCACAAATTAAAAAAAATATATTTTATATGAAAGAAGCGCTCTTTTTTTCGCTGACAAAGGAAATATAAGTTTAAGGAATTACTCAAGTATTGCATAGAAAACGAATTAAATCTATTAAAATTTTAATCGTGGAGATCCCGAAGTTCACGGAGTGAAATGCAGAGGAAGAGGTACAGTCGCTCAAAAAAGTATCCGAACACTATGGTTGATTACCGAATTCAGAAAAAATATCTGGCAACGATTTTTTTAGAAATTAGCAATCTGACAACCACGTGACACGAAGGTTGCCAGATTGCTAATTTCTAAAAAAAATCGTTGCCAGATATTTTTTCTGAATTCGATAATCAACCATAGTGTTCGGATACTTTTTTGAGCGACTGTACCAAAGTTACCATTATCAATGCGTCAATGCAGACTATTGTTAAAAATACAGAGAACGTTTTTATGCTATATATAGGACACAGAGAGCATATCCTCCCATATTCTTCCACAAGGTTATGACCAATGCGACAAAAAACAGCTTCTCTAAGTACTCCATCAGTTAGAGCTAAAATAACCCTTTTAAGTGTTTTAATAACTGTAGTTGTTAGAACTATAGTTATTAAAACAAGTAATTAAGAACTGAAGCTGTCATGTTTCAAGATTTTTGATATCTAGGAAGAAAAGTTTTTTGATATCTAGGAAGAAAAGTTTTTTGATATCTAGGAAGAAAAATGTTTTGATATCAATGAAGAAAGACATTAGAAATAAGATTTTTTTTCTCTTTCCTTCAAAGGGAAAGTTACCATTTACCTAGAGATGTCTGATTCTGCCTACTATAAATAAAGATTTTAACACGTAAAATTCAGGGTTGGAATTTAAAACAATAACTACTTTTACAAAATTCATGGTCTATATGAATAATGTTTAAACCAAAAGTTTATCGCTAACTGTTCGGATTGTTGTGTTTATTAAAAATTTCCATAAGATCTGTCTCACGAATATGGCCTTAGTTGTTTTGTACTTTTGGATTAATTTAATTTACAAAGATTTCATTGGCTGCAAAAAGACGGGTGGGGTAGATCAGTCAGTAGCGGGTCAGGTTTGTAATCTGCAGTTTCCAGGCTCGAGTCCCATTTTTGAAAGCTTTGAGATTTATCTCCGCAAAACTCCCGGCCCTATTCTCGATCAGTAGGGGACACTGATGGCTTGGGAAGCCGGCAGTTCGTCGGATGGGACATTTATCCGTGGCACCATGTGTGTTAGAGCCACATCCTGTGCACGTTACACAACCTGTTGGATGGCCTTGACGAAAGACTACCATTTGTCTTCCAATAGCTGTCCAGTGAGTCCCCTCTCTCCAATCTTCTCTGAGTCCTCGGGGTCCTTGTGACCTGGCCATGTAGCCCATTGTGTGCAAAAAATTGCCGCTCAGAGATAAAAATATCCAGCCCATGAAAGGAGATTAGAAATTCTTACCTCATCATTGGAGTGACCATAGTAAGGCTGTTTTCCGTATGTGAATATTTCCCACAAGACAACTCCATAGGACCAGACATCTGATTCCAATGAGAACTTGCCATAGGTGATGCTCTCAGGAGCCATCCAGCGGATTGGCAACATCCGGGATCCTCCAATCTATAGGATGAAGGAAAAGGGTTTTTAGTGGGAGTGAGATTTTTTTCTGTTACAACATAAAAGGGAAAACTAGAAAGATTTAATTTGAATCGGTATTGGATGAGAATTTTGCAGCTCTACATACATCGTTTTCATTAATTCTTTTTAAGTCAATTTCGAAAGAAAACCGTCAAATTTTCGTGGTTTCTGTGCATTAGCTGTGCACCTAGGTATCATTCAGCTAGTACGTTTAGTCCAATGCTAGGACGACGTGGCACGTGTTTCAAAAGGAAACAATATTGCGATAAAAGTGTAAAATCGACTCTGCGAATTATTCAAATTACATGTCATATTGAAGCTGTTCAGCTAATCTGAAACTGCTAATTTATGAAGAAGGTAGTTCTGCAGATAATATAAAGCATTATTATTATTATTAATCATTTATCATCATTATTTATCATTATTTATCATTATTATTATTTATAATTTATTATTATTATTATTAATATTATTTATGATTTAATATTAATTTTACATAAATTTTCGTAAGTAAAATACATTTTCGATTCTTTATTATTTCCGTTTAACACTGAATATTATTACCTCCTAAATATTTAATTGTTTAGTGTAGAATTTGGATTTGTTAAGAGTAACAGGAAGCGTTGTAGGCATCTCAGGCAGCTGAATACTTTAGTATGGGAAATATTATAATGATTTCTGTCGCGATTTTAAGAACTCTATCCTGGATTCCAAACAAGGACTTGGTAAATAACATTTGATTCATATTTTCAGTCTAGTGTGACGGTGGGCGGGGATTGATTCAGTCGGTCGCACGCCAGGCTCGTAATCTGTAGTTCCCTGATTCGAGTCCCAACTATCCCCACTACTCCTTAGCCAGAGAAGGAGAATAGACAGACTTGGAAAAGCGGCCATCCATCTGATGAAATGTTAAGCCGTGACCCCTTGTGATAAAATCATATTCCATATAGAATAACATTTTAACCTTTCCTGTTCGGTGAAATATTTAATTAATTGAGAAACCCTATCCCGAAACTGAATTCTCGGACTCCCCCCCCCCCCCCCCCCCGCTACACTAAATCCTGCGTATGTGCCTGCCCCGAGACACTTTTTATTTCTTGGGGGAATTCTATCTGAGATTTCTTTCTGAGATTTTCCGTTATGCTACTGATCTGGAACGGACAATTTATATTTAGGAACTTGCTTTTTCTATCAGAACTAAGGTAAGAAACTCGTTCCCAATGAGAACGATTAATTCCCTTTATTTACTGCGCTCTGAACACTACCGCAGCCTTGTTCCTTCCTTATAGAAAGTGGGGCGGGGGTGGCTCAGTCGGTAGCGCGCCAGGCTCGTAATCTGTAGTTCCCAAGTTCGAGTCCCAGCTGGGTCAGCGTTGGGATTTATCTCCGTAAAATTCCCCGACCTGCCCACTGTCAGTAGAGGACACCGATGGGCTTGGAAAGGCCGCCGCCTATCGGATGGGACGTTAAACCGTGGCGCCATGTGCGGGAGAGCCATACCCTGTGCACGTTAAAGAACATGCTGGATGGCCTTGACGGGAGGCTACCGCTCCCCCAACCTTCTCTGAGACTTCGGGGTCCATGTGACCTGGCCATTTAGCCCATGGTGTGCAAAAAGTGCCGCTCAGAGATAAAACAACCCAACCCAACCTTATAGAAAGTTACTGTTCATGGGAAAAACTTCAAGGTTACGACACGTGGATATTGAGCCATTAATTACATCATTTCATCGGAATAGTGACCTGTTTCGAAATTTCCTCATACGACTATAACTTCCGAAAGAGCATTAGGTGAGAAACTAAAAATATTACTCAAGTGGACAAGAAAATATCTGGACTTTATATTTTGTCCTTAACCTCTCAACTTCATCTCCTATGGAAATCACTGCCTGTACAATGACTAATGAAGAAAATTCAGATAAGCAGAAAAAGAAATAAAATCACCGATCAATGACTATCGTAAAGGACTAAAAACGAAAAAAATATATATATATATTTCGTCCGTTTTTACTCTGAATGAAATGGAAATATTTCGTTTTCATGAACCGAAATGAAGAAAAAAAAAAAAAAACCCGGTAAAAACGGTCCTTTAATGTATTTTAAAGCCGGTTTTGTGGGTTGGGTTGTTTTCCCTCTGAGCGGCAATTTTTTCGCCCACAATGGGCTAAATGGCCAGGTCACAAGGACCCTGAGAAGGTTGGGGAGGGGTTCCACTGGACAGCTGTTGGGAGAGAGAGAGTAGCCTCCCGTCAAAGCCATCCAGCTTGTTCTTCAACGTGCAGAGGGTTTGGCTCTCCTACACACGGGGCCACGGACAAACGTCCCATTCGACAGACGGCAGCCTTTCCAAACCCATCGGTGTCCATTATCGAACGAAGGCAGCGCGCGGAGTTTTTCGGATATAATTCTCATCGCTAGCCCAGGTAGGACTGGAACCTGGTCCGCTACCGACTGAGCCACCCCCGCTGCCACCCCAGTTTTGCGATTTGAATAGAACGGTTAAAATCGGTTTCTGTGTTCCATCCTAATCAAGAGCATAGGACCAACACCTACTTAGTGATATATATATATAACTTAAAATGCTATACCTCAGTTTAGAATACCTTCTTTTTCATTTCGATCGGATATTCATTATATAAATAACACTACATTTTTTTTTCTGTAAACAATTACATATATATATATAGTGAAAAACTTACAGAATATTCTTGTACCTGAGTTTTCAGTACTGAAAATTCATATATTTATAAATGTAGAAAATATATTGGAAACTAAATGCTTAACCATGCAACGAAACCCATGTATTGAGCACACGATGGTTCCATAATGCACCCTTAGTGGCAAACACCGATCACGGGACTTGATCATCTGCTGCAAGAAAGTTCTAGAAGAAATTGTTGAAAAAATAATGCTTACTAAAGTGGGCTTTCAGTTCAAAAGGCTGCGAACCCACTAAATTAGAGGAATACATCTGGTTTCTAGCGAATGTGAAATACTCCTCTAAGGGTACCCTCTAACGATGAAAATTCGAACTAATGATACGATTCGGGAAATGTGAATATTAATATTTAATAAGAATCCATTAATGCCCATCTAACTAAAAAAAATTTTCTTTTTGAAGCAAAAAGTTTGCATTATACGTTATCCCTCGGAGATGAGAAGGCCAATGGCATCTAATGTGACCTCTTTGACTACCACACTCTAGAACCTAATTTTCATACTTCTAACTTGAATATATGACTTATAATAGTCATTAAAATTTTACTAATTTCCACCGAAGTGCCTTCTAAGAGGAAAATAAAAATTAATCGGAAGATCCAGAAAATGCAGATCTTGGCTTCATTAGTACTCATCCAACCAAAAAGAATTTTTCATTTTTCTCATGAAACAAAAAGTTGAATATTGAATGACGGACAGACCGATGGATGACTAATTAAAAGCAATAGCTCCTTTTTAGAAACGAGCTCGAAAAGGATTTCCGCAAGATCCAACGGAATCAAACATTCCTGCTTCACTTGGTCAATGCAATCTAATCCAAGATATCGGATATGGCTACATGGATTTCGATTTGAGTGCTTTAGCTTTATGAACGTTTCCTTTATGAATATAGGTGCACGTACAGCAATAAGCCAAACACGTTCAGTTTGGTGCGAGGCCATCACCGTTGTTGTCAATGGTTTTGTTTCCAAGCGACAGAGAGTTCGGAAACATTCACTTCGCTAAAGCCTTTCTGTACTGCCGTATCCAGTCTCCCTTGACAGAGCCACACACTTCAAACATCAGTTTTGAGCACTGATTTTGCTTCAGTAATAGCTGGTGCTTTTCTAATGCAGAATCTGGAGATTCTAACATGAAATGGAGAATTATTTCTCATCCACCCTACCCTGGGATTTTACTTCCCAAATACAATCATCTCCTCAGTGCTTTGCGCTCCAGTTGTATAAGTGATCTTAAGTTCCAATCCGAAAGATTCTACAAGAAAATGTATCAAGATCCAACACGTAGCTTTTGTCAGTTCAGAACAAACTTTTGAAAAAGGAGGATAAATCCATTGCTCCATTAGATGGCAATGGAGTATCGATGTCTAGAGGGATTACAGTGCAAAGAAGGGAAAATATTGTGTATTTCATGGATTCACTGGTATGAAGTTGTGAGAAACAGAAATAAAAGAAACTATTGATTACTTGTTTCAGAAAGTCATTGCAGTCATAGATAGCAATTATTACTATACATTAGTGACGTACGAAGGGGTGGGGTGTCCATAAGGTCTGAACCCCCCCCCCCCTTAAAATAATTTTTGTGTTTCTTAGCAAGGAAAAGAATGAATAAAATATTATCTTCGAAATTTAAAACATTAAGGCTTTCTATTACTTATATTAATCAATTTTTTATGCCTGATATATCATCCGTTTGGATTGATATTTTATTTTACTAACACACTCTCTCCCCCAATAAGAAAATCCTGCATATATCGGGGCGGGGGCGGCTCAGTCGGTAGCGCGTCAGGCTCGTAATCTGTAGTTCCCAGGTTCGAGTCCCAACTGGGTCAGCGTTGAGATTTATCTCCGCAAAAATTCCCCCGCCATGCTCACGATCAGTAGGGGACACCGATGGGCTTGGAAAGGCCGCCGTCCGTCGGATGGGACGTTAAACCGTGGCCCCGTGTGCGGGAGAGCCATACCCTGTGCACGTTAAAGAACACGCTGGATGGCCTTGACGGGAGGCTACCATCTGTCTCCCAACAGCTGTTCCAGTGGGTCCCCTCCCCCAACCTTCTCTGAGCCTTCGGGGTCCATGTGACCTGGCCATTTAGCCCATGGTGTGCAAAAAAGTGCCGCTCAGAGGTAAAACAACCCACAACCCTGCATATATCACTGCTATATATAAGTAGTATGTTCTTTTAACTATATTTTTTGTGATATAGGAACGGCGATGGCTCAGTTGTTAGAATGCTAGATTCGCAATCTGAAGTTTCCAATTTCAAGTCTTCACTGTGCCTACACTGAAAACTCTCCCATCTGCCCTCGATAAGAAAGGGGACACCAATGGGTTTGGAAAGGCCTCCGTCCGTCGGATGGGGCTTATTATGTGCAGGAGACTCATGCCCTGTGCACGTTAAAGAACACGCAGGATGGCCTTGACGGGAGGATTCCATCTGCAATCTGAAAGCTGTTCAGTGTTTCCTCTTCCCTAACCTTCTCTGAAATATTGGAGTCTTTGTGTTCTGGACAGTTAGCGCATTGTGTGCAAAGAAGTGCCGCACAGACGTAAAAACAACCCAACTTTGTGATATGTAATGCGACGTGAGTGAATGGCAATTGGGGAGATAGGAGAACCTGAGAATGCGCAGTTGAGTCCTCGCGAGTTCTCATTGTGTAGGATCTCACCTATTGGAGCCCTTTCAATCAGTAATGGAAATTAATTTTATTTTGAGATGAGAATTATAGTTATATGAAATGTGAAATGTTCGATAAAAGTGTAATGTTTAGCATTAGTTTTAAGGATTTTGTTCTTAATTATATGCACTGGAATGTGATATATTCTGGAAATGTAAGTGCATTTCATATTTGTAAAATTACTGGATATCTGAGAAAGAACAGGAGGCTATTGACTCAAACAGCGGAGAATCTAAACACCAGGTGGATCAAACACCATATGAGGTGGGTTGTGTTGGGTTGTTTTACCTCTGAGCGGCACTTTTTTGCACACCATGGGCTAAATGGCCAGGTCGCATGGACCCCGAAGGCTCAGAGAAGGTTGGGGGAGGGACCCACTGGAACAGCTGTTGGGAGACAGATGGTAACCTCCCGTCAAAGCCATCCAGCGTGTTCTTTGACGTACGCAGGGTATGGCTCTCCCGCACAAGGGGCCACGGCTTAACGTCCCATCCGGAGAACGGCAGCCTTTCCAAGCCCATCGGTGTCTCCTACTGACGGTGGGCAGGGAGGGAAAATTTGCGGAGATAAATCTCAACGCTGACCCAGCTGGGACTCGAACCTGGGAACTACAGATTACGAGCCTGGCGCGCTACCGACTGAGCCCCCCCCCCCCCCCCGCCCTCAATATGAGGTGGCCTTAAGACAACGGAGAGCATCATTGAGAGAAAATGACAAAATTCAAAATTGCACGATGTTCGGGAAGTTTGGACAGAATAAGAGAGAATCTCGTGAGTGGATCTAGAGAGAGAGAGAAGCGGGAGAAAAAGGACTCCAAATCTTGTCATTCATGAAGATCTCCAAAATCTGCAAACCCATAAAGGTGGTAGGTCCTTCTATGAAAACTGGTGGAGGCAAAGAAAGAACCCAACAATCTGAGAATTCATCAAGGCTATCGAGCTTTGAATGAGAAACAGAAGTCGTGATAGGCACAGGTGAAAAGCAACTTTCCTAGGCATTGTGAGACCTAGCATTACTAAACGCTAAGCGGCCGGAGGAGAATTTGTCTTTGGGTTGTTGGGTTGTTTTACCTCTGAGCGGCACTTTTTTGCACACCATGGGCTAAATGGCCAGGTCACATGGACCCCGAAGGCTCAGAGAAGTTTGGGGGAGGGGACCCACTGGAAGAGCTGTTGGGAGACAGATGGTAGCCTCCCGTCAAGGCCATCCAACGTGTTCTTTAACGTGCACAGGGTATGGCTCTCCCACACACGGGGCCACGGCTTAACGTCCCATCCGACGGACGGCGGCCTTTTCAAGCCCATCGGTGGGAGAATTTGTCTTGCGTCGTATTAAAGCTCAGAAGAGTAATATGATAGATGGTCTTGACGAGAGATTCTAATCTTCCTTAGTGGATCTCCTTCTCGATCCCTGTATAAAGTTTTGAAATCCTTATGACCTTGACAATAAGTCCTTGACACCATTCTAGATTCTTCTGGATCGTGCAATGGTATTTAGGGGCTGGATATTCTAATGGTGTCTAAAGAGTGGGGAGACGGAATGTCATTCCTCATAATTCAAACCATCACTGAAAGAGTCCATACACAAAAATAGTCCCTTTTGGAATTAGAAAACATTCCTCCCTTTTGTAAACAAATCTATCGGCATGTGTTGTCAACTGTATTTTTTAGGCGAAAAAGAAACGTAATATACAAAATAAAAATATTAAAGTAAAAAGGTTCTTTCTACTGCTACCAGAAAGTATTTTTTTTTACTTAAAAATAAAATAAAACTAGAAGAATGCACATCATCTCTGGCGCATTTGGGAATCGCGTTTCCAAAGAGAATGAAGTTTTTTATTTAAATACCTTTTCTCTATTTAAAAGTATTCATTTTAAGCTAATGATGACGGTGGAAAATCTAAATAGTAGTATTTTATTAGTAATTATACAACATAAAAAGTATTTGCCTTTAATTTCTTAAATTTAAAAAGTTACTTTTCCACACATCCCTCTGAGAAAAATGGGTATATTGATGATGTCAGTGGAATGTCTTTTTACACTCTACCACCGAAATTTCAAATTTCTACCAAAAACAGATCACTTGCAACATTTTTTACAATGTTCACCTTTTCCATATTTAGTGATCTCTAACGACATAAATTAAACCTATCTAAATGAGAATTATAACATTTCGAAATATATCGAAATATATCGAAAAATGCGAATTATAATATTTCATTATTACCAATTAAACAACAAAAAAAAGAGAGATTTCGAATTATCTCTTAAAAAGAAACTGTTTTTCTCACTCGCCCTGGACATAAGGAGTCAACTCATTGCTCCCAAAGAAAACTTCACGACTTTCACATTTCACCAGCAAAATTTCAAATTTCCAGCATAAATACATTTTCTGTATTATTCGTTAAAGTTTTTCGAAATTTTCCGTTTTCTTTCACTGTTAGAGGGTCAGTTATAGATTTTGAGATATTAGGAAAGTGGGTTGGGTTTGGGTTGTTTTACCTCTGAGCGGCACTTTTTTGCACACCATGGGCTAAATGGCCCGCGTGAAGTCTTCGGTGGCAGAAATTGTCAGTTTCTCCATGGTTCCGCGGCTATTTGAGCGATCGGCCCTAAATACGTTGCGGCGGCCCACTTAGTTCTAACCCTGTTGGGCTAACAGATCGGGTTCCTTGATGCCGTTGGTCGGGAGTGATACCTCAAAAAATGTCCGAGATGTCCGGGGGCGCTGCTGTCGTCTACCAGGTGAATGGAGTAGAGCGTTGTGAGTAGTACGTGTCGAGAACTTTGAATGAAGTTATCAATGGACATACACTGAAGAGCCAAAACATTATGACCACCAGCTAATATGATGTTGGTCCTCCATGTGCCGCCAAAACAGCTCTTACCTGACAGCATAGACGCTGCAAGATCTCTAAAGATGTCTTGTGGTATCTGAAACCAAAATGTTGCTAGCAGATCCTTTAACTCTTGTAAGTTGCGTGGTTGAGCAGCCGCAGATCGGATATGCTGTTCCAACACAAACCGCAGATGCTCGATTGAATTGATGAGTGAGTAATTTGGAGGCCAGGAAAATACCTGGAAGTCTTCCTCATGTTCCGCGAACCGTTCTCGAACAATGCGGGCAATGAGGCGCGGCGCATTATCCTGCTAAAAGAAGGCACTGCTAGAGGGATATACCATTGCCATGAAAATGTGTACCTGGTCTGCAATGATGTTTAGATAGGTGATAGATGTCATAGTTTCCTGCATATGAATGACTGGACTTGGAGTTTCAAAAACATTGTCCAAAGCATTACATTTCTTCCACCGGCTTGTTTTCATCCCACTGTGCATCCTGGTGCCAACACTTTCCCAGGTAAACGACGCATACGTACCTGGCCGTTCACATGGTGCAATAGGAAACGAGATTCATCGGACCAGACGACATTCTTCCAATCATTCAAGGTCTAGTTTTGATGCTCGCATGCCCATTGTAGGCACTTTCGACGATGAGCCGAGGTTAGCTTGGGCACTTGGAGCAGCCTGCAGCTACTCAGCCCAATTTTCAGCAGTATTCGATGTACTGTGTGTTGTGACACATTACTCCCGTCACCTGAATTCAAATTACGGGCGAGTTGTGCCACAGCATCCTTTCTGTTGGCTCGTCCCATACGGGATAGACTTCGCTCACCTCTAGCATCGATGAGCCTTTCGGCCCACACCTTGCCAGAGGTTAGTTCTCTCCTCGGCCACCTTTTGAAGGTACAGTCGCTCAAAAAAGTATCCGAACACTATGGTTGATTGCAAAATTCAGAAAAAATTCGTGACACGAAGGTTGCCAGATGACTAATTTCTAAAAAAATCAATGCCAGATATTTTTTCTGAATTTTGCAATCAACCATAGTGTTCGGATACTTTTTTGAGCGACTGTACTAAATGCGGCTGACCGTGAGCACCCCACAAATTTTGCCGTCTCGGAAATGCTCTGACTCAGTTGTCTGCCCATTACAATTTGATCTTTGTCAAACTCACTTAAGTCCACTGCCTCTCCCATCTGAATAACAGGAATAACACTGATTAACAGAGCTCAGTATCAGGTGTTATTTATCTCGTTTCATAACTTTCAGGCGCGCCGTCGTTTACCTGTAGTTGCTTCGATTTGAATAAAGACCCGCTGGTCATAATGGTTCGATTCTTTGGTGTATGCTTGGCTCCAAATTTTTGGCGGAATTTAATTGTGACTGGAACGCGATGAATGAATATCGATAGGAAGAGATATCAACACGTTTGGCGTCGTTTTAAGTAGTATATATATTACACGCATTTTTCAGAAATCTCTTTAAAAACCACTAAAATGGGGTGAAAAATTTTATACCCAACGGGTTTCTGGTTTAATCTTGCCCCACTCCCCCTTTTAATTCGGATTGCTTCTCCCTTCCCTTTTTTGTCTAATAGATCCGAGTCTGGTTGTAGGGACAGTTGCTACACTTGATCTTTAATGTAACCCCCACAGGAAAACGTCCGTGGGGTCAATTTGGCACTCGAAATATACAGGGTGCTGTCTTCCTGTGAAAATAAACATTTTACTCCCTCATTGCTGTCAGCACTATAAGAAGGAGTCAAGGCAACTAATGAAGCGAAATTAAAATGGCTGTTGTTCTCCACTAAACTACATTTTGTTTTATATTCGAAACTCTATTCACTTCTAAGATATAACATTGAAATTTGCTACCGAATTAAGGAAGACCCTGCATATATTTTGTTTTAGAGAATATTTTTATTAAAATAATTATTCCCTCGTCTGTTTCGTTATTTGCAGTTGAGTCGTCTTCTTTTCTTCTGTGGGGGCGGGGGTGGCTCAGTCGGTAGCGCGTCAGGCTCGTAATCTGCAGTTCCCAGGTTCGAGTCCCAGCTGGGTCAGCGTTGAGATTTATCTCCGCAAAATTCCTCGCCCTGCCCACGGTCAGTAGGGGACACCGATGGGCTTGGAAAGTCCGCCGTCCATCGGATGGGACGTTAAGCCGTGGCCCCGTGTGCGGGAGAGCCATACCCTGTGCACGTTAAAGAACACGCTGGATGGCCTTGACGGGAGGCTACCATCTGTCTCCCAACAGCTGTTCCAGTGGGTCCCCTCCCCCAACCTTCTCTGATCCTTCGGGGTCCATGTGACCTGGCCATTTAGCCCATGGTGTGCAAAAAAGTGCCGCTCAGAGGAAAACAACCCAACCCTTTCTTCTGTGCATAAATAAGCAACGACATATTATTAGTATTTATAAGGGACTACATTGATTCGCCGCATGCTACAGAAATTGATATTTTCCTCTGCACTACTCCGCATTTATTACACAAGGGCATCACAAATCTAATGCTGCGCCTATTACAGTCAATAGAATTTGGGTTGTTGGGTTGTTTTACCTCTGAGCGGCACTTTTTTTTGCACACCATGGGCTAAATGGCCAGGTCACATGGACCCCGAAGGCTCAGAGAAGGTTGGGGGAGGGGACCTACTGGAACAGCTGTTGGGAGACAGATGGTAGCCTCCCGTCAAGGCCATCCAGCGTGTTCTTTAACGTGCACATGGTATGGCTCTCCCGCACACGGGGCCATGGCTTAAACGTCTCATCCGACGGACGGCGGCTATTCCAAACCCATCGGTGTCCCCTACTGACCGTGGGTAGGGCGGGGAATTTTGCGGAGATAAATCTCAACGCTGACCCAGCTGAGACTCGAACCTGGGAACTACAGATTACGAGCCTGGCGCGCTACCGACTGAGCCACCCCCGCCCCACAGTCAATAGAAGAAACAATATTTCTTTCTGCAGTGAATTTTCAGCATAAAATGAGATTTCGATGAGATCATTCTAATTAGCGTAAACTGATACTGGTTCTATAGTTCGTTCCTTGTTTGCATAGCAATAAAAAGTTTCTTCTTGAAAAGAACTGCAGTATTCGACTGAAGATTAGTTCGTTAACGTTGATTTCAATATTCTTTTCAGTGAAGAATTTTACCTTGAAGATATTTAATGTACACAGTTGAAGTATCTATTTCTGGAATGTCAACAGTGAAACTGAAAATATTTTCTCGAATGCCGGAGGCAGCACAATCAACTATGAAGATATGAAAACTCTTGAAATATTTCACCAGCCTTTTCCGGTGACGGTGCCAAAAAACTAGTTCAATATAAAAAAAAAACTAAATGGAAAATTTTGAAGAAGAAATAATCAAATTCGAGTCGTTGACAGAATTACTTTTTTTATGCTGAATTAGTGATTAATTCAGAACAAGGAGTTAGAATAAAAGAGAAGTGGACGCTTATACTGAAAAAAATTGCCTTGTGGGGATGTTAAACGACAAACCATTAACAGCAAAGAAATGTAGTTATGTCAGTATGAGGGTTTGCAACAGACAAAAAAGTACAGTAACAGACGAAACACAACTTCCAAAAATGAAAGACGGTCGTTTAAGCATTACCATACCGGATCCACTGCATCGGGGGGATATTTTTTTTACCATGTAAGTATTTCCATATCCATTATTTCAAACATTTTTCCGAAAAATTGGGCTCTAAAAATAGGGTACGCATCTTACAGAGGAGCGAGTGGTACACGAGTTGTGTTGTTGTTGTTTTACCTCTGAGCGGCACTTTTTTTGCACACCATGGGCTAAATGGCCAGGTCACATGGACCCCGAAGGCTCAGAGAAGTTTGGGGGTGGGAACGCACTGGAACAGCTGTTGGGAGACAGATGGTAGCCTCCCGTCAAGGCCATCCAGCGTGTTCTTTAACGTTCACAGGGTATGGCTCTCCCCCACACGGGGCCACGGCTTAACGTCCCATCCGAAGAACGGCGGCCTTTCCAAGCCCATCGGTGTCCCCTACTGACCGTGGGCAGGGCGGAGAATTATTGCGGAGATAAATCTCAACGCTGACCCAGCTGGGACTCGAACCTGGGAACTACAATTACGAGCCTGGCGCGCTACCGACCGAGCCACCCCCGCCACCGCCCCCTAGTGGTACACGAAAATATATGATAAATTTCGGTTTTGAAGGGAGCTAGATGCAGAAAATCCCTTCCTCTTTGGATATACGTAGGACTACGACTACGGTGGACAAGACACAAACATCATTCAAATACAGATCATAAAGATTTCGTTGCAACATCTCCCTCGGGTAAGAAGAGAAGCAAACTTGAAACAATGAGAACGAGATTACAAGTAAGTGCATCCTCCCACTGATAAGCAAAGTTAGAAATTAAAAAGCTCGAGTAAACTTGTCTAGTTGGGTTGTTTTACCTCTGAGCGGCACTTTTTTGCACACCATGGGCTAAATGGCCAGGTCACATGGACCCCGAAGGCTCAGAGAAGGTTGGGGGAGGGGACCCACTGGAACAGCTGTTGGGAGACAGATGGTAGCCTCCCGTCAAGGCCATCCAGCGTGTTGTTTAACGTGCACAGGGTATGGGTCTACCCACATACGGGACCACGGCTTAACGTCCCATCCGACGGACGGCGGTCTTTCCAAGCCCATCGAGTGTCCCCTACTGACCGTGGGCAGGGCGGAGAAAAATCTCAACGCTGACCCAGCTAGGACTCGAACCTGGGAACTACAGATTACGAGCCTGGCGCGCTACCGACTGAGCCACCCCCGCCTCAAACTTGTCTAGAGTTAAAGTACTTTTTAGGCCAGGCATGTCGAACTGGAACATAAGCTAATGGTTCAGCGAAGTTTGGAGATGATGATTCGCTGGTTAGTTGTTGTTAGTAGGCAGAGAGGAGATTCTCATCAAGGTAAACCAGCTTGTTCTTTAACGTGTATAGGGTATCATGACCATCGGCATTCCCTTTTTAATTGACGCAGAAAATGTATTAATGGAGAAAATATCAGCGCAAGCACAGTGAGAATTCGAACATGGGAACAGCAGATTACGAGCGTAGCATGTTACCGAGTCAGGCCCCGTCCTAAGCCTTACTTAGAAGTAATGGAAGAATTGTTTCGGTGAGCAAAAATCATGGAATTATTCAGTCAAATGTAGGTTAAGTTGTTTTACCTCTGAGCGGCACTTTTTTGCACACAATGGGCTAAATGGCCAGGTCACATGGACCCCAAAGGCTCAGAGAAGGTTGGGGGAGGGGACCCACTGGAACAGCTGTTGGGAGACAGATGGTAGCCTCCCGTCAAGGCCATCCAGCGTGTTCTTTAACGTGCACAGGGTATGGCTCTCCTGCACATGGGGCCACGGCTTAATGTCCCATCCGACGGACGGCGGCCTTTCCAAGCCCATCGGTGTCCCCTACTGACTGTGGGCAGGGCGGGGAATTTTTGTGGAGATAAATCTCAACGCTGACCCAGCTGGGACTCGAACCTGGGAACTACAGATTACGAGCCTGGCGCGCTACCGACTGAGCCAGCCCTGCCCCCAGTCAAATGTAGAGCTAAAAGGCAAGGACATAATAAAATGTTAAGCATTATTTTATCTTTTAAGGACAGGTAGAAAATGCATTTATTAGCTGGCCTAAATTTATTAGGAAAATGATCACTTTTAATTTTTACTTTGTTGGGTTACCTTTTTTCCGAATGAAACGTTTATTTCTTATGAAAGAGATTTCTAAGCACAGAGTGCAGAGCGTAGTCGTAGTCCGACGTATATCCAAAGAGGAAGTGATTGTTTTGTGATCTCTTAGTTTTTTATCGAATTGGAAAATTTTTGTCTTTTGTGATTGGGTTGTTCTACCTCTGAGCGGGGTGGGGGGGGGGGGGGGGGGGAGTGGGCTCAGTCGGTAGTGCGCCAGGCTCGTAATCTGTATTTCCCAGGTTCGAGTCCCAGCTGGGTCAGCGTTGAGATTTATCTTCGCAAATTTTCCCGCCCTGCTCACGGTCAGTAGGAGATGGGCTTGGAAAGGCCGTCGTCCGTCGGACGGGACGTTAAGCCGTGCCCCCGTGTGCCAGAGAGTCATACCCTGTGCACGTTAAAGAACACGCTGGATGGCCTTGACGGGATGCTACCATCTGTCTCCTAACAGTTGTTCCAGTGGGACCCCTCCACCAACCTTCTTTGAGCCTTCGGGGTCCATGTGACCTAGCCATTTAGCCCATGGTGTGCAAAAAAGTGCAGTTCAGAGGTAAAACAACCCAACCCAATCTCTGAGCGGCATTTCTTTTGCACACAATAGGCTAAATAGCCAGGTCACAAGGACTCCAGGTCTCATTGAAGATTGGGCAAGGGTACCTACTGGACAGCTGTTAGTAAACAGATGGCAGTCTCGCTTCAAGGCCATCCAGCATGTTCTTTAAAGTGCACAGTGTATGCGTTCTCCTGCACACGGGGCCACGGCTTTACAACTCATCCGACGAATGGCGGTCTTTCTAAGTTAATCAGGTGTCTCTTTTCTCACCGAGGCCAGTGTGACGGTTAGCGGAAATAAATCTCGAATATGACACATTTGGGACTCGACCGTAAGAGTGGGGCGGGGGTGGCTCAGTTGGTAGCGCGCCAGGCTCGTAATCTTTAGTTCCCAGGTTCGAGTCCCAGCTGGGTCAGCGTTGAGATTTATCTCCGCAAAATTCCCCGCCCTGCCCACGGTCAGTAGGGGACACCGATGGGCTTGGAAAGGCCGCCGTCCGTCGGATGGGACGTTAAGCCGTGGCCCGTGTGTGGGAGAGCCATACCCTGTGCACGTTAAAGAACACGCTGGATGGCCTTGACTGGAGGTTACCATCTGTCTCCCAACAGCTGTTCCAGTGGGTCCCCTCCCCCAACCTTCTCTGAGCCTTCGGGGTCCATGTGACCTGGCCATTTAGCCCATGGTGTGCAAAAAAAAGTGCCGCTCAGAGGTAAAACAACCCAACTCGACCGTAAGAACTGCAAATTACAGGCCTGGGGCACTGCCGACTGAGCCAACCCTACCCTGTCTTTTGTGAAGTTTCCAAGAGATGCAATCCTCATGAACGGCTACAATTTGTTCTTTTCATTTTAAATTTAAAAAAAAAAACAACAACTTTAGACCACGTCAAATATAGAATCATAAATGAATGCGAACAGTATTTTGAAATGTTTGTTCTGCACTGTGTTCTAGTAGACTCAGAGAGAGAGAGAGCTCACGATATCATTAATTAGAAGGGCACTGTCTCCTGCCATTGGGAATGAACCAAATGACATCCAGCAAAGAGCTGGAAGGGAATTGATTATATTATGAGTTGCAATGAGGAAAGAGCCTTTGCGTGTCAGTTGGAGCTTTCTGTCAGGAGTCTCTCTCGGAGAGGCAGTGACAGGCAGTGACATGTGGTACAGGAGAACAACTGGGATCAATAGAAACACATGTGCTACTGAAGACTGTTTATGGGAGTCTAGGCACGAATTGGTGGAAAAATTGCCTCGAAGAGAAGTGGGAAAGAAAGTTTCGATTCTGTCTAGAACAAATGAACAGAGAAAATTAAATAAACGATCAATTTCAAATCATTTATATTATGAAAAATTTACCAAAAATCTTAAATTTGGCCATTTCAGTGGTGACTTATAAAAGTAAATGTGCAACCAAGAAGCAAAACGTAATATTCCAGAAATAAATTTTACATTTTATAAATGGAACTGATGATAAATTATTTTTAAGGATGATCCATTTGTAGCGTATTTCGGATGTTAAAAATGAATGGTATAGATTAAAGGAAATTGTTAAGGCTACCTGTAGTTGTCCAAGGAATTGTTTCTGCCAAATTAAAAAAAGTATCTACTTAACTATAGTAAACTACTAACTTTTAAAAAAAGTATCTTTAACAATTTTTAGCTTAAATTGTTTAATCTTAAAATCATAAATTGTTTAATCTTAAAGAAAAGTAACCTTTCTTTTTTAAAAAAAGTATATTATAAAAAAAGACACAAAAGTACTTTAGTAAAAATATTCCGATACTTTTTTGAGCGACTGTACAAGGGGTCGCTCAAAAAAGACTGTACTTATTGAGACCATCATCACCGCACAAGACTTTGCTGACTTACTCTCCGACCACCTACATGGATATCCATTTCCCACAGCAGGATTTCCGTTTGGGGGACAACTTGTTGGAGGATCATTCCAGTGAGTTCACTACCCTCGAATGGCCCTCTCACTCTCGGGATTTGAACCCTATTGTGAATGTGTGGAATGAAGTGGAGCATTCGAGCCTGAAACGCACCACTGGCAACTCTCGGTACTTTACGGACGCCTGTCCCGGAATCGTGCTCCATAATACCACTCGAACATTTCCAAAACCTGATAGAGTTTATGCCCCAAAGTGTTGCTGCTGTTGTGAGGGTGAAATGTGGAACCACACGTTATTAGGTGGGTGGTATAATAAATTGTCCTTTCATTATATTATTCACAATCTTATCACAAACGTAATGAAAACAGTTTTCACAAGTGATGTAGGCAGGAGTTTTGGAAGTTAGGAGGTGGTGCGGGAAAATATTTGGTAATGTAAATTGTTGAATTAAGGTTTTCTTAAAAATATAATTTTTCCAAGTGGGGATGGGTGTACGTGGAATAATCTCGGAACGTTTTACTCTCTTATGGCATTGCTAAGCAGTTTCCTCTTTACAAAAAAAATTCTGTTTTCAATATACCTAATTGTTTTGATTGGATTGATTGGATTGTTTTACCTCTGAGCGGCACTTTTTTGTACACCATGGGCTAAATGGCCAGGTCACATGGACCCCGAAGGCTCAGAGAAGGTTGGGGGAGGGGACCCACTGGAACAGCTGTTGGGAGACAGATGGTAGTCTCCCGTCAAGGCCATCCAGAGTGTTCTTTAACGTGCACAGGGTATGTCTCTCCCGCACACGGGGCCACGGCTTAACGTCCCATCCGACGGACGGCGGCCTTTCCAAGCCCAGCGGTGTCCCCTACTGACCGTGGGCAGGGCGGGGAATTTTGCGGAGATAAATCTCAACGCTGACCCAGCTGGGACTCGAACCTGGGCCTAATTGTTTTGAAAGCTAACTTTGTTAGCTATCACAATTATTTTTATATTTCAGTTTTTATTGATGTTGTCTTTAGAATGTGATTAATAAAGGCAAAAGCGTACTATCATACTGCACTGAACATTGCTTTGCTAAGAATTATTGAAACTTTTGCTGTTTCCATTTCTACTTCTCTGTAAACCGACGAATTAGGCTGTGTGCTGAATACTCCTGAACCGAGAAAAAAAAAAACCCTGCGGGGTTAAGTTTATTTCAGTTTGAATAGACATATAGAACAGATTCATCATTCATCGAAATTTAAAGATTTTTCAGTATCGCGCAAAGCTAACTTTATATCACATTATTAAAATGAGAAGTTTTATCCGACGAAAATGAGTTCTTTTGCTCTTTATTTATATTTAATAAATGAGAAGTGATTGCGAAAACTACATTTAAAAAGTATTGTGATGGAGAAACGAAATTTTAAGCCAGTCTTCACAGTAATGATTCTTAAACGAGCACCCACACCCATTAATTCTCCTCGCATTTCCCCCATTACAGATTTCCTTGCTTGATTTATTTATGAAAATAAAAAAACGAAAAAAAAAAAAAAAAAATCCGATTTCTAAACATTCGTCTTTTATCTTCTTAGGGTAGGTCACCCTAGGATAAGAACCCCTGCTTTAAAGAAACAATATTTAAATGTTATCATTTTTATAGTAACTCTACTAAAAAGCAGTCCAGGATCTAGAAAAGAATAAAGGAAAATAATCAAGAAATTAACAATTTTCTTGAGGAATGCGGGTAATTTGTATAGATTTAATATTTTTTCGTCTCCGTTTCGGTTACTAGTATTCTCAAAGAGGATGAGAGGAAGATGGTCCCCTTGGTCCTCCTCTTCCCTCGGATCCGGCCCTGCTGAAAGAGGGGCGGGGGTGGCTTAGTCGGTAGCGCGCCAGGCTCGTAATCTGCAGTTCCCAGGTTCGAGTCCCAGCTGGGTCAGCGTTTAGATTTATCTCCGCAAAACTCCCCGCCCTGCCCACGGTCAGTAGGCGACACCGATGAGCTTGGAAAGGCCGCCGTCCGTCGGATGGGACGTTAAGCCGTGGCCCCGTGTGCCGGAGAGTCATACTCTGTGCACGTTAAAGAACACGCTGGATGGCCTTGACGGGAGGCTACCATCCCAACAGCTGTTCCAGTGGGTCCCCTCCACCAACCTTCTCTGAACCTTCGGCGTCCATGTGACCTGGCCATTTAGCCCATGGTGTGCAAAAAAGTCCCGCTCAGAGGTAAAACAACCCAACGTTAAAGAACACGCTGGATGGCCTTGACGGGAGGCTACCATCCCAACAGCTGTTCCAGTGGGTCCCCTCCCCCAACCTTCTCTGAACCTTCGGCGTCCATGTGACCTGGCCATTTAGCCCATGGTGTGCAAAAAAGTGCCGCTCAGAGGTAAAACAACCCAACAACCCTGCTGAAAAGTATCCTTTCAAGGATAGAAGGAGTTTTGTGTGAAATTGATAGAATGAGTTTAGTGTTGCATTACATTTCGCTTTACAGTTCGTGACAGATGTCGTGTCTTGTTTTCGAGTCTACAGATTTTCTTTTCCGATTTCGAGGAAGCAGCAGATCCATTCACTGTCCTTCCCGCAAATTAAATTTTTCCGGTTGATTCTTTCTGTCTCTTCCTGATATTCGCTTCTTCTTTCCGCAAGCCTTTTTGGAATTGTTTCTCTCTCTATTCATTGGACAAGACTCAAAAGGCTGTTTGTGTTTCACCTAATCTATTGCAATATTCTGAGCTTATATTATTTCTCTCGCTGTTCCATTTCTTAATAACCCTTCTGGAAATTTAACTGATTACAAAAAATCTGTTTCAACACGTAATATTTCTTTTATATCTATTTCCTTTAGTGCTCAAACTTCCAGAAAAGTATTATCGTGCTTTAAATAATTCTATTATGAATGACTGCTTAATTTCCGACCTATATTAGGGGCGGGGGTGGCTCAGTCGGTAGCGCGCCAGGCTCGTAATCTGTAGTTTCCAGGTTCGAGTCCCAGCTGGGTCAGCGTTGAGATTTATCTCCGCAAAATTCCCCGCCCTGCCCTCGGTCAGTAGGGGACACCAATGGGCTTGGATAAGGCCGCCGTCCATCGGATGGGACGTTAAGCCTGGCCCCGTGTGCGGGAGAGACATACCCTGTGCATGTTAAAGAACACGCTGGATGGCCTTGACGGGAGGCTACCATCTGTCTCCCAACAGCTGTTCCAGTGGGTCCCCTCCCCCAACCTTCTCTGAGACTTCGGGGTTCATGTCACCTGGCCATTTAGCTCATGGTGTGCAAAAAAGTGCCGCTCAGAGGTAAAACAACCTAACCTCTTCTGCTAGATCCACTTGGCCACAAGCAGAGTGAATATCGCATCTCATTTCCAGAAGTTACCCCATTCCATTCCTTTTGCATTTTCATTTCGATATGCTTAGAATTCTGTTTAAATAATTTCGTAATGAAGTAGAAGATTACATTATCCTCGATGAACACATTTTGCTGTTTTCAAATATTAATTTTTAACTTTTATTTTTTGATGAAGAATCTGCACCACATCCAAGTTCTGCTGTTATAAGCACATTAGTAATTATCCATGTAACAATAAATTGTCAAGTTTTGCGAAGTGTTAATAAAGAAAACAAAGAATTGTAAAGTTTTGTCTTCTATTGCATTTTATTTTGAAGCAAAAATGCGCTCATAAAAATATTTATCTGTCCAGAATACTTTCTCTTCTTGCTCGTAAAGAAAACTTCTCTATGTGTTTGCAAATTTCCGTGGAAATAAATGGAAACGATATTTTTACAGTTCTAAATATGAGTGAATTTGTGGGAACATCCCACATAAAAATATGGGCATTAAGGGAAGTCTTATTAGGAATAGCACATTGGGGGCCAGAGTGTTAACCGGATATTTACATTAACCACGGAGTAGAAGAATGCAAACCTAAGAAACGATGCAAACAAAATCAGTTTATGAGATCTGCACGGCTATAATTTCTAATAAAATCTAGGAATAAAGTACAGTGGACCCCCGATATAACGCGCATGTCGGGCGGGAAACAACACCCGCGTTATAAGGTGAACCGCGTTATACCGAGCGGCGCGGTGGCGACACAATAAATTTCACACTGTAAGCTTTTCTTTTACTCATCATGCATACAATAATTAAACACTATTCAAAATACATACAGGAACTCAATACATACACAATTACTCAATACGCAGTAACAATAAAATGCGATACTGACTAACGCCGCAAGGACCTGTATAAACATGTTTGAACTTATCGCGAACATCGCCCGCGCTATAGCCGAGTGCGCGGTATAGCGAGCAGCGCTATAACGAAGGTCCATTGTATAAGTATTGTTAAAAGAAATATATATATATACAAGTATATATTAAGCTTTGAGATAATTCAATAAAATAAATAATAATAAATGACATTATAAACCGCATTTTGAAACTGCGGTTAAAGCATTATGGATGCAGCAATTGTTGTGGGAAAATTGTTTGCTAAGGCAATATGTTTTGTTTGCTTCAATATACATTTCTCTTTAGGGTAAAAATTATTTGGAAATAGATCCTTCAAAAATGTATCATTTCCTCAGTTACAATTTTAGAGTTGTTTTTGGGTTGTTTTACCTCTGAACGGCACTTTTTTGCACACCATGGGCTAAATGGCCAGGTCACATGAACCCCGAAGGCTCAGAGAAGGTTGGGGGAGGGGACCCACTGGAACAGCTGTTGGGAGACAGATGGTAGCCTCCCGTCAAGGCCATCCAGTGTGTTCTTTAACGTGCACAGGGTATGGCTCTCCCGCACACGGGGCCACGGCTTAACGTCCCATCCGACGGACGGCTGCCTTTCCAAGCCCATCGGTGTCCCCTACTGACCGCTTTAACGTGCACAGGGTATGGCTCTCCCGCACACGGGGCCACGGCTTAACGTCCCATCCGACGGACGGCTGCCTTTCCAAGCCCATCGGTGTCCCCTACTGACCGTGGGCAGGGCGGAGAATTTTGCGGAGATAAATCTCAACGCTGACCCAGCTGGGACTCGAACCTGGGAACTACAGATTACGAGCCTGGCGCGCTACCGACTGAGCCACCCCCGCCCCTACAATTTTAGAAATTAAGCCTTATGTGTAGAGGCCATATCTAGATTATGACCCCGGCAGTAGGCGCCATGACACATTTTCACATATATATAAAAATATAAAAATCTTGTCATATTACCGTCATTGTATATATAAATATATAGAGGAAAAATCTTTCTCGTATCATTTTCATTATAACCGCTGAAAGAAATTTATTTCAAGAAAGAAATTTTGATGATGTCATTAACTATTTTGCCAAAGAAAATTCACTTGAAAAATAAAACGCCTATCCTATTTTTAGTGGAATGACTTTTTTTATAGACTTATGAACAGTCATTATAAATCTATAATTTTTTTTGTTGCATAACCATACTTTATAAACCACGCATTTTTAATTTTAAAAGTCAATATTTTAACATAATAAGGCATATTATTTCCAATATTTTGCCTTAGGCGCCATGAACTCTGAATCGGGAACTTCCTGTGTGAGCACTGAGATGTTTTTAAGGGACTACATCTTGAGCCTTTACAAAAGAGCATCCCAGAGCTAAAGGATGTACTCAGGGGACAAGAGGGAGGTTCGCCCCACCGAAATCTCGTTGTCTTGCACGAACTCTCGAACTCGTGTATCTGCTTTGAAATCCGAAACAAGAGTTTGCATAATTTTATTTCAGTCTTATGTTACATCCTACACTAAAAATAGATTTAAAAAAATAAACAACAATAAAATGTTGTTCCATATAGAATATCAGTTTAACCTTTCCCGTCCAGTGGAGTATTAATAACTGGAAAAACTGTTCAAATCTTATTCTCTGATTCCCCAGAAATTAAACGAAACTAAATCCTGGGTACGGTTTTAACGGAGCGCATAATTTTTTTTGTTTAAAGCGGTGTTAAGTTTTAAATAGACTTTCCTGCTTTACAGCTATTACATAAAAATATGAGGTCAAATCTCTTTCCCAACTGTATCATCATTCTTAAGCCAATTGTTTGCTTTCATGTTTCAGAAGTAGAATAGCTCGCATCTTTTACAAAGTGTGCGACAGATGGCGCCACGGAGACTTCTGCCTGGTAAATTGCCGGTGATGTCAATAGGCTAAAGTTTCATTTCGGATTCTACGGTGTACCGCTACGGTCCACTGACCTTGGAGTTCCTGAGTTCTCATTTCGGGAGTCCATAATGTGTTTATAGAATCGAAACATCTTTTATAACGTGAATAATTATAATATCTCATATACCGAGTTGAACACAGAAATTTTGTTGAAACTTTATTTTGGTAGAAAAAGTAGCAGTTTTCAAAATTATTATTCCTTTTATTCTAAGCGTGTTAGTTGGGTTGTTTTACCTCTGAGCGGCACTTTTTTGCACACCATGGGCTAAATGGCCAGGTCACATGGACCCCGAAGGCTCAGAGAAGGTTGGGGGAGGGGACTCACTGGAACAGCTGTTGGGAGACAGATGGTAGCCTCCCGTCAAGGCCATCCAGCGTGTTCTGTTAACGTGCACAGGGCATGGCTCTCCCGCACACGGGGCCACGGCTTAACGTCCCATCCGACGGACGGCGGCCTTTCCAAGCCCATCGGTGTCCCCTATTGACCGTGGGCAGGGTGGGGGAATTTTGCGGAAATAAATCTCAACGCTGATCCAGCTGGGACTCGAACCTGGGAACTACAGATTACGAGCCTGGCGCGCTACCGACTGAGCCACCCCCTAAGCGTGTTAGCTTTTTCGTGAATGTAACTATTTTGGATTTGCTGCCATCATCAGATTTATCTCCGCAAAATTCCCCGCCCTGGCCACAGTCAGTAGGGGACACCGATGGGCTTGGAAAGGCCGCCGTCCGTCGGATGGGACGTTAAGCCGTGGCCCCGTGTGCAGGAGAGCCATACCCTGTCCATGTGACCTGGCCATTTAGCCCATGGTGTGCAAAAAAGTACCGCTCAGAGGTAAAACAATCCAATCCGAGTCACGTGACACGAAGGTTACCAGATCACTATTTTGCAAAAAAAGTTGCCAGATATTTTTCTTTGAATTCTGTAATCAACCGTAGTGTTTGGATACTTTTTTGACCGACTGTACGTTTATAAAAAAATTGACCACTCGTGCTTTCTTCCCCCGTAAAAAAGAGGAAATGTAAAAACCATTCTTAAGCTATATCTCCAGAACGCGACTGCCGAAAGTAACAAGCTATACGCCAAATGAAAGCTTCTGGCGTGGGGAATATCGTAGGCTATGAAAAATTGACCCCCATGCATTTTCCCCCGCTAAAAAGGGGGGAAATATGAAAATGATTGTTCCTTTATATCTCCTGAACGCGAGTGCGTAAAGTAACGAGCTATGTGTCAAATGAAAGCGTGTGATGCAGGGAGTGTCATAGGCTATGAAAAACTGACCCCACATTACTTCTTCCCTAAAAAATGGGAAATGTGAAAGTCGTTTTTCTATATCTTCCCAAAGCGAAGTCTTACAGTTATGAGTTAGGTGTCAAATGAAAGCTCGTACAATGATGGACGTATACTCTTCCGAATTATGCCCCCATTAAGACCTCCTGATAAAGTGGGGGTAGGGGGGCGGATTTTCGCGGGGTTCGAATTTAACGAGTGGTATCTCAAATTAAAGCTTGTGATGTCTCCAATGTCATGGACTACCTCAAACATGACTCCACAAGGGAGTGCGGAGGGGGGGAAATGTGCTTAATATTTATGAGTCGTATATTAAATAAAAGCCGTCCCGTGGCCGAGTGGTTAACGCGCTTGGCTGCAAATCTAAGGGACCTGGGTTCGAGCCCCGGGTAAGGCATGGATGTATGTGTCGTTTTTCTGCTGAGGTCCTGCCATCCTCTCAGATCTCCTACTGTGGCATATAAACTGACAAGCTCCTGTCAGACCTCTGTGGCAAGCAGCTGCTTGAGGGGGTATTTATTTATTTTTATTTATATTAAATAAAAGTTTTTGAAGGTAGGTATTTTTAGTGGCAAAAAATTAATTAAGAAAGTTAAAATAAACATATCATCCTATAGGGCCCTAAAAAGTAGAAAATAAACTTAAAACATATTGATAGTGTCATGTCCCTCTAATTTATTTATTTTTATTTATTTTTGCATTTTTTTGTATTTTTGTTGTTGTAAATATTTTTATGTATTAAGTGTGGTTTTTGGAAGTGCTATTGTGGGGATGCGACTCATAGATGTTGTTTTCGGGTCTGAGCTGGCTGCCAGCACATGCCGACGAGTCGAAAAAGCCCTTTTATGGCCATTTACAACTAGCCTCAGGTGCGAGTGCAGGCACTGAAGACTACAGCAGCGAGAGTAAACAACAATCTTGAGCGTCACTGTCAAACAGGAAGAACGTTTGAACACCCGTCAAGGGACGCCGCTCTTACTCAAACAAAACTCTTAAGGAGACGGTTCGATTCTATATGATAATCAAGGTTCGGTTCTTAGTGAACCACGTTGTAGGCAAAGGTTGGATATCCTTTCACGAGTTTGAGGTAGGTAAAGCAAGAATCTGCAAAGTGCTGTTCTCCACCTCATTGCATAATTGTTTCCAGCAGCAAAGGCCTACGGAGTCGAGCTCATCCCCAGCACGTGATTGTATATAAATGTGAATAAACTGTGTCGTCCAAATACAACTTCCGTGCGTGAATTGGCGCAGCAAGGCTGAGCAAGGCAATCACTTGGTGCAGCAAGGCTGAGCAAGGCAATCACTTGGTGCAGCAAGGCTGAGGCATACGTCGGTACGGGTGTAACAATCCGCGAACCTGTTATTTCATCTAAGCAATGATGAATCTAATCAAGGGACTAATTGATCATCCTCTACTACAGAGTGGTTAATCGTTCGCCATCGATGCCCACCACATTTGGCGCAGTTTAAGCAGAATATCTAATTTCATGTGACGAAATGAAAATCTGCATCGTTCCTTACCACTGCTCACGACGGATGGCGCAATCAGTCACTCAGTTCGCATTGACTTCAAGATAGGGCGCCGATTTACCTACTCGACAAGATTGCCGGCCAATTCTGATGATCCTGGAGCGACGACTTCTGGAAAGTCGCGTATGAGTTTGTGTGTGTGGTTGAATCATTTTGGTTATGGTTAATAAATGCTTTATATTTTACTTTCCTCATGTTTCCTGGGGCGGGGGTGGCTCGGTCGGTAGCGCGCCAGGCTCGTAATCTGTAGTTCCCAGGTTCGAGTCCCAGCTGGGTCAGTGTTGAGATTTATCTCCGCAAAATTCCCTGCCCTGCCCACGGTGTCAGTAGGGGACACCGATGGGCTTGGAAAGTCCACTGTCCGTCGGATGGGACGTTAAGCCGTGGTTCCGTGTATTCGAGAGTCATACCCTGTGCTCGTTAAAGAACACCCTGGATGGCCTTGACGGGAGGCTACCATCTGTCTCCCAACAGCTGTTCCAGTGGGTCCCCTCCCCCAACCTTCTCTGAGCCTACGGGCTCCATGTGTCCTGGCCATTTAGCCCATGGTGTGCAAAAAAGTGCCGCTCAGAGGTAAAACAACCCAACCCAACCTCATGTTTCCCGTCTATAATGGCGAATGTAAAACTTAGTGTTGCGTATCCTTAATATTTTGTATCATTTAATTTATATCGTATAATAAACGGATATGTAACCTCAGTTGGTAAATAGAATTTTGAAGTGTACTCTATTTTGGTTGCGTTGGCACACGAGCTAGATGTTCTCTTATTTCTGTAATTTTGGCACGCGAGCTCGAAAAGGATCGCCCTCACTGATATAGTATAAAACTGCATTGTTATTATGCCATGTTTCGGAAATGTATGAAGTTGGATGGGGGAGCAGATTTTAATCTTTCATCAGAGTTAGCTACTTGTATGGTACAGTAGCTCAAAAAAGTATCCGAACACTACGGTTGATTGCAGAATTCAGAAAAAATATATGGCAACGAATTTTTTAGAAATTAGTGACTGGAAACCTTCGTGTCATGCGACACGAAGTTGCCAGATCACTAATTTCTAAAAAAATCGTTGCCAGATATTTTTTCTGAATTTTGTAATCAACCGTAGTGTTCGGATACTTTTTAATATATATAATGCGTATGAATATATAATGCAATGAATATGGAGCGTGTGCAGTTACCGTTCACAGCAAACTGGAGCGTGTGCAGTAACTGCACACGCTCCAGTTTGCTGTGAACGGTAACTGGAGCGTGTACAGTTGCTGTACACGCTCCAGATATTTTTCCTGAATTCTGTAATCACGTGACACGAAGGTTGCCAGATCACTAATTTCTAAAAAAATCGTTGCCAGATATTTTTTCTGAATTTTGTAATCAACCGTAGTGTTCGGATACTTTTTTGAGCGACAGTACGCCCCTGCGCGGAGTTGTAATGAGATTCTCAACAAGCAAAAACTACCTCGGATCGAGTTCTCAGCTGAGTATGTTGTTTTCCAGTTGCAATCTCATCGAAAAAAAAGTTCACAGATGTTGAGGGATGTGTAGCTGTCTTGTTTAAAAAATAAAACTTTGAAAGAAATTATTTTATTTCTTATTGGCCAAAAAGAAGCTTCAAAAGCGTTGTCCTTCTCACCTTGTAATAATCTGACGTATAAATGTCCCGTGACATTCCGAAGTCCGATATCTTCACTGAGAGGTTGTCGCCGACGAGACAATTCCTCGTTGCCAGATCTCTGTGAACAAAATGCTGCGACGAGAGATAAACCATTCCGTTGGCGATTTGTGTGGCCACCCAGATCAGATCACGCTGAGAAAAAGAAGAAAAAAAAGCACACTTTCTTTAAGTAATTGTGAATGCCATGAATTACTTTTCATAAAGTTAAAACTATGATCTAGATGTTAACAGCTAGTTAGTTTCTGACGAGGAAAACTAAGGAAATTTCATTTCGGTTATACCTTAATTGTCGGTATTTAGAATTCTGTTATTGACTTATCAACTATACTCCGTGTCCACTTATTATGACGAACTCCATGTTATATGAATAGGTAATTTGATTCAAAGCTCCATAAGCTGTTTAAAGAAACGCAAAACTTGGGCTTTGGGTTGGGTTGGGTTGTTTTACCTCTGAGCGGCACTTTTTTGCACACCATGGGCTAAATGGCCAGGTCACATGGACCCCGAAGGCTCAGAGAAGGTTGGGGGAGGGGACCCACTGGAAGAGCTGTTGGGAGACAGATGGTAGCCTCCCGTCAAGGCCATCCAGCGTGTTCTTTAACGTGCACAGGGTATGGCTCTCCCGCACACGGTGCCACGGCTTAAATTCCCATTCGACGGACGGCGGCCTTTCCAAGCCCATCGGTGTCCCCTACTGACCGTGGGCAGGGCGGGGAATTTTACGGAGATAAACGTCAACGCTGACCCAGCTGGGACTCGAACCTGGGAACTACAGTTACGAGCCTGGCACGCTACCGACTGAGCCACCACCGCCCCCAAAACTTGGTCATGACCCTCCTAATAAAGAGGCCACCTAAGTATAAGAGAATTAAACTGACAACACTACAAAGTGAACCGTTTTTTGTTGAAAATGTTGTTAAGACATGGTTTTCGAGATATTTCGCCTCAATTTCAGAAAATGTTGTGGATATTTAGTGCTTACATTAATAAATATTTATATACAATGAACGGCCATTTTGTTGAGAACACACCCCTGTTATGTCTATCGAGATTCTGATTCAGAGCTCGCTTATCTTCTTAAATAAATTTTATAAAGAAAAATGTCACTAGATAAATTAAAGATCTGAATTTAATCTAAGCAACAATTTCCAATAATATTCGTCCAGTATTTAAAATATCGTGGAAGGTGGAATAATTGTCAACAGCAATGCCTGTTAAAATGATTGAGTTATAAAAAAAAGCTCAAATAAATTAAAAGGTAAGAAATAAGAGTTATATCAAATTTACTAAAATTTATTAGGTACTTATAGCAGTTTTCGTGACGATTATATCAATTTTCGTCGATTTTAAATGTTTTTAGCAGAACGAGCTTGGTTGCAGCTTTCATTACTCTAAATGTAGAAGGAATATTTTTGGAAATCGATATTTGGATCAATATGACTGAAATATTTCATTCATATTCAATCACAATTTTGGATAAAAATGAAAATTAAAGAAGGAATTATGAATGAATTTCGGAAATTCGGAAAAAATTAAATAAACTACTGAGTTAAAGTTTACTCTTTGGATCTATTAACATGAATCTGTCATTAACAAAGTAGTTACTGATTATATAGATATAGAATGCAGTTTGGAACCACTTCGCCATTTCAAATTTAAGAAACTGAAAGTGTTCATCTTTGAATTTGAGACGTACCTTGCGTAAGGAATTTATTTATAGTAAATGAGAAGCTCTCGTGGCCGAGTGGTTAGCACGTTTGGCTACTGATCTAAGGGACCTGGGTTCGAGCCCCAGATTAGGCATGGATGTGTGTGTCGTTTTTCTGCTGAGGTCCTGCCATCCTCTCAGATCTCCTACTGTGGCATATAAACTGACAGGCTCCTGTCAGACCTCTGTGACAAGCAGCTGCTTGAGGGGGTGTTTTTTTAAAACGAGAAGGTTCAAGCAAGCTCTCCAGAATCATTGCTGAATAAATATACAGAGAAATGCCAAAATATTTGAACAACTGTATATCTTAATTCTGATAACAGTCCGATGACAACGAAGTCATTTCGGATTTGCTAACGCTTCCACTCCCTTCTCGGTTCTTGTATTTTATTTGGCCATTTTTTCCCGTAACTAAACAGAGACTTATTTTAATTTGATACGAGGGTTACTCCAAAAGTAATGTCTAATAATGATTTTAAAAATCAATATTTACTCTATAGTATTGTCTCTTGTATGATGAGTAAGTAGATCATATAGGAACATAATCCATATTTTTTTATGATTAACGTCACACTAAACTGTCTTGAACCATCTTAGAAGAGCTTGTATGCCTTCGTGAAAGTGGAGTTGTGAAGGTCTGTGTGTCCATCTTTGCAGATATCTGCTTGGTCTACCAATCAACTTTGCTGTGATTAATATCACATAAACTATCAAAATCAGGACATTTCTTATCGTCAAAGAAACTACGAAAGTTTTCCCTTTTTTCCATCACCAGAGAAACTACGAATGTCTTCATTTTTCATCATCATGGGAAATAACAAAGTTTGCGCTTTTCCTATCATCACAGAAACTACGAAAGTCTGCAAATTTAAATCACCAGAGAATCTGCAGAAGTCTCCACTTTTCATATTGTCACTTAAACTACGAATATCTTCACTCTTTTCAGTCATTGGAGCGGGAGTGGCTCAGTCGGTAGCGCGCCAGGCTCGTAATGTGTAGTTCCCAGGTTCGAGTCCCAGCTGGGTCAGCGTTGAGATTTATCTCCGCAAATTTCCCCGTCCTGCCCACGGTCAGTAGGAGACACCGATGGGCTTGGAAAGACCTCCGTCCGTCGGATGGAAAGTTAAGCCGTGGCCCCGTGTGTGGGAGAGCCATACCCTGTGCACTTTAAAGAACATGCTGGATGGCCTTGACGGGAGGCTACCATCTGTCTCTCAACAGCTGTTCCAGTGGGTCCCCTCCCCCCAACCTTCTCTGAGCCTTCGGGGTCCATGTGACCTGGCCATTTAGCCCATTGTGTGCAAAAAAAGTGCAGCTCAGAGGTAAAGCAACCCAACGTTTTCAGTCATTAGAGAAACTAACTAGGTCAGCGCCATTTTTCTGTTGATACATAGACAAAAACATTTTTCTGATTAATTTCCATTTCCTATTACCCCCCTCGTATACTGACTGATTTTTCTGATGAAACTTATCTATTGGCCCATATGTTAAAGACGGAATATCTTTTATAACACGTGTACAGTTGCAGTAGCCGTCCCGTGGCCGAGTGGTTAGCGCGCTTGGTTACTGATATACCTGGGTTCGAGCCCCGGGCAAGGCATGGCTGTTCATGCTGCCTTTCTTCTGAGGTCCTATGGTGTCTGACAGGATCCTGTCAGACGCCATAGTAGAAGGTATAACGGTTTAATTTCAGAAAAAATTTCCATAAAAATTTCCATTTTCCGAAATTGAGGCAAAATCTCCATAAACACTGTTCCGACCCAATACCTCACAGACTCCTGTCAGACCTCTGTGACAAGCAGCTGCTTGAGGGTATATTGTTTATTACAGTCGTAATGTTATTTAAAATGTTTAATTGATAAAAATAGCCTCCAAATACGACTACCGCAGACTTCGAATACCTTTGCTTTTTTGATCATAAAATTTGTTATTTTTTCTCGACTGTTAGTGTGCTATACAAATCATTTTCAGACATTTTTTGCAACAAGCAACGTGTAAAACGTACAGTCTAAACGTTTTACGAAATTCAATTGATCATTGCTTCGAAATACAGCTCTCAATTCCATGACAGTATCTTCATTACTTTGTAAACTAGAGACAATAATCGTCTTGCAGTTTTATTTATTTAAGCGAATACCCAAATTTTGATACTTTTCAGCGCTATTATTGTCTTACCAATAAGTTTGTTGGTATACTTGAGCATATCTAATGGAGATTAGAAATTCGTCTTTGAACTCAAGAGGTACTTTTACCTAACAAATTAATTTATTAAAAATGAGAATGATGAATTCAACTGTCTGAGATTTATTAAGGCACAGGCAAACGCGAAAAGCCAAATATTCAGTGTAATCAAAGGCTTTTGCTTCTCCCGACCAACTGTTATTGGGTGTAAACAGCTCCGACCCAAACTGTAAGAGTTGGGTTGGGTTGATTTTACCTCTGAGCGGCACTTTTTTGCACACCATGGGCTAAATGGCCAGGTCACATGGACCCCGAAGGCTCAGAGAAGGTTGGGGGAGGGGACCCACTGGAACAGCTGTTGGGAGACAGATGGTAGCCTCCCGTCAAGGCCATCCAGCGTGTTCTTTAACGTGCACAGGGTATGGCTCTCCCGCACACGGGGCCACGGCTTAACGTCCTATCCGACGGACGGCGGCCTTTCCAAGCCCATCGGTGTCCCCTACTGACCGTGGGCAGGGCGGAGAATTTTGCGGAGATAAATCACAACGCTGACCCAGCTGGGACTCGAACCCAAACTGTAAGAACTAGGTTCTTTTCTAGAACCACTATGTTTGAGAGTTGTATATAGAAGGGTTCTCGTTTTTATCTTGTCAGAATATCACTAATTATATGGCCGATAACAAAATTGCAAACTCGAATGTACTATTTATATATGTACAATTTATTTTCCATTTACAACAATGATTAGAGTGTACAATTAAGCATATACACAGTCGTATCAGAATAATATGACCACCTACCATGGTATATGAATGGTAGGTGGTCATGTTATTCTGATACGACTGTGTATATATCAAGCAGTGACTGTCCACCCGGTACAATCACTTACGCAAAAAAACGGTCAGGTTGTACTGTCTCAGAGGTCTCACCGCTGCCTGCAAGAAAAATGGCTAAAACAAAACCACAAACAATCAGGTTGTACTGTCTCAGAGGTCTCACCGCTGCCTGCAAGAAAAATGGCTAAAACAAAACCACAAACAATCAGGTTGTACTGTCTCAGAGGTCTCACCGCTGCCTGCAAGAAAAATGGCTAAAACAAAACCACAAACAATCAGGTTGTACTGTCTCAGAGGTCTCACCGCTGCCTGCAAGAAAAATGGCTGAAACAAAACCACAAACAATCAGGTTGTACTGTCTCAGAGGTCTCACCGCTGCCTGCAAGAAAAATGGCTGAAACAAAACCACAAACAATCAGGTTGTACTGTCTCAGAGGTCTCACCGCTGCCTGCAAGAAAAATGTCTAAAACAAAACCACAAACAATCAGTTTGTACTGTCTCAGAGGTCTCACCGCTGCCTGCAAGAAAAATGTCTAAAACAAAACCACAAACAATCAGGTTGTACTGTCTCAGAGGTCTCACCGCTGCCTGCAAGAAAAATGGCTAAAACAAAACCACAAACAATCAGGTTGTACTGTCTCAGAGGTCTCACCGCTGCCTGCAAGAAAAATGGCTGAAACAAAACCACAAACAATCAGGTTGTACTGTCTCAGAGGTCTCACCGCTGCCTGCAAGAAAAATGGCTGAAACAAAACCACAAACAATCAGGTTGTACTGTCTCAGAGGTCTCACCGCTGCCTGCAAGAAAAATGTCTAAAACAAAACCACAAACAATCAGGTTGTACTGTCTCAGAGGTCTCACCGCTGCCTGCAAGAAAAATGGCTAAAACAAAACCACAAACAATCAGGTTGTACTGTCTCAGAGGTCTCACCGCTGCCTGCAAGAAAAATGGCTAAAACAAAACCACAAACAATCAGGTTGTACTGTCTCAGAGGTCTCACCGCTGCCTGCAAGAAAAATGGCTGAAACAAAACCACAAACAATCAGGTTGTACTGTCTCAGAGGTCTCACCGCTGCCTGCAAGAAAAATGGCTGAAACAAAACCACAAACAATCAGGTTGTACTGTCTCAGAGGTCTCACCGCTGCCTGCAAGAAAAATGTCTAAAACAAAACCACAAACAATCAGGTTGTACTGTCTCAGAGGTCTCACCGCTGCCTGCAAGAAAAATGGCTAAAACAAAACCACAAACAATCAGGTTGTACTGTCTCAGAGGTCTCACCGCTGCCTGCAAGAAAAATGGCTAAAACAAAACCACAAACAATCAGGTTGTACTGTCTCAGAGGTCTCACCGCTGCCTGCAAGAAAAATGGCTGAAACAAAACCACAAACAATCAGGTTGTACTGTCTCAGAGGTCTCACCGCTGCCTGCAAGAAAAATGGCTGAAACAAAACCACAAACAATCAGGTTGTACTGTCTCAGAGGTCTCACCGCTGCCTGCAAGAAAAATGTCTAAAACAAAACCACAAACAATCAGGTTGTACTGTCTCAGAGGTCTCACCGCTGCCTGCAAGAAAAATGGCTAAAACAAAACCACAAACAATCAGGTTGTACTGTCTCAGAGGTCTCACCGCTGCCTGCAAGAAAAATGGCTAAAACAAAACTCAAACAATCCGCCTGACATGCTGAGGTTTCGATGCCGGCACACAAATGACTTTCAGTTCAATACTGAGTTGTACAATTGATATGTTCTACAACGAATAATGAGCTCTAGTATTCGAAAAAATCGTCGGATGTGGTCAAGGGATGTTTCTTTGGGAGTGCTAGAGCATTTCGGCCAGTTGGACATGGACACGATGCTCTGTTACAACTTTCTAGTTCTGAGTACGGAGGCGTTTGGTTTTAACTACACATAGGTTATCTATCTTCGCCCAGACCTCCAACCTGGATTTGCTGCTGGTATTCCGTTGCTAGGCGGAAAAGCCCTATAGCCAAAATGACGATCTCGGTTTCATTTTGTCAAAATGTCACTAGCTAGAAGGCCGATAGAATTCCCTTCTTCCCTAGCTGGCAGAATACGTTCATTGAGGATTACAGATGCGAAGAAAATGGCATTATCCGAGAGAATAATATTTGGAATTCGTAATTTACATCCAGACATTAGTTACAGTTTTAGATATTCAAATAATCTTTTGTTCTCGTGATTCGAAGCAGCAGCGATTGCATAACTTATTCTTATCATCTGATTTTAACAGCTGCTGAACATCATCCTACTTAATCATTTATCTTTCATCACTTTATACCATCATCAGCTGTTACTATCGACTTCATGGACACGCAGTTTCTGACTTGGAGTCATGCCTGCCAGAATGACAAACTTCCTCTCTTCATTGTGTCGGTCCATCATACTTCTGTTGCGATCTAAGTTCATCTCTAGTTTCTGTTTTCTGCATCTCCTCCTCATCACTTCCACTATCTGCTTCTCATCTCTTCCCTGTAGTTCTTTCACTTCAATATCCCACTCATGCAGAGCTTTGAAGTTTCTTTCTTTTACTATTATCAATCATAAGATGTCCAAAACAGCGCAATGGGGGTCTCTTTCGATTTCAGCACTGTAAAAGTATTTAATAGTATTCTTTTTCTATCTTTTCGTATATAACTCTTTCGTTAAAAGTTTTTTTCTGCCTGAGCTCTTGAGATATTTCATTTCTACTGATTTCAGTGAGTTGGCATTTTTTTTTGTTTCACAATTAATCATTAACTTCTTTGAATATAAGTTTCAGCAGCTTATGCTAGTCAGCACAAAATTTTGCCTTTCCCATTATTACCCAGCCTTTATCTATTGTCTAGCCCTTTTTGTTCTAATTATCATTCTTGACAATATATCAATATTTCGGAGCACGTTCAATTGTTTCAGTAAAATCTTTCGTAGAGCATATTTTTATACCTTTAGTGTTTGAAATGTGTTCATTATCTCTTACTCTCAGCAAACACCTTTCTCATTGTGTCCAGCGAAATTAACATTCTTTATCTTTTAATTAGTTCAGGTTTCACATCAGATTCTTTTGTGATCTCACATCAGCGGGGATTTGCGCTGTTGTTTGAACTGCAGAAAAGCCATTCATGTGAATGTCACTGGGGACGTTCGTGGTCTCGTTTTCCTTTTAATCAATTGATAATGCACATCCGGGTAAAACAAGCATTTTAAGGCATATGGCATAGCAAACAAATCGCATTATAATTAGAATAATTTGTGAGTCCACAATTGATAGGAACTCAAATATGCAAAACCACACTGCCTTCAAATTAAGGTTTCACCAGCTTTTCAACCTTAGCGCTTGGGTGAAAAAAATCTGTTTTTGGTTTATTAATCTGTAACAGGTTACAGTTGAGGTTTTTTATTTCTGAAATTGCAAAAAAATTTAACTCCTAATTACTTATTTCAAAGAGATGAAAACTATAGACCAAAAGGATCTCTGAAGTTCCATTATTTTTTTTTCTCCAGGTATATTTGGTGACTCAGCAGTCGAGAGCTGAGTGAACTGGGTTTGTGAGCAAAGCAGTCAGGGTTCGAGTCTCCTAATCAACAGTGGATGTTCTTTTATCTCTCTGCTGTCTTTTCATCCCTCATAATTCTTGGCGATTAATTGAGCTCCTGGTTGGCTAATAACAAAAGGAAAAAATCTGAGGCATGTCTGAATGGATAGGGATTTAAACAACTAAATGCAAAGTTATCGACTTTATTTTTTTTACGAAATCTGGGTTAATTTGTATCATTTCCGTCAAAACTGTTTTAGATTATCAATCTTCTCTGAACTATAGATTCAAGCCACACTTGTACAAAATAATAGAATAAAAAAATAACTTGAGCATTTTCTGAAACGTAATTCTTATTTTTCAATTTTTTTAAATCCAAGATTATTATAAAAACTGCTAACATCGCCGATTCTTTTTTACAGTTCTGTTTTTCATTCATTTTTTGACTCCTGCTAATGTTTTAAATTTTATCATTTATTTGAATAAGAATTATTCATTGAAATCCTATTTCGAAATGAAAACGGGATTTGAATGTTTTTCCTTGCTAAGCGCATCCATACTCTTTTCCAAGAGATTTCAGCTTTCCTCTTCGATATTCACATTTCTAGGTCAGTTTTGGTCTGAAGATCGTAATTGTGTTGTGCGGTTTAAATCGCGGGAGAAATTTTCGTTCGTTGAACCTCGAAGTAATCTGACAAGTGAGTGACCTCAAAACTCGGAACAGTTTGAAAAGAGATTAATTGAAAGATTTTAACGAGAGATGAAAATAGTCACTTCTCTGTGTGATGCTGCCAGCTCCCAAGTTCTTTCATCATTATTTAAATAAATAAATACCCCCTCAAGCAGCTGCTTGCCACAGAGGTCTGACAGGAGCCTGTCAGTTTATATGCCACAGTAGAAGATCTGAGAGGATGGCAGGACTTCAGCAGAAAAACGACACACACATCCATGCCTAATCCGGGGCTCGAACCCAGGTCCCTTAGATCAGTAGCCAAGCGTGCTAACCACTCGGCCACGCGACGGCTTAAAAATTGGTTGTCCTGACTGGGATTTGAACCCAGGTCTCCCAGAAGCATGCCGGGCATCTTAACCACTAGACTACTGAGGAGCTTCCATTATTTAGTACAGATGAAAATACTTTTTTAGGGTCATTTTTTCTGCTGAAACTTTCCTGTAGCAACATGGAGAGTGAACGTTCCAAAGACCGCATGCCTGAAATCCTTTTGTCCATGAAATCTGCAAATGATTTCAGGCATGCAGTTCTAACACAAAGCGAAGGGAAAAATGTAAATTTTTATTTATGTAGGAAAAATATAAACAAAATTTGAGTAAACAGAGCGTTATTGCGTTATACATTACTTTGCAATTTAAAGAGAATTTCATAATAATTCAAATAATTCAGATGTCATGGATAAAATGCAACTAAAATATGTTATACTAGGTAAGTAAATTAATAATGTAAATAAATACTCAGAGCATGCGCAGATTCATATCGCCTTATCTCGATAAGTGCCCTGGAATCAATAGACGTTTGGCTAGGAGTTGGCCAAAAGTTGAGTATCTCTTCGCTAAAGATGGTATTTTCTTACACAACGGGAAATAGACATTTACTAGGAGTTTTGAGATGGAGGGGGATTGGAGGAATTGAAACAGGGCAATTAAAAGTACAAATCGCGAAATAGATCATTGTGAACCTTTCTACACTCAACAGGATATGACAACGGTTTCGAGAGACAAACAGTGTTTTCGGAAGAAGATTAAGAATTCACCCAAGGTTATCATCAGCAAATGAGGACAGGCATAGTCAAGTTCAGCTCGAAGATATAATTTTCTCACCTTGTGAGGCTAATGGATCTCTTGTTTCAACCTCATCATTAGAAGGAGGCTTCACCAAGGTGCTCTTTATATAACGCCGACCAGTATATTGGGTGCCTCTCAACCCATGCCAAGGAACTATGGAACTAGTAGGCCCATATAATATCGTGAATGAATCGCGGATTACTGTCGAATAATGCTCTTTACTGATGAGTCCATATTTATCCATTAGAGCGATTTAGACGGATCCTGATCTAAAGGGAACAAGGGAAACGCCATCAAACATCATCAGTTGGGTTGGGTTGTTTTACCTCTGAGCGGCACTTTTTTGCACACAATGGGCTAAATGGCCAGGTCACATGGACCCCGAAGACTCAGAGAAGGTTGGGGGAGGGGACCCACTGGAACAGCTGTTGGGAGACAGATGGTAGTCTCCCGTCAAGGCCATCCAGCGTGTTCTTTAACGTGCACAGTGTATGGCTCTCCCGCACACGGGGCCACGGCTTAACGTCCCATCCGACGGACGGCGGCCTTTCCAAGCCCATCGATGTCCCCTACTGACCGTGGCCAGGGCGGAGAATTTTGCGGAGATAAATCTCAACGCTGACCCAGCTGGGACTCGAACCTGGGAACTACAGATTACGAGCCTGGCGCGCTACCGACTGAGCCATCCCCGCCCCAACATCATCAGTAGAGCCCATTTATATGGGGAGGGGCAAGGTCATGGCTGGGCAGGAATTTCATTAGGTTTGGGAGAAGACCTCTGTTGTTCCTTCTTTTACGATGATCACTCAGAGATACAGATTATTAGACTCTTGAGCCCTCTTTGCGATCGTATGCAGGTGCAATAACGGGAAATTTCAATTTTCAAAACGATGATGTCTATCCAGGCGATCTGCATAGATTCTGACTGATTAACCAATACTTGGAGGTGAACCAGCATTTATGGAACGGGCAAAATATGCTGCAATAGATTATTCTTCGGACCTGAGATGTTCTGAGAAAGCGTGCTGCTACTCTCGATTTCCCTCCCTGGACCTACCATGAGCTGCACAATGGTCTTATACGTAAATGGCATCTCATGCCCGCTACACTTTTGGGTAAACACATTTACAGTATGAGTACGGGGACTGTTCTTTTTTCGAAGAAAATATGGGACACTTATTTAAAAATATTTTTTCTGGCAATTTTTGTCACGTTTCATTAATTTTATGCTATGTCTATCAATATCATCGTATAAAAGTGGTAAATATTCTAAAAAGCTCTAAATTTAAAGAAATGATATGTATACTTTAATATTATTTAAAAAGCTAAAAATTATTCTTCTGCATAAAAAAGAAAAACATATCAAAAAAATAGCTTTTAAATTGTCAATGGTTCCCATTATTAGAAGAATCATTTAATAATTTAGTACAATTAAATAATTCTGAATTATAAATATAATAGTTATGTGTTATTAATTCCTCAATGACATCAACGACGAGAAAAATATTAAAATTAATAAGTGGGATTTTTTGGTATTAAAAATATAGGACTTTTAAAAGGACAGAACAAAAAATGTAAGACAAAAGCGTATTTCTGAAATTTTTAAAATAAATACATAGGGCAATACTTCGAAATATAGGAAGAATGGTCATCGTGTGTATGAGCCACTTTTGTCATACTTTTATTGCAATGAGAGGAGATCACGTGTCATATTGGCCCTCAATTTGTGTCCCAACTGGGATGCCATTTTTGATTCCTTTTTACATCGTTTTGAGATGAAGAAATAGGATGATGGAATGTTTATTACTTTCAATATTAATTCAACGGTGGTACGTTACTTCCTCACAACTTTATTGCAAATTGGTTAAGCGTTTTTTGTATGCAAACTTTTTTTCCTGCAAATTCCCATTAAATTGCAAGGCAGAGAATTTATCAATAAATACAAAATATCAAAAATTATAGAATTATGGACACATTAAAAAACTTTTGATAATATTAGGTAAATTATAAGAAAATGCAATTATTTTACTAAGAAAATATTTCATTAGAAAATACAATTATTTGTGTTTTTATTTGATAAGGGAGATAGTTTTAAATCATTTTGGGCCAGAATCCTAACAACGGAAATTATCTACTCGTACTCAAATAGTGATTGACAGTCTTGCATATAGTTTGAAATAGAAACCATTACTAAAGCTTTCTCAAATTAGGGGTTTTTTTTCATTCCGTATTGGCTACTGATCTAAGGGACCTGGGTTCGAGTCCCGGGTAAGGCATGGCTGTTTGTGTCGTTTTTCTGCTGAGGGCCTGCCATCCTCTCAGACCTTCTATTCCGGAATATAAACTGACAGGCTCCTGTCAGACCTCTGTGGCAAGCAGCTGCTTGAGGGGGTATTTATTTATTTATTTATTTAGTCCTGATGGAAAAATGTTCTGGTAGTATGCAATCCATTTTGTACGATGTATCAAGGGGTAAAATAAAATGATTTCTCAGGTGACAGTTGGGCAGAAGACTTTATTTTTGATGAAGGGCAGGATTCCTCCATAAGGCACGTTAGGCACTTGCCTACAGACACCAGCATTCAAGGGTGACATTTTATTATTTTAAGTAGCAACAAGATTTTATCTTCTTCAATTCTTAAAATTAATATTTGGGATTTATATTGCACTGGATTTCTAATGCAGTGTAGCATTTCCGCTTCCGTTTTACAGGTCTTTACAATGTTTCCTTTATTACCATTACTATTATTCTGAAAGGGGGAGATGACCCCTTGTCTCCCCCAGATCTGGATCTGGGAACTAGCATATGCGGATGTACAGTCGCTCAAAAAATATCCGAACACTATGGTTGAGTACAGAATTCAGAAAAATATCTGGCAACGATTTTTTTTTAGAAATTAGTGATATCACAACCTTCGTGTCACGTGACACTAATTTCTAATTTCTAATATCACTAATTTCTAATTTCTAAAAAAAAATCGTTGGCAGATATTTTTTCTGAATTCTGTAATCAACCATTGTGTTCGGATATTTTTTTGAGCGACTGTACACAGGAATCTGTTTCAAATAAAATTTAAGAATACAGAAATGATACTTTAAATAATATTATTATATTCAATAAACATGCAATTAATAAAGGACCAGCTCATCAATAGTTTCATTATCTGAATATTCTACCAATTGATTTTTTATATATTTACCTAACTATCAATAAAAATTACTTTAAAATGAATATAAGGCGAACATTTTGCATATGATCAGCACAAGGAGAAAGCGACAAGATTGTTTTGTCAGCCCACCTTTTTACAGTAATTACGGTAATGGCGGATATCTTATCAAATACGAAAAGTTTTTAAATCTCTACCGAGAGATCTGTTATGTCTGAACATTCAGAATTCAGAAATTAAATATTCAGAAATTAAACAAAGAGTTTTGAAATGGTTATTAGATTCAAATATTTGAAACGTCATATCCTGTATCAGTTATTATTTTAAGCAACTAAATATTAATGTGAAATGAAAACTTGTATAATAGATGATAATTTTGTTAATAATAGAGCTTACAGCGTAGTGTTTATAATTTGGTTTATAATTCGTGATTATATAGATTTATTTTTATACATGGGTTTAATTTTTCATGTATGTGTTTTAATTAATTTTTAATTGTTATTGTTATGTTTTCTGTTTTTAATTATGTGTTTATTTTGCATTATACGTGTCTAATTTTTTAATTAACCTGTCATGTGCTTGATACGAATCTTGCCGATATGCCACAGGTTACGTATTTGCTATTGGACATTATGTGAAGAGGAATGATTAAAATAATAAAATATTTGAACTACATTTATTAAAAAACTTTTTTACGAAACGTCTTTGAAACTAAACGTATGTTGGAAAGCGTCATATTTCAATTCAAATTCTTTTTGTGCATGTAGTCAAAGAGATGTGGACGAATATTCAGACTTGGTTTTGAAAGTTTTTTTTTAACTTGAATGACGCTTTGGAAAAACTATATGAATGTATAAATTCATTTTTTAAAACCTAGAGAGACTTAGCTCTCAAGTTAGCACAGATGATTTTTTTTCTCAATTGTATTAATGACGAATCCCGCCCGACTGAAAAGAAAAACTGATGTGGAAAAGAAGCAAAAAACACAACACACAAAAGAACATCATCAATATTAAAAAAAGGACAAAATCAAATTGCATTCGAGAACCAGATTTCTTCATCCTCTCTTATCCACGCATATTACAGTTTATTTTTCAACGTTTTCTCAAAACCAAACTGAAACACTGCATTTTTTATTTTCATAATCTCTCTCATGTTTTCGTTTTTCATCTGGTCTAGCAAATATATTTTCGGCTGACTTTCTTTACAAACCATTTACCCAACATCGAAGAGTTCTTAGAAAAGACTTCGGGCCTGGGCTTTGTAAGGCTGAGTCCGAGCAACCGGGCGGGCTCATGCTCAAAAACGCACAAACAACTTCGGTGTCTGGTACGCTCGGACTAAATCATAATGTTTTTATTTTTCTCGCGACAGCGAAAATAATTTGGAAAAAAATAGAATAAATATTTCTTTTGATCGTAATTTGAACTTTTCCATCAGCCTTTCTCAAAAAATGAATATAATTCTGCATTTGATTTTTTTAAGAACTATTCTCTCCCTTTTTTTATTAATCAATCGCTCTTACTCTTTGTAACTCAAGAATATTTTCAGTTGCTACGAATTATTTCTAGCTTATTTATTTATCCTAAATAATTTTAAGATTTTAATTTTGTTATTAGATAATTATAATTATTTGAAGTTTGTAATAATTCATAAAAAGTAGATTTGTAAAATGGCGTCCGCAGAAATGTTTCTTTTGGGCGAGAGAATCTTTGAAAGAGCGCCATTGTTATTGTTTCTTAGATAATGATAAATCATCCAGCTTTCTTATAACTTAAAAAAACAAACAGAACCATTCCCATGGGGGTTATGGTGGTGGTGGGAGGAGGGGCAGCAAGTGGCCCGGATGTGCCCTGCGATAGCCCATGTTATCGGCATGTATTTCTATATAGAGTTGAACTTGGTTGTAACGAGCACGGAAATAACGAGATCACTGCAATGAGCAAAAAGCCATATGATTTCAATTTACTCATATTTCCATACAATTGCTCACTTTTATAACGAGCGTACTTCAAGGATATACCACACAAATTTTGGTACTTTGGAGACATACAAAATTCTTAATTGCTCTGGTAGTCGGAAATAGTACCCATTTCTTCGAATAGAAAAAATTTAAATGGGTGACATCGCTTTTATGACCATCCGTACCGGATTACGGGCCGATTTATGACCAAATCTTGTTCTTGGGGACTGTCCTCCCTACCTCCTCTCCAGTGTATAGCTTCCGGCCCTGCTCCCCACTTTACCCAAACACCACCGCGACTGTAAAAATCAGTTAGAAACAAACCCTTCCGTCGGAAACATGTCAACTAACAAAAGTGACTCTCGATTCGCGAAAAAATCGAAATCAGAAGAAAACTGCGAATTAAAAAACATAGGAGGTAGAGTTAACTCATCACTGATATAGTGAGTAATGGTTATAACGCGGAAAAAAGCATTATGACCAGCTCGTCTTTATACAAATCGAAGCAACTGTAGGTAAACAATGCGTGTAAAGGTCATGAAACGGTATAAATAACACCTGATACTGAGCTCTGTTAATCAGTGTTATTCTTGTTCTTCAGATGGGAAAGGCAGCGGACGTAAGTGAGTTTGACAAAAGCCAAATTGTAACGATAGACGACTGGGTCAGATTGGTTCCGAGACGGCAAGGCTTGTGGAGTGCTCACAGTCAGCCGTGGTTAGTACCTTCAAAAACCACGAACCGCCAGCAACGTGTGGGTCGACCGCGGCTCATCGATGCTAGAGGTGAGCCAAGGCTATTCTGTATAGTACGAGACAACAGAAGGGATACTGTGGTGCAACTCACCTGTAATTTGAATGCTGGTGACTGGAGTATTGTGTCACAACACACAGTACATTGAATTCTGCTGAAAGTGGGGCTGCATAGCCACATGCCGTTCCGAGTGCCCATGCTGTCCTCGGTTACCATCGAAAGCGCCTAGAATGGGAATGCGATCATCAAAAGTGGACCTTCTATGATTGTAAAAATGTCGTTTGGTCCGATGAACTTCGTTTCCTGTTGCACCATTCGGACGGACGGGTACTTGGACGTTGTTTACCTGTTGAAGTGTTGGCACCAGGATGCACCATGGGACGAAAACAAGCCGGTGGAGGAAGTGTAATGCTTTTGGCAAAGTTCTGCTGGGAAACCCAGGGCCCTGTCATTCTTGTGCAGGAAACTATGACGTCTACCACCTACCTAAACATCATTGCAGACCAGGTACATCCATTCATGGCAACGGTATATCCCTCTGGTAATCTGTAGTTCCCAGGTTCGAGTCCCAGCTGGGTCAGCGTTGAGATTTATCTCCGCAAAATTCTCCACCCTGCCCACGGTCAGTAGGGGACACCGATGGGCTTGGAAAGGCCGCCGTCCGTCGGATGGGACGTTAACCCGTGGCTCCGTGTGCGGGAGAGCCATACCCTGTGCACGTCAAAGAACACGCTGGATGGCCTTGACGGGAGGCTACCATCTGTCTCCCAACAGCTGTTCCAGTGAGTCCCCTCCCCCAACCTTCTCTGAGCCTTCGGGGTCCATGTGACCTGGCCATTTAGCCCATGGTGTGCAAAAAGTGCCGCTCAGAGGTAAAACAACCCAACCCAACCCTCTGGTAATGTCTTCTTTCAGCAGGATAATGCATCATGCCACACTGCCCAGATTGTTCGAGAATGGTTCGTGGAACATGAGGAAGACTTCCAGGTATTGCCCTGACTTCTAAATTCCCCAGACATCAATCCAATCAAGCATCTGTGGTTTGCGTTGGAACAGCATATCCGTCCGATCTGCGGCGGCTCCACCACGTAACTTACAAGAGTTGAAGGATCTGCTGGTAACGTGTTGGTACTAGATACCACCAGACACCTTCAAAAATCTTGTAGCGTTCGTATCTTGCCGGGCAAGAGCTGTTTTGGCCGCATGTGGAGGACCAACATCGTATTAGGTAGGTGGTCATAAATTTTTTGGCTCTTCGGTGTATATTTATATATAATGATATGTCAGAGAAACGTTTTTGCTAAATCGGGTTCGGGCTCAATAATTATCGAAGTTGTTCGATTAGGAATTTCGGATTAGGATGGGTTCGGCTTTGCTAATTTGAGTCCGAAATTATTCCTAAAACTGCTTTCTGTTGCGTTTCTTTAATCTGCTCGAAATTTGTATCTTATATTTATTTAGTTGCAGGCATTTTTGATTGGAAATCGAAATTTTCAATCTGCTAATATGTCGAATACAGTGGACCTTCGTTATAGCGCTGCTCGCTATACCGCGCACTCGGTTATAGCGCGGGCGATGTTCGCGATAAGTTCAAACATGTTTATACAGGTCCGTGCGGCGTTAGTGAGATCGCATTTTATTGTTACTACGTATTGAGTAATTGTGTATGTATTGAGTTCCTGCATGTATTTTGAATAGTGTTTAATTATTGTATGCATGATGAGTAAAAGAAAAGCTTACAGTGTGAAATTTATTGTGTCGCCACCGCGCCGCTGGGTATAACGCGGTTCACCTTATAACGCGGGTGTTGTTTCCCGCCCGACATGCGCGTTATATCGGGGGTCCACTGTATTTTAAAAGACTGTGAAAAAGAAACACGTAATTAAAGTTTGCAAATAATAAATGAGAATGACATAATCACACAAGACGAAGTATATGGCACTACAAACCATTTTCAATCACGCTTGTTGGTTTAGGATTCGAAACGAAATAAATTATATTATGGTTGTTATCTGTCTTCTATATTCTGTCGCCGTTTTTTAGATTGACGGATCTAGTTCACTTTCGAATTGGAGACATTTTTACCCTGATTTATAAATCTTTTTTCCCAATTTCAAAATGAACAAAAGAGAAGTAGATTGTGACGTTATTGTAAAGAGAAAACTAAATATTAGGGGAAACTGAAAAGTAGTTAATATTATTGAAATAGAGTTTCAAATCACAAAATCCTTGGAAATGACGACTGTTTTCAGTTTCTCTTCGTGCAGCAAGCCTTTCTACTGAAACAAAAAAAACAAACTCACGTGACTTCATTCCTGAACGCAACCTGTGTCGATATGACTTCCTGTTTTTTTATTGCGAATTGGAATCACTGCAAACTTGGAACAAAAACACGTAATTAAAGTTTTAGAGTTGAGAGTTCTGTGAAATCAAATAAGAGCTACAATAAAATTGTATTCTTCATTTTCTAGTTAGAACTAATGCACTTAGCCAATTTGCTGTGATTATCAAGCTCATAGTAGTTCATTACTTATTTAACTTTCCATAATTTTGCGGCTGCAACTGGTAGGTCTAGTTCAAATTCCTGTTAATGCTTTTACTACTAACTGCTAAATAATTCTTTTTTTTCGAATTTATTTGCTGGGAGTTATAGCCAATAGTGACTTTGTGTCCCAATGTGTGAACAGAGTTTTTTTGACATGTCGATAAATGAAAAATTTTAATATTACTGACGGACAATCACAATATATATGACAGAACAAACGACCGTGCCATACCCGGGACTCGAATCCAGACCGTCGGAAGTCGCAATGTCACCGCGAGCCAAAGTGATACTCCTGTGCAAACGAGGCTGCGAATTCCTTTCTTTCATGTCTGAACATAGAAATCAGCTTGGGGGCTTGAATCTTTAGCGGTGGAAGAATGAACTCTCCTTTAGGTTCTGTTTAATATCGGTGGCCCTAACTTTCTCAATAATCCAGTTTCTTTAAAAACTTTACTAAGTACACCGTTTTCTTTCATCAGGCACATGGAATGTGAGGACTTGCACAGAGATTATTATCTTGATACTCTACCAAGGGATTCTAGCCTTAAAACGTAGATAATCCGGATTGGCAAGAGACCAGATTGATAGGAAATGTAAAAAATAATTTCAATTTCTTTTTTCAGGACTATAGGCCGGAAAACGTCTTCTTGTAGACTTCTTAGCATAAACGCTAGCAATGCTCTTCTAGGATGTGACTGCATTAATGGAAGGTTTCTTGCAGCTAAATTTAAAACTAGGATTAATGACTTGAATGTTATCCATTGTTATGGACCTAGGACTCTAGACTATGGATAACTTCAGGATATTTCGAATTATTTCAAGAAACGAAATATTTCTCTTGTGATAGGTGACTCCAATGCCAACGTTGATACTGTCTCTGACTTTTGGGCAGGAGTAATTCGTACTTTTGGCACTGGTAATTGCAAGAGAAATGGGGAATGTCTTCTCTGTGTAAGTAAACTTATCCGTTTGTACTAACACTATGAACACCGGGATAATAAATGTACATGGGTTCACCAGATAAGTTGCATAGGGCATACAAAGTCGTATCAGAATAATATGAATGCCCATGGAATCACAATGTACCGCCCAAGCAAGTCACAGAGTGCACATAACAAGGTCTACCACACGGAGATATAAGCGCCTGGCCAGGACAGATGGGCCCATAGTGCGTAACGCGATCACAATGGGCAAAAGTAATGATTTGATGGATTGACAAAAAAGGAATGATAATTGGTTACCGCGCCAAGGGTGGAAGCATCGCGGAAACAGCAGACTTTGTGGGCTGTTCGTGAGATGCTGTAGTAAGGGTGTACCAAGAATGGACTGCTGGCACACAGAGTACCTCCAGACGTCATATCTGTGGATCCCAAAAGGCCATCGATCCCAGAGGAGAACGTCGCCTCTGTCGACTGGTAAAGGGCAGTCGACGTGCAACAGTGCAGTAATTTACCACTCAAATGAACTCTGGGGCACCCAGGTACGTGTCCCCGATAACAGTAGAGTGAACCCTGTTACACATGGGTCTCCGGAGTCGACGCTGCATAAAGGCACCCATGTTAACCAAGGTCCATCAGCAACGAGGCCTGCAGTTCGCATGGGACTACAGTTATTGGACAGTGGAAGAGTGGAAAAAGGTTGTCTTATCTGACGAATCGAGGTTTCTACTCCACAGAATGACAGGCGGTGGCGGATACGATGTCAGATATACGAGAACCAACACCCAGACATGCTTGTCGGTCACGTACAGGCCAGCAGTGGCAGTGTACATGTCTGGGGATGTTTTCCTGGTATGACCTAGGACCGCTGGTGCCACTGGATGGGTCCCTGAACGCCAATGGCTATCTGTCCATCCTCGCTGACCACATGCATCCCTTCATGTCGATGTTTACCCTGGTGGTGAAGGTGTCTACCAACAGGACAATGCGCCCAGCCATGCAGCTAAGGTGGTGCATGATTGGTTCCAGGAAAACGACAGCGATATCTCCGTTCTCCCTTAGCTGTCGAAATCGCCCGACCTCAGTCCCATAGAGCACTTGTGGAACCATTTGGATCGACAGGTTCGGCGTGTGGACCCACAACCACGTCATCTCTGGAACCTCCGTGCTCTGCTGGAGTACGAATGGGCACATGTGCCTCTGGCAACCTTTCAGGGTCTCATTGTGTCCACACCACACCGTTTCGCCATTGTCATCTGGGCCAAGGGTGGTTATTCCCATTATTAAGCAGGTGGCCATATTATTCTGATACGACTGTGTATATTGATCAACAGCGAATGGTCTAGTTCTGTTAAGAATACCAGTCCAAAAAGAGGAGCTGAAATTGCATCTTGTTGAATCATCACCTTGTTGGAAGTGTCTTGCACCTTTAACTTAAGAAGTGTTTTGCTAAGGTTTAAAAATTACGTTTAGCAATGAAGCTGTGTAAGTCTCAGTGACATAAAAAGCTTACCATGATAGATTACTTAGTTATTAGGACAATCGTGATTTGCTCACTACTGAAGTTGAAGAAAAATGGGAACTTTTTAAACAGACTTTTGTTGATGATAACAGCACTCGTTGGGTAAAAATGAACATAGGAGAAAATGGGTGATAAGTTTGTTCAGCTTATTTTTGAAGGAAGGAATTGTAGGAGTAGTTTGAATCAACACCCAACTAGTCCTAACAGAAAGCATTACAAAAAGTTTAATAAGCGTGTAAAGGGTCAGTTAACAACTGATAAGAATTTTTTGGCTTGATAGCTTGGATGACAAAGCAAAGGAAGCAGCTGGATAGCACAACAGTAAAGAGCTCTACTTTGCAATTAATGTTTAGTGTTGGAAGAAACAAATAGGTACACAGGGATTGAGGGATAAACATGGTAAGGTAATTGAAGGCGAGGATGGCTAGGTGGACTGAGCATTCCAGAGATGTTCTAAATAATATGGTTAGTAATACTGCCTTCGTTTGTAATGAGGATAGATGCATTACTGGCTTTAATGTTGGCCCTATGTCACAGTCCTATATAACTCTGGGTATCTCAAAATAAAACTACATAAATCTGTAGGGTTTTATGAAATTATTACTGAAATGCTTTGAGCTGGGAATGTTTCTGTTATCAAGTGGCTAACTGTAATTTTGACATATTTTATAATAAAGTTAGTTCCTGCAACGATATTAGTATGGCTATTATTATCCCTAATATTAATAGAGTTATCGTAAAAAGTCCCCACTGGATAAAAAAAAACTGCAATGGCCTCCGAGTTAGATCATTCACCTCTATTATTATCTCATTTTCCCGTATTGACGTCTACAGAGCGAAAAACTTAAGTAATGACTTATAGTAACCAAGAATTCCGATTGAGCATTTTGAGAACTTGAATATCGTAACAGACTGTAAGTTGCATTTTATCTTTTTCTATCTTCAGCCTGTAAGTATACCTAGTTCTTTTTGAGACACAAAAATAAGGAATTCATCAGTAGTTAATAAAACGTTAACAACAGTTTGCACTCCACATAGCAGTGGGAAGTGCAGAATTATGTACAATTTAATGAAGAATGAATTAGGAGTCGTGATGCTCAGATGACAATTCCTATGTACTACATTTGTAGCAGTTAGAGATGAGTTTGGGCTCGGGGTGAAAATAGCAGAAAAAACTTTTGACTAGTATGGGCTGGGACTCATAATAATTTAAATTTTAAATATTTTTTGTAATTTTGAAAAATATAAGCAAAAGTAGAAAATATTTATTGATTATAATATGAACCTTTTAATCAGTCTTTAGTAATTAAAAAAAACACCATGTGACTTTTGATTTTTTTGACGTATTCTCCATTTTTAATAAATGAATGACCCTTTTCATTTTTCATTATGGGGAACATCACTGCTGAGAGTGAATATCGCAGCAACCACGAAGGAAGTGATGTATGCACTCGAAACTGACAGGACGAAAGATATAAGGGGAAATATGCAAATGATAAAAAAAAATGGAACGTGATAACGCAAGGCATGCGCGTTTGTTGCAGATTCATCAGTGCATAGTAGGCTAATCTCGGTCGGTTACACAAGCCTGTAGACATCTCGGCATTCCATTAATCAGATGGTTAATGGTGTCCTGAGGTATATGGGGGAGTGCGGTCATACAACTGGTTACACAACTGCACCAGGTTCGCCGCCTGTGGGAGCTGGATCCTTAGATGTATTCTAAGAATTTAGATATATAGAAATCTATTTGGAAACTTTACGTGTATTCTAAGAACTTTAGATATATAGAAATCTATTTGGAAACTTTAGATGTATTCTAAGAACTTTAGATATATAGAAATCTATTTGGAAACTTTAGATGTATTCTAAGAACTTTAGATATATAGAAATCTATTTGGAAACTTTAGATGTATTCTAAGAACTTTCAGTTTCTAGCAGTATTTGAAATAGTTTTCGTTCCAAATAGCATTAAGATTATAATTTTGTCAGAAAATGATTATAATTATTGTAAAGATGATTGAAAAAAATGATGAGATCGAGAAAAAAAAAATAAAGGGGGTAAGCAAAGAATTAAATGGTGTCAAAAAAACCCAGAAAGCTGGGGGGAGGGGGGATAAAGCTGGAGATTAGATTTTCGTTTTAGCATAAGATTTTAAAAAATTGGTTTTGCAGGTCTCTAAAACATTTCTTGTAAGATGCATTAAATGCATCTTACAAGGAATAATATATAAAGGAAAATAATATTTTGACTCTATCAGCCTTACTAATGTTCTGAATGACGTGTATGCGTGTATATGGGGGGGGGGGGGAGAAGCGGCCCTGGATACATGGATTTCTATATATATATGTGTTTTACAATGCGGCAGATAAATTTTTTGTTCAAATCGGATAATATGCTTTCTCACTCATACGACCCTCAATAAAAAGAAATTTTCGAAAATCATTTTCTTCTGAAATAAATAATCTGAAATCAATGAAGTGATTTCAGAAAATCAGAACAATCGATATTGTGAATTAATCTCGCTAATCCGACTTTCGATACAACGGATTCTGATATTTTAATAATATTTTGATCATTGTAAGTCAAACAATCTGAAATAAAAGGGACGACTACAGGAAACGAAAACGCATAAGACTAACAGTATTCTCAATAATCTGTCACTCAATAAAACGTATATTTTAAAGATTTTTTAATTCTAAACAATCGGAAATTAATCAAATGCATCAGAGACAATAAAACCAACCGACATCGAGAATTATTCTCGCTAATCCGATTTTCGATACAACGATTTTTTTATATTTTTAATTTATTCTGTTCGTTTTAAGTCACACAGTCTAAAAAAAAAGACTAATGGAGACGACGATGCGTAAGATTACCAGTATTCTCAATAATCCGACACTCAATAACTCGGGTATTTTAAAGATTCTTTACTTCTAAAAGAAACAATCTGAAATCAATCAAATGCATCAGAGAAAATCAAAACAACCGATATTGAGAATTATTCTCGATAATCCTACTTTTGATACAAGGGATTCTGATATTTCTATTTTATTTTGTACATTGTAAATCAAACAATAGAAAATAAAAAGGAACTACAGGAAACGAACGCATAACTCTACTAGTATTCTCAATAATCCGTCACTCAATGAAACAAATATTTTAAAGATCCTTTAATTCTAAAAAACAATTCGAAACAAATCGAATGCATTAGAGCAAATCAAAACAACCGATATTGCGAATTATTCTCGCTAATCCGACTTTTGATACAATGGATTCTTATATTTACGTTCCATTCTGTTCGTTCCAAGTAAAACGATTAGAATAAAAACAAAGGACCATAAAAAACCATATTGTGTACGACAATTAATATTCTCATTAAGCCACATTAAATAAATGAGTTTTTAAAGGTTCTTTTCTTCTTATAGATACAGTTGGAAATCGAAAAACATATATAAACAAACGATAACATCCATCAATAATTGCATTTATTCTCGCTAATTAGGCTTTGCTCAAAACGGATTTTCACATATCTATTTAATTACGTTTCTTCTAAATGGAGCAATCTTTGGTTAAAAGAACGCAGCTGCAGGAACGCAATCTGCATAACAATGTTTGCATTCTCACGAACCCTAACTAACTAACTAAAAACATCTCAATTTGAATATTCTCACTACACATTAGTTCTGTAGTGAACTCATTCAGTCATCTTTTTATAACTGGTGTCAGTTTTTTAAAATGCTATTTTAAAATTTAATTTTTCCACCAAGCATGAAAATTAAGTCTTCTAAAATTTTCTCTAAAATATATTATACATGTTAATCTGCTTGATATATGATATAAGTAATTTGTAACATTTTAATTTATTCTTATAGTTTTCAGGCTCTAAAATACTTTTGAAATTAAAGTTTGTAATGTTCATTATTTTTAATGCATTATAGTATTTTTTTCTTTCTTCCTCAAATTTTTTACATACGAACAATGTATGTTCTAGATTTTCATACTCCTTACACATGTCACATGCCGGGGAGTCTTTTTTTTTCATTTTATATAATAAAGCCTTTGAAATTACCGAATTTGTTTTAATTTTTATTATTAAATTAATTTCTTTTTTATTGAAACCAAAGTTATTAAATTTTGAAATTATTGGTGAGATTCTGTATCTATGAGTATGATTAGCATTCCTATCATACCATGTCTGTGTTTCCATTATTATATTTTTTTTATTTTGTTTTTTTAATAAGATATAAAAATTGAGGATTATCAAAATTTGGACTCATATTTATTGCTTCTTTAGCTTTTTTGTCTACTATTTCATTATATTTTATGCCAACATGACTTGGGATCCATTGTATATAGATAATATTCTTATTGTTTAAATGGTTTTTGGTTAAAATTAATATGTCATTTATAAATGATTTAAAGTTACTTTTTAAAGGATCATTATATATGGTTTCTATAGCAGCTTTGCTATCAGTAAAAATTACTATCTGCTTATTTTTAAATTTCAGTGCCCAATTTATTGATAATATAATTGCAGATAGTTCTGCTATTAATATAGGGTTTGATTTACTAAATTTAAATAATTTTTCAAAATTTTCTTCTGGGCAAATAAATGCTCCAGCAAGAGCATTACTTTCTTCTTTTAAGGATCCATCTGTGTAAATATGTATAAAATTTTTGTAATTATTTTCTATATGCATATATGATAACATTTTAAGTGTGTTTATATCATGACTATTTTTTGTTTGTAAATTATTAATATTTGTTTTAAGAATAGGAAATGTAGAGGTCCATATTGGAATTTTTATATTATGTTCTCCACTAGTCTTTTTATTTAAAATCTGTTTTATATCATTTTTACAAGTTAAATTTTCAATAGAAATATCCTTAAAGTTATTTAATATTTTTTCATTTATTGGATGTGAGATGTTTTTTAATGAAATTCTGTATATCAGATTATTTAATAAATATTTTTTTTTAATTGATATTGGAGGTATTGCGGTTTCTGCATAAATGTTAAGTCCATTTGAATTTTGATGCAAACCAATACAGAATTTTAAAATTTTTAATTGTATATTTTCTAGTTTTTTTAATTTGGTTTTTGATATATTATTAATAAGTTCTATGCCATAAAAACTTTTTGGAAAAATTATTGAGTTGTATAATAAAAGTAATTTTTTATTTTCACATCCCCATTTTGAGCTTCCCAAATATCTTAGAAAGTTAAACAATTTATTTGCTTTATCTTTTGCTACCTCTATATATTTGTTCCATGATAATTTTGAATCTAAATGCATTCCTAAGAATTTAAAGTTCTCTTCAATTTTTATAATTTTATTATTCATTTTAATTTCAAAATCCTTGGTTAATTTTTTATTTTTATGGAAATATGATAAAACTGATTTATCTGTTGAAATTGTGAGATTCCATGTTTCACAATATTTAGCTACATTATTTATTAATTTTTGGAAAATTTTTTGAATATATTCTGTATTTTTATGAAAGGTCCAAAAAATTAAATCATCTGCAAATGTTCCATATTTTATCTGTTCTGGAATGACCTCCTGTAAATCATTTAAATATAAATTAAATAGTGTAGGGGATAAAATATCCCCTTGAATTAATCCATTATTAAATTTATACCATGATGAATAGTTATTTCCAATTTTCACTTTAAATTTTTTATCTTTTAATATTTTAAATAGAAAGTTATACATATTACCTCCAATATTTAATTTTTTTATTTTATGTAGAATTCCATTGTGTGCAACTGAGTCAAAAGCTTTTTCTATATCTAAACACAGTACAACCATAAAAAGTTTATTTTTGATAGCGAATTCTGCATCTGAGATAATATTCAAAAGCAGATCTTTAGAAGATCTGCCTTGTCTGAATCCAAAGGTATTGTTATTAAATATTTTATTATGATCAATGTGCCAATTTAATCTATTTAGAATTAATCTTTCATATAATTTCAAAATATTTGAACTCAAGCATATTGGTCTATAAGAATTCAAATTTTCATTATTTTTGTATGGTTTTTTTATGAATATCATGTAGTTCTCATTCCAGGTATCTGGATAATTTTTTAATTTCCAAAATTCATTAAACTTATCTAATAATATTTTTTTACAGTTATCAGGTAGTTTTTTTAGCTCTTTATTTGTTATCCCATCTGGTCCAGATGTAGTTTTTGAATTTAATGCTTTAATAGAAAAGTTTAATTCAAAGAGTGTAAAAGGCCTATTTAAGTATTCTGTATTATTGTTTTTATAAAATTGGTGTATTATGTTAGAGTTATTAAATTTTTTATCTATTTTATTGTTTGGTTTGTAGTGAAGATTTGTGAAGTATTCTGCTATTGTTTCTGTTGTTTCTTGTATAGTTTGTTTGTTTTTAAGAGCAATGGAATATAATGGATTGATTGGTTCTTTTTCTGAATATAGTTTTTTATATATTCTCCATAAGTTAGTTGTGGATGAAAGTGGAGATAAACACTCTGTGAAAATTTTCCAATTCTGTTTTTGTAAGTTAATAATTTTTTTAGAGATGGCTTTTTCAAGGCGTTTAAAAATTTCACATGCTTTAAAAGTTTTTGTTTAACATATCTCTTTCCGCTTTTCTTCTGATAGCTATCAATTTATTTATAAATATGGTGTGTAAGTTGTTTTTTGGAATTTTTTTATATATATTTTGTGTGTTGTTTTTTCTTGTAATTTTAACTTTATTAATTAAATTTGTATAATCAATATTTAAGTTGTCTTCTAAGACTGATTCATTTAGTTCTTTTGAAAACTCAGACCAATTTGTTATGTTCACAAATGTTTTAATTTTTTGTTTTCTAACAAAATTTATAAAGATTGGAAAATGATCATTTCCCATACAGTCTGTTGATATATGCCATTCTATTTCTTTAGCAATTTCTTCTGTACAAAGAGTTAAGTCTATTACTGAATTGTTATCATTTTTATTTACTCTAGTAGTTCTATCAGAATTTAGTATAATTAAGTTTTTATATTCTATAAATTTTAATAAATGTAAACTTTTATTATCATTTCTATATGAGTGCCATGCCTTATTATGTGAGTTAAAATCTCCACAAATAATTGTTTCACCCTCTAAGTTATCTAATAGATTTTTGTATTGATCAAATGAAATTAAAACCCCTGGATTATAAATATTCACAATATTTACTGTAATTTTATAAATTTTAATTTGTATAATTAAGCATTCTAATCTTTCATTTATTGTTTTGATATTTATCCTTCTTTGAGGTAAGTATTTATTTACATAAGTTACAATTCCTTTAGTATGTTGATTTTTTTTTGTGAATAAGTTATTAAATTAGAAAATTCCGGTAAATTATTTGTTGTCGTTTCCTGTATACATATAATTTGTACATTTTTAATATTTATAAGATGCTTAATAAAATGCTTTTTACTTTCAACTCCCCGGCAGTTCCATTGTAATATAGAAGGTCTCAAGGCCATGAAACATTATTGATAATTGTAAGGAGTAAATCCTTTATTAATGTAGTCTCCGGACAGCTTGGCAAAATTAAGTCGAATAGTTTGACCATTAGTTCGATAACAAGCCTTCTTCCGTTGCTGGATAAACTAGAGTCCGATTTTTCGTCTTTCCGTGAAGTTGTAGGTTTAATATCGCTGTCAGTTATATTTTCGTATCTTTTTTCATTTTTAGTTGTCGATTTGTGTCCAGTTATATGCTTTTTCACTGTTAAAGCATAATTTTTTTAGGAGAGTCAGAACTTTTCATTTCCTCTTTCCTTTCACTTAAATTTGAACATGTTGGTAAGCGAGGAAAGTTCTCTGTGTCGTCCTCGATATTAATTTGTGATGAGCTTTCTGTCAGGTCCTCATTATTGTTAGTTTCAATCCTTCAGGATTTTTCTGAGTAGAAAATTTCTTGTGATTGAACATTATTCAAGTAATTATCTTTAGATCTTTCATATTTGTTTTCCGATGTTAATTTAGCTTTTGTGAAGGCTTGCTGCCATGTAATCTTTTCTTTTAATTGGAGTTCTCTTGCTCTGCAAGCAATTAATTTTACCGGACATCCTGAAAAAGTTGCCGGATGATTCCCTTTGCAATTCGGGCAGCAAAATTTTTTAGCTGTGCAATTCTTGTATTTATGTCTACCTCCACATTTCTTACAGGTTTCTCTTCCTCGACAAGCATATAACAAATAGCCAAAGGAATAACACTTGAGGCACAAATGTGGGGGAAGATTATAATTTTTCACAGCGTGTCTTGTGAAGCCTAAAAAAACATGTTTTGGCAGAATTTCCCCTTCAAATTCCAGAATTATTTTGTTATTATTATTATTATTTAAATATTATTATTATTATTTTTCACGAACCCTACTTTGAATAAAGCAAAAGATTCTTTCCTTTTTAAACTAAATCAATCGAATATCAGAGGAATGCCTTTGGGAAACTAAACCATCCGGTATTTACATGCATTTTAGCTAATCCGTGATTAATGACGCATTTGTATATATTCTATGTAATACGACTTTGATTAAAACATATTAATTGACTATTTTTAATCGAAGGGACCCAGAAAAGAAAACCTGCAGGACCAACATCAACATTTATTCCATCTAGTCTTTTACTCATTAAAGCATTTACATCTACTCTCTCTAATCTGATATTTCAATACATCGATTTTTGTTTTTGGAAACTCCTTTGAATGAAACTATCTGACATAAAATATTACGCACTACACTATATGAACGACAATTTTTATTTTGCTTTCAACTGAATTTGATTGAAACGAATTTTATTTCCATAGCAAATTTTCTGAACAAAAAAAAATAACAGTGATATCAAAAGATAGCACCAGAGGAAAGCAAACAAACCAGAGATGCAAGTATTCTCACTAGTACCAACATTCAATAAAATGATTTTTTTTTTTTTGGAATGAAATCATTAGAAAGATACAGGAAATTGTAAACAGCCGACTTTACACACATTTTTCTCTTATTTGACTTTTAATAGACAATTTCAATCTATTCTTTCTAATACGATATAGTAGTACAATTGATATTTTTAAAGAATATTTTCTGTATGGAACACTCAGAAATCGATCAAAAACTTTACAAGATACGGAGACAGTCAATATTTATACTTGTTTATTCTGATAAAACTGGTTTGAAGGACATTTTTTAATTTACACTCCTTTGAAACGAAAGAACCTGAAAAAAAAACTCATTAAAGAAACCAAAAGGCATAAGTCAGTATTCTGCAACTCTTTTGAAAGGATTTGGGTTGTTGGGTTGTTTTGCCTCTGAGCGGCACTTTTTTGCACACCATTGCATGGGTTAAATGGCCAGGTCATATGGACCCCGAAGCCTCAGAGAAGGTTGGGGGAGGGAACCCACTAGAATAGCTGTTGGGAGACAGATGGTAGCCTCCCGTCAAGGCCATCCAGTGTGCTCTTTAGCGTGAATAGGGTATGGCTCTCCCGCACACGGGGCCACGGCTTAACGTCCCATCCGAAGGGCGGCGACCTTTCCAAGCCCATCGGTGTCCCCTACTGACCGTGGGCAGGGTGATAATTTTGCGGAGATAAATCTGAACGCTGACCCAGCTGGGAGACTCCTTTTGAAAGGAGAACATGAAGCTGTACAAAGACGGACTTGGTGAGCACCAAATATTTTCTTACGACCCCTCCTCCAAATAAAAATCGTAAGTTATTATTTACAATTATAATTGTAGTGTAACATTAAAATTTATTTAACTTTAACTTATTTTTCCAATGGTTTTACAATTGTGAAATATTCACTACGTTGTATTAGCAAATGACATGTAACAACTGTTGGTTTTGCCTAATTGTGGGTTGTTGGTAATTCTTTGGTGTTTTAGCGCCAAATATAGCATTTTCGGTAAGAGCAGAAGAAAGTTCCGCTATGATTGTTCACGCGAACAGTAAAAAATAAATTCATCGGCCGAAACGTTTACCAGCTTTGCGAGAAAAAGCAGTTCTCGGTAATGACGAATTATCACTATGGCAGCCTCACTAAATCCAACAATTCATTGAAATTGATTGTTTTATCATCTAAATCTTTCTGAACTACAGAACTGGAAATCAAAGGGTACTAAAGATGATTAAGAAAACCGGAAGATCTGACATTTATATTTTTTTTCTGTTACTATACTTTCCAATAAAAAGAATTTTTTTCAGCATTCGAACATTGATTTCTGGAGCGCAAATATAAATAAAAAACAGCTTACAGATTTAGAGATAATAATTTTTATCGAGTTGCTTTCTTGTAGTATGTTCGCTTGATTTTTTTTATTCCTTCGGTTCTGAAGCAAACAATACATTCGTTTGATTGAAAGTCGGATTAATGAGACTACTGATAGACGTATATGGTTTGATTTCCTGTATGCATTATTTTGATTTCCTATAGTTTCATTAAAAAGAAACAGACATCGAAAAAAAAATCCATTATATGTACAGTCGCACAAAAAAGTATCCGAACACCATGGTTGATTACAGACTTCAAAAAAAATATCTGGCAACGATTTTTTTAGAAATTAGTGATCTGGCAACCTTCGTGTCACGTGACACGAAGGTTGCCAGATCACTAATTTCTAAAAAAAAATCGTTGCCAGATATTTTTTCTGAAGTCTGTAATCAACCATGGTGTTCGGATACTTTTTTGTGCGACTGTACCGACCTATTGGATTAGAAAGAATAGATTTAAATGCTTTAAATCCGAGAATAATTCGCAATGTCGGCTGGTTTGATTTTCTCTAATGCATTTGATTGATTTACGATTGTTTCTTTTAAAATTAAAAGATATTTAAGATTTAAGATAATTTTAAGATATAGTCGTTCTTTTGATTTGGGACTGTTTGACTTAGAAGAGACAGAATGAAATAGAAATTTAAGAAACTGTTGTATCGAAAGTCGGATTAACGAGAATGATTCGCAATATCGGTTGTTTTGATTTTCTGTAATGCATTTGATTGGTTTCCTATTGTTTCTTTTAGAAGAAAAAGATTTTTGAAAATTTGTTTTTATTGAGGGTCGTATTAGTGAGAAAACTCATTATCCTATGAAGCCTTGTTTTTCAGTATTGCATTTCTTTCATTTTTCCGTTTACTAAGTTTAGAAGGAAAAGATTTCGTAAAAAATACGCCGTCGTATTAAAGAGGGTAGATGCAAAAAATTATTGAAAACGGGATTAAAGGGAATAGATACAAATACTGTAGTGCGTTCGTGTAATTTAAAATTATTTCGGTCAGAAGGAGTTTGCTAAAATATTTCGCTGTATTCAATATCAGATTAAAGAAAATATAAGTAGTTATCAATTATGTGTAAGCAAATTCACTTTATTAAGTGTCTGGTTCAAGAGATTTCAGAAGAACGTTGAAATTGCTTTCTCTCGGCAGAAATTTTAGGGTTAATGATAGCAATACAAACAGGGCGGGACTTACGCATCAGCTAACTAAGATACAGCTTAGGACCTCGCAATATGATGGGCTTCAAAGAAACGCATTTCAAGTTTTACTGTTAAGAAAATATTTTTTATATTTAATCCATTGGGAAAACACTCTTCATCTTATCTTACTATTGCTTGAATAATGTCTTAACACAACATTAATTTCCTGTTTATTTTTTAATGTTCCCTTTAATCATAACAAAAAAAATATAGGCTTTAGAATGTTTTGGGCTTTTTAAGTTTGCATAGCTTAGGGTCACGGAAAGTCGAAGTCCAGCCCTGAATCCAAATTATTTTTCATCATTTACTTATTTGCACCTAATTCACATGTCCATCCAATTGTCGCACCTTCCTAATTGTCTTCTATCCAGTTGTCTACTCAATTGTCGTCCACCCAATTTATCGTATCCATTAAGTTGTCGTATCCACCCAATTGTCGTACCTCTCAGTTGTCGTATCCACCCAATTGTCGTATCTCCCAGTTGTCGTGTCGTATCCACCCAATTGTCGTATCTCCCAGTTGTCGTATCCACTCAATTGTCGTATCCACCCAATTGTCGTATCCACCTAATTGTCGTATCTCCCAGTTGTCGTGTCGTATCCACCCAATTGTCGTATCTCACAGTTGTCGTATCCACTCAATTGTCGTATCCACCCAATTGTCGTATCTCTCAGTTGTCGTATCCATCCAATTGTCGTATCTCCTAGTTGTCGTATCCACTGAATTGTTGTATCCACCCAATTGTCGTATCTCTTAGTTGTCGTATCCACCCAATTGTCGTATCTCCCAGTTGTCGTATCCACCCAATTGTCTTTCTAGCTGTCATCCACCCAGTTGATTTTCAACCAATTATAGCGCTCCCGTTAAAGAAACAGTAATTAGATTTCATAAGAGAATTCCAGAGTTGTTCATGTTAGAAGAACATACTGGATGGATTTGGCGACGAATCCAGTCCCTTATCTCTTTACGTTAAAGAATGCATTGGATGGATTTGATGAAAAGTCACCTATCTACTCGTGTTAAAGAGCACACCGAATTATTATGAATAAAAGAGTTACACATCTATCCGTAAAAACTCTCCAATGAGAAAAAGTGGGAACAACGAAGTGCGGGAGGATATTAGACGAGAATCGGAAAGCTTTTTCTTTTCACCTCTTTTTTAAAAGACGAACCATTGTTTTTACTTTGTCGTCTATGCATTTGTCTGTCCATTTTTCTGTCTGTAGACATTAAACTTTTTTTTTGCTTCTAGTGACAAATAAACATTTTTGGATTTGATCTGACCAAATATTAGGAGGGCCAAATATTAGGATTTTCCCGTCTAGAGGACACTAAAGTTAGAAAGCGACAAAACTTAAACGACTGACGTCGAATGGTAGAAATTTGAAGTTTGGGTGATGGAAGGTGGCGGCGATTTCACTCCTTGCTCCTAGAAGTGGGTGGAGAAAAGGCAACACTTTGGGTTTAAGAGATAAAAACCATTTTTTCGGTTGGTGAGTACTAACGAAATATTACTATTTGCATTTCTGAGCATCCATTAGTTAGAATTTCTACCTTTAGATGCTGACGAAGTCGTAAAATGGCGAGCTTCATTCTCTTCGAAAATGTGCTTTCCATAATCTCCAGAAATGTTACATTGTTCTTCTATTTAGTTTCCTGTTAGACAATTATCGCTCATCAAGATGGGCCAGATTTCTGAAAGTGTGTTATCTTTGCATCTTTCTTCCTTTTTTTTCTTTTGAAGAAATGCTTCCCTTTATTCTCTATTTGAGCTCGTTTTTGCAAACGAGCTATTATTTTCACTTTGCCGTTCTTTCATCCGTTTGTAGACATCTAACTTTGTTTTTAGGGATGAATTAAAAATTCCTTTTCGTTTTGGATATTCACTAGGGAAATATTAAAATCTGCATATTCTCCATCGCTCGATTGCTTAATTAGCGCCCTCTAACCGTGTTAAAAGTTCGTAAAAGGCAAAACATTAAATATTGTAGATCATCTATTTATGTTAGAAATTGAAAATTTGGGTGATATATTGTGGTGGTCATCAGCGATTTGGTCCCTCACTCCAAAGGGGCTGGGAAATGCAACTTTTTCTTAACCCTTTCAGGACCATAAGGTTTCTAAGAGTAAATATTAGTATGTAACTGTTTATTTTAGTTTGTTTAGAGGTAAAATAAATAAAAATCATAAGAAAAATACATAACAATGTGTAGTTTTTTTGGAATTTTATGGGAAATATTTTTCCCAATGGACTATAAGGGTAACGCAAATTATAGTTAGGCTTTTATGCAATGTCTTTTATTTATTGGTTTATTAGAACAAAATGTTAACTAAAATAATACAAAATGATGAAATAAAATTACTATACAAAATGATGTGCTAATTATGATATTCTGCGAAGCAATTTCTTTTGGTAGTGAGGCAAGATGGACATTGCACATAGTACATATATTATGCGTCCTGACAGTTCTTTTTTTGTTTTCTAAACATTCCCGTTTACGTAATTGCGTTCGGCATACGTTCTATTTTGACATTCTGTATAAAAAATGCAGATAAGGTTATAATTAGATACGACAATCACCAATTTTAAAATGGGAAAAATGTTTCCCTTAGGTTAATGTTTCCCAAGGGTTAAGAGCTAAATAAAATGCGTTTCGGGTTGGATAGGCTATTTACAGTTTAGAATGATGTTCGAATTCTCACCGTTAGAGGGTAAAGAAGTCCAAAAATAATAAATTTCATCCTCTTTGAAAAAAAGAATTCTATATTTGCTAGAGGCGACATGCTCGTGTTTTAATTATGATAAAGAGTAACATCTGTACGACTCCTATTATTGACATGCTGTCACTTGCGATTCCCTTTTCAAAACAAACACCTTTCGCTTCTAGAGAATAATAATGTATTCTTTGAAATCAACAGCTAATAACTTAAGCTTTATCTTCTTCCTAAGCGTTGAACAGGTAAACAAGCTTCTTGAGTGAAGCGCGAAACCTGACAAGCACTGATATCTATATGTACACTTTACTTCAAATCTAATGGTTAATAACGTTTTCGCCAGCGTTCACTTTTGCAACGTGATCACATCGTAGAAAGTCTTTATTACTTGATGCAGCTAGTGCTCAAAGCGATGAATTAAATTAATGTTACATACCACAAAGTGTGTCACATCTGAAGACAAATTACTTTGCAGTTTTTCATCTCAAAAATACTTAATAAGCAGTTTTCACGGCATAATTAATCAATATGTAAGGAATGTAACTTAGTGGTTTCTGGTTATTTATTGCTTTCAGCAAGACAAGGATTTTGATACTTGTCTGCTGGAGCATGTTCTTGTTATTATGAAAGTGTTGCATAATATTATTTACTTATTCTTTTGTAAACCAGAGTTGATAGATACTAGCAAGGACAGTGATACATTTCGAATTCTATAAAACTCGTAAGGATAAAAATAAATAATAATAAATAAATACCCCCTCAAGCAGCTGCTTGCCACAGAGGTTTGACAGGAGCCTGTCAGTTTATATGCCAGAGTAGGAGATATGAGAGGATGGCAGGACCTCAGCAGAAAAACGACACACACATCCATAATATTAATAAGAGCGTCAACAACCAATATAGTTTTTCATGTTGATGCTTTTGACATTTCATTAGCATCTTTATACGCTATGTGCTATTCTGTAGTGGCGCAGTTATTGAGGAAACACTGATAGGATCATGAGTACTCAAGGGGTGAGAGTTAGCTTTGGTTAGCTGCAGGCACCTACCGATGATTTAGTTTCGGCGATAATATGACTAGAATAGGGTGTCCAATTACTGAACTATTCCATCGGACAGGAAAAGTTAAAATGATATTCTACATGGAATAAAATTTTATAGTAATAATCGTATTCATAGCTATCTTAATATAAGTAGATTAATATACGTTGAAACTTAAGACAAATAGATTCACTAACTTGTGGATAAATATCCTAATATTTCGACCCCTGATTGTGCCGTCATCGGAGGAGATTGCAGCTTTGTTGGAACTTTCTTTTGTAACCAGATTTTGCAAGTGGTTGCAAGATTTTCGGTAAAAGAATTCCTTGCACACAGAGACCTTATTATAGGTAGAGGTTGGGCATTTCAAAATTGGACGCCATGTTTTCCGTTCGCTCGAATTGTTTAGCGTGCAAATTTGAATGGTTTTTCACGAATACTTATGGATTACCGAAAAGGAGGGGCGGGGGTGGCTCAGTCGGTACCGCGCCAGGCTCGTAATCTGTAGTTCCCAGGTTTGAGTCCCAGCTGGGTCAGCGTTGAGATTTATCTCCGCAAAATTCCCCGCCCTGCCCACGGTCAGTAGGGGACACCGATGGGCTTGGAAAGGCCTCCGTCCGTCGGATGGGACGTTAAGCCGTGGCCCCGTGTGCGGGAGAGCCATACCCTGTGCACGTCTCCCCTCAAGGCCAACAGTTGTTCCAGTGAGTCCCCTCCCCCAACCTTCTCTGAGCCTTCAGAGTCCATGTGACCTGGCCATTTAGCCCATGGTGTGCAAAAAAGTGCCGCTCAGAGGTAAAACAACCCAACCCAACCGAAATGGGTACTGTAATATTTGATACAATTTCAGTGTTCACAATTGGAAGCACTTTAGAAAACGGCTAAGAGAAAAAAGTAAAATATTTTGGCTTTTTTTTTAAAAAAAAAGATAAAATAATTTGGCTTTGTCGTTCGTCTTTCTGTGGACATCGAACCTTTTTGACTATACAGAAAAATAAAAAATCATTTTGTGTTGGAAAGGTATTGATGAAATATTACGATTTGCACTTTCTCAATCTCCCAAAGCCTCTCCCCACGCCCTCTAACGGTGGAAATTTCAAACGAATAATTCAAGCGATGTATTTTCGTTAGAAATATGAACTTTTCGTGTTCGAGTGTGAAGGTCACGAAGTTACTATTGGAAACAATGAGTTGACCCTTTAGACCAGGGGGGGGGGATGCAACCTTTTTGGTTTGAACAGAAAATAGTACGTTTTTATAGATAAATTTAAAATTCTTTTGGGTGGACAGGTATTGATGAAATATTACGATTTTCACTTTCCGAATCTCCCAAAAGCTATAATCGGGTCCTCTAACGCTGAAAAAAGTTACAAAAATTCCAAAAATTAAACAAACAATTCAAAATATGTAGTTATGATAGAAATTGAAAATTTTGGTGATGGAATGTGACGGTTTTGAAGGTTCCATTGACAACAATGAATTGATCCCTTACCCCCAGGGTAGGTAGGAAATGCAATTGTTATTTTTTTTGAGATAATTGGAAAACCCTTTTAGTTGGTACTAATGATATAATTTGCATTTTTAAAGGTAGTTTTAATTTACATCGTTAGATATCACTAAATATGCAAATGGCAAAACTTTTGACGAATTGTTCAAGTGATCTGTTTATCATAGAAGGCTGAAATTTTGGCTATAGAGTGTCAAGAGATTTTCCACTAACAGTAATGATCTGCCTCTTTTTTCAGACAGGTGTGAGAAAAGCAAATTTTTAAATTTGAGAATTAAAAAGACAAATACTTTTAAGTTGTATAATTACTAATAAAATACTGCTGTGTTCATACCCCTCCCCCATCATCTATTAGCTCGAATTAAAACTTTTAAGGAATTTAAAAGTAGGCAAATGAAAAACTTCATTCTCTCTGAAAACAAGATTTCTATATTTTCTCAACGGGCGATATGCGTTTTCTAGTTATTTTACACATTCAGCACCCTATAACAGCACCCCTCCCCCATCATCTATTAGCTCGAATTAAAACTTTTAAGGAATTTAAAAGTAGGTAAATGAAAAACTTCATTCTCTCTGAAAACAAGATTTCTATATTTTCTCCACAGGCGATATGCGTTCTTCTAGTTATTTTACACATTCAGCACCCTATAACAGCACCCCTCCCCCATCATCTATTAGCTCGAATTAAAACTTTTAAGGAATTTAAAAGTAGGCAAATGAAAACTTCATTCTCTCTGAAAACAAGATTTCTATATTTTCTCCACAGGCGATATGCGTTCTTCTAGTTATTTTACACATTCAGCACCCTATAACAGCACCCCTCCCCCATCATCTATTAGCTCGAATTAAAACTTTTAAGGAATTTAAAAGTAGGTAAATGAAAAACTTCATTCTCTCTGAAAACAAGATTTCTATATTTTCTCCACAGGCGATATGCGTTCTTCTAGTTATTTTACACATTCAGCACCCTATAACAGCACCCCTCCCCCATCATCTATTAGCTCGAATTAAAACTTTTAAGGAATTTAAAAGTAGGCAAATGAAAACTTCATTCTCTCTGAAAACAAGATTTCTATATTTTCTCAACGGGCGATATGCGTTTTCTAGTTATTTTACACATTCAGCACCCTATAACAGCACCCCTCCCCCATCATCTATTAGCTCGAATTAAAACTTTTAAGGAATTTAAAAGTAGGTAAATGAAAAACTTCATTCTCTCTGAAAACAAGATTTCTATATTTTCTCCACAGGCGATATGCGTTCTTCTAGTTATTTTACACATTCAGCACCCTATAACAGCACCCCTCCCCCATCATCTATTAGCTCGAATTAAAACTTTTAAGGAATTTAAAAGTAGGCAAATGAAAACTTCATTCTCTCTGAAAACAAGATTTCTATATTTTCTCCACAGGCGATATGCGTTCTTCTAGTTATTTTACACATTCAGCACCCTATAACAGCACCCCTCCCCCATCATCTATTAGCTCGAATTAAAACTTTTAAGGAATTTAAAAGTAGGTAAATGAAAAACTTCATTCTCTCTGAAAACAAGATTTCTATATTTTCTCCACAGGCGATATGCGTTCTTCTAGTTATTTTACACATTCAGCACCCTATAACAGCACCCCTCCCCCATCATCTATTAGCTCGAATTAAAACTTTTAAGGAATTTAAAAGTAGGCAAATGAAAACTTCATTCTCTCTGAAAACAAGATTTCTATATTTTCTCAACGGGCGATATGCGTTTTCTAGTTATTTTACACATTCAGCACCCTATAACAGCACCCCTCCCCCATCATCTATTAGCTCGAATTAAAACTTTTAAGGAATTTAAAAGTAGGTAAATGAAAAACTTCATTCTCTCTGAAAACAAGATTTCTATATTTTCTCCACAGGCGATATGCGTTCTTCTAGTTATTTTACACATTCAGCACCCTATAACAGCACCCCTCCCCCATCATCTATTAGCTCGAATTAAAACTTTTAAGGAATTTAAAAGTAGGCAAATGAAAACTTCATTCTCTCTGAAAACAAGATTTCTATATTTTCTCAACGGGCGATATGCGTTTTCTAGTTATTTTACACATTCAGCACCCTATAACAGCACCCCTCCCCCATCATCTATTAGCTCGAATTAAAACTTTTAAGGAATTTAAAAGTAGGTAAATGAAAAACTTCATTCTCTCTGAAAACAAGATTTCTATATTTTCTCCACAGGCGATATGCGTTCTTCTAGTTATTTTACACATTCAGCACCCTATAACAGCACCCCTCCCCCATCATCTATTAGCTCGAATTAAAACTTTTAAGGAATTTAAAAGTAGGCAAATGAAAACTTCATTCTCTCTGAAAACAAGATTTCTATATTTTCTCCACAGGCGATATGCGTTCTTCTAGTTATTTTACACATTCAGCACCCTATAACAGCACCCCTCCCCCATCATCTATTAGCTCGAATTAAAACTTTTAAGGAGTTTAAAAGTAGGTAAATGAAAAACTTCATTCTCTCTGAAAACAAGATTTCTATATTTTCTCCACAGGCGATATGCGTTCTTCTAGTTATTTTACACATTCAGCACCCTCTAACAGTGGAAATTCGAACTAATGGTGATTGGGAAAATAAACTATTAATCTTTTTTTAGTACCTATACAACACAAAAAATATTTTTCATATATTTCTTGAAACAGAGAAATTGAATTTCACCAACACCCCCTTGGCATAAGGGATGTGTATGGGGGGGGGGGGATTGCTATTAGGGTAAACCACTTGACCATTACAGTCAATCTCCAAAATTTTAGATTTCTAGCTAGCATATAGTCGTTTTGCAATTTCGTTCAAATATTTGGTATTTTCATCGCTAGAGACTGTTTTTTCATTTTTTTGTTTTCCGCCTTTAGCACTCTCTAACAATGGAAATTTCAACTCATGGATGATTCGATAAATATTAATATTTTGTTAGTACGTGTAAAAAATAATTGTTTATTTATCTCTTAAAATTAAAAAGTTTCGGGGTAAGATGGCAAAAGCCTTGTTGCCATTGTAAATCTTCTGACCATAACCCTCTACTACAAAATTTCTGAATTCCAGTATAAATAGATCGTTTGCAATATTCGTTTGAAATTTTAGCATTGTTCACCCACTAGAGGGCGCTATTAAAGCTTATTTAAAATTGGTAATCGTAATATTTTATCAGTACTTATGCAACGCAAAAATAATTTTTCATTTATTTCTAAAAGTAAAAAAGTTGAATTTCTATAGAGGAACAGACAGGTAGACAGACAGACAGACGGACAAACAGACAAATGAACCAACATTGCATACGCAGACAACAAAATGAAAACATTAGCCCATTTTGGAAGCAAACTAAGAAGATTGGATTGGATTGTTTTACCTCTGAGCGGCACTTTTTTGTACACCATGGGCTAAATGGCCAGGCCACAAGGGCCCCGAAGGCTCAGAGAAGGTTGGGGGAGGGGACACACTGGAACAGCTGTTGGGAGACAGATGGTAGCCTCCCGTCAATGCCATCCAGCGTGTTCTTTAACGTGCACAGGGTATGGCTCTCCCGCACACGGGGCCACGGCTTAAGGTCCCATCCGACTTTCAGCGGCCTTTCCAAGGCCATCGGTGTCCCCTACTGACCGTGGGCAGGGAATTTTGCGGAGATAAATCTCAACGCTGACCCAGCTGGGACTCGAACTGGGAACTACAGATTATGAGCCTGGCGCGCTACCGATTGAGCCACCCCCGCCCCCAAACTAAGAAGAAACTATTTGTTGGTTTTCAGTTCGCTCGTTTCACTTTTGCAGCCCACTGCTATGTTCTGACAGAATTTCTTGGAAAAAATTTATTTCCGTGAGTAGAAATTTTCCGTCAAATTCAGCGCAGTGAGGCATTGATAAAATATGGAAACTTTTACGGATAAAAAAGGGGGTAAAAATGTATAAAATTATAACAACTGAGAAGCTTTTTCTAGGTACATACACTAACTCATAGGCTTTCGACTCACGGTACGACAAAACATGGCGCCCCTAAACCATGTGACTCGATCAACCAATGACAGTCAATCACCGAGATGGTCAGCCTCTAACTATCTAACTTCAGGGCACTTGCCCAATACATACACAGCACAGGCAAAATTCTATAAATTGCCTGCCACCCTGCAGTCTCCACTCTCCCACTGCCTTGGAAAAAAGATCCATTGGATACCACAAAAGATCCAGATGCCAAAAAGATCCAAAGGGATAAAAAAAAGATCCATTACAGGGACAAAAATGATGGATTTTGGACACACTATTGCACCACCCACACACTATTGCACCACTTCTAACAGTGGAAATTCCAACTGATTGGGATTCGAAAAATGTAAATACTAATATTTTGTTAGTACCTCTAAACCCCCCGCCCCCGCAAAAAAAAGATTGTTTCGTTTTTCTCCTAAAATAAAAAAGTTTCATTTTCGCACCTCCTTTTGGCTTAGAAGGTAAAGCCTTTTGCCGATGCAAACCTTCTGACCATAACACTGTACTACCAAAATTTCCGATTTCTAGTGTAAATACTTTGTTTGCAATATTCTTTCGAAATTTTAGCATTCTCCATTATTTTTCACCGCTGGAGGGCGCTATTAAAGCTATTGGAAGATTTCAAAATTGCAAATCGCAATATTTCTTCGAAATCTATCCAACCGAAAAAGAATTTTTCATTTATCTCTAAAAGTGAAAAAGTTGATTTTGTATAGACGGACAGACAGGTGGAAAGACAGACGGACAGACAGACGGACAAATATTGGCATAAGCAGACAACAAAGTGGAAACATTAACTCGTTTTTCAAACGAACCTTAAAAGAAATAATTTTTTGGTTTTCAATTTGCTCCTTTCACTTAAAAAACTTTAAAGCTATTGGAAGATTTCAAAACCACCTTTGAAGCCGATTGCTGTCTTCTGACGGAGTTTCTCGGAAATAATATTCATTAATTTATTTCTATGAGTGGAATTTTTACACCCAACTGCAGCTCAGTAAGGCATTGATAAAATATAGGGGCTTTTATAGGCAAAAAAAGCGGCAGAAATGTATAAAATTGTAAAAACTGAGAAGTTCTAACTAGGTACACACACTAACTCATAGGTTTCTTCTCAGGTACGACAAAACATGGCGCCCATAAACCATGTGACTCAATCAACCAATGACAGTCAATCACCGAGATGGCCAGCCTCTAACTATACAGGACCTCTACTTGCACATCGTTCGTGGCACCATCTGTTGATTATATTAGTAATCCTTCTGCTATTCTTATGAATGTATTCTTACTAATCGAATTATTGTTTAATTAAAAAAAGATTAGGAAACGTTCTATTCTACCGTTCATTCGGATCTTACGTGTGCCTCTTAGCCTTGCCACTTGAGCGGCCATCCCATTCATTCATTTTCCCATAATCCAGTGGTTCTCAGCCTTTTTCAATCGCAGCATACCTAGTAATGCTGATAGACCGAATCAACTTCATTTGTTATTCACCCTCATTCGCTGAATGCCAGTGTGGCGCTTGCTACTAGGTGAAAACCTTTGTACTCAATATAGTTTTAACGTTTCTAAATTGAACAATTTTATCAGAAGTGTATCGCTCAATAATTACAGGTAATCTATTAATTTCTCCTTTATGTGTTTATGTCATTTGTACCCATTTAATTTTTTAATACATTCATTTTATATTTCACGCTTTGAAATATTTTTGATCTTATTTTTAGGCCTCTTCCTATGAAAGCCGCGGCACACTTGGCAAAGGCTCACCGCACATAGGCTGCGAGCCATTGCTTCAATCCGTCACTGGACTTTAATGTCCCATCTGTCCGACATTTTAAGCTTACGTTTCATGTTTGCATTACATAAAATATGGTTTTATAGTTCTCAACTTACAGACGAAATAGAAAGAAATTAAGTTTCTAGATCTGTAGCTGCAATCCTTTACATAATGATAGAAGTTTTGAAATTTCATTTGTTCTTTACTCAAGATATATCTCGGAGATATAAGAACACAAAGTTGAAAGAAACCGAGGCCTGCAGAGTTCATAGGTGGATTACTTCTCTCCGATAAAGAGAAACCTAATCCTTCACAAGACACGTGCACGTGTGGAAACAGAAGGCAGAAAAAAAAACTCTAGCAGAAAAACAAGAGAGTAAAAGATTCTCCATTTGAAGGATATAAAAGCATCGGAAAGTAAGCGGCTTCATCAGAGCACAGGGGTCGCTAAGACACTCATCTTTGACAAATGAGGATTTAAACACAGACTAGCTTCAGTAATGGTTGTTTACAGGAGTTGCTTGAAAAGCGAAAGGTTTATGGTTTGTTAAAGCTTTCTTACTTGAAAAACAGTTCGGAAGTTAGAGGCTTCATGTCAGTAAATCTACTTTCTTTATTTTCCCTTCAGAGCTATGAAAAATATAATATTTTATACTGGTCAAACGAAACAGCTTGTTGAAGAGAATCTTTCCTTTATGGAGTTTAATAAAACGAACCTATAGTTTCCCTCTTGTTCTTTATATTGGTTTTTATCACCCTTATTAACTTGGTGCTGATAGGATTTCCACAGTTAATATGTGCATGATGGTAACTCTAATAATCATCACGATAATTGTAAAAAAATTGAATCAATAAATTAATTATGTCACCAGGCTTCTTCCTTAAAATTTCTTATTTTCAGGTGTCAATCTTGATGAAAGTGAGAGAAAAATATTTTAACGTGTTAAACATTTAATGCAAATGTTAACATCGTGAAATCTGCTTCTTTAAGAAAAGAATAGAAACAAGAAATATATTTTCTTCTTTATCCATATACATACATAGTTCTGACACTGAATCCATAATTAACAGCGATCATTATTCATGTATGAAGTTCTTCTGCATACATGCAGAATTATATTATAATGCATAGCAAAATTACAGAGAGAATACGCTCTATAACTTTGCTAAATAGAATTGAAAAAGAGCAAAGAATGTTTTGCTTTTCTCAATCTAACTGGGTCTAATAGAAATCTAAGAGAAATCAGCGATCTCGATCTCTTTTTGCCACAATTGCAATGACCATTTGTAACGAGCAATGAGCAATCTATACATACCACTTGGTTGCAACAGACATTTTTCCACAATGTCTGCCTTAATTCTATGCTAGGCTGAAAAATATTCAGACCGATTAAAACTTCTGTACGATGAACGAGCAAAGAGTTAGATTATTAGAGATATTCAAGTACAATCATTATTCAAGTAAAATCATTATTCATGTATGCTTATAAAATTTATTTTCCTGAAATTTATTACTTATCATATTTAAATTTTGTAATAGAACTATCCTATAAGCGTTAAACTTTTATCATCGTAAAATTACTTTACATACAATATATTCATACATAGAAAATCCTGGGGCGGGGATGGCTCAGTTGGTAGCGCGCCAGGCTCGTAATCTGTAGTTCCCAGGTTCGAGTCCCAGCTGGGTCAGCGTTGAGATTTATCTCCGCAAAATTCCCCGCCCTGCACACGGTCAGTAGGGGACACCGATGGGCTTGGAAAGGCCGCCGTCCGTCGGATGGGACATTAAGCCGTGGCCCCGTGTGCGGGAGAGCCATAACCTGTGCACGTTAAAGAACACGCTGGATGGCCTTGACGGGAGGCTACCATCTGTCTCCAAACAGCTGTTCCAGTGGGTCCCCTCCCCCAACCTTCTCTGAGCCTTCGGGGTCCATGTGACCTGGCCATTTAGCCCATGGTGTGCAAAAAAGTGCCGACTCAGAGGCAACCATAGAAAATCCTTAAGCAGCCATGTACTATGAATGTCCAACCATGTTCTATAACTTAGGCTTTTAAATGCATCTGTCCTCAGCGACAGCTGCTGAATTTGGCAACTGTAAGCAAATTTTAAGAAAGGTCCTGTTTGACAGTCTTTCTGCTGCATCCTAGGTTTCCCCCTTTCTCCGAAGCCTTCAGGTACACTGTTCATATCCCTTTTCTCTCCTTTATACTCAAGCACAAGGGCAACATGGCCAAACCAATGCAGTCTCACTCTGCACAATATGCTACTCAAAGGAGGCTGCTGACTCTTTCGCCTAACTTCATCATCACTTATAAAGTCAAACCACCTAATGCCCAAGATACTGCATAAGCCTCTACAATCAAAGACATCGAGTTTTCTGTTATCTTGCTTACAAAGGGTACAAGTTTCAATACCATAATTAACTTTAGATAGGACCAAACTGTTATAAAGCCGAAATTTAATCTTCAGGTGTATATGTCTGTTTTTCACACTTTACACATATTCTTAAAAGTCCAACCAGCAATCCCCATCTTCTGTTTATCTCATGCCTCCCATCACCATTAGCCGTTACACAGCCCCTGAGATAATTACACCGTGACATTTGTTCAAGGGTGCAACCATTCAAAACAACTGAAGCACAACCTGCTTGACCAGTTTTCATAACTTTAGTTATCTCTTTGTTCATCACCAAACCTACACTATTTCCAGTCTCATCAGCAGCTTTAATGAGACTTCATATCATCAACATCATTCGCCAAAATGACCATATCATTGGCATGATCTAAATGGGAAATTTTAAAATCTCTTGGTCACTTAAGCCCAAAATCTTCCCTTTGCAGGGAATTCCGCATAACAGAATTACTAACCAAATACAAGGTGTCTCAAAAATATAGGTACAAACGTTTAGGGGAGGTAGATAACATCTAAAGGAATGAGAATTGCATAGGGACACATAACCGGAAACGTCATGGGAAAGTGATAGCAGAGGTACAAGATCTGAAATCATCGTAAGACATAGACAGTGATTAATGGGAAAACATTTATTGGACATAATTATTACAAATGGGGTACTAGATGATACATTTCATAATGTTACAGAAGATGCTCGAAGTTTCTACCACGAGACGCGATGCACGCATGACACCGACAGAGCATTGATTGCCGGACACAGTCGAACACACCTGGAGTTTCTTTGATAGTAGCAGCAGCGCAGACGAGTCTTGCCACGAGATCCATGTCAGACTCCACAGGCGATTCATACACGGTAGCTTTGAGCCCCCCCCCCCCCCCCCCACAGAAAGAAATCAACGCTCGTTAAATCAAGTGAGCGTGAGGGCCAGACAACTGGTCCAGCACGCCCAATCCATCGTTGCCCAAAAGACATGTTCAAATGCGCACGAACACACCTTCTATAATGGGGAGGCGCCCCATCATGTTGAAACCACATGTTGCGCTTCACATTTGCTGGAACATGGGCAAGTAAGCCTGGTAGAACCTGTTCCAGAAAGATCAGATACTTCGCGGAGGTCATGCGGGATGATGGTAAAAGGTATGGCCCCACTAAGCAGTCGCCTACCAAACCTGCCCACACATTTACTGCGAAACGATGTTGTGCCGCATGGGTGCGCATACCGTGGGGGTTCTCGTGAGCCCACAAATGTGCAGATTGAATACGCCATCCCGAGTGAAACTGGACTCATCAGTAAACGAAACATAAGCTGGGAAATTCACATCTTGGGCACTTTCTTGGAGATACCACTGCACAAAACGCACACGTGCAGGATGATCTGCAGGGAGAAGTAACTGAACCCTTTGGAGATGAAAGGGGTGTAAGGACTCGCCGTGCAAAACACGCTGTACACTGCAACGAGACACTCCTATATGGCAGAGGCAACAGCACGTGTGCTGATACTAGGATTAGTCTCCACGGCATCCAACACACTTTCTTCCATGGCGGGAGTATGCGCCGATCGTGGCCTGCCCTCACTTCTGCTACTTCTTAATGACCCATAATCGCACAAATTTTGATGCGCACGCGCAAACAAACGGTGGCCCGGTACATGTCTGTGTGGGAAGCGTTCTTGATACATTCGTTGAGCGGCTCGTCCGTTGCCCTCAGCTATTCCATACACTAAGTGGTGTCTGCCAGCTCCCTGTTCGAATACCTTTGCATGCTCTTCGTCAGCCGACTACCGCTCGAATGAGGCAATCCGAAATTTCCCCTCTAGCGCACTGATGAACAGCGCCGCCTATTGACTAACGGTGACGTTTCGGTTATGGGTTCCAAGGCAATTCTCATTCCTTTAGATGTTATCTACCTCCCCTAAAAGTTTGTACCTATATTTTTGAGACACCCTGTATAGAGTAAAAAGGAAATAAAACGTACTCTTGTCGAACTCCAATAGCAATGCTAATTCCAATTGCTACGAGACTTGCCAACTCTTAGGAATGAGAATGTTATCAGAGAGAGAGCTTTCATTATGCTAACTAACTTCTCAGGTATGGAATGCAATGTAACAATCAACCACAAATTTTGAAGATTAACAGAGCCAAGAGATTTTTTTGAAATCTATAAAGCTACACACCAGAAGTTTCTGAAACTTTAAACATTTCTCAAGGATCTGTCATAGTGAAAATGTGTGATCTATACATCTACCACTTCTGAATCCACACTGCTCATCACGCATTTGTCCATAAACCAGATTCTTAATTCTATTAAGCACTATCATGCAAAGAACTTTACCTGGAACAAAAAATAGACTGATTCCCCTATAATTATCACAAGATTATATGCGATCACATTTTAAAAATACTGATTATAATAGCTCTGGAAAAATTTTTAGGAACCACACCTTTATCAAAAAAAAAATTATCAAAATTTCAGTCAGCCATGTACCAAAATATTTCTAGTAGTAATTACATCAACATCTGGTGACTTATGTAGTTTTAATATACAGTTAAGATCCAAAGTAACTTTAGATTGTGATATAGGGCTAATATTAAAGTAAGTAATGAATCTCAACATTTGTTTTCATACAGTTTTTAAAGTCTATAAAAATGTTCACAGTTTTTACATCTATCTTCTATAGCAGTGGTCTCAACTTTTTATGCTTCACGTACCCCCTGGAATTGTGTATATAACTGGCGTACCCCTTGTATAGATAGATAAAACTATAGTTATGGTATAACAATGGGAATAAAATAAAACATATATATATATCACATATATCAAGTGACTTTTGAGCTCTCACGGCGTACCCCAAAAAACTTTTCCGCGAACCACCAAGGGGTACACGTACCCCACGTTGAGAACCTCTACTCTAGAGGCTTTGAAAGGAAGGTTGTTTTACCTCTGAGCGGCACTGTTTTGCACACAATGGGCTAAATGGCCAGGTCACATGGACCCCGAAGGCTCAGAGAAGGTTGGGAGGAGGGGACCCACTGGAACAGCTATTGGGAGACAGATGGTAGCCTCCCGTCAAGGCCATTAAGTGTGTTCTTTAACGTGCACAGGTTATGGCTCTCCCGCACACGGGGCCACGGCTTAATGTCCCATCCGACGGACGGCGGCCTTTCCAAGCCCATCGGTGTCCCCTACTGACCGTGAGCAGGGCGGGAATTTTGCGGAGATAAATGTCAACGCTGACCCAGCTGGGACTCGAACCTGGGAACTACAGATTACGAGCCTGGCACGCTACCGACTGTGCCACCACCGCCTTCTTTGAAAGGAAACTTCCATCTGTATTCCAGTAGCTGTCGTGCAAATCCCTCAACTAATTCAAAGCCTTTGGCAATCTTCGTGACCGGATCATTTAGCCCACTGTGTTAAACAAAAATGCCGCTCAGAGGTAAAATAATGCATCATGTTTCGTAATTATTTTGCCTCATCATGTTTCGTAATTATTAACTTATCCTAAAAACTAGGATTACCAAATTCGGTATAAGTTCTTCCGACAATAAACCAATGTTAGTTTGTCCCTTCTAAACTTTCTTATCCACTTCCCAAATATTCCTTCCCTAGAAAAAAGAAGAGTACGTAAACGTTGCTGAGCATAGCGAGTTATATCTCAAATGAAAGATTTTGACGGGGAGGATCATAAACAACCTGGTTGCGGTGGTGGCTCAGTCGGTAGCGTGCCAGGCTCGTAATTTGTAGTTCCCAGGTTCGAGTCCCAGCTGGGTCAGCGTTGAGATTTATCTCCGCAAAATTCCCCGCCCTGCTCACGGTTAGTAGGGGACACCGATGGGCTTGGAAAGGCCGCCCTCCGTCGGATGGGACGTTAAGCCGTGGCCCCGTGTGCGGGAGAGACATACCCTGTGCACGTTAAAGAACACGCTGGATGGCCTTGACGGGAGGCTACCATCTGTCTCCCAACAGCTGTTCCAGTGGGTCCCCTCCCCCAACCTTCACTGAGCCTACGGGGTCCGTATGACCTGGCCATTTAGCCCATGGTGTGCAAAAAAGTGCCGCTCAGTGGTAAAACAAACCAACAACCCAACTCATAAACAACCTCAAATTATGTTCCTTCCTTTGTCTAATCAAAAAAGAAGGAGGGAAATCGCGGGGGTTGATCATAACGAAAGGAATGTGAAATCAAAGCTTGCGAAATGTTTGTGGAAGTGTCATTTACTATGTATTTTATAGTATTTAATTATGCTATGAACCCGAACAAAACAGGACGAATCGAGGGGTTAATTTATAAATTCTAAAGAGAAAGGTTGGGTCCAAATGTGGACTAAATCCGCTTCTTATATAAAACGAAAAATAAAGATGTAAAAAAGGTGTAACAAGCACTATAGATCCAATCATGGGAGTCAAGGTGGGGGGGGGGGGAAGTGAGGTAGTTGTCCCTCCTCCTTCCTTGGAGAGTTCATAGAAATATTAATTTATGTTGAATAATATCAGGCGTACCAAAAATTAATGAATTTTTCTTACCGAAAATACTTTAGAATTTATAAATTTTTTTAATATAAAAAAATTTTTTTTACATATATTTTCACTATTAAGGTTTCTTTTCCCTCGTTTTGTTTCCGGGCATCTTCAGTTATATATACAGTATTATGATACATGATTGTTGTATTCGCAACTGGGCTCATTAATGACCGGCAGCATCCATATATTTCTATCTTGAAAATTTGTTTGCCCGCCACTGAAAACATTTTTGCCATCTCCTTAAAAAACTTGCCTCTGACAAAATTCCTGCCTGCCAAGTCTTTATTTGACCTTGAAGGATGCGTCGGAGATCAAATTTCGTATTTTCCCCATTATTTACGACTAGTATTACACCCAGGTGCAAATTTTCAGAACTCTACCATTTCTGCTTCATAGTTAGAATTTTGTGATCCTCTGTCAGTCATCGCTCACAATCCTCCCTAAAGTATTAGATATTGCCTCCTTACTCTCGTGGTACGTGAGAAAATGAAACTTTCTTTCTCTTTAAGAGATATATGAAAATTTTTTTGGTTATATAGATACTACGGAAATATTATTATGTGTCTTTGGGAATCATGTCTTTGGAATCAATCATTTTGAATTTTCACCGTTTGAGGGAGCTAAAGTCGTAAAACGACGAACTCATTTTTTTTGAAACCACGTTCGTTCCATGTTCGCCAGAAGGATGTTTTTCTTCTTTTAATTATAGAGTGACAGCTGTAAGTCTCCCTTTTCTGACCAGCTGTCAGTTGTAATCTCGTTTGAAAATAAATAACTTTCGTCTCTAGAGATTAACGATATATTCTCTGAAATCTACAGCTAATAATTTAAGCTTTATCTTAATAAGCGGTGAACAAGTAAACAAGTTTCTGAGAGAAACGAGAAACGTGACAAGCGCTGATGTGCAGACTTTACCGCAAATCTGATGTTAATAAGGTTTTACTCAACTTCCCATTTGCATCGTGATCACATCAGGCAAAGTCTTCAATACAGTTAAGTACTTGAAGTTGTGGAGAATTCGCAAAGCGATGAATTCCATTAATTCCACATACAGCAAACTGTGCCATCCTTTGAAAACAAGCTACTTTTGCAGTTTTTCATATCGAAAATACTTAATAAGCAGTTTCCACGGCATAATTAATAATTCCCTTAAATGTAAGCAATGTAACGTGGTGGTTTCTTATTATCTATTGCTTGCAGCTTCTGTGCACATTTAGTTACTTAGGTGTGATTATGAGATACGGGACAAGGATTTTTATACTTGTCTTCTGAAGCACGTTCTTATTATTATGAAAGTGTTGCATAACATCATTTACTGGTTCTTTAAGAACTGATTAGAGTTTGAAAAATAATAACAAGGACAGGATGTTTTCGAATTTTATAAAATGTGATGTAAAGATAAAATAGTGTCAGAAACTAATATACTCTTTAATGCCGATGCTTTCGGAATTTCATTAGCTTTTTTATATGTTATGCGCCATTTCACCGGTAACGTGCAACTCATTCGATAGTGATGCAGTTAAAGTGAAGATCACTTAGAGGATTATGAATATTCAAGAGGAAAGGAATAAGTAGGTTGGGTTGTTTTACCTCTGAGCGGCACTTTTTGCACACCATGGGCTAAATGGCCAGGTCACATGGACCCCGAAAGCTCAGAGAAGGTTGGGGGAGGGGACCCACTGGAACAGCTGTTGGGAGACAGATGGTAGCCTCCAGTCAAGGCCATCCAGCGTGTTCTTTAACGTGCACAGGGTATGGCTCTCCCGCACACGGGGCCACAGCTTAACGTCCCATACGACGGACGGCGGCCTTTCCAAGCCCATCGGTGTCCCCTACTGACCGTGGGCAGGGTGGGGAATTTTGCGGAGATAAATCTCAACGCTGACCCAGCTGGGACTCGAACCTGGGAACTACAGATTACGAGCCTGGCGCGCTACCGGCCGAGCCACCCCCGCCCCGGAATAAGTAGGACTTAGTCTTTTAGCCTAATGTTCTCAGGTTCGAGTCCCATTATACCTGCATTTAGATATTCTCCGCTGACCGCTAATCTGATTTCGGTGATAAAAAAACCGATCGGCTTGGAAAGGAGGTCGTCCGTCAGATTGGATGTTAAACCGTGCTTTTTAGTATAGGAAAACCATGTGTTGTCACGTGAAAGAATATTTTGAATGGCCTTGAGGAGGGCATTCCATTTGTCTCCCACTAGTCTTCCAATGGATTCCTTTTTCCACCCTTATTGAATATTTGGGATTTTTGTGACCTAACAGTTTAGCACATTGTGCAAAAAAGAAACTTGCCTCTCAGAGGTAAAACGATTCAACTCGTAAAGATAACTATGCAAAGGACTCGCGAATGAGATCTGTGGTTAACGACCCATCGTTTAATATCGTTTCGCATTAGCATCATCATCATCATCAATACACATCAAAATTTGAATATTCCTGCAAAGAATTAAAACAATACAGACTCATTCAGGCATAATTTTTGTGGATCCTTTCGGATATATATATATAATTTTTTTTAATTATTATTCATTTTATATTCATTCATTTTTTTATATTTTTTATTACTATTCATTTATCTGATCTAAGGGACCTGGGTTCGAGCCCCGGATTAGGCATGGATGTGTGTGTCGTGTTTCTGCTGAGGTCCTGCCATCCTCTCAGATCTCCTACTGTGGCATATAAACTGACAGGCTCCTGTCAGACCTCTGTGGTAAGCAGCTGCTTGAGGGGGTATTTATTTATTTTATATACTTAAAAAGTGTTGTGCTAGGGTTAAAAAATTTACTTTTAATACTGAAGCTCTGAAAGACCCAGTTATAGCCAAAGCTTACCATGATAGGTTACTTAGTCATTATGACAGTCATGGTTTGCTTGCCACTGAAGTTGAGGAAGAATGGGGCCGTTTAAAACAGGCATTTTTGAAAACTAACAGTACACTTTTGGTAAAAAAAGGAGCAGAAGAGACAGAATTATCTGAGTGATAAGGCACTTGAGCTTATTTCGGAAAGAAAGAACTGCAGGAATGTCCTTAATCAATACCCTACTAGTCCTAATAGAAAGCATTACAGAGAACTTAATAAACGTGTAAAAGATCAGTTAGCTGCTGATAAAAATCTTTGGCTTGATGGTTTAGCTGACAAAGCCGTGGAAGCAGTTAGGCAGCACAACAGCAGAGAGCTGTACCAGAGAGTTAATGTTTTGTGTGGTAGAAAATGGACAGATATACAGGGATTGAAGGATAAACAAGGTAAGGTTATAGAAGATGAGAATTCTGTCATTGCTAGGTGGGCTGAGCATTTAAGTGATATTCTAAACAATGTGGGTAATTCTATTCCCATGATGATAGATGCATTGGTGGCTTTAATGTTGGCCCTATAACACAATCTGAAGTTATTTTGGCTGTTTCTAAACGTAAACTACATAAATCCCCAGGGGTAGATGAAATTACTATCGAAATGCTTAGAGCTGGGAATGTTTCGATTACAAATTGGATGACTGAAATTCTGAATATCTTTTATGATAAAGGTATGGTTCCTAAGGATTTTACCAAAGCTATTGTTATCCCTATTTTCAAAAAAGGTGATCGCAGTTCTTGTGATAACTATAGGGGTATCAGCCTACTCTCTGTTCCAGGTAAAGTTCTTTCCATGATTGTGCTTAATAGAATTCAGAATCTGGTTGACAGTCAATTGCGTGATGAGCAATGTGGATTCAGAAGTTGTACGGGATGTGTGGATCAGATATTTTCACTTAGGCAGATTCTTGAGAAATGTTTAGAGTTTCAGAAACCTTTGGTTGCTAGCTTTGTTGATTTCAAAAAGGCTTTCGAATCTGTTGATCGTCATAATTCGTGGTTGATTGTGAGATCATATGGTATACCTGACAAGTTAATTAACATAATGAAAGCTCTCTATAATAACACTGAGTCGTGTGTGAGAGTTGGTAATGCTTGTAGAAATTGGTTTAGCATTACTTCTGGTGTTCGACAAGGGTGCATTTTGTCTCCTTTTCTCTTTAGCTTGGTTATTGATTATGTTACGTGAAATTCACTTCAAGGGAAAGATTTTGGCCTTAAATGGACTGGAGATACGAAAATTTCTGATTTAGATTATGCTGATGATTTAGCCCTTTTGGCAAATGATGTTGATGAGATGATCTCTTTCATTCGAGCTGTTGATGAGACTGGTGGTAGAGTAGGTTTGGTTATAAACTGAGAGAAAACTAAAGTGATGAAAATTGGTCAAGCAGGCTGTGATTCAGTTAATCTGAATGGTTGCAGTCTTGAGCAGGTATCACAGTTTAATTATCTTGGGAGCTATGTAACAGATAATGGTGATGTGCGGCATGAGATTAACAGACGAATAGGGATTGCTGCCGGGACTTTTAAGAATCTATGGAGAGTGTGGAGAAATAGGCGTATACACCTAAAGACTAAAATTAGACTGGATAACAGTTTGGTTCTTTCTAGGGTTAGTTATGGTAGTGAAACTTGGACACTTTGTAAACAGAATAACAGGAAACTAGATGCTTTTGATTCCAGATGCTTACGCAGTATCTTGGGCATTAGGTGGTTCAACTTTGTAACTAATGATGAGGTTAGGCAAAGGAGTTTGCAACCTCCTTTAAGCAGCATATTTTGCAGAGAGAGACTCCGTTGTTTTGGCCATGTGGCCCGTATGGATAATTATAGATTGGCGAATAAGGTTATGAACAGTGTGCCTAAAGGCCTCAGAAAGAAGGGGAGACCTAGGATGCGGTGGGCAGACAATATCAAACAGGATCTTATTAGAATTGGTGTGCAGTGGCCAGATGCAGTAGATGCAGCTCAGGATCAACTTGCTTGGAGAACTAAATTGCACGGTCTGGTTGGACCTCCGTAGACCATGGCTGCTTGAGGATGATGATGATGATGATGATGATGATGATAGTTTATCTAAGAGATTAATGTTTTTGAGGTAATTAATTAATAATTATGTAAGGCTAGAGGCCTTTTTATATATTTTTTTGTGCAGGCTTTGTATAATTATTTTGGATTTCACCAACAAGGCATATGCTACGTGGGAGGCCCTCTGTCCCGGCATCTGGAAAGTTAATTGAAGTAACAGTGCCCAGAGGGGACGGAGGTCACCCCACTGCTCGCGGACGCCCCAGATGGTCCGGAGCGGAGAGAGAAAGGAAGAAAGGGTTTGGCAACAGCGAGGAGAGGGGAGAGCCGGTCGAGTTTCGAAAGCGTGCAGACATAAAATTGAAAAGCTGGTGAGTGCCGACTGGTATTAGCGGTACGTAGGCTCTCGGGAAAACAGCTGAACGGGGATAGTAAGCTGGTTTTGTAATTCATAGTAAATGAGTGACGAGTGTGTTTTTCCTCATCAGTCAATGTAGTTTATATCAATAAAGGATAGTTATTGTTTTACCAAGGACTAAGTTGAACCAATTTATTGGGAAGGAGCCTCAGTATCGAGTCCCTTCAATTGTGATAAATCTTTGATTTTTGATCTGAAAAACTCTTTCACCCGTCGCGTATTGCGATCGAACCGAGGGGACATTCCTAATTGGTCCCAATAGACAAACAAACGAAGAAGCAACATCACAAATTATAAAAGGTTAGTTTTAAGCATCATTTGGCTAGGAGTTAAATAAAAGGAAGTAATCCCTCGCGCATCTCCTTCGACATGACGGCTAGTCTGTCAACGCCATTCTGCTTTGGAAAAGTGATCTGTACTCATTTATAATTTATTTCGCGAAATAAAGGAGGAATCCTTAATCTCAACCTGGAACAATGAAGATTCCATATGGCTGATGTTATTCTGCATATAAATAATGTGAATAGAGAGAATGATGGATTAAAATTTGTTTTATTTTGTTTTTTCTTATAGTCAAGTAAGGAATATTTTTGTTTTTTCTTATAGTCAAGTAAGGAACATTTTTGTTAATTAAAGCTTCTTGGTATGCAATATCTGCAGTTCTTCTATTTGGTGTATGTATCAAAAGTAAAAATGGTTTTATTCTTCAACTCTGGTTTCATTACAGGTAGACTTCAAATTTTAACGAAATGCAGGTTATGATGGAAAATGCCGGTAAGCGAAGCTTCAGAGCTGGCGGTTTGGAACTGTCCAGTAATACCATGATAAATATTTCATGAACACACCCAAATGCTCCAGATCCTCCGAATTCCAACCCTTTCTCCCTTCTCGCAATAAAAAACTACACAGAGTCCTAATTCTGTGGAATGGAAGCTCTGACGAGTACTAATAAAATGAATGTTTACTTTGTATTCATTATTATTATTACTACGAGTTTTGCATTTTATGTTCAGATTTATATATTTATACACTGATATAAATTACAGCATTGGGGAACACATTGACGTAGGTAAAATAGCTGTTTTCGGGTTTTGCAACAGGTTACAATGACACTGGTTTCCAAAAAAATAAGGAACAACTCTATGTTATATGAATGTGAACCTATCGTCGAAGCTGTATATCATCTAAAATAATTTTTCTTTGAAAAATGTGATAGCAGATAAAGGTCTCAATGAATTATATCAATTTTTCGATTTTTACAATATTCGTTCAATATTTAATGAGCTATGGAAGTTTAAACATTTAACAATAACAATGCCAGTCACAAATATTGATTTCAGAGGTTAATTAAAGCTTAGCAATAAGCATTGTATCAAAGTGTTTAATAAAATAAGTGTGCATTTTAGAAGTTTGTATTAATAATTATTTCACTATTCATCAATCTTTTATAAGTTTCTTAAGACGCATTGTTTCTTGACTACTGTTGTTAAATATTCATCTCATAACTCTTTAACTACTGAACGAATATCTTTGGAAATCGAGATATTGATATATTCGATTGAGATCTTCATCTGCTTTCACATTTTTCAAAACAAAAATTATTTTAGAAGTTATAGAGCTCTGTCGTTAGTTTCCGATTGACATAACATTTTTTTTTGATTTGCGACATATAGGATAGAGAAGAATCCTGGAAGCTACTCCTAGCTTAATACAGGCCTTCTCATACAAGGACATGCCCTACTAAGACCGAAGTCACTGCTGACCACTGCCTTAGTTAGAGCTAAAACAACATAGGGTTGTTCCTTAATTCATGGTAAACAGTGTAATAACATTGTTTTCTGTGAACGTGGACATGGTCATCATTTAAAGGAGAAAGTGTCCCCCCCCCTGAAAAAAACTGATCGAAAAATTTATTTTTGTTGAATAATACAGTTATACCAAAAATTAATATAATTTTTCCTTAACAGAGTAAAATCTTAAATTTTTACACTTTCTTGTTTTAAATAAAAATAAATTGAATATTTCTTCTAGTAGCTGCTTGCCACAGAGGTCCGACAGGAGCATGTCAGTCTATAGGCCATAGTAGAAGGTCTGTGCGGATGGCAGGACCTCAGCAGAAAAACGACACGAACATCCATGCCTTACCCGAGGCTCGAACCCAGGTCCCTTAGATCAGTAGCCAAGAACGCTAACTACTCGGCTTATGGGATATCGGGAGCATAATTGTTTTATTTACTGATGTAAAAAAAAACATTTTTATATATCTTTTCAGTAATAAGTTTCCCTTTTTATGTTGTTATTTTCGGGCATCCTTAATGTATTACATCATATACACAGTCGTATCAGAATAATAGGACCAGCTACCTAATAATGGGAATAACCACCCTTGGCCAGGATGACAGCGGCAAGACAGTGTGGCATGGACGCAATGACGCAATGGGGTCGATGGGCTTTGGGGTTCCACAGTTATGACGTGTGGAGGTACTCGATGTGCCAGCGGTCCATTCTTGGTACACCCTTACTACAGCACCTCGCGGACAACCCATGAAGTCTGCTGTTTCCGAGATGCTTCCACTCTTGGCGCGGTAGCCGATGATCATTCCTTTTTGAACGTCCATCAAATCAGTACCTCTGCCCATTGTGATCACGTTACGCACTATGGCTCGTCTGTCCTGGCCGGCCGCTTGTATCTCCGTGTGGTCGACCTTGTTATGTGCACTCTGTGACGTACCTAGACGGGTTCACTGTGATTCTGTGGGTGGTCATATTATTCTGATACGACTGTGTATGCATGATTCCTTATTTGCATTTGCACTCATTAATGAGCGACTCAACAGAAATATTTCTGTCTTGAAATATTGATTTGTTTTCACCCCACCCCCCCTGGAAAAATGTTTGTCCCATCCTTAAACCATTCTTGTCTCCTCCCCTGAAGTAATTCCTGTCTATGCTCTTGCCTGTGGGCTTCATTTAATGTCGTTTTGAGATGTAATTATTAATGATTTGACATTTGAGATGTAATTACTAATAAATTGGTGACAAAAAACACATTCTTTCAATAACTCAGAAAAGTCTCTTTTTTAAAAGAGGCGTCAACAACGAGATTTCAATAGTTGCTTAACTCGTTGGGTTGGATTGTTTTACCTCTGTGCGGCACTTTTTTGCACACCATGGGCTAAATGGCCAGGTCACATGGACCCCGTAGGCTCAGAGAAGGTTGGGGGAGGGGACCCACTGGAACAGCTGTTGGGAGACAGGTGGTAGCCTCCCGTCAAGGCCATCCAGGGTGTTCTTTAATGTGCACAGGGTATGGCTCTCCCGCACACGGGGCCACGGTTTAACGTCCCATCCGACGGACGGCGACCTTTCCAAGCCCATCGGTGTCCCCTACTGACCGTGGGCAGGGAATTTTGCGGAGATAAATCTCAACGCTGACCCAACTGGGACTCGAACTGGGAACTACAGATTATGAGCCTGGCGCGCTACCGACTGAGCCACCCCCACCCCTGCTTAACTCGTAAGCCGGATGTATAATGACTGCTATCACATCCCCACAGAAGTTTAACCTAATGGAAACTAATTTCTGCTCTTGCAAATTTCTCCATCGTCAACTTCTTCGTTCCCAATTGATTTCAGAGGAAGCCGATGCATTTGCTGGTGTAAATCCCGTCTCGTTAAATGTTATGGCGTGTTTTTTAACTCGACACAGTGACACAGTTGGAACCCACCTGCGAAATTTGGAACCGCGCGGTTAAGTATTTGGAAAACTGTAGGGTTCCAAAATCTGTTGAAACAGAAATGAAAATTCTTTCAAAATATTGCATAATCTTTAAGCTTCGTCCAAGAATAAGTGCACGCGCTGAAGTTGCACGTCATGGACGAAACATTTGCTTGTTAATCGGTATCTGGGTTGGGTTGGGTTGTTTTACCTCTGAGCGGCACTTTTTTGCATACCATGGGCTAAATGGCCAGGTCAGATGGACCCCGAAGGCTCAGAGAAGGTTGGGGGAGGGGACCCACTGGAACAGCTGTTGGGAGACAGATGGTAGCCTCCCGTCAAGGCCATCCAGCGTGTTCCTTAACGTGCACAGGGTATGGCTCCCCCACACACGGGGCCATGGCTTAACGTCCCATCCGACGGACGGCGGCCTTTCCAAGCCCATCGGTGTCCCCTACTGACCGTAGGCAGGGCGGGGAATTTTGCGGAGATAAATCTCAACGCTGACCCAGCTGGGACTCGAACCTGGGAACTACAGATTGCGAGCCTGGCGCGCTACCGACTGAGCCACCCCCGCCCCTCAATCGGTATCTGCTCAGATACCGATCTTACTTATTATAATGATTTTTATCGCTGGAAAAGCAATGGGTCAAGAAATATGCACAAAACAATAAATATACAGTCGCTCAAAAAAATATCCGAACGCTATGGTTGATTTCAGAATTCAGAAAAACCATCGTTGCCAGATTTTTTTCTGAATTCTGAAATCAACCATAGTGTTCGGATATTTTTTTGAGCGATAGTACTATAAATTTTATACATTATCATAGTCAGCGTTAAGCATTTTGTAGAAAACTTAGAAATATTGTCTTTTCGTAATTACTAAATGATTAAAAGGACTAGCAAAGTTTCTAAAAGTTAAATTACAAGTGCAATGAGTATTCCTTGTTCGATGTCAATAGTCGGGATTTTGATTCACATCCTGGATTGCGGCATCACTCTTATGAATTAAACAGAGGTATTATTAGCCTTTTCTCTTTACGAAGACTTCCGAGTCTGAATATCAAATGCCCTAGGAGCGGACACTATGGGAATAGGTAAGGCATTCTTATGTGGTATAATAGCATGAAAATAACTTGGGGACAACGTCACATTTCACCCCCTACCTTGAGTCATCCATTCGCTTTTTTTAAATTGTGTCTAGAGGTCACTACTATCCTCATGTTTCAAAGTCAACATAATCTCAATCAGCGAGCTCTGTTCAACTGTCTTACATATTGTCAACAGGATGAAAATATGAAACCAACACGAGCAGTGAAATTAAATTATCAATTAATTAATTTGAGATATCCAGAGAGAAATTTCATTTGGAGCCCTGAGTACTATTGTTTGACTTAATCCAGCTCAGTCTAGAGATGAGTGCATTCTGAAAAATAATACCTCTCGTTCGAAGCCTGCCATCTAGAAAAAAGGTAGAAAACTTCTGTGGAGATTTCACCTTAATTAACTGCGTGAAAGGGTCGACAGGTTGGAACCACTTTATGTTGGTATTACATGAAATCCCATCTCTGAATCAAGAATCCGTTATTGATAATAATATTTAAAGATACAGAAAATCCGATGGGATACCTTTAGTATAATTTAAGAATACAATGAGCGAGGTTGTGCGAGGGTGGTGATCAATGTGCTTGCTTTGAATAATTCTGATCCCCTTAAATGCTTAAGTCGGTACCCACTCTACGAAGTTTCTCTTGAGTAAGCCCAATGAGCAAAATCCTAATGTAAGAAGTCAATCTGCTGGCAATGCTCCTCTTTCTTAAAATTCCCAATAGTTGTGAGGAGGGAACTGGCTCAGTTGGTAGCAAGCCAGGCTCGTAATACGATGTTCCCAGGTTCAAGTGCCAATTGTGTCTATGTCAAGATTTTCCACTGTATCATTTTGCCCTCAATGAGAGATAGGGCACAGGTGAAATGGGAATTGATTGCCGTCCATCGGATGGTTGTTAAGCCTTAGCCCTATTTGAAAGATAGGCATACTCTGTGCATGTAAAAGAACAACTGTATGGTCTTCATAGACACAGAAACCAAGAGCGTTGTTATTTTACCTATATAAATATATTTGCTATATATATTTATATCTTATCTATATTTAAGGAATGTTAATTTTACCTAGGGATGAATGCAATTGATCCCTAGACTAGGGATAGCAACTTATGCATAATTTGGAATATATACTCCGAATTGTTGCATGCACCGAATTGTCGTCCTCCGAAATTTCGTCCACCGAATTGTTGTGCTCCCGGAGATACCGATGGCCTTTTAAAGGCCACCATCCGTCGGATGGCACATAAAGCCGCGGCCCTGTGTGTGTGAGAGCCACATCCTGTGCACGTTAAAGAACACGCTGGATGGCCTTGACGGGAGGATACCATCTGTCTCCTAACAGTTGTCTAATTGGTTCCCTCTCCCAACCTTCTCCGAGCCCTCGGGGTCTTTGTGACCTGGCCATTTCGCCCATTGAGTGTAAAAAAAGTGTTGCTCAGAGGTGAAACAACACATAAACTTTTTTCTCTCGGATTTGCTGCGAATCTCAGGGAACATAACAGTCGATATCAGCGATATTCTACAGCAGTAGTTCCTGGTCTTTTATTAGCCCAGCGCCTAATTCATCCTCTCTAACACTTTCCCTACATGGACTTGGCATTATTTTTCCTGTATAAAACTAGTTGAAATACCGTAAATAATCTTGTGAAACACAATGTCCGTGAAATTGATCCGTGACATTGAAACATCGTGATCGTTAATACAAATTTGCGAAAATTTTGCAATCATGAATTTCTAATATAGGTACATAACTCATGCATATTTATGTTAATCTAAGAACTAATCTATGGTCGGTTTAATCTATTTCTACCGAAAAACTGAAGTAAATACCTCCTCCCAAATTTATAAAACTTCCAACCGGCCTGCACATTCTTTCAATTATGATTTAATCCAAGCAATCCATGTTAATGCAATATTCTATTTAATTATATGCATCATAAGTAACGCTCCTTGAGTAGCGTAGTCATACAGAGCGTACAGTCGCTCAAAAAAGTATCCGAACGCTATGTTTCATTACAGAATTCAGAAAAAATATCTGGAGCGTGTACAGCAACTGTAGACGCTCCGTTACCGTTCACAGCAAACTGGAGCGTGTGCAGTTACTGCACACGCCCCAGTTTGCTGTGAACGGTAACTGCACACGCTCAATATTTCTGTGAGTGGGCCCGCACGATCCAGGTTTTTGTGAGCTCACACGATCCAATGTGACACGAAGGTTGCCAGTCATTAATTTCTAAAAAATTCCTTGCCATATATTTTTTCTGAATTCTGCAATCAACCGTAGCGTTCGGATACTTTTTTGAGCGACTGTACGTTAAATGTTTAAATTCATGCGATGAAAATTAAAATGAGATATTTTAGTTCATCAGATTTTATTAATCTAGCAAAATTTAAGCAAATACACTAGATATTTAATAACATAGGAAATTTAATTTTTTTTTTTAAAATGAGGCATTATGATCATTTGATACTCCAGATAAAAAAGATGATTTGAAAATGGATACTAAAAACATATTTTCTATTTTTTCAGCACTTCTGAAAAGAAAGAAGAAATGCTGATATCGAAGACTTTACAACATGCCTTAAATCAGGAATTCCCACCTAGTTTTGACCCACTGGCCACGTGTGGAAAATAATCCTAGCCAAATATCATTAAAAGTAGATATCTATACTTCCACGGAAAAACAATTTATTTACCTCGCTACTTGATGGGTAAAATTATCATGGCCAACCTGTGGCCAGCAATTACATAATTCACGACTGTATTTAGATTTTTAAATAAATAAAATATAAAAATATTACTTTTATAAATTTAAAAAAAATATTTCATCGAAAGAAAGAAGAATATTATCACTCCTCAAAAGGAAAAAAAAACATCATCCAACCATCCAATACATAGTTAAATTTTCTCGCCACACGCATTCTAATTAATTTTTGAGACGAGAATATTAAAAACTTAAAAATCTGATTGGGATATTTAACATTTCTTCAGTAATATTTCTCGTAAAAAACTTATTTAGGAAGTAACTGAGTTCCGAATCTGGCTGTCTATCGGCATGACACCTGCCTGTTGCTAATAAAGTGGCAACTGGGTGTACAGTCGCTCAAAAAAAGTATCCAAACACTATGGTTGATTACAGAATTCAGAAAAAATATCTGGCAACCATTTTTTTTTTTAGAAATTAGTGATCTGGCAACCTTCGAGTCACATGATTACAGAATTCAGGAAAAATATCTGGAGCGTGTACAGCAACTGTACACGCTCCAGTTACCGTTCGCAGCAAACTGGAGGGTGTGCAGTTACTGCACACGCTCCAGTTTGCTGTGAACGGTAACTGCACACGCTCAATATTTCCGTGAGTGAGCCCACACGATCTAGTATCAAAATAATATGACCAGCTACAGTCGCGTTTGAGTCACGAAGATTGCCAAGATCACCAATTTCTAAAAAATCTTTGCCATATATTTTTTCTGAATTCTGTAATCAACCATAGTGTTCGGATACTTTTTTGAGTCACTGTACCTCTTGAAGAGGAGGCTAACTCTGGCGTACATAAACGGGCATCCGCGTGGAGGGGAACAAATCAATGAGTGGGGCATTCGTCTTTCCTTCATTGATTTGGTCATTCTCAAAATTTTGTATTTAGCCATTAAATTGTGTATGCATTTAGGAAGTTAAAACTTTAAGTCAAAGCCTAACAAATTCTTTGAATTAGGAAACAGTGATACACAGTAATATACAAGTGTTCAATATATAACCGATGCAGTTTTAGTAATTTACATTTCAGCTTTTCATACAGAAAAAACAAACATTGATTCGGTGGAAGAATTTTTGTTGACGTGCATAAGTGCATTTATTCTAACTTACCTAAATTTTCATTCCACCTCTTGTTACACACAATATCTGCTTACGGATGATTATCGGGTCCCACACGTCTCAAATGATTTGTGTTACGTTTGATTCTGGGCATGTGATTTCTGTTGATTTAAGTTTGATAGGTTGGGTTGGGTTGTTTTACCTCTGAGCGGAACTATTTTTGCACACCATGGGCTAAATGGGCAGGTCACATGGACCCCGAAGGCTCAGAGAAGGTTGGGGGAGGGGACCCACTGGAACAGCTGTTGGGAGACAGATGTTAGCCTCCCGTCAAGGCCATCTAGTGTGTTCTTTAACGTGCACAGGGTATATCTCTCCCGTACACGGGGCCACGGTTTAACGTCCCATCCGACGGACGGCGGCGTTTCGAAGCCCATCGGTGTCCCCTACTGACCGTGGGCAGGGCGGGGAATTTTTGCGGAGATAAATCTCAACGCTGACCCAGCTGGGACTCGAACCTGGGAACTACAGATTACGAGCCTGGCGCGCTACCGACTGAGCCACCCCCGCCCCCAAGTTTGATAGGAGTTTACGAGTTTATAGTTAATCTATTCTTGGGAATGTTTAACACATACTCACTAGAGACGTTATGTCTCCATTCTATCCATTGATGTAAATAAAGAGTCAGATGACGAGCTCAATGAGTTTTAAATAAGCTTTTTACGGAAAAATGTGACTGAAGTTAGATTAAAGATCTCAGTGAAATCTATTTAAATCTAGGTTTTTCAAAACTATTCTTTCATTATTTGAGTTGGGTTGTTTTACATCTGAGCGGCATTTTTTTGCACACCATGGGTTAAATGGCCAGGTCACAAGGACCCCGAAGGCTCAGAGAAGGTTGGGGGAGGGGACCCACTGGAACAGCTGTTAGCAGACATATGGTAACCTTCCGTCAAGGCCATCCAGCGTGTTCTTTAACGTGCACAAGGTATGACTCTCGAGAACACGGGGTCACGGCTTGACGTCCCATCCGACGGACCGCAGCCTTTGCAAGCCCATCAGTGCCCCCTACTGATCGTGGGCAGGGCGGGGGAATTTTTCCGTATTTCTAGACATATGAATAAGTTACATTATTAATAACATTACGTTAAACTAATTACCGTATATTTCCGCAGATAAGACAATAGTTGAATCATAAAAAAAAAACCCAAAATCCGGGTCGTCTTATAGGACAGATACAAAAAACATTAGATTGAAATTTATATAAATTGAAACCATTATTACTACAACTATTCGAAAAATCTATCATATTATTTAAATATGCTATATGATAATACATTACATTGTAATAGTAAATAATACATTACACTGTAATAGTAAAACAATACTAAAACAAAATAAATATTAAAAGTTATGTTTATTAAGCTACTGAGGAAAAAAAGGACAAACCGCAATTATTTACTAGTACAGAGTAGGGTATGTCCACAAAATAGAATAGCCCATACGACGCTTTTGTGAATAGTCAAGGTCATTACCCGAATGCCCGAATCAGTGCGAATGTTTGCGAATAGGACATAATTCCGTATACGCTATACAGTATTATTATCCAGATGATGATCGCCGATCTACACTAAATTCATAGGCCGTTGATAGTTTGGGGTCGTCTGAATAGAACAGATATATGCTAAAACTATAAAACTTTGACGAAAATTTATACCTCGTCTTATCTGAAGGTCGTCTTATCTGCGGAAATATACGGTATATTACTTTTGTGACTTTTGAAGAACGTATTGAATTCTAAAAAATCAGCTTTTGTGCGTTTCCGTTAGATCGTCTTTTTCTAATATCTCCCCTTAAGAAAACACAATGAAGTTGTGATAGAATCTGTGGTCTCTTTAACTGCAGATATTATTTTAACACTCGTATTAAAGGCAATGTAGAAGAAAGAGGATTTTATTACTTGGTGCAAGATGATGTTTTCGTGGTCTGCTATCCTCCTCGAACATGGACTGTTGCTTCTCAGCAGCTGTGCCAGATCTCCATACTGCATGAACTCGAAAACCATCCATGGAGTTGTCCCCGCATCTGCCATAGGAAGATAAAAGGGTGAATAATATGTCGGAACTAAATCAGTCACAATGAAATAAACATATTGCAGGTAACATAAATAAGAGTGATTGGGGCTAGTTGTTACAATTAGGTTCTGCATTCAACTGTAGGTACAGTCGCTCAAAAAAGTATCCGAACACTATGGTTGATTGCAAAATTCAGAAAAAATATCTGGCATTGATTTTTTTAGAAATTAGTCATCTGGCAACCTTCGTGTCACGTTTTTTCTGAATTTTGCAATCAACCATAGTGTTCGGATACTTTTTTGAGCGACTGTACCAGAGAGATGACGAGGAATAAGATCCACTTTGTTACAGAGCTTCTCAAATGGCTACGAATTAGAGTTATTTTATAGGAGCTTCTCAAATTGTGACGAATTAGTCACTTTATAGGAGCTTCTCAAAGGGCGACGAATGACAGTCACTTTATAGGAGCTTCTCAAATTGTGACGAATTAGTCACTTTATAGGAGCTTCTCAAAGGGCGACGAATGACAGTCACTTTATAGGAACTTCTCAAATGGCGATGAACAGGCGCATTTTTTTCAGGCCTCAGGCATATATGGAGCCCCTGAACCTCCATGCAAGATAATCTAAAGGACCCGAAAGGGACCCCTCAGATTTAGGAGCCCTAGGCACGTGGCTAAATTGCCATTGCCAAAATGCGGTCCTGGCAACGAATTAATCACTTTATAGGAGCTTCTCAAATGCGACTAATTAGAGTCACTTTATAGCAGAGTAATGAAGCACAATAAGAAAATTTTGGATCGTGTACAGCAGGGGTATCAAACACAATCTTGTAAAATGTCAATTTTTCTTTCAAAGTATATCAGCGGGTCGGTATTCAACTAAACACTAATTTTATATAAAAAAAATCTTTTATTTAAATTTAAAGTATACATTAAAATTAAAATGGCATTAAGTCATAACGGTTAAAAAGCAGCGCATTATTTCGAAGATCCAGACACTTGACATCTTTTCAGCTTCTTTTCTCTAATCTGTATCTATGTGTTCAATGTATAGAAAAACTATTCATGAAATTCGAGTATTATTAATTGAGGTCGCGGGCCGCATCTAAATGCCCCGGGGGCCACTCATGTCCCGCGGACCGTATCTTTGACATGCCTGGTGTAGAGTGTGTGGAAAACACAATAACAAAGTGTTTGTTTTTGGAAAAAAAAATGAGGAAAATATGGCACATGTTATTTGATTATGGACTGTGTTCATATTTTTTATTATTTCAGTTCTGCCACGTGTTTTGTAAATCTCACTTTTTGCATGTGGCAATTTATTTTGTTCTTTATTATCCGTGAAAGGATCCATGGAAAAGAAACTGGTTCATTTGACGACATAATTGAATAAACCCTGCTATATATGGAGATTGTGGCCAATTCAATAGCCAGTTTCTGTTATTGGGCGTCATATTATTTCCAAACGCTGGTAATTCCAACATTAGCACTGTGACTAGATTCAAAAAAAAAACTTATTTTGAAGCGGATTAAGCTCTTACGACTTATAGACCATACTAATCATTTAAAACTTTAATGCATGTTATACTTATTTAAATGATTAAATGATTCATATTTGCATTCTATTATTTCACTTCCGTAATACATAATGTGACATCGAGTCACTGAATAGTAATCGACAATATCTCACAATTAACACATGTTATCTAGCTTACTATAACCCCAAAATTTATATGAGTCATTACATTTCGAATTAGGCAAAGCATCTTAAGCCTGATTTACTGATATTATCATATTGATATTAAGTGATCCTCACGAACTCAGATAAAAAAATATATATGAATATATTCGTACTGAAACCAATAACAATAGTAACTTTCTTTTGATATTTTTTTCCACAAAAGTTATAGCTCTTTAAAAAAAGACTACAGAAAATATTGCATCAAATCTGAATATGATACACCGAAAGTCAAAACATTGTGACCACCTGCCTAATATGATGTTGATCCTCTAAAAAAAATAAATACCCCCTCAAGCAGCTGCTTGCCACAGAGGTCTGACAGGAGCCTGTCAGTTTATATGCCAAAGTAGAAGGTCTGAGAGGATGACAGGACCTCAGCAGAAAAACGACACATACATCCATGCCTTACCCGGGGCTCGAACCCAGGTCCCGTAGATCAGTAGCCAAGCGCGCTAACCACTCGGCCACGGGACGGCTAAATAAATACCCCCTCAAGCAGCTGCTTGCCACAGAGGTCTGTCAGGAGCCTGTCAGTTTATATGCCATAGTAGAAGGTCTGAGAGGATGGCAGGTACATGCCACCAAAACAGCTCCTAACCGGCGAGACATGGATACTACAAAATTTCTAAAGGTGTCGTGTGGTATCTGGTACAAACACGTTGCCAAAATATTCTTTAACTCTTGTAAGTTACGTGGTTGAGCCGCCGCAAATCGATATGCTGTTTCAACACAAACCACAGATGCTCGATTGGATTGATATCTAGGGAATTTGGAGGCCAGGGCAATACCTGAAAGTATTCCTCATGTTCCGTGAACCATTTTCAAACAAAACGGGCAGTATAGCATGGCGCATTATTTCTGCTGATAAGAAGGCACTACTAGAGGGATATACCGTTGTCATGAAAGGATGTCCCTCGTCTGCAATGATGTTTAGGTAGGTGGTAGACGTCATAGTTTCCTGCACATGAAATGCCCTGTCTGAAATGGACCCAGGGTTCCCCAGTAGAACTTTGCCCAAAGCATTACACTTCCTCTACTGGCTAGTTTTCGTCCCATGGTGCCTCCTGGTTCCCCAGGCAAACGATGCACACGTATCCAGCGGTCCATATGGTGCAACAGGAAAAGAGATTCATCGGACCAGACGACTTTCTTCCAATCATTTAAGGTCCAGGTTTGATGCCCGCATGCCCATTGTAGCCCCCCCAATAGGGGACCACCTTGACGTGGTGGTGGGACTTCGAGCCCAGCAGTCCCACCACCACGTAGCCAAGACCAACGAGGTCGAGGATGCCGCCGACCGGTTGGACGTGCCGGTTGGACGGTGATGGTGTCTTAGACCTCACCTATCAGGTGCTCTGGGTGAGCAGTTCGAGGGCTCTTCCGAAAAGATTCGTGCCCCAGTAGGTCGAGCCCTCACCAAAGTCTGGGCCTTACTAAGAGTCTCCACTCCGGGAGCCGAGCGAACTTGGATCTATATATCCTTGTTCATGGCTAACTGGGGAATAGATTAAATATAGGTTTCTTCCGGTGGTTAGCTCTCCTTTTCGTAGGACTGCTGTCATGTGAGGTCGGGGTTGAGGTGGTCTATATGGCGCTTTCTTGCCCCCGGCTCTAGATAGACACGGCTTTTCATAACTGGTAGTGTCGTAAGGCGGAATCGGGAATTGCCGTGGTTGTTTAAGATCGCAACAAAATAGAACGAATGTGCCCATTGTAGGCGCTTTCGACAGTGAATCGAGGTTAGTATGGGCATTAGGAGCGGCCTGTGTCAACGCAGCCCCATTTTCAGCAGGGTTCGATGTACTGTATATTGTGACACATTACTTCCAACATCAGTATTCAAAATACTAGCGAGTTGCACCACAGTATCCCTTCTGTTTGCTCGTACCACACAGGATAGCCTTCGCTCATTTCTAGCATCGATGAGCTGTAGTCGGCCCACTCCTTGCTGGCGTTTGTGCTTTTTCCCTCCTCGAAAAAACTATTTGTGCTCTTTCACGTTTCTTGTGCGTTTTCACTTTCTTTCACACACTCTTTGTGCTCCTCGGAAAAACACTTTGTGTTTTTTGCCACTCTTTGGGCTTTTTCCTCCTTGAAGGTACTAACCATGGCTGACCGTGAGCACCCCATAAGCCTTGTCGTCTCGGAAATGCTCTAACCCAGTCATCTGACCATTACAATTTGGCCTTTGTCAAACTCACTTAAGTTCCGCTGCCTTTCCCATCTGAAGAACAAGAATAACACTGATTAACATAGCTCCGTATCAGGTATTATTTATACCGTTTCATGATTTTTACACGTGCCGTCGTTTACCTGCAATTGCTTCGATTTGCATAAAGCGAAAATATATATTTGCATATCGCGCTGGATATAATGGTTTGGCTCTTCGGTGTATACTCGCAATACTATTCTCAACACTTCACCCGTGATTCGAAAAAACGGATTCACCTGAAATACGGAATGTCTACAAGTAAATGAATCAGCCTTACTGAGGTCTAAGAAAGCAAATTTAGGAAATGTAGTAAACGAGTTTTATCACTAGCGATTACATTTTCTGGTGTACTGAATTCAAGAAACATTTATTAGCTCAAGTATATGCAACAAAGGACATTGAAGGATAGATATGAAGAAAATGACGGTTAAGAAAAAGAAATCTTACTAAGACTGGATTTCTAACAAGAAATTAAAATTTATAGCAAGAAAAAAACTATAATTTAAAAGTCTTCCATTTCCCATTTTAGCATCCTATAACGATGGAAATTGTGTTAGTACCTATCCAACGACATGGATCTTCTGTTTAGGTCTTGTTAAATGTTGACACTTCAAAGATCACCCACGCAGATGTCTTCAGACAAGATATAATGGAAATTTATCCTACAGAACAGGCATGTCAAACTCGTTAACCACCTAGGGCCATATTAAGTATTATACAGGGTGATTCAAAACTTATCGTTCAAATTTCGTGGTGAGGTAGGTAATACGTCAGGAAACCGATTTCACATAGGAAAGTATATCCGCAAACGTTATCTACATGAACAAAATGGACAAGTAAAGTGAACACAAGGAAACAGTACAGTTAAGTGGTAACGAATGTGACTTTTATTCCAACAAGGTAAAGTACAGGTTCACAGTAGGTGCTCAAAATTGCGACCATTTACACGGACACAGGATTCACAGCGCCGTTGCATTGACCGCCGAACATTTTCAAAAACGCTTGGCATATCACGGACAATGCCTGCGGCAGCCACTATTCGTGCAACAAGGTACATTTCACTGTCGACGGGGGTCTCCGCTAGCTCTTGATGCGTAAAACGATTCATCTTATCACTAGTAAGTCAGCTCGTACACTGATGACAGAGGGAGTGGTCGGGCGAGCTGTACACTGGTTGGGTACACACAGCGCCCTCTACATACGCATGCGTACATTTGCGGACATACTTTCCTATGTGAAATCGGTTTCCTGACGTATTCCCTACCTCCCCACGAAATTTGAACGATAAGTTTTGAATCACCCTGTATATTAAATCGCGGGCCGCAAAACAAAAAAAAAACGAATGGAATGATCGGACATTTCATGATATGAGCAATTCTACGATCTGGCGGGCCGCAGAACAGTTCCCGGTGGGCCGCATGTTTGACATGCCTGCTATAGAACAATGTAATTCATATTTGATTTCTGTGATTAACACTCATTAACTGAACTATTTTTGTAACTTTAGTGCATCCTATTTTTTAACCCGAATTCCATACATCGTGTCATTCTAAGATTTCCAGAAAATGCTTTGAGTAATTTTTTAAAAACTCTTCATCCAAGTTACTTGCCAGGCGGACTGACCACTGCACTATTAGCACACCTGGCATGTAATTGGGAAGCGTGGGTTCAAATCCGCCCACGAAAAAATTAATATTTTCAGCTATTTCATGAGGTCCATGTGTACAGGATATCTCCTGTGATACTCTACTAATGTTCATCCAGTTTCATTCATGTATTTGTTATTTGAGAGATCACGTTTGGGACATGTAAATTAATATTTTTAATTCTTTGATCGTAAATAGGAATTCTATCAAAAATAGTGATAAAAAATAATTTCTTTTATTTCTTACGTACAGGTGAAAATTGGCAACACTTGGGAAGCATTTATACCTTTAGGTAGTAAACAAAGCCATCTTTACCTTAAGATGTTTTATTTAAATTCATTGAATGATAGAAACCTCAAAATATTACCCAAAGTTGAAAATATGGAAAAACTCGAAAAATTGACATCTTTCAAAAAAAGGTTTAAACAAATTAAATTTTTTTTGTAACTTTCTCAGCTGAGACACAAATAATAAAATATAATGTAGTAATGCCAGAAATAAATGTTTCGATAATTTTATTTCATAAAATTTAATTCAGGATTATAGAGGTACTTGTACTAAAATTTTCCGAAATGTTTTCCTACGAAAAATAAAAGTGTATTTGTTGTTAACATCGTTTTACACAAACAATAAATTTACATGTTGATTTTATTAAATTATAAAGTTTATAAACTAATTTTAATTTAAGCAAAATTGTGGAAGGCTGCTAAACAGAGTAATCAGGAAACATTTAGATTGAGTAAGTAAAAAAAATCGCAATCAAGAGACTGAATATGAAAAGTTGCACTATTAAAAATCTGTAGTTCCCAGGTTCGAGTCCCAGCTGGGTCAGCGTTGAGATTTATCTCCGCAAAATTCCACGCCCTGCCCACGGTCAGTAGGGGACACCGATGGGCTTGGAAAAGCCGCCGTCCGTCGGATGGGACGTTAAGCCGTGGCCCCGTGTACGGGAGAGCCATACCCTTTGCACTTTAAAGAACACGCTGGATAGCCTTGACGGGAGGCTACCATCTGTCTCCCAACATCTGTTCCAATGGGTCCCCTCCCCCAACCTTCTCTGAACCTTCGGGGTCCATGTGACCTGGCCATTTAGCCCATGGTGTGCAAAAAAGTGCCGCTCAGAGGTAAAACAACCCAACCCAACTATTAAAAATAGGATTAGGTTAGCTATATAATGCGGAGAGTTGTGATGTCCCATTGTCTTTCATTGTCTGTTGTTGATTATCAACAATCTGTCCCATTTGTTTTTGTACAAGCGTTGAAAGCCTATACCGTCATTCAGGTACAGAGTTCCTGGTTTCAAATGCCACATAAGATAAGAGCGCGGAATAGTCACTTGCACTTGTCGATAATCACAATGAAATTCATACACAATAAAATACACAATGCAATTAGCAGTTAGGCATGAAACACAATCGAGCCGGAAAAAGGCGAGAGGCAAGAGGTTGGATTTCTAATGCAATATAACATTTCCCCATCCGATTTATAGGTCTTTAAAAAAATTCTTGAAAATGTATGAAATATATATATAGTTTTATTATTTTTTTTGTCTCTATTACCCTTATTCACTCCGAAACGACGGCATGGTCCCCTGCCTTCCCCCCGCTAGATCCGACCCTCATCTTGATATCGATCAAATGAAAAAGTTTGGGCATGGGTTGTTTGGGTTGTTTTACCTCTGAGCGGCACTTTTTTGCATACCATGGGCTAAATGGCCAGGTCACATGGACCCCGAATGCTCAGAGAAGGTTGGGGGAGGGGACCCACTGGAACAGCTGTTGGGAGACAGATGGTAGCCTCCCGTCAAGGCCATCCAGCGTGTTCTTTAACGTGCACATGGTATGGCTCTCCCGCACATGGTGCCACGGCTTAACGTCCCATCCGAAGGACGGCGACCTTTCCAAGCCCATCGGTGTCCCCTACTGACCGTGGGCAGGGCGGGGAATTTTGCGGAGATAAATCTCAACGCTGACCCAGCTGGGACTCGAACCTGGGAACTGCAAATTACGAGCCTGGCGCGCTACCGACTGAGCCACCCCCGCCCCAGTTTGGGCATGAGTTTATTGCAAAAGTATTAATTTGATAGGTACATTTTAAAAAATAATCCTCAAAAATGTATTTTTTTCAGGAGAAGATTATAACGAATAACAATTTCTCATAGTGCAACAGGGTTTATATCTCAATTTTCAAACCCAATTTCGTAACTAATTCAAATGTGATTCTTTTTGAAAATTTACTCAATGCAGATATTCATTGATTAATCTATTCAGAAGCCTTCCAAAATTTGATTTTAAATAATAATTGAGGTTATAAACTTTATAATTGAACAAAATCAACATGTTATTCAGTAATGAAATATCACAGGAAAACGTCATGTAGGCAAGAAACATTTGAAATAATTACTTAAAAAAAATTGGTTGTCCTGAGTCCCATTATTTCAACTAATTATTTCAAATCAACATGTTAGTTTATTATTTCTGTCAAATGGGAACGGCAAACGCAATCTTACTTTTTTTTCAGCAATTTTTAGAAAACTTAATTAAAGTTCCTTCATAATTCCGCATGAATGAAAATAAATTATCGAAATATTCAAATATCAGAAAAAAAGTTACATTAAACTACATATATCGCAAATTCTTTCGCAAGCAGTTGATTCAAACCTTTCATCTGCGAGTTTTTTTCGAATTTTTTGCACATGTTTTTTTTCTTCTTCTTTTCTTTACGTATTAAATTTTCATAGCCTTTTGAAGACACTTAAAATTAATATAATTAAGTAAACTTTCCTGTGAAGACAGATGACTACGTTTACTACCAAAGGATATGAATCAGTGGGTAGCGCTCCAGGCTCGCTAGTTTAATCTGAAGTTCACAGGTTCGAGTCCTACCTGTGTCAGCGTCGAGGTTTATCTCCGCTAAACCACATCCTGCTCTTGGTCAGAAAAGGTACACCGATGGGCTTCGAAGGGCCGTCGTCCGTTGGATCAAACGTATAGCCTTTGTTCCGTGTGCAGGAGAGCGATAATACCCTGTGCATCTGAAAGAACGCGCTGGATGGCTTTGAAAGACTTCCATCTGTCTCCTAACAGATATCTAGTTTTTTTCGCTACCTAAGCTTTCTCTGAGATTTGGAGTCAGTGTGACCTGTCCATTTAGCCCAGTGTGTGCAAAAAAAGTGCTGCTCAGAGGTAAAACAATCAATCCTAAGGATACCAAAAAAATATTTTTTTTTCACAGGTGTTTCCAGATTTTGAGTTTAACTCAGGCAAAAATTCGGGAATATATAAATTTTTAATGTTATTTGTTTGATTTTGCACGAGATTCTTACTAAAAATAAAAGAACTAAATGAAATTCGTTTTCATATGTCGAACATAATATCTGAAATAAAAATACACGAATATGTTTGGATGAAGTTTCGACGCATTATTTTCATTTTGCCATTTTTAAATAGCCATAACGTTAAAAAAAATATATTTTTTGTCGAAAACAGATGACATTACGAATACTTCCTTTTATATTTTTTTCTTACTGGTTTTACTCCGAGGACTTTCATCTATTTGCTTTTCTTCAGCATCTAAGATCATCTCTTTATCTATGAAATGGAATGAATCTTGACCACAAATTAGGCTTGTTCCAATTCCTAATATAACACTGGATCATGGATCATTGATTAATATAATAGAACACCGGGCCTATAAAAAGCCCATAATCTCCTTCATCGGATGAAATGTAGTGCTTCTAATGGCAATAACAGAATAATTAGGGAGAAATCCTAAGAAAGGTACCTGGAACAACCATAGCCCGAAGGCTACAGTAACTGTTTAAAAGCGAATAATAGATCGAGGCCTTTTGAATTTATGTTCTGGAATATGTTCATAGTTGAACAGATTTGATATAATAGGAGATGGATTTTGCTCCATTTGTTGGAAGAACTTGACTGATGATTCTTTAATAAACTGAAATATAGGTGAAATGTTGAGATCCCGATGAATGATTGAATTACGCACGAACCACGGCACTGCAGCTGCTGATCTCAGATATTTATTCTGAAATGATTGAAGTTTCATTAGGTGATTAACTCCACAGTCACCCCACACAGGTGACCGCCATTTGACATCCAATATTTAGCTTGATATTAATTTTTGGTTGGAACTCATCCAAGATTTAGTTGGGAAGTCTTTCTCTCTCTATAAACAGACTCTACGGCAAATGAAAGTGTTTTATAAGGTCTGGGTTGAGTTGTTTTACCTCTGAGCGGCACTTTTTTGCACACCATGGGCTAAATGGCCAGGTCACATGGACCCCGAAGGTTCAGAGAAGGTTGGGGGAGGGGAAATCACTGTAACAGCTGTTGGGAGACAGATGGTAGCCTCCCGTCAAGGCCATCCAGCGTGTTCTTTAACGTGCACAGGGTATGGCTCTCCCGCACACGAGGCCACGGCTTAGCGTCCCATCCGACGGACGGCGACCTTTCCAAGCCCATCGGTGTCCCCTACTGACCGTGGGCAGGGCGGGGAATTTTGCGGAGATAAATCTCAACGCTGACCCAGTTGGGACTCGAACCTGGGAACTACAGATTACGAGCCTGGCGCGCTACCGACTGAGCCACCCCCGCCCCTATAAGGTCTGGTATCATGACTTTGGAACATACATTATTTGGATAATGAATGTTTCTGTTCTATAATTTGGTTAATGATTGTTTCTTATTAGCACCAAACAATGAGCAAAGTAGGGTTCGAATCCCAGAAAATGCATGGATGCTTTCTTTTTGATGATCATTGTCTTTACGACGACATTTCGTATTTTTTACGGCGTATTGTGCTGAAATGATCTTATCAGATCTCCGTGAAAAGTAGGCTACTCTAATACAACATTTTTTTAATTTAAAAGTAAATTCTCTTCCACTTGTGTACTGCTAATACTGTTGGCAAGCCAGGATTTCCCATTAAGCATGTTAGGCACAGCCAAGGAACTCTAATGTAAAAGGGACGCCGTCATTTAAACGCTTGGAACTTGTGCTTGGCTACTGATCAAAGGGACCTAGATTGGAGAATTTATGAAGCAAGATAGGTGCGACAATCTGCAGACTATTCATGCCTACGTGTTAAAAAACATCATCGCTTGACATGTTTATAAATAATAGATAATCATTTTGAAGTGTTTGCAACAAATAAATCATTCAGATTGCTGAAGCGTTGAGATATTTATTTTTGTACCCAAATGCATTATCGAAAGGATCCATGAAAAAAGAACAAAACTAGATCTCTTTTTGAATGTGGACGAAGAAGAAAAGTCAGCTTCCATTCAGATCACTATATCAGTTCTGAAGAGAGAACGAGCGCTACTTGTCATCTCTTAAAAGATTCAAATAGACTTAATAATTTAGTTCTCCGGATATATATATGTATCCTAAGCAACAGCTGCTGCATTTGTCCCTTAACAATGTCAGTTTGACCTTGTCACCCAGCATCACTGTAGCACCAGCACCCTTTTCCTTAAGCAGTAAAAAGGGTTGAAGATTTCTTCTCCAACTTCTTTAGTTTCATACTCAAACAAAGATGCTTTCGTAAGCATCTAGAATCAAAAGCATCAAACTTTTTGTTTAACTTGCTTACAAAAGTTCCAAGTTTCACTAGAGTAGAAAACCTTTTAGAAAGAATTACTTTATTATATAGTCTAATTTTGGGTATTAGATATATATATATGTCGTTTTCTCTATACTCTTAACAGATTCTTATAAGTCCTAGCAGCGATGCTAACCTGTTTGTTTCCGTCATGTCGCATATTGCTAGCGTCTCTCATATAACTTCCAAAATAACTGAGTTGGACTGGATTGTTTTATCGCTGATTGACACTTTTGTGTAGAAAATAGGCTAAATGGCCCATCAAAGGAATACCAAAAGCTCGGAATTAGGTTGGGTTGTTTTACCTCTGAGCGGCACTTTTTTGCACACCATGGGCTAAATGGCCAGGTCACATGGACCCCGAAGGCTCAGAGAAGGTTGGGGGAGGGGACCCACTGGAACAGCTGTTGGGAGACAGATGGTAGCCTCCCGTCAAGGCTATCCAGCGTGTTCTTTAACGTGCACAGGGTATGGCTCTCCCGCACACGGGGCCACGGCTTAACGTCCCATCCGACGGACGGCGGCCTTTCCAAGCCCATCGGTGTCCCCTACTGACCGTGGGCAGGGCGGGGAATTTTGCGGAGATAAATCTCAACGCTGACCCAGCTGGGACTCGAACCTGGAAACTACAGATTATGAGCCTGGCGCGCTACCAACTGAGCCACCCCCGCCCCACGGAATTAGGTAGATCTGTTGTATGTCTGTTAGGAAACATATGAAAACCTTCCGTCAGGATTGCCCAATGTGTTCTTTAGCATGTATAGGGTATGTCTCCTACTCACGACCAACTGAACTACCCATACAAACGGATGACGATCTTTATAAAAATATCATTCAAGCGGCTTGCTTGCCACAGAGGTCTGACAGGAGCTTGTCAGCATAATAAGCCACAGAGGTCTGTCAGAAAGGCGATATCTCAGGAGAGAGGCAGGTAAAGAAAGAAACTCGAAATAACCTATAATAACCTATAACGAATTTCATATAATTTCATAACTATGAGATAAGAAAGAAAACATCTACATCTTAAATAGGGCTCGAAAACCGGTCGCATTGATAAACTAAGAACGCTAACCATTATGGTACCGGGACTTTCCACTGGTAACGGAAGAGAGGAATTTATTCAAGAGAATATACTATTCTAAAGAACTAAAGCAGTACCCACCTACCTATTTTCGCCACTTTAGTTTTTTCTCTGTTTATCACCAAATCTTTCTTTTCCTAATCCAATCTATCCGGACAAATCTTATCAAGAGTGGGCGGGGGTGGGTCAGTCGGTAGCGCGCCAGGCTCGTAATCTGTAGTTCCCAGGTTCGAGTCCCAGCTGGGTCAGCGTTGAGATTTATCTCCGCAAAATTCCCCGCCCAGCCCACGGTCAGTAGGGGACACCGATGGGCTTGGAAATGCCTCCGTCCGTCGGATGGGACGTTAAGCCGTGGTCCCGTGTGCGGGAGAGCCATATCCTGTGCACGTTAAAGAACACGCTGGATGGCCTTGACGGGAGGCTACCATCTGTCTCCCAACAGCTGTTCCAGTGGGTCCCCTCCCCCAACCTTCTCTGAACCTTCGGGGTCCATGTGACCTGGCCATTTAGCCCATGGTGTGCAAAAAAGTGCCGCTCAGAGGTAAAACAACCCAACCCAACTTATCAAGAGTGGCAGTTCAGTAAAAGTTCATCTCGTCAAATCATTTGTCAAGAAGACTAAATCATTAGCATAACACAATATACTTTCGGATATCTAGACCATCTAAAGGTCCAGTTTTTGTCTTGCGGTGAATTACTCATAACATAATTGATCACCAGACTAAAACGAAAATGTGGCAAAAATGCAGGCATGTCTATCTCCATTGGTAATTCAGTGTTAAATGAATCATTGCAAGCTTTAATAACTCTCATACACGACTCAGTGTTATATAGAAGCAGTGGCTTAGTGTGAATGGCAACTCTTAGACCAGGCGAGCTTATGAAACTGTATAGTGGACTCTGCAGCAGTTCTCATCGATCATTGGTGGATCACAGGTTATTGATAGATCGTTGACCAATGAACAATAGAATAACTATAGAAACGTTAATGCAAAGTTTCATACTCTCACCTAGTCTAATATTCCCCATTAACGTTACGTCACTGATAGACAGAAATCATTTCATGGAATATTCGATGTATTCTTTAAGATCTTACATCAATCACAAACTATGTTCATCAGCACGGCGAAGAACTTCGTTAAAATGCGCAAATCTGATGATTATAAGTTTTTGAAAATTGAGCATTTCTCAAGAGTTTGCCTGAGTCGAATTTTTGCTGTCATCATTTTATGAATTCTGAATGTCGCAAAATATTTTAAATTATACACACATTTCTTCACAACTTATTTCTCAGAGTTTAGAACATGATTTTTTGTTAAATTCGGTTTAAATTTCTTTATCAACATGTCTACGAGTTATGATTCTAAAACATAAACAGTAGTAACTTTCCTAAATTTATGAGACTCAAAATTCTGAAACTTAACAGTTATTGTAAATTTAAATTTATTATAACATAAAATACATATTACATAAACGGTTATAACTAGTACACAATAAACAGACAATATACAACACTTGACAAACACCAGCAAAATAATAAAACCACGAAACCAAGCAAATAAAAATTTTACTAATATTCTTTGATAAACTAAAGTAAAATTTTTATATCCTGGAAGAGTTAGAAAACTCTTCCAGGATATAAAAATTTTAATTTATTTTATCAAAGAAAATTAGTAAAATCAAAAAAATTAAAATGTACCAGTGGTATGGTTACGGAATGTTAGCAAATATACAAATTCCAATATTGTAAAAATCATATTTCATGAAAACAGAAAAAAATATATTTATATTTTTTTTTTCTGTTTTCCAGTTTTTGTCTTGCGGTGAATTACTCATAACATAATTGATTGAATGAAAACTCTGAAATTTCTCTGAATTTCTCATAATTGAATTGAGATGAAAACTCTGAAATTTCTCTGAATTTCTCTTCTGCTTCTAAAAATATATTTATGTATTTTTATTACCTTTAAAAACCACTCCTAGCAGTTTGAGAATATTTTCATGACAGAAAGCTGACATAATTTCGACTTCTCTTTCAAATTCCACCTCTGCTTCGGAGTTTGCTCCATCTTTCAGAATTTTAACAGCTACGGGGAGGGTGAGTCCGGAGTTTGTGGTGTAGATACCTGAAATGGAAATGCTGTCTAAACGTTACATTTTTATTAAATCACATGAAAATAATTGGACATATCAAAGGAATATGTAACAGGAGTAGAAAATTGCAATATTTCTTGCCATGTATGCCTTACATATTGCACTTCAAGTTGTAGTTCAACAAAAAAGTTGATAAATATTACTCACGATATGATTTAACTGGAAATCAATCGGTGCCGAAGGCACCGATTGTTTTCTAGTTATTGTATATCTTGAATAATATTCATATCATTTTAAGAAATAATAGACAAATACTTTTCATGCTCTATAAGTACTAAGGAAATATTCCAATTTGCATTTTTCCAACCATCCATTAGTTCGAATTAAAACTTTTAAAGAGTGCAAAAGTAAGTAAACGAAAAACTTCATTCACTTTGAAAACGAGATTGCTATATTGTACACATGCGATATGAGTTTATTTTGTTAAGTAAGTAGCAGGAAGTTGCAATGTAGGTCCAATTATCGTATCATAAAGGATGTTCCCAAAAATTCTCCGGTCTAAATGATTTATAGTTTCCTAACTATGAGATAGAAAGAGTTGATTATGGTGTCACAGAGCACAGTACTCTTGTGGAATTGTCAGCCCCTAGCGGCAGCATCCGGTAACAGTATTTCATGATATATATACACTGAAAGCACGATTTATTCTACACACCGCATCCATCCGTAAATCTGACCAACCCCGCCACAATAATGAGGCCAGCCGAAAGCCATCGCAGGCTATAATTAAGTCAGATACCTACCTGTTGTATAGCGTATCTTCGACTGTTATGATGGGTAAACATCGCGACCTGAGCGATTTTGATCGTGGGCAGATAGTTGCTGCGAGGGAGAAGGGGTACTCTATATCACGGCTGAAGAACGTCTGCAATTTCGGTGTGTGATCATCGCATGTGTGCACCAGGACCACATCAAAACTGACAAAACCTGAAGCTGCTGGAAAAATGTGGCCGTAACCGGGCCATTGATGTTAAAAGTGAGTGCTGCCTCTCCAGTACCATAATGCTGGAACAGAGGGCCACAGTGCAGATCATATCGTTGGAATATAGAGTCACATTGCAGATGATATTGTTGGAATAGAGGGCCACAGTGCAGATCATATCGTTGGAATATAGAGTCACATTGCAGATGATATTGTTGGAACAGAGGGCCACAGTGCAGATCATATCGTTGGAATATAGAGTCACATTGCAGATGATATTGTTGGAATAGAGGGCCACAGTGCAGATCATATCGTTGGAATATAGAGTCACAGTGCAGATGATATTGTTGGAATAGAGGGCCACAGTGCAGTTGATAACGTCGGTATTTAACGACGGGGAAGGTATAAAGGTTTGTAAAAATGCATTTCGATGTAGGATTGCACAACTTTGCTATAGCAGTCGATGTCCCTTTGTTAACAGCAGTCACGGGGCTATGAGGCAGAAGTGGGTGAAGGAACTTCGGCAATGTACAGTGATCATCATTGAATGATCATCAATGAAACATCAACTTCAGCACTTCTTGATTTCTAGACTATCATACTGACAACTTATTTCACTTTCATTGCCACACCAAATCTGCAAATTCCTCCCATTTTTGAGTTCTACTGCCTGAAATAGCCGTATTCATTAATTTTTAGCTCTCCAGTAAATCGGATTTTGCGTTTTGATTGCATCCAAAAGTAGGAATAATATTTAAGATCAACGAGTCAAAATACCATCGGGCACCAATTTTTGGCCTTCTCACCAGTAGATCTATAATTGGCCTTTGGCATAAAAGTATTCAGTACATCCAAAACTTCACATTTCTGAGATTTCAATGACTTAAAATACCCACAGGAGCCAATTTTTAGCTCTCTTGCACTGGCACTAAATTTGACTGAATCTCAAAGGACCTCGAGATCCGAAATTTTGTAACGTTTCCGACATCTACGAAACCTTCTAGAGTTCTAGAAAGGGTCTAAGAGTTGCCATTCACACTAAGCCACTGCTTCTATAATAACACTGAGTCGTGTATGAGAGTTATTAAAGCTTGCAGTGATTCATTTAGCACTGACATCTACCAACATACCCGTACCCCAAACACCACCAGACACCAATATTTACGTTTTCAGTACTCGTAGACCACGCTTGACCTCTACTTGACCGCCGTTTGATCCTGAAAGACACGTTGGAGGTGAAATGCCGGATTTTTTCTGATATCTACGAGCTTAATTACCCGTAGTTACAAATATTCAGAGCTCTCCCATTTCTGCATCACAGTTAGAATGAACGTTTTCCCTTGGCGGTCAATCACGCACTCACAATCGTCTATGTACACTGAAAGAACAATTCATTTTATACACATGCCTGATAACTTGTATAGCTTGTGACTATGTACAGTCGCTCAAAAAAGTATCCGAACGCTATGGTTGATTACAGAATTCAGAAAAAATGTCTGGCAACGATTTTTTTTCAGAAATTAGTGATCTGGTAAACTTCGTGTCACGTGACACGAAGGTTGCCAGATCACATCCCTACTTTTGGTAGGTGTCACGTGACACGAAGGTTACCAGATCACTAATTTCTAAAAAAAACGTTGCCAGATATTTTTTTCTGAATTTTGTAATCAACCATAGCGTTCGGATACTTTTTTGAGCAACTGTACTACTGTAATAAACCTTTCGCCGTCACAATAGCAGCAATACGTCATGGCATGGAATCTACCAGGTGTTGGTAACGTTCAGTGTTTTATTGCGGCTCATGATTCCAGGAGAGCTGTCCGTAGCACAGGAAATTGTCGATGATGGGTTTTGGGCTCCAATGCATCACTCCATTTCGTCTCACAGAAGCTCAATAGGGTTCAAATCCAAAGAGTGAGTGAGGCTGTGAACTGATTGGAATGCTCCTTCAACGAGTCCTTCGCCAAACCAGAGTGATGAGATAGAACATTGTTTTTGTGGAAAGAAGGCATCGTGCTGTGGGAAAGGTATAGTCACGAATGGGGTTACGTGGTCGACGTACAGTCGCTCAAAAAAGTGACATGAAGGTTGCCAGTCACTAATCTCTAAAAAATTCGTTGCCATATATTTTTTCTGAATTCTGCAATCAACCGTAGCGTTCGGATACTTTTTTGAGCTACTGTACTTCAACTTAGCTTTGTGTGGTGATAAACTAAAGGATCTAGTCCGATACATAAAACTTTTTATGCATTTGCCCTAAATCCTTTAGTGCAAATACATAAAAATTTTATGTAGATAAATGAAAATGTATAATAGACGGATAAGTTACCCGAAATATCTTCTGTTACTTGTAGTAACAGGATTTGTTACAAAAGTGTTGTCAAGGTAAAGGTTTTACCCATTAATCCGGGTATTTTCACCCTCATAGTATTTAAAGTGACATTTCATTTAAGAGGCGTTTTGTGCAGTTCTTACAGAAAACGAAAATAAAATATGTGGTGCCAAAATTAGCTAACAATTAAAGATCAGTTGTGATTCAAAAATGGTGCGTAATTTCAACTGTCTTTCGATTAAATCGGTTCAAAATTACACCATTTTATGCCTGCGGTTTTCAGGAATAGGACACACTGAATTGCTGTTGAAATTGCTGGATGCTACGAAGATCTCATCAGAAAGAGGAGGAGAACAATTTTTTCTTAACCCTTGTTCCGGGCACGTGTGACAGTAGGGACGTTTCAAGAGAAGGGACCAGAAGGGTCATTTTATTTGGCCTCAGACTCAGAAGGAAGCTTTAAATTTAGACACTTGTGAATTTCATTTGATGTTAAAGTTTGGTTGGGTTGTTTTTTCTCTTAGTGGCACTTTTTTTTTGCACACAATGAGCTAAATTGCCAGGTGAAATTCCCCGCCCTTCCCACGGTCAGTAGGGGACACCGATGGGCTTGGAAAGGCCGCCGTCCGTCGGATGGCACGTTAAGCCGTGGCCCCGTGTGCGGGAGAGTCCTACCCTGTGCACGTTAAATAACACGCTGGATGGCCTTGACGGCAGGCTACCATCTGTCTCCCAACAGCTGTTCCAGTGGGTCCCCTCCCCCAACCTTCTCTGAGCCTTCGGGGAGCCTCTGTGACCTGGCCATTTAGCCCATGGTGTGCAAAAAAGTGCCGCTCAGAGGTAAAACAACCCAACCCAAGCCAGGTGACAAGTAATAAAGACCCAGAGAATGTTGTGGGGGGGGGGGGGAGGAAGGAGACTCACTCTACAGCTCTTAGGAGACAAATAGGAAACTCCCGTCAAGGCCATTCAGCATGTTCTTCAGCGAGCACAGGGTACAGCTGTGCTGCATACGGAACCATGGCTTTATGTCCCATGAGACGCAGGGCGGCCTTTTCCAAGCCCATCGATGTTCCCCTTCCAAACAAGAGCAGTGTTTTTTTTAATTTAGCGGAGAAAATTTGCACTCTGGCCCAGATGGGATTCGAACCTGAAAACTACAGATTTCGAGTCTGCCGCAATACCGACTGAGCCAACCCCCTCTCCTTTGATATTAGATTCAAGAGTAAAATATGTCATTTTGTAAAAGATATTATATTTAATTGACGAGCATCGGATAAGGCATAGATGTTTGTTTTCTGGTGTTGTCTTTCTGCTGAGGTGTCGCGTTACTCACAGATCTTCTCTAAACAAGCAAATGTCGGATCTCTGCTTATCTAAGAGGTACATTTCTATATAGATTTTATGAAATCAGAATAAAAATCTTTGGTAAGTATTAACGACAATCAGTTTTTACATTGCCCAGGGGCCTCAAATTTCGGAAGTTCCCGGACATCACTATACCTGTGAGAGGGCTTACAAGCAGAGTGAAAACAAACAAGCAGAGTGAAAACGTTTTTGTGACTACGAACTAATGTGGAAATATTTGGGAGTATAATATTAGTAGAGGTAGCGTTGTAGGTCTTGAAGCAGTTGGGTTGGGTTGCTTTACCTCTGAGCGGCACTTTTTTGCACACCATGGGCTAAATGGCCAGGTCACAGAGACCCCGAAGGCTCAGAGAAGTTTGGGCGAGGGGACCCACTGGAACAGCTGTTGGGAGACAGATGGTAGCCTCCCGTCAAGGCCATCCAGTGTGCTCTTTAGCGTGAACAGGGTATGGCTCTCCCGCACACGGGGCCACGGCTTAACGTCCCATCCGACGGACGGCGGCCTTTCTAAGCCCATTGGTGTCCCCTACTGACCGTAGGCAGGGCGGGGAATTTTTGGGAGATAAATCTCAACGCTGACCCAGCTGGGACTCGAACCTGGGAACCTTGAAGCAGTAGAGTTTTCTCTAGCAGATAGACTTTACAGTGGTGCATCTTTACAGGCATAGGAGTATAAAAGGCTGAGCATCATCTATCTTCTCTCTGAAATTCTTTTAGTGGATGATTTTAGCTTCGTATTTTTGTTCATAATTTAAAAAAATTAACCGCTGGCCTAGTGTGCTTGGTTACGGATCAAAGAGACTTGGATTCGAACTCCAGGATAAGGAATGGATGTTTCATTTTATATATTGTCTTTCTGCTGAGGTCTTGTTATCTTCACAGACTTTCTCTGTGACGTATTATACTAACAGATACTTATGGCTTAGTTCAGAATACGTAGCTTAGATTCCAAACGAGTTTTTTGCTGTATTAATTCTTTTCATTTACGGACAGGCAGAAAATTTTTCTACTGAAAATCATTAAATCTGAGGATTTGATTAAATTTAGAAAGATTTAGATTCATTTTATGTCATACTGTTAGTGGGTTGGGTTGTTTTACCTCTGAGCGGCACTTTTTTGCACACCATGGGCTAAATGGCCAGGTCACATGGACCCCGAAAGCTCAGAGAAGGTTGGGGGAGGGGACCCACTGGAACAGCTGTTGGGAGACAGATGGTAGCCTCCCGTCAAGGCCATCCAGTGTGTTCTTTAACGTGCACAGGGTATGGCTCTCCCGCACACGGGGCCACGGCTTAACGTCCCATCCGACGGACGGCGGCCTTTCCAAGCCCATCGGTGTCCCCTACTGACCGTGGGCAGGGCGGGGAATATTGCGGAGATAAATCTCAACACTGACCCAGCTGGGACTCGAACCTGGGAACTACAGATTACGAGCCTGGCGCGCTACCGACTGAGCCACCCCCGCCCCTACTGTTAGTGTGTTTTTTATATTTGGATGGCAATGTAATATAAAACAAGCAGGAGATTTTGCTTTCCCTGAAATCAAATGCATTTAGTTCTTAATCTAATTCCAGGAAAATGAGGCATACATCTGATAACACTGGTTAATGTTACACTGGTATACAATAAAATATGTCTTGTGAGGTTTCTTAAAATAATTAAGTATATTCTTTCAAAGGTTTAATTAATGTTTTAGGAAATTTACTGTGTAGGGTCACTGCAGACTCCCTCGAACAGGTCACCGGCTTTTTTTTTTTATGAAAATCTTAAGGATATTGTTACACGAATTTTTCTCTAAAAGATGAGAAAACTGTTTGCTAAATATATTTCATGAGAAAAGGGCTTGCTTTGAGTGATTTCTCTAGGCGTCAAAATGCCTTGCTGATGAGCAAATATTATCAGCAATGGATGAAAATCATTGCTAATATTTGTTGCTGAGTATGATGAAATGTGCATCATTTCCAAGAAAATATTTTGAGAAAATCGATGTTATATAATAAACCCAAGAGCTTAAAGTCGCTTTTGAGATGTTCTTATAAAATAAATACTCCCTCAAGCAGCTGCTTGCCACAGAGGTCTGACAGGAGCCTGTCAGTTTATATGCCATAGTAGAAGGTCTGAGAGGATGGCAGGACCTCAGCAGAAAAACGACACATACATCCATGCCTTTACCCGGGGCTCGAACCCAGGTCCCTTAGATTTACAGCCAAGCGCGCTAACCACTCGGCCACGGGATATACAAAATGACATCTTTTACTCTTGAATCTAATATCAAACGAGAGGGGGTTGGCTCAGTCGGTATTGCGGCAGACTCGAAATCTGTAGTTTCCAGGTTCGAATCCCATCTTGGCCAGAGTTGTGAATTTTCTATACCAAAAGATTAAAAATGTTCTTCACTAAATGCCCATTCCTGGACTAATAGTTAGCGTACCTGATTCTTAAACCTGCGGGCATGTCTCTATGTATATCTTCTTCTCCTTTAAAAAAAAGAGAGAAAAAAAAAGTAAAAAGTGTATTGGCCTCATTGTCAGGGCGACAAAATCCCTCGGCTGGTTAATGACAATATGGGTATTCGAGTATAGTAAAACTTCGATTAATCTTCCTGTATATGACTCAGATGCCGTCCCATGGCCGAGTGGTTAGCGTGCTTGGCTACTGATCTAAGAGCCCGGGTAAGGCATGGATGTATGTGTCGTTTTTCTGCTGATGTCCTGCCATCCTCACAGACCTTCTACTATGGTATATAAACTGACAGGCTCCTGTCAGACCTCTGTGGCAAGCAGCTGCTTGAGGGGGTATTTTTTTTTTATTTGACTCAGATACGTCGAAATGTCAGATATTTGAGCAAAAACGTGAATAGTTAAGAAAGGCTGGAAAAATAATTGAAACACAGCTCAGTTATGAAAAATAAAGGAAATAGATACAAAATACATGTTTTTAAGGCATAATGATAAATATGAAATTATATCGAGAGAATTACAACGCACAGTGAATAGCTGTCGAGAGAGTTAACATCATCTCAACCAGGGATGACTCGACCATTAGGTCTGGAACAGTGCACAACCAAAAATAATTATACACAAAAAAAAAAAACGAATTTTGAATTTTGTATTCATAATTTGTCATATCTAAATCAGCAGAATATCATTCTTATATTCGTTTTATAATCATTATTTGCGGTGTTATGTAGACAATCACAGCATTGACTTTGCGAATTAAGGCTATTTCGGAGCTTTTGTATTGTCAATGCGAATTTTAACATTATGGCCAGCGTCGGGAATTTCAGTATTATCTAATACAGCGATGACGTAAATGTGCCGAAATACAATAGCGTTAAACTGTAGAAGTAGTAGCAGCAGTGGGGCTGGGGTGGCTCAGTCGGTAGCGCGCCAGGCTCGTAATCAGTAGTTCCCAGGTTCGAGTCCCAGCTGGGTCAGCGTTGAGATTTATCTCCGCAAAATTCCCCGCCTTGCCCACGGTCAGTAGGGCTATTTCGGAGCTTTTGTATTGTCAATGCGAATTTTAACATTATGGCCAGCGTCGGGAATTTCAGTATTATCTAATACAGCGATGACGTAAATGTGCCGAAATACAATAGCGTTAAACTGTAGAAGTAGTAGCAGCAGTGGGGCTGGGGTGGCTCAGTCGGTAGCGCGCCAGGCTCGTAATCAGTAGTTCCCAGGTTCGAGTCCCAGCTGGGTCAGCGTTGAGATTTATCTCCGCAAAATTCCCCGCCTTGCCCACGGTCAGTAGGGGACACCGATGAGCTTGGAAAGGCCGCCGTCCGTCGGATGGAACGTTAAGCCGTGGCCCCGTGTGCGGGAGAGCCATACCCTGTGCACGTTAAAGAGCACGCTGGATGGCTTTGACGGGAGGCTACCATCCCAACAGCTGTTCCAGTGGGTCCCCTCCCCCAACCTTCTCTGAGCCTTTGGGGTCCATGTGACCTGGCCATTTAGCCCATGGTGTGCAAAAAAGTGCCGCTCAGAGGTAAAACAACCCAACACAACCCTAGTAGCAGCAGTACGTTACAGCTTACTGGGAGGTCCGATTTTCAGTCTTTCCCAAATTGTACAATTTATTTATTTATTTATTCAACGTTACAGATATTTGAGAGGTCCTTATGCAGGCTTTCTCATTATACATTTTTTAAAAATAATTAACTATAATACTTTTTTAGGTAATTTTCATTTTACTCTTTTTGTTTATTTACTTATTTATTTATTTTTTTTTTAGATTCTGTTCCATAAATCTGTAGAGATTAGAAATTCAAATAAAATTTTATAAATTTTAATTTTAGAATCAAAATCTTTCTGGTTCAAAATTAAACCAGTTCTAATCTCCTGAAACCCATGTTCCTTTAGTGATTTAAAGAATTTTTTCCTTTGAGTTGTGTTGTTTATACAGTTAATTAAAATATGATTAATTGTTTCGGGTACGTTACAATTTTTGCAGTTTGGAGAGTTTGAACGTTTAAGATAAAATTTTGTTTGATTTAGAATTGCTGTATTTGTTCTAAGTCTATAGAGGGTATTTAATTGTCTTCTTGTAAACGGTAGATTTTGAATATAATTAATATTTTTTGAAAGAATGTATCTAAAGTTGTTATTTTTTAATGATTCTTCAATTTGAAAGAATTGTTCGGTCAATTTAAATTCTATTTTTTTAATATCTTTTTTATAGTGTTATAAAAATTGAAGCAGTTGCTAATTTTGTTAAGTTTATGAGCATTTTTTGCTAATCCATCAACAAATTCATTTTCAATGAACCCTATATGACTAGGGATCCATTGAATTGTAATTTGGTTATTTTTGAATTGTTTGTTAAATGTATTAAGTGTTAATAGTTTGTAAATGTATATATTATAGTCTGATTGGTATAATTCTTGTTGTAATGTTTGTATGGCTCCTTTAGAGTCCACGAAAACTGCAATTTTACAATTATTTAAGTTATTTAAAATCCAATTAAATGTTTCTATTATTGCTATTAATTCTGCATGTATTATTGAAGTATTTTCCCCCAGTGGCCCGAGACACCTGACTGGTTGATTCTATCAGTCCAACCAATAGTCGTAGGTCTTGTTACTTAGTGAATATCATCATTCGACTGTGGCAAGCTGAACAAGCATAAACTTTTCTGACAAGATGCATTTGAACTGGATTGGCAACTTTTTATTTTGCCATTGAAGGATACTTATTTATGAAGAATTTAAGAACAACATTAGATGTGAAACTATAAAATGTGTTGAACATATTGTTTACAAGAAAATGCTAAAATTGCATTTTAACGTAACGTCATGTTAGCGATGGATAGCCGAATTGACACAAAAAAACGCGGCTTTTGATTTCCAACTTGCGGGTCTCCGGTTCGATCACAGCCGATGTCTTCTTTTTTTTCAATCATTTTTTATAATTCATTTTATTGCCATTCGTTTTTTTTAATTCGTTGTAAATTAACTAATCCATCAAAAATTTTAGTCAGGAGCCGTCACTGATCTTAACATTGTGAAGAAACTGATACAAAGAAGCGTAATATAATACGACTTATTTTAATCAAAGGTTCTATCTCCGCAAAATTCCCCGCCCTGCCCACGGTCAGTAGGGGACACCGATGGTCTTGGAAAGGCCGCCGTCCGTCGGATGGGACGTTAAGCCGTGGCTCCGTGTGCGGGAGAGCCATACCCTATGCACGTTAAAGAACATGCTGGATGGCATTGACGGGAGACTACCATCTGTCTCCCAACAGCTGTTCCAGTGGGTCCCCTTCCCAAACCTTCTCTTAATCTTCGGGGGTCCATGTGACATGGCCATTTAGCACATGGTGTACAAAAGAGGTAAAACAACCCAACCCAATCAAAGGTTCTCATTTTATAAAACACTGATTTCAGCTGTAAATATTCAGAAAACTTTTCTGTCCATGATGAAAGCTTTTAAAAAACGTGTTTGGGTACATGAAGGAAAAAGGAGGAGGGTACGATTACGAAAGTAAATACATTTTTTTAAATTTTACTAAATAATGTTAAAATTGGAAAGAAGTTTTACACTATCTTGAAGTGTGTATGTGTGTGTGGGGGGGGGGGGGGTGTTAGGAAGCATAGCTCTATCATTGTGTGGTACCTGTACAAAATTCGACGCTCAACAGACCCAGTTAAAACAATAATCGGATAATCGAGGTCGCACTCTTTGTCAATAACCTGTATCTCCTAAGAAACGTTTCTGGCTATCCCCTGTGAAGTTGGTACATGATTCGTCGGACCAACTAGCCGTTTCCAGTCTTCCACAGTCCGTTGGTGACGTTCCTTCACCACGGCAGCCTCACAGCCCAGTGACGTGTTGTTAACAAGGATACTTGATGTGGTTGTTGGCTGACGTAGCTCAGTGGTGTCATCGTACATTGAATGATCTTTGTACAAACCTTCATAGCTGCATTGTCATCGGAAGTCGACATTTTCATCTGCACTGTGGCCCTCCATTCCGGTGCTATGATGTGGGAGGGCAGCATTCACCTTGAAGATCAATGGCCCAGTTACGGTCACATTTTTCCTGGTGGCGTCAGGTTTTGCCAATTTTGATATAGTCCTGGTGCGCATGCGATGGTCACACACAGAAATTGCAGACGTTCTTCAGCCGTGTTATAGAGTACCCCTTCTCCCTCGCAGCAACTATCTGCCCACGATCAAAATCGCTCAGGTCGCCATGTTTACCCATCATAACAGTCGAAGATACGCTATACAACAGGTAGGTATCTGACCTAATTATAGCCTGCGATGGGTTTCGGCTGGCCTCATTATTGTGGCGGGGTAGATCAGATTTACGGATGGATGCGATGTGTACAATAAATCGTGCTTTCAGTGTATATATCATGAAATACTGTTGCCGGATGCTGCCGCTAGGGGCTGACAATTCCACAAGAGTACTGTGCTGTGACACCATAATCAACTCTTTCTATCTCATAGTTAGGAAACTATAAATCATTTAGATCGGAGAATTTTTGGGAACATCCTTTATGATACGATAATTGGACCTACACTACAACTTCCTGCTACTTACTTAAGAAAATAAACTCATATCGCATGTGTACAATATAGCAATCTCGTTTTCAAAGTGAATGGAGTTTTTCGTTTACTTACTTTTGCACTCTTTAAAAGTTTTTATTCGAACTAATGGATGGTTGGAAAAATGCAAATTGGAATATTTCGTTAGTACTTATAGAGCATAAAAAGTATTTGTCTTTTATTCCTTAAAATTAAAAAAATTCTTTTCTGATAAACCTCAGAGAAAAAGAGGCAGATTGTTGCAGTCTGTGGAATATCTTTTGACACTCTACTACAGTCAATATATTTAAAATTTCATTTGATGTAGACACCACCAGAAAAACGGTGGCATCTACGTCATTTGCTATATTAAATTTCGACAATAAATAAATCATCTGCAATATTCGATAAATTTCGCCATTTCGTATTTAATGCCCACGAACGATGTAAATAGAAAGCATCTAAGTATCTGAATAATGCGAATTGTATTTCATTAGTACGAATCCAACTAAAAAAAGAATTTTCCAATTATACATTGGCGGAAATTGAAAAAAGAAAACCATTAACAATTGAAGCATAATCTATGAGATTAATTTAGTAGAAACAACTTGTTGAGAAATGATAGTGATCACATGTGTGAAGTGATTCAATATTTATTTTAATGAGTATTACATTTTACAGATGGCACATTTTAATAAGGTGTTGAATTCCCTCGAGCAGCAATACAAGCTTCCAATCTGGCATGCAAATCGGTCGTACAAATGCTGGATATCACGCTGGGGGATACCATTCCACACGCTTTGAACTTGGACGCGTAATTCAGCGATTCGTTGCTTGCCGCGGTCCGCGGAAGAGTCTTTGTTCCATCCAGTTCCAGACATGCTCGATTGGTGACCAGTCCGGAGAGCATACTGGCCAAGGGAGTTGGTGCACTGCCTGAAGAGCATGTTGAGTTGCCCAGGTGGAGTGTGGGTGGGCGTTATCCTGCTGGAATATCGCATTTGGGATTACACTCAAATATGGCAGCACGACCGGCTATACGATGTCGCTGATGTACGTATTGCTATTCAGTGTACCCTGTACAAACACCAGACACGTACGAGAGTGATAGTTAATCGCTCCCCACACCATGATGCCCGGCGTGGGCCCTGTGTGTCGCTGGCGGATGCACGATGGAAGAAGCCACTTACTTTGTCTCCTTCGGACGCGTAAACTATCATCAGACGCTCCTAAGCAGAATCGGCTTTCATCACTGAATCCCACAGACTGCCATTCTTCCCTCCAATGAACTCGTTCTTGACACCACTGCAAACTGCTTCACAGTGACGAGGTGACGGTGGTAACCATGCTAGTGGAAGTCGTGCCCGGACACCTGCTTCCAAACGATGATTGCATATCGTTTTTGTAGACACTCTTGGTACGACAGATAATCGAATTTGTGACCCCATAGCCGTCCGCTCTGCCACCGCCGCCCTCAGATATGCCGATCCTCTCGTGCGTCCGTAACTCTGTGTTGCCCGGAACCACGTCTGCGAGTGTGCGAATGCTCTTCTGACCATCGATGCCACCATCGTACCACTCCCGATACCTCTCGTCTAACGCCTTGAGCAATTTGACGAAAAGACCAATCTGCTTCCCGAAGACCCACTATACGACCTCGCTAAAACTCCGCTAACTAAACAAACTGTTGTGCGCCTGCATCGTCCAGGCATGGTAGCTTCTTCAAAGAGAACTCAACAACACGGCACAAGACGAATAACTTCTTTCATCTCACCTTAGTCCTTAAATACACAGTGCGTACCTTTGCAAGTTGTCGTCCTCAGTGACGTCATTATTTCACCCAATGATATTGTATCCTTTTTTTGAAAACGAGATAAAAAAATGTTATGCTACTAATATAATTATTCTCTTAACAATTTTTACTTTTGAAACAAGCCGCATACCGAATGCATTTTACAACTTCAGTTCTTTCTACATGTTACGAGGATAGGCAAGTTTCCTCAATGAATATGATGTACTCGAGGTCAATGCTTTCCAATCGGTGTGCACCGCAATATTTATGCTTACGCAAAAGTTTCATCACCCTGTTCTATATCACTGAATTATCCCTATATATTTTAGCTGGTCGTCTACATCAAGTGAATATAAAATAATAGCTTATTATATTAATTAATGAAATTAAAAAAAAAACTTAAATGTGATGTCTCTATCCGCTCGATTTCAGTTTATATATTACATTGGGCAAGTAATTTATTCGATACTTCAAGTAGTTTATCGATACCTTGATGAGTAATGTCTTTTCTCCACAATCTTAAAGACGTTTTTGTTTCCAATGTAATTAAAGCATTTTACACAGATTTCGAACCCGACCTTCGGAATGTAGGAAAAGCATTAAGGAAACTTCGTCGTGACTAAAGAGTTCACCTTTCAAACCGAATTCCTTCGTGACTAAAGAGTTCACCTTTCAAACCGGATTCTTTCGTGACTAAAGAGTTCACCTTTCAAGGCGAATTCCTTCGTGACTAAAGAGTACTACCGTATTTCTTCGATTCTACGACGCCATCGATTGTAAGACACACCTTAATTTCAATACCACCACCAGAAAAAAGCTTTGATTCTAAGAAAAAAAATAATGAAACGCTAAAATATATCTAACAAATAATTTTATTAAAATAGAATTAAATTTACTAACAACAATAGTACCTATTTATCAGTAGGTATGTTATTCATCACTTCTTTCTGAATCAACATCAGAGTCTGATTCTTCTGAGCCATCATTATCTGCATCTGAATCAATATCAGAGTCTACTTCACATTCAGAGTCTGATTCTTCTGAGCAGTTTTTATCTTCATTATCCCATAATATATCGTCTTCTGAGCCATCGAGAGCGTTGGTGATGCAACACTTTTTAAATGAGTGCTGCACTATTCTTTCTGGATTAGCTTCCAAGCAGTTGATACCCATCCCCCCAAATTTTGACCTTAATTTTTCCGGAACGTGGCAGAGAAAGGTTGTCAGTCAACTGCCAGGTTCCAAGCTCATTATAATTCACTCACAGAGCTCCACTATAATGAAATAAAGGTGGCTTCACGTTTGGAAAGCGCGGAAAATACCCACGCCACTTTATTCTCCAATGGAATTGGAGAATGCTATAACGGTTAAACTTGGAGGTGGGGTTTCCGCGTAAAAACAAAACGTGTGCTGCCGTGCTGCCCTGTGCAAAGCGTGGAAAAATTAAAAAACAACTGCGATTCTAAGACGCACCCCGTTTTTAGAGACGTTTATATGGGAAAAAAAGTGCTTATTAGAATCGAAGAAATACGGTATATACAGCTTCAAACCGAAACAAATAAACAGAAATATATATTCGATTTCAAGCCAAGGTAACTGTTTCTTAAACGTCGCATACTTCAATACGGGTGAAAGAATTTCATCCATTTCGCTATCTAGGGCAAAAATCTTTCATCGGCTTGAAATGGTGTGTAAGGGAAGGACGAAGTATTCGTGACTTTTATCAGCTCTCCTGCCTAGGGAAGTGTCAATGATATTGTGAAATATTATCAAATGAAGCTCCTTCCCTTGAGCTTAGCTCCGCCCATTCCACCTCGCACAGATTTAGAGAATTTTGATTGGAGAGATGAGAAAGCCGGCAACGGACGTCTCAGAAAACTAACGTTGAGCATAGCTACACCGAGAGAGAGAAGATCCTTCATTGCACTTCTCTAACCAGAGCATCCACATTTCCCACATACAAAGTCTATCGTTGAGCAGATTTGTAAAGACCTACCTGGTATAGTGGTTAGCGTATTCGACTGCTAAGACCAGCGGGCCATGTCCTTGTGGAAGAGTTTGTATGAGAAACCACGACAAGCCTAATATGGCCTTCTAGGCTATCTCTGTCCTTTGTGAAGAGAAGTAGATTTTCTCTCTGCATTCCGGAGTTTTCAATAACGTTATCGGATCAAGGACATCTAAAATCAGAAACCCAACGAAAACGAAAATTTCGTGCTTTGGATCAGTAGCAGCTTTCAAAGTTTTGTTGGAGAGTGGAACTTCACGTCTCCAGGTACGAGAAAATAACTTTATATATGAAATATCTGGAATTCCGACGCTCCCTGCAGCAGAGTTGGGAGAAAAAAATTCCTCGTATGGTAAAAAAGCAAATGTTTAAAAACATTTTTCATCTACTTCGAAAAAACAATGAAAAAAACATTTCTTATAGAAATATTTTGTAAGAAAGTAGCTATCGGTATAGAACGTTATCGAAAGTAGTTATTCTATATACATCGGGATCACATGGTGAGAGCGCTTTACATATCATGACAACATTGCAGAGAGGTTATGTTAGAAAAGTACGCACTCAATTAATCAACATCCTGAAGTTAACAAGCAGTGGATAAAAAATACACGTGATGCCTGAACCAGTCACACAGCTTTAAGTTTACAAAGTATTGGGATAGTATCTGAAGGTATATTCATTTTCAATCTAGGTAAACTGGAGCGTTTGATTTCTAAAACAACTGCGAATTTTAATTGGAGCTGAACTAATAAGGAACTAGTATACTGCTTATCTGTAAAGAGCTACAAAACCCGACAGCTACTTAAGGCGAGATAAGACTATGACTTGGAATCAATATACACTTTAAATCCGAAAAACAGAACCTTATATTTCAATAGTGCATAGGATAAAACTGTTAACTAAAGATGATCCATTCGCTGTTAGTGGAAGAATATTTATATTACCACAGAACAAACATATACGGAAAATTTAAACATTTCCTTCGTTAAAAACTTTGTCAACAGTCTTTAGCTCGTTTTAAAAAAAATAAATGAAAAAATAAAGCTAATATTTTCATTTTTTTTTTCCGTCTGTAGATATTATTTCTTTTAGAGATAATTTGAAATTCATTTTTTGGTTGGATAGGTATTGATGGAATATTACGATTTGAATTTTCCCAATTTCCCAATAACTTTAATAGTATCCTCTAATGTAAAAATGAGGAAAATGTGTAAACGTTAAAAACAGATATTGCAAACAATCGGTTTATGCTAACCTTTCTAATTTAGGAGGTACTGTCGCTCAAAAAAGTATCCGAACACTACGGTTGATTACAAAATTCAGAAAAAATATCTGGCAACGATATTTTAGAAATTAGTGATCTGGCAGCCTTCGTGAAGGTTGCCAGTTCACTAATTTCTAAAATCACTAATTTCTAAAAAACCCATGGAGGTAGGGAGATAAGGAGACGCCCTAACGCGCATTCCCTGTGCAAGGAAAATGATGCTTAGGCAGCAGGGTGGTAGCCATATTGTTGCATTCAAAACAAACCGTCTGCCGCTGCAATCAAGCCTACTTTTCACGTGTTATACTCAGTTTTACTGTACGTTATATAGGGGAAGATCATTTTTTTACGATTAAGAGAAAGCCCATTTAAGCTATTTGGAATTTATATTGTTTTTTTCAGTGCAATGATTATTTCAATGCAGAATTACTGTATAGCAGAACTATTTATGTATTTCGTTGAATACGACAATAACAAACAATTACCAGATTTTGAAAGTTTATTTATACTGCACTGATAATAGCAGAAAACATTTTATGGATAAAACACTAAACATTATATGCAATAGCAGCATTTAAACTGCAAAAAAATCACATTTGTAAGATTCAGAAAATAGATGTTTTACGTTAAAAAAATTCTCATTCCTCAAAAATAAAAAAAATTTGCTTAACAAAACTAAATAAAGCCAATAGTATAAGAAGTAAAAAAAAAGAACTAAAAAAAAATATATTTATAGAAAAAAAAAAACGCCCCAGATGGTGGCTCGAATCCACCAGCTCTATGTTTGTACCCTCAGCTTCACATCTCTCCCCCATCTCATGCTCATTCTCCTCCCTCAACCAGAGTTAACAATCAATACAAAATACACAATTATTACAATCTCTCAAAAAAAAAAATCTCATAAGGATTGAAATACATCCTTCCTCAGCCACAAAGGAAAATTTCAAAATAATATCTGAAAAAAGTATATGAAAAAAAAAGCAACTAAAAATTATACTAAGCAAAAATAATAAAAAATTAAAAAAATATAAGAAAAAGAAAAAAAATATATCCACAGGGTGAAGGGATATATCCATTTAAAAAAAAAGGCAACGTTCCAGACAGTGGGTTGAACCCGATATCTCAGTGCCTGACTCCTCAGTCTCTCATACCTATCTTCATGTACGCCTAACCTATTCCTCAACCAAAGTAAAAATAAAATAATTACAAGCAATAAACTCGCTCTATTTGAGATCCATACAGAATTAAATAAATTCAGTATTCACCTTAAAAGGGACAATTAGTACCCTATCAGAAGAATTAACGAAAAGGAGAAAAGCATTACACTCTCCTCTCCTCTTTTAACTAAAATTATTTAAACAATTTGAAAATTTTTCACCCTAACTAATGATCCCTTCACTCACCTATGACAATTTACACCATATACGTTAAATTAATCTAAAAAGAAATTCAAAAATATAAGACTCCAATCCAAGAAAAAAAGGGGGCATTTAAACAAAACTCTTAAATGCTATCCAAATTTAAAAAAAAGAAAGATTATATTTCTCACCTTATGAAAATACTTTATTGTAATTTACTTTTCCCTTCTTACACTGAACTTATTAAATCATGAAGAGAGAGGAATTTAAACACTGAAACATTTAAACAAAATAATATCTAATACTTCCACCTAAAATAAAATAAAAAACAAAAGAGAAACTCCTTGATATTTTAATCACCTCTATTTAAAAGTATGTAAATTTATCATTCATTAAATAGAATACACACTAATATTCAATTACAGTCAACAAAATTTTTTAACTGAGAAAGCCTGCAGAAGAAATTCTCAAATAAGTGTAACGTAAAATCAATCAATCAATCAATCAATATAAGAAGTACATCTTCACATTTATCACTGAGTACAATCCGAAGAATATAAAAAAAAATCTGGTGAAGAATCAAGGTTTGTAACTCGAAATAAAACCTATTTCATAGCGGCGTAATTTCAACACGAAGTTGCTTGTATCATTATATATTTATTTAAACTTTTATAAAAATGACAAACTTACAGATGAAAGGTAATTCCTGGTATCGTTTTTGAAGAGCGATTCGTGCAGCCGTAAGCTGAACAGGCTGCCATAATACAAATGTCGAAAAAAATTAAATTTTTATAGCGCAACACTTCGTTACTCACCTATACTACTGATCAATGTTTTGAATAGAACAACATGGCTGCCGCGCAGTCGCCGAAGCATCATTTTCAAGTGCTTAGGGATACTCCTCTTATCTTCCTACCTCCATGAAAAAACCTTCGTGAAGGTTGCCAGATCATTAATTTCTAAAAAATCGTTGCCAGATATTTTTTCTGAATTTTGTAATCAACCGTAGTGTTCGGATACTTTTTTGAGCGACATTACAGTGTGATGGCCAAGAGATTTACATTTACAGCAATGATTAGCCATACTACAAGCAAAATAAATATTTTCCCTTACCCTCAGGGGGAAGTGGTGAAATGAAATTTTTTTTTCTTAAGAGATAAATGAAAATTTCTTTTCGTGTTTTGCAGGTACCAATGAAATATTACTATTTACATATTCCCAATCATCCATTAGTACGGATTTACACTGTTAGAGGGTGCTAAATGACGAGAATATTCTATCGCTCTGTAACAGTGGAAACATTTGTAATATGCCAAGTTTCAACTGAATGTTGCAAATGGTCTATTTATGCTAGATGGGGCGGGGGTGGCTCAGTCGGTAGCGCGCCAGGCTCGTAATCTGTAGTTCCCAGGTTCGAGTCCCAGCTGGGTCAGCGTTGAGATTTATCTCCGCGAAATTCCCTGCCCTGCCCACGGTCAGTAGGGGACACCGGTGGGCTTGGAAAGGCCGCCGTCCGTCGGATGGGACGTTAGGCCGTGGCGCCGTGTGCGGGAGAGACATACCCTATGCACGTTAAAGAACACGCTGGATGCCTTGACGGGAGAGTACCATCTGTCTCCCAACAGCTGTTCCAGTGGGTCCCTTCCTCAAATCTTCTCTCAGTCTTCGGGGGTCCATGTGACCTGGCCATTTAGCCCATGGTGTACAAAAAAGTGCCGCTCAGAGGTAAAACAACCCAACCCAACTTATGCTAGATAGTTGAAATTTTGGTGGTAAAATGTGATGTTCAAAAAGTTTACATTGACTGTGATGATTTCCCACCCTTACTCTTATGGGAAGGGGAAAGCAACTTTTTTGTTTTAAGAAATCAATGATTCTTTTTTAGTTTTATGGGTACTAATAAAAAAATTGCTATTTGCATTTTCCTAATCATCTATTATTTTCGATATACACTGTTACAGGGTGTTGAAGACGTAAAATATAAAATAATCAAATGATCATTTTATTTAAAAACTAGCATCCCATATTCGTCAGATCCGATGTGTTATCCTTCTAGTTGTCAGCTAGTCACTTGAAGTAGCTTATAATCCCAAAGTTGCAAGCTATCATTTTGTCACATAACTGGTTACGTCTGGCCCCAACGTTCCGAAGAACAATCATTTACACTTTTTACCTTTTTTATGTGGCGGGGGAAAAAGGCTAGAGAATTTGACCTCCATTTTATGACATTTTATTCCACAAACTTTCATGTGACTCATAACTCGTTACTCTTGGCATTAGTGTTCGGTAATATAGCAGAAGAATCGGCTATTTATTTTTTCCCTTTTTGATGATAAAAAAGGGGGTTATAATTTTTTAATCTGTCTGCGGTATAAGTTTTTATTTGACACATAACTCGGTAGAGAGCAGGGTGACTCAGTCGGTAACGCTCCAGGTTCTGCAGTCTGCAGTTCCCTGGTTCGAATCCCAGATGGGCCAGCTTTGAGATTTATCTTCGCAAAACACCCTGCCCACGGTCGGTAGGGGACACCGATGGGCTTGCAAAGACCGCCGTCCGTCGGATGGGACGTTAAACCGTGGCTCCTTGTGCGGGAGAGCCATACCCTGTGCCCGTTAAAGAACACATTGGATGGCCTTGACGGGAGGCTACCATCTGTCTCCCAACAGCTGTCCAGTCGGTCCCCTCCCTCAACCTTTCTGAGCTTTCGGGTCCTTGCGCGACTATTTAACCTATTGCGTGCAAAGAAGTTGCGCTCAGAGGTAAAACAACCCAACCCATAACTCGGTAAGCTCAGTCCTATAAAATAAAGGAAGACATAATGCAACAATAATTTACGCTTTTTCCCCTTTTTAAGGAGAAGGATCATAGAGGTAAGTGTTTTATGTAAGGGTAAGTTATTGTGGCGGAATGGTTATGCTCATGACTACTACTAAATCAAAGAGTTTGAGCCCCGGATTGTATCCTTTTTGTATCCTTTAATATTGTTTTTGTATCCTTTTTGTTTCCCGGATGAGGCATGGATGATTCTTTTCTCTACCTTTCTCCCAGATCTTCTCAGTGAAGTATTGTTATGAGCAGATCCCAATCTTTTCATAACTTAATAAAAACATTTCTCCAAAAGGTACAAATTTCGTCAGCGCGTCGTATGACCTTGGCGGGTCCGCTTCTGTGTCCAAGGAGAGGAAACCGCCAGAGCACAACAAATTTCTTGTCCCAAGAGGGGGCTTGAAACGGCCATAGATGTGCTCCACACCCCCACCAGTATGTCGTTAAGTGCAGCGTTCTATCAAAGAAACAATGTGAACAGGCCATAAAGCTGCAGACGAATCCGCACTTCAACGGAGCCCGCCGCTACAAGGAGCTATGGTCCTCGTCGCACGAATTCCCTGTGGGACGGTGCCTGTCGAAAAGCCTACCATTAGCACGGGAGAACAAGACACCTACCGCCCCCTGGGTCCAGGTATTTCCTTAATGGCTTCCCACACTGTTTCGGGGAACGACAAGACCAGGAAACAACAAAATTCATGAGAAGGAGCCACGATGCTTGCACCCCAGAATCGCAAGACAACTGGACCCGGGGCGACCAATGAAAGTAACGGAGGGCTAACAAAGGATCCGCCAAATTTCGATGCTTCGAGAGAACTTTTATCTCTCACTTTCGGAAAAAGAAAAAACTGGGTCAGTCGAGTACGAGAGAAAAGAAGGAAAAGTTGAGGGAGAAGGGCGTGTTCTGGTGCTGTCTTACTTCGAGGAGAACGCGCCTAGTCCTCTCCAAGAATGCTCGATTTGCCCTGATGTAAGAGAACAAGCCGCCCAGAGATGGTGATTGTGCGCGAGACAAGCTGTCAGCCTCGTAGAATCAATTTTTAAAAGAAGAGATTCTTTCCGTTGATCGGGAATGCGATCATCTGCTCCTGCCGACATATGCTCCCACTCCTTCAAGTGCCGTCGCGCAAAACCTTGATGGTACCGGCTGCGTTAGAGATTAAAGACGTGGTCATGGTCAAATGTTCTCCAGACTTTCACTCCCTGTTCGCGTGAGGACCACCAATTGCTATGGACAAAAACAATTGTGCCATGCCCTGTGCTTCCTGCTCCCGTGATGCTGAAAGTCGCCGAAAATAATAAGCGGTAGGGAATGACCCCTTGTTTTCTTGTGGTTAAGGAAGTCTCATAAACGCTTAAATCAATTCTGCGCATAAAAAAAAAACTAATAGACGGTAACAGCAAAAAACGAATAGGACTATAATCAGTCTTGGGCCTGATAGCAGCCTTAACAAAAATCTTTAATCAATGTTGTAAAATAGTTGTTCGAATTGTAAGAGTCAGCATGAACTCGAACTCAGGAGAGGAGAGTTTACCTATTGTTTTGAGATTTCCTCTTAAGTTGTAAATATTTCCAACTATTAAATTGTTTGTTTATAATATCAGAAGGAATCAACATTATTTGATGTTGCTGCTCTAATAACTTTGTTCAGATAGAAAGTAAATATCTACGGCCAATATATTTTCAGAAAAATAATGCAATGTACACTTAAAAAAATAAATATGCAAAAACGTATTTTAGAGGGAGAATAATTGTACAAACCCCCACTAACAGTATTACACTGACGGTGTCGCGTCAATTTATCGCTACTTCAGTTTATCGCAGAGTCAATCGCGACGTCAATTTATCCCAACATCAATTTACCATGACGTCACACTATTGGAACGTTAGAAATAGTGTTTTATTGACTTTCCACATCTGTACTCAGGCCAACTGTCTGGAGTCAATAATTCAATCTTAACTTTGAGACGGAGAATGTTTTTAATGATCACTCTTAACTTCAATATTTGTGTTGCTTAAATGGAAAGAAATGAGAAAATAAAAATATCTTTGAGAACTGTATACATATTATTATACTTTTATACATATTGTAATAAAGCAGGTCTCGCCTTCTTCAGTCTTTCTTTACGGTATATTATATTGAAAGATTCCTGTTAGATCTCTGTTGGGCTGTTTTACCTCTGAGCGGCACTTTTTTGCACACAATGGGCTAAATGGCCAGGTCACAAGGACACCGAAGGCGTGGCCAGTGGGTGAGGGGACCTACTGGAAAAGCTGTTGGGAGACAGATGGTAGCCTCCCGTCAAGGCCATCCAGCGTGTTCTTTAACCTCTGATACCTTCCTCTTTAAGATGTGCACAGGGTATGGCTCTTCCGTACACGATGTCACAGCTTAAGGTCCAATCCGACGGACGGCGGTCTTTCCAAGCCCATCGCTGTCCCCTACTGACCGTGGGCAGGGCGTTTTGCCGAGATAAATCTCGATGCTGACCCAGCTGAGACTCGAACCTGGGAACTGCAGATTACGAGTCTGGCGCGCTACCGACTGAGCCACCCCAGCCCCGTTAGACTTCTGTACAAGCAGCTGCTTGAGGGTTAATTTATTTCTTTTATTTAGATGTGTGCCCTTAATTAAGGGCACACATCTAAGTGAGGGCACACATCTAGGTAAAAGAAATAAATTAACCCTACAAATCTTCAATTAACAAGTTAACACTGCAATTCTTCAACTAACAAGTTAACCCTACAAATCTTCAACTAACAAGTTGAAGAATTGTAATTCAACTAACAAATCTTCAACTTGTTAGTTGAAGAATGTTATATGAGAACTCTCTCTTCGGTCTCAACAGGCGTTGTACTAAGATTTTAGAAAAACAAAAACAAGGTAGTGGATTTGCCTAAGTTAAGCAGCAGACACATAGTTGGGATTGGGGACCTGTACTATTTAAAAAGAAAGAATGGTAAAGTTAATGTGAATCGAGTAAGTGATTTCATCTTGGATATGCTTTACCATTTAGAGCACGCAGAAACCTGATATTTAAAACTTTTTTTATCATTATTTTTGTTAGCCTTTTTTCTCTTTTTAAATTGTGCTCTACAGCTATTTTCCATATTTCGGCATTCACTATAGCTATTTTCCATATTAGACTTATTCTTAAAACAGGAATGCTCTGCAATTTCATGATAAATTAGGGAAATTATACAATAGGAAATTTTCGTGAAAATGACATGGGTCTACAATCTATTGCTCATAGAGTAACGTGGTCCATGTATGCAGGGCCATCGCTAGATTTATAAGCCGCACTTGAACAGAAATATATTGTCGTTGTTTTTAAGAGATTAGATTGATTGATTTGACGTGTTTCAACGTAAGTCTATAATCAAACAATAACTACTTGTAGTTGATGGTTTCATTTTAAAAAGGTGAAAAGTTCTGTTTTGCAATATTATGTTGCTGCCGTAATGCCTGTTACTTAGGGATGGTCAGCGTATATGTGTCCAGTAAACCTATTTACCGTAAGGCTAACATAAAAATATGAAAATCAATTTTCATCCTGTTTCATGAATTGTTATACAGTCGCTCAAAAAAGTATCCGAACGCTAAGTAACGAACTTGTCACGTGACACGAAGGTTGCCAGATAACTAATTTCTAAAAAACCGTTGCCAGATATTTTTTCTGAATTCTGTAATCAACCATAGCGGTCGGATACCTTTTTGAGCGAATGTACGTTGCAACGATATAAACATTAGGAGATGTTTAGATAATTTTTTATGCCCACGTCTAAAGTCTTTTGACTCAACAAAGATTCTTTTTTCAGAAGAATGTCGCCATAGCAACATAGACTCTCTACGTCACACAATCAACGGGGAAAAATATGAACTCTCTCTAAATCTGTGTTTCTCAACAAACGGACTACGACGTAACTTCGAAAAGTAAAAGTCGAGAATATGTTGCTCGAAATGTCAGGAATATTAATACCTTAAAATTTCTTTTTTAAATAATAATCATTTGATGGTAATAAACTTTCATTCTCCATTTTGTGTTATTCAAGTGTTCAATATCTAATAAAGGAAGGCATTGATTCATGAGAAATGTTAACAGGGTCGGGGATTAGTTTAAAGACCACTTAATTAGAAGGCCAAAGCAAAGTATTCGTGCAGTTTGCTGGGCAGTAAGGTGAATAATGTTGTGTCCCATCTCCTGTAAAGCACATTTATTACAAAAGGCTAAAGATATCATCCGTATGACTGGTTTTCATAACTTATTTCAGTTTTTCCTAATTGATCATGTGACCTGCGTTAATGCCGCCTCATTAGCAGTAATCGTATTAAATTTCATCTCCGAAACGTCATTAACCAAGAGATTCATCGCAATACCAAACAACGTGATTTAAAGACTCTCTGAAATTAAATACTCTAATTAAAAATTCAGCTAAATGGGTTTAGTTTTAAATAAGACTTTCTTTCTGAATTGAATATTTTCGAATTGAGAAAAATGTAATTATGTTTTTTTTTATTGTTTTCATAATCTGTTCAGAACAATCAGAAATGCCTCTTTTAGATTTCTGTACGAAATATTTTTTTCTTGTGTGCATTACGTAATGCTTTATAACGTGAATTTAAGCAATTAGTTAATTAATTTGAGCAAGAAGAATTGTAATTATTTGCAGTCGTTTTGAGAGAAACGAGGCTATGGTAACAGATGCTGTTTAGAATTTGTAGAGTGATTTTGAATAGTTGTAAGAATTACGAAGAATGGCAGATCAATGTTATTGGTATGCCCGGTGTACCTTGCACAGAAGTCTGGGTCATGTGTTGTTATTTTACTTATCAGAAATCTGCGATTTCTGCTTTTGACCAGCAGCTATGATATTTCAATCCTATTAGTACTTTTTACATATACACAGTCGTGTCAGAATAATATAACCACCTACCAAATAATGGGAATAACCACCCTTGGCCTGGATGAAATAGGGCGGGGGTGGCTCAGTCGGTAGCACGCCAGGCTCGTAATCTGTAGTTCCCAGGTTCGAGTCCCAGCTGGGTCAGCGTTGAGATTTATCTCCGCAAAAATTCCCCGCCCTGCCTACGGTCAGTAAGGGACACCGATGGGCTTGGAAAGGCCGCCGTCCGTCGGATGGGACGTTAAGTCGTGGCCCCGTGTGCGGGAGAGCCATACCCTGTGCACGTTAAAGAGCACGCTGGATGGCCCTGACGGGAGGCTACCATCTGTCTCCCAACAGCTGTTCCAGTGGGTCCCCTCCCCCAACCTTCTCTGAGCCTTTGGGGTCCATGTGACCTGGCCATTTAGCCCATGGTGTGCAAAAAAGTGCCGCTCAGAGGTAAAACAACCCAACCCAACAACCTGGATGAGAGTGGCGATACGGCGTGGCATGGACGCAATGAGACCCTGGAAGGTTGCCAGAGTCACATATGCCCATTCGTACTCCAGCAGAGCACAGAGGTTCAGGAGAAGACGTGGTTGTGGGTCCACACACCAAACCTGTCGATCAAAATGGTCCCACAAGTGCTCTATGGGATGAGGTCAGGGATTTCGCCGGCCTAGGGAGAACGGAGACATCGCTATCGTGTTCCTGGAACCAGTCACACACCACCTTAGTGACATGGCAGGGCGCATTGTCCTATTGGTAGACACCATCACCACCAGGGTAAACGTCCAACATGAAGGGATGCATGTGGTCAGCGAGGTTGGACGGGTAGCCATTGGCGTTTAGGGACCCATAAAGTGGTACCAGCGGTCCCAGGTCATACCGGAAAACATCCCCCAGACATGCACACTGCCACCGCCGGCCTGTACTTGACTGACAAGCATGTCCGGATGTTGGTTCTCGTGTTTCTGACGCTGTATCCACCACCGCCCATCACTTCTGTGGAGTGGAAACCTCGATTCGTTGCAGAAAGCAAACCTTTTCCATTCTTTCACTGTCCAATAACGGTTGTCTCCTGCAGGCGTCGTTGTTGATGGACCTTCGTTAAAATGGGCGCCTTTACGCAGCATCGACTCCGGAGACCCATGCATAATAGGGTTCGCGCTACTGTTATCGGGAATACGTACCTAGGTGCCCCAACGTTCATTTGAGTGGTCAATTGCTGCACTGCTGCGCGTCGATTGCTCTTTACCAGTCGACGGAGGCGATGATCTCCTCTGGGGTCGATGACCTTTGGGAATCCACAGTTATGACGTCTGAAGGTACTCGGTGTGCCAGCGGTCCATTCTTGGTACACCATTACTACAGCACCTCGCGAACAACCCACGAATTCTGCTGTTTCCGAAATGCTTCCACCCTTGGCGCAGTAGCCGATGATCATTCCTTTTTGAACGTCCGTCAAATCAATACCTCTGCCCATTGTGATCACGTTATGCACTATGGCTCATCTGTCCTGGCCAGCCGCTTATATCTCCGTGTGGTCGACCTTGTCATGTGCACTCTGTGACGTACCTAGACGGGTTCAATGTGATTCTGTGGGTGGTCATAATTATTCTGATACGACTGTGTATAGAGTTAGTGCAATAACAGCAAGTACAAGAGACTCTACATAACAGAATGGATGCGTAACGGGGAACACTGCGTCCTAATGTGCATTTCGTAAGATAGGATATGGTCCCCAATTCAGGGCAGCAAAATAAATAATTCTAACTCATGTATAGAGACGATTGAGAGCGATTCACTGACTGACATGGGATAATAGTTAGAATAGGATAAATCAACCGTTTTACCCTATTCTAACTATTATCCCCTGTTGTGCAGAATGCACCGATTGATTGCCATGGTAATTCCGGTCACATCGCAGAGGTTCAGGTTGGGTTGTTGGGTTGTTTTACCTCTGAGCGGCACTTTTTTGCACACCATGGGCTAAATGGCCAGGTCACATGAACCCGAAGGCTCAGAGAAGGTTGGGGGAGGGGACCCACTGGAACAGCTGTTGGGAGACAGATGGTAGCCTCCCGTCAAGGCCATCCAGCGTATTCTTTAACGTGCACAGGGTATGGCTCTCCCACACACGGGGCCACGGCTTAACGTCCCATCAGACGGACGGCGACATTTCCAAGCCCATCGGTGTCCCCTACTGACCGTGGACAGGGAGGGCAATTTTGCGGAGATAAATCTCAACGCTGACCCAGCTGGGACTCGAACCTGAGAACTACAGATTACGAGCCTGGCGCGCTACCGACTGAGCCACCCCTGCCCCGAGGTTCAGGACATATGGTCCTGATTGCCTCTCTGGTTATTCATTCCCAGCATCACAGCATTCCCGGGAAAGGAAGCCTACCCACGTGATAGAGAAGGCGAGATCAAAGAAAGTCTCAAGCCCCCAGAAATATTTGCTCCTCCTGATTGGTTGATGCTGAAAATGTCACCAAATGCTTACGTCCACTCCACCGATTGTTTGATGTAAGTGAAGTCGCGTTGATTGTAAAATAATGTGAAAGTGTTTGTTTGCCAGCAGTGTAATAAATGTTAATTTTCTTATTGTTAAAAGATAGAAGGTTTCTGCTGCTTATTGCGAGGCAGAGCACTTAAAGTATGCAATTCTTTTCACTCTGTGGGTCATGCTAGCATATAGACTAGTCAAGGAAATTAGTAACATAAATGCCATGTTAAGAACTCTGCAGCCTGCTACAGCTGGTTGCGTAGAAAAAATAGAAACACTACGCGTTATATATGGGGCGGGGGTGGCTCAGTCGGTAGCGCGCCAGGCTCGTAATCTGTAGTTCCCAGGTTCGAGTCCTAGCTGGGTCAGCGTTGAGATTTATCTCCGCAAAATTCCCCTCCCTGCCCACGGTCAGTAGGGGACACCGAACGCCGACGGACGGTGGCTTGGAAAGGCCGCCGTCCGTCGGAAGGGACGTTAAGCCGTGGCTCCGTGTGCGGGAGAGCCATACCCTGTGCACGTTAAAGAACACGCTGGATGGCCTTGACGGGAGGCTACCATCTGTCTCCCAACAGCTATTCCAGTGGGTCCCCTCCCCCAACCTTCTCTGAGCCTTCGGGGTCCATGTGACCTGGCCATTTAGCCCATGGTGTGCAAAAAAATGCCGCTCAGAGGTAAAACAACCCAACCTACGCGTTATACTTAAAAGAGGCCAGCAGGGAGCTATAAATATATACTCTTTTTCCCAGTATCGTGGGTGGTATTTATGCATATCAAAAATAGATTACATAGAAGAACCCAGTGGAAAAACATACATATGCAAATACAGTAAAAAAGAAATACATAAAGAACCTAATGAAATATCTCGGAACTTGCTGCTTAGCCATCTAACTCTGTGGGAGTGGATCTCACCAGGAAAAGAAGTCCGAATGTAAATATTTAACTTTCTTTCTCTTACTACGCTATTTTTGTTTGTAAGAGGGTGTCAAAGCCACGCTTCATGGCACTCACTCATGTGAGGTCATCGTTATACTTCCATGCACTGATTGCGGAGAGAAAGTGCCCCTCTTCAATGACTTCCGTAGTCAATATTTCAAAGGATATAGAGCTCAAGACAGCAAAGCATTATGGATAGACACTTTCATCAGTTATGTGTCGTTTACGCTTCGGGTAAGAAATCTTTTTAATGAAGCAGTTTTTGTTTCCGTTTGCTAATTTTATGGAAAAAAAAATTATATATTTTGCAACACGTTATAGCGAATCCACGTTGACAGGGAGCGCGTTAGGCAGGGTTTCCTTATGTTCAGTCTAATTAAAGTCATGGTGGACACCAGATTTATTATTCGTATCAATACCTCTGCCCATTGTGAATGCATTTGTAGGTTACTTTTGATCACGGTTTTATCTCAGAGAGTATTTTTGGTACACGATAGTCTAAATCAGGGGTGGGCATATAGCAGCCCGCGGGCCACATTCGGCCCGCTAAGAATTTTTTGTGGCCCGCCAAGACAGTCAGAAAAATCCGCCTTGAACCGAGATTTCCTTCCCGTGCGCGACCGAAGATTCGTCTCGTATTTTCCACTAGGACGGCCACCACAATACGCATGCGCAGTGTAGATACGAGAACAATTGCCCACCCCTGGTCTAAATGATTAGGTCACAAAGACCCTAAGGGCTCATAACTTGGTAGAGGAAGCGGTTCCGCTAGATATTGGCCGCGGTTTAGCGTCTGGTCCGACAGATGGCAGCTTTTCCAAACCAAGCAGCATCCCCTTTCTTGTAGGGACAGAAGAGCGCAGAAAATCTCGAAACAGAGCTCAATGGGAATTCGAAACTTGGAAATATACTAGGTTACGATCGTGGTGCACTGCCGACTGAGCCAACCCCGCCTCACGTTTCAAGAAGCTGAAAGTTATGATCTGTTGTATTTAAATTAGACATTTTGTAGCTGATTCTGCGGAAGTATTCATTATGACATTTTGAGTGCATAACGTGCTCTTTTCATTGCATTCAGTGTTAAGGAATATTTATCAGTCTGTAATTAAATCTATACTGGTCCCAATAATCTAAATGCTTGTGGGAACGATTCGAATGAAAAAGAACTTTGCTGCTGAAGAATTGTATGCTAAAATTTCGATTTAAACAAGTTAATAAAACTTTATACTATACTAAATGACTACTAAAAAGATTGAAATATGGTAGATACTACAAAGGAACTTACAAATCTATTAAAAACTATTAAAAGGAACTTAAATATAAATTGACATATTAAAATATCGAGTGCTTATATATTAGTTTGCGAGGTTAAAGGCGATGAATCACTGGATAGAGATTATTCAGAAACCTGAAACGTTTTGGATAATGCTATCGGGGGTGCTCTCAACATTGCCTTTAACGTTTAACAGAATGACATAGTTTGTTTCCATAATGAGGGGGAAAATGTTAACACACAAGTATTTGCATTGAAAATAGATTTGATTACACTCCTGTCAGGACACAGTGAAACTAACTGCTGCATCGCATTTCATTCTGGTTTATAAACGGCCATAGCACATAGCGTAAAGTACTGGAAATATGTTATTATGTAAATTGACTATGACAAACTAGAGAAAATGCCCCCGATAAGGTCATTCAAAAGTTTCAAGTCTCTGGAGCTTGACATCTCGTTAAACTCAGACAATTATAATTACTTGGCCAATCAGTCTGTAATTAAATCTATACTGGTCCCAATAATCTAAATGCTTGTGGCAACGAATCGAATGAAAAAGAACTTTGCTGCTGAAGAATTGTATGCAATATCAGTTATTAGCAATTATTTACAATATTATTAGCAATTATTTGCAATATCAGTTTTTAAGAACAGAAATTAATTTAAAAAACAAAAAACTAACGAATTAAATTCTAAATTGTTTATTCACTGAAACTGATTTTTTTTTAAAAGTAATAACTTATGAAAGGCTTGTATCAGGATATTAAAGGCAAACTTGGCTGTAGCGAATATTTTAAGAATATTTCAGAAAGATCTTGCGGAGCCTGCTTTAGTTTTCCTTTTCTCCTGAACACAAAGTTAAAATGTACCTTTATGCACCTTTCCAAAACAGCCTTCTCCAATCTCTTCCAAGAAGACGATGTTCTCGTGAGGCAACTCCATATCCCTCAGTGATTTGAGCAAGGGTCCATCCGGTGAACTGGAATAGTAATTGGGATTCGTGACGTATTGCTGCATGCACTTCCCCAGCGATGCTGCCGTGGCCACGTGGGGTCGGTCTCTTCCCAGGCAGAAAGGAAGCCACGGAAGTTGACGTCTTCTTCTCCTCCACACGATTGTCACCAGGCTGATCATGGATACCAGAGCGATGGCAAGGAGACATGCTAACAGTACGGTGGGGTGAGCTTGGGCCCCAGGCGTCGAATGGAAGGAGTTGACGGTCGTGTTCTGGAACTGAGTACCATTCTGTAAGGGGAAAGTATATAACAAGAACGTTAGCTATGATGAAAAAACAAAAAGGTTGATCAGCAAATAAATGCATTATTCAACAATTTGGCAAATGTGAAAATAAAAAACACCAGTCGAAGAGACGATGGAGTCGTCCTATTAATCACTTTTAAACAGAATCGTATGTACAGAGAAATTAGAAGAATGGTTTTATCATGTTGCAGGCAGCTAAGCACAGGGGCGGGGGTGGCTCAGTCAGTAGCGCGCCAGGCTCGTAATCTGTAGTTCCCAGGTTCGAGTCCCAGCTGGGTCAGCGTTGAGATTTATCTCCGCAAAATTCCTCGCCCTGCCCACGGTCAGTAGGGGACACCGATGGGCTTGGAAAGGCCGCCGTCCGTCCGTCGGATGGGACGTTAAGCCGTGGCCCCGTGAGCGGGAGAGCCATACCCTGTGCATGTTAAAGAACACGCTGGATGGCCTTGACGGGAGGCTACCATCTGTCTCCCAACAGCTGTTCCAGTGGGTCCCCTCCTCCAACCTTCTCTGAGCCTTCGGGGTCCATGTGACCTGGCCATGTAGCCCATGGTGTGCAAAAAAGTTCCGCTCAGAGGTAAAACAACCCAACGCAGCTAAGCACAGACGAAAAAACGATTATAACAGATGATCCTAAAATATGGAAAAGTCGATAGGGAATGAAATGTTAAAGATTAAATTGAGCCGAGTCTTAAGGTCGGGACAGGCGTGCTTAAAAAACAAAGGATATTTGAGTTCCGTAATCTCATGCTTTAGGAGTGTTATCCATCTGACCATTCCTTTCATTTTATTCTATTCCTTTCTCTTCCTTTCTTTGATATACTATTCTCCTTTCCGTTCTCTTCATTGACACTCATTCCCTTCATTTATGTCTTATTTAATTCACTTCTTTTAATTTCTTTCCTTTCTATTTATTTCCTGGAGCGGAGATTTGGATCAGCTGGCAGCGGTGTGCTAGTCTCGTAATCTGCAGTTCCCAAGTTCAAGTCGGAGCTGTGCGAGATGTACCTCCGCTACCCCCACTATGCCCTCGGTGAATGAGGAGAGAAGGTAGGCATGGAAAGATCGCCATCGCATCGGATGGGATACAAACCATGGTCCCATGCAGGAGAGGAATACCCTGTGCTCGTTAAAGAACATGCTCGACAGACTTGACAGGAAGCTTCCATCTGTCTCCTGCAATTGTGCAATTTGTCCCCTTCCCCAACTTTCTCTGAACCTTTAGGGTCCTTCTGAAGGGTAAAACAACTCATTTATTTTCTCCTCCTTTCATTTTCTTTCACTTAACCCATTTCTGTTTCATTCTGCTTTCATTCCATGACATCACTTTATTTTTTCCTCTGTTTCTGTCACTGTTTTACTGTGATGACCCTTGTCATCACAGTTGAAATGAAACGTCGAGACAAAGTTCAATTGACTCCTTCAAGGACATGCATCTTTGGAAACTTTACACGGAGAAGGAAAAAAGCAAGAAGGAATAATATGATATAGAAAAATACAGTACTGTGCGAATTAGTTGGGACAAGCAAAGCCTGGAGAACCTCTTCGATCCAGCCACATCCAGCAATCCCCCAAACACTGACCCAAAGTCATGTTTTGGGGATGTTTCACAGCTTCCGGGCCACAGATGCTTCACCCCATTGAAGGAATGATAGACAGCAAAAAGTACATAGGCGTTCTGGAGGCGAAAATGGTCCCAACACTGCAGAAGCTGTTTCCTAACAGCGATGAGGTATTTCAATAGGATCTGGCTCCATGCCACAACTCTAAGCTTGCTAAGAGCTTCTTTACCCAGCAACATTTGAAGGTATTGGAGTGGCCAGGAAATTCACCTGATCTAAATCCCAATAAAAATTTGTGGGCCATTATTAAAGCGTGCATATCTAAGATGGATTGCACGACGAAAACCAAAATGATAAAGTGTCATGAAAGTGGTACTGTCGCTCAAAAAAGTATCCGAACACTACGGTTGATTACAAAATTCAGAAAAAATATCTGGAAAAGATTTTTTTAGAAATAGTGGTCTGGCAACCTTCGTGTCACGTGACACGAAGGTTGTCAGATCACTAATTTCTAAAAAAATCGTTGCCAGATACTTTTTTCTGAATTTTGTAATCAACCACAGCGTTCGGATACTTTTTTGAGCGACAGTACCATGACACTGAAGTGAAGGAGACGTGTGGAAAGCTAGTGGCATCAATGATTGAAAGGGTGAAAGAAGTAATTAAAGCTAAGGGGGGTAACATTCACTATTAACTACACTATTAAACAAATAAATATTTTAGTTGTGTCTTTGTTACTGAATTTTCCTATTGTCCCAACTAATTTGCACAGTACTGTAGAGTGAAGTCAAGAAAAACTATTTCGTTCTTACCACGTCGGTTCCATTTGGAGGAGGCAATTTGGACGGGTAGAACATCTTGAGAAGCTGGTGAGAGTGAAAAGCACCCTCTGTAGGAACAGGCTTCTGGACTTCGGTAATGCCATTTTCTGTACTTGTACTGTAGGACAAAAGAGCTGCAATATAAGAGGAAAAGTCAAAAAAACAAAATATGTTGGTCACAAAAAAGTCGAAGAAGAAAACGTATAGAAAAGTAAGAAATGGAAGTGGCATGTTCTGTTAAAAAGAAATTTGTTAGGCAGAATTCTGTGAGATATTTGAAGTTAATTTCTTTGATGTGAATTCAGTGATGTAAAGACACGAAGGAACGAAATGCGAAGGTGACGAGTTGATTGTTGCAGGCAGCTGAGATAATAAGAATCATTTTTTGGTTCAAATTTTGTTAAATATTAATAAAAATTAGAAGAGGGAAGTAAAATATCTCTGAAACCTATTACAAGTATTGTAAAAAGGTACCTAATATATGAATACCAGTAATACTTCGGTTACTTACATTTCATATATCTGACTAGAAGAACAATATTTCTCGTACAGCATGATATTTGTTAAGGTGGCCCGTATATGCCCCGCCTTTCCCGGAAAGGCTGGCGAGGCGTCAAAATGCCCCAATTTGAAAAAATAACGTCACCAGAGACTAAATCTCGTATAAAAAAGTGTTCATGTATTTATGTATGTGTAAAATATTAAAACATTGCTAGTTCGACTAAAGTGGGAAAAAGTGGCGGAAAAACATTTTTATTCCCCACTTAGTACAGATCTATTTGAATAATATAATTATATTATTTTATAAATTTACAAAGCTCATAGCGGGTAAAACACTTTTACCGCGTTTTTTAAAATTTCACAATAATTTAAATGAAAATTTTCCGCAGTTTTTTTTTTGCAATCTAACTTCAATTTATGAAGTATACGATTGCAAGCATAATGGTTCAAGAATGCTTGTTTGCGCATCATCCGATGACTCATGGTAGTTGGCTATATATATGAGGCTATGATAAGGGAGCGCAATGGTCAGTCGTTTCAAACTAACGTGTTCCACACCATTGTACTCCCTTAAAATGAACTTATGTTCGTTGCGCTCCCTTAAAACGAACTTATATTCGTTGCGCTCTCTTAAAATGAACTTATATTCGTTGTACTCTCTTAAAATGAACTTATATTCGTTGCGCTCCCTTAAAACGAACTTACATTCGTTGCGCTATCTTAAAATGAACTTATATTCGTTGCACTCTCTTAAAATGAACTTATATTCGTTGCGCTCCCTTAAAACGAACTTATATTCGTTGCACTCCCTTAAAATGAACTTATGTTCGTTGCGCTCCCTTAAAACGAACTTATATTCGTTGCGCTCCCGTAAAATGAACTTATATTCGTTGCACTCTCTTAAAATGAACTTATATTCGTTGCGCTCCCTTAAAACGAACTTATATTCGTTGCGCTCTCTTAAAAGGAATTTATATTCGTTGCACTCTCTTAAAATGAACTTATATTCGTTGCGCTCCCTTAAAACGAACTTATATTCGTTGCGCTCCCTTAAAACGAACTTATATTCGTTGCGCTCCCTTAAAACAAACTTATATTCGTTGCGCTCTCTTAAAATGAACTTATATTCGTTGCGCTCTCTTATAACGAACATTGAGAGTTTTTGGGAAATTTATCTTTTCGGACGTTATTGTTTAATGTGTTAATAATTTTTATTATTTTTAATTATTTATTTTTATTTTTATTGTGGGCGTCTTAAAAATAAGTAGAAAAAGAAGGAAAGTGTGCGTTTAATACTGAGCTACAGGAAAAAATTTCTTTCTTTAGCAAATCAAAACTAAACAGTGAAGTGTACTTCGAAAAATGCCATTCATTGTTCACCATTGGTCACGGTAGATCGTTTGACATCGAAAAGCACATGAAAACTGAAGTGACCATGCATCCCGTTTTTTTTAGGGGGGTGGGAAGAGGGTTCTTGTAGAAAGTGACTCGTTTTTGCGTCAAATGAAAAATGCTTATGACCTTTGAAAGTGGCAAGGAATATCACAGATGATTGTTGCCGTCAATAGCTTTTGTTGATTGGTTGATCTAATTCGTCTTCGGATTTGAAATGCATATTTTAATAATTGATTGGTAGGTCTAATTCGTCTTCGTTTCGAAAAGCATTTTTTAATACAGAATCTGTGCAAATGGGAAATGATCGAGTCGTGTGATCCAGCTTTGCTGCAGAACAATTATATGGAAGAGGTGAAAAGTCGAAAGGAATTAGAATTTCGCTTTTACTCGTCCAGTCCAAACGACAGCCTTCTGAATCAGTATTGCAAAAACAAACATTTTTTGCCGGTTTTAATCATTTAAGAACACTGCTGATCTCGATATCAATTTGGCATCTAAAGGATTTTTGATGAGAGCAATTTATACGTTCTATTACCAAATGTATCGAGACGTTTCCATGTTATGTGAATGGAAACTCAAATTCAGAGTTTCCTAACTTTGAAAGTTACAGAAACGTGGCTCCTTTTTCATAAAAACATATACTCTTATTTTTACCATAATTTTCTTGTGGGAAATCCTGAGAATGGACCACCCATTGGTTGTAACGTGTAATAAATAAATAAATATACTCTTATTCATGAAGATATATGAATATACATACATGTATATGTATGTATATTCTTCAGAAAAAAATTACACTTGCAGATGAACTTTACTATAATTTTTATTTATTTATTATTATGCGCTGTCTTAAATCAGTAACAGAAAAGGGAAGTGTGTTTTTAACACTTAGCTACAGAAAAAAACCTTTCCTTTCTTAGCAAATCATTAATGAACCAACTGAATGGCATGGTCGGGAGGATTCCATTGTCTCCTATGTACTAGTTGGATCGTCTGCATCTACCCAACACGCAGCTCTTGGGATCATTATAACTTGTCTATTTAGCCCAATGTGTGCATAAAGTATTTCTCAGAGCTAAAACATTTAACCCTTTCTACGAAAAAAATGCCATTGGACGAGTAAATTAAGCGCCACCCAAATCTTCCCAAATCTCTAACAACAACAACAACAACAATAAAAAAGTAGCATTGATGCTAATCATAAAAATTTATCTGAATCGTTCACAATACCGCAAGTAATAATAATAGCAAATTTTTATAGGAATAAATATAATTTTAACAAGTTTTGTAATGGTTTCAGTTTCGAAGAAAAATGTTTGGGTGACATGCCCTGATACTCATTGCCCCTGTCCTAATATTTGGGTAATTTATGTTCAGTAGACTAAGTTGTATATGCTGTCTTTGAATCAGGCTTTGAATTGGCCATGTTATAGTAGAGTTCTTAATGATCTAAATTTGGAAGAGATTTTACCTAAATTTGGCATTGATTTCTTTGTGTGGCGTTTACTTTAAAATTTTATTCTTCAAAAGCATTAGTTTATTAAATAATTCCTATCACGAATGGATGGCAATACCTCCCGAAATCCCTTCCAAAATCCCTTCCAAAAATTTTGACTACTTCACTGGTTTCAGTTAACACGTGCAAAATTCATCCAATAACTTTGTATGATTCAGTTTCAAATTCTTCTCATAAGTAGGATGACTAGATTTAGAGCAAGATATGGGGGAAATTTTGAAAACTATTTTTCTCCACTAAACTGGGCGAAATTTTGAAACAGATTTTCTCCACTAACCCCATCTCTGCTGTCAGGGTGAGGAGACGAACACTGGTGGAGTAATAAAGGCCGCCATCCCTCGCATGGAATGTTAAGCCGTGATCAGTGTGCAGAGAGAACCATACACACTACACTTTAAAGATTACGCTGGATGACGCAAAATGTGTGGTTTCACATTTCGGTTGGAATTTCCAACCTCAACTTAGGAACTTGGTGTGTTATTAAACAGTTATGTTTTCGGTGTTTAAAAACTTCAGTATTAACTAAAATGCTAAATCGAAATTGGCGAATATAAGAAACTCATTTCAAACAGAATATAGTTTTGACATTTTCATATCATCATTGGTATATATATATATATATACTTTTATATTGGTATACCCCAGGGATAAATTTTGGGTCCATTATTATTTCTTTCACATTTCAATGATTTTTTACACTAGTGATCTAAAAGGAAAAATATTTGCATTTGAAGATGAACTCTATTAATATATGTACTCATAAATAGGGTGACTGACATCCCGTTTTTCAGGACAGTCCCTGAATCAAAAGCTCTGTCCCTGGCGATAAACGTTCCCGGTAGTATCTTCGGAATTTGTCGTCAGATAGTTTTTATATAGTTAATTAACCATACAATATGAGCGATTTTTACTAATAGAACAATAATAATAATAACTGAAAAACTGAGTCTAGAATTTTAAAATTAAATCTTCATTTCTGAGCTGTCAAACTATTGACCAGACGTATCAGTTTTTCAAAAACATCAGTCCAATCCTTCTTTACAGGCATTATATTTCAAATTGAATTTTCAAAATTTCCCCCATATCTTGCTCTAAATCTAATCATCCTACTTATGAGAAGAATTTGAAACTGAATCATACAAAGTTATTGGATGAATTTTGCACGTGTTAACTGAAACCAGTGAAGTAATCAAAATTTTTGGAAGGGATTTTGGAAGGGATTTCGGGAGGTATTGCTATGCACTCGTGAGAAGAATTATTTAATAAGCTAATGCTTTTGAAGAATAATATTTCTCCAATGGCGGAAGATAAAAAAAGCAAAAAAAACTATCTCCACGTCACCGACTGAAAGAAAATATCTCTAAATACGAATGAAGTTATATCTGCATCTTTAAAAACTTGTTTAGGAATTATATGAGAAAGTTGTATTATTGAAGGAGGTGAAGATTATAAATACTTAAATGCTTTTACAGATAAGTTTTATCATTGTCTATATTTAGGGCCTTTAAACTATGTAAGTTGAAGCTAACAAAAGATGCACAAAATTCTGAATACTAATATTTTAATAACACCTGTCCAATCAAAAAGAAATTTTAATTAATATTTCGAAAGAAAACTTTGGATGCCAATTGACAATTCGGTATTATAAACCACAAAGTGAAAACAATAACTTGGTTTTTGGAAACGAGCGGAAATGAACAAAGAGAACTTTAGGTTAGAATTCGTTACGAGACTGACAGCATTTGCTTGTCACCACTTTTTCACTCCCTCTGTCATTCGCGTGAGCATCATTACAGAATCTGATCACTTTTCCACTCCCTCTGTCATTCGCGTGTGCATCATTAAAGAATCTTTGATCACTTTTCCACTCCCTCTGTCATTCGCGTGTGCATCATTAAAGAATCTTTGATCACTTTTCCACTCCCTCTGTCATTCGCGTGTGCATCATTAAAGAATCTTTGATCACTTTTCCACTCCCTCTGTCATTCGCGTGTGCATCATTAAAGAATCTTTGATCACTTTTCCACTCCCTCTGTCATTCGCTTGTGCATCATTAAAGAATCTTTGATCACTTTTCCACTCCCTCTGTCATTCGCGTGTGCATCATTAAAGAATCTTTGATCACTTTTCCACTCCCTCTGTCATTCGCGTATGCATCATTAAAGAATCTTTGATCACTTTTCTACTCCATCTGTCATTCGCGTGTGCATCATTAAAGAATCTTTGATCACATTTTTCCACTCCCTCTGTCATTCGCGTGTGCATCATTAAAGAATCTTTGATCACTTTTCTACTCCCTCTGTCATTCGCGTGTGCATCATTAAAGAATCTTTGATCACTTTTCCACTCCCTCTGTCATTCGTGTGTGCATCATTAAAGAATCTTTGATCACTTTTCCACTCCCTCTGTCATTCGCGTATGCATCATTAAAGAATCTTTGATCACTTTTCCACTCCCTCTGTCATTCGCGTGTGCATCATTAAAGAATCTTTGATCACTTTTCCACTCCCTCTGTCATTCGCGTGTGCATCATTAAAGAATCTTTGATCACTTTTCCACTCCCTCTGTCATTCGCGTGTGCATCATTAAAGAATCTTTGATCCTTTTCCACTCCCTCTGTCATTCGCGTGTGCATCATTAAAGAATCTTTGATCACTTTTCCACTCCCTCTGTCATTCGCGTGTGCATCATTAAAGAATCTTTGATCACTTTTCCACTCCCTCTGTCATTCGCGTGTGCATCATTAAAGAATCTTTGATCCTTTTCCACCCCCTCTGTCATTCGCGTGTGCATCATTAAAGAATCTTTGATCACCTTTTTCCACTCCCTCTGTCATTCGCGTGTGCATCATTAAAGAATCTTTGATCTCTTTTCCACTCCCTCTGTCATTCGCGTGTGCATCATTAAAGAATCTATGATCACTTTTCCACTCCCTCTGTCATTCGCGTGTGCATCATTAAAGAATCTTTTATCACTTTTCCACTCCCTCTGTCATTCGCGTGTGCATCATTAAAGAATCTTTGATCCTTTTCCACTCCTTCTGTCATTCGCGTGTGCATCATTAAAGAATCTTTGATCACATTTTTTCACTCCCTCTGTCATTCGCGTGTGCATCATTAGAGAATCTTTGATCACTTTTCCGCTCCCTCTGTCATTCGCGTGTGCATCATTAAAGAATCTTTGATCCTTTTCCACTCCCTCTGTCATTCGCGTGTGCATCATTAAAGAATCTTTGATCACATTTTTCCACTCCCTCTGTCATTCGCGTGTGCATCATTAAAGAATCTTTGATCACTTTTCCACTCCCTCTGTCATTCGCGTGTGCATCATTAAAGAATCTTTGATCACTTTTCCACTCCCTCTGTCATTCGCGTGTGCATCATTAAAGAATCTTTGATCACATTTTTCCACTCCCTCTGTCATTCGCGTGTGCATCATTAAAGAATCTTTGATCACTTTTCTACTCCCTCTGTCATTCGCGTGTGCATCATTAAAGAATCTTTGATCACTTTTCCACTCCCTCTGTCATTCGCGTGTGCATCATTAAAGAATCTTTTATCACTTTTCCACTCCCTCTGTCATTCGCGTGTGCATCATTAAAGAATCTTTGGTCCTTTTCCACTCCCTCTGTCATTCGCGTGTGCATCATTAAAGAATCTTTGATCACATTTTTTCACTCCCTCTGTCATTCGCGTGTGCATCATTAGAGAATCTTTGATCACTTTTCCACTCCCTCTGTCATTCGCGTGTGCATCATTAAAGAATCTTTGATCCTTTTCCACTCCCTCTGTCATTCGCGTGTGCATCATTAAAGAATCTTTGATCACATTTTTCCACTCCCTCTGTCATTCGCGTGTGCATCGTTAAAGAATCTTTGATCACTTTTCCACTCCCTCTGTCATTCGCGTGTGCATCATTAAAGAATCTTTGATCACTTTTCCACTCCCTCTGTCATTCGCGTGTGCATCATTAAAGAATCTTTGATCACTTTTCCACTCCCTCTGTCATTCGCGTGTGCATCATTAAAGAATCTTTGATCACATTTTTCCACTCCCTCTGTCATTCGCGTGTGCATCATTAAAGAATCTTTGATCACTTTTCTACTCCCTCTGTCATTCGCGTGTGCATCATTAAAGAATCTTTGATCACTTTTCCACTCCCTCTGTCATTCGCGTGTGCATCATTAAAGAATCTTTGATCACTTTTCCACTCCCTCTGTCATTCGCGTATGCATCATTAAAGAATCTTTGATCACTTTTCCACTCCCTCTGTCATTCGCGTGTGCATCATTAAAGAATCTTTGATCACTTTTTCACTCCCTCTGTCATTCGCGTGTGCATCATTAAAGAATCTTTGATCACTTTTCCACTCCCTCTGTCATTCGCGTGTGCATCATTAAAGAATCTTTGATCCTTTTCCACTCCCTCTGTCATTCGCGTGTGCATCATTAAAGAATCTTTGATCACTTTTCCACTCCCTCTGTCATTCGCGTGTGCATCATTAAAGAATCTTTGATCACTTTTCCACTCCCTCTGTCATTCGCGTGTGCATCATTAAAGAATCTTTGATCCTTTTCCACTCCCTCTGTCATTCGCGTGTGCATCATTAAAGAATCTTTGATCACCTTTTTCCACTCCCTCTGTCATTCGCGTGTGCATCATTAAAGAATCTTTGATCTCTTTTCCACTCCCTCTGTCATTCGCGTGTGCCACATTAAAGAATCTTTGATCACTTTTCCACTCCCTCTGTCATTCGCGTGTGCATCATTAAAGAATCTTTGATCACTTTTCCACTCCCTCTGTCATTCGCGTGTGCATCATTAAAGAATCTTTGATCCTTTTCCACTCCCTCTGTCATTCGCGTGTGCATCATTAAAGAATCTTTGATCTCATTTTTCCACTCCCTCTGTCATTCGCGTGTGCATCATTAAAGAATCTTTGATCACTTTTCCACTCCCTCTGTCATTCGCGTGTGCATCATTAAAGAATCTTTGATCCTTTTCCACTCCCTCTGTCATTCGCGTGTGCATCATTAAAGAATCTTTGATCACATTTTTCCACTCCCTCTGTCATTCGTGTGTGCATCGTTAAAGAATCTTTGATCACTTTTCCACTCCCTCTGTCATTCGCGTGTGCATCATTAAAGAATCTTTGATCACTTTTCCACTCCCTCTGTCATTCGCGTGTGCATCATTAAAGAATCTTTGATCACTTTTCCACTCCCTCTGTCATTCGCGTGTGCATCATTAAAGAATCTTTGATCACTTTTCCACTCCCTCAGTCATTCGCGTGTGCATCATTAAAGAATCTTTGATACCTCACATGGCATGCAATTTACTGCAACTTGGTAAAAACTTAAACTATTGAAATTAGAGAAACACGAATGAAATTTCCATTTTTAAGGCCAACATACTAAAATGTCAGTTGACTTATTAAGTTTTTATCATCGATTTGACGCTTTAGGTAACCAAATATTCACCACTTTTGTTATAACTTCCCAGAGAAAGTATTTTCTTTGGATAGAACAAAATATATTTAGGGAAGAAAGCGAATGTCTTTACTTTTTGAAGTATTGCCATCCACTCGTGAAAGGAATAATTTCTTTTTATGAAGATAAGAAGAGAAAGGCTTTCAGAACACTCTTACACAGATGTTATCAGCTCCCAGAAGACATGACCCTCTTTATCAGTGACTTTTTCTGTTCTTTCCGAGGATTTTTCGCTTGATCCGGGAACTATTTTTAGGTCATTTTCCCAAAGAGCGCAACAGATTTATGGAGAAAATAAAAACTGTTTTGAATGTATTAGTTGTTATTGATATTATTGGAAACTCATTGAAAGTGTCCGAAAAACTAAATAGAGCGGACCAAAAAATGAAAAGAAAAAGAAAAGAAATGGAAATATCCCAATGTTATGTCGATGTAGAATAAAATTCGCATCTTAAATTTTTCATTAATTAATAACATCATTAAATTTTTATCGAAAAATATGACTAGCGATAAATTAGTTTTCAGTGAAATGAATCTAAATTTTAATTTTCAACCTCATTCGCTCAGTATTTAAAGATTTATGGAAGTTTGAATACTTAACACCAATTCCAATCAAATGAATGTGTCTGAAATGTTAATTAAAACTTAATGAGCATTATTTCAAATTATTATACATAATTAATGTGCATTTTAAAAGTTTTTTCAACCTTCATCAGTTTTGCATAAATTCCCCAGGACTGTCATAGCTGCTGTTCTGTATTCTGTTTTTCATAATTCTTTATTTACAAAACAAATATTTTTAAAAAGTAGAGATTTAGATAGATTTGAATGAGATCTTTAATTTGTTTTCAGTTACAAATTTTAATAGAAATTTATTTAAGAAGTTATGTAACTACAAAATTCAGAAAACCTAGAGATTATTTACTTTTTATTTTTATCCAATACTTGCATCTAGCTTTTTACATGTGCCCCGAAAGGTTAAGAAAAGAAATCGGAATTTTCAATCGTCATAGCACATACTCAAATCATATTAAGTTGAAGGAAATGTAGAGCGACAGCCAATTTTTTAGATATATGAGATAAATTCTTTTAAGTGCCTTATGTTTTTCGAAATTACCGTGAATGCTCCAAAAATTGCACGGGCTATAATTCTTGATTGTATTCGGCTACATTTCAGCCCAAGCTACAAATTAAATTAAAATTAGCTGAGAGCCACACAAACAGCTTTTTCAATTAAATTATGAAGATTACATAGAACTTTATACACAAACTATTCCAGTTTTTTATATACAAATTCTAGAAATATTTCCATGTCATATAAAACACTTTTTTAAAGTAATTGTTGAATTCCGTTTTAACGAAAAAAGAATCCACACATCGAAAGAAATAAACAAGTCCATAATTTAAAAACAAAATTGGAACATGAAATAAAATTTCACATTACTTTACCAAAAACTCCTATTCAATACATTTCAGTGCACATGTTACAACAAAAGTACAATTATTATGATGTTAATAATATATAATAAATACCCCCTCAAGCAGCTTCTTGCCACAGATTATAATATTGCCATAGACGTAACTTTTTCAACACTAAATATTTTCGTAGTAATGCCTGCATACGTATACATTTATTGAGCCAATTTGCTTATCCACAAAAGTGACTATGACGCGCTGTGAATGTTACTAACAGAACTAAGTTCATGTATATAAGCTATAAGTTTTCAAATAAAGTTTAAAACGTTTAAGCATAAAATGAATACAAGTAATATATAGATTTTTAACTGTTGTCAATGTAAAAGAATTAAGCGGTAAGCTCAATTTTAATATAGTAATAATTCCCCTAGGTAAGGGCCGGACTTTTTGCTACTTAACGTTTAATAGGCCCCAAAATTCGAAAGTCGAAATATATGAATCAATAGTAACTACACAGATTACGTGTTGACATAGAATTCAACCCGGCAAGTAACTGGGAGGCGTGGGTTCGAGTCTCACTCATCGGCGAAACACAAGTTTGTCGAAATATATATTGTATTTATTATTCTGATTAAAGAGAATATTAAAAAATACGAAATTGATGTGATGAAAACATTTTACTAGCATTGGTATACAATAATGACTATATAAAGCTGAGATGAACAATGTTTGCATAATAGATTAAATTAAAAAATACGTGACACAGTAAACTTCACTCTTAGTTTTTGAGGCCCCCTCATAATCGCGAGGCCCAAAGCTGTAGCTTAGTTAGCTTATGCGTAAGTCCGGCCCTTCCGTAGATAAATGAAAAAACTTTGCATCTATTGATATTAACACAATTTTAACACAACAATTTAAAAAAAAATGTTCTGTCCTGCCAAATTCATCACATGGAACAGTCACTAGCATTTCTTGATAGCTTTCACATTTGTCAAGGCCAATATAAATTCTGCTCTCTACACGGTTGCAATTCAAGTAACTGCTTGATCCCCGGCATTTAATATCTCATATACGGTACAATAATTTGAAAACAGATATGAAAACAGTTTTTTTATTTAATTTTATTTGCAGTTGTTTAGTAACAACTTCACAGGGCAACAGAGGAAGAACAGATTTTTGTGACGAAAAACTAGAAGCTGCTAACTGGAGTAGCATTTTTTGTTTCATTTGCAGCATATAGGACAGAGAAGGGTCTTGGAAACAACTCCGTTTTGGTACAGTCGCTCAAAAAAGTATCCGAACGCTACGGTTGATTGCAGAATTCAGAAAAAATATATGGCAAGGAATTTTTTAGAAATTAGTGACTGGCATATATTTTTTCTGAATTCTGCAATCAACCGTAGCGTTCGGATACTTTTTTGAGCGACTGTACCTGCCTTCTCATAAAGGTCATGCCGCACTAAGACGAAGTCACTAAATGACCACTATCTCAGTTAGGGTTAACAGCACCCAGACAACCACATCAGTCCGGGACTCGACCCCTGCAGTTGCAGTGACACTGCGAACTAAAACGATACCGCTGCGCCACGGCGGAAACCTCAAGCTTATTTATTTCCTCCTTTTGGAGGAAAGATATCTTTTACATATCCTATATTATTTCTCACAACAGAAGCTTCAGATTGATAAATAACTGTTTAAATCGACCCTTAGGGGAAGTTTCAACGGAACAAGATTTTTTGGAGGATTTCAAAAAGATGAGAGACAAACGATATGATATTTCCTATATCACAAGCTTTTCCACTGATATGCAACTCTTGACATTAGTCTCTCACTCTGGGAGATATGGCTGTAATGGATTCTGACGCTGCTGCGCCAAACAAATCCTGATTTTGAACAGAGCCACAATGCTATATTTTCACATTTAATGCTAGTAAATATCTTTCCTTGGCAAAATAAAAGTTGTCAACCCAGTTCATTTTCCGTTCAAATATATCCTGCCAGCAAAGTTTTTGCCTGTTGAGGCTGGCAGAGTTAAATGAAGATTTTTCGCTAACAAGGTCTTCGACTATTAGTTGAATCAGCCAATCAAGTGTAAGCGCATTATCTCGTTTTCAAAGAAAACGAGATAAAAAGAGACAATTTCTGCAATGGGTGGTACAGTCGCTCAAAAAAGTATCCGAACACTATGGTTGATTACAGAATTCAGAAAAATATCTGGCAACGATTTTTTTGGAAATCAGTGATCTGGCAACCTTCGTGTCACGTGACACGAAGGTGAAATAATCAACAGTGAATAGCATAAGATAATTAATATTAGCTCAACATGCTTAAAAAGTCTCTTGAAAGCAATGTAATAAAGGGCGGCTATTTTCACACAATGTTCCCATTTAACAAACCTGTAATTTCATGATGTGAAAATATAGGCATAATGTTTTCTCTCCATAACATATAATTTTTAGGATGCATTAATTGAGAAAAAAGGGGTGGGGTTTGGGAGGGGCGAAATTACATAATAGCTATTTGAAATTCTACTAGAAACAATGTTAAAATAGAGAAACTATGACCAAAAAACTACTGATATTTCTCCTAACCAGTCGCAAGATGCTAGAAAGTGTGTCTAAAATGCAACATTAATCAGTGTCCCTGATTTCAGAAACCCTGATCAGTGGCGTAATCAGGAAAGAAAGGATTCGTGGCAAAACTTATACGTCCCCTACTTCCAATAATTTTGTGATTGATATGGAGACCTAAAACTTTTATCTAATTAAATACACATTTTTTCGTTGAAAAAAATATATGAAGTACAGTAATTTATTAAAATATATCTATAAAATCAGCAGTACTAAATGCACGTGATAATTTCTATCTTTTTGTTATGAGTGTGATTGGACCCCCAGAAGCACTAGGCCCGTGGCATTTTCCCAATTATGCCATTCTTTTGTCACTGACTCTGGTTAAAAACTCTTAACAGAAGAAGAGATCATCCAACTGCGCTAGAGGAAGACTCCAAAGATAATTATAAAGGTCACGAAAGCCCATACCCTACCATTGCTAGGAGATGACTGGAAACAGTAGCGATCAGGCCCGGATATAGAAAAAAATTACGGGTGTGTGTGGGGAGGGATACCAAACCGGAAAAAGGTAAAAAAAAAGGGAGGGAGTGCAAAGGATTGGATTTCTATTATAGCGTAACCCCTTCGTTTCAGAGATCTGTAAAAAATTTTAAAAATGCATGAATAACTCAAAAGTTTAATAATTTTTTGTCTTCTTAACAGCATTCTTAAAGGGGAAGGGGACATTGCCCTTTACCCCACCCCTAGATCAGGCCTCTTATTATTTATGTAGTGATATAATTTGAGGTCGGGCAGGGTGGGGCTCTATTCAGCTATTTTGCTTGAAACTATTCCGTGATGCTGAGAAAAATGAAAGTACTTCGTAAATCAGTTGTGAACAATGCAGTACTTTCTTAAATTCATTTTTTTTAAATATAGAGTATATATATATATTACATAAAATTGCATTTTATGTCCGTTCATATGCATTTTTGGTGATTCATTAAAAAAATTCTTAGCAGCTTGTTGCCTCAGAGTTTTACGAGGAATCTGTATAACTGGTCAAAGAAACGATCGGTGAAGCTGATAACCTCAGCAGAAAGACAACGCAAAAGAGAAACATTCCTGTCTTATCCGGGTTTCGAACTCAGGTCCCTTTGGTCCATAGCTAAGCACTCGGCCACAGAAATGGTCGCATTACTAAATATTATACATTTAAAATGATTACTGAATTAATATTAACACCTTTTTGTTGATTAATGAATTAAAATACGTGTTTTAAAATAAACGAAAAAAATACATGCATCCCCACATATTATATGCATATACACAGTCGTATCAGAATAATATGACCACCTACCATACATATACTATGGTAGGTATTATACGTATTCACTTCTATAGTATATACTATACATATTCTGATACGACTGTATATAATTACAGGATTTTACCCACCGTATTCATCTCTTTTGCTATAATCCGTATAACTGGAGTTGTACTGTATTCACAACCACGGGGCGGGGGTGGCTTAGTCGGTAGCGTGCCAGGCTCGTAATCTGTAGTTCCCAGGTTCGAGTCCCAGCTGGGTCAGCGTTGAGATTTATCTCCGCAAAATTTCCCGCCCTGCCCACGGTCAGTAGGGGATACCGATGGGCTTGGAAAGGCCGCCGTTCGTCGGATGGGACGTTAAGCCGTGGTCCCCGTGTGCGGGAGAGACATACCCTGTGCACGTTAAAGAACACGCTGGATGGCCTTGACGGGAGGCTACCATCTGTCTCCCAACAGCTGTTCCAGTGGGTCCCCAAACTTCTCTGAGCCTTTGGGGTCCATGTGACCTGGCCATTTAGCCCATGGTGTGCAAAAAAGTGCCGTTCAGAGGTAAAACAACCCAACCCAAATTCACAACCACTAACAGTGCAGTAGTTAGAAAAGCAAGCAGCTTGTCTGAGAGATTATTATGTATTAGCTCTTTATGGATATTGTAGTTGTAGAAGCCGACTTTTATCCCAGTGGTCTTCAGCTGGGGTTTGGAAATTGAGAAAACTTAACCTGGTAATAAGTACGCTGTTTTGCCACTTTGGTCTTTTGGCGCCAATAAATGGAAGCTAAATTCTTTAAAATATCTTGCTCTAAAAACTAATTTTTGAGCCTTTTTTAATATTTTTCGCAATTTTTCACTTTATCTTAGCCGAGTGGTTAGGGCGCTTGGCTACTGATCTAAGGGACCTGGGTTCGAGTCCCGGGTAAGGCATGGCTGTTTGTGTCGTTTTTCTGCTGAGGTCCTGCCATCCTCTCAGACCTTCTACTCTGGCATATAAACTGACAGGCTCCTCTCAGACCTCTGTGGCAATCAGCTGATAAGTGACACAGAATGGAACTGGACATTCGGGAGACAAAATAAGTCAAGCTGCTGTTTGTAGTTGCGTTATAGCCTCGGTGGCCACTTTAATAGGATCAAACTCATGTTACGGGTTGGGTTGTTTTACCTCTGAGCGGCACTTTTTTGCACACCATGGGCTAAATGGCCAGGTCACATGGACCCCGAAGGCTCAGAGAAGGTTGGGGGAGGGGACCCACTGGAACAGCTGTTGGGAGACAGATGGTAGCCTCCCGTCAAGGCCATCCAGCGTGTTCTTTAACGTGCACAGGGTATGGCTCTCCCGCACACGGGGCCACGGCTTAACGTCCCATCCGACGGACGGCAGCCTTCCCAAGCCCATCGGTGTCCCCTACTGACCGTGGGCAGGGCGGGGAATTTTGCGGAGATAAATCTCAACGCTGACCCAGCTGGGACTCGAACCTGGGAACTACAGATTACGAGCCTGGCGCGCTACCGACTGAGCCACCCCCACCCCACTCATGTTACGTCAACAGGGAGTCAGATAAGAGCTCAGTTAATTTGTTTAAGTGCATCATCTAGCAACCAAATAAAGCGTATTAAATTTTTTTTCTTCTTTAATTTCTTTTCTTTTGTGCTTTGTTAACCAACATAACGGAAAAAAACTGCACATTTTTTAATGCGGATAATACACTTACGTATAGTGACGAGGTCTTTAGTTAATAGGCAAATAGCTGTTTGTTTACATCAGGTCTCAACGTAGGTGAAATGGAGTAGAAATCTCAATTTTCGTATAATACTCGTTCAATATTTAAAATATTTAAAGAACGAAAATTGCAACAGGCTAAAGAGGAAGCAATCACCATTATATCAAACATAACTAAAATGCATAATTTTTTTATTATCTATTCAATGCCGAAATTTAGGCCTATAGAGGCTTCTATCCCGGAAAGGAAAAGAGAGAAATTGTGAAATAAAAAGATTAGAATGATAAGTAAAATTTGTATATGAATGTCAAAGTTATATAGGGGCGATGTATTCTGTATATATTTTCTCTTTAGTCTCCCTTTTTCTGTGCTTTTGCTCGTTGAAGGTGAGATACTTCATTTTCTTGGTAGGACATTGTTTCATAAATAATAATAATAAATAAATACCCCCTCAAGCAGCTGCTTGCCACAGAGGTCTGACAGGAGCCTGTCAGTTTATATGCTGCAGTAGGAGATCTGAGAGGATGACAGGACCTCAGCAGAAAAACGACACACACACATCCATGCCTAATCCGGGGCTCGAACCCAGGTCCCTTAGATATATATAAATCATGGTATTTGAGTCAATTTCGTCTTTCTGTTTCGATTTTTGTGTTCTTCCGTGTATTTTCTCTCATTTTAAAGTTGCTTACTGAGACTATTTTGAGCTGCAGTCTTGTTCCGCAGTTGGGTTGTTTTACCTCTGAGTGGCACTTTTTTTGCACACAAATGGCCAGGTCACAAGGACCCCGAAGGCTCAGAGGAGGTTGGGGGAGGGGACCCATTGGAACAGCTGTTGGGAGACAGATGGTAGCCTCCCGTCAAGACCATCCATCGTGTTCTTTAACGTGCACAGGGTATGGTTCTCTCACACACGGGGACACGGCTTAACGTCCCATCCGACGGACGACTGCCTTTCCAAGCCCATCGGTGTCCCCTACTGACCGTGGGCAGGGCGGGGAATTTTGCGGAGACAAATCTTAAAGCTGACCCAGCTGGGACTCGAACCTGGGAACCTTGTTCCTCAGTAAGGGACGAGAGTTTTTGCCATTTTTGAATGACTGACAAAAGAAGCCAAGTTGCTCTTAAATGTTTGTTTCCATAACTATTGGAACGTTGAATGAATATTTCTCAAAAACCTTAATTTGGATCATAGATCTCAAACTCAAATGATATAGGGGCCAAATCAATTACTTCTCAAAATATGGAGGCCACATTTTATCTTAAGCATTAATAAACAAAATATAATTGCTATGTTATTGTTCAAAGGTTACATATCTGAATACCAAATCATAAACCTAAATTTCATTTGTATGGTTTCATGTTCGCTTGAACGTAATCAATTCTCTACACTCGAGTGCTATAATTGCCTTTGAGTTACGTCAGTCGACGCTGCTTGTTTGAGATCCATGATTTAGGCAGATTATCTTCAGACACATTTTTGAATGAAAAAGCTTATTTAAAAGCAAGTGATATCTGAATCTGACTTATTGTTGACCTAACATAGACCTAGTTCTAATGAAATGGCCATGAGTGTATACCTAGCAATAATAAGGATTTCGGTATTTGGTAAATTAAAAAATAAAATTTTGCGTATCTGGGAAATCAATCGTAAAAAACTAAAATGCGTTAGAAACTAAATAGCGCAAAAACAAACCTCATTAAATAACACGAAAAATGCATCTTTGGGTTGGATTGGGTTGTTTTACCTCTGAGCGGCACTTTTTTGCACACCATGGGCTAAATGGCCAGGTCACATGGACCCCGAAGGCTCAGAGAAGGTTGGGGGAGGGGACCCACTGGAACAACTGTTGGGAGACAGATGGTAGCCTCCCGTCAAGGTCATCCAGCGTGTTCTTTAATGTGCACAGGGTACGACTCTCCCGCACACGGGACCACGGCTTAACGTCCCATCCGACGGACGACGGCCTTTCCAAGCCCATCGGTGTCCCCTACTGACCGTGGGCAGGGCGGGGAATTTTGCGGAGATAAATCTCAACGCTGACCCAGCTGGGACTCGAACCTGGGAACTACAGATTACGAGCCAGCGCGCTACCGACTGAGCCACCCCCGCCCCCTATACTTCAGGAGAGGCAACTTATTTCCAATTGTTGCCAATGATTTTAGATTTTAATGAGAACACTCACTATAAAGCGTTATTATTAAAAATCCATCCATAGTAAACATTCAACCAGTAGTTGGGGGAGAATGCTCCTCCAAAAGAGTGAATAGCTTTTTCACAGTTAAAGGAAAGATTTATGGAACTTAAACGATATTTAAATGATGCAACGGAAACTTGTATACTCTAAAGATCAGTCATAAAGATAATATTAAGAAAATTATAAAACGATTATTCAATACCCTTTTAACGCATTTTGTTCAAACTTTTCTAGGACATAATGCTTTTATGTAAAATATAGTGCTTTTATGTAAATCTCTCGTTAATGCTCATAGCTCGAACTGAATTCGCATTAATATTTCTTTAACGAGTCTTAAAGCGAAAATAACTCTTTAGTTTTTCGATTTTTTTAAAGGCTTGCTTAAAAAGAAATGTTTGAAAGCGAAAGTTAATTATGAATGTCTCCGTGTTCAGCACATTAGTTCCATTTCAAGAAACACGAAATGGGCTGTATTTTTAACGAACGTACAGCAGCTCTTATTTTTTTTAGTTTCTTGCATTGCGAAATAATGACGGTAAAAAAATTCAAATGGAAGAGAGAGCAGAGGGAGAATATCCGTCCTACTAATGTGCTCTCCTTTGAAGAGTTACATTTTCAAAACACGTCTTCTTTTAAATTTCGTCCTCCTGGTGCATGTTCCTTGAGGCGCCTTCCTTTCCCTGCCAAAAACATTTCCTTCAAGAGATAAAAAATAAAACAACACTTGGCGGATTAAAAGGCTAATAATTTAAAGGAATTATATGCTGTATCAAAATCTTTAGGGTTTGGCTCCCTGGATACTGCTAAATTCAGCGGATGGAGTCAAAGGAATTCTGAGAAAAATAAGTCGCACATTAAGATTGGTTCAATGGTGAGGGTGGGTGGGTGGTTTTGTGAGGAGTTTGGAAACAACTGGTCAATTGTTCGTAAGGATCGAAATTCAAATGTTTCAGACAGAAACGAAAACACTTTCAAGGAAATGATGCAAAGTGAAACCTCGATTTCTTTTCAACATTTTTAAACTTAGAACTGGCATTTTGGAAGGTAGTTTTCACGTGGGTTAAAATGTCTCTTCCAATAGCGTATATTAGTGTGTAAAGTTTATTAAAATTTAAAGGTGACAATAATCATCTAAAATGAAATGTGCAGGAAATAAAGCGAATGATGCAAAATTCTACTATGAGGTTGAGTTGTGTTGTTTTACCTCTACGCGTTGCCTTTATCTATGCAATGGTTTAAATGGTCAGGTCACAATGATCCTAAAGGCTCAAAGTTGTGTAGGGAAAGGAAACAGCTTAGCTTTGCTTAGGAGGCGTACGATAAAATATATAGTTGTTTGGGTTGTTTTACCTCTGAGCGGCACTTTTTTGCACACCATGGGCTAAATGGCCAGGTCACATGGACCCCGAAGGCTCAGAGAAGGTTGGGGGAGGGGACCCACTGAAACAGCTGTTCGGAGACAGATGGTAACCTCCCGTCAAGGCCATCCAGTGTGTTCTTTAACATGCACAGGGTATGGTTCTCCCGCACACGGAGCCACGGCTTAACGTCCCATCCGACGGACGGCGGCCTTTCCAAGCCATCGGTGTCCCCTACTGACCGTGGGCAGGGCGGGGAATTTTGCGGAGATAAATCTCAACGCTGACCCAGCTGGGACTCGAACCTGGGAACTACAGATTACGAGCCTGGCGCGCTACCGAGTGAGCCACCCCCGCCCCTATAAAATATATAGGTCATCAAAAAGCAACAAGCTAGGTATTGGACAAAACGTCATGCATTTGAAATTCAAATTGTAATTCTAAATATTTTATAAGCTTTTGGTGCCAAATAAATGGATCACCACAAAAGTTTCTGTGTAGTTGACCACTCCTGAGCAGGGGTGAAAAAAATAAAGAAAAATTGTCCACAGAAGTTCAGATCAGTAGGCTAGACTGACCTGGCCCCTTCCATTTCCTTTCAGGTGAGAGAATATCTTTCTGAAAGGTGCTTGACGTGTTATGCCTGGTCGATTCTGTACATCATCAGAACGGAATAGTACACATCTTTCTTTCCAATTACGCCTACTACCATTTACATTAAGATAACCGAAAAGCAAATATACAAAAAAATTGAATATCTTTGGTATAATCTGTTTTCTAATTCTGTTCATCATATTTATCATGGACTACAGTTATTTAATTGATTTTCCGTACGAAAGTAAGAGAGAAAACTATAAAAGTGTCTAAAAAAGAGGCTTTGTAATAGATTTTTTTTTGTCGTATTCACTACGAACGGGTCAAAGTAAATTTTGATATATTTATATAATATTATAAAGTTATTGTATTTACTGAATGTACATTTTTTACCAAATACAGTCGCTCAAAAAAGTATCCGAACACTATGGTTGATTACAGAATTCAGAAAAAATATCTGGCAAAATTTTTTTTAGAAATTAGTGATCTGGCAACTTCGTGTCACGTGACACGAAGTTGCCAGATCACAATTTTCTAAAAAAAATCTTTGCCAGATATTTTTTCTGAATTCTGTAATTTTAGTGATCTGGCAACTTCGTGTCACGTGACACGAAGTTGCCAGATCACAATTTTCTAAAAAAAATCTTTGCCAGATATTTTTTCTGAATTCTGTAATCAACCATAGTGTTCGGATACTTTTTTGAGCGACTGTACATCTAGCGTACAGACACAACTGAGCAATGAATTATGTTAAGTATGTTGTATACTTGTGAAATCTTTAACTGATGTAAATTGATTCAAATTATACAATATTTAATAAGTTTTTAATAAAATATTTTCTTTTGAGTTAATTAAGGTGAAATAATTTTACGATAAAACTATCTGTTATTTAATTAAGCTATACAGGTTATTCATGACTCCAAATGTTATTAATATTATAATTCGGCCTTTCGTTGGTAGAGCATTCTTTCTCAACAGCTGGGTTCTACCTTACTTCGAAAAATGTATTTGAAGACTATATCGTGTGTAAAATTTCCAAGATATTAATTTCTGAAAATAATGTTTTAGCTCCTTTGCAAAAAAATGAAACAAAACACTAATTATTGTTTCTACTTTGCCTTTGTTGTCTACTTTTTCCATTTGAAGATTCACAAAATTTTTGTCTTTAGAGGTAAATGAAAATTTATTTTTACGTTGCCCAGATACTGATGAAATATTGAGATTCATATTCTCTGAATCTCTCGAAAGCTTTAATATAGCCCCCTCTAACGATGGAAAACTTTGGAAAAATGGCAAACGTTAAACGAATATTGCAAACGATTTATTATGCTAGTCGTTAGAAATTTTGATAGTAATATAAGGGATTTAAACTAATCATTAAATAGAGGCTTGAAAAAAATGCAACTTTTTCGTTTCAGGAGGTAAAAGAAGCATTCTTTTTGTGTTTCATCGATACTAATACACAATTACTATTTTCCTTTTCCCAATCAACCGTTAGTTCTAATTTCCTCTGTTAGTAGGTGCAAAAGTCGGAAAATAAGAAACAGCTTTTCAAAACTCTTGAAAACGAGAGTTCTATATTTGCCTTAGGCCATATGTCATTTATCTAGTTTAATAATATCATTTTACTCTATATACAGTTTATGTTATCCAAATGCACCGTGCCCAGTAAAATAATGACTTGATTCATAGGAATATATTGAGCAAGGAAGGGTTATGTTTAACGAGTACTAGAGTATCAAAGGTGTAGCGAAGACTTATTCGGGAAAATTATTTGTCTCTGAAGTGAGTCAAGTTGAGAATCATTGATGTGGAAGCCTTTTCGGATATTCTATATTGAATTCTAATACTACAGGGTGATCAAAAAGTCGCTGTGCACCTGATAAGGAATGAGCGTGATCATGCAGTGGCGACTCGTGGAACTCATGGGGATTGTGTGAGGACCAGAGGTGTGAGTTTTGACTGTTTACGTACCCCAACAAATGGAAGTACGACTCGTTTGTGAAGAATGGGACGTCCAAAATATCCTCTCCTTCACGGTCATGAAAGTCTACAAACCACCTGCAGTACGCACTCCGCTTACCGCTATCAGAAGGTTTTAATTCATGCACGGATGTGATTTTGTATGGGTGTAGACCTAAGAGTTTCTTTACAGCCATATGGGCCGTACCGTAGGAAACACCAACCTGCTGTGACAATCTCCTGATTGACTCTTTCGGGCTTCTTCGGAGCATTCGGTCTGCGATATCCAACACTTTCTCCTCTCTCAGTATTGATGGCCTACCTGATCTGGGCGTGTCACACACGGAACCGGTTTCCCGGAATTTCTGAATCAGCTGCCGCACTGCATTATGTTGGGGCACCTTGGTTTTCGGAAATTGTGCCTGGAATCGTTGTTGAACGTCTTGTGTGTATTCTCCTCCATACCAAAACACATGTTCCACGAGGAACGTACACTCCATAAAAGCATTGCCACAACGCACGGGGGCGGGGGTGGCTCAGTCGGTAGCGCGCCAGGCTCGTAATCTGTAGTTCCCAGGTTCTAGTCCCAGCTGGGTCAGCGTTGAGATTTATCTCCGCAAAATTCCCCGCCCTGCCCACGGTCAGTAGGGGACACCGATGGGCTTGGAAAGGCCGCCGTCCGTCGGATGGGACGTTAAGCCGTGGCCTCGTGTGTGGGAGAGCCATACCCTGTGCACGTTAAAGAACACGCTGGATGGCCTTGACGGGAGGCTACCATCTGTCTCCCAACAGCTGTTCCAGTGGGTCCCCTCCCCCAACCTTCTCTGAGCCTTCGGGGTCCATGTGACCTGGCCATTTAGCCCATGGTGTGCAAAAAAGTGCCGCTCAGAGGAAAAACAACCCAACACAACGCACGTCTACAGTGCCTGACTGCTGGGCTCAATGTGGCTCACTGACTGCTTGGCAGGCACGCGACCGCGACCACGTCTCTCCCACTAAGGTTACACTAACGCCATTACGTGTCCCTAAACGTCTCGAGACGCACTAGACACACTTTCAGAGTTTATTGTAATGGTACAAGTATTCCTCATTAGGTGCACAGACTTTTTTTTTATCATCCTGTATAATATCTCCATAGTTCAAGAATATGTTTTAAACAAAACCCCAAAAACCGAAAAGCCATGAAGTGTGGTATCAAAGCAAAATATAATAAATATTAAAATATAAACTGTCCCAGGTTCCATGCCTCTATTAAAATGGAGTTAGAGTAAACAATTTACGCAATTTAACTGAAAGTAATTCTTTTGCATCTCTATTTCGATATAGAAATTTACTTTATAATAAAATTGAAATATGTTGTGACGTTAGAAGGACAGAACCATTCATTTGTTAGAAAAATGATTCATGTGTCTATGAACAGTTTGGGGGATATTTTCCTGGTGGGAACAATATGAATAAAATATAATTAATCTGTTGTGAATAGAGAACGCCAGCCAAGAGTACAAAATGGGAGGGGGGGAATCCTATAACATCTCATACCATTTATCATGTAAACTCGTTTTGTTGTCAGCGCCTACATTCAGTGAGGCATTTAACGACGCCTCTGAGAGCGCAGGAGAGATTGGATTTTACTTTTATGAATCGCCTCGACCATGTTTACGAGGAGCGAACAAGCTTCCTCTACAGAGCCAAGTTACCCAACAACAAGAAAGGTCAATGGCTTTTGGTTTTTACTGTTTATAGGCTGATGCCACGTGGATCAATTCAGAACACACGAGGACTTGTTTAATAGGAAGGAAACTTTTCTGAGAGGGAAAGGAAGGTGGCTCAAGTAACATACACCACGAGGACGAAATTTAAAAGAAGAGGTGTTTTGAAAAGGTAACTCTTCAAAGGAGAGCACGTTAGTAAGACGGATAAGACAAATATTTCTTAACACTCCAGTTAGTTCTAAGTAATAAGTTATTTATTGATATATAATGAATATTGGCAACCTTTACCGTTACATCCCTCCCTAGAGGAAAAGAATGCTATCCATCAGTGCCAGATTATCCAATACGCATAGTAAGCATGTGCCTACTGCCACCGAGGAAGAGGCCTGCGTTGTTTGACTGTTATATTGGTAGTATCACCGAAAACAAAAAGAATAAATGAATAGAAAAAAAAGCAAGGTGCCATCGTTTTCTTCAGTATATCATAGCTTTCGTTTTACCTATACAAACTATGAGGAAGCGCATGAACGTCGTGGTGCCTAGGGACCCTAGAAGGTCTTAATATACTACTGTTGCCCATCTACTAAGATATCACTAGGATACCAATGTTACGGGCAGTTAGGGAAATATTTTTCCAATTTTTGTTTGCTTTTAAATCTTAATCTGTTGCAGTTTGCACATCCACTAAAATTTAAGACCTTCCCCTCTACCACCAAAAAGAGAGAAAAATGTAACACACTACCAACTGGCAGAGTAAAATGCAGCCCACCAACCACCAAGGAGAGAGAGAAGGATAGCACACTTCCAACTAGCAGAAAGGAATACAGCCCATTACCACGACCTAGCAGAGCGGAATGTAGCATCCCACCACCTAGAACACATCCCTTTAGAAGAATGGAATGATGCACAACGTACTCAAAAGATACATATCTTAACTAGAAAGAAAGGAAAGCAGAATACTCTTGTTGTTTCCCTCTCATATAATTTTTTTAAATATTGCTACATGCTAATATTAATTATTTAAAATATATATTTATATGATGTTTCATTGGTAATTTTTACCAATCTTCCTGTTGCGTTTTTCTGGTCATTTTCTGGTTTGTGTGTTTGTCGAAACGGTTGTTCCACTTATCTCGATAAAGAGTCCATCGATCATAACGAGTTATATGAAATGAAAAGCTTTTGAAGTGGGAAATGAAAGCTTTTGAAGTGGGAAATGTCGTAGGACATAAAAATTTTAAACCCACTATAACGGTCAGATGACGCAAGTCTGTTCTCCTCACCCGAAGCGAAGGTCGAAGAGTCTTCGGACATGATGTGAAGATGATTAAGGGCATCAATCGTTGATAGGCACCGGGATCGCCATACGTCCTACTCTTGGCCCTTTTATGTGGAAAAGACTCAAGTGACCATCCTGAGAGAAGGAACAAAGGAAAAACTTGTCCAAAAGGAAAGACACGAGTCCTTCCGCTTTACAGCGTGCTGTAGGTCGGAAGTCCTTCCGCTTTAGAGCGTGCTGTGCGTCGGAGTTCAGGCTCCGACCAGAAAAAAAATTCGTTTTGGGGGATATCCCAGTCGGGGCCAGTGTTTTTCGGCCAAGATTTGTGTAGGGCTAGGCGAAGTAGCCTGCCGTTGATCGTTGTCAAGTGCAAGGCATTAGTGGAAGACCAACTTTGTAATTATAAGATTATTGTAAATAAGTTATGTAAACAATAAATGTGATCCATGGCCGAGTGGTTAGCGCGCTTGGCTACTGATCTAAGGGACCTGGGTTCGAGCTCCGGGTAAGGCATGGATGTATGTGTCGTTTTTCTGCTGAGGTCCTGCTATCCTCTCAGACCTTCTACTCTGGCATATAAACTGACAGGCTCCTGTCAGACCTCTGTGGCAAGCAGCTGCTTGAGTGGGTATTTATTTATTATATATCGTAGTCTGTTGATATTTTATGCTATCACCCCAGCTCGCCAAGTTCCTGACAAACTTTAGTTGCCCGTATTAAGTACCATTTTAAAAAAAATGCCCTAGACCCACGCCAAATCAACAAATATATGACTCCCCACAAAAACACCTTTTACACCCACACTTTTTCCTCCAATAAAAAGGGGGAGAGTTCTAAACTATTGCTCCACTATATCTTCAGAACACCATGGCCAGCTAATGAGATAAGTATCAAATGAAAACCTGTGGCGTGGGAAGTGTCACAGACTTGTTCAAATGTACAGTCGCTCAAAAAAGTATCCGAACACTATGGTTGATTACAGAATTCAGGAAAAATATCTGGCAATGATTTTTTAAAAAATTAGGGATCTGGCAACCTTCTTGTCACGTGACATGAAGGTTGCCAGATCACTAATTTTTAAAAAAATCATTGCCAGATATTTTTCCTGAATTCTGTAATCAATCATAGTGTTCGAATACTTTTTTGAGCGACTGTACTTGCTTTTGTTCTCCCAAATCAGGAGAGGCAAATCTCACGTGGGTGGATCACAATGGCTAATATCCCATATGTAAGCAAAGCTTGTGACAATGAGAACTCTATGGGCACTTCGACTATGCCTTATTTTACATCCCCCTTATAAAAGAAGGAGGGAATTTCAAGGGGGGATAATTCATTTGTGAAATAAAATATAAAGACGTACAAAGGAACATAGGGAATGTCACAATTATATCCTCGGAGCAGAGGAAAAAAAGGTGTTTAGGGTTTCACCAGGAACTTCACCAAAGTTCCTGGTGAAATTGCTATCTATAAGTCAGAAGTAAAATATATAAATTCAAACATTTAAAAAATACTTATCTTTCTATACGTGCAATAAAAAGAAAAATATGAAGGCAAAACAGTGAAATGAGGAAAGCACATACTTAATTTGTGTTAACTTCAAAGGAAAATAAGGCCCAAAAGGTTGGTTTCCCTTAGCAATTGAAAAAAAAAAAAAATAAAAACTGCAAATACTCTCTTTCTCTCTCTCCCTTTCAAGTTAATGAGAACTGAATAAAGATTTCATCATTGACATGTTTAAATTTATTTCTTTTCCTTTTTAGGGGACAACTAAGATGATAGGCATTTTTTAAAATTTCGAAATATATGTAGTAGTAGTAGTAGCATTTATTTCCACTCGTAATCAATACATCACAAAATATCATACATTCAGAAATACAAATGGTGGAAACAAATATCCGCAAAAACAACAAAATAGAGCCAGAAAAATAAAAAAATACACACATAATTTTATTTATTACCTGCCGGAAGCAAGGGGCTCAACTGTCCGTCCAGGTTCCGTTTTAATTACCAAAATCAAATTTAGGCAACCAATATGGAAATAACAATCAATTCTTAATATAACTTGGTACATCAATAATAAAAGATAGGAGTGCATTAGCATTAAGTATAAATAAAAGATTTAAACGATTGACCTTAAAATAGATTCATAACAGTTAACATACACCGAAGAGTCAAAATATTATGACCACCTGCCAAATTTGATGTTGGTCCTCCATGAGCCGCCAAAACAGCTTTTATCCGGTGAGGCATGGATGCTACAAGATTTCTGAAGGTGTCTTGTGGTATTTGGTACAGTCGGTCAAAAAAGTATCCGAACGCTATGGTTGTATACAAAGTTCAGAAAAAACAACTGGCAACGATTTTTTTAGAAATTAATGATCTGGCAACCTTCGTGTACCGTACACGAAGGTTGCCAGATCATTAATTTCTAAAAAAAATCGTTGCCAGTTTTTTTTCTGAATTTTGTATGCAACCATAGCGTTCGGATACTTTTTTGAGCGACTGTACCAACATATTACCAGCAGATATTTTAACTTTTGAAAGTTACATGGTTGAACCACCGTTGATCGGATGTGCTGTTCCAACATAAACCACAGATGCTCGATTGGATTGATGTCTATGGAATTTGGAGATCAGGGCAATACCTGGAAGTCTTCCTCATGTTCTGCGAACCATTCTCGAACAATCCGGGCAGTGTGGCATGGCACATTATACTGCTGATAGAAGGCACTACTAGAGGGATATACCGTTGCCATGAAAGGATGTACCTAGTCTGCAATGATGTTTAGGTAGGTGGTAGATGTCATAGTTTCCTGCATATGAATGACTGAACCCAGAGCTTCCCAGCAGAACATTGCCCAAAGCATTACACTTCCTCCACCAGCTTGTTTTCATCCCATGGTGCATCCTGGTGCCAACACTTCCCTAGGTAAACGACGCACATGTACCCAGCCGTCCACATGGTGCAACAGGAAGCGAGATTCATTGGACCAGACGACCTTCTTCCAATCATTCAAGGTCCAGTTTTGACGCTCGCATGCCCATTGTAGGCACTTTCGACGGTGAACCGAGCGGTGAATGGGCACTCGAAGTGGCCTGCGGCTATGCAGCTCCATTTTTAGCAGGGTTCGATATATTCTGTGTTACTCCAGTCATCAGCATTCAAATAACACGCGAGTTGCGCCACAGATCCCGTCTGTTGGCTTGTACCATACGGGATAACTTTTGCTTAACTAGCAGCGAAGAACTGTGGTCAGCCTATGCATTGTCAGCAATTGGTGGTGTTTCCCTCCATTGACCACTTTTTGAAGGTACTAACCACGGCTGCCCAGAAGCCTTACCATCTCGGAAATGCTCTGACCTAGTCATTTCCATGGTTTGAAATGGTTTACCAATGGTTTGAAAAGTTTGACAAAGGCCATTACAATTTCGCTTTGTCAAACTCACTTAAGTCCACTGCTTTCCCATCTGAAGAACAGGAATAACATTAATTAACAGAGCTCAGTATCAGGTGTTATTTATACCGTTTCATGACATTCACACCCACTGTCGTTTACCTGCAGTTACTTCGTTTTGCATAAAGATGTGCTGGTCATAATGTTTTGGCTCCTCGGTGTATGTGTAAGTAATTTCTTTTTGAAGACAGTCAAATTCTTTTACCTCTCATATTCAGTGGTAAAGATTTGTAAAAGTTTGGTGCCAAATAAGCGAAGTGTCTCTGGAGAATATTCTGTACCATTTTAAACATTACTCCTTTCATTTCGTAAGTTGAATTCAAATATTTACTCTCTATTAATTGCTTATTTTGATATAAAAACAATAGAAATTTCATACATATAAATATTCCTAATATGATGAAAATGAATTAAAGTAGATGTATCTAAAGCAGAAAAATTAACATTGAGCAATAACTGAAATATTTTTATGTAAAAAAAAATAATAAATACCCCTCAAGCAGCTGCTTGCCACAGAGGTCTGACAGGAGCCTGTCAGTTTATGTGCCACAGTAGAAGATCTGAGAGGATGGCAGGACCTCAGCAGAAAAACGACACATACATCCATGTACCATGAATAAATTAATATCATAATCACTTCCACAACTACACAAACCATGCTGTATAATAGAGTACTGTTAAAAATTTCTTATCTATTATTTTTTGAATGTGATAAAATTTAAACAATATCTTAACCACTTTGTTATCTTATTTGCATGAGTCTTCCATTTTAAAGAAGAATCCATTTCAACCCCCAAATAATTGTAATTATATACTCTTTCTAATTTAGGGCATATACAATTCTGATTAAGAAGGCAATTAACATCATGATATTTAATTTCTATTATAGTATCTGTTTTAAGCAATTCAGAATAAAGAAACTTACTTTTATCAATATTCAAATTTAATTTATTCAAAACTGGTCACCTATATATTTTTAAAAGATCGATTTCTGCATTTGTTTCCATTTCTAAAATAGTATCTGCTGTGTAACTACTGCAATATCATTGGCGTAACATATTAATGATCTTCTTAAATGTAAATCGCATAAGTCATTAATGTAAATGAGAAACAGATGGGACCAAATACAAAGCCTTGAGATATACCTTTTTTAATTTCCCTAAACGAACTTATTTCCATATTCATTGTTATCGCCTGACTTCTTGCTAAAAGGTAGCTTTTAAACCAATTATAAATATGTCCTCTAATACTGTTGGAAAAGAGTTTTCCTGATCCACTGCATCGAAAACGTTTCGTAGATCCAGAAACAGTGTCAAAGTTTTTCTATCCGCATCAAAATGCTTTTGTAAATACCTTCCATTAGCTTCAGAATACATTGCTTCTAGGGAAAGAAAAACACTGAACAAACTGGTTCTTGGAAAAAAAGCTATGCTGATTTAAGCAATTTACAAGTTTTTTTTAACGTTTTTTTTTCAATTAATTTAGAAAACACTGATAACAATGAGATCATTGTATAATTAGTCAACAGTTGTTTATTACCCGATTTGTAAATCGGGGAAATTAAAGCACATTTTAGTTGTTCAAAAAATTTTCCTTGTTGTAGTGATAAATTATTAAATTAGGAAAAGCATGTAAATTATATTAATCAATAATTGGTAACTTGGATACTGTAATACCATCATACGTACAGGCTTTATTTTTACTCATTGCTGCAAGTTCTTTACCAATTTCTGCATCATCCGTATTTTCCATATAAAGAGATTGTGATATACAATTTATATCACATGAATAACTTAATCTATATTGATTATCAATTTCAGGGTTCAGATATGTAATATGTTGAATAAAATTTCTATTAATGTCGTGAACCAATTCAGTTGTGTTATCGTAAGAAGGTACAATATTTTTATTTACTTTTGTTCCTAACATATCATTAACATAATTCCATTGTTTCTTATTTTTTCCACAGCTTTGAAAACCATACATAGAGAAATTACTCTTAGCTCTCCTCAATTCTGATTTTAAATAGGTACAAATGAATACATTTGTACGTAAATTTCTGTTCAAAGGAAAAAATCCCGGGATATGTTTTAAATTTCAGGTATAATTTTTACTTTTTTATTAATTAATGAAATTAAAGCACTTGCAAACCAATTTTTCTTTTCTTCTTTTATTTTGTTCATTTTACATAAATATTTCTCTGTGCAAAAAAAAATACACAAACAAACCATTTTGTAACAAGTGTTATACGTAATATTCATATCTGAACAATTGTTATACACATCACTAAAATCTATTTTTTTCGCATGTTCTTCAAATTTATAATAATTAACAAAATTCTTAATTTCTATAGTTGTAATTTATGGTCCTTTCCCCACTGGATTCAGACTAATTTGATTCAAATGTATAGTAAATGGATAATGATCAGTTGGGTTGGGTTGTTTTACCTCTGAGCGGCACTTTTTTGCACACCATGGGCTAAATGGCCAGGTCACAAGGACCCCGAAGGCTCAGAGAAGGTTGGGGGAGGGGACCCACTGGAACAGCTGTTGGGAGACAGATGGTAGCCTCCCGTCAAGGCCATCCAGCGTGTTCTTTAACGTGCACAGGGTATGGCTCTCCCACACACGGAGCCACGGCTTAACGTCCCATCCGACGGACGGCGGCCTTTCCAAGCCCATCAGTGTCCCCTACTGACCGTGGACAGGGCGGGGAATTTTGCGGAGATAAATCTCAACGCTGACCCAGCTGGGACTCGAACCTGGGAACTACAGATTACGAGCCTGGCGCGCTACCGACTGAGCTACCCCAGCCCCGATAATGATCAGTGAATGAGAATTCAATAATGTACACTTCAGTTGTTGGGTTGTTGTTTTACCTCTGAGCGGCACTTTTTTGCACACAATGGGCTAAATGGCCAGGTCACATGGACCCCGAAGGCTCAGAGAAGGTTGGGGGAGGGGACCCACTGGAACAGCTGTTGGGAGACAGATGGTAGCCTCCCGTCAAGGCCATCCAGCGTGTTCTTTAACGTGCACAGGGTATGGCTCTCCCGCACACGGAGCCACGGCTTAACGTCCCATCCGACGGACGGCGGCCTTTCCAAGCCCATCGGTGTCCCCTACTGACCGTGGGCAGGGCGGGGAAATTTGCGGAGATAAATCTCAACGCTGACACAGCTGGGACTCGAACCTGCGAACTACAGATTACGAGCCTGGCGCGCTATCGGCTGAGCCATCCCCGCCCCATTACACTTCAGTTCTCAAGCCTCTATTAGTTTTTATAAAAACGTGATCTAAACAACTTATATTTACTTTCTCTAGAAGGTGACCTAACGCACTGAGAGCGACCATTCTCACTCATTATATTTAAATAATCGTTTACTTCTCTAGATACTTTTAAAACATCTATATTTATATATCCAATAAAAAGAATATTATTTATCCTCAATGAATGTAGTTTCTGCTGCAGTTCGTCATTAAAAAAATTATGGTGTGCCCATGAGACCTATAGATTAAAATAATAGACAAATTAAATGTTATCTATGTGGAGATGCACTACCTCTGCACTTAACATATGAAAAAGTAGCTGGGTAAAAGAATGTGTTCCTAATTTAATATATATTAATACTCCTCCTGATTGGTTAGATTATATACACTGATAATAACGTATGCATCCTTCTGTATTATATAATTCAACCTCTTCAATTTTCACCCATATTTCAAACAACAATATCACATCAAATCTGCAATTCATCTGCTCCATTAGCACAATTAATTCTTTAAAGTTTTGCCTCAAACTTTTGATATTAAAGTGAATTACAGAGACATTTGGGAATTCATTTAAAGTATGATTCTCACATTCACCAAAAATAAGGTAGAGCTATTGATTTCATATTATAGAGCTCATCTTCTACAGAAGTACCTATACTTTCTATGACCATTGTAAAATGAAACAAAAAAAAATTAAGTTTTAGTGCCTTTTAGGATAATTAATAAAAACCCATTTGCTTAATCACAGATTTATTTTTTACCATTATCCAAACCAGAAAAATATTAAGTTAATTAACAAAGTTAATCATACCAACTCCACTAGATGGCGACACTCGTCCCATATAAAATTTAATATCATGGGAAACAGTTATCTTCAAATACCGTATTTGCCGGCGTATAAGACGCACCCCCTTTTTTAGAGACATTTTTAAGGGAAAAAATTTTCCACATTGTTTCATGAATTTCCATAAATATTTACTGTACTCATTTTATAGTTATTTATGTATACAAAAAATGTAACTAGGGAACATTGTAGTTAGGTACCTTTTAATGTTCATCCTCAAAACCCAGAAATTCATTTCCAGAACTAAATGAAAAACCACTTGAAGCCTCTTTTTCAGAAACTGAGTCTTCGTATAACAAATCATCCTCTGTGCCATCAAGTGAGTTACTAATACCACATTTCTTAAATGACTTTACAACTGTCTCATGTTTCACAGCATTCTATGAAGTTTTGACCCATTTACAAATCTGCAAAATGCTAGGCCTCTTCCTTCTTCCTGATGGTGTCACTTCAAAATCTGTAGACTGCATCCAACTGTTCCATTTCTCCTTCATGAATCCTTTAAATGGTTTATTAATGCAGACATCTAAAGGTTGAAGCTGGCTCGTTAGTCCACCTGGAATTAGAGCTAACTGAGTTTTCAGTGGTTAATTTTATTTTTTACAGCTTCTGTTCTATGACTCCTAAACTGATCCCATACTAGCAAGGCAGGTTTCTTTAACAGTCCACCAGGACGCCTAGACCACACATTGTCTATCCACAACTTCATCCCCCCTTCATCCATCCAGCCCTTAGGATGAACGTGCATTAACACACCTTTAGGCAGTTTTTCCTTGGGCAAGTTTTTCCTTTTGAAAATCAAAAGAGGCAGCAATTTTGTTCCATTGGCACAACAAGACAACACGACTGTGTAGTGCGTTTTCTCATGTCCACAAGTTTTAACAATAACACTTCTTGCACCGTTGGAATCTACTGTTTTGTTTGAGGGTACATCGAAGGTCAGTGGGACCTCATACATGTTTCCTATTTGTGAAAGTTCAAAATTTCCACTTTTTCTTGCATTAATGACAATTTTATGAAACTCGAAAATCTTGTCTTCATATTCTGTTGCCATCTTTTGTGCTAATTTTGTTTTAGTCCGCATAAGTAAGTCATTTCTCTTCATGAATCTAGAACACCATGACGTTGATCCTGTAAAATCAGCGATGCCTCTGTTAGTAGCTATCACTCTTGCTTGTTGAATAGTCATTTTTGTGGAAACTGAAAATCCCGAACTTCGGTGGACTAATAACCAAGTTTTTAATTCTTCTTCTAGTTCCGGCCATTTTGCAATTCCATGTCGCAGATTATGTTTACTACGCATAGCTTTTTTAGGTCTTCTTCCTGTCTTCTCCTAGTTCTTATCATCTTTTCTGTTGGCGGTGATCCGAAATTCCTCTCTGCTGCCCTGTTTCCGTGTTCTTTGACATACTCAATCACTCTTAGCTTGAATGCAATGTCATAGCAGAATCTGCGTTGTTTTTGAGCCATGTTTCGCAGCAAAAACGTGAGAAAGCTTCTTCGGTACTAAAAGTTTACGTTTTGGTTGCCTTGAGGCGCTGTAATCGGTAACGAAGCGCCATGCTCGCGCTTTTCGAAAAAATATGCCGGTGAAATGTGATCACACATGCGCACATTGGATGAATCGTAACCTTGAGATGTCAGTGGATCTTTACTCTATTTTACTGGAATGCTGCCTCTGTCAGTAGTGAAGCATAGAATACATCACGAACTTATTATTTTTACAGAACAAAAAAATATGGAAACGATTTATTTGAAACCACTCTTTCACAAAAGGACAAAATACAAAAGAATACTTATATATGTATATTGATATAAACCAAAAGTTTTAGACTGAAATTTCAACTCATAATTTTGATTACCGGCGCATAAGACGCACCCCATATTTTAGGAGTATTTTGAGGGGGAAAACGTGCGTCCTATACGCCGGCAAATACGGTAATTCCTTTGACAACTTTCATATTCACAATTTCTCTTCATATCTATAATCATCATTCCAACATTTTGAACTTTTATCCTAGAAACTCTAAGTATATTGAGTGAAGAAAGCAAAATTCTTAGACAAATATTATATAATAAACACAATGACAAAATCTCCCTTCATAGAATACGTCCATCAATAGACGAACTTTGACTTTTCACAAATTTAACATATGCATTTTCTTTTCCTATTAACAGTCCCTATTTCAAATAATTTTACTCGTAGCTCTAAGTTTTATTTCATTTATCCAATTTACATAAAAAAACATACTGCCAAGTTCCATAATACATAGAAACAGAACATGTACTTAAATACTTAAAAAGCGGTATCAATGTATTTAAAATATATTTCATACCCTTAAGCTAATATCAAAAAACGATAAAGCAATGAAATTACAAATTTCATATAATTCATACTCAGAAACATTTTGAAATAATCTTTTCATCTGAAATGCTTCCCTTGTATAGGTATTAAAAATATTTATAACCCTCACCAGAGTGATTTGTTCGAAATCAAGCCTGGTGAGTGAAATATATCCGTTATACTGAAATACAATGAAACACGTGCTATTAATTGCATACTACAAAATACACTCATGGGCACAAAAACGACAATACCATGAAGCAAGCCTCGAACCTCGGTGAAACTGAGCAGAGTGGTAGAGCAGATTACAGAGTAGTAATGTTTTTCGCCGTTCTTCCTCCAAATGGATATGCAGGGTGTCCAATATGTGTGTTGGCTGTGGACACTGTCGGACACCCAGAGCTTCTGATATTTGCTCTATAAGGGAGAAATCTAGGGCCAAGGTAGAGTGTTGACATCCTGTAGGCATTGTTGGAAGCACATGCCATATTTGGAAGTGTATTATCATGATGAAAAATGGCACTAGGAGAGTTTTGCAGGAAAGGTAGACAGAATGTCAAGAATGTTATTGATGCATCACTGAGCTGTCAACATTTCCTGAATCTGGAGTCATATTTGTGTTGGGTTGTTTTACCTCTGAGAGGCACTTTTTTGCACACCATGGGCTAAATGGCCAGGTCACATGGACCCCGAAGGCTCAGAGAAGGTTGGGGGAGGGGACCCACTGGAACAGCTGTTGGGAGACAGATGGTAGCCTCCCGTCAAGGCCATCCAGCGTGTTCTTTAACGTGCACAGGGTATGGCTCTCCCGCACACGGGGCCACGGCTTAATGCCCAATCGGACGGACGGCGGCCTTTCCAAGCCCATCGGTGTCCCCTACTGACCGTGGGCAGGGTGGGGAGTTTTGCGTAGATAAGTCTCAACGCTGACCCAGCTGGGACTCGAACCTGGGAACTACAGATTATGAGCCTGGCGCGCTACCGACTGAGTCACCCCGCCCTCTGGAGTCATAGCTGATGGCAACCCAAGCTATAATTGTGGGTGTATGGGCAATGTGGACACTCCCAGATGTGTGCCATATGCACTCAAACAGAAGAGTGACTCATTCGAGAAGTATATATGGTGTCATTTCCTCTCCCACAACACATGCACCACAGATGATATGCCTGGAAATGGATTAGCAGTCAGAGGCAACCTACGCAGGGAATGCCATGCCTGTAATTCAGTTTCATTCAAACGTTGTCAGATTGCCATGCATTGCAGATCTACATTGTGCTGAACTGCTGTAGATGTCGCACAGGGGTCGGAAGTTGCTTGTTGGCAGATGGTGCAATCTTCTTGTGGTATGGTATATCTATGGGGACCTGGGCCTTGGCTATAATGAAGTGGTACCTGACCTCATCCCCTACTCCAAACAGTGTGTTACAGTGCTCACTGTGTGACTGAGACGGTTGGCTATATGAGGGGCAGATCTAGCTGCCTCATGCATCCCCACGATTCGGCTCCATTCAAACAGGCCTAGTTGCTGATAATTGCGTTCATTGCCACGGCATTATTGAAATACACAGGCAGTGTTTCACTTTCACTGACTTACCAGCTGTCTGCCACGATGACTTTTATTGGGATCTCGGAAGCGATAGCGCCGCCTCCATTGCCAGTTCCATGTGACATAATGCTGTCGCCACTGGACTCATTTGCGTAAGACCTCCAGTACTACGTGTGGTAATGATTTGGTGTTACTGCATTAATCTTTTATGGGTGTTACAATTTTTGTGTTCATGAGTGCTTTTACTATGAAATTTATCGTGTATTAAAATTTACTTCTTAAAGATGTCGGTGGGGGAGCTCAGTCGGTAGTGCGCCAGGCTCGTAATCTGTGGTTCCCAGGTTCGAATCCCAGCTCAATCAGCGTTGAGATTTACCTCCCCAAAATTCTCCACCCTGCCCACGGTCAGTAGGGGACACCGATCGGCTTGGAAAGGCCGCGGTCCATCGGATGGGACGTTAAGCCATGTCACCTTATGCGGGAGAACCATACCCTGTGAACGTTAAATAACACACTGGATGGCCTTGACGGAAGGCTACCATCTGTCTCCCAACAGCTGTTCAATGGGTTCCCTCCCCCAACCTTCTCTGAGCCTCTGGAGTCCACGTGACCTGGTCATTTAGCCTATGGTGTGCAAAAAAGTGGCGCTCAGAGGTAAAATAACCCAACCGAACCCTTAAAGAGGTTGGTAATTTTTTAACTGTCTGTTACAACATGCGTCACGGGCGCCGAGTCAACTTGGATTCTCAATATCCTTGTTTGGGGCGACCCAGGGCGAAGATTATAGTTAGGTTTTGCCAAAGGTTGGATTTTACTTCTATAGTACTGTTCAGCCGTGACGGTGGGGGAGATGGAATAAACATGGCACTATCCCGATAGATGGCGTGCAGCCTCTGAATTGCGAAACATCTGGGTTTTGTCATTCATTATATTACATGTCTGTTTCATCAAGCATCTCTCCGTGAATTTTTAAACGATATCGCAACACTCCCATACATTGTCCGGAATATATTTTGTGTGCCATTACGAAACGGCGAAGATTTCGCTCCGTATTGGCTGCTAATAACGAAACGAAACTAATTAACGAGCTCCATTTAAACGATAATAATAACGAACAAATAAAACAATATTTGAAAATTAACAAATGCTAATAATAAAAAGTGTGGATTGGAACTGCTTTGAAAGAACTTTTCGCTGACGTTATCGATACTTGCAAGGCAATACAATCAGAATCGCGTAGATATCCAAATTTAAAAATCCCTTTTTTATGCTAGGATAATGTGGCAACGCCGCTTTAAAACATGCCGGCCTATGTGGAATCTATGCCATGCAGTAAGATCGCCAAAATGCGTGCACGTCGATGTAGAATAACACGTGATTCACAGCGCCGAAATTGTTTAGATATTTCAGTGTTTATATTATTGCATCGTTGCCATATTTGCTAAATATAAATTGTACATCTTTTCGACCTCAAGAAAACGACCCGTTTTTGGTACCACCCTAGTAGGGAAGCAATGGTTTACATCCATTGATTCTTTTCTTATACATCTTTTTGTGTTGTTGTCTTTGTTTTTAGTCTTTGTGTCTAGTTTTAATATTGGTTGCACGTTTTATGATTGTTATTGTTTATAACTTATTTGACGCAATACAACCTTAGTTCTGTTGCTCCCTAAAACTATAAAAACCAGTGAAGCATTAGAGAAGTTGCTGAACCAAAAAAAGGTTCATCTTCAAGGGAAGTAATGGCCTGTGTCTGTAAAGTTACAACAGACTATGGAAATGGACTTTTACCCTCAACGGTAAAACGATTATCAGGGAAACAGAACTGTATATCAGAATCATGAAAGTGCCCTGGACAGTCCAAGTGAAGAAGAAAAATTCATTAAAGGTATCTGGCTTCAACGTAGAAACGAGAAAGTACAACTTCCTTCTATCAGTTACTGAGAAAAAAAAAGACTATTACGCTTTTGCGTAACAGTCTTCTTTTCTCAGTTTCTAATTGCCTGATCTGATGTAATTTTTTCTTATTCTGTTCTGGAAGAAATCTTTGCCACTATGCCAGAGCTAGATGATGAAGAAGCTGTTGGTGGACGGTTGGGTTGGGTTGTTTTACCTCTGAGCGGCACTTTTTTTGCACACCATGGGCTAAATGGCCAGGTCACATGGACCCCGAAGGCTCAGAGAAGGTTGGGGGAGGGGACCCACTGGAACAGCTGTTGGGAGACAGATGGTAGCCTCCCGTCAAGGCCATCCAGCGTGTTCTTTAGCGTGCACAGGGTATGGCTCTCCCGCACACGGGGCCACGGCTTAACGTCCCATCCGACGGACGGCGGCCTTTCCAAGCCCATCGGTGTCCCCTACTGACCGTGGGCAGGGCGGGGAATTTTTGCGGAGATAAATCTCAACGCTGACCCAGCTGGGACTCGAACCTGGAAACTACAGATTATGAGCCTGGCGCGCTACCGACTGAGCCACCCCCGCCCCTGTTGGTGGACAATGACTACCTATCAGCAGCTGCTGCCAAGTCATTGTCCCTGATGACAGGACACCTAACAGAACTTAATGACAAAGGCTAACACATACGATGAAGCTGCTGAGCAAAATTGTAAAGCGCAGAGTAAGATTGAGGCCTCACCCTAATCAAAACCTGTTGTGAACTAAACAAATCAGTGTAAATACACTGATGATGATGTTTAGCAACTATGTGATGCAAGGCAAGACTGATAGTATTCAACTCTGACGATATGTCGTCCATAAAATATAATCTGGTTTGCTATGATGCCATCACATCAAAATGTAGTCAAGTCTAAAGTGGTCTTCACATCAAAATTTAGTCAAGTCTTTAGTAATCTTTGAGCTATCTGCGAAGATATGCAAAAAGTCAGAGTGCACAGCACAATGGCTGGCAGAGAGTTGCTGACAGGCAGACTCTGCTGGGGTCTGTAAATGGTAGCTAGTCATAAACTGGAAGGAGAGCTGTGTACCAATCCCTAATGATGATGCACAGAACCGACCAGGTCTAGCACCTAATGTCCGACCCTGCCTTCTCGTGGTGCAGGCCGTTAGTACCTTTCAAAAGAGATATTTTCTTTTGGAAGGGAACGGAAGAGGAAGGCTGCCAGTTCAGTATGGCCTACTGATCTGGTCATCTATGCCACTTTTTTCTTTTTTTTTTTTTCAACCCTGCTGAGGAGTGGTCAACTTAACAGGGTCCTGGTGCTGACCATTTATACCTACTAGACTGGAATTGTTTATGGATTTGAGCTTGATTATGGATCCTGGACTTGCTGCACTGGTGGGCCTCTGTTGAGGGAGAATCTGCCGCTCTGTTTTCTGTTTGCTTCTGGGTTGCCAGCCCTAAGTGAACAGAGGCATGAGATACCTTATGTCAGCTGGTGGATAATCCTAATCAGAGGCCGTCGCAGGTACCTGAACCTTACTTAGCTAGTTGGGCATTGTCAAGCCTAAACTGGAGTAATCTGTCTCAGGCAGGTCACACGGCTCTTGAAAAAGTCTACTGGAAAAGGTGGTGCCTGAAGTTCCTACCAGCATCGGTGACTTCAGCCTTTAGCATAGGAGGGACAGGTCTTTGCCCCATGTCTGCGATCAGGGAGCTGTTTGATATTTTTCGCCCTACCTATCTCAATAAACCTAGTTTCTTTAAAAATCCTACTAATCATTTTCTCTCTGCAGGTACGTGGAATGTGAGGACATTACATAAAGATTATTCTCTTGATGTCCTCACGCAGGAATTCCAGCGCTATAACCTAAATATTCTAGGCTTGCAAGAGACCAGATGGACAGGTAAAGGTCAGATTCTTAAAAATAATCTTAAATTTCTCTTTACAGGGAGGGAGGATGGAAAGCATCACCAAGGCATGTGTCTACTTCTTAGCAGACATGCTACTTATGCTCTTCTGGGATATGAGTGCATTAATAAAAGGTTTCTTACAGCAAAATTTCAGACAAACATTAAAGACTTGAATGTTATCTGCTGTTATGCCCCCACTGAGGATGCCGATGAGGATGAGAAGGATAGGTTTTACGGACAACTTCAGGATAATTTGAATTCTGTCAAGAAAGGAGATATTACCCTTGTACTAGGACACTTCAATGCCAAAGTTGGTACTGACTCTAACCTTTGGGGAGGGGTGATAGGCCCTTTTGGTATTGGTAGCTGTAATGACAATGGACAACATCTCCTACAGTAAGTAAACTCAATGGTTTCAGAATAACTAACACTTATTACAAACATCGCGACATACATAAGTACACATGGGTTTCACCTAATGGGCTGCATAAGAGTATGACTGATTATATATTAATTAACAGCAAATGGACTAGTTCTGTTAGGAATACCAGGTCATATAGGGGAGCTGAAATTGGATCTGACCATTACCTTGTTAAAAGTGTCTTGCAACTTAAACTTAAAAAGTGTTGTGCTAAAGTTAAAAAATTTACCTTTAATACTGAAGCTCTGAAAGACCCAGTTATAGTTAAGCTTACCATGATAGGTTACTTAGTCATTATGACAGTCATGGTTTACTTACTACTGAAGTTGAGGAAGAATGGGGCCGTTTAAAACAGGCTTTTTTGAAAATTAACAGTACACTTTTAGGAAAAAAGGAGCATAGCAGGCAGAATTATTTGAGTGATAAGGCACTTAAACTTATTTCAGAAAGAAGGAACTGCAGGAATGTCCTTAATCAGTACCCTACTAGTCCTAATAGAAAGGATTACAGAGAACTTAATAAACGTGTAAAGGATAAGTTAGCCGCTGATAAGAATCTTTGGCTTGATGGCTTGACTGACAAAGCTGAGGAAGCAGTTAGACAGCACAACAGTAGAGAGCTGTACGAGATAGTTAATGTTTTGTGTGGTAGAAAACGAACAGGTATACAGGGATTGAAGGATAAACAAGGTAAGGTTATAGAAGGGGAGGATTCTGTCATGGCTAGGTGGGCTCAGCATTTCACTGATGTCATAAACAATGTGGTTAGTTCTACTCCCATTGTTTGCAATGATGATAGATGCATTACTGGCTTTAATGTTGACCCTATAACACAGTATGAAGTTATTTTGGCTGTTTCTAAACTTAAACTTCATAAATCCCCAGGGGTAGATGAAATTACTACAGAAATGCTTAGAGCTGGGATTATTTCGGTTACCACTTGGATGACTGAAATTTTGAATATCATTTATGATAAAGGCATGGTTCTTAAGGAGCTATTATTATCCCTATTTTCAGAAAATTCGCAGTTCTTGTGATAACTATAGGGGTATCAGCCTACTCTCTGTTCCAGGTAAAGTTCTTTCCATGGTTTAGCATTACTTCTGGTGTTCGACAAGGGTGCATTTTGTCTCCTGTTCTCTTTAGTTTGGTTATTGATTATGTTATGCAAAATTCACTTCCAGGGAAAGATTTTGGCCTTAAATGGGCTGGAGAAACGAAAATTTCTGATTTATATTATGCTGATGATTTAGCCCTTTTGGCAGATGATGTTGAGGAGATGAACTCTTTCATTCAAGCTATTGATGAAACTGGTACTAGAGTAGGTTTGGTTATAAACAGAGTAAAAGTAACTAAAGTGATGAAATTTGGTCAGGCAGGATTTTAGTTAGATTGAAGGGTTGCAATCTTGAACAGGTCTCACAGTTTAATTATCTTGGGAGCTATGTAACAGATACTGGTGATGTGGGATGAGATTAACAGACAGATAGGGACTGCTGCCAGGACTCTTAAGAATCTATGGAGATTGTGGAAAAATAGGCGTATACACCTAAACACTAAAATTAGACTGTATAATAGGTTGGTTCTTTCTAGGGTTAGTTATGGGGGTGAAACGTGGACTCTTTGTAAGCAAGATAACAAGAAACTAGGTGCTTTTGATTTTAGATGCTTACGTGGTATCTTGGGTATTAGGTGGTTTAACTTTGTAACTAATGATGAGGTTAGGCAAAGGAGTCGGCAACCTCCTTTAAGCAGCATATTGTGCAGAGAGAGAGACTCCGCTGGTTTGGCCGTGTTGCCCGTATGGATAATTATAGATTGGCGAATAGGGTTATGAACAGTGTGCCTATAGGTCTCAGAAGGAGGGGGAGATCTATAATACTGTGGGAAGACAATGTTAAACATGACCTTGTTAGAATTGGTGTGCAGTGGCCGGATGCAGCAGATGTAGCTCAGGACAGATATGCTTGAAGAATTAAACTGCACGGTCTGGTTGTACCTCCGTAGCCCATGGCTTCTTGAGGTTGATGATGATGAAACTCTAGTAGTCTCGCAATCAGGAAAGAAAAAAAAAATGCAGAAATAGGAAATTGCAAGCGATAGCAAAGTTGCTCATCTGGTGCGTTGCTAATCTTATCGAGGCTGACGTAAATGTTTTTTCAAATAGCTTTGAATACGCACATCAAACGGATGAATAGTAGTCGGGCAATGATCGTAAAATATTTTAACACTTGGGAAAAAATGCAGTCTAAAGCGAGATGGTCTAACTGGGATTGCAATTCACAAATATACTACAATGCTTGGTCAAATTATTATGAACATCTACCTAATACGTTGCCGTATGTATCATTGTACAATTACCAAATTTCGAAGTTTTCAATTCTCTACTCGTAGTTCTCGTTGAAATGGTTTTGAAGTACTGTTAGTGATCATCTGTGTCAGATAATGATTTGTAGCATCTTTGTCTTGTACAGAATTCGTACCAACAATCGCTTGTCCCTGTCTGTCAGAGATTTCTTCCCCTCCCCCACATTTGCTCCGACTGGCGAACGTTTCTTGAGTCCTTGCTATTCTCCATAAAATTGGGATATTGTGCCCCCATGATTTTCCACTGATTTCCATCACCTCCATTATGGATGCTCTTGCCCATAGTGCTCCAATGATGAGCTCCCTGTCGAAGTCAGTTAGATCAGCCTTTTTACCCAAGTCATATGGACTTTGCTTTCCACCATGCCTTTGCGGCTTTTATACGGATTCGAAATTGCATTTAGTAAGACACGAAAACACTGCTCATCAACATAGATGCTCGGTGGTGGCGTCGAATATTGCATATATTGGCATGTTTTATGATATTTCAGCGACAGAATCATGTGAAAATTGCGCAGTTGATATTTTGAGAACAACCTTAAGACTTATTCAGAGCCTAATGAGATACAATGTAGAAGGAATTCCAGCATAGTTTTGGAAACCGAGAAACCATGTCAAAATCTTAGAGATCATAGAAGCAACTGCTGGATGATGGTCTATGTGGTGGGTGGTGGTAGGGGAGCGATGTAGATTTTTATTTCAATATAGGAAATTAGATATCCTGCTTGAACTGCGCCAATGTGGTAAGGAAACGATGCACTTTCCTCTTCTAATCAATGAAATTACGTATAATTAGTCATGCTGCTGAACTGAACTGCGCCGAATGTAAGGTTGCGATTCCAATGACATAGATATCACACTTTCGCAGAGGAGATCGCTTAGCCCCTTAATTAGATTCATCATTGCTTAGATAACAGGTTCGCTGGTTGTTACACCCATACGCACATATGCTTCAGACTTGCTGCGCCAAGTGATGTATAGAGATATGTCCAACAATTCATGCACGAGAGTTGTATAGGGACGACACAGTTTATTCACATTTATATATAATCACGTGCTGGGGATGCGCTCGACTCCGTAGGCCATTGCTGCTTTGCTGCTGCCAACAATCATGCAATGAGGTGGAGAGCCGCATTTTGCAGATTCTCGCTTTACCGACCTCAAACTCAGCGTAAGAATATTTAATCCTCGACTACTATCAGGTTCACACAGAACCCACCTCAGTTCCACATAGAACTCTACTTGGTTCACCAAGAACCGAACCTTGATTCTCACATAAAATCGAACCCTCTCCTTAAGAGTTTTGTTTGAGTAAGAGTGGTTGTCGCATCCCCTAACTCTCTTGTGGTCAATTGATGTACCTTTTTTTCCTGGCTTTCAGTGGTAAGGGTAGGGGAAGTTCAACCTTAAAATTTTTATTAAGGTTCGAGGATTATTTAATCCAGTGCCAGTGGGTTGGGTTGTTTTACCTCTGAGCGGCACTTTTTTGCACACCATGGGCTAAATGGCCAGGTCACATGGACCCCGAAGGCTCAGAGAAGGTTGGGAGAGGGGACCCACTGGAATAGCTGTTGGGAGACAGATGATAGCCTCCCGTCAAGGCCATCCAGTGTGTTCTTTAACGTGCACAGGGTATGGCTCTCCCGCACACGGGACCACGGCTTAACGTCCCATCCGACGGACGGCGGCCTTCCCAAGCCCATCGGTGTCCCCTACTGACCGTGGGCAGGGCGGGGAATTTTTGCGGAGATAAATCTCAACGCTGACCCAGCTGGGACTCGAACCTGGGAACTACAGATTACGAGCCTGGCGCGCTACCGACTGAGCCACCCCCGCCCCCCAGTGCCAGTGTCTTTGAGTGTTGCTCCCGTTGATAATTGCGCCCCATACTACGCAACCTTTGAAAGGAATTTTATCCCACCGCGATGTATTCACCTTTGATCGATGGATAAACAGAAGACACTTGTTACAAACTTAACATGAGCTTTATTCTATCCTTCTCATCAGTGTTGCCTTCCTGTTGCTGGGATACGTCTTAGGAGGTTGTCTATCGTTTCTAGTGATTCCGCTCTCTGTTACTCACACAGCTGATTATTGTTAGTCACACAGGCTCTTATTTGGGATGGTCACACAGGATTTTATTAGGGATGGTCACACAGACCTTTGATATATACCTGGTACATAGACCTCTAGTTCTTCTAGGTTACACAGACCTCTAGTTCTTCTAAGTCTAGACTATATTTTGGGTTGAATCTATCTAACCCTACCCTGAGACCTACAGTATCTCAGGCCCCCAAGAAACGCACCTCTCAATTCCTTGACGTCCTATACGAGTCTCCCCTTGTTCATGTCGTCCCATCCTTTCACTCCACCCGCTCATGCCCTCAAGGTCGACAAGGTCTCAACATGAGACCTTGTCGACTTATGACACTGCTGGGTGGTACAGCACCCGCACACCACCCAGCAGTGTCATAAAGTGTCATCCAGTGAGCAACACTGTGACCTTGTTAGTGCACATGAGAAGGTTAGGGGAGGGTGTCTCATCAAGGCCGCCCGCAATGACAGCGGATTCCGTTCCTATCATCATAGGAAGTAGATCACCTCCTAAGTTCTCACAGTTTCGATGCCTTTCATGCACTAGGTGTGGCATCATCAATTTGACGTTCCCAGCCAACAGAAATAGCTACAGGCAACGACCATATTACAAGAACAAAATAGACAGATACCATAAATATGTATGTATAAAAAAATAGAAATTATCATTAAAATATCAGTATCCATGGCATATAATACTTTATTCACTTATAAAATTATATACCAAAAAATTACTCAATTATGCGAGGGATACTACAGCGGCGTCCCTTGACGTGTGTTCAAACGTTCTTCCTGTTTGACAGCGACGTCCCTTGATACGTGTTCAAATGTTCTTCCTGTTTGACAGCGACGTCCCTTGACACGTGTTCAAACGTTCATCCTGTTTGACAGCGACGTCCCTTGACGCGTGTTCAAATGTTCTTCCTGTTTCACAGAGATGTCCCTTGACGCGTGTTCAAACGTTCTTCCTGTTTGACAGTGACGTCCCTTGATGCGTGTTCAAACGTTCTTCCTGTTTGACAGCGACGTCCCTTGACGTGTGTTCAAATGTTCTTCCTGTTTCACAGAGATGTCCCTTGACGCGTGTTCAAACGTTCTTCCTGTTTGACAGCGACGTCCCTTGACGCGTGTTCAAACGTTCTTCCTGTTTGACAGCGGCGTCCCTTGACGCGTGTTCAAACGTTCTTCCTGTTTGACAGCGACGTCCCTTGACGTGTGTTCAAATGTTCTTCCTGTTTGACAGCGGCGTCCCTTGACGCGTGTTCAAACGTTCTTCCTATTTGACAGCGGCGTCCCTTGACACGTGTTCAAAGTTCTTCCTGTTTGACAGTGACGTCCCTTGATGCGTGTTCAAATGTTCTTCCTGTTTCACAGCGATGTCCCTTGACGCGTGTTCAAATGTTCTTCCTGTTTCACAGAGATGTCCCTTGACGCGTGTTCAAACGTTCTTCCTGTTTGACAGCGACGTCCCTTGACGCGTGTTCAAACGTTCTTCCTGTTTGACAGCGGCGTCCCTTGACGCGTGTTCAAACGTTCTTCCTGTTTGACAGCGACGTCCCTTGACGTGTGTTCAAATGTTCTTCCTGTTTGACAGCGGCGTCCCTTGACGCGTGTTCAAACGTTCTTCCTATTTGACAGCGGCGTCCCTTGACACGTGTTCAAAGTTCTTCCTGTTTGACAGTGACGTCCCTTGATGCGTGTTCAAATGTTCTTCCTGTTTCACAGCGATGTCCCTTGACGCGTGTTCAAATGTTCTTCCTGTTTCACAGCGATGTCCCTTGACGCGTGTTCAAACGTTCTTCCTGTTTGACAGCGACGTCCCTTGACGCGTGTTCAAACGTTCTTCCTGTTTGACAGCGACGCTCCAAACTGCTGTTTTTTATTGCCCGGCTTGTCTCCAGCGCTCCTCTCGAGCCCGAGGCTAGTTGTAAATGATTGTAAAAGGTCTTTCGATTTGTCGGCATGTGCAGGCAGGCAGCTCAGATCCGAAAACAACAGCGAGTGAGTCACATCCCAACACGGCACTTCCAAAAACGCACTTAATGCATATAAATATTTACAAGAACAAAAATACAATAAAAATGCAACAATAAATAAAAACAAATACATTAGAGAAACATGGCAGTCTTCTCCATTGCAACATTAATTGGCTCCTGGCTGTTTGAGTAAGGGTTAAAGTTATAAAATGTTTCAAAAGCCCTATTAACAAAGGATTGGGGAGGGGGATGGCTCAATCGGCTTGTAATCTGCAGTTTCCAGGTTCGAGTCTCACTTGGACCAATATTGCGATTTATCTCTGAAAGAGCCCCAGTTTGCCCTCGGTAAGTAAGGCTTTTTTTTCTTTTGAGGGTGGGGGGAGGGGAGGACCCTCTGTATCCCTCCTCCTGGGTACGTCCCTGGTGAATGGAAAATGTTCTTGGAACCAAGGTATGGCAAGTATGAATATTAAAGCACCAAAGGATAGCAAGTTGGAATATTACAATTTTCTGGTCCAAATTTTCCATTAGTCAGACCCTAATGCTAGTATAACCAGTCCCCAAATAAGCTGGTTTTCGACTAACACGATTTTTAAAGTAAAGCTGTTTTTTGACTAACATGACTTTTAAAGTAGAGCTGTTTTTTGACTAACACGACTAGTCGTCCTATTTAACATGATTTCTCCACTTCTCTAAAAAAAAAATATCCCTAAAGCAACTGTTTGCCACAGAGGTCTGACAGGAGACTGTCAGTACTATAATACGCCATAGGAAGGCCTCTGAGGAAAGCGAGATCTTAGCAGAAAGACGATGCAGAAAAGTAAAATTCATGATTTAATCTGATGCTCGAATCCAGGTCCTTTTGATCAGTAGTCAAGTACACTCGTCCACAGGAACGTTAATATTATTGCACTTACCATACAAGAAGACAGCTTGGATGCTTCCCTTGTCTAACTTATTTGAACTACCCTTCTTCATAATTTCAACATTTTCAAAAAGAATTTTCTTAATTGTCTATACAACTCCGTGAACGCTTGTCAACATTTATAAGTTGGAATATAGTTATATATATATATAGTTAGTCATCTTCATTACTCGACAGAAATGTTTTCAGAAATCGTTTTCTCATTATCAGTCTTCATTACCAGACAATCATCTATACGTAACATGCATTAAAAAAACGCATTTAGCCTTTTTTTTTTGTATCAATTTTGATCATTGTTTCTTTTCTGTAAAAATGAGTTTTATATATATATACGAAATAAACATATGCATAAAAACACAAAGTATCAACAAAGTATGGGGCGGGGGTGGCTCAGTCGGTAGCGCGCCAGGCTCGTAATCTGTAGTTCCCAGGTTCGAGTCCCAGCTGGGTCAGCGTTGAGATTTATCTCCGCAAAATTCCCCGCCCTGCCCACGGTCAGTAGGGGACACCGCTGGGCTTGGAAAGGCCTCCGTCCGTCGGATGGGACATTAAGCCGTTGCGCCGTGTGCGGGGGGGGGGGGGCATACCCTGTGCACGTTAAAGAACATGCTGGATGGCCTTGACAGGGGACTACCATCTGTCTCCCAACAGCTGTTCCAGTGGGCCCCTCCCCCAACCTTCTCTGAGCCTTCGGGGTCCATGTGACCTGGCCATTTAGCCCATGGTGTGCAAAAAAGTGCCACTCAGAGGTAAAACAACCCAACCCATCAACAAAGTACACTCATTACAAAGGAATAGAATAAAAAATATATCAGATTATGATTCTGTAACGCATCCCGCTCTTTTTACATTATTTGTTACGAGAACTTGATGACTGACTAATACGATTTTCCTTTATACGAAATATTTAATGAACGCATCTATCGTGCTAGTCGGGGACTGGGTGTAGCTTATCTATTTATTGGCTATGACTAAAAACGACCTTGCCATCATGTTTCGGGATGTCTTGAAGTTTTACAACTTTTGTTTCACAAATGATGAGGATCATCAGAGAAAATGTCAACTGACTCTATCTGGAGTGATGCACCATTTGAAGAAAGGGCGTTCATCATGCAAGGTTCAAAACGGTGATCGATCAGTCATATAAGGCTAAATATTCCTTAAGTGATGGAGAATAATTCGACAAATATGAGAAGACCTTCAAGAAGTGGACTTTATTCCAGAATGAATATTGGTTCAACAAGGAATTCAGTGAAAAAAGTCGACAAACGTTTAGCCTAACTATTTCTACAGTATACTGTATAAGAGATAAGAATATGTAAATACGTGTATTCATGATAAGTTGTCTCTGGAGACATGATCAGCAATTTAACCGGATCTGATGACTAGCAGTTAGTACGATGAAACTATGACCAATTATTTACATCATTAATCAGAATAGAATGGATATAATAATAGGGACACTAGTTTGATATAGGTTTAGCAAATTTGATTTTGGTATTTAATTGAGTGTGCAATTAATCATTTTAAAATCAATGACGGTTAGAAAACTTTCATTTCTCGATAGTTAAAATCAATGTAAATGCTGTAACGTAAGCTAATGGAGCTAAGAATGATTATGTGTTAGTCCAGATTAATGATTTTCACAGTCAAGAGGCTTTATTCTAGGGATTGCTTTACCTCTGAGTAATGCTTTTGTGTACACAATAGGCTAAATGACCAGATCACAAATGACACAAATATGCAGAGCCGAGTTGGTAAAGGAGATCCACTGATCATCCCTTATATAGATACGTAGATGGATGATTCTCTCAAGTAAACAAAAGGCCCAATTTATTTAAAAAGAAACAGGAAAAGGCGTCAATTCGATTTGTTTTCACCAACAAACGAAATGTTTTCTTCAAGAAACATCTCACAATAATTACAATCATAAATAACACAAAACTGTCGCAGTCGTATAAGAATACCACTGATTGGATATTGCCAATCAGTTAACACATTCAACTGCGTTCCGTTTACAGGAAAACAACAATCGCTGAAGAATATTTATACCATCGTTTCCCAAAGTGTGACCGGTACCTGAACGCTAACCATATGTCGTCAAATTCTTATTTTTGAGTATGGTTTATAGTAACTGTTAAAAAAACTCATAAAATTTTATTCCAATAATTCCTTTAATCGGATAATAATTCGTTTTGAAATGCGACTAATAATTCGTTTTCAAACATCAAGTTCGTTATTTCACCGAAAAGAAGGATGGTGTTGTTATAAAATTGCAAATTTCAAATAATATGATAACGAAATCCAATAGGATTAAGAGATTTAATACAAAATTACACATTTAGGCTCTTGCGATCAATGATTATTAGAAAATAAAGAGCTGAAAACAAAAACACATCAATACTTCGGAATGAAATCAACTGTTTATAAAAGTAGCAATACTACTAACTGAAATGAAACATTTCACAATTACCAAAGGGGTCCTTTACTTCGGTACCAAAGTATCACAGGAGATGTGCTTTTCAAAAACGGTGATCGCAGTTCTTGTAATAACTATAGAAGTATAAGCCTACTCTCTGTTAATTAACAGCCGACGACTGGGAAAGTTCTTTGCTTGATTGTGCTTAATAGAATTAAGAATCTGGTTGACAGTCAATTGCGTGATGAGCAATGTGGATTCAGAAGTGGTAGGGGATGTGTGGATCAGATATTTTCACTTAGGCAGATGAATAGGGTTATGAACAGTGTGCCTAAAGGCCTCAGAAAGAGGGGGAGACCTAGAACGCGGTGGGCAGACAATGTCAGACAAGACCTTGTTAGAATTGGTGTGCAGTTGTCGGATGCAGCAGATGTACTTAGGACAGATATGCTTGGAGAACTAAACCGCACGGTCTGGTTGGACCTCCGTTGCCCATGGCTGCTTGAGGATGATAATGATGCTCTGTAGACAAGGGATTCATGAAAATGTTAGCTGAAAAATGTTGCTTTGCTGTGATTGGAACATCCCACTCAGGACAAAACCAATTTTATTTAACTGAATATTTCGTGAGCCCCATCTCTACAGGACATCTCCTGTGATACTTTGGTACTGTCGCTCAAAAAGTATCCGAACACTACGGTTGATTACAAAATTCAGAAAAAATATCTGGCAACGATTTTTTAGAAATTAGTAATCTGGTAACCTTCGTGTCACGTGATTACAGAATTCGGGAAAAATATCTGGAGCGTGTACAGCAACTGTACAGCAAACTGGACCGTTCACAGCAAACTGGAGCGTGTGCAGTTACTGCACACGCTCCAGTTTGCTGTGAACGGTAACTGCACACGCTCAATATTTCTGTGAGTGAGCCCACACGATCTAGTATCAAAATAATATGATCACCTACAGTCGCTCAAAAAAGTATCCGAACACTGTGGTTGAGTACAGAAGTCAGAAAAAATATCTGGCAACGATTTTTAGAAATTAGTGATCTGGCAACCTTCGTGTCACGTGACACGAAGGTTGCCAGATCACTAATTTCTAAATAAATCGTTGCCAGATATTTTTTCTGAATTTTGTAATCAACCGTAGTGTTCGGATACTTTTTTGAGCGACTGTACTGAATTTTTGCTTTAACGCCATGAGCGTGAGTGACAAATATTAACTTTCCATCATATGAGGCAATTTGGTTGTCCGTTTGCCGACATAGATGACGTCACGAGCGAATCAAATAATATGCGGGGAAAGTCTATAAGCCACATTAGCTGTTGAAAAAGTTTATCCGGTGATGGTGTAATTGGTTATCACGCCTGGTGTGTTATTAAAATATTTTCACTTTACCGTTTTTTGTGTTATTTCGTAAAAAGAAGAAAAGTAATTATTTCGAAATATGAGGACCATTGAGTTATTATTTCGTTCGTTGCCTTACACCTTTGAAATAGGGGAGGGAATTGGCTCAGTCAGTAGCTCGCCAGACTCGTAATTTGCAGTCCCAGGTTCGAGTCCCACCTGTGTCAGTGTTTAGATTTATTTACGCTGAACTCTGACCCTACCCCCTATAGCTAGGGGACACCAATGAGACTGTAAGTGCTGCTGTCCATTGGATGAGATATTAAGCCATGGTTCCCTGTGCACGTTAAAGAACACGCTGGGTGGCCTTGGCAGGAAGGCTACCCTCTGTCTCCTAACAGCTGTCCAGTACATCCGCTTTCCCGAACCTTTTCTGAGCCCTTGGGGTTCTTGTGACCTGGCCATTTAGCTCATTGTGTGGCAAAAAGTGCAGCTCAGAGGTAAAATAACCCAACCTTTAAAATAGCTTTTGATATGGCAGATCTACTATCAACTAGTTTTTCAGTAACTTTGGTGGTATCATCCCATGTAAGCTAGATGCTTATCATAAGCTACCTATACAAAAAATTAGAGAATTTCACATGTTATGCTAGAGAAAGGCTAATTCCGTTCTCCACACTTTTAAAATAGGCTTTTCACGTGAAATTATGAATGAATATAAATTAAAGGGTATCAAAAGCGTGATTCGCAAACAGTTAAACATCTCACACTGAGTCAAATGAATAACATTACATTTTGTGACTGAAATCACAACATTGTGTCAACGCACAATCACTAACATGTGTGGGACGAACTGGAGAAACATGTTGAAGGTCTTGAACACACTCCAAGAACAATCCATGAGCTCCGATCTGCCCACCTGGAAGAGTGGGACCTCACTACAAGCCTTTTGTAAACAGTTTAAGTCTTTAAGCCGTCCCGTGGCCGAGTGGTTAGCACGCTTGGCTTGTGATCTACGGGACCTGGGTTCGAGCCCTGGGTAAGGCATGGATGTGTGTGTGGTTTTTCTGCTGAGGTCCTGCCATCCTCTCAGACCTTCTACTATGGCATATAAACTGACAGGCTCCTGTCAGACCTCTGTGGCAAGCAGCTGCTTGAGGGGGTATTTATTATTTTTTATTTATAAGTCTTTGTGTTGCTTGTGTTTTTTGTTCAGGGGTAATCATACTAATATTTCCTTTCTGCTGAAACAGATCCTTTATCTATGCACACTCTTGCATTATTTGCATCACTCGTGGAAATAATGCAATGATTTGTCTATGCCTTACTATTTATTGCATCAGATAACAATGCATTGTGATTCCCAATCTCAAAGCATTTCATTATCGGAATTTCGAGATCTTCCAGGATTTTTATATGATGCTTAACGTTTAGGCACCAGTAACATAATTGAAATTACCTCGAATAAAAGTGTAGATGTTTAATTTACTTTCAGTCACATTTTTATCGTTTATTTACCATCGTTTATCTCAGTTAACTTCATTGACCTAGGAATGCTGCTCCCTCTGCTTTCGGTCAGTAGGGGATATGCACATCACACATCAACAATTGAATATTCCTTCAAGGACAACTCTCGTTTCCCCGAAGACTCATTCAGGCACTTTTGATGGATTTCATTTCTTTTCTTATATTACCGATGGGTTTCGAAAGGCTGCTATATGTTGGATGGGACATTAAGCCATGGGTCCGTGTGTGGGAGAGCTGCAACCCTGTGCACATTAAAACACAAGCTGGATGGCCTTGACGGGAGGCTACCACCTGTCTCCTAACAGTTGTACAGTGTGTCCCCTGTCCCAAACCTTCTCTGAACCTTTGGGGTCCTCGTGACCTTGCCATTTTTGCACACAAATGGCTACCATTGTGTTAATTATTGTGTGCATAAAGTTCCGCTCAGAGGTTAAACAATCCAATCCACTCTCATTCGACCATATTGTGAGCAAGCTAAAACAATATACTGATAATGAGGAGCATACAGTGCACAGGGTGAAAGACACACTGTATGCTCAAACTACCTGCTCGTAATGGTTGTCAGTGGATCCCTTTCTTTCTGCAACGTTGCCATTGGTAATGGTGTTTTTGTGACATGGCAAAATTTGCCCATTCTGACAGCAAGAAAAGATCTACACATGGGGGAAAAGAACCAGAAGAAACATGCGTGCGTGTCTTGTCCTTCTAATTTATTTTCTTTTCCTTTTGTCATTGTATGTATCTGTGTTTTACATGTATTGTATCAGTGTCTTGAATAGGAATGTTTGCTACTCAGTTGTCATTTGTGTCCTAACTGTGTACTTGTGTGTTGTTGGGTTGTTTGTAGGCCCCAGATGCGTGGCATTGAGCTCTATAGTAAAACGCTTTTTGGACCCTCCGTCACTCGCATTGCACTCTCCCTTTTTTATCCAGAGGGGGTTAGGGTGCGAATCCCTGAGAGAGGCGAACGAGAGAGGCGAAAATAAAAGTCAGAAAGGGAGTACCCGATGAATTGATAGAATTCAGGTTCTTCAGTGGGTCAAATGTGATGTAGCTCTTTTTGGAAAGACCCTAAAGGAGCAGGGTTAGGTTCTATGGATAAATAGGGATTAGGAGGATTATCCTCTCGCCGAGTTCTGAGGTCGGTGAAGTGATTTCTGTATGAAAAGGATATATTTCCACCCAATTAGATTTGAGTTGGGTTACCTCTGAGCGGCACTTTTTTGCACACCGTGGGCTAAATGGCCAGGTCACAAGGATCCCGAAGGCTCAGAGAAGGGACCCACTGGAACGGCTGTTGGGAGACAGATGGTAGCCTCCCGTCAAAGCCATCCAGTGTGTTCTTTAACGTGCACAGGTTATGGCTCTCCCGTACACGAGGCCGCGGCTTAACGTCCCATCAGACGGACGGCGGCCTTTCCAAGCTCATCGGTGTCCCCTACTGACCATGGGAAGGGGCGGGGAATTTTGCGGAGATAAATCTCGACGCTGACCCAGCTGGGACTCGAATCTGGGAACTACAGATCACGAGCCTTGCGCCCTACCGACTGAACCACCCTCGTTCCTCCCAATTAGATGAATGCCTGTTAAAATAAAGCATCATTTCATCTGTTAAGCTGATGGCAGAATGCCGCCAAGGGGATTAATTAAGCCATTAATAACCGTTTCATTCAGCAAAGTGGTAAGCATAGCTAAGGCCCACAGAAACAACTGCATTCCCATAGAGTATATATATATGTGTGTGAAGCTAAAATATGTAAATAAATGGCATCCTCTATAATAGTGCAGTCGACATTTGCCTCTTACATCGGAGGTACATCCCCTTTGATGCACATCGGAGGTACATCCCCTTTGATGCACATCGAAGCACCGCTATGGGAACTCGCGGATCTGTGGATCCCGTGTAATCGCAGGTGAAGGGGAGTCAAAATCATAATTCGAGACCTACACTTCCGGGATCACTACAAAGCAGGATAATTGCAACTGAACTTATTAATTATCTATTTGTTTTCATTCGGAATAAAATAAAATGGTACGAAAATGAGCAGAACTACATTAAATTTGCCTTTCATCGTTTTACAGTAGCTTTTTCTGCGGAAAGAAAACCGGAAATTGCGGATTACACAGATGCAGAAAAAGCAAAATTGGAGTTTTGGTTTGAAGAAACTAAGTCATCAGCGCAGGTAGAGAGGTTTCGCGCCAATTAGAAGAAGAAACCTCCTAACAGATGTACGAAGGACACAGAAATTTTGAGCAAACTCAGTGTTGTTTACCGCAATGTAAGAAAACTGGTAATCTGACTGTGAGCAACGTATGAGTGGAACGAGTTCACCAGACAGATCTCCGAAAGCCGAAAAAAATCCACTTACCATGAGTTAGATCTTTCACAAACAATTGTCTGGAAAGTACTACATACTACATAGGGCGTGGCGATTCCATTTAGCAATCTTCTCGTTTATCAGACCTAAGTTGGGTTGTTTTACCTCTTAGCGGCACTTTTTTCACACCATGGGCTAAATGGCCAGGTCACATGGACCCCGAAGGCTCAGAGTAGGTTGGGGGAGGGGACCCACTGGAACAGCTGTTGGGAGACAGATGGTAGCCTCCCGTCAAGGCCATCCAGCGTGTTCTTTAACGTGCACAGAGTAGGGCTCTCCCGCACACGGGACCACGGCTTAACGTCCCATCCAACGGACGGCGGCCTTTCCCAGCCCATCGGTGTCCCCTACTGACCGTGGGCAGGGCGGGGAATTTTGCGGAGATAAAACTCAACGCTGACCAAGCTGGGACTCGAACCTGGGAACTACAGATTACGAGCCTGGCGCGCTACCGACTGAGCCACCCCCGCCCCTATCAGACCTAAGCCTACTCGATATACATATTTCCTTAAAGTTTCTTGAAAGATGTCTTATTACTCTCCGTTGCTATAATCCATCAATGAGCTGAAGGACATGATTGTTTTTGCTATCAACGAAGCAACTCTGGATATGCTCCCAGAATGGTGACGGAAATTTAAATTTCGTTGCAAATGCCTATTACATCACTTGGGGTACAGCCGCTCAAATAAATATCCGAACACTATGGTTGATTACAGAATTCAGAAAAAATATTTGGCAACGATTTTTTTGGAAATTAGTGATCTGGCAACCTTCGGTGACACGAAGGTTGCCAGATCACTAATTTCTAAAAAAATCGTTGCCAGATATCTTTTCTGAATTCTGTAATCAACCATAGTGTTCGGATATTTATTTGAGCGACTGTACATATATCGAGCATTGATAAACTTGATGTATTTCTTATCATTGTTATGGCAACTGTATTTTACTTTGTTACTGAAAATGAAGTAGTCATCAAGGTTGGAAGTTACAAAGCTATTTTGCAATTACCTCGACTTCATCCGTGATTCTTGTAGTTACAAAAGAGTTGTGAAGTGCAAAACATTTAAAAAAAAAATTTTCTTCCTAAATTTAAATAATTTTGTACACCTCAAAGTAGTAAGATGTATTTGTAAATGCCTTATTAGTTTCAATTCTGGTCAAGTGAATAACAAGTTCCTCATTACTTTGGGGCGGCTCAGTCGGTAGCGCGCCAGGCTCGTAATCTGTAGTTCCCAGGTTCGAGTCCCAGCTGGGTCAGCGTTGAGATTTATCTTCGCAAAATTCTCCGCCCACGGTAAGTAATGGACACCGATGGGCTTGGAAAGACCGCCGTCCGTCGGATGGGACGTTAAGCCGTGGCCCCGTGTGCCGGAGAGCCATACCCTGAGCACGTTAAAGAACACGCTGGATGGCCTTGACGGGAGGCTACCATCTGGTCTCCCAACAGCTTGTTCCAGTGGGTCCCCTCCCCCAACCTTCTCTGAGCCTTCGGGGTCCATGTGACCTGGCCATTTAGCCCATGGTGTGCAAAAAACGTGCCGCTCAGAGGTAAAACAACCCAACCCTCATTTCATTGTAGAATAACTTAAAATCAAACTCACGGGAAACTATTTGTCCTTTGAGGAGTATACGCTAGAATGACATTGCTAAACAAAACTTCAATTTTACTTTCCCGTGAGCAAGATGCAGCAAAAAAAAATAACTGAATATAAATCTTGGACAACCGAAAAGACCGATTTAAAGCTGAAAGCAAAGTCAAAAAGATAACATCAACAGCACATGGCGTACTTAATATTCCAGACTGCCTGCTACATTTTCAAGATACCCCAAAAGTTATTTCCAATCTTCCATGGTGCCACGCCGAGCGAAAGCAGAGGACAGTCTACACTGAGGCAAACTTCCGATTGACTTAACTACGAAGACTGAAGCTTTCTCACCTTACACGACGGCCAGGCGGAAGCGAAAGTCATCAGCTCTTCAGAGAATACTGCTGATGGCTTCACGCTCAATGGAGCTTGCGACTGAAAAGCGACCGACCGCTGAGTCTCAATGACGCGGATGCCTCCTCTGATGATCCGTAGTTAACTAAATGGGGAGTTCACCAGTCTTTCTCACCGACAGTAGAAAGTATCACAGTAAACAAACAACTGCACGAAATTGAAATCCCCGTAACACCCACATCTTCTCATCTTCTGCTTTATCTGCGTGAATGCACCATTTCGCGTCCCCATTCCGCTATTCCCATATCATGCTCGGTTAGTATTTTGCGTACTCAAACGTGCATGTGAACGAGAAACTATTTAAAATAGACACAAAAGGCTCTTAAATGAAGTGTGACGTATGCAGCCGTAAATAAAACGTAAAATTCGCGTCAAGCCCTCACCTTTGTCCATTCTCTGGAATGGGGTGCCATCATATTCAAACGATGCGAATTTCCACAACTATTGCCGCTTCAAACATCTGACCGCAGCGAAACGTTTATGATGGGGAACATGTCTGCTTCTTGAAACCGATTTCAACGACTACTGCTTTCATTAAACAGGGAAATCAGCAGCCACGATGACTAGGCTATTACATATGAATGCAATAACAACCTGTTGGCTAAGAAGGCTTCTCACTATTCCCTACTCTTCATATGATCATAATTTCTAGACTTATGCAAGTTTCGGGGGGCGGGGCGTGGCTCAGTCGGTAGCGCGCCAGGCTCGTAATCTGTAGTTCCCAGGTTCGAGTCCCAGCTGGGTCAGCGTTGAGATTTATCTCCGCAAAATTCCCCGCCCTGCCCACGGTCAGTAGGGGACACCGATGGGCTTAGAAAGGCCGCCGTCCTTCGGATGGGACGTTAAGCCGTGGCCCCGTGTGCGGGAGAGCCATACCCTGTGCACGTTAAAGAACACGCTGTGATGGGAGGCTACCATCTGTCTCGCAACAGCTGTTCCAGTGGGTCCCCTCCCCCAACTTTCTCTGAGCCTTCGGGGTCCATGTGACCTAGCCATTTAGCCCATGGTGTGCAAAAAAGTGCCGCTCAGAGATAAAACAACCCAACCCAAACCGAGAAAAGGGATCATTCAAAAGCTTGGCTATACTGATATGATACTGTAGGTAAAGAAGCGCAAAGCAAGCCATAAATTACTCACTCATGGTAAAATTAGAGCTAGCACGTATTAGTTTAGAGACTACAGTAATATCTGAATAAAAATTTTCCTGTGGAAGGAATATGATTTGAAATATATGATTTGAAATAATATAGTGTTAATTCATCAGTATTTCCGATTTTTGGTAAAAGTAGAATTTATATTTAAAAATGTTTAAATGAGATCAGTTTTCAAGAAAACATTATTTCAACTAAAACATTGAGAATATATTAAGCTTGGTACCTACATTTTTTTTATTCTCATAACTTTCATTAGCAAACGAACAGGGAACCAAAAAACGAAATCTTTGTGAAAACCAAGAGAGTAATTTTCAAGAATACGATGCGCAGTTTATGAGAAAAAGCGTTGGAAAAAAAATTAAAAAAACGTAAACAGCTGTCGAAGGATCCAAAAGGAAAAGGTGCTTTTGGAATTTTAATTGTAAAAAAAAGTGCAGAAATGATCCGTAGGTCACCATGAAATTGTCATCTTTATAGATTGAATATATTCAACACTGTATCTGCATAATTACATATATATTTTCTCTGCATGAAATCTCTTCAATCAGAAATATTAACATTTTCAGCATATAAAGATCAAGGTCAGATTGAACATCTGACTTCTTGAACGCTGGAAGCTCTTGAAAGCTCTATTAGTACTTCATCATTACTATTTACTTTTTGAAAAACTTTCCTTTACTGTAGATTCTTTATTATTCAGGGACGGATTAACCGGGATTTGGAAAAATAATGTATGCCTGAAAATAATATGGGCTGCGAGGAAGCGATCTATAAAATACGACGCAACAGTGAAAGGTTTCAGGCAGAAGAATGTTTCCAGCACAATTCGCCAAACAACGAATAAAGGGGGAAAAGTCAACTTCCTTGTTATCCTATTGTGAAGGAAGAAATTAAGTCAACGTTAAGACATTTTCTAAGAATTTTTAAGTTTTCGTACGTTTTATTATATGGCGGATTAACCGATAATCTGGGATTGTTTTATTTCTCATTCATTCTGGATAATCGAGAGTCGACTGTAATTTGAAAAGAAACGAATGTGTCGATTTTTCCCCGAAATATTTCGTTTCCTCAAACCGAAAAAAAAGAAACCTGTTAAAATCGGTTAAATATTTTGTAATCAATCAAATACTTAGAACATTTACAACTTTAAAAGATTTCCCTCCAATTATCATATAAACGATACATAAAGTAATACCTTTCTAAATAGAAGTAAGGCATTATACAAATAATGTTCTTATATATGTACAGTCGTCCACAAAAATATCCGAATACCATGGTTGATTACAGAATTCAGAAAAAATATCTGGCAACGATTGTTTTAGAAATTAGTGATCTGGCAGCCTTCGTGTCACGTGACACGAAGGTTGCCAGATCACTAATTTCTAAAAAAACGTTGCCAGATATTTTTTCTGAATTCTATAATCAACCATGTGTTCGGATATTTTTTTGAGCGACTGCACAAGTACATCTAAATATTTTGCTGTTTTGGAGTGAGTGAATGACAGGGGATAAAGCTAACTTAATAAAAAAAAAAAAATAAATACCTCCTCAAGCAGCTGCTTGCCACAGAGGCCTGACAGGAGCCTGTCAGTTTATATTCCAGAGTACAAGGTCTGAGAGGTGGCAGGACCTCAGTAGAAAAACAACACGAACATCCATGCCTTAACCCGGGGCTCGAACCCAGGTCCCGTAGATCAGTAGCCATAAAGGGTAATAGAGCTCTGAAAAAAATTCACTTTAATTGTATTCCGAGTCATAGATATCGGGGAAAATCCAAAAATCGACATCTGATGTGTCATCAAAGGTCATTCTAAGGTCACGTAGAAGTGAAACCTTGGTCTACAAGTGCTAGTTATCTAATGAAATGTTACGTTAAAAAGGCGATTCGTTCAATATTTAATGAAATTTAAGTCCTCATTAAAATTAATGAATAATTATCATATGTTATTTCGCCTCGAGTAAAGCAAGCAATAAACTGAAAGCTGAAATTCAATTAAATGCTGGAAATCAGAATTTCGAAGTTACTACAGGTCTCATTATTTTTAGTCGATATAAAATGCAACTAATCTCAAAATTTTCATACCCGCTCAAGTCAGAAAGTTAAATTGCAAATTCCTTTCTCTCGATGACCACTTTGTTTTGTTGATAGACGCATGCGTAGAATATTTTTCTTAAGGGCGAGTCCCATCTGGGCAAGCGTTGAGAATTATCTGCGCCAAACTCACCGCCTTCAATCAGTAGGGGACACCGATGGCTTGGTTGGGTTGTTTTACCTCTGAGCGGCACTTTTTTGCAAACCATGGGCTAAATGGCCAGGCCACAAGGACCCCGAAGGCTCAGAGAAGGTGGGGGGAGGGGACCCACTAGAACAGCTGTTGGGAGACAGATGGTAGCCTCCCGTCAAGGCCATCCAGCGTGTTCTTTAACGTGCACAGGGTAGGGCTCTCCCGCACACGGGGCCACGGCTTAACGTCCCATCCGACGGACGGCGGCCTTTCCAAGCCCATCGGTGTCCCCTACTGACCGTGGGCAGGGCGGGGAATTTTGCGGAGATAAATCTCAACGCTGACCCAGCTGGGACTCGAACCTGGGAACTACAGATTACGAACCTGGCGCGCTACCTACTGAGCCACCCCCGCCCTGATTTAAGATGAAACCTGGTTCTGGTGGTGAAAGGGTAAAAAACAGTAAAGGTTTTTAGGTCCTCTACCAAGGGAGATCAACGTTATACGTTTCGCATCTATAAAGTATAAAACATTGTTAAAGTAATCTTGTATCACAAATGAAATTCAGCATAAATTGGTTTGTTTGTCGGATGTTTACAAGGCAATAGGTTCTATTTGTCATAGGAGGTGAGTATTGACAGTTATTGACAATTATTGTATAAATTCACCCCCCCCCCTCCACACTTTAGTAGTTTCTTAGCACATTTCTTGAAAATGTGAATAATATATATATGTATTTAATAATTTTTTTCATTTCCGCTGTGGTTACTGTTATCCTCAGGGCAAGGGGCTATTCCCCCCAGATCATCCCTGTACTCAACTACAATATACCACTGAAGGTATTGGGATCTTTCCACCTTCTGTTACCAGAAAGCCAGAAATCAAATCCCCTAGAGTGCTTCACTACTGGTTAAAGGAACCTCAGTCCGAGACCAGGAAAAGGAACGGATGTTTCCTTTCCTGCAATGTGCTTTTACTGAGGTCGCATATCATACTGACGGGTGCTTGTCAAACCTTGGTGACAGACAGTTGTTTAAGGATGCTTTTTTTCACACTATGTTTTTAGCAGGATTGGATTGTTTTACCTCTGAGCGGCACTTTTTTGCACACAATGGGCTAAATGGCCAGGCCACAAGGACCCCGAAGTCTCAGAGAAGGTTGGGGGAGGGGACCCACTGGAACAGCTGTTGGGAGACCCCGCCCTGCCCACGGTCAGTGCCCACGGATGGTAGCCTCCCGTCAAGGCCATCCAGCGTGTTCTTTAACGTGCACAGGGGACCACTTTAACGTGCACAGGTTCTTTCTCCTGCACACGGACCCACGGCTGAGCGTCCCATCCGACGGACGGCGTCCTTTTCAAGCCCATTGGTGTCCCCTAGTGACCGTGGGCAGGGGCGGGGAAATTTTGCGGAGATAAATCTCAACGCTGACCCAGCTTGGACTCGAACCTGGGAACTACAGATTACGAGCCTGGCGCGCTACCGACTGAGCCACCCCCGCCCCATTTTTAGCAGGAAAATATCATTTAATATATACTGCAGATTTTATTCAAATCTATATAACTCGCCATTTCAAATTCGAAATTCATATTTATAGAGTCATAAAAACTGGAACATTTAATAATTATATTACGATTAATCCCAAAATTTTAATTAAAACATATATAATCACTATTGTAATAAATATTTGCTGAAACAATTTTAATCTTAAAAGTTTATGTAATGATTCAGATTTTGTAAAATTTAAAGAAGAGTGTTCCAGACAGCATCGTATTTTAAAGTTTTGCCGCAACAACTTTTTAAATGTTAAATTACTTATGAAATGTTATATCCACTTAGGAGTTAGAGTGATGTTTATTTTCAGTTTTTCTCAATATTATATAAGTCATATTATCAAAGTCACGATGCTTGGAATATTCGTTTAAATTCACATAATGTGGAAGTGCCCTGATAAGTGATAATGAAATGTATATTCGGCGAAAATAGCTTCTTCCCACGGAGTTTGACAGGACACTGCCACTTTAATGCATCATAAAGATGATCTGTAAGAAAAGGAGAAGAGACGGGCTTAGCTCAGTAGGTAGCATTCCATGATTGTAATCTGCAGTTCCTAGGTTCGAGTCCCACATAGAGCCGCGTTGAGATTTATCCCCACTTAACCTCCACCCTACCCTATGTCAGAAATCGGACACCGATTGGCTTGGAAAGGCTACCGTCCATCAGATGAGATGTAAAGCCGTCTCCCCGAGTGCAGGAGACATACCCTGTGCACTTTCAAGAACACGCTGGATAGTCTTGATGGGAGGATAGCCTTGATGGATAGCTGGATAGCCTTGATGGGAGGATAGCCTTGATGGATAGCTGGATAGCCTTGATGGGAGGCTACCAACTGTTTCCGTACAACTCTCCAGTAAGTCTCCTTTCCCAATCTTCTCGGGTTCCTCATGACCTGGACATTTAGCCCATTTTATGACAAAAAAAAAATGCCACTCACAGGTAAAACAACCGAACCCTCAGCAGAAGCAACAGAGAAGAAGAAACATCCAGGTCTTATCCGGAATCGAACTTAGCTCCCATTGCTCAGCGGCTAAGCAGGCTAACCACTCCGCCACCGGGACAGCCAGATGTAATTAAATATTAGTAATAATTACTGCACAAGAGAAAAATAAATGAAGCCAGAGAATTGATATATTTGTGTCAACGAAAAAGTAATCGTCGGATTGCGTTGTTTTACCTCTGAGAAGCACCTTTTCCGCACAATGGGCTAAATGGCCAGGTCTCAAGAACCTCAAGAGCTCAGAAAAGATTGGAGGAAGGGATCACAGTGGACAACTGTTAAGTGACAGAGGGAAGCCTCCCAGAAAAGATTGGAGGAAAGGATCCCAGTGGACAACTATTAAGTGACAGAGGGAAGCCTCCCGTCAAAGCCATCTAGCATGTTCTTTTACGTTCAGAGGCAGTCAGAAGCTTTCCTGCATGCGGTGCAATGGCTTCGTCCGATTGGACGGACAACGATCTTTCCAGAGCTTTCGGTTTCTCTTTTCTCACATAGGTCAGAGTGGGGGTTAGTGGAGATAATCTCAACACTGGTCCAGTTGGGACTCGAACCTGGGAACTGTAGATTAAGAGCCTGGCGCGCTACAGTCTGAGTCAATCCCGTTCCTTTAATCGTCAGAATCCTAAAGTTTTTATACAAAAAAAATTCAAAAGGCACAAATAAAAAATATGTGATCAAATAATAAAAGACCAAAATGATATTGAATTCTTTGTAAATACTTTAAAGTCGATTTACCCTCGGGATCGCAAATGAAACGGAACTTTCAGCCTTTGAACAAGCAAGCATCATAATTGTTCACGCAGTTGAAATTGAATGTGAGAATAATATGCAAAAGAGAAGGAATAGAGTGAAAGAAAACGTTGAAGAAATTCACTTCTGTAAATGCTTTAAATAATGCTTAGAATTTATGGATAATGTCGTATCTCTAAAATATATAAGGTGAATGAAATTGACATACATGTCAATAATACATGTCAATGTTTAATGAAGAAGAAAATATTTGCACCATTTAACCAACACAATCAGGAGAATGCAAATTGGGTTATTATAAAAGAGCACGTGGCTACACCTGTCACTCATTTTTGTTTCTAGTTTGAAGTTGACTTGGGTAGCAATTTGATATCACTATATCACCAAGGAAGGCGTATCAATGATTATGTACAATGGAGAGCGAGAGATTAGATGGAAGCAGATCAGTGCCAGAATAGAAGCATCCAGGGATCTTAAATATACCAGAAAACGTCCTTTCAAGACTTTGGAGACCATTTAAGAGACGGGAAAAGTAGAAAACCAGGGCAAGGTTGTCTCAGGTCCATAACTGCCCCGAGAAAGCTGATAACTATCTGTAACAGTAAGACAATAAAGAAATGACAGCTAAGCAACTTGTTGTTTGTGGGTTGAGTTGTTTTACCTCTGAGCGGCACTTTTTTGAACACCATGGACTAAATGACCAGGTCACATGGACCCCGAAGGCTCAGAGAAGGTTGGAGGAGGGGACCCACTGGAATAGATGTTGGGAGACAGATGGTAGCCTCCCGTCAAGGCCATCCAGCGTGTTCTTTAACGTGCACAGGGTAGGGCTCTCCCACACACGGGACCACGGCTTAACGTCCCATCCGACGGACGGCGGCCTTTCCAAGCCCATCGGTGTCCCCTACTGACCGTGGGCAGGGCAGAGAATTTTGCGGAGATAAATCTCAACGCTGACCCAGCTGGGACTCGAACCTGGGAACTACCGATTACGAGCCTGGCGCGCTACCGATTGAGCCAGCCCCGCCCGCTAAGCAACTTGTTTTCCTAATGTTATTATTAGAGGGATAAAAGTTTGCGAATGGACAAATGCGCTCTTCACTAATGAGTTCCAGTTTAAAAACTGATTCTCGATGGGTGCATATCTGAAGCGAACAAGGAACGAATCAAAACTGCTGTAACATCAGAGAAGTGATCATTTTGGTGTCGAAAGTTTTAAATTAAACGAATTTTCATCCGTAAGATATCGAAACACCCAAAACAGATGAAAGTTAAAGTTTTAAGTGGAGGCATTAGGACTTGTTAACTTGGGTAACAATTTGATTTTACTATATCACAAGTAAACAAGTAACCGAAATGTGGTGCTGTGGATACGCCTTATTCTTAAAATATTAAAGGATAAAAACAGTTTGCAAGATGAATATTCATCACTAATATCGCAGATAATTATGTCAATAATTTGATCCTTTCACAAATGATGTTGATGAGATGAATTTTTTCATTAGGGCTGTTGATGAGACTGGTAATAGAATAGGTTTGATGGTAAACAGAGAGAAAACTGAAGTGATGAAAATTGATTAGTCAATCAGTACAATACTTACGTCATTAATACATTTTGTATATATTGGCATGTTTCGTGGTACTTCTCGACGATGTAGTGTTGATAACAATTTGGCAAGGCAGTGTATTGAAATCTGTTTTGATCCCTAATAACGAAATTATTTTCATTTCGCTACTATTCCTTTTTTCTGATAAGATCTGAAGTTATTTTTGAGTGAAATACGTCATGAGTTTTAGCCTATAAATGTAATCTTTTTAATTACTAGGACGCTACTTTAATCTGTATATATAAATATCGCCGTCCTGTTTAGAAAGAGGTCGTTTCGAATTAAAAACAAATGATGGCAGATAGCTTGAAATGTTAATATATAATAGCAATTTTTAACCACAATTTTGCTTTTTTCGCTAATGTGAAATCTAACATTGACACTACCGTTTTTCTCCCGATAGTGAAGTAGCTTGAAGGGGGAACTCTCTCACATTTCGCTGATTCTGTCACAATTAGCCGTTTTAGGTAACGAAACTCCATTGCTTTATGGGATGGGGTTGGCCCAGTCAGAAATGTTCTAAACTGCGTTGAGATTTCCTTCGCTAACCTCTGCTCTAAATTCGATGAAAAAGGATCTACCGATGGGTTTGGGAAGGCAGCCGTCCTTCGGAACGGACATTAAGATCCTTGTTATACACGTTACACATTCGAGAACACAATTAACGGTCTTGACAAAAGGCTTCGATATGTATCTCCTAACAGTCCTTAAACTATTCAGTGAATTTCCGGCCCAGCTTTGGTTTTTGGGGTCCTTGTGACCTTTTTTAGCCCACTACCGTCAGAAGAAAATCCCAACGAACCCATTGCTATATTCAAAATATATAGTGGGCTGCACATAAGTGTCAGGTGTTGCACACAAGTATCAGCCGTAGTCGGAAGTTATTAAACTATCGTTTATTTCAATAACTTTAAAAATATTAATTTTTTCTTGCGGAGTCTGTAAGACAACGAAGTTGTCAAACCCTTCTCTATTATCGGAGTTGGGTTGTTTTACCTCTGAGCGCCCTTTTTTGCACACCATGGGCTAAATGGCCAGGTCACATGGACCCCGAAGGCTCAGAGAAAGTTGGGGGAGGGGACCTACTGAAACAGCTGTTGCGAGACAGATGGTAGCCTCCCATCACAGCGTGTTCTTTAACGTGCACAGGGTATGGCTCTCCCGCACACGGGGCCACGGCTTAACGTCCCATCCGAAGGACGGCGGCCTTTCTAAACCCATCGGTGTCCCCTACTGACCGTGGGCAGGGCGGGGAATTTTGCGGAGATAAATCTCAACGCTGACCCAGCTGGGACTCGAACCTGGGAACTACAGATTACGAGCCTGGCGCGCTACCGACTGAGCCACCCCGCCCCTAATATCGGAGTGAATTTGTTTCTGCAGTATTTAGGTCTTATTGCTTGTGTTAGTATTATTCGATTCCTTCTTTTTGTTATGAGATTTGGTTCGTCGATTATCGAACGGTTTGATAATTAGATTATTCTCAAATAGTCCGCGAAAAAAATAAGCTTCCAAGCTTCTAGTATAGCTGAGATTCGAAACAGTTGATAACCAAGCTGGCCTTAAGTTAAAAACTGATAACGTATATTCCTTGTTTTGACGAACTCAGTGAAACGAACTCTCTCCATGTTTTTTTTTTACCTTTCCAGGACTGCACTCTCTTCATTGACTACAAATCTTGGCCAATATTCTTCATCTCTTCTTGGATCTATTTCCTCCATCTATGTCAGTCTCTTGGTCTTATGCCGAAGAATTGTTTTCTCTATACTTTCGCTCTTCCTTCATTCTCTTCTTATCTGGAAAATGTTTTTCTTCTAAGCTCTTAAATTTCAATCTTTTTCTGATTTCTCCATTTTCTAATCCTTTCTTTTCTGGTCTTTTTTTTTACCAACATTGTTTCTTTTACTATCGAGGTAATAGTTGTTTCTATATATATATCGAATAATTAAAATTATAATGGTTATTAAAGACTTATTTATTATAAAATATTTATTGTTGATGTATTTCCATCTTCTGCATTGCAGTCTTAGTTGCGACTCTTATTTCTCATTGAAGGATACACGTCACTAACCATTTGCTTTTAGACAGGCCTAAGTGTATTTATCCTGTGTTCGTGGTTGAAGGCAATATCCAAGGCAAACAATCATTGGAGAACTTCCGGGGACGAACCAATAAGAATCTATCATTCGTGAACTTTGAGTATTTCCCTAAACAGTTCATTAGAACTTTTGCGATTTAATCCACTTCAACTGTGAAGTATTATTAATCATTTATTATCTACATTTTTCGTATTTTTATTTTCTTCTCATCAGCTCTGAAATTCATTTCTACTCCAATAAACAAGTAACACCACTGACTTCGACTTAATGTATACAGTTTTTGATAGCCATAGGAACGGTGCTTCGCACTGAATTCTTCAACTGCTACAAACTGGGGTTACATTTCATGCTGACTTACCGCGAGATTAAAGGATCGGTAGTGGCCGAGTGGTTAGCACGCTTGGCTACTGATCTAAGGGACCTGGGTTCGAGCCCCAGATTAGGCATGGATGTTTGTGTCGTTTTTCTGCTGAGGGCCTGCCATCCTCTCAGACCTTCTACTATGGCACATAAACTGACAGGCTCCTGTCAGACCTCTGTGGCAAGCAGCTGCTTGAGGAGTATTTATTTATCCATTATAGCCCTAGCTTCGCGCATTTGCTTGGTCAATGCAGAACTTCCGCACCATATGTACAGCACTCAAAAAACATCCGAACACTATGGTTGATTACAGAATTCAGGAAAAATATCTGGCAACGATTTTTTTTTAGAAATTAGTGATCTGGCAACCTTCGTGTCACGTGACACGAAGAAATCTGATTCTGTAATTTCTGAATTCTGTAATCAACCATAGTGTTCGGATGTTTTTTTGAGCGACTGTACATCACCGGGCAAAAGATTAACAGATTGGTGAGCGAAAAAAACTAACGAAAGTCGGAATTTTGTGTTTCAGTGGAATGTTTTCCATTCTTTATGAAGGGCAAATATCTGATTTCGGCCTCAAGCCTGTCTATTAGGGAAATACGAGTTGTCCGGTGCCCCATCATTAACATGTTAACTGCTACCGCTGCTGTAGGAAATTCCAGTCCGTTACACCTCGTCATTGTCTGCTACTCTAGACAAACTATTACAGATCTGCACATAATTTGATTAACAACACACGCAACACGCAACGATAGCAGGAAAGTCATCCTATCCATCATATGAACAAGTATGCAAGGAATATTCCGCACTTTCAATTAATGTAAAGGAACTTGAAACAAATCATTCGAAAATCGCCGATGAAATTATCATTAAATCGCTACGAAAGGCAATCAGCTTTTCTTCGTAAAATCCTGGATGCTGCTTTGAGTTTGGCAAAGCTCTCTAACTCCCGTGACCATGGCCTACGTGTTCCCACCATTATATGCATAGCCCCATATCAGCGTTTTTACAAAATGTTACAAATATAAATACTATGTTTCCTGCAGAGTATGCTTATTATACCTTACGGTAAGAAATGCGCTTGAAATAAAGGTAATTTCCCATTTGTGTGTTATACGTTTAAATAACGGACTTCGGCTCGAAGAAGATAAATTTGCCGATGACCTCGAATTTGAAAATTCCTTAGCGTACAATGGTTGGGTTGTTTTACCTCTGGGCGGCACTTTTTTGCACACCATGGGCTAAATGGATAGGTCACATGGACCTCGAAGGCTCAGAGAAGGTTGGGGGAGGGGACCCACTGGAACAGCTGTTGGGAGACAGATGGTAACCTCCCGTCAAGGCTATCCAGTGTGTTCTTTAACGTGCACAGAGTATGGCTCTCCCGCACACGGGGCCACGGCTTAACGTCCCATCCGACGGACGGCGGCCTTTCCAAGCCCATCGGTGTCCCCTACTGACCGTGGGCAGGGCGGGGAAATTTTGCGGAGATAAATCTCAACGCTGACCCAGCTGGGACTCGAACCTGGGAACTACAGATTACGATCCTGGCGCGCTACCGATTGAGCCACCCCCGCCCCTATGTACAATGGTAATAGGTATTAGCTGTGAATTCAAAATCATGCTGTTGTCTCCCCCCCTCCTTCAGTGGGGAGGAAGTGGTTCAGTCGATAGCGCTTCAGGTCGATAGCGCTCAGTCTGAAGCGCTATCGCTTCAGACTCGTAATCTGCAGTTTCCAGGTTCGAGTCTCAACTGAACCAGCGTTGAGATTTATCTCCACAAAACTCCCAGCCCTGCTGTTGGTCAGTATGCGACACCGATGGACTTGCAGAGGTCGCTATCTGTCCCCTTACTGTGTGTGTGATATTGAAACTGTTGAAAAAGCCCAGAGATCTTTTTACAAAAAAAAAAGCTATTGGGCTTTCGCAACATATCGTATCAACAGAAATTAAATGAATTATATCTGCACTCTCTGGAATGGAGACGACTTGAATATGATTTAATCACATGATACAAAATCATCCATGGACTTTCGTATTTTAATCCCGAACAACCTTTCTTCCACATGGTCAGTGGCAGGACAAGACAGCACCTTCTGTGTATTGATATCCCACTTGCAAGCCGAGATCCCAAATAAGATTTTTTTGTTTCCAGAGTAGAAAGAGTATGGAATGATCTTCCACAGGACGCAGTCATCTCTCCTCCCCGTAGGCGTTTTTAAAAAGCATTTAGGAAGCATGAACCTGCGTAAATATCTCAAGTGCTATCAGTTTCAGATTCTTGTTGCCTTCATCTCAAGATTTCCAAAGGATTCGCTTATCTGCAGTCCATTTTCATATATGTGATATTGCACAAAATCAATGAGTTCATTTTATGTTTGTTATGCTATTTATATTTGTTTTGTAAAATTTTCCAAATGGAGTCAGTGTAAATAATATTTTCCTTCTACTTATTGCTATTAAATTAAATATTAAATTAATCAGTTAACTAAATTAATAAAGTCGTGGCCCATGTGCAGAAGAGCCATACCCTGTTCCTGTTAAAGAATGCGCTGGATGGCTTTGAATGGAGGCTACCATCTGTCTCCTAACAGCTGTCCAGTGGGTTCCCTTCCCCCAACTTTTTCTGATCCTTCGGGGTCCTTATAACCTGGCCATTTAGATCATGGTGTGCAAAAAATTTCAGCAGAGAGGTAAAACAGCCTAATTCTTATTCCAATAAAAATTCAGTTTATTTTTGTCCCTCGCATCTTCCCTAAATCAAATTTTTATTGCTGACCCTGGAGTAAGTGCTGTTCCTAGTTAAACTGAATTTCATAAATGTTGGAGAATTTAGTTTTGTTAATTATTTTGAAGTTAAATATATAACTTTTTTTTATAACTTGTTATGCAAAAAAGATGACTGATTGTTTTATGCAGAAGAAAACAAGGCTCAACACTAAGTACAGATCTGTAATGTGTACAGTCGCTCAAAAAAGTATCCGAACATTATGGTTGATTGCAAAATTCAGAAAAATATCTGGCAACGATTTTTTTTAGAAATTAGTGATCTGGCAACCTTCGTGTCACGTTATCAACCGTAGTGTTCGGATACTTTTTTGAGCGACTGTACTTGTAAAAAGTGCATATTTGTAATGTGTACTAGTAAAAAGTACTAACTACTTTTTACAATCTGGCATGGAATATTAATGGAATGGCATGGAAAAATATAAATAGCTTTGAACTTGATAAAAATATAAATAGCTTTGAACTTGATAAAAATATAAATAGCTTGCACTAAGGATATTTCAGTCTTATATCTAAAGAAGTAGCTGGTTGAAGGAAGACTTCATCTTCGCGTAACAAGTGATTCTTGGCATCAGATGAAACGACAGATCTCGCACGTGTGTCGTTAGCCAGTGAAATATCAAGACTGTCTGTGCAAAGCCGGAAACAACCAGTTGCTGTTCGTCGAAGTGTGAAAAGCTCCCCATTAAGTTCTTGATGATGAGGTGAGACACAACTTGTCGCCAAAGATGTCATCTTTTGTGCTGACCGTGGAATGATGATGATGACAACTTGGATATGACTCATCTCGTGCTCGACACAGGCGAGGGAATGGCATTTCAATTTTCACGAAGTCAATGACAAAAAAAGGAATATTTTGCACAGATTTAACATAATATTTGTATTTCAACCAAACTCTTCACTACATTTTTTCTTTTCGTAAGGATACATGAATGTTAAAAAGGAAATATGGTAGAGGCTACATTACAAAGCTGAAATGGAAGTTCATGGTGTGATTCAGTGCTAGACGCCGTGTTCTATGCTTTCTCATACAAAAAGGCGTATATACGTTACAAAGTGGGGCGGGGGTGGCTCAGTCGGTAGCGCGCCAGGCTCGTAATCTGTAGTTCCCAGGTTCGAGTCCCAGCTGGGTCAGCGTTGAGATTTATCTCCGCAAAAATTCCCCGCCCTGCCCACGGTCAGTAGGGGACACCGATGGGCTTGGAAAGGCCGCCGTCCGTCGGATGGGACGTTAAGCCGTGGCTCCGTGTGCGGGAGAACCATACCCTGTGCACGTTAAAGAACACGCTGGATGGCCTTGACGGGAGGCTACCATCTGTCTCCCAACAGCTGTTCCAGTGGGTCCCCTCCCCCAACCTTCTCTGAGCCTTCGGGGTCCATGTGACCTGGCCATTTAGCCCATGGTGTGAAAAAAGTGCCGCTCAGAGGTAAAACAACCTAACCGTTACAAAGCAACAATTTTTCCCAGTTTCATTGACATTTTTACCTGTGGGCATATATCATGAAAGTCAACGGATTGTGCTTTTCGATGCAAACAGAAAAAGTCATTACACAGACCTTTTACTACAAGAATCTAATCAAATTAAACTATAGAACGCTACTCAGTTGCATATTTAAGTGCGCCCATTTAAATTTAATGCTTTTTGTAGGCCAGCGGAAAACATAACACACACAAAACTCATTTATTCTTGGTGAACGAAAAATAAAATATAATTATATTTCTATAGTAAGCAGATGTATCTGCGTTGTTTACTTCCTTTACTCAAATTGGTTTCCAGCAATTTTTTAATAGAAATTTCGTAATGTGAATTTTTTTTTGGAATACATAGATTCCTGGTTAAAATGCTGCAATTTTTTTTCGTTACAATTTAAATAATCAATCATAATTATAATCTGTCAAATATATCGTTGATATGCAACGGATCCTTTAACCACATCCTACATAAATTTTAGTACAAAAATAAAAGGTTCATCATGGAGCTTGATTCACGAATTAGAATAAGCAACGTATTGGCTACTTAACAAGTCATGGTTAAATTCGTAACATAAAGTGGATTAAGGTGAGAAATCAGATTCTATTCTACATAGGTATGGACTCATTTAACGAAATATGTTGGCATGGAAGAAATCTGGTTTGTGAAATTCGTTACCGGATGGTTAAGTATTTGGGAAGATATGCTCGGTTCAAAGCAGTTAAATTAAAACTATAAACAGACATACGTACAGGGGTACGAATGAAAAAATATAAATAGCTTTGAACTTGATTTCGGGTTTTATTATAGATAAAGAGTTGATTTTTGAACGTAATACAGGGTGCAGTAAAAGAAACTCGCATATGAAATTTGGGGTACAGTCGCTCAAAAAAGTATCCGAACGCTACGGTTGATTGCAGAATTCAGAAAAAATATATGGCAAGGAATTTTTTAGAAATTAGTGACTGGCAACCTTCGTGTGACGAACTTGAAGAATCTTCGTGACACGAAGATTCTTCAAGTGACACTTGAAGAATCTTCGTGACACTTGAAGAATCTTCGTGACACGAAGATTCTTCAAGTGACACGAAGGTTGCCAGTCACTAATTTCTAAAAAAATCCTTGCCATATATTTTTTCTGAATTCTGCAATCAACCGTAGCGTTCGGATACTTTTTTGAGCGACTGTACGATGGTCAAGTATATGGGACGGGTGTGGAGTCAGAAACTGATATATCAAAAGTCGATGCAAAAAAAATATAGGAGTGCAAAACTGAAAGTATATTTAAATTAAAACTCAAGCTCTATTACAGATAGAGTCTTGATTTTAAACACACTACGGATTGTCTTGAACGAAACTCGTATGGCAAACTACGAGAAAATCCCACACTGTTAATACGACAGAAACGTTTCAGTGAAGTTGTGCATCACTAATGGTCGTGTCCCATGTGAAAACGGAATTCATACATTGTATAGGTATATAAGGGACGGGGGTTGACTCAGTCGTTAGCGCAAAAGGCTCGTAATCCGTAGTTCCCAAGTTCGATTTCCACATGTGCCAGCTTTTTGATTTATCTCTGCTAACCCCCTACCCTGTCCACGGCTTGCAAGGGGGACACCGATGAGCTTAGTTAGGTCACCGTCCATCGGGCGAGATATTAAGCCGTGGTACCATGTGTAAGAGAATTATACACTACGCCGGTTGAAGAGCTCGCTGAATGGTGTAGATGGGCGCCTAGCATCTGTCTCCTAACAGCTGTTCACTGCATTCCCTTCCCCAAACATTCTCTGAGCTATCGGGGTTATTGTGACCTAGGCCAATTAGTCCATTGTGCGCAAAAAGTATGGCTCAGAGGTAAAATAACCCAACCCAAATTATATATAAGATCTTACTTGGTCTAGTGGTTAGCGTAACTGAATGATTGAGACCATCAGGGCATGTCCTTGTTTGTATGATGTATGAAAATTCAGGACAAGCGTAATGTAGCTTCAAGGTTATCTCCGTCCTTTGTGGAGGGAAGTATTTTCTTCCAAATGAAATTTATATGCATATTATATATCTTAATTTCCATTTGCTTAGGGATTATTTTATCCAGAGTCTCTTAAAATTCCCCCCGCCCCCGACACTAAATTTTCGGATTCTGCCACAGAACTAAATCCTTGGTACGTGCCTGACTGGGGCGGGGGTGGCTCAGTCGGTAGCGCTCCAGGCTTGTAATCTGTAGTTCCCAGGTTCGAGCCCCAGCTGGATCAGCTTTGAGATTTATCTCCGCAAAATTCCCCGCCCTGCCCACGGTCAGTAGGGGACACCGATGGGCTTAGAAAGGCCGCCGTCCGTCGGATGGGACGTTAAGCCGTGGTTCCATGTGCGGGAGACATACCCTGTGCACGTTAAAGAACACGCTGGATGGCCTTGAAGGGAGGCTACCATCTGTCTCCCAACAGCTGTTCCAGTGGGTCCCCTCCCCCAACCTTCTCTGAGCCTTCGGGGTCCATGTGACCTGGCCATTTAGCCCATGGTGTGCAAAAAAGTGCCGCTCAGAGGTAAAACAACCCAACCCAACGTGCCTGACTACAGATAAATAGTGAAAGTAGTTTTGGAAATTTAATACACTTTTTTACCGAAAGTGTCGGATACTTCTAAGTTATGTGAATGAATAGCTACATTATAATCTCCCTAAAATTCCAAACAAGCCTTTTACGGGAAAATATCACAAGAGATAAATTCGAAAATCCCACTTAAATCTCACAAATTATTCATTTTGAAAGTATTTTTGAGTTATTGAAGTCGAAATATTTATCAGCAGCCTTTCTGGTCGTGGAAATTTATCTGGAAAGTTAACTAAAATTCACATAATAACGGGTACAAAAATCGTTTACTAAAATGAATGCATTATTAATAATTTGGGTGACGATTCTTTTCGGACACATTCAATTTTAAGAACAATGTTTAGGACGATTGTAAAAGCTTCTATTGTTAAATGTACCAGATTCAAATAATTCTTTAAATATTTAAGACTATTATTGAGAAATCGAAATTCAGAGAGATTTGAGTGAGATCTCCAGTTTATTTTCAGCAATATTTTTCCATAGAAGACTTGTTTTCAAAGTTAAGAAGTTGAGAATGTGGGCTTTTCATCAAAGAACGTGTTCGAACTCTTTTAGTATGTGTGTAGACCCTACCCATTTCAGGAAACGTAACCTTCACATCTCCTAAGCACCCTACCCCTCAGCAAAGTATGTTTTGCTGCTCGTAAGCACCCTACCCACTTCAGCAAATCAAAGTTTCGCAGCTCGTAAGTACACTACCCTCGCCAGCAAACCAAAATTTCGCAGTTCATAAGCACACTACCCTCGCCAGCAAACCAAAGTTTCGCAGCTCGTAAGCACACTACCCTCGCCAGCAAACCAAAGTTTCTCAGTTCATAAGCACCCTACCAATTTCAGCGAACGTAAGCATCCTATCCAGGTCAGCAAACATAGCTTTGCATCTCGTAAGCACCATACCCACTTTAGCAAACGTAAGCTTCGTCTTGATCTCTGTTGCCCATAAATGTACTGATGTAACATCTGAATGCCCCCCCCCCCCTCCCAACTAACAAAATTTCGAAAATGAAATTAAGGGCAGAGGTCGATTTAATCTAATATATATATATGCAAAGATCATTTAATATTAAACTCTCGGCTATGTGGTACTCAAGCATCCAGAATTCTCATGCAGCCGGCGAAAATTTCAAGTTCAACATTTGAACTTATTACGGCAAATTTCACTACACGTGGTAGTTTACGAATTGTTACGTTCACGGAAGGATTTGAAAATTGTTGAGCAGAGAAATTAGTTCAGTGCCCAAACAGCATTTCATAGTTTGTATTCGTGGAATGCATTTCCACATTTTCATTCTAAATTTTTGCATGAGAAAGGAAAAGAATAGGAAATTTATTGAAGAAAGCTATCAGACCTAATTTTAGAGCTTCTCAACTTTCGACATCAGCTGCTGTTCAAGAATCAAATGCTAGTTCAGTTGATGATACTCATGAAAAGCCGTCTGGGGTTCTAGAACCTCTAGCCAGTAAACTACACTGCACACACACAGGGGGCGGGGGTGGCTCAGTAGGTAGCGCGTCAGGATCGTAATCTGTAGTTCCCAGGTTCGAGTCCCAGCTGGGTCAGCGTTGAGATTTATCACGCAAAATTCCCCGCCCTGCCCACGGTCAGTAGGGGACACCAATGGGCTTGGAAAGGCCGCCGTCCGTCTGATAGGACGTTAAGCCGTGGCCCCGTGTGCGGGAGAGCCATACCCTGTGAATGTTAAAGAACATGCTGGATGGCCTTGACGGGAGGCTACCATCTGTCTCCCAACAGCTGTTCCAGTGAGTCCCCTCCCCCAACCTTCTCTGAGCCTTCGGGGTCCATGTGACCTGGCCATTTAGCCCATGTTGTGCAAAAAAGTGCCGCTCAGAGGTAAAACAACCCAACGTTAAAGAACACGTTGGATGGCCTTGACGGGAGGCTACCATCTGTCTCCCAACAGCTGTTCCAGTGAGTCCCCTCCCCCAACCTTCTCTGAGCCTTCGGGGTCCATGTGACCTGGCCATTTAGCCCATGTTGTGCAAAAAAGTGCCGCTCAGAGGTAAAACAACCCAACGTTAAAGAACACGTTGGATGGCCTTGACGGGAGGCTACCATCTGTCTCCCAACAGCTGTTCCAGTGGGTCCCCTCCCCCAACCTTCTCTGAGCCTTCGGGGTCCTTGTGACCTGGCCATTTAGCCCGTGGTGTGCAAAAAAGTGCCGCTCAGAGATAAAACAACCCAACCCTCATGAAATGCCGTCTGGGTTTCTAGAGCCTCTAGCCAGTAAACTACACTGCACATACACAAGTATAGGCAATTCGACGGCCAAAATTAGAATTCCAACTCTTTCCATGGTGGTGGCTTTCAGTGAAGCAGTTCCCGAAGTTTTTGTTAAAAGACCGACATAGACCAGTGGCGAAGCGTGACATTTTGAGTTAGGGGAAGCAATTAACAAAAGCAGTACTGCAACAAAATCGAACGCAGTTCCGTTATTCTCCGCTTCCGAACTGTTGAACCGGAACGAAGTTCCACTACTCGATGTTTCCGAATCACTGGAACGGAATACCGTTCCGCTACCAGATATTTTCGAATCATTGAACCGGAACGGCGTTCCGGTACTTGATGCTTCCGAATCGTTGATTGAAGGAAGTTCTACACGTTTTAAATCAAATGTTAGTGTTATATATACAGTCTAGAAGCGAGGTAGGGACGGGATTGGATAGCACAATCTCCCCGTCATTGAGGAAAGTTATTTTTAAAAAACTGTTCGTCGCCGTTCCAATGGCCAGGTTGCTAGCGTGCTTGACTACTAGTCTTAGGGACCTGGATTCAATACCCCGGCTATAATGCAGGAATGTTCTCTTTCTGCTGAGGTCTCGCCTTTCTCATCTAACCTTCTGTCTGACATTGTCCGTACGTACTGACGAGCTGCTGTCAGATTTCTCGGGCCAAGCAGCTGCTTGAGGGGATATCTGTTTCTCCATTAACTAGTATTAATAAAAATGTTAACTAAAATTTTGAAGACCCCCATACTCCAAAAAGTAGAACTGAGAGGTATGAATTTGATTCTAATTTAATTTAGCGTAAATTAAATCTCATAAATTCAATACGTTGTTACAACATACTGCAAAAGCACTATTATGTCGATAATGTTGAATAGACTTGCATTACGTAAATACTGAAAAAACCAAAGCAATTTTTATGTGATTGTGAAAAACCAGCATCATTTATAAAGTTATATGTATTAATGTTTTACATTTTTCACCCATTTGGTTTTTTGCCCCATAGCCGAGGTTAGCGTGCTTGGCTATTGTTGAAAGGGACCTGAGTTCGAGGCCCGGTTAAGGCATGAATGTTTGCGTTTTTGTGTTTGCGGTTCCGCCATCCTCCTGCCTGTCCTCTGTGACAAGCAGCTGCTTGAAGAAGGTGGGGGAGAGTATTTATTTATTTTTATTTTTTTAGACATGGCCGAATTTACATCTCATGCGTCTCTGGACCTACGAAGTAGTTTGTTGTTATCAAAGGTATTTCTTTCAATTTCGTATAAAAATATTTTCTTTCCTTCACAAACCACGAAGAATGGAAATAAAGTTAAAAATATAAATGAATGAGAAATTGTACTGATATAGCATTTTGTTAATAAATGGTGAAATTAATGTAATAAATTCATATTATGGATAAGATATAACTTATATTCAATATGGAGTAATATTACACAATCAAATTATGAAATTAAATTTCAAAAAATATTTCATCGTTTTAGCACTCTGAAAATGATTAAATTACACTTAATTATCAAAAATATTTAAGAAACTTTCATACTGTGCGAAAAACTATATTCGAATCTCCCTAACTTTGAATTAAGCTTTTGCAGCAAAACGTTCCAAGGAATGGAAAATCTGCTTGTAAGATATCGTATTATAACAAATCGTCTACTGAAATAATGTATTCTTAAAAGTTTGGGTAAAGTTTTTAACTTTGCATCAGTTTTGGAACAGTATTTAGGAAGAATACAGTAGCGGTATTGACTGTCAAATATTTCAGCTTCTTTTAAATAATAAATTAATATTTTCTAAAATCTAAATTTTGATAAATTTGAATGATATTTACAATTTATTTTCTGTACCTTTTTTGTGAAAAAAAGTTTACTTTCAAACTTAGGAAGATTTGATTAAGGTTTTTGTTTCAACGTAACATAGAAGTATCCGAATACGTTTGGAAACAGAGTGTATAGCTTCACACTCCGAATTCTTTTAAGAATTTTCCATTATCAGGGTAGAAAGGGTACTTTGAAAAGAGTGTGCTTGCTCTCCATGTATACTTGCAGGTACTTAAAATTAAAAAGACACGCTTTTATTGCTAAATAAATAAACAAATTGTAGCATTGAAAAGATGATGTCCCGGTTATGTTAGCGCCCCCTATACTAATGTCTAATGCCGGGGTCGGCGTGAACTTTTGTCTGGCCGGGTACCAAATTTGTGTAGGGCCAAAAAAAACACATTTATATGTACTTCTAAATTTTAAAATAATAAATTTTTTATTTTAAGTACAAAGTGCGGTACATATCGACATACAACTTATAGGAACACCGAGTATATTATAAATATTACATAATTTTTCTCGCCTTTTTCGCCGCAAAATCTTTAATTGCGTCATCAAAATTGACCGATTTCGCTATTTCGGTCAATTTTGACCGAAATTTCATTTTTTACAATGAGCTTTTCGTGGACCGAGAGGAACGCGCCTCGCGCCGTCCATATCTAATACCTAATGGGAACTCTGGGCCTGGCTGCAGTAAGCTACCTTATTAGCTTTGAAATAAACTACTTTGAAGGTTATCATATTATGCATTCTAGCTCCCTATTGTCATCCTGTGGCCGAATCGTTAGCGCACTTGGCTATTGTTCAACGGGATCTGGGTTCGAGCCCCGGGTAAGGCATGGATGTTTGCGTTTTCTTTCTGCTGAGGTCCCGCATCCTCACAGACCTTCTACTGTGGCATATTAAACTAATAGGCTCCTGTTAGACTTTTGTGGCAAGCAGCTGCTTGAGGTAATATATTTTTTGTTCGCTATGTTCGTGAGATGAGAGTGCACAATACTTTATCATTGAAATGACCAATGAGGGCTTCTCTCCCCGATTTTGTAATTTTTTTGTATTTTTCTTTTTTTCAGATTTGAATCATATTAGTTGAATGACTGTTAACTAGGGGTTCTCAACGTGGGGTATGCGGTAAAAGTTTTTGGGGTACGCCGTGACAGCTCAAAAGTCGCTAGATCTAGTAACAAGTCCATTTCACTGATTACCCAGTAAAATGTTTATAATTTTATTTGTTAAATTGTTTATGTCATTTTTTTTGTTTTTAACGATATATGCAATTTATGAATACAAAATGTAATGTGTATAAAAACATATATGTTTTATTTTATTCCCATTGTTATACTATAACTATAGTTTTATCTATCTATACAAGGGGTACACCAGTTAATACATATTTCCAGGGGGTATGTGAAGCATAAAAGGTTGAGAACCACTGCTCTAAACAATCATTTCGTATCTTGCCAGAATTTTTCACACGAACTTTTTAAAAAAAATTCTCCATTTCAATATTTCCATTTTTTATTTCTCAGTTTGTATTTAGAATTTGCACCTCGTTTAAATTAATTTCGAGTTCGAATCTATATTCTATTACAGGTAAAGAGTTGAATTTTTAAGACAATACGATTATTGCTGAGGGATGCGTTACTGGAAAACATTGGTATAAGTAAACCTTGTTTGAATAACAAATGTGGGATAATCCAGACCCCCCGCCCCCCCCCGATTTCATATATATGTACATACTACTGAAGAAAGTTAAACGATGCAAAATTCTGCTTTATAAATTTGTTAAGGGCCCTACAAACGTCAGTTGTACTTTCAGGTCTAACAGAAAGTTTCAGGACTGAACAGTTCAGCATGCAAGTTAGCTTGTGTCTTCTATGTGAACGGTTCTAGGTATGGCGAGCCTTGATGAATTGTACTTCACTGCCAATTAGGGAAGTAAAATTAAACTCACCGGACAAAAATTTAGTTATCTCCCACCATAAGAGGAAATATATAAGATATAATTATTTAACATATAAGATATAATATTTAACCATAAGAGAGTTACCTCCGTTCGACAGCAACAGAGGGTGCACCAGTAATAAACGCGTCCTACAAATAGCTGTGCCGTGCGCTATGGGGTTCATACAGTGACAAGAAGTGGTTGTGTGTCACGTGTGTGTTAGTCGCTCCGTGAAACATGGGTCACGCCAAAGATGTGAATGAGTGACAAAATGGTGTTATTGCGTTTGGCCAAGCCAAAGGGCATAACGTACAAGACGTTGCTGCCTTTGCAGGTGTGTAGAAACGTACTGTCCAGTAAACAGTGTCTTCCAGAAGCGGCATACATCGCAGTCCACCGCTAATCGTCGTCAGAACTGCGGCAGAAAGACTGTACTCACCAATAGGAACCACCGCGGTGTGTCACGCACTGTTAGGGCAAATCGCTTTGCAATGAGGCAGTAATTACCCCAGTCAGTCAATACAGGCCTACAACAAACTTTTCGGAATGAACACTCTGAAGGGAACTGCATGACATGGATATCTGGAGCAGAGTACCGCGGAAGAGATTCATGTTAACAGTTCTGCACAAAGCTGCACGCCCACAGTGGGTGCGGCGCCACAAAGACGGGATTGTCGACTCTTGGAAACATGTGATCTGGTCGGATGAGTCACATTTTTGCTTGTACTCGAACGATGGGAGGCGATGATTCATCGTAAGCTGCATGAAGCCTTCCATGCGGACTGTGTGGAAGGTTCCATTCAAGCTGGATGAGGCTATGTGATGATCTGGGGATGTTTCGTGTACGAGGAAATGGATCCTTTGGTTGCGGTGACGTCACACTTGAACCAGAAGGGCATATGGAGCTACTGGATGACCACTTGTTGTCTTTTGTGCAGCATCTGCACAGTGAACACCAGAAATATACCCCATAAGGTATACCAGAACTGGATATACTTCTGATATACCCCCTGGGTATACCAGAAGTATACCCAGTCTTCCAAGACGACAATTGTCGAGTGCCCAGGGCTCAAAGTGTGTCGGATTGGCACGATGAGCATTCTGAAGCCTTCGAATATCTCAAATGGCCCGCCAAATCCTCGGATCTGAATCCCATAGAAAACTTGTGGGACTATTTGGGGAAATGAGTGAAGCGCTGTCCCAGCCATCCGGCCAATCTGCCCGAACTGCGGTATTTGCTGCTAGAAGAGTGGATGAATATTGATGTGCCCTACATCCACACACTGGTGGCATCCATGCCAGGCAGGATTTCGGCTGTTCTTCGGTCGCACGAAGGCGTTACGCGCTATTAGGTGACATTCAGCCAGGGGTGACTAATTTTTTGTCCGGTGAGCTTATATAGTTTACTAATGATTTGTGTTAGAATTAATAATATTAGGTTTGTTCGCATCAGATGTAAATTCGGCCCTGCCTAAAAATGAATTCCCCCTCCCCAAGCAGCTGCTTACCAGAGAGATCAAACAGGAGGATGGCAGGACCTCAGCAGAAAATTAACGCAAATATCCATGCCTTACCTGAGACTCGAACCCAGGTCCTTTAAACAATAGCCAAGCGTGCTAACCACTCGCTACGGGGGAAGAAATATATTCTGGGGCTCTTAAAATATTCCGAAATTAAAAAAACAACTATATTTTCTAAAACGAACTATGAAAGGCAAATGAGTGAAAATTGTAAAACTTTAAATACATATAATTTTATGAATATTGCTGGTTTTTTTTCATTCATAGAAAAAATTCGTTTGGCTCTTTTGGTATTGCCAGTTTGTGCTATCGACGAAAACAAGAAATCGATCATATCAAACACCAAATGTACCTTATAAATTAATATGTAATTCTTAACTTATGAGTGGGGCGGGGGTGGCTCAGTCGGTAGCGCGCCAGGCTCGTAATCTGTAGTTCCCAGGTTCGAGTCCCAGCTGGGTCAGCGTTGAGATTTATCTCCGCAAAAATTCCCCGCCCTGCCCACGGTCAGTAGGGGACACCGATGGGTTGGAAAGGACGCCGTCCTTCGGATGGGACGTAAAGCCGTGGCCCCGTGTGCAGGAGAGCCATACCCTGTGCACGTTAAAGAACACGCTGGATGGCCTTGACGGGAGGCTACCATCTGTCTCCCAACAGCTATTCCAGTGGGTCCCCTCCCCCAACCTTCTCTGAGCCCTCGGGGTCCATGTGACCTGGCCATTTAGCCCATGGTGTGCAAAAAAGTGCCGCTCAGAGGTAAAACAACCCAACCCTTAACTTATGAGAAACTAAAGTTTTATACATTAAAATCTATAGGATATTTACAGTGCGCAGGTAAACAGTTAATGAAATGTTTATCACGACACAAGAGAATAAACTTCATTATAAAGTAACTTCCTGTAAAACCTACAAATGGGCTGGGTTGTTTTACCTCTGAGCAGCACTTTTTTGCACACCATAGGCTAAATGGCCAGGTCACATGGACCCCGAAGGCTCAGAGAAGGTTGGGGGAGGGGACCCACTGGAACAGCTGTTGGGAGACAGATGGTAGCTTCCCGTCAAGGCCATCCAGCGTGTTCTTTAACGTGCACAGGGTATGGCTCTCCCGCACACGGGGCCACGGCTTAACGTCCCATCCGACGGACGGCGGCCTTTCGAAGCCCATCGGTGGCCCCTACTGACCGTGGGCAGGACGGGGAATTTTGCGGAGATAAATCTCAACGCTGATCCTTCTGGGACTCGAACCTGGGAACTACAGATTACGAGCCTGGCGCGCTACCGACTGAACCACCCCCGCCCCCTCTTACAAATGGGAGATTAATTTCTCAACTTAATAACTGACCTGCATTACTCGAAATCTTATTCCCTGAATGTATGGATCCTAGTCCGGTTTTTTACTTTATAATGCCATCTACATAACTATTAAGAACATAAAATACTTCAGCTATATCGAATGCTTTCAAAGAGAATGAAGTTTACAGCTTTGCAATTTGAATACCCACTAATAGCAGTAATTTCAATTAATGGATGAATCGGATAATGGAAATCGCAATATGTTGTTTTTATCTGTAAACTATAAAATAATTTTATTTCTTAAAGCAAAATGAAGCTAATAGCCTGGATACAAGCAGACAAAAAAGGGTAAATAACAACTTTTTTTCTAAAACTAGCTATAGCAAATAAATAAACAAATACTCCCTCAAGTAGCTGCTTGCGTGACAGGAGCCTGTCAGTTTATATGCCAGAGTACAAGGTCTGAGAGGATGGCAGGCCCTCAGCAGAAAAACGACACAAACAGCCATGCCTTAACCCGGGGCTCGAAACCAGGTCCCTTAGATCAGTAGCGAAGTGCGCTAACCACTTGGCCGTGATAGGCCTTACTCGGGGCTCGAACACAGGTCCCTTAGATGCTGGAAACAACTGGATGCTGGAACACAAACTTGTTCCAGCATTCAGGTCCCTTAGATGCTGGAACAAGTTTGTGTAATGATTCTTTCAATTTTCAATTTTGAAGAATTAGTTTAGAAGGAGTAAATCATCGTCTGGCGTTTGAGTGCTTCAGATAAACTAACACTAACTTTAAATGAGTATAGCTGAAATCGAGATTTAGTTTTGAGGGAGATCTTCATTTTATCTCCAGGGGCATTTATCCCTAAAAGGTTTATTTTCAAATTTAGGGAACTTTGAAGGTCTTTCTTTTCCCATAACATGGAAGTGGATCCTAATATACGTTGGAGGAAAGGATAATGCGTTTACTTCTGGTGATTTAATCTTTAACTCAGGGTTTCACAACAGCCTGCTTCTTGACTGCCTGGTGATCTCTCGACCCTCCGGGGTCAAGATCAGCCTTTGTGGCTCGACCATTTCTCCCTCATAATGGGGAAATACTACTGTTCTACTGAGTTACAGATATTCAAAGGAATTTACTCCTAAAATGTTCAATGAAGTGAAAGATGCTCAATAGATTCAAGTGCAACGTTTCAAATCATAGATTAAATTTCAGTTGCTCATTAAAATAACTTTTAAAGAAATGAATTTACCCTTAAGCAGCCCATTTACCACGGAGATCTGAAAGGAGTCCTTTAGTGCAATAGGGCAGATAACAGATCTATGATGAAGTACATTTTGCTCTTTTAAATGCAGTTCACGATTAAGGGAAAATACTCCTCTTTACATTTCACTCTGCACACTTCGTGAACTCGACCACTGAAATCATTTCCGATTCAATTCCAGATTTATCCTCAATTTATATTTGCTTTGTCAGCAAAAAATATCGCCTCTTTCATATAATTTCTTTTTAATTTAATGGTTTCTTCCGAATAAATTTTTGAAATGAACATCATCATTAAATTTTAAAATCAGTTTTTTTTTTCTTTATCTAAAGTAGTTTATTTTTTCCTATATGTCAGCCACTAATAATGCTGTGATATTTGCCCATGTTCCTACAATTAATACTGCTTGTCCGCATTTAACATTAATTTTTTTTAGCCGCGGCTGGACAAGGTGCTCGGTCTTGTCAAATTCTATATTCAAATTATATATTAATTTTTTAACTGTGTTCCTTTTTCTGCTTTATATGAATTGTACTATAATAACTAATATAACATCTTTGTACTGCAAAGCAAAATAAAAATAAAATTATTATTTCTGCTATTCGCGTTAACAACATTAAAATTTTATCCATGGAACGCTTTTCAATGCAGATATCCGCCCCAGGTCCTAGGTTCGAGTCCCAGTTGGGTGAGCGTTGAGATTTATCTCCGCAAATTTCCCCGTCCTGCCCATGGTCAGTAGGGGACACCGATGGACTTGGAAAGGTCGTCGTCCGTCGGTTGGGACGTTAAGCTGTGGCCCCGTGTGCTGGAGAGCCATACCGTGTGCACGTTAAAGAACACACTGGATGGCCTTGACGGTAGGCTACGATCTGTCTCTCAACAGCTGTTCCAGTGGGTCCCCACCCTCAACCTTCTCTGAGCCTTCGGGGTCCTTGTGACCTGGTCATTTAGCCCATTGTGTGCAAAAAAAGTGCCGCTCAGAGGTAAAACAACCCAACCTCATCCGCGCAAGGCTATAATACAGAAATTGTGTAGTTGGTGGAGATAAAACAGAAACAATAATATGCCTTTAAGCTTAGAAAAATAAACTTTTGTCATGGTAAGATTGCAAGAGACTCTTAGCGTTCCAACTTAATAAATTAGTCGTGAATGCAAAATGAATTCTGAATGGAAGACTTATTGCCTTCCAGAATCACTAAACCTTTAAACAAGCTTGTAGAGACGTTTTCCAAATTCCTTCCTAGATATCTTACGCTTATCTGAATCGGAATGCGTGATATGAATTATTACGTTCCAACCATAGCTCCACTTCCTTGTTATATTACGCAAAAGAGAAAACTTATATCGTTAGGAAACACAAGGAAAACTCTCTGGCTCTTGAAGGGTTGCAGGCTATGTTGGAATTACTATATTAATATTATGTTTACACTTGGCGAATACACAGGTCCATTTCAAAAATCAATTTATAGTTTATGTCGATTTATAGGGCTTCACTAGCTGCGAGACAAGAAGACGGAAAGTCTCTATTAACAATCAAAGCGTGTACCACGGTGTTTGGAGGCTCTCTTTTGATTCACATTTTTTATTGTAGGATACTGCAATTACCATATCGTTTGCAACACAGTATAAATTTTAGATTAGAATCTTCGAGATGAAAATATTAGTAGAAATTTATACCTAGATTTTAAAAATTTGCTCCATTTAAACAAGCGATATAAACAAGCGAACTCTCGCGATATTCAATTAATAAGTACCCCCTCAAGCAGTTCCTTGCCACAGAGGTCAGGACCTCAGCAGGAAAGCAACACACACAACCATGCCTTACCCGGGGCTCGAACCCAGGTCCCTTAGATCAGTAGCCAAGCGTACTAACCACTCGGCCATGTTAATTTTTTTTTTTCAAAAATTGTTTAAAAAATTATCGTTCCGTATCTATTAAGCGCGGGATCCAATGCAGTCTCCCTCGTGGTATCGCCGTCAAGCTGTTTGGATTGGGTTCTTTCACCTCTGAACGGCACTTTTTTGTGTACAATGGGCTAAATAGCCAGGTCACAGGACCCCGAAGGCTCAGAGAAGGTTGAGAGAGGGGACCCACTGGAACAGTTGTTGGGAGATTGATGGTAGCCTCCCGTCAAGGATACCCAGAGTGTTCGTTTAACGTGCACAGGGTATGGCTCGCCCGCTCACGGGGTCAGGTCTTAACGTCCCATCTGACGGACGGCGGCCTTTCTAAGTCCATAGGTGATCCTACTACCGTGGGCAGGGAGGGGAGTTTTGCGGAGATAAATCTCAACGCTGGTCAAGCTAGGACTCGAACCAGGGAACTACTGATTTCGAGCCTGGCACGCTACCGACTGAGCCACCCCCGTCCCAGAGTCAATCCGGTCTTCGATACACAGGGTATTTACAAAATCCGTAACCAGGCCCCTATCTAAAAATAAACCGAACGGGAGAGGGGGGGGGGGCAAGAAACATAATAGAACAGGAAGAATGTCGAAAAGAGACTGGAGCGTGTGCAGTTACTGCACACGCTCCAGTTTGCTGTGAACGGTAACTGCACACGCTCAATATTTCCGTGAGTGAGCCCACACGATCTAGTATCAAAATAATATGACCACCTACAGTCGCTCAAAAAAGAGTATCCGAACACTACGGTTGATTGCAGAATTCAGAAAAAATATCTGGCAACGATTGTGTTTTGAGCGACTGTACCTCATCTATCCAAACTATCTTGGGCAAAAAGGAAGGGTGATTCTCTATGGTAATCTTTATTTACTAGGGATTTAGTTCCAAATTACAGAAATCTAAACATAACTAATGGTTTCCCACCATCAAATTCTGCCTCAGTATGGAATGATAAAAGTGTGCATATAATCCTGTCGGATTTGCCACGTACGAGCTGCTGTTAAGCTGCAGACTTCACTGACTGCCGAGGTGAAAAACAAAACCTCAAATTCAAATCTCAGAGCATTTCATTGTCGCGCTTTTGAGATATTATGCTTAACTTTTAGACTCCCAGGTCAGCTACATTGCTTCGAACTTTGCAAAAATGTTTTAACACAAATGCAGTCTAACAAACCGTCTTTTCCCTAGACTAGGGGTTCTCAACGTTGGGGTACGCGGTAAAAGTTTTGGGGGTACGACATAAGAACTCAGAAGTCGCTAGATCTAGTAACAAAGTTAGCGTTTTATTTTATTCCCATTGTTATACTATAACTATAGTTTTATCTATTTATATAAGGGGTACGCCAGTTACATACACATTTCCAGGGTGTATGTGAAGCATAAAAGTTTGAGAACCACTGGTCTAGACCTTTCGTTTTTGATTTTTCAATTTATGATTAGAGCCGCAAAGCTACTAACTTATCCTGCAGGTTATGACAGAACAACGACCATGTCATCTAGAGACTCGAACCCGAACCAGGGTCAGCGTGCTGATTCATGCTGACCCTGACAGTTTCAGTGTCAGCGTGAATCAGCACGATACCAGTGCGCCATCGTGGCGGGGAAGATTTCAGACCACGGAATCAGTAATGACTAAAAGTAAAAGAAGGACCCCTGAAATGGAAAATTACTAAAGTAAAATTTATTTTAGTGGATACGCATATTTATAATTTGAAACTTACGGTCTATTCAGCAATGTATGGGAGACAGTGCTTGCCAAAAATAATCAAAATTCTATCTCAATCTATAAAGTCATTTATGGGAAAAATCATCATTTTCCAAAATCATTCAACAGCAAACGCTCTTAATTAATACTTCATAAGGCGGATATTCACAAGGCCAGAAGTGCGGATGGAAATGTGCCGAAATGTGAATTTTCAAATCAATAGCTTGAACCAAAAAACAGAAAGTTAGGTCCGCAAAGACAGATGGTACAAAACCACTTGGTCGCGTTCATTTCGGTTGGGTTGTTTTACCTCTGAGCGGCACTTTTTTGCACACCATGGGCTAAATGGCCAGGTCACATGGACCCCGAAGGCTCAGAGAAGGTTGGGGGAGGGGACTCACTGGAACAGCTGTTGGGAGACAGATGGTAGTCCAGCGTGCCTTTAAAAAAAAAAGCAAAGGCCATCCAGCGTGTTCTTTAACGTGCACAGGGTATGGCTCTCCCCCACACGGGGCCACGGCTTAACGTCCCCATTCGACGGACGGCGGCCTTTCCAAGCCCATCGGTGTCCCCTACTGACCGTGGGCAGGGCGGGGAATTTTGCGGAGATAAATCTCAACGCTGACCCAGCTGGGACTCGAACCTGGGAACTACAGATTACGAGCCTGGCGCGCTACCGACTGAGCCAACCCCGCCCCCTTGGTTGCATTCAGAGAACCCTGAAGGGTGAGTGGGCAGTGCCCACTGCATCTGCTTTGAGAACTCCCACTCTGCCCTCAGTTAGAAAGGGAACACGGGAGATTTTGAAAAGTCCTTCATCCGTAGGATACGCGTTAAGCCATGGCCCCCGTGTGCATGAAAGCTATGCTCTGTGCACGTTGAAGTAAACGCTGGATAGCCTTGGCCGGAGGCCTAACAGCTGTTTACTGAATATCCCTTCCCAACATTATTTGACACTAGGGGTCTTTGTTACCTTTTCGCTCATTTTGTGCAGAAAAGTGCTGCTTAGAGGTAAAAACTCTGTGCATGTTAAAAGAAAATGCTGGATGGCCTTGGCAGGAGTCCTAACAGCTGTTTACTGGATATCCCTTCCAAACTTTTGTTGACACTTGGGGGTCTTTGTTACCTTTTCATCCATTTTGTGGAAGAAAATGCCTGCTCAAAGGTAAAACCCTGTGCATGTTAAAGAAAACGCTGGATGGCGTTGGCAGGAGGGCTAACAGTTGTTAACTGGATATCCCTTTCCAACTCTCGTTGACACTTGGGGTCTTTGTTACCTATTTGCCCATTTTGAGTGAAAGAATGCTGATCAGAAGTAACACAACCCAACCTAACCAAAAAAATTGTGAAACGTTCTTCTAAAGGAACAACTCGAGAAGAATTTTTTTTAACGATTATAATACTTTTTCGAACTTTGTATGAGAAAGTCTGAGGGAAAGAGGGAAGTTTCGAGTTGCTGCAATCACTGACGAGTATGTCGTCAATGATAAGCTTCGTCAGTGAGGACTCGAGTCACTGGGTTTTCAAGCTGCAACATTCGGCGACACTTCAGTTGACTTCTATGCCTCTGGGAGTTTGACGTAGAAATTCTCCGAGAGATTTTTCATCATAGGGTACGCAGAAACAAAAACAGTGATTGGCAGACACAGAATTATACCTCATCTATGTATTTAAGTAACGGACAATAATCTCAGTTTTTTGGAGGAAAGTTCTTTATTATACAGAATCTGAATTCATCCTTTGCTGGGTTTTCGTTTTTCGAAAATAAAAAGAAGAGGAATTTAATTATATACAAATATGAAATATTGACTGTTCAAGAAAAATGTGTTTTTGCTTACAAACTTTCTCTAGTGGCCAGTATCTCAAGTGATAACCTCATGGTTATTTTTGTGGTGGAACTGAAGAAAGAACTGTGACTGTTATTTTTTTATACCTTGCTTGAAGTGTTAATTTTATTTTTGAAATCTCTTTTGGCGCAGAAAATAAAATAAATTAAGATCCAAGAGTATTGGATTACAGAAAGTCTACTCTGCATAAGTAGGAACTTTTAAAAAATTCAGAAAAACTATTATTTTTATTTTCTACATTGTGATTTACACGTCCGACTCTTTGTTTGGGATAGCAGGAAACCCATTGTTGAAGGGTTTCTAACCTTCCCATCACATTTTATCAGATCACATCTGTTTCCGACATTCTTCCTGCTCTATTATGTTTCTTGCCCCCCTCTCCCGTTAGATTTATTTTTAGATAGGGGCCTGGTTCCGGATTTTGTAGATACCCTGTGTATCGAAGACCGGATTGACTCTGGGACAGGGATGGCTCAGTCGGTAGCGTGCCAGGATCGAAATCAGTAGTTCCCTGGTTCGAGTCGTAGATTGACCAGCGTTGAGATTTATCTCCGCAAAACTCCCCGCCCTGCCCACTGTAGTAGGATCACCTATGGACTTGGAAAGGCCGCCGTCCGTCAGATGGGACGTTAAGACGTGACCCGTGAGCGGGCGAGCCATACCCTGTGCACGTTAAACGAACACTCTGGGTATCCTTGACGGGAGGCTACCATCAATCTCCCAACAACTGTTCCAGTGGGTCCCCTCTCTCAACCTTCTCTGAGCCTTCGGGGTCCTGTGACCTGGCTATTTAGCCCATTGTACACAAAAAAGTGCCGTTCAGAGGTGAAAGAACCCAATCCAAACAGCTTGACGGCGATACCACGAGGGAGACTGCATTGGATCCCGCGCTTAATAGATACGGAACGATAATTTTTTAAACAATTTTTGAAAAAAAAAAATTAACATTGCCGAGTGGTTAGTACGCTTGGCTACTGATCTAAGGGACCTGGGTTCGAGCCCCGGGTAAGGCATGGTTGTGTGTGCTGTTTTTCTGCTGAGGTCCTGCCATCCTCAGACTTCACTTCTACTATGGCATATAAACTGACAGGCTCCTGTCAGACCTCTGTGGCAAGGAACTGCTTGAGGGGGTACTTATTAATTGAATATCGCGAGAGTGAAAAAAAATTCGCTTGTTTAAATGGAGCAAATTTTTAAAATCTAGGTATAAATTTCTACTAATATTTTTTCATCTCGAAGATTCTAATCCAAAATTTATACTGTGTTGCAAACGATATGCTAATTGCAGTATCCTACAATAAAAAATGTGAATCAAAAGAGAACCTCCAAACAACCGTGGTACACGCTTTGATTGTTAATAGAGACTTTCCGTCTTCTTGTCTCACAGCTAGTGAAGCCCTATAAATCGACATAAACTATAAATTGATTTTTTAAATGGACCTGTGTATTCGCCAAGTGTAAACATAATATTAATATAGTAATTCCAACATAGCCTGCAACCCTTCAAGAGCCAGAGAGTTTTCCTTGTGTTTCCTAACGATATAAGGTTTCTCTTTTGCGTAATATAACAATGAAATGGAGCTATGGTTGGAACGTAATAATTCATATCACGCATTCCGATTCAGATAAGCGTAAGATATCTAGGAAGGAATTGAAAAACGTCTCTACAAGCTTGTTTAAAGGTTTAGTGATTCTGGAAGGCAATAAGTCTTCCATTCAGAATTCATTTTGCATTCACGACTAATTTATTAAGTTGGAACGCTAAGAGTCTCTTGCAATCTTACCATGACAAAAGTTTATTGTTCTAAGCTTAAAGGCATATTATTTTTTCTGTTTTATCTCCACCAACTACACAATTTGTATTATAGCCTTGCGCGGATGAGGTTGGGTTGTTTTACCTCTGAGCGGCACTTTTTTTTGCACACAATGGGCTAAATGAACAGGTCACAAGGACCCCGAAGGCTCAGAGAAGGTTGAGGGTGGGGACCCACTGGAACAGCTGTTGAGAGACAGATGGTAGCCTACCGTCAAGGCCATCCAGTGTGTTCTTTAACGTGCAGAGTGTATGGCTCTCCCGCACACGGGGCCACAGCTTAACGCCCCAACCGACGGACGACAACCTTTCCAAGTTCATCGGTGTCCCATACTGACCATGGGCAGGGCGGGAATTTTGCGGAGATAAATCTCAACGCTCACCCAGCTGGGACTCGAACCTAGGAACTGGTGCGGATGCGGATATCTGCATTGAAAAGCATTCCATGGATAAAATTTTAATGTTGTTAACGCGAATAGCAGAAATAATAATTTTATTTTTATTTTGTTTTGTAGTACAACGATGTTATATTAGTTATTATAGTACAATTCATATAAAGCAGAAAAAGGGACACTTAGTTAAAAAATTAATATAGAATTTGAATACAGAATTTGACAAGGCCGAGCACCTTGTCCAGCCGCAGCTAAAAAAAAAATAATGTTAAATGCGGACAAGCAGTGTTAATTGTAGGAACATGGGCAAATATGACAGTGGCTGACATGAATGAAAAAATAAACTACTTTTGATAAAGAAAAAAGAAAACTGATTTTAAAATTTAATGATGATGTTCATTTCAAAAGTTTATTCGGAAGAAACCATTAAATTAAAAAGAAATTATATGAAAGAGGCGGTATTTTTGCTGACAAAGCAAATATAAATTCAGGATAAATCTCCATTGTTGCGTAGAATACTGGAATTGAATCGGCAATGATTTCAGTGATCGAGTTCACGAAGTGTGCAGAGTGAAATGTAAAGAGGAGTATTTTCCCTTAATCGTGAACTGCATTTAAAAGAGCAAAATGTACTTCATCATAGATCTGTTATCCGCCCTATTGCACTAAACGACTCCTTTCAGATCTCCGTGGTAAATGGGTTGCTTAAGGGTAAATCATTTCTTTAAAAGTTATTTTAATGCGCAACTGAAATTTAATCTATGATTTTAAACATTGCACTTGAATCTATTGAGCATCTTTCACTTCATTGAATATTTTAGGAGTACATTTCACTCTGCAAACTTCGTGAACTCGACCACTGAAATCATTGCCGATTCAATTCCAGTTTTCTACGCAACAATGGAGATTTATCCTGAATTTATATTTGCTTTGTCAGCAAAAAGTACCGCCTCTTTCATATAATTTCTTTTCAATTTAATGGTTTCTTCCGAATAAATTTTTGAAATGAACATCATCATTAAATTTTAAACTAGTTTTTCTTTTTTCTTTATCTAAATTAGTTTATTTTTTCATTCATGTTAGCCACTAATAATGCTGTGATATTTGCCCATGTTCCTACAATTAACACTGCTTGTCCGAATTTAACATTAATTTTTTTTAGCCACAGCTGGACAAGGTGCTCGGTCTTGTCAAATTCTATATTCAAATTCTATATTAATTTTTTAACTAAGTGTTCCTTTTTCTGCTTTATATGAATTGTACTATAATAACTAATATAACATCGTTGTACTGCAGAACAAAATAAAAATAAAATTATTATTTCTGCTATTCGCGTTAACAATATTAAAATTTTATCCATGGAACGCTTTTCAATGCAGATACCCGCATCCGCACCAGTTCCTAGGTTCGAGTCCCAGCTGGGTGAGCGTTGAGATTTATCTCCAAAAAATTCCCCGCCCTGCCCATGGTCAGTATGGAACACCGATGGACTTGGAAAGGTCGTCGTCCGTGGGTTGGGACGTTAAGACGTGACCCCGTGAGCGGGAGAGCTATACACTGTGCACGTTAAAGGAACACTCTGGGTGTCCTTGATGGGAGGCTACCATCAATCTCCCAGCAACTGTTCCAGTGGGTCCCCTCCCTCAACCTTCTCTGAGCCTTCGGGATCCTGTGACCTGGCTATTTAGCCCATTGTGTGCAAAAAAGTGCCGTTCAGAGGTGAAAGAACCCAATCCAACCAGCTTGACGGCGATACCACGAGGGAGACTGTATTGGATCCCGCGCTTAATAGATACAGAACGATGATTTTTTAAACAATTTTTGAAAAAAAAAATTAACATGGCCGAGTGGTTAGCACGCTTGACTACTGATCTAAGGATCGTTTTCTGTTTGATCTTTTTCTGCTGAAGTCCTGCCATCCTCACAGACCTTCTACTATGGCATATAAACTGACAGGCTCCTGTCAGACCTCTGTGGCAAGGAGCTGCTTGAGTGGGTACTTATTAATTGAATTTCGCGAGAGTGAAAAAAAAATTCGCTTGTTTAAATGGAGCAAGTTTTTAAAATCTAAGAAAAAATTTCTACTAATATTTTCATCTCGAAGATTCTAATCTAAAATTTATACTGTGTTGCAAACGATATGCTAATTGCAGTATCCTAGAATAAAAAATGTGAATCAAAAGAGAGCCTCCAAACACCGTGGCACACGCATTGTATTGTTAATAGAGACTTTCCGTCTTCTTGTCTCGCAGCTAGTGAAGCCCTATAAATCGACATAAACTATAAATTGATTTTTGAAATGGACCTGTGTATTCGCCAAGTGTAAACATAATATTAATATAGTAATTCCAACATAGCCTGCATCCCTTAAAGAAACAGAGAGTTTTCCTTGTGTTTCCTAACGATATAAGGTTTCTCTTTTGCGTAATATAACAATGAAATGGAGCTATGGTTGGAACGTAATAATTCATATCACGCATTCCGATTCAGATAAGCGTAAGATATCTAGGAAGGAATTTGGAAAACGTCTCTACAAGCTTGTTTAACGGTTTAGTGATTCTGAAAGACAATAAGTCTTCCATTCAGAATTCATTTTGCATTCACGACTAATTTATTAAGTTGGAACGCTAAGAGTCTCTTGCAATCTTACCATGACAAAAGTTTATTGTTCTAAGCTTAAAGGCATATTATTGTTTCTGTTTTATCTCCACCAACTACACAATTTCTGTATTATAGCCTTGCGCGGATGAGTTTGGGTTGTTTTTCCTCTGAACGGCACTTTTTTTGCACACAATGGGCTAAATGACAAGGTCACAAGGACCCCCGAAGGCTCAGAGAAGGTTGAGGGAGGGGACCCACTGGAACAGCTGTTGAGAGACAGATCGTAGCCTACCGTCAAGGCCATCCAGTGTGTTCTTTAACGTGCATACGGTATGGCTCTCCAGCACACGGGGCCACAGCTTAACGTCCCAACCGACGGACGACGACCTTTCCAAGTCCATCGGTGTCCCCTACTGACCATGGGCAGGACGGGGAAATTTGCGGAGATAAATCTCAACGCTCACCCAGCTGGGACTCGAACCTAGGAACTGGTGCGAATGCGGAGATCTGCATTTAAAAGCGTTCCATGGATAAAATTTAATGTTGTTAACGCGAATAGCAGAAATAATAATTTTATTTTTATTTTGCTTTGCAGTACAAAGATGTTATATTAGTTATTATAGTACAATTCATATAAAGCAGAAAAAGGAACACAGTTAAAAAATTAATATATAATTTGAATATAGAATTTGACAAGACCGAGCACCTTGTCCAGCCGCGGCTAAAAAAAATTAAAGTTAAATGCGGACAAGCAGTATTAATTGTAGGAACATGGGCAAATATCACAGCATTATTAGTGGCTGACATGAAGGAAAAAATAAACTACTTTTGATAAAGAAAAAAGAAAAACTGATTTAAAAATTTAATGATGATGTTCATTTCAAAAATTTATTCGGAAGAAACCATAAAATTAAAAAGAAATTATATGAAAGACGCGATATTTTTTGCTGACAAAGCAAATATAAATTGAGGATAAATCTGGAATTGAATCGGAAATGATTTCAGTGGTCGAGTTCACGAAGTGTGCAGAGTGAAATGTAAAGAGGAGTATTTTCCCTTAATCGTGAACTGCATTTAAAAGGGCAAAATGTACTTCATCGTAGATCTGTTATCTGCCCTATTGCACTATACGACTCCTTTCAGATCTCCGTGGTAAATGGGCTGCTTAAGGGTAAATTCATTTCTTTAAAAGTTATTTTAATGAGCAACTGAAATTTAATCTATGATTTGAAACGTTGCACTTGAATCTATTGAGCATCTTTCACTTCATTGAACATTTTAGGAGTAAATTCCTTTGAATATCTGTAACTCAGTAGAACAGTAGTATTTCCCCATTATGGGGGAGAAATGGTCGAGCCACAAAGGCTGATCTTGACCCCGGAGGGTCGAGAGATCACCAGGCAGTCAAGAAGCAGGATGTTGTGAAACCCTGAGTTAAAGATTAAAGCACCAGAAGTAAACGCATTATCCTTTCCTCCAACGTATATTAGGATCCACTTCCATGTTATGGGAAAAGAAAGATCTTCAAAGTTCCCTAAATTTGAAAATAAACCTTTTAGGGATAAATGCCCCTGGAGATAAAATGAAGATCTCCCTCAAAACAAAATCTCGATTTCAGCTATACTCATTTAAAGTTAGTGTTAGTTTATCTGAAGCACTCAAACGCCAGACGATGATTTACTCCTTCTAAACTAATTCTTCAAAATTGAAAATTGAAAGAATTATTACACAAACTTGTTCCAGCATCTGTTGTGTTTTGATTGACTTTTGTGGTAAATTCTTAACTAATAATACTGCTGTTAAAAGTTTCAACAGCCAAAATAAACACCAAACGAATATAGTTCAAAATTAAGATTTAGAGGATATCTGGGGAAAATCTTCAATTTATCTCAAATGACATTTATCCGCAAAAGAATTATTTTAAAAGTTAGAGATTTGAATGCCGTTTTTCATCTACATGATAGGAAAATGTTTCAATTCCTATTGGATGGTAATGCATAACTTAAACTAATAAATCCTCTGGCTTTTAGGAACAGACGGAAAAGTAAAAAGGTGGGGGGGATTGCAAACTGGTGTGCAGTCGCTCAAAAAAGTATCCGAACACTATGATTGATTACAGAATTCAGAAAAAAATATCTGGCAACTTTTTTTAGAAATTAGTGATCTGGCAACCTTCGTGTCACGTGACACGAAGGTTGCCAGATCACTAACTGTATATCCCGCCTTTCGTCTTTTTCATTTCTCCGACACTAAAAAGGAGCAAATCTGAGCCGTTATATCAATGAGCATATTTCTCAAACACTGAGGGCTATGATTTAAAATTAACTTTAAAAGCAAATTTAGATTTTTCTTATGCTTCCTTATGCCGAAGAAACATTTCTATCTGGGAAAACAGGAAAAATATACGGAAGGAATGCAAAGCAACAATGTAAGACAAAATTAAACAGTCACATCACAGTAATGAAACATGAAACCGAGTAGCCAATAATAAAAATTCTCTAAAGGAAAATAAGTATATCTTGAGAAAAAAATGCAAAAAATGTCCAACGTAGCCTCAAGAGTTTGTCAAAACAAAACAACAGTTGGGGCTACGTTGTTGAAAACTTAGACATAAAACGACACACGTGGAGATTCATAACTGAGGTACAATGGCGTTCATTGTTGCTACTAAGATGGCCACAGAAATGTCGAAAATTGAAACAGTGTCCCATCTTCTGATTAGTAAAATATATAAACAATTGTCAAATGAAGATAAAGGCAGTTAGGGTTGTAAGAAACCTATTTGTCCAGAACATAATTTTTAAAGACATAACTCTTCGTAGACATTTCTTATTACATTTCCCATTGAAATGTCTTAAATATAACAATTGCATCACCTAGCAAAATCGTTTTAACTTATGTATTCTTAAATACTGAAAATTAATGGGTCTGAGACAATATAACACTAGGAAGTGAAATATAAAAACTTCCAATTAATCGGTTTAGTTGCTAAAAAGCCCAATAATTACTGAAAATGAAAAGAGGTTGGGTTGTTTTATCTCTGAGCGGCAATTTTTTCACACCATGGGCTAAATGGCCAGGTCATAAGGACCCCGAAGGCTCAGAGAAGGTTGGGGGACGAAACCCACTGGAACAGCTGTTGGGAGACAGATGGTAGCCTCCCGTCAAGGCCATCCAGCGTGTTCTTTAACGTGAACAGTGTATGGCTCTCCCGCACGCTGGCCACGGGTTAACGTCACATCCGATGGACGGCGGTCTTTTCAATCCCATCGGTGTCCCCTACTGACCGTGGGCAGGGAATTTTGCGGAGATAACTCTGAACGCTGACCCAGCTGGGACTCGAATCTGGAAACTACAGATTACGAGCCTGGCGCGCTACCGACTGAGTCACCCCCGCCCCAATGAATAGGGGTTTTCTGTGTTTATTTTCATAGCTACAAAGCTAACAGCTTAACTGTAGGCTAAGAAAGAACAAAATACAAGGAGATCAACCCGAGATTCAAATTCGAATCCTGGTAGTCGCATTGTTATCGTGAGCAAATATTCTATAATGTTGCCGCAAAACGCAGCAACCACGACAAACCCCGGTTCTGTCGATGCCACTACCAGTTAGGTCATCGTGAGCAGAAGAAATGTCACTAAACCAATCGATATATTGTTGGTTGCAGTCAGAGGCGTATGCAGGTTTAGTATACAGGTTTTTAGAGAGGTGCTGAAGGTAATATTTTTTTCAATAGCCTGGAAAAAAATCTTGACGCGCCACATGCTTGGACAAGACATTTGTGTTTTCCCAGGGGAAGGGTTAGGGGGGATGCGTGCTTTTATTTTTGGTATATGTGTGCAGCCGTCCCGTGGCCGAGTGGTTAGCGCGCTAGGCTACTGATCTACGGGACCTGGGTTCGAGCCCCGGGTAAGGCATGGATGTATGTGTCGTTTTTCTGCTGAGGTCATGCCATCCTCTCAGATCTTCTACTTTGGCATATAAACTGACAGGCTCCTGTCAGACCTCTGTGGCAAGCAGCTGCTTGAGGGGGTATTTATTATTATTTTAGTATTTATGTGTGCTCGAAACAGCTTATGTATAAGATATATATTCTCTTTTAACCACAAAAGGTGGTTTGCTATGTAGAAAACAATTAGTCCCGGATATACAAATAAACGAGGGGAAGGAAAAACAATCGAGATGGAAAAATTTAAAAAGGGGTGGCGAATACTGAATTTTCAACGCAGTGTAACATTTTTCCTTCTGCTTTACAGGTCTTTAAATTTTTTTGAAAAGTGCATGAATTATTAATATGTTTAATAATTTTTCGCCTCTATTATTACCCTTACTAGCATTCTGGAGGATTGCTCCTGCCCCCTCTTCCCATAGGTCCGGCCCTGAATACAACGCTATCTGTGTTGGTGGCTCAGAACACTAAAATTTCACAAATGACCTGGTGATTTCAACTCATGCTGATTAGTGTCTTATTGCACGTTTATTTTTCGTAATTTGCAGATTAAAAATAAGGGATGGACAATGTCCATTTTCAACACTCTGACAACTGCAACTAATTTAGTAGCTTTTCACTCAATTTCAATTAACATGACGTTTTCCCCAACTTTTGAGCCTTGCCTGCGATTAATTTTTGAATATTTCAATTTCCAACTTTCAGAGATTTAAGAGGGGTGTTTTAGAACCCTAAGCTCCCCCCCTCCTTAATATGCACCTGGTTGGAATAACAACTGTTTCAATGCATCATGTTCAGAAATAATGGGGTTTTGTTCTGAATTTATTTAATGGTATATAATAATCAACAATAAATCACAATATTAGGTATTGGGTTGGGTTTTTTTACCTCTAAGCGGCACTTTTTTGCACACCATGGGCTAAATGGCCAGGTCACATGGACCCCGAAGGCTCAGAGAAGGTTGGGGTAGCCTCCCTTCAAGGCCATCCAGCGTGTTCTTTAACGTGCACAGGGTATGTCTCTCCCGCACACGGGGCCACGGCTTAACGTCCCATCCGACTGCCGGCGGCCTTTCCAAGCCCATCGGTGTCCCCTACTGACCGTGGGCAAGGCGGGGAATTTTCAAGATTAGGTAATCCCAGTTCTGTCATGGCACGACACTTCTGCTATTGTAGATTTTATTATTAGAGTCAAGATTATTGAAGAGCAGGAAAGTTAAAAAAAAACAGCTTCGTACATACCTTGGTTTTTCTCGCATCTGTTTGTGATGCTGACGTCTTTGAGGTCGTGCATGCAGATGCATTTGTAAGAGCCGATGGTGTTCACGCAGCCTGCTTCCATTCCACATAGCTGAGAGTTTAGCGCACATTCGTCTACGTCTGGAAAAAAAAAACGAAAATTAATTAATCCAGGAGAAAAATTAGCTGACAGTTGAAACATTTATGACATCCTCTATCTTATGCATAATAAGAATAAAAAACTCATTAAAAATGGGAAACATAAAAAAGAACGCTTAAGATAAAGCGATAATAAACTTCGGACAATTCCACCCCACTCTGAAATTTGGAGAAGCAATTCCTCTATTAAACTGGTGGTTTAACCTACATTGCAGAAACGTTGCCATGTGCAGAATTGTTATTCAACATAGAATTCTTCTTCGATTAAAATTAAATTATCACTTTTCGATACATGGTATGGGGAAGTATTGTGATTGTGTAGCAAAAGAGATCTTGAGCTTTTAGAAGAAGAAAAAATGGTTTTCGCAATGGTTTCTTAGTGCGGGACTTTAGAGCCTGAACATTTCAAGGCAAAAGTTGGAATTCTGTCTCTATGCATATTTCTATCTTGACCTAACAGTTCTGCGAGTAAGAAACTTGTAACAGAATAAATAAGAATATTGCGCCTCAGAACGATTTCCAGAACAATGGTAATAACGATTTTCAACAAAAATTACCTTTTTTAGAGAGTTCAATCACAAATATAAAAATCTAGGTGCTAAGTGTTATAGGCAGGGGACTGCCTATTATGCTTAGCACATAGAGTATTATTAAAACCTTAACTGTCATAGTGGTGAGGAAGCTAAAGTTATTCCAGCAAGTCAAACTTTGTCCGCTGTGTGAGGTCAGTAGTGATTTCAGTCTTAGTAGGGCAGATCCTTGTATGATAAGGCCTGTAAAATCTAGCAGTAGCTTCTAGGATTCGTATATGTCAAAAAATAAGACGCAAAAACACCGTTTAGGTCTCGTGTTTTAAAAATACTTTTGCATTTATGATAGTCCGCACATTAGGGGACTGCCTATTATATTTAGCACCTAGATTATTATTTTTATTAAGGCTTAATAAAAGATTAAATTGGACATTACTGTTTATGTCGATTAACAATCTAGTGAACGATAAAGTTTGTGCAAATATATGCTTTGCGTATGGTTAACCAAATTTTTGTAATGAGTAAAGATATGTGCAATTCATTAAATTACGAGTTATGAAAAATGGAAAGTTGAGTGAACCTCGCGTTGTTATTTTTTGAGCTGTACCTACGACCTTGCAATAATGTTAGTAAATAAACTACCTATAAATTGGTAAATATTGAATAGAGTATTATTTTATTTTCTGATTTTTGACTGTAGGGTCTAAAAGAACGATTATTCACATCTACCAAATCTTTGAAATTTTTATTGCAGTACAGGTTAAAAATATATAATATGGCAAAATTTGTGCGAAGTACTCGCTATCTGGACGAAAAAATTAGAAACCAGGTGCTGTTTACTATAACTGCGATGCAAAGAGAAGGAGGTCACATGTCATGGTTATGTGATCCCTGAGCTGTCTTAAATATAAGCAACACAATAACAGACTTCCAAAAAGGTGTTATTTTGGTTCTCAACTGGCTGCCCACTCGTTTGCTGGGAATCATTTGACGGAATCGTAAAGGCTCCTTGTTCTATAGAGATTTCTGTGGAAAATAGCTCCGACGACTGCTGAATTTTGATGGAGCTCACGCTATATTCTTTCATTACAGATTCCTCAGTATGAAATATTAATAAGACTTTTTCATTTTACTTTCATTTATTTAATAATTTTATTTTTATTTATTTATTTTATTATTTTATTTAGTTATTTATTTGAAATATGAGAGTGCATTTTGTATGGATTAACTGCTAACCAGCATATAAAAAGTTCGTGCAAATGTATACAGCATCTCTAATTTCAATTTGCGCATTCATTATGCTGTTCTAAGAAGACTAAAACTGTCTTTAAAAAGGGTTTAGAGGATTTCAATATTGCATTACAACGCTAATGGCGAGATTTAATAATGTCACGTGTCACGTAAAAACCTCTTTCGCATGATTGAGAAAAAAGATGTAAGCATATGAAAAAGAGGAAGCAACAAACATCCTTTTTACAAAATATTTAACGTATATTGGAAAGCTATGTAATTAACAATGTAAAACCAATTAAAATAAATGTTGTAACTGCAGGGAAAGATAAGACTCTTCCTAAAGAAGGGATTATATTCCAGAATTTTTGTTATCAATAAAAGTAGCGAAGGTTTTGTGGCAACACTCGAGTCACATTTCAACATTATCTTACATCTAGTTAATGGTGAAATTAAGGAATGTCATGTAAAAATAATAATGTTTTTCGTAAAATTGGAAAAAGAACTTCTAGCTTATGAAACAATATAAACATAATATCTGAAATTAATTGGCACCTTGATTTCTAAACTATCACTCCGACCCCTATTTGACCTTGAACGCGATACCGAATCTGAAAATTCTTAATATTTCTGAGTTCAACTGCTAGAAGAAGACCTATTCAGCAATTTTTAGTTACCTACTAACGGGGGCGGGGATGGCTCAATCGGTAGCGCGCCAGGCTCGTAATCTGTAGTTCCCAAGTACGAGTCCCAGCTGGGTCAGCGTTGACATTTATCTTCGCAAAATTCCCCGCCCTGCCCACGGTCAATAGGGGACACCGATGGGCTTGAAAAGGCCGCCGTCCGTCGGATCGGGACGTTAAGCCGTTTCCCGTGTGCGGGAGAGCCATACCCTGTGCACGTTAAAGAACACGCTGGATGGCCTTGACGGGAGGCTACCATCTGTCTCCCAACAGCTGTTCCAGTGGGTCCCCTCCCCCAACCTTCTCTGAGCCTTCGGGGTCCATGTGACCTGGCCATTTAGCCCATTGTGTGCAAAAAAGTGCCTCTCAGAGGTAAAAAAAAAACAACCCTCTCTACTAACCTTATAAAGAACTTTGACCTCGAAGGAAACGACAAATTCAAAATTTCACTTTTGTGAGATATATGATCGGAAATACCGGCACCAATTTTTAGCCCTCTAGCACTGCTCTAGCGAAATTTGGCCTCGAAGGGACTTATGACATCTCAAATTTCGCAACATTTATGAGATCTACAACCTAAAATATGTCAGGGCACCGATTTTCAGCTCTATAGCAATTGTAGATATATTTGACCTTTCATCTCGAACTCGGAGTCCCCTCTCACCCCGAGGCGAAATTTCCAATTTCGTAAAGTTTTCGAGATCTACCGCTCGAAAGATTGAACTTGTTGAACAACTTCGGTTGACCTTCCCATTTTGAGTTCCTTTGTTTTACCTCTGAGCCGCACTTTTTGCACACCATGGGCTAAATGGCCAGGTCACAATGACCCCGAAGGCTCAGAGAAGGTTGCAGGAGGATACCCACTGCAACAGCTGTTAAGAGACAGATGTTAGCCTCCCGTCAAGGCCGTCCAGCGTGTTCTTTAACATGCACAGGGTATGGCTCTCCCGCACACGGGGCCACGGCTTAACGTCCCATCTGACGGATGGCGGCCTTTCCAAGCCCATCGGTGTCATCTACTGACCATGGGCAGGGGGTTTTGTGGAGATAAATCTCAACGCTGACTCACCTGTGACTCGAACCTGGGAACTAAATATTACGAGCCTGGCGCGCTACCGACTGAGCTACCCCTCCCATTTTGTCTAAGCGTCTGTGTTCGTATATAATTTTGGGAATTAAAAGTATGATTCCGTTTTTCAACTGCTACTTTTATGCATATTGCTTACGTATACAATTTTCCGATTCGCATGCAACAGATACAATATGTTTTCGGGGAAAACTCCTTACTTTATGAAAACAGTGTATTTGCCAAAATTTACACATACAACTTTATTTCTTGTTTATAATTTACAAAAATAAAACTATTCTTTCATTACTCTTTGCAATATCACTGAATCCCAAGTTCGTACTAATCACCTGCTGGTGGCACTAAAATCACTGATAATAGTTTAGATCGGCGATTGGTTAACCCTTTAACGCCCAGAAAATTTCAGAAAAGGGAGGTATTAAATACAAAGGAATAGCACTATTTGGACGAGTCCATTTGAAATTTTTGGCGGTTTGGGCTGTTCTGGGCGTTAAAGGGTTAAAAGCCACTTTGAACTTAGCTCAAACGATGCCTTCACGCACAAGCTATTGCAAACGGTAAAACGAATAATTGACATTACCGCCTTCAGCCGCAATACTCCCCGCTCTGCCCACTGTCAGTAGGGACATCGATGGGCTTGGAAAAGCTGTCGTCCGTCGGATGGGACGTTAAGCCGTGGCCCCGTGACGGGAGGCTACCATCTGTCTCCCAACAGCTGTTCCAGTGGGTCCCCTCCCCCAACCTTATCTGAGCCTTCGGGGTCCATGTGACCTGGCCATTTAGCCCATTGTGTGAAAAAAAGTGTCTCTCAAAGGTAAAACAGCCCAACCCAACCTCCTACAGCATGGCGAATGACATAGAATTCTGGAACCATTCAGAACTGGCTCATTGTTCCTCTTATTTTTAGCTGTTTCGGTAACTTAAAGTTATAAGTTCGATTTATATGTTGCTATATTTAATGTGAAAAAAGGAGCGCAAGAAAAGCGCTTGACCTATATTGCGCGACGTTTCTGTTCTGTTATGTATTGAAATTGATCATATGATTCTTCACTACTCAAATAAACATTTATAATTTATATATTTAAATATGAAACAAATAGGAACTGGTAAGAAATTGTATCAAATTCCTGAGCCATATTACGCGTTTTAATCGTAGTGTTGTGCACTGTAACGAGCACTACTTCACAGACGAATGATGCAGAATCGCCCAGTCCGTAGCGGACCAGGTTCGTAATCAGATGTTCGAGTTCCAACTGGGTCTGCCTTAAGATTTCCTCCACAAATCCTTCCACACACCTCCGACGGTATGAAAAGCAGTCCAATGGGAAATCCATCGGATGGATGTTAAACTATATCAAGGGACGAAACGACCTTTGATATGCGATGCAACTCACCGTGTCCCCATGGGTAACGATAAGGGCCCACTCGACGATTTTTCACCAGGGCCCATGACGATCTAGTTTCACTACTAACCGTATCACTGAGTGTAAGAGAAAGATATTTTGTGTTCGTTGAGGAACCCATTGGATGTCCTTAACGGGAGGCTGGGGGGGGGGGGAGGCTCAGTTGTTAGCGCGCCAGGCTCGTAATCTGTAGTTGCCAGGTTCGAGTCCCAGCTGGGTCAGCGTTGAGATTTATCTCCGCAAAATTCCCCGCCCTGCCCACGGTCAGTAGGGGACACCGATGGGCTTGAAAAGGCCGCCGTCCGTCGGATGGGACGTTAAGTCGTGGCCCCGTGTGCGGGAGAGCCATACCCTGTACACGTTAAAGGACACACTGGATGGCATTGACGGGAGGCTACCATCTGTCTCCCAACAGCTGTTCCAGTGGGTCCCCTCCCCCAACCTTCTCTGAGCCTTCGGGGTCCATGTGACCTGGCCATTTAGCCCATGGTGTGCAAAAAAGTGCCGCTCAGAGGTAAAACAACCCAACCCAACGGGAGGCTGGTCCATCCATCGTCTTCTCCCATATTCTCTGAGCAGTTTTTGCGAACCTGACTTTATGGTGATCTTTCTGATGTGTCAGATTCAGACTCTTTCTTTAGGTGGATGGGAGCTACTGTATACGATCGACACATTTTTCGTAAGGTTAAATTTCCATTTCTTCCACTTTGCAGCGGCTTTGCGGGGATGATGGAGTTGAATACCTTCTGCTTTTGAATTCTCCAGCGTTCAGACGCATCCAGGTGATTTATTTAAGGGAAGCGATATAGCAGGAAATCGGGCGATTGCATACTAACAACACATTTTGGTAAAGGTGAATCTCAATTTTGTTGAACCACGGTAAAAAAATAAAAAATAAATACCCCCTCAAGCAGCTGCTTGCCACTTCGTGTCACGTGACACGAAGGTGCCAGATCACTAATTTCTAAAAAAAACGTTGCCAGATATTTTTTCTGAATTCTGTAATCAACCATAGTGTTCGGATACTTTTTTGAGCGACTGTACTAGAAGGATGACTTCCCTACTCTTCCCCAAGTTGTTAGGTTAAGATTCCTTTTTTTTCCAATTTAATACGCAAACTAAACAAATAAAATCAAAGTTAATACAATACTTCAGTCATCAACAAACTCTTAATTAGGTAGGAAAATAGATTTAATTTTAAAACAAACCCCAGAACGAATTTCGTCATTATTAGTTCTAATTGTTTACTATTTTTATCAGACAGAAAAATTTCCGCCACATTAAGTTTCAAAATATTTTCAAATGCATGAAAAATATTATAAAAATTCTGAGCTTTTTCAATTGATAATAAGTAAATGGACATCTGTTGCGGCGAAGGACATGGACTATATAAACTTACGTCCTTTCATATGTCTCCTTCGACAATGGGAGTTGACTCATTAGTTAGCGAGTCAGGCTCATTATCTGATGTTCTCTGACTCGAGTTTCCTTTGTGCGTTGAGATTTTCTCTGGTAACCCTGTTCTTGCTGAGAAAGGAGACACAGATGGACGTGAAAAGACCGTTGCCTGTCGGATTAGCTCCGCGTGCAGTAAAGCAACACTCTCGGATAATGATGTCTCGAATAAAGCAAAACTCTAGGAAAATGATGTCTCGAATAAAGCAACACTCTAGGAAAATGATGTCTCGAATAAAGCAACACTCTAGGATAATGATGTCTCGAATAAAGCGACACTCTCGGATAATGATGTCTCGAATAAAGCAAAACTCTAGGAAAATGATGTCTCGAATAAAGCAACACTCTAGGATAATGATGTCTCGAATAAAGCGACACTCTCGGATAATGATGTCTCGAATAAAGCAACACTCTAGGATAATGATGTCTCGAATAAAGCAACACTCTAGGATAATGATGTCTCGAATAAAGCGACACTCCCGGATAATGATGTCTCGAATAAAGCAACACTCTAGGATAATGATGTCCCAAATAAAGCAACACTTTCGGATAATGATGTCTCGAATAAAGCAACACTCTCTAATAATGATGTCTCGAATAAAGCGACACTCTCGGATAAATGATGTCTCGAATAAAGCAACACTCTCGGATAATGATGTCTCGAATAAAACAACACTCTAGGATAATGATGTCTCGAATAAAGAGACACTCTAGGATACTGATGTCTAGAATAAAGAGACACTCTAGGATAATGATGTCTCGAATAAAGCAACACTCTCAGATAATGATGTCTCGAATAAAGCAATACTCTCGGATAATGATGTCTCGAATAAAGCAACACTCTCTAATAATGATGTCTCGAATAAAGCAACACTCTCTAATAATGATGTCTCGAATAAAGCAACACTCTCGGATATTTATATTCAACATGCAACGATATGAAACACGTTCAGAGTATCAACTCTCTAATAATCGATTAAAGATGGAGGAATCACAACGGTTCTCTTTATATGCGTAATTTTTCGTCATAAGACGAGAATTTCAGTTAAAACTCAAAAATGGATCATGCTTAGAAACTTAGTATAGCTGAACTAAACCTTTTGCCTTAGTAACAGGAAGATAGTATACATTTAAATATAAAAGGGTTTGCAGAGTTTTCGAAGCATAACACGTATCGAAACAAAAGTAATGCGAATTAATAACTCTCTCAGATGGCGTAATCATTGAACATTCTGCACAGACGGAGATTTAGCATTTATTGATAGATATCAGTTTCATTATTAATAATAATTATTCAAACACTCTCTGGTAAGAAAGCAGTAATGTTGTCCAGGCGATTTCCGCCATTTGTATCATAATATTACTCATCGTAAAAAATCATATTTTGTTGTTCCATTTTTTTTTTTCAAAATTTTTAATGATTCGTTCGACGATTAGTAATATTATGATACAAATGGCGAAAATCGTCTGGACAACATTACTGCTTTGTGTAAGTTAAAGGGCCTGCTAAATGAATTTTACGGGAATTTTCCTTCTCCCTGATATCTGTACACTGGATCCGCTGGGCTGCTGTTGGGCTGTTTTTCCTCTGAGCGGCACCTTTTTGCACACAATGGGCTAAATGGCCAGGTCACATGGACCCCGAAGGTTCAGAGAAGGTTGGGGGAGGGGACCCACTGGAACAGCTGTTGGGAGACAGATGGTAGCCTCCCGTCAAGGCCATCCAACGTGTTCTTTAACGTGCACAGGATATGACTCTCCCGCACACGGTGCCACGGCTTAACGTCCCATCCGACGGACGGCGGCCTTTCCAAGCCCATCGGTGTCCCCTACTGACCGTGGGCAGGGCGGGGAATTTTGAAGAGATAAATTTCAACGCTGACCCAGCTGGTACTCGAACCTGGGAACTACAGATTACGAGCCTGGCGCGCTACCGACTGAGCCCCGCCCCTCACTGGATCCGCTTCTTCTATTCAGCAGTGTGCCCTTGGGAGCCCTTTGATCAGGCGAGTTAGCACACTTTGTGCCCAATAAGAGATTCTCAAAGGTAAAACTTTATCCCCAAATCTTTTTTCACCAGAAAGTTTCAGCAGATCTCAATGATTAGCATAAGATCTTGACGATTATCTAAAAATACTTCACTAATGACCTTTCTCATATCGTTTGCATTTGTTTCAACCTTATTAGTGATTACAATATTTAAAGATTTAATTAAATACTTAAACGACAAGAAGGCGTTTTTTAAAAACAAATTTAGCGTTTTTACTTTCTAACACTTTTACTTTCGTTACAATCGTTCTTTGTTGCTCAAGCAACAAACTTAGAAGTTAGAAACAAAAAAAAGCAAAGAGAAAAGATAAAGTTTCTGAAGATTACTGAAATGGAAAAGAAAAGATTGGCCAAGGAGAATGTGTAAAGAAGAAAAAAATCACCTGTCGCTCTAAAGAGAGATTGTCTAACGCATGAGGAAAATGTTTTCCGAGCATAAAATAGCTACGAATTGGGAGCTTAAGGTAACTAATTATCAGCTGAGTGAAGAAAAGCAAGCATAAAAACAAGAAGCAGAAAAGTGAAATTGAAGAATCTGGGGAAAGTGTTAGACAATGGTCAAGGTTAGAAGTATTCTGTGTCAACAAGAAAGAAGAAAAGTGGATATAATTACGTTCTTTCTCAGATGTTTTTCTCTGATAGATAGGAGGGGGAAGGAATCATTTAATTCATGGCCTGCCGTCCCCATCAATTAACCATGGAAGTGTGCAAAACTGAGTTTCGTAAGAGTTAATACGTGATATGGGGCAATACAGCGACTCTTCAAGGGCACGGAGTACGGTGTGCAAGGTAAAACACGTTGTTATACGGTCGCAAGTAACAGCAGAACAGTGCGCAATCTCTGTCGCTTTCCAGCTTTGGAAAGTTTTTCCTTTCTGTGTGTGATTATTTGCAGGCTGTGGTTGATCTGGAAATTGAACAGCGGTTTGTGATATATTACAGTGTTCGACGAGGTTTAAGTGGTGTAAGAGAGTGTCACAAATGACTCAAATGTAAGGAAAACAATGCTTAGTTGTCCAGATCTTGGGTCGTCCTCCATGGAATCGTGCCCGTCTGTGAAGCGTTTGTTCCACTTGAAAAGATCAATTTGTTTCAAGCACTGTTTTACATACACTTGAGTCATTTCTGTGATTGTCTGCACACCATTTAAGCCTCCAAGAGCATGGTAACGTATCACATACCGCTGCTTCGTGTTCAGATCAACTACAGCCTGCAAAAAATCACACACACAAAAACGAACACTTGTACAAAGGGGGAAAACTAGAGAGACTGACTGCCTGTGTCGTTTTCCCCCTTTAAGCTCTTACTTGCGACTGTATAGCAACGTGTTTCAACTTGCATGCAGTGATTCGTGCCCTTGAAAAGTGGCTGAGTTGACAGATATGTGTTAACGCATACGAAAAGCTGCTAATTGTCGGCGACGGCAGTCCACGAATTAAATGATCCATTTATGTATTATATTATCCTCTATTATTCTTAACAGATTGCATTGTTAGAGAAATGGAAATGTGCCTGAATTGGGAGAAGATGGAAAGGTAATTTTATGAGCTCCATCAGATTATCTGCGCTTATGCTAAAAACCCGTTGTTCGTTAACACGTCTAGAATGCATGTTGCTTTCTAGTTTGTTTCAAAAAACGTAGAAAGACCCGTCACGCCTGGCAACGGGCTGTTTTTCAAAGTTTTGTCTCCTTCCAAATTTAGTGCCTTCTAATGGTGGTAATTCAAACCAACGAAATATTCCGAACACGTGAATAGTTTACATTTCAATAGGACCTTTTTATATAGAAAAGTGTGTTTCGTTTATCTTGTAAAGGAAAAGGAACTGTTTCCCTTACCTCCCAGAGGGGGGGGGGGGGGGATTGTTGATGTTTTGACCATCACAACTAATAGCAAAAATCTCCCACATTAATGGATTATTTATGACTTAATTGAAAAACTTTGTCTTTTTCTAACGTTAGAGTTTTTTAATGGTGGAAATACAATAGGACCCCCCGGATAATAAGAATAGTATTATCTCTTTACTATAAAACTTCTCCAAGCTGACTTCCGTAACTCGAAGTTCTCCGTAAATCTAACTGAAAACAAACATATTTCAAAAGTGTGAATATATTTAAAGTATATATAACTTTGTATATATAACTTTATTTAGTGGACTATCACTAAGTTAAAATGAAATTCGATCATTTGTAGCTGTAAAATAGCTTTATTCTCCTTAATTCGAACCTTAACGGTTGTGATCTTCATTATTAGTTTGTCACAAATTATTTTTAACTACAATATTTCTATTAGCTAACAAGCTATCGCGTTATTTATCCAAATTACATAAACGTAGTCGACAAAATATCAGCCTGGATTTTCACTACATATGATTTTTTCCAACGCGTATATCTTCCTTTCGTTTCGTTCTTCTTGTTTCTTCAGAGAGCAATGTCTTTCGATTTCTTGTGTTTGGATCTTTCAACGCAACGTCTTTATTTAATCTTTGAAGAATTCTTTTGATAAGAAAATATTTTTAAGAATTCTTTTATCGTTACTTTAAATGAGGGAAGAAATACTAGTTCCTTTCAGTGATTCGATTAGTTTAATCCAAGAACAAAAAAAAAAAACATCGTTCAAAAATTACTGATTTTCAGAAATAAGTTCCTGAAAAAAACAATTTCAGATCAAGGATATAAATAAAAAATAATATTTATGGACTCTAGATATTGTACTGTGTTTTACCAACGAAAATGTAAAATATTAGATGAATTTTCAAAGTAATGATAAAATCCTTATCCGAATTAAATTCTTATATATATAAGTGTTCCTTGTCTTACGAAATATTGCATTCCCAAGAGTGGTCACTGGGCTCGAAATGTTTTCCATTAGCATTAACTAAATAAATGAACGTTGTTTACACGAACATTTTGCCTAACTTCCGACTTCTGCATTAATTTATCTTATTTCTTATTTTTTAGATAAGGAAAATCTCTTCAATCTAAACAATTGTATACTCGGAATATACTTGCCATCTTTATGACATGCTCAAGGGCTACGGAGGTCCTACCAGACCGTGCAATTTAGTTCTCCAAGCATATCTGTCCTGAGCTACATCTGCTGCATCCGGCCACTGCACACCAATTCTAACAAGGTCCTGTTTGACATTGTCTGCCCACCGCATCCTAGGTCTACCCCTCCTTCTGAGGCCTTTAGGCACACTGTTCATAACCCTATTCACCAATCTATAATTATCCATACTGCCAACATGGCCAAACCAACGGAGTCTCTCTCTGCACAATATGCTGCTTAAAGGAGGTTGCAGACTCCTTTGCCTAACCTCATCATTAGTTACAAAGTTGAACCACCTAATACCCATGATACCACGTAAGCATCTAGTTTTTTGTTACCTTGTTTACACAGCGTCCAAGTTTAACTACCATAGCTAACCCTAGAAAGAACCAAACTATTATACAGTCTAATTTTAGTCTTTAGGTGTATACGCCTATTTCTCCACACTCTCCATAGGTTCTTAAAAGTCCCGGCAGCAATACCTATTCGTCTGTTAATCTCATGCCGCACATCACCATTATCTGTTACATAGCTCCCAAGATAATTAAACTGTGACACCTGCTCAAGACTGCAACCATTCAGAGTAACTGAATAACAGCCTGCCTGACCAATTTTCATCACTTTAGTTTTCTCTCTGTTTATAACCAAACCTACTCTACTACCAGTCTCATCAACAGCTCGAATGAAAGAGTTCATCTCATCAACATCATTTGTCAAAAGGGCTTGATATCTCTAGACCATTTAGGCCCAAAATCTTTCACTTGCAACGAATTTTGCATATCAAAATCAAAAACCAAACAAAAGAGAAAAGGGGACAAAATGCATCCTTGTCTAACTCCATTAACAATGCTAAACCAATTGCTACAAGCCTTACCAACTCTCACACATGATTCAGTGTTATTATAGAGAGCTTTCATTATGTTAACTAACTTGTCTAGTATACCATATGATCTCACAATCAACCACAAATTATGACGATCAACAGAGTCGAAAGCCGATTTGAAATCAACAAAGCTAGCAACCAAAAGTTTCTGAAACTCTAAACATTTCTCAAGAATCTGCCTAAGTGAAAATATCTGATCCACACATCCCCTACCACTTCTGAATCCACATTGCTCATCACGCAATTGACTGTCAACCAGATTCTTAATTCTATTAAGCACAATCATGGAAAGAACTTTACCTGGAACAGAGAGTAGGCTGATACCCCTATAGTTATCACAAGAACTGCGATCACCTTTTTTGAAAATAGGGATAATAATAGCTCTGGTAAAATCCTTAGGAACCATGCCTTTATCATAAAAGATATTCAGAATTTCAGTCATCCAAGTGGTAACCGAAACATTCCCAGATCTAAGCATTTCTGTAGTAATTTCATCTACCCCTGGGGATTTATGTTGTTTAGTTTAGAAATAGACAAAATAACTTCAGACTGTGTTATAGGGTCAACTTTAAAGCCAGTAATGCATCTATCATCATTGCAAACAATGGGAGTAGAACTAACCACATTGTTTAGAAGATCACTGAAATGCTCAGCTTATCTAGCTATGACAGAATCCTCCCTTTCTATAATCTTACCTTGTTCATCCTTCAATCCCTATATACCTGTCCATTTTCTACCACAGAAAACACGTTAATTATCTGGTGTCTAACTGCATGTCTTATCTGCTGTGCTGTCTAACTGCATCCTCGGCGTTTGTAAGCCAAAGATTGTTATCAGCAGCTAACTGATCCTTGACATGTTTATTAAGCTCTATCTCTAATGCTTTCTATTAGGACCAGAAGGGTATTGATTAAGGACATTCCTGCAGTTCTTTCATTCTGAAAACCTGACATGTTATCAGGAGGTCGTGGGTTCGTATCCCACCCGGCTAAAGGCAATTTTTCCTCTAAAATTGATCGACGTTAAATTGAGAGTGATATCTTCCTTAATATATGAATAAACACATCGAAGAAAATCTGTTCAATCTAAATATATTATCAATTTTTATTTATTATCTACTAATATCGTTTAGCCGTCCCATGGCCGAGTGGTTAGCACGCTTGGCTACTGATCTAAGGGACCTGGGTTCGAGTCCCGGGGCACGCTTGGCTACTGATCTAAGGGACTGGGTTCGAGACCCGGGTAAGGCATGGATGTATGTGTTGTTTTTCTGCTGAGGTCCTGCCATTCTCTCAGAAGAGATCCTCCTGCCATCCTTTCAGACCTTCTATTATGGCATATAAACTGACAGGCTGTCAAACCTCTGTGGCAAGCAGCTGCTTGAGGGGGTAAATATTTATTTTTTATTTAATGTGGTTTATTAATATTTTTGACTCTCGTGCTAATCGCGTGGATACAAAGATGACGAAACAAGCACATTTGTCTAATTCTTCCTATGTGACTTTTGTTGCTTATTTAAATATCTTTCGTAACCGATTCTAATGGCACTTTAATTATTAATTTGTTCGAAGTTTTTATTGGTACGTTCTGACTCATTCAAGTCTTGTTTACAGAAAAGAAAAATATATTTTTTTCTCTTCCAAAGTTAAGAATAGATGTGTATATGTAGTAATTCTTCATGTTGAGAGTAGAGTATAAAAAAAGAAAAGAAAAACAAATATTTTGCTTTTTAGTTTTTTATTTTAAAAAAAGTATCTTTTTTTCATGTTGTTTATGTTGTGTGAAAGTGGTGTGTGAAAGAAATAAATAAGTGGATGTAAACTTCATGTGGTTTGTGTTGATATAAATTAAGTAATTGGAAGAGGTTTTTTAAGTATTAGTGAGTGAACGTTATATCCTGTCAAAAAGTAAACAATCCTTGAAAAAACATATTAGAAATTTATATAATTTAATTTTTATCTTAGTGTTTTCATGATGAAGTATTTTATTAAAGGAGTGATCTGTTATTTTGCATTTGTTTAATTTATCAAAATATTTAATTCTTTGGGTATTAACTCTTTGAAGTGAAAAATGATGTGATCTGGAGTATGCGGTATTTGACAAAAATTGCAGTTAGGAGAATTTCTCTGTTTAAATTTAAATAGAGTTGTATCATCTGTGGTGAAGGCCGTTAGTACCTTTTAAAAGAGAAAAAGAACGTATGGGAGGGCTGTCAGATCAGTGTGCATAATAATCTGGACTATTATAGAAACTTTCTCTTTTTTTTCTACCCTACTAAGGTGAGGTCAACTTTAGAAGCTCTTTCTTGATGCTGATTCTTTATACCTACTACAGTGGATAACGGCTTTGAGCATAATTCTGGATCCTGAATTTGCTGCACTAGTGGGTGTGTCGAGGAAAACTCTACTGTTTTGTTTTCGTTTGTTTATGGATTGACAATCCCGAGTGAATAGCTGTACAGGATGGCTTATATCAGCTGGTGGATAAATTCTAAAAGGAGGCCATTGCAGGTAGCTGTTCAGGTATCTGCAATGGCCTTTTACTGGCATCACCAAACCTATACCTTTAGCGGTACGGGAACAGGTCTTTGCCCTATACTTGCAACTAGGCTGATGTTTGATTTTGTTGGCTCTCTCAATAAACACAGTTTCCTTAAAAATCGATTTAATCATTTCTTTTCTACGAATTTGTGGAATGTGAAGACACTTAACGAGATTATTCTCTTGATGCCTTCTTACTGGGAATTCAGGATTATAACATAGATATTCTGGCCTTGCAAGAGACTTGATGGACAGGATCTTGCGGATACTAGAAGGATATTTAGAAATAATCTGAAATTTCATTTTTCACAGAGGGAAGACAGAAAGGACTTTAAAGGTGTACGTTTGATTCTCAGCAGACATGCCAGTGATGGTCTTTTAAAATATGACTGCATTTAATGAAAGGTTTTACAGCTAAATTTAAAAGTAGGATTAAAGATAGGAATGATATCTGTTGTTATTCCCCTATCTACCGAGGACTCGGATGAGAAAGAGAAAGACAGGTTTCATGGACAACTTCACGATCTTTTGAATTCTGTCAAGAAATGAGATAAAAATCTCCTGCTAGGTGATTTAAGAGACAGAATTTGTACTTAATCTAACATTTGGGGAGGGGTGATCTGTCCTTTTGGCATTTCTAGGTTGCGATGGCAGTGGGGTATGTCTCCTAGAGGAAAATAAATTTAATGGTTTGAGAATAACTAGCATTTATTGTAAATCGTCATGGGTTTCGCCTGATGGGTTGCCTAGGAATATTATCGGTTGCATATTAATTAACAGCAAATGCACTAGTTCTGTTAAGAATACCAGGTCCTATTGGGGAGCAGAAATTGCGTCTAGCAATTACCTTATCAAAGTTCCTTGCAAGTGAAGCCTAACAAATGTTGCGATAAGGTTAAAAGAATTATCTTTAACACAGAAGCTTTGAAAGATCCAGATATGGCTAGTTACTTAGTCATTATGACAACTGTGGTTTGCTTGCTACTGAAATTAAGGAAGAATGAAATCAGTGTAAGCAGATTTTCTTGATACGAACAGATTCTCTTTGCTAAAAAGGAGCGATAAAGACTAAGTGATTTGAATGATAAAGTATTGTAGCTTGCTGCTGAAAGAAAGAATTGCCGGATTAACTGAATCCACACCCCATTGATCCTAACAAACAGCATTACCAAAATCTTAATGGACGTGTAAACGATCAGTTAACAGCTGATAGGGTTGGGTTATTTGATCTCTGAGAGACCGGTTTTTGCATATAATGGGCTAAATGGCCAGGTCACAAGGACCCCGAGGGCTCAGAGAAGGTTTGGGAGCGAGGACCCACTGGAACAGCTGTTGGGAGACAGATGGTAATCTCCCGTCAAGGTCATCCAGCATGCTCTTTAATGTGCACAGGGCATGGCTCTCCCGCACACGGGGCCACGGCTTAACGTGTTATCCGACGGGGGGGAAGCCTTTCCAAGCCCATCGGTGCCCCCTACTGACCGAAGAACTCCGCCGAGAAAGGGCGGGAGTTTTGCGGAGATAAATCTCAACGCTGGCCCAAGCGGGACCCAAACCTAAGAATAGAAGCCTGACGCGCTACTGACTGAGCCACCCCAGCCCCTAAACAGCTGATAGAAATCTGTATCGTGACAGCATGGCTGACAATGCAGAGGAAGAAGTAGACAACGGCATTACAATTCATCTTTCGATGAGAAGTGACACCGCATACAATTAGGGGATAAACAAGGCGAATTTATTAAAGGTGAGGATGTTGTCATGGCTAGGTCGGCTGAGCATTTCATAGATGTTCTAAACAATGTGTTAGTTCTACATTCATTGTTTATTACGAGGACAGGAGCATTCCTGGCTTTAATGTTTGGCTTTGTTGACTTAATTCACTCTTACAGCTAGTTCCTTAAAAGTAGGGGAATTTACATTCAAGGCGTTTCAAAAAGAAAAATAAGCGGAAAAAACAAATGAGAAGGCGAAAGTTTGAGGTATGAGAAAAGAACGCATTTCCCTATATCAAAAATCAATAATTCGTGCTTTAGAATTCCTAGAATGCTGATGTAGTTAATGAGAAGGGAAAACAAATTGAGTTAAAATTTTAAGATCTGGAATATCCTTAAGAGGATGAAAATAAGTTTCCTTGGCGCACACAACTAAAAAGATTAATTTGATAATTAAATGTTCTCAAGAGATACGAAAACAGCTTTTTTATTTATTTTGTGATGATTTACAGGAAGCTTTGTGTCAGGCGCGTTGAAGGAAAGAGAACAAAACATTCCCAACTTCTAATTAAGACAAATTAAACTGACTCTTAATAAGCTCGTGGAATGCTGAACACCATTTGAATCTTGATAAAAATAACATGGAAAAGTTTTTGTGATGAGTTGACAATTTTATAAAAAATATTTTCTCTAATCCTAGATGAATAACATATCGTCTCTGTTGAGTGCTCGTTTCAAAAGAGAAGTTTTTTTTATTTCTCGCTTTAATGCTTTCTAATAGCGGTAATTTGAATTTGTGGTTGATTGGTAAAATGCAATGCATAATATTTTATAAATACCTATAAAAAGCAAAAGGAAATTTTCTGTTCCTTTTTAACATAAAAAGTTGCTTTCCCAAATCATGATGATAAAAGTGCAAATCACTGATGGCAATGTAAGCCTCTTAACCAACTTTTTCCACCGTTAGAAGACAACTAATTGTTAAATAATATTAAATTATTTAAATTAATTTAATAATATTAAATTATTTAAAGATTATTTAATAGTTTTCCACTATTGGGAGATTCGGAAAAATCGAATCGTAATATTTCGTTCTGAGTCAATTCATGCAGTGATAGAGAGAGGATTTTATTGATGTTCTACCATCTGTGCACAAACGAACTGTCTAGAATAGTGATTCTCAAACTTTTATGCTTCACGCACCCCCTGGAAATGTGTATGAAACTGGCGTACCCCTTTTATAGATAGATAAAACTAGTTATAGTAAAACAATGGTTAATTTTACTTTGCTACTAGATCTAGCGACTTTTGAGCGCGCACGGCGTATCCCAAAAAATTTTACCGCGTACCCCACGTTGAGAACCCCTGGTCTAGATACAAATATTTAATTTTAAATTTGAGAGGTAAAGCATGTATGATAAGATTTTCTCTCAGAAATCAATTAAAACTTAAATAACAAGTATTGTTTATTAAAAGTATTACCATTAAAAGTTTGCTTTCAAATTTAAAATGATTTTTGAATTGAATTTAAAATGATTGCTTTCAAAATTAGACAGTTGTGAATGTTTTTTTTATGGAAGATAATTTATTGTTAAATATTCCACTTTCTGCATCTCTTTAAATACTGAACGGATATCGTTAAAAAATCGAGATTGAAATACATTTTTTTATGATTCTTAACTTTTCTTGAGTCATATTTTTCCATTAAATGCATGTTTTAAAAGTTACAGTGCTTCGAAGTTGTATTCCCATTGAGATAAGGTGGAAATTTTCTTCTTTGGCTCCCACTTTTTAAAACGGGAAAGTTGAATGCTGGCAGATAGAAGACAAAATGAAAACATTAGCTCTTTTTTTTTTAAAGCAGCTAAAAACTGAGGTTGGGTTGTTGGGTTGTTTTACCTATGAGCGGCACTTTTCTGTACACCATGGGCTAAATGGCCAGGTCACATGGACCCCGAAGGCTCAGAGAAGGTTGGTTGAGGGGACCCACTGGAGCAGCTTTTGGGAGACAGATGGTAGTCTCCCGTCAAGGCCATCCAGCGTGTTCTTTAACGTGCACAGGGTATGACTCTCCCGCACACGGGGCCACGGCTTAACGTCCCATCCGACGGACCGCGGCCTTTCCAAGCCCATCGGTTTCCCCTACTGACCGTGGACAGGGTGGGGAATTTTGCGGAGATAAATCTCAACGCTGACCCAGCTGGGACTCGAACCTGGGATCTACAGATTACGAGCCTGGCGCGCTACCGACTGAGCCACCCCCGCCCCCTAAAAACTGAGAGGTTTCGTTGAAAAAAAATCTCTTTATGAAAGAACGAAACACAAAGCAAGAGCAAAAAGCAGTCCCTGTTCTTATGATTGCTACATATAGGAGATAATGAAGAAACCTGGAATTTTACTCTAGGGATGAGGGTCGAAAATAAACCGAAGCTGGTATTTCTGTACAGTTACGGTTATTACTGTGCATACATTTGATTTTGTTACATGATTTCGTAAAACTCTAGAATAAGCACAAATATGTTTCTAAATGCAAAATAATAATATTATGCAGCCTTTGATGCGCCATCAATATACGTTAACATGTTCTACGTTTATGCATGTAGGATTTCAAATCTCTCTCGGAAAGCAAATCGATCATCTCGAATTTATTTGATATTGCATATGCAAATATTGACTCTAATATCATTACACATATGATAACTGTAATTTTCTAGTTAGGTATAAAGTGGCCTATGTTTTCTAGCGTGCAGTTGACATACAAATATTTTCTAACGAAATCCAGTTAGATAATTTCACTTCAGCTAATTACCGAATGCCGTCTACCGTAGTGGTGGCCATGTGCTTGATTATCGTAAAGAAAAGAACAAGGTGACTATATTTATAGACAATTAAATTTCACCTTAAAAGCAATTTCTATAATTTATCAGTGTGCCCATAAGAATCTATTCATGTGAGAATATACATGTGAATTTAAAGCAGTCTACAGTAGTGATGACAATATACTTCACTAACATACAGACAGAATCGAATCAGGGGGAAGGTTCCATGTCTCTTCTTTGAGAATAACAGTTAATTAGAGGGAAAAAAAATTAAACTTTTGCATAGTTCAAGCATTTTGCAGGAATTTTTTAAGACCTCTAAAGCGAAGGGGGAATGATATACTACAAATGGAAATCAAGTCTCTTGCCTCCACACCTCCCACACTTTTACTTTTTTCCTCTCGATTGCGTTCTTGACCCCCCCCCCCCCCTTATTTGTTTAGATTCGTTCCTATATACAGATATATAGCATACAAAACACACAAGCCATGGGCTACGGAGATCCAACCAGCCTGTGTAATATAGCTCTCCAAACATGTCTGCCCTAAGCTACAGTTGGTGCATTTGGCTACCATAAGCCAATTCTATCAGGTTCCTATTTGACACAGTCTTCCCTCTGAATGCTAATTCTCCCCCTTTCCTTACCTTTAGGCACACTGTTAATAACCCTATTCGCTAATCTATAATTATGCATACGGGCAACATGACCAAACCAACACAGTCTCTCAGCAAAATATGCCGCTCAAAGGAGGTTGACGACTCCTTTGCTTAACCTCATCATTACTTAAATAAAAAATAAATACCCCCTCAAGCAGCTGCTTGCCACACAGGAGCCTGTCAGTTTATATGCCATAGTAGAAGGTCTGTGAGGATGGCAGGACCTAGCAGAAAAACGACACATACATCCATGCCTTACCTGGGGCTCGAACCCAGGTCCCTTAGACCACTCGGCCATTACTTACAAAGTCAAATAACCTAATGCCCAAGATACTACGTAAGCATCTAGAATCAAAGACATCAAGCATCCTGTTATATTGCATATAAAGGGTCCAAGTTTCACTACCATAACAAAACCTAGGAAGAACCAAACTATTAAACAGCTTCTTTTAGTCTTTAGCTGTATACGCCTACTGTTCCACGAACTCCATATATTCTTAAAAGTCCTCTTAGAAATCCCTATTCATCACCAGCATCGGTTAAACACCTACCGAGATAAATAAACTGTGATATTTGCTCCAGACTGCAACCATTTAAAGCAATCGAAACACTCTATTCTTGACCATTCTTCATTACTTAAGTTTTCCCTCTGTTTATCACCATACCTACTTTATTACCAGTCTCATCAACAACCCTAATGAAATAATTCATCACTATCATTAGCCAACAGGACCAAATCATCTGCAGAATCAGAAAGTTTCAAATCTCTGGACCATTAGTTAACACCCCAACCTGCTCGTTGCAGTGAATTCCGCGTAATATAATCGATAACCAAAGTAAAGTGAAAAAGAGAGAAAATACACCCTTGTCGAACTCCAGTAGCCAGGGCCGGATTTAGGGTGAGGGCCAAGAGGGTCATGCCCCTTGACCCCTACCATTGAGAATGCTAGTAAGAGTAATAGACGCAAAATGTTTGGAAACTTATGTATATTTCAAGCATGTTTTTCAAGATTTGTTTTTGAAGACCTCGACACTCGAAAATATACGGTTATGGAATATACTCGAAGGCTATACTGCAATGGAAATTCCCCCTTTTTACTTTTTTTGGACTTGATTGACTTTCCCCCCTAATTTCATTTTTTTTATATCCAGGCTTGCCAGTAACAATGTTAAACCAATTTTTGCGAGTCTTATCAACTCTCACACATGATTCAGTGTTTTATAGAGAGTCAACCTAATTTTAAATGACATGTCAGGTATGCCATATGATTTCACACTCAACCACAAATTATAACCATCAAACTTTCTGAAATCTATGAAGCTACTAACCTCAGATTTCTACAACACCAAACATTTCTTAAGAACCTGTCTAAGTATAATCATCTGATTTATTCATCCTTTACCTCTTCTGAATTTACATTGCTCATCACACAATTCTCCATCGATCAAATTCTTAATTCTCTTAAGCACAATAATACAAAGATCTTTACCTGGAACTGAAAGCAGACTGACTCCTCCATAATTTTCACAAAATCTACGATCACCTTTTTTAAAAATAGAGATAATAATAGATCTAGTAAAATTCTTAGCATTACCACCTTTATCATAAAAAATTCAAATTATCAGTTTACATTATGGAAACAGAAATATTCCAACATCTAAGCATTTCAGTAGTAATTTCAGCTGCCTCTGGTGATTTATGCACTGTTAAATTGGAAATAGCAAAAGTTCCTTCCGATTGTGATATAGGGCCAACATTAAAGCCACTAATGTATTTATCCTCATTAGAAACAATGGGAGTATGGCTAACTCTATTGTTTGGAACATGTGTAAAAGGCTCAGTGCACTTAGCTATGATATCATCCTCACCTTCAATAAATTTACCATGTTTATCCCCCAGTCCCTGTGCGCTAATCTGTTTCTTCTCACGCAAAATATTAAATATCTGGTACAATACTCTGTTGTTGTGTTGTGTAGCTGCTTCCTATGTATTGTCAGACAAGCTATCAAGATACAGATTCCTATCAGCGGTTAACTGATCCTTTACACGTTTTTTTAAGATTTTGATAATCCTCTTTGTTAAGACTAAATATTTTGGTAATAGTAGATGTTAGGACTACTAGGATTGGATTCAGTTAATTCCTGCAATTTATTCTTTCAGCAATAAGCTATAGTACTTTATCATTCAAATGACATGGTCTTTATCGCTCCTTTTTACCAAAGAGAATTCGTATCAAGAAAATCTACTTACACTGATTCCATTCTTCCTCAATTTCAGTAGTAAGCAAACCACAGTTGTCATAATGACTAAGTAGTAGCCATATCTGGGTCTTTCAAAGCTTCTGTGTTAAAGATAATTCTGTTAAACTTAGCACAACATTTGTTAAGCTTCACTTGTAAGGAACTTTGACAAGGTAATTGCTAGACGCAATTTCGGCTTCCCTATATGACCTGGTATTCCTAACAGAACTAGTACATTTCTGTTAATTAATATGCAATCGATCATATTCTTATGCAACCCATCAGGTGAAACGCATGTGTATTTACAGTAAATGCCAGTTATTCTCAAAACATTAAGTCTACTTTTCGGCAGGAGACGTACTAGTCAGCACTAGTCGTACCCCACCTCTAAATCACCAATTAACTGTAATCAAAATGTCGGACCAAGAAGTACCCAACAGTGTTCAGCAGCGCATAATTATAACATTTCACACGAAGGAAAGTGCTGCTCCTTCCGAAATCTGTATCAGGTTTCGAGCCCAGTTTGCGGAACTGGGCCAAATAATTTAGGAGAGAACGAGACCGTGTCGAAAATGGATCTCATGCTCAATTTCCATGAAAATGGATCTCATGAACTTCTCTCACTCCTGAAAATGTTGTCAGAATTGAGGAGGGGGTGGCTCATTCGGTAGCGTGCCAGGCTGGTAATCTGTAGTTCCCAGGTTCGAGTCGCAGCTGGGTCAGCGTTGAGATTTATATGCGCAAAATTTTCCTCCCTGCCCACTGTCAGTAGGGGACACCGATGGACTTGGAAAGGCCGCCGTCCATCGGATGGGAAGTTATTCCGTGGTTCCGTATATGGTAGAGACATACCCTGTGCAAACACACTGGATGGCCTTGACAGGAGGCTACCATCTGTTTCCCAACAGCTGTTCCAGTGGGTCCCCTCCCCCAACCTTCTCTGAGCCTTCGAGGTCCTTGTGACCTGGCAATTTAGCCCATGGTATGCAAAAAAGTGCCGCTCAGAGGTAAAACAACCCAACCCAGAATTGAGGAATTTATCCGACACAATCATCGGATAATCTTTTGTGAGCTCTCACAGGGTTGGGTTGTTTTACCTCTGAGCGGCACTTTTTTGCACACCATGGGCTAAATGGCCAGGTCACATGGACCCCGAAGGCTCAGAGAAGGTTGGGGGAGGGGACCCACTGGAACAGCTGTTGGGAGACAGATGGTAGCCTCCCGTCAAGGTCATCCAGCGTGTTCTTTAACGTGCACAGGGTATGGCTCTCCCGCACACGGGGCCACGGCTTAACGTCCCATCCGACGGACGGCGGCCTTTCCAAGCCCATCGGTGTCCCCTACTGACCGTGGGCAGGGCGGGGAATTTTGCGGAGATAAATCTCAACGCTGACCCAGCTGGGACTCGAACCTGGGAACTACAGATTACGAGACTGGCGCGCTACCGACTGAGCCACCCCCGCCCCCACTCTCACAGGAGACTGGAATTAGTGTAAAAGGAGTGCTGAAGAAATAGTGAACCACTAGCTAAAATTCAATAAAGTGAACCATGGTTGATTCTACGACTTCTGTCACCGGAGCACAAGGGCAACGCTTGACCTCACAGCGCCGCTTTAATGACGGAGACTACGGAAACTGAATTGGAATGTTTTCCATTTGTTTGGAGCGCTGAAGGAGTTTTTAGGAGGCAAGAGACAGCAAGACAATGATGAGGTCATTGAAGCTATGAAAGATTGGATTGACAAACAACCAAAAACCTTCTTCAAATTGGAATTAAGAAGATTGAAGAAAGTTGAAACAAGTGCATTGCTGTTAACGGGTACTACGTGAAAACATAACGTCTGTTTTTTTTTTTTTATTTTGTTGTGAATAACGTTTTTTAGAATAAAATTCTTGTTTATATTTGAACGTCCCTCGTAAGAATCAGTTATTATCAAACCATTGAGTTTACTTACCTGTAGGAGATGTTCACCACTGCCCCTCCACAAAGTCCAGAGTCAGTACCAACTGTAATCATTGAAGCCATCTAGCACAAAAATATATTCTATGTTCTTGACAGAATTCGAAATAACCTGAAGTTCTCCATAAAATATGTCTTTCATGTTCTCATCAGAGTTCTCAGTGGTGGTGGTGGTGTATGTGCGCGTGTGTGGGGGGCTAACAACAGTTCAAGTCTTCTCAGTTTTAAATTTAGCTGTAATGTGTTTTACATGAATGCAGTCATATCGTAGAAGAGAATTACTGGCGTATCTGCTGAGAACGCCAGTAATTCTTGTCCTTGCAGATGCTTGTCGTCTTTCATTCCGTTTTAAGTGACTAACTATTTCATTTCAATCTGGTCTCTTGTAAACCCAGTGTACCTAGGTTGAATGGTGGAATTGCTGTGTGAGGCTTTAAGAGAATAATCTATATGAAGTGTCCTCATATTCAACGTACGCGTGGAACGAAAATGATTAATGATATTTTTAAAGAAACTACATTTATTTGGAGAGCCAACAATATCAAATAGCTCCTTAATCAGAGGCATGGCGCAAAGACCACTAATACCCAAAGAATGTATGCCCTCGAAGCCTTATTAAAAAAATATAATGTATACCCTCGAAGGAGGACATACATTAAAGACTCAAGTCACCCATACTGTGTCAATATAGAACAGAATAGGTAACCATATTTAAGGTATAATTTTGACTTCACTTTCATAGTTTTCGAGTATCCACGTAACAAAATGCAGATAATATTTCTGTGGTGCAGATAAGTTAGTGTGCTGTTGAACAAAAGGACCCGGATTCAATCAACGAAAGTTTTGTTTTCTGTCGAGATCTGTAAAATTATAAAATTTCCCACTAAGGAAGATGTCGTTCCTTCTGAAATCTTTATCAGCTTCGAGCCCAGTTTGGGGAAGTTGTTTATCTGGCAAGGGTGTACAGTTGGGCTAAATTATTTAGAGGAGGACGAGACTGTGTTCAAATGAATCTCAAACTCGAAGACCAAGAACTTTTGTCACTCCGGACAATGTTGTCTTTTTTCATGGTCCTCTCTATGGCGATTTCTAGTGAAAGGGTTGGGTTGGGTTGTTTTACCTCTGAGCGGCACTTTTTTGCACACCATGGGCTAAATTGCCAGGTCACATGGACCCCGAAGGCTCAGAGAAGGTTGGGGGAGGGGACCCACTGGAACAAGCTGTTGGGAGACAGATGGTAGCCTCCCGTCAAGGCCATCCAGCGTGTTCTTTAACGTGCACAGGGTAGGTCTCTCCCGCACCCGGGGCCACGGCTTAACGTCCCATCCGACGGACGGCGGCCTTTCCAAGCCCATCGGTGTCCCCTACTGACCGTGGGCAGGGCGGGGAATTTTGCGGAGATAAATCTCAACGCTGGCTAATGAAAGGAGTCTCTCAGATATCCGTTGGAAGCGAAGTTCGATGAGTCATTTTTTCACTTAACAGTACTGCAATTTCGGATAATACTAAAAACTTATATAATCGATGTTTCAGTTAATTAAAATAACATACAGTTTGAATTTAATGGCTTTAAATTTCGCCTTACTTCTGGTGTGACATTTCGCATCATAGCGTCAAGATTTCGATAAATTTTGATAACTGGAAGAAAGATCAGAGAATGTATTGTTATTCAACTGGGAACACTGGAATTTGCGATGTAGTAACTTTAAAAGATGTAATTTTTATAACGATCAGCAGGTTGCAAGCTTGAGAAAACTTTGTCCATTGTCATGGATGCTCTGAATATCCATTTGCGATTCTGATGATGCTATTCACACCTAATGCTTTTTTTTTTTCATTTCGCAAACTAGACCATGTTTTATTCAGCCGGGATTTTTCCATAGTTTGTACTATTAATGAATCTAAAGAAGCCATCACGTCATAACGTTGCAATTGCTTTCTGCACTGAGAGCTAATGCTTCGATAAATCGCATCAGCGTATTAACGTTGTTTCAAAAGTTATCCATGCTTGGCTGTAAGCAATTCGCATCAGGAAATCACACATTGAACTAAAATTATCTTTCTACTTTTCGCTCTCTATCGCACCGATAAAGGGATAGTTTTCTCTGACAGCGAATTTCCATTCATTCCTCGAAGGAGGACATACATTAAATCTGGAAATGCTTTTAAAACTTTCAATGCTTGTGTAAAGAATTTTCTCGAAGACTTTGTGCTTTTATTCAAATTTTTTTATTTAAAAGTGAATTAATAGTAATCGCCATGGCCCCTAAATATGATTTGCAAAATGATGAGAGTAATAAGAAAGTCACAACCCTTGAGAAAATGCAATGAATAGTTGAGAAGTCTGAAAAGGCTCAAGATGAGTGTATTTGCTAAAGAGCAGGATCGGTTCTAGAAAGAAAAATGGGGAAGGGGGAAGAAACTCAATGGAGCCGAAAAATGCAAAAGAGGGGGGAAGTGGGGGTGGAGAGACTGGATTTCCGTTGCAAGATAACATTTTCCTCTCTGTTTTAGGGGTCTTTAAAATTTATTGAAAAATGCATGAAATGTACATACACCGAAGAGCCAAAACATATGACTCTTGCATAATATGTTGGTCCTCCACGTGCCAGCAAAACAGCTCTTACTCGGCGAGGCATGGACGCTACAAAATTTATAAGGGTGTGTTTTGGTATCTAGTACCAACACGTTAGTAGCAGATCGAACAAGAATATAATTATAAATAAGTTATGTGGTTGAGCCGCCGCAGATCGGATATGCTGTTCCAACACAAACCACAGATGCTCGATTGGATTGATGTCTGGAGAATTTGAAGGCCAGGGCAATATCTGGAAGTCTTCCTCATGTTCCGCGAACCATTCTCGAACAATCTGGGCAGTGTGGCATGGCGCATTATCCTGCTGAAAGAAGGCACTACTAGAGGGATATACCATTGCCATGAAATGATGTAGCTGGTCTGCAATGATGTTTAGGTAGGTGGTAGACGTCATAGTTCCCTGCTCATGAATGACTGGACCCAGGGTTTCCCAGCAGAACTTTGCCCAAAGCATTACACCTCCCCCATCAGCTTGTTTTCATCCCACGGTGCATCCTGGTGCCAAAACTTCCCCAGTAAACGACGCACACGTTGCCGGCCATCCACATGGTGCAACAGGAAATGAGATTCATCGGACCAGACGACCTTCTTACAATCATTCAAGGTCCAGTTTTGATGTTCACGTAGTATTTGGTTGTAGGCGCTTTGGCCTACACCAATTGTAGGTGCTTTGGACGGTGAACTGAATGGGCAGCAGAAGCGGTCTGCAGCTACGCATCCCCATTTTCAGTAGGGTTCGATGTACTCTGTGTTGTAACGCATTATTCCCATCATCAGCATTGAAATTACTGGCGAGTTGCGCCACAGTATCCCTTCTGTTGGCTTGTACCAAATGGGATAGCATTCGTTCACTACTAGCGTCGATGAGCCGTGGTCAGCCCACACATTGCCGGCTGTTCGTGGACCACTTGTTGAAGGTACCTACCACGGCTGACCATGAGCACCCCACAAATCTTGTCATCTCGGAAATGCTCTGACCCACTCATCTGACCATTAAAAATTGGCCTTTGTCAAACTCACTAAGTCTGCTGCCTTTTCCCATCAGAAGAACAAGAATAACACTGATTAACAGAGCACAGTATCAGGTGTTATTTATACCGTTTCCTTTATTATATACCGTTCGTTATTTATACCGACCTTCACATGCTCTGTTGTTTACCTGCAGTTGCTTCGATTTGCATAAAGATGCGGTGGTCGTAATGTTTTGTCTTTGCGGTATAAGTTTAACATTTTTTTTTACCTCTATTAACCCTACCAGTATTGTAAAATGGCGCCTCTCCTCGATCCGGCCTTGCTCAAGGCCGCCTTGATACACCGGGCCTGGACAGCCTTGAACAAAAGGAGGGAAGAAAGAAGGAAATTAATTTTGCATATATAAATAATTGATTTAATTGGTTTAAAATTTAAGTTAAAACAATTTATTTTTAAATCAGTTAAATAATTTATTCATTAGGATTTTATTAAGATATTTGAGAATATTATAAAATTAATTACCAAATTGTTACAAATTGTTTGGTAATTAATTGTTAAAATTAATTACCAAATTTGTAAAATGAATATCTACCAGTTGAGTTTTAATAAAAGTAAATATATTTAAATCATGTATTTTTGAAAATTAGGTCTTCTGTTCCTGCAGTATCCAGGCCTATTATTTAAGATGGCCTTGTAGGGTTACGGAGTATATCTTGTCTCATTCAATCATTTCCACCATTCTGCTAAATAAGAGCAAAAGGAAAGTTACTAAATTGCGTGATGCCTTTGCTGTATTTTTTATGTTTTATTTTTGATTCTTTTACTATTTTTCTGTCGATTTTAACCTTTCATCATGTTGTTATAATGTTTTTTTTTGTCAAGAATTAGTGTTTAAATTTTATAAACTATGTTTTAAGATAAAAAATATTAATATGATGACCTTGGAACGAATTGGGTCATGAACAGTCATTTTCGAAATTCAGATAACGAATTTTTCACATAACGAAAGTTTTCTTGGAGCGAATTAAGTTCATTATGCGGAGATGTGTTTCAAATTATGTTTTTCACATCCTTAAAATGTTCTCAGTAGAGAGAGCCGATTGGTAACCATTTGCAAGCAGGTTGTTAAATATTTGCGAGCCGATTTTTCAACATTTGAAAACGGGTTGTACAATTGGAACCCGGTGTTTAACATTTGGCAGCATATTCTAATTATAATTAACGGTCGGTAATTCTACAAAAGAAAGCTGTAGGACTCTGCTCACTATTTCAGTCTGAAAAATAGAATTTCACTTTATCACTACTTGAAAATAAGCGATGTTAAGAAAATGGTCACCTTACCTGAAGGTATATTTCTACTTGATTCCTACTAGGAAATATTTAACCATCTTATCCCTAACTGAAAATATATGACCACCATATGCCTGTCTGGAAATATGAGCTCACCTTGTCCCTATCTGGAGGTAAATGCCCACCTAATCAAAGATTATCAAGAGAAATTTGAACGATTTTCCACATGTGCAAGGTTGGGTTGTTTTACCTCTGAGCGGCCCTTTTTTGCACACCATGGGCTAAATGGCCAGGTCACATGGACCCCGAAGGCTCAGAGAAGGTTGGGGGAGGGGTCCCACTGGAACAGCTGTTGGGAGACAGATGGTAGCCTCCCGTCAAGGCCATCCAGCGTGTTCTTTAACGTGCACAGGGTATGGCTCTCCCGCACACGGAGCCACGTCTTAACGTCCCATCCGACGGACGGCGGCCTTTCCTAGCCCATCGGTGTCCCCTACTGACCATGGGCAGCGCAGGGAAATTCTGCGGAGATAAATCTCAACGCTGACCCAGCTGGGACTCGAACCTGGGAACTACAGATTGCGAGCCTGGCGCGCTACCGACTGAGCCACCCCCGCCCCCCAAATGCTTCAGAGATAAAGGCAAAGCCGTTTCTAGTTTACAGGATTTGCAACTTAAAGTTTTCGGATTAGAGTCCCAATTGAACGGCTATTAGGAGATCTGCACCCTGACTTCTGCTAAGTCTTGGATTAACCACATTTAAGTTGCTTTCCCTTGAGCATCAGAATACCCTAAGCACCTTAAAGAAAAACCTATATGGCCTTGACAGAAAACCACCTGCTGTCTCCTAAAAGCTCTTAGCATTTATAGGGTTGGGTTGTTGTTTTACCTCTGAGCGGCACTTTTTTGCACACCATGGGCTAAATGGCCAGGTCACATGGACCCCGAAGGCTCAGAGAAGGTTGGGGGAGGGGACCCACTGGAACAGCTGTTGGGAGACAGATGGTAGCCTCCCGTCAAGGCCATCTAGCGTGTTCTTTAACGTGCACAGGGTATGGCTCTCCCGCACACGGGGCCACGGCTTAACGTCCCATCCGACGGACGGCGGCCTTTCCAAGCCCATCGGTGTTCCCTATTGACCGTGGGCAGGGCGGGGAATTTTGCGGAGATAAATCTCAACGCTGACCCAGCTGGGACTCGAACCTGGGAACTACAGATTACGAGCCTGGCGCGCTACCGACTGAGCCACCCCCGCCCCAAGCATTTATAGTTTCATTCTATTGCACACTCTGTTCAAACCTTCTTCGAATCCAGTGGGATTATGATCCGAATTTTTGGGAAACCTGGACATACAAAAAAAAAGCAAATCACCTTAACCTAACCAAATGCTGGTGGGCGCTGATTCGAATCGCACCCTCTTTTTTTTTATTCTCTTATTTAAATGGGTTTAAACACTCGATTATCTCCACCACGCGTCTTTTATTATATACAGATTCCATAATAAAATTATATTTAGTTGAATTGTTTACATCTGAGTGGCACTTTTGTGTACGCAACAGGTGATCAGGCTAAATGGCTTGATCACAAGATTCCCAAGGTCTCAGAGCTGGGATAGAGAAAGAAAACCAATGAATAGCCAATAGGAGACAGATGAAAATCTCCCGTCAAGGCCAACCAGCGTATTCTTTAACATGGTATATATATAGTTTGTCGTAGAACTCTATTAGATACAGTAAAGTGGAATTATTTAACTGGATTTCCTTATGAACCATTTTTATTTTACGAAGTCGCAATCTAAAAGCAATATTCAAACCATCCTTGTCAGTTGCATCCCCAGGCACAAGATTTATCTACCATTTAAAAATACTTTGTCTCTTTACAGAGATTGTTATTGAATATGTGCTCCTTCAAATAGGAATGGAATGGCCTTATCCTTGCACATATGTCTCCGCAAAATTCCCCGCTCTGCCCATGGTCAGTAGGGGACACCGATGGGCTTGGAAAGGCCGCCGTCCGTCGGATGGGACGTTAAGCCGTGGCTCCGTGTGCGGGAGAGCCATGCACTGTGCACGTTAAAGAACACGCTGGATGGCCTTGACGGGAGGCTACCATCTGTCTCCCAACAGCTGTTCCAGTGGGACCCCTCCCCCAACCTTTTCTGAGCCTTCGGGGTCCTTGTGGCCTGGCCATTTAGCCCATGGTGTGCAAAAAAGTGCCGCTCAGAGGTAAAACAATCCAATCCAATTCAATGAAGCATTTGGAAAATTCTGATGCAATGTTGGCGCCAATATTCGTGATCGTATTATTTTGTATTCACTGTTAAATAGCAATATGAAACTAAGAACGTTGGTAACAACCGAAAGTTTTTCTCATAAATAAAGATATTGCAAATAAAACAATATAAAATCGTATTAAATATTGTTAGTTCTTCCGAATAAAGTTCAATGTTTTTGACTAATATGAAATGCTCATTTTAAAAGGCGATCAGGGTTTTGTCATGTTCCAACTGTAACGCCTTCTTACCTTGGAAATGCAAATTAAAATGAAATATTAAAATGAGAATAGTAATATTTTATTTGTAGTTACCTATCAAACCTGAAATGTTTTTTTTTTTATTTTGCTCTTAAAAAATAAATTGAGTTTTTCTTCTTCGATCCGAGGAAGCGGGGATGTCAAGGCCTTCCACTACCTACCGACCAAAATTTTAACAAGAATAATCTGCTTACGACGTTAGTTATAATTTTGTCATTTTCCAGCTTCAGCGACTTCTACCTGCGAATATTCAAACTAATGGGAAATTCTGAAAAATCCCTTGAATAGTAATGTTTTATTAATACTGAATCGAAGAAAAATATTTCTTGAATATCTACCGACGAAAAAACGGACCAGATAATCAAAAAAAATCTTTTTTTTTTTCATTTCTTCGTGAATTTAAGATGTACAAAACTTGATTGAGTCTATTCATTATTTATTTTGTCAACAACTTTATCTAATGCTCATAATGTCCAAGCATCAACAACAGGTGACACGAAAATAGATTGTAAGTTTGAACAGTACATTAAGCAAGATGTATAACTTATTTTTACCCAATTGCTCAGGGACTGGATAATGACTTGAGAAATAAGAAATTGCCAAAACAGAAAACAGCTGTCTATTATTCATAGAAGAATGAATGTCATTTGAAAGTCGTGTATGAAACAACTGAATTAAAAAATGACAAATATAGAAGGCTTTTAATCAATATTTTATTTTTTGTTTCGTTCATTTAGAAAAGATTTTACAAAAAAAAGATTGACTGATCATTGTTTATCGGCACACATTGGATAGTAATTCATATTAGAGAAGTGAGTTTTTCAGATTTGAAACTTTTGCGATGGCGACAATGGCCAATTATTTTCCTCTGAAATAACAGTGTATGGGATGTGTTTACGCTAAAACATCAGAAGTTTTTGACATTGGAAATTTTTAACGTAGGCTGGAATGCCTGTTAGGATTTCTTTTTTTTTCTTTCGTTTCTATTCTAATGAACAGACGGTTCTAGTGACACATGTGTGTACGTCCATTGTTTCGTTACACAAAACTATTCTTCAAAGCAATCTCAGGCACAAACGCTATGCATTTGTGTCACTCGATGAACCGAAGGCTGGAATATCTTCCTCTAAGGGCCTAAAATGTAAAAAATAAACCTAAAACATATCGATGGTGCAATCAGTTACTGAATTCGCATTTACTTCAAAAGAAGATAGGGCGTAGATTTACCTACTGAACAAGATTGCCGGCGCCCTATCTTCCTTTGAAGTGAATACGAACTCAGTGACTGATTTCACCATCGATGCATTTTAGGGCTTATTTTCTACTTTTTAGGGCGCATATGGGATGATAATTTTTTTTTAATTTTCTTCACATATATATATTGTCTTTTTCATAAAATATACCTACCTTCAGAAACTTTAATTTGATATACACCGAAGAGCCAAAATATTATGACCAGCTCGTCTCTATGCAAATCGAAGCAACTGTAAGTAAACGACGGCGCGTGTGAAGGTCATGAAACGATATAAATAATGCCTGATACTGAGCTCTGTTAATCAGTGTTTTTCTTGTTCTTCAGATGGGAAAGACAGCTGACCTAAGTGACTTTGACAAAGGTAAAATTGTAACGGTCAGAGCATTCCTACTACTGGGTCAGAACATTTCCGAGATGTCAAGGTTTGTGGGGTGCTCACTGTCAGCCGTGGTAGGTAGCTTCAACAAGTGGTCCAAGGAGGTAAAAGCCACGAACAGCCGGCAATGTGTGGGCTGACCACGGCTCATCGATGCTAGTAGTGAACGAAGGCTATTCCATATGGTACAAACCAACAGAAGGGATACTGTGGCGCAACTCGCCCGTAATTTCAATGCTGATGATGGGAGTAATGTGTTACAACACAGAGTACATCGAACCCTGCTGAAAATGGGGCTGTGTAGCCGTATGCTGCTCCGAGTGCCCATGCGAACCTCGTTCACCGTCGAAAGCGTCTATAATGGACAGGGGAGCATCAAAACTGAACCTTGAATGATTGGAAGGTCTTCTGGTCCGATGAATCTCGTTTCCTGTTTCACCATGTGGATGGCTACATACGTGTGCGTTTTTTACCTGGGGAAGAATTGGCACAGGGATGCACCGTGGGATGAAAACAAGCTGATGGGGGAGGTGTAATGCTTTGGGCAAAGTTCTGCTGGGAAACCCTGGGTCCAGTCATTCATGAGCAGGGAACTATGACGTCTACCACCTACCTAAACATCATTGCAGACCAGCTACATCATTTCATGGCAATGGTATATCCCTCTAGTAGTGCCTTCTTTCAGCAGGATAATGCGCCATGCCACACTGCCTAGATTGTTCGAGAATGGTTCGCGGAACACGAGGAAGACTTCCAGTTATTGCCCTGGCCTCTAAATTCCTCAGACATCAATCCAATCGAGCATCTGTGGTTTGTGTTGAAACAGCATGGTAGATCTGCGGCGGCTGAACCACGTAACTTACAAGAGTTAAAGAATATTTTGGTAACGTGTTGGTACTAGATACCACAAGACACCTTTAGAAATCTTGTAGCATCCATGCCTCACCGGGTAAGAGGTATTTTGGTGCACGTGGAGGACCAACATCATATTAGGCAGGTGATCATAATGTTTTGACTCTTCGGTACATGGCTTATAAATATCGACCATACTTTTCCTCCCCTTTTTCTTGGAGTCATGTTTGAGATAGCCAATGACATTGATGACGTCACAAGCCTTAAGATATAACTTTTTAAAGTTGACCGCCCTAAATCTCAGTCCCTTTTTGGGAGGAGAGGATAATTGTTTTGGGTAGGGAGCATAATTCGAAGTAGTCTACGACGGTTCTAAATATGAACTTTTATTTGACACCTAACTCGTAACTGTAAGCCCTCTCGTTCGGAAGAAATATTAGAAGATCTGCTTTCATATTTCTCAATTTTTAAAGGTGAAGAAGTAAAAGGGAAATATATTGATTTCCCACAACATTTCCCACGTTACAAGCTTTCATTTGACATAGAACGTGTTAGTTTTGGCTCTCGCGTTCCGAAGACACAGCGGAACAATTGTTTTCCTATTTCCCCTTTCTTGGGGAGGGGGGGGGGGGTGAAGAAAGAAAGAGGGAAATGTTTATAACGTGTGACATATCACAAGCTTTGATTTGCCGCATCGCCCATTACTTTCGGGCCTTGTATTCCGACGATATAGTGGAAAATTCGTATCCATATTTCTTCATTTTTAGGGGGAAGAAAGCATAAGCGATCAAAGTTTTATATCCTACGACACTCCCAGCGTCACAAGCTTCCATTGGACGCATAGTTTGTTACTTTCGGCACTCGCGTTCTGGAGATATCGGGCAGCAATTTTTTTCATATTTCTCCTTAATAAGAAAATAAACAGCATCGCATGAAAGAGTAATTTGGAAAAAAAAGTTTTGTTGTGAGTGAGATTCGAACTATGCCTTCCAGTCTGTCGTGACAACCCCTACACCATCACTGGCCAACCTTTCCCTCAGGTAATGTGACTCATAGAATTTCCCACATGGATGTCTCCTATTATTATTTCCAAATTAAGCATCATCTGATGTGTTTAAATAAAAAAATATTATAATATTAACTTCATATTAGTTAATATTTTTTATACGGTACTTAAATATTTCGATCTGGAAAATGACCTGATAGTGATAAAACTTTTAAATTAAAACACGAAATTACTTTTTTCAATAACCGTAGTGCAATAATTATGTATATAAAAAGCAAATGTCTGTATAGAACGTACCACGGTATGTTGAGAAAATTCTTGGCAGCTCTTAAACTGCCCCCGGCTGCAGTTGATAAAACAAAATCTGTTGCTTTAAAGCTTCAAGTCCCTACCTGTAGTAAAACGCTATATAAAACCCCAAGTCACTTTTACCTCATTTTTATAGTTTATGTTCTACAGAAAATATGTTGCTTTAAAGCATCAAGTATCTACCTATACTAGAACCTCATTTCGAAACCCGAAACCATTTTTTCCGCCTTTAGTTCCCAGTTTCGAAATTTCAGTTTTCGCCGGTCGAATTTCGACGTTCTGTACACTAGTTATATAAACAATATCCGTAGGTAGCATCCTGTTGCCAGCTGTATGCTTTCTGTATTTCCTATTTCGCTTTCCATGAAAATGTATGCAACTCAGCAGTCTTCTAATGGGGGGGGGGGGGCGCCAGCTTGATTCAGCGTTGAAGAATTTTATCTCCTTTTAAAATTAGTCAATTAGATATTTGGGAAATTACGATTGTGCAGGAAAGGCGCCCTATGTCCTTGGAGTTTTTATATTAAATAAAACTCGAGATCGTTTTAAAACTATTTTTATTTTTCCATTACTCATTGAATTTCAACAGGAAAAATGCTAGCAGTTTTAAGGAAATGAAAAAGTAGTTTTAAGGAAATGAAAAAGTACTCTAACAGCTCCCGACCCAAACTGTAGGAGCTAAGTTCTTTTCTAGCAGACCGTGAGTGAAAGTTATATGTAGAAGGGTACTTTTCTCTACTTTATCCCGATGTCATTGGCTTAGTGGGCGATAAAAAAAATCACAAACTCGGATGTATTATTAGCATATATGTATAATTTATCTTTCCATTTAAAAATATGGTTACAGTGCACCATAATAATAACATAATAAAAATATGGTTACAGTGCACCATTAATAAAATGAAAATATCTAGTAATTGTACAACATATTGTAGTTCCACAAAACTTGTATTATTACTTAATGAAATTATGATTAAAGAAATATATATATCTTGCGCCAAAAGTGTTTTATTAGCAAATATCCCGTTGAAATTCAACAGGACCCTTAGACTTTACACTGATCAAACTTTAGTTCAACTAGCATAAAAAGTAAGCAACACAGTCGCATGATTCAGGGTGTTCCGTGATACAGACGTTCCCCGTGACACATCCTAATGTGACACAGACGTTCCCCGTGACACGGGGTGCGCATTCTAATGTGAAACAGACGTTCCCCGTGACACAGGGTGGCACATTATAATGTGACACAGACGTTCCCGTGACACGGGGTGCACATCCTAATGTGAAACAGACGTTCCCCGTGACACGGGGTGGTGCATCCTAATGTGACACCGGGTGGTGCATCCTAATGGGACACAGACGTTCCCCGTGACACGGGGTGAGCATTTTAATGTGACACAGACGTTCCCCGTGACACAGGGTGCGCATTTTAATGTGACACAGACGTTCCCCGTGACACGGGGTGGCACATCATAATGTGACACAGGGTAGTGCATCCTAATGTGACACCGGGTGGTGCATCCTAATGGGACACAGACGTTCCCCGTGACACGGGGTGAGCATTTTAATGTGACACAGACGTTCCCCGTGACACAGGGTGCGCATTTTAATGTGACACAGACGTTCCCCGTGACACGGGGTGGCACATCCTAATGTGACACAGGGTAGTGCATCCTAATGTGACACAGACGTTTCCCCTGACACGGGGTGCGCATTCTAATGTGACGACGTTCCCCGTGACACGGGGTGGCGGATCCTAATGTGACACAGACGTTCCCTGTGACACGGGATGCGCATTCTAATGTGACACAGACGTTCCCCGTGACACGGGGTGGTGCATCCTAATGTGACACAGACGTTACCTGTGACACGGGGTGCTCATCCTAATGTGACAGAGACGTTCCCCGTAATGTGATACAGACGTTTTCCATGACACGGGGTGGCGCATCTAAATGTTATACAGACCTTCCCCGTGTGTTACAGAGACAGTGTGGCGCTCCTAATCCCGTATAACATCATAAACAAATGAACTGTCATCTGTGGGTGGAACCGCCAGTCTTTGCAGTCCATCCAGAACAGGCTTTACATACCTTTTAGCTGATGGTGGCATGGGAATCTTAAATGAAAGGGTGGGCCACCAAATATATATAATCAATAACGTATGCATAAACGCAAAAATAAAAAAAATCTTAGAACATCTTAATCAAAACCTTATCAATAGGATTTTATTAAAATTAATTATTCTAATGAAAATTCGCTTCCTTGAAAATTTGACTTCTTGTCTACTATATGATTTTTATCTCTTTTACAAATTTATTTGCATCAGTAGCTAGGGGGCCCACACAAAGAGAGGTAGTGGGCCATAGTTTGCCCAGACCTAATCTAGAGGGGGCGGGGGTGGCTCAGTCGGTAGCGCGCCAGGGTTGTAATCTGTAATTCCCAGGTTCGAGTCTCAGCTGGGTCAGCGTTGAGATTTATCTCCGTAAAATTTCCCCGCCCTGTGTATTGTAATTTTCCGCCGCCAGTAGTGTCCCCTACTGACAGTGGGCAGGCCTACTGACGGCGCCCTGCCCACTGTCAGTAGGGGACACCGATGGGCTTAAAAAAGCCTCCGTCCGTCGGATGGAACGTTAAGCCGTGGCCCCGTGTGCTGGAGAGCCATACCCTGTGCACGTTAAAGAACACGCTGGATGGCCTTGACGGGAGGCTACTATCTGTCTCCCAACAGCTGTTCCAGTGGGTCCCCTCCCCCAACCTTCTCTGAGCCTTCGGGGTCCTTGTGGCCTGGCCATTTAGCCCATGGTGTGCAAAAAGTGCCGCTCAGAGGTAAAACAATCCAATCCTAATCTAGAGGCTTCAAAGCCTGAGTAATGGTTGGGAGTACCTTATTGTACCTGTCTAGTTACAGCTCTGTTGTTTAACGTGAACAGGGTGTGGCTTTCCCGCACACTAGAAGATGGCTTAACGTACCATCCGACGGACGGCGGTCTTTCTAAGTCCATCGGTGTCCCCTACTTACAGAGGGCAGGGTGTCCAGTTTTGCGTATATAAATCTCAACGCTGGTCCAGGTGGGTTTTGAACCTGGGAACTGCAGATTACGAGCCGGGCATGCTACCGACTAGGCCACCCTCGCCCCAATTAGACAAGAAACTAAATTCAAACTACTAATTAATCTAGACAATAATGTTTATCGAATAAGTCTATTACCTAGATGAAATGGCTTATAAATCAAACATATTGTTCATAAAAGTTTTAACAAACACGATGTGCTGTTTTGATAGATACTAATCTAACGAACATGTTAACTGTGATTGAAGCAAAGTGAAAATAAAGAATATTTAACCAATTAACCTTCTTCAGTGGACTTAAAATTCGAGACTTACATACATTTTACATACATTATTTAACTGCCGCACCGCAAGACCTAACATTAGCAGGCGATGAATGTTCTTGTGACACCAGATCATCCATCAGAATAATAATTGTTTTCTTCAGCCTCTACTGAAGATACAAAATAGAACTTCTTTTCAGAAATTATCTTTACTTCTATCGTCCCTAATAATGGAAAGGCCGCCGTCCGTCGGATGGGACGTTAAGCCGTGGCCCCGTGTGCGGGAGAGCCATACCCTGTGCACGTTAAAGAACACGCTGGATGGCCTTGACGGGAGGCTACCATCTGTCTCCCAACAGCTGTTCCAGTGGGTCCCCTCCCCCAACCTTCTCTGAGCCTTCGGGGTCAATGTGACCAGGCCATTTAGCCCATGGTGTGCAAAAAAGTGCCGCTCAGAGGTAAAACAACCCAACCCAACCCGTCCCTAATATTCTCCTTTAGTGATATCTGAAATCTATATCTCAGAGTGTTTGCTACGAGTTGGTAGACAATGGCTTCCCAAGAATCGATTGATGAAGAGTTCTATAACGTAACAGCTATTTACAAAGATTTTAAATAAGACAGTTTCTGAATTCATTTAAAATTAAATTTTCTAATTACATTTTATTAATTAGAGAAATATTTAATGATGTGTATGAATAAACAATAAACATATAAAATTTAATAAAGAGACACTACTAAATATTATATCAAAAATTAATCATCAGATTATATTTACTGGGAACAAACCTACTGAACTCAAAACAGGTATTTTAAGACCTATTTTTAAAGGTGGTATTAAGGAGGATTTTTCTAACTATCGACCAATAACAATTCTGCCTATTTTTTCGAAAATAATGGAAAAATATATTTATAATACTGTTTTTAACTTTTTACTTAAACACAACATAATTAATGAAAATCAGTTTGGCTTTCAAAAAGGAAAAAACACAATTCAACTAATTTCCAAAATTGCAAATAATATTAATAAATCATTGAATAATAGGGAAAAAATTGTAACTATGTTCTTAGATTTAAAGAAAGCCTTCGATACAATAGATCATAGCATTTTACTAAATAAATTGGAAAATTACGGTATTCGCGGTATATTGTTAGATTGGTTTAGAAATTATTTATCAGACAGATACACAATAACTAAAATAAAAAACTGCTACAGCAGAAAAGTAATTACACGATGTGGAATTCCCCAAGGCTCAATTTTAGGTCCTTTACTGTTCCTAGTATACATAAATGATTTGTTCAATACAAAATTAAATAGTGCTATTTATCTATATGCTGACGACATTGTTTTAATAAACAGTCAGAAATACTTAAATGATAGCATTTCAGGGGTTCAAACAGATTACAATAATATTATTAGATGGTTAAATCATAATAAAATCTATTTAAATGAGAAAAAAACAAAACTGATGATTATTCATTCACCAGGATTTCATGTTCATCAAAACCTCTTTATCAAAACTCATAAAATAAATTGCAGAAAAAACGATGCTTCAAATTATGAATCATTATGCAGTTGCCCACTTGTTGAGCAAGTAAATAAAATAAATTACTTAGGAATCATTATTGATGAATATTTTAGGTGGAATGCCCATATATCCCACATATGTGAAAGCTTGAGAATATCGGCGATAAAAATTCAAAAATTGAAATACGTATTAAATATGGAAACATGTGTACTATTTTATAAAGCAATATGCGAATCTATTTTAAATTATGGAATAATTGTGCATGGAACAACTAACTTAACTAACATAAATAAAATAGAAAAACTGCAGTCTATAATAGCTAAAAATATTATTCCGTTTCATTTGCAAAAAATTTATAAAACTTCTACCGATAGATTAAAATTTTTAAATCTTTTATCCTACAGCAATTTATATAAATATAATGTAATAATTTAAAATTTTTTTGACGAAACTTACAAACTAAAAATTCAACATAATAAAAATACAAGACTTCAAAACCAAGGTTATTACAAATTGCCAAATTTTCGAAATAATTATGGGAAACATACCTCCGAATATCAAGTACCACTTATATTTAATGCTACTCCAAAAGAATTACTAAATATAGATTCCTTTGGAAGACTTAAAATGGAATTAAAAAATTATTTGGTATTTTCTAGTTAGCTGATTTTTATGTGTTGTGTTTTGTGGATTTATTTGATATACACCACTTTTGTGGCTGAATGACCTATGTTTAATATAATTTATTGATTTTCCTGCAGATAAGCTATTTAGCTTTGCGGGTCAAAGTGTAAATGTATTTGTATTCTGTACTCTTATGAAAATAATTATATTCTAAAAAAAAATAAATAAAATAAAATAAACAATATGCAATACAATATACAAAGACAAGCTTCTTTTTAATGCTGAATGTTTTTAGTTAATGTTTCCAATTCGCGCTTAGAGCAGGAGCAATTCAGATTGATGCTAGAATGTTTCAACATCTAACATCAGTTTAAACATGCCATTTACAGAGCTACGCATCACCCATTTCAGGTACTCTGACTTGCAGTCCCAATGGCGGCGATTTGCCTGACCGCACTTCCTACAGGTGCACTTCCTGTGCATTTCGATCGAAAGGTCCACATCTGTTACATTTAAAGCATCTGACTACTATCAGGTACTCTTTTACATTTAGCTGTGATCATTCAGGTTGACGTTCTTTTTTTCATGAGAATTTTAAAGCTTTATGGGTCTACCTGAATCACCCAATGTTTTCCATTTCTTTCGCTCTTCAAAGCAAGTCTTTCCTCCATTGAGGCATCATCTTGTGTTGGATTCTGGGCTTTTAGCGCTGACAACCTCAATATTTTCATCCACATCACGCACTTGATCTGTGAAAACATTTTCTTCGGCTCTACGTATAGTAGACTTAACGCATTTTTTGACAGCTCTCTTTTTAAAAAAAAAATCTGTATCACTCTCTTGAGTACACTCTATCAATACTCCTCCTACATGAATTGGGCGAGAGTGGCTCAGTCGGTAGCGTACCAGGCTCATAATCGGAAGTTCCCAAGTTCGAGTCCTAGCTGTGCCAACTTTGAGATTTTTTTCTGCAAAGCTCCCCGCCGTGTCCTTGGTCAGTAGCGGACACCGATGGGCTTGGAGAGGCCACCGACCGTCGGATGGGACGTTAAGCCGTGACCCCGTGTGCGAAAGAATCATACCCTCTGCACGTTAAAAGAACATTCTGGATGGTCTTGACGGGAGGCACCATCTGTCAGAATAGACTATTGCAACTTTAGAAACGACTCGTAAAAACGTCCTAAACATAGTAAAAAATAACGTAATCGGAATAAATTACCCATTCAGCTCAGAGGAAATAAATACCATGCAACTCAGAGGAAATAAAAACCAACCCAAACGGTTTTTTATTCTTTTTTGGATAACTTAAAAAGCTACCTATCCCTTTTCACTACGTAGAAATGTTGAGTGGAAAAAAGAAATGGAAAGCGATATTTCGAGTAGAGCTCGAGATCAAAGTTAAGTAGTTAGTAAATTAAAGAATAAAATTCTCTTGAGGCAGCTCTTTTATAACGGAGAGTTTTTCTTGGTAAATTGAACATTAAAGAGATTTGCGAGGGAAGCGGAGCAAAAAAGCGAAACGAGCAGAAAAATCGTTCATTATCTGAAAATAGAACTCGATTCCCTTTGATTTGTAAATAAACACGCTAATTACTCTGCTGTATTTCAACATTCCTTAATACTATCGAGTGCAAAAATATGAGAAGTTTATATTTCGCAAATATTAAATGTATAGAAATTAATTGGAGTAATTTTTTTAACAACCATAATCTCTTTCTACCTGATATTTGAAACAAAAAGCTTGTCTAACTTTTCTTTCTGCCTGATATTTGAAATAAAAAGCTTGCCTAACTTTTCTTTCTTTTCAAAAGTGTGACATTTACAATTACAATGCGAATCCTTTACTTGAGAGAACCAGGAAATAAAATTATATCCCTCTATTTCATGAAGGAAATTTAGAAATAAAAAAATTCCGTAAAGCAGCTGCTTGCTACGGAGATCTGACAGGAGCTTGTCAGTTTATACACCATAGTAGAAGGTACGTGAGGATTGCGGGACCTCAGCAGAAAAACAACACCAACGACCATGCCTTACCCGAGGCTCGAACACAGGTCCATCTCATCAGCAATCATCAAATTCTATTACATGCAACACATTCCTTTAAAAATTTTAACAGAAATCTATAACATCTCTTTTTAATTATTTCCTTTTTATTTTCCAAAATTGAGTTCAAATGGAATTCCAGAAATAAAGTATCACAGTAAATGCCCAGTTGACAAGAAACACTTGAAATAATTTGCTGAAAAAAAAATTGGTTTCGTCCTGAATGACTCCAAATTCTTTTCAGCAAATTATTTCAAGTGTTTCTTATCAATAGGACATTTTCTGCGATATTTTATTAGTGATTTATTCATTTGACGCTGTGAGCGTGAGTGACAAATATTACTTCCATCACATGAAGCAGCTTGGTTGCCCGAACCCCGACATAGACGGCGCCAGTAGCGAATCAACAAAATATGCGGGAATACTTATATATCACATATTTTTGATTTGCGACATATAGGACAGAGAAGAATCCTGGAAGCTACTCCTAGCTTAATACAGGCCTTCTCATACAAGGACATGCCCTACTAAGACCGAAGTCACTGCTGACCACTGTCTTAGTTAGAGCTAACACAACACACAAAATTTGCCTTGCTGGAACAGTCGCTAGCTGCCTAACTACTATGCCAGTTAAGGAAATTGTTTAAGGAAACAGTTTCTGATAGGGTAGTGGTTATGATGCCTCGCATACTTTTGGGAGACATTCAGAACAGTACCATCTTAACAGTATTGTAGACCCCTGGGCAAAGCAATGCACTGGGGCCCCTACCCACCCACCTACGGGAATAAAAATGTAAACGGTCAATAAAATTAAGCCTATAGATTTTTTGGTACTTTTAACAAATCAATGTTAAGATGAGGTCCAGTAATTTATACACTCTGCCAAAGAGATCTCTCATGAACAATATGACAGCATGGGGCCCGTAGAATCGTGGGGTCCCTGGGCAGCTGTCTAGTGTGCCCATGCCTTAAGACAGCCCTGACTCAGGACAAAACTAATTCTTCGAATTACACTCAGGATAAAACCAATTATTCGAATTACACTCAGGACAAAACCAGTCTTTTTTCGAGTAAATTATTTCAAGTGGAATTCCTGTAAACCAAAATTTCTCAAAGTACCAAAAAACTCACGTCCTTCTGTTTAAAATTTTGCACAGTTCAATAATATGGTTTATACTTTGTTTTGAATTACAGTGATTAAACAAATTGTTATCAACTTTTTCACTTTAAAAAGTTTGGCGTTTAAATTAAAATCTCCAGTTCTTATTCTGTTAATTTTAAAATGTCCTTTTTTAGGAAGTTGAAAATGACTGAAATTGGTACTCTTAGATTTCTATTCTACAAAAACTTTTGGTTGAATTTTAAGGAAGTGTGGAAGTCAAAATATCTTTGTAGCTTTTCTTTTTTTGGTAGGCTTTAGTTTTCCATTTTACTGTATTTAGAAACATTGGAGTGATTCCGCAATTTGTTACTTTGAGTACTTCTTAACCTTGATTTCAAAAGCGTTAATGGAATTAAGAAATTCAAAAAACACCTGTCTTCATATATGTTCTCTAAAAAAATTAAAGCAAAATGCATGAATGATGAAATAAATTACTGAATCCATGTTAACTTCAAAGAAAGAGAGGGCTCCGGAAATGGAAAACGATGTTTCGAGTAGAGCTCGAGATCAAAGTTTAAGTAGTTAGTAAATTAAAGAATAAAATTCTCTTGAGGCAGCTCTTTTAAAACGTAGAGTTTTTCTTGATAAATTGAACATTAAAGAGATTTGCGAGGGAAGCGGAGCAAAAAAGCGAAACGAACAGAAAATCGTTCATTATCTGAAAATAGAACTCGATTCCCTTTGATTTGTAATTGTTTTTTTTTTCATTTTATGTATTTTATTTTTAATATTTTTGTTTAGGGTGTTAATTAAAGAGAAGTCTTTTAATTTAGGGGAACTCTGACACTAAAAACACTTACCTCTGCTCTGAAAAATTATTAAAATAAGTACCCCCTCAAGCAGCTGCTTGCCACAGAGGTCTGTAATGAGCCTGTCAGTTTATATGTCGTGCCCACAGAGATTTATCCTGCGGACACGACTTAGGGGACCAAAAGGTCCTTGGACATTCATTTTTACATGAGGAAACAAAGACTTGTTTTGCTATCGTGTTCCACGAATTTTTCCTTCCACGTCGTTGCCCCAGATGGCGAGTTTTCGCTCCAGGCGTAGAAACTTCGGGACTTGAGAGGCGGTCAACATCAAACGCCACAAGGAAGGCGAATCGACTCGTCTTAGCCATCCTCAACCAATGGCGATAGTCCGCGTCAGTTTTACGTGCTGATCTCCGCTAGAGGTCGTGGCCGAAAAAGGGGGAAGTTTGAACGACCCAAAGAAAGGACTTTGTCAGTTGCTCTCCAGGTCTCTTTGCTCGCAGTTCGGTCGCATGGTCTTCTCTCTCCGTCTCTCGAGCGAGGCGCACCTCCTTTGTCCTTGTTTGAACCCTGCAGATAATCCGACGATGCCATACTCACCATCCAAGCGGCCCAGGAACGGCGTCTCCACAACGGCAACATGAAAAGCAGGTATGGGTCAATATCAACATTAATTGTATAATTCCACATGTGCGCGTTTCTGCCAGCCGTCGCCACTGTGCCTCAAGTACGAATTACGAACTGATATGAACTTTTGAGCTAGTCGCTCGGACTTATAATATGGACTTATAGGCGCCTTTATCGTCTTCCCCATTGACCAGCTCGTACTCGCAGAAGAGCTGCGTAACTAGAGAATGTACTCCGATGATAGGAGTGATTTGTAAGAAAAAGATGTTCAAAAAGTAACTATGTAATAAACCTGTGTATTCAATGTTAGAATGTTTTCTCTCTGTTTGTACTGGTGGTAGGTTTAGTTACTGGGGATACTCTGGTAAGATTCTCTAAAAAAATTACACAACGCAACTGTCCACCCGTTTGGGGAAGTGAGTCCCTTTTAGCGAGTGCCCCCTAGTTGTCGCCACCCCGTCTCCCAGAGCTGGTGGGGTGCACAACAATAGTAGAAGGTCTGTGAGGATGGCAGGACCTCAGCAGAAAAACAACACAAATGTCCATGACTCATCCCTGAGTCAAAAACTTTCATTTAATACGCAAATCGTTGCAATTGGTCATCAGGTTGGGAAAATATGGTGGATACAATCGTTTTGATAAATAAAGAAATTGACAAACCATGAGCGAAAAAACAATAGTAATTTAACAATCTATTCATTCTCTTACTGGTAACGATTTTAGACAAGTTAAAAATACTGTAGATTTTTCATTTAGGGCAGTGTTTTTCAATCAGTATCCCTCAAGCTTTTAGGAAAATAATATAAATTCTAATCATTGGCAATCTCGGTAAATGATGTAACAGGTCATTTTCTACGAGTTGTCAACACTGGTGATGTCTTATCAAAAGTAAGACTTGGATGAACTTGTGTATTACATTAAATTATATTCGGACATGAAACTCCAAAATTCTGATTAAATATTAGTGTTTTCTGTGCATAATCAGTATGCATATGTTTTTCAGAAATAAACGCCGAATATATTCGATTTTCGAATCCCCTCCCTTTCTAGTTTTCGTCATTTTTATCCGCATTTTTATCCGAGACGCTGAGCAAGAGATCAACCAAATTCAGCTGGAATATTCTTTGGCCCTTGTGGGCCGCAAGAATAGTGTTTGCCAAGTCGTAAAGTATAGTAGGCAAACATTGGAATAATGGAACCTTTAGTCCAACCTCCACACAAATGACATGGACAGCCTCATATAAACAATTCTCATCTCACCTGAATTTTGTGCAGAATACTATCAAAAATCTCCGGGAGTTATCCCGGGAGTCAGAACGTCTAGTGTACTATCACTCTTCTGTGGAATGTATAGGGTGATTCAAAACTCTTGGGCCAAACTTTAAGGGGTGATAGAACACAGCGAAACAAGCACTTTTCGTCATACAATGCATGGCCGGAACTCAAGCGATGAAGCTCTAGAGGCTGCTTTCCAGTGAACACCTGTATGGAGCCCTCATATAAACCATAAGGTTCTCATCAAGCATTTTCACTAAATCCAGCAGGGGCGAGGGTGAACAATAGTGGAGAGCGCGAACAACGTCGTTGGAACACCGAGATTGGCCTCTGGGCTCATCGTAAGGAAAACGGCCGACACTCATTATGTCGACGCCCGACCTGGTAAGCAAGCGGAGAGCAAAGCGAGAAAAACAAGCGATATGACCGGAGATATACCCGGGAGTCAGCACGTCTTTTGTCAGAGTTCTTCCTCCGAGTAGTCTTCTCGTCACCGACAGAGAGCCCGACGGCTTTCGCACCGGAGCAGAGAGGAAGTGCGGCGGGGACAATAGGCATTCCAAGCCGGAGATTTTGCTAACTCCTCCTTCGCATTAGAGAAGACTAGAAGCAAAGGTTGTGAGGAGATAAGGAATTCTTTCCCTTACACTCCTTCTGAGTCTCTTCGTCAAACGAAAAAAGATTGCCCAGAGAGTTAAACAAGATTTGAGACTGCCATCAACGAATATTGCTTCCCGGCCCACGAGCACACCTCCTGGATTACTCTACCAATCGCTGTTGTATTTGCATGGTAATTGAGATGAAAAATTGGGATTATTTTCTGTAAAATTATGGCAACTCTTGGATAATTACGTACTAAGAACTCTCTTGCATCAGCTTGTTAGTGCATCTGTGAAAGACTTCTCTGCTCCAGTAGTGAAATTCGATCGCCCGACAATTATAGCTGCCGTTGCCTTAGAAACGACGTCCACTTTGGGAGTACATTGCACAAGCAACTGAAGTTTTCGTCCTTCAGCGTCCGTAGAAAAGCTCCCTGAAAGCCATCGAGTTCTGCCAGTCAACGGGAAATCCTCACCAATGTTCAACCTGCTGAGGTGGATTAATCGGTAAGGGCTCACATTATTTTTACCAGTAGTTCTCTATATTTCTCTCACTATTTCCTTAATTTGTATAGTTAGTGTAACAGCATAGAATTTGAATTAAGGTTAATTAGAGTATAAGTTAGCCAGGACTGCGGTTTCATGTTAGACAGGAGCAGGGAAGTAGGTATTGGGGGGATTGAGGGGGGGCTCCCACCAATGTTAATCGGAGTTGCAAAATTCCAAGCGACTTTGTAAAATCCAGGTTAATTCGGAAAATTGTTTCGTTTTTTTTTGTAAAATTAAGAGGCTTTAGCAAAATCTAGGGCAGTTGGCAAAATTCGAAACCACTTGGTAAAATACAGGCGAGTGTGAAAATTGGAATTGATTTGGTAAAATTAAGGAGAGTTGGCAAAATCGGGACAACTTGGCAAAATCTTGGGGAATTTGCCAAATTCAGGTGAGATGTGAAATTGGGAACTGTAAGATTATGGTGAGTTGGAAAAATCTAGGGGAGTTGGCAAAATTCGAATCCACTTGGTAAAATACAGGCGAGTGTGAAAATTGGTATTGGTTTTGCGAAATTAAGGAGAGTTTGCAAAATCGAGGTAACTTGGTAAAATCTAGGGGAGTTGGCAAAATTCGAATCCACCTGGTAAAATACAGGAGAGTTGTGAAAATTAAGATTGGTCCCACGGAGAAAAGTTCTGGGTATGTCTCTGACAGAGATGTTATTATGTGAAGGTCTTATTCTCTCAGTTTGCAAAATTTGATTTCCGAGTTGGAAAATTTCCCTTCTCTCCCCTCCCCCACCTCCGCAATCATAGTCCTTCGCTACGCCCCTAAACAGGAGTATATATTATAATTTCTTTTCGGCTGTATTAGAACATCAATCACCGCTCAGGGCGACAACTGTAAACTATCGGAGAGTGAAAATTATCTATATACTCAGAGGCTTAACCCCGTAGTGCTAAAGAATTAATAAATCCCCAGTTATTTTGTCAAATTCAATTGCCAGACTTACATGGTCATTCCCCAGTGTATTTTGATTATTTGCCCAGTGGAAAAAGTGTTCACAGAGTTAAGTGGCTTTTATCTCAAATTGAGGTTGGAAGGGCCACTCGAAACAGCGCCTTGTTACTTAGCCCTGGGAGCTTCAGAAGCTTCAGCATTTTTGAAATAAGAGGTGAGCTCTGAAGGAAAAGTGTAATTAGGTAGGTGCTCCCATTTCGTATTGAAAGATACTCCAATAGACTGCCTTTGCTACTCTTATAGTCAGCTGGCGCATTCGTGGCTAATTGACTGTTCTTCAATTGGAAATTCTAATTGCTGTGTAGCAAACCTAGTTTTAGCTCAGGGTACCTTAAGTGCTGCGTTACTTTATCACTTATTTTATTCTTGGTGCCCTGATTAATGTGGGAAATAATTGTGTATGGGAAGGGAGGAGCTTCAGTCACAGCCTTCACAGTTAATTCTTCTTTAGCGGGTCTTACCTGGCAGTCATGGTTTTGACCCATTCATGTTGAGCCACTTAGGATTAAACACAACTCAAAACTATTAACGATTGCACTTAGGCAAACAGAAAGCCCAACCCCAGGGGTGCTTGCCACAATACCTCAAGTGTCCATCTGTTTCACTAAAGGTTGAAAAATAGTAGTTATAGAATTTTGTCACCAGCTTGAAAGAGGATTACCTTTTAAATTAACTAGAAGTACAGTCAGTACACATTCCATAAACATTCTCATGAACATAAATGGGTAATCAATCCAAAAAAAAAAAAAAAATTTAGGATTGAATTTTTCCATTAATCCTTCATACTGAATGCTTGTAATAATTGGAATGTATAGGGTGATTCAAAACTCTTGGGCCAAACTTTAAGGGGTGATAGAACACAGCGAAACAAGCACTTTTCGTCATACAATGCATGGCCGGAACTCAAGCGATGAAGCTCTACAGGGCGCTTTCCAGTGAACACTTATAAGCGATGGTTTTCGCACTCGTCATCATTTCTACCGTGGATTGCAGAATGAATGGATTGTTTCACGAATCAGGAGAAGGCGGACATGCATTCGATTCCAATGAGGACCTAGTTGCCAGGATTTCTATTGCCGCTGCCGCTCAACGAGAAATGCCCGGTGTTTTCCGCCCATGTATGCTGATCACTAGGTCGAAGGTGTGAAGCCTGCATTAATGTTGGCGGTTGCTCTTTTGAGCAGTTTCTGTAATTTGTTCAATAAAATTCTGCACTTTCTGTTCTGTAATTTCTGCAATTGTTTCAAACCTCTTCTGTCATTCTTGTGTTTCTTCATTTCCTGATACAGTAACTGCTAACTCCTACCGCTTCACCGAGTTCCGACCATGCATTGTATGACGAAAAGTGCTTGTTTCGCTGTGTTCTATCACCCCTTAAAGTTTGGCCCAAGAGTTTTGAATCACCCTGTATACAGGGTGATTGTAAACTCTTTCAACGAAAAAAGAGGAGTGATAGTACACATCAAGACAAACAGTTTTTGCAATGGAACCCAGGATCGCATTCCACTCCTTCCGCCAGAGAAGTGTAAAGTTACATATCCACGTTGATCCTTCAACAGTGAAAGCAAAGGCACTTAACCAATTTATGAATTGCTTAATTAAATTCGCGTCAGAGAAAGACTCAAAGTAGCTGCTCAAAGTGGCGTCCAAGGGCGTTGTTGCACAACCCACACTGGCGAATGAAGGACTATCGCACCCTCTCGTAGACTCGTGGTGTGGTGTTGGTCTTGTCCGCTGTAACACTGATTCTCGCGACGGGATCTTTCAGGGAGTCCACAGGTGTCTCGTACACAAGTATTTCCATGTGCCCCCGGAAGAAGTCTAGTGGATTGAGGTCCAGGGAGTGTGGAGACCAAGCCATAGGTCCACCACGTCCAATCCACCACCTGGGATATGTTGCATTTAGGAAGTATCGGACCTCGATGGAAAAGTATGCTGGGGCCCCATCATGCATAAACCACATGTCCCTCTGCATGGTGAGAGGAACACCCTGCAACAGACTGGGAAGCATTTGCTCCAGAAACACACGGTACGCTGCGCCGGTCATTCATTCTGGCAAGAGGTAAGGTCCCACCAGACCCAGGATACCTTCCCAGATGTTGACGCCAAATTTCTGCTGGTGTTTACGAGGGTCAGTGACGTGTGGATTTTCTTGAGCCCAAGCGTGCTGGTTGTGATTGTTGAAAATGCGTTCCAGGGTAAACGTGGCCTCATCACTAAATAACACTAATGCGGGAAATTGTGGATTAACATTGTTCATCTGGAGCATCCACCTAACAAACTCTACCCGGCGGGGATAGTCATCGTTCAAAACCTGGACCTTCTGCACGTGGAAGGGATGCATCCGTGCCTCATGTAGGACATTCCACACCGAGGTTTGACAAACTCCCATTTCGGATCACACCACTCTTGTACTTGTGGAAAGAACTTCTGCAAATCGCTGCAAGACACGTTCTTCCATTTCCGGTGTCCGCACACTTCGCGAACGTCCAGTATCACTCATTGAGATAGCCAACGAGCCAGTTTCACGCAATCTTCGATAAACCATGGCGAATGGTAAGGAATACGACGATTCGTAAATCTCTCACGGTACAATCTTTGTTCTTCACGTCCATTACCACCTGCTTGGCCATACATCAGATGCATATCCGCCAATTCCTCGTAAGTGTAGTCTTCCATGTCCTTCACGAATACGTCACTTATCATGCGATGTTATCACGGTAATGTGGATGACCGGTTCGGCTGAGTTTTTAAATGTTTGTTCTTAATCGTCTACGCACTTCCTCAGCACACCTGATTTGCATCTTGTGCTTTTCATGCACCGGTTGTAAAAACTTGTGCACGCATGGCGTTTTCGAAAGTACTCTTTTTCTGGCGGAAGGAATGGAATGCGACCCTAGGTTCCATTGCAAAAATTGGTCATCTTGATGTGTACTATCACCCCTCTTTACTTGTTGAAAGAGTTTACAATCACCCTGTATGTGCTCTGTTGAAGTTAATTTTTGCTTAAAAGGTAAAATTAATCTTATTGAACATGTATAGTTTATTCACTCTACCATATACAGTCGCTCAAAAAAGTATCCGAACGCTACGGTTGATTGCAGAATTCAGAAAAAATATATGGCAACGAATTTTTTAGAAATTAGTGACTGGCAACCTTCGTGTCACGTGACACGAAGGTTGCCAGTCACTGATTCGGGTCAGGCCAGAAGGACCCCGAAGGCTCAGAGACGGTTGGGGGAGGGGACCCACTGGAACAGCTGTTGGGAGACAGATGGTAGCCTCCCGTCAAGGCCATCCAGCATGTTCTTTAACGTGCACAGGGTATGGCTCTCCCGCACACGGGGCCACGGCTTAACGTCCCATCCGACGGACGGCGGCCTTTCCAAGCCCATCGGTGTCCCCTACTGACCGTGGGCAGGGCGGGGAATTTTGCGGAGATAAATCTCAACGCTGACCCAGCTGGGACTCGAACCTGGGAACTACAGATTACGAGCCTGGCGCGCTACCGACTGAGCCACCCCCGCCCCTCCAGACTTAGAAGTAGAAAAAAGTAAAAGTTGTGTTTGCCAAATCTGACTTTAAAATTTTTGAAATTTTTATGGACTAAATTATTTAAAGAATATATCTTTGAACGAAAAACTTGAAGAATAACATATCATCTTTTTAATGAATATAGAATGCTCCTTTTTAGAGAAAATGAAATTTGTCCTTTCCAGACTTTTGCCATCTTTAACAGTGTAATTTCAAACTTATGACTGATTCGGAAACTGTTTGAAATATTTACCATTTTTCAACTTTAATGCCACCTAAAAGTGGAAATTAAAACAACTGGGAAATTCGGAAAATGTCACTTTATCTTAGTATCCTTACGGTAATAAATCCTAGTATTATTACCTTTATAAATCCTAGTATCTCTTTAGCACTGCCATGCTCGCATTCCTTTTGGAATGTGAACCTCATGTGTGAGCCATTTTCCCCAACAGTTTTTGCTTTTCTTTCCCATTTTAACTTCTTTTAGTCTGTAAGGTGTTCCTATAGGCTACCACTTCTGAGAAGCATCCACGTCAACAGATGTTTTATAAAAAACTAACAAAAAACTTCAACCACCATTACCACACAACTCCCGGCACAGCACGGCATGAAGGAGAACCAATGGAGTGACTCCATGAACTTTTACAAGTCACTGCCCATTGCACACCTTAATTTGAACTTTTTCTTCTACCTCCTTCACTCCTAGAGAACGTACATGGTTCCACGTTGACGTCACAAACAGCAGCAGTCGCCAAACAAAAGGTGTCGCGCCGCTATGCAGACTATCCAAGTGCTGAATAAGAGTATGAGCCACCTAATCTTTTCTCCACGTGATTCATCTGAAAGTGGTTCTCTGCCTGCCAACACAAATGCTCACCATAGCCAAGCAGACGTGAAGAATGGAACAAAACATGACTGTTGACCTCTGGACCAGGCCACAAGACTCAGATTCCCTTCGGTCTTCCCCACTAGATTTTTTTTGTCAGAAACATTTAGCCAAAAAGTTCTAAACCGCACTGCATGAATTGTAGCTACCTGCCTTATCCCTGCTCATTAGAGCGGCCAATAACTGTGATAAAAATAACTCCTATATTTGGAAGTAAGTAAATATATTGTCTCAGTGCTTACTGACTGCCTACTCATGGCCATTTTTTTGTGAGAGAGAATTTCGTCTTCATTACGAGGAGTGTTCAAAATGTTTTTGACATGCATTTGCAGAACAAAACACATTACACTTACTTCAATCAAACTTTTACTGTCCTTCAAAATACTCATCTCCAGAACTATGCAAAGTTGTAGACGTCTACGCCAATTCTGGAATGCTTTGTGGCACTCCTGTTGGAGAATACTGCACAACTCTGATTGAACGCATTTTGCAAGGTCTTTGCTTGTACCCTTTGAAAAGGCTTCCCAGAAGTTCCTCTTTAAATTTTGGAAACAATCAAATTTCGAGTGAATATACAGGATTGGATAGCCGTTTTCTTTTCCAGTTCCAGATAGACCGTAATTTTCCGAATTTTGTGAGCACTGGCATTAACATGATAAAGGAGAACTCTTGATACCCCTATTGTTGGACGCTGCTCCTTCATCTCCTTAACCATTTTGGGCAAGTCAGACCTCTGTGGCAAGCAGCTGCTTGAGGGGGTATTTATTTTATTTTTATTTGTATACTATGTATTCCTATATATACGATGGATACCACACCTTGGGAATTGAAAAATAAAATTGTGAACATCTTTTTCCTTGAGCGAAAGTCTTGTCGGAGGATTTGGAGACGCGGCTCATCTTTTGCAATCCAAACAGATTTGTCGATCTTTCTGGGATTGTATAGCAATAAAACCATGTCTCATCACCTGTGGCAATGTTAACCGTTTGGGGCCACTGGGTTCAACCATTGCCAACATCTTCTTGCAGGAGTTGACTCTAGTCCTTTTTCGCTGTTCTGTTAATTTGTGGGGTACCCATTTGGCACAGATGTTTCGGATTTCCAAATGTTGATGAATAATTGCTTTCACACTGCCAATCGATACACTGACATCTGAACTTATTACCTGAACGGTGATGTGTGGTTTTCCTTATTGAGTTCACGAACATCGGCGATATTCTCTCATTCACTGCCTCCTTCTGTCTTCCTGCATGAAGGAGGTCTTCGAAGCACTGCCGTCCTTCTTTGAATTTGCATATCCATCCTGTAACATGCCATATGAACAGGCATGATCATCATATTATTGTAATAAATCGGCATGATTTTTTTCGCATCCCCAAGCTGCATCCTTGTGAAAATGTAAAATCTTTCCTTTTTTTCAGTAGGCTCCATAGCAACAACGTACATATTTCGAAGAGTGAACTTTACGCACTACCAGCGAAGAGAGAAATGATGATATGCCTTTTGCTTCTAACACGCAATGAGAAGGTCAGACAAGTTTTCAAACAAGTCGCCGCTCGTTAATTTAAGAGGAACGAGTGAAAATATACAGAGACGTCTCAAGAAATTATTGTACACACTCCTTAACATTGCAGCTACGGGGTTACCCTTTCTATGTTGCTCATAAACCCATAGAAACAAAACGCCGTTTTACCTCCTATTTATATTTCCTGAAGTCTCCCCTCCGATAGATTGTGCTTGGGTTGGACATGGCAGTACCTATACAGTCAAAAAGAATTTTTCATTTACCTAAAATCAAAACTTTTTTGTTTTTAGATATAAATGCAAAATGTCTGTAGACGGACAAAATGAAAGAAAAGCTGAGAAATAAAAGTTGGAAAAAACGATCATGTTATGTTTCTAATGACTGAAGGACGTGTTGTTTAACCTCTGAGCTGAACCTTTTTTACATAATAGGCTAAATGGGCCAGGTCAAGACCCTCAAAGGCAGAAAGGGGATTCACTGGACAGATCTTGGACACAGATGGAAGTCTCCCGTCAAGGCCATCCAGCGTGTTCAATGTGTACAGAGTATGGCTCTGCTGCATATGGAGCAACGGCTTAATGCCGCATTCGATGGACGGTGGCAGTTTGGAGCCTATCACTGTCCTCTTTCCCACTGAGAGAACGTTATGGTTTAGTGGAGATAAATCTCAACATGGGGCATAGCTGGAACTCGAAAATGGGAACTGCAAATTCCCGTCCTGGCACGCTACCGACTGAGTAAACCACCGTCTCAGTCACTAAAGAAAAGATCTATTTAAAAAAAAGGGGAAAATTCCATAACGTAGATGTGATGAAGAAGAATCTAGCCAGATATTTGTTTAGGAAGAGTCAAATTGTTTGACATTTGAGAGGCATTTTCTTTGCACACAATGGTATAGATTTAAGGATTTTAAAAGGTCAGAGCTGAATAGCTGAGAAAGATCCACGGACAATGTTAAGGAGACAGAAGAAAACTTCTTGCCATGGCTACCAGTTTATTGATTAATATGCATAGTGTATGACCTTTCGTCTTTACGGCATTATGGCTTAACTCCCATCTAAAAAACGGCGGCTTTGAAACCCTTTGGTTTGAATTGAAGTCTCTCGGACATGCGAGAAAATGAAGCCTATTCATACATAAACGTCTCTGCAACGTTCGAGCAGCTGCAGTCAGTTCTTCGAACATTCTTTCTGTCAATAGATGGCATGTGGTGTCCGATACCGTTCCACATGATAAATTAGTCATTGCAGAGTGATTGCAGGGATTATTTTTACGAATCCGTTGCAATTATCAGATGCAATTGAATTATAAAAATTGGAAAAGTCCGGAATATTGACCGTAAACCTAGAGTGGGCCTATTTCAAAAGATATATCCCCCCCCCCTCAAAAAAAAAAGAAATTTTTCCTAAGATTGTGTAGTATGCAAAGTTACAGAAAGCTACTGTAAAAAGTGAGAACTGTTCTCTTTTTCTCCACGATTCTGTTTCAAGGTATTCAACACGGACAAACTTTTAAATACCACAAAAACATACTCATCATTTCAAGTATTGAAAGTAAAACGTGAACAGTTTTATGATTTCTATATTCCACAATTTAACTCTGACTAAATAAAATATTTTAAAATAGGTGAAATTGCATATTACAAAAACTTGATGAAATTGTGTTTACAGTGATTAGATGATTGCATATTATATATATTAGCCGAAATTCCACTTCATAAAATATTAATTATGGGTAGATTGAATGCAGAAATATTCGTTGTGACTGGCGTCCTTTTATCCTCATCGAGGACAGGACGTGGTCAGTATGATGGTCAGGACGTGGTCAGATGTAGAGAATCTCGATGCAGAAACATTGGAGAACTGAAAGCATCTTGCTAGTAGGCAGGCGTACTAACCGACTGACCTGTCTTGCCCACATTCAAGAAGATATTCTCAAAGTTGTTTTTTCATAGGTTAGAAAAGTTGGGTTGTTTTACCTCTGAGCGGCACTTTTTGCACACCGTGGGCTAAATGGCCAGGTCACATGGGCCCCCGAAGGCTCAGAGAAGGTTGGGGGAGGGGACCCACTGGAACAGCTGTTGGGAGACAGGTGGTAGCCTCCGGTCAAGGCCATCCAGTGTGTTCTTTAACGTGCACAGGGTATGGCTCTCCCGCACACGGGGCTAAGGCTTAACGTCCCATCCGACGGACGGCGGCCTTTCCAAGCCCATCGGTGTCCCCTACTGACCGTGGGCAGGGCGGGGAATTTTGCGGAGATAAATCTCAACGCTGACCCAGCTGGGACTCGAACCTGGGAACTATAGATTACGAACCTGGCGCGCTACCGACTGAGCCACCCCCGCCCCGGTTAGAAAAGTGAATGGGTGGCAAAGCAGAAAGTAAGTATAAAATTGGTAAGAGACAACAAGTGTTTCCTTTTTCTGCTTCCTTCAAGGAAGGAAGAAAATAACAAGAGCTGAAGCAATGTCAGGAAACAAGATAAAGAAGAAAAAAACCCGACCCTTTAGAAGGATTGAGCAAGATGACAAGTGTTCTTTTGTAATAGGTTCCATTGCCGTCAGAACTCGGATGGCTTTTCGAGAATGAGTGGCTTGCAAAAGCTAGATAGAGTGAAAGTAACACGGTGCAGCGAATTTAGAAGAATGCGTAGGAAGCAGTTTGGAGTAAGGATGAACTTGAGCTCTGTGAGATCAGATATATACATTTCTGTCCTTTTCACAGTGAATTCAATTTATATTATCCTTTATGTCTGAATACGAAAAGGAAAAGTTTTCTAAAATGGTTTTTATAAAGATATCGTCGGATTGAGGCCACATGCATTCCAAGCGTGATGATGAGAGAAAACATTTTACGAACTGTCAGCTTTTTTTGTATTTATCTTGCTGTCAAAATCCTTAGATTTTTAAAATTAGCTTTTTCGTATCTTTCAGAACTTTGCAATTTTTTTCTTATAAAACCACTAAAACACTTATTTCAAATGGATATCTTGCACTATTGTTGGAATGTTTTTTTTATAAAATAAAATGTGATTATTTTTTTTTATAACACTAACTTAGGAAATTATTTTTATGGTTGAGAAATTATGAATGTAGAAAATCTCAAAAGTGGAACAAAGTTCAAGACTAAAATATGTAGTAAATATAAATGTAAAATATAATTGTAAAACGTCTTATTTTATGCTTTGAGTAAAGATTGTAAGAATTATATAGAAACAACTATTTGTAGGAATAGTAAAAAGGTGCTATATTTTTTTTCTGAAGATTTATTTCCATATTGATGAAGATGAAGTTTGTGTTGATAGAATTTAGTTTATATAAATGTTTTTATTCATACTTTTGTAATAAATAGCATTATTTTAGAAAAATTGTTGCTAAATATTATTTTTGAACTCACGCTCAATTTCCATTCGTTATGTTTATAATAATATGAATTGTTTGGGATGTTTTTCCTCAACGTTACTGTTGTTTACACAATGGGCTAAATGGCAGTCTAGTAGAGCCCAATGATTTTAGTACCAGGATATTCACTAGACATCAGTTAGAAGACTCCCCTTAAGGCGATTTACCGTCTTCTTCAACATACACAGGATATGATTCTCACGTACACGGGGGCACGGACCAATATCCCATCTGACAGCCGATGGTCTTTCCAAGCCTATCGGTGCTCTTTTTCTCATCTAGAGCAGGCTGTTTTTTACTTTCATCATCATTATCATCATTTTCAAGCACTATGGGCTACGGAAGTCCAACCAGACCGTGCAATTTAGTTCTCCAACCAAGTCTGTCCTGAGCTACATCTGCTGCATCTGGCCACTGCACACCAATTCTAACAAGGTCTTGTTTGACATTGTCTGCCCACCGCATCCTAGGTCACCCCTATTTCTGAGGCCTCTAGGCACATTGTTTATAACCCTATTCGCCAATCTATAATTATTCATACGGGCAACATGGCCAAACCAACGGTGTCTCTCTCTGCACAATATGCTGCTTAAAGGAGGTTGCCGACTCCTTTGCCTAACCTCATCATTAGTTAAAAAGTTGAACCACCTAATGCCCAAGATACTGCGTAAGCATCTGGAATCAAAAGCATCTAGTTTCTTGTTATTTTTTTTACAAAGTGTCCAAGTTTCACTACCATAACTAACCCTAGAAAGAACCAAACTATTATACAGTCTAATTTTAGTCTGTGGAGAAATAGGCGTATACACATACAATCTCCATAGATTCTTAAAAGCCTCGGCAGCAATCCCTATTCGTCTGTTAATCTCATGCCGCACATCACCAGTATCTGTTACATAGCTCCCAAGATAATTAAACTGTGGCACCTGCTTAAGACTGCAACCATTCAGATTAACTAAATCACAGCCTGCCTGACCAATTTTCATCACTTTAGTTTTCTCTCTGTTTATAACCAAACCTACTCTATTACCAGTCTCATCAACAGCTGGAATGAAAGAGTTCATCTCATCAACATCATTTGTCAAAAGGGCTTGAAATCTCTAGACCATTTAAGCCCAAAATCTTTCACTTGCAACGAATTTTGCATATCAAAATCAAAAACCAAACAAAAGAGGGGACAAAATGCATATTTGTCTAACTCCATTAACAATGCTAAACCAATTGCTACAAGCCTTACCAACTCTCACACATGATTCAGTGTTATTATAGAGAGCTTTCATTACGTTAACTAACTTGTCTGGTATACCATATGATCTCACAATCAACCACAAATTATGACGATCAACAGAGTCGAAAGCCGTTTTGAAATCAACAAAGCTAGCAACCAAAATTTTCTGAAACTCTAAACATTTCTCAAGAATCTGCCTAAGTGAAAATATCTGATCCACACATCCCCTACCACTTCTGAATCCACATTGCTCATCACGCAATTGACTGTCAACCAGATTCTTAATTCTATTAAGCACAATCATGGAAAGAACTTTACCTGGAACAGAAAGTAGGCTGATACCCCTATAGTTATCACAAGAACTGCGATCATCTTTTTTTGAAAATAGGGATAATAATAGCTGTGGTAAAATGTTTAGGAACCATGTCTTTATAATAAAAGATATTCAGAATTTCATAAAAGATATTCAGAAAACCCAACCCAACCAGGGAAGGCGATGTCAGACCTTAGCTGCTAGATCTGGCCTTTGCTGTACGTCGACATCGGAGATCGGTACTTAGCACTCCTTCCAGTGGATGCCTAGCTCCATTTGCAGACTTTGACAAACCGTTGCCATGAAGATATATCTTAATTTCATGTTAAATTCATTCATAGTTCCATGATTTGGAAAGAAAAGTGCCTGAACAGCGCCCAATTTCATTTATTTGATTTCTTGTTTTTAAAAGTTGATATGTAACTTTTATCTTCAAAAAGTTCAAGTATTGTCATTAGTGGACAGAATTACTTTAGTAATTTTAGTTCCTGTAATTTTAGAACCAATCGCTCTGGAATGCAGATTCAGAAAACGAATACCGAGTTTTTATTTAAAATAATTTATAATAAAATTATATATTATTTATAATTATATTAATATATGTAATTAAGTTTGTGATCAAATTCGTAAGTTACTCAGAGAGTTTTATCTTTAATAATTTAATCTCTTTTTTTTTGAGCACTTGTGTGGAGCAAAGAATATATAAATACGTAATGAATGAGTTTTAACGCATTGTCTTAGTGATTATCTGCTCCCCAAACTCCCTACAATAAATGTATTGAAGATGTCCCCCATCAAAAAGATATATTGATAAATACTGTATATGACATATTAATCGCCGGGACAAAATAACATCCTGTGCTCGAATTATACCTGGATACAGTCGTTCAAAAACGTATCCGAACGCTATGATTGATTACAGAATTCAGAAAAAATATCTGGCAACGATTGTTTTAGAAATCGGTGATCTGGCAACCTTCGTGCCAGATCACCGATTTCTAAAAAAAAAATCGTTGCCAAATATTTTTCTGAATTCTGTAATCTACCGCAGTGTTCGGATATTTTTTTGAGCGACTGTACAAGCTAAAAATGCTAAATTGTAGCCAGGGCTACTTATTCACACATTTGCAGAAATATTACATGGAAATGATTCTCATTGCTTCTGCATCTGGCATCAATAACATTTATGAAACGTAACAAGTGAAGATCTCAAATAGTCGAAATTCTTAACAATGTAAGCGAAAACAATTAAAGTGTTAAAAGGATATGCTTTCTATGAAACGTTCAATCGAATTTCGTCTGTGCTTGGCTTAAGTGAGTATTCGTATCGTTATTGGGATTTTTAGAGTGTACGAGAAAAACTTGGTTTCATAATACCTTGTTGTATATATTGATATATTATACTGTTATAGATTGCTATAGGATATATATATATTTGCAGAGGATGCAAAATCCTGCAAATTGTTTGCGTGAAGCGTTTACTATACGCGACCACGCTGCTGCCTTTGTAAGGAGACGGAGAGACAGTCTCCGTAGAGCATGGCGTTCCGTCAAAAGGACATGCTCATGCTGTGGATATTTTGGAGTGAAAGGGAGAAAGGATGGGAGCACCATCTACGTCGCTTCTACCTCTCGGATGAGAGAAGATCAACTGCAAAGCGATTCTCATGATCAAGAGCAGCTGATGGATGAAATTATTCCCACTGCCCGAGACGTGAATCGACGAGAGCCAAAACCGCCATCTTCTGATGACTCTCTTCGATGTTCAGTGGATGTAAGGCATGAAAGTGAATCCGAAGATTCTTTTATGTCAAAGGATGATTCTGTAAATACTGTATTTGAAAGTGCGCCTGACAACTTGTCTGAGGATGTTTCCTTATATGTTAATACTGTTGATGATTCTTCTATAAGCTCAACTGAAGAATCTTATGTTTTCGAAGATGCTTCTCAGTTCATCATCGAAAGACCTCCCTCAGATTTTTACGTGCGAGATGATGATTCTTTAGCCATGACTGAGGAATCTTATACATTTGAAGATATCTCCAGGCTTACAGTCATTGGTAAATGCTCAGTCACAGAAAGGAAAAAGAAACGCTACTTCAAAAAGAAATTACTTCCATTGTTGATTCTTTACACATTAGCATCGATATTCCTTCTGTACGATTTAAAAAGACTTCTGGTTTACTTACTGAATAGTTACAAAATTGAACACTAGGTGCCACTACAAAAAAGTTCTACACGTACATGTCTCTGTTAGATCATAAATGCAAAGATAAAAAAGAATTACAAAGAGTTGCAAAAATATGTCTGAATGTTCAAACAGAAAAAAGAATAGGAAGGAATAAATAGATTAAAAATTTTAAATTGAAAAACGAAAAGTCTGAAATAAAAAAAAAGAAAAAAAAAAAAACAGAAAAAAAAATGTCTCCTGATAAATCCACCCTCAGACGTCCCCGATCGTGGGAGACGGGCAACATCCATTATCTGTTGATTTCCCAAGAGTTCATTTTATCTTTAGGAAACGCATCAGATAATAGATGGCTAACATGAGGCTCTGGTACAAAACATACATACACACATAAAGTGTAACTTAAAAAAATAAAAAAATGCTTTCCATCTCAAGCCGCTGCTTGCCGTAGAGGTCCGAAAGGATATACGCCAAAGAGATCTGTGAGGAATGCCAGACCACATTAGACAGGAAATACCAGAAGTAATCACATGTGGTCAATTTAGGGCTCTAACTCGTATACCCTATGTTCAGTAGGCAAGTGCGCTAACCTGTCAGTCCCTGTTAAAAACGCATGCATAAATGATTCAAATTCACTGAATAAAAAAAAGATAATGTTATTCGACTTTCACATACATACAAACAAAATCCTCAAGCACATTTAGATTATGCAATCCTTACGGAGAATTTGGAATTCAATCCTCCAAACACGTCTGTCTCGTGCTACGGGTTGTTGTATATAGTCACAGTAGATCAATTCTAAGGAGGTCTTGCTTGACATTGTCCACCCATTGCACTAGGTCTCCAATTTTTCGAAGCCTTTAGGGGCTCTGTTCATAACACTATTACCTAGTCTACAATTATCAATATGAGCAACGTGGCGGAACCAGTTCAGCCTCTCAACTCTCAATATGCTGCTCAAAAGAGGTTGCCGGTTCCGTTGCTTAACCTCATAATTATTTACAATTTCGTACCAAGTACGATGATATTTTTTGGAATCCGACAAAAAATTGTCGGAATGCCGACAATATCAAACAGCCCCCTAATCGCAGACATGAGGCAAAGACCCATTCCCCCACCACTAAAGGCTGAAGTCATCTACACTGGAAGACTTCCTCCAATGTAGAATTTGACGATGCCAATACAAGCAAAGAGTTCAGGTGCCTGCGATGACCTCTGCTCAGGATTATCCACCAGCTGATAAAAATATCCTGTGAATTTATTCACTTGGGGCTGTCAACCCACGAACAAACAGAAAACACAGCGAAAGATTTTCCCTCCACAGAAGCCCACCAGTGCAGCAAAATCAGGATCCATAATCAAGCTCAGAGCCATATATCTGTCCAGCCCAGTGGGTTTATATGGTCAGCACCAGGACCCTGTATGGTTGACCACTCCTCAGCAGGGTAGAAAAAAAAAGAAAGGTAGCCATAGTTGTCCAGATCAGTAGGCCACACTAATCTGGCAGCCCTCCCCTTCGGTTCACTTCCACAAGAGAGTATCTCTTTTGAAAGGTACTAACGGTCTGCACCACGAGAAGGAGGGGTCGGACATTAGGTGCTAGGCCTGTCCGGTTCTATGCATCATCACACGGGATTGGTGCATAGCTCTCCTTCCAGTGACTACCTAGCTATCATTTACAGACCGTTTTTACTTTAGAAGAGATAAATCTCAACTTAGGGCATAGATGAAACTCGAAAATTGGAACATCAGATTACGGAAAACATCTTCCCCTTACACCGCTGGAAGAGTATATTTTATAACACAGGGATATGAAACGTTTTTTGCAATCCTAGAGGTGAGTGGAACCTTTAATCATGAACTCGTCATGAGTTTCGAGGCAAAGATGGCTATTTTCCCTATATAGCACCTTCGCAGTAAAAGAGGGCAACCATTTTTTTGCACGACGAGTGAAGTAAAAAAATTCTCGTTAAATTTATTCTTTTCCATTTGGCCATTGAAAGACCATCACAATGTGAGCTTTGTGGTCATTAAGGTGTCCCAGAGATTGGCTGAGGTTTATGGCACTTCCTATTATCACATATCATACAAAAATAAGTAGAAACATTTAGTGACTAGCAGAGAAGTTAATGTTGACTCTAAGAGAGCTTTTGTTACTCATGTAACACAGAGAGCAATCTATTGATTTATTGTCATAAAAGGGAGCGCTGAAGTGAAGCGCTGCGCGTACTTTGAAAAAGTGATTGAATTGATAACTTCCAGCTACTAGATGCAAATTAGTATCTGTCAGGGCTTTTAGATTTTTTTTTCCTTTTATTCAGTGGCTTGTGCTCGTTATGGCAGAGGAGAGAGTTGTCTTAGCCGGTAATGAGTCACGCTCATAATCTGCAGTTCCGAGATTCGAGTCCAAATATGCCTGTAATGAGAATATTCTCCCAGAACCCCAATTCTGTCCCGGTTAGAAAGGGGACATCGATGGGCTTGGAAAGGCAGTCTTCTATCGAATGGCATCTTACGCTTTGACATCCCATGCAAAAATCTCGTACGCCGTGCACCTTAAAGAACACTCTGGATGGCCTTGACGGAAAACTTCCATCTGTCTGCTAACGTCTGTCCAGTGAATTACTTCACTTAACGACCTTAACGTCTGTCCAGTGAATTACTTCACTTAACGACCTTAACGTCTGTCCAGTGAATTACTTCACTTAACGACCTTAACGTCTATTCAGTGACTTGCACGAAGGATGGCAGATTAGCGACCAGAGTTAGAAAAAGCGCCCTTAAAGCCAGAATGAAGAGAGATAGGCTATGAATGGGATGGGAAGAGAGAGTAGAACAGAAACTTATTTCATCAGAAACGTAATAAGGTAGCTGTTGAGAGGAAAATATATTGTTGCGAATTACAAAATATTGATAGCACTGGGCGTGAGTTTTAATAGCTATATTTTAAAACTAATTGTAATACAATGCAAATCGTTACAAAGAAAATATGGTTGTAGTATCTCATAAACAAATTAACTACTAACATGCAAAAGTCATCAGCCTTCCTGCACAGAGTACACAACAACAGCTCTGTCTATTCTACTAAATACTACCTTTTCAACCTTGTTTACCATTTCACTTGAACATCTTCATACGTAAACAAATTCTCGTCCTGTGCTAGTTCACTAAACTTATTTCACTAGTCAAAACAAGAGGACCGTCCGCGCACACAACACATAAAAAATTCTTCTTGTCTTTTACATATCGCGCACAGACTCAAACCATCTGAACAACCTTTCAGATCTCTGAACTTTAACACACTCTGCACTGCTATATTTTCATTCTTCTTCTTCAGAACTGTTCTAAGTTCCAAATCGTTGGCTAATTGAATCTCACGCAGAAGCACACACGAGGGCTCCAGTCACGTTAACTCGTGAAGTCACTGCAGCGCGTTCATCCGTCGCAACAATATTTTTGAGAAACAAAACAGAAAATAATTGATTCGAAGATTTTTGTGTGTATGTGTGCAAGCAAATGAAGACATAGTACAATGATTATATTCAAACCGAAAAGAAATCATTAATGATACATTATATAAGGAAACAATCAGTAATACGAGAGAGGGAATTTTAAATGTTTTCCTTTTCCACTTGCTGGCCATTTAACAATGGAAGCTGCATGCCGGACAAAACATTAAGAAACGCTTTCATTTAAGATAAATTATATAAGTAGAGCTGTTTGAACCTACATCGTACTAGTTGAATTCATAATCTTTCGTACTGCAGTTCCTCTGCAAGAACAAGATTGAAATTGCGTACAACTGGACGGAATTATGAACCACAAGAAAATATTATTTTTATTTGCTTTCACTCAGTAAGCTGGAAAAATGAAATAAAATCTGCTTTTAATCGGCAGCGACATCTGAATTTTCTAGATTTTTTTTCAGTCTGGGAAAAATTGTGTTTTACCTCATTTTAAGCAGCGAGTTCAATTTTATAAGCTAAACATAGTTGTTTCGTAAGTACACTGTTTCGCAAAATATCATATAAACACTAATTTTAGAAAATAAAGCACAAAGTGTTGGTATCGGTATAAACACTTAATTTTTGATATATTTTCAGTACTTAAATATCTTTTTTTTAGAATTTCGTCTTCAAATTCCATAGTGTACGTTTGCATTGACGATAAGTATTTTTCATGACCAAAACGAAATGTATGAGCAATTAATCTGGGATTATTTGAATTACTGCAGGCGCAACATAACATTATATAAACGTTTATTATTACTGCTGAATAAAAATTTAAAAAAAATATTTATAAATAAAACCTTGAATATACGTTTTATTAATGGCAAGAATTTTATTTTCGGAATCTATCTCCTTTTTACCGTAAGTTGTTGGTCTTGATTTGTATGGTTGAAATTTGTATGGTTGAAATTTACATGATCCTTTTCCTTAACCTATTTATCATGTAACCTGAGGTATACAAACTCCCGACATTTAAGTGACGACTCTGGCGGAATACAAAAGAAGTCTTTCGTTGGGAAATGACGAAAATCGCAAACATCAGATTTTTTTTTTACTCTCGGAGCTTTTAAGATATAAATGAAGCAAATTTCTTTTTCGATAGCAACGATTAAAATTTTTTTAAATGAAAAAAAAATTAATCGTTGCTACGTAATAGTTTTGAACTTCTTAATAAAAGATTATCTGAGAGTCGAATTGCAGCAAAGTCCTAATGAGCATTCAGTAGGAATCAGTTTTTTTTTGGATTTTCTTGGGCTCTCTTCAGTTTAAAATATAAAATCGAAATTGTTTCTGTTGAAAGATTAAGTAATAAAAGTTTCATTATAAATCTATTATTACATCTCTAGTGGAAGTTTTTAAGATCTTTTTAAAACCATTCAGAACTTCAATATAATGAGTAAAATTGCAAATGAATCTTAAATACTAAACGCAGACTTTGTTTGAAACTTCCCAAAGTTCGTTGTGGCGGTGAAACTTTGATTCTTTGTACATAAGATGTAAAGAGACTTGATGTTTTTGACTCCAGATATTTTCGCACTATCTTGGGTTTTAAGTGATTTGATTTCGTGAATAATGATGGTGTGAGAGGAATCATCAATCATCTTTAATTAGGCAGACTCTTTAGTAGAGTAAGATTACATTGGTTTCGTAAATTGAGCCCATGCACGAGGACAAATTAAGGAGTAGAAATGGGAACAGTTTTTTTTTAAAACACTGTGAGGTGGTCAATTATATTCCAGTCTTGGAACCATAGCCTTGAAGACTACATCAACAACATTCATTGCTATATTCAGAGTATAAGCTCAAGGCCGAACTTAAACGAGAAGAATGACATTTGCTTAATAACTTTAAAAGAGAATGAAATTTGTTACATTTAGCACCCCCTAACGGTGGAAATTCGAACAAATAAATGATTTGGAAAATGTGAATAAAAATGTTTCATTTGCCACTTGAAGCAAAACAACTGCCTCTCCTGATGAGCGTTAGGGAACAAATCTTTGCTGTTAACCCTTTCAGGACCATAAGGTTTCTAAGAGTAAATATTAGAATGTAACTGTTTATTTTAGTTTGTTTAGACGTAAAATTAATAAAAATCATAAGAAAAATACGTAACAATGCGTAGTTTTTTGGAATTTTATGGGAAGTATTTTTCCCAATGGACTATAAAGGTAACGCAAATTATAGAAAATCTATTATGCAATGTCTTTTATTTATTGGTTTATTAGAACAAAATGTTAACTAAAATAATACAAAATTATGAAATAAAATTACTATACAAAATGATGTGCTAATTATGATATTCGGCGAAGCAATTTCTTTTGGTAGTGAGGCAAAGATGGACATTGCACATAGTACGTATGCGTCCTGACAGTTCCGTTTTTGTTTTCTAAACGTTCCCGTTTACGTTCTATTTTGACATTCTGTATAAAAAAATGCAGATAAGGTTATAATTAAATACGACAATCACCAATTTTAAAATGGGAAAAATGTTTCCCTTAGTCGTGGGACAATTAATTTGTCCTCGTGCATGGGTGAAAGGGTTAATGCATACCCTTGACCATTCTCGGATCTAAATACAAATCGAAGGGGAGAGGGACAAGATATTGGATTTTCAGTGCAGCATGACATTTTCTCCTCTGATTTAGGGGTCTTTAAAAATTTCTTGAAAAATACATGAAATATAAATAAATTCAGTAATCTTTTGCTTCTATTACCAGCATTCTTAAGGGGGGATATGACTGCCTTTCTCCCTCCCCTTTCTATATCCGGCCCTGCCCTTGACTATCAAACTCTATCACTGAAATTTGAATTTTCTAGTACGAATAGATCGTTTAAAACAGTCGTTTAATATTTTGTTATTTTACAAATTAAGTAGCCTCTAACGAGGGGAAACTGAAACTATTAAGAGATTCGGAATAAGCTAATCTTTATATTTCATCGAACTCAAAAATAATTCTAAATATATATTTTTGAAGGCAAAAAAAGTTGAGTGCCTGGAAAAGTGTAGTCAATGGCCAGTTTTTCGAATATGAACTAAAAATGGAATATTAGGTTTTACATAAATTATGTAACGCTGCTTCACCTGAATATATATCACTTTCCACCTTGTAATCGAAAAATGAAAAAGAAATCTAAAAAACTGCTCAGTTGCAGATTGGGTTGGGTTGTTTTACCTCTGAGCGGCACTTTTTTGCACACCATGAGCTAAATGGCCAGGTCACAAGGACAACGAGAGCTCAGAGAAGATTGGGTGAGGGGACACACTGGAACAGCTGTTGAGAGACAGATGGTAGCCTCCCGTCAAGGCCATCCAACGTGTTCTTTAACGTACACAGGGTATGGCTCTCTCCCGCACACGGAACCACGGCTTAACGTCCCATCCGACGGATGGCGGCTTTTCCAAACCCATCGGTGTCCTCTACTGACCGTGGGCAGGGCAGGAAATTTTTGCGGAGATAAATCTCAATGCTGACCCAGTTGGGACTCGAACCTGGGAACTGCAGATTACGAGTCTGGCGCTTAGTTGCAAAAGTGTGTATATTAATTTAGAATTACAAGAGACTTACTTTAATTAATAAATTAAAAGTATGTAATTTAATCACTCCTGAGTCAATGTAGCTAGGGTGTCCTTACGTTCCGGTTTTAAAGAATTGTTCCGAAAAAACGTTTCGGGATTTTCCAAATATCCCATGTTTTTGTGACGATATAGAATCGGCTCTTGATTTACGTGGATTTAATTAACGCGTGTTCGGAATAACTCGTTCACTGTATTTACGATTTTTTTAAAATATACGTGGACTTTTCTATTTTTGTGGAATAACGTATTTTACACTGAGCACCAAAGAGTCGGTGCACGTTGGCGACATACACTATATTGCAAAAAGTGTCCGGACACTTTCCTGTTAAGTGAACGAATAACCACATTCAAATCTACCTAACTTTGAAAATAGCTTATTTTCAAAATAGCTTTTTTTACGGAAAAAAGTCACTATACATAAATTGAAGATCTCGATCATAGCTCTCTAAATCTATATTTTCTATAATATTAATCTGATGTTTAAAGAATTATGGAAGCTGAAACATTTAGGTGAAACTTTTGCTAGTTTTGAAAATTTACTTCAAAAAGTTAAATCACAACTGTTATAACAAATTGTTCGCAATATAGTGCGAAATTTGAATTTTATGTAAGGATTTTTGAAGTTTTCATCAATTTGGGGGGGGGGGGAATGTTTTGGAGTGTGGTGTGTGATAACATGTGTTGTTATATATATTATACCTTCCATAACCCTTTAAATATTAGGTTAATATCATAGAAAATAGAGATTTAGAGAGTACTGATGGAGATCTTTAATTTATCTCTAGTGACTTTTTTCCGTAAAAAGCTTATTTTCAAAGTTAGGTAGATTTGAATGTGGCTATTCGTTCACTTAACACGCAAGTGTCCGGACACTTTTGCAATATAGTGCAGAGTGTTGGCGAAGTATGAACTTTACCACAAGCATCGTACGTGAAGCTACGAATTAGCTATGCCAACGGGAAAAGTCACACCTCTCCAACACGCAGCCGACAACATTAAAAGTCATACCTCTATGAGACATAGGCTTACCGTCAATCTATGCAGAATAGGCAATGTGTACTCGACACGTTTAGAGCGGGTGATTTATTGATTCTACCATCTACTGCAAATTGTCCCTCATGATGCTTCATGCCTATCTCTCCCTTATGAAAAACGTCTTAGTTAAATATAGTTAAGTCTTCTGTGGAGTTACATTTCCGAGAAGAAATGGCCCACTTTCGGTTGGGTTGTTGGGTTGTTTTACCTCTGAGCGGCACTTTTTTGCACACCATGGGCTAAATGGCCAGGTCACATGGACCCCGTAGGCTCAGAGAAGGTTGGGAGAGGGGACCCACTGGAACAGCTGTTAGGAAACAGATGGTAGCCTCCCGTCAAGGCCATCCAGCGTGTTCTTTAACGTGCACAGGGTATGGCTCTCCCGCACACGGGGCCACGGCTTAACGTCCCATCCGACGGACGGCGGCCTTTCCAAGCCCATCGGTGTCCCCTACTGACCGTGGGCAGGGCAGGGAATTTTGCGGAGATAAATCTCAACGCTGACCCAGCTGGGACTCGAACCTGGGAACTACAGATTACGAGCCTGGCGCGCTACCGACTGAGCCACCCCCGCCCACCCACTTTCGGTAAACTGAAATCTGAACCATAATTAAACTGTCCCGGTTTCAGCTTTCGGAAATCGGGACATTTAATGGAATGTCCCTATTTTTATTGAGTTAAATCTGGACACCTTATGTAACTCACATAACTAACTCCATTCTCCCCCTTAAGGAAGTAGTTAACGTATCAACAACATATTCATTTTTATAAATAATCTATATTGTCCTTTAATATGAATGAAAATAGCACACATGACACATGCATACATACCTACATAAAAATGTAACTTTATGTTGCTAGAGGGTGAAGTTGAAACTTTGGGAGATCTTAATATATGAAACAATATTTTATCGATACTTATTTAACCCAAAAAGGTTTAAATTTATTACTAAAAAAAGAAAAAGGTGAAATTTTCGAGACGAACAGATTAGAAAGTGAAAAAAAGTTAATTTTTTCGAAAACGCGCTAGCAGTACATTTTGAGTCGATCTTTTATTAAAATCAATAATAGAAATTTCAAAGTAGTTTGGGGGGCGGGGGTGGCTCAGTCGGTAGAGCGCCAGGCTCGTAATCTGTAGTTCCCAGGTTCGAGTCCCAGCTGGGTCAGCGTTGAGATTTATCTCCGCAAAATTCTCCGCCTTGCCCATGGTCAGTAGGGGACACCGATGGGCTTGGAAAGGCCGCCGTCCGTCGGATGGGACGTTAAGCCGTGGCGCCGTGTGCGGGAGAGCCATACCCTGTGCACGTTAAAGAACACGCTGGATGGCCTTGACGGGAAGCTACCATCTGTCTCCCAACAGCTGTTCCAGTGGGTCCCCTCCCCCAACCTTCTCTGAGCCTACGGGGTCCATGTGACCTGGCCATTTAGCCCATGGTGTGCAAAAAAGTGCCGCTCAGAGGTAAAACAACCCACAACCCACAAAGTAGTTTGGGTTTTTCGTCTATTCCGTTGTGTGGATTCAGTGGCGTCGATTAAATGACTTCGTCTTAAAAAAATTTCGTTTTAAAGAGCTTCATCGAAAACAGTTCCCTTTTAAAGGGATTCGTCTTAAAAAGTTCCCTTTGAAAGGGGTTCGTCGTAAAAAGGGTTTCATTTTAAAGTGCTTCGTAATGAAAAGTTCCCTTTAAAAGGGATTCATGGAAAAGAAAAAAAGTTCCCATTTAAAGCGATTCGTCGTAATAGAAAAAAAGTTTTCGTTTAAAGGGAACTAAAACCTAGACATAAATTAATTTTTGTCTTAAAAAGTTCCCTTCGTTATATATATGTAAAAAAGGTTTCATTTTAAAGTGGTTCGTCATAAAAAGGTTCATTTTTTAAAGGGATTCGGTGTAAAAAATAAAATATTAATAATAAGGAAAAGGTTTCTTTTAAAGGAATTCGTGAAAAAAAATTTCATTTTAAAGTCCAATTTAAAGGGATTTGTCGAAAAAAGGCTCCCTTTTAAAGGGCTTCGTCGTAAAAAATTTCCTTTTAAAGGGATTAGTCGTAAAAAAGTGCCCTTTAAAGGGATTAGTCGTAAAAAAGTGCCCTTTAAAGGGATTTGTCGTAAAAAATGTTGTCTTCTAAGGGGATTCGTCGCAAAAAATGTTGCCTTTTGAAAAGTTTTGTTGCAAAAACGGTTGCATTTAAAGAGCTTCGTCGTAGCTCTTTAAATGGTTTTTTAAGGTTCCATTTTTAAGGGATTCTCGTAAAAACAAAAGTTCCCTTTTGAAACGATTCGTCGTAAAAAAGTTCCCTTTCAAAGCGATTCGTCGTAAAAATGTTCCCTTTCAAAGCGATTCGTCGTAATAAAAAAAGGTTGACTTTTAAAGGGATCCGTCCTAAAAAAAATTCTCTATTATTCCTAATAGCAATTGCAGTGGTGTGACATGAATGACAACTGGAAGGTTATTATTAGAAAATCTCTGACTGCGAAATCTAAATTTAGACAGTTCTTGAAGACGAGTGATCTATGAGAACTTTCGAAGCTACACCTGCGCAGTCTCATAGTCTCATCACAGGTTCACCAATTGCCATTCGTGCTACGCCATAGTTAAATATTAAAAAAAAATAAATAAATACCCCCTCAAGCAGCTGCTTGCCACAGAGGTCTGACAGGAGCCTGTCAGTTTATATGCCACAGTAGAAGATCTGAGAGGATGGCAGGACCTCAGCAGAAAAACGACACACACATCCATGCCTAAATGCGGGGCTCGAACCCAGGTCCCTTAGATCAGTAGCCAAGCGTGCTAACCACTCGGCCAAGGGACGGCTAGTTAAATATTAGAAATGTTTATATATATATAACATAAACCAAATTTATTCTCTGAAATGTCTAAAGATAAAATACCATTGTAGAGAAATTTACAACTATGCCGATCAAAAATTTATCATGGTCAATCTTGCGCCCACATATTTGTTTCCGTGAGAACGCATTTTTTAGATGCAAATAAGATAATATCCCCAAATAAGAACGTGAGTCTACTTCTATCCAACTAAAAACAAAATACAAACTGTTTTTTATTGGATAGCTGTCAGTAAAGGCGACTTCATCATATTATATTGCCGTTAACCATTAAGAACACTTTTCTTTTCCGGAGTAAACGAGTGGAAGCAGCCACCAGAAAGTGAGTTCTTTAGAAGATGAAGTCTGCGCAAGTAAGCTTGGTCTCTGCGGCATACCGGGAGTGGGTCGATATGCAAATTGATCTTCCTCAGTCGACGACGGATACTGAATGAAATATGTGTCCGTTGTTAAGAAGAAAAACGTTCTGTTTTTAATGCTACGATAACTGTGACTGCGAAAAAAATACTGAAATGCATTCCTTCCCTAAAGGAATGTAAGTACTAAGTGTTGCAGATATCTGCTTCAGAGATGTTGAGAAATAAGAATCTCAAGTATTGCCTCAGAAAACAAGTTGATGGCATCTTATTTGATGCAAATCTTTCTTTTATTTACTGTTTTTAAACGAATGAAACGTAGGTTTCAGATTTGACTGACTCTTTTGATATTTCCGATTTGTATATTTGTTTCTGTATATTTGTTTCTGATATTGATTACTCGATAACTCACAAGCGGTTGCATGGATCCTTTTCACTTGAAACAAATATTTTACCTGTGTTATGGCAGGCACGTGCCTACCGAGGATTTAGTTCCGGAGGAGAGGGAGAGAATGAGACTTTAGTAGGGTTTCCCAATTATTAAAATAGTGGAGAGTAAAGGTTAAAATGATATTTTATATGGGATAAAATTTTATAGTTTTTTTTTTAAATGTATTTTCATTATCGGTTATATAATATGAGACTAAGATGAAATTATAAAAAGACACTTGTTTTTGTTTTCAAAGCAGGTAGAAAACTTTGAGATTTCTGGGAGGGAGACCTTCTGTTCCCCCAGGTCCAGGTATTAGCAGTAAAGACCGAAACAAGCTCATGTTGACATTATCTATTCGAACAGGAGAATTTTTCAAATAAGATACACCGTGTACTAGACTTCCCTACCCCCAAACCGAAACTAAATCTGTATTGTGTAAAATCATTACTAAAATTGTAATTTAATGAATTTCTACATTTTTGTTACTTTTAACGTTGAATGATATTCCATTTGGCAATTTTATTGATTTTTTTTTTTTGGTTGGGAGTTTGAATGAATCTCGGTTTGTAGATATCGTTGATAATGGAATGAAATTATAGCCTTCTAGGCAGGGCCGGCGCGAGGCGGGTTCAGCGCGTTCCCCGGAACCCGGCCTCGAGCTTTAAAAGGCTCCGCAGTCCACGAAAAGCTCATCGTAAAAAACGAAATTGTGGTCAAAATTGAGCGAGTTCGCTATTTCGGTCAATTTTGATGACGTAATTAAAGATTTTGCGGCGAAAAAGGCGAGAAAAATTATGTAATATTTATAATATACTCGGTGTTCCTATACGTTGTATGTAGATATGTACCTCACTTTGTACTTATAATAATTTATTATTGTAAAATTTAGAAGTACATATAAATGCGTTTTTTTTGGCCCCGCACAATTTTGGAACCCGGCCACGCAGAAGTTCACGCCGGCCCTGCTTCTAGGATTCCCCATTTTACTGATTCACTCCCTCTATGACTTCATTTCTTTTGATTTTTATAAAATGATGTCGACGGATTAATAGAAAAGGAGAATGACTGCGACTGACTTTCGTCATGAACCACTGGATAATCTTTACATAAGCCGCATAAAGATCAAATCGCACTCTTTTAACGTTGATTGTTCAATGTTCTATGATTAAAGTCGACAATAGACGATTAATCTTGACATTGGCGGGATTTTGGTATTTAGATGTAACATATACATAATAGTCTTCGAAGATAATCTAAACTTGCCTCTTAAGAAGGGTAGCGAAAGTGAAAATCGACCGAGTTAGACACAAAACTATCAGTCAGTAATAAACAAACGATATTTAGTAAGGTCTGTAAATACTAGCTAGGCATAAACTGGAAGGAGAGCTGTGTACCAATCCCCAGTGAAGATGCACAGAACCGGTCAGGTCTAGCGCCTAATGTCCGACCCCGCCTTCTCGTGGTGCATGCCGTTAGTACCTTTCAAAAGAGATATTCTCTTTTGGAAGGGAACGGAAGGGGAGGGCTGCCAGTTCAGTATGGCCTACTGATCTGGTCATATATGGCCACTTTTTTCTATTTTTTTTCAACCCTGCTGGAAGTGGTCAACTTAACAGAGTCCTGGTGCTGACCATTTATACTAGATTACTACTAGACTGGACTTGTTTATGGATTTGAGCTTGATTATGGATCCTGGACTTGCTGCACTGGTGGGCCTCTGTTAAGGGAGAATCTGCCGCTATGCTTTCTGTTTGCTTCTGGTTGAAGCCCTAAGTGAACAGAGGCATGGAATACCTTATATCAGCTGGTGGATAATCCTGATCAGAGGCCATCGCAGGTACCTGAACCTCACTTAGCTAGTTGGGCATCGTCAATCCTAAACTGGAGTAATGTGTCTCAGGCAGGCCATATGACTCTTGAAAAAGTCCACTTGAAAAGGTGGTTCCTGAAGTTCCTACCAGCATTGGTGGCTTCAGCCTTTAGCGGAGGAGCAACAGGTCTTTGCCCCACGCCTGCGATCAGGGGGCTGTTTGATATTGTTGGCCCTACCTATCTCAATGAACCTAGTTTCTTTAAAAATCCTAATCATTTTCTCTCTGCAGGAATGTGGAACGTGAGGACAAACATAGAGATTATTCTCTTGATGTTCTCACGCAGGAATTCCAGCACTCTAACCTAGATATTCTAGGCTTGCAAGAGACCAGATGGACAGGTAAAGATGAGATACTTAAAAATAACTTTAAATTTCTCTTTTCAGGGAGAGAGGATACAAAGCATCTCCAAGGTGTAAGTTTGCTTCTAAGGAGAAGCGTCAGTGATGTTCTTCTAGGATATGACTGCATTAATGAAAGATTTCTTAGAGCAAAATTTAAAACAAAAATTAAAGACTTGAATGTCATCTGTTGTTATGCCCCCACAGAGGACTCTGATGAGAACGAGAAGGATACGTTTACAGCCAGCTTCAGGATATTTTGAATTCTGTGAAGAAAGGAGATATTTCTCTTGTGCTAAGTGACTTCAATTCTAAAGTTGGTACTGACTCAGACCTTTGGGCAGCAGTATTAGGTCCCTTTGGCATTGATAGTTCCAATGTCAATGGGGAACGTCTCCTACAGGTAAGTAAACTTAATGGTTTACGAATAACTAACAATACTACAAACATCGGGACATTTATAAATATACATGGGTTTCACCAGATTGGTTGCACAGGAATATGATAGATTATATATTAATTAACAGAAAATGGGCCACTTCAGTTAGGAATAATAGAACGTACAGGGCAGCGAAAGTGGGTCTTACCATTACCTTGTCAAAAGTGTCTTGCAGCTGAAGCTCAAGAAATGTTGTGCTAAAGTTAAGAAAATTACCTTCAAAACTGAAGGTCTGAAAGATCCAGATGTAGCCAAAACCTACCACGATAGGCTGCTTAGTCATTATGACAATCGTGGTTTGCTTACTGCTGAAGATGAGAAAGAATGGGAACAGTTTAAACAGGCTTCTCTTGAAACCAACAGTACTCATTTGGGTAAAAGGGAACAGAGGAAACAAAATTACTTGAGTGATAAGGCTATAGAACTTATTTCTGAAAGAAGGAAGTGCAGGATTAATATGAACCAACATCCTACTAGTCCTAACAGAAGGTATTACAAAGAGCTTCATTAATGTATAAAGGATCAATTAACAGCTGATAAGAATCTTTGGCTTGATAACTTGGCTGACAAAGCAGAGGAAGCAGTTAGACAGCAAAACAGCAGGGGATTGTATCAGATTGTTAATGTTTTACGTGGGAAGAAACCCACATGTACACAGGGATTGAAGGATAAACACGGGAAGGTGGTGAAAGTGAGGATTCTGTGATAGCTAGGTAGGCTGAGCATTTCAGAGATGTTCTAAATAATGTGATTATTTTTACTCCCATTGTTTGTAATGAGGATAGATGCATTACTGGCTTTAATGATGGCCCTATATCACATTCCAAAGTCTCATTGGCCATCTCTAAATTAAAACTGCATAAATCCCCAGGGGTCGATGAACTCACCACGGAAATGCTTAGAGCTGGAAACACTTGTGTTGTCACATGGCTGACTGAAGTTTTGAATATTTTTTATGACAAAGGTGTTGTTCCTAAGGATTTTACTAGAGCTATCATTGTTCCATTTTTTTAAAAAAGGTGATCGCAGTTCTTGTGATAATTATAGCAGAATTAGTTTACTTTCTGTTCCAGGTAAAGTTCTTTGCATGATTATACTTAATAAAATTAAGAATTTGGTTGATGGACAACTGCGTGATGAACAGTGTGGATTCAGAAGTGGTAGAGGATGTATTGAGCAAATATTTTCTCTTAGGCAGATTCTTGAGAAATGTTTAGAGTTTCAGAAACCTTTGGTTGCTAGCTTTGTTGATTTTAAAAAGGCTTTTGACTCTGTTGATCGTCATAATTTGTGGTTGATTGTGAAATCATATGGTATACCAGACAAGTTAGTTAACATAATGAAAGCTCTCTATAATAACACTGAGTCATGTGTGAGAGTTGGTAAGTCTTGTAGCAATTGCTTTAGCATTACTTCTTCTGTTCGACAACGGTGCATTTTGTCTCCTTTTCTCTGGTTATTGATTATGTTATGCGAAATTCACTGCAAGAGAAAGATTTTGGCCTTAAATGGACTGGAGATACTAAAATGTCTGATTTAGATTATGCTGATGATTTAGCCCTTTTGGCAAATGATGTTGATGAGATGAACTCATGAACGAGCTGTTGATGAAACTGGTAGTAGGGTAGGTTTGGTTATAAACAGAGAGAAAACTAAAGTGATGAAAATTGGTCAGGCAGGCTGTGATTCAGTTAATCTGAATGGTTGCAGTCTTGAGCAGGTGTCACAGTTTAATTATCTTGGGAGCATGTAACAGATAATGGTGATGTGCGGCATGAGATTAACAGACGAATAGGGATTGCTGCAGGGACTTTTAAGAATCTATGGAGAGTGTGGAGAAATAGGCGTATACACCTAAAGACTAAAATTAGACTGTATAATAGTTTGGTTCTTTCTAGGGTTAGTTATGGTAGTGAAACTTGGACACTGTAAACAAGATAACAGGAAACTAGATGCTTTTGATTCCAGATGCTTACGCAGTATCTTGAGCATTAGGTGGTTCAACTTTGTAACTAATGATGAGGTTAGGCAAAGGAGTTTGCAACCTCCTTTAAGCAGCATATTGTGCAGAGAGAGACTCCGTTGGTTTGGCCATGTTGGCAGTATGGATAATTACAGATTGGCGAATAGGGTTATGAACAGTGTGCCTGAAGGCTTCAGAAAGAGGGGAAGACCTAGGATGCGGTGGGCAGAGAATGTCAAACAGGACCTTGTTAGAATTGTTGTGCAGTAGCCGGATGCAGCAAATGCAGCTCAGGACAGATATGCTTGGAGAACTAAATTGCACGGTGTGGTAGGACCTCCGTACTCCCTCTTTCAACCTTCTCTGAGCCCTCGGGTCCTTGTGACCTTGCCATTTAAACCATTGTGTGTAAAAGAGTGCCACTCAGAGGAAAAATAACCCAACTTGAAAGAACTAAGAAAATGGATTTTACACGTGGAAAATATTGAGACTGTTTAAAAAAATAAGAATGATATATGATATAAAATTCATCAGACGCAAAGTTGCTGTTACAGTATTAAGTGAAGGATCTTGTGTTATTTTCTTAAGTGAACAATCCTTCGTTATTTTTGTTTTATACTCAGTTTTTTTTTATTTTTAAAAATATTTTTCGAATTTTTAAATACGGCGAATATTTATTTAAGAATTTTGTGATCAAATTATCGAAGTGTAGCGAAATGGAAGCACGTGCTTCATTAAAACTTTAGAAGGGTTTCCAAATTACTAAAATATTCCACCGATAATGAAAGGTTAAAAAAACTTTGTAATTTGTTTTTAGTGTGGGACATTAAATATGGGGATAAAGTAAAATTATACAATGCCACCTGTTTGGATTTCAAAGCAGTTCACAACTTTGAGGTTTCGTATAAGGCAGTCGGATTTTTTGGAAAGGGGGGAGGAGGGGTGTCCCGTACCCAGGATGGGATTGTTCCCTCCCTCCCTGGTACGTCCCTGGTGTAGTGAGCCATTTTTAACAACATATTTAGGACCAAGAGTATAGATAGCGTCCTGACTGGACAGCGGGATCCGCAGATGCTTAAGGAGTATTCCAACCGACTAGCTGGAAAATGTACTCATTTAAGAAATCAGCTGAAAATATTATGGTTTCATCATGTTATAAACTTGCTCATTGTGCACAGAGATTCCTCATCGCCACATTCAACTACAAAATCATCGTATTGACGGTTCTGTACAATGGCTATCCTAGTCACCGAGAAATGACTCCATTCGGTTTTTTCAAGTGGGGACATTTGAAATCTAAGGGATAGGTTACATATTCTGCAAACCTTCTCCCGTAGGATATGCAACAGAGGATTTGTAGATGCCTCCGCCAATGTAACTGGACCTATATTAAATGATGTTCGAGCCTACTTATTATGTAGCATTTAAAAATGCATTGTTGCAAGTGGAGGACACATACACTATATTGCAAAAAGTGTCCGGACACTTTCATGTTAAATGAACGAATAGCCACATTCAAACCTACTTAACTTGGAAAATAAGCTTTTTACGAAAAAATGTCATTAGACATAAATTGAAGATCTCGGTCAGAGCTATCTAAATCTCTCTTTTTTTTTATAATATTAATCGAATATTTAAAGAGTTTTAGATGTTGGAAACATTTAAGGGAAACTTTTGCTAGTTTTGAAAATTTACTTCAAAAAGTTAAATCACAACTATTGTAACAAGTTGTTCGCAATATAAATGTAATATTTGGATTTTGCGTAAGGTTTTTTGAAGTTTAATCAATTTACTTTTGAAATGTTTTGGAGTGTGGTGTGTGAAAACTTGTGTTGTTAAATATTATAGCTTCCATAACTCTAAATATTAGATTAATATTATAGAAAATAGAGATTTAGATTGCTCTGACCGAGATCTTCAATTTATGTCTAATGACTTTTTTCCGTAAAAAGCTTATTTTCGAAGTTAGGTAGATTTCAATGTGGCTATTCGTTCACTTAACATGAAAGTGTCCGGATACCTTTTGCAATATAGTGTATAATATACCAGATTCTAACAGGTACTTAACCTTTTTGTCAATAACGTCAATTCTTCAGGAGTTGTTTCGGTCTTTAAGTTCGTCATTGAAATTTTTAAAATGTTTATCATGTGTATTTTACAATCTCAATTTTTGAAGCTATGTTTCGACAAAACGACTTTGAATTCAATATTCGCCCTTCCTTAACTCATTCACTTCTTAGGGGGAGGTGGGGGACTCAGTGAGTTGTGCGTCAGACTCCTGATCTCCAGTTCCTAGGTTCGAGTCCCAGCTGTACCAAAATTGAGATTTATCTCCCCTAAATCCTCATCCTTCTCTCTTTCAGAAAAGGGACATTGGTAGTATTCCATTAGTAGTTGTTGTTGTTTTACCTCTGAGCGGCACTTTTTTGCACACCATGGGCTAAATGGCCAGGTCACATGGACTCCGAAGGCTCAGAGAAGGTTGAGGGTGGGGACCCACTGGAACAGCTGTTGGGAGACAGGTGGTAGCCTCCCGTCAAAGCCACCCAGCGTGTTCTTTAACGGCACATGGTATGGCTCTCCGGTACATGGGACCACGGCTTAAAGTCCCATCCGACGGACGGCGTCCTATTCCAAGCCCATCGGGGTCCCCTACTGACCGTGGGCAGGCGGGGAATTTTGCGGAGATAAATCTTAACGCTGACCCAGCTGGGACTCGAACCTGGAAACTACAGGTTACGAGCCTGTCGCTAAGGACTGAGCCATCCCCATATTCCGTTAGTACTTATACAATATAAAAATATTTATCTTTCATTCCTTAAGTTTAAAAAGTTGATTTTGTAACACCACTCTGAGAAAAGGAGGTAGATTGCTGCTGTCAGTGTAATATCATTTGACATTCTATCACCGAAATGCTAACCATTCGGCCATGGGACAGCTGAAATAATAAAATGAACTAAGAAATCATAAGGACAGTGGCATAAAGTGAGTGACAGATAGGAGGACTATGACGTCAACAGTTCTCATTGATCATAGCTGATTGATAGGCCATGAGAAATGTCGAAGTTTCAACTGCGCAGTCTCATTCTCCTCTCAGTTACCACTGAAACTATACCACTGCCAAGAGCTAAAGAGCATGGGAATTTATCCACATACTGTTCCTGTTAAGTGTCATCAACAGAGGTATTCAAATGCATTAAAATAACAAGAAAGGCTGGCGTAAATTGTGGCACACAATTACGTAGAAAACTTAATCCTGTTTCCAAACGGACGCCTAACTAAAATAATGTTTCGAAACATGAGAGGAATCGCTGACGCATTTAATGAACAATTTCCAAAGCTTCGAGAATCAATTAGCCCATTTTAGCCATATTACTGAGGAAGATCCAAGAGCAATTCCAGGCTTTCACAGATGATAGGAGTAAACAGAGGATCTGCAGTTGGTATTTACCTATTCCTAGTTCTAAATGCTAATTGCTTGCGTCCTTTTGTATATTTTCATGTTAGATTCACTTCGAAAAGCAAGTGGTCAAGAGCATTATATTCTTAATGGTACAAATAAGGATTCATTTCACACGGCAGAGTTAATTTTAGCTTAAGCAGCAAATGAATTTGACGATGTCTATTCATGTTTAAGTGCACGCTCAAATTGATGACAGAAATGCAATGATTTTACAGCTTATTGCTTGAACTTTTCGCCGTTTGGTGGTTGACATCGATGCTTTTGTGTGATGTAAAATATTTATGAATGGATAGTCTCTGTAACGTTAGTTTGAATACAGTTTGGAGAGTGATTAGGGAATTCTTCTAGCGAAGATTACCATTTGTATTAGCTGCAGTTTATGCAATGATCAGAGAAACAGCACTTGTATTTTACAAATGTCCGATTGATTGCTGAAGTGTGTCATTCTAAAACAGCTTTATTCGAATGGTTGCTCGCGAAAGATACTTTCAGGACTGCAGAGAAATCTTTGTTAAAAATACAAAAAATACATAGAACGGCTCTTTTCGAAATAGAAATACGAAAAAAAAAAAAATAACTGGTGGAAAATATGAAATCTACTAAAAAATGTGTAACCACCTGTAACTCTCAAAAAATGACGAAATTAGAGTAATATAAAATTCAAAATTTTGCATGCTTCAAAGTGTATTTAAGTAGTTTCGATCTAGAACAGAAGTCTCCATACTTTGGCCAGGAAAAGATGTTAATCCAACTCTCAAAGCAAATGACGGTCAATTCAAATTTTTATTCTGACAAATGTATTGTTGGATATACAGGTTAAAAAAAGCTGGCACACAGTTCTCATTACAATCTGAAATGTATTTTGTCTTACTTTGAATGATAATGTTTTCTATTCACTTATTATTTTAATTTCCTTTTATATCCTGGGTTCAGTAAATAGCTTTTTGAAACTATCGAATTGCAATTTTCATTCGAATTTTTCAATGACATTTAATGTAATGTTATCTATCCTTGATATAAACCGTATTATTGAAGCTTTTAAAAGAAAAAAAGGGACATTGCGAAGCGACTTTTCAGAATACGAGCCTTTGGAGAAAGGCTAATGACACTACGTAGACACCGAGAAAATTCTCATAGATCACAAGTCAATCTCAGCCTTTGAACTATGGTTCATGAAACGACATTGCAACCTTTTCTCCGCAAAATTCCCCGCCCTGCCCACGGTCAGTAGGCGATACCGATGGACTTGGAAAGGCCACCGTCCGTCGGATGGGACGTTAAGCCGTGGCCTCGTGTGCGGGAGAGCCATACCCTATGCACGTTAAAGAACACGCTGGATGGCCTTGACGGGAGGCTACCGTCTGTCTCCCAACAGCTGTTCCAGTGGGTCCCCTCCCCCAACCTTCTCTGAGCCTTCGGGGTCCTTGTGACCTGGCCATTTAGCCCATGGTGTGCAAAAACGTGCTGCTCAGAAGTAAAACAACCCAACCTAAAGCAACCTTTTCACATGTTTGCATAGTGTGTGTAACAAGGAGGTCATTTTTAGCTTTTTTCTGTTCTCATTTCGTAGTCCACTGTCTACTTCCCCCCACTATTTATAGCAAGCCCGTCCAACCTAAACTTAGTGAAGAACCACTAGCAAAAAAACTATATTTTTAAAGAGCCGCAAGAAAATTTTTTACTTTGAAACTAAAGCATGTATTTCCAATGAGCTGGCCCCGATCTAAGAAAAAACAAGGGGGAAGAACAAGAATGGATTGCTCTTGCAGTATAACATTTTCCTCTCCGTTTTAGATGTCTTTAAAATGTTTCTTTAATAAATGAGTGAAATATGAAGAATGTTTTTTTTTTTATTTTGTTTGCCTCCATTACCCTTACTAGCTTTCTCGTAGAAGGCATGGCCCAATTGCTTCCCAATTGCTAATGAATAATGAATTGGGAAAAATATATTTTTAAGAAACGAAGAAAATATCTTGATTAAAATACACATATATACATATTTAATTAACAGAAATAAAAAATAAAGCAACACCTCAAGCAGCTGCTTGCCACAGAGGTCTGACAGGAACCTGTTAGTTTATAACGTCACAGTAGAAGGGGATTTTTTTATATTTAATACTTGTTTTTTGGATAAAATTGTTTTTTAACACAGAATGAGAAGCAGTATTTGCACTTGACCAATATTTTCTCAACAAATATTTTTAATACATCGCTTTTAAGATTCACAGTGGTTAGCGCGTTTGTCTATTGAAACAGATCTGGGTTCGAACCTCGTGTTCTGTTGTCTTTCTTGTGAGGTCTCGCCACACTCACAGATCTTCTCTAATGCATATTAAACGACAATCTCCTGTCAGACTTCTGTGGTAAGCAGCTGTTTTAGGGATGATTTATTTATTATTTTATTTATTCTATATTAAAAAGAAATGCCTTGGTGGAATAAAAGGATTATTTCCCCCCCTTAGAAGAGGAAAAAATCGAATCGTGTAGGTTTCTTTAGTTATTATTTTTGCACTATTAAAAATATCTATGCGACTAACTGAAATAGTTCAGGGAAATGAGATTTGAAACATTGATGAAAATTTTTTCTAATTTTTAAAATATATAATATTTTAGTAACGTATCATATCGCGCAGTGCTTTAGCTGTTTCAAGTGAAGCAGAGTGTTTTTTCATATTTATAGAAGCTTTGAAAAATATTATGGCTAATCAAAAGACAACATAGTATTAAAATTAAGTATTATTATTTTAATTATTTTTTTTAGATTTACCAACAGCTATTTTTAAATCCGAAAAACTAAAATGCGGTTGTCGGAAAAACAATTTATTAAATCCAGAAAGAATTTAGAATATTCTAAAATTAAGAATTATTGAACTAATTGCATTATTACACCCATCCCACGATTACAGAGTACAGAGATTCCAGAAATCACTGTGTAAATGGAAACCAACAACTTAAGGTAAAAAGTTGGATTGGTTCCGAAAACATCCTTGTTAGGAATAAAACGTACTTTAAAAGTTTTATTTATACATATTTATGCTACATTTCAGTTCAGCAGTAATAAGCATTAATGTAACATTATTTTGTACTTTATTTGCACTAATTGAGATAGATACATACATACATATATACATTAATTTCTCATATATTTCTTCATGGTCACAAAAATAATCGGCGTTAACGTAGACGTTCACTATCGATTTGAAGCAGAAATTTGAAAGAAGGATATTTATGAATTGAGGGTAAATTAGAAATTAAAGGTTTGTACCAACACTTTGTGCTTTATTTTTTGTAAAATTAGTATTTATATGATATTTGATGAAACAGTGTACTTAAATATCAACTGTATTTATCCTAGTTTACAAAGTTTAATTTGTTTCAAAAAATTAATTACAACACGGTTTTTACCACTCCGAAAAAATCTGTCTAGAGAGTCAGAGCTTGCTACAGATTCCAAACGGGCTTATTTCATTAAGTTGTTGCGAGACACCCTGTTACAGATGACGGACGATTTTATTAATACGGAAATTTATTGCTATTTATTTAATCTTGAAAACACATTTTATCAGTAAAAACCATTAAGTCGATTTTTACTTTGGGATGACAGTCTAATAATCTCCCTTGACAACATGGCACTGCTACCTCATAATATGTATTTCATATGCATACATTAAAAAAATCTCAGTACATACCGTGTAAAAGGAAGCTGGTTGCAATTTCTTGACCGTGTAAGGGGGTGGCTCAGTCGGTAGCGCGCCTGGCTCGTAATCTGTAGTTCCCAGGTTCGAGTCCCAGCTGAGTCAGCGTTGAGATTTATCTCCGCAAAATTCCCCACCCTGCCCACGGTCAGTAGGGGACAGCGATGGGCTTGGAAAGGCCGGCGTCCGTCGAATGGGACGTTAAGCCGTGGTCCCGTGTGCGGGAGAGCCATACCCTGTGCACGTTAAAGAACACGCTGGATGGCCTTGACGGTAGGCTACCATCTGTCTCCCAACAGCTTGTTCCAGTGGGTCCCCTCCCCCAACCTTCTCTGAGCCTTCGGGGTCCATGTGACCTGGCCATTTAGCCCATGGTGTGCAAAAAAGTGCCGCTCAGAGGCAAAACAACCCAACTCATACGACTGTGTATATAGATCACAAGTCAATGTCAGACTTTGATCTATGCTTCACAACACGGAATTGCACCTTTTTTCACTTCTGGCCATGTTTGCAAAGTGGGAGCAACAAGAGGGTTAATTTCAGCATGTTTATGTTTTCATTTGTAGTTCATTGGCTGTAGCAAAGGGTCACCGTAATTTCCCGAAACCTATCTACCGTGTAAGTCGAGAGTTGCGTGTAATAAGGAGATTTGTTCAATAATTCTTAATTTTAGAGATCCACCTTATAGCGTGTGGGTCCTCGTTTCACACTGAAAACAGCAGCAACACGTTGCAATATGACCAGGTGTTGGAAACTTTTGGATAGTATTGCCTCCCATGATTCTAGGACAGCCATCCGCAAAGCACCAAGAGTTGCTGGGTGGGTTGCGGGCTCGAATTATCGCTCCACTTCATGCCACAAATGTTCAATTTAGTTCAAATCCGGAGAGTGAGAGGGCCATTCGAAGATTGTGAACTCACTGGAATGCTTATTCAACAGTTCTTCGCCAAACGGAAGCGATGAGAAGGGGGAAAAGAAGAGATGAAAATCCCTCTTGTTGAAAGAAGGCATCCTGCTGTGGGAAATAGATAATGATGAATGGATATAGATGGTAGTTGAATATGTCAACATAGCCTTCTATGGTGATGGAGGTCTCAATAGGTACAAGAGGCCACAAGGTGGCTCATGTAAACATGCTCCAGAACATTACACTACCTCCACCAGCATGTAACGTCCTGACTTGACAGTGGGATCCATTGGACTCGTGTGGTCTATGCTACACATGCAAACTCTTGCCAGCGTGTTGCAGTTGGAACCTCAATTCATCAGATCACGATACTCGTTTCCAGTCTTCCACAGTCCATTGGCGATGTTCCTTCGCCCACTGCAGCTTCATAGCCCAGTCACACGAAATGTACTCGATATCGACGTCAGCTGCCATCGTAGGTCGAATGGTCTTTTCACAAACTTTAGTAGCTGACCCATTGTTTAATGTTGACGTATCATCTGCACTTTGGCCCTCCATTCTGACATATGATTTGGGAGAGGTAGTTTTGCCGGACATATCAACAGCTCCGGCTACTTTTTTCTTGTTATATTACGGTTTTCCCAGTGTCTACAAGTTTTGTCAGCTTTTATGTAGTCGTGGTACACACATGCGATGGTCACACACGGAAACCCCAGACTTTGAGCAATCGAGAATATAGAGAACCCCATATTCCTCACACTGACTATCAGCCAACGATTAAAGTCGCTCAGGTCGCCTGTTTGGACTAGCGATGTTTACCCATCATAACAGTCGCAGATGCGCTATATTTCAGGTAGTATATGGCTTAATTATAGTCTGCAAGGGGTTTCAGCTGGCTGCATTATTGTATCGGAGTAGAGAAGGTTTGTGAATGGGTCACAATATATTGTTCTTTCAGTGTATACGAATGTGATTGATTGATTGACTAAGCGATAGGTGATCACGTTAATTCTAACTAAACCAGGTGAAATTCAAACCTGAGAACTGCTGATTATGCTGTTCAGAAGATCCCCTTCCCAAACGTTTTCTGAGGTCTTGGGATCCGTGTGACCTGTCCATTTAGCTCATGCACCCCATCCGTCTGAAAGGACCCGGCTTAATGTCACTCATAGGTAAAATTACCAACACTAAATTCAAAAACAATGCGCTTGATTTTATTTATAATCGTAGTTTCATTCTTTGAAACAAATCGTTAAATCTATTTGGCATTTTTTTAATCAGTGATGGAAAAAGAGGCAGGGGAGAGGGCAGCACTTTGGACCAAAGGTAAGAAAATGACTGGCTCGGACCACAGATAACAGATCAGAAATCATAAACGGACGAATGGGACACAGGGCTTTTTGCAAGTCCTTATCTTCTCCATCTGAAGTGTGCCTATAGTATTCAAACTAAAATGTAAAGAGGTATAAACTGAAAACAATCAGAGACCTAAGGCTATTTTTTGATTTTCAAGATAAACTAGAGAAAAAGAGTATCACTAGAATTGATCTGATACCAGGATGGATCTAGGCCTCTTAAACTTTTGCTGGCAGAGGTGAACATACTGACGTTCAATATATATATAATTCTGATATCTGATGTTCAATAGCATTCTCAAAATGAAACTGAATTTTTTGGATCTCTAGTGCCGTCCCGAACAGAAGGGATACAAAGATCGCATTGGATAATGGAATTACGCAAGAAACAATGTGCGCCGACAATCTGTCACATGATCTTGTTTCGGAAAGTTTGAATTTTTTGTAATGAAACTGAATTTTTTGGATCTCTAGTGCCGTCCCGAACAGAAGGGATACAAAGATCGCATTAGATAATGGAATTACGCAAGAAACAATGTGCGCCGACAATCTGTCACATGATCTTGTTTCGGAAAGTTTGAATTTTTTGTATTTTAGTTCTTTCACAGTAGCTCCAAGTGGGAGATGTATGTAGGAGAATAGGGCGGATAACCATTTATTAAGTAAGCAACTTGTTTGCCAATGAGAGCGTTGAGTGCCCGGTAAAAAGGATATCAATTTATTGTGTACTGATTTTGCTTCGCATATACTTTTTCTTATATGACGCATCCAGTCAAGCTTTCTGTACAGTGTGACTCCAAGATAAAGTAGCAGTGTCCATCCAGATGATTTGACTCATTCATCTAATACAGAGCTATCAAACAAATAGGAATTTTAAGGTTCGAGTTGGCAATGACTATTCAAAAACCTATTCCTCTTTTTCAGGGGTACCATAAAGCTCTGTCCTAGGTCCACCCTCTTCGATATATATGTTGCTGATATTCCAAAAATTCCTACTGTTAAAACTGCCATGTAAGCTAATGACAGCGTTTCTGACTTCCTCTATTTCACATTATTTTGCTCTACGTAGAGTGCAAACTATACTGAAAGACTTTGAGGCGTGGTGTACGAACTGGAGGACAAAGATAAATGCCGATAAAAGTGATGCCATGATCTTTACACACAAAAGTTTACACCATGTTCCGAATTTGGAAATTTTTTGATAAACAAATCGTCTGGATGGACATTGCTACGTATCTCAGAGTAGGATCATCAGCAAGAGTCACATTGCACAGAAAGCTTGACTGGACGCATCATATAAGAAAAAGTATATGCGAAGCAAAAGCAGTACACAATAAATTGATATCCCTTTTTACCGGACACTCAAACACTCTCATTGGCAAACAAGTTGCTTACTTACAAAATGGTTATTCGCTCTATTCCTTAAACTTCCTATTTGTGAGATAGCTCTGTATTAGATGAATGAGTTCGGCAGGGAACTTGAATGTGATAAGCTTGCAGATGATTCCTTTGGTCCAAACCTATCGAAAGCCTTTGCGACATCCAGAAAAACGGAAATGGTGGATTCCTTCTTGTTCCTGGCCTCAGAAACCGTCTCAACGACTCGGAGCACCTGATGCACGGTTGAATGCTTTCTTCTGAAGCCGAACTGTTCAGGAGGAATGATAACTGAGTCTTCGAGGAATGCCACAAAAACTTTTCATATATTTTACCCATGCAGGACAGAAACTGACGAGCCTATAATTTTGAGGAAAAAGAGGGTCATTGACGCTTTTAGGAAGCATGGTAACGATTGCCAATTTCAAAATATCTGGAAAATAGTTCAGTCCAAGAGCCCTGTTAATTATGCACAGCAGAAGTGTAAGAAGCTTTTTGGGAAGGTTCCTTAAAGCTGTATTGCTGATTTCATCACATCTAGTGGCTTTTGCAGTTTTTAACCTGGAGATAATTCCACGTTCAGAATAGGAAGCAAACTTGAGACTCGAGTTGTGCTATTGAGTATTAAAATCTCGGACTGTTTTATTAGTGGAAGAGATGAAATCCTCGTCTTAGGGTTCATCATTTGGCATGAATTGTTTTTATAAACACGAAGCGAAAGCTTCTGTTTTGTTATCGTAGACTAATCCATTTTCTTCATGGAGAACAGGAATTTGTCTGTTTCTTCCTTTAAGCGCTGAGATCATTTTCCAGAGTGAACCGTGTCGTGGATAAAGCGAGCTAAGTTTGGCCGCTCAACAATCATTCCGAAATTCTTGAAATCTTCCTGAGTGCTCTATGATTTTGGTTGTAGATGTCGTTGTCAGGTGGATTCCATGTCCTCTGCCAGGTTTTCCTGGCCTATTTTTTCTTTAATTTGTTTCTTGATGTCAGATGGAAGTGTTTCAGGCTTGAGTTCCCTTTTATGCACAGTGATTGATTTTTGAGGTGCGTCTTGAATCGCTCGATTAAGGTTTATAATTTCAGCATCCAGATTGACGTGTTTGGTTTTTTTGAGTGTATCATGGACTATTTTATTAAGAATAATACGAAATTTGTCCCAGTTTACTTTCTTGCAAGTGAGAAGCTCCTTATTATCTGCAAGTCTAATTTGAGCAACACAGGATTGTGATCTAATGACAGTTTATTTAATAAAACTTGAAAATTGTAGCTAAGAAAGAAATGTTTATGAAGAACAATGTCCATCACATCTGGTCTGAAATGACTGACATTGGGGAAAGTAAGTCGGGGTTTGTGGTGCATCCACAATTATGCCATTTTTAGCGGAGTAGCTAAATAATAATCTATCTTTTGTTGTGCCAGCTAGAATGGTTTGAGTTTAAATCCCCAGCCACAAGAGTTGGGAAATTATTTGAAAGATGGAATCCCTATCTGCAGTACAGAGATGAGCTTTCGGAGGTTTGTACGCACATATTAGCAGAATATGTCCATATTGTGATCTTCAAGAAAGTAGCTTCCAGAGTGATAAGATTGCTAAGAGGAAATTCGCGATGCTTGAGATAGCTTCTGATAAGAATGGCCGTTCCTCCTCCTTTGTTATGAAATCAGTCGTTCCGATAGATTAGAAAATTTGGAACTTTTAGCCACTCACCAGGTTTCAAGCGTGTTTCGCCCAATAAACACACTTGAAACCTGGACAACAGCATATATAAAAACACTTGAAATAAGTGCGATACCAATGTTGCACTCAAACAGGAAATGCTTCAGTTCTTCGAGGTCTTCTTTTAACCCCGTTGGCATTCCAGTAAACAATCGAAAGTTGTCTTCCATTTGAATTATTGGCCATGTTTCGAATAGATATTATTGATATATTCAAGCACTTTGAATACAATGGCACATTTGTCTGAATTTCTCTTCGCAGATTTAAAATCAGAGATAACTGATTTAATGAATTTAAAAAGTTCTGTAAAACTAAAACCATCGAACAATTCAACAATTTCCTTTGCAGCATCTCAATATTTTAAGTTATGATTGGTTGCGGTGCTAGTGATAGAGGTATTTTTTGCCGTAGAACTTTTGGCAACATATTTTCCAATTTGTTTTCCTTTTTCCATTGCTTTAGGAAGAGAATATTGTTGAGCAGTGGAATGTATTTTATCTGGTATGAAAGTTGGAACAGAGATTGTTGGGTTAGAATTATCAGCACTTGTGGAAGGTTCTGTCTGATTTATCACAGCCTTAGCTAGGATTTTCCGGGCCGTACATTATTAATTTGCTTGAAAGATCGAGTTTGTTTCTTCTCACCTATGTCATTTTTGTATTGTCTTCCTCGGGACCAGGCTTAGGGAAGGCAGGGCATCATTTTTATTTCGCAGTACGCGGATCTCTACAGTTCACGCAGTTAGGGTTCCTATTGCACTGAGTCGTAAGATGATGACCAGCACATTTCACACATCTTGGCTCATTGAAGCAGCAGGATTGCGTGTGGAAGTAACACTGTGACGGACCACCTTTCTTTTTGTAGAATTCAACTGCAATTTTCAGATGATACAGGAAAGAAATATTAAAAATTTCCTTCCCTTCACCATTTCTATCCTTCCCAAATTTTAAATATAGGCCTAAAATTTTTGAACCAGTATTTTGTCGTATTAATTTTATTATTCTTTGACAAGGTACCCTGTCATTAATACTCGCGTGAAGTTATACAAGTAGTCCACAAATTAAGAGACAATCAGTGGTATGAAGTTATACCAGTAGTTTATAAATGTATGAGACAACCACTTATATGAAGTTATACCAGTAGTCCATAAATGTATGAAACAACCACTGGTATGAAACATACCAGTAGTTTATAAATGTATGATACAACCACTTATATGAAGTTATACCAGTAGTCCATAAATGTATGAGACGACCACTGGTATGAAGTTATAGATGTAGTCCATAAATGTTTGAAATAACCACTGGTATGAAGTATACCAGTAGTCCATAAATGTATGAGACAACCATTGGTAAGAAGTTATATCACTAGTCCATAAATGTTGGAGACAACCACTGGTATGAAGTTATACCAGCAGACCATAAATGTATGAGACAACCACTGGTATGCAGCTATACTTGTAGTCCATAAATGTATGAAACAACCACTGGTATGAAGTTATACTTGTAGTCCATAAATGTATTTAACAATCACTGGTATGAAGTTATATCACTAGTTCATAAATGTATTAAACAATCATTGGATGAAGTTATACCAGTAGTCCATAAATGTATGAGACAACCATTGGTAAGAATGTTTATCACTAGTCCATAAATGTTTGAAATAACCACTGGTATGAAGTATACCAGTAGTCCATAAATGTATGAGATAACCATTGGTAAGAAGTTATATCACTAGTCCATAAATGTTGGAGACAACCACTGGTATGAAGTTATACCAGCAGACCATAAATGTATGAGACAACCACTGGTATGCAGCTATACTTGTAGTCCATAAATGTATGAAACAACCACTGGTATGAAGTTATACTTGTAGTCCATAAATGTATTTAACAATCACTGGTATGAAGTTATATCACTAGTTCATAAATGTATTAAACAATCATTGGATGAAGTTATACCAGTAGTCCATAAATGTATGAGACAACCACTGGTATGAAATTATACCAGTAGTCCATAAATGTATGAGACAACCACTGGTATGAAGTTATACCAGTTGTCTATAAATATATGAAACAGCCACTGGTATGAAGTTATAGATGTAGTCCATAAATGTTTGAAATAACCACTGGTATGAAGTTATACCAGTAGTCCATAAATGTATGAGACAACCACTGATATGAAGTTATACCAGTAGTCCATAAATGTATGAGACAACCACTGGTATGAAGTTATACCAGTAGTCTATAAATATATGAAACAGCCACTGGTATGAAGTTATAGATGTAGTCCATAAATGTTTGAAATAACCACTGGTATGAAGTTATACCAGTAGTCCATAAATGTATGAGACAACCACTGATATGAAATTATACCAGTAGTCCATAAATGTATGAGACAACCACTGGTATGAAGTTATACCAGTAGTCTATAAATATATGAAACAGCCACTGGTATGAAGTTATAGATGTAGTCCATAAATGTTTGAAATAACCACTGGTATGAAGTTATACCAGTAGTCCATAAATGTATGAGACAACCACTGGTATGAAATTATACCAGTAGTCCATAAATGTATGAGACAACCACTGGTATGAAGTTATACCAGTAGTCTATAAATATATGAAACAGCCACTGGTATGAAGTTATAGATGTAGTCCATAAATGTTTGAAATAACCACTGGTATGAAGTTATACCAGTAGTCCATAAATGTATGAGACAACCATTGGTAAGAATGTTTATCACTAGTCCATAAATGTTTGAAATAACCACTGGTATGAAGTATACCAGTAGTCCATAAATGTATGAGACAACCATTGGTAAGAAGTTATATCACTAGTCCATAAATGTTGGAGACAACCACTGGTATGAAGTTATACCAGCAGTCCATAAATGTATTTAACAATCACTGGTATGAAGTTATATCACTAGTTCATAAATGTATGAAACAACCATTGTTATGAAGTTATACCAGTAGTCCTTAAATGTATGAGACAACCACTGATATGAAGTTATACCAGTAGTCCATAAATGTATGAGACCACCACTGGTATGAAGTTATACCAGTAGTCCATAAATATATGAGACAACCACTGATATGAAGTTATACCAGTAGTTCGTAAATGTATGAAACAACCATGGTATGAAGTCATACCAGTAGTCTATAAATGTATGAGACAACCACTGGTATGAAGCTGTACCAGTAGTCTATAAATGTATGAGACAACCACTGGTATGAAGTTATAGGTGTAGTCCATAAATGTTTGAAACAACCACTGGTATGATGTTTTACCAATAGTCCATAAATGTATGAGACAACCCCATGTATGCTTCTTACATATACTATATTCCCCAGAATGAAATCCATTAAATGCATTTCATTGTGACAACGTGACTTTAATATCGATAAGAAAAGTTGTCTGATTATTAAAAGTTGGCTGACTTCGAAGGAAAAGAGAGAAACCGTTTACCAGAGTCTGGAGCACCCACTTTGCAATATTGCAGGTGGCGCGAGTCGATATTTCCCCAGTACTGGAGCTAGTGAGTTGGAGAAGGAGCCCACACCGGCTTTGCGGAAGAGCGAAGGGCAGCAGTTTACGTGTGAAGGTTTTGACAGGCCCGTCAATAACGGCAAACCAACCCGATTTCAGTTGTTTTCACGGCCGAGCGGCTTGTCTTGAACCGTATTGTGGCTAAACGTCATCGATGGCGTAGAATCCACTTCAATTCGTTTAGCTCAACCGACACTGTGGTTTCGATGAGGCCTCATCCTCACTCTCTGCTCTCAATGATTCTTTTCGGATTTCCATCGCCTGCCAGCTTCTAATCTCGTCATTCAATTTATTTTGGCTGCAGGAATTGAGTTTGTACTAGACACAATGATGCCAAGTTAGCTCTGCTTCAATCAGACGTTTTCTTTCCAGTCGCGTAGAACGAACAGATTAGTAACAAACTCTTTCCGATCAAGCTTGTAATCACATCAGCTCAGGCTTGTTTCCGGGGGTTTCGCATCGAGGTAATTTATGCCAATCGGCTTAACAGATTATGTGACCAACTTGAACAAAGTTTCTATTCTTTCGTGGAGGATATAACCGATTTATTTGCTAGTTTTGTGTTTGAGTTGGGTTGTTTTACCACTGACCGCCACTTTTTTGCACTCCAAAGATTCAGAGAATCTTTGGAGTGGTTTAAGAGTAAAGGTTTAAATCCCCAAACTTCCCCAGAATTCCAAATTCTTCTCAGGAGATCTACGGAAGAGTTGTTAGGGGTTCAGCATGTTCTTTAACATTCTAAGGTATTGCTATCCTGCATGGGTCCGCGACTTAACGTCGCATCTAACGGACGGCGGTCTTTATAAGCCCATAGGTATCTCTTTTTTGTCCGAGGAGGGTGGGGTTTAGCATGATAAATCTCAACTCTAGCGCAAATGGGACTCGAATCTAGGAACTAGAAATTACGAGTCTGGCACATTACCGACTGAGTCAAACCTCTCACCTAAATCTTCTAGTATCATTTTAGGCATTGTTCATATTTTTTGATCATACTCCATTTAGGATAAAAAATGTTTATGTTTTCGCCACAGGTTTTATCTTCCGAATTTTGACTGAACACATGTCGTTCTATTGCTGTTCCGTTCAATTAACCATACGCAAGCTATTTAACTTTGTGGGTCAAAGTATATTGTATTTTCTCGTATGTACTTGTAAATATAGAATGATAATAAAATTATTTAGCCTAATTTCTTTTTTCTTCGGATATTTCTACATAGATTTATAGACACACTATTATTCATTTCAAAAATTTATATTTTACATTACTCAGAATCTTAATCGTATTAAGAATATTTTTCGTAGCTTTTTTTTAATTACGCTAACTTTAGCTATTTCATGCGTCTTTAAGGCCCTTCGAATTTTTGCCTTCTCTTTCATATTTGTATAGAATCTAGTCCTATTCATTTCAGCGCCAAAGCAAATCATACACCATTTAGAAAAATACTTTTATGTCGAATGAAATCATTAGCCCATTACACACAGTAGGCTATTTCTTTTATCAATATAAAATCAAGGAATAAAATCATTTAATATTAAAAAGAAATTCCTCTAACATCGTCTACAGCAATGTTTCCCAAAGTGGGCGATGTCGCTCCCTGGGGGACGCTTGAACGATCCAGGGGGTTGGTAGTAGCCTCGGGTGCAATTGGGGGGCGTTGGAAGCAAAAAGAAAGAAGGGAAGATAAGAAAAGTTTGAAAAACCGTTCGTACATGTTTCATCTGTTGTGTAAATAGAGTTACAGTCGCAGTGATTACTTTATTTTCCAAATAAACACATAAAATTATCCTTCGTTATCTTAATTTTCTGTGTGTAATGCGAATGTTACTATGGTTGGTTTTAATAAATAATTTCATAATTTCAAGCTTCAAAGTGTCTTATTTACAACAACGTTTTTACTATGTTGTAGGACGTAGGTAGAAATAAAGATACATAAAAGAGCGCAAATTTGTCACTGCATCTTTCTGTTTGTTCACTTAAAAAAAGGTAGATTTCAAGGGGGGCGCTGAGTAATTTTTTTTCTTTAAACGGTGGTAGGACAACAAAGTTTGGGAACCTCTGGTCTACAGTATCATGACTAACTCTATACAACATTATTTTTGCTTCTTTCATGAAATTTGGTGGATATACCCTTTTTGTTTTTCCATTTTTTCCCATAATAGTAATCTGTTATGAAAAAAATATCTTAGTTCTTTTTGTAGGTTATTTTGGTTTGGTCTATTTTAACCGCTGGGAGGCACCTTTTGTGCATGCAATGAGCTAAAATGGTCTAGTGACGAGAACTGTGAACTATGAGTTTGGTGGAGGGAGGTGAGACTCTGGACAGCTGTTAGAGGATAGGTCGAAGTCTCCCATTAGGCCATCCATCGTGTTCTTTAATGTGCACAGGGCATTAAGTTCCTTTTAAAGGGCTGTTGGGCGGAAGGAGCTTGTGGTTAATTCCTCATGACTGATCGCCTCAAGGAACCGCAGCGTGCGATAGGAAAGAGAGAATAAAACGGATGGACTCCTCCATGATGAAAATAGATTTTTTAATGTTTCCTCTCAACTTACGGATGTGGAAATCTTTAGAGAAATTTATACAAATTGTTAAGAAGTATTAGCAAAAACCTAATTTTAATTACAGTCGAAAACACTAACCACAAAATAGATAAGGTGAGAAATATTAGTTAGAGCGAAACTTAAGTTAGGACCATTCAGGCGACAGTACTTTTGTATGCTTAAATATTCTTTTAAAGCGAAATGGATAACAGGAAATATTTTACGGTCCGACGAATAAAATTCCATTCAAACTTCTTCGGATAACACGAAATTTATAGAGGATCGACAGACCTAATTTCAACCCCTGATGGATAAATTTTAAGCAGCCCACGTGGGAAGTCAAAATTCAGAACAAATCATACAGCATTTAGACTGCTAATAAATTTCTAAATTAATTTTTCGATCCAATTTATGTTGAGTAATATCAGGTTTATGAAAATTGAATGTTTTTTGCCTTACAGAAATGTAATAATTTTTTACCATTTTTTCAGAAATATATTATTTATTTTATTTATTAATTATGGAAACCATTTTTAAATGCATTTTAACTAATAAGTTTCCCTTTTATTCGCTTTTTTGGGCATCCTTAGTTGCATTATGGTACGATGCAAGCATGACTGCCGCGCATGAGACCTTGTTATCTGTGGCCAATTGGCACCGGGAAAAACGCCACTTAAAACACATCCCCTCTAAGCTGGGGGAAATTCTGTCCATTAAATAATGTAAATAGGAGTTAATAAGGACCAGATCACTTGATTAAACATTTGATTGCACATTTTTTAGAAATTACCTTGACTTATCACTTACTATAAGTTTTCGATATATTTATTTTAAAAATAAGACGTTAATTTTACGTTTTATATATGTTTGTATGCACATGATTTTGTGTATGTGGGTGTCCACATTAATTGTTTTAACATGTCAGTGATTTTTATTACCTTCAAAAAATAGAGGTGTTGCGCCTGATTGGACTTATTGAGGGATGACGTTAGGCGAGAATTAGAACAGTGACTGGAGTAGCAGGCCCATTAGGGGGAGGGATCATCATTTCTGATCCCCTCCTCGGCATGTCAGGTGAAAACTCCTATCTTCCTTCGGTTCAGACTCCTCACCGATAGCTTTATATTTTGCAAAGAAAGAATCTAAAGTTGTTTGGGTTCCAGCTTGCATTTTTATTTGTAGAATTGCTTAGTAGCGTGACAAAACGTCTCGTAACTCTTGTTCAACTTTGGCAGAACGTTCACAGAGAGGATCTTGGTTCCTAAAATAATACACAGTTTCATCATTTTGCCGAAATCTTCTCTTAAATCTTTAAATGAATGTCTTGTGAAATGATTTTTTCACTATCATTTGTGGTCGACGGATGTGATCCTCGAAAATGGGGGAATTTTTACCTAGATTACTTCAATAATCTGTCACCGTAGATAAGGGGGAAACGATTAATGGGGATTCCTGTATTCGCAACTGCACTAATTAATTAAAGGCTCGTCTCAAATATTTCCATTTTTAAACATTGATTTTTTTATCCAGTTCTTGGAAAAGTACCTACCGGCACCTATGTCTGCCGATTATGGCGGTATGTCATGTGCATGGTGTGTCTCTGTGGGTGTGTGTCGTTTGTTGGAGAAGGTATGTGGGGGTCATATGATGGGGGAAGGTATGTGTGGTGTGTCATGTGATGGGCAAGATATATTATGGGGGAGATATGTGTAGGGAAGCGTCATTTGACGGGGAGGTATTTATGTGAAGGTGTCATGTGATGGAGGAGCTATGTGTGTGGGTGTCATGTCAGAGAGGGGAGGCAGGTTTATGGGGTGGTGTCATGCAATAAGAGAGGTACGTGTGTATGTACGTGGTTGTCATGTGATGAGGGTGTGTGTATGAGGTGTGTTGTGTGTCATGTGACGGGGGAGGTATGTGGGGGTGGTATCATGAGATGGGAGAGGCAGGTGAGGGGGATGGTGTCATGTGATGGGGAGGTATGTGGGAGGGTCATGTGTTGGGCGAGTATGCATGTCATGGTATGTCATGGAATGGTGGAGGTATGTGGGGTAGTGCCACGTGATGGGGGAGGCAGTGCGGGGAGAATAAGATTTGAGTAGTTTTATATTTCACAAAAGAGGAAAGGTTAAAATGATATTCTATGTAGAATTTTATAGTTTTTTTAATATTAGTGTCTGCCATAAAATACGGGTAAAGTAAAATTATACAATGACAACTGTTTTGTATTTCAAAGCAGATAGACATGCTTAAAATTTCTTCTAAGAAGGCCGCATTTTCGGATGGGGGCGGACCCTATGTACTTCCCTGTGTGGGGTGTCATCTGACGGGTTAGATTCGGGTATTATGTCATGTTGGTTGTGTTAATGTAACGGGGGAATGTAACCTTCGTGTCACGTGACACGAAGGTTGCCAGATCACTAATTTCTAAAAAAAAATCGTTGCGAGATATTTTTTTCTGAATTCTGTAATCAATCATAGCGTTCGGATACTTTTTTTAGCGACTGTATGTGCGTGAGCATGTCATTTGATGGGTGGAGATATGTGTGCGAGGTGATTATGTGATGGAGTTGTGCCACTAAATTTCCTATAAATCTGAAAAATGTGAATTATAATATTTCATTAGCACCAATCCAAATAATAAAAAAGAGTTTTCCAATTAGCTCTTAAAACAGTTGCCATCCATCCTGGGCGTAAGGAGTCAACCGATTGTTGCCAATGGAATCCTCATGACCTAGTAGTTACTACTACTATTACTAATACTCTACTAGTAAAACAGCACATAGTAGTAGAAACTTTCAGAATTTCAAAGGATGTAGTTATGCAACAAATTTGAAATTTTGGTGACGTAATGTGAAGGTCATGACGTTTCCATTGTCATCAATGATTTGACCTTAGACCCGGAAGTGGTGTAAATCTTTCTTTTTTGTTTTAAGCGATAATAGTTTGTTTTTAGAGGTAAAATACAAATATTTTTGTGTTGGATAGGTATTGATGAAATATCTCGATTTGCAATTTCCGAATGTCCCGAAAGCTATAACTGCGCCCTTGAAGGTGGAAAATTCAAAACTTTTAACGAATATTGCAAAAGATGCATTTATACTACAAATCTGAAATTTTTGTGGTGGAATGTGACGGTCGTGAAGTTTACATTGGCGACAATAAATTGGCCCATTACGACAAGGGTGGATGGGAAACGCAACTGTTTTGTTTTAAAAGATAATTGGAAAACTCTTTTTTATTAGTGGGATTGGTACTAATGAGATATTGTAATTCACAATTTTCAGATCCTTAGTTTTAATTTATATCGTTAGCGAGCATTAAATATGGAAAAGGCAAAACTTTTAAAGGATGTGGCAAGTGATTTATTTGTTGTAGAAATTTGAAATTTCGGTGGTAGAGTGTGAAAATATATTCCACTAAGAGCAACAATCTGCCCATTTTTCTCAGAGGGGAATGAGAAAAGCAACATTTTAAATTGAAGGAATAAAAGACAAAAATAATTTTCTGTTGTATAATTACTAATAAAATGCTACAATTTGCATTCCCCCATCATCCGTTAGGTCGAATTAAAGCTTTTAAGGAGTGAAAAAAGTAGGTAAACGAAAAACTTCATTCTCTTTGTTAACGAGATATGCTCCAGAAGCGATATGCGTTCTGCTAGTTGAAAGTTATTAGACTTATTTTAAATTCAAAATTCCACCGACGAAACTTAATTGCAGAAGGAATAATGCTTCCTTTGTGAGTGATAATAATCGAGCCCAAGAGCCTCATTATGCGTCTAATCCAGTGTCTCGCAAACTTTTTTACTCTGCGGCACACTGAATCTATTTTTTTTTCCGCGGCACACTGAATCTATTTTTTTTCCGCGGCACACTGAATCTATTTTTTTTCCGCGGCACACCTAAAGAAGAATAAAAGCAAACTCTATATAATCGTCATTATATTTGCGCTTTGTTGAAGTCATCAGCCTGGTTTTACTTGAAGATTTGCTCTCGTTCTTTAATTCATAACTCGGTGTTTGTTTTAAATATTTGTCCATTCTATGGCTTGAAATAATCAAAAATTAATACCAAAATTTGAAAAAAAAACTTGATAAATACTTACAAGATCCCAGTTGATAAAATCTGAAAGATTTTTTATTAAAGCACGTCGATAACACAAGTCAAGTCAAAATGAAATCTTTCGAATATCTCGTGTCAATTCGAAAATCTCTCGCGGCACACAGTTTGCGAGACACTGGTCTAATCAATCAAATAATCAATGGCAATTTCAGTAAGATTCGGTTTCAGGTCAAAGGAATATTTTTACCAGTAGACATGTATCGAAACATATGTTTGACACCGATGCAGATCAAACACTAAAGAAACTATTATGAACGCAATGAAATAGACGGTGAAGGTTTTTTTAATTTGAAGCAGAAGTGTCTAGGAATAAATGAAGAAAAGATCAAAGAAGTTCAAAGAAGAATGTGGTCTGCGAATTGGTTTTAGTTTCAACGACGTTTTGGATAAAATTGCAAGAGTGACATAGAAATGATTGAATGTTGCAAGTTAACAACTTGCAACATTCAATCATTTCTATGTCACTCTTGCAATTTTGTGAAGCATCACATCTCAAAATTACCTTTAACCGAAGGAAGAAATGTTTAAGGATTTTAAAGCTATTAGATATAAAATGTTTTCAAAAATATATTTTCTGCAGTCATAATTTTTTCTGCCCAAACCTTGGATCTGATGAAAAGATTACACCAAGACATTATCGCTTTCGAAAAAACGATGTTAAGAGATACTGATCTCAAGTATGCTGATAGACTAGTACGGGACACTGTAAAGGGAAGTCCCAAACGAATGAGTAGAGACGTAAAAGGCATCAGAAAAAAAAAAGCGGAATTTAAAATGGTTTTATTGATTTTTTTTGCTGATTGAACAATTGAAATTTGCTGATGATACAAGTTTGATATTTGAAGCTGAAAACCCCGATTAATTAACTCAGATTCTAGAATGATTTAGAGTTGAATGTAAAGAAGAACCAAATATATATCATTTTCCTTAATGAACCTTAATGAATTTTAATTTACCAAATTTCGTAATACAGTTTCACAAAATTGATTGTGATAATAACAATTGTAATTGTGAAATTATCAATAAAACTGAAAGTTATAATTACTTGGATATAACGATTGATTCTAATTTGAAATGGAAAACGCATATTTTCAATACATGTAAAAAATTAAATCAAATTTTATATAAATTTTATGTTTTAAAAAATTTTGTAGAGATCTACTTCCTTCGTTGTCTTTAGTTTGCATGGGTACAATCGACTTTATTATGTGGAATTTATTGTTGGAGAGGAGATTATAATTCTAATTTACAACCTTTATGTTTTGCACAGACTCGATTGATTCGAAATTTATCGCAGAATAATTATTCTAATGTAAATTTATTATTTCACATTGATAAATTATTACCTTTAAGAAAATTATATATATATATATCATTCATTAATTTTCTTACACAAAAATCCAAGTTTAATACAATTAAAAAAATTGAATTTTAATTAGAGAAGTTTTGGTTTGAAATATCATATTGAAAAATCCAACAAAGAAATCTTAAACAAAAATTTCTTTTTCATAGTACCAAAGTTTTTCAACACAATAAGTATTAATATCAGAAATGAGAAATGTTTAAGAACATTCAAAAAACTGTTAAACAAATAAATGTTAACAATTGACCAAATTGATAGTATTTATGATGTACAAAAATATAAATATTAAATTTAAATGCTATGAAGATTGAACTTAACTCAATAAGCTACTGCAAGCATTTCATTTTTATTTTATTTTTATTTTATTTTTACATTTTTACTTTATTTTAATTTTAATTTTTTTCTTGATTTTACCTTATCATTTTTATCTGTTATCATTTTTTAAAATTCTACTTATAATAGATATTATATTATAACCTGGATAAGCTACCTTGGTTATGCATATTAAAGAACATACGTTATTTTTTTTCTTCGTGTGTTTATGTATTATATACCATGTGCTCTATTTACATTATGTATGCATTGCTAGTTAAATATTATAATTTGTCATTCTTAATAAATATAATCACTCAAGATTTCAAATCATTTATTGTTGATGCATTATTTTATATGTTAAATAAAATTAAATTAAAAAATAAATTAAAATTAATTACATTTTTTGCAATAATTGATAATCCTTTTAGACAGTTTGCGTGTGTCTGTCTGTTTGATCAAGAATTCCTCCAAAAACAAAGAGCTTCACCCAAAATGCTCAAACTTACAAGATTCAGTAAATAACTTCTATTTAACATAACCTAATAATATTACGCAAGGTTTTGGATCCAGTCATTCAGCTAATAAAGGGTAGGATTTCGTAATCTATTGCCGATTATAATAAACTGTATCTCAAATGAAAGTCAAGATTATGTCATCTGAGTCCATCCTTTCTCCAATCTCAATCAAAAATAACGATATCTTTGATTATGTCTACAGTTTCTTATTTGCATAGAATATCTGCTAAGTCTTTGAGCTTGTGTCTATGAATTTATCTATACATCCGTATAACTAATTAATTGAAGATTAAGCATATATAATGAAAAAAAAAAAAAACACACACACACATGCAACAACAGGTTGTAAAACAAAAATTAACTAGAAGAACATAGGCCACCTCTGGTGAATATTGAATTTCGTTTTCAATCATAATGAAGCTTTTCATTCCCATAGTACTTTTGCACTCTAAAAGTTTTAATTGAAACTAATGGATGATGGAAAAAATGCAGGCAGCAATATTTTATTATTATTTAAAAACATAGAAAGCATTTCTATTTCATTCATTAAAATGGAAAAGTTGTTTTTCTCAAGCTCTCTTGAGAAACTGCGGAAGATTGTTGTTGTCAGTGGAATAACTTTTGACACTCTACCACGGAAATTTCTACCATAAACTTGCAATACTGATTAAAAGTTTCTTATATTCCGCATTTAGAGCCCCCTAACAATGTTAATTAAAACTTCCTAAAGATTTGAAAAATGTGAATCATAATAACTTTTCCATACTGCAATATTTCGTTACTATGTGTCCAACCAAAAAATGTATTTTCCCAATTATCTTTTAAAAGCCAATAATTTCGTTATCACCCCCCCCCCCTCCTAAGGGTGTAAGGAAGAAATTTATTGTTTTAAATGTAAACCTCATTCCTTCACATTCCATCATCAAAATTCCAAATTTCTACCATAAATATATCACTTGCGATATTCATTTAACCGTTAGGAGATTAAAAAATTTTTTCCCATATAGGGCGCAGTTAAAACTTTTAGGCGATTTGGAATGTTTTAATCGTAATATTTCTTCACCTATCTAACCCAAAAATTAGTTGTTAATGTATTTCTAAAAACCATCAATTTTCGCTTAAAACAAACAAACGTAAAAGAGTTGCGTTTTCGAACCCATCCTGGGGATAAGTGGGCAATTCATTGCTACCAATGCAAACCTCATGATGTTCACATTCCACGACCATAATTAAAAGCTTCTAACATGTATACATCGTTTGGAATATTGTACAATTTTGAAAATTTTCCACCGTTAGGCCAGAGCATTTTAAACTTTTTGGGAGATTCGGTAAGTACGAATCGTATTAGTTCATCAGTACTTATCCAATCGAAAAAGAATTTTTAATTTATCGATAAAAATGGAAAAGTTTAATATCTACAGACGGACGGAGAGACGACAAAATGGAAACAATTCAAACTTTTTTGTTTTGCTTTTTTGCGCACAATGGATTAAATGGGTAGGTCACAAGGACGCCAAAGACTCAGAGAAGACTCGGGAAGGGGATTCAATGAACCGATGTTAGGGGACAAATGGAAGCATTCCGTGCAGGCCACCCAGTGTGTTCTTTAACGTGAATAGTGTATGGCTCCTAACATCCTGTCCTGGCACACTGTGTCGCGACTAATTATCCTACACGACAAACGATAGAATCCAACGATAGAACTCACCTACGACTCTGACGACAGAACTTTGTCCTACACGAAAAACGACAGAAATCCGAAGCTGGTTGGAATATTTCGAGGGTTGGGTTGGGTTGTTTTACCTCTGAGCGGCACTTTTTTGCACACCATGGGCTAAATGGCCAGGTCACATGGACCCTGAAGGCTCAGACAAGGTTGGGGAGGGGACCCACTGGAACAGCTGTTGGGAGACAGATGGTAGTCTCCCGTCAAGGCTATCCAGCGTGTTCTTTAACGTGCACAGGGTATGGCTCTCCCGCACACGGAGCCACGGCTTAACGTCCCATCCGACGGACGGCAGCCTTTCCAAGCCCATCGGTGTCCCCTACTGACCGTGGGCAGAGCGGGGAATTTTTGCGGAGATAAATCTCAACGCTGACCCAGCTGGGACTCGAACCTGGGAACTACAGATTACGAGCCTGGCGCGCTACCGACTGAGCCTCCCCCGCCCCAGGAATATTTCGAGGGTGGAGCTCTTTGGTATAGGAGGAATGCTTAACTACCCGACAGACGGCGGCGGACTTTCGAACCCCTTCGGTGTCCCCTTTGTCACCAAGAGCAGGGTGAGAGTTAGCTGAGATAAATCTCAACATTGACACAGTTGGGACTCGAATCTGGGAACTTCAGATTACCAACCTGGCGCATTATCGACTAAGCCAACCGCCTTTCCCGCAGGGAGTGTTAAATACACCCATCACTCGAATTTCACTGTTTCAGTTTCACACAATCAAGAAAATGTAGCCAGTTATTTTACCTTACGGTATACTCGATTTTACCCAGTATGGATTTAGATACTTTTTATGTACATGTCCGGCAAGTATTGCTGGAATTTAGGGAAGCACTGCATCTAAATAGTCAAAAGAAAGAAAGAAAAACACTGAAAGTTGCATCTGTACATTCCTCTCGCCCAAACAGGTTAACCGGCGGCCACCACAAATTTTCAGCATGACTGCGCACGGCAACATTTCACAAGAAATCTTACGGAAGTTAGTGAAGGGGTTTATCTGACAGATGTGTTGGCAGGGTGGTCCAATTCTATCGCCACTAAGAAGCTCTGATTTGACACCCCTTGCTGTTTCTTTCTCTTGTGAGGCTTTGTAAAGAATTTTTTTAAATGGACAAAACAAGGGACTCGAATCATTTTGACAGCCAGAATAAGAGCTACTGCAGCATGTAAGGAAAGAGGTGGAATACCGATTGCTCATGTGCAGGGTCACGAACGGTGCACATGTGGACATTCAGTAATTATGTTAAAAACCACTTGTACCCAAAAAAGTAAAAGGCGCAACTTAATTAGCTTCCTATTTGCATTTAGCTTCCTATTTGCAAATAGGAAGATAAGGTCAAAGTTTTATAACTTCTAAAATAAATTTTCTTTGAGTAATATGATACCAGATAAAGTTCTCAATCAAATAAATCAATATCTCGATTTTCAACAATATTCATGCAATATTTAATGTTATGAAAGTTGGAATATTTAACAATAACAATGCCAGCCACAAAAATTGGCTTCAGAAGTTAATTAAAACTCAGTAATAATTATTGTATCAAAGTTTTTAATAAAATAAATACGTTTTAGAAGTTTGTGTAAAGAATTCTTCCACTATTCATCAGTTTTGTATAAGTCTCTTAAGACTGGAATTGCTGTTGCTAAATATTCAAACTCCCATAACTGATTAAATACTGAAAGACTATTGTTGAAAATCGAGATATTGATTTATTTGATTGAGATCTTTATCTGCTATCTCATTAAACAAACTTATTTTAGAAGTTATAGAGCTTCGACATTAAACACTCATTGACAAAAATATAGGGTTGTTCCTTAATTAAATGGAAACTTGTATATTTTAGGTGCGCTTTCAAATAAAATTTTACTTTCTTGAATATTCATATTATTTTCCAGCATCCTCGAATACCTTGTATAAATACATAATGCATATAAAGTAATACTGTAGTATCATAACTCAAGGAAGGATATTAGACTGTCTTCACAAAATATAATCGACTAAATGATTCTAGGTATTATTAATGCTTTATGTTTAAGACTAAATAGATTACAGTAATTTCCTAGAGTAAAAAATATATACTTTTTACTCTATAATAATATAAGTCGTATAACAAGTTAAATTTCTACCCTTTTGCTAAAATTTCATTTTTGCCATTGCCATCTGTCATCTATCGTGACATCTTAATAAAATAAACCTTTTTTGGATCAGCAGCGAGATCTAACTTTTCTGGACTAAATTATTTCAGGTTAATAAAAACAATGTTTTTTTCCTTTTTTAATAAACAAGTTTTACTCTGTAGACTACTAATATAGTTGATTCGTACATTGTTTCATGAAAATATAAAATACATTGTTTCATAAAATATATATATATATAATACATTGTTTCATAAAATATATATATATATAATACATTGTTTCATAAAAATATCACATAAAGCTTTGTTTTTCAAAATACTTTTTTAAGTTTATTTTGCAAAATACGTTTTTAGATATTGGTACAAATCTTTGTTTTTCAAAATACATTTTTAAGTTTATTTTGTAAAATGTATTTTTAGATATTGGTACAAATCATTAATTTATAATTTATATTCAGTTCATGAAATAATTTCTTTCAAATTTCATCTTCAAATATTTTAGTATATGTCTACATTAACGATAAGTATTTTTCGTGGCCAGGAAAAAAAGCAAGGAATGGGGAATTAATGCTTATCGGAATTCGTACATATAAAATACTAAATAATATTGCATTAATGTTCGATTAATGCTAGAAGATCACCATGAATTCTCGACCATTCGGTTTTGTTTATTTTCACCTAGCATTATCGAAAAAATATAATTTTTCCTGGAACTTTCATTTGTTTTCATTTGACAATCGAAAATGTTTAAAGTGTAAATACAGACTTAATTGAGTCTCTGTAATCACCACCTAATACTTGATAAAATTCTGTCAGAACATTTACAGCAGAATGCAAATATCATTAGAGAATTGCACAAGAAAATATTGAAAATTCACGGATTGGTCGAAAAGTAATGGCTGTATATGTGGTACTTACTGCACACTTTATTTGTGATGTTTCAATTTCCAATTGATTTGTAAGTTTTTATTTCCAAGAGAAATTAACATTCTCTTCCCTCAATGTAATCACCTGCTAGGTTACCAACTTATTCCAAATCTGTGGTAGCCGGCGAATAGCAGAATAGTAAGCAGTCTGCCGGTTTCTCGCTTTGGAAAGTTGTTCGCTTAGTGTGTGTGATTTCTTCGCAGGCTGTGGCTAATCTGGAAAGTGAGTAGCGATATGTGATACGTTACTGTGCTTGGTGCGACTGTGATTTGTGTATTCTTCTGCTGTCACTTGCGATGTTGGGTATCGCAACGTGTTTCTACTTGCCCGCACTGCTCAGTACCCTTGAAGAATCTCTGTTTTGTCACAATCATGTCTTAACTCGTACGAATAGCTGCTAATTGTTGGCAATGGATCCTCGAATTAAATGATCCACCTACATAATTAGCAAACGAAACCGGCATTATTCGACACAGTGACTTAAAAATTTTCAAAAAGAAAAAAAAATAATTAAAAGGAACAACATTAAGGAACAACTGATAAGGTCCAAGTTTAGAACCTTATGGGATGCTAACATTTATCATTCTTTCGGTGCTCTATGCATTCCTAATATTTTACCTTTTTGAGTTGGTGGATCACTGCGTTGTGCAGTTATTAGATGCTTTTTTTTTTAAACGAGCTAATGTTTTCGTTTTTTTTTTGTCTACTCATCTATCTGTAGACATCAAACCGTTTGCTTTCGGAAATAAATTACCAATTTTTTTTCTATTCGAGAGTACGACGTATATACAACGATTCGCACTTTCTGAATATCCCAAAAGGTTTAATTCTGCTATCTAATGGTGGATAAAAGTTGAATATTTCAAAATATTTATTGAATATTGCAAACGATGTTTCAATGCTAGAAATTTTAAAATTGGGTAGTGGAGTGGGATGATTAAAAAGTTTGCTCTGGCAGCAATCATTTGCCCCCTTACCCCCCTGGAGGCGGAATAACTAAATTTTTTGTTTTAAAAGAAAATTGCTAAATTCCTTTTCAGTTAAATAGGTTTTAATGAAATATTATGATTCACACGCTCAATAGTATTAATTTCTATCGTTTAGAGGGCACTAATTGGAAAAATTAAATCTTTTAAATGGTTATTACACACGATTTATTTATGCTAGGAATTTCAGGTGTAATTTTTTTGGTGGTGATCAAAGGACTACATCGACAGTAATAATCTGCTCCTTTATCACAAGGTAGATGAGTTTTAAAATCAACCTTTTCATTTTAGGGAGTAAAAGTAAACTTATTTTTTAATCACATAAATACTAATAAATATTACTATTTCATTTTCTCAATCATCCATTAGTTCGAATTACCAATGTTGATGGTGCAAAAGTGGGAAAATGAAATCCCACATTCCCTTTGAAAGCGAAACGAAATATTCGACAGAGGCGATGTAAGTTCTAGTTGATTCATCACATGATCTCACATAACACTAATAGAAAGCTCCTTTATGTCTGGACTCAAACCTAATACATGGTTTATCTTCAAGAATATTGTTAAACATTACATAATCCACAGATTAGAGCTGGAATTCACCTGCGAAGTACAAATTGTTATCAGCACTTTGGAAAGATCAAGTACTGAAACGCGTTCCCTACTTCGAGGCAGAAATTGCCTCTGGGGATTTGAAAAGATTAAGTACTGTAATGAGTTCCGCTTCAAAGGAGAAATAGCTTCCAGTGATTCGTAAAGATCAAATATTGTAATATGTTTCGCTCCATGATGAAGAAATACTGAGTTCCAGAACCACAGAGTTCTATATATACTAGAGACAGCTTTGGTAATAGTGATGTAAAACACACTGCTAATGGGAAAGCCTGAAGAAGGACATCCCAATATCCGTGAAGTTGAATGAATGAATGGTAATAGTGCTACGGACCATAATGGAGCAGAGCTATGAGGGCAGAAATGAAGCCTCTAATGTATTTTTATCATAGTGAAACCGAGTTTTGCCGTTATTATATGCCATGGTACATGCGTGTTATACCGTAGGATGCAAAAACCGTTAACTACATACGTACATATGCATACAAAACCCTCTTGCAACCATGGGCTACGGATATTCAATCAGACGTTTCAAATTTGTTCTCCAAACACGTTGCCCTGAACTACAGCTGCGACATTTGGCCACTGTAGGCCAATTCTAGCAAGATTCTGTTTAACGTTCTTTTCCCATCGTACCCTAGTTATCCATATGGACAACATGGCGAAACTAAAGCTCTCTCTCTTTGCACAATATGCTGCTCAAAGGAAATTACTGGCTACTTCGCCTAACCTCATCATTATTCACAATTTCGTACCTTTTAATGCCCAAGATATACAGCTTAAGCATCTAGAATAAAAGGTTCAAGTTTAATGTTATCGGGTCCACGTTTAACTACAATTTGGTTGGTTAGTTGGTTATTTTACTTATGGGAACATTCCATACAATGGGCTAAATGGCCAACTCATATGGACTTCAAGGTCTCAGAGAAGGTTGGGGGGACTGGACCTATCGGATATTTTTTTGAGCGACTGTACAAGCTAAATATTCTAAATTGTAAACAGGGCTACTTATTCAAACATTTGCAGAAATATTACATGGAAATGATTCTCATTGCTTCTGCATCTGGCATCAATAACATTTATGAAACGTAACAAGTGAAGATCTCAAATCGTCGAAATTCTTAACAATGTAAGCGAAAACAATTAAAGTGTTAAAAGGATTATGCTTTCTTGGAAACGTTCAATCGAATTTCGTCTCTGCTTGGCTTAAGTGAGTATTCGTATCGTTATTGGGATTTTTAGAGTGTACGAGAAAAACTTGGTTTCATAATACCTTGTTGTATATATTGATATATTATACTGTTATAGATTGCTATAGGGCATATATATTTGCAGAGGATGCAAAATCCTGCAAATTGTTTGCGTGAAGCGTTTACTGTACGCGACCACGCTGCTGCATTTGTAAGGAGACGGAGAGACAGTCTCCGTAGAGCATGGCGTTCCGTCAAAAGGACATGCTCATGCTGTGGATATTTTGGAGTGAAAGGGAGAAAGGATAGGTGCACCATCTACGTCCCTTCTACCTCTCGGATGAGAGAAGATCAACTGCAAGTGGATCCACATGATCAAGAGCAGCTGATGGATGAAATTATTCCCACTGCCCAAGATGTGAATCTACGAGAGTCAAAATCCCCAACTTCTGAAGACTCTCCTCAAGATGGAATGTACGTAATGCATGAAAGTGAATCCAAAGATTCTTTTATGTCAATGGATGATTCTGTAAATACTGTATTTGAAAGTGCGCCTGACAACTTGTCAGAGGATATTTCCTTATATGTCAATACTGTTGATGATTCTTCTATAAGCTCAACTGAAGAATCTTATGTTTTCGAAGATGCTTCTCAGTTCACCATCGAAAGACGTCCCTCAGATTTTTACGTGGGAGATGATGATTCTTTAGCCATGACTGATGAATCTTATACCTTTGAAGATATCTCCAGGCTTACAGTCATTGGCAAATGCTCAGTCACAGAAAGTAAGAAGAAACGCTACTTCAAAAAGAAATTACTTCCATTGTTGATTCTTTACACATTAGCATCGATATTCCTTCTGTACGATTTAAAACGACTTCTGGTTTACTTACTGAATAGTTACAAAATTGAACACTAGGCGCCACTACAAAAAGGTTCTACACGTACATGTCTCTGTTAGATCATAAATGTACAGATAAAAAAGAAATACAAAGAGTTGCAAAAATATGTCTGAATGTTCAAACAGAAAAAAGAATAGGAAGGAATAAATAGATTAAAAATTTTAAATTAAAAAACGAAAAGTCTGAAATAAAAAAAAAGAGAAAAAAAAAGAAAAAAAAATGTCTCCTGATAAATCCACCCTCAGACGTCCCCGATCGTGGGAGACGGGCAACATCCATTATCTGTTGATTTCCCAAGAGTTCATTTTATCTTTAGGAAACCCATCAGATAATGGATGGCTAACATGAGGCTCTGGTACAAAACATACATACACACATACACACACAGAAAATATAAATAAGTGTAACTTAAAAAAAAATGATTTCCATTTCAAGCCGCTGCTTGCCGTAGAGGTCCGAAAGGATATACGCCAAAGAGATCTGTGAGGAATGCCAGACCACAGTAGACAGGAAATACCAGAAAGTAATAATATGTGGTCAATTTAGGGCTCTAACTCGTATACCTATATTCAGAGGCAAGTGCGCTAACCTGTCAGTCCCTGTTAAAAACGCATGCATAAATGATTCAAATTCACTGAATAAAAAAAAAGATAATGTTATTCGACTTTCACATACATACAAACAAAATCCTCAAGCACATTTAGATTATGCAGTCCTTACGGAGAATTTGGAATTCAATCCTCCAAACACGTCTGTCTCGTGCTACGGGTTGTTGTATATAGTCACAGTAGATCAATTCTAAGGAGGTCTTGCTTGACATTGTCCACCCATTGCACTAGGTCTCCAATTTTTTGAAGCCTTTAGGGGCTCTGTTCATAACACTATTACCTAGTCTACAATTATCAATATGAGCAACGTGGCGGAACCAGTTCAGCCTCTCAACTCTCAATATGCCGCTCAAAAGACGTTGCCGGTTCCGTTGCTTAACCTCATCATTATTTACAATTTCGTACCAACTAATGCCCAAGATATTGCGTTAGCATTTGGAATCAAACGCATCAAGTTTCCTGTTACCTTGTTTACAAAGGGGGAACTTTTCACACCATAACTAACCCTGAAAAAACCAAACTATTATACAGCCTAATTTTACAGCCACTTCAGGTGTATAAGCCAATTTTTCCACACTCTCCATAGATTCTTAAAAGTTCCCGCAGAAATCCCTATTCGTCTGTTAATGTTAATTAACGAATAAAGCAGAATAAGCAGATCAATCAGGTAACGGAGGAACATATCTTGAGGATGATCTTTGCCCCAGGAAAGTATCATTCGATCACTAAGTAGAAAGCTTCATAGAAGCAGACATAATCAGAAAGCATCGATGCGGCTTTTTTCTGAAATTATTGATTAATACATGCCACCTAAGAGAACATTAAATATAACTCTCATTTGTTACTGGAATAAGAACTGTGACAAGCAATAATAATAATAAAAAATAAATACCCCCTCAAGCAGCTGCTTGCCACAGAGGTCTGACAGGAGCCTGTCAGTTTATATGCCATAGTAGAAGATCTGAGAGGATGGCAGGACCTCAGCAGGAAAACGACACACACATCCATGCCTAATTCCGGGGCTCGAACCCAGGTCCCTTAGATCAGTAGCCAAGCGTGCTAACCACTCGGCCACGGGACGGCATGCAGAATATTATTTCATCTGCATCAGAAATGTTATCCAAGTGGATCACTTCTATGACATTTCCCTTTACGTTTAAATATTACTTCTTTCTTGTCACATAATTCTCATTAAAAATTAGTGTTTAAATCTACGCTGCACAGGCAAAGAGAGCTATGATAACAAATCTGAACGTAACAATCATGATAAAAAAATAAATAAATACCCCCTCAAGCAGCTGCTTGCCACAGAGGTCTGACAGGAGCCTGTCAGTTTAATACGCCATAGTAGAAGGTCTGTGAGGATGGCGGGACATCAGCAGAAAAACAGCACACACATCCATGCCTTACCCAGGGCTCGAACCCAGGTCCCGTAGATCAATAACCAAGCGTGCTAACCACTCGGCACGGGACATTGAACATTAAATCTACTCTCTTCTGTCGCTAACAAATATGTTCTGAAGATTGACTGAATTGAATGATCATGAGAGTAATGTAAATTGAAGAATGTTTCTTCTTGGGAACTGAAATTGATAAAAGTCTATGCACCCTGACAAGCTACAGTTATTGAAGGGGTGAATAGTGGGGGAAGATAGCATTTTCGGTAACAGGGTAATAGAAGCAATAAGTAACAAAGGTAAAAACAACAAGTAACAAAGGTAAAAACAACAAGTAACAAAGGTAATAGAAGCAGATTACAAAGGTAATAGAAGTGGATTAAGAAGGTAACCGAAGAGGTTTAAAAATGTAACAGGAGGGGATTAAGAAGGCAATATAAACGACTTAAGAAGGTAGCAGACAGAGATTCTTAGATGCAAGTCTCTTTAAAATTATTGGGCATCTCTTGTTTTTGGTATCTAAACATAAACAACTAGTATTATAATAATCCTTGGTGAACTTTCTTCAATTATGTATGTGTATACATATCTCATCCCCCCCCCCCATTCTCTCCTTCGACTTTTGGGGCGGGGTGGCTCAGTCGGTAGCGCGCCAGGCTCGTAATCTGTAGTTCCCAGGTTCGAGTCCCAGCTGGGTCAGCGTTGAGATTTATCTCCGCAAAATCCCACGCTCTGCCCACGGTCAGTAGCGGACACCGATGGGCTTGAAAAGGCCGCCGTACGTCGGATGGGACGTTAAGCCGTGGCCTCGTTTACGGAAGAGCCATAATCTGTGCATGTTAAAGAACACGGTGTATGGCCTTGATGGGAGGCTACCATCTGCTTCCCAACAGCTGTTCCAGTGAGTCCCCTCCCCCAACATTCTCTGAGCCTTCGGGGTCCTTGTAACCTGGTCATTTAGCCCATTATGTGCAAAAAAGTGCGGCTCAGAGGTTAAACAACCCAACCTTCGACTTCCCTTTTTTTATTAATTTCCTTAACGTATTGTTCTATATATATATATTCCATAAATAAAAGTATAGTAACAAGGTAAAGAGAAATGTAATTTTATGGAAAAAATTCCATTTCATACATAAAAATATTTCAGATTCCTGCTATGATATTAATATGTTTTCACCAAAAGATTTCAAAATCAAAATATACCAAGGAATTTTGATTCCAGAAAGAATCTGCTCCATAACGAACTGAGAGGGGAAAATTTGTTGTTAATTTGGCCATAACTTTTGAATTAAACCACTTCTTTCTGGTAACGGCTGTGTCGCGTCAGAGATACTTTGAGCATAGTAAATGGAAATCGCGTACCAATTTGTGCGCGTGATTGATAATTTTGGTTATGGTAAATAAATGGTTCGTTTTTTAATTGTCCCTTTTATAATGACGATTCTAAAACTTAGCATTTCATATCCTTACATTTAAATCCTTAATATTTTGTATCGTTTAATTTATATTGTACGATAAACATAGCAGGACATGCAACCTTAGATGGCATGAAGAGTATTTGAAAGTATTTTTATAACGTTTGAATGTGAGCTAGAAAATGTTCTTACTGCTGTAATTTTTGCATGCGAGATTTGAAAGTTTCTCAAAATTCGGCGTTTCTTTCGTTATAAACTGAAATACCTCTTCAAAGCCATCAGGTTGGGTGTTTTATCCCTGAGCGGCACTTTTTTGCACACCATGGGCTAAATGGCCAGGTCACATGGACCCCGAAGGTTCAGAGAAGGTTGGGGAAGGGGACCCACTGGAACAGCTGTTGGGAGACAGATGGTACCCTCCCGTCAAGACCATCCAGCGTGTTCTTTAACGTGCACAGGGTATGTCTCTCCCGCACACGGGGCCGCGGCTTAACGTCCCATCCGACGGACGGCGGCTTTTCCAAGCCCATCGGTGTCCGCTACTGACCGTGGGCAGGGCGGGGGATTTTGCGGAGATAAATCTCAACGCTGACCCAGCTGGGACTCGAACCTGGGAACTACAGATTACGAGCCTGGTGCGCTACCGACTAAGCCACCCCCGCCCCCAAAGCCATCAGGTGAACTTTGATCAAGAATCACGGAGAGGGGAAATAGGAAAACAAAAAAAAATGAGATATTTTACAGGGAAAGTGCAAAAAAACCCAATACAGTAGAATCCTGATCAATCGACACTTAATCATCCGATTATCTGTTTAACCGATCAAAGGTTGGTTACAATTTAATTTTTCGGGGAAGAACGTAATATATTTGAGATAGTGTTATGCTTTCTAGCTTTCCATAAGCCTTGAGAGACGGAAAAAATAATCTCAGATGAAAATAAGTAGATTTAGTCATTAGACTTCACAATTTTGATTTTTATATCAGAAGAATGTTTAAATAACATAGAGTTTGCGTAATTTCACTCGAAAAACTTTTTTAGTAAATAGAAAAAACGACAAACCGACGGTTATAGCTTTTGACCAACCGATAGCTATAGATTATAGATGTCTCTTTAGACTGCACTATATAGTAGATCCCCAAAATTTTCAGTTCACTCACTCTTAATCAAATGTTCATAATTTCAGAAACCAATAATTTAACCGCTGTGAAAATATCCGAATAAATTTTCCCTCTAAGAGGGAAATTTCTGCTTATAGCGTGCAATCTAATGAGATATCGGTAGTCTGCCGCAAGCTATATCTATCAGTCGATCATTTTTTCTGTCTCTATAGAGAAAAATATCCTTAAAAAATGTCAGAAGTAACCACGAAGAAAAGGTCATTTGCATTGAGGAGCCAAAACACAGCAAAGCGTAAGACTAGAGGCTATCAGAATATAGAGGAAACAGACCAAATCAAAAAATGGCCATTCCTAGTTATACTAAAGTCCAGATTCTCTGATAGTCATCAGCATAACCAAGAAATACATCTCCTCATTATTTAAAAAGCCCCCAAAATGAATAAAGTCGGTGAAATAGTAAATCTCTAAAGTTATCTATGTTATCTAAAGCAATCCTAAAAGAGCGAATTTTCAATAATCATAAAAAAATAACAAACCGAGAGAGAAAAATTGTCAATAAATTATTTAGCCCATAAGCCAACGGCAGTACCAAGCTGAAAACATAGATTTTCCTTCGATCACCGAAGTTAAGCAGCTTTGGGCGCGGTCAGTACAGTGACACGAAGGTTGCCAGATCACTAATTTCTAAAAAAATCGTTGCCAGATATTTTTTCTGAATTCTGTAATCAATCATAGCGTTCGGATACGTTTCTGAGCCACTGTACGTGGTCATATTATTTTGATAGTAGATCGTGTGGGCTCACTCACGGAAATATTGAGCGTGTGCAGTTACCGTTCACAGCAAACTGGAGCGTGTGCAGTAACTGCACACGCTCCAGTTTGCTGTGAACGGTAACTGGAGCGTGTACAATTGCTGTACACGCTCCAGATATTTTTCCTGAATTCTGTAATCACGTGACACGAAGGTTGCCAGATTACCGATTTCTAAAAAAATCTTTGCGAGATATTTTTTCTGAATTCTGTAATCAATCATAGCGTTCGGATACTTTTTTGAGCGACTGTACCAGAGAGGGCGGCCATCTGAGGAACACCGCGTGCAGTTAGCAAAAAAACGACTGAGGACCCGCCATCTCCATAGATCCCTCTACTATAGCGTATTAAACAGACAGGCTCCTATTAGACCTCTGTGGCAAGCAGCTGCTTGAGGAGGTATTTATTGGTTTCGGGTGCTTTTTAAATAATGCGGAAGGGGGATTCCTTGCCTATACTAAAATAGGAAAACAAGAGAATGATATATTTTCCAGTATATCATTTTACATACCACATACAGTAGAATCCTGGTCAATCGAACTATTATATCGATATTATCGACCATTACCGATTATTTCGATCCATTATATCGATCGGTTATGCTGATAGGCTCCAGTCTTACTATACCTATCACGGAATCCATACTTTGGAACCCTAGGGTCATTTTTCGATTTGATCTGTTAGATTATATTATAATAGTTTTGCGGTGTTTTGGTTATAAAAAAATCTAAAAGTTGTACATTGCAGTATACAGTGTAAAATCGCTGTAAAAGCACGCTATACTTTAAATATATCTGAAGACTACTTGTCCCCTATGGTGCAGCCCTGAACAAACTATGGCCCGCCACCTCTATTTGTGCGGCGCACGAGTAACTGATGAGCAATTAATTAAATTTAAACAGTAGAAAAAAGAACATATAGAGGACAAGACGTCCAACTTCAGTGAAACATGTTCTCATTAAAAAAATTTAATAAAATTATATTGTTTATGTTTTGCTTAGATTTTTTTGCCGTTGGTTTTCCCCGTTGGTCCCGTATGTATTTATTATATTTTTTTCCCGTTGGTCCCGTATGTATTTATTTGGCGCCATTCCAATTCAATTTTCTAGGCCGCCCTTCAGCTAAAACGCTTGCCACACCTGCTATAGTGTAATCATCTAGGTAGACCTCACGATAGTGTAGCACTCACTCTTTTAACGTCTCCTCAACTGTGTTAAGGTGATGCTATCTATTTTTGTCAGCTGATCATTGTGTATTATTTCTTTAGGTAAAATTTTATATTTATAATTATGTTTTATTAATACGTTTTGCTTTCTCTCGTTCTTTATTGTTTATAATTAGATTGGATTATAAATCTTTTACGTCAACTTTTCAAAACGCTGAGCTTTTCTCCGTCTGATATTTAAATTTTCGGCATATTTCACCCAACCTTTCCTTTATATTGATCGGCTATATGGGGTTCTACTATAAAATAATAAAATATATATACCGTATATTTCCGCAGAAAAGACGATAGTTGAATCATAAAAAAGGCCCCCAAAATCCGGGTCGTCTTATAGGACAGATACAAAAAAAATTAGATTGAAATTTGTATAAATTGAAACCATTATTACTACAACTTATCGAAAAATCTATCATATTATTTAAATACGCTATGTGATAATATATTACATTGTAATAGTAAAACAATACTAAAACAAAATAAATATTAAAAGTTATGTTTATTGAGCTACTGAGGAAAAAACAGACAAACCGTAATTATTTACTAGTACAGAGTAGGGTATGTCCACAAAATAGAATAGCCCATACGACGCTTTTGTGAATAGTTAAGGTCATTACCCGAATGCCCGAATCAGTGCGAATGTTTGCGAATAGGACATAATTCCGTATACGCTATGTAGTATTATTATCCAGATGATGATCGCCGATCTAAACTAAATTCATAGGCCGTTGATAGTTTGGGGTCGTCTTATAGGACAGATATGTGCTAAAACTATAAAACTTTGACGAAAATTTATACCTCGTCTTATCTGCGGAAATATACGGTGTATCATTGTTATAAAGCACGATTTTAAAGTTTATAGCGTTCTACTGATTAAATTATATGCATATATTTATTCCAAGAAAGAGCCGAAAGTTTTTTTTAACCCATCCACCCTTTTTAGACATACCTACTCTATTCTGGATAAGAATGTCTTCACTTAAACTCTGCGATTTGTAATCAGTGCATCATGGGAAGAACTAACCAAGCTGTGACATGAAAAGCGTTACATTATTCGGATTTTGAAAACTTTTGCTTTATAAGACTTTTGTTTCATAGCTTTAGACAGAAGACAATGTCTCCGGTTTACAGCAAGATCTTTGCTGAAAAGCGCATATTGCTTCCAGGAAGAAATTGCACGAAAGTGTTGCGCTCTGCTGACAAACTTCTTTTTTTGGTCCTATTAAAGTCCAATAGGGCCCTGGGTCCTTTCACTCGAACAATCTTACTGTCTAAATATCAGAGGAATAAATGAAAAAAATCTTTTCTCTTCTCATCTGCATCTTGAGGAACAGAATTTCTCACTTCAGAAAAGAAGCAATGCCATGCGCTGTCACGTGTGATGTATTGCTTTCGGCGACGATGATCGTGCACGGCATCCCATCCGCCTCGAGCCGAGATATGGGAGAGAGTGCACAGTTTACTTTCATGAGGCGATGAAAGATGGAATTATATTCTTGAGATTGAAAAGGATAAAATATTCTTACGAGTGTTGCATAAACGATATCTGATTTCGAAAGAGCTTTTCCTGTCCGAGCCAGTTGTGATGTTGTTGATTATATTGAAAATATCGAAGAAAAAAGTCCACATAAATTAAAATGCATTTCTTTTATTCGGTCTTTGTTTTAACAGTTTCTTTGAACTAGGCGATAAAAGCATAAACGAAAAAATGAAAAATAAAATGAAAATAAACCCTTTAAAGCACTTTATTCTATTTCACGATCATGAGAGTACATCATCATCATCATCATCCTCATTCTCAAGCAGCCATGGGCTACGGAGGTCCAACCAGACCGTGCAATTTAGTTCTCCAAGAAAGTCTATCCTGAGCTACATCTACTGCATCTGGCCACTGCACACCAATTCTAAATAAGATCCTGTTTGACATTTTCTGCCCACCGCATCCTATGTCTCTCCCTATTTCTGAGGTCTTTAGGCACACCGTTCATAACCGTATTCGCCAATCTATAATTATTCATACGGGCAACATGGCCAAACTAACGGAGTCTCTCTCTGCACAATATGCTGCTTAAAGGAGGTTGCAAACTCCTTTTCCTAACCTCATCATTTAGTTACAAAGTTGAACCACCTAATGCCCAAAATACTGCGTAAGCATCTGGAATCAAAAGCATCTAGTTTCCTGTTATCTTGTTTTCCCTCCACAGAAGCCCACCAGTGCAGCAAATTCAGAATCCATAATCAAGCTCAGCGCTATGCTGTATATCTGTTCAGTCCAGTGGGTTTATATGGTCAGTACCAGGACCCTGTGTGGTTGACCACTCCTCAGCAGGGTGGAAAAAAGAGAAAAGTAGCCGTAGTTGTCCAGATCAGTAGGTCACACTAATCTGGCAGCCCTCTGCTACCGTTCACTTCCACAAGAGAGTATCTCTTCTGAAAGGTACTAACGGTCTGCACCACGAGAAGGCGGGGTCGGACATTAGGTGCTAGGACTGGCCGGTTCTATGCATCATCACACGGGATTGGGGCATAGCTCCTCTTCCAGACTACCTAGCTACCATTTTCAGACCAATGAGAGTACAATGGTATCAAAATTACATACACATAGCATGGCCAATATATCAAAAACTTTAGTACTACATAGGACGCTCATTTGCCTTTAGAACAGTTTGAATTCGACATGACATTGATTCGACGAGTTTTTAAAACGTGTCTGTTGTGAAGTCTACTGTTAAAAGGCAGCACATAGTTTCTTCAGGATCGAGAGCAGTGACGTAAATGTCCGTATTCCATTAAATCCCACAAATTTTCACTGTGGTTCAAATCAGCCAAATGGAATGACCAGCAACTTTAAAAGCCAATTGTTAACGATCTATTCCTGCCAGAAATTGAAAATTTTATGATAGATTGTTACGATCAATGGGTTTATAATAACAGCAGCAGTTTCGCATTACTCCAAGGGTGTGTGTGTGTGTAAAAAACAACTTCTGTTATTCCAAGAGAAAAAGAAAAAAAAAGTTCTTTTCGGGTTGGATAGATACTAACGAAATATTACTATTTCCATTTCCAGAATAATCCGTTAGCTAGAGGACCACCGCTAGAGGATGCAAAATTCGAAAAACGAAAAATATCTTTCTATTTGAAAAGAGAATAATTTTTTTGCCTCCGACGATATATTATTATTTTATCTCTTGCAGATTTGAACTTATAATAGAAATTGTTCAAGATATCTCTCTGAATATATATTCTTCAATGTGTTTTTCTTTAGTCGTTATAGATTCAAGGGTGTCAAACTTTTCTTTCAAAACTATGTTGCTTTAGCCCTTTCACGACTAAGGGAAACATTTTTCCCATTTTAAAATTGGTGATTGTCGTATTTAATTATAACCTTATCTGCATTTTTTATACAGAATGTCAAAATAGAAAGTATGCCGAACGCAATTACGTAAACGGGAACGTTTAGAAAACAAAAACAGAACTGTCAGGACGCATAATATATGTACTATGTGCAATGTCCATCTTTGCCTCACTATCAAAAGAAATTGCTTCGCAGAATATCATAATTAGCACATCATTTTGTGTAGTAATTTTATTTCATAATTTTGTATTATTTTAGTTAACATTTTGTTCTAATAAACCAATAAATAAAAGACATTGCATTAATAAGCCTAACTATAATTTGTGTTACCTTTATAGTCCATTGGGAAAAATATTTCCCATAAAATTCCAAAAAAACTACACATTGTTATGTATTTTTCTTATGATTTTTATTTATTTTACGTCTAAACAAACTAAAATAAACAGTTACATACTAATATTTACTCTTAGAAACCTTATGGTCCTGAAAGGGTTAACTGCACCTAGAGATATGTATACCATTTCAGTGAAACTTTTATTATCGCTAACATCATTATGTATTATTATACTTGGCGTTTAAAGATATCTTTCAAACATATCTTGATTTTTTTTGTAATAACACAACGCAACGAAGGAGCAAAACTTAAAATGCGAAGTGATTTCTAAATTTATTATTTACCAAGCATGAAGAGAACACAGTTATTGTTATTCGATGTGTTGAAGAATTTGTAGCAGAATAAGAAAGAAATGAATGAATTAAATATTACGAAAAGATGAAACGTTTCCAGAAATACTTCAGAGTGTGTCATGCCGCTCTAATTTATTTATTTATTTTATTTATTATTGTATTTTTGTTGTTATTTTTATTGTTGTAAATATATAAATATGTATTAAGTGTATTTTCGGAAGTGCTGAGATGGGAATCTGACTCACGAGTTGTTTTCGGGTCTGAGCTGGCTGACTGCACATGCTCACAAGTCGAAAGCACTTTTATGACTAGCCTCTGGCGCGAGTGCTAACGCTGGAGACAAGGGCAACAATAATGAACAACAGTATGAGAGTCGCTGTCAAACTGGAAGGACGTTTGAACACGCTTCAAGGGACGCCACTTTTGCTCAAAAGTAAAACCCTAAAGAAAGGGTTCGGTCTGAATCAAAAAACAGTTTTGTGTGAACCAGGATTCAGTTCTGTGTGAACTGAGGCACGGTTCTGTGTGAACCAAGTTGTAGGCAAGGACTGAATATCCTTTCGCCGAGTTTGATATCTGTAAAGAGAATTTGTGAAGTGCAGTTTTCCACCTCATTGTATGAACGTTTGCAGTAGCAAAGGCACACGGAATCGAGCGCATCCCCAGCACGTAATTGTATATAAATGTAAATAAACTGTGTCATCCATATACTATTCTCGTGCTTGAATTGTTGGACACCTTTTCTACATATCACTTGGCTCAGCAAGTCTGAGGCATATGTCGGTGCGGGTGTAACACCTGAGAACCTGTGATTTCACTTAAGTAAGGGTGAAGGTAATTTAGGGATTAGTTGATCTCCTCTGTTAAAGAGCGAAATTTATGTCATCTAGCACAACACGACATTCGGCGCAGTTCCTTCTGCAACATAAGTAAATACACGTGATCTGAAGAAAGAGGGGCGGGGTGCCTCAGTCGGTAGCGCGCCAGGCTCGTAATCTGCAGTTCCCAGGTTCGAGTCCAAGCTGGGTCAGCGTTGAGATTTATCTCCACAAAATTCCCCGCCCTGCCCACGGTCAGTAGGGAACACCGATGGGCTTGGAAAGGCCGCCGTCCGTCGGATGGGACGTTAAGCCGTGGCCCCGTGTGCGGGAGAGCCATACCCTGTGCACGTTAAAGAACACGCTGGATGGCCTTGACGGGAGGGTACCATCTGTCTCCCAACAGCTGTTCCAGTGGGTCCCCTCCCCCAACCTTCTCTGAGCCTTCGGGGTCCATGTGACCTGGCCATTTAGCCCATGGTGTGCAAAAAAGTGTCGCTCAGAGGTAAAACAACCCAACCCAACTCTGAAGAAAGAACCTGCGCCCCCTCCCCACCATGACAGAGAGTTAGAGCTTTAGTTCAAATGCAAATGTTGGCGACAGAGAAGAAATATACTTGCTTCTTTTCAAGTTTGTGTATTTTTTGAATCTAAGCACGGAAAAGTAAGTTTTTGTCCTGAAAACGCTAAGATACTTTTTCATTTATAATGCGAAAAACTTAGGAATTAGTTTGTTTATTAAGTTTTTTATCCAAAAGCAAAGCTTTGCGCTGTGAAATTAAATCTGTGAATCGACAGCTTGGAACTCAACAAACATAACACTTCGAGAGAAGAGCAGTCCAGACAAAAAACATCGTAAATTTAATAGAATTTTTCAGATTGGAATAGAATGTAGGATGCTAATTGGTAAATGAACACGAATTTAATTAAAACACCATTTTGTTTCTTCCATCAGTATGGGTCTTTGAGGTTAAAACTAAAATAAAAATGTTATGGAAAATAAACTACTCGGTTGTGATAGTTACAGAATAATAAAATTATTGGACGATGAATTTATTTTTCTATTAATTAAATTATTTAATTTATCCAGTGAGAATGATGAATCCAATAAGATATCCAAGAGCTGATTGCAGCATCGATATGCTTTAGTTTTATTTCCTACATTTTAGGGGGGGATATAGGAAGACGAGTATTTTTAAACTCTTAAATGATTATTTTTTTTCTTTTTCATTAAAAACAGAATAACTTCAGAAACATTCATTTGATATATGACTCATAAACTTCGACCCCCATTTTTCCTTCCCGTTTTTTGAGTCGTGTTTGAGATAGCTTAAGATAATGGAGATGCCACAAACTTTAATTTGACATATAACTCGTTAAGGTCGTTCCCCCTCCCCCAAATTTCCGTCCCCTTTTATGGGGAGAGAAGAATGGGGGGCATAATTTAAAGTAATCTACGACGGTTCTCATATCAGCTTTCATTTAACACCTAACTCGTAATAGTAGGCCTTCACGTTCAAAAGGTATAGTGAAAGAACGACTTTCCAATTTTAACTTTTTTTAGGGGAGGTACATTTTTATTGCCCACAACATTCCCCAAATCACAAGATTTCATTTGACATACGACACGAATCTCTTGGGACGGGGGGCGGGCCAAGTGTTAAATTTATCTCCGCAAAACTCCTCGCCTTGCTCTCGGTCGATAGGGAAACTCCGATGGGCTTGGAAAGGACGTCGTCCATTGAGTGGCTTCGTGTGCGGGAGAGCCATACTCTGTGCACATGAAAAACACGTCGGATTGCCTTGATGGAAGGATAACATCTGTCCAGTGGGTCCCCTCCTCCAACCATCTTTTAGCTCTCGAGGTCCTTGTGACCTGGCCATTTAACCCGTTGTGTAAGAAAAGTGCTGCTCAGAGATATTCCAAGCCAACGTTCTGCCCTCGATTTCGTAAATTATAGTATAATAATATTCCTCGCATATTTTCCTCTTTTTTTCCGGGGGGAAGGGGCTAGAATGCACTGGGGAAATGTTTTTAGCATATGACACTCCCCATGTCATAAGCTTTCATTTGACGCATAGTCTCTTACTTTCTGCTGTTGCTGTTGTTGTTGTTGTTTTACCTCTGAGCGGCACTTTTTTGCACACCATGGGCTAAATGGCCAGGTCAGATGGACCCCGAAGGCTCAGAGAAGGTTGGGGGAGGGAACCCACTGGAACAGCTGTTGGGAGACAGATGGTAGCCTCCCGTCAAGGCCATCCAGCGTGTTCTTTAACGTGCACAGGGTATGGCTCTCCCGCACACGGGGCCACGTCTTAACGTCCCATCCGACGGACGGCGGCCTTTCCAAGCCCATCGGTGTCCCCTACTGACCATGGGCAGGGCGGGGAATTTTGCGGAGATAAATCTGAACGCTGACCCAGCTGGGACTCGAACCTGGGAACTACAGATTACGAGCCTGGCGCGCTACCGACTGAACCACCCCCGCCCCCTTACTTTCTGCACTCGTGTTTCGAAGATATAGCGGAATAAACGTTTTCGTATTTCCCATTTTTTAGGGAAGCAAGACATGGGGGAGATGGTTAAATTGCTTATAGCCTATGACCTTCGCAAGTTTAATTTGATACATAAATTATTAAGTTGGTACGTCACGTTCGATAGATAAGGGGGAATAACAGTTTTGACAAACCCACAAACTGACACACCTCCAAAATGACGAGCGGTAAGCAAAAGGAAAACAGATAATAAAAAAAAAGTGGTGAAACGCGTAAAAGTTGTAACTGTGCATATTTCGAAATTTTAAATTTTGAAAAATATTTAGTAATATAGAAGATAGTCACAATTGTACTGTTCATATCAGTAAGGTTGAAAAGAATATTCTTTATGGACAGGCACGACTTCATGCCTTTAAAAAAATATAAATTAGAATGTTTAAAAAATACCTATCTTCCTACATGGCTCTAAAATGTAGAATATAATCCTATAGCATATCGATGGTGCAATCAGTCATTGAGGTTCGTATTCACTTCAAAGGAAGATAGGATGCTAGTACTCTTGTCCATTAGGGGAATCAGCGCCCTATCTTTCTTTGAAGTGAATACGAACTGAATGACTGATTGCACCATCGATATGCTTTAGGATCATTTTCTACATTTTAAGGTCATATAGGAAGATAGGATTTTTTATATTTTTTAATTTATATTTTTTAGTTGTCACTAAAAACATTTATTTTCAAAAACTTTCATTTGATATCTGACTCATAAACATCGAGCACATTTACCCCCCTTTCGGATTCAGGTTTGAGGTAGCCCACGACCTTGAAGACGTCACAAGCTTAATTTGAGATACGATTCGTTAAAGCCAACCCCCGCCGAAATCCGCTCTCCATATTTTATACGTAGGGGACTAGTGGGGCAGAAATTCGAAATAGTTTGCGACCGTCATTATTCGAGCTTTCATTTGACACCTAACTCGTAACTGTAGGCCCTCGCGTTCCGATGAATTGGGTTGGGTTGTTTTACCTCTGAGCGGCACTTTTTTGCACACCATGGGCTAAATGGCCAGGTCACATGGACCCCGAAGGTTCAGAGAAGGTTGGGGGAGGGGACCCACTGGAACAGCTGTTGGGAAACAGATGGTAGCCTCCCGTCATGGCCATCCAGCGTGTTGTCTTTAACGTGCACAGGGTATGGCTCTCCCGCACACGGGCCACGACTTAACGTCCCATCCGACGGACGGCGGCCTTTCCAAGCCCATCGGTGTCCCCTTCTGACAGTGGGCAGGGCGGGGAATTTTGCGGAGATAAATCTCAACTCTGACCCAGCTGGGACTCGAACCTGGGAACTACATATTACGAGCCTGGCGCGCTACCGACTGAGCCCCCCCCCCCCCGCGCGTTCCGATGATATAGTAGAACGACTTTCAGATTTTCCGTTTTTAGGGAGGAAGAAAGCATTAGTGGACAATTTTTTTTACAGTCTACGACACTTCCCGCGTCACAAGCTTTTCATTCGACACATAGTTCGTCGCTCTCCGCACTCACATTCAGCAGATATATGAGAATAATCATTTTCATTCTCTCCCATTTTTAGGGGGGAAGAAAGAACGAGGGGTCAATATTTCTTAGCCTACGATTTCTTTCCTGCTTCAGACGCTTTCATTTGACACATAAATCATTAAGTTTCTCTCGCGTTCGAAAGATATGGTGGGACAACATTTTGTCAAATCCACAAACCGACCGAACGACCAAAAAGCCAAAAGCAATAGGAAGATACAGGGGTTTATCAAAATAATGGAAATACTTACTGTTTCTGGAGAACATTTTATTAATAAGCTGCAGGCCCACCTCGGACGTGAAATATGCAAATAATGCACATACGGTAATGAATGTAAAATATGGACCAACTGTGCCAGTGATGCTGGAGGAGGAAAGTGTGATCTGACCTTGCGCTCCAGATATTCCCACAAATGTTCAATATTATTGAGGTCTGGAGATTCAAGTGACCAGGGTAGCTGCTATACCTCATCCTCATGTTCTACAAACCACAACTTGTCACGTTTCACACAATGCACGGGTGCATTATCCACTTGAAACCAAGGAACAATGTCCGCAACATTGGGAGCAAGTAGTCCCCGAAAACGGATTCGTACGTTGCGGATGTGACTGCAGAATAACTAATGGCCCTAAGGAATGTCATGATATGGCACCCCATAATAACATCAGCGATACACTCCATGCTTCACAGTTGGGGTGGTATGCTTCTCTAGGTTTTCGCCAGATGTACACTCTACTAGTGGTGGAAAACAATGTGTAGCACCATTCATCACACCAGAGGACATGTGGCTAGTCATTAGCATCCTAGTTTGTCTGTGCTTTGCACCACCTTAAACGTTTTGTTTTATTGAATTTGGTAATCAGAGAACTTGTGGTTTACAGCACCGCCATAAATATCGGCATGATGAAGTTCCTGATTAGCTGTTACGGCGGAAACGGAATCATCCCGACTGGTGTTCAACTCTGCTGCTATTTGCGGTGCCCTGGTCGTGTGCTTCCATTGTAGAATCCGTGCCAACATTCGCCTATCCCTGTCTGACAACTTCGTATGGATTCCACAATTTGCATATTTGGAGGCAACGTCCTGTCCTTTTTGATAAGTAGTCATAATCTTCGATGCAGTTCCTCGCGTTACACTTACTATTTCCGCCATTCTGGTTACTGAAGCTCCTGCAAGACAAACATCAATGATCATGCCTTTTTGGAGGTTACTGAGATCTGACATTGTCGACAATTACACCACAGAAGTACGATGTCGACTACTGTACATATAAATAAATAATAAATACCCCCTCAAGCAGCTGCTTGCCACAGAGGTCTGACAGGAGCCTATCAGTTTATATGCCATAGTAGAAGGTCTGTGAGGATGGCAGGACCTCAGCAGGAAAACGACACAAACAGCCATGCCTTGCCCGGGGTTCGAACCCAGGTCCCTTAGATCAGTAGCCAAGCGCGCTAACCACTCGGCCATGGGACGGCTATACTGTACATATGCAACCGCAAAATAATGAATACCGTGCCTCGGTGAAACAGTTTTGTGGAAAAACTGTTTCGCCGATGAGTGGAATTCTGAGATGCTTGATTTCGAATTCCACTCATCGACGAAACATTTTTTCCACAAAAGTGATTCTTTAATTATATGTCAACAGGTAATCTGTGTATTCATTATTGATTGATTCGAGCATGGTGTGCCTATGCTGTTCACAAGCAACAAGCAAGGAATCTTCATTTGTCCGTTGCCACAAAATGCATAGGTATCTGTGCCTGTAACTTTCTCATTCTGCTGTGAGTCGATTTTGTTATATGCACAAGTGACAGTTTTGCACACCTGCACACAGGTTAATTTACCGATTCACGGGGGCGGGGGTGGCTCAGTCGGTAGCGCGCCAGGCTCGTAATCTGTAGTTCCCAGGTTCGAGTCCCAGCTGGGTCAGCGTTTAGATTTATCTCCGCAAAATTTCACGCCCTGCCCACGGTCAGTAGGGGACACCGATGGGCTTGGAAATGCCGCCGTCCGTCGGATGGGACGTTAAGCCGTGGCCCCGTGTGCGGGAGAGCCATACTCTCTAGAAAGAACACGCTGGATGGCCTTGATGGGAGACTACCATCTGTCTCCCAACAGCTGTTCCAGTGGGTCCCCTTCCCCAACCTTCTCTGAGCCTTCGGGGTCCATATGAACTGGCGATTTAGCCCATGGTGTGCAAAAAAGTGCCGCTCAGAGGTAAAACAACCCAACCCGATTCGCACTTGTTTGCATTGTGGAATTTATAGTGTCGGAAAGAGCCATTAGTTCGTTTCTTATTCTGGAGTATTTAAACGTTTTTAATTTATAAAAGTTAGAAAATAGTGATTGAATTCTAAAATAAATTTTGAATTATAATTGCATTTTAAATAGTATTATATTGCTTTAAAATATTCCAAAATCTCTTAATTTTTTCGCAAATTGCGATTTTTAAAATTCAGGTCGATTAAAAAAAACATAAAAAAAAATAAAAACTTGATTTAATTATTAAGCAGAAAAGTGCGACAGTCAACTCTTTTTTTTTGACTGAATCGTTCAAATTGTGCTTTTGTTTTACTGAATTGCTAATCTCAGTTACATCAATTTGCGAACTTGAAACTAATGTACACTTCTTGTGTAGAATTCTCATTTCTCATTTAAAACAGTTTCAAACATTTACAAAAAACTGTTTCTTTCACACGGAAAAGGAGACATATGACATGACAATGAAGAGAATTCCATGAAAAGTGTTTTTCTCCGCTTTCCCAATTGTTGTCGTTACAGCTTCAAACGCTTCAATACGAAAACCGGAAATGGCAGATGACACAAGCAAGGGTTGGGTTGTTTTACCTCTGAGCGGCACTTTTTTGCACACCATGGGCTAAATGGCCAGGTCACATGGACCCCGAAGGCTCAGAGAAGGTTGGGGGAGGGGACCCACTGGAACAGCTGTTGGGAGACAGATGGTAACCTCCCGTCAAGGCCATCCAGCGTGTTCTTTAACGTGCACAGGGTATGGCTCCCCCGCACACGGAGCCACGGCTTAACGTCCCATCCGACGGACGGCGGCCTTTCCAAGCCCATCGGTGTCCCCTACTGACCGTGGGCAGGGCGGGGAATTTTGCGGAGATAAATCTCAACGCTGACCCAGCTGGGACTCGAACCTGGGAACTACAGATTACGAGCCTGGCGCGCTACCGACTGAGCCACCCCCGCCCCATACACAAGAAAGGAGAATGGCTTGAGGAAATCCACCTAATACCCGACTCTCGATTGTTTCTGGACGGTTTCATGAAAGAGGCAGTTTAACGCGTGCCACTGCCACAATCCATGAATATGTTGACCAAATAGGATTAGACTTTTTATCATTCAAGTAACACCTTATAGGCTCGAAATACTACGGGAGGAAATTGAGTTTCGTTGGAATGTCTCCTTCGTCCCTTCTGGCTCCCATATTGAACATCTGCAAATTTGTTCTGTTTCTTTTTCATTTGTTTTGTTTCCTTGTGACGGGCTGGCTCGGTGGATCGTGCACTAGGTTCGTAATCTGCAGTTCGATTTTAAGTTAAGGCACAAGTTCAGATTTAAATCTGCTATTCGCCACCCTTCTCTAGGTGAGAAAAAGGGAGATGGCAGCACCTACGAGCTTGGAAAGGCCTCTGTCTTTCCGCCCGTTAAGCCATAATACCGTGTGCAGGAGACCCATACTACATGCACATTAAAGAACAAACTGAATGGCCTTGACGGGATGCTAACATCTGTCTCCCAACAAGTGCTCAGTGGATCCCATTCCCCCATCCATCTCTGAGCCCTTGGGATTCTTGTGACCTGGCCATTTTCGCTTTTTGGGCACAAAAAAAAGCACAGCTAAGAGGTAAAACAGTCCAACTCTTTTCGTTTCTTAAATAAATAGTTATAAATATTTCAACCTGTAAAAATACTTTATTACTTTCCTTTACTCTTCGATGAAGATGATATTTTTTTGGAGTGGGGGGGGAGAGAAAGAAGAACGAGATTCAAAAATAGTCATGTGATGAATAAAGATTCCATAGTGACGTTACTTATTATTTGAAAGTAGTAAAATGCAACGACTAACTAGACATTTTTCTTCCCCAGTGTACAGCCGCTCGTATCACGTGACACGACGGTTGCCAGATCACCAATTTCTAAAAAAAACGATGCCAGATATTTTTTCTGAATTCTGTAATCGACCATAGTGTTCGGATGCTTTTTTGAGCAACTGTACATTTATCATTTTTTTTTTACCTTTCCGATGTGAACCTTTTTTTTCTCTCCAATACGAATTGACTTATTTTGCCACACCACGTGAGCTTACTTTTTTGCCCCTCTAAGGAAATTTGCATTTTTTGCCGACCGAAAAAAATTTACGTTTTGTAATTTTCCGTGAAAGCCGTCCCATGGCCGAGTGGTTAGCGCGCTTGGCTACTGATCTCAAGGACCTGGGTTCGAGCCCCGGGTAAGGCATGGATGTATGTGTTGTTTTTCTGCTGAGGTCCTGCCATCCTCTCAGATCTTCTACTATGGCATATAAACTGACAGGCTCCTGTCAGACCTCTGTGGCAAGCAGCTGTTTGAGGGGGTATTTATTTATTTATTTATTATAATTTTCCGTGTATTTATTTCTTTGCTTCCTGTTGTGAATTTATGTTTTTAAGCCCGATGCAAATTTGCCTTTTGTGTCACCCAATTAGATATCCATTTTATCCAACTCCATTGTCGATTCACAATTTCCGCTGCTCTAAGGAAATTTACTTTTGCCGGTCGATGTGAATTTAAATATTTGACCGTGCTAAATAATTTTATTTTGTTGTTTTTTTTCTTGCAGCCACAAACAATTTATTTATTTTTTACTCAACAAGTGATTTTGCTTTTAACTATCTGCCAAGAAAGCTGACTTATTGCTACTGCAGATATGCTAATTTTTCTACTCCTCGAGAAAAAAACAAGTATTTTTCTTGTCTCTCAAGCGCTCTACAATACTCTCATACTTCGTCTTATGAGTTGGGTTGGGTTGTTTTACCTCTCAGCGGCACTTTTTTGCACACCATGGGCTAAATGGTCAGGTCACATGGACCCCGAAGGCTCAGAGAAGGTTGCGGGAAGGGACCCACTGGAACAGCTGTTGGGAGACAGATGGTAGCCTCCTGTCAAGGCCATCCAGCGTGTTCTTTAACGTGCATAGGGTATGGCTCTCCCGCACACGGGGTCACGGCTTAACGTTCCATCCGACGGACGGCGGCCTTTCCAAGCCCATCGGTGTCCCCTACTGACCGTGGGCAGGGCGGGGAATTTTGCGGAGATAAATCTCAACGCTGACCCAGCTGGGACTCGAACCTGGGAATTACAGATTCGTCTTAATGATAATTCCATTTTGAACTGTGAACAGTGCAATCAGGTCTTTCAATTGAAGACTGTCAAACTTTGTCTTCCAGTGCAAAATATTCCGCCCATAAATATGTCTTTCGAAATTAATCTTTAATGTTTGGGTGGTCGGTCAGGTATTCATCATACTTCGGTGAGAACTCGTTCATTGCAAATTTTTGTTTTATTAATATTAGTGTAAATCCTCGTTAATTGCGATACTGTATTCTCCTTTCGAAGGGGGCGGGGGTGGTTCAGTCGGTAGCGCGCCAGGCTCATAATCTGCATTTCCCAGGTTTGAGTTCCAGCTGGGTCAGCGTTGAGATTTATCTCCGCAAAACTCTCCGCCCTGCCAACGGTCAGTAGGGGACATCGATGGGCTTGGAAAGTCCACCGTCCGTCGAATGAGACGTTAAATCGTGGTTCCGTGTATTCGAGAGTCATACCCTGTGAACGTTAAAGAACACCCTGGATGGCCTTGACGGGAGGCTAACATCTGTCTCCCAACAGCTGTTCCAGTGGGTCCCCTCCCCCAACTTTCTCTGAGCCTTCGGGGTCCTTGTGACATGGCCATTTAGTCCATGGTGTGCAAAAAAGTGCCGCTCAGAAGTAAAACAACCCAACTCCTTTCGAAATATTTTGATCTTCTTCGAGACGATGCAGAATAGAAAGCCAACCGCATGCAAATAGCTTTCATCAGATGCACTTCTTCCTCCTTGTCTTCTTTGGAGTTCAAGGATCTTTAGCTATGTTACTTTATATTCCTATCTTAGTGTCATTGCCAAGAGATTAATAAACATCCACTGCTGATTTATAACTAAGAAAGGGACATTTGTGAACAATGGAATCAGGATACAATGATTATGAGGTGTAACTTACTTGCTCATTTTTTTTATTAGAACTTTAATTTGTTTCCATTTGGCGAAGTTCGGGAACAGATATTTGAAACATTCGTGAAATGGGGTTGTTTTACCTCTGAAGGACACTTTTGTGCACAAAGTGGGTTAAATGATCAACTCAGAAGGACCCAAAACGGCTCAGAGGAGGTTAGAGAAACTGGACAGCTGTTAGATTTACGAAAACCACCGTGAACAACACTCAGCATGGCTTTCAACGTGTACACGGGGCCAAGGTATAATGTCCTATCCGACGGAATGCGATCATTCCAAGAACTATCGATACAGTGGGTCGCATCATACGGGCACTTGCTCGAATTCATCGCCCAAACAAAAAGAGAAAATATAATAATTTAAATGCGAGCGGTTCCGCTCGCCATTCCACTCAATTAGCGGTTCCATAGTGAGCATGAGATGAGAGATGTGAATGTTCTGTTTCCTCCGTCGGTCTCAGTTCCCGTTTGCCCGTCATATTTTGAGCATCTCGCCACGCTGAGTGTAATTCTAGTGTTTAAAGTACAGTAACTATAAAAATTACGGCCACTAAATGCAAGCCAACCACTTCGTCTGGTGCTGAACCGAAGAAAGAGTGATCTGTTCCATTGCTGGAGGTAAATTTGGCTGTCTTGATTTTTTGAGAGAAAAACGTGTGTTGGTCTCCAAAGTGGCGGGTAAATACGTCCGCAACGAATCTATCAATCGTGTCAACAAGATTCAAAAGAGAGAAATTTGTAAAGTTGTGAATTCAATAACTGCTAAGATGACGAGCCAAGTGAGGGATAAGATTTTAGTGAAGACTGAAAAGGCATCTTTATATATGTATAGACCATTGTGAGTGGTTGACGGCTGGCAGGAAATCATGCTAATTCTAAAATGCAGAAATGTTAGGTAGAGCTCTGAAAATTTGCAACTAGGGATAATCCAGTCGTAGACCTCGGAAAAAATCCGAAATTTGATCTCCGACGTGTCCTTCAAAGTCAAAGAGAGATCATGGAGGTCAAACCTCGATCTACAAGCGCTAGAAACGTGAAAATTGGTATCTAGGGTATTTTGGGTTATAGATCTCGGAAACGTTACGAAATTTCGGATCAAGAGTATCCTTCGAGGTCAAAGGTCAAATTTCGATCTGCCTTTGGAAGAGGGTTAAAAATTGGTGCCTGGAAGCATTTTCAGTCACAGGTCTTAGAAATTCTGCCAATTTTTAAATATGATGAGTCCTTCGAGATCAAAGGGAAAATTTCGATATACTGGTGATTGAGAGCTAAGATTTGGTGAATAGGACTATTTCAGACAGTAGAACTCAGAAATGAGAGGGATTCTAGGATTCGGTGTCGCATTCGAGGTCAAATCGAGGTTGAATTCATATGGCTGAAAGACATAACAGTAAACGTCTGCCATCGACGGTAACACTGCGCAAAAAGGATTTTCGACTCTGTGAGCTGTTCATACCTACCTCCACGGTCCAAACAGACTGAATAGGGACAACCATCCGATGAGAAGGAATTGAACTGCTTTAACCTCAATAACGTCCTTATTTATTCTTTCATTCTTCGGTCTGCCGTTTTCTTATGTAATTAAAAAACTGAGAAATTTGTTTATGTACCCTTAATATACACTGTACATTTTCTGTATACATTATGCATTTATACACCCACCGGTCACTGAATTAGAAACTTTTTTCAATACTGAGGGACCACCTTTAGCACGAATTACAGCACGTAAGAAGTTTGGCATAGATTCTTCAATGTGGTGTTAGAATGCCTTTACATCTCCAGCATACCAGGCGTTCACCAGACAGTCCTTTAACTGGCTCAGATTTGACAGAAGAGGACTTTGCTCCCGGATCTGTTTTTCCAACATGTCTCATACATTCTCAATGGGGTTCAGATCCGGCTTTGTGGTGGCTAAGGAAGATGGTGAAGTCGCTGTCATACTCGTTGAACCACTGCTGAACACATCTTGCGCGATAGACAGTAGCATTGTCGTCCATGAAACAGCCGTCACCTGCTGGATAAAAAGTCAACATTGCAGGATGGACTTGATTGGCAACAATGTTCAGATAATCCTTAGAGGATACCCTACCTTTCAGCAATATTATCCAACCAACAGAACGTGCCCCACACTATGACACCGCATCCAGAACCTTGAGTTGTGCTTACAAGGCAAGCTGTGTCCATTGCTGTATGGGGCTTCCGCTAAATTCTCCGCCTACTGTCGGTACAGTGTACCGCGACTTGTCGGACCACGTGACTTTTTTTACAGTCTCCCAGTGCTCAGTCATGGTGTTCCTGATACCATGACTTATATATGAACTATATGAACTTTCCGGTTCTTCGCAGAAATCAGTGGTTTCCGTATAGGCATGCGACTACTAATACCGATCCTCTTCAATTCCCTGCGCATAGTTCACTGAGATATGGATCTGGAACAGCCTTCATTGAATGCTTCGGTCAATTGCTGCACACTAGAAGTCCTGTGTTTCCGTACAAGCATTCTCAGAAGACGGCGATCTCGTTTCCGACAGATTGTCATCACATCACACTTATGCCATTTAGACAAGCAATGTGGGTTATTTTTCCACTAATTAAAAACCCGAGATATCTCACCTTTTAAGAAACCAGTCAGCTCTGCTGTTTTTAAAATTATCGCTCCAGCCAGAAGAGCACCCACAATAAGCAGTTTATCGAACCCCGAAAGATCCTTTGTTTTTTCCATTGTGATCAACACTACTGACGAGCAGCATTCTTACATAGTTACCTAGATCACGTGGTGATACACGTGGTAACATATTTTGCATATACCCTGCGCAAGTGACGTCTACGTACATCTGCTAAAAGGTTTCTAATTCAGTGGGCGGTGTGTGTACATATTACTGTACAGGGTTGTATACCCCAACCACATATACTGTATATTATGGGAGATTTAAGGGATTTTCAAGGGAAATTTTGACTATACGCATTTTCCTAAACCTCCGCGTAAGATGCAACTCCACTGTCTTATGCGCAGCATTTTATTTTCCTAACCTCCACGAAAGACGACAGATTCTGCCGTGTCTCACCAAAGGCAGAGTGTTTGTACTGTCGCTCAAAAAAGTATCCGAACACTATGGTTGATTACAGAATTGAGGAAAAATATCTGGAGCGTGTACAGCAACTGTACACGCTCCAGTTACCGTTCACAGCAAACTTTTCAGCCGTCTTTTTGTCGTTTCACAGCAAACTTTTCAAAACGCTCCAGTTTGCTGTGAACGGTAACTGCACACGCTCAATATTTCCGTGAGTGAGCCCACACGATCTAGTATCAAAATAATATGACCATCTACAGTCGCTCAAAAAAGTATCCGAACACTATGGTTGACTACAGAATTCAGAAAAAATATCTGGCAACGATTTTTTCAGAAATTGGTGATCTGGCAACCTTCGTGTCACGTGACACGAAGGTTGCCAATCACTAAATTCTGAAAAAATTGTTGCCAGATATTTTTTTCTGAATTCTGTAGTCAACCATAGTGTTCGGATACTTTTTTGAGCGACTGTACATAGAAGCAGTGTTTAGCAAACAATATATCAATGTAAGTACAATTGGGACTTGAACCTGGAAATATTATATTACCAGACTTGCATTCTACCTATTGCGAGGTGTGGAGCCAACCCCAATCCCCTCGCGAGGTAATAATTACAAAATAATGTAAAGGAGGCATATGAAATTTTCTGCTAAAAAGAAAGCGGCACTCAAAATTCTACTGATTCTACTGTTCTGGTAACCGAAAAATAACAGCGGTTGCAAGCAGATTTAATAATACGTTTCTGTCACATCGCACAATATAAACTTCTACGAGTCTCTGGCTGCCAGAATATAAAACATACTTCTGTTAATAATTTCTTATTTCTCGTAATTATATTTTCATCTCGAATCAATATTTAATTTTAACTAATTAAGAGGGTAAGAAGTTGGAGACATTGAAATTGAGTTCATTACATTGGTTAACAAGGTTTTTATAACATGAACTATTGTAGCTGCCTTTATTTTTCAGGTGCTGATTTCAGATCTGGGCTTTAAAATGGCTAGCATGTGACATTTTTATGTTATTGGTCATTTTAACTCCTATTAAGATCCTATACCAACACCTCCAGGCAACTGGGAGGATTCTATATATTTTACTTTTTGTGGCTGGCAACACTGATTGCCAAGTGGAGAAAACATGTAACAGTAACCTAGCCATGGAGGTAGGAAGATAAGAGGAGGAGCCCTAAGCAATTGAAAATGATGCTACGGCAGCCATGTTGTTCTATTCAAAACATTGATCAGTAGTTATTCACCTATACTAATTTTTGTCGACATTTGTATTTTGGCAGCCTGTTCAGCATACGGCTGCACGAATCGCACAGTAAAACTGAGTGTAAGTAGGCTTGATTGCAGCGGCAGACGGTTTGTTTTGAATGCAACAACATGGCTACTGCAATGTTGCGTAAGCATCATTTTCCTTCCACAGGAAAAGCGCGTTAGGGCGTCTCCTTATCTTACTACCTCCATGAACCTAGCCTCAGACCGCCATTCTTGCTGTTTTTATTGTAGCAGGAACACGTGCTGTACGTTGAAGAGTGAATTTTGGCGTTTAAATGGCACAAAGGCAGCGTCGCGGATGTGTTAATGTGTCAGATAAGTTTTGTTATGTGGGTGGAAATTATATTTTAAAATCTCAGGGTCGTTCTTTGACAAAGATTGGGAGAAAGCCTATAACTTTTATTTTGGATGTCATGTTGGAGATCAGGGCAAAACAAATGCTCCACATGTATGCTGCATTTCGTGCTTTGTTGGCCTGAGTGAATAGTTAAAAGGTAAGATAAAATCCATGCCCTTTACAGTTCCCATGGTTTGGCGTGAGTCAACTAGTCACTTACATGATTGTTATTTTTGTTTAAACTGAAGTGTTGGGCTTTTCAAAAAAGAACAAAAGCAAAATACAACGTCCAGATGTGCCTTCAGCCATAAGGCCAGTTCTTCACGGAGAAGATATTCCTATACCAACACATCCAACCAACTGGGAGGAGATGGATTCACATTCATCAGAGGAAGACTTTGAGGCACATACAGATCCTGATCCTACATACACCCCTAAAAAAGTTAGACGAGCCTCAACTGATTCAGCACAATGAACAAAATGATCTTTTTTCAGACCTATGACTTTCCAAACAACAAGAAGAGGTTTCAGGTTCAAGACTTCAAGAGTGGAATCTTCTGGCCAAGGGTACCAGAGTTTCTCTGTTCAGAGAGAGAAATTTGGCTTTATCTGCTTATTTCGAGATGCAAGATAGTTTGTGTTTCTACACAGATAGTTCAGGGCTGATGGAAGAAATTGGAACAACTCACGATCCTAAGGAATGGCGTCTATTTATAGATTCGTCAAAATTCAGCTTAAAAATTGTCCTTTTTCATAAAGAAAACCAAAAACCTTCCATTCCAGTGACACACGCTGTGTGAATGAAGAAAAGTTACGAAAGAATGAATAAATACTGACTGCTATAAAATATGGCAAGTTTAAGTGGACAAAATGTAGTGACTTATAAATCATATCTCTCTTGCTCGGGCTTCAAGGAGGCTTCACAAAATTTTGATCTTTCCTGTGTTTGTGGGACAGTAGGAACAAATACAAAAAACTGGCAATTTCTTTTGGCCAGTCTTTTGTATCAAAGACTGGCCAAAAGAAATGTTTTTATTCTTGGAAAGAATAATGTGAAGTATAAGCCTCTAGTTCACCCATCTGACGTTCTGTTCTTACCACTACACATCAAACTAAGGCTTATGAAGAACTTTGTAAAGGCTATGAACAAAATTAATAAAAGTTTTTTGCACTTGAAGGAAAATTTTCCAAAACTAAGTGATGCCAAACTCAAAGAAGGGATCTTTGTTGGTTCTCAGATGAGGAAGCTACTGAATGATACTGTCTTCGAAGAAAAACAGAATATTAAGGAGCATGCTGCATGGAAATCCTTCACCTCTGTGGTCCCAAGGTTTTCTGGGTAATCACAAAGAGGAAAACTACCATCAGCTCATTCAAGATCTTCTAAAAAACGTGTCAAAGAGATCTGCAGTACACTAAAGTTTTGTAATTCTATCTATTCATTCAAATGAGGAAATTGGAGACTTTTGAATTTTGAGCCGTGCCAAAGTATTATTGCCAATGAGATCTATGAGCGATAAGGTCTGATTATACTGCAACTCTGTAATTAAATTGTGCCGACTCGACCGTTTTTGAAGGGGGAGTTTTGAGATTTTTTTAAGTTTAAAAAAGTGATTATCGCTACCATAAAATCAAAGAGTTGGGACTAATGTCCAAGTTTCAAGCTCTCGCGGGTTCGTGGATGGTTGGGAGAGGGAACCCACTGGACAGCTGTTGATAAAAGGGTGTCAGCCTCCTAGTCAAGGCCATCGAGCATGTTCTTTAACGTCCTTGAAGTGTGGCCTCCTACACATGGGGCCGCAGCTGCCTCCGATGGACGGTGGCCTTTTCAAGCCCAACAGTGACCTCTATTCACTGTGGGCGTTTTGGGAAGTTTGGCAGAGAAAAATCTCTAAGTAAGTAGTATAGTCCCATATACCGATCTCTCACAGATAGTGCTTTCCTCCCTATGACGTCACATTTTGGGTTCCATCACTTCTGGCCACGCACACTTATAAATATTCATAACTGACCATGCTCACTTATTAATATTCATAACTGACCATGCTCACATATTAATATTCATAACTGACCACACCCTTTATTAATTAAAAAACTTATTAAAACTCTCTTTATTAAAACACTTATCAAGGTTCCGCCCCCTTCACCCCCATGGCGGCCATCTTGGTTGGCGAACCTATATACTCGTTTTTCTTCAAAATTCCCCCTTTATTAAAATCAAAGTTTCTTTCCCTTCTCATTAAAAAAAGCCTTATTAAAATGTGCCCCTTTATTAAAACACTTATCAGAGTTGGGTTGGGTTGTTTTACCTCTGAGCGGCACTTTTTTGCACACCATGGGCTAAATGGCCAGGTCACATGGACCCCGAAGGCTCAGAGAATGTTGGGGGAGGGGACCCACTGGAACAGCTGTTGGGAGACAGATGGTAGAGTCCCGTCAAGGCTATCCAGCGTGTTCTTTAACGTGCACAGGGTATGGCTCTCCCGCACACGGGGCCACGGCTTTACGTCCCATCCGACGGACGGCGGCCTTTCCAAGCCCATCGGTGTCCCCTACTGACCGTGGGCAGGGCGGGGAATTTTGCGGAGATAAATCTCAATGCTGACCCAGCTGGGACTCGAACCTGGGAACTACAGATAACGAGCCTGGCGCGCTACCGACTGAGCCACCCCCGCCCCCCACTTATCAGAGGTACTGCCCCCTCATTAAAACGCTTATCAAAATTTCCACCCCCCCTCATTAAAATGTGCCTCCTTTTATTCAAAGACTTATCAAAAGTTCCACCCCCTTGGATGGTCAACCCTTTTCGAAATTTTTCTAAGTCCCACGACGGTCATCTTGGATGACGTCACCAAACAAAATCAATCCCCGAAATTATTCTACGTCCATCGATGACTGATGACGTAACTGACCGCACAGCCTTCCGAAGGACATGTTTACAACATGAAACTGTGCACCCCGCACTCTAAATTATTCTCTGAGACGTCGGATGACGTCACCCGTTAACAGTAAACAACCCTGACGCCACCAGATAATCATGTCCAGACGTGCTACATCATACCATTGTGTCACTCTATAGCAAACGTCGCAGACGTTAGCATGTCTTTCAAAGAGTTAGTGAGAGAATACATGCATTATATGGTGGATCAGAGTGCTGACGTGTTAAAATATAGTGATGGCACCATTCGGAACCTTCTATATGATATCGCATTGTACGAATTAAAATTATGTGTTCTCTTCTCAAGTCATAAATCGTCAGCTTTCCATTTAGAGTGTGAACTCTTTCAGTATTCCAACATCAACTGGACTGATCTAGAACAGATCAGTTACAGACAGATTGTGAAAATGTTGATAAGTTAATAAGCAAAAAGGTTAACATCGATAAGCAAAAAATCTGTATTGGCGTAAGCTTCCAAGGGTTCAACTTGGAAGGAGTTTTTTAACCTGTGAAGTGAGAAAGGACTGAGTCACCATGTCTCGACACAATTCAAGGTCAACCATCTCAGTAGCTGTGTGCATGCTTGTCCGTTAACGTTAAACAGCGTGCAGCTGACCAGCGCATCATTGTTCACGATGCAGACTAACAATCTAGATGTGTGGTGTTTCGGTGAAGATGTTTACATTGTGTGTTCTCTGTTCAAAAATAAGTTTTCGGTGCACGTATGTCATTACAAGAAGTATAAAAATGGTGAACTCATCTAGCTACACCTACAGGGGTTACCCTCTCGTTACCTGAATGGGAGGCCCTATGTAAAACGGTGTCCCACATCAACGATCAAGTGTAAATTGGTCCTGATCAACAGACATGACACGTGATTCACAGTTTACGAGTGTGTACATGTAACGCAATGAAGCAGGCGAGCGTTGTATTGACTTCATCAAAGAGGCAGTGGTCATGAGAACTCTGCAATTTCGTATGATGAACTGGGCTATAACTCTCAATGCGTCGCAGTGGTTTGCATTTGCTAATTATATAAACGAAGTGATGGCTGTGGTATGTAACGTGTGTGGCATCCTCAAAGACCATCAACTATTCACGGCCATTATGGAACATTCTCAGTTCATTAATCAGTTCTGCTGCTCAGTTCTGCCTGCTGGGTTCTTTTTATTGAAGGCCCGGCCACGTCTATCAGTTCTTAGTGGACATTTTCCAGCAATAATTAACACTTCTGATATCCTTAGATGAACTTCAGCTTGAAGAAAAACTCCTCACCATCATCGGATGGATCGGTGACCTGGACATTGGGGCTTTAGCACAAGTGTTTGTCGATACTGCGCGGAAACGAGGTCTGCTATAATTTGTAGATTCTAGATTTTTATGCACTCTGAAATATAATGCTATTTTTGATGATGCAAAAATTCAAATGTATAAATTAGTTTAGTAAAAAGGTTGAAACCTAGATAATGTGTCGATGTGCTTTTTACGATTCATTTTTTCTCAGTATGGGTTGGGTTGGGTGGTTTTACCTCTGAGCGGCACTTTTTTGCACACCATGGGCTAAATGGCCAGGTCACATGGACCCCGAAGGCTCAGAGAAGGTTGGGGGAGGGGACCCACTGGAACAGCTGTTGGGAAACAGATGGTAGCCTCCCGTCAAGGCCATCCAGCGTGTTCTTTAACGTGCACAGGGTATGGCTCTCCCGCACAGGGGGCCACGGCTTAACGTCCCATCCGACGGACAGCGGCCTTTCCAAGCCCATCGGTGTCCCCTACTGACCGTGGGCAGGGCGGGGAATATATTCTCGGTATGGATAGGAGAAAGAAAGTGTTATCTAGTATAGCAAGTCTGTTTATAACCGAGTTGACGAGAGCGGGAATTATATTGGACAACCTTATCCAAATACCGAGATAGTAATTGTGGCGAGGGAAAAATATTAGGGAGACGCTACAAATTACGGGTGTGTAATTTAACACTCGATGTCAGGGAGTTTATTAGTGACACTCCCACACTTGCAGGTATTAGTCTTTCCCTGAAGGCATGAGAAAATCTCATCAGTTACGAAAGGTGGGTGCATGAGAAGACGAAACATTGGAAGCAATTGCTATGACCCTGACAGAGGATATAAAAGCGCCAAAAATTTAGCAGAGAGTACAGGGTCCCCTTCAAATGTGTTTCGAACATGGGTAGAAAAACAACCTGCCTACACGTTGCACAAGCCCGTGCGCCAGAAGTTTCCCGGAAACCAAACCTATGTCACAGGTTTAGATGAACAGTCGCAAACCAATCTCGTGGTTGCGAAAAACTTAAAGCGTTTGAACGATGGTTTATCGTTACATATTAACTGTCATCGATGTGTTCTCAAGGTATGGGTGGGCAGTGCTCATGATGACAAAAACAGGGAAAGAAATGGTGGCGGCATTCAAAAAAATCTTTTCCAAGAGGGGATACCCTCTAATTTAAACATCGATCGAGGTACCCTATTTACTAACAGAGTATTTCAGAAATTCTTGAAAAAGAAAGGCATTCGGTTCTTTGTCAGCTACTCAGACAAAAAAGAAACTTTTGTGGAAAGATAGAATCGTACGTTCCGCAAGAGACTGGGAAGATATTACATGCACAATAGCACGTACCAATACTTGGATGTGTGCTAGGTTACAACACAACGGTTCATAGTGCACATGATAGGGCACCCAAGGACGTGACCTTACACAACGAAGATGTTATGTGGCTGCGTCTATACAGTAATCCACCCAAAGAAAACGAAAAATCAACATTTAAAGTGGGACAAGATTCGGCTAGCCAATCTTAAAGTACCCTTCAAGAAAGCAGGTGCGCATTTGTGGTCCGAAGAAATATTTAAAGTGGATCGCGTTTTGTTTTCACAGTTTAAACAGTGCGAGATTCCGAGAGGGAAGTGTTAAAAAGGACATTCTACAAATCAGGACTACAAAAAGTGGCGGAGCCCGAACTTTACTGGGTAGAGAAATTAATCGAGAGAACAGGTCAGAAGGCACTGATCAAATTTCGAGGTTATCCTAAACCTTCGTGGAGTCCTAAAAATGGATAGTTTCTACTTGGCCCTACCCTCTACAGCCAGTCAGAATATTTATCCCACAAATCAGTGATTTTACGGTTCGTCTAGCACAACACCTAAGGATTCAGGGCAAATGGAAAGTGGGTTGGGTTGGGTTGTTTTACCTCTGAGTGGCATATTTTTGCAACCATTGGCTAAATGGTCAGATCACATGGACCCCAAAGGCTCAGAAAAGGTCAGGGGAGGGGATCCACTGGAACAGCTATTGGAAGACAGATGGTAGCCTCCGGTGAAGGCCATCCAGCGTGTTTTTTAACGTGCACAGGGTATGGTTCTCCCGCAACGGGGCCACGGCTTAATGTCCAGTAATTATCTAGTGTAACCCGTAATTTGTAGGGTCTCACTAATATTTTTAGGGAATAATTTTTAGGTCAATAGGGGACATCGATGGGCTTGCAAAGGTCCAATCCAAAGGACGGCGGCCTTTCCAAGCCCATCCGTGTCTTCTATTGACCATGGGCATGGGGGGAATTTTGCGCGGATAAATCTCAACGCTGACCCAGCTGGGACTGGAACCTGGAAACTGCAGGTTACGAGCCTAGCGCGCTACTGACTGAGACCCTCCCCACCCCCCATGGAAAGTGGGACTCGCAGAAGTTCACTTACCATGAGCTGGTACAATATCGACACCTCCAATAATACAATTTATTAATACGATCTTCCTCCTCCCAAAGAATACGTTAAAGTAAAACTTCAACCGTGGAAATTTAACTGTGTAGAACTCCTAAAGCATCACACAGCCATCGTTCCTGAAAAACTACAAATGTCATATAACGAAGGTCGTTGGTTTTTCAAGCCAACAGAATGATATGGACTGGTGTTCCCCAAATCGAATCGCATCAAGCTTCTGTGTGTGGATGTTGGAGACCTTGATAAACCTATCTTTCATCCTTACACCATAGGCACCTGCAACACTAGCGAGTTCGAGAGGGATGGCGACTGTTGCTTCCATGTGTTGATACCTAATTTTCCCACGTACGGAAGGTACCCCACAGGCGATACGAAACAGCCAATTCATCGTTCGAGGTTATGAGTCACGTGATACGCTCGAAATCCAGAAAAGCTTTCCGTTTCAATCAAGTAGCCAATCACAGAATGACGATTGGTACTGACAAGTCACGCTACATCAAATTCCCCAGTGCCTGCCCTGGATTAAGGGAGATGTTAAGATTTACCAAATTCGACATTTCACTGGGTACAGCTATTGGAGACTATCCCATCGACATGAAACGAGGAATGTATGGTATTTATTTGTATTCGGACCTGATTGCACCTCAGTTGTTAGGTGACACTCACGGTGAAATGTTGCGCGTCGTGAACCCTGCCGTTAGAACTACAAATAACGGAGCGATTGTTGCAGTGTATCATCAACCTGATTACTACCCTTTGGCAAGAAACAATTACGAGAGTGTGAGAATCTTCCTTTGCACCAATACCGGAGAACGCCTACATTCTAAATTTGGTAAAGTTTCAGTCAAACTACATTTCTGTTATGAGGTTAAAATTTTCCCTCTTCTGCAGAGCCTTATATGCGTTATTACAAGAGCCAGATGGGCAGAGCGTGTTCTAGGGTCCTCGTTACTAGAGAGGTGACGGGCTCGGGAGCATCTCTGCCACTATTGGATGTTTCATCAACCCTCTCATACGACTGGCCCTAGTCACCCTATGTAAGTGCAGTCTAAGGTTCATTTCATAGATGACCCAGGGGCAAAACTTCAAAACAGCTGCCAAAGCAAGACTGCATAAAGCATGAACAGACCTACTGCAACATGCCATTTCCAAGCTACATGGAGGAAAAGGCATGAAACACAGCCGCCATCACCCTAGTGTTCATAAAGTGAAGAGACTGTACCTTGTAGGACGTGTTTTCATCATGAGGATTCAGAAAATTCACACTGATTCTGGCGATTGTGTCAATTCCTAATTGGATCTGTTTCTGATACCTCCGCTGTCTCGCAACCAAAAAGAGGCTGCTATGTCAATTATTTTCCTGTGGCTTCTCTAGAATGTAATGCACCACTTGAATTCATCGTGAAAGGAACAGATGATTACATCGATCTGTCCTGCTGCCACCAACGTCCATTGTGAAAATTGCGAAATCGGATAGTACAGCCCCATCGGAAGTGGTTTACCCTTGCAATCGTTTCTTCCATGCTCTCTTCACCCATGTAGACGTCTTCCTCAATGATCATCTAGTGCAGCGGTTCCCAACCTTTTTTGAGTCGTGACCCCATTTTATAGAGGCAAAGTGACCCGCGACTCCATTTTATAGAGGCAAAGTGACCCGCGACCCCATTTTATAGAGGCAAAGTGACCCGCGACCCCATTTTATAGAGGCAAAGTGACCCGCGACCCCATTTTATAGAGGCAAAGTGACCCCGACCCCATTTTATAGAGGCAAAGTGACCCGCGACCCCACTTTATAGAGGCAAAGTGACCCCGACCCCATTTTATAGAGGCAAAGTGACCCGGGATCCCATTTTACAAAGGCAAAGTAACCCACGACCCTGATACATTAAAAATAGGCTTTTTAATAGGGTAAATGAAAACACATCGAAAATAGATTTTTCAGTATAATATAATTCAAAATAATGTTAACTTGCGACATATTTAATGCGATGATTGAAATTGTAACTCATTAACAAGCTTAAAAATTTGCGGTTGAGTTTTCGTTAATAATTTTCTTTTGTCATTCCCTACATTTATTCTGTTTCTTGTTTTGGTTTTCAATTGAAGAAGCGATGAAAATCCACTCTCACAGAGATATGTAGAAACAAAGGGGAGTAATTTTTTGTTGTTTCGTGATTTTTTGTTTTCCCTTTTTAAAATTTTTATAGCTCACCACTGCCCAGCGACCCCACAGGAAACCCTTCGCAACCCCATTTGGGGTCGCGACCCATGGGTTGGGAAACACTGATCTAGTGAGTACCTCTCACACCCTGTACAGAGTCTTCAAGTATGCCCTATAGGGTATACCTGGAGACTGTTGAATTTTGGGTCTGATACCACCCAAAGCCAGCTTGGTAGCCAGCTCAGTTGGCGCTCTGGTACCGACACCGCAGGCAAAATGGAGCTGACCACCCCTGAGAATGATGGGTGGCATCAGCATAAGGGATACATAAAATCTACATGTATCGAACTCATCTCGTGGATCCACGCCGAACGATTCAACCAAGAACGTTACCTGCTCAATCCGGTCGATCCGAGATTACGGCTGTTATGGTCCAAACCCGATTTCTGTCTCATGACAGGCGAAACAGACCCTTCTTACGAAGTACATATTCATTTTTCGTGCGCAAGGTAAAACCCGCTTCCAGTGTGATCCTTGCTGGGTTCAGACAGTGCCAAGTATCCTTGAGAAGAACGGGTTTATGCACGTTCTTCATCACAGCCGGTCTGATGATCGTGAACCTGTACAATTTATTTCTCAGACAACTGGCGATACGTCTCCTACTGGGTATGGTGGAAAGTACCAGCCTGAATGGATCGTACGCAAAAATCCCTTCAATTTCCAGCATTTCGAACTTAAACTATACCAGTCTTCACGTCGACAGTGAACAGCAGCCCTACACCCCAGACTTTACGAATGGACAGTGTCTGAGCTGTTACCAAGGATTATTGGAAGCTGTGGATGCGTGGAAATCCGATAGTGGCATTAACTTATCGTGAAAAGCCTATGCCGATGGCTTTACTCTGTTTGGATTCCAACTGACCCCCGAGCAACGAGAATGGAATCAAGTGTTCCCCTTAATAAAGAGCGGGAGTGTGAGAGTCGAATTAAGTAGTGCCCGACCTCTGCCCACTTCGGTTTCAGTGATCCTGTTTGCAGAATATCAGAATTTGCTTGAAATCCCACTGGTTCGTAAAATCTTGTTTGATTACAGCTCATGAATTTCTATCAGTAACAAATCATCCTCTCGATGTTGCCAACAAGCCTAGGTGTTGAAGTGTTAGCCTCGTCACAGGGCTGCTCTCCGTTTGGGGCGGTTAATCGCTGCCCCTATAGCGAGATCCATCTAATAGGTGACCAGAAAATAGGGACTGCTAGAGGCCTGCCCTGTGGTAGGGATTACTTTCCGGGCATGGCGAAGAGCTTTTCCTCCTCGTTGGAGTGACAGGCACGACGTTTCGGGTCCGAATATTTTCGCTTGATGGACTTTTGCGGCCGCGTCCAACAGGTACACTTGGAACAGTAAACCGTCGAAGGCATCGGTGGTCTTCCAACATCTTCGCATTTTTTAATTCTCTAATGAGAGGTATTTTAGCAAACGTTTGACTATCAGAGACGATCAAGCAATATGCTTCCAGCGCATTACTCGAGCATGCCGTGAATCCGATAAACAAAGGTAACGAACCAATCACAGACAGCGGAAAGAACGATTTTTAAAACGGTAAGGATGTTTATGATTACGGTTGTTTTTTTAAATGATTTCTTGCCTCCAAATAATTTTATTAGTGTTTTTTTTTTTCTTACAGAGAAGAAATAATATTTTGTTATCGATTGTTACGGAGTAGCATTACTTCCTACGAAAGAATAATATTTTGCATAAGTGAATCAGGTGCTGAATCAGGGATACAGCGACAGTAAGTATTAGGAATAAAAATGAGTTTTAAACTTGTGAACCAAGTTGCGTAACGGATATACTGGAATTAAAAATAATGAATAAAAAAAAGTGAGTTTTAATTGTTCTGATGGAATTACGATGTCTTTGAGCCGGTTTAGTAATAAAAAATGGGAGAATAAGTTAATGAATTGGGAGGGGATTTGATGTGGAAGGAATTTTTTATCTCTGGTTCGTGTGGGGTGGTCTTTGAAAAAGTTTAGTGTTAAAAAGGAAAAGTGAACGAATTTGGAACGGGTTTAAATTTACAAGAATGTTTTTAATCGGTGATTCTTATGCCGAAGCAATCACGACGTTTTCCAAATGGATCACTGTTAAAATGAATTGTTGGAATGGGAAGGTGAGTTTTATTTTTTATCTCTGTTCTTTGTGTTGTTGCAATCACGATGTCTTTACAGTGGTTTAATATGAAAGTAAAATAAGTTAAGAAATTGTGATTTGTAGAAGCAATATTTATTTTTTTTCCTAAGAGAATGAAGCCGGAAATAAAAATTAGGAATGTTTAACAACATTGAAGAGTTTAAATTTATAAGTAAGAATGTTTTAACCTGCGATTCGTGTGGTGAGGTCTTTGAAATGGTTTAGTACTAAAGGTAAAATAAGTTTTTAAAGAATTGTGGTTTGTGGAAGGAATATTTTTTTTTGGCCTAAAACTGTATAGGGAAAATTAAAATTAGGAAGGTTCAAAGACGTGGGGTAATATTAACGTAGCAGATATTGAGTTTTTTTTCACTTCCTCGTTCGAAAACCAGTTTACACCCGACGAGGTGGTGTAACACGTCTGGACACGACTATCGGACGGTATCAGGTTTGTTTACTGTTGATAGGTGACGTCATTCGAGACTAGTTGTTTATTGTGGGGGTGCAGAGTCTCGTGATGTAACTCGTCCTATAGAAGGTCGGTGACGTCATCAGCCTTCGCTGGACGTTGGAACGGGTCCTATAACGGGGGTTATTCTAAGTCCTACAACGGTCATCTTGGATGACGTTGGAACGTCATCCAAGATGACCGTTGTAGGACTTAGAATAATTTCGACCACTAATAGGTGATTGCGAAAATGCAAACAGTGGTGTTTTATTCGTACTTATACAACAGAAAAAAAGGTATTTGTCTTTTATCCTTCAATTTGAAAAGTGGCTTTTTTCTGATCCCACTGGCTAAAGGGGACAGATTGTTATTTCGGTTGTTCTACCACTGAAAATTTAAATTTCTACCATAAACAGATCATTTGCAACAATCGTTAAAAGTTTTGCTGTTTTCATGTTTATTAACCTATAACGATGTAAATTAAAACTACTTAAGAATTTAAAAAATGCGAAATATAATATTTCATTAGTTTCTATCTAACTAGGTATAAGAAAAAGATATCGCCCTAGCGAATATGGGATGCACGTGCTCATAAAAAATTAAGTTTTTCATTTTCCGAATTTTGCATTCTTTAAGAGTACTAATTCGTAGTAATCGGTGATTGGAAAACGCAGAATGATAATATATTATTAGTTCGATAAAACCAGAAAAGCATATTTATCCTTAAAATGAAAAAGTTGCAGTTTCTTATTTTCTATAGTGAAGAGTAAATCATTCAGTTTATATGAAATAAAACCTTTTTTTTATTTTTACTATATTGAAATATTATTGAAAATTATAAAATTAAGCATTAAATTTTTATAGATGAGAAGCCACCAGTTGAATTTTAACTATTTCGAATTTAATAAAAACACATATGATGATGATGATGATGACTATGATGATGATATGATAAGGATTGCCAATTATTCCGTTCTTCATCAATACCTTCTATTACCAGCATTTTTAATTTCTAGCAAAAATATATCGTTTGCAATATTACTTTAAGTTTTACATTTTCTAACATTTAGCGATTTGTAACGATGCTAAATTAAGACCATTTGGACGATTTACAAACTATGAATCATCACATTTCGTTAATAGCTATTCAACTCAAAAATAATTTTTCCATAATCTCTTAAAACAAAAAGTTGAATTTTTCCACCCTGGGAGTGAAGGAACAAAATTAACCCTTCTGGGGTTAAAGGTGAAAACTTATTGTTGTCAATGGTTGTCACAGTTTACAATAAAAATATCTAATTTCCAATCACTTGCAATATTAGTTTGAATTTTGCAGTTTTCAAAAATTTCCAACTTTAAAGGGCGCAATTTTAGATGTAGGAAGATTCCGAAAGTACGAATCGTAACGTTTCATAAAAAATGTTTCATTTTTTTCTGAAACGAGCAAAAAAAGAGTTTTTCAATTATCTTAAAATTAAACACTTTCGTTTTCTACCCACCTGGCGTAACATGTCAATTAATTATTGCCAGTGGATCTTCAAGACTTTTACGTCCCACTAACAAAATTTCGAAATTCTTGTATAAATATATCGTATGCAATATTTATTTAAAATTCTGGATTTTTCTGTTTTTTCCACTGTTAGAGAGCCCAATTACAGTTTTGGAAGATTCGGAGGATCTAATCGTAATATTTCATCAATATCTAGCCAACCCAAAAAGAATATTTAATTTATCTCTAAAAATAAATAATTATATCCTAAAATAAAAAATGTTGCTTTTCCCCATCCCCCGAGGTATAAAGGGTCAACTTATTTTTTGCCACTCAGTGGCTTCATGACTATTACACTTCGCCACCAAAATTTCAGATTTCTAGCATAAATACACCGATTGTAATATTCGTTTGAATTTATGGGAGTCTCAAATTTTTTCACCGTTAGAGGGCGAAATTGCTCCGAAGAGTCTTTTGCAAATCTTTATGCAAATCGAAGCAACTGCAGGTAAACTACGGCGCGTGTGAAGGTCATGAAGCTGTATAAATAACACCTGATACTGAGCCCTGTTAATCAATGTTATTCTTGTTCTTCACATGGGAAAGGCAGCGGAATTAACTGAGTTTGGCAAAAGGCCAAATTGTAATGGCCAGACGACTGGGTCAGAGCATTTCCGAGACGACAAGGCTTGTGGGGTGCTCATGGACAGTCGTGGTTAGTACTTTAAAAAGTGGTCCGAGGAGGAAAAAATCACGAACCGCCGGCAAGGCGTGGGCCGACCACGGCTCATCGATGCTAGAGGTGAGAGAATGGCACGAGCCAATCAGAAGGGATACTGTGGCGCAAATTGCCCGTAATTTGAATGCCGGTGACTGAAAATAGGCCTCCGTAACTGCAGGCCACTCCGAGTGCCCATGCTAACCTCGGTTCACCGTTGAAAGCGCCTACAAAAATGGGCATGCGAGCATCAAAACTGGACTTTGAATGATTGGAAGAAGATCGTCTGGTCTGATGAATCTCGTTTCCTGTTGCACCATGTGGACGGCCGGGTACGTCTGCGTCGTTTACCTGGGGGTGTGTTAGCACCAGGATGCACTATGGGACGAAAACAAGCTGATGGAAGAAGTGTAATGCTTTGGACAACGTTCTGCTGGGAAACGCTGGGTCCAGTCATTCATGTGTATGAAACTATGACGTCTACCACCTACCTAAACATCATTATAGACCAGGTACATCGTTTCATGGCAACGGTATTCTCCTCTAGTAGTGCCTTCTTGAGCGCCATGCTACACTGCCCAGATTGTTCGAGAATGACATCAATCCAATCGAGCATCTGTGGTTTGTGTTGGAACAGCATACATCCGATCTGCTGCGGCTCAACCATATAATTTACAAGAATAAAAGGAATTAAAGGGTCTATTAATTAAAGGAATTAAGGTGGGAAAAATATAGGATCTGTTGACAACGTGTTGGTACCAGATATCACAAGACACCTTTAGAAATCTTGTGGCGTCCATGCCTCGCCGGGTAAGAGCTGTTTTGACGGCACTTGGAGATTCAACATCATATTAGGCATATGGTCATAATGTTTTGGCTCTTTGGTGTATAGCCACAGGATGGTTCCGAAAGTGCGAATTGTAATATTTCATCAATACTTATCCAAGTAAAAGGAATTTTCCATTTATCTCCAAAAAGAAAAAAGTTTCATGTCTACAGACAGACAGACGCATAGATGAGAAAGCGAATATATTACCCCTTTTTTTTCAAAAATAAGATAAATATATAAGCTTCACTAATTTATACATATTGCTTTATCTCTTGTTGGAAAGCCATATTTGCAGTGACTCCTCCACGCTGAAACTTCTCAGTTATGTCTGACCTTCTGTTATGGAAAGACGCAGACTTTCTTTTCAAACACAAAAATCGATTTTTCGCAATGTTCAGTGCACCAACCACAGCGCCATTATATAATTCAATGACTTCGGAAATGGTTTTTGAATACAAAACTAAAGTCAGATAGTGGTGTAGCTATTAAAATAACTTCAAATTTCTTATTGCATAGTAATCTGTTCACTAATGTCAACTGCGCAGGTAATATACACATTAGCGTAAATTAATAAAATTGTTTGACTGCATATACTTTTACTAAATAGTAAAATATTAGTTATCCGAAGGCAATGGAACGACGCATTCTCCATTATGCAGTAATAACTGTTGAGTTTCCAATAATCACCTAGTGGTGGCGATGTAATCGGTCACATGATATCTAGATACTATTGCGAGCTGCTTCAAAGCTGCCGAACCTTGTTTTAATTTGCAAACGGATGTAGGTGGTGGGCCCCGTAATATCCTGCCCTTGTAATTAAGAAAACGTAAAGTACTTTCGAGTGTATTACTTCGCTAAATAATTGTTCAATGGAAATAAAAAGGGCTAAACTCTCTTAGAAAATAAATATTCACGTGACACGAAGGTTGCCAGATCACTTATTTCTAAAAAAATCGTTGCCAGATATTTTTTCTGAATTCTGTAATCAACCATAGTGTTTGGATACTTTTTTGAGCGACTGTATATTATTATTTCTATTATTCATTTTAATTCAAAATTTAATATTTTAGTATATATTGCAGAAATATTGGTGGGGCATGGCCTCTCAGACCCCTAACGACGAGCCACCCTTGAAAGTATGTCGAATATATGTCCTTTCATTCCTCTTCCATACAACACGGTGCCATCCATGATCACATCTTATTCAATCATTTGAAAAAATAAAGCAGGTGGGGTGGACGAAACTGAATAGTGGGGGAAAAGTTAAAGTAGTGGCCAGGAGAATGGATTTCCACTACAGTATATAACATTTCGTCCTGCGCTTTAGAAATCTCTGAAATTGTTTTGGAAAATTACTCTTACTTGCATTCTCAGTGGTGGTGGTGGTGGGGGGGAATTGCCTCCTTGTTCACCCTCGATCCGACTCTGATCAGTTATTTTATTTTCACCAAAGCTTCGTAAGGAATGGCTTTCTGAGAAGTAGTTGCATAAGCAATGGTTTACTGAGTTGCATAAGCAGCAAAGTTTCCCAATATCAGTTTGTGGAACTCATCGTGTTATTAATACGAGACGAGATGAAAGGTTTCGTTCATTTCGATAACAGAGAAAAATCCATTAAAACGACTTCCAGAGATAGATATTATTGAGCTCATGAGATAAACAACTTTACGAGATAAATATTATTGAGCTTGAAGAGACATGCAACTTACGAAATAAACAGCAAGTAATCCTTCGATCAAGTTTCTTTCACCATTTGAAATGCATTTTGTCCGTTGTTAAGATACAAAAAAGTCCTTTTGTTTGGCGAGCTTTCTAAAAATGGAGTAAGTGTTATCTGTAAAGAGTAAGTGGCGACCCAAACAGAGAGCTTCAGTTCATAAACAATTGCTCAAGTTGCCAAGTATCTCTTTGGACGTTATGCAAGTACTCTTTTGAATGGCAAATAAATATAAAAGCCGTCTCGTGGTCGAGTGGTTAACAAGCTTGGCTACTGGGTTGGGTTGGGTTGTTTTACCTCTGAGCGGCACTTTTTTGCACACCATGGGCTAAATGGCCAGGTCACATGGACCCCGAAGGCTCAGAGAAGGTTGGGGGAGGGGACCCACTGGAACAGCTGTTAGGAAACAGATGGTAGCCTCCCGTCAAGGCCATCCAGCGTGTTCTTTAACGTGCACAAGGTATGGCTCTCCCGCACACGGGGCCACGGCTTAACGTCCCATCCGACGGACGGCGGCCTTTCCAAGCCCATCGGTGTCACCTACTGACCGTGGGCAGGGCGGGGAATTTTGCGGAGATAAATCTCAACGCTGACCCAGCTTGGCTATTGATTGAAGGAACTGGGTTCGAGTCCCGGACGAGGCATGGATGTTCCTTTTCTCGTATTTGTTTTTAATATTTCTTAATTAGTGATAATTATATGAATCAATATTGGTTTCCAAAAATTAAGACACAACTCTATTTATATCAATGGGACACTAAAGACGAAGCTCTAGAACTTCTAAAATAATTTAAAATTTTTTTGAAAAAGGTGATAAAGATCTCAATCAAATATTTCAATATCTTCATTTTCAACAATATTCGTTCAGTATTTAATGAGCTATGGAAATTTAAATATTTAACAATAACAATGACAGTCACAAAAATTGACTTCAGAAAATTAAAACTTAGTAATATGTATCGTATCAAAGTGTTTAATGGAATAAGCGTGTGTTTTATAATTTTGTGTAAAGAATTCTTTCACTATTCACCAGTTTTGCATAAGTTTCTTAAGACTGGCATTAAATATAGCTGTTTATAAATATTCAAACTTCCATAACTCATTAAATACCGAAAGAATATTGCTGAAAATCAAGGTATTAATATACACTGGCGGAAATTGAAAAAAAGAACACCATTAACAATTAAAACGTAATCTATGAGATCTAGTTAGTAGACACAACTTGTTGAGAATGGAAAGTGATCACATGTGAAGTGACTCAATGTGTATTTTAGCTTTTGATGAGTATTACATTTTACAGGTGGCACATTTTAATAAGGTGTTGAACCCCCTCGAGCAGCAATACAAGCTTCCAATCTGGTATGCAATCGGTCGTACAAATGCTGAATATCACGCTGGGGGTTACCATTCCGCACGCTTTGAACTTGGACGCGTAATTCAGCGATTCGTTGCCTGCCGCGGTCCGCGGAAGAGTCTTTGTCCCATCCAATCCCAGATATGCTCGATTGGAGACAAGTCTGGAGAGCGTGCTGGCCAAGGGAGTTTATGCATTGGCTGAAGAGCATGTTGAGTTGCCCAGGTGGAGTGTGGGCTGGCGTTATCCTGCTGGAATATTGCATTTGGGATTACACTCAAATATGGCAGCACGACCGGCTATACGATGTCGCCGACGTATGTATTGCTATTCAGTGTACCCTGTACAAACACTAGACACGTACGAGAGTGATAGCTAATCGCTCCCCATCCCATGATGCCCGGCGTGGGCCCTGTGTGTCGTTGGCGGACGCACGATGGAAGAAGCCACTTACTTTGTCGCCTTTTGACACGTAAACGACCATCAGACGCTTCTAAGCAGAATCGGTTTTCATCACTGAAGACCACAGACTGCCATTCTTCTCTCCAATGATCTAGTTCTTGACACCACTGCAAATGTGCTCGACAGTGACGAGGTGACAATGGTAACCATGCTAGTGGCCCACGTACCCAGAGTCCTGCTTCCAAAAGACGATTGCGTTTGGTACGAAAGAGAATCGAATTTGTGACGCCGTCACCATCTGCTCTGCCACTGCCGCCCTCCTGATATGCGATCCTCTCGTGCGACCGTAACTCTGTGTTGCCCGGAATCATGTCTGCGAGTGTGCAAATGCTCTTCTGACCATCGACGCCACCATTGTACTACTGTCGATACCTCTCGTCCAATGTGGAATGCAATTTGAGGAAAAGACCAACCTACTTCCTGAAGACCCCACTATACGACCTCGCTCAAACTCCGCTAACTGAACCAATGTTGGGCGCTTGTATCATCCAGGATTGGTAGCTTCTTCAAAGAGCACTGAACAACACGACACAAGACGAATAACTTCTATCTTCACGCTCTAGTCCTTAAATACGTGCTGCATACATTTGCATGCTGTATTCCTTAGTGACGTCTTTTAACCATCTAACTTTTAACTACTTCTTTCAATCTTGGATCACGGTTTCTGTTGCCCTTAACTCTCAGCATATTATAATATGACGTTCCTAAAGGAATTCCTCCTGGGGTGTTCTTTTTTCAATTTCCGCCAGTGTATTTGATTGAGATCTTTACCCGCTATCACATTAAAAAGATATTTTAGAAGTAATAGTGCTTCGACGTTAATTTTCCATTGACGTAGCATAGGGTTGTTGCTTAATTTATGGAAATACGTTTATTATGCGACTATATATGATTTTTAGAGGAGATTAGGAAGTTGGGAGTTGCTTATAAGAAAAACTTCTTCAAAGCAATAATTTATTTTTCTGTTAATGGACACAGATTTTAGTCGGATGCAATTTCCCCTTTCTCCCCTTTTAGAGCCAAACTTTTATTATTACTTTGAATTAAAGCACTGCATTTTGAATAAAAGTAATGAATTGGTCTCATGTTCAAGTTTCTTCTTTTTCGATTTGGCAATATTAATTAATTTAATTTGAATATTATGATTTTCCAGCTGTAAATAATTTTCTGGCACACTGACCGCTAATTCTCAGCGGCAATTTTTTTATTTTTAAAGGAATTTTTTTGACTCAGCGGCAATTTTTTCTTCTTTAAAGATATTACACAAAATTCTCATGATAGCAAAGGCTACGAATTTTATCCATTAAAATATTAGTAGCTGCTGGTTAAAGATAAATTTAAATTAGAAAATGCAATCAGAGAACAAGATAGTAATAATTTATTGGTATCTGTTAAACAAAAAAAAATGTCTCATTTATCTGTCAAAACAAGAAAAAAGATGAATCTCTACAGAAGGGAAGACGTAAATTAAAGAGAACCCTTTATTTCCCCCCAAAAAAATAGAAGAAACAAGTATATACATCGTATTCTGCATATATGACACAATGCAGGCCATCCGTACCTGTCAAAAGGGGTACTCTCTTGTGGAAGGGAACGGAAGAAGAGGGCTGCCAGATAAGGGTGGCCTACTGATCTGGACAATTCTGACTACTTTTCGTTTTCTTTTTTTTTTCTACCCTGCTGAAGAATGGTCAACCACACAGGGTCTTGGTGCTGACCATATACACTTAGTAGACCGGCCTGGAATAAGGCTTTGAGTTTGATTATGGATACTGAATTAGCTGCACTGGTGGGCAGTAGAGGGAAAGTGGGGTTTCTGAGCCAGTGGCGGGTCAATGTTAATCCTATGGGACCCGCCACCCATGTGTGGAAGAGTGGCGGGTCAATGTTAATTCTATGGGACCCGCCACCCATGTGTTTCAAGCTGGTGGCGGGTCATTATCAAGCACATTGGTCAGAATTCTCACTGTTTTCTTTTTAAGACTGAAGTCGAACAATGGTGAATAAAATACCTCCCTCCAGTGATGTAATAATCTGAAATTATATTATTCAGTTAAATTGCAGATAATCCATTCATAATTTCCACCGACGTCCATCTTGGTTTCCACAAACCCCGAAATTTTTTCGAGTCCACCATTTAGAAACCTGTCGTCACCACAAACTCCCACGATTTTGCCGTTAGTCCACCATCTTGGTTTCTAACCTCATCCGAAATTTCCAAGTTCAGACTCCGCCATCTTGGTTCCTGACATATTAATTAAATGCTTATCAGAAGTTCCACCCCCTTTATTAAACCTCCCTTATCAAAACTGTCACCCCCCTCATTATTTAACCCGCTATCAAAGTCCCTTTCCCCTTTATTAAAAAAAACCTTCCCCCCCCCTTTAACCTCTGGCACCATCTGGTGACATCCCCTGCGGTTGCATCATCCTCCTACAGCGTGAGGTAAGTCCGCCACTTTGAAATCTGATGTCACCAATTAGAAGTTTTCTTTTCATTTACTGCAGTACAGTCTTTTAAATCAGTTTCTGCGGGATAGTCCTTCTTCTAGTATAAATACGGCGTCCATCAGTCAGATTCCTCATTCGTTGTCAGGCGTTGATAGTGACGGTTCTCTGCTGCTGCTTCTCCGTGATTTTTCCAACGGCAATAGTGATAGTTCTCAACGTCCTCGTGTAGTATCAGTTATTTTACAAGTCACTGTTTCATAATGTATCCATGCGATATATGTGAGAAGGTTTTCCTTCATCAGACCCATCTCATTCGTCATAAGAGAAATCATGATTTAAATAACCTGTTTAAGTGCTTTATTATGCGACTATATATGATTTTTAGAGGAGATTAGGAAGTTGGGAGTTGCTTATAAGAAAAACTTCTTCAAAGCAATAATTTATTTTTCTGTTAATGGACACAGATTTTAGTATCTCAATGAAAATCAACATTCTCAAGGAGAGATGACGTCAGACGTCACGAGTTAACCCACACCTCCAGGAAAACATACAAATGCGAAGAATGCGGCATGGAGTTTGGGAGAAAAGACAGTCTTTTGCGCCATCAAAGAAAGCCCCACAATAATAAGCGAAAACGTTCTGAAGATGAAAGGTTTCCCCAGAAGAAACAAAAACCAGACCCTGAAGACCCCTGTCAGTTTACAGAAGAAATGAAAAGGACCCTGTCAACACATAAGCTGGTGGCAACGGATGAAACATCTGTTGACCTCACCTTTTTCCTTGTATCCTCGCGGAAGTCACTCCTAACTCACCTGAAAGAAGAATTGACCTCGAAAGGTAGTATTAAATGGTACCTTGCAGTACAAGTGCGCTTCAGGCGAAAAGTTTCCCCTTCTACAGTCGAACACTGTACCCCGTTTTTCCGAAGTAACTGTGTCACAAGTCTTCCTACATCATCCCTAAATAGAGAATTGGATTCAGCGTATAAGAAGATTAAGACTTCATTTGAAGAATTTGAAGGAGCATATAGTGGATGGACACTGGATGCTGTACTCCACGCTGAAATGAACATTGGGAAATATATACCTCTTGCAGGGTCTAGTTATGTCCCTACTCCAAGAGAATTACTGTTAAAACACGCTATTGTCAATGTATGTAATTCTGACCAAAAATGTTTTGTCTGGTCTGTTTCAGCCTCTTTGTATCCTGCCACAGATCATCCGCAGCGCCTTAACAACTATATACATTTAGAAGAAAAATTAAACACATCTGACCTAATTTTCCCTGTTACAATAAATCAAATATCTAAATTCGAAAAAATGAACAATATTTCTGTTAATGTTTTTGGATATGAGAAAGAGGTGTTCCCACTCTACATCACACCATTCAGATTTAAAGCGCACACGAATTTCCTTCTGTTATCGGATGACGAAAAGCAGCATTATTGCTCCATTAAGAATATGAGTAGACTTCTCAGTCCTCTCACTAAACATAAATGCCAGACTTTCTACTGTGATTACTGCCTTCACCGTTTCAAAAATGAATCGCTCTTGAAGGATCATGTTCCCTATTGTCAAGAACATGGACCCCAAAGAGTAGAATTTCCAACAGAAGAAGAAAAATGGTTGAAATTCAGAAATTTTAAATTTCAGCACCCCGTTCCATACGTGAATTATGCCGACTTTGAATCATTCCTAGTGCAAGTGGACACTTGTATGCCTAACCCTGAAAAATCTCACACCACTATCACGGCAAATCATGAACCCTGTGGATTTGCATATCTTGTTGTTGGACCTGATGGCTGCAGCTATAAACCTCCAGTAGTTTATAGAGGTCCTGATGCAGTAGAAGAAATTTTAGAACGTTTGCTTAAAGAAGAAGAAAACATTAAAAATTTACTGTCGATGATAAAGCCAATGCAGCTGTCGAATCATGAAGAGGAATCATTTCACAACGCTACTGACTGTCATATTTGTAAGCATGCCCTAGGAGCAGATCGTGTGAGAGATCACGATCATATAACAGGTAAATTCCGAGGAGCCGCCCATAATTCCTGTAATCTGAACTTTAAGTTAACCAATAGGATTCCAGTTATCTTCCACAACCTAAAGGGATATGACAGCCACCTTATTATGCAGGGAATCGGCAGAATCAAAAATAAGAAGATTAATTGCATTCCCAGTAACATGGAAACATACATAGCCTTCTCCCTGAGAACATTACATTTTATAGACTCCTATCAGTTTTTAAGCACATCCCTTGAGAAGCTAGTAAATAATTTATCACCAGATGAGTTCCATATTTTAAAGATATATGTTGAAACTGAACGGTTACACCTGGTTTTGAGAAAAGGAGTTTACCCCTATGATTATGTTGACAACAGTGAAAAGTTTGAAGAAACAATATTACCACCACGCGAAACATTTTACAACCAACTCACAGAAGAAGCACTAGAGGAAGAAGACTACACCCATGCAATAAGAATATGGAATACATTCAACATAAAAAATCTAGGCCAGTATCATGACTTGTACCTGAAGACAGACGTGCTCCTCTTAGCTGATGATTTCGAAAGTTTCAGAAAACTATGCATCAGATACTATGAAATCGATCCCTGCCATGTTTACACAGCTCCTGGATTAGCCTGGCAAGCATGCTTAAAAATGACAAATGTAAATCTTGAGTTGATAACTGACCCTACAATGTACCTTTTCCTAGAGAAAGGCATACGAGGGGGAATTTCTGTGATATGCAATCGTCTTAGTACTGCAAACAACAAGTATTTGGACACCTATGATCCTCAGTTACCCTCTAAATACATTATGTACTATGATGCCAACAATCTTTATGGATGGGCAATGTCACAATGTCTCCCTCAAAGCGATTTTCAATGGCTTAATAAAGAAGCAATAGCAGATCTAAATATTACGACAATTGCTGATGATGCGAATAAAGGATACATGTTGGAAGTTGATTTAGATTATCCAGTTTCTCTACACGACAAGCATAATGATTATCCACTAGTCCCTGAGAAACTTCAGATTACCAGCAGCATGCTATCCCCATATTGTCAAGAGGTTGCCCAAAGCCTTGGAATAAATACAAGCCAATCAGTCGTGAAACTAGCCCCAAATCTAAATTCTAAGGAAAAATATGTCCTTCATTATCGAAATTTCAAACAATATTTAGCCTTCGGTATGCAGCTGAAGGAAATACATCGCGTTTTAGAATTTAATCAGTCTTGCTGGCTAAAACCATATATAGAATTTAATACAGATCAGCGGAAGAAAGCTAGAAACGACTTCGAGAAGGACTTCTTCAAACTGATGAATAATGCTGTTTGGAAAAACAATGGAAAATTTGAGAAATCCAGTGAAAATTGAATTGACTCAGAGCCCGAAGAGAGTATGTAAACTCGTAGCATCCCCTGCTTTTCACGCTTTTCGTGTTTTTGACAACGACCTTGCATGTGTGCAATCAAAGCTAACTAAATTGAAACTCAACAGGCCTATTTATGCTGGTTTCAGTATTTTAGATATTAGTAAACTATTGATGTATAGCTTTCATTATGACTATATTAGTCCGAAATATGGAGAAAAAGCTAAATTATTGTTCACTGATACAGATTCACTGTGCTACGAGCTTCAAACCGAGGACGTGTATGTTGATATGAAAGACGATATAGATCATTTTGACACGTCCGACTATCACATTGATCATGTTTTGCATAGTACACATAATAAAAAGGTACTAGGTAAAATGAAAGATGAACTTTCGGGAGTACCTATCAGACAATTTGCAGGGCTTCGTTCTAAAATGTATTCCCTTCAGAGTTTACACGAGGAGAAGAAGACTGGGAAAGGAGTCCCCAAATACATCGTAAAAAGAACCCTTCGTCACAAGGATTACAGACACTGCTTAATAAACAAATCACCTTGTCGAGTAGATTTGACAAGGATTCAAAGTAGCAACCACCATCTTCATACAGTGAAAGGTGTAAAACTTGGTCTGTCACCATTTGACGATAAAAGATATATTTTAGAAAATGGTTATGACACCCTTTCGTACGGTCACTACAAAACAATGAAAAAATAACATAACAGAAAAAACGAATATTTCACTCTGATTTTTAATATGTTTGAGCTATTTATGTATAAAAAAATATGATAATTTTATCCAAATGTATGCATATAACCCCCCTATATATGTAAAAATATTACATGTCATCATTATTATATGTAGACAACTGTATGTAAACAACCATTTCCTCTGTTAACCAGCATTTTTTTTTTTCTTGTAAGCAGGCTGTAAAGTATAATCAGTGTGAAAAAAAAGCATCATTGTGAAACGTATAAAATTGTAAACCAATGGAAATCATTACATGTACACACATAGTCATTGTTTCACCTAATACTTTGAAATCAATAAAAATTTTTAAATGAAATATATGTGTCGTCTGAGTCTTATCTCTAGCAAGCGAGGAGATAAACAAGCATTATCACAGACACTCGAGACGCTGAGTCATTACCTCGCCAGTATTACGTTGGAAGCAGTTCACTCAGTCACTGGGAGAAAGCCCTTCTGGGATCCATTTCTGGGATTACACTTATAATAAAAGGTTGGTAATTCTCTAAATTTTCATGGTTTATCAAACATTACTTTTAATTTCGCGATGTAGTGACGTTCTCAAGTATTAAGAAGTGATGAAAATATAAGATTTGTTTTCGAAGCTATCGTAAGTCGCCTGCATGCTAGCTCATTACATGCCCCGGAACGAGCCTCCTCAAAATCAACGTCTTTTTTTTTTGAAGCGATCACTTCTCAGAAGTGGAAGACTTCAATAAATGCACCGAGTGCTGTGTTTATGAGAAAATTATCAGCACAGAATGAAATTCTATTTTTTTTTACTTTGCAGAGACGAGAACTTTACGTAGATTTTTACAGAGAAATAATCGAAATTATTGCATCAGTCATTTAGCGATAAAGTGTTTTACTGAATATTAATACTTTAAAATAAAGGATAATTTCCGGTATATAATACAGAGGTGTACAGACGAATTTTATTTCCTATGAATAAAAAAAAATAGGATTTTCATACCGTTATTCGAATTACTCAGTTAATTCACCACTTATTTCAACTGTAAAAAAAATACATTTAATTCCCAGATTTTTAACGACTGAGATAAAAAAATAATATGCTTACCTACATTAAATACAATGTAAAATAGCGAAAATTCACCACTAATTTCAGCTGCTTAATATCAAGAAATACAGACGATTTCCTGTTTTTTTTTTACCATTGCAGTAAGAAAAAAAAAAGACTAGCGAACGTATCAACATGTACCTCTGATACTTAAATATGACATGCTCTGTGTTTCAATATTACACATTTTTTCAGTAGTTTAGGCATTAATTACTAATATTTTTCATTCAACAGTTAAGTATCCCAATTGGAAGTAATGTAAGCAATATTTCCTGTTTAAATGCATCTCTCTACAAAAAGATTTCCTTTCAAAGTTATCGTAACTCGTTTTCTTGCTAGTTCATTACGTGGCCTGAATCGAGCCACCTCGAAATCAACGTTTTTTTTTTGAAGCGATCACTTCTCAGAAGTGGAAGACTTCAATAAATGCACCGAGTGCTGTGTTTATGAGAAAATTATCAGCACGGAATGAAATTCTAATTTTTTTTTACTTTGCAGAAACGAGAACTTTACGTAGATTTTTACAGAGAAATAATCGAAATTATTGCATCAGCCATTTAGCGATAAAGTGTTTTACTGAATATTAATACTTTAAAATAAAGGATAATTTCCGGTATATAATACAGAGGTGTACAGACGAATTTTATTTCCTATGAATAAAAAAAAATAGGATTTTCATACCGTTATTCGAATTACTCAGTTAATTCACCACTTATTTCAACTGTAAAAAAAATACATTTAATTCCCAGATTTTTAACGACTGAGATAAAAAAATAATATGCTTACCTACATTAAATACAATGTAAAATAGCGAAAATTCACCACTAATTTCAGCTGCTTAATATCAAGAAATACAGACGATTTCCTGTTTTTTTTAGCATTGCACATAAAGAAAAAAAAAAGACTAGCGAACTTATCAACATGTACCTCTGATACTTAAATATGACATGCTCTGTGTTTCAATATTACACATTTTTTCAGTAGTTTACGCATTAATTACTAATTTTTTTTTCATTCAACAATTAAGTATCCCAATTGGAAGTAATGTGAGCAATATTTCCTGTTTAAATGCATCTCTAAATCTGCTTTAAAATATTTTCTTATAATTTAAGGGGAAAATAAAGAATTTTAACTGAATTTCTTTTAACACTATATACTTAATATATTGTAATCAACCTATTCTATATACAAAACGAATTAATACAGCCTAGTTACTGGAAATTAACATAATGTTGAAGTGCTTTCTACCAAAAGATTAAAAAAAAACCTGAATACTTTAATTTTAATTACATTTTCAGCCACTAGATGGCGACACAGTTACTATTAGACCTTGGGCCAGACCAGAGATACTTGAAGCCTTTGCTCAGAGCGCCACCTAGCGGGATTTTCAGTAGTTTAGTCGCAACCGGACGGCCCCCTTGGGTCAAAGTCCAGGTGGTGACGTCATAGGGGGAAAGCACTAGTGGGATACGGTCGGTTGTGACTAAACTACTGAAAATTCCGCTAGGTGGCGTTCTGACCAAAGGCTTCAAGTTTCTCTGGTCTGTCCTAAGGTTACTATTAGACTTTTGTCGCCATCTAGTAGCTGAAAATGTAATTAAAATTGAAGTATTCAGGGTTTTTTTTTAATCTTTAGGTAGAAAGCACTTCAACATTATGTTAATTTCCAGTAACTAGGCTGTATTAATTCGTTTTGTATATAGAATAGGTTGATTTCAATATATTAAGTATATAGTGTTAAAAGAAATTCAGTTAAAATTCTTTATTTTCCCCTTAAATTATAAGAAAATGTTTTAAAGCGGATTTGGAGATGCATTTAAACAGGAAATATTGCTCACATTACTTCCAATTGGGATACTTAACTGTTGAATGAAAAAAAAATTAGTAATTAATGCGTAAACTACTGAAAAAATGTGTAATATTGAAACACAGAGCATGTCATATTTAAGTATCAGAGGTACATGTTGATGCTTTCGCTAGTCTTTTTTTTTTCTTATGTGCAATGCTAAAAAAAAACAGGAAATCGTCTGTATTTCTTGATATTAAGCAGCTGAAATTAGTGGTGAATTTTCGCTATTTTACATTGTATTTAATGTAGGTAAGCATATTATTTTTTTATCTCAGTCGTTAAAAATCTGGGAATTAAATGTATATTTTTTACAGTTGAAATAAGTGGTGAATTAACTGAGTAATTCGAATAACGGTATGAAAATCCTATTTTTTTTTTATTCATAGGAAATATAATTCGTCTGCACACCTCTGTATTATATAATGGAAATTATCCTTTATTCTAAAGTATTAATATTCAGTAAAACACTTTATGCTAAATGGCTGATGCAATAAATTCGATTATTTCTCTGTAAAAATCTATGTCAAGTTCTCATCTCTGCAAAGTAAAAAAAAATTAGAATTTCATTCCGTGCTGATAATTTTCTCATAAACACAGCACTCGGTGCATTTATTGAAGTCTTCCACTTCTGAGAAGTGATCGCTTCAAAAAAAAAGACGTTGATTTTGAGGAGGCTCGTTCCGGGGCATGTAATGAGCTAGCATGCAGGCGACTTACGATAGCTTCGAAAGCAAATCTTATATTTTCATCACTTCTTAATACTTGAGAACGTCACTACATCGCGAAATTAAAAGTAATGTTTGATAAACCATGAAAATTTAGAGAATTACCAACCTTTTATTATAAGTAAGTTTTCTCTTTGATCCAAAATCCCAGAAATGGATCAAAGAAGGGCTTTCTTCCAGTGATTGAGTGAACTGCTTCCAACGCAATACTGGCGAGGTAATGACTCAGCGCCTCGAGTGTCCGTGATAATGCTTGTTTATCTCCTCGCTTGCTAGAGATAAGACTCGGACGACACATATATTTCATTCAAAAATTTTTATTGATTTCAAAGTATTAGGTGAAACAATGACTATGTGTGTACGTGCAATGATTTCCATTGGTTTGAAATTTTATACATTTCACAATAATGCTTTTTTTTCACACTGATTTACTTTACAGCCTGCTTACAAGAAAAAAAAAATGCTGGTTAACAGAGGAATTGGTTGTTTACATATAGTTGTCTACATATAATAATGATGACATGTAATATTTTTACATATATAGGGGGGTTATATGCATACATTTGGATAACATTTGGATAAAATTATCATATTTTTTTATACATAAATAGCTCAAACATATTAAAAATCACAGTGAAATATTCGTTTTTTCTGTTATGTTATTTTTTATTGTTTTGTAGTGACCGTACGAAAGGGTGTCATAACCATTTTCTAAAATATATCTTTTATCGTCAAATGGTGACAGACCAAGTTTTACACCTTTCACTGTATGAAGATGGTGGTTGCTACTTTGAATCCTTGTCAAATCTACTCGACAAGGTGATTTGTTTATTAAGCAGTCTCTGTAATCCTTGTGACGAAGGGTTCTTTTTACGATGTATTTGGGGACTCCTTTCCCAGTCTTCTTCTCCTCATGTAAACTCTGAAGGGAATACATTTTAGAACGAAGCCCTGCAAATTGTTTGATAGGTACTCCCGAAAGTTCATCTTTCATTTTACCTAGTACCTTTTTATTATGTGTACTATGCAAAACATGATCAATGTGATAGTCGGACGTGTCAAAATGATCTATATCGTCTTTCATATCAACATACACGTCCTCGGTTTGAAGCTCGTAGCACAGTGAATCTGTATCAGTGAACAATAATTTAGCTTTTTCTCCATATTTCGGACTAATATAGTCATAATGAAAGCTATACATCAATAGTTTACTAATATCTAAAATACTGAAACCAGCATAAATAGGCCTGTTGAGTTTCAATTTAGTTAGCTTTGATTGCACACATGCAAGGTCGTTGTCAAAAACACGAAAAGCGTGAAAAGCAGGGGATGCTACGAGTTTACATACTCTCTTCGGGCTCTGAGTCAATTCAATTTTCACTGGATTTCTCAAATTTTCCATTGTTTTTCCAAACAGCATTATTCATCAGTTTGAAGAAGTCCTTCTCGAAGTCGTTTCTAGCTTTCTTCCGCTGATCTGTATTAAATTCTATATATGGTTTTAGCCAGCAAGACTGATTAAATTCTAAAACGCGATGTATTTCCTTCAGCTGCATACCGAAGGCTAAATATTGTTTGAAATTTCGATAATGAAGGACATATTTTTCCTTAGAATTTAGATTTGGGGCTAGTTTCACGACTGATTGGCTTGTATTTATTCCAAGGCTTTGGGCAACCTCTTGACAATATGGGGATAGCATGCTGCTGGTAATCTGAAGTTTCTCAGGGACTAGTGGATAATCATTATGCTTGTCGTGTAGAGAAACTGGATAATCTAAATCAACTTCCAACATGTATCCTTTATTCGCATCATCAGCAATTGTCGTAATATTTAGATCTGCTATTGCTTCTTTATTAAGCCATTGAAAATCGCTTTGAGGGAGACATTATGACCTTGCCCATCCATAAAGATTGTTGGCATCATAGTACATAATGTATTTAGAGGGTAACTGAGGATCATAGGTGTCCAAATACTTGTTGTTTGCAGTACTAAGACGATTGCATATCACAGAAATTCCCCCTCGTATGCCTTTCTCTAGGAAAAGGTACATTGTAGGGTCAGTTATCAACTCAAGATTTACATTTGTCATTTTAAGCATGCTTGCCAGGCTAATCCAGGAGCTGTGTAAACATGTCAGGGATCGATTTCATAGTATCTGATGCATAGTTTTCTGAAACTTTCGAAAACATCAGCTAAGAGGAGCACGTCTGTCTTCAGGTACAAGTCATGATACTGGCCTAGATTTTTTATGTTGAATGTATTCCATATTCTTATTGCATGGGTGTAGTCTTCTTCCTCTAGTGCTTCTTCTGTGAGTTGGTTGTAAAATGCTTCGCGTGGTGGTAATACTGTTTCTTCAAACTTTTCACTGTTGTCAATATAAATCATAGGGGTAAACTCCTTTTCTCAAAACCAGGTGTAACCGTTCAGTTTCAACATGTACCTTTAAAATATGGAACTCATCTGGTGATAAATTATTTACTAGCTTCTCAAGGGATGTGTTTAAAAACTGATAGGAGTCTATAAAATGTAATGTTCTCAGGGAGAAGGCTATGTATGTTTCCATGTTACTGGGAATGCAATTAATCTTCTTATTTTTGATTCTGCCGATTCCCTGCATAATAAGGTGGCTGTCATATCCCTTTAGGTTGTGGAAGATAACTGGAATCCTATTGGTTAACTTAAAGTTCAGATTACAGGAATTATGGGCGGCTCCTCGGAATTTACCTGTTATATGATCGTGATCTCTCACACGATCTGCTCCTAGGGCATGCTTACAAATATGACAGTCAGTAGCGTTGTGAAATGATTCCTCTTTATGATTCGACAGCTGCATTGGCTTTATCATCGACAGTAAATTTTTAATGTTTTCTTCTTCTTTAAGCAAACGTTCTAAAAATTCTTCTACTGCATCAGGACCTCTATAAACTACTGGAGGTTTATAACTGCAGCTATCAGGTCCAACAACAAGATATGCAAATCCACAGGGTTCATGATTTGCCGTGATAGTGGTGTGAGATTTTTCAGGGTTAGGCATACAAGTGTCCACTTGCACTAGGAATGATTCAAAGTCGGCATGAATCACGTATGGAACGGGGTGCTGAAACTTAAAATTTGTGAATTTCAACCGTTTTTCTTCTTCTGTTGGAAATTCTACTCTTTGAGGTCCATGTTCTTGACAATGGGGAACATGATCCTTCAAGAGCGATTCATTTTTGAAACGGTGAAGGCAGTAATCACAGTAGAAAGTCTGGCATTTATGTTTAGTGAGAGGACTGAGAAGTCTACTCATATTCTTAATGGAGCAATAATGCTGCTTTTCGTCATCCGATAACAGAAGGAAATTCGTGTGCGCTTTAAATCTGAATGGTGTGATGTAGAGTGGGAACACCTCTTTCTCATATCCAAAAACATTAACCGAAATATTGTTCATTTTTTCGAATTTAGATATTTGATTTATTGTAACAGGGAAAATTAGGTCAGATGTGTTTAATTTTTCTTCTAAATGTATATAGTTGTTAAGGCGCTGCGGATGATCTGTGGCAGGATACAAAGAGGCTGAAACAGACCAGACAAAACATTTTTGGTCAGAATTACATACATTGACAATAGCGTGTTTTAACAGTAATTCTCTTGGAGTAGGGATATAACTAGACCCTGCAAGAGGTATATATTTCCCAATGTTCATTTCAGCGTGGAGTACAGCATCCAGTGTCCATCCACTATGTGTTCCTTCGAATTCTTCAAATGAGATCTTTATCTTCTTACACGCTGAATCCAATTCTCTATTTAGGGATGATGTAGGAAGACTTGTGACACAATTACTTCGGAAAAACGGGGTACAGTGTTCGACTGTAGAAGGGGAAACTTTTCGCCTGAAGCGCACTTTTACTGCAAGGTACCATTTAATACTACCTTTCGAGGTCAATTCTTCTTTCAGGTGAGTTAGGAGTGACTTCCGCGAGGATTCAAGGAAAAATTTGAGGTCAACAGATGTTTCACCCGTTGCCACCAGCTTATGTGTTGACAGGGTCCTTTGCATTTCTTCTGTAAACTGACAGGGGTCTTCAGGGTCTGGTTTTTGTTTCTTCTGGGGAATCCTTTGATCATCAGAACGTTTTAGTTTAATATTGTGTGGCTTTCTTTGATGGCGCAAAAGACTGTCTTTTCTCCCAAACTCCATGGCACATTCTTCGCATTTGTAGGTTTTCCTGGAGGTGTGGGTTAACTCGTGACATCGGACGTCATCTCTCCTTGAGAATGTTGATTCACATTGAGAGCACTTAAACAGGTTATTTCCATCATGATTTCTCTTATGAAGAATGAGATGGGTCTGATGAAGGAAAACCTTCTCACATATATCGCATGGATACATTATGAAACAGTGACTTGTAAAATAACTGATACTACACGAGGACGTTGAGAACTATCACTATTGCCGTTGGAAAAATCACGGAGATGCAGCAGCAGAGAACCGTTACTATCAACGCCTGACAACTGAATGAGGAATCTGACTGATGGACGCCGTATTTATACTAGAAGAAGGACTATTCCGCAGAAACTGATTTAAAAGACTGTCCTGCAGTAAATGGAAAGAAAACTTCTAATTGGTGACATCAGATTTCAAAGTGGCGGACTTACTTCACCCTGTATGAGGAGGATGCAACCGCAGGGGATGTCACCAGATGGGGCCAGAGGTTAAAGGGGGGGGGAAGATTTTTTTTTTAATAAAGGGGAAAGGGACTTTGATAGCGGGTTAAATAATGAGGGGGGTGACAGTTTTGATAAGGGAGGTTTAATAAAGGGGGTGGAACTTCTGATAAGCATTTAATTAATATGTCAGGAACCAAAATGGCGGAGTCTGAACTTGGAAATTTCGGATGAGGTTAGAAACCAAGATGGTGGACTAACGGCAAAATCGTGGGAGTTTGTGGTGACGACAGGTTTCTAAATGGTGGACTCGAAAAAATTTTGGGGTTTGTGGAAACCAAGATGGACGTCGGTGGAAATTATGAATGGATTATCTGCAATTTAACTGAATAATATAATTTCAGATTATTACATCACTGGAGGGAGGTATTTTATTCACCATTGTTCGACTTCAGTCTTAAAAAAAAAACAGTGAGAATTCTGACCAATGTGCTTGATAATGACCCGCCACCAGCTTGAAACACATGGGTGGCGGGTCCCATAGAATTAACATTGACCCGCCACTCTTCCACACATGGGTGGCGGGTCCCATAGGATTAACATTGACCCGCCACTGGCTCAGAACCCCCACTTTCCCTCTACTGTGGGCTTCTGTGGAGAAAAATGCTTCCGCTGTGTTTTCTGTTTGCTTGTGGGTTGACAGCCCCAAGTGAATAGATTCCCAGAATATGTTTTATCAGCTGGTGGATAATCCTGAGCAGAGGTCATCGCAGGCACCTGAACTCTTGCTTCTATGGGAATCGTCAAATTCTACATTGGAGGAAAACCTCCAATGTAGATGGCTTCAGCCTTTAGTGGTGGGGAACGGGTCTTTTCCCCATGTCTGCGATTAAGGGGGCTGTTTGATATTGCCGGCATTCCCTCTCTCAATAAACATAGTTTCTTTAAACATCCCACTAACCATTTTCTCTCCCTAGGTAATTGGAATGTGAGGACTCTGCACAGAGTTTTTTCTCTTGATGTCCTCACACATGAATTTCACCGTTATAATTTAGATATTCTCGGCCTGCAAGAGACCAGTTGGACAGATAAAGGTCAGATTCTTAAAAATAATCTTAAATTTGTCTTTTCAGATAGGGAAGATAAATAGCATCTCCAAGGCGTAGGTCTGCTTCTCAGCAGAGACGCTAGTTGATGCTCTTCTAGGATATATGAGTGCTTTTATGAAAGGTTTCTCACAGCTAAATTTTAGACAAGCATTAGACTTGAATGTCATCTAAATAATGCCGGCAGAAAAATTGATATTGTCGGCATTCGCTCTCTTAATAAACATAGTTTCTTTAAACATCCCACTAACTATTTTCTCTCCATAGGTAGTTGGAATGTGAGGACTCTGCACAGAACCTTTTCTCTTGATGTCCTCACACATGAATTCCACCGTTATAATTTAGATAATCTTGGCCTACAAGACACTTACACTTCTGAATTTATGATAGTGTGCCTAACTGTCGCAGAAAAAAAGGGGAGACCTAGGATACGATGGTAACACTATGTCAAACAGGATTTATCAAATCACATTATTTCAGGCTTTCAGAACAGCCAGAAATAATGTTGGTATGCCCCCACTGAGGATGCCGAAGAGGATGAGAAAGGTACGTTTTACGGACAACTCCAGAATATTTTAAATTCTGTCAATAAAGGAGATATTCCCCTTGTTCTAGGTGACTTCCATGCTAAAATTGCTTTATCTATAACTGGACTTTGGGGGCTATGACTCTGACCTTTGGGAAGTGGTGATAGGTCCCTATAGTATTGATAGTTGCAATGGCAGTGGACAACGTCTCCTACAGGTAAGTAAACTTAATGGTTTGAGAATAACTGACACTTATTACAAACAACGCGACATACATAAGTACACATGGATTTTCCAAATGGGCTGTATAAGAATATAATTGGTTTTATATTAATTAACAGCAAATGGGTTAGTTCTGTTAGGAATACCTGGTCATATAGGGGAGCTGTACCAGATAGTTGATGTTTTGTGTGGTAGAAAAGGGTCAGGTATACAGGAATTGAAAGATAAACAAGGTAAGGTTATAGAAAGGTGAGGATTCTGCCACGGCTAGGTGGGCTGAGCATTTCAGCGATGTTCTAAACAAAGCGGTTAGTTCTTTTCCTATTGTTTGGAATGATTATAAATGCATTACTGGCTTTAATGTTGGCCCAGTAACACAGTCTGAAGTGATTTTTGCTATTTCTAAACTTAAACTACATAAAGCCCCAGGGGGAGATGAAATACGGAAATGATTAGAGCTGGGAAGGTTTCAGTTACCACACGGATGACTGAAATTTTGAATATCTTTTATAATAAAGGTATGGTTCCTAAGGATTTTACCAGAGTTATTATTATCCCTAGTTTTAAAAAAAGGTGATCACAGTTCTTGTGATAACTATAGTGATTTGATTATTGTGACAATTGTTTGACTATTGTGATAACAACTTACTTTCTGTTCCAGGTAAAGTTCTTTCCATGATTGTGCTTAATAGAATTAAGAATCTGGTTGACAGTCAATTGTGTGATGAGCAATGTGGATTCAGAAGTGGTAGGGGATGTGTGGATCAGATATTTTCACTTAGGCAGATTTTTGAGAAATGTTTAGAGTTTCAGAAACCTTTGGTTGCTAGCTTTGTTGATTTCAAAAAGGCTTTCGATTCTGTTGATCGCCATAATTTGTGGTTGATTGTGAGGTCATATGGCATACCAGATAATTTAGTTAACATAATAAAAGCTCTCTGTAATAACACTGGATTGTGTGTGAGAGTTGGTAAGGCTTGTAGCAATTGGTTTAGCATTACTTCTGGTGTTCGACAAGGGTGCACTTTGTCTCCTTTTCTCTTTAGCTTGGTTATTGATTATGTTATGCGAAATTCACTGCAAGGGAAAGATTTTTGCCTTAAATGGGCTGGAGATACAAAAATTTCTAATTTAGATTATACTGATGATTTAGCCCTTTTGGCAAATGATGTTGATGAGATGAACTCTTTCATTCGAGCTGTTGATGAGACTGGTAGTACAGTAGGTTTGGTTATAAACAGAGAGAAAACTAAAGTGATGAAAATTGGTCAGGCAGGCAGTGATTCTGTTAATCTGAATGGTTGCGCCCTTGAGCAGGTGTCACAGTTTAATTATCTTGGGAGCTATGTAACAGATAATGGTGATGTGCGGCATGAGATTAACAGACGAACAGGGATTGCTGTCGGGACTTTTAAGAATCTATGGAGAGTATGAAGAAATAGGCGTATGCGCCTAAAGACTACAATTAGACTATAACAATTTGGTTATTTCTAGGGTTAATTATGGTAGTGAAATCTTGACCCTTTGTAAAAAAATAATAGGAAACTTGATGATTTTGATTCTAGTTGCTTAGGCAGTATTTTGGGCATTAGGTGGTACAACCTTTTAAGTAATGATGAGGTTAGGCAAAGGAGTTGGCAACCTCCTTTGAGTAGCCCATTGTGCAGAGAGAGACTCCGTTCATTTGGCCATGTTGCGCGTATGTATAACTATAGATCAGCGAATAGGGTCTGAAAAGAGTGTGTAAAGGCCTCAGAAAGAGGGGGAGACCTTGGATGAGATGGGAGGACAATATCAAAGAGGACCTTGTTAGAATTGGTGTGCAGTAGCCAGAGTTGGGTTGGGTTGTTTTTCCTCTGAGCGGCACTTTTTTGCACACAATGGGCTAAATGGCCAGGTCACATGGACCCCTAAGGACTCAGAGAAGGTTGGGGAAGGGGACCCACTGGAATAACTGTTGGGAGACAGATGGTAGCCTCCCGTTAAGGCCATCCAGCGTGTTCTTTAACGTGCACAGGGTATGGCTCTCCCGCACACAGGACCACGGCTTAACGTCCCATCCGACGGACGGCGTCCTTTTCAAGTCCATCAGTGTCCCCTACTGACCTTGGGCAGGGTGGGGAATTTTTGCGGAGATAAATCTCAACGCTGACCCAGCTGGGACTCGAACCTGGGAACTACAGATTACGAGCCTGACGCGCTACCGACTGAGCCACCCCCGCCCCGCAGTAGCCAGATGCAGCAGATGTATGTCAGGACAGATATGCTTGGAGAACTGAATTGCACAGTCTGGTTGGACCTCCGGAGCCCATGGCTGCTTTATGATGATGATGTTGGATAGAAGAAATCCGTCTTCCATCTTTCTTTGGAAGCAATATCATTTGAATAATGGTATAATCATCTGTACACATACATTGATACATACACCTCAGGCAGCTATAGGATATGGTGATCCAACGATACTATGTAATTTAGTTCTCCAAATACTCCTGTCTTGTGCTACATCTATTGAAAACAGATTCTAATAAATCCTGTTTGACATTGTGTGACCATCGTATCCTAGGTCTCCCCTTTTTTCTGCGACAATTAGGCACACTATCATAATTTTATTTGCTAATCTATAGTTATACATGTGAGAAACATGGCAAAATCAGCGGAGTCTCTCTTTTAATAATATTCTGCTCAAAGGAGGTTGCTAACGTCTTCGTTTAATATCATCTTTTACTGACCAAGTCAAACCATCTAATGCTCAAGATACTGCGTAAGTATTTACGTTCAAAGACATAAAATTTCCCATTATCTTGCTTACAAAGGATCTACGTTTCGCTACCATAACTAATCCTAGAAAGAACCAAACTACTGTATAGCCTAATTTTAGTCTCTAGGTATATATGCCAATTTTTCCACACTCTCCTTAAATTCTCAAATATCCCAATATCATATTCGAATTTTCCTGTTAATCTCATTCCACAAATTACCAGTATTTGTTACATAGCTACCAAGAAAATTAAACTGAGACACTTCCTCAAAGGTGCAATCATTCAAAACTACTGAGGTACAATCTGTCTGACCAATTTTTATCACTTTAGTTTTCTTCCTGTTTATCAACAACCTACTCAATTATTAGTTTCATTAACAGCGCTAATGAAAGAATTTATCTCATCAACATCATTTGCCAATAGGGTCAAATCATCCGCATAATCTAAGTCATACATTTTCACCATTCATTCACACCATTTCATCTCAAAATATTCTTCCTAAAGTAAATTATGCACAGTGGAATTTGGGTGCAAGGAAATAGGATGGTTTAGATATACACTGAGATGCCAGTTTATTAGGTACACCTACCTAGTAACATGTAACCCAATCCCATTTTGGCTTTCAGAACAACCTGAATACGTCAGGGCATGAACGTACCAGATGCTGGATGTATTGTGCAGGAATTTTGTACTATGCAGAAATGATGCTGTGGCTGCAAATTGGAGTGTGTGTCAGTGTCACTGCGAGCAGCCCTTACCATCTCATCCTAAAGATGCTCTATGGGGTTTAGATCTGGGTATTTTGCAGGCCATGAAGCAAGGAAAACTCGTCGGCATGTCCCCAGAACCATTTGGTGTCAATACGTGCCTTGTGAGCAGATGCGCTATCATGCTGAACGTATCCAACCGAGGATTTATGCTGAACATGTCCTCACTTGGCTGAACGTGTCCAGCCGAGTGAGAACAAACTGCAGCCATGAAGGGATCAACTTGGTCAGCAACGTTGTTCGAATTAGCAGTGGTGTTCAGATGTCCGTCAATGGGCATCAAGGGGTTTAATGTGTGCCAGGAAAACATTCTCGACACCATCACAACTCCACTGCCGACCTGTACTGTTGATACCAGACAAGATGACTCCATGGCCTCATGTTGTTTGCGCCGAATTGATATGTCCATTCAGACTATCTTTTTTCCAGTCCTCAATAATTCAGTGTAGATGATATTGCGACCATTGGAGACGCACTCTCAGGTTCTTCGCTGACAAGATCGGCACTCGGCATGGTTGGTGGCTGTTGTAGCCCATTTGTGACAAGGTCCACTACGTGGTGTTTTCGGAGATGACCTTCTGCACATCAATGTTTAATTCTGCTGTGATTTGCCTGTTTATGGTCCGTCTATTTGCTTTCATGATTTTCGCCATTCTACTTTGACCCCTCTGATCAACAAGCTGTTTTCGTCCACAGGATCGCTAGGCACTGGTAGTTTTTTGCTTTTCGCATCATTCTCGGTAATCCCTTGTGACGGTTGTGCATAAAACGCCTAGGACGATGGCCATTTGAGTGATGCTAGAGCAGGCACGTCTAGTACCATCTATCGTGCCCTGTTCAAAGAAAGCTTATAACTTTCACTTTGGATGTCGTGTTGGAGATCACGACAAAACATGGCCTCCACATGTGTGCTGCATTTTGTGCGTTGTTGGCCTGAGTGAATAGTTGAAAGGTAAGATTAAATCCATGCCCTTTGCAGTTCCAATGGCTTGGCATGAGTCAGCTAGTCACTTGCATGATTGCTATTTTTGTTTAACTAAAGTGTTGGGCTTTTCAAAAAAGAACAAAAGCAAAATACAATGTCCAAATGTGCCTTCAGCCTTCAATTCAATCCCCAGACAGAGAAGAAGGTCAATTCTTCATGGAGAAGATCTTCCTACACCAACACATCCAACCAACTAGGAGGAGATATATTCACATTCATCAGAGGAAGACTTTGAGGCACATACAGATCCTGATCCTACATATACCCCTAAAAAAAGTTAGACGAGACTCAACTGATTCAGAAAAATGAACTAAATTATCTTTTTTCAGACCTATGACTTTCCAAACAACAAGAAGAGGTTTTAGGTTCAAGACTTCAAGAGTGGAATCTTCTGGCCAAAGATACCAGAGTTTCTCTGTTCAAAGAGAGAAATTTGGCGTTATCTGCTTATTTCGAGATGCAATATTGTTTATGTTTCTGCACAGATATTTCAGGTCTGATGGAAGAAATTGAAACAACTCACGACTCTAAAGAATGGCGTCTATTTATAGATTCGTCAAAATTCAGCTTAAAAGCTGTCCTTTTGCATAAAGGAAACCAAAAACCTTCCATTCCAGTGACACACGCTGTGGGAATGAAGGAAATTTATGAAAATATGGAAAAAATACTCACTGCTATCAAATATGTCGAGTTTAAGTGGACAAAATGTGGTGACTTATAAATCATATCTCTCTTGCTCGGGCTTCAATGAGTCTTCACACACCTTTGCTGTTTCCTGTGTTTGTGGGACAGTAGGGCCAGAAAGAAACACTACAAAACAAAAGACTGTCCCAAAAGAAATGTTTTTATTCTTGGAAAGAGTAATGTGAGGTATAAGCCTCTAGTTGACCCCTCTGATGTTCTGCTCCCACCAATACACATCAAACTAGGGCTTATGAAAAACTTTGTAAAGGCTATGGGCAAAACTGGTAAAGGGATTTTGCACTTCAAGGAAAAATTTAAAAAAATAAGTGATGCCAAACTCAAAGAAGGGATCTTTGTTGGTCCTCAGATCTGTAAGCTACTGAATGATACTGTCTTCGAAGAAAAACTGAATATGAAGGAGCGCTCTGCATGGAAATTCTTCATCTTTGTGTTCCAGGATTTTCTGGAAAATCACAAAGAGGAAAACTACCATCAGCTCTTTCAAGATCATCTCAAAAACTATGAAAAATCTTGGCTGACGAATGTCGTTGAAGATCCATTTTTTGCACTCGCATCTCGACTTCTTTCCCAAGAACTTATGAGCTATCAGTGATGAGCAAGGGGAAAGATTTCACCAAGATATTCTAACCATGCAGGAAAGATACCAAGGCAGGTGGGACCCAGCAATGATGGGTGACTATGGTTTTTGTAGAAGGAATATGCTTCAGTACATAAAAGTCAAAAATGAACTTCTTTAAGTATAAAAGATCCTTACCCATGTTTTCTTATTTATGTTTCAATATTATTTGATTTATTACTTTATATTCAGTGTTCTATAACTATGATGTTTATAATTTTTTCACTGTAATCATGTAATTAATTAATCAGGTTTCGAGTTGCAATTTAATAAAATAGTCACATTTATTTTCATTTCCTAGATATGCATATTCATTGAAATTTAAAATATACCAATCCGTAATTAAAAAACAAATAGTACGTGCTGTAGATTTTTCAGTCATTTTTGAATTCAGCACCCGAAAATTGATTAAAAACATCCTATTTGACGAATGTTTAAAAAAGTTTCAATTTGTTGTCTAGTGTTACTAACCTACAAAAATATTGAATCTGTGTAGAAATGATATATTCGTATTGATTTATAATGAAATATGGTTAGTCAATGTACCCTGTTTTGCTCAGGAAAGAGCACATTTTTAATACAATGTCGCATACAGTTTCGCGTGCAGGGAAATATTTTCGATTGAAGAATCGAAATGCATTTAAATACAGTCTCTCAAAAAAGTATCCGAACGCTTTGGTTGATTACAGAATTCAGAAAAAATATCTGGCAACGATTTTTTTTAGAAATTATTGATCTGGCAACCTTCGTGTCACATGACAAGAAAGATTAGAAAAAATCCTCCTAAATACTCCAAAAAAAAATTGCGAATGGATTCTTTTACCTCTGGGCGGCTCTTTTGCATACAATAAGCTAAATGGCCAGTTTACAAGGACCCGAAGAGCCCATGAAAGTTTGGGAGAAGGGCACCCTCTGGTTTGCTGTTAAGAGACAGATGATAGCCTTCCGTCTTGGAGTTAGGGGAGAAAATCTCAACTAAGACAAAGTTGGGACTTTAACCTGGGAACTACAGATTATGCACCTGGTACGCTACCGAATGAGCAACACTCTTACCAAAGGAAAAGATTTTGACGGTGAAACCACTCATTGAATTCTATTATCTTCAAAGGGAGATGTCATTTTTTATTCAGTAGGAAATCGGTTTTGCACCCCATCTTCATTTACACACAATCCTGCGGCGGGGTGGCTCAGTCGGTAGCGCGCTAGGCTCGTGATCTGTAGTTCTCAGATTCGAGTCCAGCTGGGTCAGAGTTGAGATTTATCTCCACAAAATTCCCCGCTCTGCCCACGGTCAGTAGGGGACACCGATGGGCTTGGAAAGGCCGCCGTCCTTTGGATGCGACGTTAAGTCGTAAATCCGTGTGCAGGAGAGCGATACCATGTGCACTTTAAAGAACACGCTGGATGGATCTTTCTCCCAACAGCTGTTCCAGTGGGTCCCCTCCCCCAACCTTCTCTGTGCTTTCGGGATCCTTGTGACCTGGCTATTTTGCCCATGGGGTGATAAAAGGTTCCGCTCAGAGGTAAAACAACCCAACCCAACAAGTAATTCTAAAGCTGCCCATGGGCTCCGAAGCATTACCGTCGACAGGGTATAGCATAGAGGCAGTCTGCCTCACGGCGCCTGTGATGGTCCACCCATTGATGTATATGCAATAGATTTATTTGAAGAATTAAAAATTCTCTCAAAAATAATACAAGAGAAAAGTGGTCCTCACCAAATTTTATCATATAAATATAACCAAAATCTTGTAGAAATTTATCCCAACGTAACCACCTCCATAAGGATATTGTTAACAATTCCTGTTAGCGTAGCAAGTGCAGAAAGAAGTTTTTCCAAGCTTAAACTGATTTGATAAAAAGTATTTGCGAACAGCAATGACCCAAGAAAGATTGGTTGGTCTAGCAACTCTCTATATAGAGGCGGACACAGCTTATAATTTAAATTTAGAAGAGCTTATAAACAGTTTTATTGTGCGATATCCCCGTAGAGCAAACATTTAATTAATATTATTATATAATTGTTTTGCATTAATGTTTCTCTTGTAATAAAAACAAATAGCAATTGGAGATTTATCTCATATTTTTGTCTTATAATCCATCAGGGGCGATATTTAATTGTTTGCCTCAGGCACGATCTAATCTGGCGACGGCCCTGCTCCGAAGTCCAACCAGATTGTAAAATTTAGTTTCCCAAACACGTCTATCTTAAGCTCAGTGACGTCACAATAGGGTGTCAATGGTGCAAAATACCATGGGCCTAAGGCTTCTAGGGCCCACTGAAAACCAAACTCAAACTCATACCACACCAAAAAATAATCGCGATTGTGATAATTTCTGCTTTTTTTATCCCATAGATTATGGACTATTAATCATTTGGCAGAAGTGAAAGCTAGGAAGGAATATCATTAAAGAGTTTTTATATTATATCAATAATTTTTTTCATATTTTAATTTCGTAACACTTAATTTACAAGTGTATCTATCATAAATCACCAGACTTCATCTAGAGCAATTTCTTCTTCTTGCCAAACGACAAAATTATTTTAATTAGATAATAAAAAGATCTAGGCATTCAACTAAAAAATATAGTGAAAATAGAGGGCCCTTTAGCTCCTAGTTAGGCTGAGTTACAACAGCACTTGGCATTGTACAGTCGCTCAAAAAAGTATCCAAACGCTATGGTTGATTACAGAATTCAGAAAAAATATCTGGCAACGATTTTTTAGAAATTTGTGATATGGAAACCTTCGTGTCACGTGACACGAAGGTTGCCAGATCATTAATTTCTAACAAAATCGTTGTGAGATATTTTTTCTGAATTCTGTAATCAATCATAGCGTTCGGATACTTTTTTGAGCGACTGTACACCACTTCAGTGAGACCTGATGTATATTTATGGAAAACCACTCTACTGTTTAAAATCCACAGTATTTCTATTAATAAAATCAAATAGTAATGTTAATAAGATACATGAAGTATAGCTTAACATTGTTATAAATTTAATGATGGAAACTGAGCATGAGTTCAAAAGAATAATAATTAGCAACAATAATTCTAAAATAAGGAAATTTATTACAATTTTATGAATAAAAACATTTATATAAACTAAATCCGACTAACACAAATCTTTAACTTCATTAGTGTGAAAATAAACCATCAGAAAAATATATCACCTTATCACTATTTGTACAAATAGTTGATTATCTATATCTCTTACAATCTCTGCTCAAAGCATAAAATAAGACTTTTTACAACTCAGTAAGTGGCATAATCATATTTGCGCATAAACCTGTAATCTACCAAGAATAACTTTACCAATTTCTTAAACAAACTAAATATAACTATACACCAAATGACTTTCTTCCAGGATTTTGGTCATCAAGTACTCTAAAACTGTAGCTAAGTATACTAGTCTCGCAAAACCAGTTCCTTTCAGACGTTGATCACTACACATCAGACGACGAAAACTTCTTTTTTCTTACTAGTGTACTAACAGTATCCGCACTAATAAACTCTTTTACCTCCCGCGCGCACACCAAATAAAATTAACTTTCTACTTGACATTATTACAACGAGATATCACTCGTTCAATTAATACAAAGCCAACTTTTTCGTTACTCTCAGATCATCGTTTAGATTTCGGGTTAGACTGTTCAATTCCTCTAGTGACGTAATTCTCATACTAAAGTACACGCGAGCATCAAAATGAAACATAACATCACGGTCTGTCGCAACAATATTGTTATGACAGATGAAGCAGCAATGAAACCGTCATGTGATGTATCATTTTAAGTATGCTAAGCTGTTGTAATTAAGAGGAATTAGAGTGTGAAGGAAAACGTAATTTGTTTTAGTCTGTGTGGTATAGTATAAAGAAGACGCGTTTTATTTGGTGTGTTAGAGGGAAGTTAAATAAGTTTTTTAGTGTTGATCCTGTTAGCGGCCAGCAAGAAAAAGAAGGATTGGGTTGGGTTGTTTTACCTCTGAGCGGCACTTTTTTGCACACCATGGGCTAAATGGCCAGGTCACATGGACCCCGAAGGCTCAGAGAAGGTTGGGAGAGGGGACCCACTGGAACAGCTGTTGGGAGACAGATGGTAGCCTCCCGTCAAGGCCATCCAGCGTGTTCTTTAACGTGCACAGGGTATGGCTCTCCCGCACACGGCGCCACGGCTTAACGTCCCATCCGACGGACGGCGGCTTTTCCATGCCCATCGGTGTCCCCTACTGACCGTGGGCAGGGCGGGGAATTTTTGCGGAGATAGATCTCAACGCTGACCCAGCTGGGACTCGAACCTGGGAAATACAGATTACGAGCCTGGCGCGCTACCGACTAAGCCACCCCCGCCCCAAAAAAAGAAGGATGTTTAGGAAACTTAAAAATATATCTGAGGAAGTTTTATGTTAGTCGCAAAAGCAGAGCTGATCTCAACTTTTCTGTAAGAAGACTTCATCGTTGATGCATAGTTATTTTAATTTTGTTTACAAGAATTGGTAAAGTTTCTCTCGATAGATTGCAGATTGTTCACAAATATGATTGTACCATTTATCAACTGTTGTAAAAAGCCTTAGTTTTGTGTTTTGAGTGTATATAGTAGGAATTATAGAGGAAACATTCCTTCGTATGAATAGTAATAAGCTGCCAAGTTCTTCTGAAGATTTATTTTTATACTGATAAAGATTGGTGTTGGTTGACTTTAGCTTATATAAATGTTTTTATTCATACTTTGGTAATAAATTATATTACTTTAGGACCCAAATTTAAATACTATTTTTGAACTCACGCCCAGTTTCCATTCGTTTAATTTATAACAATATAATGAAAGTAGTTCAAGTAAGAAGAAATGTAACAAAGAAAACAAATAAGTAGTCGGACACGTAACTCCGGTGTAAGAATGGCAGCTAAGCAACATCTTCTCACATTTTGAAATTTCGAGGGAAAAGGAGAATTACCATCATATTTGGTAGTTGTGTAATCAGTGGTGCTGAGACGTCTGTCTGTGCTATCTAACTATTCTGCGGATGGGCTCAGGCCCGGGATCTTTCATCAATAAACGGGTCATTCATTCTTTGTCATGATCTGCACTCTCTAAGGCGTAGGCTATGACTAAAATTATAAATAGAGCCCTATTCGAATGCTGACAACCGGATTGAAAATCGTTCCGCTGATAAAAATATTAAAGTTAACTCGGATAGCGTATAAAACCAGGGGTAAAATAATGATGTTAGCTCGGATAGCGGATGAAATCTTTAGGAATATGGACGACATTAATATACTATTGATGATTGATGTAAAAAAAAATACTTTAAAAAATGAAATAAATCCTGATTTGATAATTCATTGATAATATTCATTTAAAAAAAACATTGGGATAAAGTCACAAATTTAAAAACTTATCTTTTGTGAAAGATATGATCTTTTTTGCTGAAAAAGCAGAATATGTGTTCAAAAAATTGTTCGAGTGTTGCATTGAAAACGAAAATTAAATATCTGAAAATTTCAGTCATGGATATAAAGAAGTTTACAGAATAAAATGTAGAGAGGATTTACTGGTTAATAAAAAAGAAATGTCTTCCCATAATCACTAATGACTGCATTCAAAAGAGCAAAAGGGGCGAGGGTGACTCAGTCGGTAGCGCGCCAGGCTCGTAATCTGCAGTTTCCAGGTTCGAGTCCCAGCTGGGTCAGCGTTGAGATTTATCTCCGCAAAACTCCCCGTCCTACCCACGGTCAGTAGGGGACACCGATTGGCTTGGAAAGGCCGCAGTCCGTCGGATGGGACGTTAAGCCGTGGCTCCGTGTGCAGGAGAGCCATACCCTGTGCATGTTAAAGAACACACTGGATAGACTTGACCGGAGGCTACCATCTGTCTCCCAAAAGCTGTTCCAGTGGGTCCCCTCCCCCAACCTTCTCTGAGCCTTCACGGTCCTTGTGACCTTGCCATTTAGCCCATTGTGTGCAAAAAAGTGCCGCTCAGAGGTAAAGCAACCAACAACCAATCAAAAAAGCAAAATTTACTCAGAAGAGTTTGAAAAATTACATTCCACTAAATTTTATATGCTGTTTAGTAATGCATATGTTTCTGTAAAATAGGATTTTTATCACAGCATTTTTTTTAGTTAATTATTTAATGAACCGTTCGACTGTTTTCTTAGACTCTCAAATGTACATAAGACGTGAAGCATTTGCAAAATCTCGACGATTATGAAGTAGTCAATACAGACAAATGGTGTTGTGGATGCGGTTGCGGAAAACACCTTCGGATGAGGATTTGGGGGGCAAACGTTGAAGCTCTGTAACTTCCAAAATAAGTTTTTTTGTTTTGAAATGTAATAGCAGATAAAGATCTCAATGAAATATATCAATATCTCGATTTTCAAGAATATTCGTTCAGTATTTAATGAGTTATGGAAGTTTGAATATTTAACAATAGCAATGTCAGTTTTAAGAAACTTATACAAAACTGAAGAATAATGAAAGAAAAACTTCTAAAATACAACTGTCAAAGGAAGATATCACTCTTAGTGTTACATCGGTATCAAATTTAGAGGAAAAATACCTTGAACTGGGTGAGATTCGAACCTACGACTTCTTGATAACATGATCTGCTGAATAATTAAGTAGCAGCGTGGGTTCGTATCCCATCCATATCAAGACGGTTTTTCCTCTAAAATTGATATCGACGTTAAACTAAGAGAAATCTAAAACTCTTCCTTGACAGTTGAACTAAAACGTCGAGAAATTTCTTGAATCTAAAATACACATTTTTTTTTATTAAACTCTTTGATACAAAATTTATTACTAAGTTTTAGTTAATTTCTAAAGTCAATTTTTGTGACAGGCGTTGTTATTATTAAAATTCAAACTTCCATAACTCATTAAATACTGGGTGAATATTGTTGAAAATCGAGATATTGATATATTTTATTGAGATCTTTATCTGCTCTCACATTTTTCAAAACAAAAAAACTTATTTCAGAAGTTATAAAGCTTCGACTTTTGGTTTTTAGTTGTCATAACATAGGGCTATTCCTTAATTAATGGACACCAGTGTATTTATCAATATACCGTTAACGCGAAATTCTGAAAACAGGAAATTTTACACTGATCACCTGACTTTCATGTTATGGATTTATGATTTTCATGATTTCCATGTTTTTCAGATTTTTTTTTATGATTTTCAGATTTATGATTTTTCATGACTTTAAGATTTACGGATTTGAGTAGCAAATATGAGACTTAAACAATGAACTCTCGAAGAAAGTAAGATGGGATCCAGTAGACGGCGCTGTGTCCAACGAGGTTGGTTGTGTCAGTCACACAGCCTAGGGATGCCGATTACAAGTAAAGGCAGCAGGTACAGTCGATCAAAAAAGTATCCGAACACTATGGTTGATTACAGAATTCATAAAAAATATCTGGCAACGATTTTTTTAGAAATTAGTGATCTGGCAACCTTCGTGTCACGTGACACAAAGTTTGTCAAATCATTAATTTCTAAAAAATCTTTGACAGATATTTTTTTTTAATTCTGTAATCAACCATAGTGTTCGGATACTTTTTTGAGCGACTGTACAACCATAGTGTTCGGAGATTTATTTGAGCGACTGTATGCAACTACACGTCAGTAACAGGTTATAAAATTGTGATCAGTTTTCCTTGCTAGCTATGAGACAAAAATTCACGAATTCTTTGTAAGAAATGAACTTCTGAATTTAAACAAAGTATTAATAACGATAAATTTTGATCCTGATTTGTTTAGTTTCAGTCGAAAAACTCTACACATATTGCTAAAAATATCCGTTTAAATTTTCCACTCGCAAACACAGAGTTGCTTTAACTGATGGAAATGAAATTGTTTACGGCAAATTACTAAATATAATTTACTAATAACGTCAGAAGAGTATTTTAATACACTCACCAAATGGTTCCTTAGTAATAAATTAATTTTAAATTTTAACGCAACGAAAATAATGAATATTTACTCTAAAGGACGCAGACTCACTTCAACACCTTTGCTCTTTTTTCATCAATTATTTTTTTTTAAACTCATCAAATGTCCCATGTTCTGGTCCACATTAGGAACTGATAGATGAACTAAAATATTTAGGTACTAGTTAAACCCACGCCAAAAGTTTGGCGCAAGACATACTATATTCATTGATAACTGATCCCATTGATAAAATCATTCCCCGCTTTGCACCGTTAACGTATTACTCCATTCAAAAGGTAGGCTAAGTTCCCGGAAATTTCGGACACTTTTCGAGGGATCATTTCCCACCTACAGCACCTAGGAATCCGATCTGTTACCCCAACAAGTCTGGAGCTAAGTGGCACCACGCATTAAATTTGCGACCGATTGCACAAGTATCCGCGGAACTAGAGTGAAACCGACAATTTCTGACACCGATGAAGCTATACTTGTCCGCCGGTTCGTTCGCCCGCAATTACCTCTATTATGTAATATGATGATAGTCGATGCTAACTTAAAAGGGAATAGACACATATATAAATTGTGTGCTAATCTCAGACACTGCGCAGTCAAAATCTACACTCTGCAGCTTTTCTCCTCCAAATGCATCAACTTATTAATCGAATCTCGCGCTAAGACGTGGAGTCAAATGCAGGGGCACCGATCAACTGCACTGTTGAAATCGCCGTGAACTGAGTGCTTTTATCACCTGCGACTCATTCTAATGCAAAAAGCATTCGATGATTATAACCATATCAATCTTGGGCGTCGACCATTCAAATGATGCTTTGAAACTCACATTAATAATAATCACTAGAGTTAAGTTTTCTGATTGACAGGGAGATTCAATATCAAATAAGACGAGATAATCGCCCGATCCATCTCCCTGAATATAACACAGAAAACATATAGCGTCTTTAAATTTTGAGTTGTGCGAATATTAAGAAAATTGGGATTGGCAGAAGACAAATGAAAATATTTCCAAAAGAGTAATCTTAAAACTCAAACTGACAAGCTTAAAAAATGAAACGTGGATAAAAGAAGCTTCCATATTGCTATAGAAAATTGCGAAACAATCCTAAGCCTTAAAAGTTTTTGCCGCACGTCAGCATTTTCTTCTTTCAACGCCTTGTTGACAAAAAGAATGTAGAGGAAAGAGATGGTTTCAGTAGGAGGATATCACCTTTCCTCTTCAAAGACAATGCGCTTCAGCCACTCTTTAACTTGTTGCGTATCTACCATCGAATTTCATTTTTTTCTCGGTACTACCCATATAATAGATGAATAAAGACACAAAAGCCCAAGTGATGAATATTGCATTCTGGCGTAGAGTACAGGCAGCATCAACTTCCACATCGTTTCGTTGTCGCTGATAGGAAAGAGAAGAAAAAAACACGATTATCTGTTTATTTCATTCCTTTTTTAGAACTGTACACGACTCAGAAGGCTTTGGCTGAAACCTTTGTTTTTGGAGTGAATTTCTGAATTGAAAAAGCTGAATTTTAGATAACATCAAAGAAAACCTTCATGCGGTAAAATGCCTTAAACGTAATCTAAGTATTTCTTGTTTTACAATCAGAAAATGTCAGACTTTAGATTTGTTTAAATTTCTTTATTTTACAGTAAAACTTCTGAGAGACAGAATACAAGAGAAAGAAAAAGATCCCCTTTTCCTTTAATGTCGAGAAACAAAATATAAATTTAAAATTTGCTTGTAACACAGATGATTTTCAGCTGTTTAAAACTTATTCTTTTATTTGTGACCACCAGAAAGTAAAGAAATAATTGATAATTCTATTCAACCTTGCATACAAAGTAACCATAAGAAACTTGATTCCTATGATTCTATACGCTTATGCAATATTTTAGGAATTACGTTGCTTCGTTATGAAAGTAATGACGAGGTTAGACGAAGGAGTAAATCAAGCACCTTAGAGTATCCTATATATGAAGAGACTGTGCTGGTTTGGCCATGTTGCCTGCGCACTGAACTACAGATTAGTGAATAGTTATGAACAGTGTACCTAAAAACCTGAGATTATACGATGGGTGGACACTATCAAACATGCTAGAATTGGCCTGCAGTGTCCAAGTACAACTGCTGTAGCTCACGATAAACTTGTGCTTGAGCATTAAGTATGTACGTATCAGTTGCGGTTTGTCACTAAAAATATTATTGGAGCACTTGCCTAGCACAGGCAGAGCCCGGATGAAGAAAACAATTTGGAGATATACCTGATATCGAGCTTAACCGAATCAGACTGAAAAGATGAAACTCGGAAACAGTTCTATTTCAATTTAGTGTTTGCCCTCCACTGAAATAATTACTTATACAGGGTGATTCAAAAGGTCTTAGACGAACTGTAAAGGTAGGCCAGGAATACAAAAGCAAACCATTTTTACATAGGAACATATAGTCGCAAAGGCCACCCGAGTGTGTTAGAGGTACAGGAAGAATAAAAAATAAAGGAATACAAGTAAAGTATAACAACATGTTTATTAGACATCATGTTTACAATTCAGAGGAAGTGCTCAAGTTCTTTCCATCCGCAGCAATACATGCCTCGCAAAGTCGACACATGGATCGGCGAACGTGTTCAAAAATGCCAGGCCTCTCGCGTACACATGCTGCTGCCTCAACGACTCTTGCGACGAGGTCAGCGCCAGAGGCTACGTGGGTTTCGTACACAAGGCTTTGAGGTAACACCGGGGGAAGAAATCAATGGGGGACAGGTCGGGTGATCTTGGTGGCCAAGCGGCAGGTCCACCTCGGCCAATCCATCGCGCAGGAAAGGTGCTGTTGATATACTCGCGCACAATCAAAGTTAGATTTGCGGTCACCCCGTCGTGCTGAAACCACATTCGTCGGTGCACAGATACAGGAACATCATGCAATAGTTCCGACAAGACCTCCTTCAGGAATATTCGATAACTACGTCCGTCTAGTCGTGATGGAAGAAGGTATGGCCCAAGCAGACAGTCTCCAACAATGCCCGTCCAAACATTTATGGTAAACCGGTGTTGCGCACATGGGGGCGTGTAGCTCGTGGGTTGTCAGGTGCCCACACATGCAAATTATGAACATTATCAACACCCTCAGGTGAGAAGGTAGCTTCATCGGTGAAGAGAGCCAACGCTGGAAATTCTGGCTGTGCTACAGATTTTTGCAAAAACCAATGTGTCACGTGAGAAGGTAGCTTCATTGGTGAAGAGAGCCAACGCTGGAAATTCTGGCTGTGCTACAGATTTTTGCAAAAACCAATGTGTCACGTGAGAAGGTAGCTTCATCAGTGAAGAGAGCCATCGCTGGAAATTCTGGCTGTGCGACAGATTTTTGCAAAAACCAATATGTCACGTGAGAAGGTAGCTTCATCAGTGAAGAGAGCCAACGCTGGAAATTCTGGCTGTGCGACAGATTTTTGCAAAAACCAATGTGTCACGTGAGAAGGTAGCTTCATCAGTGAAGAGAGCCAACGCTGGAAATTCTGGCTGTGAGACAGATTTTTGCAAAAACCAATATGTCACGTGAGAAGGTAGCTTCATCAGTGAAGAGAGCCAACGCTGGAAATTCTGGCTGTGCGACAGATTTTTGCAAAAACCAATGTGTCACGTGAGAAGGTAGCTTCATCAGTGAAGAGAGCCAACGCTGGAAATTCTGGCTGTGAGACAGATTTTTGCAAAAACCAATGTGTCACGTGAGAAGGTAGCTTCATCAGTGAAGAGAGCCAACGCTGGAAATTCTGGCTGTGCGACAGATTTTTGCAAAAACCAATATGTCACGTGAGAAGGTAGCTTCATCAGTGAAGAGAGCCAACGCTGGAAATTCTGGCTGTGCGAGAGATTTTTGCAAAAACCAATGTGTCACGTGAGAAGGTAGCTTCATCAGTGAAGAGAGCCAACGCTGGAAATTCTGGCTGTGCGACAGATTTTTGCAAAAACCAATGTGTCACGTGAGAAGGTAGCTTCATCAGTGAAGAGAGCCAACGCTGGAAATTCTGGCTGTGAGACAGATTTTTGCAAAAACCAATGTGTCACGTGAGAAGGTAGCTTCATCAGTGAAGAGAGCCAACGCTGGAAATTCTGGCTGTGCTACAGATTTTTGTAAAAACCAATGTGTCACGTGAGAAGGTAGCTTCATCAGTGAAGAGAGCCAACGCTGGAAATTCTGGCTGTGCTACAGATTTTTTGCCAAAACCAATGTGTCACGTGAGAAGGTAGCTTCATCAGTGAAGAGAGCCAACGCTGGAAATTCTGGCTGTGCGACAGATTTTTGCAAAAACCAATGTGTCACGTGAGAAGGTAGCTTCATCGGTGAAGAGAGTCACCGCTGGAAATTCTGGCTGTGCGACAGATTTTTGCAAAAACCAATGTGCGAATTCCAGATGCGGGTGGTCATATCCTTCTTCCAATGACTGGACCCGTTGCACGTGAAAAGGGTGTAACAACTCCTCGTGTAATACTCGCCACACGCTAGGTTGAGGTACACGAATGTGATGCGAAATAGCTCGTATACTTGTACTTGAATTGCGTTCAATTTCATGTAAGACCGCTTCTTCCATGACAGGTGTGCGCGTCGTTTGGTCCTGACCACAATGGCTGTTTACTTCGGAAGATCCAATTCACACAATCTGTGGTACAATGCGCAAACCTTTGATGACGGTCCACATGTCTGTTTGGGAACCATTCACGATACAATCGCACCGCTGCTCGACCGTTTCCATTCGCTGCCCCATAAGCTAAGTGCATAACTGCCATCTCAGTATTACTGTAACGATGCATCCTACTCCCGCAACGTCAACGACTCGAATGATGATGACTCGTGCTGCCCAACTCAATTTCTGGCATATAACACCCTCTAGCACACTCGGGTAGCGTTTGCGGCTATATGTTCCTATGTAAAAATGTTTTGTTTTTGTATTCCTGACCTACCTTTACAGTTTGTCTAAGACCGTTTGAATCACCATATATATATATTTGAATTTTCCCTCTCCGTTTTGGGGTATTTTAACAATATATTCCTGAAATATATGATTAATGTATAGGTTTGCTATTTTGCTTTTGACTATGTTCCGATTATAAATCTAAATTTATTATTTAAACTGAATTCATCATCATCATCATCATCATCATCATCATCATCATCATCATCATCATCATCATCATCATCATCATCATCATCATCATCATCAAGCAGCCATGGGCTACGGAGGTCCAGCCAGACCGTGCAATTTAGTTCTCCAAGCAAGTCTATCCTGAGCTACATCTACTGCATCTGGCCACTGCACACCAATTCTAACAAGGTCCTGTTTGACATTGTCTGCCCACCGCATCCTAGGTCTCCCCTTCTTTCTGAGGCCTTTAGGCACACTGTTCATAACCCTATTCGCCAATCTATAATTATTCATACGGGCAACATGGCCAAACCAACGGAGTCTCTCTCTGCACAATATGCTGGTTAAAGGAGGTTGCAGACTCCTTTGCCTAATCTCATCATTAGTTACAAAGTTGAACCACCTAATGCCCAAGATACTGCGTAAGCATCTAGAATCAAAAGCATCTAGTTTCCTGTTATCTTGTTTACAAAGTGTCCAAGTTTCACTACCATAACTAACCCTAGAAAGAACCAAACTATTATACAGTCTAATTTTTAGTCTTTAGGTGTATACGCCTATTTCTCCATACTCTCCATAGGTTCTTAAAAGTCCCAGCAGCAATCCCTATTCGTCTCTTAATCTCATGCCGCACATCACCATTATCTGTTACATAGCTCCCAAGATAATTAAACTGTGACACCTGCTCAAGACTGCAACCATTCAGGTTAACTGAATCACAGCCTGCCTGACCAATTTTCATCACTTTAGTTTTCTCTCTGTTTATAACCAAACCTACTCTACTACCAGTCTCATCAACAGCTCGAATGAAAGAGTTCATCTCATCAGCATCATTTGTCAAAAGGGCTAAATCATCAGCATAATCTAAATCAGAAAATTTCGTATCTCCAGCCCATTTAAGGCCAAAATCTTTCCCTTGAAGTGAATTTCGCATAACATAATCAATAATCAAGCTAAAGAGAAAAGGAGACAAAATGCACCCTTGTCGAACACCAGAAGTAATGATAAACCAATTGCTACAAGCCTTACCAACTCTCACACACGACTCAGTGTTATTATAGAGAGCTTTCATTATGTTAACTAACTTGTCAGGTATACCATATGATCTCATAATCAACCACAAATTATGACGATCAACAGAGTCGAAAGCCTTTTTGAAATCAACAAAGCTAGCAACCAAAGGTTTCTGAAACTCTAAACATTTCTCAAGAATCTGCCTAAGTGAAAATATTTGATCCACACATCCCCTACCACTTCTGAATCCACATTGCTCATCACGCAATTGACTGTCAACCAGATTCTTAATTCTATTAAGCACAATCATGGAAAGAACTTTACCTGGAACAGAGAGTAGGCTGATACCCCTATAGTTATCACAAGAACTGCGTTCACCTTTTTTGAAAATAGGGATAACAATAGCTCTGGTAAAATCCTTAGGAACCATGCCTTTATCATAAAAGAGATTCAGAATTTCAGTCATCCAAGTGGTAACCGAAACATTTCCAGCTCTAAGCATTTCCGTAGTTATTTCATCTACCCCTGGGGATTTATGAAGTTTAAGTTTAGAAACAGCCAAAATAACTTCAGATTGTGTTATAGGGCCAACATTAAAGCCACCAATGCATCTATCATCATTGCAAACAATGGGAGTAGAACTACCCATACTGTTTAGAATATCACTGAAATGCTCAGCCCACCTAGCCATGACAGAATCCTCACCTTCTATAAACTTACCTTATTTATCCTTCAATTCTTGTATGCCTGTCCGTTTTCTACCACACAAAACATTAACTATCTGGTACAGCTCTCTGCTGTTGTGCTGTCTAACTGCTTCCTCGGCTTTGTCAGCCAAACCATCAAGCCAAAGATTCTTATCAGCAGCTAACTGATCCTTTACAAGTTTATTAAGGTCTCTGTAATGCTTTCTATTAGGACTAGTAGGGTATTGATTAAGGGCATTCCTGCAGTTCTTTCTTTCCGAAATAAGCTCAAGTGCCTTATCACTCAGATAATTTTGCCTCTTCTGCTCCTTTTTTCCTAAAAAAGTACTGTTAGTGCCCAAAAAAGCCTGTTTAAAATGGCCCCATTCTTCCTCAACTTCAGTAGCAAGCAAACCATGACTGTCATAATGACTAAGTAACCTATCATGGTAAGCTTTGGCTATAACTGGATCTTTCAGAGCTTCAGTATTAAAAGTAAATTTTTTAACCCTAGCACAACACTTTTTAAGTTTAAGTTGCAACACACTTTTAACAAGGTAATGGTCAGATCCAATTTCAGCTCCCCTATATGCCCTGGTATTCCTAACAGAACTAGCCCATTTGCTGTTAATTAATATATAATCAATCATATTCCTATGCAGCCCATCAGGTGAAACCCATGTGTACTTATGTATGTCGCGGTGTTTGTAATAAGTGTTAGTTATTCTGAATCCATTGAGTTTACTTACCTATAGGAGACGTTGCCCATTGCCATTGCAGCTACCAATACCAAAAGGGCCTATTACTCCTCCCCAAAGGTCAGAGTAAGTACCAACTTTGGCATTGAAGTCACCAAGAACAAGGGTAATATCTCCTTTCTTGACAGAATTCAAAATATCCTGAAGTTGTTCATAAAACCTATCCTTCTCATCCTCATCGGCATCCTCAGTGGGGGCATAACAGCAGATAACATTCAAGTCTTTAACACTTGTCTGAAATTTTGCTGTAAGAAACCTTTCATTAATGCACTCATATCCTAGAAGAGCATCGCTAGCGTGTCTGCTAAGAAGCAGACCCACGCCTTGGTTATGCTTATTGTCGTCCCTCCCTGAAAAGAGAAATTTAAGATTATTTTTAAGAATCTGACCTTTATCTGTCCATCTGGTCTCTTGCAAGCCGAGAATATCTAAATTATAACGGTGGAATTCTTGTGTGAGGACATCAAGAGAAAAAGCTTTGTGCAGAGTCCTCACATTCCAACTACCTATGGAGAGAAAATGGTTAGTGGGATGTTTAAAGAAACTATGTTTATTGAGAGAGGGAATGCCGACAATATCAAACAGCCCCCTAATCGCAGTTCTGGGGCAAAGACCTGTTCCCCCACTACTAAAGGCTGAAGCCATCTACACTGGAAGACTTCCTCCAATGTAGAATTTGACGATGCCAATAGAAGCAAAGAGTTCAGGTGCCTGCGATGACTTCTGCTCAGGATTATCCACCAGCTGATAAACATATCCTGTGAATCTATTCACTTGGGGTTGTCAACCCACAAACAAACAGAAAACACAGCGAAAGATTTTCCCTCCACAGAAGCCCACCAGTGCAGCAAAATCTGGATACATAATCAAGCTCAGAGCCATATATCTGTCCAGTCCAGTAGGTTTATATGGTCAGCACCAGGACCCTGTGTGGTTGACCACTCCTCAGCAGGGTAGAAAAAAAGAAAAGTAGCCATAGTTGTCCAGATCAGTAGGCTACACTAATCTGGCAGCCCTCCCTTTCCGTTCACTTCCACAAGAGAGTATCTCTTTTGAAAGGTACTAACGGTCTGCACCACGAGAAGGAGGGGTCGGACATTAGGTGCTAGGCCTATCCGGTTCTATGCATCATCACAGGGGATTGGTGCATAGCTCTCCTTCCAGTGACTACCTAGCTACCATAGCTAGTTTGTTAAGTTTAGTTATATTAATTTACAATACTATTTTATTATATTTTATTATTATTATCACATATAGTAATTTATTATACAATAAATTAAAAAAAAAGTGATATAGTAATAAAATGAATTATGTAACAAAAATGACTTAAAAAAAAACCTACTATGAGAGCGGTTGGTATCGAACAGGAGAGTAGGGGGAAAAGGAGAGTTCTAACTCAGTGGCGGATCAATGTTAATCCTATGGGATCTGCCACCGATGTGTTTCAAGGCGGTAGCGGATGATTATTAATCACATTAGTCATGAAATGTCAAAGAGAATACCTCCCTCCAGTAATGTATTAATCTGAAATTATATTATTCAGTTAAATTGCAGATAATAATGGACATAAAACAGATGGTATTGGATACCAACTCAATCATAATTTCCACTAACACCCATAGCGGTTTTCCGACATCATCGACCACGCCCCATCAATCCTCCTTATTAATATTCCATAACTCATATTTAATTAATCAGTACCGTCCCCCTTATTTAAAAAAAAACCTGTCATTTTGGTTTCCATAGGACCCTGTCAATCCTGTGTCTAATTAGGATAAGTCCGAAATGTCTAATCAGGATAAGTCCGAAATTTGTTCAATTCCACCATTTTGAAATCTGACGTCACCGATTAGCAGTTCTGCCTTTTAAAGTATTTTTACCCAATAGCATTGTTTCTTTTCGTTTCTGCAGGACAGTCTTTTATTCCAGTCTCTGCGGGATAGTCCTTCTTCCAGTATAAATACGGCATCCATCAGTCAGAAACTTCATTCTGTTGTCAGACATTGACAGTGACAGTTCTCTGCTGCTGCGTCTCCGTGATTTTTCCAACTGTTAGAAGCCAATAGTGATAGTTCTCGACATCCTTGTATAGTATAAATACGACATCCATCAGTCAGATTCCTCATTCTGTTGTCAGACGTTGACAGTGACAGTTCTCTGCTGCTGCGTTTCCGTGATTTTTCCAACTGTTAGAAGCCAATAGCGATAGTTCTCGACGTCCTTGTATAGTATCAGCTATTTTACAACTCTGCTACATAATGTATCCATGTAATATGTGTGAGAAGGCTTTCACACTCAAGACAAATCTCATTCGTCATATGAGAAATCACGATGGAAATATCCTGTTTAAGTGCTCTGAGTGCGAATCGACATTCTCAAGGAGAGATGATGTCCGACGTCACGAGTTATCACACACCTCCAGAAAACCTACAAATGTGAAGAATGTGCAATGGAGTTTGGGAGAAAAGACAGTCTTTTGCGCCATCAAAGAAAGCCCCACAATAATAAGCGAAAACGTTCTGAAGATGAAAGGATTCCCCAGAAGAAGCAAAAACCAGACCCTGAAAACCGCTGTCAGTTTACAGAAGAAATGAAAAGGACCCTGTCAACACATAAGCTGGTGGCAACGGATGAAACATCTGTTGACCTCACCTTTTTCCTTGAATCCTCACGGGAGTCACTCATAACACATCTGAAAGAAGAATTGACCTCGAAAGGTAGCATTAAATGGTACCTTGTCGTGCAAGTACGCTTCAGGCGAAAAGTCTCCCCTTCTACCTTCGAACACTCTACCCCGTTTTTCCGAAGTAACTGTATCACAAGTCTTCCTACATCATCCCTAAATAGAGAACTGGATTCAGCGTGTAAGAAGATAAAGATCTCATTTGAAGAATTCGAAGGAACACATAGTGGATGGACACTGGATTCCGTACTCCACGCTGAAATGAACATTGGAAAATATATACGTCTTGCAGGGTCTAGTTATATCCCTACCCCAAGAGAATTACTATTAAAACGTGCTATTGTTAATGTATGTAATTCCGACCAAAAATGTTTTGTCTGGTTTGTTTTAGCCCTATGTATCCCGCTATAGGAAACACTGAACGCCTTAACAACCATATACATTTAGAAGAAAAATTAAACACATCTGGCCTAATTTTCCCTGTTACAATAAAACAAATATCAAAATTCGAAAAAATGAACATTTCCGTTAATGTTTTTGGATATGAGAAAGAGGATTCCCACTCTACATCACACCATTCAGATTTAAAGCACATGAGAATCTCCTTCTGTTACCGGATGGTGAAAAGCAACATTATTGCTCCATTAAGAATATGAGTAGACTGCTCAGTCCTCTCACCCAAACATAATGGTGTACGTTTCTTCGAAGGTAGAAGGGGAGACTTTTCTCCTGAAGCGTACTTGCACGACAAGGTACCATTTAATGCTACCTTTCGAGGTCAATTCTTCTTTCAGATGTGTTATGAGTGACTCCCGTGAGGATTCAAGGAAAAAGGTGAGGTCAACAGATGTTTCATCCGTTGCCACCAGCTTATGTGTTGACAGGGTCTTTCCATTTCTTCTGTAAACTGACAGGGGTCTTCAGGGTCTGGTTTTGCTTTTTCTGTGGAATCCTTTCATCTTCAGAACGTTTTCGCTTATTATTGTGGGGCTTTCTTTGATGGCGCAAAAGACTGTCTTTTCTCCCAAACTCCATTGCACATTCTTCACATTTGTAGGTTTTCTGGAGGTGTGGGATAACTCGTGACGTCGGACATCATCTCTCCTTGAGAATGTCGATTCGCACTCAGAGCACTTAAACAGGATATTTCCATCGTGATTTCTCATATGACGAATGAGATTTGTCTTGAGTGTGAAAGCCTTCTCACACATATTGCATGGATACATTATGTAGCAGAGTTGTAAAATAGCTGATACTATACAAGGACGTCGAGAACTATCGCTATTGGCTTCTAACAGTTGGAAAAATCACGGAGACGCAGCATCAGAGAACCGTCACTGTCACCGTCTGACAACAGAATGAGGAATCTGACTGATGGATGTCGTATTTATACTATACAAGGATGTCGAGAACTATCACTATTGGCTTCTAACAGTTGGAAAAATCACGGAGACGCAGCAGCAGAGAACTGTCACTGTCAATGTCTGACAACAGAATGAAGATTCTGACTGATGGATGCCGTATTTATATTGGAAGAAGAACTATCCCGCAGAGACTGGAATAAAAGACTGTACTGCAGAAACGAAAAGAAACAATGCTATTGGGTAAAAATACTTTAAAAGGCAGAACTGCTAATCGGTGACGTCAGATTTCAAAATGGCGGAATTGAAAAAATTTCGGACTTTGTGGAAACCAAAATGACAGTTTTTTTTTTAAATAAAGGGGGACGGTACTGATTAATTAAATATGAGTTATGGAATATTAATAAGGGGGATTGTTGGGGCGTGGTCGATGATGTCGGAAAACAGCTATGGGTGTTTGTGGAAATTATGATTGAGTTGTTATCCAATACCATCTGTTTTATGTCCATTATTATCTGTAATTTAACTGAATAATATAATTTCAGATTAATACATTACTGGAGGGAGGTATTCTTTTTGACATTGCATGACTAATGTGATTGATAATCATCCGCCACCTCCTTGAAACACATGGGTGGCGGATCCCATAGGATTAACATTGATCCGCCACTGAGTTAGAACTCTCCTTTTCCCCCTACTCAGGAGACCTTGGAATTGGAAGTAAAAAAAAAGGATAGTGAACTTAGCTACCATTCGGTAGCAATGCCGACGAAATTATATTGTTAGTATTCCGTTGTAGACCAAATGTTCAACAAATTTATATATTTTCATATCTAATAAACTGTTCATACTAAATATCCTTACTTGAAAAAATAAAAAGGTAGTAATCTACTTCGATAAACTAAAGTAAAAGACGTAAGATAGATTCACAAATTAAATGCTGTGATTGTCTACATAACACGGCAAATAATGATTACAAAAGGCTTATGAAAATGATAGTATGTTGATTAATATATGACAAATAACGAATGCTTAATTTGAAATTTGTTTATTATTTCTTGTGATTGTTTTTGGTGGGGCAGAGTCCCAGGTGGCTTAATGAATGAGCCTCCCTTGGTATATACCAAGTATCCCATTGGTGTCTATGTATGTATGTATGTATGTATGTATGTAAGTACTAAATACATACATGGCTACTTTAAAATTTCACATATGTATATGCAAAGATGAATGGAATTATCAATTATTTCTTCCTTTTCTGTTGTTTGCAAATAATAAAATTAGTTTAAAAGAGCTGAACGTTATTACATACTATCTGTATGTACGTACGTACAGATGGACAGATACATACAAATATATAGACCGACACATACCTACAATACATACACGGCTGGATCTAGGGGGCAAAGGGGCACGTGGCCATGACCCCCTTGAGAATGCTAGTAAGGGTAACAGAGACAAAAAATCTTTAAACTTATGTGTATTTCACTCATTTTTCAAGAAATTTCTAAAGAGTTTTAACACGGATAGTGAAATGTTATACTGCAATGGAAATTCAATCTTCCTATCTTTCTTTTGGCTTTCCTCTCGATTGAGTTTTTTGCCTCCCCCTCTTTATTTGTTTCTAGATCCGGACCTACGTTAATACGATGTATATAAAATAGCATAGGTAGAGCCCTGCGCGAATGCGGATATCCGTGGATTTTGGAACACCTCTCGTAAATGTACAACACTATAAACATCTATCATCTCAAATATTCCCCATCAATACCCAAAAGCATGTCCATCATATTCTCACCACCAAGGGAGCAGAAAAAATGCGGATTAATGATACTTTCAAGTAAAAGTTAAACTGATCACAGCATATGCTAATTGTATTGCATCTATCCTGCATGAACTGACGATAACACGTTGAGATATTATGCACCATTGGTAGACAGCAACTCTATCATATGTACCTGAAAGACATATAAACGAATTTTCATCATAGCGTAATAGCAATTTGGATAGATATCGAGTCACAACCATTGTCGTGTTATACTCTGATGGCCATTAAAAGTGTAACAGCAGGAAGAACTCATCAGATTGTCCCAAAATATGCAAGATAGGTAGCCCATGGGAGAACATGTAAGTAATTCAAAGCGCATCACATACGCACATGATGTGTGACAGTAATGCCCCTGGAAAGAACCAGTGTAAAGCACTGGAATTGTGTTAGCTCGCACTTCTTGCACACTGAAGTATCAAGTATGCCCCGTCGAAGAACGGCGTCCATACGACCAGGTTTCCTACTTTGATTGAGGGAGAATTGTGGGATTACAGGAAGGCGGATTATCGTACCGAGACATCAGTGCTCATGTTAGACGGAATGCTGCCACAGTGATGAGAATATGGCGTCATTCGGTAGAAGAGGAAGAAATTCACGGACGTGAGAGATCTCAATAGCCTTGTCACACAAACGAAGACAGACATCTCGTGCGCATGACTTTGAATGATCATACAGCCACATCAAACACCTTAGTTCAACAGTTAGGGTGTTTTGCACATCAACCAGTGTTTGAATGTATGGTTCGAAGTCGTCTGCAGCATTCGGGCATCTTTGCTAGGCGGCCATAGCTTCAGCTGCCATTGACTCTACAATACAGGCGTATGTGACTGAAATGGTGCCAAGAACGTCGCGCATGGATGTGTGAATGGCATCGCATCGTCTTTTCAGACGAATCCCGCTTCGGTATGCAGTACCATGATGGAAGAATCCGTATCTAGCAGTACCATGGCGACAGGCTCAATGAGACATGTATGATGCAGCACCATACAGGTCCAGCTCCTGGTGTTATGTTATGGGGTGCCATTGAACCCCACTCACGCAAGCACCTCGTACCCATTACTGGTACTTTGAACAGCCAGCGTTACATCACTGAGGTGTTGGAGCCTGTGGTCGTACCTTAACTTCAAGAGCTCTCTGGTGCCATTTACTAACAGGACAATGCCCCACCACATGTGGTATGCAACGTCCAACAATTCGTGGATGGCCACCATGTGACACTTCCACCTTGAGCTGCGCATTCACCAGATCTGTCCCCAATTGAACATGTCTAGTCCATGATCTCACGACGACTAGCACACCAGACACCAGCAGCTGCTACAACAGATGAACTTTGGCTATGTATCGAAACTGCATGGACTGACATTCCCGAAACACACATCTGATGCTTTATCCTCTCAATGCTGGAATTAAATTAGGAATTATTATTAGGAATACAAAACATGTCGTTTTAGAACCATTAGTTTGATGCTGCTATTTTTATGTGTCCATAACTTTTGAAAAACATTTTTTTGATCAAACGCAGATGCCATTCCGATGTTCTTAATAAGAGTAGTCCCACATATAATTTTTTTCCAACAGAATCTGCACGGGTCACCTGATACTCACTACCTGATTTGAGATGGAATGGCTCTACAGCACTTAAAAGAATAAAATTAACTTGGAAGAATTCGCAAAATTACATTTAGGTAAATTTCTGTTTAATATTTAGTAAGGCATATTTTTCTGAAATAGTCTTACTCTTTTTTATCACACTCAATTTTTTCAGTTAATTATTGGAGTTTTTTAATTATTCTTTATTTAAGAAAGTTACAAAGTATACAAATTTTAATCATAGTCACTTGTAAAGCTTATTAGTAGGAGTTTGATTAATTATATATTGTATGTAATATTATAGAGCAAACTAATTTATAATAAAGTATAACTCTTCACTAATTGAATCTGTTTATACAACAGATTACCAATTATGCCATATAATCGTTTATGCCTCTATAATCATAAATAACGACATTAAGCACTAGTAAACCATTAGATTGATTTCTTTTACATGCAACTTAAGTCGTTTGAGAAACCTCCGTGGTTATTAAGTAGAAAATATACGCTGATGTTTTCTACTGGTATGTTATGGGGTATATATGGTACTGCATACCGTGGTTATTAAATGTAAATGAGTATACATGGTACTGCATACCGTGGTCATTAAGTAGATAAATATTTGCTGATGCGGATACGGATAAGATATTGCGGAATCGGATGCCGATAAGACATTGTGGATGCGTATAAGGCTTTCAGGATGCGGTTGCATGACTCGAGCAGGATTCGCACAGTGTGTTATGCTCTGATTTGCATCAGGCATAACGTTTTTTTTTCTCAATTTCTCACTTAATTGAGATTTTTATCAACACAAAGGGAACAGACGAACAGGGTATATACTTCAGGAGAAAAGAACGGAGTTCACAGCTGCAGACGAAAGATCAAACATACACATTACGCGAAGCGACCATTTTTCACATCAAGGAAATCCCTTTCCGATAAACAACACAACACTCTGACTTCTCGAAACAAGCACCCCGTGGAGAGAACGACAAGCACAACTCCAATCTATTCCCTTACAGTGTAAGACACGGAATTGTCTGGTGGTACGAATGAATGCAGACAGCTAAAATGAGACTTCACACGGGAAGTCGTATCCACGAAATCGTACCCATAGCCAAATGCAGACTTGAAACTGGATAACATCGTCCACTGTTTATACTCACCAACAAGAAATTCCCTTCTTCCAGGCGGCGATGTCAATGTCTAGCGCTGAGACAGACCCCTCCCCCCCCGGGTGGAATTTATGATTCTTAAGTTCATCTGCATATGCTACAGATGGTCGCTTGCACATAGCACCTATTCGTGAAAAACAAGGAGGAAGGAACGTGGAAAATAGTTAGCGAGGTAGAGAAGGAATTCAATTAGATTCGACGATTTGAACAGAGTTGATGGTAGCAGTTTGACTCGGAACTAGTAGAAGCACGTGGTGGCAAGGCTCTGGTCTGCCCCGGGCAGATTGGATATCGGAATATAGATTAATGAATGAAGGAAGCATATTGGAAACGGTTTGAATTTCATTTTTAGTGCATGAGGCCAATCTAAGACTGCTTAATGCTTAATTAAATTCGACAATAACCTAAGTGCATCAACGCAAAGACATCTCTGCCAATGAGTGATTTAGTGTAGTTTGATGCATACACTTCGGATGCAGAGAAACTGAGTTGGGATTCCTCACCGTCTGATCGTTTTGAAGAGCGAATTCTCACTTGTGGCTGAGCTCACTTGTGGCTGAGCAACCTCCATAAGGAGATGACCCCAGCGAACTCCCACTTGCTGCTGCGGGACTGTCTCTATATCAGCTCCATATCGACGTACAGGTTTTCCCCTTCTTCGGCAAAAGGAAGGCATAGGAGATGATCCCCACCCGAAGGGGGAGTGATGACTTAGCCTTAACCCTATGCAACTATCGGACGAACTAAGGAGGACATATAAACACGGTACGCTTATCCTTCCTTTGATTTAGAGGTTGCTACCCTTAATTGTACGTTTAAAGATTTTAATTTAAAGGCCGTACCTTTAGATTGTTTCTTCTCATTAAATGTTGTTATTACTATTTTTCATAAACCTGAATTATGTTCGTCATTGGAATTCATTATAAAACTTATTCCCCTAAGGAGACAGCCTAGGATTTTTGCGGCCTTCATTATCTAATTAAGGGAATGATCCGTAATTGGGTAATGTTGGAAACACAACGCAACACAAGCATACATTTAAGTTTTTATACTTCTCCACACAACTACAAAGGTGCTTGCAATCGCGAAGTGCGCACAACAAGTGTTCTAGTCCTAAGCAACGGAGGTTCAAAAATAATGCATTATTTAGTTCTTCAGACGTCTATCCTGAACAACCGCTGCTATCTGTAGCCACTGCAAGCCAATTTTAATAAGGTTGTTTTTTCTAGGTCTCTTCTTTATCTTTAAGCCTTCAGACTAGAGGTCTACAACCTTTTAAAAGAGAAGACCCATTTTCCGATGAATCAAATGTTTAGTTTTATTAAGGAGAGTTATACGAAGCATTTACCAGGAACGGAAATTAGACAGATGGTTCTGCAATTATTAAATGAAATGCTATCAGCTTTCTTGGAAACAGGAATGTACCTACAGTAAAATCCATAGGATTAGCATATCTATCATAAAAAATATTCAATCCTTTAATAAGGCTTTTCTGAGATTTGACTGAGATCCTTTAATCCTTGTTTACACAATATATTTAGTTTCTCGTATAACTATGTTATGCTGTCTAGTTGTTTCCTCTATTTCGGCAGGCAAGCAATCAAGCCCAAGATTCATACCAGTTTGGAATTGATTCGTTAAATATTTATTAACTCTCTGCAACGCTGTATGTAATACAGGATATTGCAATGCAGGATATTGCTGTCCTGCAACGCAGGATATTGAATCCTACTGGTCTTAACACACAACGTTGCAGAGTTTTGAACTCCTTTCGATCATAAATAAGGCTGGTGTGCCTCATCGTTCAAGTGGTTGTCTCCTGTTTCCACTTTTACCCAGATTAGCACTGATGGTTTCAAGAATAGCTTGTTTAATTGGGTCCCAAAGTCCTCAGCCTCAGTTAATTATAAACAATCCATGCTTTTCATTGAAACAATACGTCAGAGTAAGCTTTGCTATTTCTGGGCTTTTAAGGGTCTTATTATTAAAAGTAATCCTCTTAGATTTTGTTTCGTATTCCTTAAGATTCATCTTTAAAAAATGTCTAACGAGGTCTTTTCCAAGTTGTAAGTAACAAGGAGCTAATAGATTCAATTTCAGCTTTTCTGTGTGGCCGGTGCTCCTAGCCATTAATATATAATACTCAAAGTAGAATTTACAATAATTATTTTCAATATTCCTTTGTACATTCGTGTGATATTACATTCTATAAGATTATGAGTGTTTTAATTGCTAAATATCATCTTGATCTTTTACGTTATAATTTGTGTTTGAATGTTAGACACTGAATTTGTTTATTCTGCGATCTTTAAGTTTCGCTAATATTTTGTTACTCATCTTTGTATTTATTATTTTGAGATTCGAGAAACTTTTCCACAGTTTTTCATTCCTCAATGTCAAAGTAAATATATTTATAATATTTGTCATAATACTATTTGACAAAAAATATATTTATGAATGAAATTCTATACCAAGAGAATATTCTAGAACTTTTTTTGTTTCGGAACATAATTGATTTTCAGAGAAAATTCTTTAAGTTTCAGAACAGGAGTTTAAGAGGTCCCCGACAGTGTTATGTCCTCATTCTCTCTTTATGTCACTCGTCAATTTCAAAGAAATTCAAGAAACTTCATTCCTAATACGAAGGGATTGGTCCTAATAAGCGAACAGCAAAAATGTTCCATATTGCGTCTCAACTAGAGCAATTGAAATTGCTGATCTGCCTATTCTGCGACTGATCAAACTCAAAAATTCTATGGTGAGCGGCACTTTTTTTGCACACGATTGTCTAAATGGCCAGGTCACAAAGACCCCAAGATTTCAGAGTTTGTTGGAAAAAAAGGACTCATTGGACAGTTGGAAGACAGATCAAGGCCAACCACTCTTTAACGTGCACAGAGAATGGCTCTACAGCACAAGGCTTAACGTCCCATCGGTCAGTCGGTGGCTTTTCCAAGACCATCGGTGGCCCATTTTTGATCGAGGGCATGTTAGGAGTTAGCGGAGATAAATGATTCATCTTGACTACGGCACAATTGGCACTCGAACCTCGGAATTATAGATTATGAGCTTGGCGCGCTTCCAACTGAACCAATCTTCGCCCAACCAATGTGACATCCATTTGAGACACCAAAAGAAAACATATTCAATGTGTTTATTCAACCACGAATAGATGAAGAAATCGCATTTGAAATAATTATCAAAGTTGAAGAGTATTAATACAAGATTTATGATTCAAATATTCTTTTAAGGGGAACTAAGGTGCAAATTGTTCAGTGAAACTAACTCTAATGGGTGTAAAAGTAGCATTTCTGGTTAAATCTCTGTGGTGTAAAAGTAACATTGTTAAACATAGTCTTCCATATCAGCAATAAATAATAGTTGGTGCGAAAACCAGAATAACTTCTTTTAAGTTAGTGTGGCCCATCATCAACGCCAGAAATTATACTTCATCAAGTTAGATGAGATGTGAAAAGTGTAAGTGTGCAATATAACAGCATATTCATGAAGAAACAACAGCATCAATTGATCGGAAATATGCCCATTTTAACATTGATGATTTGTGTTTCAATGAATTCAAATGAATTAGGAAATATTGAAAATTCAGATTACATTTTTCAAATTGGTCTGCCACAAATATTTCAGTTGTGATCCTTGCTTGCTTGCTGAAATTTATTCCTTTTTTTTGTGCTATTTTTTTTTCTGTTGTTTCACCTCTGAACGTCATTTTAGCACAGAGTGGAATGTATCCAGAACTCAAGGACCAAAATTACTCCCGCAAAAATTCCCCGCCCTTCCCACGGTCAGTAGGGGACACCGATGGGCTTGGAAAGGCCGCCGTCCGTCGGATGGGACGTTAAGCCGTGGCCCCGTGTGCGGGAGAGCCATACCCTGTGCACGTTAAAGAACACGCTGGATGGCCTTGACGGGAGGCTACCATCTGTCTCCCAACAGCTGTTCCAGTGGGTCCCCTCCCCCAACCTTCTCTGAGCCTTCGGGGTCCATGTGACCTGGCCATTTAGCCCATGGTGTGCAAAAAAGTGCCGCTCAGAGGTAAAACAATCCAACCCAAAATTACTCATAACTATGTAGGGGAAGGAGATCTACTAGACGACCAGTAATACTAGATTTTCAAAGCCCATCAATTTCCTAACCAAGATGGACTGTTAAGCCAGTGCCTTCGCTTTTACGAAAGCCATTATCTTGTGTACGTTAAAATACTCGTGGGATGATCTTAACAGAAGGCTTTCATGTCTCGTAATAGCTGTAGCCAGTGGATGTTCTTCCCCTAACCAGCTGAAAGTCTTTGGAGGGATTTTCAATTTGTCATTTACGCTATTGTGTGCAAAAACAATACCGTTCAGGAATAAAATAAAAAAAATGGAAAATGACTCTGATATTTTCTAGCTCATTTTTCTAAAGAATATGTGTTATTCTTTCCATTTTATTGTCCGTCTTTCCGAAGATAAACTTATTACTTTTTTGCTTCTCCAGATAAATTTAAAAAAAATGCTTTCGTGTTGGCCAAGGAGGCGCCAAAATTAGAGAATGTCAAAATTTCGAACGACTATTGTAAACGATCGATTCATTCTAAAACTTTGAAATTTGAGTGGTTGAGTGTGATGGTGTGACGTCAAGAGATTTACATTGATCACAGCTATTTACCCCCCTTAAAGAGCAGGGAACGGGTAAAAAGTAACTTTTTTTGTTTAAACAGGTAAACAACTAGAAGAACGCGTATCGCCTCTGGCGCATATGGGAATCTCGTTTTCCAAGAGAAAGAGAGCGAAGTGTACCTACTTTTGCACTTCTTAAAAATTTTTAATTTGAACTAATGGACGACCCAAATAGTTTTTAGTTTGTGTGAATTTATTGAAAAAACATTTAAGTGAGAACAAGTCAAATTTAATAGAATTCCTTTCCCGTATTTTATTTGCAATATTCGTCAAAAAGTTTGGAATTTTCGCTTTTTTTCGAGGTTTAGAGAGTACAAGCAGTTATAGCTTTTGAGGTATTCAGAAAGTGCAGATCGTAACAGTTCATCAATACCTATCAAACCCAAAACCAATTTTTAATCTATCTTTAAAAACAATTATCCCCTAAAAACACAAAAGTTGCTTTTTCCCACCCCCTGCATATAAGAGGTCATCCCAATTGTTGACAATGTAAACTTTATGACCTTCACATTCCACCACGAAAATTTAAAATACCAAGGATAAATACATCGTTTGTAATATTCGTTTTAAATTTTGCAATTTTCAACTTTTCCACTCTTAGAGAAAACTTTAACTTGCTAGAAGAAAGAAGAAAAGAAGAAAGACGTTAGAGAAAACTTTAACTTGTTTGTTTGTTAGAGAAAACTTAACACTTTTAGTAGAATTGAAAAGTGTGAATCATAATAGTGTATCTATATCTATCCAAAGAATAAAGAATTTTCAATTTATTTCTAAAAACTTCTCTTAAAACAGAATAAATGCATTTCCCCCATCCGCCCTTAAGGTAAAGGTGGAAATCATTGCTGGCAATGCAAACTGCATGACATTCATATTTCACAACTTAAATTTCTGAGTTAATTACGTCACTTGCAATATTAGTTTAAAATTTTACAATTTTTAACTTTATCAACCGTTAGAGGGTGCCATTATAGTTATAGGAAGGTTCCAAAATTGCGAATCGAAATATATCGTCAATACCTATCCAACCCCTTAAAAATTTAATTTATCTCTATAAACAAAACGTTTCATGTCTACAGACGGACAGACAGACGACAAAGGGAAATCATTAGCTCATATTTTTCTGAAAACGAGCTAAAAACGATTTCATATTCGCCAAAAAGTGACTAGGAGAATAACGTATCACCACTGACGAATACTTACCATGGTGATACGTTATTTTCCTAGTCACTTTTTTAGACTAATAAAATACGGGGAAGAAATTCCATTAAACTTGACTTATTTGCACTTAAATGTTTTTTCAATAAATTCACACAAACTAAGAACTATTTAGGTTGTTTTACCTCTACGTAAAGATTTAGACTTACCTCTAAGTTTATTTACAGGTACGTAAAATTTTGCACACATTGGACTAAATGGACAGGTTAGAAGGGCCCTAAGAACTTATAGTTATGTAAGGGAAACTTATCTAGTAGAGATATGTTAAGAGATTAGGAGCCACGTGGAAATTGCCTATCAAGGCCATGTAATTGTTCTTTAAACGTGCTGTCCCCTAGTTACGTACCCAGGATTTGGTTTCGGGGATCTGAGATTAAGATGGGTAGGGTTCCCACCAGACAGGGAATATTAAAATGATATTCTATACAGAGTAAAATTTTTATACAACTGTTTTGGATTTTAAAGCAGGTAGACAATTTTGAGAGTTTGTATAAGACGACAGGAATTTCGGGAAGGGAGGATCGGGTCTCAAGTAACCCCCTTCTTCGGTACGTCCCTGTTCTCACCTAATACAGAATTACGGTATAATGCTCCTTGCAACTGACGGCAACTTCCTAAATCCATCTATAATTTCTTTCTCATCGAGGGAAATATGGAATAGTAGTTAACCGAGGGTCACACTGGCAGAATTATTGATGATTGATTTATGAATATGCAGAATTATTTCCATCAGCCAAAGAAACTAGCCATATCTTTGCGAATTGAATATTTCTTCAGTAGCAAATATCAAGATCAAATCTAAAAGCTGATTTTATCAAAATATCTTTCTCTTATTACTTCCCTTATCGATACTCAACATATTCATTTCAAAATTTAATTTATGGTGTTATTAGAAACAAACACTACTAGTGGCAGTTGACCTCTTGTGACATAATATGGGACTGCTGCCTTCTGATTGTACACATGCGAGTTCGTTGTCAAAAACACGAAGAGCGTGAAAAGCAGGCGATGCTACGAGTTTACATACTCTCTTTGTGTTTTGAGTCAATTCAATTTTCACTCGATTTCTCAAATTTTCCATCGTTTTTCCAAACACAGCATTATTCATCAATTTGAAGAAGTCCTTCTCGAAGTCGTTTCTAGCTTTCTTCCCCTGATCCGTATTAAATTCTATATATGGTTTTAGCCAGCAAGACTGTTTGAATTCTAAAACGATGTATTTTCTTCAGCTGCATATCGAAGTTTAAATATTGTTTCATATTACGGTAATGAAGGACATATTTTTCCTTAGAATTTAGATTTGGGGCTAATTTCACGACTGATTGGTTGGTATTTATTCCAAGGTTATGAGCAAACTCTTGGCAATATGGTGATAGCATACTGCTGGTAATCTGAAGTTTCTCAGGGGCTAGCGGATAATCATTATGCTTGTTGTGTAGAGAAACTGGATAATCTAAATCAACTTCCAATATGTACCCTTTATTCGAATCATCAGCAACTGTCGTAATATCTAGATCTGCTATTTCTTCTTTATTTAGCTATCGGAAATCGCTTTGAAGGAGACATTGTGACATTGCCCATTCATAAAGATTGTTGGCATCATAGTACATAATGTATTTAGAGGGTAACTGAGGATCATAGGTATCTAAATATTTGTTGTTTGCAGTGCTAAAACGATTGCATATCACTGAAATTCCTCCTCGTATGCCTTTTTTCAGGAAAAGGTACATTTTAGGGTCTGTTATAAACTCTAGTTTAATATTTGTCATTTTCAGGCATGCTTGCCAGGCTAGCCCAGGAGCTGTGTGCTTTCATAGTCCCTGACACATAATTTTCTGAAATTCTCAAACACATCGGCTAAGAAGAGCACGTCAGTCTTCAGGTACAAGTCGTGATACTGGCCTAGGTTTCTTATGTCGAACGAGTTCCATATTTTCATTGCATGGATATAGTCTTCTTCCCCTAGCGCTTCTTCTATAAGGTTTCACGTGGAGGTAATAAAGTTTCTTCAAACTTTTCGCTGCTGTCAATATAATCGTAGTTGTAAACTCCTTTTCTCAAAACCAAGTGTAGCCGTTCAATTTCAACATGTTCCTTTAAAATATGGAATTCTTCTGCTGATAAATTATTGACTAGTTTCTCAAGAGATGCACTTAAAAATTGATAGGAGTCTATGAAATTCAAAGTTCCAAGGGAGAGTGCTATGTATTTTTCCATATTATTGGGAATGCAATTAATCTTCTTGTTTTTGATCATACCGATTCCTTGCATAATAAGATGGCTGTCATATCCCTTAAGGTTATGAAATATAACTGGAATCTTATTTGTGAACTTAAAATTGAGATTACACGCACATATTACGTGCTGCTCCTCGGAATTTGCCAGTTAAATGATCATGATCTCTCACGCGATCTGGTCCCAGAACATCTTTGCAAATATGAAAATTGATAGCGTTGCGAAATGATTCCTCTTCGTGATTTGAAAGTTGCATTGGCTGGATCTCCGAGAGTAAATTTTTATATCGTTTTCTTCTTTAAGCAGGCATTCCAAAAATTCTTTTACCATATTAAGAACTCTATAAACTACTGGAGGTTTATAGCTGCAGCCTTCAGGTCAGACAACAAGATATGCAAATCCACAGGGTTCATGATTTGCCGTGATAGTGGTGTGAGATTTTGAAGGGTCAGGCATACAAGTGTCCACTTTCACTAGCAATGATTCAAAGTCCGCGTAGATCACGTAAGGAACGGACTGTTGGAACTTGAAATTTGTGAATTTCAGCCATTTCTCCTCCAGTTGGAAACTCTACTCTCTGGGGTCCATGTTCTTGACAATAGGGAACATGATCATTCAAAAGTGATTCATTTGTGAAACGGTGAAAGCAGTAATCACAGTAGAAAGTATGGCATTTATCTTTAGTGAGAGGACTGAGGAGTCTACTCATATTTTTAATGGAGTAATAATGCTGCTTTTCATCATCTGATAACAGTAGGAGATTTGGGTGTGCTTTAAATCTGAATGCCGTGATGTAGAGCGGGAACACCTTTTTCACTTATCCAAAAAAAATTTATAGAAATGTTATTCATTTTTTCGAATTTTGATATTTAATTTATTGTTATACGGAAAATTAAGTCAGATGTGTTTAATTTTTCTTCTAAATGAATGTAGCTGGTAGGGCGCTGTGGATGATCTGTGGCAGGATACAAAGAGGCTAAGACAGAACAGACAAAACATTTTTTATCAGAATTACATACATTAACAATAGCACGTTTTAATAGTAATTCTCTTGGAGTAGGGACATAACTAGACCCTGCAAGAGGGATATATTTTCCAATTTTCATATCGGCGTGGAGTACAGCATCCAATGTCCATCCGCTATTTGCTCCTTCAAATTCTTCAAATGACGTCTTGATCTTCTTGCACGCTGAATCCAGTTCTCTGTTTAGGAAAAACGGGGTGCAGTGTTCGAAGGTAGAAGGGGAGACTTTTCGCATGAAGTGCACTTGTACAGCAAGGTACCATTTAATGCTACCTTTCGAGGTCAATTCTTCTTTCACATGAGTTAGGAGTGATTCCCGCGAGGACTCGAGGAAAAAGGTGAAGTCAACAGATGTTTCTTCAGTTGCTATCAGCTTATGTGTTGACAACGTCTTTTTCATTTCTTCTGTAAACTGACAGGGGTCTTCAGGGTCCGATTTTTGTTTTTTCTGGGGGAATCTTTTCATCTTCAGAACGTTTTCGCTTATTATTGTGTGGTTTTCTTTGATGGTGTAAAAGATTGTCTTTTCTTCCAAACTCCATTGCACATTCTTCGCATTTGTAGGTTTTCCTGGAGGTGTGGGATAACTCATAACGTCGGATGTCATTTCTTCTTGAGAATGTAGATTCACATTGTGAACACTTAAACAGGCTATTTCCATCGTGATTTCTCTTATGGCGAACGAGATTCGTCTGGAGCGTGAAAGACTTCTGACATATATCACATGGATACATTTCAAAAACAATAACTTGCAAAAAGCCGATTTTATACTACACGAGGACGTCGAGAACTATCACTATTGCAGTTGAAAAATCACGGAGACGCAGCAGCAGAAGCGTCACTGTCAACGTCTGACAACAGAATGAGGATTCTGACTGATGGATGTCGTATTTATACTAAAAGTAGGACTATCCGCAGAAACTGAAATAAGAGACTGCTCCCGCAGAAAATGAAAAGAAAATATGCTATTGGGTAAAATGAAAAAAAAATGTGTGTTAACTGACGTGGAAAAAACGCGGGTTATAAAGAAATAAAAATACGTAGGTTTTAAAAATAAAACAAACGAAGGTTTATTTTCACAGAAAAACGCGAGTTATAAAGAAATAAAAATACCTAGGTTATAAAAAAATATGTTAATAAAAATAAAATCATACGCTAATAAAAATACATCAATATAAAACTATGAAGGAAACAGCTGAAGCTGGTTCAAGTTACCGCATCGGAAGAGATTTTTTTTTAAATACAGGACCAAGGGACTTATTCGGGAGTTTGTGATCGGGGGGGGGGGGGTATTTTATTCGACATTGTCCGACTTCAGTCTTAAAAACAGTGAGAGTTCTGACTTATAGGTGTGACAATGATCCGCCTCCGCTTTGAAATACATGGGAGGCGGATCCCTTAGGATTAACATTGATCCGCCTCTGGTCCAGAACCCCCATTATGCCCCTACTAATGTCCCTCTCTTTTTTGTGGGGAAGGAATAGAAAAATAGTTTATTTTGTTTGCATGTGTTGGGGTTCCGTAGGACTTGACAGCATCGTTTCAGTGATTTCCTCCACTGTTAAAAAGTTGAGAAACATTGACCTAGATCCTCTTTTGCAGAAAAAAAAAATGGCTAGCTGTCATCAACCAGAGAAAAAAAAAATACCATGTCAAGAAAACCAGCATTATTCTGTCCAACGTGATTGGCGTTCTACCGTGTCTAGCATAACAAGTAAACAAGACAGTTGACAGATTGTCATAAATTCATTAACTTATTTCTTAAACTAGCTCTTTCCAAGACAGAAACAAATACTCCATTACATTCGCTTGGACAGAAAGCACTTAAAGACTCATTATGTGAAGAATGCATTCCAGTTACACAATTAATCAAGTAAATATCCGCATCATCAGCAAGTTAAAGAGTTTCATTACGCCATTTCCTCTTCTGCTCACTGAAGCACGAAGTCATCAGTGTCATCAAAACAGGAATTCGTTTTATCAGAGGACGCTAATTAAAAACTAAGACAAGTCAACATGAATCTCTTAAGCGATAATCGATGGAGAACTTAACCTAAATCGTTCCACCTAGATTATTTAGACCCAATTGGATTCCCCGAAGCAAAGAAACATCATACTTTGCGACAAAATCCAAAGATCCCGAAAAAAGTAGAATTTTAATTGCTGTGCCGTTTGATGTCTGAGTTGCCATTTGGTGCACACAATGGAATAAATGACAAGGTTACAAGAACCCAAAGGGTCAGAGTTCGGCAGCAGATCCACGGAGCAGCTATTAGGAGGTAGATGGAAACTTTTCATCAAGGCTATCCAGTATGTTCTTTAGCCAGCACAGAGTGAGCCACGGAACCACGGCATAAAGTACCATCAGATGGACTGTGACCTTTCCAAGCCCATTTAACTGACGGTAGAGTGGGAGTTAACGGAAGAAAGTTCAACACATGGAAATTGGGGGCAAGAGAAAGTTATGTAGCTGAATAATTATTTATTCATTTTACTCTAGATTGCTATAATAAAAACCAGAGAAACAAGAAAATTTCATTTTTACATTGATAGTGCTTGTGGTATATTGGCTATAAGAGAATTGATTAAAGGTATCTGGGTACTTGGAAATGCTCCTCTCACCACTACGCAGCATAAGGATGCAGGATTGAAAAAAAATAATAACTAGAAAATTACTATCTGTATGTCCTCTGGCGAATATTTTGAATGGTAAGTTTCAAAGAGAATGAAATATATTTTCTCTCTTTAACACCGTCTAAGAATGAAAATTCGAATTAGTGGATGCTTGGGAAAATACAAATAGCAAAATATAACCAGTACCTAAAAAATTAAAAAGAATTAAAGGAGTTTTTCACCCACTGTTTTACCTTTCACCCACTGGAGTAAAGGGGCAAATCAGTGCTGACAATATAAACCTCTTGATCATCATACTCTATCATCCAAATTTCAAATTTCTATCATAAATAGGTTAGGTAATTTGCAAAATTCGTTTAAAATTTTGGTATTTTCTTACTTATTCCACTATTAGAGGGCGCTACTGAATTCTTTATCTTCCACCTTTAGCACTGCCTAATAGTGAAAATTTGAATTAATAGATGACCGGGAAAATGAAAAATAGCAATATTTTATTCTTACCTGTACAACATAAAAACAATTTTACAATTATCACAGAAAATGAAAAAGTTGCTTTTTTCCACACTTTCAGGTATAAGGGAAAAAATCATTGCTGTCTGTAAAGCTCTTGACCACAAATTTCAACTTTCTAACACAAATAAAGTCCTGGTTATCAGGAAATTAAGCAACAGGAGTCTCATGCAGCCGAAATAAATACGAGAAAATAAGAAACAAAATAGGGGTATTAGAAAGGGCAAAGGGGGTGCTGGGCATAAAAACCAGCTGGTAACCAGGACAGGATTTAGGCGCACAAGAGAGAGGTGGGGGGGGGGGCGAGGACAACCCTCCTCCTCTTTTGAGAATGCTAGTAAGGATAATAGAGGCAAAAAATAATAATACAAATAATACAATAATTAATATTGCAAGTTCCCCTCCGTTTTAGAGGTCTTTAAAAATGCATTTTTAAATGTCATTTTTAAAAACCTTAAAGACCTTAGATCTTTGACCTTAGGTCTTTGACCTTAGGTCTTTAAAAGTTCCCCTCCGTTTTAGAGGTTTTTAAAAATGCATGAATGCATTTTTAAAATCTAAGATCTAGATGGCTCTTTCCGGCTCGATTTAGTTGCCTACCCCATCCTGACGAAATTCACGAAGAACCAGGTGGCAAAATCTTTACACAATTAAAGTAAGTTACTTAAATTAAGTCATTTTAAAGTCAGTTGAAAATACGCCATGAGATTCACGTTTATATGTTTTTTTTCTTAATTTCTGACTGATTTACGTATTTCCTTTGGTTTCCATTTATTCTCGAAGATTTGTCTAGAACGTTGTTAAATTGAATTTAAAACTTTGTTCTAGATTAAATTTGGCGTTGTTTTTAACATACTAAAACTCACCAATACGACCCTAAAGCAACATGTTACTTTGATCAATGGAGCATCCTACTCTTTCTATGCTCCCACCGAGCAATGCTTTTTCTGACGAAAACCGTGTCTACGGCACACAGGTTCCAGCAGCTGTGCTACAGCTAAATTTAGTCTTCTGACATAAGCCACCCTTCATTGAAAACAAATCACAGCAGTCTCTGGTGCTGCATACGATAGTGCCGAGTTTACAAACTTGATCGTAAACAAATTAAAGTGTTTTTTCTTTTCAGTACGTTGAACGCACCGAAAGATTTCGTTCGACAATGGAGAGAATGATCAGAATAGATATACAACGTATATTGGACAAACTTGTTTGTTTGCTGCATTCTTATTCATTATCGAATGCAGATTTCTTTACCCATGTGAGCTTAAAGGAAACATTGTATTAAGCCTGTTGGTTTGCATCCCATTTTGCTAAACACGATTTTCACTCTCCACTTAGCGCTTTGTCCTATACTATTCTTAGTAATTAATTCTTTAGTCACAATGAATTTTTTTCTATTATTACTTCTTTCTGACTTTGTTTTCATTAATTTTTGCCTTCAAAATTCTTTGTATTCTTTCTGCCATTCATAGTGTGGCTTATACAGATGATTTCAGTCGTTTTTCTTTTACCAACCAATAAGGAAGAATTGAATGACAAATTGCATGTGGCAGTATTTACTAACAGAGTTTACAGTAAGAACTTCCTCTATGAAAAAACAAATCAAGTGTTTATTGTGGAAGCATGAGCTTTTATTATCTTTCCTAATGATCCAATTAAAATTGTACATAAGTATTGGAAATATTATATTCTCTTCAAGATTAAGAAGGGCTTAGACGTTTAGAAGATTAAGAAGTGTTTTAGACTAGGGGCCGGCAAACTACGGCCCTTGGGCCAAATCCGGCCCGCTGCCTCTTTTTGAACGGCTTGCGAGCTACGTTGACCGACTGGCAAGTTAAGAAGTTGAGAGAAAGACTGTATGTGGCGCTCCTATAGCTTCGCATTCGGACGTTGCTTGGTACAGTCGTTCAAAAAATTATCCGAACACCGTGGTTGATTACAGAATTCAGAAAAAATCGTTGCCAGATTTTTTTTAATTCATTAATCAACCACGGTGTTCGGTTACTTTTTTGAGCGACTGTACTTGCATTTTCAAAGATGAAATACGTAAAATCTCAATACAGGTCAGCATTAACAGATGAACATTTCCAATCAATTTTGATGATAAGGAGTACTAAAATTGAAACCCAATTTGGTGAAATATTATCTCATAAAACACAATTCCATTCTTCTCATTAGTAGAGCTGTATTTCAAACAATTATAGTCTACTTATTATTATTATTACGTTGCATTTTGTTCAATAAATTGGTGAAAACTTGTTTTTTTACTTGTTATTTAAGTAGGTTTACCTATATAAATATCGTCAAGTTTGTCTCTTGGCCCGCATAGCCTAAAATATTTATTATTTGGCCCTTTACAAAAAATGTTTGCCGACCCCTCTTTTAGACCATTATAACGATATTATTACAGAATCTAATAGTCTATTCTTCATTCTAAAATGTTATCCGAAATATGACACTGATTCTGTAAATGTTATTTTCTTATTTTCATCGTTGTTCTTTTATTACTCATCATCGTTATTTACTTAACCTACGTTAGAACATAAAGCATCTGTTTTGGGCAACAATTCTAATAATCAGATACTAAAAACCTTAAAAAAATGAAAAAGCGAATCCATTCATGGCTAAAAAAAGAGTGTTTGTATTCTTAAATATGCCAATGTTCAGGCCCGGATCTACAAAAAATAAATGGTGGGAAGAGGAGGAGCGGGCAATCAATTTTCCGGGCAATCGAGTCGGGAAAAGTTAAAAAAAGAGTGTCGGAAGAGACTGGATTTCCATAAATTGTAGAATTTTCCTCTTTGTTTTATAGGTTTAAAAAGTTCCTTATGAAAATGCGTCAAAATAGACGTATTTTAATAATGCTTGGCCTTTATTACCCAAAGGGACTTCTCATGGGGATTCTCAGCTACATCTTAACCTTCCCTCTCCCTTGATTCTCCTCTGCTTGGGTGTTGATCTTCTATCTTTTGGTTAATTCAGTATAATAATGGCTGATAGTAAAAACGGCAGCCAAAAGTGCAATCAAGTAAGCACAATTTTGTCAGAAATAAATTTTATTGGAAGTGTAAAGTTATTTTTTGGACGATATGGTTTATGACATATTTAATATTACCAGCAATCTACTTCAAAATTTTTTGAAATCCGTCCTTTCCAAAGATTGGATTGGATTGTTTTACCTCTGAGCGGCACTTTTTTGCACACCATGGGCTAAATGGCCAGGTCACAAGGACCCCGAAGGCTCAGAGAAGGTTGGGGGAGGGGACCCACTGGAACAGCTGTTGGGAGACAGATGGTAGCCTCCCGTCAAGGCCATCCAGTGTGTTCTTTAACGTGCACAGGGTATGGCTCTCCCGCACACGGGGCCACGGCTTAACGTCCCATCCGACGGACGGCGGCCTTTCCAAGCCCATCGGTGTCCCCTACTGACCGCGGGCAGGGCGGGGAATATTGCGGAGATAAATCTCAACGCTGACCCAGCTGGGACTCGAACCTGGGAACTATAGATTACGAGCCTGGCGCGCTACCGACTGAGCCACCCCCGCCCCCTTTTCCAAAGAGAATCTTTTATCTTTAAATTTTTGTCATCCTCAAAAATCGTGTAAAGAAGGAAACCTCAACTAAACTGACTCACAGGCAAACATTTGAAAAATAATCCTCATTGTGGGGCATATTTAATTCAAAGTAAGTCCTGTCCTCCATTCTAAGGGGCGGGGGTGGCTCAGTCGGTAGCGCGCCAGGCTCGTAATCTGCAGCTCCCAGGTTCGAGTCCCAGCTGGGTCAGCGTTAAGATTTATCTCCGCAAAACTCCCCTCCCTGCCCACGGTCAGTAGGGGACACCGAAGGCCTTGCAAAGGCCGCCGTCCGTCTGATAGGACGTTAAGCCGTGGCCCCGTGTTCGGGAGAGCCATACCCTGTGCACGTTAAAGAACACACTGGATGGCCTTGACCGGAGGCTACCACCTGTCTCCCAACAGCTGTTCCCTCCCCCAACCTTCTCTGAGTCTTCGGAGTGCTTGTGACCTGGCCATTTAGCCCATGGTGTGCAAAAAAGTGCCGCTCAGAGGTAAAACAACCCAACCTTCCATTTTAAACCAATCAACCGAGATTTATCTCGTGACATGTTATAAACAATGTCTAACTGAATCGTTGGCCACTTTCATTAAATCATGATTCGATTTGCGAGCATAAGAATTTTTCTATATTCAAAAAAATAATCAAAAAATAAAATCAAAAGAAAAAATAAATCAACAACCCTTCAAAACAAATCTAAATTGTTTCGCAGCTCGTAGTTTAATTCATTTGGAATTGCTAGCAAAATTTCAAAAACCGAAATTACAAAAATTTGCATGATTTAATTGTTTTTAATTTTACTGATTTTCTGATTTTTTGCTAATTTTTCTGAATTTTACTCTTTGTTTTGTTTGCTTTATGTATACCACAGATAGACTGCAGAATTTAATGTCTCGAGACATGTAATGAAAATTCATTGAAAGCATATCTATTTTTTCTTCTACACCATGAGACTTAGTATTGGTTTTTAAGATTTTAGACTTTGTAAATTTTTAGATTTGGAATATATGACAATAGTTTGAAAAGTAATAATATTGACAACACTGCTCGTCTTCAGTGGACTTGATCGAAATGACGCAAGCTCTATGTTGCTTACTCAAGTGTGTTTAGCTGATAGTGCAAAAGTCGGTGTTTCCTGTAGTGTGTGCGTTTAATGAGCTATTGCAAGAAACCTGTTTTGGCAGACAATGTGAAAACCGAACAACTAAGCATATGAAATATCGGCCAACCCAGCCGATATTTCATATGCTTTAAGACAGAGACGTGCGATAGAATTTTGTGTGAATCTCGGACAAAATGGTCGGTGAAACGTCTCAAGAATACCCACTTTACAGTCCAGACTTCGCCACTTGTAATTTTAGAGTGTTTCCAACGCTTAAACATGACCTGCGGGGAAACGGTCGGTACCCTTTACAAGATGTCTGAAAATGGCCTTCTGCAGATATGTTTCAGAAATAGGTGGCACGCGGAAATACTATATGGCATATGAAGGACCTTATTCGGAAAAAGAAACAGTGCCCAAGCCTCATAAATCCTCAAATGCGGAGTAGTGTAAATATTCTTATTTTTTTTCAAACTCTCCTCGCATATAAAAGAGAAATATAAAAAAATAAGATTTACCGCGGTCTGTACGTTGAGCATCATCATCATTATCTTCAAGCAGCCATGGGTTACGGATATCCAATCAGATTATGCAATTTAGTTTTCCGAACACGTCTGTTTTGAGCAACATCTGCTTCACCTGGTCATCGTATCCCAATTCAAACAAGGTCCTGTTTGATATTGTCTGCTTTGTTTGACATTGACTGCCCACAACATCCTAGGTCTCGGCCTCTTTCTGAGCCTTTAGGCACAATCTTCCTAACCCTATTCGCTAATCTATAGCTATGCCTACGAGCAACATGGCAAAACCAATGGAATCTCTCTCTGCACAATATACTGCTCAAAGGAGGTTGCCGACTCCTTTCGCTAACCGGATCATTACTTACAAAGTTGAACGACCTAATGCCCAAAATACTGCGTAAGCATCTAGAATCAAAAGCATCAAGTTTCTTATTATCTTGTTTACAAGGCGTCCAGGTTTCCCTACCATACCTAACCCTAGAAAGAACCAAATTATTATACAGTCTAATTTTAGTCTTTAGGTGTATACACCTATTTCTCCACACTCTCCATAGATTCTTAAAAGTCCCGGCAGAAATCCCTATTCGTCTCTTAATCTCATGTAGGAAATCACCAGTATCTGTTACGTAGTTCCCACCATAATTAAACTGTGACACCTGCTCAAGGGCGCAACCATTCAGATTAACTTAATCACAGCCTTCAGTCGGTAGCGCGCCAGGCTCGTAATCTGTAGTTCCCAGGTTCGAGTCCCAGCTGGGTCAGCGTTGAGATTTATCTCCGCAAAACTCACCCGCCCTGCCCACGGTCAGTAGGGGACACAGATGGGTTTGGAAAGGCCACCGTCCGTCGGATGGGACGTTAAGACATGGCCCCGTGTGCGGTAGAGCCATACCCTGTGCACGTTAAAGACACGCTGGATGGCCTTGACGGGAGCCTACCATCTGTCTCCCAACAGCTGTTCCAGTGGGTCCCCTGCCCCAACCTTCTCTGAGCCTTCGGGGTCCTTGTGACCTGGCCATTTAGCCTATGGTGTGCAAAAAAGTGCCGCTCAGAGGTAAAACAACCCAACCAACTAATCACAGCCTGCTTGAGCAATTTTCATCACTTTAGTTTTATCTCTGTTTATATCCAAACCTACTCTACTACCAGTTTCATCAACAGCTCGAATGAAAGAGTTCATCTCATCAACATCATTTGCCAAAAGGGCTAAATCATCAGCATAATCTAAATCAAACATTTCCATATCTCCAGTCCTTTTAAGGCCAAATGCTTTCCCTTGAAGTGAATTTTGCATAACATAATCAATAACGAAGCTAAAGAGCAAAGGAGACAAAAATGCACCCTTGTCGAACATCAGAAGCAATACTAAGCCAATTGGTACAAGCTTTACCAACTCTCCCATATGACTGAATGTTACTATAAAGAGCTTTCATTATGTTAAATAGTCTTTCAGGTATGCCATAAGTTCTGACGATCAACTAGAAATTATGACACTCAACAGAGTCAAAAGCTTTATTGAAATCTACAAAGCTAATAATCACATATTTCTGGAATTCTAAATATTTCTTAAGAATCTGCCTAAGTGAAAAAATGTGGTCTATGCATTCCCTACCACTTCTGAATCCACACTGCTCATCACCAATTGCCCGTCAACCAGATTCTTAATTCTATTAATTTTTATATTAATACTATATTATTACCTGGAACAGAAAGTAGGGCTGATACCCCTATATACTTTTCAAAGAACTGCAATCACCTTTTTTAAAGATAAGAAAAATAATACCTCTCTTAATATCTTTAGGAACAATGCCTTTATCATAAAAGCTATTCAAATTTCAGTCACCATGTGGTAACAAAAATATTCCCAGCTCTAGGCATTTCAGTAGTAATTTCATCTACCTCTGGGGATTTATGTAGTTTAAGTTTAGAAATAGCCAAAAAAACTTCAGACTGTGATATTGGGCCAATATTAAAGCCAGTAATGCATCTATAATCATTATAAACAATGAGAGTAGAACTAACCAAATTGTTTAGAACATCTATAAAATACTCAGCCCACCTAGTAATGACAGAATTCTCACTTTCAATAACCTTACCTTGTCTATCCTTCAGTACCTGTACACATGTTCGCTTCTTCCTATACAGAACAATGACTATCTGGTACAGCTCTCTGCTGTTACGCTGTCTAATTGCTTCCTCAGCTTTGTCAGCCAAACCATCAAGCCAAAAATTCTTATCAGCAGATAACTGATCCTTTACATGTTTATTAAGCTCTTTGTAACGCTTTCTGTTAGGGCTAGTAAAGTATTGATTAAGAACATTTCTACAGTCCTTTCTTTTCCAGCTACAGTGTCTTATCACTCAAATACTTTGCCTCCTCTGCTCCTTTTTACCTAAAGCAGTATTGCTAGTTTTAATTAAAGCCTCTTTAAAATGACCGCATTTTTCTTCAACTTTAGTAGCAAGCAAACCATGACTGTCATAATGACTAAGAACCTATCATGATTCGTTCTTTGTCCTTCATCGTGATCGGACGTACTTCCTGCTAGCCGCCGTGTTCCTACAGCCTTCACAACGTCGTATTTCGCATGAGTCTATAGCTATGCCTATGAGCAACATGGCCAAACCAATGGATATGTTCCTGTTGTGGCGGGTGGCTGTCATTGTTTTTTCCACCAGTTGATCTTTTGCCAGAGGCATATCGCTTCCGCTCACAACATCGGTTGATCATCTGGGCCTCTTCGGACCTGTAAGTACCATTAACTTTTATTGCATCTGCCCCTCCCCGGCGTCAGTCTCCGTTACAGTGCCTTCTATGCTGTGTGCTGCCAGAGATCAACGAGACCGAACTTTTGGATTAATTGCTGCACCGTTATTGTTGTCGCGGGTGGCTCTCGTTGCTTTTTTCGCCAGTGAATCTTTTGCCAGAGGCATATCGCTTCCGCTCACAACAATGATTCCAATTTGCAACAGATGTGGAGAAGCAATAACTCGTAAATCCTACGAATGCATAGTTTGTAGCCGATGCAAAGGCGAACTTCATTTTGTTTGGACCAGAAGAGAAAATTTTAAAAAGCTGTCCCTAGAAAAGACGAATGCGTAGTTGTTCTGTGAATGTAAGCTAAACAAAACAAACCAGAAAGCGATTTTAGACATGAGATTCATAGACAATTCGCAACTTGAGAAAAACGAACACATAGCTTCTATGAAGACAAATTTGGGACTTTGAAGACCGATATCTGAGAATTAAAAAAACTAAGTAAAGAATTTAAGAAAATCTGTCGAATTTTTTTCGTAAAAATATGATTTAATTTTAAACAAACTGGAGGATCAGGGGAACAAACAAGCATAATTTACCAAAATATTTGCGGCTATTCAGCTTTTATTATTATTTGTTGTTTTTGTTGTTTAAAACACAAAAAGCTAGATAAGGAAGCTACGCAAATTAAACACATAAACGATGTGGATCAGTACGAAAGGAATCGAATTGTATGGCATTCCTGTACAAAACATAGAAGACGAAACACTTTAAAGGAATTGTTCTACGTGAATTTTCATATTCATTTAGAACTGCTTCAAGTTCCTGCTTTCAGCTTCCTTTCTGACATTCTGGCGCCATGAGAGTATCTTGGCGGACAATTCCGTTTGAGGTGCTGCATAGGAGGCAAAGCAATTGACTTGCCTTCCTGCCAGTTATAATCCGAGAAACGTGTATGAAAGGAGGCACTTTCTGATACATGCAAAACCTCTGTCAGAGACTCTGACATTGCAACACCGGATGCCCGGGAGGATCGCACTGAACCACTGATCAATGGTTCTCATGAACGAACAGTCACGTGGTTTCGGGACAAGAACATCGCGTCGAGAATTGTCTATTTTCGTCCCTTACCACCTCCCCAGCTAACGAGCAAATTGCGGTTACCAATCAAACTTTTCGGATAGCGGTTTTCTGTAGTTTGTGTGTTCAAGAGAGGAGACGACAACTCTCTTGCACAGAGGACACTTGACTCTCAGTCAGCGAACACAACAGTCTTGTCGTGGTCCCCCTTGATGGGAACCACCTTGATGGGGTGGGGAGGCTTGCGTGCCTTAGTGAAGTGGAGAGCTAAGCCGACTAGTCACTCATGTCGGACAGGCCGAAACGGAAAGGCCAGACTAAGAGTTCCCTATCAGAGATGATTCCACAAGGGGAAATACAAAGTCAATTGACTAAATGTCAAAATCCATTGGGCTGGAGTACAGCTGGAGGTGGGCTGTAAGTAAGGAAGAAATAAAGAGTAGTGAAGGAAAATTAGAAAAAGTAAGATGAAAAATGAGAAAAGTGCAAATAAAAATGCACAAGATGTTGGATCAAAAGGAGGTGAATAGTAAAGTGAGATGATTGGAATGGAGGAGTAAGATGAGTTATTGAGTTGGATGAGAATTGAGAAATAGGATTAAAATAATACTGGCAGTACCAAAGGAGTACTGCAGTATAAGGACTGAGGATTGCAAAAGTGCGGTTGTGAACGTACTATAAAGGAGTAGAGGCGTACAGACCCCAAGTGGCTAAGGGGAGAGCCCAAAACTTACGGGTCTGTAAATTCAGAGGGAGGGAGCTTATGTCGAGAGATACAAGTTTCTCTCCCACAGTTTCTATTCTTTTTCAGGTTCACAGATCTCTGTGTCATTCGGCGAGATTAGGTTGAGGTCGTAACTCTTTCACGGGGGAGGATAGGAGTCCTTGGTCCTTTGGACATGGATTTCTGTCCTCCCCCCTTTTTACTCTGCCAATTTCCCATTTCTGGGTTGCAGCTGCACGGATTTCAACTCGGATTTCACACACTAATACGTCCTAGGTGTGCGGGCCTCACCTCTAGTGCTGGACTCCGGGGAGGTACCTGACCATAGATTGTCAATATTGGGCAATGTATCTAATAGAGAAAGATGAGGCCAGTGGTGAAGTTTGGATAGGCTCATATGGGCAAGTGGGAGATATATCATGGTTGATATGCCAATGAGTGGCCCACCAGTTTACCGTGGGTGGAGACCCATAATGTGGAAAAGGGGATCCTGTCGGTTGAGGGTGAGGCAAGCTGCTAGCCCAATACACCGTCCTTGGCCCCTGCTTCAATAAAATGGGCAGTCTGAGCTGGCTCACTCAGATCAATCAGTTCGTGAGGCATCCCCTGTCCTACCTCTGCGTCCGGGATGGATCAGGGGCGGTTGCGAGAGCCAACCAGATGGAGGCGATCCCTGACAATAGGGGTTGGGTCCGGACCGGGACCCGGACCAATTCGGGTTCTGGCCCAGATCATGCTCTGATCCAAGGGGAGATCTGAAGTCTGGGTATAACCTGGGCGCAGCTCTGAAGTACCTCGAGTGATAAAATAACTCTGAGGCTTCCCCTTGGTTTGGCTTGGTTGTGGGTGGAGACCACCTGGGTAGAATACCCTAAAATAAATATGAAACCGATGAAGTTGGCGACAGTATCAGGCGAGAAAGCGAAACGGACTGGAAAAAAGGACAGTAAGCCCATAGAGGATACTGCTCCTGAAGTGGTAGTGGAGGAAGTCCCTGAGACTCCCCGTCCCACCACAAGTAATAATGATGAAGATGATGGGCGTCCACAAGTTACAGAGGACCCAGTAACAGGTGTAGATAAAGGGAACCCAAATATTGAGATGGCCCCAGATGGTAAAGCGGAACACAACGTAAACGAGATGGGTTTGGGAAGGCTAGCAACTGCGGCTGGCCTTCTGGAGGAACTCGCGGTAGCGATGTTCTGCTACAGAGTTGATAACGAACTAAGGGATCTGGTAATGGGTGCAGCTAAGAAGCTGCACACCATAGTTTGCGACTAGGAAATCGAGATTGCAATCATGTGTGGACGTATTACAGAAAGAGCTGCATGTCCACCAGAGGTAAAGGAAAAGCCACCAACCTATGCGAAGGATGTTGGTGGGCAGGGGTCAGGGATGGGTGGTCTAGTGGTGGCTAAAAAGCCCACTCCCCCTAAACAAAGGCATACCCTGTTGATCTTCTCTAAGAATAAAGAGAAGACAGCAATCGAGGTCAGGGATAGCCTAAAGAGCAGCATCAACCCCACAGACCTCAATCTTGGAATTATGACTGTAAAGCCGATGAGGGCAAACAGCATCATAGTGGAATGCAGCTCTCAAAGTGACATGGACTGTCTAAAGAGGGCAGTAGACAGCCATGACACACTTAAAGACTTATTAGAGGCTAAGTCAGCCAAAAGGCTAAGACCGAAGATCATGGTTTGTGGAGTGGACAAGGACATCCGCTGCGAGGACCTTCAGAGGGTCATCCGCAGCCAAAATTGGTTAAAGGATGAACACGCGGACCTAACCCCACTGTTCTTCATGAATGCAAGAGTGGAGAACACCGTCCACTGGGTGTTGGAGGCTAGTATTGCCTCACATAGGAAACTACTAGACGTAGGTAAGTTAAACGTGGGATGGTCACGTTGCTTCGTGAAGGATTATGTCAGAGTGCTCAGATGTTACAAATGTTATGCATTTGGGCACATGCAGAGAGACTGCGAATAGAAGACGCAGCGGTGTTCTCAGTGCGCAGGCAAGCACTCATATAAGGAGTGCAAGAAGCCCAAACCTAAGTGCATAGTTTGCAAGAATGCACACAAGGAACATGGAGCCAAATACGACATTGGCCACAGTGCGATGGATACAACGTGTCCGTCTTACTGTAGAGAATTGAAGTTGCTACACAAGTGTACTGACTATGGGCAGTAGGCTTCTAGGTGGTCAAAGGGCGAGTCTTAAATTTATTCAGATAAATCTAAACAGGGCAAGGGCCACAAAGGCCCAACTCAACCAGGAGGTAAAAGAAGAAGGAGTCGATGTTGCTCTAGTGCAGGAGCCTTACTGCACAGAGAACATCACTAGGGGATTCCCTCTGACCAGCAGGCTATTTAGCATTAAAGGAGCCAAGCCAAAAGCTGGAATTGTCGTTTTGAATCCCAAAGTGATTGCCATCCTTGGCATATCACTCAGAGACTCTAGTAGTAGTGGAGATCGGCTATGGGCGATTATTAGTACACGCCATCTCCATATACTGTCCTCCGAACAACAAAACTGAGAACTCGTTGACCGAGTTACAAAACGTCCTGACTCGGGTCAACTCGAAGAACATAATAGTATGCGGGGACTCCAATGTGAAGCATCCCCTGTGGGGTTCAAATAGACAAGACGTCAGAGGAGATCTGGATTTTATCAACTCTGCTGATTTATTTTTATTAAATGATTAGGATACACCAGCTACTTTTCAAGGCCTAAGAGGTCAGAGCTGGATTGACTTGACCCTGGTAATGCCTCGGATGTTTCCTGTTGTCCAGAATTGGTGGTTTAGCGATAAGGTCATGAACAGCGATCATAATTATATCGTGTTCCATGTGGGTGGAACAGCAACTCCCCCACACTATGTAAAGAGGTTTGCGGTTGGCAGGACTCCAGACTGGTGTAAGCTCCTGCATTGTGTGACACCGGAACTGGCAAAGATCAGCCAGTGTGTCACAAAAATAGGTGATTGTAATTCTCTAAATGACAACCTTAGAGATGTGACTAAGTGTGTAAGCACTGGATGCGAGAAAACTTTGGGTTTAAGAGGCAACCCAGGATAGGCAGTTGATCGGTGCCCTGGTGGACACCTGAGCTCAGTATACAGAGAAATAAGGTACAAGCTCTGAGAAGAAGGTACCAAAGGTGCCGCAATGGGGAGAGAAGTACCAGAGAGGAAATATACAGGAAGGAACAGGCTAAGTATAAGCTCGCTATACAACAAGCACAGCTGGTTTCCTGGCAAAAGTTTTGAAGCGATGTCTCTGCACAGAACACATTTACTCTGCAGTACAAGCTGGCAATGGAGAAGGACATTAAACCCCTGGAAATTGAATATGTTCGCAAAGAAGATGGGTCCAAGACCTCTTCCTTTGGCGAAACTATCTAGGTATTATTAGAAAATTTATTTCCTAACGATGATAGGAGCTCTGATGACGCAGAACATCAACTCCTAAAGGAACATAGCAGGATACCACCGGATACGACAGATGACGTTCCGTTTACGAAATAGGAAGTAGGAGAGGTAATCAGAGATATGGCCCAGGAAACAGCCCCAGGACACGATGGTCTGACTGTGGAAATAATATCTCAGGTGTTTAATGAACACAAAGAACTGTTCACCCAGCTCTTCAACGTTTGCTTGAAACTGGGAGTATTCCCACAAACTTGGAAACAGTCTGACCTGGTCCTTTTCAACAAGGCAGGCAGAGACCCGGCAGATGCAAGATCATACAGACCAATATGTCTGCTGCCAGTGTTGGGAAAAATACTAGATGAACTTCTGACAAACAGGATGGATTTCCACTGTTATAAAAACGGATTCCTGAACGCAAAGCAATTTGGGTTCAGGACAGACCAGTCCACCACAGCCGCTATCAAACAATGGTGGACATTGTTAGGGTAAATAAAATGCACAAGATGCATACCTCTCTTATAACCTTGGACGTGACGGGCGCCTTTTACAACGTCTGGTGGCCTGCAATACGTAGTAGGCTAAAAGAATGTTCTTGTCCCAGGAACATATTTGTTCTAGTGGCCAATTACCTCAGTGAGAGGATGGTCAGTTACTCCCATGCCAGTGGGTCAGTCTCAAGAAACTTGGAAAGAGGCTGAACTCAGGGTTCTTGCAGTGGACCATTCCTCTGGAACTTGGTCGCTGATACTGCCCTGGAGTTGACCGTACCAGAGGGTGTCTGGCTCCAGGCCTATGCTGATGATATGCTGCTTGTTATAACAGCACCCTCCAGAGCGAGACTGGAGACTGCTGGCAATGCAGCATTGTCAATACTAGAAGGATGGTGTCTGCGCAATACGCTAGGGTTCAGCTTTGCTAAGACAACAGCCATGACTGTTGCTAAAGAGGGTGTCCTCAAAAAGAGGCACCCTATTTTCAAACTACAAGGCAAAAACATCTGCCACATGACGACTCTTAAGTACCTGGTAATCACTCTAAATGAGAGGATGAGCTGGATCCCACACTTGCAGGACCTAAAAGCTAAATGCACAAATGTTATGTGTAAGCTGGGGCGAATGGCTCGCGTCTCATGGGGACTCAGAAGCGAAGTCGTCAAAGAAATTTATCTGAGGGGAATGGAGCGGATCCTAACCTTGTGGCGCCTGGTGGCGCCTGTTGGACCACTCCATAATGTGTAGAAAACTGATTGGAGCCCAACGACCAGCTTTACTGCGAATCACCAGAGCTTATAGGACAACATCTATGGATGCCCTCCTGGTGTTAGCAGGGATCCCTCTGCTATTTTTGATGGTCGGCAAAGAAACGACCATTTTTAGAGTCCTGCATGCTAAGGAGAAAGCAACATTCCTCGGAGTTCAGTATGACCCCGAAGATTATGAAATTAATACCGCTAAGTGGGAACTTAGCGGTATTAATTTCTTGAGACTGACCCACTGGCATGGGAGTAACTGACCATCCGACGAGAAAACTATGTGTGCCCTGGTCCAAGGAGTTACCATCAGGAACAGGAACATTTTCTGCTCCTGATAGTGGAGTTGTAACTTTCCGTGTTTTATGAGCACTGGCATTGTCATGAAGAAGGAGAATTCTGACATACCTGTTGTTGGACGCTGCTCCTTCATCTCCTTAACCGTTTTGGGCAAAATAATGCTGGTACAGTATTGACCATTTATAGTCATTTTCTCAGGTAAGGCATTTTTTCACGGCTACCATTCCTTGGGAATTGAAAAAAAAAATGTGAACATCCTCTTCCTTGAGTAAAAAGTTCTGTCGAAGGATTTGGGACGTGGCTCATCTTCTGCAACCCAAACATAGTTGTCTATCTTCCTGAGAGTTGTGTACTAATACAACCACCTCTCGTCACTTGTGACAATGTCTGTTAACCATTTGGTGCCATGATCAGACATGATCCACATATACATGTTATAAATCGGCCTGAATTTCTTTCACATCGTCCCCAAGCTACATCCTTGTGAAAATATAAAATCTTTCCCCATCTCTAGTAGGCTCCAAAGGAACAATTCACAGATTTCACAGAATGAACTCTATGCGCCGCCAGCGGAGAGAGAAATTATGATATGGTCACTGTTTTTAACATGTAATGACAAGTTTCAACATGCTTTCAAATAAGTGTCAGATCATTAATTTTGGAGGAACGAGTGAAAAATCGGAGACTCGTGTCAAGAACTTTTAGAATGCCATCCATATTTATGAAGAGAATTATATTTTACTTTAACATTGGTGCCCAAGTTAACTTGAGGGATTTAATTGTGTGAGGGAAAGGGGAAGACATAGCTGTGGAGATTGCGGCTTTCACTTCAGCCACAATCTCCTCCACAGTTTACCTGATCCGCCACACACAGACCAATCCTCCACACAGACCAATTCTCCACAGTTTACCTGATCTTCACGCTGACTCTATACAGCAGCCATAACCTTTTGGTGAGCGGTATAAAACTACATAACGCAAGCCAATTTCGATCACACATCGGCATAGAGTCCTACGTGACCCAAACTCTGGCGGCGTACGACACATGTATTCTCGAACACTCGTGGAAGTGTTCGAGAAAGCCAGTCTACTCCGGAATTGGAACACAACTTCCTCAGAGTGATATGGTATCGTAGAAAATCTTAGGACAAATCTTTCTGACTGATTAAATTAAAACATTCTCATTGCCAATAAACTGCCATAATCATAGCAATGTGTAACAGAATCACAGCTGACTTTTCAGAGTTTTATTAAATGCAAAAAAGTGTTTAAATCAGTGGCTCGACTCAGATGACAATATTTTTAAATCTGTTCAAAACCTAGGGTTAAGGCAGTTGTTATTCGAAAACTTATGGAAGCCAATGAAAACCCTAGAATTAGATGTGTCATTCGATGCTCTTTTTAACAAATTATGCTATTATCAAGCCAATTTCGACGAGCATTTTCACTGAAAATGAAATATTTTATTTGAAATGGTTGAATGTGTTCAATCATGCTCCAGAATCATCGTTGAATAATTTATTTACGCATGTCTCATTTGTTCTAAGTATTCCTCTTCCTAATGCACACGAGGAAAGGGTGACGAATTTCAAATGGACTGTCAGAAGCAGATGTGCTGTGGATTTGATCAAAACTGAACTTCAGATTTGCCTGAACGTCGATGCAAACTGCTCTGAATTCATCGATCTGGTCAAGGGACAAGGCACTGTTAGATGCAATTTGCAGCGACATCAAATATGTATTGGAGAGGGGAAGGGAGATCAGCTAACTTGTTTATTTAAAATTACTTTTGTAAAAATAAAAAAGCATATATTTCACAATAATATGAAAACGTATATTTATTTAGTATTTTGTGTGTTAAACCGCACCAAATGTTTTTCTAGATATATGTATGAAGCTTACGATAACTAAAGGGCTACGTTTTGAGGAAATGAATCCCTTTTCTTTACCTTTGAACTTTAAAAACAATTTTTTAGTAACTATTGATCAAAGTTCCTTTTTTACAATAACCGTTCCCGTTCTGTAAATTTTTGGACGGTTACTTTTCACTTTTTTAGATTATTAAAAAGGATATATCGAAATGAAACCATTACTTGTGCAATTTCTAAACCTAGTATTAAAACAGGAGTTGTTATTGGAAGACTTATTAAAACAAATCCAAGTATTTTTACTGAGTTCTAAGCATAAAAAATAGGGTTATCTTGGTGAAGACAGGAAAAAGTTGCATGGAAGCTTTTGTTCTTTTCTAATTTTTATTAGGCATTTTTCCATTTCAACTGTCAGTATGGAAGTGTATTAAGGTTAGCACTGTTTGTTGATCATAAAACGTTTTTGCTTTACTCACCGTTTTTTGGTTTCGATCCTATTCAGTGGAAAGCATTCGAATGCAAAATATTCGTATTTGTATTAAGGGGATTCTCTTATAGTGGATACAGCTAATACAATCTGAAAAACATGAGAACAAAACCCCGCGTGTCATCCAAAATACATAGTTCACCATAAAGGAAGTTGAAGAAAGGTCTTTAAAAAATAAATCATTTGAAAAATGTTCCAAATTGTTCGACGTCATCCCCGAAATGTCTGGAATTTTTCGGTCTCCAAGGTATCAACCGTGGTTAAAACAGAATTTATTGAAACGCTTTTGGTTTATATTATTTCAATATGCACTTTGATTAAACTAATAAATAAAGCTTTCGAAACAAAATAAGACCACCATTTGGTGTTGAACTTCCTCAAAACTGCGATTTTGTCATTTTCATTAGGGCTAGGGACTTTTCCCATTTCACCTGTCAGTATGAAGGTGTATTAAGGTTAGCACTGATTGTTGTTTCAGAGAGAATTAGAACAAAACAAGCAAACCTTCGTTAAGTTTAAACAATATATATTTTTGGACTTCATCACATCAACCAACATACATCGCGAAGTATGTAAAATAACGCGTAAAATGATAATAAACGTTAAAATTATCATATTTGCCAACCTGAAATTATACAGTCACCGTTTAATTACATTTACCAAGCATACGAAGATTGTTATAAATCATTCTAAAGGAGAGAAGACTTTTCTTACTTTCCTTCAGTTAAAACAAATGGCACCTTCACAATCATTACATTTGGAAGTTTTCTAAAATAATGAGTATTAATAGTTACATGAAAAAATAATAAGTGTTAATACTTATATACCTAATAATAAGTATTATTTACAAAATAATATTTGTAAAAACTTTTCAATTATAATGAAACTTTAAGGGAATGAAATAAATAAAGAATGGTTGGAACTTCAGGAAAGCTTTACAACTACTAACAGCTCTCACACCACTTATTCGCTATATATGCAGCTAGGAATTTTTTCGCTTTCACACACAAAAAAAAGTTTCACGTTCTTCGAATGATGCCAACCTTCAACGATTCTGCACATTTCCTGTTGCCGAACTGTGGAGCACGTGTCGGTGTTTGAGTGAAGGGCTACCATAAGGTGCAGCAGTTGCGAAACGGCTGTAAAATTGCAGCTGGGAGATGAGGCAGGGAAAAGTTATTTATGCTGGGTCAATTCAGAAGTCTGCTGGGCCAAAATACACTTTAGAAAGCGTCCTTTAATAAAGCTGTCCCTTGACTTGTTGACTTTAGTCAAGTTTTGCTCACATGCCTCGGACGAAATTCCGAAATTCAACTCCTGGAGGTATATTGGAGTGAGAGTTAAAGCCTACACTCGACAAACACGAAATTGTCAGATTAGAGAATGAAAAACAAATGTTTAATAGAGTTGTTGGTACATGGACGAAACAAACATTGACATGCAAAGACGAAAACTTGGAATGTTATATTTCACTGAAATATATTAGGTATTTCGTAAATAATATAAACTAATATACTTCACTGAAATTTAATTTTTGCTTTCACTAAAATCTATTTACACGGGAAAATTGGCTCAACAGCAAACCGATTTTAAAATTAGAATTTTATCGTATTTGTTACAAATATATTTGTTATCAAATATTCATCCCCAGTTGTATTATTTAGCACCTGAGTTGCAGTTTTTGCTGCACAAGAGATAAATGGACAAGTCACAAACACCCTAAAATCTCACTCACTTTGACATGGAAGAACTCCCCTCAAAAGGGATAAAGCATCATGTCAGAAAGATTAAATCTCCCTCACCCTGACAGGTAAGGCATCTCCTCACCAATATAGAACTTAAAAAACTATAATTATTTTTTAATTTAACGAATATTATTATCAGTTATTATCCAAAAAAGCTTAATTATAAGACTGCAGGTAAAGAAATGTGTAATGCTGTTCTGACATTATGCTTAATACAGTTTGCTATTATCAGAATAGTATAATTTAATTTAACACGATGGCAATCAGTGATTGATCTGAGGGGGAGAGGGGATCTCCTAATGATAATTTTAATGACAAGAAAAAGAGACGAAAAATAATACTAAATATATAAGTTTAGGGCCGGATGGGGGGGGGGGGGGCGAGAGAAAAAAATTATTAAACTTATTTATATTTCTTGCATTTTTCGAGAAATGTTTTTTAAAAACTCGTAAAACGACATGGAAATGTTATATTTCATTGGAAATCAAGTGTTTTGGACCTCCTTTTTTACATTTTTTCTGCTATATTGTGTTTCTTGCAACCCCACCCCCCCTCTCAAATTTTTTCTAGATCCGTGCCTGTATATGTTGCGGATACTTTTCAAGAATATAGAACAAGAAACGTGAAATATAGATATAACGAACGCCAGATTAACGAAATATTCATTATAATAAATTTTTTTCCACCCTTGTTAATTTATTATGCATCTTTATGTGATAATGTTTCATTTTAATGAATTGCAGTATAACAAAAATATTCAATTTTAATGAATTGCAGTATAACAAAAATATTCATCTAACGAAGTAACCTTTTTGTATTATTATGCTTAATAGAATTAAGAATCTGGTTGATGGACAACTGCGTGATAAACAGTATGGACTCAAAAAATAATTTTTGACTTTGTTGGATGTCATAATTTGTAGTTGATTCTGATATCGTCTGACACGCCGGACACGCTATAGTGAACACGTTTAATGGGTCTCTCCAATAACACTGTCGTGAGGAAGAGTTGGTAATACTTGCAGAAATTAGTTTAGCATTGCTAGTAAAGTTCGACAAGGGCACATTTTGTTCTTCAGCTTGAGAATTAGAACACTTGAACTCGAAATTTAACGTTATTCGGAAGAATCTGAGTGAAGTAGAAAATCAATTGTCCTTGACTTTGTGCACAATAGTCCATGAAGAAATTATTTTTTAGAGTGTGCGCGAGGGTGTTAAAGTGTTTATCCGGTTGTTTTTCCCTATTGGATTTGGAAGAAAGGGAGGAATTCATCGTCTGATGCGTGGTGATCAACGTCTGAAAAAAAAATTGGTTCTGAGAGACCAGTATATTTTACTGCAGTTTTGGAGTACTTGACAACTAAAATTCTAAAAGGAAGTCATTTGGTGTAAGGCTATATTTAGTTTGTTTAAGAAATTGGTAACATTATTTTGGTAGTTTACAGATTTATTATCAGATATGATTATGCCACTTATTGAATATTGTAAAAAGCCTTATTTTATGCTTTGAGTAGAGATTGTAAGAATTCCTAGAGAAACAACTATTTGTAGGAATAGTGATAAGGTGATATATTTTTCTGATGGTTTATTTTCATACTGATGAAGATAACGATTTGTGTTAGTTGAATGTAGTTTATACAAATGCTCTTATTCATACTTTTACAATAAATTACCTTGTTTTAGAACAATTGTTCCTGATTATTCTTTTTGAACTCACGCTCAGTTTCCATCCATTAAATTTATAACAATTGGTGTCAGGATCGGGATAATTTATTGAATTCCTTTCACTAGAAGTATGGATAAGATGGTAAAACCGATAACTGATATGTGAGCTGAAATAACTTGTAAAAATTATAACTTGTGAGCTGAAATTGCCAGTCCAAATAATGACATGAACGGTAAAATTGGTGACATGAGAGCTGAAATTGCCTCTGAAAACGATGACTTGAAAGCAGAAATGGCTGCACAAAATAATGACCTGAGAGCTAAAATGGCAGCTGAAAGACGTGAAATAACTGACCAGTATAAAGATATAAAACCGAACTCAACAAAGTAATAGTCTAAAGGTTGAAATTGATAATGTAAAAAATGATGTAGATGGTGTAAGGTATAATGCAAATGAAATTACTTGTGATTTTAACACAAAACGTGATAGAGATAGATTATAAGCATCAAATTGATCTTGTAAAAACTGACTGTGAACGTCAGTTTCAGATTTTAAGAAAATAAATGTTACCTTCTCCTTCTGATAATGGTAATTTTAGTGACAATAATGTTTTTACACATTTCGCTAGAAATACAACTAAACCTTCCACATATGATGGTCAGTCACCTTGGACAGTATTTAAAACACAATTTGAAGTCATCGCTAGAGCTAATGATTGGAATGAAACTCAGAAGGCCAGTTTTGTTGCAGCTTCCTTAAGAAATTCTGCTGCGGAAGCTTTAGTCTGTTCCGGAAGAAAATCGATTTGATTATCAGAGTTTAGTGTCTGCATTAGAACTGAGATTTGGTGATAGTTATTTAAACCAATACTATATGACTCAATTTAACCACCATATATTCAAGATAACTTAGTTCAATATAATTTATTGATCCTATTGTCGACCCTGAGACTCAACAATCCCTGAGGATGTGGAAGGTGAATCCTTAAAGTCAGCTGCGGTACATGCATAAAGTACGAGTGCTCCAGGCTTTCCTCCCGAGCGAACAAATGCACAGTAAGATTTGTGAATGCAGAAGAAACTGTGAAAAAGAATAGTGAAATACAAGAACTGACCAAAGCCATACTATCCGTTTTGAAAGAGATAAAAGATTCCTCCTTAAAGACTTCCACAGACCTTCAGTATTGGAATTATGTCAAGACTTCACATATTCGAGCCAACTGCAATAGTGGTGGGGACAAAGTTGAAACACATCTAACAGACAACAAAATCAGCGTAAGCAACGAGAAGGGCAAAAGCTGGCTATTGAATGGTTGACCCCAGGGGAAGCCGCCACGTTTCAGTACTGCATGGTGGGGACAACGGGTTGGTAGCTGATGGAACCATGAATGGAGTGCCTTGCCGTATGATAGTAGACAATGGCGCAAATGTAACTTTACTCAGAAGAACGGAGTAAAGAAGATTATACCTCACCCAAACTGGAATGCTAGACAATCTAATATAACCCTGCAAACAGTCATTGGAGATCGCGTTAAAGTCCTTAGAAGGATGAAATTCAACATCATAGTTGGTATCTGTCTTGTACGCCATCCTGTTTGCATCGCTGACATCTACGATGAATGCATATTAGGCCTTGAATTCCCAAAGAAACATGGGTTGGGTTGGGTTGTTTAAACCTCTGAGCGGCACTTTTCTGCACACCATGGGCTAAATGACCAGGTCACATGGACCCCGAAGGCTCAGAGATGGTTGGGGGAGGGGGACCCACTGGAACAGCTGTTGGGAGACAGATGGTAGCCTCCCGTCAAGGCCATCCAGCGTGTTCTTTAACGTGCACAGGGTATGGTTCTCCCGCACACGGGGCCACGGCTTAACGTCCCATCCGACGGACGACGGCCTTTCCAAGCCCATCGGTGTCCCCTGCTGACCGTGGGCAGGGCGGGGATTTTTGCGGAGATAAATCTCAACGCTGACCCAGCTGGGACTCTAACCTGGGAACTGCAGATTACGAGCCTGGCGCGCAACCGACTGAGCCCCCCTCCGCCCCCAAAGAAACATGGATTTAGTATTAGATCCAGTGACATCTTACTCATCTATAACAGTGTTTCATAACCTATGGTTCGTGACTGCGGTGCCATTAATATAAAAATTTTCATCTTTAATCTAATTTTCACCCACCGCTGCCTACTACTGAGCAGAGAAGATAAAGTTGGGACCGAAACCGAAAGGCGAACTGCTGCATGTGTGAGAGTGGGGAGACCAATCGCAACACGACAACACATCTATCACGTTAACATCTAGTCCGTCTTACAAATGAGTAGACTTTAGTTATTGTGGATGGTTTCAGTAGGGACTCTTTTTTACATGTTATTTTTTATATCTTCCATTGAAAATGAGAAAGCAAATTAAACTGTTGGATATTTTAAAAAGAAAACATGTTGATGACAATGAAAGATGTGAAACTGGTCCGAGTGGTGTGTTCGCAACTTAAATGTGATTTGGGAATGTGGTCCTCTGGTGTAAAAAGGTTGGGAACCACTGATCTATAAATTTCAAGAGATCCTTCTGCTTAGCAGAACATCTGATTCTTTATCGAGTGTGACCATAGAATTATTGATGAAAGACACAGAAATCCCAGTACACAGTGAAGTTAGAGTCCTGGACATCGGGCGGAGACTTTTGGAGTCTTCCGATTGGCGGTCACTGATGTCCCTGGTAAAGGAGCTTTGTCTCATGGTATCCTGGTTGCAAGGACTTTAGTCAAAGTAGATGAAGAACAGATTCCTATCAGAATAATCTCTTTAGCATCAATAAAGAATGTTTAAATAAAGGCGTGTGTGACGAAAGATTAAATTTAGGCTGTATATAATAGTTTAGTTCTTTCTGGGGTTAATTATGATAGCGAAACTTGAACCCTTTGTAAGCAAGATAACAGGAAAATTGACGCCTCTTTTCCTAGACGCTTACAAAGTTCTTGAGCATTAGGTTGTTTAATTTTATAAGTAATTATAAGGTAGGGTTATGTCATCGACAAATATTTTGTGTGGCATAATGCACAGAGAGAAACTGCACGAAGCACAGTGGCATAGCATCGAGGGAGACTATTAGATTATCATACCAAAGTAAAAAGATAGTAAATGGTTTTAGTTGACATTTTTCAAGAGTAAATAGATAATAGTAAATTCTTATATTAATAAAATAGTCATCTGTGTCAGGATCTGGCAGCCGATACCTACTTCAAGTACTGAAATTTGGTCGTAGAAACATGAAAACATGTCATAAATCTATCTGTGTGGTCAATACAAGGCTCTGAGTTATTGTTTTGTGGCTATGACGCCTCGCAGAACTGTTCTGATCTGTAAAAGGGTTGAGTGGAGCCAGTGGACAAATGCGAGTTGACCTTGTGTGGATGACGGTGCAGATTGTCACCTGACCCGAAGGTGAAACGATTACCTGGGGCAGTGGGAATTTTAGCAGTGGAGGAAAACAAGACGACTTAGGTGAAGGCGGACGCAATTCCGAGCGGAGTGGAGAAGGACAACTGACTCAGGTGAAGGCGTACACAGATCCGAGTGGAGGAGAAGATGATTTTCTATGGGTTGGAGATGCCCTGTGATACACCCTCTGCATCTACATCGCTACTTCTGCCTCCTACATGGTAGGGGCGGGGGTGACTCAGTCGGTAGTGCGCCAGGCTCGTAATCTGTAGTTCCCAGGTTCGAGTCCCAGCTGGGTCAGCGTTGAGATTTATCTCCGCAAAATTCACCGCCCTGTCTACGGTCAGTAGGGGGGTGAGCTTCGAAAGGCCGCTGTCCGGCGGATGGGACGTTAAGCCATGCCCCCGTGTGCGTAGAGCCATAACCTGTGCACGTTAAAGAACACGCTGGATGGCCTTGACGGGAGGCTATCATCTGTATCCCAACAACAGTTCCAGTGGGTCCCCTCCCCCAACCTTCTCTGAGCCTTCGGGGTCCATGTGACCTGGCCATTTAGTCCATGATGTGCAAAAAAGTGCCGCTCAGAAGTAAAACAACACAACAACCCAACCCTACATTGGTACTACATAAGGTAGTAGTAACCTGCCTTACGAAATAAGTTCTCCAATGGTGACGACTGATTTCAATATGTGCGCAATTGCCCACTGGCTGCCTCACAGTAACTTTATTTTAGCAAATAAATGTTAATGTTTAATTTATTTGGCCGTTGGTTATTAATTGACGATAGCAGGAATAGGTTGTCTTTTGCTGCCGAGCGCCAAATTTACATCGGAGACGAACCAAGAATAGAATATAAATAAAGTGAGGGCGACATAAATAAAAAATCGCAATCTGTAACAAGTTATATTATACTAATTATACCCACGGTGAATGAAGGCAGGATGGTACCACTATACGAGGGAACGATGTTTTATGTTTATTGACTAGGAATTTTGACGTCACAGGGGGGGAGGGAGACTGCTGGTAAAAAAAAATCTCATAACAAGCGTACATAAAGATTAGTTTTCGGTTGACAGAAAAAGTGAAACGTTATAATTTTAATTTTGTTTAACTGTTTCTCTCTAGCCATGAGAAAAGTATTTATTGTATTTCATAATATTCGTGTTATAACAATAGTAACTGAGATACAACTCAGTAACTTCTTAAATAAGCTTTTTATAAAAAAAAAGTGAATGAAAATAATTTAAAAATTTTAATAAAATTTATTTTAATCTCAATATTCAACAATATTCGCTCGCTATTTGTAAAGTTACGGAAAGTCGCGTACCAATACTGTTAATTTTCGCCAATTTCGAATTATTTTTTGAAGAGCGATCCTTCTCCTAAATATTTAATCTTCCATAACTCTTTAAATCCTGAATGAATAGAGTTGGAAATCGAGATTTAAATTCACTTGAGATTCTTTAAATTATCTTCGGTCACATTTTTTCACAAGAGGTGTATTTAAGAAGTTACTGAGTTGTGTATATGAGTTACTCTTTCTATAATATGCAACTTCTTCGTGAAGTGAGCATTCTTTGAGTGTTTTAAGTGTATTTTGATATTACGTATTTCATGATTGTATCATATGTACGTCATATCAAATTGCTACAGAAATTACATTAGATAATTCTGTGCAATTATTTCGATCTTGCCCTTAAAATTAATTCGATAGAATTAAAACGCCAGATCTCAATTTATTACAAATTATCTTATTTCCAACTGTTAATAATCATGACGAAAATATGAGGAAAATTAAAAAAAATTGTCACCTAAAGTACGTTTTAAATATTTTCCTTTCCAAAAGACCTTTAATCTGACGGGGCCTAAACATACTTTTTAATTTACTATGAAAAGTTCCCTTAAGTTATTCAATGAAGCAGCTTTGCCTTATATTTTTCTCCTTTTCACTTGAATTACGAACTTCTTACTCTGGTATATCAAATTCTATCTTTGTAAATTCCACTGTTTTTTGTTCCGATCTTAATCTTTCTTGCAAAATGGAAATTTTCCCAATGGAAAAGCCAAAGAAATGGCTTTTCAATAACAGCTTGCGCTGCTGCTCTAATTGTTAATGCGTCGTATATCTGACTTTGACGTTTTCATTCTATTGATCATGATATTGATAGAGTTTTTATTCTATTGATCATTGCACTATAAGCTGAAGTATTAAAATTATCAATTATCAGCAATAATGATATTCTATAGTGAGCACATTGTTGTAGTTTTCAGGGTCATTGATTTATTTTTTCAACGCTCTTTTGCTTTTTCCCTGAGACAACGATCGTTTGGTCCGAGTAGAAAAATTCGTCGTAACCAAGACTGAATTTTCGTGTGGTAGGTTTTTATCTGCAATATATTTATTTACGTTTAACAGGGATTCCTAAAAGTTAGTCTCATAGATCACAATCGTAATAGGCATTTCGAAAATGCTTATTACATATCTTAACATGTTGTACATCAAATCTGTATTGACGCCGACCCTTCATCATACACTTCTTGCTAATTTTACTTCTGATGGGAATTAATATGAAACACTTTTTTTCTTATTTTTCGAAATATAATTCATGGACTTTACTACTTCACAGCTCGGCACGATCTAAAATCAAAAATTGGCTGAAAGTCTTGAAATAGAATGAAATATCCACCAAGCCTGAACAAAGATGGACGTAAAAGAACGGAAGATTATGTAAATCCTCAGCTCTCCCCGTTGTGACGTAACGGTGTGCGCCCCCTAAGGGGCACTAGAATGACCTTGGCAAAAGAGAGTCATTTGGCGCCACCTATATATGCTTATTCTGAGTTATACCCACTCCAAACGTTTGGCGCAAAATGAATTGATGACTCTTGTCATCGATAAGTTTGTTGTCATGGTTTCCACCACTCCAATCACAATTAAATCCTGCGTCGATTGCTAACTTCATTCACCCCCCCAATAGGGGACCACCTTGTCGTGGTGGGGGGGGGGGCCTAGGGCCCAGCAAACCGGTCGAGGGCTGTGCCGACCGGATTGGTCCCCCGGTTGGACATAGCCAAGGCCAACCGAGGCCAACGATGCCGCTGACCGGTCGGAAGGCCGGTAGGATGGTGACGGTGTCCGTGGCCTCAACCTCAGGTGCTCTGGGTAAGCAGATCGAGGGCTCTGCTGAACGGTCTGAGCCCGCCTAGTAGGACACGAGCCCTCAAAAAAGTCTGGGTCTTACTAAGAGTCTCCACCCCGGACGCCGAGCGAACTTGGATCTATATATCCTTGTCCATGGCTAACCGGGGAATAGATTAAAGTAAACTTAAACCAATTTTTTAAAATAAAAATGTGATCTATTGCATCAAAAACATTTTAGAATTGTAAAGAATTCTGCCATATTATCGTATATTGGAAAAATAAACTGAAACAGAAGCTCATCAACGTAATGAATGAAAACTTTATTCTTGTCATGCATTTAAAAGCACACAAAGACATACCCACTAGCTTACGAGTTCCCCTACTCCACGTAGCTTCCATATGCAAAGACCAATATCATTGCGAATAAATAAAGACAGTTAAATATTTTTATGAGAATAGTTGATGTAATATCATTATAACATTAAGATATTTCGCTAATTCACTCATGTCGTTAACTTGTACTTCTTTCAACTGAATAAGATGACGCAGGACTAAGTCTCTATGAAAAAACTAAATCGTTAGAAGTATCATTACTTTCACTTGGTATTTCCTACAGTTACCTAATGAAATGCTGACACAATCTATTAGTAAATAGCTACAAAAGTTTTATATTCACTAGACTACCTACGGCGGAAAAACACATTGACGAAAACCACACTGACTGAAACTTTACATCCCAAAACTGATGGCTTTGTTCACTTTTTCATGCTGATTTTATACGGGGACGCAATAAATAACTATGTTGATACCAGATAGAGCAAAGAAGTACAATTTTTAAAACTAGGTAAAATGCGCACAATTAGAAGCTTTAAGCAATGGATACCAGATATCCCTAATTCAAGATTGTCCATCTAGTGGGAACATAAACTTTTGAAAACTGCAGGCTTCCTTATCGTTGGGAGCACTGGGAATGCGACATTCAGTTCTACAACTGCATCCATGGTGTTACCGGTAACTGTCATCCAGCGTGTTCTTTAACGTGCACAGTTTATAGCTCTCCGGCACATGGGGACACGGCTTAACGTCCCATCAGACGGACGGCGGCCTTTCCAAGCCCTTCGGTGTCCGCTACTGACCGTGGGCAGGATGGGGAAAAATGAGCACGAAAATTAAATATTATGAACAGTGTTAAACATTTGTAGAAATAAAAGCTAGTTCCATTGGCATGGATTACTTGGTGCCAGTTCAACTGGCGCCAATAATATGGAACTTTCCAACATTCATCGTTTACATTAAGCCAGTAGTTCACCAGTCGGTTATTGCGCCAGTAATATTGCAAACTAGTCCTAAGGAAAGTCAGAATCTATGCTGAGATAATAAAATTAAATTTTAGTTCATTAAAATTATTTAATTCGGAAGTATTTATATAAATTTTCCAAAAGTTTTGCTTAAAATGTTTTATGACTATAAGTTGCTTTCTGGAAAATAATTGAAGGCTGTAATATAGAGATTCTCTGAAATTGCATATGGCTAGCGACCAGGGACGTATCCGGGTGGGGAAGGGGATCAGAACCCCGCCGAAAATCCGGTCGTCTCACGAAATCTCAGTCTTCTCTACCTGCTTTGAAAACGCAGTTATCTTTGCATAATTTTATTTTAGCCCCATATTATAAAAAAAAGCACCCCCTCAAGCAGCTGCTTTCCACAGAGGTCTGACAGGAGCCTGGTCAGTTTATATGCCATAGTAGAAGGTCTGTGAGGATGGCAGGAGGCACGTATCTTTCTCCTTACGCGCCAGTCCACGACTGTCAATACCCAACACTAAAAATAGATAAAAGAAAACAACTATAAAATCTTGTTCCATAAATAATATTACTCTGACCTTTCCTGTAGTAAGTGGAAAACCCTACTCAAGACTTATTTTCACACTCCCCCCCCCCCCAAAAAAAAACTAAATTCTCGAAACTCCCTACGAAACTAAATCCTGAGTATGTACTTGATAGAGACCTCAAGAGTGACTTTTTGAAAGCTTGAATGCGATTGCTGATATCCATTATGTGTTGTAAATGGTATATTTGTCGGGAATATACTATTCCGATTTGCACATAATGCTATGGAATACTATTTTATTAGGAAACTAAGAGATGTTCATTTGCAGTAATCTATGTTTAATAAGTTAGTAAACATTTTCAAAAATTTGAATTTTTATTTTGTACCTAAAATATTGTACATTTTCGATATATATATATCTTTCAGAGTACCAAAATTTTATCAGTGCTTCAGTAATAAATTATCACAGTAAAAGTTACTTCAAAAAATAAATTTGGGTTTGCTGACTGGGATTCGAACCCAGGTCTCTTAACCGCTAAACCACCGAGGACTTGACCAACTCTCCAACTAAGTGACATATAAGCTTTCCTGTTTGATTCAGCAGTGGCACAATCTATTATCAGGAGTTGGGCAGCCAAGCAGCCATTTATTTGATATCCGGCATGCTTCTGGCTAGGGTTCAGACTTGGGTTCGAATCCCATTCAGGACAGCCAATTTTTATCAGTGCTTATTCAACATACGGGAGCGAATATATTATTAACAGAGATGTGAGTTATTAATGGTTAATTAGGCTAAATCCAATGCTTATTTAGGTCAAACAGGCTCAATTCTAGGAAAATCCTTAATTATTCATTACAGATTCAAATGAGAATTTTGACAAATCTAGCAAGGATTAAATAGCAAATGCACATATACCTAATTGACTTTTAGAAAGGAACTCTGGAGATCCCCATAAAGAAAGGTTGCATCAGAGCCCAAGCTGAATATGATACCCCCCTGATTAACGATGACTAGTATTCGTGACCAAAATCATATGCATCAGAAATTAATCTAAGATTATCTGAATTAGTTCAAATAAAGTACAAAATATTGTTACATTAATGCTTATTATTACTGCCGAAGGGAAATTTGAGATAAATAAGTATAAATAAAACATTCACTATACGTTTAATTAAAAACAAGGATTTTCTTTGAACCTATTCCCCCCCCCCCCATTTTTTATAAGATATTTGTCTCGATTTGTATGGTTTCGATTTACACGTTAAATTCCCTGAACATATCTGCCGTGTAAATTGAGGGATAGGTGTCGCCTGTTTAGATTACTTTCAGATGCCGTCTGTATCCATTGATAACTACGTCTCTTACATCACATAATTTGCATTTCGTGACTTTCATAAGTTAAACTCACACTTAATAACAATATGTATTTCTACAGCTGGATAATTCGAACCTATCATTGTCATTCATTTGCGGGCAAAGAAATTTGCAGTAAGCTTCCTAACTTGATTCGTTATAAAGGCATAATCTACAATTCTGATTTAGATTAAACACCGGTAGCACTATAATGATTAGAAATCATATGTCGAAAAGCTAAATAGATTTAAATTAAAGGCAACGTAAAAAGGATTATCGAAATTTAAGATGCGAAAATCTAAAAATTTAAATAAAAACGTGATGTAAAAATATGCAAGTGAACTAGAGAGACCGGAGTGTGACGAATTACTTGTGTACATGCTTAAAGTAGATTAACCAGAATCTGAATGTTTAACTGTGTCTTTAGGAGATAGTTGAGGGATGCGTGATGAGTGATGTTCACTTTGCGCAGTATGTTGATGAATCGCATTTTGTGAGTGAACTGATGAACCTATGTTTAAATTAAATATTGTGCACATGGAAAAAGGTATCGAAATCTGGAAGAGCATATAGGAGAAAGCTAACTGTTATTAAGATCGTATTTTCGTAGAAAGATAAGATTTAAAAATTTAAAATTAGAAAATCTGATTAACTGTCCGCTTCATAAATTTTCAGAATGATAATCGAAATTACCCTCTAGTTCCCTTTCCCCCTCAAAAACATAGAGAAGTGTAAAATGGTAGCAATTGTAGAAATCTTAAAAAGGATTCGTTTCCGGTGTTAGCGAAGAAGGAAAGTTAAAATCTACAGATGCGCGATCCTTATTTACCCCTTTCGAAAACGGATTATTTCCGACAGGTCACTGCAGACCTGTTAAACGTATTCCATTAACTGCGATCATTGATCCGCACGTACATTCCATTAGCAGAGACACGATACGGATAAAAGCAATATCCAGTACAGATGCTTTCGCTTTCGGATCATGAAGATTACGATATATACCACTTGAAAGCGTATTACCCGTAAGTTCCATTAGTCAAGAAGCTAATCCCTATTTCTAGTACAACGGCTACAATTTTGCAGCATTCAGATCAGGAATAAAACCGTATTTTAATCCGTTATGGAATAAAGTTAACAAGTTAATAATCTGGCGAAGGGGAAAGAAAAATAGGGGAAACAATTCACGCATTGATGGAAGATATTTATTTTATGGTGGACATCTATTTTCAGGCCTGGTGAAGTATCTTTCTGATCCTACAAAATCATGTTTCAAATTACAGACCCTCGCGATCTTGCAACAAATTGAACCTTTCAAAAATCATTAACTTCCTATTTCCAAAACATATCATTAGTAAAAATAATAATATATCATTATAATAATCATAATCTCTGAACAACAGTAATATCCCATCATGGTGGTATCCAAGCGATTTTAGTAATGCTTTTGCATCCTGGATATATCCTGATGAAACTGTTGTTCATCATCCAGAGCTCACAAATTTTCAGGAAAAAACTTGAATGTGAAAGCAGAAAATGAATTTTTAAAGACATTCGGCAGCTCATATCTTTATTTTAGCATTGCAGTAGAGTTGACATCTAGATTCGTAATTGTCTCCTTCCCTGTTTCCAAAAGATCCAAGCACAAATGCTTTAAACGATCGCCAATCTGCCAGTTCAGTAGTCCTGTAGCTTCGTCCCAAATGCATCATCTTTCAGAAGTTTATTTGGGGCCCAATGAAAATTGTATGACTCCCTGCCCCGCCGTATTGCTGGTTGTATTGCCGTTCACTGCGGTGCAACCACCTACTGAGGCAGTCTCATTGTGCTGCTTCTCTCATCATCTAACCGCTGTAAGTGGCTGCAAATTAAATCATGGTATGACAACATGTATTGCTATCGGTGTGCTACATTTCACTCCTATCCCCTCACTTAATCTGGGTGGGGCAATTTCAATGTCGTGCAGTGTATACCCAAATGGTGTGTTGCAGTGTCATTCAACATAATAAGTTACTCTCTTATAACAATTATATAGAGGTCACACAACAAATCAGTGCCATAATATCCTCACAAAAACGCAGCAAGACATACGTATTACGGATAAACACAAAAGCCTAGATAAATATACAAAAATTGTGATGTGATGTGAAATTTTTAGTACATTTCAGAAATCTACACATAAAAATCGACTGAAAATAGCCAATATATTGTTGGAGTAAAAATCACATTGTCTAGTGTTAACATTCGTAGCAGCAGCCATATGACAAACAGAAATTTGAGGCGTGGTTCCATGTGAAAAGTCGTGCCTGAAACTTCGCTGCAAAGGCTTTCAATATTTTTTCAAGAAAGCAAATTGCGACACCATTTTTGTTAGCACTTTTCTTTACCATGAGTAATAAATGATTTCCGTAATCCAAAATAGATGGTTTTCTCTTTATCTGTGGGGTCTACCCACCATAACTCTTGTGGGAATTTACTTCAAAAACATCACAAACTCATTTTTGATCTCCATAAGTGCACATCTTTCTTGCTCCACGAGTCATTAATTATTTACTTCCGCACGTCAGACTTCCACAGATTGTTTAGTTCCAGTGTGTCCGAACTCATTTCCGGTCTGTATCAGGTGTCTTTTATCAGGGAACTTCTCCCTTCCGGCGCCCTTTCCCCATATTTACTACTGTTGCGTTTAATAGAATGAAGAATTTGGTTGATAGTCCACTGCGTGAGTCTGAAGAATATGAATTCAGAAGCGGTAGGAGATATATAGATCAAATGTTTTCACAGGCTGATTCTTGAGAAATATTTAATTTCAGAAACCTGTGGTTACTAACTTTCTAGATTTTAAAACATTTGATTCTGTTGATCGTCATAATATGGTGAGATCATGTGGAATATTCGACAAGTTAGCATTATAGTGGCTCAGGCGAATGATGTTGAGGAGATGAACTCCTTCATTAGAAGTATTGACGAATCTGGTTATGGAGTATATTTGGTGATAAACAGATTAAAAACTAAATTTATGATAATTGGCTTCACAGGTTGTGGTTCAGTTAATCTGAATGGTTGCACATCTGAATAAGTGTCTCAGTTTAATTATCTCGGGAGATAATGTAACAGATCCTGATGATGTGTCGCGTGAGATAAACAGAAGAATGGAAATTGTTGCTCGGACTTTTAAGAATCTATGAGAGTGTGAAAAAATAGTAGTATACTTCAGTTTTAGAGTTAAGGGTCATCGTGACTTTGGAACTTCAGATTTTTTCATAACCGTTTTCCCAACCATAAGAGCAGCTGGACGTGTGTTCCAGTGAGGTCAGATTGTAGGGCTGTGTGAAGCCGGGTGACCTGTTCACCGTAGTGCCTACATGTGAATCGCAATAAAAAGGAATTGATTTTTTTCTAAAAGTAGTGTCTTTTACATTGCAAAATTAGAGTAGTCTTCTTCGAAAGATTCGCATTTAATATTAAGCAATCACAAGTGAATCAACAACCACTGTGAACAGTTAAGAATAAAGTCATTTGAATTTGATAATTTGGAGAGCATTCACTCTTTTTAAAGATACTCTATTTAACTATTACGATTCATTCATTCATTTTTAACTTTTACATTTTTTTTAATTTTCTAAAATATTTGTATCGTTAAATATTTCAGAAATGAAAATGTTTGCTAATAGTTAAAAAATAGAACATTTCATTTATGAAAAAAGTTTAAAAAAAGATCCGAACGCAAAAAAAAGAAGAGAATATTTTGTTTTATAAAAATAAGAGTAAAAAAGATCCGAACAAACAAAAAAGGACACGTTACTTGTTTTACTTGGAATAGAAAATGACTGATGACACTTTTTTTGAAAACAGAAAAAATAAAAATTATAATAAAATCCATTGGAACAATACCTTTCTAATAAAAAATATTGAATAATTCAGAACGCCTATGTTAGAAGAAAGAGAATCATTCCCGCCTCTAAGAAGTTGAACAGTAATTTCGCGTGGTGGCTTATGTAATTTTAATTTAAAGATAGTCAAATCAATTATTAGTAAAATTCCAGATCGTGAAATAGAGCCATCATTAAAGCTAATAATATTTTGATATTCATAATAAACCACAGGGTAGAACTAACTATATTGTTCGGAATATCTCTGAAATGCTCAGCCCACCTATGATAGAGATCTCATCTTTAATAATGATCGTCTACAGTATGGGTTCTCACCGTGGGTGTACGCGGTAAAATTTTTTGGGTTACGCCGTGAGAGCTTAAAAGTCGCTAGATAGTGTTATATATATATGTTTTGCTTCATTCCCATTGTTATACTATAACTATAGTTTTATCTATCTATAAAATGGGTAATCCAGTTACATAGACATTTCCAGGGGGTACGTGAAGCATAAAAGGTTGACAACCAGTGGTCTACAGGTTTAGTAAGCTTTCCATAATGCTGTCTATTGATGCTAATATTCAATTTTCCTCTTCATTCCTTTCTTTAAAAAATAAATTAGGTTTACTATCAAATGAACATGTCTCCTACTGTTCTATTTTACCCATAACAGCTTTTTGTTTTTCCTTTTTCCAAAACTAATCTGTTAAAATGATCTCGTTTATCCTCAGTCTGGGGGGCGGGGGTGGCTCAGTCGGTAGCGCGCCAGGCTCGTAATCTGTAGTTCCCAGGTTCGAGTCCCAGCTGGGTCAGCGTTCAGATTTATCTCCGCAAAATTCCCCGCCCTGCCCATGGTCAGTAGGGGACACCGATGGGCTTGGAAAGGCCGCCGTCCGTCGGATGGGACGTTAAGCCGTGGCGCCGTGTGCGGGAGAGCCATACCCTGTGCACGTTAAAGAACACGCTGGATGGCCTTGACGGGAGGCTACCATCTGTCTCCCAACAGCTGTTCCAGTGGGTCCCCTCCCCCAATCTTCTCTGAGCCTTCGGGGTCCATGTGACCTGGCCATTTAGCCCATGGTTTGCAAAAAAGTGCCGCTCAGAGGTAAAACAACCCGACCCAACAAATCCTCAGTCTGGTAAAATAACAACGATTGTTAATGCTACATCATATAACACATATTGACTACATAACCTACCATGGTAAGCTTTGTCTATTTGAAGGTATTTCATACCTTCAGTGTTAAAAGTAATTTTTTTGAATTTAACGCAACATTTGTTCAGCTTCAGCTGGAAAAAAACATTCAACCTGGTAATGATCAGACCTAATTTCTGCTCTTTTACACTACATAGCATTTCTAACAGATTTTCTATGTAGTAAAATCACTAGCTTATTTGCTGTTTATTAATATATAACCAATCACACTCCTATGCAACTGAAATCTTTCGTTACTTCATCTATATCGTAAAATAGTATCAATGACATTTCTGCTGAGAAGCAAAGGTCACCAAAGTGTTTATCATCATCATATCCTGAAATGAGAAATTATCATTTTTAAGTATCTGACCTTGACAGATACATCTGGTCCAGCGCAAGTCCAGAATGTCCAGGTTGTTGATGAAATTTCTGTGGGAGAATAATCTCTGTGTAGAGTTCTCTCTTTTCAAGTAGCTCTGGAATAAAAATGGTTAGTGGGATTTTAAACGATATTGGTTCATTGATAAAACTAGGGCTACTATAACAGATCCTTAATCACAGGCGCGGGTAAAATCCATTCCCTCATCTGTTGGAAACTTAAGCAACCATCCCGGTAGGAACGCAAACAACTAATGGGTTTCTTTACCATCACAATGTCTCAGATCCTTTCTACCACCAGCAAGCTGGAGTCTGAGACACTTACTCCGATTTAAGATTGGAGATGCTAAAACTAGTTTCAGGTTCCTGAAATGGCGTCTCATCACGGTCATTTGTCAAATGATTAAAGCATCCTTTCCAGCTATTCAACTATTGCTCGCAACCCACAAACAAATGAAAAACACAGCTGCATATCCTCCTTCAGTAGAAGCCTACCTATGCAATAAGTTCAGTATATAAAATCGAAATCATTGTCTGCGAATAATCTAGTAGGCATTAATGGTCAGCATTGACATCCTTTGATTTTTGACCCAACCTTAGCAAGAGTGAAGTAAAATTAACAGTGGCCGTAGCTGAGAGCCATCCGCTGATAATCCTTTTTCAGGGGAAAGAATACAATAAAAACTTTATTTTGGAATTTCTTTTAAGACCCAATAAGTAAATTTCGTGCAAAAGAATAATTTTAAAATGATTTTATAAAACAACTGAATAATTCAAAACCTTTATTAATTCATAATTCGCACATAAAGATTATCCCAGTGCTCAAAGTATTAATTTATTTGTGCCTGAATAATTTTAAGTGAAAACTTTCACCAAGAACATATGGGAATATCGTTTTCAATTCATTCCGCTGTTATGTTCATTCTAAACACTCGAAATTCACGGAAACAAAAAAAAAAAGAAACATTACACAAACTTTTAAAATTATATTTATTTTCATAAACGGTTAATTTCTTTTGAGATAAATTCTTACTACTAACAACTTTGATGTTAAATGTTTTAGTTTCTAGAACACTTTAAATATTCCAAAAATATTGCTCAAAAGCGAGATTTGGAGAATTCCTGTGACATTTTGCTACTGAAAGCTCATTTTAAAGGTAGAAAGCATTGAATGTAGTTTTCCATTCACAAAAAGGGAGAGTGTCCTAATACTTTGATAACTTTAAATAATTTGCTCATTACAACAGCAAAAAGAAGAAGGAAAGAGTTCAGATTTGAAAATGAATAATTTAATATTCAAATCTAATCAGTTCAGTGGCCGAGTGGTTAGCGCGCTTGGCTACTGTTCAGGGGGAATCTGGATTCGAGTCACGGATAAGGCATGATGGATTTTTGTGTTGTTTTTCTGCTTAGGTGCAGCCATCCTCACAGATCTCCTATGTACTTTGGCGTGTGTAGATGATTCCTGTTAGGTTCCTGTCCAGACCTTTGTGGCAAGCAGCTTGTTGAGGGGGTATTTTTTTTTTTTATAAACTCTATATTCTGTATATTGTAAATTTATTGCATTAAGACTTTACAGTATTTAATAACAAACCTGTATTAATTATCGGTAAAATTTACACATTCATTTCGATTACATTATTTGTTTTCTGCATATTTTTGAAAGCAAAGAATATAATTTTTATTAGAAATATAGCATAAATCATACGTGCCCAATACCGATTTTCGTGCCTTAGGGGCTTTGAGGTGTAAATTCGAGTATGAGTACATTATATACCGAAGAGCCAAAACATTATGACCAGCCCGTCTTTATGCAAATCGAAGCAACTGCAGCTAAATGACGGTGCATGTGAAGGTTATTAACCGGTATAAATAACACTTGATACTGAGTTCTATTAATCATTGTTATTCTTGTTTTTCATATGGGAAAGGTAGCGGACTTCAGTGAGTTTGGCAAAGGCCAAATTGTAATGGCCAGACTGGTTCCGTGACGGCAAAGCTTGTGGGATGCTGACGGTCAGCCGTGGTTAGTACCTTCAAAAAGTGGTCTGAGGAGGGATAAACCACGAACCACTGGCAAGGTGTGGGCCAACATTGCTCATTGATGTTAGAGGTGAGCGAAGGCTATTCCGTATGGGAAGAGCCAACAGAAGGGATACTGTGACACAACTCGCCCGTAATTTGAATGCTGGTGACGGTAATAAAAACACACAGTACATCAAACTTTGACGAAAATGGGGCTGCATAACCGCAGGCCACGTCGAGTGCCCATGCTAACCTCGGTTCACCGTCGAAAGCGCTGACAATGGGCACACGAGCATCAAAACTAGACAGACCTTGAATGATTGGAAGAAAGTCGTCTGGTCCGATGAATCACGTTGCCTGTTGCACCATGTGCACGACCGGGTACATGTGCGTCGCTTACCCGGGGAAGTGTTGGCACCAGTATGCACTGTGGGATGAAAACAAGCCAGTGGAGGAAGTATAATGCTTTGGCAATGTTCTGCTGGGAAACACTGGGTCCAGTCATTCATGTGCAGGAAATTATGATGTCTACCACCTACCTAAACATCATTGCCGACCGTACATCCTTTCATGTCAATGGTATATCCCTCTAGTAGTGCCTTCTTTCAGCAGGATAATGCGCCATACCACACTGCCCGGATTGTCTGAGAATGGTTTGCAGAACATGAGGAAAACTTCCATGTCTCCCTGGCCTCCAAATTCCCCAGACATAAAAAAAAAATCGAGCATCTGTGGTTTGTGTTGGAACTGCATATCCGATCTGCGGTGACTCAACCAAGTAACTTACAAGAGTTAAAGGATTTTATGGTAACGTGTTGGTACCAGATACCACAAGACACCTTTAGAAAACTTGTAGCGTCCATGCATCGCCGGGTAAGAACTGTTTTGGCGACATGTGGATCACCAATATTATATTGGTCAGGATATCATAAATGTTTTGGCTCTTCGGTGTATGTGATAGGAGGAAGATGATATAATACACCATTCAATTTACAATATTAATCACTTAAACACGTAAATATAGAAATATTCCACCATATTAGAACTCAGAAACATGACATGGAGATGAATAACTAATTAACCCTTTAACTCCCACGCCCAAGTACATATACTGGGTTGGGTTGTTTTACCTCTGAGCGGCACGTTTTTGCACACCATGGGCTAAATGGCCAGGTCACATGGACCCCGAAGGCTCAGAGAAGGTTGGGGGAGGGGACCCACTGGAACAGCTGTTGGGAGACAGATGGTAGCCTCCCGTCAAGGCCATCCAGCGTGTTCTTTAACGTGCACAGGGTATGGCTCTCCCACACACGGGGCCACGGCTTAACGTCCCATCCGACTGACGGCGGCCTTTCCAAGCACAACGGTGTCCCCTACTGACCGTGTGCAGGGCGGGGAATTTTGCGGAGATAAATCTCAACGCTGACCCAGCTGGGACTCGAACCTGGGAATTACAGATTACCAGCCTGGCGCGCTACCGACTGAGCCATCCCCGCCCCAAGTACATATATTAGTAGGGACAAGATGTCTCAGCTGTCCCATACCTGCCTCTATCGTTATGGCAATTTCCGTGTTATCCCATGTTCAAGTTTACTCGGGCTTTCTAGATGAACCTTTCTGACATTTATGTAAAGTGTCCTTATAAAACATATTCAGACAAGCTAAAAGCACCCGTAATATTACATTATTATCGGCAGAAATAATGCGGGAGTCAGAGGGTTAAAAAGCAAAAAAGTAAATTGTAAGTATTTTATTTATTATTCTTTAAAGCAGTGGTTCTCAACCTTTTATGCTTCACGTACCCCCTGGAAATGTGTATGTACAGTTGCTCAAAAAATATCCGAACACTATGGTTGATTACAGAATTCAGAAAAAAATATCTGGCAACAATTTTTTTTTAGAAATTAGTGATCTGGCAACCTTCGTGTACAGTACAACAGTCGTGTACAGTACACTAAGGTTGCCAGATCACTAATTTCTAAAAAAAAATTGTTGCCAGATATTTTTTTCTGAATTCTGTAATCAACCATAGTGTTCAGATATTTTTTGAGCGACTGTAACTGGCGTACCCCTTGTATAGATAGATAAAATTATAGTTATAGTATAACAATAGTTATTTTTACTTTGTTACTAGATCCAACGACTTTTGAACTCTCACGGCCATACCCCCAAAAATTTTACCGCTTACCCCACGTTGAGAACCCCTACTTTAAAATATTATTATTAAAGAATCTTACTTATCGTGTGATCTGTAACGGCTTTTATTAGTGCTACCAAACAGACAAGACTATAGCTAAGAGATTTTCCTTAGTTATAATTTTAACCAGTTGTTACAACGCAAAAACATTACTTTTTAGACATCAGAATTTATTATTTGGTACTTATTAGCAAAAATACTAAATAAATTGAGCGCGGCCATTCTCCCTTGTAGAGACCAGTCTTTCAGTCTCTCCTGGATTATTTTACATCTCAAAGTATTTTTGTGCACAAAATATGCTAAATAACCAGAGCATAAGGAATACAGAAGCTTAGAGCTGGGTAAGGAACTCTCCTATTAGTAAGGGACCATAGCTTTACTTCCGTTCCAACGGACGAAATTCTTTCCAATTCCGTCGGTGTCCGTTTTCTCGCCAAGGTTAGGGCAGGAGCGAGTGGAGAAAATCTCAACTTTACATACAGATTACTAGTTTGACGCTATTGACTGAGATAATGACCGCTTCTCCTTGACATTCGCCCACTACATTCAACCAAGATGCAAAACTTCTTATGTCATTGGTCTAAATAACACTTAAATTTCAAATATTAAAGTCCACTTATACAGTACAGTTCGAAATGTTAATAATAAATTCAGATAATATAAAATCAATTACATAAAATCGTCCTAATTTTTGAAATTCAAATGCAGCTAAAAAACTAACTTCTACATCCTCAGGTTATGAATTCTAAATACGTCCTTCCCTGCATCGGAAGAAATAATATTTGAAATTGAACCTCGCTTGACGGATATTTATAAATAATAGATGACTCCTGGTATTTCTAGCGTTCGAAACGTGAGCCGAGATCCTTTGAAGTACTTTTGCATCATGATCGATTGTGAATAATTTTTGCAGCAAATCTTTAGGCCAAATAAATACCATTTCCCGTTCCAATGATTGAAATTTTAATTCTTGAAAACAAGCTGTTATTTTTAAACAATGAATTTAATCTAAATGTAAAATAAGTTTCTAAAACAAAAATATTCCTTAATGTAAATTATGGTTAATTTTTTTCTTCTTCTGAATATCAGCTGGTCTGTAAATGGTAGTTAGGTAGTCACTGGAAGGAGAGCTATGCACCAATCCCCTGTGATGATGCATAGAACCGGCCAGGCCTAGCACCTAATGTCCAACCCTGCCTTCTCGTGGTGCAGACCGTTAGTACCTTTTAAAGAGATACTCTCTTGTGGAAGTGAACGGAAGGGGAGGGCTGCCAGATTAGTGTGGCCTACTGATCTGGACAACTATGGCTACTTTTCTTTTTTTTCTACCCTGCTGAGGAGTGGTCAACCACACAGGGTCCTGGTGCTGACCATATTAAACCTACTGGACTGGACAGATATATGGCTCTGAGCTTGATTATGGATCCTGATTTTGCTGCACTGGTGGACTTCTGTGGAGGGAAAATCTTCCGCTGTGTTTTCTGTTTGTTTGTGGGTTGACAGCCCCAAGTGAATAGATTCACAGGATATGTTTATCATCTGGTGGATAATCCTGAGCAGAGTCATCGCAGGCACCTGAACTCTTTGCTTCTATTGGCATCGTCAAATTCTACATTGGAGGAAGTCTTCCAGTGTAGATGGCTTCAGCCTTTAGTAGTGGGGGAACGGGTCTTTGCCCCATGTCTGCGATTAGGGGGCTGTTTGATATTGTCGGCATTCCCTCTCTCAATAAACATAGTTTCTTTAATCATCCCACTAACCATTTTCTCTCCATAGGTAGTTGGAATGTGAGGACTCTGCACGGAGCTTTTTCTCTTGATGTCCTCACACAAGAATTCCACCATTATAATTTAGATATTCTCGGCTTGCAAGAGACCAGATGGACAGATAAAGGTCAGATTCTTAAAAATAATCTTAAATTTCTCTTTTCAGGGAGGGACGACAATAAGCATCACCAAGGCGTGGGTCTGCTTCTCAGCAGACACGCTAGTGATGCTCTTCTAGGATATGAGTTCATTAATGAAAGGTTTCTTACAGCAAAATTTCAGACAAGCGTTAAAGACCTGAATGTTATCTGCTGTTATGCCCCCACTGAGGATGCCCATGAGGATGAGAAGGATAGGTTTTATGAACAACTTCAGGATATTTTGAATTCTGTCAAGAAAGGAGATATTACCCTTGTTCTTGGTGACTTCAATGCCAAAGTTGGTACTGACTCTGACCTTTGGGCAGGAGTAATAGGCCCTTTTGGTATTGGTAGCTGCAATGGCAATGGGCAACGTCTCCTACAGGTAAGTAAACTCAATGGTTTCAGAATAACTAACACATATTACAAACACCGCGACATGCATAAATACACATGGGTTTCACCTGATGGGCTGCATAGGAATATGATTGATTATATATTAATTAACAGCAAATGGGCTAGTTCTGTTAGAAATACCAGGTCATATAGGGGAGCTGAAATTGGATCTGACCATTACCTTGTTAAAAGTGTCTTACAACTTAAACTTAAAAAGTGTTGTGCTAGGGTTAAGAAATTTGCTTTTAATACTGAAGCTCTGAAAGACCCAGTTATAGCCAAAGCTTACCATGATAGGTTACTTAGTCATTATGACAGTCATGGTATGCTTACTACAGAAGTTGAAAAAGAATGGGATCATTTTAAACAGGCTTTTTTGGACATTAACAGCACTCTTTTAGGAAAATAGGAGCAGAAGAGACAGAATTATCTTAGTGATAAGGCACTTGAGCTTATTTCAGAAAGAAAGAACTGCAGGAATGTCCTTAATCAATGCCCTACTAGTACTAATAGAAAGCATTACAGAGAGCTTAATAAACGTGTAAAAGATCAGTTAGCTGCTGATAAAAATCTTTGGCTTGATGGTTTGGCTGACAAAGCCGAGGAAGCAGTTAGACAACACAACAGCAGAGAGCTGTACCAGATAGTTAATATTTTGTGTGGTAGAACACGGACAGGTATACAGGGATTGAAGGATAAACAAGGTAAGGTTATAGAAGGTGAGGATTCTGTCATGGCTAGGTGGGCTGGGCATTTCAGTGATGTTCTGGGCCATGCGGGTAGTTCTATTCCCATTGTTTGCAATGATGATAGATGCATTGGTGGCTTTAATGTTGGCCCTATAACGTAATCTGAAGTTATTTTGGCTGTTTCTAAACTTAAACTTCATAAATACCCAGGGATATATGAAATTACTGCATAAATGCTTAGAGCTGGAAATGTTTCGGTTACCACTTGGATGACTAAAATTCTGAATATCTTTTATGATAAAGGCATGGTTCCTAAGGATTTTACCAGAGCTATTGTTATCCCTATTTTCAAAAAAGGTGATCGCAGTTCTTGTGAAACTATAGGGGTATCAGCCTACTCTCTGTTCCAGGTAAAGTTCTTTCCATGATTGTGCTTAATAGAATTAAGAATCTGGTTGACAGTCAATTGCGTGATGAGCAATGTGGATTCAGAAGTGGTAGGGGATGTGTGGATCAGATATTTTCACTTAGGCAGATTCTTGAGAAATGTTTAGAGTTTCAGAAACCTTTGGTTCTTAGCTTTGTTGATTGCAAAAAAGCTTTCGACTCTGTTGATTGTCATAATTTGTGGTTGATTGTGAGATTATATGGTATACCTGACAAGTTAGTTAACATAATGAAAGCTCTCTATAATAACACTGAGTCGTGTGTGAGAGTTGGTAAGGCTTGTAGCAATTGGTTTATCATTACTTCTGGTGTTCGACAAGGGTGCATTTTGTCTCCTTTTCTCTTTAGCTTGGTTATTGATTATGTTATGCGAAATTCACTTCAAGGGAAAGATTTTGGCCTTAAATGGCCTGGAGATACGAAAATTTCTAATTTAGATTATGCTGATAATTTAGCCCTTTTGGCAAATGATGTTGATGAGATGAACTCTTTCATTCGAGCTGTGGATGAGACTGGTAGTAGAGTAGGTTTGGTTATAAACAAAGCGAAAACTAAAGTGATGAAAATTGGTCAGGCAGGCTGTGATTCCGTTAATCTGAATGATTGCAGTCTTGAGCAGGTGTCACAGTTTAATTATCTTGGGAGCTATGTAACAGATACTGGTGATGTGCGGCATGAGATTAACAGACGAATAGGGATTGCTGCCGGGACTTTTAAGAATCTATGGAGAGTGTGGAGAAATAGGCGTATACACCTAAAGACTAAAATTAGACTGTATAATAGTTTGGTTCTTTCTAGAGTTAGTTATGGTAGTGAAACCTGGACACTTTGTAAACAAGATAACAGGAAACTAGATGCTTTTGATTCTAGATGCTTACGTAGTATCTTGGGTATTAAGTGGTTTAACTTTGTAACTAATGATGAGGTTAGGCAAAGGAGTCTGCAACCTCCTTTAAGCAGCATATTGTGCAGAGAGAGACTCCGCTGGTTTGGCCATGTTGCCCCTATGGATAATTATAGATTGGCGAATAGGGTTATGAACAGTGTGCCTGGAGGCCTCAGAAGGAGGGGGAGACCTAGGATGCGGTGGGCAGACAATGTCAAACAGGACCTTGTTAGAATTGGTGTGCAGTGGCCAGATGCAGTAGATGTAGCTCAGGATAGACTTGCTTGGAGAACTAAATTGCATGGTTTGGTTGGACCTCCGTAGCCCATGGCTGCTTGAGGATGATGATGATGATGATGAATATAAGTAATTTAGATAATAGCTATAAATATTGTTTCGGTTTAAAAATCATCAGAAATATTTGCTAATTAGAAAGTGGTCTCAGAGTGGCATGAATTAAATCATTTTTCTTCCTCTGAAACTTACAGTAGAACAAATTTGGAATTGGAGTAAAGTAAAACTTTGAGTCTTCGATCTGTATGGGGAGAGAGATCCGTCGATAATTCGAATATAATTAAAGAAAATGTAAATAATGAAAACAATGCACATGTAAATACTCAGTAGATGTACAGTAAAATATAAAGAATATTTAAGTATTGTAACACTAAAATATAAAATCATGTACTAAGTGTTAAATAAGTGTATTTAAAAAAAGAATATTTAAGAAAAAAAAACAGTAAAATATAAAATCATATACTAAGTGTGCTCAGTTTTGAAACATTTGAGTGGTGTAGGAGAAACTCAGGATCCCTGGTGCCGTGAATGCATTAGGGTTCCACTTTTTTTCCAACGGAAGGGTGAGGGCTCGTGCACCCTTGTCCCCAGATGCGACCATACATGATCTGCCATGTATCGTTCAGTTCCGGGTTATTGAGTCCTCTTGACATAATTGATCAAGTAAAAAGATAGTTTTTTGGCATTTCGAAATTATCTGTTTCTTTGTTTTTTTGTTTCGCAATAACACTAGAATGGTGTCAATTTGACTTTTGGTAAAAATATGTATAAACACGCATAAAAACATGACAACCGTCATATTTTGGATCAAGTTGAGAAAGGAATATCCAGAACTGTGTGGAAAAGCTATAAGTTTATTAACCTTTTTAGAACACTTACATGTGTAAAGCACTCTCTACTTTTGGGGGTTTGAAAAGGACTGAAAGAAATCAGTTGAATACCCCCTTTCGGTATGCCTGTAGAATTATCATTATCACTAGAAAGAACTAACTGGAAAGAAACAAGCTCATCGTTCGTATTAAGTATCGCAATAATGAAATGTTTTGTGATCTCTGATTTAATTTCGTTTCTTAATTCGGGTTATTACAATTTCAATTCAGTTTAACATATGTTGAGAGGAATCAAAATTTATTATACAATTGTCGAAATAATTATCAAATTTACTGAATTTTATGTACTTATTCACTTATCATTCATCTTTGAAGAGGAATATACAAATCATAATCTCTTTGAAGAGGGGTATACAAATCATAATCTCTTTGAAGAGGTGTATACAAATCATAATCTATTTTAAGAGGGGTATACAAATCATAATCTCTTTGACGAGGGCTATACAAATCACAATCTCTTTGAAGAGGTGTATACAAATCATAATCTCTTTGAAGAGGTGTATACAAATCATAATCTCTTTTAAGAGGGGTATACAAATCATAATCTCTTTGACGAGGGCTATACAAATTATAATCTCTTTGAAGAGGTGTATACAAATCTAATCTCTTTTAACAGGGGTATACAAATTATAATCTCTTTGACGAGGGCTATACAAATCATAATCTCTTTGAAGAGGTGTATACAAATCTAATCTCTTTGAAGAGGGGTATACAAATCATAATCTCTTTGAAGAGGCGTGTACAAATCATAATCTCTTTGAACAGGTGTATACAAATCATAATCTGTTTTAAGAGGGGTATACAAATCATAATCTCTTTGACGAGGGCTATACAAATCACAATCTCTTTGAAGAGGTGTATACAAATCTAATCTCTTTGAAGAGGGGTATACAAATCATAATCTCTTTGGAGAGGGGTATACAAATCATAATCTATTTGAAGAGGGGGTATACAAATCATAATCTCTTTGAAGTGGGGTATACAAATCATAATCTCTTTGAAGAGACGTACAAAAACCTTGACACTTAGGAGAAGTTACACAATGCTAAAACTCTGGAGAGAAATACTCAATCGAAACTCTGTGGAGAAGCGTATATAAAATCAAATTCTTCGTTGACAGTATACAGAAAGAGGTGTGCAGAAATTTGAAATCTTTTGAAAAAGCTTACAGAAAAACGAAACTCTTTGGAGAAACTTATACGACGAAATTCTATAGAGAGATTAGTAAAGCCTAAAAATCTATAGAGAGATGTGTGAGGTCGAAATTCTTTTTAAAGCTTTCATAAAACAGAACATTTTTTACTTTAAAAAAATTAACACCAAAGACTATAGCGTACTCTATTTCTTAGGCTGATAAATATGTTACTTTCAAGAACATAAAGTTTTTAAACAGAATAAATATAATTTGTTTTTGATGCATAACCTTTGCAGCTAAAGTCCATTTTTCACTCTATGTTATTCAACTCTTTTAGTACAACTGAAAACGCAAACGTTGACAAGTATGAACTTTCTAATGCACACGTCCTTTGTAGACGGAAAAAGAAAGAAAAACCTGATTCTTTGAACTTTCAGTATCGATCTAAAATGCCTCTGAAAGAGGGTTCAACGAAGTTTGGGCGTTTGAATGAGGAAAAGCGCTGTTGTACCATTGATTACATTTCCAGTGACAAGAGGAGTGAATGAAAGAGGTGAAATTGCGAAAGCGATATCCGAAATATAAAAGTAGGATCGACATCTGATGGAGAAAAGATATCAATCAAATGAAAAAGAAACTGCTAGATGGATGAAGTCTCTTTTTAGGAAATTTTTCGCAGTTTATATCCAATAAAAAGTTGGAAAAAAGAAAATTAAACCTGATTAAATTTATGAAAAATTATTGAATTTATAAAATTATAAAATTAATTAAAGAATCATTAAATTTATGTCGAGGTGAGCTCACAACGCGCAAACTTCCTCCTACTCGTAGGTTGTTAATCAATATCAAAATGAAGTCTCAAATTTATTTTTTATTAATTATTCGTTCTCTTAATGTCTAGACGTAACGTAACTTTAATGACTGAAGATGACGTGGGTCTCATAAAATACAAATTTGAAAGTTGAATTTTACTTTAATGAATGCTCTTATTTGTTTTTCAGATCATTCTGCTGAAAATAGTGTTCTTAATTACTATTTTGAAAGGTGTAATATTCACAGAGGCACTAATCGGAATGAAAATATGCCTAAATGTAAAATTTGTGTTCTCAATAGCTTTCATGGCTCAGACTCTGAAGAGAATAATTACTAAAGCCGGTTTTTTACGTCATGGGACAGTAGATTGTACTTCTGATATTAAAATATAGAAAAAAAGCTATTTTCAATTTTCAGAATACCTTTTTCATAGTTTTTTTTTTCTTTTTTTTAAAATTGTCGGAAAATCCACAGAAGCCAATATTTTTTTTTCTCTCTGATAATTGAGATTGTGTTTATAGTAAAAAGAATAATAACATCAAAGTAGAATGTATTCTATGTGGTGTGATATTTCAAGATATGGAATAGCAAGTAACCAACACTCTTCGGAAAATAATCATTTCCAATCCGAAAATACAAATCAGATAATGTTTATTTTGCACCAAGTTCCTCCCGGGAGCTGTCAAAAAGTAGCTAAGAACTTTAAAGCTAAAAGTTTCAGTCGTGAATATTTCCTTGGTTGACGCATTCTATCCTTCGCACCATTTCGCTAGATTCACGGAGAGTTTTGGCATTCTCCATTACGTCTAACTTCGTCGCCAAATATTGACTGAAGGCGCTGTGCAAGAGACACGGCAGGGCCACTGCGACTGAGATGCATTTCGAGGTAAAAGCTGCACGGTGTCAGCATCATCACAGCAGAAGTTGCAGCATAAAACTTTCTCTCCGGATGCTGTTAATCTCCGGAGTCTTGACGGAGAATTTTGGATTTTCGCATCAGGTTTCTTACACCGTGGCCTACAGCTCTGTTTGTCTTGACCTCTGCCATTCGTTCAAATAATGTTAAAGTAAATGCTTGGACTCTCTTTAGAAGCAGAACAGGCTTATTGTCGTTTGTAGGGAAGGAGAGTGCAAAGACGGGAGAGTTTGTTATTGTGTTATCTCTGAGCTGTATTTTTTGAGCAAGGGATGACGGAAGGCTCCAATCAAGGTCACCCAGTAGCACAGGATATGGCTCTCCTGCACACGGGGACACTACTTAATGTACTTTAGACAAATGGCGATATTTTCAAGTCTAATTAGCGGCGAAAATTCTAAACGGAGGCACAGTTAGGACTCGAACCTGAGAACTTCAGATTACGAGACTGGCGCGTTATCTACTGAGCCAGCAAGAGAGGTGGTTTTATAAACACATTTGTGATTTATAACAAATAGAAAACTTGAAATGTATGATTCGAAGTTGTTGAACCTGAATGCTATTCAAATATTTGCATTTCTTTTCGGCGGCTTTAAACGTGACTTTCAAATACGAGAAGCAATTTCTTGAAGGCACTTTTGGAAGTTAAACCCTTCAGGCGATTAAGAGTTTCTAACCTTTAAGTTTTGATAGTTGTCATACTCTATTTTTTTTAAATAAGAGGAAACTTATTCAATTTTATGAAAATTATTTTTCTTTTAATCTATACTAGGCCATTATAAATAAATCGCGGTTACAGTTGAGGATTTCAATATTCGCTGTTAAGAGTTAGGATAATTTGTTGTCTGACGTAAGGTTGGTTACGGCAGTAGATGTGATCCGCTTCCGCGTCGAGACATAGTCCCTGCACTGTTTCGCACGTGAGAAAGTTTGGGCAGCATACGGCACAGAAATATCCTCATACATTTTATTGAAAAAATGTATGAGGACGTCGCATAGAGACTATTTTCTTGACGTCCTCACTCGGAAATTCCAGAGTTATAAACTAGGAATTCTGGTTTTGCAAGAGACTATATATGGACAGCTAAAGGTCAGACACTTAAAAAATAACTTTAAATTTCTCTTTTCAGGGAGAGAGGATGGAGAGCATATCCAAGGTGTAGGTTTGCTTCTCAGCAGACACGCCAATGATGCTCTTCTAGGATATGACTGCATTAATGAAAGATTTCTTATGGCAAAATTTAAAACAAAAATTAAAGACTTGAATATCATCTGTTGTTATCCCCACACAGAGGACTCTAATGAGAACGAGAAAAATAAGTTTTACAGACAGCTTCAGGATATTTTGAATTCTGTGAAGAAAAGATATATTTTTCTTGTGCTAGGTGACTTCAACGGTACAGTTGATGTTAACTGACCTTTCGGGAGGGATGATAGACCCTTTTAGTACTGGTAGCTACAATGGCAATTGGCAAGGCTTCCAACAGGTAAATAAACTTAACAGTTTGAAAAAAAAATAACACTTATTACAAGCACTGTGACATACATAAGTACACATGGGTTTCTCCAGATGGGCTGCAGAAGTATATGATTGATTATATATTAATTAACAGCAAATGGGCTAGTTCTGTTAGGAATACCAGGTTATATAGGGGAGGTGAAATTGGATTTGACCATTACCTTGTTAAAAGTGTCTTGCAACTTAAACTTAAAAAGTGTTGTGCTAGGGTTAATAATTTACCTTTAATACTGAAGCTCTGAAAGACCCAATTATAGCTAAAGCTTACCATGATAGCTTACTTAGTCATTATGACGGTCATGGTTTGCTTACAACTGAAGTTGAGGAAGAATTGGACCATTTTAAACAGGCTTTTCTCGAAACTTACAGTAGTCCTTTGGGTAAAAAGGAAGAGAGGAGGCAAAATTATTTAAGTGATAAGATATTGGCGATTATTTTTGAAAGAAAGAACTCTAAGAATATCAGCCAACACCATACTAATCCTAACAGAAAGCATTACAAAGAGCTTAATAAACGTTCCAAGGATCAGTTAACAGCTGATAAGAATCTTTGGTTTGATAGCTTGGCTGACAAAGCAGAGGAAGCAGCTAAACAGTGTAACAACAGAGAGCTGTACCAGATTATTAAAGCTTTGTGTGAGAAGAAACGGATAGGTATACAGAGATTGAAGGATAAACATGGTAAAGTTATTGAATGTGAGGATTCTGTCATGGTTAGATGGACTGAGCATTTCAGCAGTGTTTTAAACAATGTTAGTTATACTCCCAGTGTTTGTAATGATGATAGATGCATTACTGGCTTTAATATTGACCCTATATCATAAATAAAAAATAAATAACTACCCCCTCAAGCAGCTGCTTGCCACAGAGGTCTGACAGGAGCCTGTCAGTTTATATGCCACAGTAGGAGATCTGAGAGGATGGCAGGACCTCAGCAGAAAAACAACACGAACATCCATGCCTTACCCGGGGCTCGAACCCAGGTCCCGTAGATCAGTAGCCAAGCGCGCTAACCACTCGGTAGTCTGAATTTATTTTGGCTATTACTAAACATGAGCTACATAAATTCCCAGGGGTAGATGAAATTACTATTGAAATGTTTAAAGCTGGGAATGCTTTTGTTATCACCTGGCTGACTGAAATTTTGAATATTATTATTATTATAAAAGCATTATTGCTAAGGATTTTGACATAGTTATTATTATCCCTATTGTTAAAAAAGGTGATCGCAGCTCTTTTAATAATTATAGGATACCAGCCTACTTTCTGTTCCAGATAACGTTCTTTGCATGATTGTGTTTAATAGAATTAAGAATCTGGCTGATGGGCAATTGCGAGATGAGCAGTGTGGATTCAGAAGTGGGAGGGGATCTATTGATCAGATTTTATCACGTAGGAAGATTCCTTAGAAATGTTTAGAGTTTCAGAAGCCTTTGGTTGCTAGCTTTTTTGATTTCAAAAAAACTTTTAACTCTGTTGAGAGTCATTATTTATGGTTGATCGTAATATCGTATGGCACACCAGACAAGTTAGTCAACATAATGAGAGGTCTCTATAATAACACTGAGTTGTGTGTGAAAGTTGATAAGGCTTGCAGCAATTGATTTAGTTTTGCCTCTGGTGTTCGACAAGGGTGCATTTTGTCTCCTTTTCTCATTGGTTTGGTTATTGATTATATCAATAACCAATGATGTGAAATTCACTGCAAGGAAAAGATTTTGGCCTCAAATGGTCTGGAGATACGAAAATTTCTGATTTAGATTAAGCTGATGATTTAGCCCTTTTGGCAAATGATATTGATGAGATGAACTCTTTCATCGAGCTGTTGATGAGACTGGTAGTAGAGGAGGTTTGCTTATAAACAGAGAGAAACCTAAAGTGATGAAAATTGGTCTGACAGGCTGTGATTCAGTTAATCTGAATGGTTGCAGTCTTGAGCAGGTGTACAGTTCAATTATCTTGGAAGCTATGTAACAGATACTGCTGATGTGCGCCATGAGATTAACAGACATTGAAGACGGATATGGATTGCTGCCGGGACTTTTAAGGATCGGATTGGATATAGACGAATACGGATTGCTGCCGGGACTTTTAAGAATCTATGGAGAGTGTGGAGAAATAGGCGTAGTGAAACGTGGACTCTTTGTAAACAAGATAACAGGAAACTTGATGCTTTTGATTCTAGGTGCTTACGCAGTATCTTGGGCATTAGGTGGTTCAACTCTGTAGGTAATGATGAGGTTAGGGAAAACTTCCTTTGAGCTTGCTCCTTTGAGCTGCTCAAAGGAGCAACTTCCTTTGAGCAGCATATTATTCAGAGAGAGACTCCATTGGTTTGGTCATGTTGCCCTAATGGATAATTATAGATCAGCGAATAGGGTTATGAAAAGTGTGACTAAAGGCCTTAGTACAGTAATGTGCGAATTATTTGGGAAAAGCGTAGAAACGCTAAGTCCCTTCCGCTGCAGAGTCTAAACTGCTGCAAGTCTAAACCTTTTTGGTAACCTTCTGCTGCAAGTCTAAACTAGCGCGTGTCCCTGCAATGGACTCGCGCAAGTTTAGACTTGCAGCAGAGCGATATCTGCAAGTCTAGAATTGTTTGTCGTGTTATTTTGCTATTATTTACACTTCCACTTTAGTCGGAATTGATATTTCATAGGCTGAGGACGTGATTATGTAAGTAGTTCTCAATTTTCATTGGAAACTTTTTTTATTAAATACATCATGGACATCACGCCTCGTAAACGAGGTAAAATAATCGCTTTAGACGAAAACACTTCTAGGCACTAGGTATTAGCTAGACAGGTAGTAAACTGCTGCGGTGTTCTATTGCTAGGCAGGTAGTAAAAGCAGTTGACGTCGGGAAATCCAGCATTTCACGGATCATGAAGCTGCATAAAGAGACAGGGTCCGTGGACACGTCCCGTAAAGGACATTGTGGAAGAAAAAGAAAACCACCCCTAGAGATGATAGTCTAATTCGAAGAATTAGTATCACAGCCCCGAAGAAGACCAGTGGAGACATCAAAAGGGAGATTGCGTCTCATGGGGTTAATATAGATGCTTCCACCTTACGCCGTCGCCTTCTGGAGTGTGGTCGCCGGGCTCGACGCCCCTCCAAAAAGCAGCTTTTGACACCCGCTATGAAGCAGAAAAGGCTATCCTGGACAAAGAAACATCGAGACTGGACTATGGAGAATTTGTTTCCTAACGGCGATGGGGTATTTCAACAGGATCTGGCTCCATGCCACAATTCTAAGCTTGCTAAGAGCTTCTTTACCCAGCAACATTTGAAGGTATTGGAGTGGCCAGGAAATTCATCCGATCTAAACCCCATTGAAAATTGTGGGCCATTATTAAAGCGCGCGTAACTAAGATGGATTGCACGACGAAAACCAAAATGATAGAAAGTGTCATGAAAGTGTGGTACCACGACCCTGAAGTGAAGGAGATGTGTGGAAAGCTAGTGGCATCAATGGTTGAGAGGGTGAAAGAGGTAATTAAATCTAAGGGGGGTCACATTCACTATTAACTATACTATTAAACAAATAAATATTTTAGGTATGTCTTTGTTACTGCGTTTTCCTATTGTCTCAACTAATTTGCACAGTACTGTAAGAGGGGGAGACCTAGGATGTGGTGGGCAGACAATGTCAAAAGGTCCTTGTTAGAATTGATATGCAATGGCCAGATGCAGCTGATGTAACTCAGGACAGATATGTTTGGAGATCTAAATTGTACGATCTGGCTGGACTTCCATAGCCCATGGCTGCTTGAGGATGATGATGACATTGATGGATTTTTCCCCTTAACGTCAAATTATGAGAAAACGCAACATTTTGATTTTAAGGGATAAATGAGAAATTATTTTTGCATTGTGTAGGGCTAACTACATTATTAGTTACATTTTCGAATCACTTATTCGTATGAATTACTACTGTTAAAGGATGTAAAATTCAGAAAATAAAAAACTTCAATTTCTTTGAAAACAAGCATATCATATTCTCCATAGTAGACATATATTATTCCTTTAGTTGGTTGAATAGATATTAATGAAACATTACTCTTCCAATTTTCTTAATCTTTACTCAGTTTGAATATTAACTGTTTGAGGGGACTAAATTTGGAAAATGAAAAGAAAGAACATTTCTTTGAAAACGAACCTTCTGTTATCTCGAAAAATTGTCCTATATTTGTTAAGTGATATGTAATATTTTTATGAGAAGGGTTTAGCAAATATGCATTAATAATATGCAGAAAATGCTTATATACAAAGGGAAAAACTGAAAATTCATTCAATCATTTCCCGGATTTGAATCCGGTGTCCCATGGCCGAGTGGTTAGCGCGCTTGGCTACTGATCTAAGGGACCTGGGTTCGAGCCCCGCGTAAGGCATGGCTGTTTGTGTCGTTTTTCTGCTGAGGGCCTGCCATCCTCACAGACCTTCTACTATGGCATATATACTGACAGGCTCCTGTCTGACCGCAGCTGCTTGAGGGGGTATTTATTATTTATTTGGTAGTTAAGCGCCGGGCTTTCTGGTAATTTGAGCTGAGACTGGTGGTTACAAGTACTGGTGTGAGGAAGGTAGTAAGGAGGTGAGGTTGTAAGGAGGAGGAGGAGGTTTCCCTTCCGAAGAAAATTATAATATTACTAGAAATTTCTATCTCATTTTCAATAGATAGTTTTGTTTAAACATTTGAAACTCATTTGAAATTAGATTTTATATTTAAACGTTATGAACGATAAAAAAATATCTTGAGAAATGGCATGTGAATGCACGGACAATACTTACCAGTCCGTACTTTCAACATAGGCTTGTGGAAAATACAGAAATATAAGTAACCTGAATATTTATACGAGGTGTTAAAAATTTTTGTATTGAGAATATTCGGAAACGGCAAGACATAGAGTATATACATTGGCAAAATCATTACGAAACTAAAAAAACATGCCAAATTGGGTGCACTTTTGATCCACACTTCAAGAAATATTTAGCAGAAAATCTACAGCAAGAAAACAACAATAGAAGAAGGAACAAAGAAAAAAAAATTAATAATTCAATCACAAATACATGTTGAAACAAAAATCAAGATCCTTTTGTGAAATGAATAATCGAATAACACAGAAATGGGATATGAAAAACTGATGGATTTTTTTTTTCTTTATCAAAAATTTTGTTTCTCTCTATAGTTTCTTAACAAAACCTTTTGTTATTAAGCTTAGGGGTAGATTTTGGATATTCTGCTTTTGGGCTAGTACTATTTTATTTGCCTGCGGTAGATATCGTCTTTTTCAGACTTTTTATTCCTAGACTTTTTTTAGAAAAAAAACTGGGCTTATACGATACAAAGAACGGAAATAATCGAGAAAGCTTTGCCCTTGTTCCTTATACAAACACACTAGAAGAATAACATATCGACCTATGGTGAATATGGAAGCGCGTTTTCAAAAAGAATAATCTTCATTTTCAGAAATTTGTACCCTTTAATAGTGATAATTCGTACTAACGGGTGATTGGAAAAATTCAACTATTTCGTTAATCTTATACAACGCAAAAGGAATTTTTCATTAAAGTGAAAAAGTTGCGTTTTCACACCCCCTAGGATTAAGGGCAAATTAGGGAATGTAAATTCGTTGACTAGGACCATCTAGATAAGATCGGTGTCAGCTGCCATATCCGATCTTATTTAGTGAGAGAAGAAAAAGGGGAACATTTGTTGTTCTTGTTGTTGTTTTATCTCTGAGCGGCACTTTTTTTGCACACCATGGGCTAAATGGCCAGGTCACATGGACCCCGAAGGCTCAGAGAAGGTTGGGGGAGGGGACCCACTGCAACAGCTGTTGGGAGACAGATGGTAGCCACCCGTCAAGCCAATCCAGCGTGTTCTTTAACGTGCACATGGTATGGCTCTCCAGCACACGGGGCCACGGCTTAACGTCCCATCCGACGGACGGCGGTCTTTCCAAGCCCTTCGGTGTCCCTTACTGACCGTGGGCAGGGAATTTTGCGGAGATAAATCTGAACTCTGACCCAGCTGGGACTCGAACCTGGGAACTACAGATTACGAGCCTGGCGCGCTACCGACTGAGCCACCCCCGCCCCAAAAGGGGAACAAAACGAAAGGAAGGAAATTAATATATATATAAAGTTTCTGAATATTTGAATTTGTTAAATTTCAACTGCAAACCATTTTGTTGCTTAAAATGATGGAAAAATATATTTATTTCTAGTAATTAAAATGTATTTGAATATTTTTAAATTAATTACTCTTTAAAAATAAAAAATAACCCTTCGAATTCTAACTAATAGAAACTTAATTTAAACTCATAAATTCACTCCTATTTGGAATAGCAAGTAGCCAATGCAGGCTGCTAAATTTTCCTTATTCCAATTTATTGCGTTTCTCACTCCTATTAATATGTTATCTGAGTATACGTATGTGGGAGCGGGGGTGGCTCAGTCGGTAGCGCGCCAGGCTCGTAATCTGTAGTTCCCAGGTTCGAGTCCCAGCTGGGTCAGCGTTGAGGTTTATCTCCGCAAAATTCCCCGCCCTGCCCGCGGTCAGTAGGGAACACCGATGGGCTTGGGAGCGGGGGTGGCTCAGTCGGTAACGCGCCAGGCTCGTAATCTGTAGTTCCCAGGTTCGAGTCCCAGCTGGGTCAGCGTTGAGGTTTATCTCCGCAAAATTCCCCGCCCTGCCCACGGTCAGTAGGGGACACCGATGGGCTTGGAAAGGCCGCCGTCCGTCGGATGGGACGTTAAGCCGTGGTGCCGTGTGCGGGAGAGCCATACCCTGTGCACGTTAAAGAACACGCTGGATGGCCTTGACGGGAGGCTACCATCTGTCTCCCAACAGCTGTTCCAGTGGGTCCCCTCCCCCCCATCCTTCTCTGAGCCTTCGGGGTCCATGTGACCTGGCCATTTAGCCCATGGTGTGCAAAAAAGTACCGCTCAGAGGTAAAACAACCCAACAAAAATATACGGATGTGTGTCGTGACTATCACATTCTACCACTGGAATATCTGAAATAAAAATGTTGTTTACAAGAGTGTTTTTCAAAGTGGCGGTCAGTGCACAAGGTATCAGTTGTCTCTGCAGCAAGGAGGGACATAAATGTTTTTTTTTTTTTTTTCAATTTGGATGCTGGGACTTATAGCCAATTTTTCTGTTTTATGTCCCAATGAGAGAACATAGAATGTTATGACATACAGATAATTGAACACTTTTCATATTGAGGAACTATCACTATGAGAATGTTTCAAAGGACCATGCCATCCTTACCGGAACTCGAACCCGGACATCGCTAATCGCAGTGTTACCGCGAGGCAACGTGATACCACTGAGCTATGGATGCGACCAAAAGAAAAGTGGTTTCAGAAGTGTAACATTTATATTCATAGCCCCACAGTTCGCACGTTCCAGCACTCCAGATGTTGTCATGTAATGTAGGTGCGGAAATATAATGCGCATACATATACCTTGTTTCTTGAGGCAACACGTGGCCAGAAGCTCCAGGCGCATGTGCGGCCAACAGATCTCAGAAGAAGCTTCCTGCCGGTAGGAGGAAACGCCAGAATACGCGAGAGAAAAGAATTGCCTGTTGGCCACATCAGAAAGTTTGAGAAACACTGGTTTACAATATTAGTCCTTTTACATTTATTATCTTTTTACAATGCAAATTAACGCCTTTCAGAGAACTGAAAAAAATGAGAATCGTAATATTCCGTTAGTACCATTCAACTTAAAAATTTTTCGAATTATCTCTTAAAAGGAGGAAAAATGGTGGAAATTTCCTCATACTCCCTCCCCGCCACCGCGGAAAATGGACAACTCGTTGTTTCCAATGCACACCTCAAGACCTTCGCATCCCACCACCAAAATTTTCTGGGGCGGGGGTGGCTCGGTCGGTAGCGCGCCAGGCTCGTAATCTGTAGTTCCCAGGTTCGAGTCCCAGCTGGGTCAGCGTTGAGATTTAACTCCGCAAAATTCCCCTCCCTGCCCACGGTCAGTAGGGGACACCGATGGGCTTGGAAAGCCGTCCGTCGGATGGGACGTTAAGCCGTGGCACCGTGTGCGGGAGAGCCATACCCTGTGCACGTTAAAGAACACGCTGGATGGCCTTGACAGGTGGCTACCATCTGTCTCCCAACAGCTGTTCTAGTGGGTTCCCTCCCCCAACCTTCTCTGAGCCTTCGGGGTCCATGTGACCAGGCCATTTAGCCCATGGTGTGCAAAAAAGTGCCGCTCAGAGGTAAAACAATCCAATCCAAACTAAAATTTCCAATTTCTAGCATAAATAAATTGTGTTGTAATATTCTTTCAATGTATGCCGTCCCATGGCCGAGTGGTTAGCGCGCTTGGCTACTGACCTAAGGGACCTGGGTTCGAGCCCCGGTTAAGGCATGGATGTATGTGTCGTTTTTCTACTGAGGTCCTGCCATCCTCTCAGATCTTCTACGGTGGCATATAAACTGACAGGCTCCTGTTGGGTTGGGTTGTTTTACCTCTGAGCGGCACTTTTTTGCACACCATGGGCTAAATGGCCAGGTCACATGGACCCCGAAGGCTCAGAGAAGGTTGGGGGAGGGGACCCACTGGAACAGCTGTTGGGAGACAGATGGTAGCCTCCCGTCAAGGCCATCCAGCGTGTTCTTTAACGTGCACAGGTTATGGCTCTCCCGCACACGGGGCCACGGCTTAACGTCCCATCCGACGGACGGCGGCCTTTCCAAGCCCATCGGTGTCCCCTACTGACCGTGGGCAGGGCGGGGAATTTTGCGGAGATAAATCTCAACGCTGACCTAGCTGGGACTCGAACCTGGGAACTACAGATTACGAGCCTGGCGCGCTATCGACTGAGCCACCCACGCCCCTACAGGCTCCTGTCAGACCTCTGTGGCAAGCAGCTGCTTGAGGGGGTATTTATTTATTTTATTCTTTCAATGTTCTGTTCGAAATCAATTTTTCAATAGTCTTTCAAAATTTGCGAATTAAACATTTTTCCTCATTTAGAAGGCACAATTATAACTTTTGACGGATTCGGAAATGAAAATCGTAATATTCCGTCAATATCTATCCAACCCAAAAATAATTTTTAATTTTAATTTGTATCTAAAAGAAAAAGAATTTAATGTGTAGCAAAACGACAAAGGGAAAATGTTGCTCGTTTCTTCCAAACCAACTAAAAAGAAGTATCCAAAGAATTGGTTGGATGGTATTAGTTCTGAGCGACTTTTTTTACACACATTATGCTGAATAGCCAGATCACAAGGTTCCCAAGAGCTCAAAGATCCAATGGAAAGCTGTTAGGAGATGGACTGAAGTGTCGTCTTAAAATCATCTTAACATAAACCAGTAATCTGGCACCTGGGGCTATGGATTAACGTTCTATCCGATTGACAGTGACCAACTGGCATCCTCTCATTGAGGCCAGAATGGGAGTTAGCAGGCAAAACGACATAATGGTGTTGGGCTGTTTGCTTTATTACTGAGCTGCACTTTTGTGATACAATAAGCTAAATGGCCATATCACAATGATCCCAAGGGAGAGTTTGGTAGAGGAAGAGGAAGACACTGGACAGCTGTTAGGAGTTTGGTTATGGGGGTTACATAATGAACCGTGTGTATTGTGGAAACATTAGTACTCCTTACAATTAATGGAGAAGAGAATTAGGGTCATGTGCTCACCATCAGCTCGGACACATTACGTTTGGCAGTTGAAAATATAGTCATTCGTATGGGGCTGATTGTTTTGCATGACGGCGTTCACATTGAAGAGTTGATGTAAATAAAAAAATAAATACCCCCTCAAGCAGCTGCTTGCCACAGAGGTCTGATAGGAGCCTGTCAGTTTATATGCCATAGTAGGAGGTCTGAGAGGATGGCAGGACCTAAGCAGAAAAACGACACATACATCCATGCCTTACCCGGGGCTCGAACCCAGGTCCCGTAGATCAGTAGCCAAGCGTGCTAACTAATGTAAATTTCCCAGCGCCACTTCTTTCCCTGGGTTAAGAAATGTGAAGAGTTTTTTTTTTTAGTATACATCTCTAGCGAATGTTGTGGACTGTATATACAAAACTTTCTACATTCTGACCATTAGGTAAAGATTCAGACGGCTCTAAATGGGGATACTTTAATTTTAACAACCTATAATTACGATAATATAAAAATATACATTTGTATCTCTTATTATAATACTACACTAATTTAAGTAAGCATTTTTTTCTACTGATATTTTATAATTTTGTTATTTTCATTTACATTTCAATCATCTTTCAAATGGTATCGTTACGCACCCCCTCGGTTGGAGGTGCAATGACTTGCAGATAATTAGATCACGTTGTGATTTCTTCTCTTCATTAACTGGTAAGTAATTATACCGATTAACCAAGAGAAGCCACAACAGCCCAGGCCCTCCCCTTGGCAGAGGAGGTGTAGGAATTTTGAGAATGAATTGGAACTCACTCTGGCTTTACATAAACATGAACATAGAATTTATTAATAAATTTTATCATGGGATAAATGGTCATAAATTTAAAGAAGTTTAAAGATAGGTTATGATTGGATTGGATTGTTTTACCTCTGAGCGGCACTTTTTTGCACACCATGGGCTAAATGGCCAGGTCACATGGACCCCGAAGGCTCAGAGAAGGTTGGAGGAGGGGACCCACTGGAACAGCTGTTGGGATACAGATGGTAGCCTCCCGTTAAGGCCATCCAGCGTGTTCTTTAACGTGCACAGGGTATGGCTCTCCCACACACGGAGCCACGGCTTAACGTCCCATCCGATGGACGGCAGCCTTTCCAAGCCCATCGGTGTTCCCTACTGACCGTGGGCCGGGCGGGGAAATTTTGCGGAGATAAATCTCAACGCTGACCCAGCTGGGACTCGAACCTGGGAACTATAGATTATGAGCCTGGCGCGCTACCGACTGATCCACCCCCGCGTCCAGATAGGTTATGCACACTGATATTATGCTACTAGGCACTGCGAAGAAAACATAATTTTGCCTATATGCGACTATAATTTCGAACCAGAGGAAAAGCGGTGTTCGTACCTTATTCATTCAGGGATGACGTCGAGGGGTCTGCTGTCGGCTGAAACATCCTGCCTTTGTTCCATGTAGACTATGGGTGGAAAGCTCCTTTCTACTGAGCCTGGTTGGCTAGATCTCTTCATTAGCTTTGGAGGTGTTAATGGCCTGCAGCAAAACCCGCTGATTTCAGTGCTCAAGCGACATGGCTTCTGTTGCTCTTCCTGGCTCTCGGACTCTAAGTGTGCATCCAAATGCATATCTCTGGGTGTGTGTGTGCCTATCTCCTTTGTTCGTCCCCCGTTTTATACTGCCATTACCACCCTGATGATTAATGAGGTTGCTCGGTTGCCTCTCTTCTCGTGAAACTTCTCATGATCTCTTGGTTGGAGTTGTTCTCCCGGGTTGAGCGGTAGTGTCGGTGAGCTGACCTTCAAACTGGGCTCATACCACATGTGTCCAGCGGTATCTTGAAACTCAGAGTCGGACATAGCGAAGTATTCTGCAATTGTCCGCTCTCTGGTGTCAAGAGAGGGGACGGGGGTGGCTCAGTCGGTAGCGCGCCAGGCTCGTAATCTGTAGTTCCCAGGTTCGAGTCCCATTGATCTCTATGTTGCGATCTTGTGCAACCACGGCAATTCCCGGTTCCGCCTGACAGCACTACCTGGTTTAAGAAAAGCCATGACTATCTAGAGCCGGGGGCAAGGAATACGCCCTATAGGCGCACCTCAACCCCGGCCTCACATGGCAGCAGTCCTATAGAAGGAAAGCTAACCACCGGAAGAAACCTAACTTTAATCTATTCCCCGGTTTGCAAATGTGCAAGGATATAAAGATCCAAGCTCGATCGGCACCCGGGGTGGAGACTCTTAGTAAGACCCAGACTTTTTGGACAGCTCGTGCCTACTAGGCAGGAGGAACCTTTCGACCGAGCCGTCGAACTGACCACCCAAGGTCCCTGAAAGGTGAGGTCTCCGACGCCGTCACCACCCGACCGGCAATCAAGCCGGCCAGCAGCGTCTTCAACCTCGGTTGGCCTTGGCCATGTCCAGCCGGCGCCCAACCCGGTCGGCACAGCCTTCAGCCGGGTTGCTGGGCCCTAGGCCCCCCCACCACGATAAGGTGGTCCCCTATGGGGGGGGGGGGGGTTCGAGTCCCAGCTGGGTCAGCGTTGAGATTCATCTCCGCAAAATTCCCCGTCCTGCCCACGGTAATTATGGGACACCGATGGGCTTGGAAAGGCCGCCGTCCGTCGGATGGGACGTTAAGCCGTGGCACCGTGTGTGGGAGAGCCATACCCTGTGCACGTTAAAGAACACGCTGGATGGCCTTAACGGGAGGCTACCATCTGTCTCCCAACAGCTGTACGGTAGGTCCCCTCCCCCAACCTTCTCTGAGCCCTCGGGGTCCATGTGACCTGGCCATTTAGCCCATGGTGTGCAAAAAAAAAAGTGCCGCTCAGAGGTAAAACAACCCAACCCAACGTGTCAAGAGAGGTGAATTTATGGGGGTCTCCATGTTGCTTCGTGCACGTGGGGGCTCCTATTACTTGTATCATCCCCCAGCTCATCTTGAGGAGAAAAGCAGATGTCTCTTGGGCGGAAGCTTATGCATGGGAAGAATTTGGATTTAATCTATTTTTGTTCGTTAGGCCGAAAGACTACTTGAGGCATAACAGTAAAAAAAATAGATAAAAATCAATAATTCAGTAATAAAGAAACATAGGAGATGTTCTGTAGACATGGAACTCATGAAATAACAAACTGGAAGAAAATTGGTTTTGCCGTGGGACTCGAACACACTTCTCCTGGAAAAATGCCAGTTATATGTACTAACCACTACACCATCAATGTCTAACGCTTTGGTCTTCAGCTGGTGTAACTTATAAACTTTCCCGAATTTCAATTTGTTTCGCACAGTGACGCCATCTGTCGGGAATTATTGATTTACTCCAATCTATGTGATAAAATAGTTGTCTGTTTCCCGAAAGATGGCGCCATTTGCGAAGCAAATTAAAAATGTAAAATAAAACAAATTAAAAATGTCAGACCATGTTCAGCATTTTTCTAGATAATGTGGGATCGAATCCCACTCACTACACAACCAATTGTTTTTCAGCTTATTATTACAGATCAAATCAATTAAACTATTTAGTAGTTATAATAAATTACAATCTATTTGAAGTCATAACTACTTTAATTTCTAAATTTAAATAGTGTTTCAGTAATTTTTGCTTCAATTCATGGAAAATTTTATTTACAATTGCTGCTGACAATTATCAACTATGTATTTCTGAGTTTTTTTATTTTTTTGAAGACTGAAACTTCAAGTTTCCGATCCAAGTATTTTAAAGTTGATTTGATAATTGTTTATGATTCTTCGGGATTTTAACTAAGTGGTAGATAATCTTGCTGAAGTTAAATCTGTTTATAACAGACTATATATCTGTTATGTACATAGAATTATACAACTATTAAAGTTAAGACGTTTATGCTTTAATTATTATTCTTTAAAAGCCACCGATTAACATTCTTGTAAGCAAAAATAGTTATTTGTTGCTCAAAGCAGTGACTTTTAATATCAATATTGTTAAGCTATATATGTATTTATATTGGATTTGAATTGAATGTATTTATATATTATTATATATTGTTAAGCTATATATATTTTTTTAATTTGAAAACACATCGCTGAAAATCCTCATTTATTTAAAAACACTAATGAGGAATTAATAAGTTGAAATGGTTCATGAATTGAACTTATTGTGGTCCTGTCTGCTACACGACACAATGACTAGCAAGTTCTTCTTGAAGTAGTATGAAAGTTCTCAAAAAGATTTATATTACAATATGAAAGGACAGGTTTGATGCTGAAACATGCTATTGGTTTAATGACAATTATAGTCGTCCTGTGGCCGAGTGGTTAGCGCTCTTGGCTACTGATCTACGGGACTGGGTTCTCGTCCCGTGGTCCGAGTGGTTAGTGCGTTTGGCTACTGATCAACGGGACCTGGGTTCGAGCCCCGGGTGAAGGCATGGATGTTCGTGTTGTTTTCTGCTGAGGTCCTGCCATCCTCTCAGACCTTCTACTGTGGCATATAAACTGACAAGGCTCCTGTCAGACCTCTGTGGCAAGCAGCTGCTTCAGGGAGTATTTATTTTTTTTATACTAAATGGAAAACCGTTGGCTCAGTTTGAACCTGATCCTTACGTAAAAATTTTCGGTCGTAATCATCGCTCATCTGTGGAAGAAAGCCGAAGAAGATTAGCAAAGATTAATGAAGAAGTATATTCCAGATGGAATTTTTTGTAATAACTTTTCTATTCGGCATTATTTGTGATTTAAATCAAATTAAATGGAAATAAATCGTTTTAAATTAGCATTGCTTAATTTTAATACGAAAATATTATTTCGTTATGTATTTTAAAAATATGAGGAAAAGAAATTTGCAGAAACAAAGAGCCCATTGTTCAAATATTCATGGTTCACCATTGGTAACAGGAGATTAACAAATTCTCGTTCCCAGTGCTATCAGCACTGAGATATTTTTCCGTTTGCTCGGGTCGTATTTTTGAAAGAAAGATTGCCGTCTATCAGGTGGAACGTTACAGCTAGAGTCCTGAGCAGATGTAGATATCCTCATTTAAAAGTGGTCAGCGGATAAAAGATTAACGATGAAGCGGATAAAAGATTAATGTTAAAGCGGATAACTGAAAAAAAAAACGCTCATATCATAAAATCTGCAGGTTTCTGCATTATTGATGACTGACATGAGTGAAAAAAAACAAACTACTTAACATAATTGAGAAAAATTGATTTAAAAATTAAGTGATGATAATGACTTTAAAAATGAGGGGGGGGGGGAATGCATCGAGATAAGACGCAAATTTAAAGAAAAGCATGTGAAGGAAGAGATCTTTTTGCTGATGAAGCAGAATAAATGGTAAAAGAAACTACCCGAGTGTTGCACAGAAAATGAAAGAAATCTGCAAAAATCTTAATCTTGGATATTATGAAGTTTTAATAATGAAATGCAGAGAGCAGTTATTGGATAATGAAAAGGAGTGTTTTCGCATAATCTCAAATAACTGCATTTAAAAAGCAAAATGGCATTCTGGTGACTTTTCTGTTTCGTACTTAGCAAAGGCATAGTTTTAGGAAATACAGTCCTTTTTCTTAATTACATTATGGTCCTGCTTCTTACCGAGTACAGGGTGAGGGTTAGGAGCGGACATGTACCCAGGATTTAGTTTCAGGGGGAGCGACAATTTGGTTTCGATTTAGTATCGCGGGACGGGGAGGGGTCTGAGGTAAGACTTGAGTAGGGTTTCCCAGTTACTAAAATATAAAATATTCTACCGAACAGGATAAAATGATATTCTATATGAAATAAAATATATGGAATAAAATTATATAGTTGTTTTTAAAATCTATTTTTAGTGTCGGATATATACTTTGGGGTTAAAATAAAATTGTACAAAGACAACTCTTTTGGATTTCAAAGCAGGTACACAAATTTGAGATTTTGCATAAGACGACTGTATTATCGGAAGGGTCCGAATCCCCTAGTCTCCCCCCCTGTTGGTACATCCCACTTTAGGAGAAATAAATCTCAAAACAGTTGGGACTGCAATCTGGGAACTGAAGATTAAGAGACTGTCACGCTATTGATTAAGCCAACTGCTTCTCATGTATGTATGTTATAATAAGACACAATGTCATTGTGTGCAGAAGGAAACATCATGCTCTGTGAACGTTAGAGAACGCCTTGACGGGAGGCTTCCATCTGTCTCCTAGGAGCTGTCTAGTGGATCCTCTTCCTTTATCTAACACTTAGCCTCTGGAGTCACTGTCACCTGGTAAGTTTACCCATAATGTTCACAAAAGTTCGACTCAGATGTAAAACCACCCAAACCATGAGACACAGGAAGCTTATCTGTAGACGATTCGCCATAGAAATGTCAAACTTTATTTTTTGGTTATCGTTAGATTGGCTCATCAGTAAGATCACAATATAAAAGACAGCTTTATTGTCTTGTGATAAAGATTCGCAAAGGTCTTATGATGTGATCAGTAGACGCAGATTAAGTCGGTAATAGTTTAAAAATACGAGTCTAAGCTCTATTATCTTGTAATGAAGTCATCGTAGTAAGATCGTAATACTATGCTAGGAGAGTAGGTTTATTCAACATCTCCAACAAAAGAATGCCGGTGGAACAGTTTGTGACATCAGTATGGATAGTCCTATCAGCTAGGCTAGGGGTTCTCTACATGGAGTACGCGGTAAAAGTTTTTGGAGTACGCCGTGAGAGCTCAAACGTCGCTAGAACTAGTAACAAAGTAAAAATAACCTTTGTTATACTATCACTATAGTTTTATCTATCTATACATGGGGTATGCCAGTTACATACACATTTCCATGGGTACGTGAAGCATAAAAGGTTGAGAATCACTGAGCTATACAATTCTTACATATTTATTTCTGTTATTAATATTGGTGTACTTTTATTCTTACAAAGTCTCCAAATATTTTTTTTTTTATAAATATACCATATTTAAAAGGATAATTATTTGTGTTTATTAGAAATTTAAATAATGGTAATAAGTGCAAATAAAATTACTTCTAAATCAAGTATATTTATAAATAAACATTAGTATGAAGATTACTATAAAAGTTCACCAGTAATAATGATAGAAATAAATACATAAGAATTGTGTAGGTTATAGCAATACCTATTCCGACGTCATAACTTGTTCCACCGGCCTTTTGTTTTAGGAGGTGGTTTATTCCCAAGGGGAATGATTAGAAGGAAAATGAAATAATGCCTTTTACTAGAAGAGACAAAAACAAAACAAAGGAATGAAAGTTGCTCAGAAAAAAGGGGGAAGAACAAAAGAAAAAATAAAAGAAATATTAAGTAAATTAAAAAGGAAAGAATGGATTCTGTTTGGAAGATAGGGTTGCCAGTGTGCGGTGAGGGGATGCAAAAGCACAATATGGAAAATAATAGTTGATATTATTTTTTAAATTTTGAAGTTGGAATGAAGACTATATTTGGACGATCCTGCTGCGGCAGTCAGTCAGAAAATGCCCTCTCCTCCAAAATGTATGCTGACATGAAAGGTAATCTTGCCACTAAGAGTTGGCGGTCGAGCAAGGAAAAAAATAGAGAAAAAGATAAATAAAAGAATTTAGAAAACAATGAACCAAAAGTTATTGCAACTCTTAAATCTCGTTAAAAGCAAGAACCACTCCGCACTGGGAATTTATAACTGCTTTATGTCTCTTTAATGGCATCCTAGAGAGAGTTATGCAAGGAACATGCATAGAGTAGTGACATCTAAAGCAAAATAATTTGCAATTTTGATAAGCTAATTAAAATGGCCGAAAAGTGACATTTTGTAAAGTGGCCTTGTTCTTTAGTATAACTTTGGAAGAACCTACCTGACAGTTCTTCGATGTCTTAAGAAATGTGAAGGACAGGTAATTATGACGACGAACAGGTAATTATGTAAGGACAGGTAATTATGAGATTTTTATTTTCTTAGAAATACAAGGGACTATGAGATGGTTTTTATTTCATGTTTTATATTTCCACATTTTTATTAAGTGATAACGAATTTTAATAAAGATAGTTAATTAGATAAAGATTGTAATTGCTGTTCCCCAATTAAGTTACAACGGAAAGAAATTTCTGTACATTGTTTGCATTTTAATAATAACTGCAAAAAAACTTCGTTATTATATAGAATGTTGTTGGCCTAGAAATTATCTGAAAACTTACGCGTTGTTTATGTGAAGAACATATTACGTAAATTTATTATCTTCCTATTGCTTTTCGTTCGTCACTTGCCGGTTTGAGTGTTTGTCAAAACAGTTGTTTCACCGTATCATTCGAACGCGACGGGGTAAGAATGATGTAAGAAGATGAAACTTCAATTTTTTATAAGTGTAACAAGTTATTCGACTTCACTTATTAGGCATATTGAAAGTGGAAAAGTTTAAGTTTCAGAGTCAAAATAGTTACATACATCGGCTGTGAAGTGTGATTGTACATATCCCAAAATTTATTGTTTGTACTATAAAATCAGTAAAATATTATCTAACATGTATTTAATTACCTAACATGTCTCTGAAGACGTGTTAACATTAGAGCCCGCGAAAGCGCTCATACCATATGGCATAACATCCCTAATCACGGGTCTCACTAATAAACAATTGTCATTTAATATAGAAAGTTTCGTCTTGCTACATATATAGTGACGAGAAAAAACATTTATATAGAAAGCTAATGATTTATGTGTCAAATGAAAACTTGTAAGGCGGGGAGTGTAGTAGGCTATAAGAATTTTAACCCTGTGCTTTCTTCCCCTCTAAAAAAGGGAAATATCAAAACTATTGTTCCGCTATATCTCCAGAACATGAGTTCCGAAAGTAAGAATCTATACGTCAAATGAAAGCTTGTGACCTGGGAAGTGCTGTTGGAAATAAATATATATACTCTTGCTTTCTTCCCCACTAAGAAACGGGAAATGTGGAAGTCGTCCTTCTATTATATCTTACGAAGGCAAGGGCCTACAGTTAAGAGTTAGGTGCCAAATGAAAGATCATATGAAGATCATCGCAGACTACTTCGAATTGTTCCCTACACCATTCTCTCCCCTACTAAGGGGACATAAATTTCTTGGGAGCGTCGTCTTTAACGAGTTATATTTCTAAATTATAGCTTGTGACCAATCCAATGTCATGAGTTACTTGAAACAAGACTAAAAAAAAAAATGGGAGGAGAATGTAATCGATGTTTATGAGTCATATATCAAATGAAAATCTGAAGGTAAGTATTTTTAGTGACAACAAAAAATATAAATTAAAAATACCTATCTTCCTATAGGACCCTATAAACCTAAAGTATATCGACAGTGCAATCAGTCGCTGAATTCGTATTCACTTTTAAGGAAGATAGGGCTACGGCAATCTTGTTCAGTAGGTAAACCGGCGCCCTATCTTCCTTTGAAGTGAATATGAACTCAGTGACTGATTGCGCCGTCGATATGCTTTAGGTTTACTTTCTACCTTTTAGGGCGCATATAGGAAGATGTGTATTTTTTTAAAAAATTATTTGTTGATGAAACCAAAATCCGTGTGAAGACTGTTGTAGTCATTTTACTTCTGAGATGAATTTTTTTTGTTTCCACGCATTGAGCTAAATGGCCAGATTGGTTTTTGGGTAGTTTTACCTCTGAGCTCCACTTTTTTTTGTACACAACGGATAAATGACAAGGTCACAAAGACCCTAATGTCTAAGAGAAAGTTGAGGAAGGGAATCTACTGGACAGCTATAAGAATTTCCATACCAACGTTTAATCCATCCGACAAACCACGACCTTTCCAAACCCATAAGGTCATCACCGAGAGGAGGGTTTGGGTTGGCGCAGATAAATCTCAACGCTGGCACTCTTAGGACTCGAACATCAAAACTCCAGATTACAATCACGGCGTGCTACAGACTGAGCCCTGGCCAAGTGGCCAAGATCCCAACTCTCAGAATGTAATAAAGGAAGGGTTCTACGACAACTGGGTGGGTACGACAATTGGTGGATGACAACTGGTTTTGCGACAATTTTTGTAGAAGACAATTTGGGTGGACGACAACTGGGCGAACAATTTGGGTGGGTGAAAATTGGGTGGAAGACATTTGGGAGGGACCGTTCCCTCCCAACTTCCTTCCACCCAGTTTGTTTCAAAGTTTCCACCCAGTTGTTTCAAATTCCTCTATGAGTTTCTTTGATTTTCGATTATTTAGTTTAGAAGCAATGGACGTTCAAAACACGTTCATTTTACCGATATTCTTATGTAGTTTGTTTTTTTCACTGCGTTCTTTGATTACCGTTGCTTAGTTTTAAACGGAACAGAAAGGAATTGAAATATAAAAATCCATTTATAAAAAAGTCGGATTAACGAAAACAAACAAAAATATCGGCTGTTTCGTTATCTTGTAATGCATTCATTTGATTTCTCATTGAAACAATGGCAATAAAAGGACCTTTCTAAAATACGTTTTATCGAAAGTCGGATTAATGAGAATACAGACACAGTGTTATTTCCTGTAGTTCGTCTTTCATTTCCATTCGATGTCGTTAGAACGGATATATTCAAAAAAAAAAAAAAAAAAAAAAAAAATCGGTTATAGTGAAATGTCGAATAGAGAGAGTAGACGACGCTGTATTGAATGAAGAATTAGAAAGATTGTTCCCAGTATGACCCCATTGCGGTCGTTTGATTTTGGATTTCATTCGGAAGAAATAGATTTGTTTAGCAATTGACGTTACTCCAGATCATATTCATGAGAATTTATAAAAATATCGACTTACTGATTTTTAAACAACTTTCTTTTGTAGATTTTCTAGACATTTGCTTTCATTTTTTAGATTGCACAGACTTCGAAAAGTGGTGTTTTCGATAAGGGCTCAAAATTTTATGGGCTTAAAACTAGTGTTAGTAATAGCAAATTTTCTCAAACCATTTCCTTTTTCCACCCATTGTCTTCCATCCCCCAATTGTCTTCCATCCAATTGTAGCATCAATCCAGTTGTCGTCTTCTCAGTTGCCGTTTCATCCATTCTTACACGCAGCTGTCCCGCGCTTCCTAGAGGAACGGAATCCATTGGGTAACTGTTAGCAGACAGATGAAAGCCTTTCATCGCTAAAAGCTCTCTAAAGCTTTTTTTAACGTGCATTATGTGTGTCTCTCCTGTATAAGTATAAGCAGACACAATTTAACAACACGTCCAGCTTTTTTCAAATCTATCGGTGTTAGTAATAGCAAATTTTCTCAATTACCTTTTATCACCGAGAGAAGAGGAATTAGCGAGGAAAATATCAATTTAAGTACAGTTGGATTGTTTTACCTCCTAGACGCACTTTTTTTCAAGCAATTGGCTAAATGGCCAGGTCACAAGGACCCCAAGGGCTCAGATAAGTTCTTCAAGGCTCTAAAGTGTGTTCATTAATGTTCCGAGGGCGTCGCTCCTCTGAAGATGGAGCCACGGCTAACACACCATTCAATGAACAGTGGGCTTTCGAAGTCCAATTGTGTCCTCTTTCTCGCCGAGGGTAAAACGGGAATTACTGGAGAAAATTCTCAAAAAAGACCAAGCTGAATCGAATCTGAGATAATCAAATTATAAGCCTGGCGCAGTACCATCTTAGCTATCCTCAGACAATGAGATAAGTGAAAGTAAGTAAATGGTTTGCTTTTTAAAAAAGTGAACTAAATTTTACTTCATATGAAGAAATTAGATGCGTTTCATTTAATGTTATTTTTTAATTCTACTTCTTTTGTCTTTAATATTTTATGACTCGTTGTCAGGGGATTTGCTATGGGAGGATGAGGGAGAGTCACCTTGAATTCTAAGTAAATCGGAGTTAGCAAAATTCGAAGGGACTCTGTAAAATCTAGATGAGTTGTGAAAATTTAGATTTTTTTTTTGTAAAATTAAGGGGATTTAGCAATATTTAGGGTAGTTGTCAAAATACTAGGGCAGTTGGCAAAATAGGGCGATTGGCAAAATAGGGCGGTTGGCAAAATAGAAACAAATTGGCAAAATCTATGGGAGTTGGCAAATTCAGGTGAGATGTAAAAATTGGCATTTTGTTTCTTTAACATTATGAAGGTGGCAAAAATTGAGGAAGCTTGGCAAAATATAGAGGAGTTGGCTAAATTCGGAGTGACTTTCGAAAAATTCAGGTGAGATGCAAAAGTTGGAGATTTTTTCTATAAAATTATGGCGATTTGGCAAAAATCGAGGAGATTTGGCAAAACCGGGGGTAGTTGGCAAAATCTAGGAGAGTTGGCAAAATTCGCAGTGACTTTGTAAAATTCAGGTGAGATGTAAAAATTAGGATTTTTTCTGTACAATTATGAAAAATTGGCAAATTCTAGGGGAGATAGCAAAATTTGAAGCCACTTGATAAAATGCAGGTGAGTTGTAAAAATTGGGATTGGTTTTGTGAAGTTAAGGAGAGTTGGCAAAATCTTGGGGTGTTGGCAATATCTAGGAGAGTTGGAAAAATTCGAAGTGACTTGGTAAAATTCAAGTGAGGTGTAAAAATGGAATTTTTTCTGTAAACTTATGGCAAATTGGCAAAATCTAGAGGAGTTGACAAAATTCGAAGTCACTTGGGAAAATACAAACGAGTTGTGAAATTTGGGCTTGTTTTTTCTGCAATTAAGGAGAGTTGGCAATTTCAGGAGAGATGTAAAAATTGAGATTTTGTTTCTGTAAAATTACAGCCAATTGTCAAAATAGAGGCAGCTAGTCAATATCTAGGGGAAGTTGGAAAATTCAAAACCACTTGGTAAAATATATATTGTTGTGAAAATTGGGATTGATTGTGGAATTAACAAGAATTGGCGAAATCGAGAAAACTTGGCCAAATCTTGTGGAGTTGGCAAAATTTGAAGTGACACGGTAAAATTAAGGCGAGATGTAACTTTCGGAACTGCCCCCCCCCCCACCCAATCTCGTAAACCGAAACACAGATACGCACACTGAAGGAAAGTATGGGTTACTTCCTTCACACAGACATAATTATATTATTCGTAAAGTACTAATTTTCTTAGTTTTCAAAAATTTTGGTTTCCCCCCAACCATAGTCCCTTTGCTACGCCCTGCTCGTTGTTTGAGGTCTAATTATGCGACAGTTGCTAATTCTATCCTTTTCGGATAAATCATTCTGTAAAAGCATATTTTGAAATGTATAACAAATTTTTGAACAACTGAATTGTGTCACTGCTTTATATATAGTGAAGGAATAATTTATTATACACACACATACCTAATAATATGTGGGTCCAACTTTCGTCCTCACTCACAGCAGCAACACGCAATGACTCTAGGGCGGGGGTGGCTCAGTCGGTAGCGCGCCAGGCTCGTAATCTGCAGTTCCCAGGTTCGAGTCCCAGCTGGGTTAGCGTTGAGACTTATCTCCGCAAAACTCCCCGCCCTGCCCACGGTCAGTAGGGGACACCGGTGGGCTTGGAAAGGCCGCCACCCGTCGAATGGGACGTTAAGCCGTGGTCCCGTGTGCGAGAGAGCCATACCCTGTGCACGTTAAAGAACACACTGGATGGCTACCATCTGTCTCCCAACAGCTGTTCCAGGGTCCCCAACCTTCTCTGAGACTTCGGGGTCCTTGTGGCCTGGCCATTTAGCCCTTGGTGTGCAAAAAAGTGCCACTCAGAAATAAAACAACGAAACCAACCGTAATGACTCTACCAAGTGTTGGAAACGTTCGGATGGTATTGCTGCCCATGATTCTAGGTCAGCGGTCCGTATAACGCCGAAAGTTGCCGGTGCTGGGTTTCGGTAGCGAATGCATCGCGTCGAGCCCGAACTCCCCACGTCGCAAACTTTCATTGGAATAAAACTCATTACGATCGTTTCGTCTCCGCCGCTATCTCCCTTTGGTAAAACTTTTATTCTCTGCTTCTAGAGAAGTTCTGAAACTCTCTACAGTATATACTAGATGGCACTCCCCACTCTCAAAATTTAATTTGGCATAAAACTAATTACAACCGTTTCGCCTCCCCAGCTGCCTCTGGCAAAAATTTTATTCCCCTCTTTTAAGGAAGGACTGAATATTTCTAAAATACATAGTAGATGGCACTCCCCACGCCGGAAGCTTTCATTTGGCATAAAGCTCATTAGGACCATCCCCATTCTCATTACGATAAAATTGTTATCCCTTCTTTTAGAGACGGTATGACACTCTCTAAAGCTATATATATATAGCTGATGGCACTTCGTAAGCTTTCATTTGGAACAAAACTCGTTACAGTCGATTCGAACCCCCTTAGGTATATTTTCTCCACCTCTTTAGGGAAACTCTGATGCTTTCTAAAGTTGTTGTAAGATGACAGTCGGTACGTGATTTTGAATAATTGCTAATGCTAAGTCTATTAGGGACACCGGTTTATAACTGTTAATGTTAAGTCTATTGGAGTTCGAGAAATTCACAGGCGGGTTCGCACATAGTTCCTTTGGGCGCCGAGGCCCTAGGGGGTTCGCACATAGTTCCTATGTGGTCGGGGATGAATAAGAGGACACACAAAAGCATTCTTCTTTATATATTAAATATACAATATTTCACTAATATTGAGTTAACGCTAATATTTAAATTGCATATGAATCAATAATATATAATTTATCAAAAAAGTTATAATTTTAAACAACTAATTTATGGTCAAAAAGTCATCAAATGTTTCGGCGGTAACTAAGACTGGAGCTCCAGGAACTCGTCTTTTATATCCCTTGGAACTATGCCTCTGCAGATATGGTAAAAGATAAACTTTGGAAACTTGTTGAAAAGTACATACCTTCATACTTAAAGCATAAATTAATGAATTATTAAATGATTACGAAATTGTTGTTTTACACTTCCCTCTATAAAATATAACGGGTTTTACAATGAGTATTTTCAACTGATCCAAGGTAACTGTAACTGGAATAAACGGTTTTAGTTTCGATTTTCACCTTGTTGCATTTACAAGCTATTGTTATCAAACTTTAACATCTCTGTGTTGAAAAATAAAAGATTTCTTGCTAGAAACGAAACTGACCAATTCAGCCTCGAATATCACCTCAACGCATTCAGCGATCACAACATTCGGGTTTACAAAACTTTGCTTTGTTCACCAATAACGACTCTCCCATATCAGATATTTTGACATGTTTTGAGTTGCGAACGTCTACTGATTTCGAGAACACGTATCAAGTATATATCAGATGTCTGGCATCTTTTCTCACCACTGTAGGAAAACCATCAGTTTGAGTACTCACAAGATAGTTTGAGTACTCACTCACATCCTTTCCAACCTCACAAAATGTCAATCTCCCTCACCTCGCTCTGTTCGATGACACGCGACAACTCTGAATTTGTTCTTTTTTAATGTAATCAATCGCTTTCATTATCAGAATCCAACGCTGATGACAGTTAAGATAACCACAAAGATAAAATCCCAGTTTCTGCGCCTTTTAAGTGAAAACCAGCTTCTACCTCGTTTCAAACATCATTTGTGTATCAGAAGCAATAAATCATAGTTTAATTGCTGATTTCTCGGAGTAAACAACGCGTACGATGTTTAGATTGCCTCTGTTTCAGGTCACCTGCCTCTTTCAATCCGAGTTTCCTGAATTAATATCAAGGATCTGGAGTTTTCCTCGTATTTCCTTTGCGCTCCAAGGGATTTCGATTTGAGTGACAGATTCACTTCGCATTTAAACTTCAAAGACAACACTTCATTTATTGGGAAGTTCGCCTAAAGTTAAACGTCCGATGATTGCTACGAAAAGACATCCACATCTTCAAACTGTGGTCCCTCTAAGCAAGGGATTTGAAACGGGCTCTCAGGGCAGCCAGTTAACCTGATTTTGGATCTCCCTCTTATCAGATCCCCTCCGAGAGATCCTGGAGATGCATGGGGAATCGTTACATCAACCTGTCACGTTTAAACAAACACAATGAACCTGAAGAGTTTGAAGTTACGCTTTCGCGATGTTCAAATTCATTTTGCATTCGATGTTTACCGACTTCGATCAAGTTCTAGACTTTAAGAGTTCGATCTAAGAACAAGTTAAAGCTCAGTTTGGCATTTTTATTCATAAGAATTAAGGCAGTTTTCCTTTGTGTGTGGGGAGTTGGTTTTCTTTATTACGAAAACTGAAACCTCGAATTCAGTAAATTAATCGACGGAGATGTCATTCTCGGATTATCTAATCTCTGACTTGCCTCTTTCTGTGCGGGGAGGGAGTTGACTCAGTCGGTAGTGCTGCAGGTTCGTAATCTGCATTTCCCACGTTCGAATATAAACTGTGCAGGCGTTGAGATTTATTTCAACTAATTTCCACCCTATCTCAGTGAGAAAAGGATACCGATGGACTTCAAAATGCCGCCGTCCTGATGATACGTTAAGCCGTGGCGCTATGTGAAGATCTATACTCTGTGCACATTAAAGAACATACTGAATGACATTGACGGGAGTCTACCAGCTCCAGTGAACCCCCTTCCCCTAACGCACTCTTATCCCTTGCCCTATTATTGCCTGGTCATTTATCCCATTGTGTGGGGGCTGAGTAATGTCAGTCTGTAACACACCAGATTATTAATCTTCAGGTCCTAGTTCGAGTCCCACCTCTGCAAGGGTTGAGATGTATCTTCGCAAAACTTCCGCATATTCGTCAGTTAGTAGGGGATACTGAAGGGCTTGGAAAAACCGCCGTCTGTTGGATGAGACATTAAGCCATGGCTCGTGTGCGGAAGAGCCATACCCACGTTAAAGAACGTGCTGGATGGCCTTGCTGAGAGGCTTCCTAGCAGCTATCCAGTGGGTCTACTCCACCAAGCTTTTCTAAACATTCGAGATCCTTCTGACCTGGCTATTCAGCTCACTGCGTGCAAAATAGTACAGCTCTAAGGTAAAACAACTCAACCCAACCCACTGTGTGGAACAAAGGTGTTAAGTTGAGAGAAGAAGGGAATCCTAGTAGATTCAAATGTCAGCCTGAAGCCTTTCTCAAGACCATATTAGAGTAACTTCATGTATCCGTGGGCACAGAGCTATCTCTTTTGCACACGGACCCAAGGCTTAACACATCCCATCTGATGAACAGCTGCTTTTCCACGCCCATCGGTGCCTACTTCCTCACCGAAGATGGAGTTGGAGTTATCAGGCAAAATCGCAAAATGTGAACTCGAGTCTTGGAATTGGATTACGAGGCTAGCGCTTTACCGACGATTTTATACTGTCCAATTTTTATTTGTGTAAAGTTTTGGGCAACATATTACACAAACCGACGTAATCAATTGTTTGAAAATAGTAATAAATATAAAATAGTAATAAATATATAGTAATAAATAAATACTTAATAACATTATATTTTAAATCCGAGAAACCTTTTTTCATCGTGGTTTCATGAAACAGTGAAGTATATTCCGCAGAAACTGAATTAGGAACAGAATTCAAATCTTTAAGAGTGTTCTTTTTTTAAAACCTGAAATGAGGATGGAAAAGGATAAAATCGACGGCACTCCTGGCCGTGTATTCTTACTTGGAGGTAATGTGTATGTGGGGGGAGGTGCAGTGCTAAATAATTCGAAGTTAGTTTGGTAGGGAAATCCCCGCACTTGTACAAATCGTCAATCGTATCTGTGAGGAAGGTGAATCCCCTGCGGAGAGAAAACGCAAATACCTATGCCGTAGTAGCGATTAGGAACGTTTTCTTTTGCTGTCAAATAACTGCTCTGCATTTGGAAATTTCTTAAATAAAATAACTAATATTTGGCAAGTCTAACAGAATAATATTTTAATCATAATTTTCGTTCCGTTTTCGTGCTCATACCTTCGAATTATTACACTTAGCTTCACACCTAATTTGACGTTTACGATAAAGTATATTTTAAATCTTTTAGAATTACCTACATATAAAATTTCGACGAGCTTATTAGACGTTTAATTACATCCTAATGTATGCAAAGGAGTATAGAAATTCAAAGCCGTAGGCAAGGAGGAATCTGAGCGCTAGGAAATCCCCTTTAAAACTTGCAATATGTAAAACATACGCGCATTGGCACATATGCTAACTAACAATGATAATCCTTGACTCTCATATCGCTAGAAAAATAAAAAGGATTTATGCCTTATGCAGAAAATTCATTAGCAGTTGCTCATGCACATGTATGAGTACCAAGTTTAAATTCAGCACTAATGGCTATTTCATTAAATAGGTTGACTACGGGTTGTTGTTGTTTTACCTCTGAGCGGCACTTTTTTGCACACCATGGGCTAAATGGTAAGGTCACATGGACCCCGAAGGCTCAGAGAAGGTTGGGGGAGGGGACCCACTGGAACAGCTGTTGGGAGACAGATGGTAGCCTCCCGACAAGGCCATCCAGCGTGTTCTTTAACGTGCAGAGGGTATGTCTCTCCCGCACACGGGGCCACGGCTTAACGTCCCATCCGACGGACGGCGGCCTTTCCAAGCCCATCGGTGTCCACTACTGACCGTGGGCAGAGTGGGGAATTTTGCAGAGATAAATCTCAACGCTGACCCAGCTGGGACTCGAACCTGGGAACTGCAGATTACGAGAGACCGCATATTATAACCGCTCAGAGGTTGGGTTGGGTTGTTTTACCTCTGAACGGCACTTTTTTGCACACCATGGGCTAAATGGCCAGGTCACATGGACCCCGAAGGCTCAGAGAAGGTTGGGGGAGGGGACCCACTGGAACAGCTGTTGGGAGACAGATGGTAGCCTCCCGTCAAGGCCATCCAGCGTGTTCTTTAACGTGCAGAGGGTATGTCTCTCCCGCACACGGGGCCACGGCTTAACGTCCCATCCGACGGACGGCGGCCTTTCCAAGCCCATCGGTGTCCACTACTGACCGTGGGCAGAGTGGGGAATTTTGCAGAGATAAATCTCAACGCTGACCCAGCTGGGACTCGAACCTGGGAACTGCAGATTACGAGAGACCGCATATTATAACCGCTCAGAGGTTGGGTTGGGTTGTTTTACCTCTGAACGGCACTTTTTTGCACACCATGGGCTAAATGGCCAGGTCACATGGACCCCGAAGGCTCAGAGAAGGTTGGGGGAGGGGACCCACTGGAACAGCTGTTGGGAAACAGATGGTAGCCTCCCGTCAAGGCCATCCAGCGTGTTCTTTAACGTGCACAGGGTATGTCTCTCCCGCACACGGGGCCACGGCTTAACGTCCCATCCGACGGACGGCGGCCTTTCCAAGCCCATCGGTAAATAGGTTGACTACAGTCGTTCCCTTATGGATCTGAGAAATATAATATGCATGCACTGTTCGTCAAACGTTAAGCACGGATCAATAAAATGCGCATATCTCGAATTATATTTGGACAAATTCAATGAAATTTCAGGAAAAGATAAAAATGGAATATTATAATAAGTCGAGAAAATTTATGTCAAACAGATTTTTACATGGCCTGAAAACAAAGAAATCTAGTAAATGAAAAAGAGTAGTTGGTTTTTAATACAAAATATCTGCTGATGCCCTGTCATCCTCTTTTTTTTAATATAATAATATATTTATTCATCATCATCGTCATCTCACAAAATAAAGATGTAGAGAGATTTTATACATATGACCCGCAAAGCTAATAGCTTATCTGCAGGAAATATTGATGAGCATTAGTTTTCATACATAAGTGAACATAGTAAATAAGAACACAAATGTCACATAGATACAAGCTTTTCTCAGGATTACAGATTAACAGACATTCTTTAAATAGTTTTTAACCTTTAACTTAATCTGACTAAAATTAGTTAGATATATGATTTTTCTGGGTAACTGGTGAAAGATCTCCTTAAGATTTTCACCGTAATTATTAACAAAGTTCGGGATTTGAAAAAAATTATTGGTCTGAAGTCTGGTATTGTTATCATGTGTAATTTGTACTTTATATGTGTCATTGAAAAGGTTGTCCAGAATAATGCCATATTTATAGAGATTTTGAACTGATAGAATATTTAGGAAGGAAAATCTTTCACTTGCGTTTGAAAAATTATCTCTAAGCTTGTATGGAATTATATTTTTTGCTATAGATGATTGCAATTTTTCAATTTTTTTTAGGTTAGTGATGCCAGTTGTCCTATATATTGTAATTCCATACCTAATTAAGGATTCACAAATTGCCTTGTAGACTATAAGGCAAACGTCGGTATCGACTACGAATAGCAATTTGTAAATTTTAGAGGCGCGATATCTGAGACTTTCACATAGCGTCAAGACGTGAGTGTTCCACCGAAAGGTTGAATCCAAATATATACTTAAAATTATCCACCAATTCAATGCTATGGCAATCACAAATATTTTTATAAGTTTCGGATTTATATATGCAATTTATATTGTGTGTCTTAATTACGTGGTTTGATGTTTTCAAAGTACCTGGTGAGTGGAAGATCATCCATTTAGTTTTATCTTTATTTACATGTATTAAATTAATATTCAGCCATCTCACCAAGCGATTATAGTCATCCTGTAATTCTCTTATAGCCGCGTCCACGTCGCGATTGCTGTTTAAAATAACAGTATCATCAGCATAAAGAAATAATTTACTTTTTAATTTTAAATTAGTCATATCACTAAAATACAGGAGGAACAACAAGGGTCCAAGTATAGATCCTTGTGGAACTCCAACATTTAATTTTCTTTCGCTACTTAATGCGTTTCCAATTTTGGTTATAATAGTCCTATTACTTAGGTAATTTTTGAACCACATAAGAGCTGTCCATCTGATTCCCTAGTTTTCAAGTTTTGAAAGAAGTATATTGTGATCCAATGTGTCGAATGCTTTACTAAAGTCGAGAAAGAGAGCAGCAACCTTTTCTCCATGGTTCAAGGCTTTATTAATACATTCTGCAAAATTGGACAGTACAGATGTAGTACTTTTTCCCTTCTGGAAGCCATATTGCCTATTAGAAATAATGTTGTGTTTTAAGAGTTAATGTGTTGCTTTAAGAGTTGTGTTTTAAGGAATGTTTTGGAGATAGAAAGCTGCAAGTGAGCGAGAAAGCATTAATCACTCTATTTCATTAATTAGGGAGGAGGGATAGGGATTAAGATATCTGGGGAGGAAAAATGGTATATGAAAATGTAGTTAGTGATGAAGGTGAAAAAATTAAATCTTCACAGTTTCATTTACTGTTTGTGGTTTCTTACTGACATTTGGTCTACAGATAAAAATAATGTCGTGAACACGAAGTCATGTAGCGGGGAAATTGGATTCTAAGACGCACTTTTTTCCCATATAAACGTCTCTAAAAACGGGGTGCGTCTTAGAATCACAGTTTTTTTTTTTTTTTGAAAATTTCCTGCGCTTTGTTTTTACGCGGAAACCCCTCCTCCAAGTTTGACCGTTATCGCATTCTCCAATTCCATTGGAGAATAAAGTGGCGTGGTATTTTCCCGCGTTTTCCAAATGTGAAGCCACCGTTATTTCATTATAGTGGAGCTCTGTGAGTGAATTATAGAGAGCTTGGAACCTGGCTGTTGACTGACAACCTTCCGTTGACACCTTCCGGAAAAATTAAGAAAGCGTCGGCATCAAAATGGCATCGGAATGGGTATCAACAGCTTGGAAGCTAATCCCAGAAAGAATAGTGCAGTACTCATTTAAAAAATGTTGCATGACCAACGCTCTCGATGGCTCAGAAGACGATATATTATGGGATAATGGAAATAAAGACGACTCAGAAGAATCAGACACTGAATGTGAAGTAGACTCTGATATTGATGCAGATGACGGCTCGGAAGAATCAGATTCTGAATGTGAAGTAGACTCTGATATTTATGCAGATATGAGGGCTCGGAAGAATCAGATTCTGAATGTGAAGTAGACTGTGATATTGATGCAGATATGACGGCTCGGAAGAATCAGATTCTGAATGTGAAGTAGACTCTGATATTGATGCAGATATGACGGCTGGAAGAATCAGACTCTGATATTGATTCAGAAGGAAGTGATGAATAACATACCTACTGATAAAGAGGTACTATTATTGTTAGTAAATCGAATTCTATTATAATAAAAATATTTCTTAGATATGTTTTAGCGATTTTTTTTCTTAGAATCAAAGCTTTTTTTTTCTGCTGGTGGTACTGAAATTAAGGTGCATCTTACAATCGATGGCGTCTTAGAATCGAAGAAATGTGGTATTTTTTTGTTTCATTTATCATGTAAGTTACGAAAACTTTCTGAGTAATAATGTATCGATTTACTGTTTGTGGTTTCTTACTGACATTTGATCTACAGATAAAAATAATGTCGTGAACACAAAGTCATGTAGCGGGGAAATATTAAATAAACGAAATATTATTTTTGTTTCATTTATCACGTAAGTTAAGAAAATTTTCTGAGTAATAATATATTAGTGATTTCCATGACCTGACTGGCGGGAAAGTTAGTGAGCTTTTAATGGGAGGGGAGGGGGCAGTGGGACATTTTGTCTTTTTCCAAAAATAAATGTTCAATAGATCAGAATCAAGGGGAGAGAAACTTATCACTTTTATGTTCCATTTGTGATTGTTTTTCGCATTTGTATAGCGTTTTTTCTTTTCAGTTTCAACATTTTCATTTGAAGAGAGGTCTTTTTGTTATCTTGCTTTTGTATCTAATCCCATTTTGGCGGCATATGCCTAATAAAGAATTTTTTTCGTTATCATCATATAGGCATTTTTAAATATTTGCATCACATTTTATCCATGCTTATCATCTCGTTATAAAATAAATGAAAAATAAATAAACCCCCCTCAAGCAGCTGCTTGCCACAGAGGTCTGACAGGAGCCTGTCAGTTTATATGCCATAGTATGAGGTCTGAGAGGATGGCAGTACCTCAGCAGAAAAACGACACATACATCCATGCCTTACACGGGGCTCGGACCCAGGTCCCTTAGATCAGTATATATAATACATATATTCATCATATAAATACATGGTTCTAAGGGCACTAAGTGAATCAAGCACTTTGTGGAATACAAATTTTTCTTTTCCAATTTACCTTTACACTGTTTTTGAAAGTGTTCTTTAGTAGCCTAAATTTAATTTACGACGACATCGACCGTGACCTTCGTGAACTACAGGCCTGACAGCTGATGATGACGTCATCCTTTCGGTCGGATTGGGGATTCCTTGCTCGGCAAATGCAACTTATTCTATGTTTAAAAGTAGCAAAGAGGTTTGAGTAATCGCTCCAAATTTTTTTCCTTTTTTTCTTATTCTTTTGCTACACTTGCATTGTTTTTTCGCAAGGAGGCAGAAAAAGATTCTTGTTCATAATAATTCATTTCGAACTATGTATGACAATTTACTGAAAATTTTGTTTACGCTTGTTTTGAAACTAACAGAAGTAATGTTTATGAACAAAAAAAAATTCATTGCCAAATGTCAATGTATTAGAAAAACTGAAAAAATGTCGTATATTTATCATGTACATTTTTAGAAAGTTGGAATTAAAGTGTGTGATGTTGCACATTAAGAGAGAATGACAAACAGTTAAAATTATATATACTGCTCACAAAAATTAGGGGATATTTCTTCGCTTCATATTCATTTTAAAATATCCCCTAATTTTTGTGAGCAGTATATTTTCACAAAAGAGAATTACTATGATTTTTCTATCAAATTTTTCTTGTTTAGTTTTCATTTTCCCTGACTAAAAGTTGAAATTTTTTTGTTCATTATTGCTTTTACATATGTTTTTCAAACAAATGTCTGCATCTTTTAAATAGTAATTCGTGTTCCATGGATATTATACTTTTAAAAATACAAAAACTCTGTACTAATCATAGCTTCACCTGTCAATATATTCCATGCAGATACAGCATTTTAAAAACTGTTATCATCAAAATTGGTTTAATAATTATTATTAAAATCTTTTTCGAAATCTCCGGATATTTTGAATTTTACTCCATAAACTGACTTTGTGAGTCATTAAAAATATAGCTTACTGGATTCATTTGTATAGGTTTATCACCCTGAAACATGTATATCTTCAGTATCAGTTTTTAAGCTGTTTACAACTTGGGGAATGGAATGGAACTCATTAAAAAAATATAGATTTCTGTTTTGCATTATGAACGATCGTTTTTGGAATTTAAATAAATTTTTTTAAGTGGAAATGCCTCTCGAAAATGTTTCAAAATTTAATATTTTATTGTTCTTTTTAACGCATTATGCGTTTCTGCTTCTCGTTTTATGACGTCCTATGAATATTCAGGGATAAGGACTGTCTTTTAAATTTGGTCGCTTTCGATGAATTTTTTACAATTTTGAATTTTTATCGAGAAATTCGTTTTATCTCATAATGATTTTCTCGCGAAAATGTTTTTCACAAACCTTTTTCCTCGTAATAATTTTATCTTGAATTTTTCTTAACCAATTTGTTTTATTTCATCATTCACCGGAAACCGGAAAACTCTCACCTCTTCAATGTTACCTTTACTTTGATAATTTTACTGATATTCTGTAACACAAGTGATGAAGAATAATAAACTGAAGGGTATTAAAGTATAACGTTTTCTGCACTACTGTATTTCTTTTCAAGCATTCAGTTATTCAGATTATAGACAGAGAATAATTCAAAATCACAAACGTCAGTGTCTTGAATTAACACAAAAAATACAAAAAGAACTTAAAACTTTCGGAATAAAAAAAAATGCGACATAACATTTTAAAACTTGAAAGCGATAGAAACTTAGATTATTAAATTCGTAAATTTGCAAAAATAACTGACAATATGCAAGATAGAGAGCCGCTAAAGAACAGACAATCGGTACAGTCGCTCAAAAAAGTATCCGAACACTGTGGTTGATTACAAAATTCAGAAAAAATATCTGACAATGATTTTTTTAGAAATTAGTGATCTGACAACCTTCGTGTCACGTGACATTGTGTTGTACTAACGACTACATCAAACACACAAAAAAATTTAATTTACGCAAAGGTATTTTGATGCTATTGTGCGTGCAAAATTTGTTATTAGTGATACAATTGCAAAATACAGTGGACCTTCGTTATAGCGCTGCTCGCTATACCGCGCACTCGGTTATAGCGCGGGCGATGTTCGCGATAAGTTCAAACATGTTTATACAGGTCCGTGCGGCGTTAGTGAGTATCGCATTTTATTGTTACTGCGTATTGAGTAATTGTGTATGTATTGAGTTCCTGCATGTATTTTGAATAGTGTTTAATTATTGTATGCATGATGAGTAAAAGAAAAGCTTACAGTGTGAAATTTATTGTGTCACCACCGCGCCGCTCGGTATAACGCGGTTCACCTTATAACGCGGGTGTTGTTTCCCGCCCGACATGCGCGTTATATCGGGGGTCCACTGTATTACAAAAAAATTCTAATGGCGAATATATAAAGGAGTGCCTGCAAACAGTTTTTGGTATGTTTTGTCCACAGATAAAATGATAATATAATTTATATCGCAGTATCGTAATCAGGTGTATTGATGAACTTGCTGCCAATGTAGAAAATACCTTTACAGAGCCTGCATCGGAATTTGAATATTTTTCTTTGGCTCTTTATGAAAGTACCGATGTTTGTAAGGCAGCTTAATTAGTAGTATTTATATGTGCGGTCGATGTTAATTTCCATTAAAATGCGTTTCGTTTTTATCTAATTATGCTTCTTAGTTTAAAGGTTTTATATATTTAAACCTATTTCTATTTAAAAAAAATAATAGTATTTTTCCTATTAAAATTATGAAAAGCGCATGTTTTTTAAAATAAATTGGTAAGCGTGAAAATTTAAGAGTTTGCGCATATTGTGTACTCAGGGCATTGAACGGGGGAGGGGGAAAGTTTAGAGTGATTAATTCAATGAGAAAGGATCTGGCCCGCCGCACTCTGAAAAATCGTCATCCGCTCCCCCGATGAGAAAAGAATGCCCACTTCTGATTTAAAGAAACAATTACGAACTTGCAAGAATCTAATGTGATAGTCTGGCTGACATAGAGGAAGAAGCTAGAGCGCAGAACAGAGAGTTGTACCAGTAAATAAATGTTTTATATGGATAAAAACAAACTGGCATACAGGGATAGTGGGATAAACATGTTGAGGTCATCGAAAGTGAGGATTCTGTCATTGCAAAATGGGTTGAGCATTTTAAAGATATAATGAACAAACTGATTAGTTCCACGTTCGTTGTTTTTTAATGAGGTTAGTTATCTTCAATATTTGCAATGTATAACAATCTAAAGTTACTTTGACTATACACCGTTTCAACTAAGGTGAGACCTGATGTAAACAAGCAAATCTTTGCCTACTACTGACCAAAGACTTCGTCAATACATATAAGGGTATAAGTATATTTAATATGTAATATATAAGCGTATTTTCCACATAAAAAATGTATAGAATTTTCCGATATATTTGTTTCAACAAAGCAGTCGCCAGGAAAATAAATTTAATCTGCTTCATTTGGTTGCTAGATGATGCATGTAAACATTATTAGCACTTAATACTAACAATCAGAAGATTTATGAATTTGAACATAGAATACGAAATTAAAATAGCAATTCTCGAAGAAGACAATATGGGATCTATGGAATATTTCTGTGCAGTGAAAATGGAATAGATAACGGAATCTGCCTACAATTACATATATGTAAAGTTTCAAATCTAATGAAAAAAAAAGGGAGAAACACAATAAAGCGAATTTCAAGTGAATTTTTTGAAAATATATTTGTCTCTACACAAGTGTTTGATTTAAAGTAGATTTTTCATACAAGTAATTATGGCAAGTAATGGCAAGTAATTAACTGTTACGAAAGTGCGGTCAATTTACCTTGAGAGCTATCTAGAAAAAGGTTCAAAAAGTCTTCATCAGAAATAAACTGCTGAATCTAAAAGAAATTATAATATCGATAAACTCTCAGCTTAATTTGCATTGATTTCAGTTTAACATTATACATACAGTAATATGACTTTAGATTCTCACCTGAAAACGTGAAGCTGCTTTAACTGAATAATACAATGCAATAACATAGAGACGAAATTATTTACGGCAAATTAAAGCGTATCTTGGAAGTAAAAGAAATTTACTCTTAAGATGAACCTTCAGCAAATTAAAACGTATCTTGGAAGTAAAAGAAAATTTATTATTAAGATGAAACTTCGGAAAATTAAAACGTATCTTGGGGTAAAAGAAATTTGCGATGTAGATGAAACTTGTGCAAATTGGGGAGCGCGATAACTGTGTGGACGGATAACAGGATAAGACAACTGGGTAATGCACCAATTGGGAGGGTATGAGAATTGAATGGAAGGCAGAAAGGATTAGAGATAATTTACGATTATGAACTCTAATTCTAATATATCTGTAGCAGAGCAGAACACAAAAATACTTTTTTTCGAAAGTCTGGACAATCCACAAAACGATGTTTTTTAAAAATCATCAGACAATCAGTTATACAAATCTCTTTAATCCGGTATAAGACGAATTTCCAATCTCTTTAATCATGGTATAAGACGAATTTCTAAACAAATCTATTCTTAATTCAATAAAGGGTTCATATCTACTCTCTCTAATCCGACAGTTCATTACAATGGATATTTTTTATCTTTTGTTTTTTTAAATTCTATCCTTTCTAACTAAATCAAAGGGAAACACCTTTTTGAGCATTATTATGCTGTCGATCAACGTGGGCATAAAGGAAAACTGTTATGAGCCGGGTGGGATCTAAACTCACGACTTCCTGACGACGTGTCAGGTGCTCTGACCGCTGAGCTACCGGCTGGCGTTCAATTATTTCCTAATGTGGATGTTAAACCCTTCATTGTAGAATCAGCCTCTGGTGACTGCCTTATGACTTGCAAGTGAAGGATCTTTTATTGCATATCACCCAGGCTTAGTCCAAGACAAGCCATGCTCCATGGGGCAATTAACTGCCATTGTTTTGAGTTATTATCAGTTCTCATTCTCAGGTATCTCTAGAACATACTGTGTATCTAGTATATACATTATTTATAGGTAGTCACTAGCTGCTGACTCTGCATTGACAGGGTTTAACATGCACAAAAGAGAACAATTGGAATTGGAATGCACAATAAGAATTAATTAGGAATAAGAGCGAATGATCCGAATAGCTACCCTTTTGATTGTTTGTTTTAGTATTGTTTCATTAAGAAGAAATAGATTTGTTTAGAAATTGGCTGTATTCCAGGTCTGATTAAAGAAAATTTATATAAATATCTAATCTGCTGATTTAAAAAAAAAAATTCGCTTTGTAGATTACCTAGACTCTCAAAAAAAATTTTTTTTTGCTCTGCTACAGATATATTAGAATTAGTGTTAAGAACCGCAAATTATCCCTAACCATTTCTGTTTACCATACTGTTGTTGTCCATCTAATTGTCGTATCCCCCAAATATCACATTCACCCAACTGTGGTCGACCAACTTGTCATCCATCCAATTGTCGCATGCATCCAGTTGTCTTCCATCCAGTTGTCGTAGACCGACGAATTCTGACCACGAAGTTTCAAAAATGTGGCAGTCGATGTAATAAGTGACCAAATTTTTGAAAATATGCTTGTTGACGTACAAAGCAGCAATACTGACAATACCATATTCACACTGAAGTGTATACACTGAGATGCCAGTTTATTAGGTACAGTCGCTCAAAAAAGTATCCGAACACTATGGTTGACTACAGAATTCAGAAAAAATATCTGGCAACGATTTTTTCAGAAATTAGTGATCTGGCAACCTTCGTGTCACGTGACACGAAGGTTGCCAGATCACTAATTTCTGTAGTCAAACAATTTCAATTTCTGTAGTCAACCATAGCGTTCGGATACTTTTTTGAGCGACTGTACACCACCCCTTGTCACATAAATGGTCCATTCCAACACGTAATACTTCACGTGATTACGATGTGCGATATAAAATCAGGCATACCAGCTCTTCGACCATAAGTTAGAGTTGAATTGAGCGTCAGAATGGGCAGATGAGCGACCTGAGCGACTTTGAACGTAACATGATAGTTGGTGCTAAACGTGACGGAAAAGCCCAGGAGAACGGCAGTTCTCCTGGGCTTTTCATGCACAACCGTTTCAAGGGTTTACCGAGAATGGGGCGAAAAGCAAAAAACTTCAGTGATCGTCAATCCTGTGGACGAAAACAGCTTGTGGATCAGAGGGATCAAAGGAGACTGGCGAGAATGGTGCAAGCGAACAGATGGGTCACAACTAGTCAAATAACGGTAGAATTAAACCCTGGTGTGGAGAAGATCCTCACGAAATGCACCACATATAGGACCTTGCCGAGAATGGTCTACAACAGCCCCTGACCATGTTGAGTGCCGGTGCTGTCAGTGGAGAACACGAAAACGCATCATCCAGTTGTCTTCAGTTGCATCATCCAGAGTCGATGCTGCTCCGCCAGTGGGCGGGGCAGCATCGACTCTGGGCCGTTGAGGACTGGAAAAAGGTCGCCTGGTCGGACGAATCAAGGTTCTTTGTGCATTATGCTGATAGAAGGATCAGAATTTGGCGCAAACAATATGAAGCCATGGAGCCATCTTGTCTGGTGTGAACAGTACAACTAGGTGATGGTGTGGGAAATGCTTTCCTGGCACACATTAGTCCTCTGATACCCATCGAAGGATATTTTAACACCATTTAACACTTTCACAAGCATTTGCAGAAGTTGACTCTGATGTTCTTTTAGCACTGGAGTTAAAAAGTCGTACATTTCTGGTATTGTATTTTATGTCCACATGTTTATCAGGTGCTTGAAAACGAGGGCTCAAAATGTAACCATTAGCACTTATTTCTGTGCGCAGTGACACTAGGAAACGCGTTGTTTATATTAGGTGTCAAGTTAGGTGGAACGGAGTATACCTGAAAATGAAAAGTATACAATTCCCCAGTTGTAGCTTAAAGCAAATTGAATGAACGTAGGGTAGTGCCACTAGGCGAAGGAATGTTTCTTGACGTTCGTTGGCTAGCAGTTTTGACGTCACAGCTGAGAGACTGGTTGTAAACGAATAAGCTTACGTAACATAGATTTGCTTTGACAGAAAACAGGAAATATTACAATTTAAATCTGTTTAACTCTTGTTTGACTCTCTGTTTGAGAAATATGTAGCTATGAGGAGAGTGTTTTTATTTTTATTAGCTTTTTTATGAAAAAAATGCCACTGAAGATAATTTAAAGATTTCAGTCAAATATATTTTAATCTCAATTTTCAACAATGTTCGTTCGCTATTTATAGGGTTGGGTTGTTTTACCTCTGAGCGGCACTTTTTTGCACACCATGGGCTAAATGGCCAGGTCACAAGGACCCCGAAGGCTCAGAGAAGGTTGGGGGAGGGGACCCACTGGAACAGCTGTTAGGAGACAGATGGTAGTCTCCCGTCAAGGCCATCCAGCGTGTTCTTTAGCGTGCACAGGGTATTCTCTCCTGCACACGGAGCCACGGCTTAACGTCCCATCCGACGGACGGCGGCCTTTCCAAGCTCATCGGTGTCCCCTACTGACCGTGGGCAGGGCGGGGAATTTTGCGGAGATAAATCTCAACGCTGACCCAGCTGGGACTCGAACCTGGGAACTACAGATTATGAGCCTGGCGCGCTACCGACTGAGCCACCCCCGCCCCCGCTATTTATAGAGTTAAATATAGTTGTTACACGAACTTTCCTCAATTTTTGAGAATTTTTAATTCTTTTTTTGCAGAACGAGCTAATTTAGTAAGTAATTCAGCTTCCATAACTCTTTAAATGCTGAAAGATAGTGTTTGAAATCGAGATTTAAATAGACATGATAGCTTTAAATTATCTTTAAATTATCTTCACTCACAATTTGTGACAAAAAGCTTTGTTAAGAAGTTATTGAATTCTGCATTTATGTTACTATCGACGTAACATGAAACTATGTTATAAAGTGGCCCTTTGAGTGTATATTGATATTACGAATTTCATGATTAGCTCATAAGTACAGTGGACCTTCGTTATAGCGCTGCTCGCTATACCGCGCACTCGGTTATAGCGCCGGCGATGTTCGCGATAAGTTATAGATAGTGTTTGTTTTTACATATTTTCAAGCGTACCTTATGTACGTAAATAAAATAATAAATATATGTACTTATTAAGATGTATAACTATGTTATGTAAATTTTAATAAAACACTTAATAAATAATTTTTTTATTAAAATATATAATATATATATAGTTGATGGGATGTTTCAGTATATAGCTCAAATCGTTCTGCGTAAATTTATTGTGTCGCCACCGCGCCGCTCGGTATAACGCGGTTCACCTTATAACGCGGGTGTTGTTTCCCGCCCGACATGCGCGTTATATCGGGGGTCCACTGTACTACTTTATATCGTATTACTACAGAATTTGTATTTGATGATCCTGTGTAATTATTTTGATTTTGCTCTTAAAATTAAATTCGGTAGGATTAAAACACCAGATCTTAATTTATTTCATTTTCAACTGTTAATAATCATAAGGAAAATATGAAGAAAAATCAAATTTTTGTGCCTGAAGTACATTTTAAATGTATTCTGTTCCAAAAAACATTTAATCTGACCTGGCGTAAACAAAGTTTTTAATTTACTAAGAAACATTTCCCTGGAGTTATGCAATGAAACAGCTTTGCATTTTTATCTCCTTTTCACTTGAATTCCGAAGTTATAACTATAACTGTAATGGGGGCGGGGGTGGCTCAGTCGGTAGCGCGCCAGGCTCGTAATCTGTAGTTCCCAGGTTCGAGTCCCCGCTGGGTCAGCGTTGAGATTTATCTCCGCAAAACTCCCCGCCCTGCCCACGGTCAGTAGGGGACACCGATGGGCTTGGAAAGACCGCCGTCCGTCGGATGGGACGTTAAGCCGTTGCCCCGTGTGCGGGAGAGCCATACCCTGTGCACGTTAAAGAACACGCTGGATGGCCTTGACGGGAGGCTACCATCTGTCTCCCAACAGCTGTTCCAGTGGGTCCCCTCCCCCAACCTTCTCTGAGCCTTCGGGGTCCATGTGACCTGGCCATTTAGCCCATGGTGTGCAAAAAAGTGCCGCTCAGAGGTAAAACAACCCAACAACCCAACCTAACTCTAATGTATCAAATTTTATTTATGTAAATTTCACTAGTTTTTATTTCGATTTTAATCTTCTTGCAAAACAGATTTCTCCCACGGCTTTACATAGTTTTTTAATAATACTTAGCAAATAGTATTCTAATTGTTTAATGATTCGTATACTCTTTGACCTACTGACAATAAGTTTTTATCTCTTGATCAGTGCACTATAAGCTGAAAATTGAGATTTGTTTTGCGAAATGAAGGAGTGTTGGATAAATTGAGGAAACTTAACAGAATGTAGGGCAGTTGGCAAAACTCGAATCCACTTGGAAAATACGGGCGAGTTGTGATAATTGGGATTGGATTTGTGAAATTCAGGATAGTTGACTAAAATCGAGTAAACTTGGCGAAATCTTTGGGAGTTTGAAAGTTTGAAGTCATTTTAGTCAACATTCCTGAATTTCACAAACCCAATCCCAATTATCACAACTCGCCCGTATTTTCCAAGTGGATTCGAATTTTGCCAACTGCCCTGCATTTTGTTAAGTTTCCTCAATAATTTGTCCAACACTCCTTCATTTCACAAAACAAATCTCAATTTTCACAACTCGCCTATATTTTACCAAGTGCATTCGAATTTTGCCAACTACTCTAGATTTTGCCATCTCGCCGTAATTTTACGGGAAAAATCGCACTTTTTACATCTTCCCTGAATTTGCCAAGCCACTTCGAATTTTATCAACTCTCCTTAATTGCACAAGAAAGGCACAATTTTCACAACTCCCCTGTATTTTACCAAGTGGCTTCCAATTTTGCCAACTCCTCTAGATTTTACCAAGAGTTCTTGGTTTTTCCAATTCTCCTTAATTTCACAAAACCAATCCCAATTTTTACAACTCACCTGTACTATACCAAATGGTTTCCAGTTTTTCCAACTTCCCTAGATTTTGCAAAGTTTTCTCGATTTTATAAACTCTCCTTAATTTCACAAAAACAATCCCAATTTTCAGAAATCGCCCGTATTTTACCAAGTGGATTCGAATTTTGCCAACTGCCCTAGATTTTGTCATCTCGTCACAAATTTACAGAAAAAAATCCCCAATTTTACATCACACCTGTTTTTTATAAAGCCACTCTGAATTTTGCCAAATCCCCCAAGATTTTCCAAATCTCCTAGATATTGCGAAGCTGCCTTGATTTTGCCAACACGCCATAATTTTACAGAAAAAAAGATTGCAAATTTTTACATCTCACCTAAATTTTGTAAACTCTCCACGATTTTGCCAAGTCACTCCGAATTTTGCTAACTGCCCCTAGTTTTAGCCAACTCCCTAAGTTTTGCCAACTCTCCTAGATTTTGCCAACTCGCTATAATTTTACAGAAAAAAAATCCAAATTTCACATCTCACCTGAATTTTGCCAACTCCCTACGATTTTGCCAAGTCACTCCGAATTTTGCCAACTGTCCCTAGATTTTGCCAACTCCCTAAGTTTTGCCAACTCGCCATAATTTTACAGAAAAAAATCCTAATTTTTACATCTCACCTGAATTTTGCCAACTCCCTACGATTTTGCCAAGTCACTCCGAATTTTGCCAACTGTCCCTTGATTTTGCCAACTCCCTAAGTTTTGCCAACTCGCCATAATTTTACAGAAAAAATCCTAATTTTTACATCTCACCTGAATTTTGCCAACTCCTCAAGATTTTGTCAAGTCACTCCGAATTTTGCCAACTCCCCAAGATTTTACCAAGTCACTCCGAATTTTGCCAACTCCCTAAGATTTTGACAACTCACCTGTTTTTGCTAAGTGGCTTCTAATTTGCTAACTGCTCTAAATTTTGCCGTCTCTCCATTTTCCAAACTGCCCTAGATTTGCCAAGTTGCCTCGATTTTGACAACTCCCCTTAATTTTCAAAAAAAAATTACAAATTTTCTCAACTCACCTCGATTTTGCGAAGTCGCTTCAAATTTTGCCAACTCCGAGTTACTTTGGGAGGAGAGACTCCCTCTATCCCCCCACGGCTACGCCCCTGAGTGTACATCTATCTATTTCACAAAAATTTCTAAGTTTGTTATCCTGTCTTTCAGTTCTTTAATGGATTGTGGTAATGACGACAATCTTTGTCGAAATCCCGGCAGAAAAAAATCGACCAGGGTTTGATTTCAACATGAAGCAATCACATAAAGGAAAAAAAAAATCTAAAACGTATCAACGCAAAAGTACTGAAATTAACAAAATAACGATTTTTTTTCCGTTATTTGTTACGTTTTATCGTTATAAATATTTTTGAATTCCATTAACGATTTTCATAAAGTTATTCAAAATCATTTCGTTATTACGTTATTTCGTTACGTTAAAATAACGTTTTCCAACACTGTATATAAGTATGAGTTTGTCGCGCCCACATTTGTTTTATCATGTGGACACGACTTAGGCGTGGAGGGTCATGGTCACCCTTATCCTTGTTCCGATGGTGCCTTTCCATTTTGTCTCCAATTTTTGTGTCCAGTTCAAAGAAGAAGAACTCGGCTGCAGGTCCAGAACTTTCCAGATTGAGCCTGAAACCCCAGATGGCAGAGGGACTACGTGACATGCCTGGTAAACAACGTTGGCCGGAGGGAAGCTGAGATTCGCACCTCGGCTACTCTAGCCAATCGCGTAGAGCCACGTATGAGCGTAGGTGACCTCTGCCAGGGGAACAGGGCAGTGTGCCTCGAAAAAGAAGCGGAAAAATTGAGTTGTTTATCTTCGCTCTGAAAGGAAGGAAGTCTTGAACTAGTGCTGCTGAAAGAAGGAAGCGACGAGAGATGTCGTTAGCGCCCTGTGAGGTACAGCGGGCAGCCGAGAAAAAAGCATGTAGCCACGGAAAGCGGCTAGTCAACCTGCGAGGACGTCCCCTGGGATCAGCTGCAGTGAACGAGGAGGTGGGTCGAATTCAATTATTCTGGTTTAAACGTTTCCCATTCAATTACATTCCTTCCGCCGTCACGCGGCCTATATGGAACTAATACATGGTGCCATCGGCTCATCTTTTGAAACTGAATTGTTGTCCCGAGTGGGGACTTTTCATAACTGTTAAGGACTATTAGAGACATGAGCAGGTAGCTCGTTCATTATGAACTTTTGTTGAACTGATCTCCACCGGGGATAAAGTTTCCCTTGATTGAAAAGGGCCCGCACCAGAGGCGCTGTTGAATTTGTCCCAAAAGTGGGAACTACATATGTGTAAAATGTTTGAAAGTAATTTTTGTTAATAAATGTTGTATTTTATTGTTAACTACAGAATTAGCTCAGTTGTCATTTTGCTAAATGTCTGTTCATTTAAATATTGGGTCAGGAAAACTGCCTGGATTTTGCAGCAAGTAAACGCATCACGTCCTAAGTGTTTGTATCGCCCTAAATATACACAGGGGTGGTCATAAACATGTTGTCTGGATCAAACTAACATAAATTTTAAAACTTTCAGAGTTAAAATAAGATTATTTGTTAAAGAGAGACTTTATTTCCTTTCTCAATTTTAAATGCAAACAAGAGAGTGAAAATTTTTTAAATTAAATCCATCGTTGAAGCAATTTCAGGATTGCCTGACTTTTATAAATCAGGAGCGCTTAGTTTCCGAAGACAATAATGAAGACATATCATTTATTTCGTTACATCGTTTTTTTCTTTTCCGCGGCCTATCACCTTATAAGGGAATTACTCGTTTCTCCCGCTGAAGAGAATTTTACTCTTTCTTTTTGAGGCAAAAGGGGAAAATGGAATTGTAAGAAAATAATCACTTAATGCTGTAACGGAATATAAATAAATTTCAGCATTTTTGTCTGCTCAATGTGAAATTAGATCTTTTGTCTTGTGTTATGCGGATAAGGTTATATTCCATTTCTAAGGTCGTTTTAAAAATCAGGTCAAGGCTCTGTTATTTTGCAAATAAAAAGTATAATATTATTAAAAAGGCTGAGATAAATTACTATGAAGGCAGCATCTTGTGAGAGAAGAAGGACAAGGACTCTAAAAAATTTAATAACCTCTTGTTTTATACATAATGGATTACATGGCCAGGTCATTAAAGACTGAGAATTGGCTAGAAGTATGTAATCCACTGCATAGCTGTTAGGAAAAAGATGGAAGACAGTCAATAATATCCAGTGTGCTCTTTAAAGCGTACAAAGTATGAAGTTTGTGCACATCGGACCACGGCTTAGAGTTCCCATCTGGCTTTCAGCAGAGCCCGTGACCTTTGTAAATATGTTACACATATTTTACAAGTTTTTTTTTTAATCTCTTGAAAAATAGGTGAAAAACCTATATTGCACTATTTGGTAATATTAATTTCTGAAAAGAAAAAAGAAAGGAAATATATATTGTTACAACAGATGAACGTGCTGCAGTGACTTTATGAAAAACGCGACATGAACGCTCGCCTATGCTTCTGCGTAAGATTTATGTAACAAACGAATTTGAACATAGAACCGATCTGAAAATTAAGAATGATAAGAATCACAACGTTAAAGTTCGGAAGATCTAAAAAGCGACATAAATAGTCTTAGTCAGTGCACGATAGTCAAAAAGAAGAAATATTTTTATGTGGGTTGGGTTGGGTTGTTTTACCTCTGAGCGGCACTTTTTTGCACACAATGGGCTAAATGGCCAGGCCACATGGACCCCGAAGGCTCAGAGAAGGTTGGGGGAGGGGACCCACTGGAACAGCTGTTGGGAGACAGATGGTAGCCTCCCGTCAAGGCCATCCAGCGTGTTCTTTAACGTGCACAGGGTATGGCTCTCCCGCACACGGGGCCACGGCTTAACGTCCCATCCGACGGACGGCGGCCTTTCCAAGCCCATCGGTGTCCCCTACTGACCGTGGGCAGGGCGGGGAATTTTTTATGTGGTGAGTGCGCGGGGGATTGTTTAGTTTTATCAGTGTAAAATACTGTGAGATAAAAGGATTGTTTACATCTGAAGTAAATATATCCAAGAGACATGGTAATCAAAGTGATGAGGCAATAATTTGGTCTAGCAGACAGAACTGGTCTTAACTATTCTGTAGGGAAAAGGCTATTACTTTATGTACGATAGTATTTAGTTTGTTTATAAGTTATTTCATCCATGCTTTTGTAATAATTTGTATTGTATTGTAATTTGTATTGTAAAATATACTTATTTATACTCACGCTCAGTGCTCACCCATTTTGAATTTGCAACAATATATATACAAGCAGAATGACTTTACATATTCAAACATTTGTTCCTATTTTATTTGTTACAACGTAAGGAAAACGAATGATACAATAATGAATAGAATTGCGTTAATTTTACGGGCAGACTTCCGAATCAAATTCAGTTTTCTTCCACATTACAAAGAGCATACGAAGAGTTCCTTGGCGACAGCGAGAGTAATCATGCCTTCCAGTTCTTTGATGGATTGTGGTAATGACGGGGATAAACAATCTGTGTCGAAACCCCCGCAGAAAAAAAAAAACGACCAGGGTTAGAATTCAGCACGAGCGACAATTTAAGGAGACCACTATGATCGATCCAGCGGGTCTGGAAATTGCCGATTTAGACACTTTCTCATATTGCACCTGGCAATAGGGAAGCGTGCCATCATGTTGAAAAATATTTCTTGCTTCCGAGTCGTCGAACTTGATTTATGGTAACAAAAACGTCTTTGCTATATTGCCGACACTCTCACACTCAAAACACAACACTTGCCGACACTCTCTGTTCTTGTAACAGTTGGAAAAAACTCAAATGAGAAAATAAGAGCCCAGGAAATTATTATAAACCGATGAAGACCGAAAAAAAATGAAAGAAAAAAATAAAGATCGTCATTGTTATTTTTTTGTGATGAAATTAGTAGAGTACATGCTTTGGAAGGTATAAGATACTTTGTAATTACCCTGTATGCATTTATATATATACTGTATATGTTACAGTATATATATATAAATACAGGATATATGTATATATACAGGGTGAATCTGAAAAAGTGGGCAAAACTTTATTGGGTGGTAGAACGCAGCTATACGAGCAATATTCGTCATAGAAAATATGGGCGGAACGCAAACGGCGAGCCGCTAGGTGGCGTTGGAAATGGTATAAAAGGGTCGGTCCTCGCACCCAACGGCATTTCTACCGTGGATTGCCGAGAGGATGGCTGGTTATACTAACCACGAAATGGCGGATATGCACTTTGTGTACGGTGCGGCGGACGGGAATGCAAGTGAGGCACAGAGTATCTCCTCTCCTTCTTGTGTTCATTCTTTAAATGTGATAGTGGAAAACTACCTTTTAACTTCTCACCGCTTGCGTTCCGACCATACATTCTATGACGAATATTGCTCGTATAGCTGCGTTCTACCACCCCGTAAAGTTTTGCCCACTTTTTCAGATTCATCCTGTATAATCAATCGAACAAGGAATAAAGGACCATAAGGATATCTTTTAACATGAGATATTTATTTCCATTCCATAAACATTTGTTGTTTCAAATAGAAAATTACTTTTGATTTTCGTCTTTTTTTTACTTTGGCAGTTTCTTCAATGTGTTCGAAATTTCTGAGAGTTTGGCAGACGTTTCTGGTTAAACATCGTCAGTAGTTAAAATCTGAGATATTTTCTTACTACTTATTAGCACTTGAAACTTTTTTTCAGTATGTTTAGTTATTCTTTTTTTATTTTTTAATATCATCAGGAATAGATCGTGACTCTCTTAGCAGCATACTTCTGTAGCTTTTGGGGTCGACAATCTCTAGGTTGACATATTACATCTAAAATTTATGTAATTTGGACTAAATATTTTCCCAGAAAGTTATATTTCTCTCAATTCATATTATTTTTCGAATCAGCTTCACACAATCATTCTAACAATCATTGGTCGTTGAATCAGCTTCACACTAAAAGAAAAGAATGATATCATTTCCTATTTCTGATGACTGATTGATCCTGAATTCGAAATAATATTTGTGCTTTGTGAGAGGAAACCACATCCATCACTACTTAATTTGATACCGATAGTGCTGCTCGCAAACCAATGCAAATTTTTTAACATTACTGCAGACGACGGACATAAACTCTACTAAATCATCGTCACTGCATGCAAATAAAAGGTTTACGTTATTTGGTTTTAAATAAAAACAACAATTCGGTGGATAATTAAGGATGACGACACAAAACCTATGATAGTTAAAAAGTAATGAAATCGTTCTGCATCCAGTTTCGAAACTGAAAGTCGATCGCTTGCACCAATGATTGTTAGAATCTTGCAAACGAGTCCCGCAGTCGAAGCGATCTTGCAAAATTTCATTTGATGCCTAGCTTGTTAGTTTCAGCCTTCGCTCTCCGAATAGCGGAATAATCATTTTCACATTTCTCCTTTTTTTAGGGGTGAACCATGGGGGGGGGGGTCAATTTTGTATAATTTTTTGACACTCACCGCATCACACGCTTTGATGCGTAGCTTGTTACTTTTAACGCTCGTGTTCTGGCGATATAGAGGAACAATCGTTTTCATATTTCTCCCTTTTTTAGGGGGGAACACTTCCCGCATCACAAGCTTCCACTTCCTTTCGGCTTTCGCGTTCTGGAGAAAAAGCGTAACAATATTTTTCATAATTTTCCTTTTTAAGGGGGAAAGAAAACATGAGGAGTTAATTTTTAAATAGCTTATGACATTCCCCAGGTTACAAGCCTTCATTTCACACATAAATAATTAAGATTCTCCGTCGCGTTCGAAAGTTAATTGTAGAACAGTTGGTGTCAAAACAGTTGCTTTTCGATAGACACAGAAACCTAGAAATGTGAAGCGAAAAACAATAGGAAGTGAAGTGAAAATGCCGCCAGGTGGCGTAGCACTTGTTGCGATATCACCTCCCCTATGGTGTCCGATGGCAGCGATGCGTGATGAAAGCTTCTGCAATGCCACAGGATAAATCTAGCAATCCTTATCGAAAGCAGGGGTAAGATAGGTGCTCTTCGTAACAAATTATTCCCCATGTAACTAAAAATGAAATAAAGAAATTTTTCACATTTCCCCTTTTTTAGGGGGGAACCATAAAATTTATTTTTTATTATTTATTACTATTAATCCATTTATATGTGTCGTAATAAATAAAGTAACCAAATGAATTTATATTAATTTTGCAAAAGGAGCTATAAAAATTTCCATTATCCTTTACTATTTCTATTATTATTATAATAATTGACGAACCAAAAAAATGTGGAATATATATCCAGTCAGTTTGTTAGAAATCTTTTGGGATTAGTTGTAACAGAATAAAAGGTTTTCGACACAAAATAAAAGTGTTTTTAGATATGTAAATGATTATGAAATGTATCTGTTAAAATAATGAACTACATATAGGAGATAATCTTCGCAACATTAGTTGATTGTTTGCGAAATGGGTTCGTTAATAGCTACTTGAAAACTGAAACCTAAATTGAGTTGTTTTATCAAACCATGAATAAAATTTCGTTTTCTGTATTGGTCCAAATTTTATGAAGCCATTCAACTGATTGCAACTGATTTAGTGACAACATGTCTTTTAACGAACAAACTGATCCAAACACGATTTTGATATTTATGAGCTATGAAAAAGAAAAACGAAATTAGAAATGCTATCATTTCGTAAAGTGTGAATTATTATATTAAGAAAAAAATTTTAGATGACACTTTTATTTAGAAAATAATTTACAGCAAATTGAGAATGAAAAAATAACAGAATTTGTAACCACCTGCCCTTGGCTACCATTTTATTATTAATTGAAAGAAAAATTACTCAACAGTATTCCGATGATGTCACTGAATCAGTGGATTTAGCAGAAGAAAAAAAAACAATTGTTTGCATTGATACGTAACAATGATCGCAACTCAAAAATGAAAGCGAATGGGGAAAAAAAGGAGTTGATGTTTTAGCATCGTATGAAGAGTATGTGTGTGTGATTAACGTTATGAATAGAGGTAAGTTCTTATGAGTTGAATTAATGAAAATAAACATGTATAGTAGGAGTCATGTTATTGAAGCGTCGGTAGATGAATTACTTAAACGTAAAGATGAATATGAGTTCCTTCATGACATTGGTGAAGGAGGTTACGGAAAAGTCATAGCGTTGTATGACAAAGCAAAAGCTTGTAAGGTAGCAACCAAGATAGTGGCAGAAGCTTCTATTGGTGAAAATATGTTATGGCCACATTTATCCCACGAAAATATTGTGTGCTTATATGGAACAATAACACTAATTGGAAGATCAAAAGCATTCTTTATGCCCTTAATGGATACGGATCTTTTCAATTTAATACATGAACCTGAATTTTTTAATCCTCCAGATTGTATGAGAAGGAAAAAGAGATTTGTTTTTGATTTCCTCAAAGGATTGGATTATTTACATAGTCAAGGATTAACACACAATGATTTAAAGGAAAAAAACATCCTTGTAAATAGAGAACTGAATAAAGCTGTCATAACGGATTTCTCCTTCCTTAAGAAAGCGCTTGAAACAGACTTTAACAAGATTGCTGCGTCTCCTCTGTATTTACCACCGGAAATTGTATCTGCTGGAATGCATGACCCATTTGATGCCATAGATGCTGAGCTCTGGGTGGCAGGAATCGTAATTCTTCAGATAATGACAAAACGATTTTTTTCAAAAAGCATTCAACTTAATGTACCTCGGCCCACTTTCGATAATCATGTTAAACCGATACTCAGGAGCCTGAAAGATCCCCGGTTCATGCGTTCGCTTCTGTTAAAGGCTAATCCTGCTTCACCCATTAAAATTGAAGCTGCTAAGCAACTAATAACCTTTTTAGATCTCTTTATTTGTGAAGAGCCGCAGAAAAGATTAAGGGCGAAAGCAGCGCTGCTCCATGATTTCTTCTTGAAAGATGAAGATAATAAGGTTGAGTGTGATGGTGCAAAAGTGATCGACCCCTGTTTTCGTGTGATACCAAGAGGCGCTCATGTTAATAAAGCTGAAGGTTCGAAAAAGCCAAAGACTGTTTCGTCCAATAAATATCCAGATGTTGAAATGAAAGAATGTGATAAAGCTTCACCAACTAATGATGGTAGAAGGATGGGACAATTACGCAAATCGGTCGCACGTTTTTTCAGGAGAATATTCTGCATGAGTTGCTGCTGTAAGTCTACTAAAAAAAGACAAGATTTTAAGAATGGCAAAGTGAATGAACCGCCTCCTGAAGAAATGTTACCTAAAAGCGTAATGATAGGTTATAAGCAGCCAGATTCCGTTTGCTGATGGTGAGAGCAAGAATTCCGGGGTAAAGAAAAATATCAAAAGAAAGTTAGCTGAAAGTCGAAGCAAACTATAAATCAACACACCCGAAACAAAATTCTCTTTTAAGAGCCACATATTGTGTAGAAAGGATGCCCGATCGTACAAAATTAATTATCTAGTAAAGTGACATTTTCACTGCTCTAAGAAATCTTTGAAGGAAAATGCGAAAAGGATACTTGGTATGCGAATTAGCTGGATCAGCATTCTCCTTAAGTGTTGAAGAAGAAAAATTTCCTTGATCCCTCTTTTTCCTTCCACACTAACTGCCTATGTGTGGAGGGTTTTCTCCAGGTTAGAGCAAAACACTCTGACATGGATGGTGCCTTGACATGGCGTCAGAGCTTTTCACTAAACCATCTGGCAGACATATTTCTATGTAACAGAAAATGTTGATTGACACTTTAATGCAACCTTGTAGTATCTTTATCCCTCTTCTTCCTCCCATACTAGCTGCCTATATGGCTCAATCGGTAGCGCGCCAGGCTCGTAATCTATAGATCCCAGGTTCTAGTCACACCTGGCCAACGTTGAGATTTATCTCGGCAAAACTCTCAGTCAGTAGGGGACACCGATGGGCTTGGAAAAGTCGCCGTCCGTCGGATGGGATGTAAAGTCGTGGTCCCGTGTGTGGGAGACCCTGTGCACCTTAAAAACATGCTGGATGGCCTTGACGGGAGCTACAATCTGTCCAGTGAATTCTCTTCCCTCAACTGTCTTTGAGCCCTCGGGGTTCTTTTGACCTGGCCATTTAGCCCATTTTGGACAAAAAAGTGTAACTCAGAGGTAAAACCATTGACGATCCTATTTTTTCGTTTTCGGCTATCCGTAGTTGCGTTAGAGTAAGATGTAGGCATAATTGCTGTATTTGTTACTGCGCTCATTAGTGAACGGCTTAAATATTTCACTCTTGAAACATTGATTTGTTTATTGCCCTCCCCCCCCCAGCCTCTGAAAAAGTCTTTCCTAATGCCCATTGGAAGTTTCTAGCTGAAATATTTAATGCGTTGCCTTGACCTATTTCGAAATGGTTTTACACAAATTTGACATCTAACGTATGCGAAAAGAACTGTACAAAATAATCTCTGAATGCTTTTGAATGTCATAAGAAATGTAATACCGATTATTAACATTTTTCTAAATACCATTCCTTTGTTGAATTTTAAATTTTTACGTGAAATTTCTTTTTATAAATGAGCAAATGAAATTCAAGTGCTCAATATATAATTAATTTTTTTTTCAGATTCCTAACTATATACAGGGTGAATCTGAAAAAGTGGGCAAAACTTTACGGGGTGGCAGAACGCAGCTATACGAGCAATATTCGTCATAGAATGTATGGTCGGAACGCAAGCGGTGAGAAGTTAAAAGGTAGTTTCCCACTGTCACATTTAAAGAATGAACACAAGAAGGAGAGGAGATACTTCAGAAAACATTTTATTAACAGGAATGTAATTGAGGTACATGCTCAAAGAAATTGCTCAAAAGAGCTGCCGCCAGCTGTAATGCAGGCTTCACACCTGCGGGATAGGGACCGACGCACATTTGCGAAGACACTAGGCATTTCCCGAATATCGCCGGTAACAACGGCGATCCTGGCGACTAGATCCATATCGGTTTCAATGGGGCACTCGTAGATTAGGCTTATATTTGTGGTTAGTACAACCAGCTATCCTCTCGGCAATCCACGGTAGAAATGCCGTTGGGTGCGAGGACCGACCCTTTTATACCATTTCCAACGCCACCTAGCGGCTCGCCGTTTGCGTTCCGCCCATACATTCTATGACGAATATTGCTCGTATAGCTGCGTTCTACCACCCCGTAAAGTTTTGCCCACTTTTTCAGATTCACCCTGTATATATATATATATAATATTTAAAACTCCATTTCAGTTAATTCTAGTTTTACCTAGTCAATATTAGAAATGTCGAAGGCTATTTGGGAAAACCAAAATTTTCTTTAGGTATAGTATTTACTAAAATTTCAATTAAAAAGTTCTCACAGGGATTATTAGTCAATACTGTTTCATAAAGTTCTAACACATGTAGCTGCCACCTATGTTTATCAGTTTAGTTCCAGACATTGTGCTATAGAGGATGCGAATCCATCAAGTACTGAATATCTTAAGTTTGAATCTTCGTTTCCTTTGAATCAGTAGAACCCATTATAATAAAAAACACGAAGGAGCTGAGGCAATGAATCAGTTAAGTGTGGAGTCCGACAAGACTATATTACTGGAATTCGCGTATCGTTGCTTGTGTAATTTGTGTACCTCATTTTAAATTTCATCTTTGTTGTCAAATCGCAGTCCATCCAGCAGTCAAATTTAAGTCAGAATAAAAGAATTTTCGTGCCATATGTCAAATAAATAAGATTAGGAAATCAAAATGCCATATTGCTTTATCATGCAAAAATAAACAATAAAAATTATTTATTAATTCTTTATAGTTTTTGAAATGTAAACATTTTGATTTCTGAAATAATTAACATACACTAATTATTAAGCTAAATTTTTTTTGTTCTTTGTAATGATAATCGATCTAATGTTATTTTTGTTATAATACTTGTACTTGTCCTTTTTCGTAGTTATGATTAATAAAATAATATATTTTAAAATAAAATTTTATTGTTTATATCCTCGTTTTCCAGCAACTAGTATTGACTAATAATACCAGTGAGACAACAAGTCTGAACTGAAATTTTAGTGAATACTAGAATTCCAAGAGAGAATTCCGGTTTTCTCAAATAGCTTTCATCATTTCTAGTATTGATTAAGTAAAAATAGAATTAACTAAAATCTTGTTTTAACTGTAACGTATATAATGGTGTCGCCCATCAACTGCGCACCGCATCTGAAAAGGGGGTGGGGAATAGAGACAGAGGATTTAGCGATTATGTTACGTAGTTTTACATTTAGATGGGGATGTTTTCAAATCGGGCTACATAGCTTTAAAATACTATATACCCAGTCCCCGACTAACACGATAGATGCATTCTTAAACATATTCGTGTAAGATGAAATCGTGTTAGTATTAACCAAAGAATAGTTTATAATAAAGAAAAAGAATAAATATTTGTCAACCAGTTTAGGATTCTGGACACAATTTCTCATAAGAAATAATGTAAATAGGGGATAGGTGGATGTGATTCACATATTTTTTTATTCTTTGCCTTCATTATAAACTATTTTTTGGTTAATGCTATTAGTTTTTATTTGTTTATCTATATTTCATACATGTAACTCATTTTAACGGAAAGGAAACGATGATAAAAGTAAAAACAAAAAAAGCTAAATGAAATTTTATTTTATTGCATGGTATCGAGCATGTATTAAAATTGAAAATGAGAAATTGATTGATGTAAAAATTGCCCAAAAATGAAGCTAGTTAACTCTATATTTACATGCGTTTCTACACTACACACAAGTCAGGGTGAATTTGTATGAGTGTACAGGTATGTAAATTACCTGTACCTTGGCTTTACTGTAACCCTCTGCATGAAATAAATTATTATTATTATTTCATCGATCAGCGATTCTTCAAATCATTTATTGTTTATAAACATGTATATTACTTGTTATGGCTGTTTAAACACAGAATCTAAACAGAAAAATGTACAAAAATCTTTTTCTAAGTGCTGAATTTAAGAACAAGGATAAGTCATATAAGTGAAATAAGGAAAGCATGCAAGAAATCTTCTTATATGGAAAATTCAAGAAATACAAACTGTCTTAGAGAAATACTGAAGAAATGCGCTAAATCGAATAACCAGTCGTGTTAGTCGAAAACCAACTCGATTTTAATAATCGTGTTGAAAAAATTCTATTTAGTACTGGGTGTGCTTATTTCTGCAATAAGTATTTTTTCCTGTTGACAGGTAATTTATTTAGCGCTTTTAATTAACTACCACTGAATAGTATTCTAAATAAAGCGTCGAAAGAATAAATAACCTTAGAAAAAGAGAAGTTTTACGTAATACAAAGGGAATCCGACAAAGCGTTACGTGACCATACATCATTAGAGAGAGTTTAAAATTTGGCTAAAACAGAATTATTTAATTTATGGATAACCACATACCGTAACGGCTTTCTGATTCCGCTTCAATTAAGTGTCAGGTGTTCTCATATTTATACCAAAATCAGTTTATTAAAACAGCCTTATTAAAACCAAAATCTGGTCGATAAAATATTAAAATGCACGGCAAGATATTTCTGTTGACAATGCTACTTTTTGTTACATTCCTTATTTTAAAATACATTTGGTTACTAGCAGGTAACGAGGTAGGCGAGAGATTATCGTTTCTCGTATGAAATATTTGAATCATTTATGTTAAATTTTTCATTGCATTCATTTCATCAGCATTGGAAGTTCTATTGCCATCGCTGTTTTGGCTTTGTCCAAATGTTCAAATTTCAAAATGTTCAATTTTCATTACATTCATTGCATCAGCATTGACAATTCTGCAACCATCTCCGCTTTCTGTAAATGGTGATGCGCTGATTCTTTTGCTGATTGGACTTCCTCAACTATCGAAAACAAATCTCTTGACATTTTTAGCTTGGGAATACAGGTAAGAATATTTTGTGTTTAATTTTCGGCATCGCGTCTGTCTTTTTTTTTTGAGAAATCCTCAGGCTTCCTCACCTTTTGTTCATCTTAAGCTAACCACTCTCTTAACATCAATTTCAGTTCATTATTTTAAATTAAAAATAAACAAAATATTACATCCGCATTCCCTCCTTGTAATGTCTTCATGCCTTCCAGTTTGGGAACCCTTGCATTATGCAAAAGTTTTGTTTTTCGTATATAATAAAAATAATAAATAAATACCCCTCAAGCAGGTGCTTGCCACAGAGGTCTGACAGGAGCCTGTCAGTTTATATGCCACAGTAGAAGATCTGAGAGGATGGCAGGACCTCAGCAGAAAAACGACACACACATCCATGCCTAATCCGGGGCTCGAACCCAGGTCCCTTAGATCAGTAGCCAAGCGTGCTAACCACTCGGCCGCGGGACGGCTCTGCTTCTTTCCCTACGGTCGCACGAGGCGACTTCGTCAGAACATCACACCACCCGAAGGCGGCTGGGCGCGTAGCAACGACGCGCCCATCAATCATAATAAAATATGCTTAACTTGCATTTAGGTTTCGTTATCAAAATTACAGTTGCTGTGAAATTATGCAAAAGAACTTTAAGTCCGTTTGAGTATCGGATGTCAAAATAGTAAATGAAATGTTACATCAAAATACAGTTATTACAGCAATGGAAGAGAAAGAGTCAGATGTTGAAATTTTCAGCCACTAGTTCAGACACGCAACTCGCTTGACAATCTTGTGAAGCTAATAAAATGCTTACCGATGCATTTTTGTTCACGAACATGAGCGTGACGCAAAATTCCCTTTGCTGTTAACGACAACGCTCTATTTAGTACTAAAATTCATTTGATGCTATATTTGTCATACAACTTCGATAGCTGTAAAGACGACGTTGTAAAAATCCAAAAGACAGGCATCGTACAGAACGATCAAGATGCACCACACTTCGAGGTGGCGAAGTTTTGATAAAGTTTTGAAAGAAAAACTAAGATTTAATTTCTCTGCAACTACTTCGAGAATGGTCGGAAATATGTGGGTGGCATATTTAAGGTTGATTATTCGTCAGCATGTTGGACTTTGGCACTGGAAAATAAGATAAAACCAATACCTCTTTTGTTCCAAATCCAGCTGAAGAAGAATAATATACAAAGCAATATCACTCTTAAACCATTGCTGCATAGGATCAATTCCTTTCAGTGATGAATTTTCTTCTACTTAATCACTGCTTAAAACGATATCTGTATATATGGTTAAGAATTCAAGACACAGTGTCCAACACGGACAAACAAGCACCAACCTTTGTAAAAGGTATAATCTTTCACGTTTGTTTCAGGAGTTGCCAGGTATTTGTTATTGATGGATGTGCACGTTATACAGAATGCGATGCTACCAATTGCTAGGAAAATATTCCCAAATAAATATTTCGTGTTTCAAGATGACAATTCACTTATCGTAGGGCAATATGTTTTGTCCAGAGACCTAACCCTCTAGATGATTTGTGGCAGAAAATCTCAAATCACTATCTTAAAAGAATTACATAAATAAATGTGAATTAATTGAAGGGATGCTTCACGTCTGGAACCATTCATTGGTAATTTAGTTATTGGAAAAACTTCTGCATTCCATACAAAAACAATTTATTATATTCGCCTTATTAAAACTAAAAACTGATCGATAAAACATTAATGTGCACGGCAAGAATTTCTGTTCAATAATGCTACTTTTTTGCTACATTTTTTTTTTAAATTAAATTTTGCTACTAACAGATTTTTATCATTTCTTATATGAAATATTTAAAGCATTTTATTTTCAAGCATTTCAGTGATATTTCTGTGATAACCTTTCAGTACGAAATCTTTCATTAATGCAATCATATCGTAGAGGAACATTACTGGCATTTTTGCTGAGAAGCAAAACTAACTACTCTGTTATTTGCTATCATCGGTTCCTGAAAAGAGAAATTTAATATAATTTTTAAATATATTTTTCCTATCCAACTGGTCTTTAGCAAGTCTAGAATATCCAACTAATATCTCTGGAATTCTTATGTGAGGACATTAAGAGAGTACTGTAATCTCTATTTAGTGTGTTCACGTTCTATGTAGCTGTGGAAAGTAAATGGTCAGATGTTAGTAGAATTTTGAAAGAAACTAGGTTAATTGAGGATGGTAGGGTCAGCTATATCAAACAGCTACTTTATGGCAGGCGAACAGGCAAAATAGAGATTTTCTATATAACATTTTAATTTTAACAACATCCACGAAGTTACAAATACGCTAGTGTAGGTAACATTACATGCAAATTTATAATATCCAATCGAAATTCATCTACGACTCCAGAATTCCTTGCAATATGAAGATTACTAACGACTATAAGAACACAGGGTTCAAAAATATTGCTTTGTAGGAGGGTTAAGCTCCTTATATATACAGAATATGGTAAGCCATTATCGTTTAGATCAGTAGTTACCTGTGGTTACTAGACTCTCAGGGGTCAGCGGAATTAATAATGAAGATCCGTGAGATACTTTTGATATTTCGGAAATCTGTAAGGGAAATCGTACATTTACTATGATTTTATAACCACGTCAATTATAACTGCTTTTGACTGGAATTATGCCGTTTCATTATGTATCATTGCCTATTTCATGCTGAACACACTCTATGATTGGTTACTGATAGTATAGGAATTTCTTGTGAATCGAATTTCTGCAGTCAAATGTTTAGTTTCAAATTGCAAAATAGCCAATAAATGAACAGCAGATAAAGAACAAGAGAAATCATCTATTCTTGGAGGCTCTCTCTTCGTAGTTGAAGTATGAAGACGCGTTATTTTTTGCTCTCTCTTTGCATTTGAAGTTTTGGTGCTTAGTTACGGAAAAATAGACTCGGATCTTGAAAAAAATTAAGGGGTGTGTGTGTGATGCAATCGAGCCCGAAAAACGAAAAGGGTAAAGAGGGACGGGTGGCATGAAGCTGGATTTGCATTGCAATGTACACCTTCGTTTCAGAAGTGTTTTAAAATTTTCCAAAAAGTGCTTGAAATATGCACGAGTTTAATAATAATTTGACTTCTATTACTCTTACTAGCATTCTGAAGGGGAGTGGGACATACACCCTTATCCCCCGTAAATCTGGTTCTGTGGAAAACTATAGTGATCCTCGATTAAATGGACTTTTAAAAGAAAGCATAATGATGATAAATATCCAAATGTTGTTGATGCCATCGTAGATAAAAGTGGCAAAGAAACGATAGATATCACTCAAAGCATTGACAGTTCTACAAGCAGCTTTCTGTAACGAAGTTGTGATGCACTGATTCTTTTGCTAAATTGGGCTTCCTGAACTATCGAAAACAAACCTCTTGACATTTCTCGATTGGGAATACAGGTAAGAACTGTTATTGATTCACTTCCTTTCGTCTTTACTGATGACGAACTGAAACCTGTTTTATCATCTTTCGGCAAAGTAACTGATATCTGATGAATATTTCACTTATGAAGGTCTGGAAAATGTCAAATCTGGAAATCGAATCGCTAAAATTAAACTTTAAAAAGACGTCCCTCAGTTTTTGGAAATAATATTTCTTGTCCACTCATATAGAGGAATGATTCAACTTTGTAGATGGTGCAAACAAGAGGATCACCTAATGAAAAACTGCCTTGAGTTTGCTTTAAAATGAACTAACTGTAGACCTAATTAAGATTCTTCACCTCATTAGAATATACAGCAAATTGATTTACAAACTTTGCCACTTACTGGTCTTTTTCATTTGAAAATCTCCCCTAATATAGATGATTTTTTTACCTCTCCCAACTTCTGCCCAAAAATGCAAAAGAAACCTCATTTTTTCAAGCGAAAACAATAGAAACTCTGAGTTCTAATATCAGTTCGTCGACGAAGGTTGCGAAAGATTATTTTAACATGATATTAACTGAAAAATTAAATGAGGTCATTAATAATAATTGTGAAGAAACTGCTAATGAATACTATCAAAGTAAAATTGTTGATGATGTGTCTGATATTCTAAGGGTCCTTGCAGACCCTAAAGCAGCACAAGAACAATGGGAACTTCCTAACTCTTTCAGTGGTTTGAAGAAAACCCTCATAGAAAAAGGGAAAGTTCCAGACAATTACTTTGATCTCTATGTGGAAACTTCTAGAATAGGTATGTGTTCTCAATTTTTCTCTACATGGGATCTTCTAAAAAGAGTTGCCCAGAACTTTCATCATTTTAAACCCTTTTCTGCGGAGACTGTTTGCAAATAAGTAGTCTATAGTGCTCTTTTGAACTACTGCTGATTAAACTGTTTTTATTGACATTTTAGGTTCATCTTGTTATTTTGCTACTTTTCTCTCCAAGCTGCTACACAGAGAGTCAGGTGCATTTCTAGATTCTACTTCTTTACGTACTGTCATACTAACTTATTTTACTTGTAACAACAAAAGTCTTTCCATATATTATAGTATTATATTTTTTCTTCAATGAAATATTTTGTAAGCCCTAGGGAAGCTTACAAAAGTGCCAAGAAGAAGAAGGCAATTTTTACTACTACTATTACTAATACCCATTTTGGGGAACTTTTAGAGTGTTCTTTTTTTTGCGAGAATTTATATTTTAGTTAAACGAAATTTATCGGGTAATAATGGGAAGAGAGTCGAGAGAAAGATTTAAACTTCACAATTTTGGTAAAATTCGCAGAAAGACAGTTCAGAGAAAAATACTTCATAGCATTCGGTGGCGCCGAACCCTATGAACCACCTCCTTAGATGATTCCTTGTCATGCCGGACTGTTTGAAGACTTGAATTAAGACACTGTCTGGTGGAGTAGCAAGGTGCCGAACGTTTTTTCAACCCGTACTGACCGATATTTATCTCTAATGGGAGACAGAACAGTACGATGACTTCACGTTAACTGTCTCTCGAGGTTTCTGCGGCCACAGGGGGAAGGATTTCCAACAGAACAGCATAACAAAGGCTTATGCGAGTAGGCAGTAGTGTCCTGACACTTCAGTCCCCCCACTAGTGCTTTCCCCCTATGACGCCACCGACCACACCCCCTATGACGTCATAGGAGGTGTGATCGGTGACGCCATAGGGGGGGCGTGGCATGTGACGTCGTAGGGGTGTGGTCGGTGACGTCATAGGGGAGAAAGCACTAGTGGGGGGACTGAAGTGTCAGGACACTACTGTAGGCTCTATGACAGAAGGCAAATGTTTTGTATCCCGCCAAGCCTGGTGCTGCCAACATGTCACTTGGAGTTCTGTACAATGGGCTAATGTTCTGCTTTCTGCTGAGCTTCGATTAAACCTAAAGTACGAATCTAGATGCTATTTCATCTGTAGAGAACAGTGAATGCGCTACCATTCCTCCAATATTAGAGAAAGGGATTTTTATAGTGGAAATGGTGTGCTGATCTGGGGTGGCATAACCATGAACGACCGTGCTCCTCTTCATGGGTCAGACGAAAGCTGCGTAACTGCTCAGAGGTACAAAAAGAGATCCTTGACCTCTATATGTCCCTTTTTTGGAGTACAGTTGGTGCTAACTTCCTGTTTATAGAGGACAATGCTTGCGGCATAGATCTCACCTGGCGCAGGAGTACTTAGAAACGGAAGACATCAAATGAATGATCAGGCTACAAGGTCACCCAGCCTAAATTCTATCGAACATGAATGGGATACTTAGGGAGATGCATTGCAAACCGTCAGTAAACTCGGTCACTCAGCGAGCTAAAATTAGCTCTTGTGGGAGAGGGGTTTGTTGTCTCAAGTTCTTCTAAACAACTTGAAATTGAGCATGAATGATGTCAGGCCTGTTTCGCCGTCAGATAGGATGACTGATTGACTGATTATAGGGATAACGCTAATTCTAATTATTATGCAGAAAAGCTAGAGTTCTAGAAATTTATACCTAGAGGTATTCTGGGTCGTAGAGCTCGGGAAAATTTGGAAATTAGACTTTCGACGAATCTAGGCCAATTAGATATCACTTAGAGGTCAAACCTTGATCCTCTAAGTGATATCTAATTGATATCTCTTAGAGGATTTTTATATCTAATTAGAGATATTTGATATCTAATTGATTGATTACAAGTTATAGAAGCTTGAAAATTGGCATCTGGAGATATTTCGAGCTATAGACCTCAGAAGAATTACGAAATTTCAAATCCAGTTGGTCTTTTGAGGTCAAAGGACTAATTTCGAGTTATAAGTGCTAGAGACTAAAAAATGGTTCTCAGGATATTTTGGCTAGTAAATCTCAGAAATGTAAAATTTTGGAAGCAACGGATCTTTTGAGGTTAAAAGCCAAATTTCGATATACCAGTCCTAGATACCTTAAAATTGTTGCTGGAAGTTATTCACAATAGTACATTTCAGAAACAGTGAAATTTTGGATACGACAAGTACTTTGAGGTCAGATATCTACATAAAAATTACTAGAGAGTTACAAATTGGGGAATAGGTATATTTCGGGCAGTAAAAGTAAGAAATATTAAGAATTTTCAGATATGGTCTCGCGTTTAAGATCAAACAGGGGCCGGGAGATGGTCTATAAATCAAGAGGTGCCGAACGCATCGACTGATTTTTAGTACACCATATTGAAGTCATAGGTATATATTTTGGAGCATCTGAAGTCATCTTCTGCAATGCATAATATTTTCTTGTTTTCGTTTCCCATCCATTTCCATTTTTTACATCTAGTGTGTTCTTTAACATAAAGAGGATATTGTTCACCAGCATACAGAGCCACTTCGTAACGTTACGCCCTCTGGACGGTGGTGTGTTTCAAGTCCCTTGGTAACTTCCTTCTCACAGGGGGAAAAACGGAGTTAACACATAAAATTTCAACTCAGGTGCTGTGAGATGCGTTGTTGGATTCTTTTATCTCTGAACAGTGCTTTTAGTCACACAATGGACTAAGCGGCTAGGTCACAAGGACTCAAAGACCTCAGAGAAGATTGGGGGAGGGAACCTACTGGGCTGATTTTACGATACAGAAGGAAATCTCTGATGATATCCAGGGTGTTCTTTAATGTGTACAAGGTATGACTCTTCCTGTAAAAGGGTCTATGGTTTAACGTCTTATACGACGGGCTGCACCATTTGAAACTACATCGGCGTCCTCTCTCTTACCGAAGGTAGAAGCGAGGTTAGCGGCGATAAACCTTAACGCAGGCACAATTGGGACTAGAAAGCTGGAAAGTATTTTTTAAGATCAATATCATTATTAGAAACGTTCCTGCTAGAAACCTTCGTCCGATTTTAATTACACCTCTCTTAATTAATGAATTTTTTGAGTGCTAAAATCAGTTGAAATCTAATCAAATTCTTCATTAACAACACAATTTCGTATCTTTTATGTAATTAATTGTTATGAAATTTTTCTTTCTGCAAAATGCAATCATCGTTAGCTTCGGGGTTCATTCGTGTTTCCTACGAGTAACAGGCTATTTATTTCTCTGTATTTGCTTCGTCTTTTGTGAGCAAGTGAATCCACACAGACTGCATTGAAATCTTTAGGCGAACGATATAATTTGAGAAAGAAAATCGTAGTTACTGAGCGGAAAATCAGTGATTTCAGATACAGATCTTGGGCTTTTCGGTATCTTCTTTCAGTTAGCTCTGAAACAAGATTTCGAGGCGATTTTTCTAAGATTTCCAAATGGTATAGCCTAAATAACGTTTGATCGAAAGATTCAGTTACACAGAGAAACAACTGTTATTTCCGTTTCACCACTGCGTAAACCGACAAGGGATTGTGCAGGAGTAATTCGACCTGGAAAAAGTTAGAAATTTTTTTACAAGGAACAGAAAGTAAAAAATCATTAAAAATCTTTATGTAAAAAAAAAACATTAAAATTTTTACACGGTAAATCAGGATCAATCGTCATTACTGAGTGAAAAACAAAACGATTTTAAATATAGCTCTTGAGATTTTCGGTATCTTTTTACAGTTATCTCTAAAATAAGATTTCTACACTGACTTTCTAGAGAGAATGAGTTGGTTAAGAGATTCAGTTACATAGAAAAACATTTCTTCCCGTTTATTTACTGAGGTTAGAATTATACGCTAGTTCCTAATAATCGTGGTTTTGGGATTGACTCAACCGCTGACGGTTCTTGAAATGGTGCTGCTATTTTCATCCCTGAGAACCGGATATTAGCTTGTGCAGACGTACTTCGTCCGGAAAATAAAACTTTATAAATTTTTAACGAGGAGCAACGTAGAAATCAGTTCTTAAAAGGTTTTCTGAGACAAAATCATTAAAAAATTTGTAGAGTGAATCAGGTAAAGGTTTTAGGAAAGTTTTTGAGTTGCTTTACCCCTGAGCCAAATTATTTCGCACACAATCGGCTAAATGACCAAGTCACAAATACCCCAAGGAATGAGAGCTGGGTAGGAAAAGGGGATTCACTGGAGAACTGTTCGATGCTAGTATCCCATTTCAGCTAATCTTTATGTTCTTTAATGTGTACTTGGCGAACTTCTCAATTATATGGAACACCGATTTAATACGCCATCCGAAAGACATCTTTTAAAGCTTATCGGAGTCCATTTTCCCATTGAGAGGAGTGTAGGAGAGGGGGTCTAGCGGAGAAAATCTCAAAGATTCATAGTTGGTACTTGATAAGGAATATCAGATTACGAACCTGAAAAGTCGTAGCACCTCAGGTTCATATTCTGATATTCCTTGGAATATAATCTGTCCGGCAAAGAATCATTAAATATACAACGTTTGTGCTTTAGAAACGGTATTTTAATATTTGAACTAATGTTAAGGATGCGGTGGGCAGACAATGTCAAACAGGACCTTGTTAGAAATGGTGTGCAGTGGAAGGATGCAGCAGATATAACTCAGGATAAATATGCTTAGAAAAATAAATTGCGAGGTCTGGTTGGATCTCCTTAGCCCGTGGCCGCCTGATGATGATGATGATGATGTTAATAATAATAGCATTCATAATGTGTGGCGAAGATTGGCTCAGCTGGTAACGCCCCAGGCTTGTAATATGCAGTTTCCAGATTCATTTTTTAAAACCGTTCCTGCACTGAGATAATCTTTCATAACTCTGTCTTCTGGGATAAAGGAAAACACAGATAGACTTGGAAAGGCAGATGTCTATCGAATGGGATATTTAGCCATGTCCCCGTGTGTCGAAAAGCCATATTCTATCGACGTTAAAGAGCACACTGGCGGACCCTGAACGGGAGACTTCCATCTGACTTCGAAGAACTGCTTTCCTCAAACGTCTTTTAGCCCTTAGAGTCCTTGTTGCTTGGCCATTTAGCTCACTGTGGGGTGGAAAAGTACTTGGTAAAACAACTCGACATCATTAAGCAACGTTATTTCCTTTTCTTCCCGCAATTCAGCGGATTTTCTTAAAATCCATCTGAGTCCAGTTTAAAAAAAACTATGCAGACATTTGAAACAGAATAACAGTGATGAACTTTCTGAAGTACCTACTTTTTGGAAGACGATGATTCCTGTGCAAAAATATATATTATTATTATTATTTATTGCTACAGGTAGACTACTGTTAACCCAATTAAGAGTGAGATCATCGCCTGTTTATGGAGCTGTTGTTCCAGTCGATGCATGCCTTTCGTAACAACTTTCAGTCTTGAAATATATAGAACTTTGTAAAGAAACGTGAATTCAATCGTTGTACAATAATTTTTTCTTGCTTTCTCGACCATCAGATCTCGATATATCTGCCATTTTGATATTGAAAAACTAATCAGAACTCTAAAGTCTAATGCTTTCTCAGACCGAAAATATTATTCCCAAAAGCAAATTTCAGGTTTCTAGCGCATTTGCTTTATAAATAATTTGAATGTGACCTCTACGTGATTTCGAAATGTTATAGAAATTTCATACTATCACTTTTTAAGATAAAGGTACTAAATCATTCCTAGGCACCAATTTTCACAATTAAGTACATATTGATCATAAATAGATTGCAGTTTGACCTCTATTTCCCCTTGAAAGATGTCGGATTTCAAATTTCGTAATATTTCTGAGATCTATATCCCGAATACCACTGAGTATAAATTTTCATAGCTCTGGGACTATTGCATCATAGTTAGAATCACGTTATATCCCCAGTCAGTCACTCACAATCAGCTTTGTATATTAGATATGCAACAGAGTTATAACAACTTTGACAATTGAGGTAGTAAGGCTTCCATTAGCGTTAGAGAAATTGGTTTTTAGCGATTAGTTAACGATTTTGAGTATTTTATTAAAATCAAGTTACCGTATTTCTTCGATTCTAAGACGCCATCAATTGTAATACGCACCTTAATTTCAGTACCACCAACAGAAAAAAGCTTTGATTCTAAGAAAAAAATAATAAATAAAACACTAAAATATATCTAACAAATATTTTTATTGTAATAGAATTCAATTTACTAACAATAAATAGTACCTATTTATCAGTTGGTATGTTATTCATCACTTCCTTCTGAATCAATATCAGAGTCTGATTCTTCCGAGCCGTCATTAACTGCATCTGAATCAATATCAGAGAATACATCACATTCAGAGTGATTCTTCTGAGCAGTCTTTATCTTCATTATCCCATAATATATCGTCTTCTGAGTCATCGAGAGCGTTGGTGATGCAACACTTTTTAACTCAGTGCTGCACTATTGTTTCTGGTATTAGCTACCAATCTGTTGATACCCATTCCGCCAATTTTGATGCCGGCGCTTTCTTAATTTTTGCGGAAAGTGTCAGCGGAAGGTTTGTCAGTCAACAGCCAGGTTCCAAGCTCACTATAATTCACTCACAGAGTTCCACTATAATGAAATAACGGTGGCTTCACGTTTGGAAAGCGCGGGAAAATACACACATTTGGAGAATGCGATAACGGTCAATCTTGTAGGCGGGATTTCCGCGTAAAAACAAAACGTATAGTGCTGTGTGCAAAGCGCGGGAAAATACACACATTTGGAGAATGCGATAACGGTCAATCTTGTAGGCGGGATTTCCGCGTAAAAACAAAACGTATAGTGCTGTGTGCAAAGCGCGGGAAAATACACACATTTGGAGAATGCGATAACGGTCAATCTTGTAGGCGGGATTTCCGCGTAAAAACAAAACGTATAGTGCTGTGTGCAAAGCGCGGGAAAATACACACATTTGGAGAATGCGATAACGGTCAATCTTGTAGGCGGGATTTCCGCGTAAAAACAAAACGTATAGTGCTGTGTGCAAAGCGCGGGAAAATACACACATTTGGAGAATGCGATAACGGTCAATCTTGTAGGCGGGATTTCCGCGTAAAAACAAAACGTATAGTGCTGTGTGCAAAGCGCGGGAAAATACACACATTTGGAGAATGCGATAACGGTCAATCTTGTAGGCGGGATTTCCGCGTAAAAACAAAACGTATAGTGCTGTGTGCAAAGCGCGGAAAATTAAAAAAAAACTGCGATTCTAAGACGCCATCGATTCTAAGACACCCCATTTTTAGACACGTTTATATGGGAAAAAAAGTGCGTTTTAGAATCGAAGAAATGCGGTATTATGCTTCTATTGAGTTATAAATGGGCTGTTCATAAATTTTTTGCCCTTTGTAGTGGCAAGTAAGACAGAAAACGAAACCAAACGGAATCTGCTGTGATTGTAAATAATTGGCTGTATTTAATTTTTTGTGTTATTTCAAATAATTTTAATTGTTAATGTCATTTCAAATAAATTAAAATTTAAAATTAGATTTAAATTTAAAATGTTATTTCAAATATCTCTAGTATTTGTTGAATAATTTTGAAATAGAATTATGTTATTATATTTCCGTCACTGGTAATCTGCTAATCTCATATATATATAAAAGCGTTTTATATTAAAATCATCTTTTGTTCCGATTACACCACAACGTACTGACGTAAATCTTGGCAGCTCTCCAATTGTCGCCGGAGCTCATTATTGGTGAGAACGTAATTTTCACATAAACTGTCGAACATCTTTTTAATAGATTTCAAACCTTTGCAATTCTCCAAATACATGTCCACGCAGAAACCGGTGACAATTTCCTACATCGGATTCCTCTCTGCTACCCAGTTTTGTATCAGAGACACCAGAAATTACCTAAGATATGATTTAAAACCTCGAATCACTTTTTTTTCCTTATGTTTTAAAAGTTAAACGATTTAAATTTTGTATGTAACCCTTTTTGCATATAATCCAATAACGGCAATTTATTACATTACAAAAATTAAAATAATTTATTTAGCATATTTCGAAATAATACATCGAGCATTAGAATGCAAAGTTTAATTATCATTATCTTTTATTTTCCCAGTTGTGGTAATGATCATCGAAATCAATTCTATTTTTACATCGTATTTCACAAGATTTCTATTGGGAAAATCTTGTTATAAACTAAGAAGCTGTCACCAAAAAAAAACGAGGATGTAAGATGATGCTCAAGGCAAATTAGTTGTAAATTGGACTGTGTCTAATGCAATTTGTAAAACAAAATGCTTCAGAGTATTCAACATCATTACTTAAGGAAACACGATACCATCAACTTTAATGGTAAAAAGAAAATAAATTTAATTATAGCTAATTTGTGCCGACTTGAAACTCGTGGAAGATGAAAAATTTTACTCTTGTAGAAAGATTTCAGATTCAAATTGGGTAAAGAATTAGAATTTAGTTCTCCAAGCAAGTCTATCCTGAGCTACATCTACTGCATCTGGCCACTGCACACCAATTCTAACAAGGTCCTGTTTGACATTGTCTGCCCACCGCATCCTAGGTCTCCCCTTCTTTCTGAGGCCTTTAGGCACACTGTTCATAACAATATCCGCCAATGTATAATTATTCATACGGGCAACATAGCCAAACCAACGGAGTCTCTCTCTGCACAATATGCTGCTTAAAGGAGGTTGCAAACTCCTTTGCCTAACCTCATCATTAGTTACAAAGTTGAACCACCTAATGCCCAAAATTCTGCGTAAGCATCTGGAATCAAAAGCATCTAGTTTCCTGTTATCTTGTTTACAAAGTGTCCAAGTTTCACTACCATAACTAACCCTAGAAAAACCAAACTATTATACAGTATAATTTTAGTCTTTAGGTGTATACACCTATTTCACCACATTCTCCATAGATTCTTATAAGTCCCGGCAGCAATCCCTATTCGTCTGCTAATCTCATGCCGCACATCACCAGTATTTGTTACATAGCTCCCAAAATAATTAAACTGTGGCACCTGCTCAAGACATCAACCATTCAGATTAACTGAATCACAGCCTGCCTGACCAATTTTCATCACTTTAGTTTTCTCTCTGTCGAAAGCCTTTTCGAAAACAACAAAGCTAGCAACCAAAAGTTTCTGAAACTCTAAACATTTCTCAAGAATCTGCCTAAGTGAAAATATCTGATCTACACATCCCCTACCACTTCTGAATCCACATTTCTCATCACGCAATTGATTGTCAACCAGATTCTTAATTCTATTAAGCACAATCATGGAAAGAACTTTACCTGGAACAGAGAGTAGGCTGATACCCCTATAGTTATCACAAGAGCTGCGATCACCTTTTTTGAAAATAGGGATAACAATAGCTCTGGTAAAATCCTTAGGAACCATGCCTTTATTATAAAAGATATTCAGAATTTCAGTCATCCAAGTGGTAACCGAAACATTTCCAGCTCTAAGGATTTCCGTAGTAATTTCATCTACCCCTGTGGATTTATGAAGTTTAAGTTTAGAGATAGCCAAACTAACTTCAGATTGTGTTAAAGGGCCAACATTAGAGCTGCCAATGCATCTATCATCATTACAAACAATGGGAGTAGAACTAACCACATTGTTTAGAACATAACTGAAATGCTCAGTCCACCTAGCCATGACAGAATCCTCACCTTCTATAACTTTACCTTGTTTATCCTTCAATACCTGTATACCTGTCGGTTTTCTATCACATAAAACATTAACTATATCGTACATCTCTCTGCTGTTGTGCTGTCTAACTGCTTCCACAGCTTTGTCAGCCAAGCCATCAAGCCAAAGATTTTTATCAGCAGCTAACTGATCCTTTACACGTTTATTAAGTTCTCTGTAATGCTTTCTATTAGGACAAGTAGGGTATTGATTAAGGACATTCCTGCAGTTCTTTCTTTCCGAAATAAGCTCAAGTGCCTTATCACTCAGATAATCCTGCCTCTTCTGCTCATTTTTCCCTAAAAGTGCACTGTTAGTTCCAAAAAAAACTTGTTTAAAATTGTCCCATTCTTCCTCAACTTCAGTAGTAAGCAAACCATGACTGTCATAATCAAACCATGACTGTCATAATGACTAAGTAACATATCATGGTGAGTTTAGCTATAACTGGGTCTTTCAGAGACCTCCGTAGCCCATGGCTGCTTGAGGATGATGATGATGATGAAAAAATTGCTAACTAGATTATAAAAATTACTGTGTTAGCGGATAAACAACGCAAGATATTTCTTAAAGTAAATAATTCCCGAATCTGATTGGCACCCTTTAAATTTTTGCTTTTCTAAACAGAGCAAAATAACTTAGAGAGATTAGAGGGTTAGCGAAGGAATTGCTTTTGCAATTTCATAGCAATTTTATCCTTATTGCCGAAATTCCGCTTCTTCCATTAGATTAGCGCAGAGATGACTAATTGAAAACATTATCTCTTTTTGTTGAAAACGAGATAAAATGTAAACTAAAAGATTTCATTTCATCCCTGACGAATATAGGATAATCATTTTCAAGGACTCTTGCAACATTTAACTTCGAAATAATGAAAGATTATGAAATTGTACCGTAGTATTTTATTAATACCTATACGAAAAAAAATTATCATTTATCTCTTAAAAAAGTTACACAGCTATCGTGGGATAAGAAGGCTAATGATTACAACTAATGTAAACGGTGTGACCATCACATTCTATGAGAAAAATTCCAAATTTTTACGATTAATAGATCGTTTTAAAATTTGTTACCGATATACATTGTTTGAAATATTCGTCCAAAATTTGACGTTTTCAACTTTTTCCTCCCTTAGAGAATGTAGTTAAAAAAACTCTTGGGAGTTTCGGGAAATGAGGTTCGTAATATTAAATCAATACCTCTTCGGCCTCCAAAAAGTCTTCTTTATCTCTGAAAATAAAAAAAAGTTGAATACCTAGACGGACAGACAAACGACAAAGCGAAAATAATAGCTCATATTTTAAAGGCGATCAAAAATTCAGCTGACAATCGAAAAAGGACTTTTTTCGCTTGCGACACTCATGGCATCAATCCCATATTTTCTTACAAAAACGTTTCTACAAAACATTTCTCCTTCGTAAGCAAACACAAAGGATAATGTAGATTTGATTCGCTTTGAAGAGTACAGAAACGTGTATGTTTGACATCGGAGAATGCAAGCTCATCCTTACTCTAAACTGCTTCCTAGGCATCTGTCTCAATTCGCTGCACCGTGTTACTTTCACACCACAGTGCCCGGCTTTTGTAGCCCACTCATTCTCGAAAATCTTACAGTATTCTGACGAGAACGGAATCGATTTGAAAAGAATACTTCTTACTATTGTTGCTCAATCCGTGCAAAGAAATTGATTTTTTTTCCCTTCTTTATCTTGTTTCCTGACATTGCTTCAGCGATTGTTATTTTCGTCTTTCCTTGAAGGAATCACAAAAGGAAACACTTGTATTTTATAATTTCTTTGTCATTTCTTACCCATTCACTTTTATAACCTATGGAAACAACCTTGCGAATTCTTTTCTGAATGAGGGCGAGATGTTGCTCAATTGGTAGCACACCTGACTCCTAACATGATGTTTCCCGGTCCGAGTCCCCACTGTTTGTGCATTGAGATTTTCCACACTAACTCGTTTTGTTTTTGGTGATAAAAAGGACATTAATGAGTTTGAAAAAGCCACCGTTTGTTAAATAGGATGTCAGCAAGTTAAAATGAAAAAAAAAGAAATGTTTGTTAAATAGGATGTCAGACAGTTATTTAGGATGACAAAAGGTTAAATAGAATGTTAAGTCCTATTTAACTTTTTGCTAACCATCATTTGTTAAATGGGATGTTAAGTGTACAGAAGAAGACATATACCATGCACATCAGCAAAAATCTGGATAGCCTGGTATCACGCGAAACGCCGCCAGAAAAATGTCGTCACATAAACGATGCCTGTACAATTCGCCGACAAAAAAAAGGCCGACGAGAAATATGCCAACTGTGCAATTTGGCGACAGCAAAAACGCTGTCGAGACATAAAGCCGAAAACTAAAACGCCGTAGCGACATAAAGCCGAAAACAAAAACGCCGTCGCAACAATATGCCGAGAACAAAAACGCCGTTTCAAATTACGACGAGAACAAAATTGCCGTCCTAACAATACGCCAAGAACAAAAATGCCGTTTCAACATTACGACGAGAACAAAAATGCTGTCGCAACAATACGCCGAGAGCAAAAATGCCGTCTCAACATTACGACGAGAACAAAAATGCCGTCGCAACAATACGCCGAGAACAAAAATGCCGTCTCAACATTACGACGAGAACAAAAATGCCGTCGCAACAATACGCCGAGAACAAAAATACTTTTTGTTTGCGGCATTTTTTGTTAAGTAGAGTAGGCGTTTTGTTGACGGCGTTTACAAAGGTGGAGTTTTTTCATTCGTCGTTTTATCGGCGGCGTTTGTGTATTTTGTGTTTTGTCGCCGGCGTTCTATCATGGAGCCGAATATCCAGGTTTTCTTCGATCTCCTAACAGCTTTTCAATGGAGTGTCTTATTCTACCCAGCTCTGAGCTTAAGTCCTTGTGACTTGACGTTGGATTGTTTTACCTCTGAGCGGCACTTTTTTGCACACCATGGGCTAAATGGCCAGGCCACAAGGACCCCGAAGGCTCAGAGAAGGTTGGGGGAGGGGACCCACTGGAACAGCTGTTGGGAGACAGATGGTAGCCTCCCGTCAAGGCCATCCAGCGTGTTCTTTAACGTGTACGGGGTATGGCTCTGCCGCACACAGGGTCACTGCTTAACGTCCCATCCGACGGACGGCGGCCTTTTCAAGCAAATCGGTGTCCCCTACTGACTGTGGGCTGGGCGGGGAAATTTTGCGGAGATAAATCTCAACGCTGACCCAGCTGGGACTGGAACTTGGGAACTACAGATTACGAGCCTGGCGCGCTACCGTCTGAGCCACCCTCGCCCCTGTGACTTGACGATTTGACCCCTTGTGTTCAGAGAAAGTGCTTCTTAGAGTAAAACAATACGACTCTTCCACAATAAAATCCAACTCTTCCACAATAAAATCCAACTAGATTCCTCTCCAACACGGACATTAGTGTGAAATTTTTCTCTATTTTTAAATAGTTCTTTCCTTCAGCTATTAGGAACTTTAACGTGATTCTTTTTTAACGTGTTTCTCTCAATATTTTTTAATTCATTTACAAAAAACGAGCTTTAGTTGCCACTTTGTTGTCCATCTGTCTGTAAGCATCCGTTATGTTTACTTTTAAAGATAAATGAAAATTTCTTTTTGAATTGGATAGGTAGTTCCAGACGAAATATTACGATTTATATATCTGAAATCCCTGAATAGTTTAAATTTACACGGTTCGAGGACGCTAAAAGCAGAAAATTTAGAAAATGGTAAATTTTTAAACGACTTATTATAAACGATCTCTTCATTTTTGAAATTTGGGTGGTAGAGTGTGGTGGTAAAGTGATTTGCAGTTTTAATTTGCTCCTTTACTTTAAGTACGGGAATGGGAAAAATGCAATGTTTTAAGAGAAAAATGAAAAACTCTCTTTTGGTTTGAATAACTACTACAGATGTATTCGGGACCAATTTTTCTACCCGATTTGAAGAAAACATTTGTGTGACGCATCATAATGAAAATGCACGGTAACCATTTACTTTATTTCTGCACTGCCTGGCCAAATTATTACGAACACCTACCTAATACTTCCTCGGGCGGGGGGGGGGGGTCAATCGGTAGCGCGCCAGACTTGTAATTTGCAGTTCTCAGGTTCGAGTCCCAGCTGGGTCAGCATTGAGATTTATCTCCGCAAAACTCACCGTCCTACCCATGGTCAGTAGGGGATACCGATGGGCTTAAAAAGGCCGCCGTCCATCGGATGGGACGTTAAGCCGTGGCACCGTGTATGGGAGAGTCATACCCTGTGCACGTTAAAGAACACGCTGGATGACCTTGACGGTAGGCTACCATCTGTCTACCAACAGCTGTTCCAGTGGGTTCCCTTCTCCAACTTTCTCTGAGCCTTCGGGGTCCTTGTAACCTGGTCATTTAGCCCATGGTGTGCAAAAAAGTGCCGCTCAGAGGTAAAACAACCCAACCCAACTTCCTCGGGCTTCTGAGGGCTAAGATAACAGCTCGGACTTCACATGGCATGCTTTCCACATACTTCTAAAATATAATAGGAGGGATTTGGACCACTCTTTGTGCGCAATAGCTTGAGCATCTCGAAGTAAATAGGAGGTACTTATGAGTCTATGCATTCGAAGCGCCTTCCAAATTATCCCATATGTTTTCGATTACATTAAGATCAGCGATTGTGCAGCATAGGGAAGGTGATAAAAGTGAGTTTCATGTTCCACAAACCACTTCTGTGCGATTCGAGAGCGACTCATTGGTGCATTATTAACCTGGAATTTGTCATCTGCAATGGGGTTGAAATGATGCATCGTCGGCACACCTGGTCATCCAAGATGCTTTTATACTACAGGGAAATGATGTGATCCTGCACAGAAGTCTGAGGACCCAATGATGTCAAGAAAATGGTCTCCACATGATCACACTGCCTTCAGCACAATGAACAGTAGGAGCTACACACGATGGGTCCATTGCTTCATCGAGTTGTCGCCACACTGTAAGTCGGCCATCTGTTGAAAACAGTGTATAACATCTGTGGGGAAACTTTTCCGAGTGCGGGCCACTTGCAGTAAACTCGGAAGTCCGGTGCGCCAGAAATCGGTACTGCCATCTGTCGGTCTTGGCAAGAAATGACAATAAAATAATACCAGGTATGAACTTGCAGCACAACCGTGCCGTGATTGCTGTTGGTTAACAACCCATATCCAATTGCAATCACGGCACGGTTCGCTGTTCGTTCCTACTCTTCGCGTTTGGCAAAGTTTTCATTTACTAATTCGACGAGTATTTCAAAATTCTCAAACATAAAATGTAACTTTTGTTCAGAAGTCATTCTTATGAAAATCTTAGCGTGTCGAAAATAAGCCTCGGCAGGCTGTTATAATAGTTTGGTTCTTTCTAGGGTTAGTTATGGTAATGAAACTTGAACCCTTTGTAAACCAGGTAGTAGGAAACTTGATGCCTTTGATTCTACATGCTTACGAAGTTGGGTTGTTTTACCTCTGAGCGGCACTTTTTTGCACACCATGGGCTAAATGGCCAGGTCACATGGACCCCGAAGGCTCAGAGAAGGTTGGGGGAGGGGACCCACTGGAACAGCTGTTGGGAGACAGATGGTAGCCACCCGTCAAGGCCATCCAGCGTGTTCTTTAACGTGCACAGGGTACGACTCTCCCGCACACGGGGCCAAGGCTTAACGTCCCATCCGACGGACGGCGGCCTTTCCAAACCCATCGGTGTCCCCTACTGACCGTGGGCAGGGCGGGGAATTTTGCGGAGATAAATCTCAACGCTGACCCAGCTGGGACTCGAACCTGGGAACTACAGATTACGAGCCTGGCGCGCTACCGACTGAGCCACCCCCGGCCCTTGCTTACGAAGTATCTTGGGCATTAGGTGGTTCAACATTGTAAGTAATGATGAGGTTAGACAAAGGAGTCGGCTTTGGATTGGAATGTTTTACCTCTGAGCTGCACTTTTTTGCACACCATGGGCTAAATGGCCAGGTCACATGGACCCCGAAGGCTCAGAGAAGGTTGGGGGAGGGGACCCAGTGGAACAGCTGTTGGGAGACAGATGGTAGCCCCCCGTCAAGGCCATCCAGCGTGTTCTTTAACGTGCACAGGGTATGTCTCTCCCGCACACGGGCCACGGCTTAACGTCCCATTCGACGGACGGCGGCCTCTCCAAGCCCATCGGTGTCCCGTACTGACCGTGGGCAGGGCGGGGAATTTTGCGGAGATAAATCTCAACGCTGACCCCAGCTGGGACTCGAACCTGGGAACTACAGATTACGAGCCTGGCGCGCTACCGACTGAGCCACCCCCGCCCCAAGGAGTCGGCAACCTCCTTTAAGCAGCATATTGTGCAGAGAGAGATTCAATTAGTTTTTTTCATGGTTGTCCGTATGTATAACTATAGACTAGCAAATAAAGTTATAAAATGTGTGCCTAAAGGCCTCAGAAAAACGGGGGGGTAAGACCTAGAATGCGGTGGATAAACAATGCCAAACAGGACATTGTTAGAATTGGGCTACAGTGGCCAGTTGCAGCAGATGTACATAGCAGGACAGATATATTTGAAGAATTAATTTGCACAATCTGATTGGACCTCCGTAATTCATGGCTGCTTGAGAAGGATGACGAGATAATGATATGTATTTAATTAAATGTTATATACATATAAGAATACTTTCATTTTGACTAATGATCATTCAAATATAAACCCTTAAATTAAAGAGGATGTAATAATTTGATGATGTAATTATTACTGATGAAGAATAAAGAGGCAATATAGGTAAGATTAGTTAATACGAATTTGCATATAGCAATTTTCGCAAAAATGGTTATAATGATTTTCAATAAATTCCCCATGTTTATAAAAAATACCACCTCTATTGTCAAGGGGGACTATCAGATTAAATCCCCCTAAAGGATAACGGAGAGATGAACTTATTAGATTCTTTAAGAATAATAGTAAATAGAAGTATTTAAAAATGTTCTTCATCATTCAAATTATATTTTTATTTTGTAGCTAAAATATCAGTTTCGGTGACGTAAGAAGCGACATCAAATGGCATTTCGTTTCGTATCGTGCATTTGGTGTAGCAGGGAGAAATATAACTTACAGAGCAATTGAGGTGGCAATTGCGCATGCGTAATGCTGTCCTTCTATCCCGACAAAAACATCGAATTTTGTATGGAGCTTGGTAACTGTTCCTAGATGGGAACACTAACGATAAAAGTCGTCCCTGAGCGAAGAAAAACGTAACTAAAAATAACAGATAAGTTGTCGACATTATTACCGAATTGTTTCAGTTCAATTCACCGTTCATTTTCCAATTTATTTTAAAATCAAACAAAATCTTTATTACTTATACCTATTATTGTAAATAAGTGTTCACTCAACAATAAGCTAACTTAGGTTGAAAGTGAGGGTGTGCAGCATAAAATTATAGTTTCTGAATCAGGTGTTGTTAGGTTCGATACCCACAATGCTAACGATATTTTTTCGTATAAACGTCAATTCTCGGTTCGATTCCAAGTTTGGAAAGCAGAATTTGTTTTTTATTTCTACAAGCATACATTCTTAACATTGTAGAAATGATTACTACTTCCAAGTGTATATATATAGAGAGAAATGTACAATAATGTTAGTTGGGTTGGGTTGTTTTACCTCTGAGCGGCACTTTTTTGCACACCATGGGCTAAATGGCCAGGTCACATGGACCCCGAAGGCTCAGAGAAGGTTGGGGGAGGGGACCCACTGGAACAGCTGTTGGGAGACAGATGGTAGCCTCCCGTCAAAGCCATCCAGCGTGTTCTTTAACGTGCACAGGGTATGGCTCTCCTGCACACGACGCAACGGCTTAACGTCCCATCCGACGGACGGGGCCTTTCCAAGCCCATCGGTGTTCCCTACTGACTAGGGCGGGGAATTTTGCGGAGATAAATCTCAACGCTGACCCAGCTGGGACTCGAACCTGGGAACTACAGATTACGAGCCTGGAGCGCTACCGACTGAGCCACCCCCGCCACAATTATGTTAGTAAAATGCTTTGTGTGGAAAAAGGAAAACGAGGATGGTCCTCTGTAGAAAAATTAAAAAGGTAAAGATTCAATTTTAAACTTGCCATTGCCGTCATAGCGCAAAAGCAACAATTGATACAGAAGTACGACAAGCAAAAATTATTCTAATTATATTTTGCTCTGTATAGTTGACGTGTCCTTACGTGAAATATACTATCCCTGATTTTACATTACTCCCTATGTAAACCGAACTTCTCCCTATATCTTGTTTGGTCCGCTGTCGTCGCTGAAGTGAGTTGTGGATGGTACGTCCACAACTCACTTCAGGAGGAAATGTTCTTGGATCTTGGGGAGGAGAGAGAGAGGATATATGTACCGCTCTAAAACCAGAGCGGTAGAGATATCCTCTTTCCAATCCCAACACAAACAGTAAGCCAAAAGAGACTAATGTTAGAAAAAAATTTCATTAACAATTATTATATTCTTATTGTAGATAGGCTGTTTTTTTTTTCGTATAGATTGTATTTTTTCTAGCGTTATAGCGTTACTGTAATATATGTACTATAATGGTTATTGTTTGAAATAAAACCCGTATAATGCAAAATAAAAAATGGAAGAGATCTATATTATGTACAGTGTTTCCCACCATCCCTAACATTTGCTTTATTACGTATGGGAAAATTATGCTTGATTTTCGCAGCCTTTTTTTAAGAACTCAACCCACACCTAAATCTAGAACCGATTGTATATGAAAAATATAATTAGAAGTCAGTTAATGATCATTATTAATGATGAGTTGATTGGCTTCAGTAAAAAAACCCTAATAAAACTGCAGATATTTTTATACGAAAGAAGAGACCAATATTGACACACCCTGATGGATTAGGCTTATACTGCCGTGAGAGACTGATATACATTCGCTCAAAAAAGTATCCGAACACTATGTTGTATGCAGAATTCAGAAAAAAATATCTGGCAACGATTTTTTTTAGAAATTAGTGATCTGGCAACCTACGTATGCATAGGCAACATTCGTGTCACGTGACACGAAGGTTGCCAGATTACTAATTTCTAAAAAAAAAATCGTTGCCAGATATTTTTACTGAATTCTGTAATCAACCATAGTGTTCGGAAATTTTTTTGAGCGATTGTATGTCTTGACTTATTTTTGGCCATTTTTGAATATCTCTCCGTTTTATTTTTAAATAAAAAATTTATACCTTTATGCTGATTTAGTTTGTAACTTTTGACGCTTTATCAGGATGACAAATAGGAACTACGACTGCAAGCTATATCAAGTCCCGCAAAGGTACGCGCCGGCATTGGCGAAGTCTTGAAGTTTTCATTGACAACGATTATTTGACCCCTTACCCTACAGTAGGGGTTCTCAACGTGGGGTACGTGGTAAAATTTTTGGGGGTACGCCGTGAGAGCTCAAAAGTCGCTGGAACAAGTAACAAAGTAAAAATAACCATTGTTACACTATAACTGTAGCTTTATCTCTCTATACAAGGGGTACGCCAGTTACATACACATTTCCATGGGGTACGGGAAGCAGAAAAGGTTGAGAACCACTGCCCTACAGGGTTGGGTTATTTTACCTCTGAGCGGCATTTTGTTGCACACAATGGGGTAAACGAAAAGATTCACAAGAACCCCAATGCTCAGAGAAGGTTGGGGGATATGATTCTGAAAGCTGGCATAGGTGGGACTCGTAACTGGGAATTACAGATTACGAGCCTGACGCGCTACAGACTGAGAAGGTTTGGGTTGTTTTACCTCTGAGCGGCACTTTTTTGCACACCATGGGCTAAACGACCAGGTCACATGGACCCCGAAAGCTCAGAGAAGGTTTGGAGAGGGGACCCACTGGAAGAGCTGATGGGAGACAGATGGTAGCCTCCCGTCAAGGTCATCCATCGTATTCTTTAACGTACACAGGGTATGGCTCTCCCGCACACGGGGCCACGGCTTAACATCCCATCCGACGGACGGCGATCTTTCCAAGTACATTGGTATCGCCTATTAACCGTGGGGAGTTTTGCAGAGATAAATCTCAACGATGACCCAGCTGGGACTCCAACCTAGGAACTGCAAATTGCGAGCCTGGCGCGCTACCGACTGAGCCACCCCCGCCCCAGACTGAGAGAACACTGCCGAAGTCTGTGTGTGTGGCGGTGTGAACATAATTTTTTTTTGTTTTCAGATGTAATCGAAAAATTCTTTAGCTCGATAGGTACAGTCGCTGAAAAAAGTATCCGAACGCTATGATTGATTACAGAATTCAGAAAAAATTTCTCGCAAAGATATTTTTAGAAATCGGTGATCTGGCAACCTTCGTGTCACGTGACACGAAGGTTGCCAGATCACTAATTTCTAAAAAAATCGTTGCGAGATATTTTTTTCTGAATTCTGTAATCAATCATAGCGTTCGGATACTTTTTTCAGCGACTGTACTAATGAAATATTGCGAATCACAGTTTTTTCGTTTCCTCAGGTAGTTTTAATTTTTATTGTTAGAGGGCGCTAAACCTGGAAAACGCGAAACTTTAAACGAATATTGAAAGCGACCTATTTATTGTTGAAATTAGTATTTTCTGTGGTGTTATAAGATATTACTCTGAGAGGAATGAATTGCCTCCTTTCTCTCATTAAGATAGAAAAACGGTTAAATGAGAAATATTCTTCAGTTTTATAACTGCTAATAAAATATTACAATTTTCATATTCCTTATCATCCATTAATTCAAATTAAAACTATTAAAGGAAGAAAAAGTCGAAAAGTGAGAAATTAATTCTCTTTGAAAATGAGCATCCCGTATTCACCAAAGGCGATATGTGTTCTTCGAGTTGCATGTGATAAGCCCAAAACTTTAATTTCATTTCCTGACAAACAGTAGCGGATGCAAAATGTTTGAGCTAAGATTGAGATTAGCGCATGCCAAGTAACAGATATCATCTATTTTCAACTCGGGACACTTCAAAAAGTGCAAATTTGTTGTACAATGTTATTTTTCTAATTCATATATACTGCTCACAAAAATTAGGGGATATATTATCGCTTCATATTCATTTTGAAATATCCCCTAATTTTTGTGAGCAGTATATTTGAGAACAACTGTTTATCAGGACACTAAACTTTGTGTCCCATAATGATCGAAAACCTTTAGTGGATATTTTACACTGTTAACAAATACTTTCATAGATTAAGACATTTTAGCGACATTAATTGGGTTCAGAAGAGTAAATCAGTTTTAACATCTGAAGTTAGCCACCCTTGACCGTATAGTAACGGTCAAGCTTTCTTTAGATTAAGATTAAGACATTTTAGATTAAGACATTTTAGCGACATTAATTCGGTTCAGAAGAGCAAATCAGTTTTAACATCTGAAGTTAGCCCACCATCTGAAGTTAGCCACCCTTGACCGTTTAGTAACGGTCAAGCTTTCTTTGTTTCATGATCATTTTTTTTTTCTTAATTCTTTTATTTTAATCATTCTGATTCTTACCCTTATTTGCATCCTTCAGAATAAAATTATTTTCAAGAATATAATCTTTGCTTTGATTTAAAGAGAGTTTAATATTTCTATTCTAAATACACTGCTCACAAAAATTAGGGGATATTTCAAAATGAATATGAAGCGAAGAAATATCCCCTATTTTTTGTGAGCAGTATATTTTATTCTTGATCTCTAAAAAAGTTTAACGAACTTAAAGTCATTCTTTTGACATCCCTAAAAGCATTTTTTCGAACTCGAGATTTACACTTTCAACGATAGTACTTCGAAAAACGGACTTACCTTCTATCTCCAGAGGATCATTAGTGTGAATATTTCCTGATCCAAAGTCTTGTTCTAGAATTTCGTTCGTATTGTTCCCAGTCTCCATCTATTCTTGTGATCACACTCGTATTTCGATCGAAAACATCAACAACCTTATTCGAGCAACACCAGCCAAGTTCGTAGAGGCAGAGAACTTTTATGCGGAGCTCCCACACCGGCAATTTGTTATTGAGCGTCTATTTCGTTCTCTCTCTACCTCCAGACTGAGACTCCTTATCATCCCGTGGAGGAGGTTTTGTCGGCATAGGCGGCGCTCCTTCTCCCTCTCGCTGTTTGCGCGGTCGGTGACGGGAATTCGTCTCTGCGACAACCTAAGACATACGCGAGCTGAGAAGTCTTCACTATGCACAGACCCGGCAGAGGAAGAGGATGCTGCCGTCCTGTGCGAGCGCGGAAGCTGTGTGGGCGATGTCGGGAGAGAGATCTAATCAGAGGAGACAAAAAGGAAAGAGCAGATTCCCCTTGTGGGAGGCTGTTGTGGGGGAAAGGAAAGGGATGAGATTACTTCATGGAGGAGGAAGAAACTTATCGAGGAGGCAAGGAAAATGGCCAACTTGGAAAAAAACTGTACATCTCATTTGGTAGAAAGTTATCTGTCGTATCTTTTGCTTGATCCATCTGCTTTTAAGGGATTGTTCTCGGAAGTATTCCTCGGTTGATAAGCAAATGGATGCTAATTTTTAAGAGTTATTCTTTTGGGAGTGGCATTTTATATTTCTGAAAAATGATCTAATGGGGAGATATTTATTATGAAATGTACTGATCTAGGGAGAAATTTTGATATTCTTCTTTCCAAGAAGTCTAACGCTTTCTCGGTCAGTTATTCTCTAGTAATAATGTTAAAAAGCACTGAAACTCTTACCAGAATATGTTTTCTTAGAAGTGAATATTCCGGAGTATAAAATGGGAATAGTCGGAAAAGTTGAAAATGTCAAAACCTTGAACAATTATTGCAAACGATCTCTTTTCGTTTAATCTTTCCAGTTTTGTTTGTCGAGTGTATCCATCAAGAGATTTACATTTATGGAAATTATTTTTCCCAAGGTTGGGCAAAAAAACCCGAAAAATTCTTTTCGAGTTGAATTGGTACTAACGCATTATTACGATTCACGTTTTTTAAATATTCCAGAAGGTTTTAAATTCCATTATTGCTAATTGCGCTAATTGTGAAAATGTCAAACGCTAAAATAAATCTTGCAAATGATCTGTTTATGGCAAATATTTCAGTATTTGGTGGTAGTGTAACTTTGACCATTATGCTGTAACTGATTTGCCGCGTTAATCTAAAGGGTGTCGGAAAAAACAACTTTTTCATTTTTCGAGATAGGTGAAAACATTTTTTTGTTATATAGGTAGTAATAAAATATTTCGCATTTTTCCTCTTATCCATTAGTACGAATCACCACTGTTAGAGGGTGCAAACTTTAGAAAATGAAAACTTTATTTTTTTGAAGACAAGTTTTCCATTACTTCAACTAGAAAAATAACATTTTATAGAGGCGATAGGTATTTTTCTAGTGCAAAAGTTTGCTTCGAATATATTTGACTTTAGTAAGTTTGACTTAAAGCGGGGAAACACCAAGAGGAAAAAATCTCTACCAGACACTGAATTGACTTTTAATGGAATCCGAATAACAATATAAACATTGCATTTAAAGGACAAAAAAATAAAAAGATTGGTGAGAGTATAGGTTTCCTTTTTATTTAGCACACAACAAAATTTTCTTTTCTTATAGCAATTTAATAGCACACACAGAACTGAAACATATCGTTGTATGATATATTTTTATATGTATACAGTTATCATTTTTATATTGTTTTATATCAATGAAGATCTTTCCGCAATTATCTGTATTTTGGTAACAAACGCCGTATATATAGCGCTCTTGGCTACTGATCAAAGGGACCTGGGTTCGAGCCCCGGGTAAGGCATGAATGTTTTTATTGTTTTCTGCTAACTCCCGCCATCCTCACAGACTTCCTAGTTTGGAGTATAAACTGGCAGGCTCCTGTCAGACCTTTGTAGCAAGCAGCTGCTTGAGAGGGTATTTATTTCTTTATATATTACTAACTTGCATTCCTCTAGAGATGTTATTAGAACTTTGCTTCTACAGATGATCTATCTAAGAAATCAGATCATAAACGCTTTCAAGTTTCTTCCTCTCTTGTTGAGATGATTTTTTTTCCTTTTAGTACCAAAAGTTAGTTTCAAAAATTTTGACTTTTTAGAATTTGAAATCAAATAACATAATCAAAAGGAAGAACAGCTATACTAGATGCCGAATTCCCTCTGTAATGATATCTAAATAACAAATTGCATTCACAGTACAAAAGTAAAATAGGTCTTCTGATGGCTACTGGCTCTGCGTACCATCAGAAGCGTACCATCATCATCCTTTCGCTTTTTTGATGATGGTTCGCATCTCTGCGTACCACCATCATCCTTTTCACTTTTTCACTGAAAGCTGTTGGTCAAGCACGGACGACTGCTATAAAAGGTTAGTTCTAAACGCCTTTTACTACTGTAACAAAAGACAATTCTTATTTCTAGAATTACTGATCTGTAAACCTAACCACTGTTAGTGCCTCATCATGTGAAAGTTTCACTGCGAAAGCTTGCATTCAGCAGTGAGTTATTATTCTACAGATGTTTCAGTGTAACTCTCCGTAAGGGAATTTTTCCGCTCTTTAGCTCTTATCTCATTCTTCCACACCGCACCTGGGCTGTCTGGAGTTATTTTAGTAATACGCTCAAATAAATCACTGTCATAGATAATAGAAAGAATATTCTTTATAGCATGATGTCAACAGAAAAGTTTCTAAAAGTGTTAACAGAAGCTGAGACGATTTTACTTTACTGATGGAATGTAGCGATATAATATTTTGATTGAGAAAAACATAAATCTTGAGATTTTAGACTACGAGAACTTTCAAGTTTTTCTGAACTAGACAAAATTTTGAAACCGTTGTGATTTTCACGTGTATGCATACAGCGCGAGGCTGAGAGTGCACTTGAAGCGGCAATAAAATTAATAAACAAACTCCTCTCTGTGGTTGATCACCGTTAATCGCATTAGCAAGAATATAGACCACACAAGAATTTACGTTTTACTTCTTAATTTAATTCAACACATTCTCAATACTTACGATACCCATCTAACAAAAGACATTCAAAAATAATGCAGTGCGGGTTTTACTAGACAATCCGGCCAAAACTCTTCGAACAGTGTTCAACTTGAAAAAACGGGATCAGAAGGAAATAACATTTACCTCAATAAATATTATTCGTATGCTTAATAAAAGACCTCAGATGTATGATGGCCAATAGGCGTCGTAGCTCACTTCAGACAAAAAACGTGTAAGAAAACGTTCAGTGTCGACAAAGCGTAAGTGGCGACCTCAAATCGTTTTTCGATTCGTATCATGCATTTAATATACACTGTTCGACATAAAAAATGCGGAGTGGCATGCAAATAGGTGGGTATGTGTCGACCATCGGGCTATGGAAATGAGTGCAATTACCAACCAATCACGTGATAGGTGAGGAAGATAACGAGATCCTCTTAACGTCTTATGCTTGACTTCGCTCTGATCTGAGGATCTGAGGGAGATAACAGGGCAAAACATCTCGGCGTGCTAAGTTTGATCGTCCTCACCTGGGAGTGTGAACCACTGAATAGGTGTGATCTTGGTGGCGAAAGTACATGTAAGGAGTGATAATGCCTGGGCGACGTCATCGGGAAACATACCATCACATGGATACTTTTACTAGAGGCTTCGTCATAGGGCTACATATGGCTGGTTGGTCTCTGAGCAGTGGAAGCGAATCAAGATGCAACAATACATAGCAGACGGCATTCGGCATATCATACAGGCAGCTACGGACATCCCTGTGTCAACACGAATTGTGAATCACTGATTGGCTGAGGCAGATTTGCGCTCTCATCTGCCACTGCGACGATTGCTGTTCACCACTGCACATGGTCGTGCAAGGCTGCAGTGGTGTCGTACCAGACGTGTGGCTGGACGAATGGAACCATGCCATATTCAGTGATCAGTCTCAATTCTATCTCAGCGCTGATGATCGCCGATTGAGAGTCTAAAGAAAACGTGGTCACTGTGCTGATCTTGCTGTCATCCATGAGCGTCATACAACTCCCCAGCCTGTGTCATGGTTTGGGGCGCTATTAGTTTCAACAGCCGTTCACCCCTCGTATGCACAGTGGCTGCAATGACAGCACAACAATACGCCGATGAGGTGATGCATCCCATTTTGTTACCATATCTCCGTGGTATCCCTGTTGCCCAGTTTCAACACGATAATGCTCTCCCGCACGCTGCCAACATCAGCAGACAGTGCCTACAAAGTGTCCGGTGCTACATGGCCAGCTTGATCCCCAGACTTCTCCCCAATACAGAACGTGTGGGACGTCGTTGACAAACGACTTCACGCCTCTGCACGACCCCCTCGCAATGTCCATCAGTTATGGAAACCAGTCAACGATGCATGGTCCACGATACCTCAGCACACCATCTGGGAATTTTCCCACTCGATGACACGACGAGTTGCCTAATATATATATGTGATCATACGACCTATTGACTCAAGCCTGGGGCGGGAGTGGCTCAGTCGGTAGCGCGCCAGGCTCGTAATCTGTAGTTCCCAGGTTCGAGTCCCAGCTGGGTCAGCGTTGAGATTTATCTCCGCAAAATTCCCCGCCCTGCCCACGGTCAGTAGGGGACACCGATGGGTTTGGAAAGGCCGCCGTCCGTCGGATGGGACGTTAAGCCGTGGCCCCGTGTGCGGGAGAGTCATACCCTGTGAACGTTAAAGAACACGCTGGATGGCCTTGACGGGAGGCTACCATCTGTCTTCCAACAGCTGTTCCAGTGGGTCCCCTCCTCCAACCTTCTCTGAGCCTTCGGGGTCCATGTGACCTGGCCATTTAGCCCATGGTGTGCAAAAAAGTGCCGCTCAGAGGTAAAACAAACCAAAACAAACCAAAGACTCAAGCCACATTATACTATCTCCTCACCCATCTCATTCATGAAATCCCTCAGAAATTAAATGCTTCTCACTCGATGCCACGACGAGTTGCCTAATATAGATATGTGATCATACGACCTATTGACTCAAGCCACATTATACTATCTCCTCACTTATCTCATTCATGAAATCCCTCAGAAATTAAATGCTTCTTTCCCGCCTACTTGTCTACATGTGTGATAAGTTTCGTCTCATTTCGTGCATTCCTTCCTGGTGTGGCATTTTCTATGTCGAGCAGTGTAGAAGGGAAACAAACAATAAGAAAAAAACGAATTTCCACTGAATTTTTTATTTAAAAAATTAAAATTACATTTTGTATTCGAAAAATAATAGCATGACTTTAACAGGCGTTCATTTTCCCCATTGTAATTCATTTTCGTTGAATGAACTATATTAATATACGTAGAATAGACGGAAAAACTTGAGAAATAATGGTAATAAAAATTTAAAAATTAAACTATTTAAAGTCTTTTTTTAAATAATTACCAATTAATGCAAACATAATATATAAGATACTATTAGACAATTCTTACACAGGAGCGGGGTGGCTCAGTCGGTAGCGCGCCAGGCTCGTAATCTGTAGTTCCCAGGTTCGAGTCCCAGCTGGGTCAGCGTTGAGACTTATCTCCGCAAAACTCCCCGCCCTGTCTACGGTCAGTAGGGAACACCGATGTACTTGGAAAGGCCGCCGTCCGTCGGATGGGACGTTAAGCCGTGGCCCCGTGTGCGGGAGAGCCATACCCTGTGCATGTTAAAGAACACGCTGGATGGCCTTCACGGGAGGCTACCATCTGTCTTCCAACAGCTGTTCCAGTGGGTCCCCTCCCCCAACCTTCTCTGAGCCTTAGGGGTCCATGTGACCTGGCCATTTAGCCCATGGTGTGCAAAAAAGTGCCGCTCAGAGGTAAAACAACCCAAACCCAATTCTTACACAGCAAAAGTGAAGGCAATGAAATTATACAATGAAATGTAATTGCAGAAGGGTTAACTAACGCTACATTCGTTCCCTTTAAAGCTAACTTCACTCCTACACACTAAATGCATGTTATTTGAGTAATTTACATTACTCTCTATGGAAATTGAATTTAATCTCCTTATACATTCTTTGTTAGCAAAATTAACATCCAGTACTTTAGTGCACTGTGCAAATTTTATCTGGCACTTCTCTTTCGGTAAAGAATAACAATTTGTTTTCGTTTCATTGTTGCAACAGTGAAACGCAAAGAACTTCATCCTGCAATTACATGTTGCTGGATGAAGGAAGTGAAGTCATGGAAATTTGAGTTCTGAAGTGGCTTTATCATGAAATTGACCGATTTTCCTTTCTTTTGCTAGCACACCTAAAGACAGCATTAAATTTATAATCGGATTCTAGCTGTTGTCAGAGCGAAGTCAAGCATAAGACGTTAAGAGGATCACTTCACCTTGCCGAGTGTGGTCCCTTTGTTCTTTAGGGACTTCACTTCAGGAGGCAATAGGAATGATTTATCTTAACGGTGTCATGAACAAGAAGTAGAAAGAGTGGGTCGCAAAAGTGGACTACTTCATCTATCGAATGAGAGATGAATTTGTCATTTGTTTTTTTTCTGATTGGAGTGGACAACTGGATTTGGATTGAAACAACTGCCAGGTAGGGTATGTCACCGACCGTTGTTCAGTCCTTAAGGCCGATTCTCAGAATTTGGGAGCTTCCAAGAATTAATATCATAGAGGGCCCTCCTTGTCCGACACGTGAAATCGAGTAAACGAGTAGGATAGGTTGAGAACGAAAAAAAGGACGAGACGCTGAAAGGCCCAGCCTTGTCGAACCTACATTCTAAACGATATAGGCACTGTTCCTATGGGTTGCATGCTGTGGGATCGCTTGGAGTTCAAATTGTCACAAACCCGTGCAGCGTTTAGTCAAGACCATGGTATACCTTGCTTTATAACGAGGAATAACTCAGAAGTGGTCAACTTCACAGGGTCCTGATGCTGACAAATTTATTCCCACTGGACTGGACTGGTTTATGGCTTTGAGACTGATTATGAATCCTGGAAATACTGCACTGGTTGGGCCTCTGTTGAGGAGAATCTGCCGCTGTTTTTTCTGTTTGCTTGTGGATTGCTAGCCCTAAGGGAACAGAGGCACAGGATACCTCATATCAGCTGGTGGATAATACTGATCAGTGGCTATCGCAGGTACCTTAACCTCACTTAGCTAGTTGGGCATCGTCAATCCTACACTGGAGTAATGCGTCTGAGGCAGGTCTATGGCTCTTAAAAAGCTCCACTTTGAAAGGTGGTGCCTGAAGTTCCTACCAGCATGGGTGGCTTCAGTCTTTAACAGTTAGAGAACCTCAACCCTCGCTTTGCTAATTAGGCATCGCCAATCATGAACAGGAGGAATGTGTCTCAAGCAGGTCATATGGCCCTTCAAAAGGTCCGCTTGGTGACTTCAGCCTTTAGCAGAGGAGGAACAGATCTTTGCACCAAGCCTGCGATCATGGTGCTATTTGATATTGTTGGCCCTACCTCTCTCAATAAACCTAGTTTCTTTAAAAATCCTACTAATCATTTTCTCTCTGCAGGTACTTGGAATCTGATGATGTTATATAGAAATTATTCTCTTGATGTCCTCAGGCGGGAATTCCAGCGTCATAAACTACATATTCTAGGCTTGCAAGAGACCAAATGCACAGGTAAAGGTCAGATACTTAAAAATAACTTTAAATTTCTTTTCTCAAGCAAGGACAATGGAAAGCATCTCCAAGGTGTAGTTTTGCTTCTCAGCAGACACGCCAATGATCTTCTTCTTCACGCCAGTGATGTTCTTCATTAATGAACAGCATCACTGACTGTTCATTAATGACTGCATTAATGAAAATAAGTTTCATTAATGACTGCATTGATGAAAATTAGTTTCATTAATGACTGCATTAATGAAAATTAGTTTCATTAATGACTGCATTAATGAAAGATTTCTTAGAGTAAAATTTGAAAAAAAAATTAAAGGCTTGAATGTCATCTGTTGTTATGCTCCCACAGAGGACTCTGATGAGAATGGCAAGGATAGCTTTTACAGCCAGCTTCAGAATATTTTGAATTCTGTGAAGAAAAGAGGTATTTCTCTTGTGATACGTGACTTCAATGCTAAAGTTGGTACTGACTTTAATCTTTAGGCAGGCGTTTTAGGTTCCTTTGGCATTGGTTGTTCCGATGGTAATGAGAAACTTCTCCTACAGGTAAGTAAACTTAATGGTTTGCGAATAACTAACCCATACTACAAACATCGGGACATTTATAAATATACATGGGTTTCACCTGATGGGTTGCAGAGGAATATCATAGATTATATTTTAATTAACAGCAAATCGGCCAGTTCAGTTAGGAATACCAGATCATACAGGGGAGCCGAAATTGTGTCTGACCATCAGCTGCTCAAAATTTTTTTTCTGCTGAAGCTTAAGAAATGTTGGGCTAAGGATGAAAAAATTAGTTTTAACACTGAATGTCTGAAAGTTCCAGATAAAGCCAAAGCATACCATGATAGGCTACTCAGTCATTATGACAATCGTGGTTTGCTTACTGCTGAAGTTGAGAAAGAATAGGATCAGTTTAAACAGGATTTCCTTGAAACCAACAGTGTTCTTTTTGGTAAAAGGGAACAGAGGAAACAAAATTATTTGTGTGATAAGGCTATGAAACTTTTTTCTGAAAGAAGGAAGTGCTGGATTAATATAAATCAACACCCTACTAGTCCTAAGAGAAGGCATTACAATGAGTTTAATAAACATGCAAAGGATCAGTTAACAGCTGATAAGAATCTTTGGCTTAATAGCTTGGCTTCAACAGCAGAGGTTGTACCAGATTGCTAATATTTTATGTGGGAAGAAACAGACAGGTACACAGGAATTGAGGGATAAACATGGCAATGTGTTTAAAGGTGAGGATTCTCTGATGGCTAGGTGGGCTGAGCATTTCAGAGAAGTTCTAAATAATGTGATTATTTCTACTCGCATTGTTTGTAATGAGGATAGATGCATTACTGGCTTTAATGATGGCCCTAAATCACATTCCGAAGTCGCATTGCCTCTCTCTAAATTAAAACTGCATAAATCCCCAGGGGTGGACGAAATCACCATTGAAATACTTAGAGTTGGGAACATTTGTGTTGTCACATGGCTGACTGAAATTTTGAATATTTCTTTACTACAGCTATTATTGTTCAAAATTTTTAAAAAAGGTGATCACAGTTATTGTGATAATTATATAGGGGGATTAGTTTACTTTCTGCTCAAGGTTAAGTTTTTGCATGATTATACTTAATAGAATTAACAATTTGGTTGATGGAAAACAGCGTGATGAATAGTGTGGATTCAGAAGTCATATGGCATGTATTGATCAAATATTTTCACTTAGACAGATTCTTGCGAAATGTTTAGAGTTTCAGAAACCTGTAGTTACTAGCTTTATAGATTTCAAAAAGGCTTTTGACTCTGTTGATCGGCATAATTTATGGTTGATTGTTAGAACATATGAAATACCTGAGAAGTTAGTGTAATGAAAACTCCCTATAATAACACTGAGTCGAGTGTGAGAATTGGTACATCTTGCAGCGATTGGTTTAGCTTTGCTAGTGGAGTTAGACAAGGCAGCATTTTGTCTCCTTTTCTGTTTAGTTATTGATTATGTTAATCTAAACACTTTGAAAGAGAAAGAGAGTTTTGCAAGGAATCTAGAGATTTCAAAATTTCTGATTTAGATTATGCAGATGATTTGTCCCTGTTGGCGAATGATGTTGATGAGACGAAATCTTTCTTTATGGCTGCTGATGACACTAGTAATAGAGTAGGTTTTGTGATAAACAGTGAAAAAACTAAAGTGATGAAAATTGGTCAGGCAAATGGTGCTTCAGTTGATTTGAATGGATGCACTCTTGAGCAAGTGTCTCAGTTTAATTATCTTGAGATCTATGTAGTTGAGTTGTTTTACCTCTGAGCGGCCTTTTTTTTGCACACCATGGGCTAAATGGCCAGGTCACACGGAACCCCGAAGGCTCATAGAAGGTTTGGGGAGGGGACCCACTGGAACAGCTGTTGGGAGACAGATGATAGTTTCCCATCAAGGCCAACCAGCGTGTTCTTTAACGTGCACGGGGTATGGCTCTCATTCACAAGGGGCCACAGCTTAACGTCCCATCCGACGGACGGCGGCCTTTCCAAGCCCATCGGTGTCCCATACTTAACGTGGGCAGGACGGGGAATTTTGCGGAGATAAATCTCAACGCTGACCCAGCTGGGACTCGAACCTGGGAACTACAGATTACGAGCCTGGCGCGCTACCGACTGAGCCACCCCCGCTCCACAGATACTGGTGATGTGCGGTATGAGATAAATAGAAGAATAGGGATTGCGCCCTGGGACTTTTAAGAATTTGTGGAGAGTGTGGAAAAATAGGCGTGTACAGCTAAAATTATAATTAGGCTGCATAATAGTCTGGTTCTTTTTAAAGTGAGTTATGGTGGCGAATCATGAATTGAATCTAGATGCTTACGCAGTATCTTGGGCATTATGTGGTGCGACGTAATAAGTAATGATGAGGCTAGAAGAAGGAGTCATCAACCTAATTTGAGCAGCATGTTGTACAGAGAGCGACTAAGTTGGTTTGACCATGTTGCTCGTATGCATAGCTGCAGATTGGGGAACAGGATTATGAACAGTGTACCTAAGAGTTTCAGAAAAAGGGGGAGACCTAGGAAGTGACTGGCAGACAATGTCAACAGGACCTTGTTAGAAATGGCCTAGAGGGAACAAACATGTCTGGAGAGGAAAATTACACAGTCTGTTTCGATCTCCGTAGCCCATGACTGCATGAGGATTTTGTATTGTATTGTATTTTATCTTCAAATTCTCCCCTGCCTGACACAAACATTAGAGTTAATAACCCCCATATTGCAGTTTTCACTTCCTTGAAATATTTAGGTATGACTACAGATAATAATCTGGAGTTTGAACTTCACATTAATAAAACCGTCACTTCAGTTTCTAAAAGAACTTATATGTTGAGGTACATTCATAACTATATATCCTCCTATGTCCAATTGTTCTACAAAATTTACAACTGACCTCAACTCGAATACTATACTTCTACCCTTTTTGGTATCAAAATCATCAACAAAATCGATTTTAGCAAACGAGAATCTCTTGACATTTACTGATATTCGTTCCCACTCTTGAATCTGGAAGAAAGTTACCGTTTATTACCCTTATTTACGATACCATTTATAACAAACCTCGCCTCTTTCATCCGATTCTTACATCCTATATTCGTTTACGACATCGCCACATCCTTTTGATCTGTTAATAACATGTTTTCTACTCCCAAGATTTTCAAAGCTAAGGTGATGAAATTTCTTTTGCTTTTCAGGCAAACTATACTACTCCACTCCTATAGACTATTGAAACGTTTGATAAACAATATCTTATCCATTGGTGAAAGTAGATTTCACTTCTTTCCGGTACTTCTCAAAGTATAGCTATGTGTGGAAAATCCCCCGCAGGCGAACACTCCACTGAAGCCACATTACAGTGGTAATAATGACTGTGTAGCTGCGAAAGTACATTGTCCCTGTATTTTGCCTTTCACTCTATGTTTTCCGCAAATAGCGAATGATTTATGCAATTTTAATGTGAAAAAATATTAATATATCTAAATGCTTGCTAATCCCGTTCTATTCTTGGATTTCAACCTTATTGAAAAACTAAGTAGATGTTTTTAAAATTATTTTAGTATTTAACGCAATTTTTTTAGAAAGAAAAATAAACTTTTGACTGATATTGTAATTATGATCCCTCAACTTGCCTAATCCAAACCCAAATGTTAAATACAGCATTTTTTTAGAATGACATTTATTGACGATTCAGAATAACCTTCAAAATTCATAAAGTTTAATCAATGATTATGAGAAGTGCGGAAATTACGCTTCTGTGATATTCCAACATACTATATATGCAAAACTGCAGAGTTCGCGATTCAAAAATGCGGTAGGAAAAGCGTGACTTTTGGTCAAAAAAAAGATGCGAGGCGATTTTGCTAAGCATCTTGAGTGCTAAGCAAAATCGTCTAGCTTTCCACTCTGGTCACGGGTACCATAGTTTGGACATTCTTGCAGTATAAAAAATAAATTCTTCAGGCTATACCTGCAGAGTGGTAAATTCATTTTACCTTTACACATGATAGACATATTTGTTGGCACGCTTAACTTTGAATTCGCGCTTGTTTTCATCTTAATGGAAAATGTTTCGCGATTCAGCAACGCTAAAACCACAGAATTAAAATATTACGTTGGCCAAGAGATGGTCGTGTGTTCATGCTTTTACCCTTTGGTTACCATTTCAGCCCGATATGCAAAAGACCATTGCATCCCAAAACCTCCTTATCTGATGCTTGCTTCCTTTCCCCCTTAAGAGGAAGCTCTAATTGATTAGCCACAACGCCAGTCTTCTTATGAACCTGGAAGAATTCTTTCTGTTCTCCGCTAGCCTTAATCCTCTACGACAAATGAAAGTTTCCAAGAAAGGGAACATCAACTATTAAACTAACTTCGATTGTATATAATGCAAAACAGCTGGGCTTTTTCTTTCAATTCTACAGCCATTGTTCGTCAAGGTAAAACCCAAATCATGCTTTAGCATTATTTTTAATACAAAATTATTGTTTGGTGCAACTAAAAAGTTGACAATAATCTTTATCAGAAGTTGATAATAAATTTTCTTATTTAATTATTATGATTCTGATATTTCGGGATCCGAAACGGCTTGACGTATGTATCTAGCATGTATACAAATACTATAACTTGCGACCTCGAAGGTTAAATTCCAAGGGATGTATAAAATGAAAAAGCACTAGAGAATTAAATTCTTAGTTGATTAATTTTTTTACACCCCTCAAATATCTGTTTTCTCACAGGTCTCATAAGAGCATGTCAATTTAAGATGCCAAAAGACCAGTTATGAAGACAAGATCTCATCAAAAAGACAATGCGAGAAAGAAAACTAATAACTATAGAGTTCTGGACCCAAGTCCCATATACAGTGGACCCCCGATATAACGCGCATGTAGGGCGGGAAACAACACCCGCGTTATAAGGTGAACCGCGTTATGCCGAGCGGCGCGGTGGCGACACAATAAATTTCACACTGTAAGCTTTTCTTTTACTCATCATGCATACAATAATTAAACACTATTCAAAATACATGCAGGAACTCAATACATACACAATTACTCAATACGCAGTAACAATAAAATGCGATACTCACTAACGCCGCACGGACCTGTATAAACGTGTTTGAACTTATAGCGAACATCGCCCGCGCTATAACCGAGTGCGCGGTGTAGCGAGCAGCGCTATAACGAAGGTCCACTGTATTTGAAGCGAATCGTGCAAACCACTTGATTACCATGTCGATGATTACAACTCAATATATTTTACAAATGTCAGTTAACAACGCACTTTTGTTAATCATTTTGAATCCTCTTTTGGCCTTATTCATGAACTAGCTTCTTTATCATTAAGTATCCATTATTTTAAATTTCTTTTTTACCGACGACACTATTGATATGCTGCAGGTTAATACTAACAAATATACTGAATTTCGTGAAAATGATTGGTCATAAAAGTCGAAACTGGAAGTCCAGTATAATCTACTGATGAAATATAAGAATTCATTGCAATTATCTTGATTATGGGACTTTTTCGGACGTCAAAAATCTCGGATTACATGTGCGAATTACGAGTCAGAGATTTTTCAAAATCATTTATATTCATATTTGACATCAAACAAACAAACAAACAAAAACCCATTGGAATATTGTTACTCACAAAGGGAAAATGACAAAAATCTGAAGTTTTCTCTTCAAACTCTGTAAACAGAGTAACTGCCCTGAAACAAAAAATCGTTTTCCTCTGTAGTATCTTGGCGACAAGACTGAGCCACAAAATGTTTTTGAAGGTCCTAAAGCTAAACTTCTGAGGAGAGAGGTATGTAGGAGATATAGATTTTCGGAGTGTGCATACTCTCTGTGTATCTATACTCTGAATTCATGTCTGTTTAGAATCCATGTCTGTGTATGTATACTTTGAATGCATGTCTGTTTAAAATGCATGTCTGTGTATGTATACTCTGAATGAATGTCTGTTTAGAATGCATGTCTGTGTATGTATACTCTGAATGCATGTCTGTGTATGTATACTCTGAATGCATGTCTGTGTATGTATACTCTGAATGCATGTCTGTGTATGTATACTCTGAATGCATGTCTGTTTAGAACCCTCATGTGTTTAGGAAATGGCGAAGCAGAACACCAGTTTTTAAAATAGCTAGGGAGGATAATTTAATATTTAAAATTAATAAAAGATATTCCTGACTTAGGAGGAGTGGCTACTTCAAGTCATTCAAAATGAATAAGAAATGGAGGCATTTCTTCCGGGCCACACACTAATATAAGATAAATAGTGTCCCGAAATCGAGAAGCAAGAAATGAAAAATTAAATTTATCCAATAAGAAGGGAAAGCAAAACGCTTTTTTCTTTCATCTTATATTTTTGTAGGTTTACTCTTTATTTTTTCCGTAAGGAAGATATTCAATAGCAAAAGAGAGGAGCAGGGGAGGGTTGTATAAGCTGACAACTACATTTGCAGGGGAGGGAAATGGTGCGACTTTCAGTGAAGAGAGGGGAGGTCCCCTTTATTCCAAGTTGTTTTGGTTACATAGTTCAGCCAATTTTTTTGAGAAATTTATATTCCACTAATTTCGTATGAAGTCGTCACGTGACCGAGTGGTTAGTGTAATTGGGTACTGATCAAAACGATATGGGTTTGAGACTCGGAAAATGCATGGATGCTTGTGTTGTTTTTCTACTGAGGTTCCCCTAATACTCACAGATATTCTCTATGGCATATAAACTGACAGACTGCTGTCAGACTTCTGTGGCAAGCAGCTGTTTGAGGGGATATATTTTTATATTTTTCTTTTATTGGTATGAAGATATCTTACTTGTTCTTTCTACTGCTCTCATAACACTACCACGTGATCTATTCAATAGCACCAATATTTTTTTTTGCAGTGTTCTAACAGTTTACAAGCCGCCTCGGTGTGTAGTGGTATCACGTTACCTAGCGTTGACACCGCAGCAGCTGGGATCCAGGTTCGAATTCTGGTAGTGGCATGGTTGTTTGTTCTGTGCTACTCTTGTACAAGAAGGCCTGTATAATCTAGAAGTAGCTTCAACTGCCCTTCTCTGTTCTCTTATCAAGACAACAGTGCTGCAATCTAGCAACTTATCAAGAAAAAAGAAAGTTATAAATACTGTGCCTACAGTTAGAGATTCCACCTTTTCTATTTTCATCCGGAGACTCCACGTTTTGAAATCTATCTCACGACTCTGGTTTTTGAAAGCAAATTTCTGCTTTCTGCAATTACGGTTTGGAAATGATCAAAGAGATGCCACCATTTGTACTGCCTACGCAGGTTATGAAATGTGCAAAACTGTAGATTGTACACAAATTTACCAGGTTCAACTGGCTAAAATGACTACAGAAACCAGCTCCAAAAAATAGCATTGGTATTTAAGAGAAGAGCTAAACACATTTGTTTAAAAATCTATTATGAAAGCCAAAAAAAAAAAGACCCAATTTCTTTTTTTTTCTTGTGAGTGTGAGGGGGAACTCAGCAGAAAAACAATACAAGAGTTCATGCATTATCCGGGGTCGAACCCAGGGATTGGGCCGAAAGGAAAAAAGGCTCTATATTTCAATTAAAAAAAAAAAGAACAAGATTCGAGTGAAAGCAGAATTATGCACGAAAACTGATTATAATGTGAATTGCGCAAATTTTTTAGAATATATTCAGAAGCAGTAACGAAAAGTTTCTAAAAGGGTTGTAAAGATAACTGAATGTATGAATCTGAATTTAAGAAATAATATATATCATCATCATCCTCAAGCAGCCATGGGCTACGGAGGTCCACCCACACCGCGCAGTTTAATTCTCCAAGCATATCTGTCCTGAGCTACATCTCCTGCATCCGGCCACTGTACACCAATTCTAACAAGGTCCTGTTTGACATTGTCTGCCCATAGCATCCTAGGTCTCCCCCTCCTTCTGAGGCCTCTAGGCACACTGTTCATAACCCTATTCGCCAATCTATAATTATCCATACGGGCAACATGGCCAAACCAGCGGAGTCTCTCTCTGCACAATATGCTGCTTAAAGGAGGTTGCAGACTCCTTTGCCTAACCTCATCATTAGTTACAAAGTTAAACCACCTATACCCAAGATACTGCGTAAGCATCTAGAATCAAAAGCATCTAGTTTCCTGTTATCTTGTTTACACAGCGTCCAAGTATCACTACCATAACTAACCCTAGAAAGAACCAAACTATTATACAGTCTAATTTTAGTCTTTAACCTAAAGACTAAAATTAGACTGTATAATAGTCTGTATAATACGCCTATTTCTCCACAATCTCCATAGATTCTTAAAAGTCCCGGCAGCAATACCTATTCGTCTGTTAATCTCATGCCGCACATCACCAGTATCTGTTACGTAGCTCCCAAGGTAATTAAACTGTGACACCTGCAGTTTTCTCTCTGTTTATAACCAAACCTACTCTACTACCAGCCTCATTAACAGCTTGAATGAAAGAGTTCATCTCATCAACATCATTTGCCAAAAGGACTAAATCATCAGCATAATCTAAATCAGAAATTTTCGTATCTCCAGCCCTTTTAAGGCCAAAAGCTTTCCCTTGAAGTGAATTTCGCATAATTTAATCAACAACCAAACTAAAGAGAAAAGGAGACAAAATGCACCCTTGTTGAACACCAGGCGTAATGCTAAACCAATTGCTACAAGACTTACCAACTCTCACACATGACTCAGTGTTATTATAGAGAGCTTTTATTATGTTACTAACTTGTTCTGGTATACCATATGATATCACAATCAACCACAAATTATGACGATCAACAGAGTCGAAAGCCTTTTTGAAATCAACAAAGCTAGCAACCAAAGGTTTCTGAAACTCTAAACATTTCTCAAGAATCTGCCTAAGTGAACATATCTGATCTACACATCCCCTACCACTTCTGAATCCACATTTCTCATCACGCAATTGATTGTCAACTAGATTCTTAATTCTATTAAGCACAATCATGGAAAGAACTTTACCTGGAACAGAGAGTCGGCTGATACCCCTACAGATATCACAAGAACTGCGATCACCTTTTTTGAAAATAGGGATAATAATAGCTCTGGTAAAATCCTTAGGAACCATACCTTTATCATAAAAGTTATTCAAAATTTCAGTCATCCAAGTGGTAACTGAAACATTCCCAGCTCTCAGCATTTCCGTAGTCATCCACCCCTGGGGATTTATGAAGTTTAAGTTTAGAAATAGCCAAACTAACTTCAGATTGTATTATAGGTCCAACATTAAAGCCAACAATGCATCTGTCATCATTGCAAACAATGGGAGTAGAATTAACCACATTGTTTAGAACATCACTGAAATGCTCAGCCCACCTAGCCATAACAGAATCCTCACCTTCTATAACCTTACCTTGTTTATCCTTCAATCCCTGTATACCTGTTCGTTTTCTACCACACAAAACATTAACTATCTGGTACAGCTCTCTGCTGTTGTGCTGTCTAACTGCTTCCTCAGCTTTGTCAGCCAGGCCATCAAGCCAAAGATTCTTATCAGTAGCTAACTGATTCTTTACACGTTTATTAAGTTCTTTTTAATGCTTTCTATTAGGACTAGTAGTATACTGATTAAGGACATTCCTGCAGTTCCTTCTTTCTGAAATAAGCTCAAGTGCCTTATCACTTAAATAGTTCTGTCTCCTCTGCTCCTTTTTCCTTCAAAGAGTACTGTTAGTTTCCAAAAAAGCCTGTTTAAAATGGCCCCATTCTTCCTCAACTTCAGTATTAAGCAAACCATGACTGTCATAATGACTAAGTAACCTATCATGGTAAGCTTTAGCTATAACTGGGTCTTTCAGAGCTTCAGTATTAAAGGTAAATTTTTTAACCCTATCACAACAGTAGTTTCATCACACCCGGGGAATCCCCCTTTGCACAGTGCTTTCCCCCCCTATGTCGCAATCGTCCACGTTGTCTTCTTGACTTGGACCCCCTATGTCGCAATCGACCGGAAATTGACCTGTGCTGGGCCGCGCTGCCTTCTGAACTTTGACCACTATGTTGCAATCAACAAGAAATTGACCCTGGTGTCGCAACTGTCGTGGCGCTCCTTATTAATAATTCATAATTAAAAATTCCTCCCCCTTTTAACCCCCGGCGCTATCTAGTGCCTATGAGGGACACTATTTTCCCAAAAAATCTTCATTTTAACTCTAATTTTAAACCCTCCTTCTCGAATAGTCTCGATTTTCCTTTATCGATTTTTCTTTATTTCAGACCCCCCAATGGTTGACTTATATTTTAAACCCTCCACTTGCAGACCCCCCTGGTTGACCTATATTTTAAGCCCTACCTATATTTTAAGCCCCCCTCCTTCCCTCGGATTACAAGCCTCAGAATAATTGCACAGAAAAGGATGACACGTCTCAATTGTAAAAACACCTCCAAAAAGACCCCCCTGGTTGACCTATATTTTAAGCCCTACCTATATTCTAAGCTCCCTCCTTCCCTCGGACTGATTGATGCACGCCTAAGAATAATTGCACAGAAAAGGATGATTACAAGGCTCAATTGTAAAAACACCTCCAAAAAGACCCCCTGGTTGACCTACATTTTAAGCTCTACCTATATTTTAAGGCCCCTCCTTCCCTCGGACCGGCTGATGCACACCTCAGAATAATTGCACAGAAAAGGATGATACAAGTCTCAATTGTAAAATCAACTCCCAAAGTTGTATTCTTATTAAACCTCCCTCCCCTTAAAAAACTAATCGGTGGTGTCCAATACGTATTTTAGTACATCTCCTGTATTTAAAAACTCTCTAGGTATTCATCTGAAATTTTACAAGACCACTCAACTCTTTCTGAATGACAACGGTCAGAATGCCTAATGCAGCTCTCTAAATAAAACTTTCTTTAACAGAAAATCAACTCTCAAAGTTGTATTCTTATTAATTAAACACTCATCAAAACCACACATCCCTTCTATTAAAAGTTACCTCTATTAAAACTTCACAAACTCACGTCCTTTTACAAGTTCTCTAAACATGTTGTATATTCTCTGTATTTATTCCTTATAATTAAACACTCATCAAAAATTCTCTCATTTTTATTAAAAAATCACTCCACGGTCGTAATAAAAAAGTTTTCTGTAGATGGGTTTCATCCAAAAAAAAAAAAAAAAAAAATCCTCCACCTGCAGTGAGATTCGAACCGACTATCTTGGGCTCGATAGCCGGACGCACTCGACTATGGTTTGTACTTAATGTGGCCTAGAAAGGTGTCGAACGGATCAGACATTTCAAATATTAACCTAATACGTTTTTTACAACCTTCGTATTCTTTATAACTAGTTTTTTCTATGTATTTCTTATAATGAACCCGATAGTCCTTTCACATTAACATATGTATTTTTTATAACTCACGTATTTTAAGTCCGTTTCAGTAACACTTATTTCTTTTAACTCCGTGACTGTTGGCTGTCGCTTACTAGGACTATCCACAGTAACTATTTTTAAAAGACTGGCCCGCAGAAAATGCCGATGGGTTAAAAATTAATAAAAACTGATTATACTCGTCATGATGAAAAATATTGAGGGGTAATAGGGCCGACCTAAAAGACTCAGTGTTCGGATCCTCACCCCGGACTACGTTTCACTGACGGATGGTTAAGTCCTGTGAAATTATTCCAAACGGGGAATCACAAGGGTTTTATTAACGAATGAATCTTGGATCTGTGCTGCTTCCGTGTCAGGAGCACTGCCCTACATCGTGAAAACCCACTAGCACTCTTTATCGTGGTTTTCGGACTCGATATTTTTCCAAGTCCCGAGACGGTTCTCCCAATTCTATCCTTTACGATACAAGGGCGTTTCAATGTACCCAATGTAGACAAACCCTTTTGAAATGACGCGTCCTAAACCTCCAAGTGCTGGGCTTATTAAAATTAGTCTCCATCGGGTTGGTCCCGTCAGATATCTGTGTTTCCACGTAGTAATGCTACACTGAAGAAAAGTCGGCTAAAAAACCGTCTTTAACATCGTTTGCGTGCGAACGTATGCCGCATCACGCTGTTGAAATCGGGTAAAAAATAACTTTTTTTTTTGTACGCAGTGGAATGTTCAAAGTAAGTTACGGTTACCCTTGCGTAAAAACTTTGGTTCCATCACGAATGCACGTTAATGGCTTAGGGGAACATTAGTTTTAGCAAATACTTCAACTATAAAAAAAAAAAAAAAATAATACAATGTCTCACGCACCCTTTCAACTTACCTGCACTAATCCACTGATATTTTATTTGCAGCTGGACTGATAGTCAAAATTTAGCAAATATTACAAAGAATCCGCCTAACTAACTGTGACGATAGGAAAAAGTGTAAAAATCACATAAAAATGCACAGGGTGGGTGTAAAAATCGTTACAAAAAGAGAACATTATAACTCAAATAGTAAGATAGAAAAATTCAAAGAAAGTGATACATGTAATAGTCATAAACAAGGTGAAACGGGATTTTCTTCGCCATACCTATTAATGCATGCCAATTAGTGTGGAAAATAAGTGATCCTAATGACTAACTGATAAATGTCCCTCTTTAACAGATGACATGCTTTCATAGCTAAAAGAGCGCGTGCTTTATGAGACGGTAGCATTATGTTTATTTAAACTGTTTTTTAAAATCTGACAAAACCATACGTATCCGTTAGGGTACAATGTTTAAGCAGTTTTTTTTTTTTTTTTTTTACCAAACCGTTCACAAAAAAAAAATGTAAGAGGTGTAACACCCTGTGTAAAATATATGTATACGACTAAATAGTTTTTAAACAACTATTATGTAGTCACTTTATGGGTAGTATAAACTATTCTCATCATTAAAAGTTAACGTAGGGTAAATATGGTAACACACTAAGCAGAACTCTGCGTAAATAAAAATATGGTAATCCACTTAGCACATTATAACTAAATTAGCACATAAACTAATCCGACACGCTCTTGGTACACATGGAAAGTAAAATTAATTAATGTACAAAACACACATAATGTTTGTTACGCGTTATAGAAACGGTAACAAAACTCAACTACGTTATAGATAAAATAGTAATGGTAACAAAACTCAACACTATAGTTAAAAGAAATGGTGGCAATATAGATATAAATTTTAAAATATACTCACCCTTACACGTCATAGGGTACGCAGAGGACCAGGAATATGAAATAAAAATAGAAAATTAAAATTTTTACTTACAAAAACACACACACAACCAAACACACACAACCAAACACACTGTACGAAAGGCAATCCTTTAATATATTTGGGTGGCTTTGAAAAAAGCCTTTTGTTTCTTCTTTTTATATTTTTTTCGTCTTTTCATTTTTTCCGGTTACTCGATCCTCCTCCTGCGGGAAGGAGGCGCAGAAAACTCGATCCGTACAGGGGAGACGGTTGCCACTGTCTCCTCTGAGTCAAGCGACTGAACGCCTGTCGTGTCCACCTCAGTTTCTGACGGGGACCCCTCCTTTATTTCTGTCGCGTATTCCTCCTTTATTTCCGACACGTACCCCTCCGCGGTTTCTTGCTCTACCACCGGGTGAGCGTAGCTTGGAGGGTTCGCGACGAACCCCCTTAGGTGCCTTACGGGGGTACGGGGGGAACCAGGGCGTAATACTGTATGACAAGAACATCGGCATACAGCCCCGCCGCAAAACGTCTCCCACGCGTCGTCCTCCATGGTGACATAGAGTGCTCGCTGCTCCGGTAACATCTGAACATCGACATTCGTATCAGCATGACGGATTGGTGAAGGGGCCCTCACCCCCAACCTTGCACCAACTGGAGACCTTGGACGTGGTTCGAGGTGGCAGGAACAATCGCAAAACCTCCTGCGAGGGGTAGACGGTAGCCTGTCCCTTGGATAGGTTAGTGAGAAATAACCGTGGCGTACAGTAAACCTCATCTTAACACAAGTTAGAATGAGTTCACACAACACTCCTCGTTATATACTGCATCGGTCTGGCCCCGGCGGATGTTGATACAGTCTCATCAAACTCTTCCGTTAAATGAAGGAAATAATTCATCAGGGCTTATCAGTTGTAAATATTGCAACTTGCGTGCAAACATCGATCAACTTCCTCTCACTCAAATCAACATAACGATAAGAACTCTGACACGTGCACTACGGTAGAGGTTAAATCATGCTTTATATAGCACACGACTATGTCCGTGTCAAATTATGACTCACTTTTTAATATCCCTTCGTCTCGTTCTTAACGCATTTCGTACCCTCTACAGGATTTTGGGTTTTTCTAAGTTTGAAAATTCTCGGATTGCCGTTAGTTTCTATCGTGTGCTGATCAAAGTTCGTTAGGGGTTTTGCTTCCAAGTTCTTAATCCTAACAGCTCTCATGTCATCTTCTGTATTACCAAAAGACACATAGAAGATTGGCCCGAAAATGCACAAAGTACATGGTATTGAGTGACGTATTATCTTTAAAATATGTAGGAATGAGAAAATATAGGAATACACAGTAGAATATTTAAGAGTGTTTAAAAACATCACCGTAAACTCTTTGAAACATAAAACATGTCGGCTATTCTTACGTCCACAAATGTTAAAAGATAGAAATTTCAGATATACAGCATGTTATATGCAGCAGTCAAAAAGGTGTTAAATGAAAGAATTTTGTCGCTATAGAATTTAACCAAGCGATCTATCGGGTAAAAGGAACCCTGAAAACTAAGACAAAAAAAAAAAACGTCTTTACTAGAAGGAGTAATAGCGGGAAAACCATGAAATATTACTGTACTAGGATCTAGAAAAATCACTATCCATTATATTAATTTTTTATTATTTCATGTTCATTATTTTCATGTATTTCACCCCATTTTCTTGTCAAGAGCTAAAATTATTTGATGAATGAACGATATTATATCTTCAAATGCCGTGGAAGCATGACAGAATAACTTCAAAATAAGTTCCAATAGCTGTAAAAAATTAGATAAATACACACCGGGAAAGACAGAATTGTTTTCAAAACATTAAAATACCTTAAATGTGTGGCTGAATCACCTTCAAATATCTCACAGTACACTTTTAAAGGAAATATTGTCTCATTATAAGCGATTTCATACAAAGAGATGCGCACTCTATGCTTCACATTTAAATCTATAGAGATAACGATCACTACCCATGGAACACATCTGTGAAAAAACACGCTATGATAGGGTTTGAGAAAGATTTTTAACCCATGGGGGTGCTGCACTGCAGGAAAGCACATTATCTTTGATATCAGAAACTACGTGAAAGTTATACTGTTTCGGTTTGAGAAATATTTCTTTAGTTCACAGGGCACCGCACGAATAAGCGCATAAGTGCGGGTGAAGATGGTTATTTTTCGCTGCAAACACAAGTTTTTCGACAAAGATAGGGTGTTTCACTACAATCTAACACGGGATTTCATGTTTGTTTAGTTATTTTTCCTGCATGAGAATATTTCTAATCTATCTCATAGACAGCAGGTTAGTTACTTCTGATCTAACAAAGCCAAGGTCTGAGACCCATAGTAAGACATGAACGTTTGTGTTGTTTTCCTACCAAGATCCCGACAACCTCTCACATGAAATATTACTGTACAAGGATCTAGAAAAATCACCATTCATTACATTAATTTTTTTTTTTATTATATTCATGTATTTCACCCCATTTTCTTGTCAAGAGCTAAAATTATTTGATGAATGAACGACAAAATATCTTCAAATGCAGTGGACGCATGACAGAATAACTTCAACATAAGTTCCAATAGCTGAAAAAACAACTATAAAAAATTAGGTAAATACACACCGGGAAAGACAGAATTGCTTTCAAAACATTAAAATACCTTAAATGTGTGGCCTGAATCATCTCCAAATATCTCACAGCACACTTTTAAAGGAAATATTGTCTCATTATAAGTGATTTCATACAAAGAGATACGTACTCTATGCTTCACATTTAAATCTATAGAGATAACGATCACTACCCATGGAACACATCTGTGAAAAAACACGCTATGATAGGGTTTGAGAAAGATTTTTAGCCCATGGGGGGGTGCTGCACTGCAGGAAAGCACATTAGCTTTGATATCAGAACCTACGTGAAAGTTATACTGTTTCGGTTTGAGAAAGATTCTTTAGTTCACAGGGCACCGCATTACACTAAAGCACACTGTCTTGTACGTATGTCTGTCTGTATGTTTGTTTCTCTCTCTCTCTCTCTGTGTGTGTGTGTGTGTGTGTCTATGTGTAAATATGTATGTTACTACGAAATGTGTGTACGTGTAGACGTGTGCATATATGTCAAGATGTAACTGTGTCTGCATGTTTGTTTCTCTCTAGGTGTGTGTGTGTGTGTTTCAGTGAATCGTGTATGTGTGCGTATGTGAGTGTGTGTATGTTCATGTATGTTAATGTTTCTTTATATGTATATGTTTTCGTGCGTATGTGTTAAGATGTCTGTGTGCACATAGTCGTTTCTCTGTATGTGTATACGTCTTCATGTTTCTCTCTCTCTCTGTGTGTGTGTGTGTTAAAGTCTCTGTATGTGTTTCATCTTTATGTGTATATGTTATCGTGTGTGTGTGTGTGTGTTTGTTCACATGCACGAATAAACATATTGTCTTACGGACACTTGCTTGCTACAGAAGAAGCTAACAATTTAAAACGAGACTAGTGGTTATGCAAAATATTTCATGTGTGCGTATGTGAGTGTGTGTATGTTGATGCATGTTAATATGTTTCTTTATATGTATATGTTTTCGTGCGTATGTGTTAAGATGTCTGTGTGCACATAGTCGTTTCTCTGTATGTGTATACGTCTTCATGTTTGTTTCTCTCTCTGTGTGTGTGTGTGTGTTAAAGTGTCTGTATGTGTTTCATCTTTATGTGCATATGTGTGTGTGTGTGTGTTTGTTCACATGCAAGAATAAACATATTGTCTTACGGACACTTGCTTGCTACAGAAGAAGCTAACAATTTAAAACGAGACTTGTGGCTATGCAAAATATTTCATCACAGATCTTAACTTGAATACTCATATTTCAGGAGATGTAAGGAGTTTTCTTCAGCACGTTCGAATATTTTTTGAACACGACTGTCTTACGTTACGTCTTACGTTACGTTTCCTGTCAGATGTCTCGTAACGAACAAAGCGTGTGTGTTCTGCTAATGCAGAAGAGGACATTCAACCGAGAATATTTCAAACTTAGAATAATACGACATCCTGATGCGTTAAGAACGAAGTGGTGGGATACTAACAGCTGAAACACGACCTGAAGCGATCGAAATCCTGTTGTTTCGCGCAAGGGGACGAAGGGTGATAAAACGTAATACTACTGAAAAAATCCTTATTTCAAAAAAGAGGCCTCTTTTTTGAAATAAGGATTTTTTCGTGCCTTATTTCCTTATTTCCTTATTTCAAAAAAATCCTTATTTCAAAAAAGAGGCCTCTTTTTTGAAATAAGGATTTTTTCAGTAGTATTACGTTTTATCACCCTTCGTCCCCTTGCGCGAAACAACAGGATTTCGATCGCTTCAGGTCGTGTTTCAGCTGTTAGTATCCCACCACTTCGTTCTTAACGCATCAGGATGTCGTATTATTCTAAGTTTGAAATATTCTCGGTTGAATGTCCTCTTCTGCATTAGCAGAACACACACGCTTTGTTCGTTACGAGACATCTGACAGGAAACGTAACGTAAGACGTAACGTAAGACAGTCGTGTTCAAAAAATATTCGAACGTGCTGAAGAAAACTCCTTACATCTCCTGAAATATGAGTATTCAAGTTAAGATCTGTGATGAAATATTTTGCATAGCCACAAGTCTCGTTTTAAATTGTTAGCTTCTTCTGTAGCAAGCAAGTGTCCGTAAGACAATATGTTTATTCTTGCATGTGAACAAACACACACACACACACATATGCACATAAAGATGAAACACATACAGACACTTTAACACACACACACACACAGAGAGAGAAACAAACATGAAGACGTATACACATACAGAGAAACGACTATGTGCACACAGACATCTTAACACATACGCACGAAAACATATACATATAAAGAAACATATTAACATGCATCAACATACACACACTCACATACGCACACATGAAATATTTTGCATAACCACTAGTCTCGTTTTAAATTGTTAGCTTCTTCTGTAGCAAGCAAGTGTCCGTAAGACAATATGTTTATTCGTGCATGTGAACAAACACACACACACACACACGATAACATATACACATAAAGATGAAACACATACAGAGACTTTAACACACACACACACAGAGAGAGAGAGAAACATGAAGACGTATACACATACAGAGAAACGACTATGTGCACACAGACATCTTAACACATACGCACGAAAACATATACATATAAAGAAACATTAACATACATGAACATACACACACTCACATACGCACACATACACGATTCACTGAAACACACACACACACACCTAGAGAGAAACAAACATGCAGACACAGTTACATCTTGACATATATGCACACGTCTACACGTACACACATTTCGTAGTAACATACATATTTACACATAGACACACACACACACACACACAGAGAGAGAGAGAGAGAAACAAACATACAGACAGACATACGTACAAGACAGTGTGCTTTAGTGTAATGCGGTGCCCTGTGAACTAAAGAATCTTTCTCAAACCGAAACAGTATAACTTTCACGTAGGTTCTGATATCAAAGCTAATGTGCTTTCCTGCAGTGCAGCACCCCCCCATGGGCTAAAAATCTTTCTCAAACCCTATCATAGCGTGTTTTTTCACAGATGTGTTCCATGGGTAGTGATCGTTATCTCTATAGATTTAAATGTGAAGCATAGAGTACGTATCTCTTTGTATGAAATCACTTATAATGAGACAATATTTCCTTTAAAAGTGTGCTGTGAGATATTTGGAGATGATTCAGGCCACACATTTAAGGTATTTTAATGTTTTGAAAGCAATTCTGTCTTTCCCGGTGTGTATTTACCTAATTTTTTATAGTTGTTTTTTCAGCTATTGGAACTTATGTTGAAGTTATTCTGTCATGCGTCCACTGCATTTGAAGATATTTTGTCGTTCATTCATCAAATAATTTTAGCTCTTGACAAGAAAATGGGGTGAAATACATGAATATAATAAAAAAAAAAATTAATGTAATGAATGGTGATTTTTCTAGATCCTTGTACAGTAATATTTCATGTGAGAGGTTGTCGGGATCTTGGTAGGAAAACAACACAAACGTTCATGTCTTACTATGGGTCTCAGACCTTGGCTTTGTTAGATCAGAAGTAACTAACCTGCTGTCTATGAGATAGATTAGAAATATTCTCATGCAGGAAAAATAACTAAACAAACATGAAATCCCGTGTTAGATTGTAGTGAAACACCCTATCTTTGTCGAAAAACTTGTGTTTGCAGCGAAAAATAACCATCTTCACCCGCACTTATGCGCTTATTCGTGCGGTGCCCTGTGAACTAAAGAAATATTTCTCAAACCGAAACAGTATAACTTTCACGTAGTTTCTGATATCAAAGATAATGTGCTTTCCTGCAGTGCAGCACCCCCATGGGTTAAAAATCTTTCTCAAACCCTATCATAGCGTGTTTTTTCACAGATGTGTTCCATGGGTAGTGATCGTTATCTCTATAGATTTAAATGTGAAGCATAGAGTGCGCATCTCTTTGTATGAAATCGCTTATAATGAGACAATATTTCCTTTAAAAGTGTACTGTGAGATATTTGAAGGTGATTCAGCCACACATTTAAGGTATTTTAATGTTTTGAAAACAATTCTGTCTTTCCCGGTGTGTATTTATCTAATTTTTTACAGCTATTGGAACTTATTTTGAAGTTATTCTGTCATGCTTCCACGGCATTTGAAGATATAATATCGTTCATTCATCAAATAATTTTAGCTCTTGACAAGAAAATGGGGTGAAATACATGAAAATAATGAACATGAAATAATAAAAAATTAATATAATGGATAGTGATTTTTCTAGATCCTAGTACAGTAATATTTCATGGTTTTCCCGCTATTACTCCTTCTAGTAAAGACGTTTTTTTTTTTTGTCTTAGTTTTCAGGGTTCCTTTTACCCGATAGATCGCTTGGTTAAATTCTATAGCGACAAAATTCTTTCATTTAACACCTTTTTGACTGCTGCATATAACATGCTGTATATCTGAAATTTCTATCTTTTAACATTTGTGGACGTAAGAATAGCCGACATGTTTTATGTTTCAAAGAGTTTACGGTGATGTTTTTAAACACTCTTAAATATTCTACTGTGTATTCCTATATTTTCTCATTCCTACATATTTTAAAGATAATACGTCACTCAATACCATGTACTTTGTGCATTTTCGGGCCAATCTTCTATGTGTCTTTTGGTAATACAGAAGATGACATGAGAGCTGTTAGGATTAAGAACTTGGAAGCAAAACCCCTAACGAACTTTGATCAGCACACGATAGAAACTAACGGCAATCCGAGAATTTTCAAACTTAGAAAAACCCAAAATCCTGTAGAGGGTACGAAATGCGTTAAGAACGAGACGAAGGGATATTAAAAAGTGAGTCATAATTTGACACGGACATAGTCGTGTGCTATATAAAGCATGATTTAACCTCTACCGTAGTGCACGTGTCAGAGTTCTTATCGTTATGTTGATTTGAGTGAGAGGAAGTTGATCGATGTTTGCACGCAAGTTGCAATATTTACAACTGATAAGCCCTGATGAATTATTTCCTTCATTTAACGGAAGAGTTTGATGAGACTGTATCAACATCCGCCGGGGCCAGACCGATGCAGTATATAACGAGGAGTGTTGTGTGAACTCATTCTAACTTGTGTTAAGATGAGGTTTACTGTACGCCACGGTTATTTCTCACTAACCTATCCAAGGGACAGGCTACCGTCTACCCCTCGCAGGAGGTTTTGCGATTGTTCCTGCCACCTCGAACCACGTCCAAGGTCTCCAGTTGGTGCAAGGTTGGGGGTGAGGGCCCCTTCACCAATCCGTCATGCTGATACGAATGTCGATGTTCAGATGTTACCGGAGCAGCGAGCACTCTATGTCACCATGGAGGACGACGCGTGGGAGACGTTTTGCGGCGGGGCTGTATGCCGATGTTCTTGTCATACAGTATTACGCCCTGGTTCCCCCCGTACCCCCGTAAGGCACCTAAGGGGGTTCGTCGCGAACCCTCCAAGCTACGCTCACCCGGTGGTAGAGCAAGAAACCGCGGAGGGGTACGTGTCGGAAATAAAGGAGGAATACGCGACAGAAATAAAGGAGGGGTCCCCGTCAGAAACTGAGGTGGACACGACAGGCGTTCAGTCGCTTGACTCAGAGGAGACAGTGGCAACCGTCTCCCCTGTACGGATCGAGTTTTCTGCGCCTCCTTCCCGCAGGAGGAGGATCGAGTAACCGGAAAAAATGAAAAGACGAAAAAAATATAAAAAGAAGAAACAAAAGGCTTTTTTCAAAGCCACCCAAATATATTAAAGGATTGCCTTTCGTACAGTGTGTTTGGTTGTGTGTGTGTGTGTTTTTGTAAGTAAAAATTTTAATTTTCTATTTTTATTTCATATTCCTGGTCCTCTGCGTACCCTATGACGTGTAAGGGTGAGTATATTTTAAAATTTATATCTATATTGCCACCATTTCTTTTAACTATAGTGTTGAGTTTTGTTACCATTACTATTTTATCTATAACGTAGTTGAGTTTTGTTACCGTTTCTATAACGCGTAACAAACATTATGTGTGTTTTGTACATTAATTAATTTTACTTTCCATGTGTACCAAGAGCGTGTCGGATTAGTTTATGTGCTAATTTAGTTATAATGTGCTAGAGGGGTCCCCGTCAGAAACTGAGGTGGACACGACAGGCGTTCAGTCGCTTGACTCAGAGGAGACAGTGGCAACCGTCTCCCCTGTACGGATCGAGTTTTCTGCGCCTCCTTCCCGCAGGAGGAGGATCGAGTAACCGGAAAAAATGAAAAGACGAAAAAAATATAAAAAGAAGAAACAAAAGGCTTTTTTCAAAGCCACCCAAATATATTAAAGGATTGCCTTTCGTACAGTGTGTTTAGTTGTGTGTGTGTGTGTGTGTGTTTTTGTAAGTAAAAATTTTAATTTTCTATTTTTATTTCATATTCCTGGTCCTCTGCGTACCCTATGACGTGTAAGGGTGAGTATATTTTAAAATTTATATCTATATTGCCACCATTTCTTTTAACTATAGTGTTGAGTTTTGTTACCATTACTATTTTATCTATAACGTAGTTGAGTTTTGTTACCGTTTCTATAACGCGTAACAAACATTATGTGTGTTTTGTACATTAATTAATTTTACTTTCCATGTGTACCAAGAGCGTGTCGGATTAGTTTATGTGCTAATTTAGTTATAATGTGCTAAGTGGATTACCATATTTTTATTTACGCAGAGTTCTGCTTAGTGTGTTACCATATTTACCCTACGTTAACTTTTAATGATGAGAATAGTTTATACTACCCATAAAGTGACTACATAATAGTTGTTTAAAAACTATTTAGTCGTATACATATATTTTACACAGGGTGTTACACCTCTTACATTTTTTTTTTTTTGTGAACGGTTTGGTAAAAAAAAAAAAACTGCTTAAACATTGTACCCTAACGGATACGTATGGTTTTGTCAGATTTTAAAAAACAGTTTAAATAAACATAATGCTACCGTCTCATAAAGCACGCGCTCTTTTAGCTATGAAAGCATGTCATCTGTTAAAGAGGGACATTTATCAGTTAGTCATTAGGATCACTTATTTTCCACACTAATTGGCATGCATTAATAGGTATGGCGAAGAAAATCCCGTTTCACCTTGTTTATGACTATTACATGTATCACTTTCTTTGAATTTTTCTATCTTACTATTTGAGTTATAATGTTCTCTTTTTGTAACGATTTTTACACCCACCCTGTGCATTTTTATGTGATTTTTACACTTTTTCCTATCGTCACAGTTAGTTAGGCGGATTCTTTGTAATATTTGCTAAATTTTGACTATCAGTCCAGCTGCAAATAAAATATCAGTGGATTAGTGCAGGTAAGTTGAAAGGGTGCGTGAGACATTGTATTATTTTTTTTTTTTTTTTATAGTTGAAGTATTTGCTAAAACTAATGTTCCCCTAAGCCATTAACGTGCATTCGTGATGGAACCAAAGTTTTTACGCAAGGGTAACCGTAACTTACTTTGAACATTCCACTGCGTACAAAAAAAAAAGTTATTTTTTACCCGATTTCAACAGCGTGATGCGGCATACGTTCGCACGCAAACGATGTTAAAGACGGTTTTTTAGCCGACTTTTCTTCAGTGTAGCATTACTACGTGGAAACACAGATATCTGACGGGACCAACCCGATGGAGACTAATTTTAATAAGCCCAGCACTTGGAGGTTTAGGACGCGTCATTTCAAAAGGGTTTGTCTACATTGGGTACATTGAAACGCCCTTGTATCGTAAAGGATAGAATTGGGAGAACCGTCTCGGGACTTGGAAAAATATCGAGTCCGAAAACCACGATAAAGAGTGCTAGTGGGTTTTCACGATGTAGGGCAGTGCTCCTGACACGGAAGCAGCACAGATCCAAGATTCATTCGTTAATAAAACCCTTGTGATTCCCCGTTTGGAATAATTTCACAGGACTTAACCATCCGTCAGTGAAACGTAGTCCGGGGTGAGGATCCGAACACTGAGTCTTTTAGGTCGGCCCTATTACCCCTCAATATTTTTCATCATGACGAGTATAATCAGTTTTTATTAATTTTTAACCCATCGGCATTTTCTGCGGGCCAGTCTTTTAAAAATAGTTACTGTGGATAGTCCTAGTAAGCGACAGCCAACAGTCACGGAGTTAAAAGAAATAAGTGTTACTGAAACGGACTTAAAATACGTGAGTTATAAAAAATACATATGTTAATGTGAAAGGACTATCGGGTTCATTATAAGAAATACATAGAAAAAACTAGTTATAAAGAATACGAAGGTTGTAAAAAACGTATTAGGTTAATATTTGAAATGTCTGATCCGTTCGACACCTTTCTAGGCCACATTAAGTACAAACCATAGTCGAGTGCGTCCGGCTATCGAGCCCAAGATAGTCGGTTCGAATCTCACTGCAGGTGGAGGATTTTTTTTTTTTTTTTTTTTTGGATGAAACCCATCTACAGAAAACTTTTTTATTACGACCGTGGAGTGATTTTTTAATAAAAATGAGAGAATTTTTGATGAGTGTTTAATTATAAGGAATAAATACAGAGAATATACAACATGTTTAGAGAACTTGTAAAAGGACGTGAGTTTGTGAAGTTTTAATAGAGGTAACTTTTAATAGAAGGGATGTGTGGTTTTGATGAGTGTTTAATTAATAAGAATACAACTTTGAGAGTTGATTTTCTGTTAAAGAAAGTTTTATTTAGAGAGCTGCATTAGGCATTCTGACCGTTGTCATTCAGAAAGAGTTGAGTGGTCTTGTAAAATTTCAGATGAATACCTAGAGAGTTTTTAAATACAGGAGATGTACTAAAATACGTATTGGACACCACCGATTAGTTTTTTAAGGGGAGGGAGGTTTAATAAGAATACAACTTTGGGAGTTGATTTTACAATTGAGACTTGTATCATCCTTTTCTGTGCAATTATTCTGAGGTGTGCATCAGCCGGTCTGAGGGAAGGAGGGGCCTTAAAATATAGGTAGAGCTTAAAATGTAGGTCAACCAGGGGGTCTTTTTGGAGGTGTTTTTACAATTGAGCCTTGTAATCATCCTTTTCTGTGCAATTATTCTTAGGCGTGCATCAATCAGTCCGAGGGAAGGAGGGAGCTTAGAATATAGGTAGGGCTTAAAATATAGGTCAACCAGGGGGGTCTTTTTGGAGGTGTTTTTACAATTGAGACGTGTCATCCTTTTCTGTGCAATTATTCTGAGGCTTGTAATCCGAGGGAAGGAGGGGGGCTTAAAATATAGGTAGGGCTTAAAATATAGGTCAACCAGGGGGGTCTGCAAGTGGAGGGTTTAAAATATAAGTCAACCATTGGGGGGTCTGAAATAAAGAAAAATCGATAAAGGAAAATCGAGACTATTCGAGAAGGAGGGTTTAAAATTAGAGTTAAAATGAAGATTTTTTGGGAAAATAGTGTCCCTCATAGGCACTAGATAGCGCCGGGGGTTAAAAGGGGGAGGAATTTTTAATTATGAATTATTAATAAGGAGCGCCACGACAGTTGCGACACCAGGGTCAATTTCCTGTTGATTGCAACATAGTGGTCAAAGTTCAGAAGGCAGCGCGGCCCAGCACAGGTCAATTTCCGGTCGATTGCGACATAGGGGGTCCAAGTCAAGAAGACAACGTGGACGATTGCGACATAGGGGGGGAAAGCACTGTGCAAAGGGGGATTCCCCGGGTGTGATGAAACTACTCACAACACTTTTTAAGTTTAAGTTGCAAGACACTTTTAACAAGGTAATGGTCAGATCCAATTTCAGCCCCCCTATATGCCCTGGTATTTCTAACAGAACTAGCCCATTTGCTGCTAATTAATATATAATCAATCATATTCCTATGCAGCCCATCAGGTGAAACCCATGTGTATTTATGTATGTCGCGGTGTTTGTAATATATGTTAGTTATTCTGAAACCATTGAGTTTACTTACCTGTAGGAGACGTTGCCCATTGCCATTGCAGCTACCAATACCAAAAGGGCCTATTACTCCTCCCCAAAGGTCAGAGTCGGTACCAACTTTAGCATTGAAGTCACCAAGAACAAGGGTAATATCTCCTTAATTAAAAAAATTTGAAACAAAAATAATGATTGTGTTGATCATTTTTAAATAAATATATCGTTATTACTGTTTTTTTATTGGGGGAGCGGAATTTACTTAAAGCGAACTTTATGAACTGTGGATATTTAAATCTCAACAGGTGGTAGTCCTCTTTATAGCGATAATCGAAAATTATGCTTAAGAAAAATAATGGCCAGCTTTTATCAGACAGTAAAATTAAAGAAAAAGTATCTGTATTATGCTACTCCACAAATATTTGCTTGGAAAGGATTACATTTCAAACGTCTAAGTGAGTTCATATCCTTTCTTTAATTTGTCATCCCGTTTTCCAATTTCTGCTTCTGGTAGTGATTAAGACCGAACCCAGACAGCTACGGCGGATACGCATTGTCCTTGGATACTTAACGACTCCCCGAGGGACGACCTTGGTTGGAATCAGCTTTGTCTGTATAGTTCTGCTCTCTTTTCCCAGTCTGCTTTTGCTAATCGTTCAAAGAGAAAAAGACTATACAAATATTTGGATTAGCACTCCCCATTGGCACTCCCTGTCGGCAGAAATGGAACCTCAAACGCCTCAAGTATGCGGTTTTCAAACAGCAGGTATCTAAAGGGTTAAACTATAGTAGTGTAATTAAAAATCAAGGATATTTTCTTAAAAAGAAACGATTCGCTTTTTAAAAAATTAAATGCTCCGTTGAAACAGCATTAATGTGTAAAGAAAATCATTAACGGAGCCATTACTGAAAAATGTTTTACCGGGCCGTACAGGCGCGTACCGGCCTACTTTCAGCACTGATCTCATCATCGCTTTTCATACTCCCATCTTTCCTTTTGTCTGGATTATTCGCAATCATTTTTCCTTTGTTCATTCATCTAACATTACTATCTGTGCTTGAAAAGGTGGTGCCTGAAGCTCCTACCAGCATCGGTGACTTCAGCCTTTAGCGGAGGAGGAACAGGTCTTTGCCCCATGCCTGCGATCAGGGAGCTGTTTGATATTTTTGGCCCTACCAATCTCAATAAACCTAATTTCTTTAAAAATCCTACTAATCATTTTCTCTCTGCAGGAACGTGGAACGTGAGGACATTACATAGAGATTATTCTCTTGATGTCTTCACGCAAAAATTCCAGCGCTATAACCTAGATATTCTAGGCTTGCAAGAGACCAGATGGACAGGTAAAGGTCAGATTCTTAAAAATAATCTTAAATTTCTTTTTATAGGGAGGGAGGATGAAAAGCATCACCAAGGCGTGGGTCTACTTCTCAGCAGATACGCTAGTGATGCTCTTCTAGGATATCAGTGCATTAATGAAAGGTTTCTTACAGCAAAATTTCAGACAAGCATTAAAGACTTAAATGTTATCTGCTATTATACCCCCACTAAGGATGCCGATGAGGATGAGAAGGATACGTTTTACGGCAACTTCAGGATATTTTGAATTCTGTCAAGAAAGGAGATATTACCCTTTTTCTAGGTGACTTCAATGCCAAAGTTGGTACTGACTCTAACCTTTGGGGAGGGGTGATAGGCCCTTTTGGTATTGGTAGCTGCAATGGCAATGGGCAACGTCTCCTACAGGTAAGTAAACTCAATGGTTTCAGAATAACTAACACATATTACAAACACCGCGACATACATAAATACACATGGGTTTCACCTGATGGGCTGCATAGGAATATGATTGATTATATATTAATTAGCAGCAAATGGGCTAGTTCTGTTAGAAATAGCAGGGCATATAGGGGAGCTGAAATTGGATCTGACCATTATCTTGTTAAAAGTGTCTTGCAACTTAAACTTAAAAAGTATTGTGCTAGGGTTAAAAAAATTGCCTTTAATACTGAAGCTCTGAAAGACCCATTTATAGCTAAAGCTTACCATGATAGGTTACTTAGTCATTATGACAGTCATGGTTTGCTTAATACTGAAGTTGAGGAAGAATGGGGCCATTTTAAACAGGCTTTTTTGGAAACTAACAGTAGTCTCTTAGGGAAAAAGGAGCAGAGAAGACAGAATTATTTAAGTGATAAGGTACTTGAGCTTATTTCAGAAAGAAGGAACTGCAGGAATGTCCTTAATCAGTACCCTACTAGTCCTAATAGAAAGGATTACATAGAGCTCAACAAACGTGTAAAGGATCAGTTAACTACTGATAAGAATCTTTGGCTTGTGGCTTGGCTGACAAAGCTGAGGAAGCAGTTAGGCAGCACAACGGCAGAGAGCTGTACCAGATAGTTAATGTTTTATGTGGTAGAAAACGGACAGGCATACAAGGATTGCAGGATAAACAAGGTAAGGTTATAGAAGGTGAGGATTCTGTCATGGCTAGGTGGGCTGAGCATTTCAGTGATGTTCTAAACAATGTGGTTAGTTCTACTCCCATTGTTTGTAATGATGATAGATACATTGGCAGCTTTAATGTTGGCCCTATAACACAATCTGAAGTTATTTTGGCTATTTCTAAACTTAAACTTCATAAATCCCCAGGGGTAGATGAAATTACTACAGAAATGCTCAGAGCTGGGAATGTTTCGGTTACCACTTGGATGACTGAAATTTTGAATAACTTTTATGATAAAGGCATGGTTCCTAAGGATTTTACCAGAGCTATTATTATCCCTATTTTCGAAAAAAGGTGATCGCAGTTCTTGTGATAACTATAGGGGTATCAGCCTACTCTCTCTTCCAGGTAAAGTTCTTTCCATGATTGTGCTTAATAGAATTAAGAATCTGGTTGACAGGCAATTGCGTGATGAGCAATGCGGATTCAGAAGTGGTAGGGGATGTGTGGATCAGATATTTTCACTTAGGCAGATTCTTGAGAAATGTTTAGAGATTTAGAAACCTTTGGTTGCTAGCTTTGTTGATTTCAAAAAGGCTTTCGACTCTGTTGATCGTCATAATTTGTGGTTGATTGTGAAATCATATAGTATACCAGAACAAGTTAGTTAACATAATGAAAGCTCTCTATAATAACACTGAGTCATGTGTGAGAGTTGGTAAGTCTTGTAGCAATTGGTTTAGCATTACGCCTGGTGTTCGACAAGGGTGCATTTTGTCTCCTTTTCTCTTCAGTTTGGTTGTTGATTATGTTATGCGAAATTCACTTCAAGGGAAAGCTTTTGGCCTTAAAAGGGCTGGAGATACGAAAATTTCTGATTTAGATTATGCTGATGATTTAGTCCTTTTGGCAAATGATGTTGATGTGATGAACTCTTTCATTCGAGCTGTTGATGAGACTAGTAGTAGAGTAGGTTTGGTTATAAACAGAGAGAAAACTAAAGTGATGAAAATTGGTCAGGCAGGTTGTGATTCAGTTAATCTGAATGGTTGCAGTCTTGAGCAGGTGTCACAGTTTAATTACCTTAGGAGCTACGTAACAGATACTGGTGATGTGCGGCATGAGATTAACAGACGAATAGGTATTGCTGCCGGGACTTTTAAGAATCTATGGAGATTGTGGAGGAATAACCGTATACACCTAAAGACTAAAATTAGACTGTATAATAGTTTGATTCTTTCTAGGGTTAGTTATGGTAGTGAAACTTGGACGCTGTGTAAGCAAGATAACAGGAAACTAGATGCTTTTGATTCTAGATGCTTACGCAGTATCTTGGGTATTAGGTGGTTTAACTTTGTAACTAATGATGAGGTTAGGCAAAGGAGTCTGCAACCTCCTTTAAGCAGCATATTGTGCAGAGAGAGACTCCGCTGGTTTGGCCATGTTGCCCGTATGGATAATAATATATTTACGAATAGGGTTATGAACAGTGTGCCTAGAGGCCTCAGAAGGAGGGGGAGACCTAGGATGCGGTGGGCAGACAATGTCAAACAGGACCTTGTTAGAATTGGTGTGCAATGGCCGGATGCAGCAGATGTAGCTCAGGACAGATATGCTTGGAGAATTAAACTGCGCGGTCTGGTTGGACCTCCGTAACCCATGGCTGCTTGAGGATGATGATGATGATGTCTTAAACTTCCTTTCCCCCCTGATTTTACTAAGTTTCTTATCATATTTCATATTATATATTTGTCTTCGTCTGTGAAACTTCTTGTCACTTTATTTATATGTATCAACTAATTATGCAATTCCTGTACATGTGTTTGTGTTTTTGCACTAGATTTAATATTTCTTTTTAATTTCCCAAATGTACTGGGGCATCAAACCACTTGAACATTTAAATTAATATCTAAAATTTCTTGTACCTTGGCTTTGCTATAACCCCCTGTATGGAATAAATAATAATAATAATTAAAGTTTTCTATAATAGCATTGAGTCGCATGTTAGATTTGGCAAGGCTTGTAGCAATTAAACAGATAAAGCTATATTTTGTCCCCTTTCCTCTTTAGTTTGGTTGTTTATTTATGTTTTGCAGAATTCACTGCGAAAAGTAAGATTTTGGGCTTTAATGGTCTGAGATCTGAAAATGTCTGATTTAGATTATGTTGATTATTTAGCCCTTTTAGCAAATGATCTTGATCAGATATTTATTTAGGATTATTAGATCAGATTATTTTATTAGAGCTGTTAATGAGACTAGTAATAAAGTAGATTTGGTGATAAACAGAGAGAAAATTAAAGTAATGAAAATTGGTCAGGCAGGCTGTAGTTCAGTTAATCTGAATAGTTCCAGTCTTTAGCAGGTATCTCAGTTTGATTATCTTGGTAGCTATGTAACTGATACTAGTGATGTGCGGCATGAGATTAATAGACGAATAGGGATTGCTGCCGGGACTTTTAAGAATATATGGAATGGATAAATATTAATGGATAAAAATTAATAATGGAATAATTATTAACGGATAAAAAATAAGAATATATGGAGTGGAGAAATAAGGCGTATACACCTAAAGACTACAATTTGACTGTATAATAGTTTGGTTCTTCCTAGGGTTAGTTATGGTAGTGAAACCTGGACGCTTCGTAAACAAGATAACAGGTAGTAGTTAAAGTAGATTTTATTTCTTACCGGTACGCTTCAAAGCCATCCCGTGGCCGAATGGTTAGCACGCTTGGCTACTGATCTAACGGGACCTGGGTTCGAGCCCCAGATTAGGCATGGATGTGTGTGTCGTTTTTCTGCTGAGGTCCTGCCATCCTCTCAGATCTCCTACTGTGGCATATAAACTGACAGGCTCCTGTCAGACCTCTGTGGCAAGCAGCTGCTTGAGGGGGTATTTATTTTTACGCTTCAAAGCATAGCTATGTGTAGAAAATCATACACAGGCGCTCACTCCACTGAAGTCGTCTTACAGGGGCTAATGAATTGAAGTGTGTAGCGGCGAAAATACAGTGCTCTTAGATTTATTCCTTTCCCATGTGTTTTCCGCAAATAGTGAATGATTTAGGGATTTTTAATGTGAAAAAATATTAATATTTTTAAATACTTGCTGATTCCCTTGTATTCTTGAATTTCTGTCTTATTGAAAATAATAATAATATGACTTAGATGTTTTTAAAATTATATTAGTAATTAAAGAAATTTTTTTAGAAATGAAAATTAGCGTTTCATTCGTATTGTTATTTTGAATACTCAACTTATATATTTTAAACTCAGAAGCCAAATATAGCATTTTATATAGAATAACATTTATCGGAGATTTGGAATAGCCTTTAAAATTTATAAAGCTTAATCAATGATTACATGACATACGGAAATTTCGCCTCTGACTTATCCTCGATAATAGATACGGAATTGCAGAGTTTCCGCAACCAAAATGAGGTAGGAAAAGAGTGACTTTTGTCAAAAAAAAGTTGCGAGATGATTTTGTTGAGCGCTTTTGTGTTCCAAGCAAAATCATCTAGCTTTCCACTATTGTCACGGGTAATATAGGTTGGCCATACCTGCAGTAGAAAAATTAATCATTTCAGTTTTACACGTGATACGTGATATACGCATTTGTTAGCAATAGCTTTACATATGATTTGACCTCAATATAGATCTTGTCTTCACCTTAATGAGAAATGTTTAGCGATTCAGCAACGCTAATACCACAGAGTGAAAATGGCAACTATTAGGTTGACCGTGCGTACATGCTTTTACCGTATGGATACCATCGCAGCCCGATATGCAGAAGACCATTGCATCCCAAACTCTCCTCATTTCTCATGCTTGCTTCCTTTGCTTCTTAAGAGGTAGTCGCTAATTGTAAACTGCAACGTCACTCTTCTAGTGGACCTGACAGAATCTTTCTATTCTCTCCTAACCTTAATCCACTATGATAAAAGGTTCCACGAAAAATAACCGCGCTTTTGTTTAATGCAAAACTGCTGGACTTTTGCTTTCAGTTCCACAGCATTGTTGGTTAAAGCTGAACTCAAATCATTCTACAGCATTATTTTTATATCAAATTTATTGTTTGGCGTAATTAAAAAGTTGATAATAATTTTATAAATGTTTGTAAGAAAAAACATCTTTATCATAAGTTGATAATCATAATTTTTTTTTTATTATAATGAATCTGATATTTGGGGATCTGAAACGGCTCGACGTATCTAGTATGTATAGAAATACTATAAATTCTGATACTGAAGGTTAAATTCCAAGGGATGCAAATGATGAAAAAGAATTAGAGATTTAAATTCTTAGTTGATAATTTTTTTACACTTTTCAAACAACTGTCTATCACTGGTCTGATAAGAGCCTGTCGATTTAAGACGTCAGATGACCTATTATGAAGGCGAGATCTCAGCAGAAAGAAAATAGCCATACCTATAGGGTCTCGAATCCAGGTCCCATAAGCTTTAAACGAAGCTTGTAAACCACTTAATCACAAGGACGATGTCAAGCTCAATGAATTTGACAAATGTCAGTTATCAACGACGCAGTTTTTGTTAATCATTTTGGATCTTCTGTGGGCCTTATTCTTGAAATATCTTCTTTATCATTAGCTATGCATTATTTTAAACTTTTCTTTTTACAGACGACAATGTTGACATGTGCGGGTAAATACTGACAAATATACTGAATTCAGTGAAAATAATAGTGGTTATAAAAGTCGAAACTGGGAGTTCAGTATAAATAAATAAAAAAATACCCCCTCAAGCAGCTGCTTGCCACAGATGTCTGACAGGAGCCTGTCAGTTTATATGCCAGAGTAGGAGATCTGAGAGGATGCAGGACCTCAGCAGAAAAACGACACACACATCCATGCCTAATTCCGGGGTTCGAACCCAGGTCCCTTAGATCAGTAGCCAAGCGTGCTAACCACTCGGCCATGGGAACTACTGATGAAATATGATGAAACAAAAATGATGTGCCAACTTTTGTGGACAATAAAATTAAAGAACGTGTATTAGTTTTTCTATTATGGTTACTCCACTAGCGTAATATAAGATGATTAATTGATAAAATTTAATTTTTAAAAATCTGTTTTTCTATGATTTTACATTAAACCCATCCCCTTTAAACCCATTCCTTAAATTTGGGGAAGCATGTGTCCCATCGCCCCCATTAAACTGCCTTCCGTTATTCCCAAAAATGTTTAGAATTTTGAATTCAGCCCGGGTAAGGCATGGCTGTTTGTGTCGTTTTTCTGCTGAGGTCCTGCCATCCTCTCAGATCTTCTACTATGGCATATAAACTGACAGGCTCATGTCAGACCTCTGTGGCAAGCAGCTGCTTGAGGGGGTATTTATTTTTAGCCGTCCCATGGCCGAGTGGTTAGTGCGCTTGGCTACTGATCTAAGGGACCTGGGTTCGAGCCCTGGGTAAGGCATGGATGTGTGTGTCGTTTTTCTGCTGAGGTCCTGCCATCCTCTCAGACCTTCTACTGTGGCATATAAACTGACAGGCTCCTGTCAGACCTCTGGTGCAAGCAGCTGCTTGAGGGGGTATTTATTTTTTAGAATATAAAAAAAATATATATTTTGGAAACGAAAATTTTAAAACCACAAGTACACGCTGCTTTGCAATGGATTTCAACGTCTAAGTGAGTTCATATCCTATCTTTGATTCATACCACGTTTTCCCCAGTTCTGCCTCCAGTAGTGATTAACACCGAACCTAGACAGTTACGGCGGATGGGAACGTGCATTGTCCGTGAACTCTTAACGACACCCCGAAAGACGGCTTTGGTTGGAGTCGCTTTTGTTTGTCTAGTTCTGCTTTCTATACCCGATTTCCTTGCTAATCGTTCAAAGGGAGAAAGCACTACTTCCAATTTCTAGCACTGGAATCTCATGTATCCGGTTTCTAAATGGCTTGGTATCTAAAGGGTTAAACTGTAGTAATGTAATTAAAAACCGACGAGTTTTTCTTAAAAGGAATGGTCCGCTTTTAGAAAAATTAAATTCTCGTTTGAAAAAGCATTAAGGTGAAAAGGAAATCGTTAAGCCAGCCACTACCGAAAAATGTTTTACCGGTACGGCGTACCGGCCTACTTTCACCACTGATAACAGGGAACTTAATGCTTTTGATTATAGATCCTGCGTAGTATCTTGGAAAATAGGTGGTTTAACTTTGTAAGTAATGATGAGGTTAGGCAAAGGAATTTGAGCAGCATCAGAGAGAGCCATGTTGCCAGTATGGATAATTATAGATTAGCGAATAGGATTATGAACAGTGTGCCTAAAGGCTTCAGAAAGATGGGAATACCTAGAATGCGGTTGGTACTAGAATCTGTAATCTAATAACGATTCTTCTATCCTCGAAATTGTGAAGAAGGAAAAAGAAATCCGTGCTAGTTTTTGCTGTCGCACCTCAAATTGCAAAAGTTACGACCACAGTGCGTGATAAGTGCTTAGTTAAGATGGGAAAGGCATTAAATTTATGGGTGGAAGACATGAACAGAAAACGTGTTGCGCCAGAAAGCATTGCGCCTATACGAAGACTTCAACAAGGGTATTTGATCGCATTCGATCAGCAATTGATGCAGATCCTAATCTGGACATAACGCTGTGCTGGAAATCATTCACTATTGCTGTCGCAATAGCATTCATCAAAGATGCAATTGATGAATTAAAACTAGAAACTCTAAATGCCTGCTAGGAGAACTTATGGAGTGAAGTCGTGAATGATTTTAAAGGCTTTCCGGGGATTGATAGAGAATTTAGGAAAATCATTCACACAGCAAAACAAGTTGGTGGAGAAGGATTTGACGACATGCTTGATGAAGAAGTGGAAGAATGTATTGAAGGCTATCGAGATGTGTTAACAAATGAGGAATTGGAAGAACTTGTTGAGTCATCTACAGAGGAAGAGGAAGATGAAGAAGAAGAAACTAAAGCAGAACCAGAATGTGAACATTACCGAAATTTGCCGAAGTGTTTCGAACTGCACAGACATTAAAGGACAAAAATTTGGAGTACGATCCTCGGATGCAACGCAGCATTTCAGTTACCCTTATGATCACCGAAGGATTGAAACCTCTGCAGCAACACTTTGATGAGTTAAAAAGAAAGAGATAACAACCATCAAAAGGTTTCGGCAAAACATACTTCAACTATCGAGGATCCCCAACCATCGATATCGTTATGGCTCGATGATCCATAATCACCCGAAGCAGATGATCCTCCTTCTGACGTATCGTCAGAACGTCAATAGTAGCTAACGCTACGTCACAATGCCTACGTCATTCACCTCACTTCATCTCATCGCGTAGGCATTGTATTATTTCACATCATCACAAGAAGAAGGGTGAGTACAGTACAATAAGAGTTGGGTTGGGTTGTTTTACCTCTGAGCAGCATTTTTTTGCACACATATGGGCTAAATGGCCAAGTCACATGGACCCCGAAGGCTAAGAGAAGGTTGGAGGAGGGGACCCACTGGAACACCTGTTGGGAGACAGTATGGTAGCCTCCCGTCAAGGCAATCCGGTGTGTTTTTAACGTGCACAGGGTATGGTTCTCCCGAACACGGGTCCACGGCTTAATGTCCCATCCGACGGACGGTGGCCTTTCCAAGCCCATCGTTGTTCCCTACTGACCGTGGACAAGGCGAGAAGTTTTGGGGAGATAAATCTCAACCCTGACCCAGCTGGGACTCGAACCTGGGAAGTACAGATTACGAGCCTGGTGCGCTACCGACTGAGCCACCTCCACCCTTCAGTACAATAAGATATCTTGAGACAGAGAAAGAGAGAACACATTCACATTACTTTTATTACAGTATATTGTTATAATTGTTCTATTTTATTATCAATTATTGTTGTTTATCTATTACTGTGCCTAATTTATAAATTGAACTTTATCATAGGTATGAATGTATAGGAGAAAATATAGTATATATATAGAGTTCGGTACCATCCGCGGTTTCAGACATCCACTGGGGGGTCTTGGAACATATCCCATACGGATAAGGATTTATATACTCTTTCTAATTTAGGGCACATGCAATTCTGATCAAGACGGCAATTAACATCATGATATTTAATCTATATTAGAGTATCACTTTTAAGTAACTCAGAATAAAGAAATTTATTTTTATTAATATTAAAATTTAATTTATTCAAAACTAGCCACCTTTGTATTTTTAAAAGATCATTTTCTACATTTGTCCATTTATGAAATAGCATATGCTTTGTAAACTACTGTAATATCATCGGCATAACATATTAATGATCCTCTTAAATATAAATTGCATTAGTCATTAATGTAAATAAGAAACAAAAGCGATAAACGAGATAAATAATTATAGATAATATACGAGAATGACAGCTAATCGCTCCCCTCACCATGATGCCCGGCGTGGGCCTTGTGTGACGCTGGCGGATGCACGATGGAAGAAGCCGCTCACCTTGTCGCCTTCGGACGCGTAATTGACCATCAGATGCTCCTAATCAGAATCGGCTTTCATCACTGAAGACCAGAGACTGCCATTCTTCCCTCCAATGAACTCGTTCTTGACACCATTGCAAACGTGCTCGACAGTGACGAGGTGACAGTGGTAAACGTGCCAGCTGCATGCGTGTCCGTAGTTGCTTTCAAAAGACGATTGCGTATCGTTCTTGTTACACCCTTGGTACGACAGTTGGGTTGGGTTGGGTTGTTTTACCTATGAGCGGCACTTTTTTGCACACCATGGGCTAAATGGCCAGGTCACAGGGACCCCGAAGGCTCAGAGAAGGTTGGGGGAGGGGACCCACTGGAACAGCTGTTGGGAGACAGATGGTAGCCTCCCGTCAAGGCCATTCAGCGTGTTCTTTAACGTGCACAGGGTATGGCTCTCCCGCACATGGTGCCACGGCTTAACGTCCCATCCGACGGACGGCGGCCTTTCCAAGCCCATTGGTGTCCCCTACTGACTGTGGGCAGGGCGGGGAATTTTGCGGAGATAAATCTCAACGCTGACCCAGCTGGGACTCGAACCTGGGAACTACAGATTACGAGCCTGGTGCGCTACCGACTGAGCCACCCCCGCCCCATTGGTACGACAGAGGATCGAATTTGTGACGCCATAGCCGTCCGCTCTGTCACGCCGCCCTTTTAAAACGCCGATACTCTGGTGTGTCCATAACTCTGTGTTGCTCGGAACCACGTCTGCGAGTGTGCGAATGCTCTTCTGACCATCTACGCCACCATCGTATTACTGCCGATACCTCTCGTCCAAAGAGGTGTGCAATTTGACAAAAAGTCCAATCTGCTTCCCGAAGACCCACTATACGACCTCGCTCAACTCGGCTAACTGAACAAATGTTGCGCGCCCACGTCGTCTAGACATGTTAGCTTCTTCAACGAGCACTGAACAACATGACACAAGACGAATAACTTCTTTCTTCAAGTTTTAGTCCTTAAATACGCGCTGCCTACATTTGCAAGTTGTCGTTCTCAGTGACGTCATTATTTCATCCAATGACTCAATCTTGGATCACGGTTTCTATTGCCCTTAACTACCAAAATATTATAATATGACGTTCCTAAAGGAATTCCTTCTGGGTGTTGTTTTTTCAATTTCCGCCAGTGTATATTGATTATCAATTTCAGTATAGACATTGGACACCATTTAAAATTGAATATGAAGGAACTTCCCCCCACCTTTCATTGGCCATTCGGCAAATATTTCTCTGCAGGCTCGGATCTAGAAAAACTCGAGGGGTGGAGTAGGGGTGGGTGCTAGAGATTGGATTTCGAATGCAGTATACCATTTTCTACTCTATTTTACAAGTCTTTAAAAACATGGGGCGGGGGTGGCTCAGTCGGTAACGCGCCGGGCTCGTAATCTGTAGTTCCCAGGTTCGAGTCCCAGCTGGGTCAGCGTTGAGATTTATCTCCGCAAAATTTCCCCGCCCTGCCCACGGTCAGTAGGGGACACCGATGGGCTTGAAAAGGCCGCCGTCAGTCGGATGGGACGTTAAGCCGTGGCCCCGTGTGCGGGAGCGCCATACCCTGTGCACGTTAAAGAACACGTTGGCCTTGACGGGAGGCTACCATCTGTCTCCCAACAGCTGTTCCAGTGGGTCTCCTCCCCCAACCTTCTCTGAGCCTTCGGGGTCCTTGTGGCTTGGCCATTTAGCCCATGGTGTGCAAAAAAGTGCCGCTCAGAGGTAAAACAATCCAATCCAACAAAACTTTAAAAACATTCTTAAAAAAATTCATGATTCAACGAAATTTAAAAGAATTTAATAATTTTTTTGCCTCTTTAACCATTATTAGCGTTCTGAAGGGGGAGAGGCATGGAAGCTCCCCTCTTATATCCGGCCCTGTTTCTCTGTATGAAATCTTTTACTATCGGAAAAGTAATTTAGTGGTGGCATTCTCAGAGACAATATTATTTTCATGCAAACATAGAGCCATGTAGTTTTCCTGCCAAATTATTTCTTGTACTCTATGTCTTACAGGTAATTTGTGTTTTTATTATTGAATGATGCTTCCTTATTATATCCCATGACTATACATGTCAGGTATATCACCCTCACTAGAGATGAATCCGGGCAGTGGTAGTCATAATTTAAATTTCAAATAGTATCTTCTCGTAATTGTGAATAAAAAATAGGTGAAAAGGAAAATTAAGTTGTTTCCTATTATTTGAAGTTATAATCAAAGGAAACAACCTTTTTTACGAAAAAGATTCGAATTGAAACTATGATTTAATTATTTTTGATGTCCTTTTATTAATCTTTAGCAATTAAAATCAACCCTCTCGGCCTTTTCTTCTCTTTAATTAATGACTCTGTTTTAGCTCTTGTATTGATGTTATTAAAAAAAATACGTATTTTTAACAATTGTTTCTAGTCTGTTTCGTTTAAATTTAGTTTAAAATAATTGCAACTTTTTAAGTATGCAACGTACAATGAGGAAGAATTATCAAAGAGTTTAGCAGCATGCATATGTGCATTCAGCATACATTATAGTTTTTTCTTCCTATTATCCCCCTTCTTCAAATTGAGGCGGTGGTTGACTCAGTCGGTGGTCAGCTAAGCTCATAATCTGCATTCCCAGGTTCGAGTCCCAACTGTGCGAGCTTTGAAATTTATCTCCGCTAAACTCCCACCCTGCACTCAGTTAGAAAGGGGGCAAGAGGTTCTTCTGTTCGGAGAAAAAGAAAAATATTTTCTAAGTTAGATAAATACTACGGAATAATAAGATTGGCCTTTTCTGAATCACCCATTTCTACGAATTTTCACCATTAGAAGATGCAGATAAAATGACAAATTTGTTTTCTGTGAAAACCAGCTTCCCATATTTACCAGAGGCAATGTGTTATTCTTCTAATTTACTCTAGTTTTTTTTTGCAAATGATTTGTTTTCTATCTGTAACTGGTGACATTCAAGTCCTGAAATTATTCATTTAGCAGCGAACAATGTCCTGAGATGACATCAGAAACATTATGTTCATTGTCCTAATTAAATAAAGAATATGAAAGTCATATGAAAGAAATGAAATTTCTAAGGATAAAAAACGTAAAAAATTCAAAAATTTTAAAAATTGCCTATCTTCCTATATCAATCACTGAGTTCGTATCCACTTGAAAGGAAGATAAGGTGCCGGCAATCTTGTCGAGTAGTTAAATCTGCGCCCTCTCTTACTTTGAAGTGAATACGAACTCAGTGACTGATTGCACCATCGATATGCTTTAAGTTTATTTTCTATGTTTTAGGGCCCTATAGCAAAATAAGCATTTTTTTTTAATTTTTAAATAATTTAATATTTTTTTTGTTGTCCCTAAAACACCTGCTTTCAAAAACTTTGATATACGACTCATAAACATCGAGTGCATCCCCCCCCCCTTTTGGAGTCATGTTTGAGGTAGCCTACGACATTGGAGACGTCACAAGTTTTAATTTGAAATACGACTCGTTAAAGTCGAAACCCGGAAAAATCCCCTCCCCTCCTTTATCAGACTTAGTGGAGGCAAAATTGGAAATAGTTTACGACCGCCATTATAAGAGCTTTCATTTGACACTTAACTCGTAACCTTGGTGTTCGGAAAATGTAGTAGAACACATTTCCTGTGTTTTAGGGGGAAAGAAACAGGAGGGGTCACATATTTATAGCCTATGACACTCTCCGGGTCACATATTTATAGCCTATGACACCCTCCGAGTCACAAACATTTTTTTGACACATAGATCGTTACTTTCGGCATTCGCGATCAGGAGATACAGGAAAATTGTCATTTTCATATTCCCCCCTATTTCAGGGGAGAAGAAAGCTTGGGGGGGGGGGGGATCAATTTTTCATAGTCTACGACATTCCCCACGTCAGAAGCTTCCATTCGACGTACAGCTTTTTACATTCGGCAGTCGCCTTCTGGAGATATAGCATAATCTTTTTCGCATTTACCCTTTTTTAAAGCGGAAGAAGTCACAGAGGGGGGCCAGTTGTTTTTATAACCTATGACACTCTTCGCGTCACAAACTTTCATGTGACACATAGCTCATTTCATCCCCCCTTTCTTTAGGGGGGAAGAAAGTATGGGGGCCAATTTTTCGCAGCCTACGACATTTCCCGCGTCAGAAGCATTCATTCGACGTATCGGTTGTTACTTTGGCACTTGCCTTCTGGAGATAGCTGAAGAATAGTTTTCACATTTCCCTTTTTTACGGGAAGAAAACACGAGGGTCAACTCCGCGCGTCACAAACTTTAATTTCGTACATATATCATTAAGTTTCTCCATCGCGTTCGAAAGATATGGTTGGCGCCTTATTTTCCTTTGAAGTGAGATCAGTGACTGATTATACCATCGATATACCCTAGGTTTATTTTGCAATTTTTAAAGCCCTATAGGAAGATAAGTATTTAAAAAAAATTGTTTTATATTTTTCTCAATATCCAAGACAAAACCCTGTAGTTTTAATTTTAAAAATTTTTCTTTCCCGTGTCGTACGCAGAAATGAAAGAGGGATATAAGAAGCTACATTTTCAAAGGGAAATAGAATTTTTACTGTTTCCAAAAGAGGGGTAACAACTATTGAAATAAAAGTAATTCATCTAAATGTAAACATCAGAGCTAATGTGAAAGTAATAGATCGAAATGCAATCTTTTTTAAGTGCAATCATACCTGTTAAGAATGCCATTTTTATTTAATTGTATCTACATTGCTGGGTCTCCAGCTACATACGTATATTTTCAACTTGTTATGCGTCTATAAAGTTTTTTAGGGACGAAAATGAAATTATTTTTCGGGTTAGGTAAGTATTAACGAAATAATAGGATTGGTATTTCCGAATCGTCCTTTACACCGAATTTCCACAGTTAGGAGACTCAGAGGAAATGATAAATTCCTTTTCTCTAAGAACAGTTTTCCTTAGCTCAAGAGTCGAAATACAATTTTTTGTGTTTAGTTATACTTTTTGGTAATCTGTTTTTATCTCTGTAACGGAAAAAACATCGGACTCCTGAAGTTAATGGGTGAATTGAATCCTAAAACTATGTCATGGTTTTTGCACTTACTAACCGTAAAAACATTTTTCTCTAAAATGAAAAATATTGTAGGGGGAGAAGAAAGTAAAAAGGCCATGATTTCTGTGTAAAGGTATAAAACAAACAAACACATAATTTTAAAATTAAAGTATAAGTTTCTTGCATTTGGAAAAACACATTAAAAATTACCATTGATTAGTCTTTTCCAATTGAGGAGTCTCTTTATATTAAAACACCTGGTGGTGGAGAATAAAACTTGAGTAGGGTTTCCCAATTACTATATGGAATAAAATTTTATAGTTGTTAGCTTTTTTAAATCTGGTTTTAGTATCGAGCATGTAATATGGAGATAAACTAAAATTAACCAAAGACACCTATTTTTTGTTTTAATTTCGAAGCAGGTACACTAGTTTGAGATATCAAATATGACGGGTGGTGTTGGGGGGGGGGGGGGGTGGCGCTCCATATCCCTGGATACGTCCTTTCAGTCCTAAAGCTACTTCTAGCTTGTACAGACCTTCTTATACAAGGACAACACAGGACAAACAGCCATACCGCCACCCAAAGATTCGAAACCGGACCCCAGTTGTTATAGTGTCACCGCAACAACATGCTACCACTGAGGCGGCTACTTCAGTATTACTTGATAATAATTAAATATCATTGAATAGATTATGTGGTGGTGTTACGTGGGAGTCAGAAAGTGCAACTAACGATATCTTCATACTCCATTAACAGAGAAGCAATTACTCGAAAACAATTGGCTATATTTAGATAACGAAACAACTTAAAAAATCACCTTATATTTAAGTGGAAACATTTTACATCAAGCTATACAGAGTGTCTCAAAAATATAGGTACAAACTTTTAGGGGAGGTAGATAACATCTAAAGGAATGAGAATTGCATAGGAACCCATAACCGAAAACGTCATGGGAAAGCGGTAGCAGAGGTACAAGATCTGAAAGGACACAAGACAGTGATTAATGGGAAAACATTTATTGGACATAATTATTACAAATGGCGTACTAGATTGGCCAGCTCTCACTTATGCTACCTCTTAATGACCCATAATCGTACAAATTTTGATGCGCACGCGCAAACAAACGGTGGCCCGGTACATGTCTGTGTGGGAAGCATTCTTGATACATTCGTTGAGAGGCTCGTCCGTTGCCCTCAGCTATTCCATACACTAAGTGCATGTCTGCCAGCTCCCTGTTCGAATACCTTTGCATGCTCTTCGTCAGCCGACTACCGTTCGAATGAAGAAATCCGAAATTTCCCCTCTAACGCACTGATGAACAGCGCCGCCTATTGACTCACGGTGACGTTTCCGGTTATTGGTTCCTATGCAATTTTCATTCCTTTAGATGTTTTCTACCTCCCCTAAAAGTTTGTACCAATATTTTTGAGACACCCTGTATAGTTACAAGATAGGGTCAACTTTTGACTCAAGCTGAAAGAGTACACCGTCCCTCTGACAGTATCAAAATGTTAACGATTAAGAGTGGGATGAAAGAATGGGGAGAGGGGACAGTGGTTGCCTGTTAAATCAACGTAATTTGCAGGAGGCAATGATCTTTGCGATTTTAGTAAATGTCACTCTTTTCCTACGCCACCTATTGTAATCATTGATTACACTTGATAAATTTTAAGTAACTCTGGATCTCCCAGTTACTTGCTCCGAAATTTAAGCAAAAAATGCTTAAATTTGACATCCCAGTTTAGAATATGCAACTTGAGTGAGAAAAATAGAAATATAAGAGAAAAGTTTATTTTTCTTTCTAAAATATTTGTTTTAAATTTTAGGGACTAAAATAACTTTAAAAACATTACACTAGATAACAACCCTAAATCTTATTATTAGTAGTTTTTCTTTCAAAAAGATCGAAATCCGCGAATACAACGGAATCGATAAGTATTCAAGTATATTAATATTATTTCACATTAAGATCCCCTAAATCAATCCCTATTTGCGGAAAACATAGGGAGAAATGGGAAATGCTGTCGCACTGTGTTTTCGCCACCATACACTTTTTATTACTCCTCTAAGATGACCAGTGGAGCAACCGCCTGTGCATGATTTTCCACACATGGTTATGCTTTGAAACCTACCGTTGTGGTGATCCGTCGTAAAGAACGGCGCAATTTCGTTCTTCTGATCACGTGTAATTACTTATGATGCAGAGCTGAACTGCGCCGGATGTTGCGTTGCGACTCCAGTGACATAAACATCGCTCTTTAGCAAAGGAGAACGCTTAGCTCCTTAATTAGATTCACCATTGCTTAGATGAAATAACAGGTTCGTGGTTGTTACACCCGTACCGACATATGCCTCAGACTTGCTGCGCCAAGTGATGTATATGGATATGTCCAACAATTCACGCAAGAGAGTTGTACGGACGACACAGTTTATTCACATTTATATACAATCACGTGCTGGGGATGCGCTCGACTCCGTAGGCATTTGCTGTTTTGCTCCTGCAAACAATTATGCAATGAGGTGAAGAACCGCAGTTTGCAGATTCTCGCTTTACCTACCTCAAACTCGGCGAAAGGATATCCAACCTTTGCCTACAATGCGGTTCACACAGAACTCAACTCAGTTCCACAGAACTGTACTTGGTTCACCAAGAACCGTGTCTTGGTTCTCACTTAGAACTGAATCCCCCTCCTGGAAAGGGTTTTGTTTGAGTAAGAGCGGCATCCCTTGACGCATGTTCAAACGTCCTTCCTGTTTGACACCAATGCTCAAGACTGCTGTTCGTTATTGCCTGGCTCGCGCCTAGTTGTAAATGGTGGTAAAAGGTCTTTCGACTTGGGCATCCAACTCAGAACCGCAAACAACAGTGCGTTAGTCACATCCTGATAACGACACTTTCAAAAACACACTTGATACATATAAATATTTACAACAACAAAAATACAATAAAACTACAACAATAAACAAAAATTAAATTCATTAGAGGGACACGACAACTGTACAGGTAAGAAATAAAACCTACTTTCAGTACTGCCTTTAATACTGAAGCTCCGAATGGTTCAGATATAGCTAAAGCATAACATGATCGTATACTTAATGATTATGACAGTCGTGATTTGCTTACTACTGAAGTTGAGAAAGAAAATATAAGTTTAAAAGGGTTTTTTTTTTAAACTAATAGTATTGATTTAGGTAAAAAGGAACAGAGGAGACAAAGTTATTTGAGTGATAAGGCTATGGAGCTTATTTTTGAAAGAAGGAATTGCAGGAATAATTTGAATCAGCACCCTACTAGTCCTAACAGATAGCATTACAAAGAGTTTATAATCGCGTAAAGGATCAATTAACAGCTGATAAGTATTTCCCCTCTAGGAAGTATTTTCCCTCATAAATAAAAATAAAATAAATACCCCCTCAAGCAGCTGCTTGCCACAGAGGTCTGACAGGAGCCTGTCAGTTTATATGCCACAGTAGAAGATCTGAGAGGATGGCAGGACCTCAGCAGAAAAACGACACACACATCCATAGCCTAAATCCGTGGCTCGAACCCAGGTCCCTTAGATCAGTAGCCAAGCGTGCTAACCACGCGGCCACGGGATGGCTCAAAAGTATTGCAATCATTGTGATATTTTCAGAAAAATATACATATGGATATTTCTTGAATATATTTTGGTAATTATTCTCATTTAATATTTGATTTGCTTTAATCAGAAATTTTACCTAGTAGAGACTGCAACATCTTTCATTGAATCTATAAGGAGTTACATATTCTCTCTTTGGTTACAATCGGAATGCCTTGAACTCAGAATCCTTCCTATCACCTTCAGGAAATGTTATGCTCTTCAGCTTCAGGAAATGGCAGTTCTAGGAATCGTGAGAATTAATAAGCCTTCTATGAAACTCTCTATTGCCGAACATAGAAGAGGATATGAATCTGCAGGAGGCATATCGAACGGCCCTTCGCACTGTGTCTGCAGCAATTACCTAGATTTATCGAGGCTAGTTTACCCTCTGTTGTTGGAACATCGTTTATGATCAATGCTGAGCGAAATGGACAGCCCTTCTAGCGAAGATAAGGACAATGCTACCACCTGCAACGGCAAGTGATCTCGATCGGGAGACAAAATTCAGTTTGCATATGATGAGTTCTCTCTAATGCAGCTGCTGCCTCCGTGAATGGCTTTTAAAGACAATGATCTCTACTCTCAAGGATACACTAATGTCTTTTCCGCATACTTTATATTCAGATTTTGTCAACCTTCCGGCATCAAAAATCAACACAAAAAAGATGAAAGATGATCGTTACACTGTCCTAGAGTTTTTCTTTTTTAAACTACACGTTTCCTTTAATTACTCTTTTTTTAAATTAGTTGATCACAGGATAAGTTTTTTCCCCCGGAAATTCGGATATTAGAACTGTTTGAAATTTGGGCATTTATGAGTATTTTGATTTAGTGGAGTACAAAGTTTGCTAACTTGTTGTTTTCAATTTCTTATTCCATGTGGGTCGTTTTTTGTTTTGCCGCTTATCAGAGTTCAAATATGTCAATGAAACAAATGACATTAGTGGACTTGGAAGCGTTATCAGCCTAATGCTATGTTAATTGGTGGCATTATGGAAGGAGAGTCGTTTTGCTCATTATAAAATTCACTTAATGCCTTATACATCACATTATGCTAATTATACATCTCACAAGATGACTTTATGTGTGGGAATTTTATAAATACTAATTCCAAAATCTTAATGAATATCCTTCGTGCATTATGTCCCTTCCACATATTACTCATAATTTTATATTAATCCAAAATCTTACTGGGCAACCTTATTGTCATGATCCCTACAAGATTCGTGGTTCCCGAACTTCCTTTTTTTCTGGTAATTATTTATTCTATTTAATCAATTTTAATTAATTAATTCTGATTAATCAACAGTGATACTGAGTGAAACCACAGATCCGTGGATTTTTACACCCGCGCCTCGGTATGCGTTAGACGTGATGTGCCTTCGATAAAAGAAATAAATGTGCAATGCACTGAGTAACATACTACATATTTCCATTCACATAGATGTATATATATCTATATACCATATGGAAATGTTCTAGATTATGTGATCCTTAGCTGTGCTCAACGCTTTGCTGAATGAAATGGCTTAAATCGATATTCCTTAGAGACTTTCTCCAGTCAGCTTAACATAGCTTGAATGCTGTTTTGAGTTTGCATTCACTTAATCAGGTGGAAATCTGTACCATCCCTTACAGAAATCGCTTTACAGATTTGAAAACTCGGCCAGATGATAATCTAATCCCTGCATATGTAATCTGGTTTACACAGGATCGAGCTCTGCTCTTTTAGGGTATTTGAGAAAGAGCTACGTCACTTTGATGTGCTAAACGGACATGACTTCTCCTTTCCTAAGCCACTCGATTCCGCTGTGAACTTTGGGCGTGACAGGTTGTGTGATGTTTGGTCTTGGATAACCTTCTGGACCTTCTGGACCAGAGGCGGATTAATATTAATCGTATGGGATCCGCCTCTCAGTGTTTCAAAGCGGAGGGGGGCCTTTTTCGTCACCCATACAGGTCACCAATACATATTTCCTCTCAACACTTTTCAGAATTTCAAATAATTTGTTTTTAATACCCGCTAGGAGGCGCTATCAGTAAAAGGCTTCAGGTTTCTCCCGTCTCCACAAGATCTCATAGTAATTCTAACTGTGGCGCCATCTAATGGTTGAAAATGTAATTAAAATTAAAGAATTCATTTTTTTTTATTTGATTCTTTAGGTAGAAAATACTTCAATATTATGTTAATCTCCAGTAACTCATCATCATCATCATCATCATCATCATCATCATCAAGCAGCCATGGGCTACGGAGGTCCAACCAGACCGCGCAGTTTAATTCTCCAAGCATATCTGTCCTGAGCTACATCTGCTGCATCCGGCCACTGTACACCAATTCTAACAAGGTCCTGTTTGACATTGTCTGCCCACCGCATCCTAGGTCTCCCCCTCCTTCTGAGGCCTCTAGGCACACTGCTCATAACCCTATTCGCCAATCTATAATTATCCATACGGGCAACATGGCCAAACCAGCGGAGTCTCTCTCTGCACAATATGCTGCTTAAAGGAGGTTGCAGACTCCTTTGCCCTAACCTCATCATTAGTTACAAAGTTAAACCACCTAATACCCAAGATACTGCGTAAGCATCTAGAATCAAAAGCATCTAGTTTCCTGTTATCTTGCTTACACAGCGTCCAAGTTTCACTACCATAACTAACCCTAGAAAGAATCAAACTATTATACAGTCTAATTTTAGTCTTTAGGTGTATACGCCTATTTCTCCACAATCTCCATAGATTCTTAAAAGTCCCGGCAGCAATACCTATTCGTCTGTTAATCTCATGCCGCACATCACCAGTATCAGTTACGCAGCTCCCAAGGTAATTAAACTGTGACACCTGCTCAAGACTGCAACCATTCAGATTAACTGAATCACAACCTGCCTGACCGATTTTCATCACTTTAGTTTTCTCTCTGTTTATAACCAAACCTACTGTACTACCAGTCTCATCAACAGTTCGAATGAAAGAGTTCATCTCATCAACATCATTTGCCAAAAGGGCTAAATCATCAGCATAATCTAAATCAGAAATTTTCGTGTCTCCAGCCCATTTAAGGCCAAAAGCTTTCCCTTGAAGTGAATTTCGCATAACATAATCAACAACCAAACTAAAGAGAAAAGGAGACAAAATGCACCCTTGTCGAACACCAGGCGTAATGCTAAACCAATTGCTACAAGACTTACCAACTCTCACACATGACTCAGTGTTATTATAGAGAGCTTTCATTATGTTACTAACTTGTCTGGTATACCATATGATCTCACAATCAACCACAAATTATGACGATCAACAGAGTCGAAAGCCTTTTTGAAATCAACAAAGCTAGCAACCAAAGGTTTCTGAAACTCTAAACATTTCTCAAGAATCTGCCTAAGTGAAAATATCTGATCTACACATCCCCTACCACTTCTGAATCCACATTGCTCATCAAGCAATTGCCTGTCAACCAGATTCTTAATTCTATTAAGCACAATCATGGAAAGAACTTTACCTGGAACAGAGAGTAGGCTGATACCCCTATAGTTATCACAAGAACTGAGATCACCTTTTTTGAAAATAGGGATAATAATAGCTCTGGTAAAATCTTTAGGAACCATGCCTTTATCATAAAAGTTATTCAAAATTTCAGTCATCCAAATGGTAACTGAAACATTCCCAGCTCTAAGCATTTCCGTAGTAATTTCATCCACCCCTGGGGATTTATGAAGTTTAAGTTTAGAAATAGCCAAACTAACTTCAGATTGTGTTATAGGGCCAACATTAAAGCCAACAATGCATCTATCATCATTGCAAACAATGGGAGTAGAACTAACCACATTGTTTAGAACATCACTGAAATGCTCAGCCCACCTAGCCATGACAGAATCCTCACCTTCTATAACCTTGCCTTGTTTATCCTTCAATCCCTGTATACCTGTTCGTTTTCTACCACACAAAACATTAACTATCTGGTACAGCTCTCTGCTGTTGTGCTGTCTAACTGCTTCCTCAGCTTTGTCAGCAAGGCCATCAAGCCAAAGATTCTTATCAGTAGCTAACTGACCCTTTACACGTTTATTAAGTTCTTTGTAATGCTTTCTATTAGGACTAGTAGTCCTAGTAGGGTACTGATTAAGGACATTCCTTCTTTCTGAAATAAGCTCAAGTGCCTTATCACTTAAATAATTCTGCCTCCTCTGCTCCTTTTTCCCTAAAAGAGTACTGTTAGTTTCCAAAAAAGCCTGTTTAAAATGGCCCCATTCTTCCTCAACTTCAGTATTAAGTAAACCATGACTTTCATAATGACTAAGTAACCTATCATGGTAAGCTTTAGCTATAACTGGGTCTTTCAGAGCTTCAGTATTAAAGGTAAATTTTTTAACCCTAGCACAACACTTTTTAAGTTTAAGTTGCAAGACACTTTTAACAAGGTAATGGTCAGATCCAATTTCAGCTCCCCTATATGCCCTGGTGTTTCTAACAGAACTAGCCCATTTGCTGTTAATTAATATATAATCAATCATATTCTTATGCAGCCCATCAGGTGAAACCCATGTGTGTTTATGTATGTCGCGGTGTTTGTAATATGTGTTAGTTATTCTGAAACCATTTAGTTTACTTACCTGTAGGAGACGTTGCCCATTGCCATTGCAGCTACCAATACCAAAAGGGCCCATTACTCCTCCCCAAAGGTCAGAGTCGGTACCAACTTTGGCATTGAAGTCACCAAGAACAAGGGTAATATCTCCTTTCTTGACAGAATTCAAAATATCCTGAAGTTGTCTGTAAAACCTATCCTTCTCATCCTCATCAGAATCCTCAGTGGGGGCATAACAGCAGATAACATTCAAGTCTTTTATGCTAGTCTGAAATTTTGCTGTAAGAAACCTTTCATTAATGCACTCATATCCTAGAAGAGCATCACTAGCATGTCTGCTGAGCAGCAGACCCACGCCTTGGTGATGCTTTCCATCCTCCCTCCCTGTAAAGAGAAATTTAAAGTTATTTTTAAGTATCTCACCTTTACCTGTCCATCTGGTCTCTTGCAAGCCTAGAATATCTAGGTTATAGCGCTGGAATTCCTGCATGAGGACATCAAGAGAATAATCTCTATGTAATGTCCTCACGTTCCACGTTCCTGCAGAGAGAAAATGATTAGTAGGATTTTTAAAGAAATTAGGTTTATTGAGATTGGTAGCGCCAACAACATCAAACAGCCCCCTGATCGCAGGCATGGGGCAAAGACCTGTTCCTCCTCCGCTAAAGGCTGAAGTCACCGATGCTGGTAGGAACTTCAGGCACCACCTTTTCAAGTGGACTTTTTCAAGAACCATATGGCCTGCCTGACACACATTACTCCAGTTTAGGCTTGACGATGCCCAACTAGCTAAGTAAAGTTCAGGTACCTGCGATGGCCTCTGATTAGGATTATCCACCAGCTGATATAAGGTATCCCATGCCTCTGTTCACTTAGAGCTGGCAACCCAGAAGCAAACAGAAAACACAGCGGCAGACTCTCCCTCAACAGAGACCCACCAGTGCAGCAAGTCCAGGATCCATAATCAAGCTCAAATCCATAAACAAGTCCAGTCTAGTAGGTATAAATGGTCAGCACCAGGACCCTGTGAAGTTGACCACTCCTCAGCAGGGTTGAAAAAAAAGAAAAAAGTGGCCATAGATGACCAGATCAGTAGGCCATACTGAACTGGCTGCCCTCCCCTTCCGTTCCCTTCCAAAAGAGAATATCTCTTTTGAAAGGTACTAACGGCCTGCACCACGAGAAGGCGGGGTCGGACATTAGGTGCTAGACCTGGCCGGTTCTGTGCATCATCACTGGGGATTGGTACACAGCTCTCCTTCCAGTTTACGCCTAGCTACCATTTACAAGCCCTCCCATAACTAGGCTGTATTAATTCGTTTTGTATATAGAATGCGTTGATGACAATATATTAAATATATAATGTTAAAAGAAATCCAATTAAAATTCTTTATTTTCTCCTTAAATTATAAGAAAATATTGTTTTAAAGCGGATTTGTGTAGAGATGCATTTAAACAGGAAATATTGCTCACATTACTTCCAATTGGGTACTTAACTGTTGAATGAGAAAATTATAGTAATTAGTAATTAATGTGTAAAATACTAAAAAATGCGTAATATTGAAACACAGAACATACGTTATTTAAGTTTCAGAGGTAAATATATGTTGATACGTTCGCTAATTCTTTATCTTTCATATATGCAATGTTACAAAAAAAAACTAAAAAAACAGGAATTTATCTATATTTCTTGATTTTAAGCAGCTGAAATTAGTGGTGAATTTCATTATTTTTCATTGTAGTTAATGTAGGAAAGCATATTATTTTTATCTCAATCGTTAAAAATCAAATTTTTAGGGAATTAAATGTATTTTTTACTAAACAGTTGAAATAAGTGGCGAAATCGCTTAATTTTCAATGTATTTGAGAAAAAACGATATTCTACCTCTGTAATTGAAAAAATCTCATTTTGAGGGAATTTTCTCTCTTTTTTTTAAATCACTTAAAATTTATGATGAAATCCCCCTTAATTTTCAATAAAATTAGGAAAAAAACGCTATTTTTAATTAAATCATTATACTTTTTGTCACGGAATATCATGTTTCGTATCATGTTACACTATATGATACACTATATCCTGTTGTTGGATGATACACTATATCATGTTTCGTATCAGCATACACGTCCTCTGTTTGAAGCTCTTAGCAGAGTGAATCTGTATCAGTGAACAACAATTTAGCTTTTTTCTCCATATTTTGGACAAATATAGTTATAGACCAATATTTTTACTAATATCTAGAATATTGAATCCAGCGAAAATAGGACTGTTGAGTTTCAATTTAATTTGTTTTGATCGTACACATGCGAGGTAGTTGTCAAAAACACGAAAAGCATGAAAAGCAGGTGATGCTACGAGTATACATACTCTCTTCGAGTTCTGGGTCAATTCAACTTTCACTCGATTTCTCAAATTTTCCATCGTTTTTGCAAACACAGCATTATTCATCAGTTTGAAGAAGTCCTTCTCGAAGTCGTTTCTAGCTTTCTTCCGCTGATCTGTATTAAATTCTATATATGGTTTTAGCCAGAAAGACTGATTAAATTCTAAAACGCGATGTATTTTCTTCAGCTGCGTACCGAAGGCTAAATATTGTTTCATATTACGGTAATGAAGGACATATTTTTGCTTAGAATTTATTTGGGGCTAATTTCATGACTGATTGGCTTGTATTTATTCCAAAGCTTTGGACAACCTCTTTACAATATGGTGATAGTATGCTGCTGGTAATCTGAAGTTTCTCAGGGGCTAGTGGATAATCGTTATGCTTGTCGTGTAGAGAAACTGGATAATCTAAATCAACTTCCAATATGTACCCTTTATTCGAATCATCAGCAACTCTTGTAATATCTAGATCTTCTATTTCTTCTTTATTAAGCCATAGAAAATCGTTTTGAGGGAGACATTGTGACATTGCCCATCCATAAAAATTGTTGGCATCATAGAACATAATGTATTTACAGGGTAACTGAGGATTATAGGTATCTAAATTCTTGTTCCTTGCCGTGCTAAAACGATTCACTGAAATTCCCCCTCGTATGCCTTTTTCCAGGAAAAGATACATTGTAGTTTATCAACTATATTTGTCATCTTCAGGCATGAAGGCAGGAGCTGTGTAAACATGACAAGGATCAATTTCATAGTATCTGATACATAGTCTTCTGAAACACATCAGTTAAGAGGAGCATGTCGGTCTTCAGTTCGTGATATTGGCCTAGGTTTTTTTTATGTCGAATGAGTTCCATACTTTCATTGCATGGATATAGTCTTCTTCCCCTTGCGTTTCTTTTGTTAGCTGATTGTAAAAAGCTTCACGTGGAGGTAATAACGTTTCTTCAAACTTTTCGCTGCTGTCAATGTAATTGTAGGGATAAATTCTTTTTCTCAAAACCAAGTGTAGCCGTTCAGTTTCAACAACAAGATATGCAAATCCACAGTGTTCATGATTTGCCGTGATAGTGGTGTGAGATTTTGCAGGGTTAGGCATACAAGTGTCCACTTTCACTAGGAATGATTCAAAGTCGGCGTAAATTACGTATGAAACGGGCTGTTGAAACATGAAATTTGTGAATTTCAGCCATTTCTCCTCTTCAGTTTAAAACTCTACTCTCTGGGGTCCATGTTCTTGACAATAGGGAATATGATCCTTCAAGAGTGATTCATTTGTGAAACGGTGAAGGCAGTAATCACAGTAGAAAGCCTGGCATTTATGTTTGGTGAGAGGACTGAGAAGTCTACTCATATTTTTAACGGAGTAATAATGCTGCTTTTCATCATCTGATAACAGTAGGAGATTTGCGGGCAATTTAAATCTGAATAGTGTGATATAGAGCGGGAACACTTCTTTCTCGTATCCAAAAACATTGACAGAAATGTTGTTCATTTTTTCGAATTTAGATATTTGATTTATTGTTACAGGGAAAATTAGTCCAGATGTTTAATTTTTCTTCTAAATGAATGTAGGTGGTAGGATGTTGTGAATGATCTGTGGCCGGATACAAAGAGGCTAAAACAGACTAGACAAAACATTTTTGGTCAGAATTACATACATTGACAATAGCGTGTTTCAACAGTAATTCTCTTGGAGTATGGATATAACTAGACCCTGAAAGAGGGATATATTTTCCAATGTTCATTTCAGCGTGCAGTATGGCATCTAGTGTCTATCCAATATGTGCTCCTTCAAATTCTTCAAATGAGGTCTTTATCTTCTTACACGCTGAATTCAGTTCTTTGTTTAGGGATGATGTAGGAAGACTTGTGACACAATTACTTCGGAAAAACGGGGTACAGTATTCGAAGGTAGAAGGGGAGACTTTTCGCCTGAAGCGCACTTGCACGACAAGGTACCATTTAATGCTACCTTTCGAGGTCAATTCTTCTTTCAGATGAGTTAGGAGTGACTCCGCGAGGATTCAAGGAAAAAGATGAGGTCAACAGATGTTTCATCCGTTGCCATCAGCTTATGTTTTGACAGGGTACTTATGTGTTGACAGGGTACTTTTCATTTCTTCTGTAAACTGACAGGGGTCTTCAAGGTCTGGTTTTTTGTTTCTTCTGGGGAATCCTTTCATCTTCAGAACGTTTTCGCTTATTAATGTGTGGCTTTCTTTGATGTCGTAAAAGATTGTCTTTTCTTCCAAACTCCTTTGCACATTCTTCGCATTTGTAGATTTTCCTGGAGGTGTGGGTTAATTCATGACGTCGGACGTCATCTCTCCTTGAGAATGTCGATTCGCATTGAGAGCACTTAAACAGGTTTTTTACATCGTGATTTCTCATATGACGAATGAGATTTGTCTGGAGCGTGAAAGCCTTCTCACATATATCACATGGATACATTATAAAAACAGTGAGTTGTAAAATAGTTGATTTATACTACACGAGGACGTCGACAACTATCACTATTGGCTTCTAACAGTTGAAAAAATCACGGAGACGCAGCTGCAAAGAACCGTCACTGTCAACGTCTGACAACAGAATGAGGAATCTGACTGATGGATTTTGTATTTATACTAGAAGAAGGACTATTCCACAGAAACTGGAATAAAAGACTGTCCCGCAGAAAAAGAAAAAATGCTATTGGGTAAAAATGAAAAAAAAAATCATTAATTAAAAGAAAAAAAAGATGAAAAGGAAAAAAAAGTATCTGATTTAAAAAAAAAATTTTTGAAATTCTGAAAAATGTTAAGAGGAAATATGTATTGGTGACCTGTATGGGTGACGAAAAAGGCCCGCGTCCGCTTTGAAACACCGAGAGGCGGATCCCATAGGATTAACATTAATCCGCCTCTGGTCCAGAACCCCCATTATCCTCCTACTAAACTTTTTTTGCTTTAACTTTGGTTTGGTATTTATATTTGCTTTAGATATTGTTTCTAGACTTTCTGCAAGTTTAAATAAATCTGGAATACTTTTGTAAAGTGTCGGCATTTACTTAAAAATGATTTCTGCAGTAGTTACAAATAAAAAAATTAAAAATGTACAAAAATTGAATTGGAAAATTTTCACAGAAAATCTGGCACGTACGAGAACCACAATTAATTTTTGGAAAATGTTTAAAAAATTTAATAATGATATAACTCCACAAATCCAATATTATCTTTAAACCTTAAATGTAATAGTGATTCACAATATACTGCTGAAATATTGGCAAAACATTTTAGGAAATCATCTATAAAAAACAATATTGAATTAGATAAAAAATTTAGTTTGAAAAATTTAACACATAAATATTTTCACTGTTAAAAATTTAAATATCTAAATCTTCTTATAAAAATTAGTAAACTAAAATTTGAAATCAAATCATTAAAAAGAAAATCAACTCCAGAACCAGATGGTATTCAAAATAAAATGTTTGAAAATCTCCCAAACTCATGGCTTTATAAAAATTTTAATTTCTTTAATCAATTTCAGAATACACACAAATATCGAAACTCCTGCTTTGAAAATTTCATGGGCTTCATTAAAAAAGGAAACAAATCTCCTGATGACAACATTACATCACACAGACTAATTTGTCTTAGTTCTAATTTTTTCAAAACTTTTAGAACGAATCATTAAAAATAATAACTGATTAAATTGGCATTTTGAAAACCAGAACATTCTAAATAATAACTTATTTGGTTATCATTTTGGAAGATCTACAAATCTTGTCTTAAACATTGTTTCAGATATTGAATATTCCTTTAAAAGCAAAATAATTCTTACAGCTATTATGATTGATCTTAAAGGAGTCTTTGACTCCATTTCTCACAGTGCACGTATTCATAAAATCAGAAATCTTAAAAATTAATGGACACGTATACAATATTTTATACCAGCTTATTTTAAATAAAGCATTTAAAGTAAAAATAAACAACCACTATTCTAAATCATATCCTTTTACAGATGGAATCATCCAAGGTGATATATTGTCACCTATTCTTTTCAGTTTGTATATAAATGTCATTTCAAATATTTTTCATGACGAAGTTAAATTTGGTATATATGCAGATGGCATCATTGTCTGGATGTCACATAACAACTTGAAACATATTTAAAAAAAACTTCACACACAACTTGATTTAATAACTAAATATTGTAACACATGGAATTTAACTATTTTTGAGAAGAAAACATTCATTATACCTTTTCCAAAAAAAGAACTTTTCCAAAATTTTTTAATCTTAAAATTAATAATGAAAATTTAAAAATTGTCTATAACCTTAAATTCTTAGGTATTTCATTAGATTCTAAACTTATTTGTAATAATTACATTAACAATGCCACAAACGCTGCAAATAAATTATTTAATTCTCTTAAATTTTTTTCTGAACTCAAAATGGGGATGTGTAACAAAAAAATTACTATTGCTTTGCAACAATTTAATTTGTCCTAAATACACATATGGCCTAGAAATTTTTGGAAGTATCTCAAAATTTAAAATTATACAACTGGAACTCATACAAACTAAAATCATTAGATATTGCTTAGGCTTCAGCAAAAGGAAGCAGAAATGTTGATTTATATGCAGAAACAAATATTCCTCCTCTAAATATTAAAAACAATACTTTCAAACTTATTGTACAAGATCTTTTCTAAAAATAAAATCATCCCATCATAGATAAATCTTTACATAACTTTTACGATAATATTTTAAATTCTTTTGAAAATAAAAAGGATTTACTCAGCATTTATCACAATGTCTCGCAAACTGTGTGCCGCGAGAGATTTTTAAATTGACACTAGATATTCCAAAGATTTCATTTTGACTTTACTTGTGTTATCGACGTGCTATTGAGGTGCTTTAATAAAAATCTTTCAGATTTTATCAACTGGGATCTTGTAAGTATTTATCAAGCTTTTTCGAAATTTTGGTATTAATTTTTGATTATTTCAAGCCATAGAATGGACAAATATTTAAAACAAGCACCGAGTTATGATTAATTTTATTTATTATTACATTTATTTTAAATAAAATGCATTTAACGAAACTTGAATTTTCCTCTATTTACGTAACCATCAAAAATTCTTTTTTAGGTGTGCCGCGAAAAAAAATTAGATTCAGTGTGCCGCAGAGTAAAAAAGTTTGCGAGACACTGATTTATCACAACAAACTTAGTGTAGATTTCTTTCCCTCAGTCCCATCTTGGATCTCATCATTTCCCACACTAATTAATACAATTCCAAGAATTTATAAAAAAATCTCAAGATTTTGATTTAAAAAAAAATTAACTTTATAATATATTGATGAAAACTTCAGCCTTGCTATACAGATGGATCTTCAAATTTAGATAATACACTTTCTTCTGGAGCTATTTTATTCCCTAAGCTTAAATATAGTACTCAATTCAAATTTAATAATACCTCAATGTCCATCATTGCAGAATGCTTTGCAATTACAGAAGCTCTTAAATCGTTCACTAAACTTCTCAATAACAAAATTGCTATCTTCACAGATTGCAAATCTGCATTAGATTGTATATTTCAAAACCCATGCAAAGTCTCATTTCCTACTTTCTCAAATATAATTTTATTCCACACTTTTGAACCTCTTCATAACAGAAACTTCATAGTAATTCAATGGATCCCTTCTGATATAGGGATCCCATTCAATGAAGAAGGGGGAGGGGGTGGCTCAGTCGGTAGCGCGCCAGGCTCGTAATCTGTAGTTCCCAGGTTCGCGTCCCAGCTGGGTCAGCGTTGAGATTTATTTCCGCAAAATTCCCCGCCCTGCCCACGGTCAGTAGGGGACACCGATGGGATACCACGGTCAGTAGGGGCCGTCCGTCGGATGGGACGTTAAGCCGTGGCCCGTGTGCCGGAGAGACATACCCTGTGCACGTTAAAGAACACACTGGATGGCCTTGCCGGGAGGCTACCATCTGTCTCTCAACAGCTATTCCAGTGGGTCCCCTCCCCCAACCTTCTCTGAGCCTTCGGGGTCCTTGTGGCCTGGCCATTTAGCCCATGGTGTGCAAAAAAGTGCCGTCAGAGGTAAAACAACCCAACTCAATGAAGAAGTGGATATACTAACAAAAAATGCTCAAAATATTACAAACAGCATTCCTACCCCTTTCTTTATACAATGTCTTAAGAAGAAAATGAAAAAAAAAAACAAACAATTAATTGATGAACTCGAAGAATGGTATCAAACAAATACACACAGATTTCACATTTCTTCAAAAATAAATTATTTTAAGGATTTTAAACTTTCAAAAAAGGAATTTAATACCATTTTAAGAATAACAATAAATTATGCTTTAACAATTCATTGTTATTCAAATTTAAATTGACCAATTCTCCAAATTGCTCAAACTGTAATATTCTTCTTAATATTGAACACATTACATTTCAATGTATAAAATAAATAAAAATAAATACCCCCTCAAGCAGCTGCTTGCCACATAGGTCTGACAGGAGCCTGTCAGTTTATATGCCACAGTAGAAGATCTGAGAGGATGGCAGGACCTCAGCAGAAAACTACACGAATATCCATGCCTTACACCGGGGCTCGAACCCAGGTCCCGTAGATCAGTAGCCAAGCGCGCTAACCACTCGGCCACGGGACGGCAATTCAATGTACTTTATATAAAATTTCAAGACAAAATTATTATCAACAATTAACAATATATAATATCCCAACTTATAATTTAAAAAATATTCTAGATTCTAACAATCCAAAAATGATACCTGTTTTGTATAAACACTTAATATCTTTTCTTAAGAGTTCAGAATTATTAGACTCCCCTCCCCCCAAAAAATATATATATATATATATAATTAAATAAATAAATGTAAAGAAAACCAATACAGAATATATATATGCATAAAAGAAAATAATTAAATAAATGATCGAACTAAAAAAAAGAAAAAAAGAAAGAAAGAAGGAAAAAAAATGCATATATAAAAAATAAGGGATTTATTTAGATCAAACTATGCCAAACATAATTTTATTTCCTTGCTCTAGGTTCTAAGGAGCATCTGAATGAGTCTGTTTCCTATGGAAACAGGAAGATTCAATTCGAGATCTGTTATCATCATCATCCTAAGCCACTTTCTTTCTACTTGTTTATTTCTGCACCTCCCAGTCGCTCCTCTTGGTGACTCATAACCTAACTCCTTCGGCTACAAGTGGGGAGGAGTGACGGATATACCATGAAGCCATTTAGTGTGCTCGCTTCTGTAATCATGCGGAAAACTGCACAGCTTGGTGACTAATGAGCAATATTTCCATTTAAAATATTATTATAATATAATTTCAGTATAATTTTAATATAATTTATTAAAATTCACATATAGCAGAGATATATACAAGAACAATATATAAGATATTGTAATAAATTAGATGTACACGACACTTATGCTTCAGAAATCTCTTTTATCCGATATATCGAGACGATTGTGAGTGACTAATTGTAGTGGATCACGCTAAATCTAATTAAGATGCAGAAATGGCAAAGCTCTGAAGACCTGCACATAGGGGTCGGAGTAAAAGTCTATAAATCAAGAGAGGTGGAAGGCGCCCACTGATTTCTTGTATATCATATATTCATTATAAATCTCTCTCGATGGCCTTATGTTTAGTACAGTCGTATCCTATGATAATTATATTAACTCACTGCATCCCAATACATCAGTGGCATAACAATGGGAATGTTTCTAAATAGAATTTTTTAATGTATTGAATTCCTTATCTTCTGGGACTTTCTTAGTAAATATACGTTATTCATGCCCTCGATGTTTGTGTGTGTGGTGTGTATGTGTGGGTAGAGATTTAACATCCCGCATAACAGTAAGCAACTGTTATGCTTCATGTACTTTCTGACGGATATCAACTGTAAATGCAATTCCAAAAACGATGACGAAAATAACGATCTGTATCATGAGTTGATTTTCAAACAACATAAACCAAACGAATTATCTGATGACTTGTCGCATGTAAATAAAATTCAATGCGTCTTCGCTTCTGATGTTGCCTGCCGCTTTCAAAGGCAAAGAACAGCAACAAACGAAGGCAAGGCAAATGCTATTCATTAAATATCTTTTAAAATAACATAAAATAACTTTTAAAATATCTTAAATAAAACCGACTTCAGTCTAGAGCAACAATCCTGCAGATTTTCATGCTTCAAATAAAAAGGCTCTTTTGTTAGTTTCGTATTAAGGTTTGAAGGAAGAATGATTACGACGAAGAATGAAGAATGACGAAGAAATAATTTCAAGTGTATTAAAGATGAAAATAAAAAGTAAATTTTTGAAAGATATTTCCACTTCATTGAAAGTTAAAAAAATAGATCAATGCAGCATCAGCAGAGTAGAACATAAATAAAGATCGTAAAGATTAAAGGCTATGAAGAAAAATGATAAATAATTAAAATAAGGGTTGAGTTGGATTTTAATTTGTTATATGGCTGGTTTGTGTAAATTTTTTAATGCACATGGGCATAAAGGTCAGGTCACAAATATTTAAAGGTTCAAAATATGGGTCATAAAAACCAACTGTACATCTGTAATACAGACGTATGCTGGTGAAGTTGGCGGTGGGAATATTATTTCTTAACTCACCCGCAATCCTCCGTTTTGTATTAAGTGGCCGTGATCTTGTTGAACTATTGCGTTGTTTTCTTTTGTATAGTGAAGCAAATATATATACAGGGTGAATCTGAAAAAGTGGGCAAAACTTTACGGGGTGGTAGAACGCAGCTATACGAGCAATATTCGTCATAGAAAGTATGGGGGGAACGCAAACGGCGAGCCGCTAGGTGGCGTCGGAAATGGTATAAAAGGGTCGGTCCTCGCACCCAACGGCATTTCTACCGTGGATTGCCGAGAGGATGGCTGGTTATACTAACCACGAAATGGCGGATATGCACTTGAAAAGCCTAATCTACGAGTGCCCCATTGAAACCGATATGGATCTAGTCGCCAGGATCGCCGTTGTTGCCGGCGATATTCGGGAAATGCCTGGTGTCTTCGCAAATGTGCGTCGGTCCCTATCCCGCAGGTGTGAAGCCTGCATTACAGCTGGCGGCAGCTCTTTTGAGCAATTTCTTTGAGCATGTACCTCAATTACATTCCTGTTAATAAAATGTTTTCTGAAGTATCTCCTCTCCTTCTTGTGTTCATTCTTTAAATGTGACAGTGGAAAACTACCTTTTAACTTCTCACCCTTGCGTTCCGACCATACATTCTATGACGAATATTGCTCGTATAGCTGCCTTCTACCACCCCGTAAAGTTTTGCCCACTTTTTCAGATTCACCCTGTATATCACATAGGACAGAATTATTGAAAATTCGTAATTAGCTTCAATGCGTCAAATTAACGATGCTTGCAAGTTTCTAGTCCACCAAATATCTTAAAGTCAATGTCTGACCATTGCCAAAGCTTAGGAGAGCAATCTTGTGACAAACACCTGGCCGGAGACATAAGCTCAACCTTACACATTACAATAAATATAAAATGTCAGTGGTGGGTAATAGTTTAAACAAAGGGTATAGACAGTAATGAGGTAAGTGTAAGAAAAAATACATCACCGGTTGCTCTACCATTTGAGCTAAGACGGTAGCATTTCACACTTCCTTAAGAAAGATTGTGATAGTTGTGCTGATGAAGCTTTACCGCGTGATTCTAAATGTCGGAACTCTCAGGCGCTACTTATACCGACGAGAATCAAGCTTTTATAACCATATTGCAAGTGATATACTTTCGATTATTCAGATGCTCAGCACTGAAGCTCTGGATGGAAATAACCTCTCCGCTGGGGACCGGTAACCAATTTGATAGGAAGGAATGGAACTCCATATTCATTATGCAAATGTGAAAAAAACGTAGAATTTGAACAGACGCTTAGAATTACATGGTAAAGCTTCACAGCACAACCATCACAACTTTTCTTAAGCGAATGTGCAATCGCACTTCCTTTGTTGATATGGTAGAGAAATTGGTGCGTATCTAGAAGATTTGGAGTTCGTGTCTGGGAGGGGGATGGGTGTTTTTTTCACATTTGCCTAATTAATTAATTAATTAATACACCCTCAAGCAGCTGCTTGCCACAGAGGTCTGACAGGAGCCTGTCAGTTTATATGCCATAGTAGAAGGTCTGAGAGGATGGCAGGACCTCAGCAGAAAAACGACACAAACAGTCATGCCTTATCCGGGGCTCGAATCCAGGTCCCGTAGATCAGTAGCCAAGCGTGCTAACCACTCGGCCATGGGACGGCTAATTACTACAAATAAATAGCACAATAGTAAGCTTCAGCCGTCCCGTGGTCGAGTGGTTAGCACGCTTGGCTACTGATCTCAGGGACCTGGGTTCGAACCCCGGATTAGGCATGGATGTGTGTATCGTTTTTCTGCTGAGGTCCTGCCATCCTCTCAGATCTCCTACTGTAGCATATAAACTGACAGGCTCCTGTCAGACCTCTGTGGCAAGCAGCTGCTTGAGGGGGTATTTATTTTTTTTTCATTTAGTAAGCTTCTTTCCTTCCTAAAGGACATAGATATTTATTTACAATCGTTGCTTGGCATTATGTACATTTTCTTCGGTAGTTTTACGATTTCTTGGTAAGACTGAGTGTTGTAATTACAATCATATAGCACACATATAAAATCATCTGGCAAAGCATACCACCTCGTTGACTGCCAAAACGTTGTCTTTCTCTAGCGTCCTCCTGACTCTCTGTACAAACAAATGGAGGCTATCCTGCGTCCGTTGAACATGCAATTCTATCTGCAAAAGGGTTGTAAGGGACAAAAAACTGACTGGCTCAATACTGCAACATCACTGTCCAAAACCACGTGACTGTCGTTCTTCCATCCGTTCATGGGGAACCATCGAGTAGCCCAGAGGGTTTTCTGTGGCTTCCTGTGTCAATTTTACTCTGTTATTCCTTTAATCTTTCCGTTTTTGCCCAAAGGTTTTACTGGAGCTTCCCCTGTCTCTGTTGCCGACTCCAGCCAGAGCGCCAAAGCCATGAATTTCTGCGTAGTTGTCAGCGGGCTTCGCCTTAAATTCTCACAGCGGTCACAATCTGTCAGCGGGCTTCACCTCACACATAATCTCCATCTGTCCATCTGATGGGCAGATGGCACTTCCTTGTTCTGCGGCGGGGCGGGGCACCCAAATGTGCAATTTTGTTTTCTGCCGCCTAACACAACATCCTTAATACATCCAGACCAGGCTGGGGCGGACATGGCTCAGTCGGTAGCGCGCCAGGCTCGTAATCTGTACTTCCCAGGTTCGAGTCCCAGCTGGGTCAGCGTTGAGATTTATCTCCGCAAAATTCCCCGCCCTGCCCACGGTCAGTAGGGGACACCGATGGGCTTGGAAAGGCTGCCGTCCGTCGGATGGGACGTTAAGCGGTGGTTCCGTGTGCGGGAGAGCCATACCCTGTGCACGTTAAAGAACACGCTGGATGGCCTTGACGGGAGACTACCATCTGTCTCCCAACAGCTGTTCCAGTGGGTCCCCTTTCCCAACCTTCTCTGAGCCTTCGGGGTCCATGTGACCTGGCCATTTAGCCCATAGTGTGCAAAAAAGTGCCGCTCAGAGGTAAAACAACCGAACCCAACCTTCTGGGTGGGATAATATTTTCGATCAGAAGTATCTTTAGTTATAATTTTTCTATAGAGTCACGTATTCTGCGCTTTAGAGAAAGTTTTAAAAAATAATAATTTGTAAAAAATAATGATTTACTATTAAATCGAAACTAAGGTTAAAATAATCTTAATCAAAACACCATTACTAGACCTCCAGCTGGGTCAGCGTTGAGATTTATCTCCGCAAAATTCCCCGCCCTGCCCACGGTCAGTAGGGGACACCGATGGGACACCACGGTCAGTAGTGGCCGTCCTTCGGATGGGACGTTAAGCCGTGGCCCGTGTGCGGGAGAGACATACCCTGTGCACGTTAAAGAACACACTGGATGGCCTTGACGGGAGGCTACCATCTGTCTCCCAATAGCTGTTCCAGTGGGCCCCTCCCCCAACCTTCTCTGAGCCTTTGGGGTCCATGTGACCTGGCCATTTAGCCCATGGTGTGCAAAAAAAGTGCCGCTCAGAGATAAACAACCCAACCCAACCCTTGTTCTGCGGCATTCTCAAAGAGAATTGCCCATTGAGAGAATCATTTCCCGGTCTCGGATTATCGAACCAAAGAACTGAGAGCAAAATAAAAATGGTTCTATGCGGATACGCAAAATCCGCATGGAACATAAAAAAATAAATATAAATTTATAATCGAAGCGTATACTATGGCATATAAACTGACAGGCTCCTGTCAGACCTCTGTGGCAAGCAGCTGCTTGAGGGGGTATTTATTTATTTTTATTTTATATTCAAAAAAGCAAAAAAAAAAAACCGACCTAAATATTAGAGACACGTGTATTCAGGGCGGTTTCATAGGGTGCTACAGCGCATCCTCTTTAAATCTTTGGAAGCTCGAAATTGAGAAATAATAGAACTTCCCAGGCACCGTTCAAAGATTTGTGGACAATGCATTTGTTTGATGAAATTCGGTAAGAAGATACTGAGGCAGTTGCAGCTTGTCAGGATATAGTAAACGTGGGATGGCCTACTTTTTATTTTTAATCTGCAATCAGGAAAGAATAAGCATGAAATAAAACTCTAATCAGCAAGTGAAGAAGATATGTCTATTTGTGAAATTTTAGACACAGAAATTTAGCACACGTAGCTTTGTTTTCAACAAGATGAAACAGTTTTTGTAATTACGAGTGTTAATCTAAAGTCTCCTGCAAGATATTAATTTTTTACATATATAAATAAATATTGTAGATGAAGAGCTGGCTATTGAATTAAAACGAAAAGGACGAGAATGATTTCTACAGTTGTTGTTTTTTAAACATTTTTGCTAAATAGTGCATTTTGAGAGTAGCTAAAATGAAAACAAAATATATGTATATAACTGTATGAAGATGGTTTTATATATATATAACATGTTTATATATATAAATATAACATGTTTTTATATATATATATAACATGTTTATATATATGCACGAGCTTCAACGGGGTATAAAGCGATATTATTTCAGGTCTAATAATATTTTGAGTTTTTATATTTGGTTTGGGTGGTGGAAGGATGCTTGTCGTACTTGTTCTCCCAATAATACAGCTTCGTTCTGTTAATAGAATTAAGAATCTGGTTGACAGTCAATTGCGTGATGAGCAATGTAGATTCAGAAGTGGTAGGGGTTGTGTGGATCAGATATTTTCACTTAGGCAGATTCTTGAGACATTTTTAGAATTTCAGTTCGATACAGTTCAATTCGGTATCAAGCATTTCCCCAAAAAATTTCCTACATCAGGGATCTCTCTGTGCTATACAAAGTGCCCCACCAAAAATGCTAGGCACGAGCCTCCACGGGGTATAAAGCGATATTATTTTAGGGCTATTAACATTTTGAGTTTTTATTTTTGGTTTGGGTGGTGGAAGGATGTTTGTTGTACTTGTTCTCCCAATAATACATTTTCGTTCTGTATTTGTCAATTATTTCAGAATTTGGGACTATTCGTCGAAGACGCTTTTAGGAATTTAATCGAAACCATCCACAAAAGGTACTGCAATGATTAATTGTTATATTTAATAGCCCAACAGATCACGTTCCTTTATTATATCCCATTATTAAATGAAAGCAATTTGAGGCCATAACTTATTACACTTTCACATAGTTAAACTAATAATTCCCACGAATCTAATTATAGGGAGATTAGCGTCCACGTCAGAGCATAATGAAAAGTCAACAAGTGTTGTTTATCCTTCAGTTGTTACTAGATCACAGATATGGATTTATTCAGAAAAGGTCAAAGTTTAATATACTCTCTAGATGCATTAGCGTGACATCGTCAATTGCGTCCTATAAAGGAATGATATTGTTACCAACAATATTTGTTTGCTCTAGTTCTGATGACGATGAATACGCTGAAGTGTTTCCGTTTGTGGACAAGCAATGACATTGTCAGAGCCTAGAGAGTGGGAAAAAAGGAAACTATTTATAGTTGATTGGGAGTGAATGAGCCAGTGAGGGGGGGGGGGGGAAGTTAACGTTAATTCTAACTGTGATGCAGAAGTAGTAGAACTCCGAAAACTTCCACCTTGGGTAATTTGGAGCGTATAAATCAGAAAAATTGGGAAACTTAATAGTCAATGAGTATTTCAAGGTCAAATAGAGGTTAAATTTCGTTATTAGTGTGCCAGAAATACTAACGTTGGTGTCTAAGATTATTTTAGGCCATAGATCTCAGAAACGTTCGAAAATGTCAGCTATGATGTATCCTTCCAGGTCAAATAAAGGGCATGAGCTATGTGTGCTAGAGAACTGAAAATTGGTGCCCATAGGTTAATTCGATTGACAGATCTCAGAAAGAAATATGAATGACGTTTGAGGTCGAGTAGGGGGTCAGAGCGACGGTCAAGAAGCAGCGACAGCCGTGATTGGTCTCTCGTAATGTATACGTCCATTGGGCATTCGTTTAAGAACAGAACCAGCCTTTCTGTTAAGAATAGCTACCGTCGGTAACAGTATTACCGACGATACAATTTACAGCGGAAGTGGAAAAAGAATAAATAATCCCTATTTGGATATGTTAATCAGTAGGTAGGGCTACTTTATGTATACTGAAATGTACCATATTATATAAGGAGTCCCCCCCCCCCCGATAGGGGACCACCTTGTGGTGGTGGGGGGCCTAGGGCCCAGCAAACCGGCTGAAGGCTTTGCCGGCCGGATTGGGTCCCCGGCTTGAGCATTGCCAAAGCCAACCGAGGTTGATGATGCTGCCGACCGGTTCCCTAGCCGGTTGGTTGGTGACAGCGTCTGAGAACTCACCAATCAGGAGCTCTGGGTGAGCTGTTCGAGGGCTCGGCAGAACGGGATTGGCTCCTACTAGGCCAGAGCCCTCACAAAAGTCTGGGTCTTACTAAGAGTCTCCACCCCGGACGGCGATCGAACTTGGATCTATATATCCTTGCTCATGGCTAACCGGGGAATAGATTAAAATAAGGTTTCTTCCGGTGGTCAGCTTTCCTTTTATAGGACTGCTGCCATGTGAGGCTGGGGTTGAGGTGCGCCTATAGGGCGTATTCCTTGCCCCCCGGCTCTAGATAAGCACGGCTTTTCACAACCAGGTAGTGCTGTACAAGCGGAACCGGGAATTGCCGTGGTTGCATAAGATCGCAACAAAAGAGATCAATTATATAAGGAGTCAGTTTTACTGCTCACTAATTTCTTTAATCCCTTATGGAAAGAGGGGAATGGTGATAAATTAAAGATTTTCATCAAATCTATCCAAATCTCAATCCGTATTCCGAAAGTTATGGACGGTGAAACATTTAGGATTACAGATTTTTTTTAAGGTATGTGTGGTGAACTGAATTTTTTCGTATTAGTATTTGCATAGCTGAAGGCTTATGGTACACTTCAGTAAGTATAAATAGTCCTGCCAGCTGATTAACATACCTAATTACAGGATTATTTGTCCTTCTACTTCCGCTGTAAATCCTATAGTCAGTAATATTTGGTATAATTGCTGTTGTTTCTGTGAATTTCTTGGGGCTAGACCAACTATATTCTGACAATAGAATTTACAGTGAAAAGAACAAAAAATCCCGTGTTTAGATATGTTAATCAGCAGGCTGGACTACTTTATAGATAGTGAAGTCTAAGCAGACGAATCAAGGCAAATATTCATAATGAATAAAGCAAACTACAAAATGAATTGTAAAATAAAATAATGGAACTAAAATGTGTAGAAACAAACTGACATTCAACACAAAAAATATATGTAGCCTGACGAGCCTGGGGGCGGGGGTGGCTCAGTCGGTAGCGCGCCAGGCTCGTAATCTGTAGTTCCCAGGTTCGAGTCCCAGCTTGGTCAGCGTTGAGATTTATCTCCGCAAAATTCCCCGCCCTGTCCACGGTCAGTAGGGGACACCGATGCGCTTGGAAAGGCCGCCGTCCGTCGGATGGGACGTTAAGCCGTGGCCGCGTGTGCGGGAGAGCCATACCCTGTGCACGTTAAAGAACACGCTGGATGGCCTTGACGGGAGGCTACCATCTGTCTCCCAACAGCTGTTCCAGTGGGTCCCCTCCCCCAACCATCTCTGAGACTTCGGGGTTCATGTGACCTGGCCATTTAGCCCATGATGTGCAAAAAAGTGCCGCTCAGAGGTAAAAAACCCAACCCAATCCTGACGAGCCTAAATATAAGAGAACGCTTCCACAAATTTATACCAAACGTGCACTCCATCTCTCTATCCAAAAATCCCACTGATATTTACAAAAGCATAATTTCTTAAAAAAGCTACACCACTAAGACCACTGGTGTCAAAGAGAAAATCACCTAGATATCCTCTGAAAAGAGCGTTATTTCAATACCTGGAGCCAATGTTACCACTCATATAAAATACCATATCCTCAGCAGAACATTGATTCCAAAAACTTCAAACAGATGCAATTCACACCAAATTTTTACCTAATATCATTAATTTGTAAAAGATTTCTACCCAAACACTCCAATGTAAAAGGCATGCGCCTTTTATTTAAAGGCATGCGCCTTTTATTTTAAGGCATTTTAAAGGCATGCGCCTTTAAGAGGCAGAGGAGATGAACTCTGCCAGAAAGTCGCAGTATTTGAGAGACACTCCATCTAACTATAACAACCAACTATTTCAGAGCATAAGGGAAGATATTTAAACAAACACATGGAACTATAACTATAAGATTATCATTTTCACGTTTTCTAGCAGAAATTGTTCTGCTTCAGACGTTGAAATCAAGTTTTACAAAAAGGAAATTGAAACCAGAACTCTACTTCAGATATATAGATGATATACTCATTTTGTGGCCCAACAAAATCTCAGAAATACACAGTTACAACAAGAATTAAAACATTGCCAACGATACAATTTACAGTGGAAGTGGAAAAAGAATTAAAAAATCCTGTATTTAGATATGCTAATCAGCAGGCAGGACTACTTTACATATACTGTACCATAAGACTTCAGCTAAGCAAACACTAATATCAAACTTTTCGGCTCACTCCACATACAGTGGAGTTTTAAATTACTCGAATTCAACTATGCGTGTTCGGCAGAAACACATTAAGCAGTGCAAGCGATTCTGTCCTTTATTCCACCCCCCCCCCCCCAATAGGGGACCACCTTTACTTGGTGGTGGTGGTGGGGGAGCTTCGGGCCCAGCAACCCGGTCGAAGGCTGTGCCGACCGGATTGGGTCCCCGGTTGGACATAGTCAAGACCAACCGAGGTTGAGGATGCCGCCGACCGGTTTGGCGGACCGGTTGGACCGTGACGATGTCTGAGACCTCACCTATCAGGTGCTCTGGGTGAGCAGTTCGAGGGCTCTTCTGAAAAGATTTGTGCCCCAGTAGGTCGAGCCCTCACCAAAGTCTGGGCCTTACTAAGAGTCTCCACCCCGTGAGCCGAGCGAACGTGGATTACATATCCTTGTTCATGGCTAACTGGGGAACAGATTAAAGTTAGGTTTCTTCCGGGGGTTAGCTTTCCTTTTATAGGACTGCTGCCATGTGAGGTCGGGGTTGAGGTGCGTCTATATGGCGCATTCTTGCCCCCGCCTCTAGATAAGCACGGCTTTTCATAACTGGTAGTGTCGTAGGGCGGAATCGGGAATTGCCGTGGTTGCATAAGATCGCAACAAAAGAGAGGTGTCCTTCATTCCACGTAATCAGCGTCTGCTGAGTGAATGTGAGATGAGAGAAGTGAATCTGTTATTCCCTTAATTGATCTGGGTTGGGTTGTTTTACCTGTGAGCGGCACTCTTTTGCACACAGTGGGCTAAATGGCCAGGTCAAAGGACCCGTAAAACTCAGAGAAGGTTGGGAGAGGAGACCCACTGGAACAACTGTTGGGAGACAGATGGTAGCCTCCCATCAAGGCCATCCAGCGTGTTCTTTAACGTGCACAGGGTGTGGCTCTTCCGTACAAGGGGTCACAGCTAAACTCCCATCCTCCTGGTGCGCTCCTGACTGAGTCACCCCATCCTAAATCGATCTGAGTTCCAGCGTGCCTCTCATAGTGTGAGCATCTCGCAGCACTGAGTGAGATTCCGGTGTTAAAAATACGTCATGTTGTATATTCATACAACATGACTCTTAAACACAAACCAATTATCTCACTGGTGCCCAACCGAAGAAATAAAGATATGTTCTAATAATGGAGGAAAAACTGGCTGTGATGGACATATTGAGAGACGGTATGTCAGTTACAACATGACTCTTAAACACAAACCAATTATCTCACTGGTGCCCAACCGAAGAAATAAAGATATGTTCTAATAATGGAGGAAAAACTGGCTGTGATGGACATATTGAGAGACGGTATGTCAGTTTCCAATGGGGCGGGGGTGGCTCAGTCAGAGTAGCGCGTCAGGCTCGAAATCTATAGTTGCCAGGTTCGAGTCCCAGCGGGTCAGTGTTGAGATTTATCTCCGCAAAATTTCCAGCCCTGCCCACAGTCAGTAGAGTACACTGATGGGCTTGGAAAGGCCACCGTCCGTCAGATGGGACGTTAAATCGTGTCCCCGTGTGCGGGAGAGCTATACCCTGTGCACGTTAAAGAACACGCTGGATGGGAGACGTCAATGAACTCGCGCGTTAATGAACACGGAAGGCTACCATCTGTCTCAGAACAGCTGTTCCAGAGCCTACCCTCCCCCAACCTTCTCTGAGCCTTCAGGGTCCTTGTGACCTGGCCATTTAACCCATGGCGTGCAAAAAAGTGACGCACAGAAGTAAAACAACCCAACCCAGTTCCCAACGCAGTGCGTAAATATGATGGCTGAAACCAATCTGGCATCATGTCATCAAGATTCGACAAATTAAAATTCACCAAGCCGTGGCATCAAGTGCTCCAATAGCTGCTAAGGTGACGAGATATGTGCTCCAATGGCTGCTAATGTGTTTGATAAGACTGAATAGGCATTAAACAGATGGCTGGAAAACACAAACCTTAAACATGTGCGTATCAATGGCAACACGTTGCGAAAAAAAATCTCTTTGTCTCCATGCGCTTTTCAAACCTCCCGACGAAGAGGGACGGCCTTCTGATGAGAGGAATTCTGGTCGGCTTAACCCAGGGACGTATCCAGCAGTTCCGACCTGCCCCACAGAATATCCGGTCGTTTTAGACGAAATCAACTCAAACTTGTCTATATGCTTTGAAATCCATAACAGTTGTCTTTGTATAATTTTAGCCCCATATTTTGTGTCCGATACTAAATATTGATTAAAATTACACTATAAAATCTTATTCCATATAGAATATCGTTTTAACCTTTCCTGTTGGGTGGAATATTTTAGTAATTTGGAACCCTACTCAAGTCTTATTCTCAGACTTCACCCTATGAAACTAAATTGTCGAACTCTCCCCGAAACTGAATTCTCATACCACCCACAACACTAAATTCTCGAACCCCCCCTCCCCCGAAATTAAATCCTGGGTATGTCCGTGGTTTAACCCGTGGGTTTAAAGGTTTTAGGGAAGGTTTCAACCTCAAAAACTTCCTTATTTATCCTTTCATTCTTCCGTCTCCATCTGCCTTATGTAACGAAAAATACTGAGATATTATATTTTGAATGCGTACTCTTTATTATACACTGTATATTACTGTATAAATTATTATAATAAAGTAAATAAATACCCCCTCAAGCAGCTGCTTGCCACAGAGGTCTGACAGGAGCCTGTCAGTTTATATGCCAGAGTAGAAGGTCTGAGAGGATGGCAGGACTTCCGCAGAAAAACAATACGAACATCCATGCCTTACCCGGGGCTTGAATCCAGGTCCCGTAGATCAGTAGCCAAGCGCGCTAACCACATATTATAGTTCAAAGTTGTGTACACAAAACCATTAAAACTGTGCTTTATGAGAGATTTAAGGGATTTCCAATGGTAACTTGGACTATACTCGATTTTTGCCTCACGTTCTGACTTTATAACGTATCCCCCGAGTAAATTGCGACTCCACAGCACCTTAAAAAGTCTTGCATCAGAAGCCCAGTGCAGAAATCCTACTAGTTATCATCCACAAGAGCCGTCAGAGAAAGGGAATTAAAAAATCTTTAAACAATCGCTGAAGAATCATTCGAAAATAAAAAACCCCCATAAAAAAGCAATTTTCGAACACAAACATATGTTTTTTTTTTGCGAGGTCTTCCCAACAAAATCCAGTGCAAGCAAAAGAAGAAACATGAAAGACACAATAGCAGCTTCAAATATCCTGTATCAAACCAAAACTCTAAGAGGCATACGAAGACCGGACAATAGAACTATCTCGGTGAGAGTGTGAAACAACTGATTCACCCAAATTAAATCAGACAGGGATAAACCTGAAATAACTGGAGGAGTGTACGAAATCCCACTGGAAGAAGAAATGTAGGAGAAAAAAAACTACTATCAACAAATGAAATTAACGTATCAACAGAGAGAGTGTGAACACAAAAGACATTTGAAAAAGGAACCATACAGCAGTTCGGAAAGCAATTACGTTCGGGAAAGCAATTATGATTCGAAAACGCTCCAATTATTACGCCACCATAAAAGTAGAAGAAAAGCTGTATCCCCTCCCTTCCAACCTGCACCCATGGAAACTACTGATGAAACAATTTTCTAAAGAAGACTTACTATTCCCAAAAAACAACAAAAAACCTCTTAAGTCGACCGCCAAAGCAAGACGCACCTCTCACCATATGCCCCGGAACCATGCCCCACCAAGACCAGATATAACCTTCGGTGTGCAGTAAGATGAGAAGACACATAAAGAAGGAGCAAGTAGGAAGCCCGCGAAACGTCTCATGGATGAACTGTTGGGCAGTTATTACAACAGCGAGAACTGGCAGAGAGGAATATCAAAACTGGACAACAGTAAGTTAGAGTTTACAGTTTTATAGTGAGGCTTATTAAGAAAGTTAGACATAGACTCTACAAAGAATTGGAACATTTGGATTTTAGTTGAATTGTTTTTAAGCTTTTCGTATTATATTATGAATGTTATCAAAATTGTGAGCATAATAAAGAAGTGAAGAAACATGAACTCAATATATTTTCATTACTTAATTCTTTTAAAATCAGTGATATCGGTGTCTTTGGGAGAAATGCTTATATATAAAAAGTATATATATATATATGAGGCTCATAATAATCCATAGAATGGAAAACGAAAGAGCTTTATTTATATTGTTATTGTGTCTCGAATTCAAAGGTAAACATAATCCCAAACAGTTTCATTTCGCTGAAAAAATAGAAAAGGAGTACAATACGATTATGCTTTGATTACCTCTCAAAAGAAAAGAGTTCTGATTAAAAACGAAAGACTTTATCGGTATTGTTTTATTTAAGAATATTTCCTGAACCCCCCAAAAAATAAGATTAAGTTTAATTGGAGTTAGAAAAAGATTAAGTTAGTTAATCAAAAGAAATTAGAGTAAGCCTTATTGGAGTGCTAATGGATCACTTCCATTTAATATTACTGTTAAGCGTAAACTCATTGAAATGTATCATAATCATTTAATTTTTGGCCGGCTTTGAAGTTTGTATTTTTTATTTTGGGATTTAAATTCCAGCTTTCAGGGGTTACATTATTATGTTCTTCGTTTTGCTTACTTTTCTGGAATTTCAATTTTCGCTTTTCGGTTTCGATAAAAGAATTTTGGTTTTCGAGTTCAAGAGTGAAAGTCCCACCAGAAATGATAGTTCGTGTTCATATTTCAATGACAATGAATCGAATAACCTTTAGGACACCTTCATATATATGCCGTTCAACGCTCCGCAAATGCACTTTGATGTCATTGCAATTTACTGCTCTATAGTGTCGAACAGCATATCCTACACTATTACCATATGGTTCGCAATGAAGAACCATTGGATTCATCTGTGATTCATTGATTAACGTATCATGCTCTGTTGAGTGTGTGCCACTGTGCAATTTGTTGGTGCCAATCATTTGATGTCTCTTCATAGAGACAGCTCTAGCTGATATTCACGATCAGGTCCATATTGAAGCAATTTCTAAATGTGAGTGACACTTATAATTATTGTAATATTAGTGATCTAAATTATTTTCTATTTCGACTTCTAAGGAATTATTATGTGGATAATTTACAAACAAATGCAACTTTAAACCAAAGTTATACAACTAAAACTAATATGGACAAACTTCAAACTCTGCAAAATATTATTCTGCGAAAAATCACTAAAGCACCTTGGTTTATCATCAATAAAAATATTCATAAAGATTTACAGCAAGAATCTATTATCACCTTTATTAAGAATCTATCTGTAATATTCTATCAAGATATCAGTAATGAAATAATTCAGAAACTTACAGATTACAATCCAGATGTAGTAAACAACTATAAAAGACCTAGGACTATTGTTTCTTCTACTATTTTCAAATAAATATTTTCTAGTCATGCCTATTGCGGCTCCAAATTTTTGGATTTTATTCTCATTTTAATTAATTCATGCAATTTGCACATTTTATGACCAAGAGATTACAAGTTTATAACTTGGTTACCTTTCCCAACAACTACTCGGAGAATTTTATTAAATGGAACGAAGTCAAAGAAATGGAGAATCATTACAGATCATCTCTGTGACGTATTATACCGACAGGCTTCTGTCAGACATCTGTGGCAACAGCTGTTTGAGGGGTAAAAAATTGCAGAGCGGAATAAGGTATATTTTATAGTTTCAGCGAGAATAGCTTCTGACGAAAAAGCAGAAATTTCTCTCTGATACGTTCCAGTTCATTTATGTCAGCCTCTGCCGAGTACCTCCTAAATATTTCTCTATATTTAGGCACTTACTCTGATATTATTTTCTATTGCGACTTCTAAGATATTATGTGGATATTTTACAAAACAAATGCAACTTTAAACCGCTATCCAGATTTATCAGGATAATGAATAAAAAAATATTTTACATTTTTGCTTATTATCTCACAATTGCAAGAAATATTTGAAATTTGAATTATTCTGAGCCCGAGCTTGAACTTTTCTGTAGTTCATACAGTTTTTTTTTTGTTCCGATGGGAACTTATGCTTTGAACTATTTGCTATATAAAACATTTTGTGTTCAAGGAAATTGGATCATTGTAGATAAATTAAAAAACAGTTGAGATGAATCCAAGACGTTGCACTCTAAAACTACTAGCAGTAACGAAACACAAAGATTGTAAAGTTGCATTTGCTCTTATTTCTGATTGGCTTGGTAAGACTACGTCCATCGAATAGGATATTAAGCAGTTTCGCGGTGTGCAGTACTGAGGAGGCCTGTGCACGTTAAAGGAACACACTGGTCAACCTTGTTGAGAAACTTTCATCTGTCTCCTAACAGCTGCTGTGGATCAATTTTTCTCGGTTCCGGACGATTGGTCCAATGTGTAGTTCGTCCAATACCTATTCTTCCAATGGTATGATGAGTCCAATAGCTATTCTTCTAATGGTACGATTCGACAATAGACATTCTTATAATGGCACGATAGGCCAAATTACATGATTTGTCTAAAATCCAGTGTTCCAAATGAAACAATTCTTCCAATGTCAATTGGTGTAAATCATTCATTGTATTATGCATTTTATCTGTTAGAGGAGTGATTTCGGAAGTGGTATTACGATTTTAGACAGGGTTTTAAGTTCTTCATAGAATATTGCCTACATTAAATCAAACTTTCAAAAATAATTCTAAGGGAGTTTGAAACCCAATTGTTGCTTACATGTACATAAGGAACGATTTTGAACGATTCGCCGATAATTTAGCGGAATATCCTTAGGATAATTTATCTCATATTTACTAATATATCGTGATTACTTATGATATCATGCAGATAGTAGTCATTATTAGATATAATTTACTGTTAAATTAGAATTTTAAGCCGTTGCATCATTTACCATCATTATTACCTTCCGGGATTCAAATTTGGAAGGTTTGAGTTTTTCAGCTGTACTTTAAGAGAATAAGAAATGATGAATAAAAACCAGAGTTGGGAAACGAAATAAAAACAAATATTCGTTAGGTTTTTCACTATAGCAGAATTAAAATTTCTTTTTTGGTTACTTTTAACTTTATATCGAAATATTTTTAGTAAAAAAAACTGCCGTCCCATGCCCGAGTGGTTAGCGTTCTTCGATACTGATCTAAGGGACCTGGGTTCGAGCCCCGGGCATGGATGTATGTGTTTTTTCTGCTGAGGTCCTGCCATTCTCTCAGACCTTCTACTGTGGCATATAAACTGACAGGCTCCTGTCAAGACCTCTGTGGCAAGCAGCTGCTTGAGGGGGTATTTATTTTTCATAAAAATTCAAAATACTGTAATGATGTTATTATTTTATACGTATGCATTGGCGCATCCAGGGGTTCACACTAGTTAGAGCAAACAGATTGACAAAAAGCAAATAAAATTGAAAAAAAAAATAATTAATAACTGCAAACCATGGTTCTAAAGGAATCGGAAGTGCATGTGTTTACGGTTAAGCTTAATTCTGCAATAAAACTGCTACTACATCTCGTACTATAAGTATGGTGAGTAACGCATATTTCTTAATCGTGAACTGCATACCCGATTTTTAAACCTATATAAATCAAGGAATCACTCTTTAACAAGAAACTGTAAATACTTTCGAGAAACCATATTAATCGTACGTCTTATGATTTATTTATCTAGAAAGTAAATATCCATCATAATCAAGATATCTTGGAACACCTGAATGAAAACGCTATGTATTTTTTCAGTTCCATCGTATATGTTTTTATTTTTCATAGATTGATATTTATTTATTATTTATTTGTTGATGATATACTTTATCTATCCAGAGTTTGGGTCGTGTTGAGTTGCAATCCAAGCTGCACACGTTTTTATTTTGTTTAGTCTTTTATTTTTAAGCGCGTATAAAAAAAATTAAAATATTCACAGGCTGCGTCGAAAGTAGTTAACTAGAGACCGTCGAAAGTAGTTAGCTCGTTCTTTATGTTATTTTGCACCACTTAAATTTTGAAATTTCAACTTTGTCTGCCTTTGTAATGATCTTGTTGAACTGGAAGATCATTTTGTTTCTTTCTTTATTATCTTATTCTTTATCTTTTTCTAGAACCAACAAATAAATCATTTTTTATTCCTTTGGATCGCAAAACTTTGTATTTACAGGGTTTCCTGAGTTTTTTTCCAGTGGCCTTAGTGTAATATTTAGGTTAGATTTGAATTATTTTACCTCTGAGCAACATATTTCAGTCGTACGATTGGAATAAATCAAGGTTTATGAAGCCAAGTGGCACGTAAAAATTATTTCGTTTGGAAAAAATAAGTAAACAAAACAATTATTTCAGTTATCTAGTTTTGAGAGCAATTACGAAAAAACGTAAAAATAATTTTAAATTTCCGTAGCAGTTCTATCGTTATGTGTAGCAGTATGCAGCATCTCTTAACTATGATGGCATATAAATTAATATTTTTGAAATTATATGACTATAATACTAGGGTAAAAACTATCCAGGGGTGGAGACCGGGGTATCCGAAAAAAAAATCCCATCTGGTTTGAAATTCGAACCAGTTGTCTTTGTATAATTTTTAATCCCATAGTATACGTCCCGTGTCGAGTGGTTAGCGCTCTTGATTACTAATCCAAGGGACCTGCGTAAAGTATGGATGTTTGTGTTGTCTTTCTGCTGAGGTCCAGTCATCTTCACAGACCTTTTACATTGGCGTTTAAATTGACGGCTCCTGTCAGACCTCTATGGCAGGCAGCTCCTTGAGGGGATATTTATTTTCTTATTATTATGTGTCCGACACTAAAAACAAATTTAAAAAACAGCTATAGAATTTTATTCCATATAGAATTTCATTTTAACCTTTTCCGTCCTGTGGAATATTTTAGAAATTGGGAAATTCTATTCAGGTCTTATTATCAGATCTCCTCCCCTCCCCGAAACTAAATCCTGGGTACGTGCCTGTACTAGGTTGATTCATAAGTATGTGCATTTTGTCATCTACTTGAGAAATCATTATTTGTAATATAAATAACGAACCTTAAGCAACAAAATAGAAACCATCATTTAATTTCGACACATTCCCAGATGTAATACAAATATTGTAAAACCAATCTGATATTTTCGCTGAAGGGGGAAATATTCCTGAACAGTTTTAGGGATGTCACACAAGTGTTGAATCATCAGATCTCTCTCGGTCTCTCAGCCCCTCAGGTAACCCATCAAGCATTCGAGACACCCAATAGTTTCCCAAAACTTATTGAAAATCTCTGCTCTATATGATATTCAGATATACTGAATCAGAAAAGTGTGATATTTAGTGTAGTCAGTCAGCTGTATGCTGCGAACAATGCGAATTCTAACTCAAAGAAATGATTTATTGAGCTCTAACTAAAACAGGGAATTCATTTAATGACTTCTGAGTCAAAAACAAATATTAAATGATTATTGAATAAATATTATGAATTTTGGTCAAACCAAAAAAATTTGACCACTGCCAGATCAAAGAACAAATCTGACAAACGGTTTCCAAATCAGGAAAATAATTTTATAATTAAATGCATTGTGAAGAATGAAACTTTTTACTGAGAATGAAAAGCAACAATATCTGCTAAACTTTGTTTCTTCGTAAAAAAGACTCCAATTTTTCGTTCTTACTCATTGTTTAACTTTTTTTTCTCATAGGTTGATGATAATAGAGAAATTATTGACTGAGAACTTTCCTAGTCCCTTAGTTTGGGTGACATCGATCATCTTTTAAAAAATTCTGAGATAAAATGAGGGGCAATTATTATTTAAGTACTCTAGGCTGAACTTTAGAACTTTGTTTATGATGAAGACGATGATTTCTTTTCTATTGCCATTTCTCTTTCTTATTTTTCCATATTAAATTGCTGCTTGGACTATGAAACTGTCAGTTGCGGATTAATGTGACACAAATGCTGCTATTAAGCAAATGAGAATTTTCCCGCGTTTTTTGTATATTGTCTTCCATTCAGCCTTTGCTACCATTAGGCGCAGAAGATAAGGAGCAAGGAGTGGGAACTCGAGATAATTACCAGTTTTGATTCGCCTCGTTTCTTTATGAGATCGATTGGTGATGAATCCATACTGCCAGCAATCTCCTTTTAGTGGAAGTTGTTCACTGCCAGAAGAGACAACTTTAGGCGATGGTTACACAGAAAGCGATATGAGCTTTATAGCGTTATAAATAGTATTAAATTTTCTGACTTTTTAAAACAACTAATATTGTTCAAAATTTCTGTTGTACATCTGAAGGCAAACTTTCTGGCGTTTTCGAAAGAGAAAAGCTTGTTTTTAAACTCCAGAAAGTTTGGTAATGTTCATAACGATGAACCGCTCAAATTGCATTCTATGTGATCATACCTTTATTGCGTGGATCATTCAGAGGAAATGATGTGCTTGGAGATTGATCGTTTTACGTGCCAATGAAGATGTAAAATAATAACGCTTTAACAGGTGTAGGGACGAACCGAATGGGACAAAGCTTATAAGGATTAATCGAGAATTTTCAGTTATTTCGTTTCGTAGCAGGTAAAGCCAGAATTGATTAAAAAGAAAAATACAAGCACTGAGAAAAGTAAAATTTAATGCCTTAAAATTTTTAATTAATGAATATTGTTTTTCTCTCTTATCAATTTATTGTGCCCTCTCGAGTAATTAGAAGTAGAAAATTATTCCAGAATAATCTGACGAATCCGCAAAAGCTTAATTTTTCGGGAGCTCTTTAGCTGTTTGGCTTTATATTTTGCAAAAATAGCAAATAAACTTTTTATAATTTGTGTAAATTTTATTGTCGAATTTGTGCAAATAATTGTGTTAATATAATGATTGGCTCACATCAGGTATGCGGTATGATACTAGCATATGGCGTTGTGTTTACGTAGAGCTTAAGGTATTCTGGAACGCATTGGATCACTATTTCTTTCTTTTGCCATAGTAAAACTCATAACTTTTATGAAAGGTAGCTAAAGAAATTGCGTTCCAGCTCGAGTGAGATACGAATCCACTTCCTCCTGACAGCTCGAGTGAGATACGAATCCACTTCCTCCTGACAGCTCGAGTGAGATACGAATTCACTTCCTCCTGACAGCTCGAGTGAGATACGAATCCACTTCCTCCTGACAGCTCGAGTGAGATACGAATTCACTTCCTCCTGACAGCTCGAGTGAGATACGAATCCACTTCCTCCTGACAGCTCGAGTGAGATACGAATCCACTTCCTCCTGACAGCTCGAGTGAGATACGAATTCACTTCCTCCTGACAGCTCGAGTGAGATACGAATCCACTTCCTCCTGACAGCTCGAGTGAGATACGAATCCACTTCCTCCTGACAGCTCGAGTGAGATGCGAATCCACTTCCTCCTGACAGCTCGAGTGAGATGCGAATCCACTTCCTCCTGACAGCTCGAGTGAGATGCGAATCCACTTCCTCCTGACAGCTCGAGTGAGATACGAATCCACTTCCTCCTGACAGCTCGAGTGAGATACGAATCCACTTCCTCCTGACAGCTCGAGTGAGATACGAATCCACTTCCTCCTGACAGCTCGAGTGAGATACGAATCCACTTCCTCCTGACAGCTCGAGTGAGATACGAATCCACTTCCTCCTGACAGCTCGAGTGAGATACGAATCCACTTCCTCCTGACAGCTCGAGTGAGATACGAATTCACTTCCTCCTGACAGCTCGAGTGAGATACGAATCCACTTCCTCCTGACAGCTCGAGTGAGATACGAATCCACTTCCTCCTGACAGCTCGAGTGAGATACGAATCCACTTCCTCCTGACAGCTCGAGTGAGATACGAATCCACTTCCTCCTGACAGCTCGAGTGAGATACGAATCCACTTCCTCCTGACAGCTCGAGTGAGATACGAATCCACTTCCTCCTGACAGCTCGAGTGAGATACGAATCCACTTCCTCCTGACAGCTCGAGTGAGATACGAATCCACTTCCTCCTGACAGCTCGAGTGAGATACGAATTCACTTCCTCCTGACAGCTCGAGTGAGATACGAATCCACTTCCTCCTGACAGCTTGAGTGAGATACGAATCCACTTCCTCCTGATAAAACATGTCATCCAACTGGAGACAAAACTCAATTTTTCAGATTACTTTCATGAATTTCATGTTTATAATATAAATTAAATACCCTCTCAAGCAACTGCTTGCCACAGAGGTCTGACAGGAGCCTGTCAGTTTATATGTCGTAGTAGAAGGTACGTACGCTTCCTAGCCTCTGAGGTGTCATCACTGGTTTTGAGAAAAATGAAGGCTTTAAGGAATTTAAATTACGAGTAATAATTATTAAATTAAAAACAATATATATAACAAGTTGATTATTAACGGAGTGTAAATAAAATATTAGGGTACTACATCATCTGTATTACGTGTTGCAATCGCATAATGTAAAATGAAACATACCCCCGGCTTGACAATCAGTTTTCAGTATTGATTATTTTCAGTAAAGCTAACAATTTATTTACAATTAAATCTGAATTTGTTTTAGGATAATCGCCGAATAAAAGAGCGACAGCATATAAAAAAGATCGTAGCATTATGTATTGGAGCAGGTTGTACTAATCAATTAGCGTTTCCAACTAATGTGGCATCGTGATCTATTCGGGACCAGTAAATAATTTGAAAATATCTAAGGATTTTTCCTAGCACAACATAATTTCGTTGTCTTGATTGACAACCCAAGGAACTTCTCTTTCGATAAACACTAGACTAAATTAGTGTTCGCCATATATTTTTGACGCGACACACTCTTTTTTTGCTTGACAATTCTTGTAGAAATACTGCAACGCTTAGAGTAGTCATTAGAGAGAGCGAAGACTTTGTGGGAAACAGAGAACTTTTTTCGTTTCCCCTTTTTTTAAAAAACAACTAACGGTGCTTAATGAATGAATATTATAAGGAATAAAATACTTAAGTGTTGTTATATTTGTGCTAAATTTAACTGTTTTCAAAGAAAACATTTTTTTTTTCATTCAAGTATGGTATTAATGTGGTCTGTAAAAATTTAGTAAAGGATTCGAAGTTGTTCAAAAATAATCATCATGTTAATGGTTTAACAATAGCAACAAAAATGCCAAGGAGCATCATTACAGCACAGATTTCTTAAATGCAGAAAGTTGTTAAATAATTATTGAGCTCAATAAATATAATCATTTTTAAATAGTAATTGTAAATAATACATAATAAACAGTATTTGTATTTTCATTAGTTTTTAATATAAATAATTTGTGCTTAGAAGGGAATAACATAAATATTGGCAAAATAACAGTCTGCTATTTAACTATTGAGATAAATTATTTTGCTTTTTCATTCAATAAATTTGTAATCTCCTCCTTAATTAAATTTTTACCCTCCTGTGTTTTCCATAATAGAAAATTATAATATTTTATGTGCGAAGGTCACCTCACCTTTATTTTGCTTCTCGTCGAAATAATTTAATTCCTAGCGCTTAAGAAATCTGCGTTGCAAAATTTAGTTGGGAAACACAGAAGTGAATTTAAAAAGCATCATCATCTTCATCATCATCCTCAAGAAGCCATGGGTTACGGAGGTCCAACCAAACCGCGCAATTTAGTTCTCCAAGCATATATGTCCCGAGCTATATCTGCTGCATCTCGCCACTGCACACCAATTCTAATCAAAACATGGTCCTGTATGACATTGTCTGCCCACAGCATCCTAGGTCTCCCCTCTTTCTGAAGCTTTGGGTTGGGTTGTTTTACCACTGAGCGGCACTTTTTTTACACACCATGGGCTAAATGTCCAGGTCACATGGACCCCGAAGGCTCAGAGAAGGTTGTGGCAGGGGACCCATTGGAACAACTGTTGGGAGACAGATGGTAGCCTCCCGTCAAGGCCATCCAGCGTGTTCTTTAACGTGCACAGGGTATGGCTCTCCCGCACACAGGGCCACGGCTTAACGTCCCATCCGACGGACGGCGACCTTTCCAAGACCATCGGTGTCCCCTACTGACCGTGGGCAGGGCGGGGAATTTTGCGGAGATAAATCTCAACGCTGACCAAGCTGGGACTCGAACCTGGGAACTACAGATTACGAGCCTGGCGCGCTACCGACTGAACCACCCCCGCCCCTCTTTCTGAGGCCTTTAGCCACACTGTTCAAAACAGAGACAAAAATATTTAATTATACTTTGCCGCTGAGTGAATGGGAGTAATATATGGATAATAAATATGATGTGAAAGACAGAAATCAGATTTCGTTAACCTTTTTATGAGGATTTTGTAGGATACATGCATACATTCAGGCTGCGTGACAGAAAATTTCAAAATCTTTGTTTCAGGGTCTATCAAATTTCCTTTACTGTAACGAAGCTATGTCATTTTCTTTTAATATTTCGTTAATTATAATTGGGTGAATGATACTACCAGCGTCATAAACTTTCATTTGACACAAAAATATTTTTGTCCATCGCATTCGAAAGCTATCATGTATAACAGTTTTGAAAAATCACAAACCGATAAACAGACAAATGTCGAGACAAAAGCAATAGGAAGATAGGTAAAAAGGGAAAATGGCTCCGAAAAAATCTTATTTTGTATAAAAGGTATATTGATATTTTTTTATCGCAAATTTCAGTTCAGCAGTAACAATAAGCATTAACGTAACATTATTTTGTACCTTATTTGCACTAATTGAGATCAACTCAGATTCATTTCTCATACATTTCTTTTTGATCTCAAAAAACACGCATCATTAATGAAGACGCACACTGTCGAATCTGAAGACGAAATTTGAAAGGCTGTTTAGGAACTGAATATAAATTAGAAATTATGCATTTGTACCAACACTTAATGCTTTATTTTGTAAAATTAGCATTTATATTGTAGTTTATGAAACAGTGTACTTACGAATCAGCTGTATTCAGTGGGGGAGGGGGTGGCTCAGTCGGTAGCGCGTCAGGCTCGTAATCTGTAGTTCCCAGGTTCGAGTCCCAGCTGGGTCAGCGTTGAGATTTATCTCCGCAAAATTCCCCGCCCTGCCCACGGTCAGTAGGGGACACCGATGGGCTTCGAAAGGCCGCCGTCCGTCGGATGGGACGTTAAGCCGTGGCCCCGTGTGCGGGAGAGCCATACCCTGTGCACGTTAAAGAACATGCTGGATGGCCTTGACGGGAGCCTTGACGGGACCATGCTGGATGGCCTACCATCTGTCTCCCAACAGCTGTTCCAGTGGGTCCCCTCCCCCAACCTTCTCTGAGCCTTCGGGGTCCATGTGACCTGGCCATTTAGCCCATGGTGTGCAAAAAAGTGGCGCTCAGAGGTAAAACAATCCAACCCAGCTGTATTCAGTTTATATAATGGTTTACAAAGTTAAACTTGTTGCTAAAAATGAGATAAACACGATTTTTACTAGTTTGGAAAATTCAATCAGTAAAAGTCAGATCTCGCTACCAATTCGAAACAGGTTTCATTTCATTACGATGTCGCGAGTCAGATTGAATTATAATGGATATATTATAATATTTTCGAAAGAATATAAATATAACTTGTTAGAGATAATGATTTTATTAATATAGAAATTCATTATTCTCTATATATTCCAGAAAGTAAATGATATCAATTAAAACCATTTAGTTGATTTTGACTTTGAGATGAACAGTCTAATAACATCCCTTGACGCTATAGTACTTCTAGTTCATAACATGTATTATATCTACATACATAAAAAAATTCTCAATGCATACCATGTAAAACCAAGTCTATCACCGTGCTAATCGGAACTGGTTGCATCTTTGAGACCGTGTAAACCATAACCGTGTAAATCGAGGGATACGTGTATATATTTTCAAGTTGTAGTTCGTAAAAACAAGTAAATTTATTCATTATTCATAATAAAGTTGATTTGATAATAAGGTTAATTCTATGATTTACAATTTATTCATAATCCATAATAAAGTCTATTGCAAAATAGAAATTTTAAAGAAATATGAATATAAATATATAAAGAAAATAAAATAAAAAAATGCCCATGAAAAGTTGCAGAGGCGAAGTAATCCAGACATCGTTGAAACTTTCCCACCTCTGGTCAGTTTCTTAACAATTGCGTACAGAGCTCTCGTCTATACGTCCAAATCATGAGAACTAAAAAGATTAGAATTTGCCATTAGAATAGAGTCTTTTTTTAAACAAGAAAAGACTGAGATAACCTAGAAACTCAATCAGGCTTCTTCTCATTTCTCATACAATACACAAACACGTACAGAGTTTAGATTAAATGGTGACACCCGACGTACCACTATACAAGACACTACCACATCTGATGGGTGCCACATAATTCTAGTTCTCTAGCGATTGAGACCCTGAAATTTAAAATTGACATTCCTGCTGCTTAACAGCAGAGAAACGACCTGTCTTAAGAGTTTGAGTATTTACTGAAAATATAAACTTCAGTCTGTTCACAAGGGGCGCGGGTGACGCAGTGGGTAGTGCGCCAGGCTCGTAATCTGCAGTTCCTAGGTTCGAGTCCCAGCTGGGTCAGCGTTGAGATTTATCTCCGCAAAATTCCCCGCCCTGCCCACGGTCAGTAGGGGACACCGATGGGCTTGGAAAGGCCGCCATCCGGCGGATGGAACGTTAAGCCGTGGCCCCGTGTGCGGGAGAGACATACCCTGTGCACGTTAAAGAACACGCTGGATGGCCTTGACGGGAGGCTACTATCTCTCTCCCAACAGCTGTTCTAGTGGGTCCCCAACCTTCTCTGAGTCTTTGGGGTCCATGTGACTCACAAACAAATCAGTCTTCACTCACCTGTGGAATGTAGTGGAATGTAGTGGTTTTTGAAATGTGTCATGCCTAGATTTATAGCCAAAGTATATTTTGGAATTATTTTTATCTAAATTATTCTTATACCGAAACTTTGTTTGTGAACTATCCTAAATTTCAACTCGAACACAAAACTATGCTATCCCAGAACTCGAACCGAGACTCTGGCAGCTGCAGTGTCAACGCGATAGTACTGCGCACGTAGGCTGTAAATTTTCTAAATTAAATTCAAACATTTCTGCACATTTCGCTCGCTTAATGTATCCATCTGAATCTATTAGGCAAAGGTTTTTTCATGTCTCAAGAAAATATTTGGCAGAGAGGGCGTAGTTATTAAATTTTTAATAAGTATTACATTAATATGTTTATCATTGATATAATCTTCATTCAATAGGTTTCAAGAAACACAAAAAAATATTATCTCAGTTAAATCAATAGAAGTCGAGATTTGAGGTTGTATGTTTAAAAACGGATTAAAAACATTTCGATTACGGAAATTAGTAGTAGCAGTATACGGCTCTAAAGTTGCAAATTAATGATCTTGAACAATACGGCAGAAACCGAAATATCGAGATACATGGCATTCCAATGGACGACCAGGATGAGAAAGAAAATCTAAATCAGATAATGATCAATGTTGCAAAAGCGCTAGATATAAATAATTTTAACATTGATCAACTTGAAGCCTTACACAGACTGCCAACAAGGAACAAGAAAAAAACACCTGCGATTATTTCTCAATTTAAATCTAGAAACGAACGTGAACAATGGATGTCAAAAAAGAAATCGAAAATCTTTGCCAGTAACGTTATTGATGACGCTAAAAAAACGCCAGTCTATCTAAATGAAAATTTAACTCCAATAAACAGAGAACTTTTCTGGAAAGCGAGGTGCCTGGCCAAATCAAAAAAATTTAAATACGTCTGGTTTCGGAACGGGAAAATCATGATGAGAAAAACTGATGGTGACAGCGTAATTCGAATTGATATGCAGACGAATTTCGATGAATTTTAATCGGGAAATATATTGCTTATTTGCTCCATCTTATCTGTTTTGCCATGGCGACTTTCCATTTTGATGACTTACCAACATTTGATCAAAACGAAAATGTTCTGTGCGACTATGAAGAAGTTAAGAAATGGTTCTTGACTAGTAAATTACGCTATGAATCTGATGAACACTTAAACTTTCTGCATGTGAACATTCGAAGTCTGAAAAAAAACTGGGATACTCTCTGTGTTTATCTTAAAGATATCTTGAATTTCTTAGATATTATTATTATAACAGAAACTAACATCCTCAGCACGGATGCTCAATCTAGAAAATTTTAATCAACTTTTTACGAGAACTCCTGGTGCGTTTGAACATGGGATTCTACTTTTCTTCCGCGACACATTATTAATCAAAACGATACCTTCACTTGTAATTCCTGCTGAAATATTGAATACAAATATCTACAAAGGTAATTTAACTTTCACTTTACTTGCTATTTACAGATCACCAAGCTCGAACATTAACACTTTTCTTTTTAATCTCAAAAACTGGTTCGAAACAACTGATAAATATCGCAATCAAATACTAGTTGGAGACTTTAATTTAGATATCAAAAATATAAAAAAACACGGAGTTACCAAATACGTAGATTTGTTAACCGAGTTTGGTTTCTCACCTATCATTACTGGTATCACCAGGGAAGACATCATTGGTGACTCTCTTTCTCAGACATGCATTGATCACATTAACGTCCGACTTGACATTAAACTCGACACAAATTGAATGATTTTTTGCAGTAGGATCGCAGACCACTACTTAATTGCGGCAACTTGCTGGGGAAAAAAACTTGGGAATTCGTCCAATCACACTAAAAAGCTAGACAGCAATTTTAACACGAAAACTATCTTAGATCATAAAAACATATGCAAAGAAATAAGTCTAACAAACTGGCTGGACAGAGGCACTGGAAACGAAACCCCAAATTCAGAACCAATAGACATACTTTATGAAGCATTCATAAAAAAATATACGGCGATTGTTAACAATAATAAAATTAATAAACTATCGTTTGCTCAAAAATTAAACAACGCAATTGTAGCAAAGACTGGATAAATCAGGAAATAATAAACTTAATACCTAAAAGAGACTCGGCTTGGATTGATTACAAAAATAACAAGAGAAACAAAAATTTTAAATTACTATACACACACTTTAGAAACACAGTCACGTCCGTTATTAGGCAGGAAAAGAAAAAATATTACTTCAAACAATTTGAGTCTTGTAAAAATAATCCAAAGCAAAATTGGGAACTCATCAACCAAATTATCAACAATAAACTTAAAACTGCCATTGACGATTTTATCATGAAGAATATGCCACAAGGTATGTCTGAAACTCAAGCAGCAGAGAAATTTAACAACACCTTTGCAAACATTATTGTCAATCTCAGAGACGATAACCGTATACAGAATCTCTCTACAGTTCCTAAACATATCCAACCTTCTGTCCCCTCAATTTTTATTCCTCCCATCTCAAAACAAGAAACTTTCAAAATTCTAAGTGACTTAAATGAAAGAAAATCATTTGGATGCGATCAGGTACACATAAAGCACATTAAAGCATGCAAAACCTCCTTAGCTGATCTCGTGACAAACTTTATCAATGAAAGCATATCTACAGGAAACATCCCTAATAAACTCAAAATTGCTATTCTAAGACCAATTTACAAAAGTGGAACTAAATCCGATTGCACTAACTATAGGCCCATTGCCATCTTATCCGTTCTTCACAAAATACTTGAAAGGTATGTAGCTAACGTTCTAGCCAATTTCTTGAAAAAACATAACATTATTAGTGAAAAGCAATATGGTTTCCAAAAAGGTAAAAATACAATTACACTTTTAACGGAGTTTTCTGACGTCATTAATGGAACTTTGAACAACGGTAAAAAAGCAGCAGCTATCTTTCTGGACTTTCGTAAGGCATTTGATACGTTGGATCACGATATTTTTCTTCAAAAATTGTATATTTATGGTGTTCGAGGTATTAACCTTAAATGGTTTGAAAATTATTTAAAAAACAGAGTGCATGTTACCAAAATTAATGGCGTTTTTAGTGAGAAGAGAACAGTGTACACTGATGTTCCACAAGGTTCAATTTTAGGTCCGCTTTTATTCATTATTTATATTAATGATCTAGCTAACCTTAAAGAACTAAAGGGCTCTCTTTATATATATGCTGATGACACCGCCTTGGTTAACGTGAATCACAATATAGGAGATGCAGTCCGAGATACACAGGATGATTTTAACAAAATTATCTACTGGTCTAACATTAATCGTATTTACATAAATTCAGAAAAAACCAAGTGGATGACCACCAGGATACTATGATCTCTCATCTTATGCAATTAAAAACCACGAACCCTTGTGTCCCCACAACATGATAAATCATGACCCTGACTGCTGCGACTGTGATGTTATTGAGTGTGTTGAGAGCCATAAATATCTTGGATTTTACATTGACACAACCTTCCGATGGAATACACATATTCAAAAGTTAGCAGGGAAATTGCGTCTATGTGCATCTAAACTTTATAAACTACAATTTGTTGCAAGCACACATACATGTATTTTGGTTTACAAAGCTATCTGTGAAATTATATTAACTTATGGTTTGACAATATACGGCTCAACTAACCTCACAAATATAAAGAAAATAGAAATTATTCAATCATCCACTGCTAAAAATATAATCCCATACAACTTAAGGAATTCATTTTATCACAGCGAAGAAAGACTAAATTTTCTAGGCATACTCTCTTTTCACAACCTTTCCAATACAGCATCACTTTAAAATATTTTTTCGATAATCAATTTAAATCTAAAATCTCTCATGGGAAAAACACAAGGTTACAATCCAAAAATTATTTCCAACTTCCAAAAATATTAAACAATTACGGGAAATGTACAAGGGCATATACAATACCATACGTGTTCAATCAACTGCCAAGAGAAATTATTTTATTAAACAATTTTAAAGAAATCCAAAATAAGACTAAAAATTTTCTTCTAGGCACTAAATTTTAAATAAAAATTTGAACCACCACAATGGAGCTTCCACTGAAATTCACATAATTCGATGACATTGTTTTAAACTATGTCTTATGTATTTTCATGTAACGTTATTATTCTTCTCTCCTGCAGATAAGCAGATGCTTTGCGGGTCATTTGTTTAAACTTTTGTATAACTAACATGAATATGAATAAAGATTATTATTATTATTAAAAACAATTATAGAGAGTCCAAATTTGTGAGGATTCACTGTAAGTCTAAATGTAATTTTTTTTCATTTGCAACACATATGACAGAAGAATCCTAGAAGCAACTCCTAGCTTTCATGGGCATTCTCATACAAGGACATGCCCTATTAAGATCAAAGTCACTGCTGGCCACTCCCAGGCGGGGGTGGCTCAGTCGGTAGCGTGCCAGGCAAGAAATCTGTAGTTCCCAGGTTCGAGTCCTAGCTGGGCCAGCATTGAGATTTATCTCCGCAAAACTCCCCGCCCTGTCCACGCTCATTAGGGGACACTGATGAGCTTGGAAAGGCCGCCGTCCGTTGGATGAGAAGTGAAGCTGTGGTTCCGTGTGCGGGAGAGCCATACCCTGTGCACATTAAAGAACACGCTGGATGGCCTTGACGGGAAGCTACCATTTTATTTTCCAATACTGTCCAGTTGGGTCCCCTCCCCAACCTTCTATGAGCCTTCCGGGTCCTTGTGACCTGACCATGTAGCCCATTGTGTGCAAAAAGAGTGCCGCTCAGATATATCAATCCAACCCTGACCACTTCCTCAGATAGAACTAACACAACACACAAAGTTTGTCCTGGGACGGGGGTGGCTCAGTCGGTAGCGCTCCAGGCTCGTAATCTGTAGTTCCCAGGTTCGATTCCCAGCTCAGTCAGCGGTGAGACTTATCTCCGCAAAACTCCCTTCTCTGCCCACGGCCAGTAGGGGACACCGATAGGCTTGGAAAGGCCGCTGTCTATCGGATGGGATGTTAAGCCGTGGCCCCGTGTGTGGGAGAGCCATACACTATGCACGTTAAAGAACACGCTGGATGGCCTTGACGGGAGGCTACCATCTGTCTACAAACAGCTGTTCCAGTGGGTCCCCTCCCCCTACCTTCTCTGAGCCTTCGGAGTCCATGTGACCTGGCCATTTAGCCCATGATGTGCAAAAAAGTGCCGCTCAGAGGTAAAACAACCCAACCCAAAGTTTGCTCTGATGGAACTGGAGCTAGTTAAACTTAATAAGTTGAGCTCTCAAGGTGTTTGACTTGACAGTTCAACTTATTAATTTAACTAATTTAATAAGGTAAAAGGTATGGGCTTAATGTGCAAAAGCCCGTGACTTTTGTACATGCAGATTATCAAATAACAAGATGATAAATGTCCCGCGCAGATAGATTCGTTCCAAAAGAGCTTGTAAGAATTTCAGAATACTTGAGAAGTTCTTTCGATAAAAAAAACCTCGGGTATGTTTTTTCTTCGAAATAACTATATATTCTCCATAGTTCGCAATGGAAACGAAAAGGTTGCAATTTTAAAAATTTACAATTGATATTTGTGCGATAACTTTTGATATTATAAAAGTGGAAGGAAAATTTATACATTTAAAAAAAAAAACCGTCGTTCAAATTCGAAATGAATTAATTTCATAGTAGTAGTTTGCAGCTTCTCGTTTCTTCTAGGAATCACTTTTGTGCCTGCAAAGGATCAAATAGACAGGTGACAAATATTCCAAATGAGCTGCATAAAAGAAGGGGAGCGGGGCAACTGGACGGCTATAAGAAGACAGATGAAAGTTTCATATTCAACTGCAATTCATTAGATCGTTAGTTAGTTTTTAAAGAGAAGGTTAATATTAAGATTATGCTATTAAATTACAGTTATGAATCTATGTTATGTCAAGAAAAACAATTTACATTTATAAACTTCGAAATTAGCATTTCAAAATGAAAGAAATATTGGTTTTCTGTTCTCAGTTCCATACCATATACTTTAAGATTTAAATCTGAAAACTCTCTGAAGAGAGTCTAATGATGCTCCATATACTGTACGTTTCGACAAGTTGTCCTCTTTAAATTCTTTATGTGGATCGTTCACATAAAGAATTTAAAGAAAATCTCATCCTTATTTTTTGATTTAAACAAAATCTCATCCTTATTTTTTGATGTCCTTTGCTTTTATAATCGCAAAGAAATTAGAGCACGAAAAAGTAAAGATATAATGAGCTTATTTCATCTCATTTGGTAGAAATGATAGGTTTCATATCGGAAATGAGTGGGAAAAATCTTTCTTCTCGTCGAAAGAGATGGATATTGCACATTTACATTTCAAAAATAGCTCGATGTCCTCTTAAGGTCAATGACCTGAGTTCATGAAACTCTAGTCCCTTTAGGCGGAAAAAGGAAGTCTTCCGATGGTTTGATCCAGTTAGCAAAGAAAGGAAAAAAAAGGTAATCTCATGAAGAATCGACCATTTGTTCAAATACTTTGTGGAGTAGGAAGAAGTGGAGTTCTTGCTGATGGTGCATCGAGGTAAACTTAATGTTCCAAACGTACTGTGAAAAGGTTCACCATTAGCCTAACCGACGGGAAAATATTGGTTATGTTAATTTATTTCTGAGCAACACTATTTTGCACACAATGATCTAAATGGTCAGGTCACAAGCAACCTAATAGCTCAGATAAGTTTGGAGAAAGGGGAACCATTGAACAGCTGTTAGGAGACAGATGGTAGCCTTTCTTCACTGCCATCCAGAGTGTTGTATAACGTGCAGAGGGTATGGCTCTACTGTGCTTGAGGCAATCAATGGCTTAACGTTCGATCTGATGGACGGCTGCATTTTCAAACTCCATGGGTGTCCCTTTTTTTACCAAGGGAGTTTAGCTGAGTGAAATCTCAACGTTGGCACAGGTGGGACTCGAACCTGGGAATTATAGATTACGAGCGTAGCTCGCTATCAACTGCGCTATTCCCTGTCCCCCCATGTTAAAAGGAATATGTATTACATATTAAAAACAAAATTTCGGATGAGAAATCTTAGCGAACATTGCACAATTAATTTTAAAAAGGTCGAAGAGTTTTATCGAAATGGTATTTATAGTTTTCATCTTTATAAACACGTTTACAATACGGTTTGGCAGATGCTAAATCAGTTAGCTCTAAAATAAAATTTTTTCGAAAAGTACGTCTTTGTAAAAAAATATTTAAGATACACTGAAAGGGCAATTTATTTTACATACCCTCCTAATAACATGTGGTTTCGTCTATCGCCCCCACAACAGCAGCAACACGTCATTGTATGGACTTTTCCAGGTGTTGGGAAAGTTCGGATCGTAGTGCGACCCATGATTGCAAGACAACCGTCCGTAAAGTGCTGATTCTGGTGGGGATGTCAGGCTCTAATGCATCGTTCCACTTCCTCCTAAGATGTTCAATAGGATTCAAATTCGGAGAGTAAGAGGACTATTCGAGGGTTGCGAACTCACTGGAATGCTCCTCCAACTAGTCCTTCGCCAAACGAGAGCGATGAGATAGGGAGTTGTCTTGTTGTAAGAGGGCAATCTGCTGTGGGAAATGGATATCCATGAAATGGTGTAGGTAGTCGGCGAGTACGTCAACATAGCCTTATACGGTGTTGATGGTCTTAATAGGTATAAGAGGCCCAAGGTAGCCCATGTAAATAAGCCCCAGAACATTACACCACCTCCACTGACCTGTAACACCCCCTACTTGACAGTTAAGGTTCACTGCCGCGATTGGGCTTTACTACACATGCAAGCTCTTGTCAACGTTTTGTAGTTGGAACCTCGATTAGTCGGACAAAGCTACCCGTTTTCACTCTCCACAGTCTATTGGTGATGTTTCTTCGCCCACTGCAGCCTCATAGCACTGTGACGTGATGTTAAGAAAGGTACTTAACCTGGGTGTCAGCTGCTATAACCCAATTGTGCTATCGTACGTCGAATGGCTTTTGCACAAATGTTCATATCTCCCTGATGTTGAGGGGCGGGGGTGGCTCAGTCGGTAGCGCGCCAGGCTCGTAATCTGTAGTTCCCAGGTTCGAGTCCCAGCTGGGTCAGCGTTGAGAGTTATCTCCGCAAAATTCCCCGCCCTGCCCACGGTCAGTAGGGGACACCGATGGGCTTGGAAAGGCCGCCGTCCGTCGGATGGGACGTTAAACCGTGGCCCCGTGTGCGGGAGAGCCATACCCCGTGCACATTAAAGAACACACTGGATGGCCTTGACGGGAGGCTACCATCTGTCTCCCAACAGCTGTTCCAGTGGGTCCCCTTCCCCAACCTTCTCTGAGCCTTCGGGGTCCATGTGACCTGGCCATTTAGCCCATGGTGTGCAAAAAAGTGCCGCTCAGAGGTAAAACAACCGAACCAACCAACCCTGATGTTGAATGTTGATGTTACTATCTGTACTGTGGAAACTGCTCACTTCAAACATCAATGGCGTCGTTACAGCCACATTTTTTATCGCGGCTTTGAAGTAGTCTTGGTACACATATGCGATGGTTGCACGTGGAAATCCCAGACGTTCTGCAGTCGTGGATATGGAGTATTCCATCTTCTTCACACCAAATATCTGCCCACGATCAAACACACTCAGGTGGCGTGTTTGCCATTCATAATAATCACAAGTACGCTATACAGAAGGTGGGTATCTCACCTATTTATAGCCTGCAAAGGATTTCGGCTGGCTTCATTATTGTGGTGGAGAAGAGCAGGTTTGTAGATGGGTGTGGTATGCATAATAAATTGTGCTTTCAGTGTAAATTTTCAATTGAAATTAATTAAAAACCTGAAATATGCAGTAAAACTTTGAGACAAATGCACTCTAATATTCTGCAAATATACACGCCCTGAGACAATATCTCAGTAATAATCGATATGTATAAAATTTTGAGTTAACCATTTTAGCTTTCTGACATATATTTGTCATCGTATACAACTGTACATATGCTGAAAGTGTAAATTCTATTAACATTTTAGTCTAGACATTTAACATTATAAATAGCGTGTGTGATATTATGTGAGTAATACGGTTTCGTAGTCTTAGAACTGTAGTTTTTTTTAGTTTGATCTGGGCTTATTAGGAAAGCTTAGGTCTGTTAAACTCCCCTATTCCCGTTCAGAGTGAAACAAGACATTTTTTAAAATAAAGTAAATAGGGTTAAAATAAGTTTCAGGAAAAGAATGAAAAGAAGTGAATTTAAGGAGGCAAGTTGACTCGAATGACACAAAGGCGACAATGTAGCTTTTTTTTCTTGCTTCGGAAGTTTCTTTATCTTCGCTTCTGACTTGATTTCTTCTTCCTTTTAACTTCTGGGTTTGTAGACAGAGGGACAAGAAAAATGATTTCTTGGTAACTACCAAGTGAGCTTGTTTGATATTTGTTCGTATATATATATATGTATGTATACTATATATACATACACATATACTGTATATACACGAACACGTAGTATACGGTTTAGAAAAAAAATCCACTTCTCTTTTTTACACGATTTATTTTGATCCGACATGGTTCAAACGGCGTCTTTTTAAAAATCTCCATTTGAATTTAATTCCGAAAAAAATATTCCTATTCAAGAAAAAATTTCTATAATTTACATTTATAACAAAGATGCCGCTTTTATGGTCAAAATATTCGAAGTAGTTTTAACTTTGGAAATGTACCATAAATACACATTTTGTGCAGTAAAATCTCCAAAATAAAAATTATACTAACATAACTACACAACAAGTTTTCTTTATTTTATTCTCTATTTTATGAAAAAATTGTACAAAACCTACTTCGGAATAAAGTGACAACATTGAGTTCCGGGAATTCCCCTCAATTTTATCTTCAATACATACGTTAGTGTTAGTCTCTCATTTCGTGTTTAAAATTAGAAGTGCTTAGATGTTTAATAGAAGAAATCGAAAAAAAAAATTGTTTTACTTTATTGAAGTTTTGCCTGCGTAATATAAATTTATTAAATTTTGCTGATAGGTAATTTCAATTTTTCATCATCTGATTTATTAACTACAATTCAAATATTTTTCGTAAGCATTACCACGATGTCAGATAATTTAACTATACAAAAGCAGGAAAGGAAAGCTATCTCTTTGGATACTAAGATCCAAATTTTAGATCGTCTTGCAACTGGAGAAGGTTCAACATCCATTGGTAAATATTTTGGTTTGAAAGCAGCTATCGTAAGAACAAATCAAGAAAAATGAAGATGCTATTAAAAAAACTGTGCATTCTGGAACAAAATTGAACGCTAAGTCGTCATCGTAAACGAGAGATATTGTGAAAGTGAAGATGGAAAAGGCACTGGTAATATGAATAGAAGATAACTCGCAAAAAGAATACCTCTAGACGGAAATACCATCAAGCAGATGACATTACGAATATATAAGCGGATAGAAGAAATGGAACCAACCACATCAGCTCAGTTAAACAAAATTATGAATTTTCTGCAAGTACAGGTTGGTTTGCAGGATTTCTTCAAAGACACGCGTTTCATAACGTAAAGATAAAAGGTGAAGTTGCATCTGCAGATGAGCCGGCTGCTAAAGAATTTTGTCCAAAATTGGCCCAAATCATTGAAAATGGTGGATACACTCCTGATAAAGTTTGGAATGCAGATGAAACTGGTATTTTTTGGAGAAAAAAATGCCGAGTAGAATCTACGTAGCAAAATCACAAAAAACGTTTGGTGGCTTTAATGCTGCTAAGGATAGTGTCACCTTCCTATTTTGCAGCAACGCTTCAAGAGATCGTATGCTGAAACCTCTGCTGCTCATCAATCGATCCCTAAGACCACGGTCAATGATAGGTGTAGATTTGAATAAATTTCCAGTGTATTGGAGGCAAACAAAAAAGCCCTACAAAAGAAATTTTTAATGAATGGTTCCAAAAATGTTTTGTTCCAGAAATAAAACGCTATTAGAAGCAAAAAAATCTATAATTTAAAGTTCTATTGATTATTGGCAAAACGCCTGACCATCCTGTTTTGGAACACCCAAATGTGCAATTTTGTTTTCTGCCGCCTAACACAACATCCTTAATACATCCAGACCAGGCTGGGGCGGACATGGCTCAGTCGGTAGGGCGCCAGGCTCGTAATCTGTAGTTCCAAGGTTCGAGTCCCAGCGGGGTCAGCGTTGAGATCTATCTCGGCAAAATTCCTCGCAGTGCCCACTGTCAGTAGGAGACACCGATGGGCTTGGAAAGGTCGCCGTCCGTCGGATATGACGTTAAGCCGTGGCCCCGTGTGCGGGAGAGCCATACCCTGTGCACGTTAAAGAACACGCTGGATGGCCTTGACGAGAGGCTACCATCTGTCTCCCAACAACTGTTCCAGTGGGTCCCCTCCCCAACCTTCTCTGAGCCTTCGGGGGTCCTTGTGACCTGGCCATTTAGCCCATGGTTTGCAAAAAAGTGCCGCTCAGAGGTAAAACAACCCAGACCAGTCTGTAAGTGCCACATTTAAAACTTACTACGTAAGAAGAACATTCCAATACATGTTGGATAAACTAGATAAGGATAAAACACTAACAGTTATTGATGTGTGGAAGAAATTTTCTATTTTAGATTGTATCATACATGTTGGATTGACGTTATCAGAATTAAAACCATCAACTTTAAAACGCATGCTGGAAAGCCATTTGGCCAGAACATGTAAAAAGCAAAGATCCTGTACCCTCCGAATACGACTGAATATCCTATTATCATCACTTTGGCACATGCGGTCGGTGGAGAAGCATTCGATGATTATCGTTTGTAGATATTAATGAATTGTTGGTTGATAAAGCTCTTAGCGCAGAAGAAATAATAAAAAATTGTCCTTGAGATTTATGATGAAAAAGAAAAAGTGATGGTGATGAAGAGGTTACACTCACTGCAGGTTTAATTAAAGAAGAACTTCAAATGGCTAGTAAATTGGAAAGTCATTTTCTTACACATGATCCCATTATCGAACGAGCTGAGCATTTTAAACGTGAACTGAAGTCATGTATGGCGCGTTATCAAGAATTATACAAAGATAAAAGCAGGATAAAGTCAAAGCAGGATTTCAACGATTGATTACAGAGTTCGTTGTCAAAACTAATCAAACTTCAGAATCGCTGGAAACAAGTGATAATTTTGTTCCCCATGCCACAGAGAGCATTTCACCATTGGAATATGGCCAAAATGTTTCAAGCGATGAAAGTGATTTAATTCGTTTTACGAAAACGAATGCGTCTGTTGTCAGAAAGTGACAACGAATAAAATAGAGTTAATAAGCAAATGTAAGTCATATTTTTTTCACTTTTGTATTCTTGAATTAGTGACATATTATTTTCCTTATGAATGATAATTTACTTTTTATATGTACATATAATTATCTTTATAAGTTTATAAAATAAAAAATGTGTTTAAATGAATAAAAATCAAATAAAGATTTAATTAAAGATTTTGATAACATTTGTTTGGAAACAACTTATTATTTGTACTGGGTTTTTACGTCTGGAACCAATTTTTTATTTTTTCGTATGCACCATATTTTTTTTACACGATATTTCTTTGCATGGTTTTTTCGGGAACTTATCTACCATCTAAAAACAGAATTGGGTGTTGTATATCGGTTTAGTTACATTTGTAGAGGGGATCACAGTTGTCGTTGTTGTAGTTGAAGTTTTAGAAAAATATATTGTTTACTTTAGATGTAGTGAAACTTATGCTAGGAGTGTCTTCTATAAACAGTCAAGTTTTTAGTACAGTTCCACCATTCACCCAAAAGCCTCGCTTTTGAAGAGAATAATGCATCTATATTTTGCTAGAATCATTAAGTTTTCACATTTTAAAGGCCCCCATCACCTAGGGTAGGACTATCCTATGCTTGTTTTTGCGATTTCTTTTTTTGTAGTCAAAGTATACTGAAGCTTAATTTTTCTTGGCATTTTTATCTATTACATAATTTATTTTGTTAGCATATGGTCTCTTTAGTGCCAAAATTAGATTTTGTTTTAATTCTAAACTTTTGGAAAGGAAATAGTTTTCTCTTTAATTTTGCTTTCTTGATTTTCAATTAATTCGGAGTTGTAGTCGAAGAGTATCAATCTAGCAACGTTTCTGTTGGCTTACTAACGGCAGTCGGGATCACAGGTGCGGACGACCAATGTCAGAACCCTCCATATGGCTCCATGTGTCGTTTGACCTCTATCTAGTTTGGATCTTCTTCCACCTTAGTCCTCTTTATCAGCAATAGTCATTGAAGTATAAAATGGTGTATAATGCGAATGCTGCAAATGGTGAGGAGACTGGTTTCTTGGATCAGGTATGGGGAAACTGTGGTTGCTCTCTGTAAAATGGCAAAAGAGGTCTGGGTCCGAATCATCTTCTATATATATATATTTTTGACACTGCCCCTGACAGTAAAAATTTGTCTATTTTTTCTTGTAGACAGGAAAAAATATTCTGGTTGAAATTGTCTATATAAATGTTTTTCTCAAAGTGTTTTTATCTCTATAGTTATTTTTTCCCATAATATACTTTTACGTCTTTATATAATTTTGGTAGATGGGCTTTTTCCTATTTTGTTGATATTATTAGCTGATGCTGATTGAATGGGGAGTAGTACCAAAGGATTACACTGCAATTCTTGAGGGACATAACATGAAGATGTTATGTCCCTCAAGAATTGCAGTGTAATCCTTTGGTTGGAGCACTTTATGAATATATAATATATATATTCATTTATTAATGTTATTCTTATAAGACGTGGTCCATATTAATTTGCTTGAGAAAATTGAAAAATAGGTTCCAAATAACTAATTTCTTCTTTCGTAGTAGATAATTTAGTACGTTTACTATGATTTCTCTGATTCCTAGTGAAACTACACTGGCGGAAATAAAAAAAAAACACCCAGAAGTAATTCCTTTAGGAACGTCATATTATAATACGTTAATCGTTAAGGGCAGCAGAAACCGTGATCCAAGACTGAAAGTCTTTGGATGAAATAATGACGTTACTGAGGATGACAACATGCAAATGTACGCAGCGCGTATTTAAGGACTAGGGCGTGAAGAAAGAAGTTATTTATCTTGTGTCGTGTTATTCGGTGCTCTTTGAAGAAGCTTCCATGCGTGGACGATGCAGGCGCGCAACATAGCGGAGTTTGAGCGAAGTCGTATAGTGGGTCTTTGGGAAGCAGGTTGATCTTTTTGTCAAATTGCACACCGCGTTGAACGACAGGTATCGGCAGTGGTACGATGGTGGCATCGATGGTCAGAAGAGCATTCGCACACTCGCAGACGTGATTTCGAGCAACAGAGTTACGGACGCACAAGAGGATTGGCGTACCTGGCTGAGGTTGCAGAGCGGACGGCTATAGCGTCACTAATTCGATCCTCTGTCGTACCAAGGGTGTCTACAAGAACAATATGCAATCATCTTTTGGAAGCAGGATTACTGGCACGCGTGCCGCTGGCATGGTTACCACTGTCACCTCGTCACTGTCGAGGACGTTTGCAATTGTGTCAAGAACGAGTTCACTGGAGGAAAGAATTTGAATCAATACCCTACTAGTCCTAACTGATGACATTACAATGAGCTTAACATTAACTTAACATAAGGATCAGTTAACAGTTGATAAGAATCTTTGGCTTGATAGCTTCGTTGATAAAGTAGAGGAAGAAGTTAGACAGCACAACAGTAAGGGATTGTAGCAAATTGCTAATGTTTTGTGTAGGAAGAAACAGACAGGTACAGTCGCTCAAAAAAGTATCCGAACACCATGGTTGATTACAGACTTCAGAAAAAATATCTGGCAACGATTGTTTTAGAAATTAGTGATCTGGCAACCTTCGTGTCACGTGACACGAGGGTGCCAGATCACTAATTTCTAAAAAAAATCGTTGCCAGATATTTTTTCTGAAGTCTGTAATCAACCATGGTGTTCGGATACTTTTTTGAGCTACTGTACATAGGAACTAATGGATAAACGTGGTAAGGTGGATGAAGGAGAGTATTCTATCATGGCTAGGTGGGCTGAGCATTTCAGAGATGATCTAGACAATGTGATTATTTCTACTCCTATTGCCTGCAATGAGGATAGATTCATTACCGGCTTTAACGATGGCCCTTCACATTCCAAAGTCGCTTTGGCTATATCTAAATTAAAACTGATTAAATCCCCAGGGGTGGATGAAATTCACCACCGAAATGCTTAGAGCTAGTGACGCTTGTGTTGAAATGAAGTTTTGAATTCTTTTTTATGATAAAGGTATTGTTCCTAAGGATTTTACTAGAACTATTATTATCCCTATTTTAAAAAAAAAGGTGATCGCAGTTCTTGTGATAATTACATAGGGATATTAGTTTACTTTCTGTTCCAGGTAAAGTTCATTGCATGATTATACTTAATAGAATTAAGAATTTGGTTGATGGACAACTGCGTGATGAACAGTGTGGATTCAGAAGTGGTAGCGGATGAATCGATCAAATATTTTCACTTAGGCAGATTCTTGAGAAATGTTTAGAATTTCAGAATCCTGTGGTTACTAGCTTTGTAGTTTTCAAAAAGGCTTTTGACTCTGTTGATCGACATAATTCGTGGCTGATCGTTAGATCATATGGAATACGTGACAAGTTAGTGTAATGGAAGCTCTCTATAATAATTGAATCGTGTGCGAAAGTTGAAAAGACTTGCAGCAACTGGTTTAACATTGCTAGTGGAGTTAGACAAAAGGGTGCATTTTGTCTCCTTTTCTCTTTAGTTTGGTTATTGATTATGTTAATCTAAAATCTTTGCAAGGAAAAACGAATTTTGCAAGGAATATAGAGATTTCAAAATTTCTGATTTAGATTATGCGATGATTTAGCCCTGTTGGCTAATAATGTTGATGAGATGAATTCTTTTATTAGGTCTGTTGATGAGACTGGTAATAGGTTTGGTGATAAATATAGAAGAATATAGTGATGAAAGTTGATCAGGCAGGTGGTGCTTCAGTTGCTTTGAATGACTGCCCTCTTGAGCAAGCGTTTCAGTTTAATTATTTTGGAAGCTACGTAACAGACACAGGTGATGTGTGCATGAAATAAATGGAAGAATAGGGATTGCCATTGGGACTTTTAAGAATCTGTGGAGAGTGTTCAAAAATAGACGTATACACCTAAATACTAAAATTAGGCTGTATAATAGTTGTGATGGACTCTTTATAAGCAGGATAATAAGAGATTTGATGCCTTTGATTCTAGATGTTGCACAGTGTCTTGGGCATTAGGTGGTTTGAATTTATAAGTAATGATGAGGTTAGAAGAAAGAGTCATCAACCTCTTTTGAGCAATATTTTGTGCAGAGAGTGACTGCGTTGGTTTAGCTATGTAGCCCGTATGCACAGCTGCAGGTTATGAAGAGTGTGCCCAAAGGTTTCAGGAAAATGGAGAGACCTAGGAGATATGATGGGCAGACAGTGTCAAGCAGGACCTTGCTAGAATTGGACTACAGTGGCCATATGCAGCAGCTGTTGCTCAGAACAGACATGTCTGGAGAGGAATATTGCACAGTCTGGGTGACCTCCATAGCCCGTGGCTGTATGAGGATTTTGTGTGTATGTATGTATGTATGTATGTAAAACACCATAGATTTTTCTCCTAAAGGTTTCTGTCTTTAAAGTAGTTTATCATAATAGGATGGGTATTCTGCTTTCCTATATTTATCATTTTCTACTTGAAAGCATAATAGGGTATCTAGCAGCTTAGTGGAAATTCCTGTCCCTAGTGCTTCTTTGGTAAGCTTATCAGCGATTTCATTTTCGCAGATAATTGACACGGATCCAATATGTGCAGGAGTTCAGTGCAGAAGGATTTTGTTTGAATTTTCTGCTGTTTGTATGTGAATTTCCCCTAAAATTTGGGTAGCTATATCCAACATGTATTATGGTTAATTTTTTGTGTATTGCTGCTAATAATGCTGATTTGCTGTCTGAAAAAATAGATATATGTGCCAACTTAAATTTTTTGCAGCTTCGGATGCCTTCTAGGATAGCATATAGTTCTGCTTCCATTATGCTAATTTCTTTTTCTAATTGCATAAGTTTCTGTTCTTCAATAGTAAGAAGAAAGCTGCAGCAGTTTTCTGAACATTTGGATTTTTTTCACCCATCTGTGAAAAAGCTATATCAGTTTTTTTTCTCTTTTGATGTATGATGGCTTCTAAAATATTTTTACTTATAAGGCTTCCACTGTATTTTCTTGAAAATGGAATTCCAACTCTTATGTAGGTGGGAAGATTATTGTTATTTTTATCGAATATTTCTGTAAATTTCTTCATCATAGGGTGATAATTTAATAGAGGGGGATAGAACTATACTTTTGCTGATTTTCTGGAAGAGAGGATGATATTCATGCTTAAGTACTAGTCTAGACATTTTGAATGAGTAGATACTTGATTCTGATATCTAGAGGTCCTATTCCTGCTGTGACTGGCAGCGATGAAATGGGAACAGTGGAGTAACAGTGGTAACTTTGGAAGATCCTCAGTGCTTTATTTTGAATATTATTTAACGGTAAAAGTAATTTGCTGCTATTAGTTATTAGTGCAATTCTGCAGATATCAATTTTAGATCTTAAGAGAGTTTTGTAAAAGTAGATCAGTTGTTGATGAGGATCATTTTTTAACTCTACTAAGGCAGCAGAGAAGGTCCAGAATTTCTATGGCGCTTTTATGTAGAACTTCTATTTGTTTCCTTCCATCAAGTTTTTTCTCGAAAATAACACCTGTGATATGTGACGTTCAACCTGTTGAATATTTTTTTCACCTATATTGATATTCAGTACAGGGTTTTCTTTCATTGGATGGGGAGTGTGGCTGATTTGTTTGACTCTATAAAGTAAGCCCATCAGTTACAGAGATCATCTGTAACCGATGGGCTTACTTTATAGATTCTATCATAGATATTCTATATATATATATAGATATTTATATATTCTTTTCAGAGATTATCAAACAAAATGCACAGACAAACTAGCAGATTAGCTAGTTTGTCTGTGCGTTTTGTTTGATAATGTAGAATTCTGCTCTTGAGATCCATACACAAACGTCGTCTGCAAATTGGAAATAATGGCATGTTTTTTTTTTCTTTTTCGTTTGATAGGTCAGCCAAATAGAAATTAAATTATAGGAAGGCAAGCACAGAGCCCTGAGGGAAGCCCTGTTCAGGGGTATGCAAGCGAGAGAGGGTGTTCCTAAGTTTTACTTTAAATATTCTTTTAGTAGCTAAATTCTCTACAAAATGTAAGATATGTCCTTCTACTTCGATGAGTTTAAGATTGTGGAACTGTATCTCATGCCAAACTGAGTCAAATGATCCCTTAAAGTCTAAAAATAGTATCACCATGGGATGTCCAAAATTAATGTCAGATTCTGCCGATACTTTCAGGTCTAGGATATTGTTCGTAGTGTAACGATTTGTACGAAATCCAGGTGTTTTTTTAGTAATATTTTTTCTAGCAACCATTTCAACATGACTTTGACCATTTCCTAAGTAAGTTTTAATAGTTAGGAGGCTAGCGTGATAGGTCTGTATCATACTTACATTTCTTTTTTGCGTTTTATATATGCTTCTTGACATGAGTCGAGAATCGAGTTTTTTCTTCCAGTAGAAGTGATAATTTTGAGGTGTTCTTTAGCCTCATTAATTGTTTTATGGTTTTGTTGGAGATATTGTCTGGTCCTGCAATAGATTTGGCATTTAGAGTTTTTACGTCTGCTTTGAGTTTTGAGAGAGAAAAGTTTTTGTTCATTGTTTTGCTATTATTCCATATTTTCTTTTCTTTCTTCTGCTTTATATCTGTATTCCCCATGTTTTAATTTCGTTTTTATTTTCTTCAAAAGTAGTGGGCTCCAATGTGTCAAAAAGAATGTTTTTCTCCAATGTTTTGCAGAAAGAAGTCTGCGAAGTTATTTGCTAAAGCTTTGGGATGGAGGTTATCTTTGAGAATGAGATTTTTCCAAGGGTTGGATTGTTTAATGGGTTTGCCAATTTCCTAAGAGTTTTCACCTATGGAGGTGGAGGTAAACAAGTTAATTCTATCGTATATTGAAGTCCATTTCGCATGCCTGGCGTATTTAATCTTTTTTTTTTTTGGAACCGCACTGAGACGTTTATTGGCCCGAATATCTTCTGTCTTCTAGTGCGTTTCGCTTTTTTTTCTGCACGTCTGCTTATTGTTATCATTCTTCTAATGTAAATTGTGTTGTAGTTGATATAGTTGTGTTTCTTAATGGTTATGGTGTTCTCATCTAGGAATAGTTTGGTTCTTATCTAGGAATAGTTGATATAGTTGTGTTTGTTAATGGTTATGGTGTTCTCATCTAGGGTAGTTTGATTAAGGAATTTTAGTAGAGGGTCGTCTGTGATTTCACAATTAAGCTTGTCGCAGGTTTGAAGTTTGGCAGCAAAAGCTGTCCATTTGATGCATATGCCGACTCTGTTCGCAAAGTTTCTGACGGGGAGAAATCCGTTAATAATGATGGAGGAATGAAACAATTTCCAATTACGAAAATGTGTAATTTCGGTCGAGGTCAATGTGAGATCGATATCAGCAACCCTGCAGGGAGGCCTAAAGTAGGTGTAGCTTCCATCGTTCATAAGAACCAGGTTATATTTCGAAATAAATTGTTCAATAATGGTTCCTTTGTGGTCCAGCCTGTTGTCTCCCCATGTTGGACTATGGGCATTGAAATTACCGCATAATAGCTAAGAGGGGACATGCTTCTAGAGTGCAAGAAACTGGAACATTCCATGCAAACATACATGACACTGGTTGGGAGAGAACCATGCGCTCTCCTGACATGGAAGAAGAGATCCTACAGCGGATTGAGGACAATCCAGGTATAAACACTCAAGCTATTGCACGTAGCATCGGTGTGAACCACACCCTCGTGTGGAGAGTGTTGCATGAGCAGCAGTACTTCCTATCATCGTCAGAGAGTCCAGACATTGTAATCTCAGGATTACCCTCTTCGTGTGTAATTCGTGCGCTGGGTTTTGCAGCAGACCGTGGAGCAGCCTGTTTTTTTTATCTCATGTGCTCATCTCCGATGAGGCCTCTTTCACACCTGAGGATGTGTTTAATCTACACAATTCTTACGTTTCGGTGCACGAAAATCCACATACCACAATGGCGTATGGTCATCAACAACGTTTAACCATCAATGTTTCGCCAGGTATCTTCCAGGTTGGGCCATACCTGCTGCCTCCCCGACTAAACAGGCAGATTTATCGGGTATTTCTTGAACAAACGTTGCCGGGACAGCTAGAAGATTTTCCCGTCTCTATTCGTAGACGAATGTGGTTTCAACATGATGGAGGCCAGCACACTTCAGCAATGATGTGTGGGATTACCTGAATGCCACTTTTAGGAGCCAATGGATAGGCCGGAGTGGACCCGTTGCCTAGCTACCAAGATCGCTCCATTTAACATGTATCGATTTCTTTCTCTGGGGACACACGAAGAATCTCGTGTACACGACTCCCATTGACTCAGATGAAGATCTCGTCGCAACAATCGCTGTCGCCGCTGCAACTGTTCGCGAAGTTCCGAGAATCTTTCAACATGTATGGCAATCAGTGTTTCGACGCTGTCATTCATGCAATGCTGTTGCCGGTCGCAACTTTGAGCACCTTCTTTAAACAAACATGATGGATCACATTTTCCCTGGAGCCCTTTCGAATCAAATCACCTACTTTATAAATGGTTGCTCCTGTTAGTTGGCTCAACAAAGGTCAGATTATCAAGGAGTAAGCCTTGAACGTCTCTCGTCTACTGGATTAACACCAACACGATCACAAGGAATACACAAATAAAAAACAATTCTTGAGCTAATATTTTTAAAAATAGCAAATGAGGTATTTATTCCCCTTTAAATCCCAATACGATTATCAAAATACCATCTTTTGCTCTTTTTACCCACGTGCTTCAACAGATCTTACCCAAATGCGGTGTGCAATACTTTTGGATATCCAACACCCAATAAACAGCAAGAAAAATAGTTAGATAAAAAAAATACCCTTCATGAGAATACATTAATGACATGTCATAAAAATAACTCCTCACTTCTACGTAAATTGGATCACTTGAATAAATAAATTATTCAAAAATAACGACGTTTAGACACTCATGCTTTCGAGCCTCAACGTCGTTATTTCTTATATGAATCTTATCGTGTAAGTACACTGAAGAGTCAAAACATAATGACCAGAGTGTCTATATGCAAATCGAAGCAACTGCAGGTAAAAAAAAGCGCGTGTGAAGGTCATGAAACGGTGTAAATAACACCTGATACTGAGCTCTGTTTATCAGTGTTACTCTTGTTCTTCAGATGGAAAAGATAGCAGACTTAAGTGAGTTTGACAAAGATCAAATTGCAATGGCCAGACGACTGGGTCAGAGAATTTCCGAGACGGCAAGTCTTGTGGGGTGCTCATGGTCAGTCATGGTTAGTAAAAAAGCCCAAAAAGTGGTCCCAGAGGGAAAACCCAGGAACTGTCAGCAAGGTGTGAGCCAACCATGACTCATTGATGCCAGAGGTCAGCGAAGGCTATCCCGTATGGCACGAGTGAACAGAAGAGAAGCTGTGGCACCACTCGCCCGTAATTTGAATGCTGGTGATGGGACTAATATGTCATAACATACAGTACATCGTACCCTGCTGAAAATGGGGCTGTGTAGTACCCATGCTAACCTCAGCTCACCGTTGAAAGTGCCTACAATGGGACTGGACCTTGAATGATTGGAAGAAGGTCGTCTGGTTCAATGAATTTCATTTCCTGTTACACCATGTGGACGGCTGGATACGTGTGTGTCATTTACCTAAGAAAGTGTTGGCGCCAGGATGCACTGTGGGACGAAAACAACCGGTGGAGGAAGTGTAATGCTTTGCGCAAAGTTTTGCTGGGAAGCCCTGGGTTCAGTCATTCATATGCAGGAAACTATGACGTCTACAACCTACCTAAACATCATTGCAGACCAGGTACATTCTTTCATGGCAAGCATGGTATAACTAGTATAACTAGTAACTCTAGTAGTGCCTTCTTTCAGCAGGATAATACGCCATGCCACACTGCCCAGATTGTTTGAGAATGGTTTGCGGAACATGAAAAAACTTTCCAGGTATTTTCCTGGCCACCAAATTCCGCAAACGTCAATCCAATCGAGTATCTGTGTTTTGTATTGGAACAGTATATTCGATCTGCGGCGACTCTACCACGTAACTTACAAAAGTTAAAGGATCTGCTGGTAACAGGTTGGTATCAGATATCACAAGACACCTTTAGAAATCTTGTAGCGTCCATGCCTCACCGAGTGAGAGGTGTTTTGGCGGTACGTGGAGGACCAACATCATATTTGGCAGGTGGTCATAATGTTTTGGCTCTACGGTGTAAATGTTCGTCGCTTAATCATAGATTTTTTTTCTGTAATACGAATGCAACTTACAGTCATTGTTTTAATACTAGAAATCACACGACTGTTTTCGCTCAACCGTTAGGAGATTCCGTTAAGAATATAAACTCTATGATTTTTATCTAAGTGATCACTAAAGAATTCCTATCATATCCGTGACAGACAAACCTTAGTTTCTCAATACATTCTTCAATTTTTTTTTTATTTCAATGTAAGAATCGACAAAAGTTTGGTTATTCCTCTATCTGCAACATAAAACATTTCTATCATTCCTTTGCAGGAGCAAACGAAATGTATATAAATTGAGTTTTTTTTTTTACCACAAGACTGTGTTAAATCTTTCAGCCTGAAATTATTGGGACCAAAAGAGGAACATCTTAAAACCATATCCTTGCCTTTCTCAACGTGGCTACCAAACAAATAAGCTATACATAGTTTCCCTTATGACGGAAGGGTTAAATAGTGTTCACTCCCGGAGACTTTAAAATACACTTTAACATATTTCGTCAACCTTATACATAGTAACAAGCGAGTTCTTTTCAAGATTCTGACGACAATTTGAATTACAAACGTCTACAGAATAAATTAGCACAGGGTGCGGATCCTCAGGAAAGCCTTCCCAAAGCGTCTTGAAAGGCAATTTGCTTCTTCCGCCAAATGCGACATCGTGGGAATCTAACATTGTCTAGCTATGAGTTCCCATTCTTGACTTAATGGTAGCCTTCCAATGAAAGTTATTATACCTGGCAACTCTCTCCGGACTGCCTATAGACGACTAACGAAGTCGAGACGATGGCGTCATCCCCGCGCCTTACGACAGAGCATTTATGATGTATGAGGAAAGAGTTAAAATAGTGTTCACTTCCAGAGACTTTAAAATACACTTTAACATTTTTCGTCAACTTTATATATAGAAACATGCGAGTTCTTTGCAAGATTCTGACGACAATTTGAATTTCAAACGTCTACAGAATAAGTTAGCACAGGGTGCGGATCCTCAGAAAAGCCTTCCCAAAGCGACTTGAAAGGCAATTTGCTTCTTCCGCCAAATACGACTTCGTGAGAATCTAACATTGTCTAGCTATGAGCTCCCATTCTTGACTTAATGGTAGCCTTCAAATGAAAGTTATTATACCTGGCAACTCTCTCCCAACTGCCTATAGACGACTAATAAAGTCAAGACGATGGTCCCGCGCCTTACGACAGAGCATTTATGATGTATGAGGAAAGAATTAAAATAGTGTTCACTTCCAGAGACTTTAAAATACACTTTAACATTTTTCGTCAACTTTATATATACAAACAAGCGAGTTCTTTGCAAGATTCTGACGACAATTTGAATTACAAACGTCTACAGAATAAATTAGCACAGGGGATGGATCTTCAGAAAAGCCTTCCCAAAGCGACTTGAAAGGCAATTTGCTTCTTCCGCCAAATGCGACATCGTGGGAATCTTACATTGTCTGGCTATGAGCTCCCATTCTTGACTTGATGGTAGTCTTCAAATGAAAGTTAAATTATACCTGGCAACTGTCTCCCGACTGCCTACACACGACTAACGAAGTCGAGACGATGGCGTCATCCCGCGCCTTGCGACAGAACATTTATGATGGATGAGGAAAGAATTAAAATAGTGTTCACTTCCAGAGACTTTAAAATACACTTTAACATTTTTCGTCAACTTTATATATACAAACAAGCGAGTTCTTTGCAAAATTCTGACGACAATTTGAATTACAAACGTCAACAGAATAAATTAGCACAGGGGATGGATCTTCAGAAAAGCCTTTCCAAAGCGACTTGAAAGGCAATTTGTTTCTTCCGCCAAATGCGACATCGTGGGAATCTTACATTGTCTGGCTATGAGCTCCCATTCTTGGCTTGACGGTAGCCTTCAAATGAAAGTTATATTATACCTGGCAACTCTCTCCCGACTGCCTACACAAGACTAACGAAGTCGAGACGATGGCGTCATCCCACGCCTTACGACAGAGCTGTGGAGCCTCAGAACGTTCAAAACAAACCACCTTGTCTAGCATCGTGAGGAAAGGGGGTTGAATTTCTTGATTTAATTAAAAAATTATTTCAAAGCTTCTATAACACATGGATTTTCTAATGCAGTTTGTAAACACACATAGTTCTGCAGAAATTCCTCGAACTGCAAGCATAACTTTTAATTTTTGGGCCTTTCATATTTCTGTCATGTTCACCTTACATATTCATGGAAGAAAAGAATATTTCAAACTTCTTTAACACTAACCACATTATATTTTTCTAAATCCAGTGTAAACACACATCATTCGTCAGTAATTCATACTGCTACGAGCATAACGCATATTAATTACTGTGCTTTTCATATTTCTCTCCCCTACATATTCACTCCATGAACATGAGTTTATTTTGTAGTCGAAATGACGTAATACCTCCATGCACTTCCGTCAATGTTTTATCTTTGCAGAAAGGGGGAAAGGAGTGCAGGAGGGAAAGCAATACAAAGACATGTCTGCACTCGACATGCATGTTGGTATTTTTAAAACCATATTGATGACGTCACTCTCCGCCGTGTAACTAGCCTTCTCATCCTCATCGACATCCTCAGTGGGGGCATAAAAGCAGATAACATTCAAGTCTTTAATGCTTGCCTGAAATTTTGCTGTAAGAAACCTTTCATTAATGCACTAATATCCTAGAAGAGCATCACTAGCTTATCTGCTGAAAAGCAGACCCTCGCCTTGGTGTTGTTTATTGTCTTCCCTCCCTGAAAAGAGAAATTTAATATTATTTTTTAAGAATCTGACCTTTATCTGTCCATCTTCTCTCTTGCAAGCCGAGAATATCTAAATTATAACGGTAGAATTCTTGTGTGAGGACATCAAGAGAAAAGGCTCTGTGCAGAGTCCTCACATTCCAACTACCTATGGAGAGAAATTGGTTAGTGGGAGGTTTAAAGAAACAATGACTTCTTCCAATATAGAATTTGACGATAGTAGGATCAAAGAGTTCAGGTGCCTGCGATGACCTCTACTCAGGATTATCCACCAGCTGATAAACACATCCCGTGAATCTAATCACTTGTGGCTGTCAACCCACAAACAAACAGAAAACATAGAGGAAGATTTTCCCTCTCAGAAGCCCACCAGTGCAGCAAATTCAGGATCCATAATCAACCTCAGAGCCTTATTTCAGTTCAGTCCAGTAGGTTTATATGGTTAGCACCAGAACCCTGTGTGGTTGACCACTCCTCAGAGCAGGGTAAAAAAAGAAAAGTAGCCATGGTTTTCCAGATCAGTAGGTAACACTAATCTGGCAGCCCTCCAATTCCGTTCACTTCCACATGTGAATATCTCTTTTGAAAGGTACTAACGGCCTGCACCACGAGAAGGCGGGGTCGGACATTATGTGTTAGACCTGGCCGGTTCTGTGCATCATCACTGGGGATTGGTGCATAGCTCTCCTTCCAGTGACAACCTAGCGACCATTTACATACCAATTAACATATAATTAATCATATTCTTATGCAACTCATCTGGTGAAACCCATGTATACTGATGTACATCGCTGTATTTGTAAAACGTGATAGTTATTCTCAAACCATTAAGTTTACTTACTGTAGGAGATGTTTCCCATTGCCATTGCAGCCACCAATATCAAAAGGGCCGATCACTCCTCCCCAAAGGTCAGAGTCAATACCAACTTTGGCACTGAAGTCATTTAGAACAAGGATAATATCTCCTTTCTCGACAGAATTCAAATATCCTGAAGTTGTTTGTAAAACCTATACTCCTAATCCTCATCCTCAGTGGGGATATAACAGCAGTTAACTTTCGAGTCTTTAAGGCTTGTCTGAAAATTTGCTGTAAGAAAGCTTTCATTAATGCACTCATATCCTAGAAGAGCATCACTAAAGTGTCTGTTGAGAGGAAAACATATGCCTAGGAGATGCATCTTATCTTCCCTCCCTGAAAAGAGAAATTTAAGTTTATTTTTAATAATCTGACCTTTATCTGTCTTACTGGTCTCTTGCAAGCCGAGATAATTTAAGTTATAAAAGTGGAATTCTCGTGTGAAGACATCAAGAGAATAATCTCCGTGCCAGGTTCTCACATTCCAACTACCAAGGGAGAGAAAATGGTTAGTGGGATGTTTAAAGAAACTATGTTTATTGAGAGACGGAATGCCGACAAGTTACCATATTATATAATAGCCTAATTCCGAGAAAACGAATGGATTTGCTAGCAAACGGGCGGGCATATATGGCAGAAATTCTCGCCACCCTGTGGTTTCGTAGTACTTGTGCGATTGGTCCCAATTTGTGTGATGTTCCAACATTATTCTAGCTGTGTTGAGGTAACAGTCTGGTTCTGGCTGGTCTTGGCTGGTGTTGAATGGGAGTACTCCTTGGGAAAATGCCCAAAATTTCTAGTGTAATGCTGTCGCCTTCCTTGTGAATGGAATAGTACCTTATCAACGACAGTTGTAAGAAGTACGTTAATGGTGAAATGTTGTGAATAAAGTTATCAATGGACATTCGTTTCGCCCCAAATGTTTTACGGGATTTGACTAATTTTATAATAAATCGGATTCAAAGCCATGTAAGGAATTTAAAAGAAAATTTCCTTTTAAATTTATATTTGCCTCCCGTCTTTAAGAATCAATCATTTGCCCGCCCATCCCTTCGTTCGCTCGGAATTAGGTTATTATATAATATGATGATGATTGCTTTTTACATGACTAAAGTAGATGGTAGATTGCGATCAAGGTCATCAACTTGTTCTTCAATAAACATACCGAGTTATGGTGTAATATTCCATTTGCGAATGATCTTTCCAATGACTTCTTTTTCCTCAGAATAGGATTCCAAGGCAGTGGAAAATCTTACGAATTGCACAGTTGCTACCGAAACGTGAGACCCATTCTATGATGGAAAACGAGCTAAAACATTTTTCGTTCTTCTATGCGAACTTTGTTGCAGCGTTGTAAATGCACTGTTAATAGGTTTTATTATATTAAGATATGCTTTTAACATGCAAAGTATGTATTACGTTGCTTGTGTGCAGTCTCAATAAATTATACTCTCCCAATAAGGGGTAGTTCCAATAAGTTCGAAGTGAGGAAACTGGAAGCTTGACAAAGGTATATTGCAAAAATTATGTTAAAAGAAATTCATATTGACAAGTGCTGCACCTATATTTTTACATTTAAAAATCTTACCCATGAGAAAGTTATATACCGACCGGCTTTTAATTTATATATTAAATATTTTTTTTTCTGATTCCCAAGTGAAAACATCATTTTACTGATTACAGATTATGCAGATGAAATAGTGATACAGAACTTATTAAAGGTGATTTTCCGAGCAAATGTGTATTGAATTAAAATTGTAGAATTAATTGAAAACGGAAATTAGATCTTTCAGTAGTGAAGCATTATTTAAAAAATAGATTTTCGATTGATTCTTGAAATTGAGAAATAGTGACTCTTTGTCTAACTGATCTATATTGTCATATATTATTTATGCTGCATTTATTTTGTAAATGCTTCTGAAACCACTAACAAGTTCTCTGAAGGGTTGCATTGTCTCTTGTGTACTAAAAGTGATAATTGATTAAAATAAACATTATTATTTTTCTCACTTCCAATGAATAATTTTTTTCATGAAGTATGCCGTTGGTGTGAAGAATGAAAGTAAGTTTGTTCACATGAAGACCACTAACTGCTACAAAATCAATCCAGTAATATTTAATCCCATGGATGAATAATATACTTAAATTATGTTACTGGGATCTTATATTACATCTAATGATTCTTCGCTTCTAGTAAAATGATGAATTTCTTCAAACTTTAGTAGCACATACATATAAAAAGGTCTTAATAGACAAAATGGCAGGGTTTTAGAAAACGTTTAAGTTTTTTAGAAAACTAGTCCTTCAAAGGACTTACCCTAAGAGAGTATCCTACTTAAGAGTATTAATTGAACATTCATTCTAGCTCCATTCAGCTTTGTAACACTCATTCTAGAAGAAATCTTCTTACTGGAACATAATTCGTTCAACTGTTTTTTTTATATAATGCCCATTAAGGGCTTTTCAAACATGGCATTATCTGAAAATGACCTATGAACTTCTGAATCTATATTTAAAAGAAAATCTACCTGAAAAAAGAAGCGCTTTGCTTATTTTTCTAAAGATTTTCCTTGCCTAGAAGAATAACAAGAAGTAAAGAAGTTATAATTTATCGATTAGCTTTATTTTCCAAACTATTGAATAAAAGATTAAATTATTTTCCTCGTCAAATGTAGGATCACAAACACAGTTATTATTTTTGCACCACTTTCCAGAAGAACTTTCATCCATTCAATCAGTTTACGTTAACGTATATACAATGGTTGACAAAATTAAGGTAGCACAGCGTTTTTCATTACTATTTTAATTTTAATATCATCGAAGTTTGAAATAGGCTATTATATGCAATATTACATGCAAATTTCGAATATCCGATCAAAAATGATCTACTGACCCACAATTCCTTTGCAACGTGCAAATTACTAATCCATATTAAAACGGTTTGGTGCAGTTCGTTCGAAAATATTTGTTCGCCGGAATTTTTTTCGAAATGGAATTTTGCTCGAAACAGAAATTATTTCGACGGAAAGTCGTTCGAAACGGAAATGTGTTCGCATGAAATGTGTTGGAAATGGAAATTTTTTCGACTAACATTTTAGTAAAAGTTTGAAAATTTTGAAATATTGAGAGACATCTAGAAGGTGTACAGTCGCTCAAAAAAGTATCCGAACACTATGGTTGATTGCAAAATTCAGAAAAAATATCAGGCATTGATTTTTTTAGAAATTAGTCATCTGGCAACCTTCGTGTCACGTGACACGAACGTTACCAGATCACTAATTTCTAAAAAAATCAATGCCAGATATTTTTTCTGAATTTTGCAATCAACCATAGTGTTCGGATACTTTTTTGAGCGACTGTACTCCTCGATAAGGTCTCTTCTCGTTCTGTGATTCTGCTTTTGCCACAGGGGAATCATTGGAATGGGGGGGGAATCTGGGGAAAGAGGTGACAGAAAAGATGCCAGGTGAGCAAGAGACTTTTTACTTTCCCTTTGTTTTCATTATTTATTTCAGAGCTTTGTAAATAAAATAAAAATAAATATCTTCTCAAGCAGCTGCTTGCCACAGAGGTCTGACAGGAGACTGTCAGTTTATATGCCATATTAGAAGGTCTGTGAGGATGGTGGGACCTTAGCAGAAAAACAACACAAATGCCTATGCTTTACCTGGGGCTCGAAACCAGGTCCCTTAGAACAATAGCCAAGCGCCCTAACCAAAACTATATTTTTTGTAAACATACTCCGTGCCGATTACAGGTTGATATGTTCTATCTCGTACAGAATTTTAAGCATTGATAAGTTAAGAAATTTATAGTTATGTAGTTTACTCATTGATATTGAAATTGATACTTAGAAAATCTCAGGCACGGTTTAAAGTAGGGGAGAGGGAAGGGCTCATTTGTTCTGAGTTTTCCTTGTTTCTTCAGGTTTTGTTTTTATGTCAGTTTTCTTCGTGTTGCTTCATGATTTGTTTTCATTTATATTACTTTTCTTCATGTTGCTTATGTTTCATATTCTGTGATTCGACTTTATGTTAATCTTGTCTTTGTAATATATTCTGTTTAGTAGTAAATAATCACAGGCTAAGTCCTATAGACTTGGAATTCATGAAATGATGAGCTGAAAAAAATTTGGTTTTGCCATGAGTGGGATTCGAACCCACGACTCCAGGAAACATGCCTATTATGCTAGGTTAGCCATTGATGGTGTAGTGGTCTAACATAATAGGCATGTTTCCTTGAGACGTGTGTTCGAATCCCACTCATGGCAAAACCAAATTTTTTTCAGCTCATCATTTCATATCCTGTTTAATTTTCTGTGCGTCGTAATTTTTGTTTCGTTATTGCATTTTGTCTTTGATTTTGTAAATTAATGTAATATTTTTGTTAATATAATTTACATTTGGTCTTTTCCTTTTGATTTCTTGTTTTCTAAGGCTTTATCGTCGTATATATATTTATTTACAATGTTTATTTTTGTTTGAATATATCTTTTTTTACGTGCTATTTTTTTTCCATTTTTGGGTGAAAAACCCAAAAGCTCTGTTGATTGTTTTGACTCAGGTGATTTGGGTTGCTGTCTATGTCTTGAGGGTTTCAGCTGCAAAAGGCTGATATCCTTTGTATCTTGTGGAAAATACAGATTAATCCGTAGTGTATAGCTGCTATCTTTGGAATGTTTGACTGGTGTTGGTGATCACTGTTGGAACGTGAATCCGGTATCTTCTGGAGACTTTAGACTGAATGGAGTTTAGTCTTTGCATTTTTAACTTTCTTTGAACCAACTTTGAATTTTGAAAAGTAAACAACATTGATATCTCATGCCGATTACAGGTTGATATGCCCTATCTACAGAATTTTAAGAATTGATAAGTTAAGAAATTGATAGTTAGTTTACTCATTGATATTGAAATTAATAGTTATAAAATCTCAGAAAAGATTAAAAGAGAAGAAAAGGAAAAGGGCTCATTAGTTCCGAGTTTTTCATCTTTCTTCATATTTTGCTTTTCATGTTAGCTTTCCTTCATTTTTTAATTTTTGATTGTTTTTATTTGATGTTTTTTCTACTACATCTATACGCCGAGTGATAAATAAGACTCTAATTTCGAAGTCCTATAGCTTTTAAAATAAACGTTTCATGAGGAAATGTGATAAAGCTAAATTTAAGTTCTAAATCATTTCTATCTAATTATCGTTTTTCAACAATATTCCTTCAGTATTTAAAGAATTATAGCAGTGCTAGGTATTGGAAGTTAATTGAAACTGAAATAGGAAATATTATTTGAAACCAGTTCATATATAAATATATATTTTTAAAGTGTGCGTGCAAATAATGTCTTAAATATTGTTACAAATTAAATGGAAGAGCACTGAACGTCAGTATAAATAAGTATATTTTACAAAACAATTTAAAATACAATACAAATTATTACAAAAGCATGGATGAAATAACTTATAAACAAACTAAATACTATCTCATAAAGTAATAATCTTTTTCTACAGAAGAGTTAAGACCAGCTCTGTCTGTTCTACCAAATTATTCCCTCTTCACTTTGATTGCCATGTCTCTTGAATATCTTTGCTTCAGACGTAAACATTCCTTTTATCACACTAGATTTTACACTAATAAAACTAAACAAGCTCCCGCGCATTCATAATATAAAAATATTTCTTCTTTTTGATTATCGTGCACTGACTAAGACTATTTATGCCTCCTTTCAGACCTCCTCAACTTTAATATTGTAATTCCATCATTCTTAATTTTCAGATCGGTTCTATGTTCAAAATCGTTTGTTACATAAATCTGACGCAGAAGCATAGGCGAGCGTTCAAGTCTCGTTTTTCATAAAAGTCACTGCAGCACGTTCATCTGTCGTAACAATATGACAATGATAATTGCAAAACAATGCAATTTATTACAAAACCATGAATGAAATTATTTATACAAACTAAGTCAACCGGCACGAAAATCTATATCAACTTTTAGATGAATTCATTATCTTATTTCTATTCACACCCAAATCACAAAGCAAAGCAAATAACATTCGATGTACAGAAAAATCATGTTTGCAAACGAATATGCGATCTTTTGAGAATAACCTTACCAATTCTTATAAACAAATTAAATGCTATCGTACATTAAGTAATAATCACTTCCTGCAGAAAAGTTAAGACTAGCTATGTCTATTCGACTAACATTTACCTCTTCATTTTTATTGTCAATGTCCCTTGTATAACTTTCACTTCAGGCGTAAACCATTCTTATTCTCCTTGTTAATTCACTAGTAGGATTTATACTAATAAACTATTTAACCTCCCGCATACTCACCACACAAAATACTTCTTTTTAACCACTTATCGTGTACAAACTGAGACTAATTATATCTCCTTTCACATATCAACAACTCCAACATAGTAATTTTTCTTTCCTATTTTTCCGATAGGTTCTAATACCAATTCTTTGGTGACATAATTCTCACGCAGAAGTATACGCGAGCGTTCATGACACGTTTATCATAAATTCATTGTAGCACGTTTATCTGTCGTAACAATATTTTTTAAAAAAATTTCTAAGAGCAGATTGCTACTCTGAAAGGTTTAAGCTTCAGTACCTGCTTAAAGACTGAGAATATTGTTAACAATCGAAATTTAGGTAGATTTGATTCAGATCTTTAAATTATCCTCAGCCACATTTTCTCACAAAACGCTGATTTTAGAACTTAAGAGCTTTGAAATTAGCGCTCCATTGAAAGAACATCGGATTACGTCGTCAATATCGGATATCATTGTCTTACGTCAATGTGACGTTAATTTCGAACAATTGCACTGACTTCGATCATTATTTAGAATATGTCTTCCCTAATAATCTAGACCTTGTGAATACATGAATAATTGGGTTTTAGGAGAGGGTCAAGTGGTCAGAGCGAGATTTCAAAAAGTAGAAACTACCCCACCGCCACCCAGCCCTCTATTGAAAAACACACTAAAATCTTTCGCACTGGAGAGATACAAAAATTCTGACACTTTTCCTAAAATGTGTTTCGAACAAATTTCCGTTTCGAACAAAATTCCATTGAACAAATTTCCGTTTCGAACAAATTTCCTTCGAATAAATTTCTGTCGAACAAATTTCGGTTTCGAACAAAATTCTGTTTCTAACAAATTTTCGTCAAGCAAAATTCTGTTGAACAAATTTCCATTTCGAATAAATTCCGTTTCGAACAAAATTTCGGGAAATGCAATTCCGCGAGCAAATTTCCGTCGAACAAGTATTCGGAAAACTTATTAAAACACGGGTTGCTACCATATCACTTTAAAAACGTTTTTGCAAGGAGAGTGAAATTCGTTATTTCTTCTGAAGATGGGAAGACATCATCATTTAGGTCAATATTGCCCATAATTTCACCTATGTGCGATTGGTTGCAATTTGAAAAGGTCTGTTTCGCGCACGCATTCACACAGGCATTAAGGTTACTTGCCTGTATGCTTCGCAGGACATTTGAAAGTTGGTAGGGAAGCAAGAAAAATTGATGCCCTGCTAGGCAGTCCCATAGAGCATCTTCCCAGAGTGTGCGGGACAGTTCTTCAGATTCCGGGAAGTTTCGAATCTTTGTGTGAGATCTGGCAGCTATTTGATATCCGGTTACTTTAACTAATTCTGCGTTATCACCATGCTACAAGCACAAGCTACTATTCAGGTCCCCAAGCTTAATATGTCATATATGGTATATACACTGAATTGATAAGTTATTATATATACTGAAGGGACCAATTATTATACTGTATGCGCTTACCTAATAACCTGTTGCTCCACCTTTTGTCCTCACATTAACAGCCAAACTTTTCGGTAAGGACTTTAATGAGGTATTGAAAACACGGAGGTGGTATTGCCGCCCATGAATAGAGTATATCCTATCATAGAGCATCAACAGTTGCCAGTGTGGTTGGCGGTCTCGAACAGATCTTTCCAGTTCGTCCCACAAATTCGCAATGGGATTGAGGTCCGACCATCTAGCAGGCGCATTCGTGTTAAACTCACTTGAATGCTCCTAGAACCAACTGTTCGCCACTCGATATGTGTATGGTGTGGCGTTGTCCTGTTGAAAGATAACGTCATGTGTGGAAAGATAATCGTTATGAAAGGGTGTAGATGGTGGGCGAAGATGTTCTCATACCTCGTGCCAGTGAGGAGATCTCGACGAATACGAGTGGCCCTAAGGGAGCCCATGTAAACCTACCCCAAACTACTACATCGCCTCCACTTGCCTGTATGACCCCAACTTGGTAAGCTGGGTCCATCGTTTCGTGTGGTTTAGGAGACACACACACCCTCCCATCGGCGTGATAGAGTTGAAACCATGATTCGTCAGACCAGATGACATATTTCCACTTCTCCGCTCTCCAGTTGCTACAGGTCTTTGTAAACTTTGTAAACTGCAGCCTAATTTTTCGGTGCCTTGCAGTCAATAAGAGGACACGATGTGGACGTTGAATGCCATAGCCTATTTTTTCCATGGTACAACGGATAATCTTTGTGTATAAGCTTGTGGACGTGCCCTCATTCAACTTCGACGTTATTTCCTCCACGGTAGCCGTGCGATTCCTTGTAACATGCGGGACAGTCTGCGCTTACGTTGAGAGTCAATTGCACGTTTACGTCCACATTTCTCCCACTGATTGGACGTTTTGCTGTATCTCACGTAGTCACGTGCGACGGTCTGTCGTGAAAATTCCAATAGTTCAGCAGATTCCAGAAGCCATCCACTCTATTTACTTATCTCTTATGAGAAGTTCGCTTCCGATTAACACGATTTCATCTTACACGAATTTTGTTGAATAACGCTTCTCTCGTGTTAGTCCTGGGTGTATGACATAATTCGAAAGCGTTCGCGAAAAGTATAATAATTTACTTTGGAAGCAGCTTGAAATGTCACAAAAATCGAAGATATAAATATATTCAAAGTAGTCTGAGAAGATTGGTTTTTCTTTATTTTGCACGAGATGAACTGTCTCCACCGCTGCTGGGGTGTCACTTTTAACATGAAATCTACATTCTCTGATTTTCACTCAACTCAAAAATCCCTCTGCTCCCCCACCCACCCCGATCGCTTATCACAGATTGAACACCTATATATATATTGGTATTGTAATAAGGAAAAACAATTAAATGCAGTGTTGCCAGATGAAATCTCGTTAAATGACTCGCTGAAAATCGTTAAAAACACTCAACTGTTGCACCATAAAAAACAACACGAAATGAATCTACATCTTTTATGTCTTGCTGAGAAAGATATTGTATATTTCTCGAGTTATTTTTCAACATGCTACATGTCAGCAAATGAAACGATCGGAAAAGGAGGAAGGAAGATTATTACTTCCACATTTCAGAAAATGGTAACAATGGATTTGATACCGATTACCATTTTCCACAGGAATTAGTATGGTGAATATTTTTTCTACTTTCAAGGCCCCCTTTGGAATTTCAAAATAAAATTGCCCACTGCAACTTAGACGACTGACATATAAATAGATAGATCATTTTATTATTTCAGACATGGCGTCTATTTGCTTGTAAATGTTGGTCTGGTGACACTGCTTTGTACCAAGCCAAAAGAAATAATTACTCCTAGAAAATGCTTCTTGCAACAACGGATAGTGTCGTAGTAGGCCAATTTGTACAGAAGTGACCATACGATGCAACTTCCTTTCCTTCGACGAAATCCCTGTGGATATGATTTCGTGCTTTCACCCTCTTCTCGCAAAGGGAGCCAAGCCATTCTGTATCAGAAAACGTGTGCTCCTGGCAAGATCGAAACAAATTACACGAGCCTCCGGTACTAGGAGACGTCGAAAGCAGACAGATAGGAACAGATGCTGCTGAAGAATATACGAAGAAATGATGTTGACTAAGAAGGGAACAGATTCAGAGAAATTGGTAGATTGTTGACCAGAGAATGGAGCTAATGTTATTCAAAAAGGATATAATGATCTTGAAACTGATTAGCAGAAAAAACAGTTCGTTTTAAAATCTTAACTTACAAATTTTCCTTTCTTTGATTTCAGGAAGGAGATAGAGGGCCGACCTTTACCCTGGAAATCTTACTGTGCACCACAGATATTTTTGCAACTTTGACGTTGCCATTTGCAAGTTTCAAACATTCATTTTGTTGTTGTCATTTCGAACTTTGCACAAGTTTAAAAATGTAATTTATGTTGATTTACATTGTTGGTAAATGCTAGGTATTAAGTAAATGTTTAACATCAATAGCAAACTTTGGAGTCATTTTAAAATTAACGAATAATTTTTTGTTATTTTTGTTTGTTATTGAGTATATTTAGTCCGTGCATTACGTCAAGAATTCATATGTCATGTATTGTATAACAAAAGCGTTATTTCTCTTTAATTATTTTAATGATATAGTAAAGAGTTTCACAACAGGAATCAAGAAGAAATTGCAAAATCGATAAAAGTAAATTTGCTAGTTGAGTCTCAAAATTGTTGGTTTAAAAAACAAAATATTATCATTAAACAATTATGTGCATTCCCCCAGGTTCCACATTAACCACGTTTTTTTCATATACTACTGCATCATTCGTTACAGTGGATAAATATCTCAGACGAATTTCGAAGCAAATGAGACTGCTCAGTTTAACACATCGACAGTTCTTATAGGTCATTCGTTTTTTGAGTTATCAGTTGTTAATTAACAAATGATTTCGTAGATCAATCAATGATTAATCATTCACTGATTTACTTCTGAGTGGCACTTTTGCGAGGGCTTTTAGAAAGTTCTTGACACGTGTCTGTAGATTTTCACTCGATCGTCCGAAGTTAAAGAGCTACGACTTGTTTGAAATATTGTCTAAACTTGTCATTACGTGTTAAAAAAAGCTGTATCATCATTTCCCTCTTCGCTGTCAGCGTGTAAGGTTCGGTTTTACATTTTCACATGGATGCAGTTTGGGGACGACGCGAAAAAAACCTTCCGATTCATCGCAAGAATATGATGATCATGCCTGTTCATATGGCACTGTTACGGGATGGATATGCAAATTCAAAGAAGGACGGTAAAGTTTCGAAGACTTCCTTCGTGCAGGAAGACCGAAGGAAGCTGTGAATGAGAGAACCATCGCAGCTGTTCGTGTGATCATTAAGGAAAACCCACACATCACCTTTCAGGTCATCAGTTTATATGTCAGTGTATCGATTGGCAGTGTGGAAACAATCATTCATCAACATTCAAGCATTTTGCAAGGTCTTGCACCCTAGATAAAGGCTTTCCAGCAAGTTCCTTTTTAATTTTTGGAAACAACAAAAAATCGCATGATATAAGATCGGGTGAATATGCAGAATGGGGTAGCTGTTTGATTTTTTTTTTCCTTCTCCAGATAGGCCGAGTTCGTTTTAAATTTTAAATGTTACGAAAGGTCTGTGCCAAATAGGTACCCCACAAAGTGTCAGAAAAATAAAAAAGGTCTAGAGTCAACTCGTGCAAGGAGATGCTGGCAGCAGTGTTTGAGCCTAGTGGCCCCAAACCGTTAGACATTTGTCATAGGTGATGAGATGTGGTTTTATTATATGCAACTCCCAGAGAAGATTGACAACTATGTTTGGGTTGCGGAAGATGAACTGCGTCCCCAAATCCTCCGACAAGATTTTCGCTGAATGAAGGGCATGTTCAGAATGTTTTTAAATTCCAAAGGAGAGGTAACCGTGGACACCTTACCTGAAAAATGACTGTAAATGGCCAATACTGCACCAACATTTCTTTGTCCAAAATAGTTAAGAAGATGAAGAGCAGCTTCCAACAACAGACTTGTCAAGGGTTCTCCTTCTTCGTGACAATGCCAGTGCTCACAAAACCTGACAAGTTACGGTCTATCTGGATCAAGAAAAATCAAACAGCTACCCCATCCTGCATATTCATCCAATCTTGCACCATGCGATTTTTGGTTGTTTCCAAATTTTAAAAATGAAATTGTTGGGAAACCTTATTCAGAGTGCAAAACCTTGCAAAATGCATTTATTCAGCGTTGTGGAGTATTCCCCAACAGGAGTACCAACAGGAGCACCAACTGGTTTCTGAATTGGCGTAGACGTCTGTAACTTTGAATAGATGCTGGCGGGGAGTACCTTGAACAACAGTAAACGTTTTGTTGAAGTAAGTGCAATGGGTTTTGTTCTGCAGATGTATTTCAAGAACATTTTGAACACCCTTGTATGGATTCAATGGACTACATGGGCAGATCACAAGGACTTCAAAGCTCAAAGTAATTTGGGGTAAAGAATCCACTGCACAATCATAGGAAGATGGAAGCCTCCAGTCAAGTTGGGTTGGGTTGTTTTACCTCTGAGCGGCACTTTTTTGCACACCATGGGCTAAATGGCCAGGTCACATGGACCCCGAAGGCTCAGAGAAGTTTGGGGGAGGGGACCCACTGGAACAGCTGTTGGGAGACAGATGGTAGCCTCCCGTCAAGGCCATCCAGCGTGTTCTTTAACGTGCACAGGGTATGTCTCTCCCGCACACGGGGCCACGGCTTAACGTCCCGTCCGACGGACGGCGGCCTTTCCAAGCCCATCGGTGTCCCCTACTGACCGTGGGCAGGGCGGGGAATTTTGCGGAGATAAATCTCAACGCTGACCCAGCTGGGACTCGAACCTGGTACTCCAGTCAAGGATGTCAAACATGTTCTTTAAGGTACAAAGCGTATGGCATTCCTAAGCATGGGATAATCTCCATCCGCGAGACTGTTGTCTTTCCCAGCCATTCTCTCCGAGGGTAGAAAGGAGGAGAAAATTCTCAGCGAATGATTGGCATCTTAATCGAGCAATAACACTGGTCTGCATGAAAATCCTCCCTCAAAAACAAACGGGTGTACTTTATAGATTTGAGGGTGTTGAATCCGAATCTGGCATCCAAATGTTTATATCAGACACTATTTTTGTGGGAGGGAATATAGCAAAATCTAGGATATAATATGTCGCTAAAGATGCATTTCTTACATTCACAACTGATGGTTTTTCCACAATTGATGGGAGCGGTCTCGGGTGAGAATGGGGAAAGGTTCCATCAAGACATATCCAAAATGTAAAAACGATATAGTAGCAAATGGAACGAGAGTATGTTGGCGGACTACTATTGGGCCCTATAGAGAGAGACTCCAGAAATAAGTATAAATGACAGAATTAAAAAATAATAATTTTTGCGCAAATATTTACGTGTGTTAGGATTTATTACTGTCAGCTTTAACTTCTTTTAATGTAAAAAAATATTTGGGAAAATATATTTATCTTCTCTGAGTAAAATAATGTTTTTCTTAAATTAAACCCATATCTCTAAAAAAAACTGTAAGTGATAGAACAAATCGGCTGTCAGATTCGGAATCAACATCCTCAAAAACATAAAAATCAGACAAATTTCTTAAGGGAGGGAAAAATTAGCTCTGTTGCAGCGTCAAGAATCAGTAAAATTAATTATAAAATTGATATAAAGCAAATATAGGTGAGTTGTGAAAATTGGGATTGGTTTTGTGCAGTTGAGGAGAGTTAGAAAAATTTAGGGAAGTTGGGAAAATCGAGGAAATTTGACAAAATCTGGGACAGTTGACAAAATTCGAATCCACTTGATTAAAATAGAAGAGTTGTGGAAATTAGGATTGGTTTTGTGAAATTAAGGAGAGTTGGCCAAATCGGAATAACTTGGAAAAATCTAGGGAAGTTGACAAAATTCGAACCCACTTGGTGAGAATCTGGTGAGATTTTAAATAAGGGAATTGTTCAGTATAAATCATGACGAAGTTGCAAATCGAGACACTAGATAAAACGTTCAGTACCTGCTAACCACCCACACACCACGGGATGAAATTCTGTGTAGGGACACGTTGTTAGACAGAAACACTATTTATGTAAAAGTCTTATTTTCTCAGGTGGCAGTGATTATTTCCGAATTGGCAAATTTTCATTCTCTCCCCTCACCAACCGTAGTCCTTCGCTACACCCTAGTCATCTCTCAGGTTTAAAAAACAATTAACTCTCAGACTTTGTTTCAGGGAAACATAGGACACCACATTTAACATTCGGGGACAACAATATATTTTAGTTGTGATCTCAATTGCTTAAAAAACTGACGTACACACTTCGCCATTAATCCAATATATTTTACATTGAAAACAGGTCAATGAAACAGAAGGCAAAATACCCTCCAATATCTGAAAGAAACGAAAAATAATCCAAAAAATATTTCATGTCAACATAGGACACCACATTTAACATTCGGGGACAACAATATATTTAGTTGTGATCTCAATTGCTTAAAAAACTGATGCACACACTTCGCTATTAATCGAATATATTTTTCATAGGAAACATGCCAATTAAACAAGAAGGCAAAATACCCCCTCCAATATCTGAAAGAAACGAAAAGTTATCCAAAAAATATTATCCCCCCACTCTATTTTGTTTTTTAACTCAGAAATACGATATATTAGTAACGCAATACTGGATTACAAAGTTTATTTGCTAATGTTTTAAATGATTTATAGAAACAATTTCAACTTTAATACATCCCAATAAATATACCCGAAGGATCAATATCGTCAGTGGCAAAGACATTATTTTAAAAAAAAGATTTCACTTCCGTTTTTTGATTTATTCTTGCAGAAACCTAACACAGTTTGGGCAAGAAAACCCATTAAATGCTTCTTAAGAGTTTTCTTTAATTAAGTCTTCGTTATCGTTTCATCTGAAATCCAGTTTTTTACTCGAAGCAGAGTTCGTTAAGGGGTCTCTTCGAACGGGTTCAGAGTTTCCCGTTTCCTTGCATCATTGGTGAAACCAGTTCAGAGTTTCCCGTTTCCTTGCATCATTGGGGAAGTGATTGATGGGCTCCGTTAGGGGAATTGACTTTATTATTCCAACAGAAACTCAACCAAGTGACAGTTTGAGACCATTACGACCACTTTCCAGAACAAAACGTCTCTTCATTTTATAGCTATTAGTGATTTTTCGTACTTATTTTTAAGTGGAAATTTTATATCCTGTAATTATATGATTGGCTGCATATTTACGGGAACATTTTATTGAAATATGTGCTGACATGCTGTATGTAGGGTTGTGGATAAACGGTAGGGATTCAGAGCAGTTAAGTATAGGAAAAGTTACCTAGATAATGTACGAGACTGCGCAGTTGATGCTACGGCAAGTGATGACATTGAGCAGCATGAGATTAATTGATCATTGATCTGTGTTCTATGAGAATTGGTTTACCCAGAGTTTCCAATATTTTTTTCAACAACACATTGTTAACAGGTTAGGGTAGTGGTTCATAGTTCTAATTAGTTATTTTCTACCTGCCACCGAATAAATGGGCTGGGAAAGATCACCCTTCTTCGGATGGGACGTTAAGCCATATCCTGGGCACGTTAAATGTCACTTGGATTGCCTCGATGGGAGGCTTCCATTCAACGCAGGATATAGGAAGCGCACCCCTCCCCCTTTCAGAATGTTAACAAGAGTAGTGGTGTTAAAAAAATTAAATTTGTGCATATATCAGATATATTCCAAGAAATATTTTAAAAACCACTGAAACGAAAGGGAAAATGTTGCACTGCAATGGAATCACACTCTTGCTCCCCTTTTACTTTTTTCCGACTCGATTGTGTCACTTGCAGTTTTTTGATTCGTGCTTAATTATTAACCAACAGTCTAATATAAATTGGGCAGTCACAAAAGCTAACATCATACAAAACGTTTTAGGTACAACTAAAATATTCTATATAAGCCCCAATTTTGGGATTAGACAGTCAGAAATCAAACAATAGCACTAGACACCAAACTGAAACTTTTTTTATAACAATGGTCAAATGGGATGTTTTTAACTAATTTTGGGGTGCTGAATTCAAATGTGGCGTTGAAAAATCTGCAGCACGTACAGAGTGTTTTTTAAATTACGGATTGATGTATTTGAAATTTCCATGAATAGGCATATTTGGGAAATGAAAATAAATGTGACTATTTTATTAAATTGAAACTTAAAACTCATTAATTAATTATATGATACAGCGAAAAAATTAGAAACATCATAGTTATAGACCACTGAATATAAAGTAACAAATGAAACAATATTGAAACGCAAAATAAGAAAAATGGGTAAGTTCATTTTTGTATCTTATGTGCTGAGGTATCTATCTTCTGCAAGAACCAGCATTAGACATCCATCATTGCTGTGTCCCACCTGCCTTAGCATTTCTGACTCCATGGTTCGGATATCGCGGTGAAATCTTTCCCCTTGCCCATCACTGACAGTTCCTAAGTTCTTGGAAAGAGATGCGAGTGCAAGAAATGGATCTTCAAAGATATTCGGCAGCCAGGATTTTCATCAAAGTCAACAAAGCACGAAATGCAGATTGAGAAGATCTTGATTAAGCTGATGGTAGTTTTCCTCTTTGAGAATCCCCAAAAAAACCCTGGACAACAGACCTGAAGGATTTCTATGCAATGCGCTCCTTCATATTCAGTTGTTTTTTTTTTTCGAAGACAATATCATTCAATAATTTCCTGATCTGAGGACCAACAAACATCCCTTCTTTGAATTTGTCATCACTTAGTTTCGAAACATTTTCCTTCAAGTGCAAAACCATTTACCAATTTTGCCCATAGTTTTTACAAATTCTTTCATAAGCCGCAGTTTGATGAGTAGTCGTGGAAACTGAACATCAGAGGGGTGAACTAGAAACTTATACCTCACATTACTCTTTCCAGGGATAAAAATACCTCTTTTGAACCAGTCTTTTGTTTTGTAGTGTTCCTTTCTGGCCCTACTGTCCCACAAACACAGGAAACAGCAAAATTTTGTGAAGCGTCCTTGAAACTTGAGCAAGAGAAATATGACTTTTAGGTCACCACATATTGTCCACTTAAACTGGTCATATTTTACAGCAGTGAATATTTTTTCCATGGTTTCATAAGCTCCTTCGTTCCGACAGCATGTGTCACTGAAATCGAAGGTTTTTGGTTTCCTTTATGCAGAAGGACAGTTTTTAAGCTGAATTTTGACGAATCTATAAATGGATGCTATTCCTTATGGTCGTGAGTAGTTTTAATTTCTTCTATAAGCCCTGAAATATCTGTGCAGAAACACAAACCATCTTGCATCTGGTAATAAGAAGATAAAGCAAAATTTCTCTTTCTGAACTTAGAAACTCTGGTACCCTTGGCCAGAAGATTCCACTCTTTAAATCTCGAACCTAAAACCTCAGCTTGTTATTTGGGAAGTCCTAGGTCTCGATCAAGATCATTTAGTTCATTTTGCTGAATCAAATGAGGATCGTATAACTTTTTAGGAGTGTATGTAGGATCACAATCTGCATGTACTTCAAAGTCTTCCTCTGATGAAAGTGAATTCATCTCCTCCCAGTTATTAGGAGGTGTTGGTATAGGAAGATCTTCTCCATGAGGAACTGGCCTTAGGGCTGAATGGCTGAAGGCACATTTGAATATTGCATTTTGGTTTTGTTTTGTTTTGAAAAGCCCCACACTGTAGTTAAAAATACAATCATGCAAATGACTAGTTGGCTCACGTCAAACCACTGGAAGTGCAAAGGAAGTGGATTTTGTCTTACCATCCATTCACTCAAGTCAACAAAGCACGAAATGCAGCACACATGTGGAGCCCATGTTTTGTCCTGATCTGCAACATGACTTCCAAAATACGAGTTATAGTTTTCCTCACAACCTTTGTCAAAGAACGACCATGGGATTTTAAAATATAATTTCTACACAGGTAACGAAACTTATCTGGGATATTAACACATACGTGACGCTCTTTTGTGTCATTTAAACACCAAAATTCACTCTTCAACATATAGCACGTGTTCCTCCTATAATAAAAACAACAAGAATGGCGGTCTGAGGTTAGATTCTGTTACATATTTTCTCCCATTTCGTAATCAATGTTGCCATCCACAAAAAGCAGAATATCTAATATCCTCCCAGTTGCCTGGAGGTGTTGGTATAAGAAGATCTTAATAGGAATCAAAATGACCAATAACATAAAAACGTAACCTGCTACCCATTTTTTTCAGGCCGAACTGAAATCAGCACCTGAAAAATAGTTAAAGTCAGCTACAATTGCCCATGTTTTAAAAACCTTGTAAACCAGTGTAATCAGTGAAGGCAGCTTATTTTCCAATTGTTGTTGAAGAATCAGATGCTAATGACGAAGTCACCCATAACGCTTAAGCGTTATTAATGAAAAAATTCATCCACAGTACACTATAAAAAAACATAAATTAAGGAAAATCTCTATGTGAAGTCAATGGGAAGCTAACGTCAATGCTCTATAACTTCTCTAATAAGTTTTTTTTGTTTTGAAAAATGATTTAAACAATATTCGTTTTTTTGAAAACTTTATTTTAAACAATATTCGTTCAGTTAATGAGTTTATGGAAGTTTGAATATTTAGCGATAATAGTAACAAAAATTGACTTCAGAAGTTAATTAAAACTTAGTAATAAGTATTGTATCAAAGTGATTAATAAGATAAGTTTGTATTTTAGAAATTGGTGTAAAAAATTCTTTCACTATATTTCAGTTTTGAAAAAGTTTCTTAAGACTGGCATTGTATTCGCGAAATATTCAAATTTCCATAATTCATTAAATATTGAACGAATATTGTTGAAAATCGAGATATTGATTTATTTGATTGAGATCTTTATCTGCAATCACATTTTTCAAAACAAAAAAACTTATTACAGAAGTTATAGAGCATTGACGTTAGCTTCCCATTGACTTAACCTAGGGATTTTCCTTAATTTATGGAAACCAGAGTAAATACACAGATTTCATATTATCTGTAGATATATAATTCAATAAATAATGTTTTTAGATAATTATTTTTGAATTTTATATCTACAGGTAATCTGTGTTTACTATGGATTGGGGGTTTCGAAATTATTGAAACGACATCGATCATTTGAATAGTCAAATAATTGAAACATCACATATGGGCGAGTCTCGTCTGTAAATGGCTTACTTTTTGTGTCAAGGTACATTTTGTCTGAGATTGGAAATAACGGCTATTATTAAGAACTTGTTATGCTTGCTGATCATTGCATATTTATCGGGGTTTTTTTTTCGAGAGAGGGACTAAATTTCGGTAGTACAAATCCTTATGTTGCACTAAGTTACAGTGAGATGAATCTGTATACAGAATTTGGTGGTCCTAACTCTTATCGTTTAGTAGCTCTTTATCAAATAAACAGAAAAATTCTCACAAAAATGTAGTAGTTTATAAATAACTCTGCATAGTAGTAGCTGAGTATCCTAGTGGCTGAGTTCCCATGTACAAGAGAACCATACTCTCTGCACGTTAAATAACAAGTTGGATGGCCTTGACCAGAGGCTTCGATCTGTCTTCTAAGAGCTGTCCCCTTTTAACAACCTTATCTGAACCCCTGGAGTTCTTGTGACCTGGCCATTTAGCTAATTTTGTGCACAAGCAACAACCGAATCCACTGACTGATAATTTTTCATACTTAGCTGTGAAGAAAAGAGATTTTAGCTTAACTTCAGGGTAAAGCACAAATATTTTCTTTCTGATTTGTATTCTCTTTCTGATCAGGTCTTATTTACTTCCGAGAGATTTTCTACGACGTATTGCACTATAAAAGATCCGTCGCAAGTTGGCTGCTTGATGAATATTTTTTGTACAATAATTCAAATTTCTTCGTACTATCTTGTGTAGCATATTTAGTTTCTTCTGGTTACTATACATATTTCCTGTTGCAGTTAACATATTGCCTCGAAGACTCTGTATTGTCCAAAAATCAATCTGCTCTCTGAAATTGAGTCGCAGATCTGTCTCATAACCTGATGATACCAAGTTCGCGTCCACACTGAGCCTGCGTCGATATTTTCTTCGGTAACCTTTCGGTTAGTAGGTCGTTAAGCCATGACTCCGTGTACAACAGAACATAGGGTGGTCATGTTAAAGAATATTCTAGATGGCCATGACATGAGTCGTCCATCTGTCTCTTAAAATTCCAATAGATCACCTTGCCATTTAGTTCTGAGTCTTTGGTGGTCCTTGTCACCTGTCCATTCAACCATTGAGTACACTAAAGCAGATTAGGAACTAGGGTTTGAGGCACTGCGGTTATGCCTTCCCCCTTTCAAAATGAGAGTTAGGCAAAAAGTGGTAAAATATTATTAAACTTCTATATATATATATGTCATGCATTTTTTAAGAATGTTTAAAATAAACCGTAACACAGAGAAGGAAATATTTTAGTGCGTTAGAAATGAAGTCCTTGACCCCCGTTTATTCACATTTTTTCTGCTCGATTGAGTGTCTTGTCCCCCCTTATCGATTTTTTTCTAGATCTGGACATGCACTAAAGTATTGCTAAGAGGTAAACAATATACCGGAATCGTTAAAAAAGTGCTTACGGTAGCAGGCCAATATCTTATATCACATGACATTACACAAAAGATTTTAAAAAGCAAAATTTATTCTTAACAACACGTTGCATTCGTCTTTCGCTTTTGTGACAGAGATGCAAGGATAAAGGAAATAATTACCATGTAACCTTAGACGAATTTCATCTAAATATAAGTCTGAATGCAATATTTCGGACAATTAGGAAGCCTTAAATGGACCTTCTCTTTCTTATTTGATTCAGATAAATAACTATGGCTTAAAGTTACATCAAATGATATGGCAGAGGTTCATATTTCAAAACACATCAAAATAATACTCGCAAGTGAATTATTACCTGGAAGGGCATTCATATGACGACCACAAACTGAGTATCTAATTTTTATGTTTCTTCGTGTAACTCGATATTCTTTGCTTTCAGTTTGGAATATGATCTGCAAACTGCAATTTGCTGACAAAATGCCAAGTAAGAAGACAATAAAGTAACCTGATTATATTTCTTCTGTATTATTTTTTTGTATTTATTCTAAATGTTGATAACCCAGTACTTTTGATATATGTGATATAGTGCAATCTGGATCGGAATAAATCTGAAACCTGAAACTTTCAACCTACTGTATGATGTTATTTTTGGAAGTAGTTTTAGCCTATTGCGCAACTGCTATACAATGGACGAGATGTGTTTCTTCTTAATCGGCTAAGATATTTTAGGTAACATTAGCTGTAAAAGCGTATGTTTTCGGTCAGAATGAAACATCCCGACCTTCGTTCTACTATTTCTTGTTTTCTTATATATTGCGTAATCGAAATAAACATATTCAGTCAATCAGTCAATTTTATTTCATCATCATATAAAATTTACAAAGAAAAATACGATGAACCCAAAAACCACACTAAAGGAAATTAATACAAAAATCAATAACGACTGACTCACTACAAACTTATACTACATACATATTACTTTGCACTGTTAATAGAAACAGTTAAGTGCACATCTAAATGGTGGCGGCGCTGGATTAGTCGGTATCACACCACGCTCTGTAATCTGCAGTTCCCAAGTTCCAATTCCAACTGGTTCAGCGTTGAGATTTATCTCCGCCAAACTCCCTGCACTGCTGTCGGTTAGCAGCGGACATTGATGGGATTGGAAAGGATACCGTCCGTCGCATGGGATGTTAAGCAGTGGCCCCATGTCCAGAAGAGACTCCCTATCCACGATAAAGACACGCTGCATGACATATCATCTGTCTACTAACAGTGATCTGCTGCATCCCCACCCCCAACTTTATTTTTTTAATAAATTTTAATTTAATTGCTGAAAGGTACGGAGAGAATCCTGGCCATGGTAGTATCTGAACGTTTTGCTCATGTAGATACTGCAGACTAATGCCTGCTGTGTGGGGACGGGCGTTATCTTGCTGGTAAAACGTTCCATGCTGATGAACAAATAAGACAGCTACTGGCTTCAAAATGTTGGTAACATATCGTCGGGCCGTTAGAAATCCCCTTATGATGATCAGTTTTGACCGAGATGTTCGACTAATGATACCCCACACCAAGACACCAGGTGCTGGAGCTGTGCGACAATGTCACACGCACTGGGTGGCATTCCTTTACCCTGGATGACGGCAAACACGTTGTCTACCGGCGTGCTGACCAAGAGGAAAACGATATTCGTCACTAAACACCACGGTACTCCATCCACTCTTATTTGTTCCAGTTCTGTCTGAGGTGACACCACTGAAGATGTGCTTGCATGTGAACATATATGAGGGACAAACGCAGTGCCAGACGATAGGCTTGCAATGAAAACTGTAAAAGCTTGTTGTTTACCATCTGCATGGTGGGTATTAGAGGTGTTATCTGTTGCCAGTCCCTTTGCAGTTGCGTTGTAGTCGCGAATCTGTCATGCAATGCCATGTGTCACAATGGCGGTCTTGTCGCTCCGTGGTCATATGTCATCTTCCTGATCCTTGTTGGTATATGTGCTGGATTCTTCTTAACTACTGGCGCAATATGTGTACGATGGTGCTGGGATTGCGACCAACAACGTTGGCCACATCTTTGTACGACAAACCAGTTTCTCTAAGGCCGATGATTGTTCCACGCTCACTGTTGGAACGGTTGTCGACGTCTGTGTAAGGGCATCTTTAGCGGTTTAGAACAATTTCCACAACGTTTTGTCAATCAGGGAGCTTTGGTGGCCTTTATCTGTATTTGACTCTCTGCACCTCTGAAGTCAGCTCACTCCTGTCCAATCGTTTCTATCGTCCTTCAAATGTAATAAATTCCATGCATTTCTATATACTACCACCTCCTTAAATTTCGTCATATTTGCATAACGTCTTGCAAGTGTTGCATTTTTTATTATTTCCTGTAGTTTGATTATTTCCTGTAGTGTATTAACAACCTTCTCCGTTCAAATCCAGTCGAGAAATTAGTTTCTCGACTGGTAGCACAAAAATTAATACTCGACTCTAGCAGAAACAAGGAGGCATTCTCAGTGTATGCATATTCCTCATGCTAGAACAAACTGTAAATAGCATTCCTTCATATGCCGAAGGGGGGAGTCGGTCGTGTTTGGAACTGTTTACCTCTTGATATTGTGTTGTTCCAAACTTTGCTTATTTTCAGAGATCTACTAAATAGAGCCGACTTAGCCAAATTTATAAAAGGTTTTAATATTTTACCTTTTTTATGTATGTTTTATATGTTCTCAAAGTGTTAACCATAGTGTAAACCACAAGTGTTAACTAAATTTTGAATATATCTCTGTTTTTAATGACTTGAGCATATATTTTTGCAACTTCCTCTCAATATATAAATAAATAAGTACGCAAACACATTCAAAAAGGAATATAGTCTGTGAGTATAACTTTTCCGATTTCTTTCTAAATGGTGAAATAGAGCAGGTGGCCGAGAAGAATAAAGCCTGTAGCCACGGAAAGCGGCTAGTCAACCTGCGATGTCATCCCCTGCGATCTGCCTGCATAGAATGAGGAGGTAGGGTCGAATTCAATTATTTTGATTTTAACTTTTCCCACTCAATTACATTACTACCGCTGTCACACGGCCTGTATGGAACTAATACATGGTGTCGTCAGCTCCCCTTTTTGAAACTGTATTCAAGTGACTCGTGAACTGTGCTGTATAATCTTCTCCCCGTAAATTGAGAAGTGTTGCGCTGAGGGCACCTGATGAAATTGATCGATGAGTGGACCTACATGTGTGTAAAATTGTCTGAAAGTAATTTTGTTAATAAATGTTGTATTTTACTGTTAACTACAAAATTGGCTCAGTTGTCATTTTGTTAAATGTTTGTTAATATGGTTGTGGGTCCGGGAATTGGCCTTGGATTTGGCAGCAAGTGAACGCATCACGCCTAAGTATTTGTACGGCCCTAAATATATACAGGGGTGGTCCTAACAATATTTTGGAAAACAAGCACATTCTTTTGTGACATTTGTTGTAAGTTGTTATTGACAAGCCATGTAGTTTTCGGTTTCACACATATTTCTCTGTATTTTAAATTGTATATGATAGCGAAATAAAATTAATTGATACTGTCGTGCCCACAGAGATCTTATCCTGTGGACACGACTGTGGGCCGAAAGGTTCGTGAATATTCGGTTTTCATGCTGGGAACAAAGACTTTTGTTCTGCCATCCAGTCTGCGAAATTCCCTGCCGCCGGTTCCAATATAGGACGAGTTTTCGCTTTCGGCATAGAAATTTCGCGACTTGAGAGTCGCGGTCAGCATCAAAGGCCACAGGGAAGGTGCATGTCTCTGCCTCGGCAGCCCTGACCAATGAACGACAGCCGCGTTAGCTAACACGCTGACCTCCAACAGAGGTCGCTGTGATGAGCAACTTTTAGAGAGGTGAACCTTCTTGCGATTGTGCCCTCTCCTCCTTCTTCTGGTCGGAACTCTCAGAGGCGATAGTGCGTTCCTCTGTCTCCTTATCTGAACCCTCAGATGCGATGGTTAACTTCTGCAGATAGTGTAAAAAAACTTTACAATGTCTCAATCACCGCCAAGCGGCCTAAGGACGATGCTTCAGCAACAACAGCATGAAAGAAGGTAGGGGTCATTTTCAGAATGAAATCTGAACTTTGTTCCACGTTAATGCGCTTCTACGTTGCCCCGAATGGGGACCATAGACTGTAAAGACTTTTAGAGCTAATGGCTCGCGCTTTTATTATGGACTCTGATGAACATTTTAGTCTCCACCACTACAAAAGTTACCCTTGATTGAAAAGGGCTGCTTATTTGGAAGTTATCCCAAAGGTGGGAGGAATTGTATGAGGAAAATGACAAGAATAGTAATTTTGTAATAAATATTGTGTTTTAATTGCTAAATACGGATTATCTCCGTTTTTCATTTGTTGAATGTCAGTTGATTTGAATCTTGGGTTAAGGAACAGCCTTAAACTTGGCAGAGTAGACGAATTACGGTCAAAAATTGTTGGATCGCCCTAACAATAAAGGGAGTTTTACAGCAATAGCATCATTTCCTATCTTCGTGTTTGTGAAAGTAAAACATTTTATAAATCGATGTACATTTTATAATCGTTGCACTACCGCTTCTTGTGCTATGGATGGGTAAGATGGAAGTTCAGCCCTGATTGTATCAATAACATTAATTTTTTGGTATTCATATATAAATTTATGGCTATTGTGAAAAATAACTGAGAAATTCCGAATATATTTCCTGAACAAAAAAAGTGCACTGGTTTGTTTGCATACGTAAGAAATTACTTTGTCTAAAGAGCAAATTTGGAATGGTGAAACAAAGAAAAAATGGTGGTGCAGACCGTGACTTTGAAGGGATTAGGACGTGAGGTCATTAACAAGCAAGAAAATTGTGTCTGTGATACTCCCTTTCCAAACTGTGGGCGACATTCCGGTTGTCGATGCCTCCGTAGTTCCGTTTGTGTGCGTGACTCAGGGAACGCAAGGGAGACTATTTTCAGTGACGATAATGCGTGCAGTCGTTGCTGACCAGGCAGCGGCCTACCTTTATACTTTCTTTGGTTATCACTACAGCAAAGTTTAAAATTTCTTTCTTGTTTGACTAAAGGTACGTACTCACTGGTCGGCAACGACCGCATGCATTGCAGTCATTATCCTTACTGAAAATATTCTCCACGGCAATCCCTGTGAGTCAGTGCACATTGGCGAGCAACGGACGCATCAACACTCGGAATGTTGCCCACGGTTTGAAGACTGACAGCGTTTCCCCTGCTTATTAATGACGCCAAGCCATAATCCTTTCAATAATATCACCATCTACACCAGCCTCAGGGCCGCGCTAAGCGGGCGTGCAACACCGTGCACCGCATGCGGGCTGCTGGATGATCGAATAAACAATAAAATAGATTTCGCAAAAAAATGCGTAAAAATTTTACAATTTAAAAATTGCATTTTTGTATGAAAATGTGCCACTTTACGGTTTATAAAAATTTCTTGTAAGTTTTTTGTTCATAAATATGTATATTGTTTTTTATTTTCACATGAATAAAACATTCACACATTTTAAGCTTTCTTTCAAACCTAAATAGTGCAACCCAAAGTTTGCCTCCGAATAGCATTCAGAAGAAGTCACTCTCTTATTAAAGTTCAAGTATATGGAGGACACGATATGGAGGATCTTAGGGAACACGATAAACCCTGCAGAAGAACAAATACGGCAGTCTCAATAGGTTGAAATTTTTGGAACAGAATTGTGCGGACAGACATGTGGGTCGGCTTTCATGGATTAAATCCTCAGATGTGTCGCAATTTCTCTTCGTGAATCATTTAAGCATGCGGAAAACGGTTGGCTATGTGGAGTAGCGATTTTGTAGATCATTTTGTGACAATATGCAACCACAATGTTCTTTGAGGAACACTGATCGTTACCTGAAGGTGTCCACAGCAGATTTTGTCGCTTGGTAGTCGATAGCGGGTACCCTTCATTTTGAATAACAAGGTGATTTTACTAAATAGTAGACTTCAATTTCCAGAAATTAGTTTTCTTGATGGGGGGACGTTTTCCCAAAAGCAGGACGAATATAAGACGGCACTTTCAGTAACCTCATGGCTCATGTAAGATTGCGGTGGAGTGAGTAGGACTGGGGGTTGTCATTAAGCCTTCAGACATGTGAAAAAGATAGCAACCTTTCAGTTGTTGTAGTTCTTTTCCCCATATCTTGAAGTTAAAAAGTCAACGTTATACAAGAGAGATCATCCTGCTTAACAGACAACGAGGACTCTAAAGGCAGCATAAAGGAAAAAACTTACAATTTTCCCATTTTTTAATATATTTATTTTTATGCCCTTTTCCTTTCCCAAAAACAGGGTTAAAGTTTTTGCTAAACTGTTATCGAAAATTATGTTATCGTTACAGTGACCATTCCTCTTATATTTTAGGATTTTGTCCTATATATTTATTAAAAAATTTTGAGAGAGGCGCTTTTGTCGTATATTTTTTTGCTCTATCCTTTAAAAGTTCTATATTTTTGATGCGAAATAAAAATCATTCTGCCTTCCACTAATTTTCATATATCTATCTTATTATTGTTGATGAGATTGGGGAATTGAAAATTATAATATGAATTATTCGGAATTAATTAAAATAAATACCCCCTCAAGCAACTGCTTGCCACAGAGGTCTGACAGGAGCCTGTCAGTTTATATGCCATAGTAGAAGGTCTGAGAGGATGGCAGGACCTCAGCAGAAAAACGACACATACATCCATGCCTTACCCGGGGCTCGAATCCAGGTCCCGTAGATCAGTAGCCAAGCGTGCTAACCACTCTGCCACGGGACGTCTTTAATTTCAATAAATTATTAAACAGTTCTTGAAATATTGTGCACCTTTGACAAATTAAAAGTTATTTTAATAATATATTTGTTCTTTTTTTATCTTTTTTGAATATGTTTTGCTTTTTTTAAAACAAAATTAATATATGCATATTATTTGTTTTATTTTAGAGCTTTTCAGGATACTTACCACTTATCAACGATTACTTTGCTGGACATAGCATAAAATTAAGAGTATCATCATGAAACAAATTGACGAGCAAATAGGTTTTAATTAAAGAAATTGGCGGGAAATACACCTTTCAATAAGTTCATATATGTTTCCCGGAAAAAATGGTCACCGTGCCTATCGTAAAAGATATTTTTGATCCTTATTTGTGGTTGTCAATTGAAGAACCACATTTATTGAAGAATTTTTATTGGAAAATTATTGCAATTTTTTTGTACTGTGTCATTTATTAAGATTTCACGAGATGTTTGATAAACGTTCTGCCATTTTATATTATCTTGATATTTTCTCCCTAGTAGTCTTACGTAAATCTAAGTTAGAAATAATAATAATAATACCCCCTCAAGCAGCTGCTTGCCACAAAGGTCTGAAAGGAGTCTGTCAGTTTATATGCCATAGTAGAAAGTCTGTGAGGATGGCAGGACCTAAGCAGAAAAACGAGACATACATCCATGCCTTACCCGGGGCTCGAACCCAGGTCCCTTAGATCAATAGCCAATATACGCTTTTTTATGAAGAACTTTTCTTGCATTCACATGACCTAAAGGCATCCAGAAGGGTCATAAAAAAATCCATTGGCCATAAATTTTGAGATAGGTATACCGCATCAAAACTCCTCTTATAATGAGTTCGTTTTTCTAACTGAGACAGTAGGAGACGAAGGGCAAGTCTCCCATCTTCAAAATTGCAGGATGGCTAAAACCTAACACCAAAATTTAATGACTCTTTTTGTGTAATGATATATTCTCATCCTCTTTGTTACTCTATTGATATGTGCTTTTAAACTTCACTAGAATTAAATAAAAAAATGCGCGTACATTTTTTTCACTTCCGTTACCTTTTATTTCATCCTTTCCTCTAAACGTTTCTTGCTATATGCCTAGTCCGATTTTTATCCTTTAATGTACCATGTAGAGAACAAACCCGAAGCATCAGTTTTTTCTAATTCTTTACAAGTTCATACATAGCGATTGATTTTGTTCTGTTTAAATATTTTAATTCTATTCTTTCTGGTTAAAACACCATCCCGATATTGGAAAAATATCCCAAAATAGCTATTTCCATACTCCAATCTCAGTAAGAGGAATTAAATGTAAAAATTTTAAAATTTTTCGGCAAAATTTCATGCTGCACTCTTTATAAAGCAAGTATAATTATTTTCATGTTGGCCTGTTTTATAATTTTGAATTGCAGAGAAAAATCTAAGTTCGCGAATATGAATTCAAAATTCCCTGAAAAGGTTTGAATTCACATGGTTTCTTCGCGTAACCTCCAGTCGTTCTATTTCATCTAATATGTTTGTTTCACATGATTTACTCGGAAATGTAGTCTTACACTGCATAATATCAGAATGCAAAATCAGAAGTTCTTGGATGTTTTAAATTGCTTATGTCTGAAACAAGCTAAAACATAAAACTATATTTGCAACAAGTACAGCAAAGCAAATAAATATTTAAGTTTTATTTTATTAATTTAACCAATTTTGCTCCAATTAGAAACTGAAAACATTTTTTATGCATTTACCACCAGAGTATTTTTTTTTATATTTGAAAACAAGACAGAATGCCTGGGTTCCTTTGATATGTAGTAAAGCCCGCTAGCCATTGTTACCATAGGGAAGAAAAGAGTTATTTGCTCAACCATATATGAGGTTTAAGAGTGAAATATTAATATTTTTTAATTGAATCATTTAAAATTAAACTGGGATCAGAAAAAAGGTTTTTTCAGTTTTTATAATTTAAAATTTTACTTATCTAAAAGGGACAGAAACATCAAAACTAGGCACGTCCAACTTTCAGTTCATAAAACAAATAATCAGTGTATTAATTTAGTTGTTTTTTTTTTTTCAATTTTTTGACAAATATTTTTAGGTACAAACTAAACGCTTTTGTTAATTCATACCACTCTTTAAAAATGTATATTTTTGTTTTTTAGCCAAGAAAATTTCTTGATTCCTTAAGAATACAATTTTTTTTTTCAATTCATTGCATTACTCATTAGAGATGTCTATTTTCGCTTTTAAAAAGTTTTCCTGCTAATCTTAAGTACATTTTTTTTTCCTAGTGCGTCTTCACTACCTTCTTTGAGTTGCACGGACCTTATCTAAACGATACTTACTCTTGTTAAAATAGAGCGAAGGATGATTAACAAATAAGTTCTCGTATTTTAAAAGTTAACTCTTTATTGAAAATAATATGCGAAAAGGAGTTTTTTTAATGAATTGTTTCAGGTTTTATGAGTTTCTTCATTCAGAGGAAAATAAAGCACCTAAATTAAATAATACTACGGTTTACTAGAGAGATTTAGTGTTTTCGCTTTATTTTATTCTCAGAAATTAAGATAAAACAAATGGAAATAAACAAAAAAGAAAAAATATAAATAAACAAAAAACATATCTTTCCATAGGCACCCTAAAAAGTAGAAAATAAAACTAAAGTAAGCTCAATCTGTCATTGAATTCGTATTCACTTCAAAGAAAGACAGGGTGCCGGCAATCTTGTGGTGAGTAGGTAAATCGACGCCCTATCTTCCTTTGAAGAAAATACGAATTCAGTGACTGATTGCATTTTCAATATTCTTTGGTTTTATTTTATAATTTTTAGGGCGCATGTGGGAAGATAGATAATTTTTAAATCTTTAAATTCATTTATATTTTTTTCTTTTTCATAAAAAACAAATACCTTAAAAAACTTTCTTTTGATATAGGGCTCATAAACATTGACTACATTTTTCCTCCTCCTCTTTTTGAAGTCTTATTTAAAGAAGTCCATGACATTGGAGACATTACAAGCTTCAATTTGAGATATAACTCGTTAAGGTCAACCCCAGCTAAAATCCGCTCCCTTTTTGGGGGAGAAAAATAGGGGTGAGCAAATGCGAAATATTCAGCGATGGTTCTCCTATGTCCTTTCATTTCATATCTAACTAATAACTTAGTCTCCAGCGTTCGAAAAACACTGCAGAATCAATAGATTTCATATTTCCCCTGTTTTAAGGGGGAGCCCACAATGAATCTCTTTGTTGCGATCTTATGCAACCACGGCAATTCCCGGTTCCGCCTGACAGCACTACCTGGTTAAGAAAAGCCATGACCATCTAGAGCCGGGGGAAAGGAATACGCCCTATAGGCGCACCTCAACCCCAGCCTCACATGGCAGCAGTCCTATAGAAGGAAAGCTGACCACCGGAAGAAACCTTACTTTAATCTATTCCCCGGTTTGCAAATGTGCAAGGATATAAAGATCCAAGCTCGATCGGCATCCGGGGTGGAGACTCTTAGTAAGACCCAGACTTTTTGGACAGCTCGTGCCTACAAGGCGGGGCTCAAACCTTTTCGGCAGAGCCGTCGAACAGACCACACAGGTCTCCTGAGAGGTGAGGTCTCCGACGCCGTCACCATCCGACCGGCTATCAAGCCGGCCGGCAGCATCTTCAACCTCGGTTGGCCTTAGCCATGTCCAACCGGGGCACCAATCCGGTCGGCACAGCCTTCAGCCGGGTTGCTGGGCCCTAGGCCCCCCCACCACGACAAGGTGGTCCCCTATCGGGGGGGGGGAGCCCACAGTGGAAACAATGAATTTTTTTAATCTGTAGCATTCCCCATATGAGAAACCTTCATTTGAAGCATTGCTTGTTACTTTCGGACCTCGCACTTCAAAGATATAGCAGAACAATCGTTTCTATATTTCCATCCTTGTTCTAAAATCATAAACTTTCATCTGACGGATAACTTTTTACTTTCGGGCCTCGCGTTCCAAGATATAATGGAAAAATTGTTTTTACATTCCCACTTTTTACGGAGTGGAAAGAGGAGGGGTTTGTAGAAATTTTTACCTGTAACATTCCACATGTTATTACTTTCATTTGATGCATAGCTTGTTGCTTTTGGGCCACCAGATTCCGAAGATATAGCGGGACAATGGTATTCATATTTCCCCTTTTTTAGGGAGGAAGAAAGAATGGGGAGAGTTCAATTTTGTATAGTTTACGACACTCACCGGGTCACAAGCTTTCATATGAATATATGAAACTATGTGAGTCATATTTAAACTTTCATTCCATGTATGACTCGTATTTCTCCATTTTTAGGGGGAAGAAAGAATGGGGGAGGTCAATTTTGTATAGTGTATGACACTCACCCTGTCACAAGCTTATATATGAATATATGAAACGATGTGAGTCATATTTCAACTTTCATTTGTTGTATGACTCATATTTCCCTTCTTTATGGGAGAAGAAAGCATGGGTGGTGACCCACCCCGCGTGATAAGCTTTCATTTCGCACATATATCATTAAATTTTATCGTCGCGTTAGAAAGATATGATGGAACAATTGTTTGAACAAATCCTCAAACTGACAAACCGACAAATGACGAGCGAAAAGCAAAAAGAAGACAGGTAATATAAATAAATTTAAAGAAATTAAAAATACATCTCTCCCTATACGTGCCCAAAAAGTAGAAAAATAAATCTAAAGCATATCAATGGTGCAATCAGTCACTGAGTTCGTATTTATTTCAAAGGCAGATTAGATTGGGTGCCGGCAATCTTGTTGTGTAGATAAAACGGTAGCCTATCTTCCTTTGAAGGGAATACGAACTCACTGAGTGATTGCATTACTAATATGCTTTAGGTTTATTTTTATATACAACGGTACCCTATCTTCCTTTGAAGGGAATACGAACTCATTAAGTGATTGCATTATTGATATGTTTTAGGTTTATTTTTAGATAAAACGGTACCCTATCTTCCTTTGAAGGGAATACGAACTCACTGAATGATTGCACTACCGATATGCTTAAGTCTTATTTTCTACTTTTTAGGGAACATAGATAATTTTCAGTGTTTCAAATATTTTTATATTTTTTCTTTGTTAATAAAAAATACCTACCTTCAAAACTTCCATTTGATATTTGAAAAATATTTAAAAACTTTAAAAATACCTATGTTCCCTAAAAAGTAGAAAATAAGCCTTTTAAGCGGCAGTAGCTCAAGACTTCCTTCCTTTCAGAGGGACGAAAAACAACTGAACTTTCTCGCTTCCTTTTTTCGAGGCATGCTGCCCAGTTCCCCTGACAGAGGTCGCCTATGTTCATGCGTGGCTGTACGTGATTGGCCATAATAGCCGAGATGCGGAACTCAGCTAACCTACGTCCAACGTTGCTTACCAGCATGTCACTCTGCCATCTGGGGTTTCAGGCTCAATCCGGAAGATTCCGTGCCTGCAGCCGAGTTCCTCTTTGTCGAACTGGACACAAAAATGGAGGCAAAATGGAAAGACACTATCGGAACGAGGTTAAGGGGCGTCCATAACCCTCTACATGATAAAACAAATGTGGGCACGACATACCTATCCCCCTTAAGGGGGGGGGGGTAGGCAAAGACGCGGAAAGGTCCATGGCTTGGAGAGAGACGGCGACCTGTTCATGCTAACTGACTAACTGCCCTTGTACTTGTAGTATTCTGCAGCAGGGAAGAGAAAAATAAAAGTAACAGTACTTCTGGGTTTAAGTTGGAGAGGAATGTTCACAGTCATAGGTTGGAGATGAAAGTTCCTCCGAGAAGGCAGGGTCCTGATTCGGCCCTGGGAGCGGACGAATGGAATCGCGTATGTCACTCTGCTAAGATAGTTGGGCGCTGTCAGTTCTCCCAGTTTTTATTACCCACATGAGTCACTGATCATGTTCTGCACGCACGATACACTACTAGAGTTGAGTCTGGTCTCTCCTCGGTCCTTTGGTTGGGTGATGACTCCAGCACAGCAGCACATGAAAATAAAAGAAAAGTGAAGGGGGTCAAAATCTGATTTTTCCACACATTACTAATTCACAATAGACAGTTTATTCTATTACTAGCTGTCACGTGTTCCCACATCTACATGGTGTTTTTACAATAGATAGATAAAACGTGTACAACTTCAATATCACTCTAAAAACCACTGGTTGGATTATAGTATTTCCCACCTATATATTCCAGAAGATTTCAGTACTGCCTGAATTAAGCCTGTACAATTTAGCACTTCCGCCTGACTCCTTTTCACAATGAGGCCACTAGCTGGCAAGACTTTTGATTTACATCACTCACTTCTATATAGTCTAATGACTAATAATTTCACTTAAAATGGCTATGTGTATGATCGTCCACAAAAAGGAAAATCGCTCCTTTTTTTTCATTCCATGGCAATTAATGGCCTATAAAACATTTAATGTACTTCACATAATACTATACGATCTACACTATACAATCCTTCATTTATGCAACAGATAGTTGGCCTAAAAGCTATTCAGCAAACTCTAATTAGCTCAATTGCAATATAACAGTTATATATTTTTTTTCAGTCAGAACAATCCAAATACTTTGCTCACTTAATGGCATTAATACATAAATTAATCTCAATCAGTTTATCATAACCAAAAAGTTACACACTCCTATTTCCATTGTACCAGACATCACTACTTTACATGATATTCAATCCGCTTCCCAAATTCTGAGTCCCCTGAAGTGGTGTGTTGTGTCTACGAGAGAGGGATAAATGTGCAGGAAGATGGACGCCCTTCTGCCCAGTGGCTCTTGGGGAGCGATTGCTTTCCTGAATGCCGGCGAGTTCCATTCTCGGACTCAGTTCTTCGCTTAACAACTAGTGACGTGGAACTAGCCTGCCCCCCGGTGAGAGTCAATCAAGTGGTGGTTCTGACAATGTGAAGATGACGTCATCCGCTGCTCCCTGCCTTCTATCTACCTCAAAACGTAGCTGCACCTCCGCATGCAGCAAGAATCTCTCACAAGTAGCCATGGCAACACAAAGTGTCTAACATCCTTCTTTAAAAACGGGACCATTTTGTAAAAGGGACCTTGGCCCCTTTAACACAAAGTGGTTACTGTTCGTCTTTCACCGTTTTGATAGGCTGTTCCCCTCCCAGCCCCAGCGCCTTACTTGTAGAGGGCGCTGAGAGATGCAGCATTGATTCATTGAAGCGGTCGATGGCTTCATCCGCCCAAAAATATTTCATTGGCGTAGGGAGTAGGAATGCGTCTAAGGCTGGGCCGGGACAATGGCAGGCGAGGGTAACCTTGGTACCATGGCAATAGGAGGCGTTCTTGGCACATCGGGTAGTGAGGGGCACTCTTTGGCGTGGTTCAGTGCGACCCGCGGGTCAAAGTCCCAATCGTCATCAAACTTGCTCCTCTTGACTCGCTTCGGCCGTGTCTCTTTCTTGCATTTTTCGACAGGTTTCGGTGGGGTTTTCTGCAGTGATGATGGTTTGGGCGCTTTTTGCCAGGGAGGTTCTACTATGAGGAGCGGCCAGCGTTTCCTCAATTTCGTTAAACGATACACATATGCAGTCTCGATGCAATTGAGGTTCGTGACATGAGCAAGTTTGTAGTTTACAGCCGTTTCCTGTTGTAGTGCATGCCATGGTCTGGTGGACAATTTGGAAAGTTTTTGGGTATTTCGCCAGGGTACCGGGGGCTGTACAGAAAGACTAAGTCGCCCACCTTGATGTCCTTGTTGACAGCCACCCTCCGTTGCTGTCGCTCTTGGTGCTCTGCTGCCACTTTCAAATATTTCGTTACCATTTTGTAAGCCCAGTTCAGACGTTGGGCCAGCTGTTCTCCATAGCTGTGGGTATACCCGTAGGTGGGCGGTCCTTGGCGTGCCACAGTTGGTATGGTAGGGCCACATCCCTGCCGTACAAGAAATAATATGGGGTTACGATAGGCCATCAGTACGAAAGGCAGATGTTCATCCCACAGCTGATTTCGTTCTGTTACCAAGTGTGATAAAATGGATGTGATGGATTTACCATCACATCCATACAGTTTCTACCACCCCTCTGCAACCCCGTTTGCAGAGGGGTGGTAGAAACTGGTATTCTGTCTTGCTATCTCGAGTTTGTTGAACACCTCAGTCATCACGAAGCAGGTAAAATTCTTGGCATTGTCACTGATCTCCATGGTGGGGATGCCATGTTTGGTTATGTAGTCCTCTACAAAGACTCTGGCTATTGACTCTGCTGACTGGTCGGGTAAAGTGTATAATTCCGGCCACTTAGTGAAATAGTCCACCACGACTAAGACATTTATTTCCCCTCTGCGTAGTGGGTAGGGGTCCCAGTACGTCCATTCCTACTCGTTGGAATGGTCTGTTTGTCAGTGGGGCCTGAACCAGGTTTCCCTTCCTTTTTTCTACATATCCCTTTCTTTGCAAGCAGGATACATATGTCTGAACGTAGTTCCTCACATCATTGTACATACCGTGCCAAAAATATTCCACCTTCACTCGGTGAGGGGTATTCTGTTCTCCTAAGTGTCCTGAGCATGGATTATCATGGCATAGCTCCAACACTTGCCCACGCAGACTCGTGGGGATGACCAGCTGTTCCGTCATATCAGTCTGGGTGCTGTGAGGTTGTGGAACTGTAAAGTGAAAAAGCACCCCATCACGCATGTAATACTGTTCCGGCAGCTGTGCTGATAGTGGCCAGGTCCAATTCTCTAAGGTATCTATTAATTCCTTTAGTGGGGGTCTTCCAGTTGTATCTCCCTTATCCGGGACATATCGCCCAAGGGTTCAGGATAGGCAGTTGTTCGTCCATTGCCAGTATGTGCCGGGACTGTGTGTCTGCTGGGACATTTTAGCTTCCTGGGTGGTAAACTACATCGAAGTCGTAATCCTGTAGTGCAAGGTTCCATGTGGCTAACCGACTGGATGGGTCCTTGAGTTTCATCAAGTAGGTAAGGGGTGCATGATCAGAGATGACCGTAAATTGTCTGCCGTACAGGTACTGCCTGAAGTGGGTGATGGCGAATTTAATGGCTAGGGCATCCTTCTCTATAGTCGAGTATCGCGTTTCAGGTGGCTTTAGCTTCCTGCTGGTGTAGACCACCAAGTGACAAAAGCCGTGGTCCATCTCTTGTACTAATACACCAGTTACCGCTACGTCAGAGGCGTCCATAGACAGGGAAAATTTTCTTTCCAAAGTCGGGGTAGAGGAGGACAGGTTCCGTGACAAGCTTGTGCTTCAATTGTTGAAAGGACGCCCCAGGCGTCCAGGCGAATTTTGCGTCCTTTTTTACAAGGGCAACTAAGGGGGTGGTTAGATCGAAGTAGTGCTCGATGAACCACTGGTAGTATCCAATCAAACCAAGGAAGGCCTAGACATTTAGTACCGAACGGGGTTGGGTAAATTTTTCCACAACCTCGAGGTTTCTGAGGTTGGGTTGTACTCCGCCGGTGCTGATTAGATGCCATAAATACGTCATGACGGCTTCAGAAACTGGCATTTCGACAGCTTCAACTTGAGATTAAAAACCCGCAGGTGGTCAAAAACTCTCTGTAGCCTGTCTGTGTGCTGGTTGAGAGTCTGCGAGGCCACCATAATGTTGTCCAGATACACTAAGACTTGATCTTGGCACTTTCCCATCAAGACGTTTTCAAGCAGATGTTGAAATGTGGCAGGGCTGTTTCTGAGGCCAAACGGTAGGAAATTAAAATCAAGAAGTCCTTTCCTGGTGATAAAGGCTGTCTTCTCAACGTCCCGGGGTGAACGGGGACTTGTCAGTAACCGGATATCATATCCAAGGAGCTGAAATACTTGGCATGTGCCAGCTGATTGATGATCTCATTTATCAGGGGCAAAGGGTATGAGTTAGGGATGGTCTTCACATTCAGGGCCCGGTAATCTATGCAATATCTGTACATATTGTCCTTCTTTACGAATACAATAGGAGAAGGAAATGGGGAGGCGTTTTCACGGATAATGCCATTCTCCAACAATTCATTGACCTGCCTGTCTAGTTCCTTCTGCAGAGAAAAGGGTACTCGGTAGGCCCTTTGTTGCACGGGCCTATTGTCTGTAAGATGTATCTCGTGCTATACTGCCATGGTCCTGGTTTAGTTCGTCTCCCCTCTGGCGAAAACATCTTTGTTTCGCATCAGCAGTTGGCCTAACTGTTTTTTTCTCTGGGTTTGAGGTGATCCAACTGGAAATTAGCTAGAGATAAGGGTGATGCCATGCGTTTCCCTCCTGTGCCAGGGGTATAGATTTGTTCGAGATCAATCGGTTCAATCTTGGCGATGGCCATTCTGTTGTTTAGCCATATTGGGTTATTCAAGGGGTTAGCCACCCGGACGTTTAGTAAGCAGGCGTCGGTGATTTGATTCACGGATCTCGCCACTCGGATAGAGTTTTCCTTTAACTTGTTATGCAGTTGCACTAACACGGTCCGTCGTTTCAATTGAGAGACTGGACATTCAATCAGTGCAATTCGCTCCGTGCGACGGGGTATACATAATTTATTAACCACCCGGCCCACGGCCAGGAGGGGCGGGGACTTACACTCGATGGCTAAAGTGTTCACTCCCGGCGAAGGCGACATGGGGGCATCACTCCCTTCGGAGTCTTCACTCTCCTTACATCGCAAGGTGTCTGAGTGGAAATCAAGGACATAGCCATGGCACTTCAAGATGTCATAGCCAATGATCAGATTGTTGCCGGTGGTATCGATGTCGATATCCAGCACAGGTTGCCTAAATTTGTGGTCACCTATGGTTAGGTTCACCATAAACTTGCCGATGACCGGGAGTTGTGTTCCGCCAATTGCCTTTAAATTTTGCGACCAGGGAACCATCTTCTTCAAAATTTGGGGCTTCAGTCGCTGGTAGCAAACTCGATTCATGAGGGACAGGGTGGCGCCTGTGTCAATGAGGGCTGTGATCCTCATATTCTCAAAGTAGCCCGAAATGAGGCGGGCCTATATATCACTCACCGTGATCATGCAAGAGGCCATTTGGATGCTGGGACTCTCACCGGATTTCTGTGAAACGCCCCCCCTTTCCCCCCTTATTCGTTTAAAGGCTGGCTGTGAGGGTCATCGGTACTGCTTCGTTCCATCCTGTGCCACTGCAGTGGGTATTGCTGCACTTTGGGTGGGGACGGCAAAAACTGTGGTGTATACCTCTCCTCCCACCTACCATGGGGCTGCTGCCAATAAGTTACCCTAAGCTTGGGCATCAGCGTTGGCAGCCTCAGCCGGCACTGCCACGCGAATAACCCCAAGGAAAACAGGTAACTTCCCTACTCGAGTACGGGTTAGGCTCAGGTGAGGGTTTTCACGCCGACCAAATTGTGTTGTTCTGTGTGCGTAGCTCCAACGCCCTCACCTGCTCAGTCATGGCCGAAGTCCTTGCTGTATCTGGCGGAGTGGGAGGGCCATCGCAAAAGTTCCCAGCTCCGACACTTAAACCAGAGGGGCGGTTTCTGGGGTCGAATCCACACACTGGAGCAGAGGTTGCTGAACCATTTGCCTCTCGTTGCTCTCCTCAAGTATCGCTTTCTCCAGTGCCCCTTCAAAGGTTTTTTGGTTGTGAGACAACCTGCATCTCCTTAGTTTGGGTACCAGCCCAGCCATGAATTGCGCTAAAACGAACCTCGCCTTCCGTTTTCCCATCCGCTGTATTTCTCCAAAAAATTTGTAAGCAAGGGTTCTCAATCTCGCTGCATATTCCTTCACACTCTCCCTTGTTCCCTGTTGGCAATTAGAAAAGTGGTGCAACCAGGTGGCTAGTGGTTAATCTACTTCGAACCGCTCTAGCACTGCCTTTTTCAAGTTCACGTATCTGCTTTCCGTGTGTAGCTTTGGGGATGCATTCACAAATTCCGCGGTCCTGTCTCCCAATTTTGAATAGACAACGACCGCCATTTCCCTCGATCGCCATCTGCCCATCGCAGCCACCTTTTCCAGTTGGGTGAAAAATGTTGTTGCTGATTCTTCATCACCCCCACAAAAGTTGTTCACCAAGGTTACATATCCCGCCAAAACTGGCTCTCCCTGGGGGTTTGGTTCCTCATTGTGGCCTCTCCCTCTGCTGGGTTCTCCATGATCTTCTCCCTCTATCCCGAGTTTTGTGCGCTGAAATGTTGTTCAAGTGTCAGTGTTTAATGGAATCTTCCAAAAGTGAAGGGGGGGGGGGGTGACACAGAAATGCCATAACATAAAAAAATCACTCCTAGCTAGAATAAACTTGAAATGCAACAGTACCTAGTTGCTTTTCTAAATCTCCACATACTTGCTACTCCTGGGTTTAATCTAAAGTTACAGACTAGCATATAGAGCACAATTTCACAAAAATATCATATCCAAAAGTATTATTTCAACATATATCTCTGCAAATCCTAATTCAAACATGATATACAATCCTCGCTAATAAAAATACACTTTCCATAAAAAATATAACCTTTCATTTAGTAACATACTGTTTGTTAAGATATAGACACAATTTTCCACACATCTAATCTTTTTTTTCTTTCAAATTTTGATCTGAAATAACCCAAAGGTTCGAAAAACTCCTGCTGACGGGAACGAATTTGTTATGATCATCCCTGTGTATATTTAGGGCGGTACAAACACTTACGCGTGATGCGTTCTCTTACTGCCAAATCCAAGGCCAATTCCCGGACCTACAACCAAATTAACAGACATTTAGCAAAATGACAACAGCTAATTTTGTATTTAACAGTAAAATACAACATTTATTAACAAAATTACTTTCAGACAATTTTACACACATGTAGGTCCACTCATCGATCAGTTTTATCAGGCGCCTTCAGCGCAACACTTCTCAATTTTACGGGGCTTACCCCAGCGATTACACAGCACAGTTCATGAGTCACTTTAATACAGTTTCAAAAGGTGAGCTGACGACACCATGTATTAGTTCCATTCAGGCCGTGTGACAGCGGTAGTAATGTAATTGAGTGGGAAAAGTTAAAATCAAAATAATTGAATTCGACCCTACCTCCTCATTCTATGCAGGCTGATCGCAGGGGATGACATCGCAGGTTGACTAGCCGCTTTCCGTGGCTACAGGCTTTATTCTTCTCGGCCACCTGCTGTATTTCACTATTTGGAAAGAAATCGGAAAAGTTATACTCACAGACTATATTCCTTTTTGAATGTGTTTGCGTACTTATTTATTTATATATTGAGAGGAAGTTGCAAAAATATATGCTCAAGTCATTAAAAACAGAGATATATTCAAAATTTAGTAACACTTGTGGTTTACACTATAGTTAACACTTTGAGAACATATAAATACATACATAAAAAGGGTAAAAAATTAAAACCTTTTAGAAATTTGGCTAAGTCGGCTCTATTTAGTAGATTTCTGAAAATAAGCAAAGTTTGGAACAACACAATATCAAGAGGTAAACAGTTCCAAACACGACCGACTCCCGACTCGGCATATGAAGGAATGCTATTTACAGTTTGTTCTAGCATGAGGAATATGCATACACTGAGAATGCCTCCTTGTTTCTGCTAGAGTCGAGTATTAATTTTTGTGCTACCAGTCGAGAAACTAATTTCTCGACTGGATTTGAACGGAGAAGGTTGTTAATACACTACAGGAAATAATCAAACTACAGGAAATAATAAAAAATGCAACACTTGCAAGACGTTATGCAAATATGACGAAATTTAAGGAGGTGGTAGTATATAGAAATGCATGGAATTTATTACATTTGAAGGACGATAGAAACGATTGGACAGGAGTGAGCTGACTTCAGAGGTGCAGAGAGTCAAATACAGATAAAGGCCACCAAAGCTCCCTGATTGACAAAACGTTGTGGAAATTGTTCTAAACCGCTAAAGATGCCCTTACACAGACGTCGACAACCGTTCCAACAGTGAGCGTGGAACAATCATCGGCCTTAGAGAAACTGGTTTGTCGTACAAAGATGTGGCCAACGTTGTTGGTCGCAATCCCAGCACCATCGTACACATATTGCGCCAGTAGTTAAGAAGAATCCAGCACATATACCAACAAGGATCAAGAAGATGACATATGACCACGGAGCGACAGGACCGCCATTGTGACGCATGGTATTGCATGACAGTTTCGCGACTACAACGCAGCTGCAAAGGGACTGGCAACAGATACCTCTAATACCCACCATGCAGAAGATAAACAACAAGCTTTTACAGTTTTCATTGCAAGCCTATCGTCTGGCACTGCGTTTGTCCCTCATATCTGTTCACATGCAAGCACGTCTTCAGCGGTGTCGCCTCAAACACAACTGGAACAAATAAGAGTGGATGGAGTACCGTGGTATTTAGTGACGAATATCGTTTTCGTCTTGGGTCAGCACGACGGTAGACAACATGTTTGCCGTCATCCAGGGTAAAGGAATGCCACCCAGTGCGTGTGACATTGTCGCACAGCTCCAGCACCTGGTGTCTTGGTGTGGGGTATCATTAGTCGAATATCTCGGTCAAAACTGATCATCATAAGGGGATTTCTAACGGCCCGACGATATGTTACCAACATTTTGAAGCCAGTAGCTGTCTCATTTGTTCATCAGAATGGAACTTTTTACCAGCAAGATAACGCCCGACCCCACACAGCACGCATTAGTCTGCAGTATCTACATGAGCAAAACGTTCAGGTACTACCATGGCCAGCATTCTCGCCGTACCTTTCACCAATTAAATTAAAATTTATTAAAAATATAAAGTTGGGGGTGGGGTTGCAGTAGATCACTGTTAGTAGACAGATGACATGTCATCCAGCGTGTCTTTATCGTGGATAGGGAGTCTCTCCTGGACATGGGGCCATTGCTTAACATCCCATGCGTCGCACGGTATCCTTTCCAATCCCATCAATGTCCGCTGCTGACCGACAGCAGTGCAGGGAGTTTGGCGGAGATAAATCTCAATGCTGAACCAGCTGGAATTGGAACTTGGGAACTGCAGATTACTAATCCAGCCCCGCCACCATTTAGATGTGCACTTAACTGTTTCTATTAACAGTGCAAAGTAATATCTATGTAGTATAAGTTTGTAGTGAGTCAGTCGTTATTGATTTTTGCATTAATTTCCTTTAGTGTGGTTTTTGGGTTCATCGTATTTTTTTTGCAAATTTTATATCATGATGAAATAAAATTGACTGATTGATTGAATATGTTTATTTCGATTACGCAATATATAAGAAAACAAGAAATAGTAGAACGAAGGTCGGGATGTTTCACTCTGACCGAAAACATACGCTTTTACAGCTAATGTTACCTAAAATATCTTAGCCGATTAAGAAGAAACACATTTCGTCCATTGTATAGCAGTTGCGCAATATGCTTAAACTACTTCCAAAAATAACATCATACAGTAGGTTGAAAGTTTCAAGTTTCAGATTTATTCCGATCCAGATTGCACTATATCACATAGCACAAAAGTACTGGGTTATCAACATTTAGAATAAATACAAAAAAAGTTACAGAAGAAATATAATCAGGTTACTTTATTGTCTTCTTACTTGGCATTTTGTCAGCAAATTGCAGTTTGCAGATCATATTTCAAACTGAAAGCAAAGAATATCGAGTTACACGAAGAAACATAAAAATTAGATACTCAGTTTGTGGTCGTCATATGAATGCCCTTCCAGGTAATATTTCACTTGCGAGTATTATTTTGATGTGTTTTGAAATATGAACCTCTGCCATATCATTTGATGTAACTTTAAGCCATAGTTATTTATCTGAATCAAATAAGAAAGAGAAGGTCCATTTAAGGCTTTCTAATTGTCCGAAATATTGCATTCAGACTTATATTTAGATGAAATTCGTCTAAGGTTACATGGTAATTATTTCCTTTATCCTTGCATCTCTGTCACAAAAGCGAAAGACGAATGCAACGTGTTGTTAAGAATAAATTTTGCTTTTTAAAATCTTTTGTGTAATGTCATGTGATATAAGATATTGGCCTGCTACCGTAAGCACTTTTTTAACGATTCCGATATATTGTTTTACTTGTTAGCAATACTTGAGTGCATGCCCAGATCTAGAAAAAAATCGATAAGGGGGGACAAGACACTCAATCGAGCCGAAAAAATGTGAATGAACGTTGGTCAAGAAACTTCATTTCTAACGCACTAAAATATTTCCCTCTCTGTTTTACGGGTTTTTTAAACATTTCTTAAAAAATGCATGACATATTTGTATAAGGTTAAAAATATTTTACCAAATTTTTCCTAACTCTCATTTTGAAAGGAGGAAGGCATAACCCCAGTGCATCTCCCCCTAGTTCCTAATCTGCTTTAGTGTACTCAATGGTTGAATGGACAGGTGACAAGGAACCCCAAAGACTCAGAACTAAATGGCAAGGTAATCTATTGGAATTTTAAGAGACAGATGGAAGACTCTTGTCATGGCCATCTAGAATATTCTTTAACATGACCACCCTATGTTCTCTTGTACACGGAGTCATGGCTTAATGACCTACTAACCGAAAGGTTACCGAAGAAAATATCGACGCAGGCTCAGTGTGGACGCGAACTTGGTATCATCAGGTTATGAGACAGATCTGCGACTCAATTTCAGAGAACAGATTGATTTTTGGACAATACAGGGTCTTCGAGGCCATATGTTAACTGCAACAGGAAATATGTATAGTAACCAGAAGAAAATAAATATGCTACAAAAGATAGTACGAAGAAATTTGGATTATTGTACAAAAAGTATTCATCAAGCAGACAACTTGCGACGGATCTTTCATAGTGCAACACGTCGTAGAAAATATGTCGGAAGTAAATAAGATCTAATCAGAAAGTGAATACAAATCAGAAAGAAAATATTTGTGCTTTACCAGGAAATTGAACTAAAATCTCTTTTCTTCACAGTTAATATGAAAATTTTTCAGTCACTGGATTCGGTTGTTTCTTGTGCACAAAATTAGCTAAATGGCCAGGTCACAAGAATTCCAGGGGTTCAGATAAGGATGTTAAAAGGGGACAGCTCTTAGAAGACAGAGCGAAGCCTCTGGTCAAGGCCATCCAACGTGTTCTTTAACGTGCAGAGAGCATGGTTCTCTTGTACATGGGAACTCAGCCACTAGGATACTCAGCTACTACTATGCAGAGTTATTTATAAACTACTACAATTTTGAGAGAATTTGTCTGTTCATTTGATAAAGAGCTACTAATAAGAGTTAGGACCACCAAATTCTGTATACAGATTCATCTCACTGTAACTTAGTGCTACCGAAATTTAGTCCCTCTCTCTCGAAAAAAAAAACAACAGATAAATATGCAATGATCAGCAAGCATAACAAGTTCTTAATAATAGCCGTTATTTCCAATCTCAGACAAAATGTTTCTTGACACAAAAAGTAAGCCATTTACAGACGAGACTCGCCCGTATGTGATGTTTCAATTATTTGACTATTCAAATGATCGATGTCGTTTCAATAATTTCGAAACACCCAATCCATAGTAAACAAAGATTACCTGTAGATATAAAATTCAAACATAATTATCTAAAAACATTATTTATTGAATTATATATCTACAGATAATATGAAATCTGTGTATTTACACTGGTTTCCATAAATTAAGGAAAATCCCTAGGTTAAGTCAATGGGAAGCTAACGTCAAAGCTCTATAACTTCTGTAATAAGTTTTTTTGTTTCGAAAAATGTGATTGCAGATAAAGATCGAAATCAAATAAATCAATATCTCGATTTTCAACAATATTCGTTCAATATTTAATGAATTATGGAAATTTGAATATTTAGCGAATACAATGCCAGTCTTAAGAAACTTTTCCAAAACTGAAAAATAGTGAAAGAATTCTTTACACCAAGTTATAAAATACAAAAATATCTTATTAATCACTTTGATACCATACTTATTACTAAGTTTTAATTAACTTCTGAAGTCAATTTTTGTGACTATTATCGCTAAATATTCAAACTTCCATAAACTCATTAACGGAACGAATATTGTTTAAAATCAAGTTTTCAAAAAAACGAATATTGTTTAAATCATTTTTCAAAACAAAAAAAACTTAGAGAAGTTATAGAGCATTGACGTTAATTTCCCATTGACTTCACATAGAGATTTTCCTTAATTTATGTTTTTTTATAGTGTACTGTGGATTAATTTTTTCATTAATAACTCTTAAGCGTTATGGGTGCATTCGTCATTAGCATCTGATTCTTCAACAACAATTGGAAAATAAGCTGCCTTCACTGATTACACTGGTTTACAAGGTTTTTATAACATGGGCAATTGTAGCTGCCTTTAACTATTTTTCAGGTGCTGATTTCAGTTGGGGCTGAAAAAAATGTCTAGCGCGTTACGTTTTTATGTTATTGGTCATTTTGACTCCTATTAAGATCTTCTTATAACAACACCTCCAGGCAACTGGGAGGATATTAGATATTCTACCTTTTGTGGATGATGGCAACATTGATTACGAAATGAGAGAAAATATATAAGAGAACCTAACCTCAGACCGCCATTCTTGTTGTTTTTATTATAGGAGGAACACGTGCTATACGTTGAAGAGTGAATTTTGGTATTTAAATGACACAAAAGAGCGTCACGGATGTGTTAATATCCCAGATAAGTTTTGTTACCTGTGTAGAAATTATATTTTAAAATCCCATGGTCGTTCTTTGACAACGATTGTGAGGAAAACTATAACTCGTATTTTGGAAGTCATGTTGCAGATCAGGACAAAACATGGGCTCCACATATGTGCTGCATTTCGTGCTTTGTTGACTTGAGTGAATGGATGGTAAGACAAAATCCACTCCTTTGCACTTCCAGTGGTTTGACGTGAGCCAACTAGTCACTTGCATGATTGTTATTTTTAACTAAAGTGTGTGGCTTTTCAAAAAATAACAAAAGCAAATGCAATATTCAAATGTGCCTTCAGCCATTCAGGCATAAGGCCAGTTCCTCATAGAGAAGATCTTCCTATACCAACACCTCCTAATAACTAGGAGGAGATGAATTCACTTTCATCAGAGGAAGACTTTCAAGCACATACAGATTGTGATCCTACATACACTCCTAAAGAGTTAGACGATCCTCATCTGATTCAGCAAAATGAACTAAATGATCTTGATCGAGACCTAGGACTTCCCAAATAACAAGCTGAGGTTTTAGGTTCGAGAATTAAAGAGTGGAATCTTCTGGACAAGGGTACCAGAGTTTCTATGTTCAGAAAGAGAAATTTTGCTTTATCTTCTTATTACCAGATGCAAGATGGTTTGTGTTTCTGCACAGATATTTCAGGGCTTATGGAAGAAATTAAAACTACTCACGACCATAAGGAATAGCATCCATTTATAGATTCGTCAAAATTCAGCTTAAAAACTGTCCTTTTGCATAAAGGAAACCAAAAACCTTTTCCAGTGACACGCGCTGTCGGAATGAATGAGACTTATGAAAGCACAGAAAAAATATTAACTGCTGTAAAATATGACCAGTTTAAGTGGACAATATGTGGTGACCAAAAAGTCATATTTCTCTTGCTCGGGTTTCAAGGAGGCTTCACAAAACTTTGCTGTTTCCTGTGTTTGTGGGACAGTAGGGCCCAAAAGGACATTAGGTGCTAGGCTTGGCCGATTCTATGCATCATCACAAGGGATTGTTGCATAACTCTACTTCCAGTGACTACCTAGTTATCATTACATCTCATTTGCTTCGAGATTCGTCTGAGATATTTGTCCACTGTAACGATTGATGCAGTAGCATATGAAAAAAAAACGTAGTTAATGTGGAACATGGGGGAATGCATACCAAATTTACTTTTATCGATTTTGCAATTTCTTCTTGATTCCTGTTGTGAAACTCTTTACTATATCATTAAAATAATTAAAGAGAAATAACGCTTTTGTTATACAATACATGACATATGAATTCTTGACGTAATGCACGGACTATATATACTCAATAACAAACAACAAAAACAAAAAATTATTCATTAATATTAAAATGACTCCAAAGTTTGCTATTGATGTTAAACATTTACTTAATACCTAGCATTTACTACAATATAAATTAGCATAAATTACATTTTTAAACTTGTGCAAAGTTCGAAATGACAACCACAAAATGAATGTTTGAAACTTGCAAATGGCAACGTCAAAGTTGCAAAAATATCTGTGGTGCACAGTAAGATTTCCAGGGTAAAGGTCGGCCCTCTATCTCCTTCCTGAAATCAAAGAAAGGAAAATTTGTAAGTTAAGATTTTAAAACGAACTGTTTTTTCTGCTAATCAGTTTCAAGAGCATTATATCCTTTTTGAATAACATTAGCTCCATTCTCTGGTCAACAATCTACCAATTTCTCTGAATCTGTTCCCTTCTTAGTCATCATCATTTCATCGCATATTCTTCAGCAGCATCTGTCCCTATCTGTCTGCTTTCGACGTCTCCTAGTACTGGAGGCTCGTGTAATTTGTTTCGATCTTGCCAGGAGCACATGTTTTCTGATACAGAATGGCTTGGCTCCCTTTGCGAGGAGAGGGTGAAAGCACGAACTCATATCCACAGGGATTTCGTCGAAGGAAAGGAAGTTGCATCGTATGGTCAAATTGGCCTACTACGACACTATCCGTTGTTGCAAGAAACATTTTCTAGGAGTAATTATTTCTCTTGGCTTGGTACAAAGCAGTGTCACCAGACCAACATTTACAAGCAAATAGACGCCATGTCTAAAATAATAAAATGATATATCTATTTATATGTCAGTCGTCTAAGTTGCAGTGGGCAATTTTATTTCGAAATTCCAAAGGGGGCCTTGAATGTAGAAAAAATATTCACCATACTAATTCCTGTGGAAAATGGTAATCGGTATCAAATCCATTGTTACCATTTTCTGAAATGTGGAAGTAATAATCTTCCTTCCTCCTTTTCCGATCGTTTCATTTGTTGACATGTAGCATGTTGAAAAATAACTCGAGAAATATACAATATCTTTCACAGCAAGGCATAAAAGATGTAGATTCATTTCGTGTTGTTTTTTTATGGTGCAACAGTTGAGTGTTATTAACGATTTTCAGCGAGTCATTTAACGAGATTTCATCTTTCAGAGTTGGCAACACTGCATTTAATTGTTTTTCCTTATTACAATACAAATATATATATATAGGTGTTCAATCTGTGATAAGAGATTCGGGGTGGGTGGGGGAGCAGAGGGATTTTTGAGTTCAGTGAAAATAAGAGAATATAGATTTCATATTAAAAGTGACCCCAGCAGCGGCGGAGACAGTTCATCTCGTGCAAAATAAAGAAAAACCAATCTTCTCAGACTACTTTGAATATATTTATATCTTCGATTTTTGTGACATTTCAAGCTGCTTCCAAAGTAAATTATTATACTTTTCGCGATAGGCTTTCGAATTATGTCATACACCCAGGACTAACACGAGAGAAGCGTTATTCAACAAAATTCGTGAAAGGTGAAATCGTGTTAATCGGAAGCGAATTTCTCATAAAAGATAAAGTAAATAGGGTGGATGGCTTCTGGAATCTGCTGAACTGTTGCAATTTTCACGTCAGACCGTCGCACGTGACTACGTGAGATACAGCAAAACGTCCAATCAGTGGGAGAAATGTGGACGTAAACGTGCAATTGACTCTCAACGTAAGCGCAGACTGTCCCGCATGTTACAAGGAATCGCATGGCTACCGTGGAGAAAATAACGTCGAAGTTGAATGAGGGCACGTCCACAAGCTTATACACAAAGACTATCCGTTGTACCATGGAAAAAATAGGCTATGGCATTCAACGTCCACATCGTGTCCTCTTATTGACTGCAAGGCACCGAAAGATTAGGCTGCAGTTTACAAAGACCTGTCGCAACTGGAGTGCGCAGTACAAACATGTCATCTGGTCTGACGAATCATGGTTTCAACTCTATCACGCCGATGAGAGGGTGTGTGTGTCTCCTAAACCACACGAAACGATGGACCCAGCTTGCCAAGTTGGGGTCATACAGGCAAGTGCAGGCGATGTAGAAGTTTGGGGTATGTTTACATGGGCTCCCTTAGGGCCACTCGTATTCGTCGAGATCTCCTCACTGGCACGAGGTATGAGAACATCTTCGCTGACCATCTACACCCTTTCATAACGATTATCTTTCCACACATGACGTTATCTTTCAAGAGGACAACGCCACACGATATACATCCCGAGTGGCGAACAGTTGGTTCTAGGAGCATTCAAGTGAGTTTAACACGAATGCGCCTCCTAGATGGTCGGACCTCAATACCATTGCGAATTTGTGGGACGAACTGGAAAGATCTGTTCGAGACCGCCAACCACACTGGCAACTGTTGATGCTCTATGATAGGATATACTCTATTCATGGGCGGCAATACCACCTCCGTGTTTTCAATACCTCATTAAAGTCCTTACCGAAACGTTTGGCTGTTAATGTGAGGACAAAAGGTGGAGCAACAGGTTATTAGGTAACCGCATACAGCATAATAATTGGTCCCTTCAGTATATATAATAACTTATCAATTCAGTGTATATACCATATATGACATATTAAGCTTGGGGACCTGAATAATAGCTTGTGCTTGTAGCATGGTGATAACGCAGAATTAGTTAAAGTAACCGGATATCAAATAGCTGCCAGATCTCACACAAGGATTCGAAACTTCCCGGAATCTGAAGAACTGTCCCGCACACTCTGGGAAGATGCTCTATGGGACTGCCTAGCAGGGCATCAATTTTTCTTGCTTTTCTTACCAACTTTGAAATGTCCTGCGAAGTATACAGGCAAATAACCTTAATGCCTGTGTGAATGCGTGGGCGAAACAGACCTTTTCAAACTGCAACCAATCGCACATAGGTGAAATTATGGGCAATCCTGACCTAAATGATGATGTCTTCCCATCTTCAGAAGAAATAACGAGTTTAACTCTCGTTGCAAAAACATTTTTAAAGTGATATGGTAGCAACCCGTGTTTTAATAATTATCCCAATTCTTGTTCGACGGAAATTTGCTCGCGGAATTACATTTCCCGAAATTTTGTTCGAAACGGAATTTATTCGAAATGGAAATTTGTTCAACAGAATTTTGTTTGACGAAAATTTGTTAGAAACAGAATTTTGTTCGAAACCGAAATTTGTTCGACAGAAATTTATTCGAAGGAAATTTGTTCGAAACGGAAATTTGTTCAATGGAATTTTGTTCGAAACGGAAATTTGTTCGAAACACATTTTAGGAAAAGTGTCAGAATTTTTGTATCTCTCCAGTGCGAAAGATTTTAGTGTGTTTTTCAATAGAGGGCTGGGTGGCGGTGGGGTAGTTTCTACTTTTTGAAATCTCGCTCTGACCACTTGACCCTCTCCTAAAACCCAATTATTCATGTATTCACAAGGTCTAGATTATTAGGGAAGACATATTCTAAATAATGATCGAAGTCAGTGCAATTGTTCGAAATTAACGTCACATTGACGTAAGACAATGATATCCGATATTGACGACGTAATCCGATGTTCTTTCAATGGAGCGCTAATTTCAAAGCTCTTAAGTTCTAAAATCAGTGTTTTGTGAGAAAATGTGACTGAGGATAATTTAAAGATCTGAATCAAATCTGCCTAAATTTCGATTGTTAACAATATTCTCAGTCTTTAAGCAGGTACTGAAGCTTAAACTTTTCAGAGAAGCAATCTGCTCTAAGAAATTTATTTAAAAAATATTGTTACGACAGATAAACGTGCTACAATGAATTTATGATAAACGTGTCATGAACGATCGCGTACTTCTGCGTGAGAATTACATCACCAACGAATTGGTATATAGAACCTATCCGAAAAATAGGAAAGAAAAATTGTTATGTTGGAGTTGTTGATATGTGAAAGGAGATATAATTAGTCTCAGTTTGTACACGGTAAGTGGTTAAAAAGAAGTATTTTGTGTGGTGAGTATGCGGGAGGTTAAATAGTTTATTAGTGTAAATCCGATTAGTGAATTAACAAGGAAAATAAGAATGGTTTACTCTTGAAGTGAGAGTTATACAAGGGATATTGACAATAAAAATGAAGAGGTAAATGTTAGTCGAATAGACATAGCTGGTCTTAACTCTTCTACAGGAAGTGATTATTACTTAATGTACGATAGTATTTAGTTTGTTTATAAGAATTGGCAAGGTTATTCTCAAGAGATCGCATATTCGTTTACAAACATGATTTTTCTTGTGATTTTGGTGTGAATAGAAATAAGATAATGAATTCTTCTAAAAGTTTATCTTTATATTGATATAGATTTTCGTGCCAGTTGACTTAGTTTGTATAAATAATTTCATCCATGATTTTGTAATATATTGCATTGTTTTGAAATTATCATTGCCATATTGTTACGACAGATGAACGTGCTGCAGTGACTTTTATGAAAAACGTGACTTGAACGCTCGCCTATGCTTCTGCGTGAGATTTATGTAACAAACGAATTTGAACATAGAACCGATCTGAAAATTAAGAATGATGGAATTACAATATTAAAGTTGAGGAGGTCTGAAAGGAGGCATAAATAGTCTTAGTCAGTGCACGATAATCAAAAAGAAGAAATATTTTTATATGGTGAATGCGCGGGAGCTTGTTTAGTTTTATTAGTGTAAAATCTAGTGTGATAAAAGGAATGTTTACGTCTGAAGCAAAGATATTCAAGAGACATAGCAATCAAAGTGAAGAGGGAATAATTTGGTAGAACAGACAGAGCTGGTCTTAACTCTTCTGTAGAAAAAGGTTATTACTTTATGTACGATAGTATTTAGTTTGTTTATAAGTTATTTCATCCATGCTTTTGTAATAATTTGTATTGTATTTTAAATTGTTTTGTAAAATATATTTATTTATACTGACGTTCAGTGCTCTTCCATTTAATTTGTAACAATATTTAAGACATTATTTGCACGCACACTTTTAAAATATATATTTATATATGAACTGGTTTCAAATAATATTTCCTATTTCAGTTTCAATTAACTTCCAATATCTGGCACTGCTATAACTCTTCAAATAATGAAGGAATATTGTTGGAAATCGATAATTAGATAGAAATGATTTAGAACTTTAATTTAGCTTTATCACATTTCCTCATGAAACGTTTATTTTAAAAGCTATAGGACTTCGAAATTAGAATCTTATTGATCACTCGGCGTATAGATGTAGTAGAAAAAATATCAAATAAAAACAATCAAAAATTAAAAATTGAAGGAAAGCTAACATGAAAAGCAAAATATGAAGAAAGATGAAAAACTCGAAAAAAATGAGCCCTTTTCCTCTTCTTCTCTTTTAATCTTTTCTGAGATTTTATAACTATCAATTTCAATATCAATGAGTAAACTAACTATCAATTTCTTAACTTATCAATTCTTAAAATTCTGTAGATAGGGCATATCAACCTGTAATCGGCATGAGATAACAATGTTGTTTACTTTTCAAAATTCAAAGTTGGTTCAAAGAAAGTTAAAAATGCAAGGACTCTAAACTCCATTCAGTCTAAAGTCTCCAGAAGATACCGGATTCACGTTCCAACAAAGATCACCAACACCAGTCGAACATTCCAAAGATAGCAGCTATACACTACGGACTAATCTGCATTGGCCACAAGATACAAAAGATATCAGCCTTTTGCAGCTGAAACCCTCAAGACATAGACTGCAACCCAAATCATCTGAGTCAAAACAATCAACAGAACTTTTTAGTTTTTCTCCCAAAATGGGAAAAAAACTAGCACGTGAAACAAAAGATGAAATCAAACAAAAATAAATGTTGTAAATAAATATATATAACGATAAAGCCTTAGAAAACAAAAAATCAAAAGGAAAAAAGCAAAAGTAAATTATATTAACAAAAATAGGACATTAATTTACAAAATCAAAGACAAAATGCAATAACGAAACAAAAATTACGACGCACAGAAAATTAAACAGGATATGAAATGTTGAGCTGAAAAAATTTGGTTTTGTCATGAGTGGGATTCGATCCCACGCCTCCAAGAAACATGCCTATTATGCTAGACCACTACACCATCAATGGCTAACCTATCATAACAGGCATGTTTCCTGGAGACGTGGGTTCGAATCCCACTCATGGCGAAACCAAATTTTTTCAGCTCATCATTTCATGAGTTCCAAGTCTATAGGACTTAGCCCGTGATTGTTTACTACTAAACAGAATATATGGCGAAGACAAGATTAACATAAAGTCGAATCACAGAATATAAAACATAAGCAACATGAAGAAAAGTAATATAAATGAAAACAAATCATGAAGCAACACGAAGAAAACTGACATAAAAACAAAACCTGAAGAAACAAGGAAAACTCAGAACAAATGAGCCCTTCCCTCTCCCTTACTTTAAACCGCTCCTGAGATTTTCTAATTATCAATTTCAATATCAATGAGTAAACTAGATAACTATAAATTTCTTAACTTATCAATGCTTAAAATTCTGTACGAGATAGAACATATCAACCTGTAATCGGCACGGAGTATGTTTACGAAAAATATAGTTTTGGTTATGGCGCTTGACTACTGTTCTAAGAGACCTGGTTTCGAGCCCCAGGTAAAGCATAGACATTTGTGTTGTTTTTCTGCTAAGGTCCCACCATCCTCACAGACCGTCTAATATGGCTTATAAACAGACAGTCTCCTGTCATACCTCTGTGGCAAGCAGCTGCTTGAGAAGATATTTATTTTTATTTCATTTACAAAGCTCTGAAATAAATAATGAAAACAAAGAGGAAGTAAAAAATCTCTTGATCACCTGGCATTTTTTCTGTCACCTCTTTCCCCAGATTCCCCCCCATTCCAATGATTCCCCTGTGGTAAAAGCAGAAGCACAGAACGAGAAGAGGCCTTATCGAGGAGTACACCTTCTAGATGTCTCTCAATATTTCAAAATTTTCAAACTTTTACTAAAATGTTAGTCGAAAAAATTTTCATTTCCAACACATTTCGGGCGAACACATTTTCGTTTCGAACAAATTTCCGTCGAAATAATTTCCGTTTCGAACATAATTTCTGTTTCGAGCAAAATTCCATTTCGAACAAATTTCCGTCGAACAAAATTCTGTCGAAAAACTTTCCGTTTCGAATAAAATTCCGTTTCGAACAAATTTCCATTTCGAACAAAATTCCGGCGAACAAATGTTTTCGAACGAACTACACCAAATCGTTTTAATATGCATTAGTAATTTGCACGTTGCAAAGGAATTGTGGGTCAGTAGATCATTTTTGATCGTATATTCGAAATTTGCATGTAATGTTGCATATAATAGCCTATTTTGAACTTCGATGATATTAAAATTAAAATAGTGATAAAAAAACTCTCTGCTACCTTAATTTTGTCAACCAGTGTATATACGTTAACGTAACCTAGTTGAATGGATGAAAGTTCTTCTGGAAACTGGTGCAAAAATAATAACTGTGTTTGTGATCCTACATTTGGCGAGTAAAATAATATAATCTTTTATTCAAAAATATGGAAATTAAAGCTAATCGATAAATTATAACTTCTTTACTTCTTGTTATTCTTCTAGGCAAGGAAAATCTTTAGAAAAATAAGTAAAGCGCTTCTTTTTTCAGGTAGATTTTCTTTTAAATACAGATTCAGAAGCTCATTGGTCATTTTCAGATAATGGCATGTTTGAAAAGCCCTTAACGGGCATTATAAAAAAAAAACAGTTGAATGAATTCTTTTAGAACGAGTGTTACAAAGCTGAATGCAGCTAGAATGAATGTTCAATTAATACCCTTTACGGGTAAGTCCTTTGAAGGACTAGTTTTCTAAAAAAACTTAAACGTTTTCTAAAACACTGCCATTTTGTCTATTAAGACCTTTTTATATGTATGTGCTACTAAAGTTTGAAGAAATTCATCATTTTACTAGAAGCGAAGAATCATTAGATATAATATAAGATCCCAGTAACATAATTTAAGTATATTATTCATCCATGGGATTAAATCTTACTGGATTGATTTTGTAGCAGTTAGTGGTCTTCATGTGAACAAACTTACTTTCATTCTTCACACCAACAGCATACTTCATGAAAAAAATTATTTATTGGAAGTGAGAAAAATAATAATGTTTATTTTAATCAATTATCACTTTTAGTACACAAGAAACAGTGCAACCCTTCAGAGAACTTGTTAGTGGTTTCAGAAGCATTTACAAAATAAATGCAGCATAAATAATATATGACAATATAGATCAGTTAGACAAAGAGTCACTATTTCTCAATTTCAAGAATCAATCGAAAATCTTTTTTTTAAATAATGCTTCACTACTTAAAGATCTAATTTCCGTTTTCAATTAATTCTACAATTTCAATTCAATACACATTTGCTCGGAAAATCACCTTTAATAAGTTCTGTATCACTATTTCATCTGCATAATCTGTAATCAGTAACATGATGTTTTCACTTGTGAATCAGAAAAAAAAATATTTAATATATAAATTAAAAGCCGGTCGATATATAACTTTCTCATGGGTAGATTTATAAATGTAGAAATATAGGTGCAGCACTTGTCAATATGAATTTTTTAACATAATTTTTGCAATATACCTTTGTCAAACTTCCAGTTTCCTCACTTCGAACTTATTGGAATTACCCCAGATTGGAAGAGTATAATTTATTGAGACTGCACACAAACAACGTAATACGTACTTTGCATGTTAAAAGCGTATCTTAATCTAATAAAACCTATTAACAGTGCATTTACAAAGCTGCAACAAAGTTCGCATAGAAGAACGAAAAATGTTTTAGCTCGTTTTCCATCATAGAATGGGTCTCACGTTTCGGTAGCAACTGTGCAATTCGTAAGATTTTCCACAGCCTTTGAATCCTATTCTGAGGAAAAAGAAGTCATTGGAAAGATCATTCGCAAATGGAATATTACACCATAACTCGGTATGTTTATTGAAGAACAAGTTGATGGCCTTGATCGCAATCTACCATCTACTTTAGGCATGTAAAAAACAATAATCATCATATTATATAATAGCCTAATTCCGAACGAACGAAGGATGGGCTGGCAAAAGATTGATTCTTAAAGACGGGAGGCAAATATAAATTTAAAAGGAAATTTTCTTTTAAACTCCTTCCATTGCTTCGAATCCGATTTATTATAAAATTAGTCAAATCCCGTCAAACATATGCCCATTGATAACTTTATTCACAACATTTCACCGTTAACGTACTTCTTACAACTGTCGTTGATAAGGTACTACTCCATTCACAAGGAAGGCGACAGCATCACACTAGAAATTTTGGGCATTTTTCCCAGGGAGTACTCCCATTCAACACCAGCCAAGACCAGCCAGAACCAGACTCTTACCTGAACACAGCTAGAATAATGTTGGAACATCACACAAATTGGGACCAATCGCACAAGTACTACGAAACCACAGGGTGGAGAGAATTTCTGCCACATATGCCCGCCCGTTTGCTAGCACATCCATTCGTTTTCTCAGAATTAGGCTATTATATAATATGGTAACTTGTCGGCATTCCGTCTCTCAATAAACATAGTTTCTTTACATATCCCGGCTAACCATTTTCTCTCCCTTGGTAGTTGGAATGTGAGAACTTGGCACGGAGATTATTCTCTTGATGTCCTCACACGAGAATTCCACTTTTATAACTTAGATAATCTCGGCTTGCAAGAGACCAGTAAGACAGATAAAGGCCAGATTCTTAAAAATATCCTTAAATTTCTCTTTTCAGGGAGGGAAGATAAGATGAATCTCCTAGGCATAGGTTTTCCTCTCAACAGACACTCTAGTGATGCTCTTCTAGGATATGAGTGCATTAATGAAAGGTTTCTTACAGCAAATTTTCAGACAAGCATTAAAGACTTGAAAGTTAACTGCTGTTATATCCCCACTGAGAATGAGGATGAGTATAGGTTTTACAAACAACTTCAGGATATTTTGAATTCTGTCGAGAAAGGAGATATTATCCTTGTTCTAGATGACTTCAGTGCCAAAGTTGGTATTGACTCTGATCTTTGGGGAGGAGTGATCGGCCCTTTTGGTATTGGTGGCTGCAATGGCAATGGGAAACATCTCCTACAGTAAGTAAACTTAATGGTTTGTGAATAACTATCACTTTTTACAAATACAGCGATGTACATCAGTATACATGGGTTTCACCAGATGGACTGCATAAGAATATGATTAATTATATGTTAATTGGTATGTAAATGGTCGCTAGGTAGTCACTGGAAGGAGAGCTATGCACCAATCCCCAGTGATGATGCACAGAACCGGCCAGGTCTAACACCTAATGTCCTACCCCGCCTTCTCGTGGTGCAGGCCGTTAGTACCTTTCAAAAGAGATACCCTCATGTGGAAGTGAACGGAATTGGAGGGCTGCCAGATTAGTGTTACCTACTGATCTGGAAAACTATGGCTACTTTTCTTTTCTTTTCACCCTGCTCTGAGGAGTGGTCAACCACACAGGGTTATGGTGCGAACCATATAAACTTACTGACTGGACTTTAATAAGGCTCTGAGATTGATTATGAATCCTGAATTTGCTGCACTGGTGGGCTTCAGAGGAGGGAAAAGCTTCCTCTATGTTTTCTGTTTGTTTGTGGGTTGACAGCCACAAGTGATTAGATTCACGGGATATGTTTATTAGCTGGTTAATAATCCTGAGCAGAGGTCATCGCAGGCACCTGAACTCTTTGATCCTACTATCGTCAAATTCTACATTGGAAGAAGTCATTGTTTCTTTAAACCTCCCACTAACCATTTTCTCTCCATAGGTAGTTGGAATGTGAGGACTCTGCACAGAGCCTTTTCTCTTGATGTCCTCACACAAGAATTCTACCGTTATAATTTAGATATTCTCGGCTTCCAAGAGAGCAGATGGACAGATAAAGGTCAGATTCTTAAAAAATAATATTAAATTTCTCTTTTCAGGGAGGGAAGACAATAAACATCACCAAGGCGAGGGTCTGCTTTTCAGCAGATAAGCTAGTGATGCTCTTCTTGCATATTAGTGCATTAATGAAAGGTTTCTTACAGAAAAATTTCAGGCAAGCATTTAAGACTTGAATGTTATCAGCTTTTATGCCCCCACTGAGGATATCGATGAGGATGAGAAGTCTAGTTACACGGCGCAGAGTGACGTCATCAATATGGTTTTAAAAATACCAACATGCATCTCGAGTGCAGACATGTCTTTGTATTGCTTTCCCTCCTAAACTCCTTTCCCCCTTTCTGCAAAGATAAAACTTTCACGGAAGTGCATGGAGGTATTACGTCATATCGATTACGAAATAAACTCATGTTCATGGAGTGAATATGTAAGGGGAGAGAAATATGAAAACATAATAATTAATATGCGTTATGCTCGTAGCAGTATGAATTACTGAAGAATTATGTGTGTTTACACTGGATTTAGAAAAAAAATAATGTGGTGAGTGTTAAAGAAGTTTGAAATATTTTTTTCTTCCATGAATATGTAAGGTGAATATGACAGAAATATGAAAGGCACAAAAATTAAATGTTATGCCTGTAGTTCTATGAATTTCTGCAGAAGGATGTGTGTTTACAAACTGCATTAGAAAATCCATGTGTTATAGAAGCTTTGAAATAATTTTTTAATTAAATCAAGAAATTCAACCCCCTTTCCTCACGATGCTAGACAAAGTGGTTTGTTTTGAACGTTCTGAGGCTCCACAGCTCTGTCGTAAGGCGCGGGATGACGCCATCGTCTCGACTTCGTTAGTCGTGTGTAGGCAGTCGGGAGAGAGTTGCCAGGTATAATATAACTTTCATTTGAAGGCTACCGTCAAGTCAAGAATGGGAGCTCATAGCCAGACAATGTAAGATTCCAATGATGTCGCATTTGGCGGAAGAAACAAATTGCCTTTCAAGTCGTTTTGGGAAGGCTTTTCTGAAGATCCGTCCCCTGTGCTAATTTATTCTGTAGACGTTTGTAATTCAAATTGTCGTCAGAATCTTGCAAAGAACTCACTTGTTTCTATATATAAAGTTGACGAAAAATGTTAAAGAGTATTTTACAGTCTCTGGGAGTGAACATTATTTTAACTCTTTCCTCATACATCGTAAACGCTCTGTCTTAAGGCGCGGGATGACGCCATCGTCTCGACTTCATTAGTCGTCTATAGGCAGTCCGGAGAGAGTTGCCAGGTATAATAACTTTTATTTGAAGGCTTCCATTAAGTCATGAATGGGAGTTCATATCCAGACAATGTAAGATTCCCATGATGAAATACTACCGTATTTACCCAAAAATACCTAACCAGAAAATAAGCCCTATCATGATTTTTTAGGATGTTCGTAATATAAGCCCTACCCCAAAAATAAGCCCCAGTTAAGATCGTCAGCGACGTATTGAATTATAAAATAATAATATTAATATATAATTAAATATAAATAAATAATATTATTGACATTAATACTTAAAATAAATGATAATATAAATTATAATTAAGTATTTGTAAATACCCAAGCGGGCGCCTTTGGACGAGGGGTAAACGCTTATGTAAACAGATGAACTCGAGTCTTATTGCCGAATGACCAATCGGAGTACAGACACAACATAGGAATAACGTTGGCACTTGATAACGAACGGACGTGGTTGTGTCTAATATGAATCTTCGTAATTCAAGACGCCATGTGTTTTAACGGACCTACTTAATGCACTCGTGTGAAATAAAGAAACGTTTTCTGAATTTTGGGACCTGTAATTTTTCGTCGCTTTTGTGTGGACCATCATTCTTAACTTTCATCATTTTTGTTGCCACTGATGTTCCAGAAGAAGATGACATGACTGTATTTGAATAAATGTAGAATTTTGTACATGAATAAATGTAGAATTTTGTACATGAATAAATGTAGATTGTTGTACATGAAAAAATAAGACATCCTCTGAAAATAAGCCCTAATGCGTCTTTTGGAGCAAAAATTTATATAAGACCCGGTCCTATTTTCGGGGAAATACGGTACCCTGACCTCTTGTGAATTGGATATTTATCCCAGTGTGTACAAAACAGTGACTCTTTCTTTGTCAGAGAAAAACAACCATCCTATTTTTTTTTATCCCAATGTGTAGAAAAAGAGTGACTCTTTCTTTGTTAGAGATAAAACAACCCATTATATTTTTTTTCGTTTTGACCCTGTTACAATTATTTTCTTAAAGAAAAGCGAATTTTCAAATTCCAGATCTTATTTTATTCTTAATTGCACCATATGAACTATCAAGACATTTACGAATTTTGTGAAATTTTTTTTAATATTGCGTCACTTTCGTATTTATACTCATTTCAAAGGGACTACTGCTTTTCCCTCAGCCTACTTCTTTAATGAAAACTAGCAGCTAAAAGAGATAAGAAAGTCTTAACTTTGGCAAGGAGGAATGAAGAGGCTAATTTCAGTTTGCAAATTTTGTTCACTAATGACTTCGTTTTATTTCTAATTCGTGCACAATTCTAGTTGGGAGTGAACACTGACACTTGCCAACTAGGTGAAAGAGGTTACTCGGTGCAACAAATTCAAGAATAGCAGCCACACCAGAGTCGTCGCTTTAAGAAATGGTTCGGTTCTTCATCTTACTTAAAAGTACTATTCGAACAAAATGCACTCTACTCAATGTTTAGTTTAATATTGACTAGAGTACATTTAGTGCGAATTTTAGAACTACTTTAGACTAAAAATAAAAAAAAATTAGCAGCTGCTTGCCACAGAGGTCTGACAGGAGCCTGTCAGTTTATATGCCATAGCAGAAGGTCTTGAGAGGATGGCAGGACCTCAGCAGAAAAACGACACATACATCCATGCCTTATCCGGGGATTGAACCCAGGTCCCGTACATCAGTAGCCAAGCACGCCTACTCGAACAAAATTCGCATGACATTTCGAATTTCATTCATTTTAGACATTTTTGGAAATGCATATTATTAACAGTGCTTTTAAACAAATCGTTTAGATATTAATTTGTTTCTTAAACACAATTAATAGGTGCTAAATTTCTAGATTGGGTTGTTTTACCTCTGAGCGGCACTTTTTTTGCACTCCATGGGCTAAATGGCCAGGTCACATGGACCCCGAAGGCACAGAGATGGTTGGGAGCGGGGAGCCAGTGGAACAGTTGTTGGGAGACAGATGGTAGCCTCCCGTCAAGGCCATCCACCGTGTTCTTGAACGTGCACAGGATATGGCTCTCCCGCACTTATGTTCCATCCGACTGACAGCGGTCTTTCCAAGCCCATCGCTGTCCCCTACTGACCGTGGGCAGAACGGAGAATTTTGCGGAGATAAATCTCAACACTGACCCAGCTGGGACTCGAACCTGGGAACTACAGATTACGAGCTACAGACTGAGCCACCCCACCCTAAATCGGTCTGAGTTCCAGCGTGCCTCTCATAGTGTGAGCATCTCGCAGCACTGAGAGAGATTCTTGTGTTTCAAAATACATATATGAAAAATAAAATGGATATATAAAAATGTTTTTCATATATTCACTTTTTTTAGGGAGGGGGGAGATATATGAGGGAATTTTTTTGTAGCTTATGAAACTCCATGCATCAAAAGCTTTCATTGACGCATTTCTTATTACTTTCCGCACTCGTGTTTAGGAAATAAAGGGGAACAATCGTTTTCGTATTCCTCCTTTTTAGGGGGGAAGAACGCATGCGGGACAATTCTCTGTAGCTGCGACCTTTCCGGTGTCAGAAAATTTCATTTGATCTATAGCTTGTTACTTGCAGTTCTCGCATTCTGAAAATTCAGAGGAAGAAATGTTTTCATATTTACCCTTTTTTAGGGGAAAGAAAGCATGGGGGGTCAATCTTCTTATCGCTTACGATACTCGACGCATCATAAGCTTTTATTTAACGCATAGCATGTTACTTTCCACATTCACGTTCAGAAGATATGGGGGTACGATCGTTTTCATCATTCCCCTCTTTTTAGGGGGGAATAAAGCAAGGGGAAGTCATTTTTTACAGCCTATGATATTGACAAACTCTCATTGGACATATAGCTTGTTACTTTCGGAACTCGCGTTCTGGAGATATTGCAGAACAATCGTATTTATATTTTCCCTTTTAAGGGGGGAAGAAAAGAAGGGGTCATTATTTTGTAGACTACGACACTCTCCTCGTCACAAGCTTCCATTTGACACAATTCCGTTCAATTTCCATTTTGAACAATCATTTTGACAAATAAACAAACCGACAATTGCCAAAGTAAAAATAGGAAGAGAGGTAATAAAATATCAATAAATTAAAAATTACATATCTTTCGATAGGGTCCTAAAAGTAGAAAAGAAACCAAATGCATATCTATAGTGCAAACAGTCACTGAGTTCGTATTCACATGAAAGAAAGATAGGACGTCAACAATCTTGTTGTGTAGGTAAATTGGCGCCCTATCTTCCTTGGAAATGAATAAAAACTCAGCGTCTGATTACACCATCTATATGCTTTAGGTTTCTTTTCTACTTTTAGGGCTCTATGGAAAGATAGGTAATTTTTTAAAATTATTTATATTGTTGTTTGTTGTCACTAAAAACACCTATCTTCAAACACTTTCATTTGATATATGACTCATAAATATCTATGACATTTTTCCTCCCTTTTGGAATCGTGTTTGAGGTAGCCCATGATATTGGAGACGTCACAAGTTTCATTTTGAAATATCACTCGTTATAGTTTAATAACGCGAAAATCCTTCCCTCCCCTTTTTATTTATAAGGGCGGAGAGAACAGTGGTGCTAAAGTCGAATATGTTTACGATGGCCATTATATGAGCTTTCATTTGACACCTAACTCGTAACGGTAAGCCATTGCCTTCGGAAGATAGAGTAGAACGTCTTTAAAATTTCCCGTTTTTTAGGAGTGAAGAAATCATGGCTGAGGGATAATGTTTATTAATAGCCTATGATACTTCCGCGTCAGAAGATTTCATTAGACGCATCGCTTGTTACACCATTCTCTACCAAAGACAAAGTTTGACTGTTCAAGGAAGCAGTGGATCTACCCTATGGTAGATTTTGATATTGGCTTTCGAGAGAGTAAGGATTCATTTCGTGCTGTTTCGCTTTCTAATGTCTGTAACGCCTGTTAAGGTTTAGGATTCGTAAAACTTTGAGAACTATTTCTTCTTCCATTGGGATGTATCCACGCGATTTACTCAAATTAAATTGCTCTTTAGTTACTGTTGCTAATTTCAACAAGGAGGCTTTTTTTCATTCAACCTAATTCTTGTGATATCGTTAGTGTTAGGTAACACTGCTCTACTAAAATTATTTCTTTTCTCTTTCAGTTTTGTTTAACATCTATTAATTGTGTTTAAGAATTGTGTTTCTATTGCTATATGTCCAGAACACGAGTGCAGAAAAGTAACAAGCGATGCGTCTAATGAAATCTTCTGATGCGGAAGTATCATAGGCTATTAATAAACATTATCCCTCAGCCATGATTTCTTCACTCCTAAAAAACGGGAAATTTTAAAGACGTTCTACTCTATCTTCCGAAGGCAATGGCTTTCCGTTACGAGTTAGGTGTCAAATGAAAGCTCATATAATGGCCATCGTAAACATATTCGGCTTTAGCACCACTGTTCTCTCCGCCCTTATAAATAAAAAGGGGAGGGAAGGATTTTCGCGTTATTAAACTATAACGAGTGATATTTCAAAATGAAACTTGTGACGTCTCCAATATCATGGGCTACCTCAAACACGATTCCAAAAGGGAGGAAAAATGTGATAGATGTTTATGAGTCATATATCAAATGAAAGTGTTTGAAGATAGGTGTTTTTAGTGACAACAAACAACAATAAAAATAATTTTAAAAAATTACCTATCTTTCCATAGAGCCCTAAAAGTAGAAAAGAAACCTGAAGCATATAGATGGTGTAATCAGTCGCTGAGTTTTTATTCATTTCCAAGGAAGATAGGGCGCCAATTTACCTACACAACAAGATTGTTGGTGTCCTATCTTTCTTTCATGTGAATACGAACTCAGTGACTGTTTGCACTATAGATATGCTTTTGGTTTCTTTTCTAATTTTAGGACCCTATCGAAAGATATGTAATTTTTAATTTATTAATATTTTTTATTACCTCTGTTTCTATTTTTACTTTGGCAATTGTCGGTTTGTTGATTTGTCAAAATGATTGTTCAAAACGGAAATTGAACGGAATTGTGTCAAATGGAAGCTTGTGACGCGGAGAGTGTCGTAGTCTACAAAATAATGACCCTTTCTTTTCTTCCCCCCTTAAAAGGGAAAATATAAATACGATTGTTCTGCAATATCTCCAGAACGCGAGTTCCGAAAGTAACAAGCTATATGTCAAATGAGAGTTTGTCAATATCATAGGCTGTAAAAAATGACTTCCCCTTGCTTTATTCCCCCCTAAAAAGAGGGGAATGATGAAAACGATCGTACCCCCATATCTTCTGAACGTGAATGTGGAAAGTAACATGCTATGCGTTAAATGAAAGCTTATAATGCGTCGAGTATAGAACGCGATAAGAAGATTGACCCCCCATGCTTTCTTCCCCTAAAAAAGGGTAAATATGGAAACATTTCTTCCTCTGAATTTTCAGAATGCGAGAACTGCAAGTAACAAGCTATAGATCAAATGAAAGTTTCTGACACCGGAAAGGTCGCAGCTACAGAGAATTGACCCGCATGCGTTCTTCCCCCCTAAAAAGGAGGAATAGGAAAACGATTGTTCCCCTTTATTTCCTAAACACGAGTGCGGAAAGTAATAAGAAATGCGTCAATGAAAGCTTTTGATGCATGGAGTTTCATAAGCTACAAAACAATTCCCTCATATATCTCCCCCCTCCCTAAAAAAAGTGGATATATGAAAAACATTTTTATATATCCATTTTATTTTTCATATATGTATTTTGAAACACTAGAATCTCACTCAGTGCTGCGAGATGCTCACACTATGAGAGGCACGCTGGAACTCAGACCGATTTAGGGTGGGGTGGCTCAGTCTGTAGCTCGTAATCTGTAGTTCCCAGGTTCGAGTCCCAGCTGGGTCAGTGTTGAGATTTATCTCCGCAAAATTCCCCGTTCTGCCCACGGTCAGTAGGGGACAATGATGGGTTTGGAAAGACCGCTGTCAGTCGGATGGAACATTAAGCCGTGTCCCCAAGTGCGGGAGAGCCATATCCTGTGCACGTTCAAGAACACGGTGGATGGCCTTGACGGGAGGCTACCATCTGTCTCCCAACAACTGTTCCACTGGGTCCCCGATCCCAACCATCTCTGAGTCTTCGGGGTCCATGTGACCTGGCCATTTAGCCCATGGAGTGCAAAAAAAGTGCAAAAAAATTGCAAAAAATGTTAGATTAATATCTAAACGATTTGTTTAAAAGCACTGTTAATAATATGCATTTCTAAAAATGTCTTAAATTAATGAAATCCGAAATGTCTACGAATTTTGTTCGAGTAATCTAAAGTACTATTCGAACAAAATGTACTGGATTGGATTGTTTTACCTCTGAGCGGCACCTTTTTTGCACACCATGGGATCGATATCCCCTACCGACCGTGGGCAGGGCGGGGAATTTTGCGGAGATAAATCTCAACGCTGATCTAGCTGGGACTCGAACCTGGGAACTACAGATTACGAGCCTGGCGCGCTACCGACTGAGCCACCCCGCCCCTACAAAATGTACTCTAATCAATATTAAACTAAACATTGAGTAGAGTACATTTTGTTCGAATAGTACTTTTAAGTAAGATGAAGAACCGAACCATTTCTTAAAGCGACGACTCTGGTGTGGCTGCTATTTCTTCTTGAATTTGTTGCACCAAGTAACCTCTTTCACCTAGTTGGCAAGTGTCAGTGTTCACTCCCAACTAGATTTGTGCACGAATTAGAAATAAAACGAAGTCATTTGCGAACAAAATTTGCAAACTGAAATTAGCCTCTTCATTCCTCCTTGCCAAAGTTAAGACTTTCTTTCCTTTTTTAGCTGCTAGTTTTCATTAAAGAAGGAGGCTGAGGGAAAAGCAGTAGTCCCTTTGAAATGAGTATAAATACGAAAGTGACGCAGTATTAAAAAAATTTCACATACTTCGGAAATGTCTTGATAGTTCATATGGTGCAATTAAGAATAAAATAAGATCTGGAATTTAAAAATTCGCTTCTCGTTAAGAAAATAATTTTAAAAGGATCAAAACGAAAAAAAAATAGAATGGTTTGTTTTATCTCTAACAAAGAAAGAGTCACTCTTTTTCTAGACATTGGGATAAAAAAAATAGGATGGTTGTTTTTCTCTGACAAAGAAAGAGTCACTATTTTGTACACATTGGGATAAATATCCAATTCACAAGAGGTCAGGGTATCGTATTTCCTCGAAAATACTACCGGGTCTTACATAAATTTTTGCTCCAAAAGACGCATTAGGGCTTATTTTCAGAGGATGTCTTATTTTTTCATGTACAACAATCTACATTTATTCATGTACAAAATTCTACATTTATTCAAATACAGTCATGTCATCTTCTTCTGGAACATCAGTGGCAACAAAAATGATGAAAGTTAAAAATGATGGTCCACACAAAAGCGACGAAAAATTACAGGTACCAAAATTCAGAAAACGTTTCTTTATTTCACAGGAGTGCATTAAGTAGGTCCGTTAAAACACATGGCGTCTTGAATTATGAAGATTCATATTAGACACAACCACGTCCGTTCGTTATCAAGTGCCAACGTTATTCCTATGTTGTGTCCGTACTCCGATTGGTCATTCGGCAATAAGTCTCGAGTTCATCTGTTTACATAAGCGTTTACCCCTCGTCCAAAGGCGCCCGCTTGGGTATTTACAAATTCTTAATTATTATTTATATTATCATTTATTTTAAGTATTAATGTCAATAATATTATTTATTTATATTTAATTATATATTAATGTTATTATTTTATAATTCAATACGTCCGTCGTGTGTTGCAACAGACATACTAAATGCGTCCGTCTGGCTGATGATCTTAACTGGGGCTTATATTACGAGCATCCTGGAAAATCATGCTAGGGCTTATTTTCCGGTTATTTCTTATTTTCGGGGAAATAGGTAGTAATTAAGGCTCAGGAAATTAAGTAGGATCTACTGTACAGTTATTAGGAAATAGAGTTAACTTTTTCATCAAAGCCATCTAGTCTGTTCTTTCACATGCGCTGGATATGACTCTCCTATACACACAGCCATGCTAAAATGTCATCGGACGAACTTTCTAAGCTTAAAGTGCACTTTTTAATCGAGGACAAAGCGAGGGTTATTGGAGAGCATTTCAGCACAGGAACGGTAAAGAATGGAATTTTGGACAATTAGGTTTTAAACTTAGCGTGTACCATCTAAGTCAAATTCCTTATCCGAAAAGAAGTAGGAGGTGGAGCTAATGCTCAGGAGATGTTTCAAAGGTCAGTTAATGTGTAATACATTTGCTTTCAGATTCACATTATAATAAAAATTTTCGAAAATGCTATTTGCTCCAAAAGGTGAGATGAGATGAAATCAAATTATTTTCTTCGGAAATTGGAAAAGAAAAACTTTTTTCTTCTCTTTTAATTCGGAATGCAATTAGCAGTTTTACTCCTTATTCCTTTCATGTTCGGAATGTATTGGGTATTTTTTTTTGTTTCGTATCGGAATTTTTAATCAAGCGTTTCAATATGGTAAATTCTCGGCTATTTTTAAGGTTTCCGTTTCTATTTTATCGGTTTTCGCTATTGCTTCAGAATCTTAAGTTTTAAGCTTAGGTTGAAAGCAAGATACTTTCAGGTCATTTTATTGAGAGTTTGACCTTCCTACTTCACAAGTAGTGTAATTCTTTAATATTTGATTGTGTTGTGCGATGTTGCAATCGAAGAGGAATGAAGTTATAATATCTTATGTGATTCAAAATTAAATAATATTTCAATCGACAGCATAAATGATTTTTTTTTGTATAATTTGAAGCAGGAAAAATCTCTCTTTTCAAATCACTGAATAAATTTCTCGGCGTTTATTCCAACTAAAAAGGAAGCTATCGCTCTTTTTTCAACGTCGATATCAAATTCAGAGGAAACAGTATCTTGAACCGGGTGGGATGCGAATCAATGAGCACCCGGTGTGTTATCAGGAGGTTGTCGGTTCGTATCAACTCGCTTCATGATAATTTTTCTTTTAAATTTGATATCGCTGTTAAAATAAGAGTAGTAACGTCCTTTTCACTCCGTTCTTAAACCTTAATTAATGTAATCATTAAATAAAAATAAATAAATACCCCCTCAAGCAGCTGCTTGCCACAGAGGTCTGACAGGAGCCTGTCAGTTTATATGCCACAGTAGAAAATCTGAGAGGATGGCAGGACCTCAGCAGAAAACAACACGAACATCCATGCCTTACCCGGTGCTCGAACCCAGGTCCCGTAAATCAGTAGCCAAGCGCGCTAACCACTCGACCACGGGACTTTATTTTCCACTAACTCTACTACTGTCATGGAGCTTATATTAATCCAACTTTAAAATCCAAATGACATCTAGAAATTATTAGTTATCGCATTATAAACAGTTACGTCCTTAAAAATAAAGGTCCAAGAATGATATAAAGATTTTATTTTATAAGGAAAGACATATGGAAAAATGTTTGGGAAATAAAACTATGAACTTTTGGATTAAATCTTATCCTACAATAATAAATGAAAGCCAATTTATTATCTACAGCGACGAATTTACCATATTTATATTATCGCAAATTTCTGTTATCTCTAGGAGCAACGTTATTCGGTGTTGATATCTTTCATTCAAGAGAAACTATTGATTGAAATATATCTCGAGAGCAGTACAGAACAATAAGAAGATGAAGATGGATGACCAGTTTTGGTTTCTGCATTTCGAGCACAATGGCTTCATTTGTCAGAGTACCGAAAGTGCCTGTGAGGAAGAGAAATGAAGGTTTCTTCAAGATTCTCTCACATTCAGAAAAGAACGGTGACGTCTTCAGTGCTTGCAGAGTTTGGCCCTAAAACTGATCGAAGAAGAAGTAACGGGGCTTTTGTTCATTTTATGGAACGAACTGATAAGAAAGAAATAAAGATATAGAATAAAAATACGCGTGCTTTTAATATTATATATATGTGCATACAACTATATGTATATATAGTGTTATATAGTCAGTAAATGTACTTACGCGCAATTCCTCAGGCATCCATGGGTTATGGAGGTCCAGCCAGGGCGTACATTTTTATTTCTCCAAACACGTCTGTCTTGAGCTTACAGCTGCTGCATTTGGCGAATTCTAGCAAGGTCATGTTTCCCATTGTCTACTTATTGCATCCTTGGTATCCTCTCTTTTATGCGGGCTTTAGGCACACTGCCCATAATCCTATTTGCTAATCTATAGTTATGCGGGCAACATGGTAAATCAATGCATCTCTATGCAAAATGTGCTGCTCAGAGGAGTTGCCGACTCCTTCGTTTCACCTCATCATTGCTTAAAGAGTCATCCCAAAATACTGGATAAGCATCTAGAATCGAAATAATCAAGTTTCCTGTTATCTAGCTTAGAGAGGGTCCAAGTTTCACTACCATAACGAACTTTAGAAAGGATTGATTGAAGGTTAAAGGGTAATTTAATAATTAAACTGTTGTTTATCCCAATCTTAGTCTTTAGCTGTAAACGTCCATTTTTCCCATTCTCCATAAAAAAATAAATAAATACCCCCTCAAGCAGCTGCTTGATACAGAGCCTGTCAGTTTATATGCCAGAGTAGAAGGTCTGAGAGGATGGCAGGACCTCAGCAGAAAAACGACACATACTTCCATGCCTTACCGGGGATTTGAAAGCAGCTCCCGTAGATCAGTAGCCAAGCGCGCTAACCACTCGGCCATAGATTTTTAAAATCACGGCAGCAGTCCCTATCCTTGTAGTTTTCTAGTAATTCACATCACCAATATCTGAGTGTTACACAGCTCTTGAAATAATTAAAATGCGTCACTTGTTCAAAGGTGCAACCATTCAAAATACCTGAAGCACAACCTGCTTGAATTTTCATCAATTTATCTTCCTGTCTGTTGTTATGTACCAACCTACTCTCTTATCAGTCCATCAACAGCTTTAATGAAAGAGTTCATCTGAAAATCATTTGCCAAAGGAGCCAAAGCTTCAGCATAATCAAAATCAAGTGTTTTCATATATCTAAATCATTTGAGAGCAAAAACTTCTTCTTTAATGAGTTCCTCATAACAAATTCAATATCTAAACTAAAGAGAAATGTAATCAAAATACACCCTTGTCGAGCTCCAGTAACAATATTTAACTAATCGCTACAAGCCTTACTAACACATGATTCAATATTATTATAGAGAGCATTTACTGTGCTAGCTAACATGTCAGGTATGCTGTTAGATCTGATAGTTTTTTCGTTAAAATACATGTATTTTTCTAAAACCCTATAACAAAGCATTACCAATTTAATAACGACTTTACAATCAGACAATCTTTTAGCAACAGTCTTTGATTTTCCAGCACCAGTATCACTTCCTGTGACATTGATGCTGATCAAGCCTAGAATTTGAAAACAATCGAGGGGGGAGGGGGGCAAGAGACTTGATTTCCAATACAGTATAACATTCCCCTCTCCTTTTTACAGGTCTTTAAAAAAATATTGAACAATGCATAAAATATAGATAAGTTTAATAAACTTTTGCCTCCCTATTATCCTTACTAACATTCCGAAAGGGAGGTATTCCCTCTTTAGATTCGGTCGTGATGTCAACGACACAGGATGTCGTAAGTATGGTTGGGTTGGGTTGTTTTACCTCTGAGCGGCACTTTTTTGCACACCATGGGCTAAATGGCCAGGTCACATGGACCCCGAAGGCTCAGAGAAGGTTGGGAGAGGGGACCCACTGGAACAGCAGTTGGGAGACAGATGGTAGCCTCCCGTCAAGGCCATCCAGCGTGTTCTTTAATGTGCACAGGGTATGGCTCTCCCGCACACGGGGCCACGGCTTAACGTCCCATACGACGGACGGCGGCTTTTCCAAGCCCATCGGTGTCCCCTACTGACCGTGGACAGGGCGGAGGAATTTTTGCGGAGATAAATCTCAACTCTGACCCAGCTGGGACTCGAACCTGATAACTTCAGATTACGAGCCTGTCGCGCTACCGACTGAGCCACCCCCCCCCCGCCCCCGTAAGCATGGTTGTGTGGCGGTGCTCTCACGCCAAGTAACGCTACTGACCAGATATTTGTGATGCCTGGAGGGTTAAGGGAAAAACGGATATATTGTTCATCTCTTAAAAATAGGCATTAGTATTGTCATCGAGATGAACTTCTGAAATTTCGGTTCTCGTTTTCTGAGCTGTGAGCAATGATAAAAAGAAAGTGAAATATGTTTTCTTTCGATTTCGTTCATTAGGTATTGAAAGTTATAATGTTGCAGAAATTCGGTGTCTAATTTTATAGTTTTATGCAGGCGAAAATATAAATTGTTTCACGTTGATACACATTTAGGTTTATAAGAAATAATCATTGATTTAGTTAAAAAGTTTCATAAATAATAATTACAATAAAGGAGATCTATATTTTTTTATCTTATAGAGCAGCGATGTACAATTAGCGGCCCACGGGCCGCTAGTTGGACAGCGCTGCTCTATAAGATAACTTGATTTTGTTATAAATTAAAATATAAATTATTTTCTATACGAAAACTTGATTTTGTTCGCGGGTCGCGGCCCGCGAACAAAATTAAGTTTCTACTTGAAATTTTAAATAAATATCTGTAATCCACTTTATATTTTTTTGTCAACTTATATTACTTTGCTTGATATGCAATCTTCAACTTACTCATTTTATAAAGTTTGCAAAACATTTTTAAGCCGGTCGGCAACTTCTGAAACCTTTTAAGAGCGTTGCGGCGTCATCAAACAAATGCTTTTATGAAGCTGCAGTAATAAGAAGCATCTAACGACAGCACGAATCGCTCTCACTGCGCATACATATGGCATGCATTGTCGAATGTTGCACTGTATTTGTGCACCAGGAGACATTGTGTGGCATTTCGCTGAGACTAAACGACGTAATGGAAAAGATTGTCAAACTTGCTAATTTAATTCGTGGCGGAAATCGTTCTCTTGCACATATAAAATTTAAAGCTTTTTTGGACGAACTGCATGCTGAGTATGGCGATCTGCTTTTACATAGCAATATTCGCTGGTTAAGTGCCGGAAAATGCCTCAAGAGATTTTTTACACTTCGGAAAGAAATTCATCTTTTTCTCACAGAAGTGGGCACCGATGAACATTTAATAGCAAGTTTTGTTGATGAAACTTTTCTATGTTCGTTTGCTTTCCTAACAGACATTACAGATTATTTAAATGTCTTGAATAAATCCTTAGAAGGAAAAGATCAAAACGTGTGCTGTTTTTATAATCATATTACTGGATTTTGAAACAAACTACAATTGTTGAAGTCGAATTTCAGGAAAACAATTTGATTCATTTTGAAACTTGTAAAGAGTTTTACGAAGAAATGAAGCAACTTAGTAAAACAGTTAATTTTGAAAATTTTTTTTAGTAAATTAGATATCCTAACTGAAGACTTTAATAGAAGATTTTCTCAATTTGATGACCTTAAGTAAAGTTTAAATTTATTCAGTACTCCATTAAATATTGATATTAGCACCGTAGATCCTAAATATCAAATGGAATTATGTGACCTTCAGGCCACCCAATTATTGCATTTAATAGAGAAACTGGAATAGAATTGTTCAAACTTTGGTCTAAAGAAAAATATCCAAAAATGAAACATTTTGGACTGGAAATAAATTTTATATTCGGAAGTACATATATCTGCGAGTGCGCATTTTTTGATACGAAATATATAAAATCAAGGTACAGAAACTGTTTAAAAGACTTTACACTTGAACATATATTTCGGCTCGCAACAACAAATATCGATATAGACGTAAAAGAAATTATTGCCCAACAACTACAGCCATAATGCTCTCATTAAATTTATTAAATATTTGATAAGGTTTAAAAATTTATATTGCTTTATTATTACTTATTATTTTTCGTATAAATAAAATAATTTTTTGAGGTGACATGAACTGACTTTTTCAGTTACCTATCCTATTCTTTTTTTTGGTCCGCGAAATATTGGCAAAGGAAAAAATGGCCCGCGGTCTTAGAGAAGTTGGACAGCACTGTTATAAAGCAAGTTATAGTACGTGCGATATCAGGAAATATGTTTTCTCAAGTTGGCAAAAATTAAAAAGGTTTGGGTTTTGTCATTTTTTTTAATTTCCTTAAAATTTCGAAATATTCAAATTATTAAAATAAATTTTATTTTACAACTTTGTGAAAGTCAGAACTGCATTTAATGGACCGCGTTGGTAATTCTTGGATAAAAAACAAACTAAGTTTCACCCTTGACGCCCTACCATAAATTAACAAATTAATATATTCAGAATCTCATTTATGTGAACAAAACTCAAATAAAAAAAGTAACTGTATGAGCTTATTTTTATCAAATCTAATCAAATAAAAAAATAACAGACTGAAAAATATAATGTTATTGAAAATACTGCTTTACTTTCTATATTTACCACTTCGCGCACAGCTAGAGAGCCACTTATTATTTAAACCAGGCGTGTCCAACCCGCGGACCGCGGGTCGCATGCTGCCCTGGACAGCTAGTAATTAAATTTAAAAAAAAAATTAAATACCCCCTCAAGCAGCTGCTTGCCACAGAGGCCTGAAAGGAGCCTGTCAGTTTATATGCCATAGTAGAAGATCTGAGAGGATGGCAGGACCACAGCAGAAAAACGACACACATCTATGCCTTACCCGGGGCTCGAACCCGGTCCCATTAGATCAATAGCTAAGCGTGCTAACCACTCGGCCGCGGGACGGCTACAGCTAGTAATACGGCCCACAAAATCGTAAAGTTTACGTGTTTACCACATAAGTTATCAACATGATTATGTGATTTTCAGCGAGTTTTTGATATCCCACTAGTTTTATGTTGCTCTTTTTTTTAATTTTATAATAAAAAAACATAAGAAAACAAATGAAGTTTTATTATTCATATACATTAACTATATTATATATTTCATATGTGGCCCAAAACAATTCATCTTCACTCAATGTGGCCCAGGGAAGTCAAATCTTCACTCAATGTGGCCCAGGGGAGTAAAAAGGTTAGACATGACTGATATAAACTGTTTTTTTTTTATTTTTCCACTCCGCTTACAGCCAGTAAGCCATTTATTTTATAGACTGCTGTATTATTTTTATTTTTGATACTTCGCTTACAACCAGTAAGCTATTTATTATATAGACTGCTGTATTATTTTTGTTTTTGCAGTAATTCACTTATTATTTAGTGCAGTGAGCCACTTATAATTTAGATTACTGTATTCATTTTTATTTCTGTCACTTCCCTCACAGCCAGGAGGCAATTATTATTTAGAGTCTTATATTTACTTATTTATTTGCGACATTGATCTCAAATATCGGCCTAGAATTAGGGTGAACCTAAATATGCTGTGGTCCCAGGTCCATGGCAAAACTAGACTCGATCAATTCAAAAAGTAAGAGTCTAGTAATGGTGTTTTGATTAAGATTATTTTAACCTTAGTTTCGATTTAATAGTAAATCATTATTTTTTATAAATTATTATTTTATAAAACTTTCTCTAAAGCGCAGAATACGTGACTCTATAGAAAAATTATAACTAAAGATACTTCTGATCGAAAATATTATCCCACCCAGAAGGTTGAGTTGGGTTGTTTTACCTCTGAGCGGCACTTTTTTGCACACTATGGGCTAAATGACCAGGTCACATGGACCCCGAAGGCTCAGAGAAGGTTGGGGGAGGGGACCCACTGGAACAGCTGTTGGGAGACAGATGGTAGTCTCCCGTCAAGGCCATCCAGCGTGTTCTTTAACGTGTACAGGGTCAGGCTTAACGTCCCATCCGACGGACGGCGGCCTTTCCAAGCCCATCGGTGTCCTCTGCTGACCGTGGGCAGGGCGGGGAATTTTGCGGAGATAAATCTCAACGCTGACCCAGCTGGGACTCGAACCTGGGAACTACAGATTACGAGCCTGGCGCGCTACCCAGAAGGAGTGTTGTGCGTACCATACAATGCGATGTGGCTAAAAAATGATAACATGTAACAAATGATAACATTTGCAGCCTGTTCAGTGAGGTGAAGACATGCATATATTACGGTAACATCAGTACGAGGTGTGGCCGCCTTTCATGACAATGTAAGCACTAATACGGTTAGGAAGTGAGTCATAAAGGTTCCTAATAATATCCTGGCCTGTGGTTCTCCAGATTTGCTCCACTTGCACGTGATTATCCTTCAGGGTATGCACTGGAGTCAGTTCTGTTCTCAGATGTCATACAGCCAGTGAGCCATTTATTAGACTGCTTTCCGAGTTATTTTGTTAGACTGCTATCCGTATTAGACTGATACCCGGGAGACTTCTCAGTTGTGCTCAATCAGCGATAGATCTCACAACCGAGCTAGTCATGGTAGCACAGGAATGGCTTGCAAACGCTGTTGAGCAATGCGTGTGGTGTGTCTGGCTTTTATCGTGTTGGAATGTGATGTTTGGCGTGCTCTGCATGATTGGTAAGACCACAAGTCAGAGAATGGTACTCACATACTGCTGGGTGGTTAAATACCCTCGATGACTATGAGAGAGACCATCTGTCATGAGAGTTGGTATCCCACACCAGGATCCTAACAATGGGTTCTGTATAGTGCTTAACCATTCCTCACGTGGAAGCTTTTTCACTGGTACGTTGTCACATGTGAATGCAGCTATCGTTCTATCCCAGATATATGTGGGTCTCATTGCTGAAGACGATATATCGCCATTCGTTATGCCACTCAGCTTATTCGTTGTCCCACTGCAATCCGGAACCTCTGTCGTTTCGAGTGAGTGTTATATAAAGAGAGGGCGCCTCCCTTCCATATCAGCTTCATGCAGGCATTGATGAGGTACTTGACAGATATCAGTGTTGCCCCATCAGTTATTCTGTCACTGTATTTGTCGGACAGTCGTGTTTCTGGTACCACAGCCATCCATCGAATCTGCTGATCCTCATCCATAGTCATTGGAGAATGACCTGATGCTGAAAAATGATCTTAAATACCTTCTTGTGTCCATTTTTGCCAGTGCATTTCTTCACATCAGAAATGCACTACAATTCATCTCCATTCATTCCACTGCTTCATATAGACCTATGATGCAATCTCACTCAAACTCACCGATTTGATTTAACATCCATCTAGGATATACAAATGGCAATACTTTTCGATGGCACCCACATTTGCAGGTCAAGTTCGGTTTCTTTAATCTGCTCTTTACACTTTTCTTTAACTACAACCTTTTCTGCAACTAATGGAATCCATGTCATCTGCCGCATATTAAATGCAGCTACACCAGCGTTTTTCATTTCATTTGCGTAATCACTATCCCACACTTTTCTACTAATATGCATTAACATAGGTCTACTCCTCTTGGGTGGGAAATTTTTTTTCTAAGGGTGTAGGTTGTTGCAGTAATCCCTCATCATAAATGAAAGTCAACCCTATTATAAATAAAACCCCTCTTTGTTAGTTATAATCTATCAATGTGTTATGCTTCGCAGCATTCTTTATGTGCAGTTTAAGCAACTACCGTGTGCTGTTTCTGCTTCAATCCTGTCTCGCCTGCTAACACGATTTGAAGTCGAAGCCAAACACTGGTCACTTAACGAACTATTAAATAATCAGTGATTTGGATCTCCAGTGACTTGATCAGAAAATCGAAAGTGTTTTTGTGTAAAAATTATAAAAAGAGAGAAATGGAACCTTCATAGAGATCTGACAAATCTTTGAGGTAGGCGTAAATAAGCTGTTGTCTCATTAGCATATAACTTAGCAGATTTCAGACTTTAAGTCAACTTTAGTTTTAAGAGTATTTAATGTTTCACAATGGGAGTTGCAGAATGTAAACAGTGTATTTCGTGCTCCAGTGATATACCGTATATGTGCTAAGTGTCTTCCCACATATATATTCAAAATCCCACAACTTCCCACATATATTTTCTAAAGAATTTAGCACATATATGGACCTTGCTCCAGTCACATATACACCGAAGAGCCAAAGCATTACGACCAGCGAGTCTTTATGCAAATCGAAGCAACTGCATGTAAACGACGGCGCTTGTGAAGGTAAATGAAACGGTAAAAATATCACCTGATACTAAGCTCTGTTAATCAATGTTATCCTTGTTCTTCAGAAGGGAAAGGCAGCGGACTTAAATGAGTTTTACAAAAGCCAAATTCTAATGGCCAGAATCCATTGAGAGCATTTCCATAATGCCATGAGAGCATTTCCAAGATGGCAAAGCTTGTGGGGTGTTTACAGTCAGCCGTGGTTAGTACCTTCAAAGAGTGGTACGAGGAGGTAAAAACCACGAACCGCCGGCAAAGTGTGGGCCGACCACGGCTCATCGATGCTAGAAGTGGGCGAAGGCTATACCGTATGTTTACGAGCCAACAGAAGGGACTCTGCGGCATAACTCGCTCGTAATTTGAATGCTGGTGATGGGAGTAATGTGTCACAACACACAGAACATCGAACCCTGCTCTACATGGGGCTGCATAGCCGCAGACCTCTCCAAGTTCCCATGCTAACCTCGGTCCACTGTCTAAAACGCCTACAATGGGCATACGAGCATCAAAACTGGACCTTGAATGATTGGAAGAAAGTCGTCTGGTCCGATAATCTCATTTCCTGTTACACGATGTGGACAGCCGGGTACGTGTGCGTCGTTTACCTGGGGAAGTGTTGGCACCAAGTTATACCGTGGGACAAAAACAAGCAGGTGGGGGAAGTATAATGTTTTGGACAATGTTCTGCTGGGAAACCTGGGTCCAGTCATTCATGTGCAGGAAACTATGATGTCTACCACCTACCTAAACATCATTTTAGACGAGGTACAGTCGCTCAAAAAAGTATCCGAACGCTATGATTGATTACAGAATTCAGAAAAAATATCTCACAACGATTTTTTTAGAAATTAATGATCTGGCAACCTTCGTGTCACGTGACACGAAGTTTTCCATATCACAAATTTCTAAAAAATCGTTGCCAGATATTTTTTCTGAATTCTGTAATGAACCATAGCGTTCGGATACTTTTTTGAGCAACTGTACATCCTTTCATTGCAACGGTATATCCCTCTAGTAGTGCCTTTTATCAGCAGGATAATGCGACATGCCACACTGCCCGGATTGTTCGAGAATGGTTTGTGGAACATGAGGAAGACTTCCAGGTATTGCCCTGGCCTCCAAATTCCTCAGACATCAATCCAAACGAGCATCCGTGGTTTGTGTTGGACGGCATATCCGATCTTCAGCAGTTCAACCAGTAACTTAGAAGAGTTAAAGGATCTGCTGGTAACGTGTTGGTACCAGATATCACAAGACACCTTTAGAAATCTTGTGGCGTCCATGCCTCGCCGGGTAAGTGTTAACTTGGCGGCACGTGGAGGAACAATACCATATTAGGTAGGTGGTCATAATGTTTTGGCTCTTTGGTGTATGTGCTAAGTTTTTTAGGATACTGAATGCGATCCTAGTAATATCGGGTGCAAGTCGCTATTCATGACAAGGGTGGCAACTGTTCATTTAGTTCAATAAATATTAGTTCTTTTAGTTAATTGCCATGCTTGATTATTTTATTATGACTAGTGAATTTTGGTCGAAACTGAATTATCCTGACAAGAGGTCTTAGAAGTTGTGCCTTTAAACTTGCAGATCGCCCCTTGTCCTGGTAATTCCCGAATGTCATAGTGTATTATCTAGAAGTTATCTTGAGGGAAAAGTAGGACGAAACTGGTCATCTGCTACTGAAATCACTCCATTTTCATTGATAATTAAAGGCACTCCCCTTTAAGACATACAGAGTTTAAAGAATTGTCAAATGTAATTAAGAGAAATGAAATATATTAAGCAATTATCGGAAGTTCAATTCAATTCAAAAACTTCACTGAAATTGGGATATCCTTCTTCAGACTTTCCCATGTAATATTTTGTTTTCATATAGGTTATATATATGTATTTTTTTCCCAAAGGTTTTTTTTCCAAAGGATTTTTTTTCTCTCTTGTTCTTTAAGATAGTAATTTTTTTTAAATATTTTTTCATATTTTTTATAGATATATATATATTTTTTTCATATTTCATATTTTTTTTCTTTATATTTTTCATTTTTTTTCTAAATATGTATCTTTTTTTTTTCTTTCATGGATTATTCCATACAGTTGTTTTTTGGAGGAAGTCAAGTAAGAAGCCAAATATTTTAATTTGAGTTGATAAGATAGGATAATTTAAAATAGAGTTTAAAGTAAAATCATTAATATTTATCGTTTCAAGATTTAAAAAAAATTTTTTTCCTTTGAGTATTATATTTTTCACAATTTCAAATTATGTGGGAAGAATTTTCAATTAAATTACATTTTGAACAATTAGGGGAGTTGCTTAAATTAAGTAAAATTTTTGATTTGTTTAAAAATATAGTATCAGTTCTTAAACGAAAAATAATTTTGGATTCATGTCTTGAAAATGGAAGTTTTAATATAGTATTATTTTGTTGGAAAGTTCTGATCTGAAATTTGGTTTAAAGAAGGAATATAATTGAAAATATTTTTCTGATAAATTAAATTCTAAATTTTTCATCTCTTTTTAGAAAGAGTGTAAAAGTTATGTATAGAAGTAATTGTGTTATGGGTATGTGCTGATTTTGCAATTTTATCAACCTCTTCATTTTCTTTAATTCCAGAGTGTCCTGGAATCCAACATAAGTTAATAATATTATTTTCTTCTTTTAAGTTTTCATTGTTCAGTTTGAGTAAAGAATAAATATAAAATGAGTATGGAGTATATGAAGCATCTTGCATTAGAGTAAGGATTGCACTTTTAGAGTCTATAAATATAACAATTGATTGATTATTTATGTTTTGTAGAATCCAATTGAGTGCAGCGAGGACAGCATAAATTTCAGCATGTAAAATTGGTGTAAATATAGGTAATTTAAATGCCAAAGATTTATTGTGTGAAGGGATGTACACAGCTGCAGTAGCTGACCCAGATTCTTGTAAGTAAGAGCCATCATTGTAAATTTCCAGAAAATTATTAAATTTTTCCTTTTTGCAGTTAATAAAAAGTTGATAAATAGCCTCACTAGAGAGATTATTTTTAGAATTAAGTAGAGGAATTTCAGTGTAAAAAAAAGAATTTGATAGCACCATACTGCAAGTGGATCTGTTATATCACCACGCAGATCATCTTCAGTAAATTTATTAAAATATTCTTTTAATAAAACATTTTCTTTTATAAGTTTGTAAAATAAAAGTCTTTTGAAATTTAGGTAAAAAGGGTGATCAGGTAGTTTAAAATGGAGTCTTGCATAGTATTTCAAAATTAATATTAAATGTCTAGTTTCAAAAGAGGAAATGTCAGTTTCAGCTAAAAGGGCTAGTGTGGGACAAATTTTTGGGAGGCCTAGGGCAATTTTTAAACATTTATTTTGTATAACATTTAATTTCTTTAATTTAGATAAATTCGGTTTATCAATTAGTTCTAGGCCATATTCCATTTTTGCTCTAATTAAATTTTGATACAAAATAAGTAGTGTTTTTTGGTCGGTTCCTTCTTTTTCAAATGCAGAATATTTAAATATATTTAAAAGTTTTGAGCCTGAATTGTGTGCATGATATAGATGAGAATTCCATGATAATTTGGAGTCTAAATGAAAACCAAGTAATTTACATTGATTGACTTGATTAATTGATTTTGAATTAATTTTTAAGACAAATATTGGATTAAAATATTTGTACCTATAAAAATGAATACAATATGTTTTGTTTATGTTAACAGTTAGGTTCCATTTTTCGCAGTATTTTGTAAGTTTGTTTAATTGTTCTTGAGTTTTTTCTTGTAAAATATATTCCTTCTTATCAGATATCCAAAAAGTTAAATCATCATCATAGCTTGTAAAATTAAATTTTCTATCAAAAATTTTTTTGATGTCATATAAGTATAAATTAAATAAAATTGGAGATAAGGTTGAACCTTGTGCTAGTCCCTGGGTGACATTGTAAGTGTTGGATAAAGTTGAATTTATTTTAACCTTTAATTTTCTATTTTTTAAGTATTTTGATAGGAATAAAATTAATTTATAATCAATGTTTGCTTTGCATAGTTTAAGTAAAAGATGGTCGATTGAAACTGTGTCAAACGCCTGGGACAGGTCAATTGAGACAGCTAGAACTATTTTTTTCTTTTTATTTGCAGTGTATATATCTGACAATAGTAATGAAATACACTCTTTGAAAGAGCGATTTTTTCTGAATCCATAAAAGTTTTTAGGTAATAATTCCTTCTCTTCAATTTGCCAATTGAGTCTTTTGAATAAAATTTTTTCAAATAGTTTTAAAGAATTTGAAAGTAAGGAGATTGGTCTGTATGAGCTAAATTCAGTGGGGACTTTGTTAGGTTTTTGGATAAATATAATTAAAATTTCTTCCCACGATGGTGGAATTTCAAGTGTAGTCAGTAATAATTAAAAATATTTAATAATTTTTCCTTCCATATATCTGGAAGATTTTTAAAAAAATTGTTAGGAATCAAATCTGCTATAGGAGCAGATTTTAAATTGAGTCTTTTTATAGCTCTGTTTAATTCCAAAGATGTAAATGGTAAATTAACTTTAGTGTTAATTGATTTTAACTTATTTAGCTGTATTTTGTAGAAAGATTTTTGTTTGGTGTCTAAAACAGGAGCAGGTTGAACTATATTTAGATTTTGTGCGAAAATTTCAGCTGTTTGATTAATAGAAATATTATGTTGTATGGCATATTGAGTGATAGGGAAGGTTTGTTTTTTTTTTCTTGAGAAATGCTTTTAAAGATCTTCCAGATATTTTTTCCTGGAGTATAGGTTGTCAGTTGGGAAGTAAAGTCTTTCCAATCTTCCCGAATGGCAGTTTCTAGTTTTCTTCTTATTTCAGCTTTAATTTTTTAAAGTTATTTATGTCTTGAAAGGATCTAGACCTTTTTGCTTTATTTTCAGCTTTTTTTCCTGATGGCTATTAGCCTATTCATGTACCAAAAGTTTTTTTAAAATTTAGGAATTTTGTTTACAATAGTTTTAAATGCAGAATTAGTATGTTCTTTAATAGATTCAAAAAATTCATTATAATTAAGGTTGTTTAAAGGGTGGGAATTACTAAGGATTTTATTAAATGAAAACCAGTCGTTTAGAAAAAATTTTTGTTGGAATTTTAAATAAAGTTGAGAAGTTAAAAGTATGGGATGATGGTCACTGCCCATAGTATCAGGCAGCAGTGTCCATTTAAATTTATCTAATAAATCTGGGGAAATTAAGGTTAAATCAATAATAGATTGATATTTAGCAAGGTTTTCATGTGTGGTTTCTTTGTTATTTAATAATATTAAGTTAGAATTTGATATAAAATTACTAAGTTGAATTCCCGCAGGTTGATTGTGTAAGAATGCCAAAGGGCATGATGAGAGTTAAAATCTCCTAATATTATGATTGGTTCAGTTAATTGATTTACAATATCATTATAAAATTCCTCTTTAATAATTAAGCCAGGATTGTAAACATTTAGGATGGTATATGAAAAATTATTAATTAAAATTTTACGGCTAATAGTTCTAATAGTTGTATATTATAGTTAATTGGTATAATTTTATGGTTGATATTTTTATGTATAATAAAGCCTACGCCGTTATTGCTATTTAGAGAAAAATTATAGTAAGATATAAAGTTTGTAAAATTAATGTGTTTTTTGGTTTTTATTTCTTGGAGTGCGAAAAAATTTACCTTCATATATTTGGCCAATAGTATGACTTCCTCTTTCTTCGATATTATCCCCCTACAGTTCCACTGTAGGAGGGTTAACCTGTTATGTTTCGAATTGGAGTAATATGTCCATGATTAGTACGTATACTTCCTCCGTTTGGCAAATAAATTTAAGGAGGTGTAGTACCAAGTCTATAAGCAGATTGATTGTCACATTTTCGTCGTTGAGCTGTTTAGCGATACTATTTGGTGAGAGTGTGTGCTTTGTTTTTTTAGTTTGCACACTTTTTGATGTCAGTCTCTTTTTAGTGATATTAGCATAGGTAGGGGAAGTTTGACTTTCAGTATGATTATGTGCAAGTTCAGTTTCGTAGACAGACAAGTCCTTGGAGGCTGATGGCTGTGATAGCATTTTTCCCTTTTTTTTCTTCAAAAGAAACAGCTTTTTTTCTTTCCATGATTTGTTTTAAATTATAAGCGTCCATTCCATGTAATAAATGATAATTATTTCTGTTAGCAGCAAAAGGAAGATCTAAAGGTTCCTCATCAAAGCGTTTTCTAATTTGAGGTTCATACTCTTAATAGTTGTTAGCATAGCAATGTGAATCAGCAGGCGGATTGAAAGTGTGGTTTATGCGGACCTGAACGTGCGCTCTATTTTCTCGAGTCTGAGAGAGTTCTCTTTTGGCCTGACTGAAGGCACTGGTCCAGCTACATTGCTGACAGTATTGGATTCTCATTGCCCTGCATGCTATTTTTTTTGTTGGACATCCGTAATATGTCGCTGGGTGGTTGTTTCCACAATTAGGACACACATATTCGGTATTTTTACAGATCTTGTACGAATGGGGACCGCTACATCTTTTGCACCTTACTCGGCTTCTACATCCATTAGCGGTGTGTCCCCATCGCCAGCAATTACTGCAGATTGCTGGCGATTCGAAGTGTTCCTTCACGTAAAAGTGAGAAAATCCAATATTTACTTCTCTAGGTAGTTTGTTATTGGAAGAATATATAACTACATTTTCTGTTGGCTGTTTAATAAAACCGTCTTTAGCACTATTGGGTAGGTCATTCGTCGTACGCGGAAGATGTCATAACCTTTGAGACACTGTAGTAAGTAATCATCACTGTATTTTGGGTTAACATTTAATAATTGTCCCATTGAATGTTCTTGTTCTGGGAATCTATAACATACATCTACATCAAGTATTTTAGTTATATTTTTGAGTTTGTCAAGATCAGATTCATTATCGGGAAATATTATTATATCCCCTTTTCTGGTAAAGCGTCCCTTAAGTCTTTATTAAATGAATTATTAAATGTGTGGAAAAAGAAGTCAGTTACCTTTTCATCGTCTAATTCCGAAAGTTTGATGTTTTCATTGAAAAATATGATTGCGCAGTCCTGTTTTTTTGTTTGTCTTCTAGGTGGCTTGGAACTTAATTCTTCATCGTTTGATGATTCATCTTCAGTAGAAATTATGTCTTCAGGTATATTGTCCATTCCTTGAGCATTGTCTAAGTGTGAAGAAAGTTTTTGCGTTTGATTTATTAAATTAGATTCTTTATTGGAATTCTTCTGATCTTTATTTTGGTTGTCAAAAATTGCGCTAGTTTCCATAATGTCATTAATGTCTTCCTCTGAGTTTGAGTTGTGTAATTTAGCCATTTGAGCTCTTTCAAGATGTTTGCTTAGTTTTTTCAGTTGAGCTTGTTCTGAGCTTTTCACTGGAATACCGCTAGTTCGTTTCATTTTGTTGTTTAAGTTAGATGGCTTCTTCTTGCCTCCCATTCGGTCTCAAAAAAATGCAGATCTCTACAAATTATGAGCCAATGTTTGCTTAAAAAAGTGGCAGCATTCTTTCCTTCAAAAACTTACTAATCAGAGAGCCAAAAAAAAAAGCGACTTCGTTCCCACGAACTACAACGGGAACTCCTCGCTCTGCTCGCTGCTCTCTCCTTATCGAAAGTTAAGTGTTCATTCTATTAAGTGTTCATTCTATTTTATTCTCCATGTGGTCCCAGCGCATCGACCTAAATTCCTGCTGTTAAGTGTTAATTTACAGAACACAAGCCCACCATTATGCTTAGGCGTTTTGTTGTTGTCCGTTGTTCAACATGTGCAAAATGTGCTTAATTTCTCCTATTATTTACCAGATTCGAATTCCCATAAGGCATGAGCTGATATTTCTCTGCTGAACACCATTCTCCTCGGTGAGTAAAGTATAATCCTAATAAGTTTGGAAAGGCAAGGGACCTGAAGCTATGAAACTAACACTGTCAAAAAACATGGATTGCCTTGATAGGAGGCTTCTATCTATCTTGTAAGAGCTGTTCAATGGATCTGTTTAACCTGCCCAGCTCTGAGTCTTTAGAGTCCTTATGACCTGGCTCTCAAGTCCATTGTACATATCTAAAAAAGGTAGATTAAAGCCACGGTGACCAGGGAGTTTACTCGATGGCGCGATTTGTGTGCAAAAAAACGCACTCAGAGATAAATCAACTCAACATAATCCAATTATCCAAAACGGAATAAACTAATGAATAACAACGTTCTGAAACAACCGAAAATTGTACCTAGGATACACACGAAAATACTCAATTTGCCAAATACTATTTCATGGTTGTTTATCCGCATGGACGACACTTTCTTTACCTCATGTAGGTGATTTCTAAGCCAGCGCTTACACGTGGATCGATTTCATATTAGAATTGTATAAATATATTATTTATATAAAGAAAATTGGTTGACTGCTGCTGAGAGGCTGTGATTGAGTATCGTACACTACACCACTATCAAATATTTTTTGACAGGGATTTTAGCATTTTTTTATTAGAAAATAAAGCGGTCAAGGTCAGTAGGAAGTTTTGCATTGATTTGGCATTTTTCCGATTTATTTTTGTTGAAAAATAGGATTGGAGAATGGCAAATAAGTATTGATTACTGTTATGTTATTATCCGTAGTTATATTATCCCTAGTTAGTATTGGTCAGTTGGTTTATATTATTATCCCTATTTCTTTCAGGATATAAACACTGATAGAGATCTACTGTTTAGTGTATAATTTGATTCAAAAATACATTTTAATTCTCTGAATATTTGATAAAGATTAATGTTTTTCGAACAAATAATGGTTTCAGGACAGAACAGTTCATTTCTTTCGCTATACAGATCCAGAGAGGTTATGCCTCTTTTTCAGTTGATGCTGTTCCAGAAAAAGTGGCTTATGAGGAATGATGATGCATTAGTGCGGTTAATGCGTCAGTTTAGTGTATGAAAGGCACTTTTAGGTACAAGTGATGCAGTAGGGAGGAGAGTAGTTTGTGCATTTGATAGGAGGAATGATGGATTGTTCCAATTAGAGATGCCCTGCAGAAAATATTCGATAGCGAAAAAAATAAACAGACACATTTACTTAATATTGGTTGTAATATTTTTTGGATGTAATAATGAAGATAACGAAAGAGAGGAGATATTTGTTAGGATGAGCAGAAATTTAAATGGTGATGAAATTTTTAAATAACTAAATTCTGTCGGAGTTTTCAAAAATATTTTGTTCTCAAAGACAGAGAGGATTATTTTTGTTTACAATTGCAACAGAAGGTATTTTCATTCGTGCTGTTTTTTTCCGACGTCCATAACAATTTTTTTGGATTAACCGAAATGCTGAATTGAAGTCATATTTTTAAAAAAATGTGTACTTTCGCATGTGAGGAATTAATGTTGTTTACCTTTGAACGGCACCCTTTTTTAACACAATGGGCTAAATGGGATACATCACAAGGACCCCTATGGCTAAGAGCTAAAGAGGCTTTCACTTTTGAGATTTCTAAACTGATTTCTTTTCCTATACCGCAGTGATTCCCAGAGTGTGGTGCGCATATCATTAATGATACATGAAGCTTCTGCCACATGTACGCGAACGTCCAGCATTCATTCACAGATATATTTGCCGAACATTCTACCATGATAAATTCAAGAAAATAAATCATTTTTCAGTACTACCTATTTTAGTCGTATACTTAGTTTGAAAATGCGTTTCTTGTTAGCAAAGCTATGTTTTGCAAGTTGATATTTACTAATGAGGGTACAAAACAAAATTGCTAGTATTTGATGGTACTCAAAAAAAAGTTTGTTCCAAGAGCAAATTTCGTAACATTTCTTAAATATACGACATGAAGTACCTCTAGTCCCAAAATTCCACCTTTCTAGCATACCTGTATCGAAATATGACCTTTATATGATCTTAAATGACTCGTCAGATCTCAGATTTCATTATGTTTCTGAGATATACGCCCTGAATTACCCTTAGAAATTATCCGCGAAAATTCGCATTCGACAAGGCGTGCACATTTTCCACTGCATTTCCAGTTGCTGTGGAAATGTGCACGCCTTGTTATGTGGAATGCTTATAATAGCATTATGTATCATAGAATTGGTGTTGTCCCCTAGCACTCCCTCCCTCATTCACGAGGTCATTCACATTCAGCTACAGTGAAACCTGCTTAGCGAAGTCATCGGATAACGAATTTTCGATTACCGAATTGTCTCTGATAGGTTTCCACTGAGCACACTGACTCACATAGCGAATTTTTTCCGCATAACAAATTGCCTATTAGGTCAGGCAGCCGCCAATTTCTGCCAATCAGAATGATCCCAAGTAGATTCAGCAAGCCTCAGCTAATCAGCGACATCCATTTATGAAGGTTTGAAGCTCTATTGCCTTTGTTTGCATCTCATGAGAATTTCTGCTTTTATTCAATATTTTTAATTTTAAAAAGTAAATTAACAGTGATCGCAATGGCCCATAAAAGTAATTCACAAAAAGATAAGAAGGGCTGGAAAGGCGTGATCCTTCAGATAAAGTAAAAAAAATCGTTGAAAGGTTTGGAAAGGAGTTAAAACAAGTGTGCTATCTGTGGAGTGTAGCTTGTCTCAATCAACTATTTCCACTATCCTACTAAATAAAGACAAAATAAAAGCTCTCAAATTGACCGTTGCCTTTACTGTAATATTTTATATTTTATTTATTGATACAATGTATACCTTGATAATGTTTCTATTAATCTTCTACCATATTTTTACAATGTTTTTTTTTGTTAAGAATTAATGTTTAAATTTTATAAATTATGTTTTAAGACAAAAAATGTTAACATGCGATGATCGTGGAACGAAATAAGCCTTTAACATGAATTTCCCAAATTCACATGCCGAATTTTTCACATAATAAAAGTTTTCGTGGAACAAATTGAATTTGTTATGCACGGGGGAGGGTTATGCAATTTGTATACTGTATATATGTTATAGTTGTTAACTGAACTATAGGTTACTGATGATTTGAAACTCTTGGCGAAACAGGTTTAAATCAGCGCCACATCTGCTTAACTAGTAGAGTAACTGACGTATAACCACGAGATTCCATATTCCAACAGGGGTGCTGCTGGATGTTTATTTTTTTCCCGCACTTTCCTCTCATTAAAAACAACATTTATTTTCCAATTCGTAAAGTAATTTGTAACTCTGTGAAAAACACCAGTTCTTTCAAGTAGGGGATCGGCAACAAAACATCGTAGCCACAACATCAGTCTATCGCAGAAAATATGAACATTTATTAAATAATAAAATATAATACAAAATAAAAAGCATAGGAAAAAATCCAACAAGTATTTTTTTATTTATCGCTCCATCTATTGTACTTGCAGGAATGTTGTTCATCAATTGTGCTTTACCCCAGGTGTTTTACTGTGCTGTTTGAATTTTATTTTCCTCTCTTCGTGACGTGCAGAATTGATCGAGGTATGCGGGCTATAGCAGCTACAGTTGCACTATTGTTATTTCGTAGCCAAAATATCATTCTGCATTCTTAGTAAAATGAACTCTGCCCGATATATTGTACCCAAACAGAGCAATTTTCACCATTTTCGTTTACATGACAATTTAAATTTCTTTTATAATGTGAAAGGAAAGTTAGCTTGTTTTCTCTGCTACTACAGTTTATGTAATGGAGGTAGGTAGTCTCGAATATGTTTCAAAATTCTGCATCCTAAAATCCCGCTTCCATCTAATAGTGAAATCAGAAAAAAAGGAGGCAAAAGACTGAAAATAATCTGAAATGACAGTTGCTATTCTTCGTAAAACAAGTCAATAAAAGAGAAGCAACAACCATTGTTTTACATTGGTTTCATCAAATTCTTGCAAAAAATGTGCCATTGTTTTACATTGGTTTCATCAAATTCTTGCAAAAAATGTGCCATTGTTTTACATTGGTTTCATCAAATTCTTGCAAAAAATGGGCCATTGTTTTACATTGGTTTCATCAAATTCTTGCAAAAAATGGGCCATTGTTTTACATTGGTTTCATCAAATTCTTGCAAAAAATGGGCCATTGTTAAAGCAGCGTTTTTAGAAGCAGCCGATTCTTTATTTGGTAACATGAAAAAATCATTTGTGAAATCATATAGATTATAAACACAATGCGACTATCCTTAAAAGCAATATCATAGCGAATAAAATCAATGTCTACCGACTGTGTTTTTGGTTTTGACAAGAGTTCTCTTGAAGACTTTGTGCTTTTATTCAATATTTCCAAATTCAAAAGTCGACACAGATCAACTGTGTGTGTTTGCACGAAAGGTGCTCAGGGTTTTTTTTAGCAAATGAAAAATGATTAAGAATCATTATTACTTCAGAAGGTTTCCTATTTAAAAATTAGCAAACATCGCTATAGAGTTCCTCCTTTTACAGGAGAGGGAAAAAATCCATGAAGTTTTCTTTCCGTTTTTCTCTCCTATTTTACATGCATTTTCCATTCACTACCATGCATAATTTCAAGAGGAAACATTTTGCGGCAATTTGGTAAATATCTATTATGTGATGAAAATAATCATGAAGAATTGTAAATTAAATAATCATAGGAAGTCACGAAGTTTGTGTTTAAATAAACTGCCCAATAACAGAAAAACTCAAAGAAGTATTTGTATACATATGATTGTTAAACGAGATTTCCAACAAGGAGAGTTGTCTCTCTACACTGAAGTACGCTGGCTAAATAAGGGAAACGTTATGCAAGGTTATAGCCTAAAATAATAAGTTTAAATCGAAATGAACACGAACAACTTGAAGATAAGGTATTGTTAAAGGATCTTCCAATTTTAAGAGATATTACTGAGGAACTAATCGTACTGAGCCTTCACCTGCAAGGGAAGAACGAGAAAGTTATGCAAGAGTTTACTGAAGTCAAAACCTTCAATCAAAAACTGTACCTGTTAGAATCTAACTTAACAAGTATCTCAAATACTTAGCTTAAAAAGGACAAAAAACTAATGAAATGCAGGGTGTTTAGATCGTATAAAAGCAAAAGTTATTACGAAACAGTTGAAACTAGAACTTCAGACATAGTTTGGACTTCAAACAAATGGAACATAATAGTTTCCTTAAACCCATTTACAGATATAGGCGTCGAAAAAATGCCTGAAATCATTAGACTACATTTTCAGTTTCAAAAGTTCAGATGCAAAATGGAGATGATTCGATTTCAAAATGAAATTCAGCTGAAGAATCAATTTAATGAAGAAAACATTTGCAACCTTGTTAGTAATGAAAAATATAGCGCGATAAGAACTGTCGCACTTAAACTGTTTCTGTGGTTCCACATACTTATGCAAATCATCGTTTCCAAATATGAAAGTCATAAAAATATAAGTACAGGGAAAAAAATAGGAGATAAGACTTTAGAGCACTGCTGCGGCTAGCTGTAGCATAACAATGTTTAATAGGTTTCAAAAAATACCGAAGAGAATGAGGGCCAGGTTTCTCGTTAAAAACAGTACGTATTTAGTAAATAAACAAGTGTAAAGGTGATCTGAAATGATAATAATTAAATAAATCCATATTGCTCCTTTAATATTTATGATCTGTACATATTGCTGACTTAGAGCGTGTTGTTTTAAAGAACGAGATCTCCACAAGACAAAATACTGAAATCACCTAAAACAGGCCCGTGCAACCCACGACTCATTACAAAATAATTCAAGGATCATAAAACAAATTGCCACTATATTGAGCCTGATTGATTTCTTCGAAATGTTTGAACCAAACATTTTTAGGTGCATAAAATTAAACGAATTTGCCAATTCATATTCATAGTATTCATGAAAAATGTATGTTTCTGTTTTTAAATCAAGATATTTTCTTAATTCCTTAAAAACTAAGATTTTTTTCCCAGTTCATTAAAATAAAATAAATAAATACCCCCTCAAGCAGCTGCTTGCCACAGAGGTCTGACAGGAGCCTGTCAGTTTATATGCCATAGTAGAAGATCTGAGAAGATGGCAGGACCTCAGCAGAAAAACAACACATACAACCATGCCTTTCCCCGGGGCTCGAACCCAGGTCCCTTAGATCAGTAGCCAAGCGCGCTAACCACTCGGCCAGTTCATTACTCAGAAGAAATGTACATTTTAGTTTTTAAGTAGATAATTTTTCCTGTGGCTCTTCAAGAATATAGTTTTTTTCTCTAGTGCTGTTTGCCGTGACCCGTAACTCTGCTCTTGTAGAATGGGGCGACAAAGGGAAATAATACGCTCCTGCAGGATGCGCATTGTGACTTAACTTATTTTCAGTGACCGTATAGTTTTTACATTTTAAGGATTCCATATTATCTGGTTATTTTGACAGCCGAGTGTTCCACTTTTACTCTGGCTAGAATAAGCAAGCATGATGCATGAAACATTCTTACAAATGTTCAAAATACAAGACAGTTATTAACCACTTCCAGGAACACAATCGCAGTTTACATACGGAACTGCAATTGTACAGGGTGAGCGAATAGGCTCGTGCCTCTATGAAGACAGCCATTGAAAACTACAAGGCGGCAGGCGGCTTAGGGCGACGACCATAGACATATTGTAGGGAGGCTCGTGATGGAGAGAGGCATAAGATAAAAAGTTTGGTTCAGACCTGAACATTGTTAGCTGCGTGTTCACCGCAGGTACGTGCCGGCGTTCATTCGGTAAGCAGCTTATGGGCTTAGAAGCTTCTCCTACTGTATTTTCATGCTTGCACAACCCGTCCGCACACTTCGACCTCTAGCAACCAGAAGAGAGAAGCAATTCAGTACACAATATGTCCTCTTTGCAGAGATGGGGCTAGAGTATTGGCCGTGGTCAGGTTACCTCAGATGACTTAGATGCCTTTGACTGGCCCAGACACCTTTCAGTGCATGTGCTCTAAGTTGCAATCTTCGGCAAAACTTCGAAGCAGTTCCAACCGGTTCCACTTCCGGAAGACGAGAAGGTCCAATCATCTTTCTCTCTCGATGAAAGGGAGATTTTCGGTCAGGTAGCTGAAAAGCGGAAATAATGGAGATCCATTTAAAAAAAATGGAGCACAAGGGGAGTTCTGTAGCCATGTCCAGTTCGCATCGTAAAGATGCGGCAGGACATCTTTACTAAATTGAGGTTAATAGCAACTGACCTAAAAGTTTATTTGAATTCGTTGTTGTTTCTCATACAACATAATCCTACAAACAATTACACAAGGACTCTTAACATTTCACATTTTTGTACTCGTGTTTAATTTAATGGGATTTAGAATCATCGAAATCATTTGTTTCAAAATTTTAAGGTCAGAACGGAATACGTCATTGTAAACATGACACATCCTAAAAAAATTATAAATAATGTTTATCTGCTCTTTTTGTCAAATCCTTTAATTCATTCATTGATAGTAGATATTTAAACGGATAGAGAGAAAGATTTAAAAATTCTCTTTTTCGCACTTAAAAATTAACAAACACACTTGTTTGTCTAATATTTTTTCCGTTTTGATAAAGAAAATGAAAACCATTCATTAATTCCATTTTATATCCCTGCCGAGCGCAGCGGGTGTTTAAAGATTCAGTCAGACATTTACAAGTTCCCAGAATCAGAGACTCTGAATCCCTGTAGATTATACAAAGTTCGTTTTGAAAGAGAAAAAGAACCATTTGTCCTGTGTCGAAAAAAAATAAATGCTTGGATCCACTAGTCTACATTTGGGAAATATTCCTTAATTATTGTTTGCAAGTCAGACAAGTTTTGAATTTTTAGTTTTTCTCATTCTCTAAGTCTTTCATGAAATACTAGCAAACTTTCCCAGAACCCAAAGGATCTATGGAATAGAGTTTAAAAACTCTGAGATAGAGATTAGGACATGTAATATTCATGGACATTTACATATCCTACTCTGTATATGGAGACCAAAACTAGATACTTGGAAGATATTCAATTTGTAGAGCAGAGTCGAGCGAGAATATCTTCTAGCCAGAAGTGACTGGAGATCAATGCCGAGAGAGCCTGTTACAGTTAGATTCAACTAGAAGTAGCAACGAGTTTCAAATGTGAACTTTGAAATTCCATTTTGTTTCGAAACTAAAGTCCAGTTCCAGCTTAAGAAGAGAACGGCATTGAGAGCCAAATAAAGATTGACATTTAAATTCTTGATGAGATGAAGCAATCAGTGATTTGAGCCAAATATATATCCACCTGTGGCAGCAAGAGGATGAAGTGACTTTAATAACGGAAGGGAAAGAAAAAAGATCCCGAATGGACAGATAGCAGTGATTAGAACGATGATGAAGTCAAAAGAAGGATAAAAAACGCACAAGTCCCAGAACTTGTCATGTTACGACACAGACCATGGTAAGAACTCAAACCTCGTTCCCAAATGATAACAGAGATGCGCTTAGAAAGTATCAGAGGAATGATGGAAAGAATGAAACGGAATGATCGGACCGAATTGTTTTCCTTTGCTTACAACCGTCACAAAAAGAACATCAAATGTAGCAATTAATCCAACCGTTTCTCGCATTCCTCGCATTCGAACTTCGAATCGCCTCGTTATGCGTCAGTTGTCCTAATGGACGGGTGTTTATCATATAAAGCAGGCGAGATCATTTCGTTTGCAGAGAAATATTTTTTTTACATCAAGTATAATTGTTCATATTTTTTTTCATAATAGCGAATTCAAGCACGAACCGAAATAGAAATATTCCGTGATGAATAAAAATATTTTTAACACATTAATTTGATTTAATTTTATTTAATAGTAATAAATGGAAGGTAACTCCAAATGGAGTCTATTTACACTGACTCCATTTGGGAGAACTAAAAAACATATGGCATTATAAACATAATATGAATTCAATGATCATGTACATCACATATAAAAAAAATAATTGCAGATAAATGAGTCCTTTGGCAATCTTGAGATAAAAACAAATGAAACATTTAAAACTTGAAGCATTTAAAATATTTACATAAGTCCATGCTTCGTAAATGCTTTTTAATGTCGCTGTGCTTTGTTCTTCCCCTGATGGGTTTGCCACTCGACAGCATTAAAATTCAAATCTCCAACTAGGACAACAGGTAGATCAGTATTCATAGCATACTTGAGATCATTGAAAAAGGTCTCTATGTACGTGAGACTGATGGCTAAATGCAGCGGTATATAGGCCGTAATAAGTCGACATTGACATGATGCTGAAATGAAAATATCTAAACAAATGATTTCATGTGGTGATCGTTTCATTGTCATTGGTGGTCTAACGCAGGTAAATATGTTTTTAACAAACGTGCAAACACCTCCACCATGATGTGGTCCTTCTCGATCCTTTCTGTAAACAGAATAATTATAGTGACAGATTACATGGTCGTTCAATTTGTTGTCTAGCAAGTTTCACTTACACAAAAATATCAATATCACAATTAAGTAAATATCTATGCAAGTCTGGCAATATGTTGCATATGCTTCGTGGATTCAAAAATACAGCATTGCATTTGTTAACGTTCTCAGCAAGTCCTTCGCTACTAATTGCGGAATTAATATGTTGTGATGTTGAAGATATTTAATCTGCTTGACTAATTTTAGTCTGCATATTAGCAGGTTGAATATTACAGTCATCATTAGCAACAGCAGAGAGAACTGGAATGATGTGTCTCGGAGACCCTCTGAATTCTGTGATTAAGATTCCTTTGGACCATAATGCAGGTTTCATCATTTGATTCATGTGTAAGTCATTACACGATGTAACGAGAGATGCATATAAATCAATATTTCTAGTCTTAATCCTCACACCACTCATAGGAAAAATTTTTGGATCCTACAGTACTGTGCAAATTAGTTGGGACAATAGGAAAATGCAGTAACAAAGACACAACTAAAATATGTATTTGTTTAATAGTGATGTAGTTAATAGTGAATGTGATCCCCCTTAGCTTTAGTTACTTCTTTTGCCCTCTCAACCATTGATGCCACTAGCTTTCCACATATATCCTTCACTTCAGGGTCGTGGCACCACACTTTCATGACACTTTCTATCATTTTGGTTTTCGTCGTGCAATCCATCTTAGATATGCTAGCTTTAATAATGACCCACAAATTTTCAATGGGGTTTAGATCAGGTGAATATTCTGGCCACTCCAATACCTTCAAATGTTGCTGGGTAAAGAAACTCTTAGCAAGCTTAGAATTGTGGTACGGAGCCAGATCCTGTTGAAATACCCCATCGCCGTTAGGAAACAGCTTATGCAGTGTTGGGACCATTTTCGCCTCCAGAACGCCTATGTACTTTTTGCTGTCCATTCATTTCTTCAATGGGGTGAAGCGTCTGTGGCCCGGAAGCTGTGAAACATCCCCAAAACATGACCTTGGGTGGGTGTTTGGGGGATTTCTGGATGTGGCCGGATCGAAGAGGTTCTCCAGGCTTCGCTTGTCCCATTTAATTCGCACAGTACTGCAGCATATTGACAATATCCTCTGCTGAGGTGTTGACATTAAATATGTTAACAAAGATGCGTTTTTTTTTCTAGGAACGTTGACAATAGTGATTTTAAGAGTATCTATCGTGCCAATGAAACACTTCTTCGAGGAGATTGTGGGTTCATTTTGGTTGGTAGTCGAATGGTGGGGTACCTTTGAACTGACACTAGTATCGGCGATGACATTTTAGCAGATGCGCTGAGAGGATTTTTTTTTAGCAATCATGGCATAGGTTTGTGGTGATTCAGACGAGGTTGGGCTGTTTACAATTGGGCGTATTTGGAAATAACCGTGTTGAATGGACAGGCTGGAATGATTCGCATGCTGCTGATGTTTGATGGGGTTAATCTCTAGATTTTGTTTTTCTATCTTGGCTAGCAGATGGTTATTGTTGGCATCAGAATTATTGCTCAGTTTGGCAATCATGTCCGTTATATTTGGTAAATCACTGGGAGCAGATGGCTGAGAATAATTAGTTGTATGTTCATGTAGAACGGATTTAAAGAGAGAGGTTGCCTGGCATTCCACAGCATCAAATGCACTTTTATCAACCCGACTAGCAGATTTTTTACTCACAAATGCGAACAAAAATTGCGTTCATACAGTTAATCTGGGCCATAAACCCTTGGAAAATAAGAGTAGAATCTACATTCACCTGAGGTGAATTGCAAGTGGCTTGACCGGTCATCTTGTGTTTGGACAGGGAAAGCAAGCAAGGGCTGGCCAAGAGAACACAGTACACGTCTGCAGTGATGCGTCGCGGGGAGTGTTAGATGCTTGAGGGATGGTCGGTTGGAGTCCACTCCTTCAATGGAGCTTAGTAACGTAAAAGTGTCAAAAATAGTTCTTTATCGATGTGTGTGGGAGGAAGGTATGGGGGAAAACTTGACTAGACAAAAAACTGAACTACTCTATAATCTTTCCAGATGATTATTCGGTTTACAGAAAGGATCGTGAAGGACCACATGGTGGAGGTGTTTGCATGTTTGTTAAAATCATATTTACCTGCGTTACCACCACTTGATTATGATATTGATATTTTGTGTGTTTTCAGATGTGACCACACTTGTTTTCAGATGCACTTTGAAAAAGGGGAATCACACTGCGATTTTTAATAATTTGTTTTTAAATATTTCAATCATGTGCCGATACAGATAACATAAATGTAAAGGTAATTGAGGAAGTGCAGAGTGGTAAAGTTTCCTCCTCCAATAGTTCGTCTGCAATAGAGGAGTAAACTTTACTCTTCTGCCCTTCATAAACTACCATTTCATACATATAGTCGGGTCGACACTAAGTTGAGAATATATAACGTAAAACAGCTTACGATGTAACATTTGTTTTGTTTTTTTGCGACATAGAGAGAGCAATCCTTTACTCTATGACGACTCTCAAAACCATTACGACATTCTCCGGGACACAAGATTTTATTAGACACCTAGCTTGTTACTTTCACATTTGAATTCTGAAGATATAACAGAAAAATATTTTTCACATTCCCCATTTTTTGGGGGGAGGAAGAAGGTATGGGTTCAATTTTTTATAGACTATCACTCCCCGTGTCACAAGCTTTCATTTGACACATAAATCATTAAGTTGTTCCATCGCGTTCGAAAGGTGGACAACCTTTCGAATGCGATATTTATGGTATTGATGTTATGGTTGGTTTTTGTTGTTATGGTGGTACAACTTTTTGTCAAATCCACAAAACTACCACCAACTGACAAATCGACCAACCTACAAATGTCAAAGACAAAAGCAATATGGATATAGGTAAAAAAGAGCCAAAAAGAGAAGGAATTAATACTCTATCAAACTGGTGATTGACAGAGAATTCTGAATTCAACGGAACTTCCATGAGAAACTGCTTACGAGATTGTTTGCTCGCTGTAAAGCTTTGAATAGATGTGCTGATACAGATTAATATACATTAAGAGGAGGTGCCCTAAAAATACCTAAATGGGCTAATAATATTGCAAAAATACATACATACATACATACATACATACATACATACATACATATGTAATCCTGATGCAGTCATGGGCTACGGGTCCTACCAGATTGTATAATTTCTTCTCCAAACACTGAGCTACAGCTGCGCATTTGGCCACTGTAGGCCAATTCTAGCAATGTCGTGCTTGACATTGTCTACCCATCGCATCCTAAGTCTCTCCCTTTCCCTGAAACCCTTAGGTACATTGTCCATGATCCTGTTTGCTAATTTGCAGCTATGCATACATGGCCAAACCAACGCAGTCTCTTTCTGCACAATATGCTACTCAAAGGAGGTTGATGACTCCTTCTTCTAACCTCATCATTACTTGCAAAGTGAAACCACCTAATGCTGAAGATACTGCATAAGCATCTAGAATCAAAGGTATCAAGTTTTTTGTTATCCTGCTTACAAAAGGTTCATATTTCGCTACCATAACTAACCTTAGAAAGAACGAAACTACTAAACAGCCTAATCTTAGTCCTATTTTTCCACGGATTTACGCCTATTTTTCCACGGTAAACGCCTATTTTTCCACGGATTCTTCCATTGATAGAGGAGAAGTCCATAGATTCTTAAAAGTTCCAGCGGCAATTCCTATTCTTCTATCTATCTTATATTGCACATCACCGGTATCTATTATGTAGCTCCCAAGATATTTAAACTGAGACGCTTGCTCAAGAGTGAACCATCTGCCTCATCAATTTTCATCACTTTACTTTTTTCTCTGTTTATCATCAAACCTACTCTATTACCAGTCTCATCAACAGCCCTAATGAAAGAATTCATCTCATCAAGATCTTTAGCAAACAGGGCCAAATCAAATGCCTAATCTAAATCAGAAATTTGAAATCCCTAGACCATTTAAGACAAAAATTTTCCTTGCGAAGAATTTGGTATAACATAATAAATAACCAAACTTAAAAGGAGACAAAATGCACCCTTGTCCAACTCCACTAGCAATGATAAACCAATCACTACGAGCCTGACCAAGTCTTACACACAACTCAGTGTTATTATAGAGAGCTTTCATTACGTAACTAACTTGTTAGATATTCCATATAATCTAACGACCAACCACAATTTATGCCAATCAACAGAGTTGAAAACCATTTTGAAATTTATAAAGCTAATAACCACAGGTTTCTGAAACTTTAAACATTTCTCAAGAGTGTGATCAATACATCCCCTACTACTTCTGAATCCACAGTGTTCATCACGCAGTTGTCCACCAAGCAAATTCTTAATTCTATTAAGTATAATCATGCAGAAACGTTACCTAGAACAGAAAGTAAATTAATTTCCTTATAATTATCACAAGAACTGCGATTACCTTTTTTAAAAATCGGGATAATAATAGCTCTAGTAAAATCCTTAGGTACAAACCTTTATCATAAAAAATACTCAAACTTTCAGTCAGCCATGTGAAAACACAAAAGTTTCCAGCTCTAAGCATTTCAGTGGTGATTTCATCCACTCCTGTGGATTTAGGCAGTTTTAATTTAGAGTTATCCAAAGAGAATTCAGAATGTGATATAGCGCATGATACAGGATCATGATTAAAGCCAGTAATGCAAGTATCTTCGTTACAAACAATGGTGGTAGAAATAATTACAATGTTTATAACATCTCTGAAAAGATCAGCCCACCTAGCCATCACAGAACCTTACCATTTCCCCCCCCCCTCAATCGTGGTGTACCTGTCAGTTTCTTCCTACAAAAGAGATTAACTGTCTGGCACAATCCCCTGCTGTTGTTTAGCCGCTTTCTCTGCTTTATCAGCAAAGCTATAAAGCCTGATCCTTTACACATTGATTAAGCTCATTGTAATGCCATCTGTTAGGAATAGTAGGATCCTGATTCATATCATTCCTGCACTTCCTTCTTTCAGAAATAAGTTCCATAGCTTTATCACTCAAATAATTTTGTTTCCTCTGTTCCTTTTTAATCAAAAGCGTACTGTTGGTCTCAAGAAAAGCTTGCTTAAACTGATCCCATTCTTTCTCAACTTCAGCAGTAAGCAAACGACGATTGTCCTAATGACTAAGTAGCCTATCATAGTATGCTTTGGTTACATCTGGATTTTTTTAAACAATATAATTTTTATTCATAAGAGTAAAGAATACAAATACATTTACAATTTGACCCGCAAAGCTAAATAGCTTATCTGCAGGAAAATGAATAAATTATATTAAACATAGGTCATTCAGCTACGAAAATGGTGTACATCAAATAAATCCACAAAACACAACACTTAAAAATCAGCTAACTAGAAAATACCAAATAATTTTTAATTCCATTTTAAGTCTTCTAAAAGAATCTATATTTAGTAATTCTTTTGGAATAGCATTAAATATAAGTGGTACTTGATATTCGGAGGTATGTTTCCCGTAATTATTTCGAAAATTTGGCAATTTGTAATAACCTTGGTTTTGAAGTCTTGTATTTTTGTTATGTTGAATTTTTAGTCTGTAAGTTTCGTCAAAAAAATTTTTAATTATTACATTTTATTTATATAAATTGCTGTAGGATAAAAGATTTGAAAATTTTAATCTATCGGTGGAAGTTTTATAAATTTTTTGCAAATGAAACGGAATAATATTTTTAGCTATTATAGACTGCAGTTTTTCTATTTTATTTATGTTAGTTACGTTAGTTGTTCCATGCACAATTATTCCATAATTTAAAATAGATTCGCATATTGCTTTATAAAATATTACACAGGTTTCCATATTTAATACGTATTTCAATTTTTGAATTTTTATCGCCGATGTTCTCAAGCTTTCACATATGTGGGATATATGGGCATTCCACCTAAAATATTCATCAAAAATGATTCCTAAGTAATTTATATTATTTACTTGCTCAACAAGTGGGCAACTACATAATGATTCATAATTTGAAGCATCCTTTTTTCTGCAATTTATTTTATGAGTTTTGATAAAGAGGTTTTGATGAATATTAAATTCTGGTGAATGAATAATCATCAGTTTTGTTTTTTTCTCATTTAAATAGATTTTATTATGATTTAACCATCTAATAATATTATTGTAATCTGTTTGAACCTCTGAAATGCTATCATTTAAATATTTCTGACTGTTTATTAAAACAATGTCGTCAGCATATAGATGAAGAGCACTATTTAATTTTGTATTGAACAAATCATTTATGTATACTAAGAACAGTAAAGGACCTAAAATTGAGCCTTGGGGAATTCCATATCGTGTAATTACTTTTCTGTTGTAGCAGTTTATTATTTTAGTAATTGTGTATCTGTCTGATAAATAATTTCTAAACCAATCTAACAATATACCGCGAATACCGTAATTTTCCAATTTATATAGTAAAATGCTATGATCTATTATATCGAAGGCTTTCTTTAAATCTAAGAACATAGTTACAATTTTTTTCCCTATTATTCAATGATTTATTAATATTATTTGCAATTTTCGAAATTAGTTGAATTGTGTTTTTTTTTTCCTTTTTGAAAGCCAAATTGATTTTGATTAATTACGTTGTGTTTAAATAAAAAGTTAAAAACAGTATTATTAATATATTTTTCCATTATTTTCGAAAAAATTGGCAGAATTGTTATTAGTCGATAGTTAGAAAAATCCTCCTTAATACCACCTTTAAAAATAGGTCTTAAAATACCTGTTTTGAGTTCAGTAGGTATGTTCCCAGTAAATATAATCTGATTTATAATTTTTGATATAATGTTAAATAGTGTCTCTTTATTAAATTTTATATGTTTAATGCAAACATTATCGTAACCAGGTGATTTTTTGGTGTCTAATGAAGTAATTATTTCATCAGTTTGTTTTTCAGTGATTTCATGTATATAGATAGATTTCAAAACTCTTTGCATCATGGTTGGAACATAATTTATATCGTCTTGGTGATTTGTATTTCTTATCTGTAAAATTAGTGTATTATAAATGTCATTGTAATTATTTGCTATTTCTTCCACAGATAATTTCTATTTGGTCATATTGTCAATTATTACATCGTCCGATGATTTTTTCTGTTTTCCTTCTAATATTCCATATATTAATTGCCAGGTAGCCTTCATATCATTTTTTTTCATTATAAGTTTATTTCTATAATAAAGTTGTTTCTGATTTCTAATCTGAATATTAACCCTATTCCTTAATTTTTTACAGTTATTTTTATAAGCATCACTTTTATCATTGTTTTTAAATTTAATCCAAGCTTTATCTCTTTCTTCAATTAATTCTATCAAGTTCGGTGTTATCCAATTTTTGCTATGATTTCTTTTTACCTTTCCAACTCTCCTCATATATATATTCTATTTTTTCCTAAAATTCCATCATAAATGTCTTTAAATACTTTATATAGGTTTAATTCATCCATTGAGTTGTCTCCATAATTTTCTAAATTCCAATTCATTTCAGATATAGCTTTGTTTGTTTGTTATGGTCAAATGACCAATTCTTATTTTCCTGGTCTGTTTCACTATAATTAGTATTATTCAAATTGTTATTGGTGTTGCTAATCAGTGTTAAAATAATATAGTGATCTGCTATTTTGCTTGTTTGATTTATTGAATTTGCTGACATATTTTTAATCAGTTCAATATTAATATGGTCTATACAGGTTTTGGTAATTTTATTTTTTACTATTTCTTCTCTTGAAGCTTCCCTTATTAATCTTTCAAAATTCATTTCAGCCAATAGTGTGATATATTTTTCTGTGCCATGTTTTTTAGTATTCATTGTATCGATATTAAAATCACCTATTAAAATCTGATTTTGATCTTTTTCTGTATTTTCCATCCAGTTTCGGAAATTCAACAGAAAAGAGTTCACATCTGTACTAGGCGATCTGTATGTGCTAAAACATGATATATTATATTATTTTTTTTTACTTTTATATATATAGTTTCCTCTGGAAATGTTTGTTGTGAAATAATTTCAATATCTAGATTTTCTTTATAGTATGCTGAAATCCCTATAATATTTTTATTTATATTATCATTTGTGATTCTATTAAATTTATCAATATTATATAAATAATTTTCATATTTATTTACATTTGTTTCAGTTAAAACAAGCAAATCTTTAGTGTTAAAAGTAATTTCCTTAACCTTAGAAGAACATTTCTTAAGCTTCAGCAGCAAGGCACTTTTGACCAGGTAATGGTCTGACCCAATTTCGGCTTTTATTGTTGGTTATTGGGTTGTTTTACCTCTGAGCGACACTTTTTGCACATCATTGGCTAAATTGCCAGGTTACAAGGACCCCGAAGGCTCAGAGAATGTGGGGGAAGGGGTCCTACTGGAACAGCCGTTGGGAGAGAGATGGGTAGCCTCCTGTCAAGACCATTCAGTGTTTTCTTTAACGTGTGAAGGGTATGGCTCTCTCAGACAAGGGAGCCACGGCTTAACGTCCCATCGATGGACGGCAGTTTTTCTAAGCCCATTGATGTCCCCTAGTCACAGTTAGCAGGACGGGGAGTTTTGTGGAGATAAACCTCAATGATGATCGAGCTGGAACTGGAACCTGGGAACTACAGATTACGAGCCTGGAATACTGCCAACCGAGCCACCACTCAACCCCAACCCCAATTTCGGCTGCCCTTTACGATAAGAAATTCCTAACCGAACTAGCCCGTTTGCTATTAATTAAAATTTAATCCATCATATTCCTGTGCAACCCATCAGGTTAAACCCACGTGTATTTGTAAATATTCCAATGTTTGCAGCAATTGTTAGTTATTGCAAACCGCCTAATTTGCTTATCTATAGGAGACATTCCCCATTGCCATTAGAACTACCAATGCCAAAGGGACTTATAACTCCTGCCTAAAGGTCAGTACTATCTTTAGCATTGATGTCACCTAGCACAAGAGAAATATCTCCTACTTGTCAGAATTCAAAATATCCTGAAGCTGCCTGTAAAAACTTATCCTTTTCGCAGGTGACATTCAAGTTTTTAATCTTTGCTTTAAATTTTGCTGTAAGAACTTTGATCAATGCACCAGAAGCTTAAAACTCCCAACCATTTTTTAAATATTAAGAGTCTTACTAGTTTCGAAATTAAACTCATTTTAATTAATTGGGGCTGTATGTTGTCAATTGGATCAATTCCAGATAAAGAAATCCTATCTTCCCTACGATACAGTAAACGAAGATGGTTAATTCCACGTATAAATAAAAACAATACTATTAGTAACAGTAATTATATTGGACCAAGAATGTATAAAGATATTCCAGGAGAATTGAAAACAATTCGTCCATTGTAAATTTTCAAAAGAAAACTGTACAAATAAATTGTAACACAATAGTGCAGATATTTTAATTTTTTGTTCCCTGAATATGCGTCATTTGTTTATTACCTACTTCCTAATACTTTTCGCTTGACATACGTCGGTGTGTTGGTGTGTAAGTTTATTGGTTTGTCTATTTGTCAAAGCAGTTCAACCATATCTTTCGAACATGATGGAGACACTTAATGTTTTATGTGTGAAATGAAAGCTTTTCACGCGGGGAGTGTCATAGGCTATAAAATAATTGACCCCTATGCTTTCTTCCCTCCTAAAATAGGGAAACTATGAAAACTATTCTTCTGTTATTATCTTCAGAACGCGAGTATCGAAAATAACAAGCTATATGTAGAATGAAAATTTCTGAGCAGTGAATGTCATAAATATGAAACATTGACCCCATGCTTTCTTCCCCCTAAAAGGGGGGTAAACATGAGAACGATGGGTTGGGTTGTTTTACCTCTGAGCGGCACTTTTTTTGCACACCATGGGCTAAATGGCCAGGTCACATGGACCCCGAAGGCTCAGAGAAGGTTGGGGGAGGGGACCCACTGGAACAGCTTTTGGGAGACAGATGGCAGCCTCCCATCAAGGCCATCCAGCGTGTTCTTTAACGTGCACAGGGTATGGCTCTCCCATACACGGAGTCACAGCTAAACGTCCCATCCGACGGACGGCGGCCTTTCCAAGCCCATCATGAGAACGATGATATATATCCTGAATGCGAAAGCTGAAAGTAACAAGCTATGCATCAAATGAAAGTTGTGACGTGGGGAGTGTCATAAGCTATAAAAAGACCCCTATGCGTCCTTGCCCCAAAAATGGGGAAATACAAAAATTTTTTTCTGCTATATCTCTAGAACGCGAATGACGAAAGTAACCCGCTATACTTCATAGAAAGCTTGTTACGTGGGAGTGTCATAGGCTACAAAAAATTACCCCCCCCCCATGCTTTCTTTCTTCCCTAAAGATGGGGGAAATATGAAAACGATTGCTCCCATTTCATACGATTATCTCCTGAACGCGAGTGCGGGTTGGGTTGTTTTACCTGTGAGCGGTACTTTTTTGCACACCATGGGCTAAATGGCCAGGTCACATGGACCCCGAAGGCTCAGAGAAGGTTGGGGGAGGGGACCCACTGGAACAGCTGTTAGGAAACAGATGGTAGCCTCCCGTCAAGGCCATCCAGCATGTTCTTTAACGTGCACAGGGTATGGCTTTCCCGCACACGGTTCCACCGCTTAACGTCCCATCTGACGGACGGCGGCCTTTCCAAGCCCATCGGTGTCCCCTACTGACCGAGGGCAGGGCGGGGAATTTTGCGGAGATAAGTCTCAACGCTGACCCAGCTTTGACTCGAACCTGGGGACTACAGATTACGAGCCTGGCGCGCTACCAAATGAACCACCCCCGCCCCACGCGAGTGCGGAAAGTAACAAGCTATGCGTCAAATGAAAGCTTATGAAGCGGGGAGTGTCATAAGCTATAAACAATTGACTCCCCATGCTTTCTTTCCCCTACAAAAGGAAAAATATGAAAAAATTCTTCTGTTATATCTCTAGAAAGTGAATGCCGAAAACAACAGTTTTCGGATTATACCGGATCCTTATTTCATTGATTGATATATTTGCAATTTTCGCTCAATAAATTAAATTCCGTAACAGAACGGTTAAAATACATCGCAAATATTTACGTGGATTGCGATTTTTATTTACTCTATTGCTTGGGGTTCAATTTATTATTTTAGTGCTATGTATTATAGAAGTATTGGTATGGCCCAGATTCTATGACAACTAATGATAAGCGGCCTCCTGGTGATTTACTAGGAACAGAGGTGTGTAGTCTATAACCTTCTGCCAAAATCTTACACCAGTTACGAACTATTCTCTAGAAAGAGTGGCATAGATTACTACAGGAATCTTGTTTACCAAATAGCGGGAATGTCCTTTGTTAATGTTGTTATATTTTACGGATAAGATCTTCCGATCGAACCTCATTTTCAGATGTGCATCTTTTAATTCGCATATTTCAAAATCGGCATCTTTTAGCCGCATTTTTACGCACAAGTGCTGTTTTATTCTAATTTTCTTCCAGACCAGATTTGATGGCTTTTCAGCACTTTGTTTGCTCACTATTATACTTTTAGCCGTTTATACCTTAACTTTTGTCAATGCATGTGATTGATTGGTTGGTTGGTTGTTTTGGGTTTTATGGCGCATGGGCGACTAGGCCATAATGCGCCAAACAAAAGACAATATAAAAGATAAAAGACGTGTAACCCACAACCAAATTTAAAACAAATGAGCTAAATTCGAAAATGGTAAAACAACAAAGAACAAGTGTAAAAATACAAAGTAAAACAATAGAATACCATGTGTAAGTGACCTGGGATATACCCACAATGTATAAGGTGGTAAAATCAAAATCCAGTAAAATATCCACTTGAAAAATATAAGTTAAAACAATCCCAGGTGTAAAAGACCTGGGATAAAGAAAATATTAGGTAAAATCAAAATCTATTAAAATAACCACAATATTTTAAAAAGGAAAAAACTGAGGGTAAAAAGCAATGATCGGTTAAAAGATGTCCGAGTGTAAGAGGCTCGGACGCAAAATCATGAAAGTTAAAATAGAATTTTTGTTCAATATTAAAAGCTTCACATTCAATTAAAACATGTTTAATGGTTAAAACGGTGTCACAAAACTCGCACTTAGGTACGTCGTCTGCCGTAGAAGAAACGAATGAGTAATAAACGAGTGACCCAAGTGGAGCCGAGCAAGTACAACTTCCTCCTTGCGATTCCTGCGGTAACAAGACAGCCATGGTTTGATGATTGGTTTGATCTCAAAGAGCTTGTTCGTAAGCTGTTCTGACCAAGATCTCTGCCACGTGCCCAGAGCTCGGTGGTAAAACGCTGCCGGAAATCCAGATAGGGAACCGGCAACGGAGAGTCGGACAGGGGCGTGGCTGACTTGGCAGCAGCGTCTGCCAAGTCATTGCCCCTAATCCCGACGTGACTGGGCACCCAACAGAAATGGATGGTGGTGGTGGCTGCCAGACGATGTAGTTGCTGGCGGATCTTAGTAAGAACTGGGTGAGGCCGATGCCTCACCGAGATCAAAGCCTGTAGCGAACTAAGCGAGTCGGTGTAAAGCACACACCGACGATGATGCTTAGTCGCCTCGTGGTCCAAGGCGAGGCAGATAGCCTGCAACTCTACAGTGAAGATGGAACACTGCAGTGGGATCTGGTCTGCAATGGTTACATAACAGCAGATCATGGCCGATCCCACTGACATGCCGGACTTTGAGCCATCTGTGAAGACAGGCAAGAAGTCCGAGTGCTCAGCACGATGGCAGGCAAAGAGTTGCCGGTACACACAGTCGGGTGTAAAGGCCTTCCCCGTCCCGCACAGGGAAAAATCACAGGAAGGGGAAACAGCGAGCCATGGTGGAAGTGGCTCAGCTGTCGACTGTGCAACGCTATCGAGACTGGTGTTGATGTCTCTGAGGTAGCCTCGGACTCACAAAAAAAATGGACGAATGGCAGTCGGCCAATTAGTGTAAAGTAGTTCCCACTTCGGACTGAAAACGCAGTTCCAAGAGGGATGGCCAGGCAGGGATCGCAATTTAGATGTGTATTGTAGGGACAACTGCTGACGGCGAAGAGATAAAGAAGGTTCATCGGTCTCAATGTAAAGACTCTGGACCGGTGATGTGCGGAAGGCTCCCGTGCAAACACGGAGGGCCTGGTGATGGACGGGGTCCAGCACCTTCACCACCGAATCCTGGGCCGAGTCGTACACCTGGGATCCGTAGTCCAGTTTCGATTGGACAAGTGCACGTTACAGGCAGAGCAAAGAACATTGGTCTGCCCCCCAGGAAAGGGAGGAGAGGACCTTGATGATGTTTAATGCCTGCGTGCACTTGAACCTGAGATGACGTATGTGTGGTAAAAAGGTCAATTTCCGATCGAATATGAGACCGAGAAACTTGGTCTCCGCCACAACTGGAATTATGTTACCCCCGAGCCACAGCTCGGGATCCAGATGAAGATTACGCTTGTGGCAAAAGTGCACACAAGCGGTCTTCTGTGGGGAGAACCGAAACCCGTTTGCCGTTGCCCAAACCGAAAGATTGTTCAGGGCAATTTGCAGTTGTCTTTCAATGACCCTCATGCTGGACGAAGAGCAAAAGATGCTAAAGTCATTAACATAGAGGGCATTGCCTACTGATGGAGGAAGTTGTCTAGTAATAGAATTAATCTTGACAGTGAAAAGCGTAACACTCAGCACGCAGCCTTGTGGCACCCTCTGTTCTTGGGGGTACGGCCACGACAGAGTGTTACCAACACGGACACGAAAAAAACGTGTCGATAAGAAGTTGGAGATGAAGATCGCCATGTGACCTCTCAAGCCGAAACTGTGGAGGTCACGAAGAATGCCGAATCTCCAAGCCGTGTTGTAAGCTTTATCGAGGTCGAAGAAAATTGACACCAGGTGCTCTCTACGTAAAAATGAGTTTCTGATAGCCGATTCGAGGCGTATCAGATGGTCAAGAGTTGACCGTTGCCTGTGAAAGCCACCTGGGTGTTGGAAAGAAGGTTGTGGTGTTCTAAATACCAGATGAGTCTGGCATTTACCATTCTTTCCAACACCTTGCACACGCAGCTCGTCAACGCAATGGGACGATAATTGGAAGGAATCTTGGGATCTTTGCCTGGCTTGGGGAAGGCCAAGACGATGGCCTCCCGCCAGGAGTCCGGAAACTGCTCCGAGAAAAATGCGATTGAAGAGATGGAGCAGCCGATCCTTACTCGATGGTGAAAGATGTTGGAGCATGGCATAATGGACATTGTCCGGTCCTACAGCAGAGGCACGGGAAGAGTGCAGAGCAAGGTGAAGCTCCTCCGCTGTGAATGGCCTGTTGTAAGGCTCCAGGCCATTCGAGTGGAAAGACAGCGGAGAGCGTTCTGCCCTGCCCTTCTGGGCCAAAAACTCGGGGGAGTAAGAAGAAGAGGAAGAGATGGAGGATAATGACTCCCCCAGAGTTTTGGCAATTGCTTTGGGATCAGCAATTGCCTCTCCATTGTGCTCCAGGATCGATGACGAGTGGGACATGCAGTTACTACCCATCTTCCAGACTTTATCCCACACGACCTTAGAACTAGTCGTGCGGGTGATAGAAGATCTATACTTGAGCCAAGATTCCTTCTGGCTCTGGCGTCGGATGAAACGAGCTTTCGCCCTGGTGCGTTTGAACTTTTCGAGGTTGGGGGTAGTCGGATATCTCCGAAACACCCCCAAGCTTTGTTCTGAGCCTTATGAGCTGCGGTGCAATCTGGATTCCACCACGGTTTCGGAAAGCGAGGAAACCGTGTCGAAGTTTGAGGAATTGTTGATGCAGCTGCATCTACGATACAGTCCGTTATCTCCACTACTGCCACATTGATTGGCTCCTGGGTGACAGAGTGGTCATCGAGCTCAGAGAGCAGCTCAAAACCACCCCAGTCAGCCCAATCGAGCCTCCACCGCGAGACGTGTGAAGGGCTGCAAGGCCCCCCACGGGAGATGGTGCACACCACGGGGAGGTGATCGCTTCCATAAGGGTTGTCCTCGACCTCCCATGTAAAGAGTGGAATGATCGAGGAGGAGCAGATGGTAAGATCAATGGCAGTGAAAGTGCGGGTTGGCTGGTGAAAGTAAGTACTAACACCGGTGTTCAACAGGGAGAGAGAAGGATCCAGGAGCCACTGCTCCAGGACCCACCCCTCCCGTTGGTGTCAGCACTGCCCCAAAGTGGACTGTGTCCGTTGAGGTCCCCCATAATGAGGAAGGGGAACGGTAGCTGCGAGACGAGATCATCAAGGTCTTCCTGGAAAACGATGCTCCCAGGTGGAAGATATACAGGGCAGACAGTCAGGAGGAACCCCAGGAAGAGATGGATGGCTACCACCTCGAAGTCGGTGGTGAGGGGTACGACCTGGAATGGAAAATAGTTGCTCACGAGGATGGCGACACTCCCACGAGCTGGACCATCTCTATCCCGGTCCCAGCGAACTAGTGAAAAGTGCCGGGTCGTGGGATCTGTGACTGGCTGCAAGTATGTCTCCTGCAGGCACACACAGATGGGCTGGTGCGCCTGAAGGAGGGCCTTGATGTCGTCAAGATTCCTCTGGAATCCACGACAATTCCATTGTAGGAGTGTGGCCATCTCAGGACTTAGAAGAGTGGGTGGACGACGAATTCCTATTCAACTTAACTGCCGCAGAGGACGGTTTAGTGAATAGGGGGCGGTCGGTATCCATGTCCTCGGAATTGTCCGAGGGACATGGATCGGGATCGGTGACCAACCTTTGTGGTGCAGTTATTTTCTTTTTTGGCCCCGGTGGGGTTGGTTTTGAAGGTCTTGCTGTCTGAGGACGAGGAGGAGGAGGCCTTCCGGTGGAGGTGGAAGGCTGTGTTGCAGGAATGGAAACTGGGGTTGATGTCGAAGTCGACACCACCCTCGGTTTCGCCTGCGTGAGGTCGACACCACCCTCGGTTTCCCAGCTGGCGAGAAAGACTCAGTAGGTGGTACACTGATGTCAGTCTGCACCGCAACCGAAGTCATTGGAACGATGGGCTTTCCAATGGCTGCACTGGCATAGGAAACCTTGCCAGGTGGGGCGGGCGGTGCAGCAAGCTTTCTCGCCTCAGCATAAGAGATGTTATTTACGACTTTGAGGCGTTGTACCTCCTTTTCCTCCTTCCACTTCGGACAGTCGCGAGAGTACGCTGGATGTTCGCCACTGCAGTTCACACAGCATGCCTTTTCTGCTGTGCAGTCAGGATCGAGATGATCCTTACTGCCACAGCGAGCACAGGTGGGCTTGCCCCTGCATGCTCTGTGGGCATGACCGTATATCTGACACTGAAAACAGCGCAGAGGGTTTGGGATATACAGCCAAACATCACAATGCAAGTAGCCTGCCTTGATGGAAGAAGGCAGGCGTGGCGTGTTAAATGTGACAATCAACACCCAGGTGGGTGTCAATTTCCCATCATGGCGTGTCGAAACCCGATGGACCGCTGTTACTCCTTGAGGTGTGAGTTCTGAGAGGATTTCCTCCTCAGTGACTTTGAGGAGGCCCCACTCAGTGATCACACCCCATGAGGAATTCAGAGTTTTGTGTGGAGTGACTTCAACAGCCACCCCACCGATATCTTTAACTTTCAGGAGCAGTTCCGAGTGTTTGGAACAAGCGGTCTCAACTTGTATGTAGCCAGATCGTAAGCGCTTTACGGATTTCGGTTCTCCCACAAGACCTTTCAAACTTTTGTTCACAAAGAAAGGGGACATGTCCCCAAGCACCTGATCACCCATGGAATGGATGATCAGGAACTTCGGGAACGAAGACACAGACACAGAAGACAATGGCAGTGATAATGTAGACGAGGAAGATGGGGGCTCATGTCGAGCCCTCTTGTTGGCAGTGATCGCATTTTCATCATTCTCTCTCATATTTTTTTTTGTGTGGTTCAGTGCCCGCTGTCCCCACCCTCCACGGAGCCCAACAAGGGGATGCCCAGTCGGGCACCAGGGCTACGCAGGCACTATACCCACACAGACAATGAGCCAAGCCCTCACAAATAAATAGAAGAAAAATAAAAAAAGAAATGTGCAGAACAAAAACGTTCTGCACAAAAGAAACAAATCGAAAAATATCAAAATTGTGAATGGCCAAACTGGCCTCACAAAGAAAGGATAACGACAAAATCAAAATAAGTCGTGAGGAAACTTGTAAACCTGTACCCAGACCATTGGCAAGGTTACTCACCGCTCTGCACTGTTGACCCTAGCAGGACCTGCCCACCAACCGATTGCTCCTGGGGGGGCCACCCCAGGAGCTCCCGTTTACCGGAAGAAGAGACCAAAGCAGTGTATAGTAGAGGCCCCGGAATCCGCTGCCCAGCCCCACGACGGACAGTCTCCCCAATGGCAAGATGGCCAATAGGGACCCTGCCAGTCATGAGCTGAGGAGAAAAGACGGGGACCCCCGAGCAACTACCAGGATCCTCCTTTCCTGGGACACTGGTCTCTGCGCACGGCAAACACGCGGGCGAGCGTTTAGGACCCTGTGAAGGTAACCAAGCCAGTGGAACCTTCACAGTGTGGTCCCCCTCACCGCGTACAGGCGCTCACACCGAGGGGGCATGTGATTGAGATACGTAGTGTAAACTGATCCATAACACGATTAATTTATATGCAGCAACACTTAATGGTATGCTAAAAACGTAGTCAGATTTCTGATTAATTCTTAAAATGTCAATAAAATGCATGAAATTGCATTTCAAGAAATGCAACTCGTAAAAATCCTTGATATATGTTTTTGTCTTGTCGATTTTATTTATGAAGTCCCAAGTTCTTATTAAAATGCAAAGACTCACCAGCCTTCACAGCTGCTGCTGAGATGAGCGTATCGCTCTTGTACCCAATCAATGATATTACAATAGCCGAACGAGAAGAAGACAAGATAGATAATCTTATTCTATCAAGCTGATTACGTTAATTTGCCCCCGCTTCTTTGTTAAGAAGAAAATCAACGCTAATTAACTATAACGCATGCGTGTAGAGAGCCGATACGAAATTGGAATAATACAAAAGATTGGTTCATATTAATAGAGACCAGAGCTGTCTTGTGTTTCAGACTTAGCCAATTAATTGTAAATCTTATTAGATCCTCTTCCATGAGTTTTGGATTAATATAGATAGGTCATATGAGCTATGTTGTTCTCGTGTTTGCAGACTAAAACTGTGTTGATTCCGAAAATGGCCAAAGACATCTAAATACCAAGACACGTGATTAGATAAGTGCATTAACGTTGAATAGTAGTAGTAGTTTCTCAATCTGCTTAGAAATCCCAGATATAGCTGCACATCCCACTCTTATAATAACGGTACATTTGTTAACCACTCTTGTAATCGTGGTTGCGATTTTTGTTTGGTTGGATAATCTGATCCCATCCCACTCTTGTAATAACAACAACTTTCCTTTTACTTTAGATTTATGGAGAAGAAACTTACGCACAGTGGTGAAAGTAGGCCGATACCGAGTACCAGTAAAACGTTTTTCAGCAGAAAAAAAAAGTGATGAAGTTAAAGATTTCTTTTACATATCAATGCTCTTTCATCTGACTTTTTTATTTTAAAAAAAGGCGAATCCTTCTTTAAAAAAGAATCCTCGATTTTTAATTACACTACAACAGTGTAGCTCTTTAAATACCATGCTGTTTGAATACCACATACTTGGGTTGGGTTGTTTTACCTCTGAGCGGCACTTTTTTGCACACCATGGGCTAAATGGCCAGGTCACATGGACCCCGAAGGCTCAGAGAAGGTTGGGGGAGTGGACCCACTGGAACAGCTGTTGGGAGACAGATGGTAGTCTCCCGTCAAGGCCATCCAGCGTGTTCTTTAACGTGCACAGGGTATGGCTCTCCCGCACACGGGACCACGGCTTAACGTCCCATCCGACGGGCGGCGGCCTTTCCAAGCCCATTGGTGTCTCCTACTGACCGTGGGCAGGGCAGGGAATTTTGCGGAGATAAATCTCAACGCTGACCCAGCTGGGACTCGAACCTGGGAACTACAGATTACGAGACTGACGCGCTACCGACTGAGCCACCCCCGCCCCACCGCATACTTGAGGTTCCATTTCTGCGATAAGAAACATAAAGGGGGAGTAAATACTTTCTCTCTTTGAACGATTTGCTAAAAGACTGGGTGAAGAATTACCACCAGAGGCAGAATTGGGAAAGCGAATTTGTGGTTTTCAAATTCATATTTTAACTCTTATTGAATCGATGTGCATGTCTTCTGCTTTCGTCTTCTAAATATATTTTTTATAAATAATTTTATATTCTGCTGAATTTAAAATTCTAAATATTTCTGAGAATCACGAAAGGCAACTTAGGAGAGCGATTGGGCCCAGACCTCAAAAAATGTAATTAAAATAAGCTTGAGGATGGAGAGGGAATTGAAATTTGTAAATTTTCTCTTAATATAAATTCATAAAAAATTTGAAAATAATTCAAATTTCATAATCGCCTTACATTACGCTACTGGAGTGGCGTAATGTAATAATCTAATACATGTTCTTTTTATTTTATCTTCCCATAAAAGTGGGGGCGGGGGTGGCTCAGTCGGTAACGCGTCAGGCTCGTAATCTGTAGTTCCCAGGTTCGAGTCCCAGCTGGGTCAGCGTTGAGATTTATCTCCGCAAAATTCCCCGCCCTGCCCACGGTCAGTAGGGGATACCGATGGGCTTGGAAAGGCCGCCGTCCGTCGGATGGGACGTTAAGCCGTGGCCCCGTGTGCGGGAGAGCCATACCCTGTGCACGTTAAAGAACACGCTGGATGGCCTTGACGGGAGGCTACCATCTGTCTCCCAACAGCTGTTCCAGTGGGTCCCCTCCCCCAACCTTCTCTGAGCCTTCGGGGTCCATGTGACCTGGCCATTTAGTCCATGGTGTGCAAAAAAGTGCCGCTCAGAGTTAAAACAACCCAACCCAAAATCCCATAAAAGTTTGAAAAGTTCGCACTTATGTTTTTTTTGTGATAATGTAAGTTTTCGAAGAGAGTCTCGTTTCCACTCCTAGCATGCACAGGCCTTCTGATACAAGGAGAGCAGAGTACAAACAGCCATGCCACCATCCAGGATTCGAACCTGAACCCCAGAAGTGTCACCGGGTGGCAACATGGTATCACTGTACCACCAATGCTGCTTGTAAACTGTTATAATACTTCGAAAAATTGATTCTATTGAATAGATCATTTGATGGTGTTATGTGAGCAGTAGAAAAACAGGTAACGATGTCTTCATACTAGACTAGTATAGCATAAATCACTCGGAAATATTAGCTAAATTGGATAACTAAAACAACCTGAAAAAATATCCCCTTATATTAAAGTGGTCTGTAGACGGTAGCTAGGCAAAAACTGGAAGGAGAGCTGTGTACCAATCCACAGTGATGATTCACAGAACCGGCCAGTTCCAGCACCAAATGTCCGACCCCGTGTTCTCGTGGTGGAGGCCGTTAGTACCTTTCAAAGGAGAAATTCTCTTTTGGAAGAGAATGGAAGGGGAGGGCTGAGAACTCAGTGTGGCCTACTGATCTGGTCATTTCATAATCTCTTTATTATAAATCTCTTAATTTTAAATTTCTCTTCTCATGTATGGCCGGCCACCTTTTCTTTTTTTCAACTCTGCTGAGACGTGGTCAACTTCACAGGGTCCCTGTGCTGCCATTTATACCGACTATACTGGACAGATTTTTGAATTTGAGCTTGATTATGGATGCTGGATTTGCTGCAGTGATGGGCATCTGTTGAGGGAGAATCGCCGCTGTGTTTTCTGTTTGCTTGTGGGTTGCCAATCCTAAGTGAACAGAGGCACGGGATACTTTATATCAGCTGGTGGATAATCATGATCAGAGGCCATTGTAGGTACCTGAACCCTCACTTAGCTAGTTGGGCATCGTGAATCCTAAACTGGAGCAATGTATCTTACGCAGGCCATATGGCTGTTGAAAAAGTCCACTTGAAAAGGTGGTGCTTGAAGTTCCTACCAGCATCGGTGACTTCATCCTTTAGTGGAGGAGGAACAGATCTTTGCCCCATGCCTGCGATCAGGGGGCTGTTTAATACTGTTGGCCCTACCTATCTCAATAAACCCAGTTTCTTTAAAAATTGTACTAATCATTTTCAATATGCAGGAATGTGGAACGTGAGGACATTATATAGATATTATTCTCTTGATGTCCTCTTGCAGGAATTCCAGCATTATAACCTATATATTCTAGGCTTGCAAGAGACCAGATGGTCAGGTAAAGGAATGATACTTAAAAATAATTTTAAATTTCTCTTCTCAGGCAGGGAGGATGGAAAGCATCTCCAAGGTATAGATTTGCTTCTCTGCAGACACGCCAGTGATTCTCTTCTAGGATATGGCTGCATTAATGAAAGATTTCTTACAGCGAAATTTAAAACAAAAATTAAAGACGAATGTCATCTGTTGTTATGCCCCACAGAGGACTCTGATGAGAACGAGAAGGATATGTTTACAGCCAACTTCAGAATATTTTGAATTCTGTGAAAAAAAGGAGCTATTTCTCTTGTACTAGGTGGCTTCAATGCTAAAGTTGTTACTGACTGTGCCTTTGGGCAGGAGTTTTAGGTCTCTTTCGCATTGTTAGTTCCAATGGCAATGTGGAACGTCTCTTACAGGCGGTGGTGAAAGTAGGCCGGTACACGCCGGTAGGCCATACCGGCAAGAAATTATATGCTGTTACGGCGTACCGGTAAAACATTTTTCAGTAATGGCTCCTTTAATCACAGAGTATTAAACCGATAATTAAATTTTTTGAAAAGCGAATCGTTCTTTTTAACGAAAATTCCTCGATATTTAATTACACTACTATAGTTTAACCCTTTAGATACCTGCTGCTTGAAAGCCGCATACTTGAGGCGCTTGAGGTTCCATTTCTGCCGACAGGGAGTGTCAATGGGGAGTGCTAATTCAAATATTTGAAGCAGTGCTTTCTCTCTTTAAACGATTAGCAAAAGCAGACTGGGAAAAGAGAGCAGAACTAAACAGACAAAGGTGATTCCAACCAAAGCCGTGCCTCGGGGAGTCGTTTAAGTATACACGGAAAATGTTCATCCGCCGTAGCTGTCTGGGTTCGGTCTTAATCACTACCAGAAGCAGAAATTGGATTTGGGTTGGGTTGTTTTATCTCTGAGCGGCACTTTTTTGCACACCATGGGCTAAATGGCCAGGTCACATGGACCCCGAAGGCTCAGAGAAGGTTGGGGGAGGGGACCCACTGGAACAGCTGTTGGGAGACAGATGGTAGCCTCCCGTCAAGGCCATCCAGCATGTTCTTTAACGTGCACAGGGTATGGCTCTCCCGCACACGGGGCCACGGCTTCATGTCCCATCTGACGGGCGGCGGCCTTTCCAAGCCCATCGGTGTCTCCTACTGACCGTGGGCAGGGCGGGGAATTTTGCGGAGATAAATCTCAACGCTGACCCAGCTGGGACTCGAACCTGGGAACTACAGATTACGAGCCTGGCGCGCTACCGACTGAGCCACCCCCGCCCACAGAAATTGGAAAACCGGATAAATCAAAGAAAGTATGTGAACTGACTTAGACGTTGAAATGTAATCCTTTGCAAGATAATGTTTCTGGTTTTCTAATTTTCGTCCGTTTAATTTAAGGTAACTGGGTTTGAGCCCAGGGTATGGCATGGATGTTTGTATTGTTATTTCTGCTGAGGTCCCGCCATCCTCACAGACCTTCTACTATGGCAGATAAACTAATAAGTTCCTGTTAGACTTCTGTGGCAAGCAGCTGCTTCTGCTATATATTTTTGTAAATGATTTATATTTTGCTGAATTGAAAATTCTAACATTTCTGAGCATAACGGAAGGCAATTTAATGGGGGCGATGGGGCACATACTTCCTCAAATTTAACTAATGAGTTTAAAATTTGGGAAAGGCAAAAATTTGTTGAGTTTTTTTATTATTGTAAATTCATAGAAAAATACATTTTTGAAAATTATTTTTATTAATTAATCGCCTAACATTAAGCTACCGGAGTAGCATAATACAGAAACTAATACACATTCCTTTAATTTTATTGTCCCATAAAAGTTTGCCATTATTTTCCTTAAATATAATTTTCGATTAGTACCATAAATAGGGCTACTACCTTTTGAGATTTAAATATCCAGAGATCGTAAAGTTGGCTTTGAGTAAACTCCGTTCCCCCCACAAACTCCCCCCCCCCCAACTAATAACGATATATTTATTTAAAAATAATCAACGCAATCATTATTTTTGTTACAAAATTTTATTAATTAAAAAAAGTATTATTTTTTAAATTTAGATTCATACATTCAATTATCTTTGCAAACTTTTTAGAAACTTTTTGTTTCGGTTTCTGAATATATTCTAAAAGTTTTGCACAATTCACATTATAATCAGTTTCGTGCATAATTTTGCTTTCATTCGAAACTTGTTTGTTTTTTTAAATTAAATATAGGGACTTTTTTCGTTTCGGCCCAATTCCTGGGTTCGAGCCCCGGATAATGCATGGACGCTTGTATTGTTTTTGTACTGAGTTACCCCTCATACTCACAAGGAAAAGGAAATTGGGCCTTTTCCGTTTTGGCTTTCATAATAGATTTTAAAAAAATGTATTTAGCACTTCCCTTAAAAACTAATGCTAATTTTTGGAGCTGGTTCTCTAGTCATTTTTAGTGAGTTGAGCTTGGTTGAACTTGGTAATCGTAAGTACAATCTACGGTTTTGCACATTTCATAACCTGCATAGGTCGTGGAAGTACAAATGGTGGCATCTCTTTGATCATTTCAAAACCGTAATTGCAAAAAACGGAAATTTGCTTTCAAAAACCGGAAACTTGAGATAGATTTTAAAACGTGGAGTCTCCGAATGAAAACCGGAAAGGTGGCATCACTAAACTGTAGGCGAAATATTTATAACTACCTTTTTTCTTAATAAGTTGTATAGAGAACAGAGAATGGCAGTTGAAGCTACTTCTAGATTATACAGGCCTTCTTTTAGAAGAGTAGCACAGAACAAACAACCATGCCACTACCAGAATTCGAACCTGGATCCCAGCTGCTGCGGTGTCAACGCTAGGTAACGTGATACCACTACACACCGAGGCGGCTTGAAAACTGTTATAACACTGCAAAAAAATATTGGTACTATTGAATAGATCACGTGGTAGTGTTATGAGAGCAGTAGAAAGAACAAGTAAGATATCTTCATACCAATTTAAAAAAATAAATAAATATATATACCCTCAAATAGCTGCTTGCCACAGAGGTCTGACAGCAGTCTGTCAGTTTATATGCCATAGAGAATATCTGTGAGTATTAGGGGGACCTCAGTAGAAAAACAACACAAGCCGAGGCTCGAACCCATATCCTTTTGATCAGTACCCAAGTACACTAACCACTCGGTCACGTGACGACTTCATACTAAATTAGTTGAATATAAATTTCTCAAAAAAATTGGCTGAACTATGTAACCAAAACAACTTGGAATAAAGGGGACCTCCCCCCTCTTCACGGAGAGTCGCACCATTTCCCTCCTCTGCAAATGTAGTTGTCAGCTTATACAACCCTCCCCTGCTCCTCTCTTTTGCTATTGAATATCTTCCTTACGGAAAAAATAAAGAGTAAACCTACAAAAATATAAGATGAAAGAAAAAAGCGTTTTGCTTTTCCTTCTTATCGGATAAATTTAATTTTTCATTTCTTGCTTCTCGATTTCGGGGCACTATTTATCTTATATTAGTGTGTGGCCCGGAAGAAATGCCTCCATTTCTTCATTTTGAATGACTTGAAGTAGCCACTCCTCCTAAGTCAGGAATATATTTTATCAATTTTAAATATTAAATTGTCCTCCCTAGCCATTTTAAAAACTGGTGGTCTGTTTCGCTATATCCTAAACATATGAGGGTTCTGAACAGACATGCATTCAGAGTATAGATACACAGAGAGTATGCACACTCCGAAATTCTATTATCTCCTACCTACCTCGCTCCTCAGAAGTTTAACTTTAGGACCTTCGAAAATATTTTGAGGCTCAGTCTTGTCGCCAAGATACTACAGAGGAAAACGATTTTTTTTGTCAGGGCAGTTACTTTATTTATAGAGTTTGAAGAGAAAACTTCAGATTTTTGTAATTTTCCCTTTGTGAGTAACAATATTCCAATGGGTGTTTGTTTGTTTGTTTGTTTGTTTGTTTGATGTCAAATATGAATATAAATGATTTTGAAAAATCTCTGACTCGTAATTCGTACCTGTAGTCTGAGATTTTTGACATTCGAAAAAGTCCCATAATCAAAATAATTGCAACGAATCCTTATATTCCATCAGTAGATTCCAGTTTCGCCTTTTATAACCACTACCATTTTCACGAAATTCAGTATATTTTTTTAGTATTGACTTGCAGCATGTCAACAGTGTCGTCGGTAAAAAAAGAAATTTAAAATAATGGAGAGTTAATGATAAAGAAGCTAGTTCGTGAATAAAGCCCAAAGAGGATTCAAAATGATTAACAAAAAGTGCGTCGTTGTTAACCGGCATTTGTAAAATATATTTAGTTGACCTTGTGATCAAGTGGTTTGCACGCTTCGCTTCAAATATTTGGAACCTGGGTTCAGGACCTATAGTTATTAATTTTCTTTCTGCTGATATCTTGTCTTCATAACTGGTCTTCTGACATCTTAAATTGACATGCTCTAATGAGACCTGATAGAAAAGAGCTATTTGAGGGGTGTAAAAAAATTAATCAACTAAGAATTTAATTATCTAATGTTTTTTTCATTTTATACATCAATTTGAATTTAACCTTCGGTGTCGCAAATTATAGTATTTGTATACATACTATATACGTCAAGCCGTTTGGGATTCCAAAATATCAGAATCGTAATAATTAAATAAAAAAAATTGATTATCAACTGCTGATAAAGATTATTATCAACTTTTTAATTTCACCAAACAATAATTTTCTACTAAAAATAATGCTTAAAGCGTGATTGGGTTTTACCTTGACGAACAATGGCTGTAGAATTGAACGAAAAAGCCCAGCTGTTTTTGCATTATATGCAAGCGAAGTTACTTTAAGTTGATGTTCCGTTTTTGGAAGCTTTCATTTGTCGGAGAGGATTAAGGCTAGGGGAGAACAGAAAGAATGCTTCCATGTCCATTAAAAGACTGTCTTGCATCAAATAAGGAGGCTTTGGGATCCAATGATTTTTTGCATATCGGGATGAAATGGTAACCAAAGGGTAAAATTATGAACGCATGACCAACCCTTCGCCAACATAATATTTTAATTCTGTGGTTTTAAGGTTGCTGAATCGTGGAACATTTTTCATTAAGGAGAAAACTAGCGCATGCAAAGTTAAGCGTGCCGACAAATATGTCTATCACGTGTAAAGGTATAATGCAGAAAGGTAAAATGAATTTCACCTCATATCCGGTATGTCCTGAAGAATTTATTTTTTATACTGCAGGTATGGGCAACCTATGGTATTCAGAGTGGAAAGTAGATGATTTCGCTTGGCACTGAAGAGTGTTTAGCAAAATCATCTCGCATCTTTTTTTGGCAAAAGTCACGTTATTTTTACCTCATTTTTGATTTGTGAACCCTGCAGTTTTGCAGAAGCGAAATTTCCGTACTTCTTATAATCATTGATTAAACTTTATGAATTTTAAAGGTTACTCTGAATCTTCAATAAATGTTATTCTAAAAAAAAGCTATATTTGGCATTTGGGTTTAGATTATGCAAGTTGAATATTCATAATTACAATATCAGTCAAAAGTTTATTTTTCTTTCTAAAACATTGCGTTAATTACTAAAATAATTTTAAAAACATCTACATATTATATTTCTTCCGTAAGGCTGAAATCCAAGGGGGTGGCTCAGTCGGTAGCGCGCCAGGCTCGTAATCTGTAGTTCGCAGGTTCGAGTCCCAGCTGGGTCAGCGTTGAGATTTATCTCCGAAAAATTCCCCGCCCTGCCCACGGTCAGTAGCGGACACCGATGGGCTTGGAAAGGCTTCCGCCCGTCGGATGGCACATTAAGCCCTGGCCCCGTGTGCGGGAGAGCCATACCCTGTGCACGTTAAAGAACACGCTGGATGGCCTTGACGGGAGGCTACCATCTGTCTCCCAACAGCTGTTCCAGTGGGTCCCCTCCCCCAACCTTCTCTGAGCCTTCGGGGTCCATGTGACCTGGCCATTTAGCCCATGTGCCCATTAGCCATTTAGCCCAGGTGTGCAAAAAAGTGCCGCTCAGAGGTAAAACAACCCAACCCAACAACTGAAATCCAAGAATAGAACGGAAATAACAAATATGTAGGTATATTAATATTTTTTCACATTAAAATTGCATAAATCATTCGCCATTTGCAACTATGACAGTTAAGACTCGCTGGCAAAAGTAAAAAGATTATACCGCGGTTGTTCTCAATTCAATAAACATCTCAAATTTCTCGATTTGCAGTTCGAAAAATGCATTTGCGCTGTTCAAATCTGAGCACTTGAAATATGGTTTTAAGCTCGCTTTTGGAAAACGATTTTATTATATATATTAGCATGTTTTTATTAGAGATAAATAAAAAATTATTTCGCATTTCATACTGTTAATCAAATATTAGGATTCACATTTTTCAAATTCTGAGGTAGCTTAACTTCTCGGTTAGAGGGCGTTAAATGTTTAAAATGCAAAACTCTAAACCAAGGGTGTCCACAACTGCAGAAGTCCTTCACGATTTGTAGCCCTCGGCCATGTAGGCAATCCTAAGAATTTTATTGCCTTCGGGTTTTAAATTAGTACGCCGCAAAATAAAATTAATAGACTCTCTAAAAATTATGTTCGAGCAAAATTATAAACTGTTCTATATTTACACATGAAATGTTCGTTGGAATAAATGAGCGACACAGATCAAAGTTGATTCATCCTTATCATATGACCTTGACTTTAGCCTCCCTTTGCGTGCAGGCTCCTGCGTGTCAATAGGTAATATTCTGCCTCCTCCTCCTCTTCATCGTCATCACAACTGCAGAAGTCCTTCACGATTTGTAGCCCTCGGCCATGTAGGCAATCCTAAGAATTTTATTGCCTTCGGGTTTTAAATTAGTACGCCGCAAAATAAAATTAATAGACTCTCTAAAAATTATGTTCGAGCAAAATTATAAACTGTTCTATATTTACACATGAAATGTTCGTTGGAATAAATGAGCGACACAGATCAAAGTTGATTCATCCTTATCATATGACCTTGACTTCTTCCTCCCTTTGCGTGCAGGCTCCTGCGTGTCAATAGGTAATATTCATCCTCCTCCTCCTCTCATCACCGCTCATTCATTCTGATGGAGAGCATACAAAGGCTGACGAAGTATTGACCTATGCGCAGAACCGTCGTCACGAGCTGTTCTCACTCACGTTGCCTGCAAAGTAGTCATCTCAACAGCCAGCGATCTTAAAGTAGTCATCTCACGTGGCCCGTAACCTTAAATGTAACCACCTTAAAAATAGCCACCACAGCGACCTATGACCTTAAAAGCAGCCACTTGAAGTGACCTGCAATCCACGGGGAACCACTAGTTATGTGGCCCACGACCTTAAAAGTACCGACCTCAAGAGGTCCGCAACCTTCAAAGTAGTCATCTCGTGCGACCTTAAAAGTAGTCATCTCATGTGGCCTGTGACCTTAAACGTAGACACTTTAAGAGGCCCATGATCTTAAAAGTAACACATCTTACAACCCGCGACCTTAATCGTGCCACATAAAGTGGCCACTGGTCTTAAAAGTTGGACACTCCCTGCTTTAAACGAATGTTGCAAATGAGCTATTAATGACAGAAATTTGAATTTTCGGTGGTAGAGTGTCAAGAGATAAACATTACAGTAAAGATTTGATCCCTTTTCTTACAGAAAAGATGGAAAATTGCAGGATTTTCGTTTTAAGGGATAAATGACTTAATTTTTTTTATACTTTTGTGTTGTTTTTCTGCTGAGGTCCTGCCATCCTCTCAGATCTCCTACTATGGCATATAAACTGACAGGCTCCTGTCAGACCTCTGCGGCAAGCAGCTGCTTGAGGGGGTATTTATTTATTATTATTTTATAATGAAGTGATGCCTTGCTGATGACCGACCAAGATTTTTCGTGTTACATTTTTCTTTGATCTTCCAGTGTCTACTATAAATCGTCTATAGTGTCTACTATAGACGAGGCTTTTACAGTTACTACTTCCTTTACTCGAAAGCAACGAAGGAAAATCAATCATCAGATCTCCGAGATTATTGCCTGGATACCTCTAGTTATTCAACTGACAATTACATACCACTCTAACTCCAAAGGATATATCACCAGTTAACTGAGAGGCTGTGTGGTGACTAACCATACAACACACCACTTGCCAACATTCACGGCTAATAATGTACGAGCAGGAAGAGAAAGGAAGGGAAACTAGGGAGAGCACTAGTGAGCCCAAGCACGAGAAAGTGACATCTAGTACTTCATTAGTAGTCATCCAGGTTGCTTAAATGCTGGTACAGTTAAAACGTTAACCACTTAGGAACCTGTTAATGAGTTCAACATTCCCTTACGCAAACAACGACACAGTTTCATTCTGTCAGCCTTCGATGAGAAAAATGTCAAGTGACAGACACGAGCTGAATTTCATAATCTTGTTCACATAAAAAAAAGAAAGGCTTAGTCCACTTCACCTGTCTCCCTCCATTAAACACACTTCTTTGCAATATGGTCACAGTGTCTTTCATTAATTTACATAATTTACTCTGCTTTTCGATTGTTATACTCGTTTTTATTCAGAGCATTGAACAAAAGCTTACCTACACTACCCTTTAATAAGTATGAGTTTGATAAGTATTAAGTTATAAGTATACCAATAAGACTCGATATAAGTGGGACCATTACACCATATTTGGGATCGATCATTCAAGTAGCCACGGAAACACGGGGAACTAAAAATTTCTGCCATCCGTGACATCAGTCATGTCCATACGCCCAGGAATTACGGCTATTATACACCGGTTTTCATAAATTAAGAGAAATCCCTATGTTTAGTCAATGGGAATAATCAATCAAAGCTCCATAACTTCTAAAATTTGATCTTCTAGTGTTTACTATAGACCAGGCTTTCTCATATTATTGAATGATTATTTTGTCTATTATAAAAAATAAGTTTTTTTGTTTTGAAAAATGTGATTGCAGATAAAGACCTCAATCAAATAAATCAGTATCTCTATTTTCAGCAATATTCGTTTAATATTTAATGAGTTATGAAAGTCTGAATATTTAACAACCGCAATGCCAGTCTTAAGGAACTTATACAAAGCTGAAGAATAGTGAAATAATTCTTTACACAAAGTTATAAAATACAAACTTATTTTATTAAACACATTGATACAATACTCATTACTAAGTTTTAATTAACTTCTGAAATCAATTTTTGTGGCTGGCATTGTTATCGCTAAATATTCAAACATTCATAACTCGTTAAATAATGAACGAATATTGTTAAAAATCGAGATATTGATTTATTTGATTCAGATCTTTATCTGCAATCACATTTTTCAAAACAAAAAACTTACTTTAGTAGTTATAGAGTTTAGACATTAGCTTCCCCTGGGGCGGGGGTGGCTCAGTCGGTAGCGCGCCAGGCTCGTAATCTGTAGTTCCCAGGTTCGAGTCCCAGCTGGGTCAGCGTTGAGATTTATCTCCGCAAAATTTCCCCGCCCTGCCCACGGTCAGTAGGGGACACCGATGGGCTTGAAAAGGTCGCCGTCCGTCGGATGGGACGTTAAGCCGTGGCCCCGTGTGCGGGAGAGCCATACCCTGTGCACGTTAAAGAACACGCTGGATTTCCTTGACGGGAGGCTACCATCTGTCTCCCAAGAGCTGTTCCAGTGGGTCCCCTCCCCCAACCTTCTCTGAGCCTTCGGGGTCCTTGTGGCCTGGCCATTTAGCCCATGGTGTGCAAAAAAGTGCCGCTCAGAGGTAAAACAATCCAAAACAATCATTAGCTTCCCATTAACAATCATTAGCTTCCCAATTAGTACATTCATTCCTGTTAAGTCAATTAGACATTGACTTAACAGTGATTTTTCTTAATTTACGGAAACCAGTGTAGTCAAAACCAGGATAGGTGTATTTTGTGAACTAAATTGCAAAGTCTAGTTAGATCTCTGTAGCCTATTGCCATCTCTTGTGGCTATCACACAAAATTACTACCTAACATAATGTCACTACCTAACTTAATTACAAAGCATTGTATTATGCACGATGCAACATTATTAATTAATAATATTAATTCATTAGATAAATATACTCCTTTAAAATGCAATAAAACCTTTTTTACTGTTGAATATAATGTTTTCACTTTATTATGCAAAATATTGATCCCGATATTTTCAATTTCACCACTGGATCTGGTTTCTTCTCGGAACACAATTATATAATAAATCCATCAGCCGAATGAAAGCATCGAAAAAAGTATTCGCAACTTTTTTCCTCTAGAAAGACAAGATATGGGAAACTTTGAAAATTTGAAAGTTTCCGACTGAATCCTGAGAGGGGAGTATAGCAATATAAGTGCCCAAGTTATTCCCAGAAGCCAAGAGGTTTTTTTCAAAAGGCTTCACCAATAGAAAAATGTATTTAATATCACGTTTTTATGCTTATATAAGGGCTTAACAGAATTTAAACAGATTAACTCCAAATGTTTTACATTTAGGTGCTAACTCTCATATTATTGAACGATTATTTTGTCTAATTAAGTTACAAAATGAAATATATATATATATATTCAATGAGAAATCTATTCAAGAGTGGTTTATAAAGATCTATTTTTAAAGACATTTTTGTGAAGTTGATTATTTAGCTTCTTATAAGCCCATACAGCACGATAATTGGACTACCAAAAGGTTAAGGAACTTCCTCAGGCACCACCACTCACAGAAAACTGCACAATGTTTAAAATCGCTAAACTGAGAAAGACAGCTAAGAGCCATGCCCTCTACTGTTTCTAGATATGACGAACCGAATTAAACATTTTAGAAGAATTTTTTTTTTCACTAAATGTTTGTTTCTAAAACGATAGGATTACTTTTTAATGTAACATATTCAAAATCACTCCTTTTCCTTTTTCCACAAGTTATGCTACCTTCCTATTTCAGTTTATTCCAAAATTATGATGAAAGTGGCGATATCATTTCTGCGTCATCACACTTCTATTTCAATATCGACCTCATTAATCTAAGCTGACAAATGTGATATTTCCGGAGGCTTGAATTTTCGGGATGCATTTACATCACGAAGGCCTTTAACTGATTAGCTCTCGACACGAATATAAATACAATAAACTTTCGATGAATTCAATTATCCATTGGTGTGAACATTTAAGAATTCATGGCTTTTACTAACAATCTTTCGATTTGATGTTGACATAAACATAACGGATTGAATAACGTCAAAGGTCACGAATCCTCATAAGCAAACTTAATTTTAAGTAAGCTATTAAATTACTCGTATTCATTTCGCATGCCTTAGGTATATGATTGTGTTCAATAATTGTGTACTACAGACCAATTCTAGTAAATCATGTTTGACCACTACATTCTAGCTTACATTTTTATCCTGAGGTCTGGTCTTTCTCAGAGGTTTTCTCTATCACATATTAATTATATTGACTACCTTATATTGTTCTTATTTAATGTGCCTCGCTGACACTCAATCCACGATTGGAAAAATAAATTGTGGCGACAGTGTATATGGTTCAATAGTTTTACATGTACCGTTCTGTGAGCACGAACCATGCGATATGCCACCGAAGATCAACTCGTTTTGGGAAGGGTTCATCGTTGCCCTTTCGGACGAACAGTATTCCGAGTCACAAATTATAAGTATATGTAAAGCTGAAGGATTTAGCATTTCTCGAAAGAGCATCTATGTGTCGTTAAGCAGCACACGACGTATGTCTCCTATGTGTGGTGTACGTAGGAGATGGATAGTAGTAGCACGTAGGAGATGGATAGTAGTAGCACGTAGGAGATGGACTCCCAGAAACGGTTGCACCTACGTCAAAAAAGTGTAGACTTCCCAGCAGCATATCGAATGTTATCAATGTATATCCGCACAATGAATCCAGAGAAGGTCGCGAAAACTACTAAGGTGTCCCAATTGACTGTCCCCAATAAGAGACCAGCGATTTTCAACCTTTTTCATCTAACGGCACACTGACAAGGCGCTAAAATTGTCAAGGCATACCATCAGTTAAGGTTATGTTTTATCATTTAAAAACGAGTATTAAGATTGTGTTTAAAGTTCAATAACTAAAAATTTATTCATGGTGTTATTTAAAAAAAAAATCAGTGGGAAATCTGTGTTTGATGATGTTCCTTGCCTGAGGACGTATAGCTGACAAGCATACCTTCAAGTCCTCCTCTAGTGTTTGAAGCCGCGATCTGTTCTTGCTCTTCATTGTATTCATAGCACAGAAACCAGCCTCACACCGATAACACCTTGAAAAGGAAGGAGTGCTTTAATCGCCACCTGTAGACCCTCTATGAACACCAATGTACCACGGTACAGCGGTTGAAATTCCGCTTGTTGTTAAAAAAAAGAACTTGTTGTAAATACAGGGACACCGGGACAATTCTCTGAAAAACGGGGTGTATTGATCCCATATCCTATAAGCAGACAGTTACAGGCACGTTTTTCGAGAAAGCAGCCACGATGAAATGAGAATATTTCTTCTCGGAGGTGTAACTACACAAAAATTTTAGCTATTTTCCTTCAGCTTCCCGCCATCAATATCAGCTGATCTTCATGAAAAATTTTCAAATATCTCTTGATGGCTCGGATGAGACTTCTGGGTTTCCAGAATCCACCCAATAAACTGTTCTGTCCAAATTTTAAGTAAACTGTTCAGCATATTAATGGAATTTAATTTCAAGGACAGAAAACAGTAATTTAGGAATCCAGGTTATGAAAAGCTTCATTTCAGGTAAGTACAATAATTATATTATTTTTTTTGCCTTGTTTCTATTTAATATGTTTGGTACGTTTATAAATCTACAGATTTCATGTGCTGTAGTTTCTTTTATTAGCATGAAAAATAATTAGCTGTGTGTATTAAAATTTATTCATAGGCTTTATAGTGTCTTTCAACGGTTTGTCTCACGCAATGGAAACTACTCTTCTCCGGTATCCCCATAGCGGCCGGAAAATAAACATTTTCTTTATATACATTCAATATATTATATCTATAGAATATTCCACACATTTTCTGTATATATATTCTATGCATTTTCTATATATAAATACACATTGTATACATTATCTGTATATACATCCCATACATTTTCTGTTTATACATTCGATACATTTTCTTATAAACATTCTATACATTATCTTATAAACATTCTATACATTTTCTGCTTATATATTCCATATATTTTCTGCTTATATATTCCATATATTTTCTGTTTAAAATTCTATCATTTTATGTACATACACCTTATATATATTTTCTGCATATGCATTCCATACATTTTCTGTTTATATATTTGATACATTTTCTTACATACATTCTATACATTTTCTGCTTATATATTCCATATATTTTCTGTTTAACATTCTATCATTCTATGTACATACACCTTCTATATATTTTCTGTATATGCATTCTACACATTTTTTATTTATACAGTCAATACGTTCGATTTTTTTAAGAGAATTCTTCCGGTGTCCTGAAAAAAAACATCGAGAAGTCAAAGCGTCACATAATTTTGTGACGATATTACAGTGGTCTCTCGATTTACATGTATTTAATTAACATGTTTTTAAAATAACTGGGTCGCTGTTTTTACGCCTTTTTCAAATGTACTTGGACATTTTTTTACATTTTCAGCATATACATTATGCACATTTTCTCTATATACATTCTATACATTATCTGTATATACATTTCTGTATAAATATTCTATACATTATCTGTATATACATTCTATACATTATCTGTATATACATTTCTGTATAAATATTCTATACATTATCTGTATATACATTTCTGTATAAACATTCTACTCATTTACTGTATATACAATCTATACATTTTGTGTATATACAATCTATACATTTCGTTTATGTACATTATATACATTCTATATATTTTCTGCATATACATCATATACACATGCTGTATATTCCATATGTTTTTTCTCTATATACATCATATACACATGCTGTACATTCCATATGTTTTTTCTCTATATACATTTTCTGCATATTGCGTTCTATACGATTTTTGTATGTATAGTCTATATATATTTTTGTATATACAGTCTATATATATATATATACATTCTATACATTTGTGTACATACATTCTGTACATTTTGTGTAAATGTATACATTCTATACATTTGTGTACATACATCCTGTACATTTTGCGCAAATGTATACATTCTTTACATTTGTGTATATACATTCTATATGTTTTCTGTATATACATTCTATATATTTTCTGTATATACATTCTATACATTTTTTGTATAGAATAACTGGGTACTGTATTTAATATATACATTTTTTTGTATATACATTGTATGCATTTTCTGTATATGCATTGTATACATTTTCTGTATAATAAATGAAAATATAAATACCCCCTCAAGCAGCTGCTTGCCACAGAGGTCTGACAGGAGCCTGTCAGTTTATATGCCATAGTAGAAGGTCTGAGAGGATGGCAGGACCTCAGCAGAAAAACGACACATACATCCATGCCTTACCCGGGGCTCGAACCTGGGTTCCTTAGATCATATTTTCTGTATATACATTGTATACGTTTTCCGTATATCAATCTATACATTTTCTATATATACATTCTATACATTTTCTATACATACATTCTATATATTTTCTGTATATAAATTGTGTACATTTTTTGTATATACATTGTATACATTTTCTCTATACACATTCTATATATTTTGTGTTATCCCGTGGTCGAGTGGTTAGCACGCTTGGCAACTGATTTAAGGGACCTGGGTTCGAGCCCCGGGTTAAGGATGGATGTATGTGTCGTTTTTCTGCTGAGGTCTTGCCATCCTCTCAGACCTTCTACTTTGGCATATAAACTGACAGGCTCCTGTCAGACCTCTGTGGCAAGCAGCTGCTTGAGGGGGTATTTAATTTTAATTTTAATAATATATTCTATACATTCTATGCATTTCCTGTTTATACAATCTCTATATTTTCTGTGTGTACATTCTATACATTTTTCTGTTTATACATTCTATACATTTTTCTGTTTATACATTCTATTTATATTTTCCCCATTTACAGTTTTGGACAAGCTTTTGAAAGATGCGACTTAGTAACAAGGCGAAAATTCGATATTCTGATTGGGCATACGTATGAATATTTTTACGATATTGCTCTTTTCGGCCACCAGTTTTACCACAGTGAATAGTTATTAATAATAAAAGCCTTAAAAAAGGGAACTGCAAGCATTGAACTCTAAGCGCGTGAAAAGTAGAATATTTATAAACTAATCAGCTGTGTATTGTTCCATGACTCATTAAATACAACGATTAGAAAAAAAAAATATCACAAATTTGAATGTTTTGCTCTATAAGATACCAAATAGGAAACTCGGCTCTTGATCAACTGAATCAATAAAAGGGTCAACAGAAAGCTACATTGACCTGTGTCACTCCCCACGAGTCGAAAGCTGTGGCCATTTCGTTTTTGCCTCGTATCCACTTGACTGGACAAGCTCATCATATACTAGTCCCTTTGCACTGCTCTCGATCCTTGGTCTCTCAATCCTTTCTTTTTTCCGTTTCCAGAAATTCTGATCTGCGCTGGGGACTAGTCTCTTCAGTCTCGTCTTTTGAATGTGATCGATGGGGAACTGTGGGGAGAGATGTGGACGCCGGCCATGACAACGCCAACCCAAGGGAATTTCCGTCGGTCACGGACATTAAAAGATTGTAGCTGGAACCTTTTCTATTTCTGCTCCATGGTAGGTCCAATAATTGTTCGGAGTTATTAGCCATTCCACATGTCAGTTCCATTGAATATTTCTTTGAAGAGATATATTTTCGTATCTCTGTCACTTGCTGATATATACAACAGTTCAGTTCACATAAATTCGTTTTAGGTGGGAGGGGAAAGAATTTCGGGAGATGCCTGCAATAGGATCTATCTATTTGCCACTTTCATGAGCTGTGACGGATGAACTCTCTAAGTGAAGAACATTAGTGGTTGAGAAACGATATATATTAGCAAACTTATGGTGAGACAGGAATGTGAAAATAATAAATTTATCCAGATAACTGAAGCTAGAAATTCTAATCCGCTCTATGAACATGTTATACTCGTTTTAAAGGGCAAAAGGCTTTATAATTTTTTTAATTTATCGATTCAAATGGTGAAAATTTAAACTCAGAAAGATTTGGAAATTACGAATATTACTAGTTTATTAATACGTATACATCGAAGAATTTTTTTAAAATTCATCTCAAACAAATTGTTTTCCCACCCCTTCTAGATAATAAGGGAGCAAATAAGTGGTGTTAATATGAAACTTTCCATCTTCATATTCACCTAAATTTTGAATTACTGCCATGAATATGCTGTTTATATATATTTGTTTAAATTATATTTCAAGGTATATATCTGAATAGTCTTGAATATAATTCAAGACTATTCAGACTATTCGCATTTTCACGATTTAGAGCATCTAATAGTTGAAATGAAAACTATGAAAGAATCGTAAAATGCAAATTGCAATAACTTATGGTGTTGCATTAAATTGTTTTCATAGCTTTAAGACAGAATAGTTTCACTTTTATAAATTAAATATGTATATGTCTATCTATTTAAAAACGATTTTTATTCATCTCTTGGAAAACGGTAAAACAGTTTAATACCTACAAACAGACGACGAAGCGAAAGCAACAGTTTTTTTAAACGAGCAAATATTAAAGATTACTATTTGAAATTCATATATAGTTTACATTCATTAATTATATTAGTATTAAAAAACTCGTAGAATCGCGAGAGAATAGAGAGAATAGCAACCGGAGAGACTATGTTGTCGCTTCCAAAGTTTTCGTAGATCAAGTGGTCCCAATCTTTTGCATAAATGAGGCATATTAAAAAATTAAAATTTGAAACTTAGGCTTAGAGAAGAAACGAAAGGTTGAGGCGATGTCCCTAGGAAAAGAAAGCATATACGTGAACCACACGACAAATATAACTTTTCATAGAACAAAAATTATACACTTTAATAAAAAGGTATAAAATTCCCACAAATATGAGAGGCAAATCCTCATGGACCATAAGTACTGCTGGTCATATTTGCAACTTGTATCCAAATTTCTGCTGATTTAATAAAATGAAAAAAATATCTGAACATGAAAAAAAAAAAGATATCATCACTATACGGGCTTAATTACGTTACATAGCGCTGCTTTCAGACACCAATAGAATATCAAATAGCTTTACTCCATCATCGACCATGCTCGATATAATGTCCCTGTTGTGCAGCAATTACGCTAACTTGTTAAAACTGGTCTGTACTAGTCAAAATCAGGAGCTATAACTCAGGATAGACTCTAGTAGATTTCTGCGAAGCACTATCAAATAAAATCATTTCCGTTCCTCTTTAAAGCTTTCTATAATCCATCAACATTCTGCATTTATCGTTTACCTTGGGCTCGTGGCTCAGTCGGTAGCGCGCCAGGCTCGTAATCTATAGTTCCCAGGTTCGAGTCCCAGCTGGGTCAGCGTTGAGATTTATCTCCGCAAAATTCCCCGCCCTGCCCACGATCAGTAGGGGACACCGATGGGCTTGGAAAGGCCGCCGTCCGTCGGATGGGACGTTAAGCCGTGGCCCCGTGTGCGGGAGAGCCATACCTGTGCACGTTAAAGAACACGCTGGATGGCCTTGACGGGAGGCTACCATCTGTCTCCCAACAGCTGTTCCAGTGGGTCCCCTCCCCCAACCTTCTCTGAGCCTTCGGGGTCCATGTGGCCTGGCCATTTAGCCCATGGTGTGCAAAAAAGTGCCGTTCAGAGGTAAAACAACCCAACAACCCAACCTTGGGCTCGTTTCAAGAGTCCAAATGCACAAAAGTCCATTGGCGAAGCATCCGGTGACTTTACAAGAATGTCCTCGAATGGTGGTACATCGTGGAATCTGGTTTCTTCTTCTATCCGTTGAAGATATATGAGCATAGGCGCTGAGATATGACTCGAAGCTTTGTCTTGATGCAACCATAAACTGCTGATATCCATTCCGAGAGCTATCTTACCTGGGACCCTAGGCAACAGTAAAATATGGGCCTCCCAATTAAAATTATTATAAGGGGTAAAATGAAAATGGGTTCCAAAAATCGCGGGCCCCTAGCATTTGCCTACTTTGTCTATGCCAAAAGATGACCCTGTCCGTTCCATAAAATATAGGCAATTCGTCCCTCTGTATTGGCTCCAGGACGTTTGTCTGATAGTGAAGGGAGTTCACTTTGGAGTTCCTTCTTCTGCCTCCTATGGATTTGCAACTTCACTATATAATGCAACCTTAGTGCTGCTGAGTTGGTCTAGACTAGAGGCCCTATATACTGTAGGTAGAGGTTGGCCTTTTCAAAACTGGACGCCATGTTTTGTCGTCTCTCGAATTCTTAGGCGTGCAACACTGAATGGTAGTGCACGAATGCTTATGGATTATGGAAACGAGTACGGTAATAGTTTCCACAGATTTTATTGCTTATGATTGGAAAACAGCTAAAAATAAAAAATAAATTTTATAGCACAGTTTTAATATAATTTTGAACATTACGAAATATAATCATTTTCACACTGTTTAAATTGCAAAACAAGTTTGAAGCACTGCAGCTCTTTTATAACTTTTTTTATGGAAATATATTATTTAGAATAGTTAAAGATTCAAGGAAAATCTATTTCAGTACCTTTATTTCCTACTATTTCACTATTTTTCTACCATTTTTGGATTTCAGATTTTTTTACTGTATTAGTCAAACAATTTTTCTACTGTACCGCCCCAACACGGGTGATTTACAAAAAATTATCTAATATATAAAGACGAAATAATATAAAGAAAAAACCAAAATTTAACCCCCAGATATCCTTGAAGGGCAAATAGAGGTCACATAGAGGTCAACCTTAATCTATGAGTGTTAGAAACATGAAAATTGGTGTCTGGGAGTGTTTCGGACTGTAGATCTTGGAAACGTTACGAAATTTCCGATCCGGACGATCCTTCGAGGTCAAAGGTTAGATTTTATCTACTGGAACTAGGAAGCTAAAATTTGATGTCTAGGCGATATTCCGGATTTTAGACCTCAGAAAAGTTGTGAAAATATGGATCCATTCGAGGTGAAAAGTCAATTTTTAATATATTGGTACAGTCGGTCAAAAAAGTATCCGAACATTATGGTTGATTACAGAATTCAGAAAAAATATCTGGCAACGATTTTTTTTAGAAATTAGTGATCTGGCAACCTTCGTGTCACGTGACACGAAGGTTGTCAGATCACTAATTTCTAAAAAAATCTTTGCCATGTATTTTTTCTGAATTCTGTAATCAACCATAGTGTTCGGATATTTTTTTGACCGACTGTACTAGAGAACTAAAAATTGGTTCATAGAGGAATTTCAAATCGTAGATTTCATAAATGTTAAGAAATTGAAATCCGGTGTTGTATTAAATGTGAGATTAGGATCAGAATGACAGTCTAGAAATCAAGAAGACTAATTTCTAGTATATTTTTTTCCTTTTCTAGTATTTTTTTTTTCCAGAAATGTTAAGAAATTGAGATACGGTGTTATGTTAAATGTGAGATTAGGATCAGAATGACAGTTTAGAAATCAAGAAGACTGATTTCTAGTATTTTTTTCCCTATTCCTGACTTTGGATATGCTGGCCACACCGAGCAGCCAACCTAGGCTTTTGGGGTCCATAAAGTGATGCAAAATTGTTGAGAAACGTAAATGCTGGAAGTCCATGGTAAAAGTAGACTTCTTTCACGTTTTGTTTACCTGGAATCACCCATCAACGGTAAGAGGAAAGGTTAAACGAAGATTGGATTTTTACGTTTTTTTTTTTTCCAGAAGGCTACAGAGCGAAAATAAAGTCCTGTGGAATGCAGAAATTAAGCAGAAGTTTATTCATTTGATGCCTGATTTGTAATCTGGATCACCAAACACATTCTAGATCGCAAATTTTTCAATATTCAGGTTTTTCACTTTATTAAATAGGAAATTTCTGTGCTATTGATACTTCGGGCAATTTAATAGTTCACGATTTACTGTTGTTGGACAGTGTGGGCAATTTCGGTATTTTTTTTTTAATATGTGTTGGGTTTCATTTAAAATATATTTTCCTCTTCTGAGCCTTGTGATTTTGATCTGTTCTTCTCTTGAGAGTTGATTTTGAATATTTTATCTTCTACGTTCCTTCTGTGATTATATTTGTGATTTGTGATAAGCGTGAATTTATTTTGGATTTGTTCTGTTTCCATTTTTCTGATTTGAGTTTTTATTTTTTGTTGGGGAGAGGAGATGTGCATTGTTTTCCTTAGTTTGCTGTAACCTTTAGCTGGTGCATCTGATATCTCGTTTCCTGAGATGCCTACATGCTAGGAATCCATTGAACTGCTGTATTACTTTTGTTGATTAAAATAAAAAATAAATACCCCCTCAAGCAGCTGCTTGCCACAGAGGTCTGAAGGAGCCTGTCAGTTTATATGCCACAGTAGAAGATCTGAGAGGATGGCAGGACCTCAGCAGAAAAACGACACATACATCCATGTTGATTACGATATTTTTATGTATATTATATTGAATTTCCTTAATCAGTTGTGGGTGGATGCTTCTTCGTGGCTCATGTTGCAGTGCTTGGAGGGATGATTTGCAATCTGTGAGTATTAATATTTTTTTCTCATTTTTTTCTTTTACTGTTCAGTTTAGTGCTTCATTGATGGCGGGGCGGGGCGGGGGTGGCTCAGTCGGTAGCGCGCCAGGCTCGTAATCTGTAGTTCCCAGGTTCGAGTCCCAGTTGGGTCAGCGTTGAGATTTATCTCCGCAAAATTCCCCGCCCTGCCCACGGTCAGTAGGGGACACCGATGGGCTTGGAAATGCCGCCGTCCGTCGGATGGGACGTTAAGCCGTGGCCCGTGTGTGGGAGAGCCATACCCTGTGCACGTTAAAGAACACGCTGGATGGCCTTGACTGGAGGTTACCATCTGTCTCCCAACAGCTGTTCCAGTGGGTCCCCTCCCCCAACCTTCTCTGAGCCTTCGGGGTCCATGTGACCTGGCCATTTAGCCCGTGGTGTGCAAAAAAGTGCCTCTCAGAGGTAAAACAACCCAACTCATTGCTGGCTGAAAGTTCTGCAATAATTATTGAAGTTGTGGGTTTGTTTGATTTGGAAATTGTATTTTAGGTTGTTCTTTTTGCAGAAGAAGGGCCTGTTGTGATTTTTCAGATCACTAAAAGGCCTTCTTCTGCAAAATATTCTGCATTATATATTTCTTTATAATTTAAGTAATTTTCTTCAATAGGGACTTGGGTTAGGATTTGTGCTTCTTCATATTTTGATTTTTCTTTCTTGTTATTCCTGGGATATTTTTGTTGATTTTGGCCTTTCGCATTTTCCATGGGATAAGTTGCTGATGATATCTTCTTGGCATTTGTTTTGTTTAATGGTGTTGAAAAAGTTTATGCTTTGTTATTTCTTTGCAGATCTCTCATGTAGTGTTATTTCCTTGTATAGTTTTTACAACCTGGTGTTCCTTGCGTAGAAGTGCAAATCTTGTGTAGAATTTAATTAGGCTATTTTTATCTTATTTCTTTTAGGTCCGGGATACTGGTTTTTGCATGTAGAGAGAAAAATAGGACAGCTTTTGAGGATTCCTGTGAAAGCTCTTATACATTGTTTTTCTGTGATTTGTAGTTTTTTTTGTGATTGTTTAATAATGCTGAAGAGTCACAATTGTGATTTTTTGATGATGTTGAACTCGCATCAAAATTTCTTAAAATACAAATATTTTACTTTGCGATTGTTCACAGAAATACACAGTGGTTGAATTTTAATTAGGTTTTACTTTAGCGCAACCTTTGGCAGATATTCCATTTTTATATTTTGTCGAGGAATTTTTTTAAATTAAAGATTTATAAATTAAATCTGCGTTAAAAACTGGTTCATCTGAAACCATAGGCAATAATTCCACTTTCAACTTCACTTAATGAAACGATATGCAAAAATAACGGCAACGAGCAGACGCAGAGAGAACCTTCTGCGTATGGCGTCAAAAACCTCTTAATCATTGTACAGAACATATTTCATGTGTGTCATGATTTCATTCGTTCTAGGAGGGACTTCCCGATAGTTTTTTGTTGGGAAATAATATATAGCTAGATCAAAAACTTATCAACTGTGTGACTTTCCCATCGTTCTATTCGAATATAACACAAATTATATTACTTTCGAAGATTTCTTAAATATTAAGTTGCATAATTTTTTTTGCGACATATAGGACAAAGAAGAATTCTAGAAGCTACTCCTAGCTTAATACAAGCCTTCTCATACAAGGACATGCCCTACTAAGACCGAAGTCACTGCTGACCACTGCCTTAGTTAGAGCTAACACAACACACAAAGTTTGCCTTGCTGGAACAGTCGCTAGCTGCCTAACCACTATGCCAGTTAAGGCATTTATAAAAAAGCAAACTATGTCAATTCGTTTGTAATGTTAAATGCAAATATAATCTATCAGTTAAAGAAAGAAGAAGCCAAAGTCTACACAATTATTAATTTCCTCCTTCAATCTTTTAGCAAATTCCGCCACAAAAACACAGGAATTACACGAGCCTCTATATCCCACTGGAGGCAAATATTCCCTTCGGTTTCGGACAACGATGCAAATACAACAACCGCAAATCGTGATCGCCGGGTCAACAGCTGGAGCATGTCTGCTGGTCTCCAACCGTTCCCGTCCGCGGAGACCGGAAAGCGACTTGCGTGCGCAGCTGGGAAGGATCGCACTTGCCGTGATTCTCTGCTATTGCCCGGATGACGTTTGGGTCGGTAATGTCAGCCTGTCAGCTGTGGCTCAGCAAGTGAGGCTTTTCAGGCGTGTTTGTTTGTTTAGGGGAAGGTTTACCCGCTGTGGCCTGTTGCTTGCGAAGTGGAACTCTCAAATGATGTACGGCGTTTCCTTTCTTTTGTGTCAGTCTTAGTTTGCGCAGTCTGCACACTATCTGTTAAAGATAAACCGACAATTTAATTAGATTGAAAACCTAAATAATGATACAAGATGCCGACAATACTCTTGTTACCCAAGAAAAATATCTACTCTTAAAAATAATATTTATTTTGCTTTATCTACATTTTAAATATTAACACAGATGTCTTTTTTTAAATATAAGCGAATCCGTCTTATTATAACCACACATAACATGTATTTTTTACACAGTAGTTAATTAATTGAATCATTCTTATGAATATAAAATCTTGTATTAAATACAGCACAATTGCAACATGTTTGTAAAACCAGATGTTTCAGCCATGGATTTACACGGTAGATAGATTCAGGAAAACGACAGCGTATAGAAACCGTGGAAGTCGAGACCAGCAATTTGTAAAAAGAAGGCGGAAAAGTAGCAAAAAATCTTCATATATGTAAAACGTACATTGAAAGTTTTATTTACACATACTTATCTCAACTTTCAGTTCAGCAGTAATAATAGTATTAATGTGACATTATTTTGTATTTTATATGCACTGATTCAGGGGGTGGCTCAGTCGGTAGCGCGCCAGGCTCGTAATCTGCAATTCCTAGTCTAGGTTCGAGTCCCAGCTGGGCCAGCATTGAGATTTATCCCCGCATAACTCCCCGCTCTGCTCACGGTCAGTAGGGGATAACTATTCGCTTGGAAAGGCCACCGTCCGTCCGATGGGACGTTAAGACGTGGCCGCGTGTGCCGGAGAGACATACCCAGTGCACGTTAAAGAACACGCTGGATGGCCTCGACGGGAGGATACCATCTATTTCCCAATGGTGAAAGAATTGTCAATGTGGATATGTTCACCAACTTTGATGATTTTTGAACTTTTAGATATGTCCGATAAACCTTGCTTTTTTTTCCTTTTTTTTTGCTCTTTTCTTTTGCTTTTTTTTTTATGAATATTCTTGTTAGCTATGTCTGATTTGAATTTTGAAGGTCTTGATAGCAACTATGATGTTGCTTATGTAACTACAGGTTTAGAAGTGGAGGCTTGGTTCGAAAATAATTATAGTAAATTTATTCACAAAAATAAATTAGGAATTGCTCATGTTAATATAAGAAGTCAAAGAAAATATTGGGATTGATTAAAATTAAGTATTAACAATTACATGGAACACATTGATTTGCTTGTTTTAACTGAAACAAATGTAAATAAATATGAAAATTATTTATATAATATTGATAAATTTAATAAAATCACAAATGATAATGTAAATAAAAATATTAGGGGGATTTCAGTATACTATAAAGAAAATCTAGATATTGAAATTATTTCACAACAAACACTTCCAGCGGAAACTATATATATAAAAGTAAAAAAAAATAATATAATATAACATATTTTAGCACTAAACAGATCGCCTAGTACAGATGTGAACTCTTTTCTGTTGAATTTCCAAAACTGGATGGAAAATACAGAAAAAGATCAAAATCAGATTTTAATAGGTGATTTTAATATCGATACAATGAATACTAAAAAACATGGCACAGAAAAATATATCACACTATTGGCTGAAATGAATTTTGAAAGATTAATAAGGGAAGCTTCAAGAGAAGAAATAGTAAAAAATAAAATTACCAAAACCTGTATAGACCATATTAATATTAAACTGATTAAAAATATGTCAGCAAATTCAATAATTCAAACAAGCAAAATAGCAGATCACTATATTATTTTAACACTGATTAGCAACACCAATAACAATTTGAATAATACTAATTATAATGAAACAGACCAGGAAAATAAGAATTGGTCATTTGACCATAACAATATAAACAAAGATATTTCTGAAATGAATTGGACTTTAGAAAATTATGGAGACAACCCAATGGATGAATTAAACCTATATAAAGTATTTAAAGACATTTATGATGGAATTTTAGGGAAAAATAGAATATATATGAGGAGAGTTGGAAAGGTAAAAAGAAATCATAGCAAAAATTGGATAACACCGAACTTGATAGAATTAATTGAAGAAAGAGATAAAGCTTGGATTAAATTTAAAAACAATGATAAAAGTGATGCTTATAAAAATAACTATAAAAAATTAAGAAATATGGTTAATATTCAGATTAGAAATCAAAAACAACTTTATTATAGAAATAAACTTATAATGAAAAAAAATTATATTGAAGGCTACCTGGCAATTAATATATGAAATATTAGAAGGAAAACAGAAAAAATCATCGGACGATGTAATAATTGACAATATGGCCAAAAAGAAATTATCTGTGGAAGAAATAGCAAATAATTGCAATGACATTTATAATACACTAATTTTACAGATAAGAAATACAAATCACCAAGACGATATAAATTTTGTTCCAACCATGATGCAAAGAGTTTTGAAATCTATCTATATACATGAAATCACTGAAAAACAAACTGATGAAATAATTACTTCATTAGACACCAATAAATCACCTGGTTACGATAATGTTTGCATTAAACATATAAAATTTAATAAAGAGACACTACTAAATATTATATCAAAAATTATAAATCAGATTATATTTACTGGGAACATACCTACTGAACTCAAAACAGGTATTTTAAGATCTATTTTTAAAGTTGGTTGTGTCGTTTTTCTGCTGAGGTCCTGCCATCCTCTCAGACCTTCTACTCTGGCATATAAACTGACAGGCTCCTGTCAGACCTCTGTGGCAAGCAGCTGCTTGAGGGGGTATTTATTTATTTATTTATTAAGGAGGATTTTTCTAACTATCGACCAATAACAATTCTGCCTATTTTTTCGAAAATAATGGAAAAATATATTTATAATACTGTTTTTAACTTTTTACTTAAACACAACATAATTAATGAAAATCAGTTTGGCTTTCAAAAAGGAAAAAACACGATTCAACTAATTTCCAAAATTGCAAATAATATTAATAAATCATTGAATAATAGGGAAAAAATTGTAACTATGTTCTTAGATTTAAAGAAAGCCTTCGATACAATAGATCATAGCATTTTACTAAATAAATTGGAAAATTACGGTATTCGCGGTATATTGTTAGATTGGTTTAGAAATTATTTATCAGACAGATACACAATTACTAAAATAAAAACCTGCTACAGCAGAAAGGTAATTACATGATGTGGAATTCCCCAAGGCTCAATTTTAGGTCCTTTATTTTTCTTAGTATACATAAATGATTTGTTCAATACAAAATTAGATAGTGCTATTTATCCATATGCTGACGACATTGTTTTAATAAACAGTCAGAAATATTTAAATAATAGCATTTCAGAGGTTCAAACAGATTACAATAATATTATTAAATGGTTAAATCATAATAAAAAATGTTTAAATGAGAAAAAAACAAAACTGATGATTATTCATTCACCAGGATTTCATATTCATCAAAACCTCTTTATCAAAACTCATAAAATAAATTACAGAAAAAAGGATGCTTCAAATTATGAATCATTATGCAGTTGCCCACTTGTTGAGCAAGTACATAAAATAAATTACTTAGGAATCATTTTTGATGAATATTTTAGGTGGAATGCCCATATATCCCACATATGTGAAAGCTTGAGAATATCGGCGATAAAAATTCAAAAATTGAAATACGTATTAAATATGGAAACTGTGTAATATTTTATAAATCAATATGCGAATCTATTTTAAATTATGGAATAATTGTGCATGGAACAACTAACTTAACTAACATAAATAATATAGAAAAACTGCAGTCTATAATAGCTAAAAATATTATTCCGTCTCATTTGCAAAAAATTTATAAAACTTCTACCGATAGATTAAAATTTTTAAATCTTTTATCGTACAGCAATTTATATAAATATAATGTAATAATTAAAAATTTTTTGACGAAACTTACAAACTAAAAATTCAACATAAAAAAATACAAGACTTCAAAACCAAGGTTATTACAAATTGCCAAATTTTCGAAATAATTACGGGAAACATACCTCCGAATATCAAGTACCACTTATATTTAATGCTTTTCCAAAAGAATTACTAAATATAGATTCTTTTCGAAGACTTAAAATGGAATTAAAAAATTATTTGGTACTTTCTAGTTAGCTGATTTTTATGTGTTGTGTTTTGTGGATTTATTTGATGTACACCATTTTTGTGGCTGAATGACCTATGTTTAATATAATTTATTCATTTTCCTGCAGATAAGCTATTTAGCTTTGCGGGTCAAAGTGTAAATGTATTTGTATTCTTTACTGTTATGAATAAAAATTATATTCTAAAAAAACAAAAAAAAAACAGCTGTCTAGTGAGTTCCCTCCCCCAAACTTCTCTGAGTCTTCGGATTCTTGTGACCTGGGTAAAACAACCCAATCCATCCTGATTCAAGGGCTCAGTCGGGGGTTTACCGATAATCAGCAGTACTCAGGTTCGAGTCCTACCTTTGCCACCATTGTGACTTATCTCTGCTAAACCTTCAGTCAGTAGGATACACCGATTGGCTTGAATAGGCCAAAGTCCTTCTAATGGAACTTAACACGTGAATCCGTGTGCGGGAGAGCATACCCTGTACACTTTAAATAACACGCTGGATGGCCTTCGCGGGAGGCTACCATCTATATCCTAACAACTGTTCAGTGGGTACCCCTCCCCCAACCTTCTCTGGGTTCTTGTGACCTGACAGTTTAGTCCATTGTGTGCAAAAAAGTGCAGGTCAGAGGTAAAACAACCCAAACCCTTTCCACAACCTACTCTGAACTCTTGGGGTCCTTCTGACATGGTAATTTAGCCCATTCTGGGCAAAAAACTGCAATTCAAAGGTAAAACAACCCAATTACTATTACAGATACTATTATACATTAGAGTACTAATTCAGATAAGCTTAATTCCACATATATTGCTTTTTCCATTTGGTCGCGAAAAATACTCATCATTAAAGGTCACTGAAGTTGTAGATTACACTACAGTACTTTAATATTGCAATCTGTGTATATTGGATATTGAAAAATTAGGAGCTGTGTGGTGGACAAGGGGTTTATATTATCAGAAGCCATATGTTTTTTTTTTCCCGTAGTAGAGTTAAAATGAAATTTTTCACAGGGCACTAATTTTGGAAAATGATTGATTTGAAACCGATATTCTGAAGAGTCTATTTATGCTTTATGAAGAGTAAAAAACATGCTAGAAATTCAATATTTAGGTGTTAGGTGTGATGATCAAGGGATTTATATTGATAATCCAACTTCCCATTCCCAGAGGGAAGGAAAAATTTAACCCTCACTTCCTCCCTCCGTGTCACGGGTATGTGTGTGTGTGTGGGGGGGGGGGGGAACTTAGACTTGTACAAGGAACGTGTGCACGAAGAAGGTGATTGTGGTTCTGCTCGTCACAGCCCCTGAAGAGGAACTAACGCATGAGCTATTTTACAATAAAGATTTCTAAATGTTGAAGGGTTTTTAGAGAAATGATCATCATTCCATTGAATTTTTCTTTAACTAAGATACTGATAATTTTCTAATGACATAAGAAACTCTATCTCAGAAAATTAAGGAGATATTTGACGTTAGAATTTTAATCATATATTCTTATATCGTTATTCATAGTAACTGTAACTATTGATGAAAATCGTTTTTTTTTTTCTGTTATTAAATAAAAACTATTTTGTACGTTTATGGCGGATTGATCACATGATGATGGGGAAACACCTCAACAACAGCTCAAAAACAGGCGTCGACTCGGACCTGCCAGTATATATTATATATACAAGTATCATAAAGTTTATTTCAATGTTTTCAGAAGGTTACCGCTCGAGAAACAAACGTTTAAACTAGTAGTTCCCAACGGGGCATTTGCATGAATTTTACTGTGAAAACAGATTAGATTGAATATTGAATTGTTTGTTTGGGGTTTTATAGCTCGAGAGCAACTAAGGCCCTATTGCACAGAACAGGGTCGAATTTAGGGGAGGCAAGCCATCTTCACACCTCCCCCGCTTTAAGAATACTAGTAAGGGCAATAGAGGCAAAGAATTGTTAAATTTATGTTTATTCCATCCATTTTTAAATAAATTTTTTAAAGACCACTAAAACGGAGAAGGAAATATTAAACTGCAATGGAAATTCAATCTCTTGTCCCATTCTCCCACCCCCTTTATTGTTTTCTAGATCCGGGCATGCACTAGAATATCAAAATCTTCTTCGAGTTACATTTATACATCAAAAGACTCATAGATTTGTATACACGGTAAATATTTTTTTAACTACACTGCTTGACAGAATTAAAGTAGCACTCGCAAAATGTGGCATAGCTTTTTTGTTTTCATTGTACGATTTAATTAAACGGAAAATTTGCCCGTAAATGTTTTAGTATAACGAAGAAATGTGTTGAAAATGGACCACTCAGACCGGAAATGAATCTGCGTGACACATCGCAGAAGTTGACATCATGCGCCCCAAAATATTCACAAGTGACGTCAATATGCAGTATAATCTCCTGTAACGGCTAAACAGGCCTGTCAGTGTTGATCCATGCTCAATATAAGGTTGCAACAGAATGCCCCAAGGCAACAAATCCCATTCTTAACACAAAAGCTAACACACTCAAAGAGTGATTGAGGAGGTGGCTCACTGTTTGCGTTGCGTCTCCCTGAGGTATCCCATACATGTTTGATGTCGTTTCTAAACTCCATTACACCTAACTTGAGATCTTATGTAAAGAAACATCTCTTTGCCTATTGGCTAAAGATCCATCACTACTTTAAGTGTACTTGTCAGCGTAAAAAAACAAATGTTTAGATTTATCTGATATATTGCTTTGAATAAAGCAATGGTCATGAAAATTAGATTTAATCTACTTTTTTGATTGCAAGATGATGCATTCCAACTTCATTAGCTTAATACTAATAATCGGAAGATTTATGAATTTCAACAGCAAATCGAAACTAAAAGTACTAACTCTCGAAGGAGTCAAGATGGCTACAGTTGTGGCACAGCTCAAAGCATAGACTAGAGAAGCGCATTAGAAATCAGTTTTAATCTATGTTGGGGAAACACCAATAAAGGGAATTGCAAGTGAAATTTCTTAAAGTATCAGATCTCTAAAAGTTGCATATTTGCAATTTGATTCAAGTCGGATATTCCCTACTACAGGTTAGCAAACGGTAAGTAATTAAACGGTTATAAAATGTGATCAACTTACCTTGTCAGCTATCAGGAAAAGGGTTCGAGAATTCTTCATGAGAAATAAACTGTTGAATTTAAAGAAAGTATTAATACGAATTAACTCGTATCTCGATTTATCTAATTTCAATCTAACATTATACAAATACTGCTTTAGATTTTCCACTCTGAAACACGAAGCTATTTAACTGAACTTTATAATAATATGGAGACGAAATTATTTAAGGAATATTAAAGCACATTGTGGATGTAAAAGAAATATTTACTCTTAAGATGAAACGCGGGTAAATTCAGGCCATGCGAATTCTAAAATGTGTCAGTCGATGAAATAAGATGAACAAGACTTTCAAATTGTATTTGTTGACTTAGTAGACGTAATGACGCGCTTTTCGGTTGAACACAACCCATTGGCTTCGTTAAAATTATTTGTGAGTTTCCAAATATTTTTGTATCTTTACTTTACTCTAAGGAGTAGCATTTTCAAACTGTGAAAGCGAGGCAGTCACGGTGTACATCCTCCTGATGGACATCGTGACCAAGTTAGTCCTGATGGACACCGTGGACAAGTGCCCAAGTTAGGGCGCACCTCAGGAACATGGGCTAGCTGGTCTGCCAGCTCTGGGACTCGCTCCTTTGAGACCGAAGCTGCTTTCGCTCTTCCACTTATCTTCCATATTTTTCTAGCCGGGCTGCACTCCGCACCCCCTTTAACGCCACCCATACTCCATTTGACTACATCGAAACCTGCAGCTGTATGAGAAAATGTGATTGTAACCAGGCCATTAATCTTCGAGGTGAGCTCCAACTCTCCCTTGTAACTCTCTTTTATATTAGTAACGTCGGAATGGTGGACCACACTGCATATGATAATGCAGGCATTCAATGATGGGGCAGATTAGAAGGTTCGTACGAAGATCATTCAGCCTGTGACGGTACGATTGGGCTATGGCAGCCAACGTCTGATGAATGATGATCAGAAGAATGAACGCAAATGTTTACACGCGATAATCTCCATCCTGTCTTCGCCGCCACAGTTGACGTCGCTCTTTGATCTTTCCCAGAGAGAGAGAGATCGACTGGCAATGTGTGCAAAATCATTTCGCCCTCTTAAATTCTCGAGCTTCAATTTTTTGTCTCTGTGAAGAACTTAAGATACAAGAGTACTCTTGTTAACATCATGTCACTGGGCTATTAGGCTGCAGTGGGAGAAGAAACATTACCAATGAACCGTGGAAGACTGGCAACGGGTAGCTTGCCAACGAATCGAGGTTCCAACTACAACAGATGGTGGAGTGTTGCATGTTCTTCATAGACCACATGAGGCCATGGACCCCACCTATCTAGTGGTCCTACAAAACAGGCTGGTGAAGGCAGTGAAATGTTCTGGGGCGTGTTTATTTGGACCACCTCATTACCCCTTGTACCTATTGAGACCACTGGTCACCACATAAACCACACAAATCTATGTTGAAGTACTCGCCGATTACCTACACCCGTTCATGGCTATCTATATCCGACACTAGGATGCCTTCTTTCAACAAGACAATGATCAATCTCATAGGTCCCGTTTGGTGAAGGCTGGTTGCAGGAGCATTCCAATGAGTTCATAACTCTCTAATGGTACCTTATTGAGCATCTGTGGGACGAAGTGGAGGATGGATTCGAACCCGAAACTTTCCCTGAAATCATGGACACAATACCACCCAAACATTTTCAACTCCAGGTAGAATCAATACGATGACGTGTTGCTGTTGGTGTGAGGGCGAAAGGTGGAGTGTGCATAAATATTTCCTTTCAATGAATACACCAATTTTTAAATCTTGCGCTAATTCTTTTACAGTTTACGAACCAATTTAGTGCTGTGCCATGAAATAGTTTGTTTCTAATTTTAAAGTGACAGTTTATGGACAATAGTGTCAAAATCTTTTTCTAGGTTAACAATATGCAAATTTATTATTCAATTGAATAACATATATTAGAAGTAAAATCTAGCTCAACGTTTCTTTTCTACCTAAAACCATATTGGTTTTCAGATGGTAAACTAGAGCAATTTGAAAAGGTTGACAAATTAACACTTAATAAATTTTATAATATTTTGGCGAAGGCTGAGGAGAAGAAAATTAGATGATGACCCCTGAAATCTCACCACTTTCCTTTTTTCATTAATTTGAATCACCAAAGCACTTTTTATGAATTATAGAAAAATACAATCTGGAATGATTTAATACTGATGCTTACAATTAACTTTAAAATGTTTCTATAACATTCCTCATTTTAATGCGAAATGTATTATCGTAATCATGTTTCCTTAGGTTTCTAAAAAATTTGTAATTTTACTAATTTTTATAGCATATTAAAGCAAAAAATATCATTGCGATATTTACAAAACGATTATTAAAATTATTTGTGAGTTTCCAAAGTATTTTTGCATCTTTACTTTACTCTAAGGAGTAGCATTTTCAAACTGTGAAAGCGAGGCAGTCACGGTGTACATCCTCCTGATGGACATCGTGACCACGTTAGTCCTGATGGACACCGTGGACAAGTGCCCAAGTTAGGGCGCACCTCAGGAACATGGGCTAGCTGGTCTGCCAGCTCTGGGACTCGCTCCTTTGAGACCGAAGCTGCTTTCGCTCTTCCACTTATCTTCCATATTTTTCTAGCCGGGCTGCACTCCGCACCCCCTTTAACGCCACCCATACTCCAAGTCCCTACTGGTCTCCTCTGAGACAAATCTAAATCTTCCACTTCCAGGGGGCGGGGGGGGGGCTCAGTCGGTAGCGCGCCAGGCTCGTAATCTGTAGTTCCCAGGTTTGAGTCCCAGCTGGGTCAGCGTTGAGATTTATCTCCGCAAAAATTCCCCGCCCTGTCCACGGTCAGTAGGGGACACCGATGGGCTTGGAAAGGCCGCCGTCCGTCGGGTGGGACGTTAAGCCGTGGCCCCGTGTGCGGGAGAGCCATACCCTGTGCACGTTAAAGAACACGCTGGATGGCCTTGACGGGAGGCTACCATTTGTCTCCCAACAGCTGTTCCAGTGGGTCCCCTCCCCCAACCTTCTCTGAGCCTTCGGGGTCCATGTGACCTGGCCATTTAGCCCATGGTGTGCAAAAAAGTGCCGCTCAGAGGTAAAACAACCCAACCCAACTCTACTTCCAGGCTCCTCATCGCCGCTCTTGACGACGGAGCATGAGTTTTCTCCCCAAGGGGGGAGGATCCTTTGGGACCAACCCCTTATAAATAAGAGGTATGTAGCTACCATCAAATCTATATTTACTACATTTTTAATATATATTGTGATTTTTGAATGATATTTAAAGCTCAATAAACAAGTCAATAACAATTGAATAACAAAGCACTTCATTTAAAACTTTATAATAGTTTCTAGCAATAAATGCATATTTTAGGCATGCTAATTTTAAGCAGGAAAACAGCTGAACTTTAGAATCACATTCTGTTGTAACTAGCAAACAGACATATTTTATATACTAAATAAAGATAAGCATTGAATTCTGAATAATGTACTAATGTGAATTCAAAGAAAAGTAGATACAATTTTTGTTGTAGTACAATTTGAATTGTAGATACAATTTCCAAAATCTGTTTTAATTTCGCGAAAATCTAAGTACTAATTAGATTTGGTTTTGTCTGCGCATCTCGAACAAACACACCGATGCCATGTCAGTTTTATTGGAAGAGGACATGACCTGTAAAGGTCTACAGAGGATATAACGAGGAATCTTAATACCCCACAGAGATGTTGCTCACTGTGTTGGTATGTAATGGAAGATGAGGTCCATTAGCTGTTTGCTCTGAAGCAGAAGTGGACGGATCAGAGGAAAAAGTTCAATGCCCATCGGAGGACTGAGAGTATGAAGGCAAGAGAGAAAAAACAACTGAATAGGAATAAAGGAAAATATCAATCAAACTAAGAAACATCAAAACGTAGAGAGAATAGAAGAATAAGCACTGATGAGATATACAGGTCATGTGATGCAAGAGACAAAACTGGCCTGTGTACACTTGTTTATGACTTTGCCAGTATTTGCAACTGAGATCTATTACATTATATTTAAACCATTATAGGAAAAGAAGCTTATTGAGTTCCGATATAATCAGTGCAATGATTCTTAAACAAAGACTCATTTTACCAGCAAATGTAAAAATAATAGCTAACGACAAAGCAAAACAAAAAAAGTTATTTTCATCGTTCAGTGAAGAAATGTTTAGCTCGCTTGTAAATGTAAGTTACCTTTATTCTGCAATTATATTACAAATAGCCAGCTTTTATAATTGTACACTTTTGCTTAGTATTAGAACATTTAACGTCATTCTATTGTGAGAAAAGGGGAAGCATTTAACCTCACCTTTAAAAAATAACACCTAATACCGTTTCGGTTTTGTTATCAGAAACTATTCTCTATGAAGAGTGCAATATGTGTTTCTCCTAGTTCCAATCACCAAAATTTCCAAAGGGAACATGGCTACCATCTACTGAACTTTAATACATCCAGCTTTAGATAACTGTGTTGTTCCGGAACAGAAAGGATGCGTGCTGGTCGCATTACAGAACGTCAATTTGCGTAAAGAATTGTGAATTTTTATATCACCTCATGTTATAGAAGTTCGCAGCCAATTTTTCTGAGTCCTTGGGGTCTTTGTGACTTGGCCATTTAACTCACTTTGTGCCCAAAGTGACCTTCAAAGTTGAAAAAAATCTAAAGCTTTATCATCTGTATACAAATGTATATATATATATCGTTTCTTATAATTATATTCGGCGGTGAGAATTTTTCTTCTGAGCGTATTGGGCTAAATAAGTTACAAGGACACCAGGTGCTGAGAGCTGTGTAAAAATAGACGTTAGGGGACAGATGGAATCTACCGTCAAATCAATTTCTACAGGTTATATCCCTCCTGCACAAGTTGACACGACTCAACGTCCTATCGAAGGACGAGTAGTGGCTTGACTTTGCCGACATGGCAAGGTGGGCAGAAATTTGGAGACCCGAAATTTGGAATCCCGAAAATTTGGAGAGTGGGAAAAGAGTATATTTTGTCCACTGAGGAATTTCGAATATGAATTGAAAAATGACACCTAACTCCAATTAAAGATCAGAAATGATTCAGATCTATATCCTGATTTAAATGATTGGCAAATACGGAACAATAATAGAGGATTTCTGGTGTCAATAGGAACTGGAAATCACTGGAGGTAGTCACTGGAAGGAGAGCAATGCACCTTCCAGTGATGCATAGAACCAGCCAGGCCTAGCACCTAATGTCCGACTCTGCCTTCTCGTGGTGTACACCATTAGTACGTTTAGAAAAAGGTGCTCTCTTGTGGAAGACAACAAAAGAGGAGGGCTGACAGATAGCTATGGCCTACTGATCTGGACAACTATGGCTACTTTTCTTTTTTTCTACCCTGCTGAGAAGTGGTTAACCACACATAGTCCTGGTGCTGACCACATATACGGATCTGAAACGAATAATCGCTCTGAGCTTGATTATGGATCCTTAATTTGCAGCAATGATGGGCTCCTGTAGAGGGAAAATCTTGCGCTGTGTTTTCTGTTTCTTTGTGGGTTGACAGCCCCAAGTGAATACATTCACAGAATATGTTTTATCAGCTGGTTGCTAATCCTGAGCAGAGATCATCGCAGGCACCTAAACTCTTGTTTCTGCGGGCATCTTCAAATTCTGCATTGGAGGAAGTCTTCCAGTGTAGATGGCTTCAGCCTTTAATGGTGGAAGCATGAGTCTTTGCCACATGCTTGCTATTAGGAGGCTGTTTGATATTGTCGGCATTCCCTCTCTCAATAAACGTAATTTCTTTAAACATCCCACTAACCATTTTCTCTCCCTTGGTAGTTGGAATGTGAGAACCCTGCACGGAGATTATTATTTTGATGTCCTCACACAAGAATTCCATCGTTATAATTTAGATATTCTCGACTTGCAAGAGATCAGTTAGACAGATAAAGGTTGCCATTTAAAAATAATCTTAAATTTCTCTTTTCAAGGAGACAAAATGGAAAGCATATTCAAGGCTTAGGTTTGTTCTTAGCAGACACGCTGGTGATGTTCTTCTTGGACATTAGTGCATTTCCTAGAAGTTTCTTAAAACTAAATTTCACACAAGCATTCAAAACTTGAATGTTATCTGCTATTATGCCCCCAATGAGGATTCCGATGAGGATGATAAGAACAGGTTTTACGGACAACTTTAGGATATTTTGAATTCGGTCAAGAAAGGAGATATTAGCCTTGTTCTAGGTGACTTAAATGCCTAAATTGGTATTGACTCTGACCTTTATGCTCGTGTGATAGGCCCTTTTGGTATTGGTAGCTGCAATGGCAAAGGGCAACGTCTCCTATAAGTAAGTAAATTCAATGGTTTCCGAATAACTGACAATAATTATAGACATTGCGACATACATAAGTACACATGGGTTTCACCAAATGGGCTGTATAAGAATATGATTGATTAAACACCAAAGAGCCAAAACATTATGACCACTTGCCTAATATGATGTTGGTCCTCCACAAGTCGCTAAAACAGCTCTTATCCCGGCGAGGTGTGGGCGCTACAAGATTTCCAAAAGTGTGTTGTGGTATCTGGTACCAACACGTTACCAGCAGATCCTTTAATTCATGTAAGTTAGGTGTTGAGCCGCCGCATATCGTATATGCTGTTCCAACACAGACCACAGATTGAATTGATGTCTGGGGAAGTTGGAGGCTTTGGCAATACCTGGAAATCTTTCTCATATTCCGCGAAACATTCTCGAACACTCCCGCAGTGTGGCATGGTGCATTATCCTGCTGAAAGAAGGCACTACTAGAGGAAAATATCGTTGCCATGAAAATATGTACCTGGTTTACACTGATGTTTGGGTAGGTTTTAGACGTCATAGTTTCCTGCACATGAATGACTGGATCCAGGGTTCCCCAGCAGAACATTGCCCAAAGCATTACACTTCCTCCACCAGCTTGTTTTTGTCCCATGGTACCAACACTTCTCCAGGTAAACGACACAAACGTACCCGGCCATCCACATGGTGCACCAGGAAATGGGATACATCGGACCAGACGCCCTTCTTTAAATCATTCAAAATCCAGTTTTGATGCTCGCATGCCCATTGTAGGCATTTTCGATGGTGAACCGAGGTTAGCATGGGCACTCGGAGCGGCCTGCAGCAATGCAGCCTCATTTTCAGCATGGTTCGATGTACTCGGTGTTGTGACACATTACTCCCATCACCAGAATTCAAATTACGGGTGCCACAGTATTCCTTCTGTTTGCTCGTTCATATAGGATAGTCTTCACTCGCTTCTAGCATTCATGAGCTGTGGTTGGCCCACACCTTGTCTGAGGTTCATGGTTTTTCTCTTCTCGGACCACTTTTTGAAGTTACCAACCACGGCTGACCATGAGCACCCACATGCCTTGCCATCTTGGAAATTCTCTGACCCAGTCGTCTGGCCATTACAATTTGGCCTTTCAAATTCACTCAGGCCCGCTGCCTTTCCCCATCTGAAGAACAAGAATAACAGAACTCAGTATCAAGTGTTATTTATACCGTTCGACAACCTTCAGACGCGTCGTCGTTTACCTGCAGTTTCTCCAATTTGCATAAAGACACGATGGTCATAACGTTTTGGCTCCTCGGTGTATATTGATTAACCGAAAATGGGCTAGTTCTTTTAGGAATACCAGGTCTTGTAGGGAAGCTGAAATTGGATCTGACCATTACCTTGCTAAAAATGTCTTGCAACTTAAACTTAAGTGTTGTGCTATGGTCAAAAAATAAACAATTAATTCTGAAGCTCTGAAAGATCGAGCTATAGCTAAAGCTTACCATGATAGAGTACTTAGTCATTATGACAGTCATGACTTGCTTACTACTGAAGTTGAGGAAGAATGGGACTATGTTAAACAGGTTTTTCTTGAAACTAACAGTATGCTTTTAGGAAAAAAGGAGCAGAGGAGACAGAATTATTTCAGTGTTATGGCACCTGAGCTTATTTCAGAAAGAAAAAAACTGCAGGAATGCCCTAATCAATATCGTAATAGTCCTAATAGGAAGCATTACAGAGAACTTAGTACCAGATAGTTAATGTTTTATGTGATAGAAAATGGACAGGTATACAGGGAATGAAGAATAAACAAGATACGATTATAGAAGGTGAGGATTCTTTCATGGCTAGGTGGGCTGAGCATTTCAGTGATGTTCTAAACAATGTGGTTAGTTCTACTCCCATTGTTTGTAATGAAGATAGATGTATTAATAACTTTAATGTTAGCCCTATAATACAGTCTGAAATTAATTTGGCTGTTTCTAAATTTAAATTTCAGAAATTCAAGGAGGTAGATGATATTAGTACGGAAATACTTAGAGCTGGGAATGTTTCGGTTACCACTTGGATGACTGAAATTTTGAATAACTTTTATGATAAAGGCATGGTTCCTAAGGATTTTACTAAAGCTATTATTATACCTATTTCCAAAACAGGTGATCGCGGTTCTTGTGATAACTATAGGGGTATCAGCCTACTCTTCCTTTCCAGGTAAGGTTCTTTGCATGATTGTGCTTCATAAAATTAAGAATCTGATTGATGGGCAATTGTGTGACGAGCAATGTGAATTCGGAAGTGGTAGGGGATGTGTAGATCAGATATTTTCACTCAGACAGATTCTTGAGAAATGTTTAGAATTTCAGAAACATTTGTTTACCAGCTTTATTGTTTTCAAAAAAGCTTTTGAATCTGTTGATCGCCATAATTTGTGGTTGCTTGTGAGATCGTATGGCATACCAGACAAGTTAGTGAACATAATGAAAGCTCTGTATAATAACACTGAGTCGTATGTGAGAGTTGGTAAGGCTTATAACAATTGGGTTAGCATTGCGTCTGGTGCATTTTGTCTCCTTTTCTCTTCAATTTGGTTATTGATCATTTTTATGCGAAATTCATTGCAAGGGAATGATTTTGACTTTAAACAGTCTGGAGATCTGACAGTTTCTGATTTAGGTTATGCTGATGATCAAGCCCTTTTGGCAAATGATATTGATGAGATACCTATTTCATTCCAGCTGTTGATGAGACTGACAGTAGAGTACGTTTGGTTATAAACAGAGATAAAACTAAAGTGAACTAAAGTGATGAAAGTGTAAACTAAAGTGATGAAAATTGGTCATTGCAAGCTGTGGTTCAGTTAATATGAATGGTTCCACTCTTAGGAAGGTGTCTCAGTTTAATTATCTTGGGGGTTATGTAACGTAAACTGGTGATATGTGACATGAGATTGCTTCCGGGACTTTTAAGTATCTATGGAGATTGTGGAGAAATAGGCGTATACACCTAAAGACTAAAATTAGACTGTATAATAGTTTGACTCTTTCTAGAGTTAATTATGAAAGTGAAACATGGACGCTTTATAAAGAAGATAACGGGAAACTTGATACTTTTGATTCTAGATCTTTACCCAGTATCTTAGGCATTAGGTGGTTGAACTTTTTAAGTAATGATGATATTAGGACTTTGAATTAGGACTGTGGTTAGGACTCTTAATTTTTCGACTTCGTGCGCTCTTGAAGAAGAAAGGTATTTCAATCCCATCATCGTATCTTTTCTCACTAAGGGTAGAGCGAGAGTTATGCAAATGAAATCTCGTTGCGGGCACGGTGGCGACCTCGAACTTAGAAAGAATACATTACGTGACAATCATAACCCAGTTTTAGTTGAAGTAATGCTCAACTGTTAGTAATAATGTAGAAATGAAACAAAATCAGATTAATTCCTCGTGAAAATTATATGTAGATTCTAAGAAATCCGCATGTTGATTTAAAATAAATTCTCGGAATTCTACTGTTAGGTAGAAAAAAATATTAAAGGTTATTATGAGCGTGTTATTTTATTTGTGCAGTGATATTTGAGTTTGAATCTATTTGCAAAACTGATTCTTTGGAGATTTCGTTATGAGTGTCTTTGTTGTGAAATTTATTGGTGAGATTTATCAAAACATGACTTCTTTTTTCAGTGTTTATTATGTGATAGCAAACATTAGGATTTTTTGATAATAGATTGAGTTAGAAATCTGCGTTTATGACAACATACACTAAGAAACTGAATCGAAATAATCTTTTATTAGGTCGTTTCCAGGAATAAAAAACAGCTAATGTTTTCACTTTGCAGTTTCTCCGTTTATAGACATTCAACTTTGTCTTTAGAGATGAATTAAAAATTATTTTTTGTTGGATACATTTTGATGAAATATTACGATTCGCGTTCTACCAATCTCTCAATATCTTCAATATCGCTCTCTCTTTTCTACATAAAGAAAGGTAGAAAAAAAAACAATCTAATATCACCAACGAGATATTTGTGATAGATATTTGAAATTTTGATAGGGGTGTGTCAGGGACTTGACATCTATATTGGCAGAAGTGATTTGACAATTGCTACCAGGCAGCATGGGTAAACAACTTTTTGGTTCAAGAGATAAATGAAAAACAGAATTTGGGAGGTTGCATAGCTAATAAAATATTACCGCTTGTATCTGTGTAATATCCATTAGTTCGAATTCCCAGTGTTAGAGGACATTAAACGGGGAAAATAGAAAAATTTATATTCTTTGAAAATGAGTACTTCATATTCGTCACAGTCGATATATTATTCTTCAATTTCTTTTTTCTAATTGTGGAAAGTAAAAGTGTTTTATTTTATTCATACATTATTATTTTAATAAATGTTTTCGGTTATGGCAGTTATTATTAATCATGACGGAAAACTTGAAAACTGGACAAAATTCCCGGGATTTGTAACAGAATCTTTATGTACTGTATATGGCAACAGAAAATTCAACAATTCAATAAATGAAGACTCTTATTGTTAAATTAGAGACAATGAAAAGAATAGGGCAATAGTCGACGTTGGAGGAAATTGTTTAGTAATCGCTTAGTTCAGTTTTCGAACTTTGAAATCGATCGGTGAATGTGACGAATTTGCGCTTTAGTAAGTGAACAAGGTACGTTTTCTTGATTTTGAATGACAAATTAGATAGTGTTTTAATTTGATACATTGTTAAAGGGACGACTGGATACTGATGTACTGAATACTGAAAACAGAGAAAACAGTTAAATAGAAGCAACTACGAAGATTTATTTTTTTAAAACTGCAAGATATTTACAAATATAATTAAAAAAACTTTTATGAAGACGATTTCAGATGGTCTGAAGGAATGAAATTCTTATAACAGATATTTATATATCATTTTCGACCTAATTGGTATTTGTACATTTCATCAATTTGATAAGATTGTTTAACAATCATATGTAAAATCAATCCAAATTTCTTTAATAGGAATTGAATGAAGATTAATATAAATAAAAACATTTTCAATGAAATAGTGAGTGAACTAACCAAGAAATAATTAACTGAAAAAATTTAATTTCTCCATGAGTGAGATTCAAATCCACGCTTGCCAGTTGCATGTCAGGCGTCACCACCAGTGGCTAACGTTTTCTTCAGCGAATGTGACATATATTTTCCTGGATATTATTTGATTCGCTCGTGACACTATCAAATTCCATGATATGAAGAAGTTTGGTGTCCCATTTCCTGACATAGATAGTGACACGAGCGAACGAAATAATATACGAAAGGTTTATGTCACATTCACTGAGGAAAAGTTCAGCTGTGATAATGTAATGGTCAGCAGGCCTGGAAGTGTGGGTTCGAATCCCGCTCCCGGCTAAAACTTAATTTTTTCCAGTTAACTATTTCATGAATCCCATGTCCAATAAATGTCCAAAATATTCCTTCGAATTTATTGAATGGAGAAAATTACACATATGTAAAATGACTACAGGACATCTGATACTCCACTACTAACCAAGAAATTTTCTGTAGGGAAGCAAATATCACATTTAGGGTTACTAACATTTAATAAAAAAAAATATCGCCTAGGGCCTTTAATCTCAAATATATTGATTAGAAATGAAATAAATGGAACAACTATTTCCAAAAACACAAAAGCCGACAAATGTCAAATGAAGAGCAATAGGAAGATTGATAAAAGTACCTTTATAAAACATGATTATCTCATGGAAGTGTTTTGATCGACCACAGTAGCCCAAACTTTCACTCTCTTCATTATTATTTTTGCAGAAATGACTGGAAAGCACTGTATCATTACACTGATACTTGACAAGGAAAAGTACTTTAAAATTTGAAACATTTCAGAAATGTTGAGTCAAATCACTTCAGTCTAGAAGAAAAAACATTAATATTTGTAGAAGTGACAATCTCGCTGGGAAGGAAGTTCAGTACTCTTTCAACACGGTACACAAAGAAATGGTATTTATAATTTTTTCTAGCAAAAGGCACAGTGATCACAAGAGAATCTTCTTTTGTCATAAGAGAATATTCTTATTCAATCAATGTTGACAAGATTGAATATGGGAGTATCCAGGTTGTAATGAGACACTCCTGAATACGTTTATAGCATATTCTTAAGTCAAACATTAATATTCTCCACTCCAAGGTATTGCAAAGACAGCTTTTTCATATGGCATATTATAAAATCAAGGAAATCTTTTTGTAAACCATCTCTGGGTGCGTTAAAGATTTTTAATGTCTGATACCAGGGGATGCATATTCTAGTTAGGATGTGATGAAATTCATAAAATGAAAATCAGGGAATCATTATCACATGTGCCATATTATTTCAGAATTAAAAAAAAATGGTCTGATTACCCTTTCTAACAATGTTGCTATAGCAATCTCCAAAAGGTATCTATGGTAAAGAACATCTTGATTTGTCTTTTGACATAAATTCATGGACACAAAAATTCCAATAACCATAAAAGATGAATGCAGTTACACCAAATCATTACAAGTAGTACAGGAGGTGTTATGCATGAGAGTCAGGCATACCTTTGCACATTAAAAAACACACTGGCTATGATGAGAAAGACTTTAGGAAAAATGATTCTAACATAAACAATTCTATAAATATTATACATATATAATAATCCAAAATATTCCTTCGAATTTATTGAATGGAGAAAATTACACATATGTAAAATTAAATATAGTTCACTTTAACAAAATAAAATTCATTGTTGGCAAAATAAATATTACCATAAAATTTGCTAATGAAAACCATTCAATAATAAATAATTAGAAGAGAATATATAATCATTTCAACTGAAAGAAAAAGGCTAAGTTATGGATATAGTGATGAAGAGAATTATGATTTTGCATTTTAATGTATTTTACAAGTTTCAAGTGCGAATACTATTAATTATTATTGTGAGGTCTAGGAAATGAAACAAAAATTTTCCCTGTTTATTATTTGATTATGCTCGTTGCGAAATCCCTCTCCCATTGGCTCCCTAGCCCATTTGCACTTGACATTTGCACTCCTTAGCTCATTGACACCCTAGCCCGAAATCCCTCTCCCATTGGCTCCCTCTCCCATTGGCTCCCCATCGTCTCTGCCTTGGCACCATGGACCTCCAATTAAGTCAAATTCTTTCTGAAGACGCTCTGTGAATTCTAGGTCTTTCTGAGGACTCTTCCCATCATTGTCTGACACATTTTGTTTAAATAAAGAATCAATCCTAGCAACGAAAACTCTCTAAGAGGTAGAAGTGTTAAACATTTTCGGCGCCACGCACGCCCTATGAACTCAGACTCTTTCTGCAGACGCTCTAGGAATTCTAGACTCTCTCTCTGTAGACTCTCTTCTGTAGACTCTCTTCCCATCATAGTTTCATAAAATTCGTTTAACTAAAGTATAGATACTCACAGCGGTGAATCCCTAAGAGTTCCGGGAATGGGTTTTCGCTCTAGTTTATCGGCTGTTCATGTGTTTACTATTTTGCAATTTGAAATTCAACATTGAAGTGAAGAAATTCGGTGCTTCAGAAAGTCATTTATCTTGAGATCCGCATGAAATACCCAATGTTGCCATACTGAATTGAGATATTGCTAGTCAAAAGTAATAAAACTCGAAGTGACTGTGAAATCGCGATAAATGTGCCACTTCCGTTCGAGCTTTCTGAAATATCAACTAGAAGAACGGTTATCGCCTTTGGACCATATAGGAATCTCTTTTTAAAAGATAGTGAAGAATTTCGTTTACTTACTTTTTCACGCCTTAAATATTTTATACGAAATAATTGATGACGCGAAAATGCAAATAATAATATTTTATTATTATTATTATTACAACATAAAAATTATTCTTCTTTATTCCTTAAAATTGCAAAGTTTTTTTTACCACACCCCTCAGAGAAAAGGGATCTTATTGTTGCAGTCAGGCGGAATATCACTTGGCACCCTACCACTGAAATTGATAATTTCCGCCATAAACAGATCACCTGCAATATTCGTCAAAAGTTTCGTCTTTTCCATATTTAGCGACATATATCAAAGTAAATTTAAACTACCTAAGGATTTAAAAAACGCGAATTATAACATTTCATTAACATCAATCGAACTAAAAAACAATTTTATTCGAAAATCTCTTATAACAGAACACTTGCATTTTCCCACCCACCCTGGGATAAGGGGCCAAATCATCATTTCCAACGCAAACCTCACGAGATTCACATTCCATCCCCAAAATTTCGAATTTCTGATATAAATACATTGTTCGAATATTCGTTTAAACTTTTGGAATTTTCATATATTTCCACTGTTAGAGGGCATAATTATAGCTTTTAAAGGATTCTGAAAAAGCGAAATGCAATATTTATATCTATTCAACCCCAAAAGAAATTGTAATTTATCTCTAAAAAGGAACAATTATTTCCTAAAGCAAAACGTTTCATTTTCCCACACACCCACCTTGGGGGTAAGAAGTCAACTAATTGTTGCTAATAGAAATTTCACACCCTTATAATTCCACCACCAAAATTTTCGAATTTCAAACACAAATGCATCGTTTGCAATATTCGCAAAAATCTTGCAAATTTTCAACTTTTTCCACCGTTAGAGGTCTCAATTATAGCTTTTGGGAGATTTGGAAAGAGCGAATAGTATTGTTTCATCAATTCCTATCCATCCCAAAAAAGATTTTAATTTATCTATGAAAACCGAAAAAAAGTTGGCTATCTACAGACGAAATTTGTTGTCTTTGTTTTTTAAACAAGATCAAAAAATAGTCTTAGACCCCGAGGGATCAGAGAACCACAGATTGAGAAATACTGATCTAGGTTATAATCCCAGAATTCCTTTGCGAGGACATCAAGAAAATAATCTATATTCCGCGTCCTCACATACCATGAACTTATGGAAATAAAATGATTAGTGGGATTTTTAAAGAAGCTACATATATCCAGAAAGGAAGTGCCAGTAATATCAAACAAACTCCTAATCACTTGCTCCCTCCACTATTAAAGGATAAAACCAGCTACGTTTTTAAGATTACTTCCGTTATAGGTCCTCGTGTGTCAGAAAGTCATACCCCGTGCACGTTAAAGAATACACTGAATGACCTTGACGGGAGGTTACCATCTGTCCCCCAACAACTGTCTGGTGGGTCACCGCCTCACTCTCTTCTCTAAGGCCTTGGGTCCTTGTGACCTAACCATTTAATTTTTAATTCAAAAGGGTATAGAAAAAACATAAATCTGAAAAAAATAAAAGTAAATAACATAATGAATAATAAATAATAATATTTTTTATAATATGAAAATAATAAACGGTATCTGTTTCATATCTCCCTAGGTAATTAAACTGAAACACCTTCTCAAGGGTATGACAATTCAGATTAACTGAACCACAGCCTACCTGACCAATTCTCATTACCATATATTTTTCTCTGTTTATCACTAAACCTAACAGTAGGGAGATAATGAGAGTTCTAAGCCAGAGACAGATCAATGTTAATCCTATGGGATCCACCTCACATGTATTTAGAGTGGAGGTGTATCGTTATCAACCACATTGGTCAGAACGCTCATTTTTTTAAAACTGAAGTCGGACAATGCCGAATAAAATACCTCCTTCCCTCCAGTGATCTGAAATTATTTAGTTAAATTGGAGGTAATAATTGATATATGACAGATGGTACTGGATGAAGTAAACAACCCACTCGTAATTTCCAGAGACGGCCATCTTGACGTTACCCACTAAGCTGCCGATCCCCCTCTGCTTCCGTATTGCATCAGACATGAGGTGTTACAACATATTTTTGAAAAGTCCATCCCCCTCACACCCTTGACCGCCATTTTCGGACCCATCTCGAAATTTCTCTAAGTCCAGAGACGTCGGATGACGTCACCTATTAGAAGTTTTACCCTTTAAATTATTTTGATCTAATAGCATTTTTTCTTTTCATTTTCTGCAGCACAGCCATTTTATTTTATTTCAGTTTCCGCGGGATAGTCCTGCTTCTAGTTTAAATACGACATCCATCAGTCAGAAACATCATTCTGTTGCCAGACGTTGACAGTAACAGTTCTCTGCTGCTGTGTCTGTGTGATTTTTCAATTGCTAGAGGTCAATAGCGATAATTCTTGACATCCTCGTGTAGCATAAATCAGTTATTTTACAAGTCACTGTTTCTGTAATGTATCCATGCAATATATGTCAGAAGACTTTCACGCTCCAGACGAATCTCGTTCACCATAAAAGATATCACGATGGAAAGAATCCCTTCAAGTGCTTTCAATGTGAATCTACATTTTCAAGGAAAGATGACATCCGACGTCATGCGTTATCCCACATCTCCAGGAAAACCTACAAATGCGAAGAATGTGCAATGGAGTTTGGAAGAAAAGACACTCTTTTACGACATCAAAGAAAGCCGCACAATACTAAACGAAAACGTTCTGAAGATGAAAAGATTCCCCTGAAGAAGCAAAAACCGGACTCTGAAGACCCCTGCCAGTTTACAGAAGAAATGTAAAGGACCTTGTCAACACATAAGCTGATGCCGACTGAAGAAACATCTGTTGATCTCACCATTCTTGGAATTGACCTCGAAAGGTATTATTAAATGGTACCTTGTCGTGCAAGAACGCTTCAGGCGAAAAGTCTCCCCTTCTACATTCGAATACTGCACCCCGTTTTTTTTTTGAAGTAACTGTGTCACAAGCCTTCCTACATCGTCCCTAAACAGAGAACTGGATTCAGCATGCAAGAAGATGAAGACTACATTTTAAGAATTTCAAGGTGCACATAGTGGATGGATACTGGATGCTGTACTCCACGGTGAAATGAACGTTGCAAAATATATCCCTCTTGCAACTTCTAGTTATGTTCCTATTCCAATTACTATTTATTTAATTTTAATAGTATTTATATCAAATACTATTAAATCGTGCTGTTGTTAATGTATGTAATTCTGGCCAAAAATGTTTTGTCTGGTCTGTTTTAGCCTTTTTGTATACTGCTACAGATCATCCACAGCGCCATAGCAACTGCATACATTTAGAAGAAAAATTAAACACAACTGATCTAATTTTCCCCATAAAAATAAATCAAATATCGAAACTCGAAAAAATGAAAAACATCTCTGTGATTTTTTTTTTGGACAGGAGAAAGAGGTGTTCACGCTCTACATCACACCATTCAGATTTCAAGAGCACGTAAATCTCCTACTGTTATCAGATGATGAAACATTACTATTGTTCTATTAAGAATATGAATAGACTCTTCAGTCCTCTCACCAAACATAACGGTGTGCGTTTCTATTGTGATTACTGCCATTGCCGTTTCACGAATGAATCACTCTTGAAGGATTATGTTCCCTATTTTCAAGAACATGGACACCAGAGAGTATAGTTTCCAACTAAAGAGGAGAAATGGCTGAAATTCACAAATTTCAAGTTGCAACAGCTCTTTACTTTCGTGATTTACGCCGACTTTGAATCATTATTAGTGAAAGTGGACACTTGTATACCTGACCCTTCAAAATCTCACACCACTATCAAAGCAAATCACGAACCCTGTGGATTTGCATATCTTGTTGCTGGACCTGACGGCTTCAGCTATAAACCACCAGTAGTTTACAGAGGTCCTAATGTAATAAAAGAATTTTTGGAATCTTTGCTTAAAGACGAAACGATATCCAAAATTTACTCTCGGAGATCAAACCAATTTACCTTTCAAATCACGAAGAGGAATCATTTCGCAACGCAACCAATTATCATATTTGCAAACATGTTCTGGGACTAGATCGAGTGAGGTATCACGACCATTTAACTGGCAAATTCCGAGGAGCTGCCCATAATGCGTGCAACCTCAATTTTAAGTTCACAAATAAGATTCCACTTATATTTTGTAACCTAAAGGGATGTAATAGCTATCTTATTATGCAAGGAATCGGCATAATCAAAAACAAGAAAATTAATTGCATTCCCAATAATATGAAAAAATACATTGCATACCCTTGGAACTTTATATTTCATAGACACCTATCAATTTTTAAGTGCATCACTTGAGAAGCTAGTCCATAATTTATCAGCAGAAGAATTCCATATTTTAGAGGAGCATATTGAATCTGAACGGCTACACCTGGTTTTGAGAAAAGGAGTTTATCCCTACGATTACATTGACAGCAGCGAAAAGTTTGAAGAAACGTAATGTGGAATCGTACCTTCACGTGGAGGTAAAATATATTACCTCCACGTGAAGCTTTTTACAATCATCTCACAGAAGAAGCGCTAGAGGAAGAAGACTACATCCATGCACTGAAAGTATGGAACACATTCAATATAAAAAACCTAGGTCAGTAACATGACTTGCACCTGAAGACCGATGTGCTCCTTTTAGATGACGTTTGCGAATTTCACACAACTATGTCTCAGATACTACGTAATTGATCCCTGCCATGTTTACACAGCTCCTGGATAGCAGCCTGGCAAGCATGCCTGAAAATGACAAATGTTAATTTAGAGCTGAAAACAGACCCTACAATGTACCTTTTCCTAGAGAAGGGCATAAGAGGAGGAATTTTAACGATATGCAATCGATTTAGCGCGGCAAGCAACAAGTATTTAGATACCTGTAATCCACAGCTACCCTCTAAATACATTATGTAGAACTATCTTTATTACATATTGAAAGTTATTTTCATAATTATATTGAAATCTATACTGATGGATCATCTAATTTAAAAATCAATAACTTTTCCGGAGCAATTTAGTGCCCAGAATTTAATTTTTCTTCACAATATAAATTTAATTCTCCTTTTATGACTATTACCACTGAAATATATTCTATTATAGAGGCCATTCAATGGGCAACTAAATTCTACAATTTCAGAATTGTCATCTTCACAGATCGTAAATCTGCTATCTACAGTCTTTTCCAAAATCATCTTAAAACTAATTTCAATATCTTCATCAATGACCTTTTAATTCATACTTTTAAACAATTATCGCATAATAATCTTCTAACCATTCAATGGTTACCTGCACATGTAGTTATACCACATAATGAAACTGTCGACAGTCTGGCTAAAAAAGACTTAAATCATGACTTATATATTCCAACTCCATTATTTACCCATCAAATTAAATTGTTAAAGAAAAAACTTTTATTGGAAAATTTACAAACCTGGTATCATAACCAAGGTCAACAAACTCATCGTTTTTCTATTAATCCAAATATTCAAAAATTTCACGATTATAACTTGAAAAAAAAAATGAAATCAATGCTATTTTACGTATTAAAACTGATTCAGCTTTAACTAACGCTAGACTTTTTCAATATAAGTTCATTAATTCTCCTAATTGTTTACACTGTAATTCTCTACACACCTTAGATCATATTATACTTAAATATAACCTCTATGATAATGAAAGAAACTCTATTTTACTAAGTTATCAAAACTAAATATTTCATGCTTTAATTTTCAGAATAATTTACGTTCTCCTAATTCAAAATTAATACCAGTTCTGTATAATTATCTAGTTCATTTTTTAAAAGTATTAAGATTATTGATAGTCTATAAAAGAAAATTCAAAAGGAATTTGGAACTGTTGAATTAATAGATGAAATGCACAATCTTACTTTAAATTATACTATACTATTTCTTTTACTTTCATTTAGATTCATGAAGTCTCTGGATGAGATTGCCTTCAAGAAGAAAGAAAATCCAACTCCTGTGATTAGTGGTGATCTAATCTATGGATGGGCAATGACACAATGTCTTCCTCAAAGCGATTTTCGATGTCTTGATGGAGAGGAAATAGAAGATCTAGCTATTACCACGGTTGTTGATGATTTCAATAAAGGCTATGTATTAGAAGTCGATTTAAATTAACTAGTTTCTCTTCACGACACGCATAATGATTATTCACTAGCCCCTGAGAAACTTCAGATTACCAACAGCATGCTCTCGCCATATTGCCAAGAGCTTGCTCATAACCTTGGAATAAATACCAATCAATCACTCGTGAAACTAGTCCCCAATCTGTATTTTAAGGAAAAATATGTCCTTCAGGGGCATAGGTAAGGGGGGATGGGGGAGGCTTCCCCCAAAGTAATTCGGAGTTTACAAAATTCGAAGCGACTTCGTAAAATCTAGGTCAGTTGTGAAAATTTGTAAACTTTTTTTGTAAAATTAAAGGGAGTTGTCAAAATCGAGGCAACTTGGCAAATCTAGGGCAGTTTGGAAAATGGAGAGACGGAAAAATCTAAGGCAGTTTGGAAAATGGGAAGACTGCAAAATCTATAGCAGTTGGCAAAATTCGAAGCCACTTAGTAAAATACAGGTGAGTTGGCAAAATCTTGGGGAGTTTGTAATTTACTGGAGTTTGCCAGTCAGCACCTACCAGTAAACCATGCCAATGTAAACTAGCGTTAAAAATACGAAATGTTTACTCTGACGGTGCAGTTAAGTTACCATTCAATGAAAACTAATCTTCTGATAATCTAGTAAAATACATTTCTCAATTACACTTTCCATTTATAGTCAATTGATGAAGTTATTCGTAAAATATTTCGTAGCACACTTTTGATTTTGTAATTATAAATCACTCTTTCGATCGTCCGAAGCACTTCAAAAGTCATCAGTACCATACTTTAAAATTTCGAATGTTTCACAAAACGTTATCAGAGTAGAACAATTAAAAGGTAACGTATTATTAAAAGGTAACGTCCCTATATATTTCACATATAGGAGCTAGGTGAGGTCTGGATTTTTGGCAGAAGATTAAGAGTAGCATGAGAATGTGTAGTTCAAAATGTAAACTCGATCATTTGAATAGGTGGTTAGAAATCGCTCCTTTGGATAAAACGTCTTTCTGGATCTTTCTCTATTCATAAATTCTGTTCATATGATGGTGAAATTGTGTTGCCATTCAAAGAAAACTAATCTTTTCATAATCTTGTAAAATGCATTTCGACTTATGGTTTCCGTTGACGATCAGGCAACTGGACTGCGTTACAGAATTAGCCTATTATTACAGTAGATGCTTAATTATAAGATGAGAGAAGCTATACTCCGTTTCACATAAAGAATAGGAGCAGCAAGTCTCCTTCAAAGAGTGTTTTGTCCAATCGTGGCTAATTACACTTAATCACGAAAGCCAATGAACAGCAAGATTCTTTGGCAGAAGATTAAGAGTAGCATGAGAATGTGTAGTTCAAAACGTAAACTCGATCATTTGAATAGGTGGTTAGAAATCGCTCCTTTGGATAAAATGTCTTTCTGGATCTTTCTCTATTCGAAAATTCTGTTCATTCGTAAATTCTAATTGAGAAAACCACCAACCATTGCAAGATCCCTCACATTCCCAAAGATATTATATTAGGGCATCTGTCACGTGACACGAAGGTTGCCAGATCACTAATTTCTAAAAAAATCGTTGCCAGATATTTTTTCTGAATTTTGTAATCAACCATAGTGTTCGGATACTTTTTTGAGCGACTGTACAGTGTGCTCCCAAAAGTATCCTTGCATTTCAATGTTATGGATATTGAAAAGTCATTTTCATACAACATTGCAATCTTTCAAAATAAGCATTTTATGGTAATATGTTGATGGGAGAATGAATTCGATAGCTCATTGCATTATTATTCCCCCTTCATTTCAATTTTTACCAATATTCATCTAATATTTAAAGGGTTATTAGAGCTGCGATATTTAATAACAGCATAGCTTGTATTAAGAATATATCACAAATTTAATTTTAAAATAATACTTTTTAAAATAAAAGATTTGGCAATATAAATACAATTTCTGAATTTTTTGTGATGTTTCAGCTTTTCCAATTGTGAAGGAAAAATATTTAGGGCAAACGTCTGTTATTAAATGTCTCAACTTCTATGTCTCTTTAAATATTAAATGAATATATTTGATAATAGAAAGAGATTTGAATTTTATTTTGAAGTTACCGCCCGTGATATTTTTGTTTTAAAAAGCTTATTTCAAAAGTTGGAATGTGACTTTCCATTCACTTAAAATGAAAAAGTCCACGAACTTAGTCATTTAGTGTATATTAATTTTGGATGAATAATTTGTCACACATTTAAATAACGTGTATTAAGAATGAATTAATAAAGCAAAAATCTCTGATTATTCTACCTATAATGGTAAAAAGAAGTGACATGGCCAAGCATTTATGTACGAAATGATATACCCTTTAGACAATGAAGTGGCACTTAAAAGGGCTGTTTGATGTTTAGAAGGTGAGGCGTTATTTTCAAGGCAGCGTCAGTGACACATGCAATCCTATTCATATCAAAAAAGCAAACAGTCCTGAGAGTACCTAAGAGGCATATAGTTTTTCAGTAGATTAATGAGATGTACATTTCATCATAGCGTGGAGATTCGTGGTTCTCATTGAACTGAAGAGAAATGCATTCCTTCGCATAAGAGAGACATACAATGGAAGAGACACACAGGTCAGAAGATATTGATTTTAGATAGCCACTACAGAACTGATTAAACGAAGATGCATAAATCCATAAAAGTATGATACAATTACATTTGCTATTTTGTATCATTAGAACTAGGCATCAAGAGTCCCTTGGATGGAAGGGCAGAGACAGGAAGGACAAAGTTTCTTACATAAGTAGCGTAAAAAGTCTGTGCGCCAGTCCTGCAATACTTCTTTTCCATTCTCGTCTCTTTCTTTCCTGCAAACGCCTCTGTTTAAGAGCTGAATATTTTCTCTGCCACTCAGATGGGGACAATTGCTTACTCTGTTCAATCTCATCTTGCGCACTTCTGTCCCTCAGGTTTTCAGTCGCCTTGTGTAATCCAAGTGGTGGCGAAGGTTTTATGTTTACCGTATTCTGTAATCTGAAATAGTCTTGTGTATATTCTTTATACTCGGTATTCTTTATACTCCATGAATTTCACATTTGGGTTATATAGGAGGAAATGAGACACGTGATGAATATCTTCAGCAATTATTTCACCACTGACTGGTATCATGTAAGATTCAAAATGTGTTCGTGGAAATGTATTACATCGAGCAATACCAGTTCAGTTATGTTTATCAACATATTTGCTGAATACCAGTAAATCAGTGTTGGAAACACTATTTTACACTAGAAGAGTTTCTACTACTACTTCTTCAGTAATACAATTCATATAAAAATAATATTTTTACTCTCTAGACAAAGAATAATTGAACTGATTTGTGTCTATATTCAAATCACTACCGTTGTTACTTTCATCACGACTACTGCCGCCCTGAGATTTGCATCTTTCTGCTGTCGCTTGATTTTGGAGTCACTATTACAAACCTTTGCAGTATCCTCTTCACTACTGAAATAAATTGGCTGACTTTCGTTTCCGTTATTAAGAACTAACTGATTGCTATCGTTGGTCATTATGCGCTCATTTTTTTTCATCACTCGCCGATACCTCTGTTTCTTTATGGGACATCAGTATTCAGTCGTCCCTTTAACAATGTATCAAATTAAAACGCTATCTAATTTATCATTCAATTAATCAAGAAAACATACCTCGATTCACTTACTAAAGCGCAAATTCGTCACATTTACCGATCGATTTCAAAGTTCGAAAACTGAACTAAGCGTATACTAAACAGTTTCTTCTAACGTCGATAATTTCAATTTCCTTTTCATAGTCTCTAATTTCAACAATGAGAGTCTTCATTTTTTGAATTGGTGAATTTTCTGTTTCCATATTCAGTACATAAAGATTCTGTTACAAATCCCGGGGATTTTCTCCAGTTTTAAAGCTTTCCGTCATGATTAATAATAACTGCCATAACTGAAAACATTTATTAAACTAATAATGTATGAATATATTAAAACACTTTTACTTTCCACAATTAGAAAAAAGAAATTGAAGAATAATATATCGACTATGACGAATATGAAGTACTCATTTTCAAAGAATATAAATTTTTCTATTTTCCCCGTTTAATGTCCTCTAACACTGGGAATTCGAACTAATGGATATTACACAGATACAAGCGGTAATATTTTATTAGCTATGCAACCTCCCAAATTTTGTTTTTCATTTATGACTTAACCCTTAACAACCTAGTATGCTTTTGTACCGTAACTGACTAGTAGTGTCCAATAGACACATCACTGAAAATCTTCAACATTATATTAAAAAATAAATAAATAACCTGTTATAAATTTATCGTTATTATATTTTACAAGTCATAGATATTAATTTTTAATATTATATCTCTCTTTTCTCTCAAAGAGATTTCGTAATCTGTTTACTAAGGCTCTTTTTATATATGGAAAATTCTGTGAGGTTTTTCGCCCAGTGTGACAACTGCCACACAGCGTGATAATCATTTCCCCTAAGGTACTTTCACCGCTGTTATCAAAGCCCACACACATTCAAGGGCCGGGATCGACCCATGCACTATTAACTGCGTGTCATAGTTACTTTACGCCACCGATTATATTATGCCGTGGAGTTCTTACTTTTTCCGGTTCTGCTTTCCACTTAGTTCATTTTTACCCACATATTCAATAATCGGATTATTATAATTATTTAGTTCCTCCTCTTCAATTGTATTTTCATTATCACTGCATAATTGCTTATCATTGCCTTCGGATGCTGTTTCCGTCAAGTTACCTTCATTATCAGAAACACTACCTACAACAAAATCCTCGTCCTCACTGTCACTTTCTCCAAATACATAGTTCTCATCGTTGCTGCCTTCTAAAGCACGTCGGAGTTCCCATCAGTCAAAATCCAATATTTAGTCATTTCTCAAATTCTAAAAAAAGGGTTGAAAAGTCAAAATAAAAATTACACTAATACTTTTTACCTTATAAACTTTTTATTACTACTGAAGAATAAGTAATATATGTATCACAACATGAATTTCGCAACACATTGGAAAACAACTATAATACCAATAACATCAACTGCACATCTGCAAATGTCAATAAGTACTGATAAAATGAACAAAAACAACAACGGCTTACGCATGAATCATATTACTTGCAAGTTTTAAAAGGTTCAAACCTGCAAACTTGTATAATCTCAGACAGTGTCCAACGGACACATCTGGGTTTATGATCTTTTTTCGAAAATTGTTAAAATAAAAAAAAATTCTTTTAGAAAACTTGGTAAGATAATTTGGGAGATATTAAAAAAGGGGATAAATTAGACAAAGTGATTTCGCAATAAAATAAACACTTTTGATTCTGTATGTAAATCAATTTGAAGATGTGTCCGTCGGATACTACTGGGTTGTTAAGGGTTAAACCAAAAAGTTGTGTTTTCCCATGCTCCCTGGTAGCAATGGGCAAATCACTTCTGTCAATATAGATGTCACGTCCCTGACACACCCTTATCAAAATTTCAAATATATATCACAAATACCTCGTTGGTGATATTAGGCTGTTTTTCTTTGCATTTTCTAAAATTTTCTACTTTTTTTCAGGTAGAAAGAAAGGGTGACATTGGAGATATTGAGAGATTGGAAGAAAGCGAATCGTAATATTTCATCAACATGTATCAAAACAAAAAATAATTTTTAATTCACCTCTAAAGACAAAGTTGAATGTCCATGAACGGAGAAACTGCAAAGTGAAAACATTCACTGTTTTTTATTCTCGGAAACGACCGAATAAAAGATTATTTCAATTCCGTTTCTTAGTGTATGTTGTCATAAATAGATTTCTAACTCAATCTATTATCAAAAAATTCTAATATTTGTTATCACATAATAAACACTGAAAAAAGAATTCATGTTTTGTTAATTCTAATTGATAAACTTCGCAACAAAGTTACTCATAACGAAATCATCAAAGAATCAGTTTTGCAAATAAATTCAAACTCAAATATCACTGCATAGATAAAATGATACGTTCATAATAACCTTCAATTTTTTCCTCTACGAACCACTAGAATTCCGAGAATTTATTTCAAATCAACGTAGAAATTTATTACGATCTACATATAATTTTCGCAAAGAATTAATTTGATTTTGTTTTATTTCTACATTTTTACTAATGGTGGGAATACAACAGAGAGAAAGTGAAGCTTTCCTGCAACAAAATTGGATTGGGATTGTCATCTAACGTAATATTTCCAGGTTCGAGTCCCTACTTAGCTCGCAATGTTGTTTTCTTTGCATAACTCTTGCTCTACCTCAGTGAGAATGGACCTCAATGAGAAATTGTGGAAGAGCTAATCTTTGATCCCACAACTGTTGTTCGGCATTTTAATCAAATTTGAAAAGTGGAGAAGCTTCATTATTGGATTTTGCACAATTTGTATGAAATCAAATAGACGTCGTTATGAAGTGTGTGCTTCGCTGCTTTTGCGCAGCAAAAACGCTCAATTTCTCTATTGGATTATGATATGTGACCAAAAGTGAAAGTGGATTCTGTTTGAGAACCGTCGACTATCGGGACAATGACTCGCTCTCGATGTAGCGCCAAATAACTTCCCAAAGGAAAGTTGCAGCAAAAGAAGGTATGGTGACTGTTTGGTGGTCGGCGTTCTCTACAGCTTCTTGAATCCAGGTGAAACCATCATTGCAGAGAAGTACTGTCGTGAACTCGATAGAATGCACCAGATGTTGCGCGATAAACATCCAGAATTACATATTGGAAGAGGTTCTATTCTTCTCCATGATAATGCTCGGTCTCACGTTGCACAAATAACGCTCCAGAAGTTGAACGAAGCCGGCTACAACACTCTGCCCTATCCACCATATTCACCTGACCTGTCGGCAACAGATTACTACTTATTCAAGCATTTGAACAACTTTCTCCAGAAAAAAAATTCAACAACCGTGATGTAGCAGAAAACACCTTCAAAGAATTTATCAACTCCAGATTTTTATCAAAGTGGCATCGATAAACTAGTTTATAATTGGCAAAATGTGCAGATTCTGATGATGTTTATTACGAGATGAGTTATGATTTGTTGAAGTTAATGTTTAAAGACGGCTGGTATTTTTGCTCCAACATAATGAAAAAAGAAATTGCTTTCCTTCAAATGCCATTTGCAAGGTTAAAGTCAAACCTGAATTTCCTGAGTTGGCAAAACATACTCTTTACCCACTCTCCCGATTTTCATGAGTAAATGCCTACCTTGTCCACCCCCTTCACAAGTCATTGTTCTTCTTTAGATAGGACGTTGAGCCATGGCGAAATGTGCAGGAGAGACATACTTGTAGAAGTTCAAGAACACGAGGCAGGGAGTTGATAGGTGAATTCCTCTGTCCCCAAACGTCTATTCTTTACACAGCTCTGACCACTTGGTGTCCTTGTTACTTATTTAGCCGCTCAGAAGAAAACTCTCACGGACCAAATAACTATAAAAACGTATATATTCACTTTTGTATACCGATGATAAAGCTTTGGGTTTTTTTCAAATTCGAGTCCCTTTTTTTGCACACATTCCAGTAATCAAGCCACAAAGACCAAAAACTCAGAAAAGGTTAAGGGAATGGGACTCACTAGAAAGATGTTAGGAGACAGATAATAGTATCCCATCAAGGATGCCAGCGTGTTTTTTTAGATACACAAGGAATGGCTCTCTTGTGTACGGAACCACTGCTTAATATCCCACAGGATGGACAGCACCTTTTCCAAGTCGATCGGTGTCCGTTTTTTGATCGAAAGCAGGGTAGTGGTTAGCGGAGACCTCTCTGAGTAAATATTGTTTAAAATAGAAATTTGGATAGAACTGATTACGATCCTATTTCACTTTAATCACATTTTCCCATAAAACGCTTATGTTAAAAGATAAAGATATCAATATCTCGATTCTCAACAATATTTATTCAGCAGTTAACGAGTAATAGTAGTTTGAATATTGAATAACAGTAATGTCAATCTTAAAAAACTTACACAAAACTGATGAATTGTGAGAGAATTATTTACCTAACTTTCTAAAATACGTATTTATTTTATTAAGTTTTACACTTTGATACAATACTTTTTACTAAATTTTAATTAACTTTTGAAGTCAATTTTTGTGGCTGGCATTGTTATCGCTAAATATTCAAACTTCTATAACTCATTATCCGAAATGAATATTGTTGAAATCGAGATACAGGGAACGTATCCAGAGCACGGACCCACCGATCCACCAAATTCCCACCCGTCACTTCTGTTAGTGAAAATGCATATAACTTTTAAGTGCAATTGTTTAAGAGTTACTCGAAATATCACAGAAGAAAAACGACTGCGTTACAAAGAGTGTTACAAGTTAGGGGTTTTAGATAAAAAGCAGCGTTCGCTTTGTTGTCTGTCTGTTTCTCCGTCTGCAGACATCGAACTTTTTTGTTTACAGAAATAAGTTAAAAATTATTTTTGTACTGGATAGGTATTGAGCAAATATTACGATATGCGCATTCCGAATCTCTCTAAAAGCTATAATTACGTAAATCTCTAAAGCTATAATTACGTAAACCTCTAAGCGTATAATTACGTAATCCTCTAGCGGTGGAAAAATGAAAATTTCAATATTTCAAACGAATATTGCAAAAGATGTATTTATGTTAGAAATTTGAAATTTTGGTGGCGGAATGTGAAGGTCACGACGTTTCCATTGCCAATAATGAGTTCACCCCTTAAAACCAAAGGGGTAGGAAAACACACATTTTTAGTTTTAGCAGATAATTGTTTGTTTTCGGATATAAATGAAAATTTCTTTTTAGGTTAGATAGGAATTTATGAAACATTGTGATTCGCACTTTCGGAGTCTTTCGAACACTATAATTCCACACTATGACGGTATATTATGTTCCTCATGCTAGCTATTGTATTTTCTCCCCTCTGTGAGAATTTTTTCCATTAAAAACTATTTGAGTTTGATTAGGAAAAGAGTAAAATCCATAAGTGAATTCTATCGTAGTGAAGAAACCAGAGTAAAGAATTTTGATATATTGTGTTAAAAGTATTTTCTGTGGATTAAGAAACGTTTGTATTAGAGCCTTTGAAAGTTAGCGATTTTTTTAATAATTTGTTTCGATGTAAAATATACAAATCATGATTTTACAGAGAGTTGAGGATCAGTAAGCTGAGGATATTTGGGTTTCACAAGTGGAGCGATTTCTGCTCTCCATGCAAAAGGCCATGAAGCAGCTATTCAAATATTCCAAAAATATATCATTTTAGTCCCTGAGTACTTGATATTCTTTTTCCGTAATTGTTATACCATTTATTTGGTCACATAGCCTACTCTATATCGTCTGCTATTTTATTTTATCCCTTCTCTAAGCAAGTGAATATGTATGTCAGTAAGAAATTTAGCGAGTGATCATTCCGTTTTCGAAATCCGTATGTGTTTTACTGATCGAGTAAAAAAGTAAGTCCGTAACTGTGTGAGCAAATAAATAAGTACTGTATGCCAGTAGGTGTATTAGTTAGTCGGTAAGTGTGTAAGTCAGTAAGAATATGAGTAAATAATTCAGTAAATGTTTAGTAAGTAAGAAAGTGTGTAAGTAAGTCGGCAGTAGTATGTGAGTTAATGAGTCAATAAGTAATTTAGTGAGTGATAATTCTGTTTTCAAAGTCAGTAAGTGTTTTACTGAGCGAGTGAAGAAAGGAAGAAAGAAAGCAAGTGTGTGAGTAGGTAATTCAGTAAATATTGTGTAAGTCAGTATATCAGACAGTAAATAATTCAATAAGTGTGTGAATAAGTAAGTCAGTAAGTAAGTAAGTAAGTAAGAATGTGAGTCAGTCAAGGTGTAAGTAAATAGATAAGAATGTAAGGTGGTAAGTTAGTGAGTAAGAATAAGAAAAAGTAGAAATGTGGAAGTCAGTAAGAAAGTGCGTAAGTAAGAAAATAAGTCAATAAGAAAGTGATTGAATAAGGCAGTAAATGGTTTAGTGAGTGAGTAAGAAAGTGAGTAAGGCAGTCAGTAAGAGATTTAGAATGTAAGTCAGTCAGTCAGTGTTTTACAGAGTAAGTGAATTGATGAGTGAGGTAGTCTGTCAATAAGTAAGAAGTATCCCGGGTTCGATGTGTATGATACGATTACGTAAACGTTTTTTACTCCAAAGAAAATTCTTATGGTGTTGAATAGGAGCCTAAAATATGTTCCTCTTATAGTTTTACTAGTAGAATAAAGTATTTACACAATTTATTAGGATTTTTTTGAAATTCAATTTTAATAATAGTGTAAAATAATGCTTACCGATATAAAACATTTATTTCTCCAAGGCTGTAGCCCAATAAGGTATGATAAATATAGATGAAAGACAGACAGTGAAGAAAAAACAATGTCTGCACATTTGCGAAACACTAGCTAGTTTAAGAATTAATCACTAAAATCAATGGGGTGAATTAAGACCGTGATAATTCCAGCGTATCGAAGGAATTTTTTTTATAATATTAAGAGTCGTTTCATTATGATATTCAGGGAGGAAAGCAAAACTTATAGGATTGTATACCATTTTTAAGAATAAAGTCCAATATCACCCTTAGCGTCGTTGCTAAACGCATCGACTCATCAAAGAGTGTGAATCATCCTCTCCGCAAAAATAGAACTCTTTGATCTCTATCTTTAAGGGTCCAATATCATCCTTCGTGTGATGGGAAACCTAAGAATTGAAAATATATGTAGGGAAGAATAGTTTCAATATTCAAACGCAAAATGGAAGTAAATATATGGTACAAAATTATTACGTTTTAAAATGAAAAAATAAAATAAAGTAAAAGCTTTCAAACGTACGTAAATTTTAAAATCTTATAAAATTGAAAAATTATTATGTAAAAATTCTTTGAAAATCGTAAAATATTTTAAAACAGAAAAACACTAATATGTAGTAAAAGTATTTTAAAAATGGAAAAAATAAAAAAAGGAAATAATTTTCAAACTTACAACTGAAAAAAAAATATTATCTAGTACCAGATTTTTAAATTTGTAAAAAAAAAAATCTTTAAAAACCAAGAGACTGAATTATACAGTATGTAGAAATAATAGTGAACAATTAAAAATGCAAATTAATTTTCTAGAACTCCAAAATGCATTTTTGTTAAAATGATAAAATATCTGTGTTTCCAACATCACCCTTCGTGTCATGTGCTCTCCACAAATATATAAGGATTTACGGTCTGTTTCATTAGGACTTTTCAGTTTGTAAATCCAACATGATTCGAGACGTAGGCTGCAGACCTGTTGGAACGTGTCCCTGTGAATCATCGTTGCCTCTCGTTTACGCAAACATATGAGGACCTTTGATAAACGAGATGACTCATCAACATCATCCTCCGTGCCAAAGTATGAATCATATAAAGATTTTTTTTAAAAAATACCTATTTTAAATGTCTGTTTCGCAGGACGTTTGAGTTTGTAAATCCATCCGTCAGTAAAACGTGGTCCACAGGACGGGGAAGTACTTATAAATTGATTTCTAAGTGTCATTTACAAGGAATAGAAAAAAATAATTTTCAATGTGCTTTACAATGTATAAAAAATTATTCGTAGACAAGGACTAAAATAATTAATTCCCAATGTGGTTTACAAGAAATACTAAAATTAATTCCCGATGTGGTTAACAAGGAATAAAAAATTCATTTGTAAACAGTAAAAAATATATTCTTAATTTACAAGAAATAGAAATTAATAAGCTGACAGGCTCCTGTCAGCCCTCTGTGGCAAGCAGCTGCTTGAGGGTTTTTTTATTTTTATTTATTTATAAGAAATTAATTCCCAAGTTAAATGTGATTTGGAAGGAATAAAAAAATTACTTCTCTAGGTGGCTTACAAGGAATAAAATAATTAATTCCCAAGTGTGCGTTACAAGGAATAAAAAAACTAATTCCCAATGTGACATACAAGGAATAAAAAAATTCATTTGTAAACACAAAAATATTTCCTAATTTACAAGAAATAAATTTATTCGTAGGTTTTTTTTTTAACATGGTACGTATTTTAAACACCAGATGGCACTGCAATTAGCAGGGTTTGGAAAAATATTTGGTACTTTTAGAGTTGTTTACTTCACGATGGGTTTGGGGTGGGTGAACCAGAGGGTCTTTAGGGGGATGACTGAACCAGGGATCTTTAGTGGACGTCAGAATTCAAAATGGCGGACGAACTGTAAAATCGGGGGACTTTTTGAAAAGGGGCGTGGTCGAAAGCGCGATATCGGAGGTACTTTCTGCGGCTCAGGGATCAATGTTCGTTTTCCCCGAAAGAGCATGATACTCTACCACCAACATTTCAAATTTCCATCATAAATAAATTGTTTATAATAGTTGCTTAAAATTTTGACATTTTCAAGAAATTCCACCGTTAGAAGGCGCAATTGAAGATATTAAAAATTTTTGAAAGTGCAAATGATCATATTTCATCAACCCAAGGAGAATTTTTTATTTATCTCTAACAACAAAAAATCAGTCTCTGACGCAATAAGTTCATTCGGAAAACTGTCGTTTGAAAAAGTTGTTCTTCGAAATAACTAGTCATTCGAATAATTGACTTTCGAAGAACTCGCCGCACACCGATCCAGCTGGGACTCGAACCTGGGAAATACAGATTACGAGCCTGGCGCATTACTGACTGAGCAACCTTCACCCCGTATGCCATCAGTCACTGAGCATTAAGCCGTGCATGGTAAAGTTGATTGCATATTGCATTATTACCCTGTATACGTACTGTCGCTCAAAAAAGTATCCGAACGCTGTGGTTGATTACAAAATTCAGAAAAATATCTGGCAACGATTTTTTTAGAAATTAGTGATCTGGCAACTCACGTGTCACGTGACACGAAGGTTGCCAGATCACCAATTTCTAAAAAAATCGTTGCCAGATATTTTTTCTGAATTTTGTAATCAACCACAGCGTTCGGATACTTTTTTGAGCGACAGTACCTTCCCTTGGCTGTAGTGAACGCAGAATTATTGTCTGACCAGCTTCCAATCTTCCTATTGCTCTAAGCACCCTAGATTCCGGCAAATGATGCTGAGATGGCATCATTAACTTTTCAACCAATGAAAACCAACCGAATTTTCTCACTGTGAATCATGGAGGAACGAGCGAGTGCTGCACTTATACGCGGTTTTCTCCTGACGTCAGTCATGTACATAAAATCATCAATTAACAATAAATTTGTATATTCTCTGCTACATTTCGCAGCATACACGTCCGACTTAGATGATGGCCATGACATTCATATTAACATCGTTCCGATTTGCCTGGGAAATAATAAGACGTTGTGTCATCTCCTAATTATTTTGACCAGTGTAGATAACAGCTATGGTTGTTTATAGGTTACGTTACTTATGCCCATAGAATTTGAAAGGGATATGTGATAGTTTAGGTGACATTTTATTAGTTAATTTTAGTTGAAACTCCCATGCGATTGCGAAAAGCAGATACTTAGTATAATTTTCTATTTTGATATTCTGAAAGAAGAAGAGTTCTGAATAATTTTCAGAGGCCATAAGAAATCCAAACAAAAACACGTGGACTGGAAACAGTTCAGAAAATTTATCTCTGTTGCTGAGTAGAGTAAATATTTCAAATTGTATGAATAAGCAGCTCTCTTTATTCCTGAGTTCTATATTTACAAAATATTTCTTGTGTTTCTGTGCTATGGAAAAATCGGCAATCTTATATAAATGCAGAATATTTACCAACAGCATCGAATCTTTTCGTAACTAAAGCACGAATACAAAACTGAAATGTCATCTTTTGAAAAAAAGTTGTTATTTGGAAAACTATTATTGCGTTTTCATGGAAAGTCCGTTAAAACTTGAGACCTTTCTGTAATAACCTTGGTAATCTGAATCTATTGAAGTTACGGAAGACGATCTGAAGAACTATTTTATAAAATGCTTATTTGAGAAAGGAACTTTAGACATTTCGAAGAGATTTCTATTTGTTCTGATAAAAGAAACATCATTGAGGTTGCGAAAAGCAGAAAACCAAAGAAAGTTTACGTTGGCAAAGATTTATTAGAAAAAGAATTTTTGCTATTCGAAAGAAGTCTAGACGTTCAAAAAACCAAAACAATGCTTTCTATGAACTGAAGGACAGACACAAAAATTAATCTCTTCGTCAAGTGGAAATTAGTAGTTGCCACTGCTGCTGAATTTACGCTCTGAAATACGATTTATTTACTCGTGTTAGAAATCAATTAATTACACATTTTCTGCGTTTCATTTCTTGTTGTCATGTTGTCTCAAAAACTATATTTTCAGAATTTTAGAATATATTCTTTGAAATTTTTTACTGTTTAATTCCATTTTTAACATTAAGATATCCTGAATGAAGAATGTGATGGATTCAGTTTCGGGGAAGGCTTGTTTGGTACTTATTGTCTGACTAGCTTCCAATCTTCCTATTGCTCTACGCACCCTAGATTCCGGCAAATCATGCTGAGATGGCATCATTAACTTTTCAACCAATGAAAACCAACCGAATTTTCTCACTGTGAATCATGGAGGAACAAGCGAGTGCTGCACTTATACGCGGTTTTCTCCTGACGTCAGTCATCTCAACAAGCAAGCCACCTTTCCCCTTTTACTTTGCTACCAAAGAAACAGAACGCTACCTAAGGTCAACAGGGTGGTTCAGCAATTAGCCGCGGTTCAAAACATCCTTCATATGTTACGTACAGGAGTGCTGCAGCGACGAGAACCAGACCTTTGACCTTCATGTTGTATCATCATGTGTTCTAGCGACTGAAAGCGGATTGCTATGGATAAGGGCTTTTAACCATCTTCACATTGCTATTATTTACTGGCTTGTGAACATCGGGTTCTGATCCTCAAAGGTACTTCAGAGTACAAAATCTCTTCCTTCAATGTCCTGAATTATAGTGGTCGATGTAAATATATATATAAATTAGATTGTAAATATTAAATTTTGAATAATAACCTTCAATGTTGTATCAGTTGTTAAACCACAAAGATAATCTTTTCTAATTGGCGGCTCAGAATAAGTGTCCTTGAAAACATAGAAAGTATCTGTAGTTAATGTTCCAGTTTATCTCTCAATCCATCCATCATTTTCAAGCAATTGAAGAATTTGTTTTATGTAATTATATACTGTATAACTCCGCATTAGGCAAATATTTAACTACTAAGAATACAAAAAAAAGCAGTTTAAAAGAATCTTCTTCATGTCTACAACTCTTCGGTAGCACCACGTTGGTGACGTCACAAACAGAACGTTCGAGCCTGATAGGTATATAGATGGCCATGGTTGAGGTGACCTTTTCGTCACTAGTCAAGCATGCTAACCACTCGGCCAAAGGACGGTATCGCGAATATCCGAAACTAGATCCGATTAAGTTCAAGATCCGAAACTATTTCGGACCTCTTTCCAGATGATAGCTGGCTTGTAAATGGTTCATTTAGTGGAGCTATTGTGTTAAAGTAGATCTACAGCTGTGTTTTATGTTTGACTGTGAACTTCCAGCCTCAACTGAACAGATACACAGGATACTTTATATAAGCTGTAAGATGAACCTGATCAGATGCCATTTCAGGTACATGAACCCTTGAAACTAGTTCTTGCATCGTCCATCCTAAACTGGAGTAATGTCTCTTAGATGCATGTTTGCTCTAGCTCGAAAGAGCGTAATGGATTCTGTTGGTAGTCTTTTGTCGGAATTGTATCTTCAGCTATTAATAAATGTGGCACAGGCATTTGGCTCAGACCTGTGACTGAAATTGGGCTGTTTGAATTGGGCCATACCTCTCTCAATAAGCCTAGTTTTCCTTGAAAAATAAAAACAAAAAATAACTGCTCCATTTTCTTTGCACAGCAACTTGGAATGCTAGGACTCTTAATTGACTGTCCTCACACAAAAATTCCAGCGGTATGAACTGGACATTTTAGGCTTGCAAAAGACCGTATCAACATAAAGGTCAGATACTTAAAGATAATCTTAAATTTCTCATCTTAGGGCGTGAAGATAGCAAACACCAACTAGGTGTAGCTATTCTTCTCGGCTAGGATGCCAGTGATGCTCCTCTGGCATACGAATATGTTCATGAAAGATTTTTTACAACTAAATGGTTGTATAAGAATATTATTGATTATGTTTCAATTAACAGTAAGTTCGCTAGTTGTGTTAATAACACCAATGTCGTATAGGGAAGCTGAAATTGGCTATGACGCTTACCTTGTTAAAAGTTACTTGCAATCCGAAACTTAAATGTTGTGTTACAGTTAAAAGAAATGATTTTTATACTGAATCTCTGAAAGACACTTATATAGTCACAAAAATCATGATAGGTTATTCAGTCATTATAACAATCATGATTTGTTTTCATAAAATATTCATACTGAGATTGAGAATGAATGGGACCATTTTGAACAGTCTATTCTTGAAACTCACAATAATATTTTGGGAAAAAAGGAGCAGAGGAGACAGGGTCATTTGAGTGATAAGACAATGCATTTTTTTTCTGAAAGAATAAAGTGCTGGCCTGAGTTGAATCAACACCCTACTTGTGAAAAGAGTATGTAATATTATACCACATTTTGATATGACCTTACACCATTTTATGGTGTAAAGTCTGAACTTTACACCGTTTTCATTTTTAACACTATATTGTTGTGTAAAGTAACACCACCTTGAAACAAAATCCAATTTTTGAATTTAACATTAACTTATTATATCTTATTTTGAATTTGATATTAATTATATTTCAATATTATGTAATAATTAAAAAATATTTGAAATGTAGTAATGATCGAAATGTTTTCAATATTTTAAATACTACAGTAAAGTGCAGTAAATTCCCGTTTATCCGGCATTTATGGGGAGTGGTGGTTGCCGATTAGATGAATCTGCTGGTTGCATGAGGAATATTTTTATAGAAACCAAATACAGTAGGTACAATCTTGTTTTCAAGCCTTAGTTGAAATAAAAATGCAGCTGAAAGCAATAATAATAAAAATGAAGTGTAATGTTCTTAATACAAATATAAATTCTAAAATATAATTGTATTTTTATATGTATTTTCACACTTATTGAATGTCTAAATCCATGCACTTTACAAAAACTTCGGGGACTGTTTCACTGAAAATCACCATTCAAATAGTTGAAATTTTGGCCGTCAGATGGCGCTGACTACAAATAGTACCATATTTTTTTTAATGAACGAAAGGTGAAAGAAAATTTTTGATATGTAAAATTGGCAGAAAAGCATACAGAAGAGAAAAATAATACTCTCCGAGACACGAAAATAGAAAACCAAGCTAATTTTTAATTTCAGAAAAAAAAATAGCTGTGTATATACTGTATATATGCGCGATACCGTCCTTTGGCCGAGTGGTTAGCATGCTTGACTAGTGATGAAAAGGTCACCTCAACCATGACCATCTATATACCTATCAGGCTCGAACGTTCTGTTTGTGACGTCACCAACGTGGTGCTACCGAAGAGTTGTAGACATGAAGAAGATTCTTTCAAACTGCTTTTTTTTGTATTCTTAGTAGTTAAATATTTGCCTATGCAGAGTTATACAGTATATAATTACATAAAACAAATTCTTCAATTTCTTGTTAATTGGAAATTAAAGTTATGTCAATATTTGTTCTTTTTTGAAATCGTACAGCAAAATATTTGCATTTTTTTATACATAAAAGACCTGTCATTTCCAATGGAAAGTGATTTGCAGAATAATAATTCTAAATTGATCTTCAACATAAGTATTTTCCATATAATGGAATTTTGAATACCTAATATATATATGTACTTTAAGAAATGTGGATTTTTTTTTATTCACCATTTTCACTTATGAAAAACAAATTACCACAAAAAACCGTAAAATGTTTCTGTTTCTATTGCATTCTCTTAGTAAATATACAAATATAACAAGTGAGGGTTATTAAACTATACCGTTTACTCTTCATTAGGGGACAAATCATCGTATCAGTTACTAGTAATAAGACTTCCAAGCTATAGATTATCTTTTTATCTCTTCCACATGATGGGGAAAGATAATCTATAGTTTAGAAGTCTTATTACTAGTAACTGATCTGGGGATCATCGCTAGCTTTGATGCTTAAAATGCTGAAATTAGTATTCAACCAATTTTAATCTTGATTACTGGTAAAGAAATGGAAAAGAATGCATTGTTCTGTAAATCCCATCATCTGGAAGAGATAAAAAGATAATCTATAGTTTAGAAGTCTTATTACTAGTAACTGATACGATGATTTGTCCCCTAATGAAAGTGAAGCATTTTATGCGTCGTTTAGTCAAGCTCCTTTAAACGGAGAGTTAACATTTACTATATTCCACCATGTGCTAATATTTTAATATATTCTGCAATAGCCTGAAAATGAGACAATTTATATTTTTTACCCATTTCTAAAAATGATTCTGCAACAAATTTATCAAAAATTTAAAGCAGCTTAACATTTTGCTTCTTTAAGTTAGAAGGTGACAAGGCCTTCAAAGACAAATTATAACTGTATTTAATTCAAATGCAGTTTTCAATGTTATGAAGCTTTCTAAGGATTGAAAATGTTGCTGTAGAAAAGTCATGCTTTTCAACTAAACTTTTAAATACAAATTTTAAATAAAGCATGCAATGACCACGATTTTTTTCATTAATCCAACGGTTTTATATGCATTTTAGCAAGTGCACAGCATCAGTTCTGAAAAACTATGGTCTAACTTTGTCTACAGGATGGAGATACACATTATTCAGTGAAAGTGGCGAAAAAAGACATTGTTTTTCTATTAATAGAATTAATGTCACTAACATATGCTTCTGAATCCTATAGCTCCCAAAACAATTACAATTTTTCATCTCATCCATCATTAAGATAACATTTTTGGATGTAAGTGTTTGTAATTTATACTTCAACTCTCTGTATGCTAAATATTATCATCAAATTGTTCTGCACATGGAAATGTGTTAAGCGATGTACAAATCTGTCGAAGAGTTGATGGTTGAATATGTTTAAGGGTAAACTTCCTTTGGCAGAGCAGCACGCTAAACCTCAGGATATCTGTAACTCAGTACAACAAGTTAGTACTTCCCCACTATGGGATAGAAACGGTCGAGCCACAAGGGCTGACCTTGACCCCGGAGGGTCGGTAGATCTCCAGAAAGTCGAGAAGCAGTCTGTTGCGGAACACTATATTTCCTGGCTGTCTTAAGAATCTATATGCAATATAAGCAACAGAGTACAGTAGGGAAGAAAAAATGATTAACCGATTGGAATATCTGAGTCACGGTTTCTTGCAATGGTTTCTTTCCACAGTTTCTTGCAAGTTATCAAACTGAACTGCATCCATTTGATCATTCTCAACGCATTGCGAAAAAGGATATAATGTATTGTGGGCTAATATCTGCTTGAATCTTTACATTTTTTTAAACTTTACTACACAGTGCTTTCATTCCATACAAAAATATCAGTAGAAATATTTGTGTTGCTAACTTTTTTTGTCTTTTTATGAATATTTCCTAAATTTGTTTAACTGAACATTATCAATGAACGCCAATATTTGAAGTTCAACATTAATAATCACAGAACATACTATTTTAAGTGCAGGATCATTTTGTAAATTAATGAAACAAACAGCATTATCTTTTGATATGTGTTCAAAAGTGTGAACTATTAAGAAGTGGATTTATGTTCCTTAGACTATTAAGTCTGAAGGGTTTATTTTACTCTCATACTTGGCCTTTTCTTTTAAGCCAGGGGACGTACAAAATAAATGCTTGTTTTTATATGTTGATTTATTATTCGAATAATATTTATATATATATGCATATCTTTATGATTATTTATATCGCAAATAAAATATATCTGAATAAATGAAAAAAATATCAAAAATATTTAAAACAAAACAAAGTGAAGATATTCATTTGAGAAAATGTTCGTTCACAGATGTAGTCCTTTTACGTAGTCATATTCCGCGGCTGCAGTACTGAGCAGCGCTATCGCACAATTATTGTGCAGCGCTTAGGAATAGAGTCAGTGAATGCCCGCGGAACAAACCCATTTTATCTCTACTCTATGGCCTGCTCAAGGGACATTTGCTAATTTCTTGTTCTTCGATGATCTGGACTTACGCAATGAAATGTTTTCATCACACATATTTTATGTCATGCTGAATTTTACTGGTTTTAAAATGAAGTTTACATACCTAAAAGAATTTTATACTTTTTGTATGTTAGTACCTTATGGCTAATTATGAAAATTAATTTTAACACTTTTAGTCTAATCTATATTTTTAAAATGTCCTTGTCTAAACAAAATTAATGTAGCATGTATTCTTTATTACTTTTATCCAAAACGTATAAGAAAATATTACTAAAAAAATCCAAAACAATATAGATATCTAAAAACAATTCTTGCATAGGACAAGAAATTTATTATCTGCTGTTCTTTTCGCATAATTCTTTTAATGACGTGATTTTATATAAATGCTTTTGTATGTTATTCCAAATATTTAAAAATTTTATTTTCCCTACTATATAAATAAGCACAGTTTTTCCAGATTGGCCGACAATTTATGCAAAATTTCCTTCAGACCTTTTTACAGCTTGGGACACAACACATTCGTGGCATCTATAATAAAATTATACATCAGGAATGCAAAACATCTGGCCATATGCTACAGCACGCCTTCAGACACCTTGTGCAATTCCTGTAATCACAACCAACCCCCCAGATTTGTTTCAGAAAAATTTGAGTGACCCAATAGTATTTTCATAAGAAAAAATGATCCATGATTAAATCTGTTTAACAACCCTGCTCTTCATAGATTGCAGAAAGCAGTCGAAACACTAACATATTAATTTTATATGAATTAATGAAATGTAAACAACCTAAGATCATCGCATTATCCCGGTTTTCATAATGTTTAATGAATCAAAAGAGTAATTATAACAGCTTTATCATATGATTTTATCTATAAGCCCAACATTATTTTTTTTTCTTTTAGAGTAGAATACATATATAATTGTGATTATGTGAAACTATAGTTAATATATCAAATTTTAGCAAGTTATATTAATTTGAATAAAGTTATAGATACAGGGTTTATGGAGTATTTCTTGCCTTAAAAGGTATTTATTAATTTGTGGTTGAAATTCAAAACCATACTTCCAGATGAAAATGAGCTTGTATGGATAACTTCAAAGAGAAATTACTCAACATGCATCATATACATTTGCATTATTAATTCTGGGAATGGTTATTTTTTTATATCTTAAAAAAAGTGTATATATTTTTAAGTAATGCTATGACAGCAAACTAAATGGGAGCAAAATACAGAATTCTGGGAATGGTTATTTTTTGCATCTTCCCATGGCCGAGTGGTTAGCACGCTTGGCTACTGATCTACGGGACCTGGGTTCGAGCCCCGGGTAAGGCATGGATGTTCGTGTTGTTTTCTGCTGAGGTCCTGCCATCCTCTCAGATCTTCTACTGTGGCATATAAACTGACAGGCTCCTGTCAGACCTCTGTGGCAAGCAGCTGCTTGAGGGGGTATTTATTTTTTTATTTAAAAAAAAAGTGTATATATTTTTAAGTGATGCTATGACAGCAAACTAAATGGGAGCAAAATACAGAATTCTCAGCACAAGTCACTTTCTTTAGTAGAACCAAACCTTGTTCAAAATATTTAATTCTCTACCACATGGCCTTAAAACTACAAATATTGAAATTAGGAAGTAAAACTTAGCACAAAAAATAATGGACATCGTTAACATTTAACGTTTTAAAGGAAGCAAAGGTTTATAACAGAATATGGAAGACTTAATTTTAAAAACATTCACAATTTTTCAAAAATTAACTTCCCGGTTTACACCAATTCAGCAAATTTCCCTCAAAGACCGAAAGACATAAACGTTATAGAAAAAAACCACACTTCAATGCTCATCACCAAGAAACTATTCATCAAAGGCCTGATGACACCGAAACCTCTGTCTGAAAATCTCTTCCAAGAACTGCTAAGAAACTTTGATGCCGTACTTGGCTCAAATGCTGAAACTCTAACCGAGTGATGGGTAACTCACTAAAGCCAGCTGTTCTTCAGGCAAGGCGCGGCAGGTAATAGATTTTAATCCTTCACGCAACGTATTTATAAATGTAGCAAATAATAAAAATTTTAGCATTTTTAATTTCATTAATATATATTTAGTCCCCCCCCCCCGATAGAGGACCACCTAGATGTGGTGGGGGGGCTTCGGGCCCAGCAACCGGTCGAAGGCTTTTCTGACCGGATTCGGTCCCAGTTGGACAGAGCCAAGACCAACCGAGGTCGAAGACATCGCTGACCGGTTTAGTGGCCCGGTTGGACGGTGTCAAGACCTCAACATTAGGTGCTCCGTGGAGAAGTTCAAGGGCACGGCTGAATGGATTTGGTCCCCTAGTAGGCACGAGCCCTTTTCAAAGTCTGGGCCTCACTAAGTGTCTCCACCCCGGGTGCCGAGCGAACTTGGATCTACATATCCTTGTTCATTGCTAACCGGGGAACAGATTAAATTTCAGGTTTCTACAGGTGGTTAGCCTTCCTTCTATAGAGCTGCTGCCATGTGAGGTTGGGGTTGAGATGCATCTACAGTATATGGTGTATTCTTGTCCCCGACTCTAGTTAGTCACGGCTTTTCGTTAACTTGGTAGTGTCGTGAGACGGAACCGGGGATTGCCGTGGTTGCTGAACATCTGGCAACAAATAGTACAATACATATTTAGTGTTCATTAAATTTAAAGGCCGTGTGGCCATTATCTTTAGCGTGAGTCAAATGCAGAAAAGCAGTAAAAACTCATTTATTAATTTTTTAAGGTACGGTATCTAAACTTTTGAGACATCTAATAATATCGCTACTGGTTCGAAAATAAAAAAAGTTCGGCTACCACTGCTCTAATCAAATCACATCTTGAAATAATTTTGTGGACTTTAAAAATATATTTGGGGTAGAGAAGAGAAATGTTCAACGAGATACCTCCCTAAGTTGCTGTTTTTGTAAGAGAAAAAAAATATTATTTTAGGCCCATATCCATCTTGTCTAACCTTGCAGTGACCCCTCCCCGTGAGGCTTCTTGTTGTCAGCCAGAAATTTAAATGGACTGAGTTTAGCCTTGCACCAGTGCTCTCCAATATTCAATCTGTGGCAAGTGAGGCAAAATGAGGTTATGGTGAGATTAGCCTTCTTATGAGGCTCCCAATGCCAAATAATCAGGAGAAGACAGAGTGGTCAAGAAATATACTTCGTAACATATCCTCAAGAATATGCAAATGATAGGGAAAGACAGCTAGATCCAGAGGCGTAAATGGCAGAGCAAGGAATTCCTTTGAGGCCGAGGTCGAAGGTAATTTAATTTATGTTTCCTATATACCAAAATATAATAAATATTGTATTTACGTATAATAAATACAAGAATTATTCATATATTTTTGTATATATATATAAATTACAAGAAATAAAAAAATGCAGCACTTGCAAAAAGTTATGCAAATGTGACAAAATTTAGGGAGGCGATAATATATGTAAATGCATGGAAATGATTAGGTTTGCAGGACAATCGAAATGATAGGAGAGGCGCGAGCTGACGTCACAGGTGCGGAGCAGACAAACAAAGATAAAGACAACCAAAACTCCCAGGTTAACAAAAAGCTATGGAAATTGTCTAAACCGCTAAAGCTGCCCTTACGCAGACGTCGACAGCCGTTCCAATAGTTAACAAACTTTAGCTGGAAGAATCATCGTCAATCAAGCTGGTTTGTCGTACAGAGATGTGGCCAACCTCGTTGGCCGCAATCCCAGCACCATCGTACACATGTGGCGCCGATGGGTTTAAGAAGGATCTAGCACATACCGACAATGATACACGACGACGTATGATCACGGATTGACAGGACTGCCATTTGCGACGTATGGCATTGCATGGCAGATTCGCGACTACAATACAACTGCAGAGACTGGCAACAGGTAGCACAACGAATACCTACCAGGTCGATGGTAAACAACAAGCTTTTACAGTTTTCATTGCGAGCCTATCGTCCGGCACTATATTTTCCCCTCACATCTGTCCACATGCAAGCAAGTCCGTAGTGGTGTCGCCTCAGACAGAACTGGAACCAACAAATTGGAGTACCGTGGTGTTTAGTGAGGAATCTCGTTTTCGTTTTGGTCAGCAAGACGACAAACAATGTGTTAGACGTCATCCAGGGGAAAGAAACACCACCCAGTGCATGCGACATCGTCACACAGCTCCAGCACCTGGTGTCTTGTGTGGGGTGCCATTAGTTGGACATCTCGGTTAGAACTGGTCATCATAAGGGGATATCTAACTTCCTAACAATATGTTACCAATATTTTGCAGCCAGTGGCTGCCCCATTTGTTCAGCAGAACGGAACCTTTTATCGGCAAGATAACGCCTGTCCCCACACCGCCCACAGTATTCTGTAGTATCTACACGAGCGAAACGTTCAGGTACTACCATGCGCAGCACGCTCGCCGGACCTTTCTCCTATTGAACACGTCTGGGACATGATGGGCCGACAGCTCCAACAACATCAAAAGGTGCATCAACCACTGTTGCTGAAATGGAACTGCGGCTTCGTTCTATTAGCCGTTCTTTCCCTCAGGAGGACATTATAAAGCTGTACGATAGCCTTCCCCGCCGTATTCATGAATGCATTTTTGCGCGGGGCAGTTCAATATCATACTAATTATACCACTTTACGGGGTACGTAAAGTATTAATTTTGCACCATTTTTTTGATAATGTAATCAATCGCCCATCTTAGTCTATGCTAAGAGCTGCCTGCGTTTCAATAAATGGCATTAATCCTTCCAGGTGTTGCATTTTTTTCCTGTAGCGTAGTATGCAAAATAAATTGAAACATGAACTTTTAATTTCTGAAAATTGAAACAGAATTTTAATGTATATGTTTTTTTATTCTTTTATGGAGGTTTCGTTATTATCACGTTTAAAAAAACACGAGATGATGTTTTCACCTAATCGTATATCTGTCGCGTCTATTTATATCTAACTTTTTTACTTTTAGTGATGAATTGAAAAAATTGATGAAATTTTACAATTCTCACTCTCCCATTCCCACAAGATTTTAAATTGCTCTTTGTAACAGTGGAAAATTTTGAAAATTGTAAAATTTTAAACGAATATTACAAACGATGTAATTGTGCCAGAAATTCGATATTTGGATGGCCGAATGTTAAAGTCACGAGGTTTGCATTTGAAACAACAATCTGACCCCTTATATTCAGAGAGGTGGGAAACATTACTGACTTGTTTTAAGAGTTAATAGGAATATTCTCTTTAAGTTGAATTGGTATTAATTTAATATTATAATTCGCGTTTTCCAAATCCTCAGGTAGTTTTAATTTTCATGGTTAGAGGGCACCAAACATGGAAAAGACGAATTTTTTTTTAAAGAATATTACAAGTTATTTATTTATGGTAGAAATCTAAAATTTGGATGGTAGAATGTCAAAATATTCCTCTGACAATAACAATCTGCCGCCTTTTCTCATGCTCGTGTAAGAAAAGCAACGTTTTAAATTTAAGGACTAAAAGGCAAATTTATTTTTGGACTGAACCCTTGGACTGAACAGTTTTCGGGTGAGGACATTTTTCACAAGAGAAGCTGAGTGCCATTGACACTAGACTGACAAAGGGCATGAGTTTTATAGTCTTGTTGACTAACAAAGCTTTTAAGGGGAGCGTGTGATGCCCTCTAATTTATTTATTATTCTATTTTTGTTGGTGTTGTATATATATATCCGTGCTAAGTGTATTTTCGGAAGTGATGAGATGGCAATGTGATTCATGAGTTATTTGGGTTTGAGCGTCTCACAGCGGCGAAAGTGCTTTATTACTCTGACTTTGGCCAGTGGCTCTTGGTGGTGGTGATGGAGGGCAGTCATAAAGAATGAATGTCAGACTGAACGGTGGTCGACAAACAGGAAGGACGTTTGTTTAGCGCTCACAGTTTGAGCGTCTCACAGCGGCGAAAGTGCTTTATTACTCTGACTTTGGCTAGAGGCTCTTGGTGGTGGTGGTGGGGGGGGGGGTGATGGAGGGAAGGCGTAAAGAATGAAGGTCAGACTGAACGGTGGTCGACAAACAGGAAGGACATTTGTTTAGCGCTCACAGTTTGAGCGTCTCACAGCGGCGAAAGTGCTTTATTACTCTGACTTTGGCTAGAGGCTCTTGGTGGTGGTGGTGGGGGGGTGATGGAGGGCAGGCGTAAAGAATGAAGGTCAGACTGAACGGTGGTCGACAAACAGGAAGGACGTTTGTTTAGCGCATCAAACGGATGTAGCTCTTTCTCAACAGAAAACTTTTAAGGAAAGGATTCGGTGCTGCGTGAAACAAAGTACGGTTCTGTGTGAACCACCAGGTAGTAGGCAAGGATTAAATATCCTCTCGCCGAGTTTTGAGGTAGGTAAAGAGATTTCTGTAGAGATTTCCACCTCATCACATGAATGCTTGCCGTAACAAAGCAGCATTCGGATTAAATTCGAGCTGATTGCATGAAGTCCAAAAGAACATCTAGGAAGCCAAATCATTCTGATTTTTAGTGCAGCTAAGTCTACACAATCGAGCACATTCCCATATGTAAATATATGTGTGAATGTAAATAAACTGTGTTGTCCGTCTACTACTCTTGTACATTAGTGTGTTTTATATCTTTCTACATGAGATTTAGCACAAAACGTCTGAGGCACATCTCAGCACGGGTGTGAAAACCTGTGGTTTTGCCTAGGTAATGGTGAACGTTAATTAAGGAACTAATTGATCGTACCTACAAGTGCGTCAAAAAAATGACAACTTCCCCTTCCCCACTGCGACGCACAACATAATGCCCAAAGCCCATGGCTGCTTGAGGATGATGATGATGACGATTAAATTTGTTATGTAATCATTAATTTTATGAAGGATGTGCGCAGTTTGAAATCGCATAATATTCAAAAACAGCATGGGTTGGGTTGTTTTACCACTGAGCGGCACTTTTTTGCACACCATGGGCTAAATGGCCAGGTCACATGGACCCCGAAGGCTCAGAGAAGATTCGGGGAGGGGACCCACTGGAACAGCCATCTTGAGACAGATGGTAGCCTCCCATCAAGGTCGTCCATCATGTTCTTTAACGTGTACAGGGTATGGCTCTCCCGCACACGGCGCCACGGTACCATCCGACGGACGGTACTTAAGGTACCATCCGACGGACGGTAGCATTTCCAATCCCACCGGTATCCCCTACTGACTGTGGGCAGAGCGGGAAATTTTGCGGAGATGAATCTCAACACTGACCCAGCTGGGACTCGAACTTGGGAACTGCAGATTACGAGCCTGGCACGCTACCGACTGAGCCACAGCATATGAAGCATAAGAAAATGAATATATTTAAATCATTAAGTCAATTAAAATTGCCTCTCCCTACTTTGAAATAAATATGGATCCAGTAAGTGATTCATGATTGCCATATTTTACTTTCATTTTATGCTATTTATCAACGGCAGGTTTGTTTGTTTGTTTCTTAATTTTCCTTTTTTTGCTCTATCATCTTAACACAGGGTTCAATAATAGTTATATAAATACATTAAATCAGTTTCTCCCAATTTTTATTTGGGTCTGTATAATTTTAGGAAGCCTATGAACAGGTCTTCTGATAACTGTTTATTTTATCGAAATTTCTGCCATAGCTATCAGATAACAGAATAGCGGGAGCCAAGAATATGGTCACCTCCATGATTGTTTGATCAGCGGTCATCATCGATTTGAGTCGTCTATTTTTTTTAGGTATGAAGCAATTGGCTGCTCCAGACTAAAAATATAGTCTTTCAGTTCGAAATGATCGAGTGCCTACGAAAGTACCCCTTTTAAAAGTATCTGTTTTTGCATAATTCGTGATGTTATTCGTGATTTACATATTTACTTTCCCAAACTACACATTATATTGCATAGATATATTAAAATGTTCCTCTATCGACTTTTTGGTTCATCTTTCGGTGATCCGTGGTTATATTTTGACGAGCATTGTAGATACATAAAGATACAACCTTCCACTCATCTTCGCGATCTTTACAATACAGCTTTAACTTGAATTCTGATCTGTGACTATTAAATTATCGTGCATATCATCTAGTTACTAAAAATGGAGATATCATATGAATGGCTTCTGAATTAATAATACAGGGTAATTACAAAGTAGTTTTACATTCTCAAAATTGTAACTAGAGTATATAGATTGAAAGGACAATTTATTATGCACACCCATCTAATAACGTGGGATCTACCTTCGTCCTTACAACAGCAGAAATATGTCGAGGCATGGACTCTACCAGGTGTGGAATAATATTCGGGTGGTGTTGCATTATTCCAAGACTTTCATCTGCAAATCACCAAGAGTTTCCATGGGTGGGTTTTTGGTTCGAATACATCACTTCACGTCGTCCCATACATGCTCAATAGGATTCAGATCCAGAGAGTGTGAGGACTATTTGAAGATTGCGAGCTCACTGGAATGCTCCTCCAATAAGCCTTTGCCAAATGGGAGCGATGAGACTGGGCATTGTCTTTTTGAGAGAAGGCATCCTACTGTGCGAAATAGATAGCCATGAAAGTAATATAGTCACACTCCACGGAACCCCACTAGTGCCTTCCCCCTATGGTGTCCCCCCTTCCGGTCATGTGATATGACGTCCCAAGACACGCCCCTTATTAATATGCATAATTCATAATTAATAATTAATAGTTAATTAATTCCCCATTTTTTAAGAAACCCCTTTATCAAAAGTTCCCTCCCCCCTTTATGAAAAACCCGTGGCACCATCTGGTGTATAGGTTGAGTACTTAGGAAAAAAACCCTCTATTTTAGTCGTAATTTTTCCAATTTTTGACTCCCCCTTTATTAAAAAGCCCGTAACACCATCTAGTGTATAGGTTGAGTACTATTTTTAGAAAAACCCTCTATTGTAGTAGTAATTTTTCCAATTTTTTACTCCCCCCCTCATTAAAAATTCCCCTTATCAAAAGTTCCCTCCCAAGGTTCAAGGTCAAGGTGTTTGTAAATATGGTGAAATTAGCCTCCAGAGAAGGGGCTCCCTACATCATTGACAACAGAATAGTGAGATAGTGGATGCAGAAGAATCTGCCTCTCAGGAATCTCACGAAAAAAAGGGCCCTTTTCTGGACAATATACAAAAGAAGGCCCTTTTCAGGACAATGTAAAAGTATTGAACATTGCACCTTTGCAGAGGAGGCCAATGTTCTGAAAAAAGTCAGTGACAATACGGAAGCATGCATGTTGCAGCTTTGCACTGTGGTTGTTGCTGAGGAGGGAGGTGATGGTGTAGGCAGTGGTTCCTATAGCATTAAGCTCCTGGATAAAAGCATCTCTTTCAGCATTGTAGCAGGAGCAGTTGAGCAGAACATGGGATACAGTCTCAGGTGTGCCGAAGTGGCACAGTCTGGACTGTAAACTCTGCCAAGAGTGTGAAGTGTAGAGTTGCTGTAGATGACACCAACTCAGAGATGATGAAGGAGGGTCTCCTCAGATCTGAGAAGATTAGCGAGGTTAGGAGCAATGAGAGAAGGTTCAACCAGGTACCTGAATGAGGACACCTGCTGCCCTTCTGCCACTGAGCAAGATGGAATTGGCTCACCAGTTGTGAGACAGAACTCTTGCAGTTGTTGAGAGAGAGAGGGTAATTAGTTACACACCTCTGACTCTCCAGTGCCTCCTTCGTGGTGTGATCAGCGAGCTCATTTCCAGGTATCCCTACATGGGAAGGGATCCACTGGAAATGGACTATAATTCCAGCAGAAGTGATCTTCGAGCAAGTCTTCATGATCTTCTGGATGAGGAAGGGGTTGCAGCTCTTGCTCTCTCGCTTCTGGAGAGCTTCCAAGGCTGATTTGCTGTCACAGAGGATGACAAAGTTGCCACTCTCGAGGCTCAGGATGAAAAGTACAGCCTCAAGAATAGCATGAAGCTCTGCACAGGTGGAGGAGGTTAGATGTGGGAGACGGAAACCTCTGCAATGCCAGTATTGGGGATGACAATGGTAGAGGCAGCACGATGCCTCTCCCCTTCCACAGATCCATCAGTGTAGGCCTCAGTACATCTCTCATATCGTGCAGTGACATAGGAGGTGGAGAGAAGTCTTATGGCCAATGGATCAGAGTCGCTCTTCCGACCAAGAGAAGGGATAGTGACATTGATCATTTGATCACTGTTCCTCCAGGGTGGAAGGTCAGGGAAGAGAGTATTGCCAGCCCCCAGCAGATGCACGAACTGGCAGGGTGCACCAGCACCCTGCCAGTTCGTGCATCTGAAGCTGGCAGGAATGATTCAGTTGTAGAAGTCCTTGGCGGACAGGGCGATGGCAGAGTGAGGCCTGTCATGCAACTTCCTGAGAAGCTCATGGTTAGTGTGCAGGGAATGGAGCCTCGAGAGATGACACAGTATATCTCTCTTCCAGTGCAGGTGGAAAGGCATGTAATCAGCCTCTGCAATGACAGATGCATTAGGTGTGTTAGAGCATATTCCGAGGCAGAGGCACAGAGATATAGTGTGGACAGTTGCCAACTTGCTGAGCAGTGTATTAGAGGCATTGCACAGAAGGTGATCACTGTAGTTGATGCAGGAGAGGATCAAGTGCCGGTACAAGACCAGGAGAGTCTTGCAGGAACTTCCCCAGTGGGTACCAGCAAGAAAGGACAGTATATTTCTCTGTGCATTGGCAGCTGTCTTAAGATGCTGGATGTGAGGCCCCCAGCTCAGCCTGTTGTCACACCAAGGAACTTATACTGATGGACGGCCTTGATGTGATCTGGCCCAAGCAAGAGGTCAGGGAAGGTGGGTGGAAGGCGTCTCCTCGTGAAAACCATGGCCACAGTCTTATCAGTGGAAAGAGTGAGGCTTAGGTTGTCGAAGAACTTGACGACCGTGTCCACAGCTCTTTTCATCACAAGCTGAGCATGGTAGGGGTCCTGGCTAAGGAACCAGATGCAGATATTGTCTGCATAAATGGAAATACCCACTCTCTCCTCGAGTCGAGAGGGTAGGCCTGACAGCAAGATGTTTAGTAACATCGGGCTGAGGACAGTCCCTTGAGGTACTCCATGATTGATGGTGTGGGAGACGCTGAGCATGTTGCCCAGCTTCTTGCGAACAGTTCTGTTGCAGAGGTAAGCTGCGATCCACTGGTTGATATTGCCTCTGAGGCTGAGATCATGGAGCCTGCAGAAAATATCCCAGTGGGACAGGGAATCGAATGCCTTCTGGATGTCGAAGAAGACAGCAACAGTAGTCTCTCCCAGGGACCACGCCTGATCAGCAGCAGAGATGAAGTCGATGAGATTTTCTGACGTGCATCTCCATTTGCGGAAACCCGAGAGGCTGTCTGGGAGGAGGCCATTGGACTTTAAGTACCATTCCAGGCGTCCAAGGACCAGTCTCTCTAGGATCTTGATGATAGAGCAATGGGCCTGTAAGAGGACAGCTCCATGGTGGGTTTTCCCTGCTTCAAGATAGGCATGATATGTGTTGCCTTCCATGACTCAGGTACTGTGCAGGTGGTCCAGGAGTGGTTGAAGGCATTGAGAAGCACAAGCAGAGCCACAGGTGTCAGGTTAGCTAACTGAGTATAAGTGACGCCGTCAGCGCCTGGGGTCGACGAGCGCTTCAAAGCCGCAATACAAGAGGTGAGTTCCTGCAAGGTGAAAGGATCATTATATCAAGGCTCAGAACCAGAGCAGGGCTGCGAGCCGTATCCTGAACATTCACCAGTGGAGCAGGAAGGGAAGAGGTGAGGTGCCACAAAAAAGCATTAGTGGTGGCTGCTAAGTCCTCCCCACAGGCCAGGGCAAGGTTATGAAACGGGAGGGCAGGCTGTGGCTTCCCTGCCAGGTTCCTGATGAACTTCCAGACCTTCCCAGATGGGGTGAAGACATTAATGCTGGAGCAGAAGGATCGCCACTCGAACCTTTCACGCTGGTTAAGGTTACTTTCTGATCACAGCATGTAGCCTTTGAGCATGAAGAATGTCAGTGTCAGGCTAGAGGCCTTTTCAGATATTTTTTTTTTGTTCATGATTTGTATATTATTTTGGATTTCACCAAAATAGGCATATGCTACGTGGGAGGCCCTCCGTCCCGGCATCTGGAGAGTTAATTGAAGTAGCAGTGCCCCGAGGGGAAGGAGGTCACCCAACTGCTAGCAGACTTCCCAGATGGTCAGGTGGAGAGAGAAAGAGAAAGGGTTGGCAACAACGAGAAGAAGAGAGCCAGTCGTAGGACGAAAGCGAAAAGACGTGGAATTGTAAAGCTGGGAAATGCCAACTGGTAATAACAGCATTGGGCTCTGTGAATACAGCTGAACAGGCATAGTAAGCTGGTGTTGTTGTAATCTATGTAATTGAGCATATGTCCTCATCCATCAAGCATGTTTGGAAAGTTAAATAAATATTTGTTATTTTAAAGTAAAGGCTGAATTTGAACCAATTTATTGGGGAGGAGCCTCAGTATTGTGTCCCTGCAATTGTGATAAAATCTTTGATTTTTGTTCCGAAAGACACTTTCACCCATCACGTATTGCGATAGACAAATAAATGAAGAAGCAACATCACAAAGTGGCGCAGCCGCCAGTACGCAACAGAGGTGAAAGTAGCAGCGAAGGTGAAGGAAGAATTCCGACATCCATTGTGAGCTGACCAGAACAAGGCTGATACTGCCAAGAGTGTCCTGCGGTGTGCTTCAGGCGATAGAATAGCTGTGAAGGTACCTGAAGAATCGTGCATCACGTTCGAACTGTGGAAAAAGCTGTGAAGGTGACGGAAAAGTTCACCATCCACTGGGAGCTGACCAGCGCAAGGCTGATACTACCAAGAGTGTTCCGACTGTGTGCTTCAGGTGGCAGACTGACGAGGCGGTTCGTTCCTGTCATCATATCAGAGGTAAGTATCCTCTTACTCTAGGGGCGAGTAGTTAGATACGGCAGAGGCCTGTACGAGCTAAAATGGAGCTTAGGAGCGTTCGCGATAGGGAAAGGGATGAGTTAAGGCGAGGCTACACAGTCACAGAAAGGGATAGTGCGCAGGGTGGTTATTCAGGGAGTGACCGGGGAAGTGAGGAGGTGACAATAGACAGAGAGTCGGATGCTGCGGAAGACATGAGAGGGTTGAGGGATTATGGCAATGACAACGATACGGATATGCTGCAGAGCGGGACCAGAAAGCAGAGAGCTAAAGAAAGGATTGGATATGATTTTGAATTAGAGAGGATGAGGTTAGAGATGCAACTGAGAAGGGAAGAGAGAGAGGCAGCAGAAAGGGAAAAGGAGAGAGAGGCAGCAGAAAGGGAAAAGGAGAGAGAGGCAGCGGAAAGGGAAAAGGAGAGAGAGGCAACGGAAAGGGAAAAGGAGAGAGAGGCGGCAGAAAGAGAAAAGGAGAGAGAGCATGAGTATAGAATGCTGGAACTGCAAATGAGGAATGCAAACGAGGAGAGGGGTGATGTGCGAACGGTGGCAGTTTCTAGTAATCCAGCAGATGCGCGGCTGACTAATTATATAAAATTATTGGGAAATATGTTAGCTGGAAGCCCTAAAAACCTAGAAGAGGTGATAAATCTCTTTGAGACAGCGGAAAGGGGATTTAAGATATATGAAGTACCAGAGGAGTTTCAAGGCAAAGTCATCATTTCTTTTTTAGATGGTAAATATGCAAATCACGTTTTTTGAAAATTAAGTGCAGAGGATTTTGCTAATTATAAGAAGGTTAAAGAGGCTGCATTAAAAGAGTTTAAGCTCACTCCCTCTGCATACAAGAGAAAGTTTGAAACTATCGCGAAAGAACCGAATGAGTCATATAATCAGTTAGCCTCGAGACTCAGAAATAGCTGGGATTACTACGTCTGCAGTAGGAAGGTGACAAAATTTGAGGAGCTTATGGACCTGATAGTGTCGGATAAGTTACGTGATAGCCTTCCTGAAGACACTCATGCTTACGTAGTACAGAAAGAGGCGGAGTCATGGGCAAAAGCAGACGAAATAGCCACGTGGGCAGAGATACACTCAGCCAGTGTGAGAGAGGACAGAAAACAGACAAAAAACTTTACTAAAGTGAATGGAGGGCCACAGCGAATAGGGGATACCCGTGGTAATAATTTCCAGCGAAGGGAGAATCTTAGGACAGACAGTCGATTCAGGCGCAATATCTCGGATAATTATCCCAGCAGTAAGGGTTCGCAAGGGTTGATAAGAAAATGCCATAAGTGCGGATCACAGGAGCATTTGATGCGTGTTTGCCCAGCTCGATCAAGAGAGTCCGGTGCTAGTAATCACCATGCAAAGGTGAATCGGGTGAGGGAAGTTGATTCACAGGCGGTAAAGCAGAACAGCGAGGCAATGATAGCCAGAGTTAAAATACCTTTAGGTGAAGTTCTCAGGAGGGAGAAAAGGTCGAAGTGGGAGAGGACGATTCCTGCTGATTATAAGCTGGTTAGAGTTAGATGCGGCGAGAAAACGGCGCAAGCAGTGGTCGATTCAGGAGCGGAGATAACGGTGGTCAGAAAAGGCATGCTAGAGGAAGAAAAACATATGGTGAAGAGCCACATAATAGTACGTGGGCCCTTCGAAGAGACGAAACGAGCAGAGGTAAAGGAGCTTGCTTTGAGCCTAATAGAAGAGACTGATTCGCCCAAGGCCAGGGGTGGAAAAGTAAACGTATTATGCCCAGTAGTTGATGGACTACGGGAAGAAGTACTGTTAAGTGCAGAAACATTTTGTGATCTTTTAGAGGAAAAGGAAAACGTACCTAGGACCACACAGCCAAAGGTACAAGCTGTTAATCAAGTGGCCAATCAACAGGAAGGTGAGGTACGAGAGGAGGAGCCTGAGGAGGTAGGAGCGAAAACAGGAACTCCCGAAGAAATAAATCCTCTCGCTGCTAGTGATGTGAGACTGTTTAAGATTCAGCAGAGGAATGACCCCTCACTTAGAATAGCCCATAATGAAGCAAAAGAGAAGAAGAATAACTATTTTTATTTGGACGATTTGCTATACCATAAGGACAAGGTATTAGGAGAGTCTGTGAGTCAGCTTGTAGTGCCATTTGAAAGACGTCAAAAGATTTTAGAACTGGCACATGAGTCCGTATTTGGTGGTCATTTAGGTGCTAAAAAGAGTCAGGAGCGGATTAGATATTCATTCTTTTGGCCTTCATGCAAGAAGGACGTTAGAAAGTTTTGCGACTCCTGTCTGAAGTGTCAGTTAAGGGAAAAGGTCAAGAAGCAGGATAGAATCCCCATCACACCTGTAGCGCGCCCGAAATTACCTTTTGAAAGGGAAATCTTGATGCTATTGGTCCGATAGACCCACCATCTGCAAAAGGGCACAGGTTCATATTGTGTCTGATTGATCAGCATACTAGATGTCCTGAGGCAGTATGCCTAACTTCGCTTACAGCAAAGAACACCTACGATGCTCTGCTAGAAATATTTCAGTGGACAGGCATACCTTCGGTTATCGCAACAGATAGAGGGACAATTTTTACGGCAGAATTAACTCAAGAAATGGAAAAGAGAATTGGAACTTCACCTCGATTTTCTACTCCGGGATATCCTCAAAGCAATGGTTTAGTAGAGAGATTTAATCAGACTTTGAAAAATATGTTACACCACGTCATTAGAGAGGAACCCAGGCAGTGGCACAAGGCCGTGCCATTTTTACTGTGGGCGTACCGGGAGGTACCCAATAGTACTACCGGTATATCTCCATTTCAGTTGATGTATGGGAGGCAACCAACAGGGCCACTCTCAATCCTAAAAAATAGCTGGACTGACGAGCAGGTCATGCCTGTGGGTATTCCAGTTACTGCTGCTCAATATCTTCAAGAATTAAAAGATCAGACTAGAAATAGCAGCAGCACAGGTTAAGGATCTAGCAGAAGAGAATCAAAGGAAATATGCATATTATTACAATAGGAGCGCTCGGGTTAAGGAGTTTAAAGAAGGAGATCAGGTGATAGCTTTAACGGTAGACTCAAATAACAAGCTGTACGCCAGGTGGATAGCCCCAGCAACAGTAGTGCGACGCATATTTCCGCACAGTTATGAGGTAAGGTTACCAGACGGGACAACTAGACATGTTCATGCGAATAGGTTGAGAGAATTAAAAGCTCGTTGTAATGTGATAGGAGTGATCTTTGATGAAGATACCGAATTTGGAGAAATAAAAGAAATGCCTAGAGCAACAGCACAAGAAAGGGGTAGCAAGGTCGGGCTACAGCCGATGAATCATGCTTTTCCGAACCTGTCAGCAGAGCAAGCAAAGGAGCTGCATGAGCTATTGGACGAGTTTCCGAGGTTTTTTTCAAATCGTCCAGGCAGATGCAAGCAAGGGCAACATAGCATTAGATTAAAAGAGGGCAGTCATTTGAAGACGCTACACAGGTACAAGGTACCACATGCAATGCGAGAACAAGTCGAAAGACAGGTAAAAGAATTGCTGGAAGCAGATATGATAGAACCAGCACAGAGCGAGTTCACGCATCCCATTGTGTGTGTTGCAAAAAAAGATGGGACCATGCGGTTATGCTGTGATTTTAGAATGGTGAATGGTTACACAATACCTGATGCTTTTCCCATGGCCCATGTACCTGATCTATTATACAAGGTAGGCGCTGCTAATTACATCTCTACGATAGACCTGTTACGTGGGTACTGGCAGATAGAGCTGGCAGAGGGAAGCAGACCGCTAACTGCTTTTTCTACTCACAAGGCTCAGTACCAATGGAAAGTTCTCCCGTTTGGTTTGATTGGAGCGGCTTCCTGCTTTCAACGAATAATGAATTCCATATTAGCTGGGCATCAGGATTATTCGGTAACGTACCTAGATGATGTAGCCATTTATTCCGAAACCTGGGCAGATCATATGAGGCATCTGAGAGAGGTGCTAATGGAATTAGAAAACGCAGGGCTTACAGGAAACTTAGCAAAATGCTGTTTTGCCCAAAATATGGTGAAATATCTAGGACATATAGTGGGGTCAGGCATCCATAAACCGGACCCGGAAAAACTTGGAGCTATACATCGTTTGCAGATCCCCAAGACGAAGAAAGAAATCCGTGGAGCTTTAGGGCTGTTCGGGTACTATAAGGATTATATTGCCAGGTTCGCGGAAATAGCCAAGCCTCTAACAGAATTAACTAGGAAAAAGGCTCCCGAGCGAATTATCTGGACAGCCGAAGCGAATAAAGCATTTCAGACCCTGAAGGAAAGGTTATCTACCACTCCAGTTTTGGATGTACCAAAGCATGGGGAACCCTACATAATGTATGCTGACGCATCTAATTATGCAGTCGGGGTGTGCCTCACCCAGACAGATGACAAGAATAATATCAAACCTGTAGCTTATGCCAGCCAGAAATTGACAGACACACAAAGAAAGTGGGCAACCATTCATAAAGAAGCTTACGCAATTATCTTTGGATTAAAAAAGTTCGAATCGTGGTTATTTGGTGTTCCAGTGAAGGTTATTTCCGATCATAATCCTTTAACCTATCTAACAACGGCGAGTCCACAAAGTTCGAAGCTGCAAAGATGGTCTTTAGCTCTTCAGCAATATCAGGTATCCATTGAGCATCGTCCGGGTTCCCAGCTCAAACATGTAGATGCATTGTCTAGACTCGAAGTCACTGATGAGCCAAATTGTCTAAGGGAGGGTACATTAACACCTTTTACAAATTTAAATGGCCAGGCCGACGCCAATGTCGACGACTTTCAGCCTGTAGAGTCAGAGGGGACGTACGGGAAGGTGATATCTAGGTAGTTATGAAAGGTATGCATTGCCTTTCATGTGGGATGTCACCTGTGAACGAATGAACACCGCCAGTACGGCATACCTTCGTCACAGTTATTAGTGAGAGAATTAATTTATAAACTGTTTACTCTCGGACAACTACTTCAGTCACCAGGTTTTTTTTTGTTTGAAGCAAAAAGACAATATTTAGACTCAATGCACCGGGATATACCTAGAAGTTCTTCTATATTTAAGTGTAGTGTACATAGATGTGTAAAAGATGTGCCAATTCGCAGAGAATTTATAGAATTCATAAAGCAACTTAGAACTCTGAATTTTGTGGCATTGAACTCTAAGATTAACGCGAAAATGAACTCTGATTTTCAGCATTCAACTTGACTTTTTAGTCAGCAGTTAACAGGACTAACTACTGACTTCTGGCAGGGAGGTGTCAGGCTAGAAGCCTTTTTAGATATTTTTTTTTGTTCATGATTTGTATATTATTTTGGATTTCACCAAAATAGTCATATGCTACATGGGAGGCCCTCCGTCCCGTCATCTGGAGAGTTAATTGAAGTAACAGTGCCCCAAGGGGACGGAGGTCACCCAACTGCTAGCGGACTTCCCAGATGGTCAGGCGGAGAGAGAAAGAGAAAGGGTTGGCAACAACGAGAAGAAGAGAGCCAGTTGTAGGACGAAAGCGAAAAGACGGGGAATTGTAAAGCTGGGAAATGCCGACTGGTAATAACGGCATTGGGCTCTGTGAATACAGCTGAACAGGCATAGTAAGCTGGTGTTGTTGTAATCTATGTAATTGAGCATATGTCCTCATCCATCAAGCATGTTTGGAAGGTTAAATAAATATTTGTTATTTTAAAGTAAAGGCTGAATTTGAACCAATTTATTGGGGAGGAGCCTCAGTATTGAGTCCCTACAATTGTGATAAAATCTTTGTTTTTTGTTCCGAAAGACTCTTTCACCCGTCGCGTATTGCGATCGAACCGAGGGGACGTTCCTAAGTGGTCCCAATAGACAAACAAACGAAGAAGCAACATCACAGTCAGGAAATTTACCAAAGCTGCGGGCACGCCTTTCAGCTCGGTGGCAAATGGTGCGAAGCCGCTTATAGTGGATATCTGGAGGGGGAAGATGCCCGGGTGTTGAAATCGAAAGAGTGCAGGCTTCAGACACAGCAGTGAGTGCCTCTGACACTGCACTGAGATCTGTAGCTTCGATGGCAGCGAGTCCATCAGACCAGATTTGCTGAAAGAGCTGCCAGTCGGTAAGCTTCGATGTTCTTCTCAGGGCTGCATGTCCCTTGGGAAGCAAGGAGATGTGCAGCGGGAAGTGGTCACTGTCCCAGGTGTCAAGGTCAACTGGCCAGCTGAGGGTTTGACCAATGCTGGAAGAACAGAGAGTCAGATCCTAGGGAGTAATTTCCTAGGAAGTAATGCTACTCGAAGAAAAATCCGCTTATGGGAGTAATCATTAATCTACAAACGCTGTCACAGTTTTTAAAAATTGTCTCTTCCACTGTTTACCGGTGAATGTATGACTCATCACGCTGATGAAATTCGCATTGCGGCATCAGTTGCACACTTTAAAAGGTCAGTTGTTTTCATAGGGTAAATTCTGAAAAGACTGCGTGGCAGAATGTTATAGAAAGTAAGCCATGCTAAAAGTAGAATTCATACATTTCCGCTTACGTAAAAAACTTTAGTTCCAACATGAATTAATGGAGTAGGGGACATTAGTCAAATACACTAACCTACTATATACATAATACATAAGTCTCACATAGCCTGTACAAGAAGCCGCAGAAAAGTGTCTTTACAAACTAAGAGCGTGAAAAATCCCTTCTCTCCACACACGCTCTGACTCTGTTATAAAAGCTCCTACTATCATTGTCACGTGATCTGCTGAAATGATACATCACGACAACAGGAAATCGGTGGTAAAAGTCACTTCGACACTCGTGCTGACCTATGGGGCAGCCTTTCATTGTAAAATCAGATAAATGAATTAGATATGGTTCGGTTTACTTTGAGAAGAGCAGTCGCTCCGTGCTTTACCTTCGTCAACCCTAATGGATAAGTTAAATAATGACATGTTGAAATGCTGCACTTTATCAGGTCAACTGAAACTCGCTGTATGGTGCCTTCAGATCTTTTGGAAATACACAGCAATTTTTGAAACTCCAAGTGGTCAGCTGATTTTACAAGGTCGTCTTATACTGTTCCTCACAATCAAAGAAAATATGGTTACAGGGAGAATATGGTTTGACCTCGTACATTAGAAAGGGAACATACAGAATAAGAAATATGTGACGTATAATTCAGTGGAAAAACTTAATACGAGTTTCGCGAAATGTGTAAAAATCCCAGTGTGATATGACTGAAATGTAGTATTCACATGCTTGCACAAAAAGTGAATGTTCCATCTTCACTAGAAATGAACGTTGTTGTAAGAAATACCTAATACTTAAAAACGGATAGTTGTGCTTAAACTATGTTACTACTTGTATTCTCCTTGCTGTCACATAGTGCCCTCTGTCTTAACTGTTTCGAGGTGATGAATGCTTACGTTACGTTTTCTTTTAATGTGAGAATGCTGGGTAGGGTGCTTTCCTATCGCTTCTCCTTTTCAATCTTACTTCTGCAATATTGATTGCCTTGGTTTGAAGTGTGAAATAACCTTTGAAAGACTTGACACTTCATCGTTAGCTCCGGAAAACGTTTGAAACGCAAAGTATTGTCTATCAGTTATGTGTGCCCTCAGAAACGAGAAGTAATTAGTACTAGCTTACTGGGGTAATGCTACTATAGACAGTGTTCTTTCAGGTTTCCAAACAAGTGTAACACCATAACATTATCAAATAAACGTGTGCTTGCCAGAACCACTTTCACATGAACATAGTACCGCTTGTTCTAAGAATTTCACACTAGTGTAGAAATATTCTCATGCAGGAAAAATAACTAAACCAATTCTTAGACATGAAAATGTGTGTGTTAGATTTCCTCACATAGTGAAACACCATATCATTGTCGAAAAAACGTGTGCTTGCAGCTAAAACTAACCACCTTCGCCCTTATACACGCAGTTTACTTGCGTGCTTATTGAAGCGTAGTAGGGAACTGTAGAAATACACACAGAACCCTGAAAAGAGCATGAGAGCGAAAATATAGACATGCTTAGCACAAATCTCTATTGATTGCATAATCTTAGTGAGTTCGAAATCAGTGTATCTTTAAAAATATATGCAACTATTTGTCATAGCGGTTACCTTTCATACGACATAGGTGCTCAGCAACACTCATGTCTTACCATGGATCTCTAGGTTTCTTAGAAGTAACTAACCTACTGTCTATGAGATAGATGTTGGCTATCGTAACTTATAGCTGCATCATGGGTAAAGTACTGAAGAGGCTATTGTGAGATTTTCAACATAAGCAGATATATGGAAAAAAATAATAATCTGATGGTGCTTGCGATTTTACCTTTTTCGGCAAATGGTGCTATGAAAGTAAATATACACATAGGGAAGATGAATCAGTGATTGAACTTTAATTATCTTGCGAGATCTGTGAGGAAATGCATAGATATTGAGAAACATGCATCTGAAGATTAAGCTGTGAGTTTTTCTCTAAGATTGTATGACAGTGAAGCAAACTTGCAATCAGTTTTTCATTCAAAATTCTTACACAACACATGAACCAGATAGGTAGTTTGTCGGTGTAATGATGAGTCATTAACATCTGATGCGTAGTATCTTTTGTAGATAGACACTTTGATTAACGAATAAGATGTCAGAAAAAGAGAAAGTCCTTGACTGAATGCGTAAAACATCTCTTGTGATCCTGAGAGAATTAGACATCTGCAGCAGAATTAACTCAGAAGATTGTGTGGAGAATTAAACTTTACAGAGGTCTATTCATCTTTGATAGTTAAATGAATCATTTATCAAGCATCGAGGTTTCTCAATTTATGATAGTATAGAGAAAACAAGCGAGAAAGGCAATCCCTGTCTATATTAATGTTGTCAACCCTCAAGCTCAGTACATTACGTTTCACATATTTTTATCAATTAGATCAGTCCATTCACGGTTTTAATGGCTTTTCAGTTCAAATCTTTATTGTCTATGGGAAATGCATAAACCAGGTTTGTTTTTTAGCATAGTGCATGGTCGTATCACTACTGTGAGAAAGATCGCGCCCTGCGCCATTTTTTGCATCGAAGTCACCAGCGAACTGTTCCACAGAAACTGCATTATCGTGGTTGGAAAAAATAAAAGTTGAAACTTTAGTGATGACCCCCGAATGTCATTTGAAAATTCGTGGATGTTAACACTATCACCTAACAAAGGGAGCAGGGAATAATGCTAAAGATTTTGTATTACTTCATACCACACTGGGATTTTTACACAATTTGCGAAACTCGTATTAAATTTTTCCACTGAATTATACGTCACACATTTCTTATTTTGTATGTTCCCTTTCTAATGTACGAGGTCAAACCATATTATCCCTGTAACCATATTTTCCTTAATTGTGATGAGGAGTATAAGACAACCTTGTAAAATCAGCTGACCACTTGGAGTTTCAAAAACTGCTGTGTACTTCCAAAAGATCCGAAGGCACCATACAGCGAGTTTCCATTGACCTGATAAAGTGCAGCATTTCAACATGTCATTTTTTAACTTATCCATTAGGGTTGACGAAGGAAAAGCACGGAGCGACTGCTCTTCTCAAAGTAAACCGAACCATATCTAATTCTTTTATGTGTTTTCACAATGAAGGGCTGTCCCATAGGTCAGCGCTAGTGCCCCAGTGACTTTTACCACCGGTTTCCTGTTGCCGTGATGCATCATTTCAGCAGATCACGTGACAATGATAGTAGGAGCTTTTGTAACAGAGTCGGAGCATGTGTGGAGAGAAGGAATTTTTCACGCTCTTAGTTTGTAAAGACATTTTTCTGCCACTTCTTGTACAATCTATGTGAGACATGTATTATTTTTATAGTAGGTTAGTGTATTTGACTAATGTCCTCTACTCCATTAACTCACGTTGGAACTAAATTTTTTTACATAAGCGGAAACGTATGAATTCTACTTTTAGCATGGCTTACTTTCTATAACATTCTGCCGCGTAGTCTTTGTAGAATTTACCCTATGAAAACAACTGACCTTTTAAAGCCTGCAACTGACGCCGCAGTGCGAATTTCACCAGCGTGATGAGTCATACGTTCACCGGTAAACGGTGGAAGAGACGATTTTTAAAAACTGTGAGAGCGTTTGTAGATTAATAATTAGTCCCATAGCTGTTTTTTCTTCGAGTAGCGTTACCTCCTAGAAAAGAGTTTGCATCATGTACTGAGGATTCAGCCATAATATGCATTTTTATACCATGTTGCGTAATGCTGGAGAGTAATGAATTGAGACAAACGTAAAACCATTTTCCAAGACAAGTCTGGACCCGGAAGCACAGATATCTGACGACATCAACCCGATAGAGACTAATTTTTATAAGCTCATCTCATGGAGGTTTAGGGCACGTAATTTCAAAATGGTTTGTCTACATTGGGTACATTGAAACGCTGACCTATCATAAAGGGTAGAATTGGGAATGTGGAGAACCATCTCTGGACTTGGAAAAGTTCGAGTCTGAAAACTACTATCAAGAGTGCCAGTGGGTTTTCATGTTGTAAGACCCGATATGGAAGCAAAGGGGTCAACAGCGCAGGGGGTGATCCAGGATTCATCCGTCAATAAAACCCTTGTGATTCTCCATTTGGAATAATAATTTTTAATTTCACAGGTCTTTTGTTAAAACCATCTGTCAGTAAAACGTGGGCTGGGGTGAGGCTCCAAACACAGGTCTTTTAGGTCACCAGACCATATTTCCCCTCAATATTTTTCATAATTACGAATAAAATTACATTTTTTTCCATTTTATTAATTTTTTACCCAATAGCATTTTTTCATCTTTTACGGGACAGTCTTTTGAAACAGTTACTGTGGGATAGTCCTTAAAAGGGGGGTGGAACTGTTAATAAGGGAGTTTTAATGAAGGGATGGAGTAAAAATTGAGACTTTGTAATCATCCAGAAGATTGCATCAGCTCATTCTGAGATGGGGACGGGTGTTGCCATTCGAAAACGTTTAGTGGACTTGGGAAATTTCAGATGAACGTGGACACCAGGGGAGATTGTAATCGGGGAAGTTTTAATAAAGGGAACTTATCATAATGGTGAGTCAAAAATTGGGAATAATTTCGGTTAAAATCTTGCTAAAGTATACACTAGATGATGCTGCCAAAAATCTTTTTCAGTGTTAGGAAATAAGGCATAGTCGAGTGTGATAACGTCCAGCTATTGATACCAAGGTACCAGGTTCAAATCACGGTGTCGGTAGGAATTTTTGTTAAATACAGGAGATGTACTAAAATAGTACTCAACCTATACACTAGATGGCGCCACGGGTTTTTCATAAAGGGGAGGGAACTTTTGATAAGAGGGGTTTAATGAGGGGGGAGTCAAAATTTGGAAAATTTACGACTAAAATAGAGGGTTTTTCTAAAATTAGTACTCAACCTATACACTAGATGGTGCCACGAGCCTTTTAATAAAGGGGGAGGGAACGTTTGATAAAAAGGGGTTTTTTTAATAAAGGGGGAGTCAAAAATTTAAAAAATTACGACTAAAATAGAGGGTTTTTTCCTAAGTACTCAACCTATACACTAGATGGTGCCACGGGCTTTTCATAAAGGGGGAGGGAACTTTCCATAAAGGGTTTTTAATAAATGGGGAATTAATTGTTAATTATGATTTATTAATTATGAATTATGAATATTAATAAGGGGCGTGGCTTGTGGCATCATATCGTGTGACCGAAAGGGGCGTAGCCGGTGACGTCTTAAAGGGAAAGCACTAGTGGTGGGTCCGTGGAGTGCGACTATACTACTCATGAATGGTTGTATGTGATTGGCGAGTTGGAACCTCAATTCGTCGGACCAAGCTACCCATTTCCATTCTTCTACGGTCCATTGGCGATGTTCCTATCCCCATTGCAGCCTCATAGCCCAGTCATGCCCTCATATGTCGAATGGTTGCTCCACGAACCTTCGTAGCTGTTTTAAGCATACACATTAATCTTCTACTACAATGCTGATGTTATCATCTGCACTGTGGTCTTCTGTTTTGATGCTAGGATACCGGAGTGGCAGCATTCACCTCACACAACGATGTCCCTATTATGGCCAAATTTTTACTGGAGGCTACAGGTTTTGGTAATTTTAATGTAGTTCTGGTGCAAACGTAGGATGGACCCAAGCAGAAACCCAGATGTTCTGTAGTCATGGCTATGTACACCTCCTCTTCCTCACATCGACTATCTGTCCACAATTGAACGATCTCAGGCCTTCGTGTTTACCCATCATAACAGTCGCAGGTAAGCTCTACATCAGGTAGGTATCTGACCTATTTATAGCATGCAACGGGCATCAGCTGACCGCATTATAGGGTCGGAGTAGGGCAATTTGTTGATGAGAATGGTGTGTATAATATATTGTGTTTTCAATGTATTACAAGAAAAGAAAACAAGTGACATGCCAATCAAGAAAAATACACAAAGTTTACAGATGTTGAATATTACCATTGGAGGTAGTGCACAGGACAGTCCAAAGATATTCATTTTTCCCTGATGGTAGAAATCCTACCTTTCAAATCCTACCCTTCAGTACATTGATAAAGTGTAAAATGGTTGAAAATCTACATTTTTAACCCGCTAGTTAAGAAATTCCACAGAATTGGGATTAGGTCTCAGTCGATTTATGTGAACCAAGAGGCCATTTCAGGGTCCGTCATAACCAGATATCATAATTTCAAGAGGTTGGGTTACCTCTGGGCAGCATTTTTTTAATGCGATATAGGTGCTCAGAGAAGACTGAAGGAAGTGAATCTATTGAACATTTGTTAGGAGACAGATGTTAGTCTCTGGTCAAGGCCATCCAGTGTGTTCTTTAACGTGCACAGAGTATGCCATTCCCACATACAATACCACAGCTTTATGTACCATTCAATGGAGAGCAGCCTTTCCAAGCCCATTTAAGTCCTCTACTGACCGACCGCAGGGTGGGTGGAGGTTTAGTGGAGATCCAGTCGAGGTGGGACTCGACTGGATCGAAACTGGAAACTGGACTCGAATTGCAGATTACGAGTGTGACGTATTACCGACTGATGCAACCCCCACCATTTCAATAAGGTGAAAAAGAATAGCTGGAATTAATAACGGAAATGTGTTTGTTTTTTTGTGTGAAAAAAAGAAGTCCAGAACGGCAAGTAGTCCTCCGCTTTGACGAACTCTGGCTGTTTGTCTTCACTTTGTCCCTTGCCACTGCTTGGCATGTTGGCATGTTTCTTGTTTTTATTTGGGTTTTATTTTTCCCTCTCAAAATTCCAAAATTTTCTCTCTCCTCCCTTGGACTGCTCTCTGCACTTGGGCCCCTTCACACGCGTTGCGGGTGCTTTAGGTTACGGGTTCATTACACCACATTGCGTGGCACATGCATTACGCTTGCGTTACAAAGTGAAATAAATATTTGATTTGATTTTTCATTAGTTGGTCTTCGGCCTTGATATTGCTGCTATACTTATTCTCGAACTTGAATAAAGGGCTTAATAGGCCTAAATTTTCTTTTAAGCTGATGTTTTCATTTCATTTCCGATCCAGCGGTTTGGGAATTTTTAATTTAAATGATCTCTGACTTCAAGAGGGTGACGGTGATGGCTTGGTACAATTGCGTTGTTAATTAATTTATTCAAACCAAAAAACACACATTGCGGTTTATATTCACTGTGTAATCGCACATTTCTGGTTTTCCTCCAGCACGAAATGTCTCCCGAAAAAAACTAGAGCAAGAAAGGTACAAAAGTCGTTTTTCATCCGCTTGCATTTGTTGTCTCGTCCTTGAGAGGTGATCCTATCCGCAGACACGACAACATCCGCAGGTCATACGATGCTATCCGTAGGACTACAAATCAATGAAAAACAAACGATGTATATTTTAAAACTGTTATGCCATTAAATTTCCTTTCATGTAACAAATAAAGCACTGATACATATATATGTAGTTCTAAAACTAGTTCGTAATTACCCTGTATATAGAGTTCTGAAGAAACATACGATGAACCTGTTTGACAATCTTTTCTATTAACTCAGTTTGTAGACAGTTACTGTGCAGAGTCACAGCCAAAAAGAAAGTTGTAAAGATGATTACGGGAATTGTGTTCTTCTGCTGCACTAATTGCACATTACTTTTAGGGGCGAAATGGAGATAGTTAGTGTAGTCTATCGACTGAAATGGAGAAAAACAGATCTATTTATTTAATCCGAGGTTCACTGACTGCCATTCATAGCTTCAACATTTCTGTTCCTTCCATCTGTGTTTTACTTTGGCGACATTGATTTCTTGTGGGATAGCATAAAAAGAGAACTAGATTGAATTGAATCCAAAACAGTTCGCTTTTATAACATTTACTTTTTTTAATTCGTTAAAGAAAAATATTCTGTTCACAGATTTTCTATTGGCGATGTTTACATGATTAAACGTTGAATTGAAGCAGCTTTTTATAATTGAATTTTAATTCTTTACTGTGAATTCTCTTAGATTGTAAGGAACAAAAGCGTTTCTACTGATAAAGAGAATATATGGATATGTATTCATTATTCAATTCAATTAAATATTGAAATTAACGAAAATTAAAATAAATATTATATGGCCTGCAATGTACATTTAGTATACATTATTGGAACAAAACCTTACAGGGTCAAAAAGAGTTAGATTAGTAGAACAGTAATTTCTTAAATAAGCTATTTAAAGAGAAATGAACTGAAGATAAAATTCTTAATCAAATTTATGCAAATATTGGTTTTCAACACTATTCGTTCAGGAAGAAATTAAAGATTACTAAAAGTTGAAATTATCAATAACTTATCTCGTTTCGTAAATATCACTCAAAAGTGGCAGAAATTGAATTCACAAATTCATAAGCACTTGAAGTAATTAATTGAGAAAAATCTGTTGTCCTGAGTAGGATTCGAATCCACATCTCCCAGAAGTATGTCAGGCATCTTAACCGCTAGCCCACCTGAATTCACAAATGCCTCAACAGTGCGACATATTACTACCATCTACAATATTACTACCATCATATGTGGCAGCTTGACTGCCCAATTCCTGACATGTATTGCGCCACTGGCGAATCAACAAAATTGTGGGAATGCTTATATGTCACATGGTTCAAGAAATGGTTAGTTCTGATGATCTAGCTTATATGTCACATTGTTCAAGAAATGGTTAGTTCTGGTGATGTAGAGGTTAAGACACCTAGCATGCTTCTGGGAGATGTGGGTTCAAATTCCACTCAGGAAAACCAATTATTTCAAGTGTTTTTTTTTGTTTTCAGCACCTTTTCCTGTGATACTTTATTACTGGATAAAAATACACTTACACATTTAAATATAACGGCACTTGTTTTCGTTTTAAAAGTGCACATTTTAATACAGTTTTTCTGAGTTTTATTCAGTTTTTTCTGAGATGAAAAGCGTAAAAAGGAATCAGTGCTGTAAGTGAAGCACTAAACGACGAGGTATGCTTGTAACTTTGACGGTAAAGAATTCCATTTTTTGTCTGAATTCCTATCGAAATGACAGGAAATTGGCCTATTGCCCCATGCCTTCGATTATTGACCACTCTCAATAAATTTAGTTTCTCTAAAAGAATACACTGACCATTTTCTTTTGAAAGCAACTTGAAATATGATTACAGTCGATATTATTCTCTGGATGCCCATGGAGTTCATGTGGTAAACGACATTTTGGGCTAGCAAAAGATCAGATAAAGTGACAAAAGTAAGATATTTAAATATAATCTCAAATGTCTCTTTTCAGGACGTAAAGAAAGCTAAAAAACCACGGTATAGTTATGCTACTCAGTAGGAATGCCAGTGATGCTGTTTTGATATATGAATGTAATAATGAAAACTTTTGCTAGTTTGTAAATATAAAAGTGGGATTATAGACTTGAAGATTTCCAGCAGGAAAATGGTCTCAGATGAGGAATTAAAGTTTTGTGAACAACTGCAGGATATAATGAATTCTGTAAAGAAAGGAGTTGATCATCCACTATCTGATGGTCGATAATTTGGCTTCTAACATTATCGGGAAGTCTTTTCCAATCCTGTGAAATGATTAATAATTCGGCGATCGCCGGAAACCGCTACCACAATCCTGAGGTCACCAATATATGGTCCAAAAATAAGAAATAAAAAATAAATTGCAGGTGAAAAGAAAAAAAAGAAGAACAAGGAATTTCATTATCTAATATGTGTAGACGATTATGAGTGATTGATTGATTGCTGACTGAGAAGGGAACACGGATCTCAGGAAAAATCCAAAATTTGACCTCGACGTGACCTTAAAGGTCAAATCTTTATCTCTGAGTGCTAGAAACATGAAATTTGGTGATCTGGGAAGCGTTTCAAGTTGTAGATATCGAAAACGTTATGAAATTTTGGATCTGGAGGGTCTTTCGAGGTCAAAGATCAAATTTAGATCTACCAGTGCTAGAGAGATAAAATTTAATTCTTGTGGGTATTTTGGGTTGTAGATCTCAGCAAGGCCATGAAATTTTGATGCGGTTGATTCTTGGATAGCGGTCCTTGAGAACTAAAAATTGGTGAATTTGGAATTTGAGGCAGTGGAACTTAGAAATAAGGGAAATTTCAATACTAGAAACTAACAGGTGTCGAAGGCACCGATTGATTTCTAATATTTAATATATTCATTATAGGTTCTAACTCCGTCAGGCCCAGTTTCAGTTTCTTCTTATTCGATGATCTCTATATTGTAAGAAAAAAGTACTAATTTTTAAATCAACAAAATTAATAGGTTCTAACTCTGTCAGGCCCTGTTTCAGTTTCTTCTTATTCGATGATCTCTATATTGCAAGAAAAAAGTGCTAATTTTTAAATCAACAAAATTAACATCCTCCGCCTTAATTCGGTTTTCAACTTTATATATCCATTTCCACGGAAAGATTAATTTTAAATTCAGCTCACAATATCAGGGGCGAATTACAGATTAAATGAGAATTCTTCCAGACACTTGACATATCCAAGTAAATATTCTATGTTGAAAGTGCTTTGATTGTGATTATCAGTAATAGTGAAGCAACTGCAATAGAAAGAAGTCCTCATAGTCTTCTACAAGTTAAAAACGACACGGATATAGTGTTAAGATTTCTTTAAATATAAATGATGATGCTATTGTGAAGCCGTACTCTAAAAACATTAGTGTTTATAAATAAAAATAAATTACCCTTAAATGAGCTACTTGCTACAGAAGTGTACTATAAAGTCTGACAGGAGCCTCCTCAAGCACATACACTGATACCTTAGCAGAACGAAAATTTCCATGTTTTATCCGGGACTCGAACCTGAATCCATTTGATAAGCACGCCAGCATGATACCCACTGGGCCACAGGTAGCATCAAATTGGAAAGCAATTGAAAAACGAGTCCAAAAAAATGAATAAATCCATTACGATCTCGTCAAGTCTCGTGAACAATAGTTCTTGATTAAGATATGTAATTACTAAGCTTTTCTGAAGAACAATTACCACATTACTAATCGATGACCAACTGAATTACTTTAGTGCCAGTGCCGCACACACCCAGAGGTTTGGTCACGAAGCGTTCTGTTGGCAAGGGTGGGGAATATAACACTTTGCGCTGTATAGCCATATATGCTTACCAAGAATTTTTGGTTGCTGTACAAGGCTGCTTGAAGATTACGTAAACTGTCAATTATGGCTAAAGCTCTTTTCCAGCTCACAATTAAATCCCACAAGTTAACTAGGCACCAATGATGAATAAAATAAGTTTATTGTTATATGGTATTTACGGTATGCTAAACTATCTTCCACTTGAAAGCCACCACGAATGCGCCAGCTAGCAGAGAGTAGCAAAGATGGATTATTTGCATATAATAATAGGTACACCTGACTAATTCATCTTTTCCCTCCTGACTAATTCGTTTTTTCTCTCGGGCTTTCCTTTTATTTCAGAACACTCAAGCTTCAGGAGCTCATAAGGCAAACTAATGCTCTCTAATTGCGGCATACTAATGTTCTCTCCCACTCTTCTTGTGGATAGCGACTACTTAACTGCGCAAAACTACTTTCACTGGGCAAGTAAAACACTTCCAAATCACTACGTAAGTCAGCAGATTAGTTTGAAAAATAAATGATTTTGAGTTTAACTCTAAAACCTAAGTGGTTAGGCCCCTATTAGAGGCAACAGTTTAAATTAAAAAATTATGAACCGTTGCCACCCTGAATGGTGATTGATGAATTATTTTATACAGAAGGAGATATAATGCATAGGTATGAAAGTTGTTCATCCGTTAAGGCAATTTTCTAGTCACATATATCTAATTAAATACTCATAAATAAATCCGGACTAAAACTTCTAAAAAACACTAAACTAAAACTCCTAAGCAACTCTAAACTAAATCTCATAAGAAACTCTTAAATAAAATTTCTAAGCAACTCTTAATTAAAACTTTTAAGAAACTCTTAACCAAAATTCCTAAGCAACTCTTAAATAAAACTCGTAAGAAACTTTTAACCAAAACTCCTAGGCAACTCTTATTTCACCACACTGTTTTTACGACTTAAGGAGAGGATGAGCCAGATATGAGAGATAAATTGGCCCTTACCAGCTTCATCCACTTCACGCAGGATTGAGCATTGTGAAAGATTCCTTTCTGAACTGAAGCATTGAACTTTTTACTGAGACACTGTTTTTCACTATGGAGGTAGAAAAACTTAGGAGGAATACGGGCTTCTTATGATGAGGGTAGGGGCTTTCTCTCAAAATTCTGGCGATGGCATTAGGCATGTAATGGGGCACAGAATTAAAGTGCAAAGCTGTAGTGAAAACTGTAGGCCACCGAAAAATGGAGGAATCACGCTATCTCTCAGCCGTGATCTTCCGTCTTTACAAAGGAGGAGTGGAGGTGAAAAGTTGAGGTAGCGCACATGCACTAGGGGAAAAAACCTAGATATCAGATGGTGAGTTTAACTGATGGTTAACTGATGGAGTTTAACTAATGGTAGCCTGCTAACGTGGCTACTCGAACTTGAGAATCCCGCTGGGAAGCAATGCTTTCTCTGCCCAAAAGTTCCAAGTTTTCTCAGAATGTTCCAAGGGATTCGAAGGGCCTGCCTTAGTTACACAATGACTTGCTATTACGATCATTTAGTTACACTATGCGTCTCCCTAACTGCTTGTGCCTCCCAGCCTGGGGCTGGGAGGCGCTTCTAACGCGCTTCTAACGCTGCGCTTCTAACGCTGGCTCACTGACCTCGACCAATGCTCTGGTCAAGACAACTCGGTGGAGATTACTGCACGATGACCAAGATGAGAAGATGAAAAATGTCAGTCACCGATATACCCTCGCCAGTAGCGGGTGGCGAGGGTGTATCGGTAAATGACGTCATTTGTTTGTCAGTCAGATTCCCTTGCTGGGTGCCGGCTCAGATGCACTTGAAGGGTGTGAAAGGGGTTCACTGCTTCTCCCGACCTGAGTTCTCCGACCTGAGTTTTAGTGACCCGAGCCTTGGCTCGGGTCACTAAAAGTTTTATATTGGCCTGCCAATAAAAAAAATCAAACCAAGAAAAAACATCTCTGTGATCCTTTCATTGCCGTGTTTTGCTCTGTTTCCATTGTTCACTCGAAACGTACATTAGATTTTTACAGTTCATTTGATGAAAGCTTCATGTATCATTGCCTCGTCTTTCTATGTAAACTCTGTTTTTCAGTAAGGCCATACGGCCATTGCTTATACATTCGATGTTTTTCCATGATGCTTGATTGAGACACAACTTTATTTTCATCGATGTTGGTTAAATGATGTTGCAGCTGCGCCTTGTTGACTTTACCAAATGCTGAGAAACTTAACAGACGGCGAAAATGGCGATGGAAAAATTAAAGAGGGCATAAAGGACTGCAATCATGGCTTGGGAATCGTACCCTGCACACCAAAGTTGCTAAACTATGCCAATTAGTGTGCAACACTAGGTGACTTCAATGTCAAAACTGGTAGACTCTGGCTGTGGGCAGAAGAGATGGAATTTTCTGGAAATGATAGTTGCAATAGCAATAGGGAACATCTCCTACAGGTAAATTAATAATTTGGGAATAACAACTCACCTTAAACACCATAATATTTATAAACATACATGGGCTTCAGCAGCGGATTATTTATGATTAATTACATATTAATTAACAAAAAATTGGCTTGCTCTTTGAAGAACACCAGTTGGAATGGGAGAAATCGGGAAAAAAAGGCGACACCAATGGGTTGAAAATGTCGCCGTCTATCATATAGGACATTAAACAATGGACCATGTGAGCAGGAGAGCAATATCCTGTGCACGTTAAACTGTGTCCCATACGAGAATATTCAATATATTTATAGTTAATACCGATTTTTTTTAATTTTATTTTCTAAACTCTTGGATTATTATTATTATTATTATTAAAGACTTTTATTTATATATTATGGTTATTTTTCAAATAACCATAATATCATGCTCAAAACGCCGTTAGTTTAAGCAAATAATCGGGGACTTAAAATATTAAATAAAAATAGATGATAAAGTACCTAAATTTGAATGTGAAAAAACAATCTCTTTTGCTGTGGTGGACATTCACCCCAAAATTGGTCAGCTACGTACGCTGAAGAATTAATTTTGGGTCCTTAATTTCAAGTCCAGGTCAAAATCCCAGTTATAAACCTTTGGGAGTTGATCATTTAGGTTCTATCGCAGCAAAAGAAAAAGTTCTACTGAACTGTAAAACATAATTTATTCATACTTTCGCAGTCTCCTTCAATGAGTTTAAATGGGACAGCTTCCATTTATCTTTTTAATACGTGAGCGTGTTGAATTAAAGAAAATTTGTCGTCCTTCGGGAGTAATTAGTCAGAATAATACGCAAAGGGTAGGATGGTCATTTAGTATTCAAAGTATGCTGTTGACATCCTTACTCCCTGGGAGACAGGCAATTTATCCTAGCCTTTGTATTCTCGTCAGAAGCATGGTTATTGCTTTCCGGAAAGTTTATCAACACTTTAACGTGCAATATTAACATATTGAATATTCCGCTACTTAGCAATATTTATTAACGCTTCATTACGTTGTGGACAGAAGAGTAGAATGTATATTAAAGTGACTGACAGCTACAATAATTTTTTTGCGTTGAAATCTTCCAAATATTTAGACCTGATTCTATCCAAGGTACCATTATTCAGAATTTAGTTTGAAAACTAATAAATTTAAGGGATGAAGGTAAACGATAAAGATCATGTCAATAAAGATGAACATTGTTATGCTTAATGAAAGGAGAAGTTGGTGTCAGTACAATAATAGCAAGCAGGATATTCCGTAATACTCCGATTTCACCTAAGAAATAGAAAAAAGGAATTCCCTCTCGAAACTGTGGAGTGTCCATTTTCGAAGAGAATAAAGTTGCTATTTTCCAGATCTAGCTCATTTTAATGGTGAAAGTTCAAACTAATAGAAGATTTATAAAATGGAAATTCGAATTTATTACCGATGCAAACAGCTATTCAGCAAAAGAATTTTTTTTTCAGTTTTGAAACAAAAAGTTGATCTCCTCCCACAGAAGAAGAATGAATCTCTCCTATTATTTTAAATCTCTTGACCACAACACTCTGACTTGTAAATTTCAGATTTCTGGCAGTAAAGCACTGTTTATAATAATAATTTGAACTTTTGCCATTTTTCCAACTAAGTTGCCCTTTAAAGGTGGAAATTAAAACGGTTGGAAGATTTATAAAATGTGAATCATAATATTTTATTAGTACCCATCCAGTCTAAAGAGAACTTTTGATTTTTCTTTAAAAATAAAAGGATTAAATGTCTATAAATAACAGATGGTCGGATCGATGACAAAGTGTTAAGAATAGATCGTGTTTTTTTGGAAGAATCGGAAACACCTTTAAATTTAAAGTTCTTTCCGTATTCTGACAGCTGAACGCAAAAAAGAAAGCTTTTAAAATCCCCATGTATCAGAATTAAACAGATGTAAGTAGAAAGGTGATTTTGATTACCTACTCGTGTTTTCTTATACACAATCTTCTTGTACATCTGTGTCCAACCATCATGTGAATGAGTAGGTAACAACGCATGTGCATCAATGTGCAATCCAAAATTACACTGAAACAATTCAATTATGAGTATACATTTTTATATTTTGTAATGTTTTCACTTTATGGGGGCTGGAAGTTGATTAATAGGAGAAAGATTTTACGGGTTTTTTTCTTTGTTACTCTCAGAGATTAAATCTTTGGATATATTCTGTATACTTCGCAAGTCTTATAGTTGGACACCACTTTTCTAGAGTAACTAAAGTATATATTATATAGTTTCATTTCAATCAACGTAGATTCTGATACTTCACCTCTAAATATTATGTTTTCCCCAGGAGTTGAAAGAAAGGAGAAAAAATTATCTGTGTAGGAGGTAGGAGATAAAGGAGGGATTCGAATTGTTTAGGGAGTTAAATGCAGCGCAAAAATGACCAAATGATAAATTATGTGCGTAATTCTTCGATCATCATTTGTGGTCGTAGGAAAAGCAATAAAATCCAACGCCTTTTGCAGTGAAAAACTGTTCACTTTTTTCCGCGATTTTCGTCATTAATTATGTAAAGTGCTTACAAAATTATAGAGACATATATTCCGTAGTTGTTTTTACTTGAATAGTCAAAATAGTTGTAATGTCGAATTACTACAATTCGAAAAGTTTTTGAAATTAAACATATCAGGTAGCGCTTGATCTGCAAAATGAGTTCCCTGGTTCGAGATCCTACTGTGCTTGAGTTGTCTGTTTTGCCTTTGTTGCAAATATCGACGCCAGTGATTTTGGAAAGACGCCGTCCATTGGATGTAATGTTGGTACTTAGTCCTGTTTGTTAGAAGGCTATACTCTGTTCATGTTAAACAACACACTGGATGGCCTTCATGGGATATTTCCATCTGTCTCCTAACGGCTTTCAGTAGATAATTTCCGTCCTTAGCTTTGAGTTCCTATGAACTGGCCACAGTGTGCTAAAAAGTATCACCCATCCGTACAACTACCCTATACTAGAATTGTGCTCTTCCCCAGATGCTTTGGGTTGGGTTACCTCTGAGCTGCACTTTTTTGGACACAATGGGCTAAATGGCCAGGTCACAAGGGACCCCGGACTCAAAGAAAGTTGGGGGTAGGGAACCACTGGACAGATGTTAGGAGACAGATGGGAGCCTCCCATCAAAGCCATTCACTCTCTGTTCTTTAACATGCAAAGAGTATGGCTCTCCCGCACACGAAGCCAAGGCTTGATTTCCTTCTGATGGAAGGTGGTCCTACTGACCGTGGGCAGGTGTTTTGCGGGGATAAATCTGAACGCTGGCCCAGGAGGGACTCGAACCTGGGAATCGCAGATTACGAGCAGTGTGCTATCGACTGAGTTACCCCAGGAAATGAAATTAGAGAAATTGTTTCCATTATAAGAGAAATATTCTATTGCACAGAAAACACATGAAATGTGGAGTGTGAAATAAATTAAGCTCACCGGACAAAAAATTAGTCACCCCTAGCTGAATGTCACCTACTACCGCGTAACCCATCTGTGCGACCGAAGAACAGCCAAAATCCTGTCTGACATGGATGCCACCAGTGTGTGGATGTAGGGCACATCAATATTCATCCACTCTTCTAGCAGCAAATGCCACAGTTCGGGCAGATTGGCCGGATGGCTGGGATGGCGCTTCACTCGTTTTCCCAAATAGTCCCACAAGTTTTCTATGAGATTCAAATCCGGGGATTTAGCGAGCCAGTTGAGATGTTCGAAGGCTTTAGAATGCTCATCGTGTCAATCCGATACACTTCGAGCTCTGTGCACACGACAATTTTCGTTTTGGAAGACTGGGGTATCCTTCTTGTGTTAACTGTGGAGATGCTGCACAAAAGGCAACATGTGGTCATCCAGTAGTTAAATATAGCTTTTCTGGTTCAAGTTGACGTCACCGTAACCAAAGGACCTATTTCCTCGTACGTGAAACACCCCCAGAACATCACAGAGCCTCCTCCAGCTTGAACAGAACCTTGCACACAGTCCGCATGGAAGGCTTCATGCGGCATACGATATAAGCTTTCAAGAGTTGACAATCCAGTCTTTATGGCGTCGCGCCCACTGTAGCCGTGCAGCCTTGTGCAGAGCTTTTAACATGGGTCTCTTCCGCGGTACTCTGCTCCAGAAATTCATGACATGCAGTTTCCTTCAGATAATTAGGACAAACCGCTTTGCAACGAGGCAGGAATTGCTCCAGTCAGTCAATGCAGGTCTACAACAAGCTGTTTCTGATAATAAAATATGATCTATAGGGAATATCTATAGGATCTATGAATTCCCCATATCATTTTCTCCTACATAAAAACTTAAATAAAAAACACATGAACACTACACTTCAAAATTGGTATTCCACATATGCAAGTCACACACAGAGATACTTAATTTCACATAAAATTAATAAATTCAACAATTATGGATTACAAAGAAAGGAAATTATCATAATATTAAGAATCAAAGCCAGCCTAGCACTAACAAAAACCATGCTCTTTAAAACGAATAAAATAAATTCACCAAATTGTCTAAAATGTAATGAACCACAAACAATAGAACGCATAATTTTTCAATGTAAAGAATTTGCAGACGAAAGAAATAAATACTTCCAAAAACTCAGAAAACATAAAACTAATCAATTTAACTTTCAATCAATCCTTGAACCAAAAGAAAAAGCACTTAAACCCATATACTATAATCTACTAATTAATTTTTTAAGGAACATAAAACTTTTTAAATTCTTTATAAAAATTTAAAAAAAAATAATTTAAAAATTAATATAAAAAAAATGAAAACTATCAAAAGTGCCTGTATGAGTCTTCGGGGAAACGAAAGTTGTCTTTGAAGAAATATTCAATTCTTGATGTGTAATATGTATGTATGTATAGGGACTGCCGCAGTGTGTGACATACTGCGGCAGTCCCTATAGGTGAGGGGTCAGTAGGGAACACCGATGGACTTGGAAAGGCCGCCGTCCGTCGGATGGGACGTTAAGCCGTGGTCAGTGTGCGGGAGAGCTATGTCTTGTGCACGTTAAAGAACACGATGGATGGCCTTGAAGGGAGGCTATCATCTCTCTCCCAACAACTTTTCAGTGGGTCCCCTCCCCCAACCTTTTCTGAGACTTCGGAGTTCTTGTGATTCGGCATTTAGCCCATGGTGCAAAAAAGTGTCCTTCAGAGGTAAAACAACCCAACCCTATTAGTGATCACAGTCTTTCTGCCGCAGTTCTGGCGACGATTAGCGGTGGACTGCGATGTACGCCACTGCTGGAAGACCTTTTGGACAGTACGTTACAAGAAACACCTGCAAAGGCAGCAACTTCCCGTTAACTATGCACTTTAACTCGGCCAAACGCAATAACACCTTTTTGCCACTCATTCACATCTTTGGCACGACCCATGTTTCACAGACCATCTCTGTCTCTTCTAAACAAGAGCCAATCGACAAATTTTATTGTCATTTTCGTGTTCAGCACCTAGAATTTAGTAAAGATTGGCAATTTTCATTTCAAAGCCTTTTTGTGTGTTGCCCATTGATATTGGCCGCGTCTCAGACAGGGATGCATACGCTTATCTGGATGTGAAAACTGCTTCTTCGAACAGTCACTCTAGAGAAGTGTTTGATTTGAAATGGAAAGATTTAAAAAAAAATATGTAAGAAACTGGAACAGTTTTGTGTATTTTTTTTTGTAATAATAGGTTTATAATTAATTGAAAAAACTGTGCGCAACAATTGTGTGGGTTTCAGCTAGTTTTAATTTAATTTGAAGCCTGGCTCAAATTATAACCAGATACAGGCAAAAAAATTATACATTATACCTCGGGCAACTATTAGAATATTTACCTTACATTACACATTAATTCTCCATGAAATCATATTTTTTCTTGAAAATAATTTTGTTTCAAAAGACTTTAGGTAAAAGGATTCCCGCATTCTGAGAGATCTCAAGTACTCAATAAAATATGTGCATAGCACAGATATTCTGAAAATATGTTCTGCGTGTTTATAATTATAAATATGTTCTAATATATTATAATATTATATAATATTATATAATTATATTATAATATGTTAAAATATGTTCTACGTGTTATTTGTCCATACCTGTTGAGACATTTGCACCCCTCCCTCCACTCCCTCCCTCACACTCCCTCGCTCCCTCATCACATTCCCTCACTCATTCGCTCACTTTCACGTTCCCTCACTCATACTCCCTCCTTCCCCCTATCTTCCTCTCTCCATCACACTCCCTCCCTCACTTGCTCCCTCATCTCATTCTCTCACTAGCTGCCTCCCTTTCTCCCTCCCTCACACAATCCCTTCTTCCCTCCTCTATCTCTCTCTCACTCTCTGCCTCCCTTCCTCCCTCACACTCCCTCCTTCCTTCCCTCCTCTATCTCACTTTCTCACTCTCTGCCTCCCTTCCTCCCTCACACTCTCTCCTTCCTTCTCGCCTCTATATCACTACCTTCATCACATTCCCTCATCTCACTCTCTCACTCACTTCCTCCCACTCTCAGACATTCTTCCCCCTTTCCTCCTCTATCACACTACCTTCACATCACCTCCCTTCCTCCCTTACACTCCCTCGTACTTCCCTCTAGTCTTCCCTTACACTCCCTCCCTTCCTCTCTTACATTCCTTCCCTACTTCCCTCCGTCCCTACTTCCCATCTCTATTTCACTCCCTTCATCACATTCCCTCGCTCACTCTCTCCTCCATCTCACTCTTTCACTCGCTGCCACCCTTCCTCCCTCCCTTATCTTTCTTCCTCCTTCACTCATTCTACTAATTGGCAAAATAAACCACGGAATATTTTCAAAACAACAACTTTTGACTTAGCAAATTTTCATTGATCATGTTCCCAATTTAGAAAAATAAATTACACGAAAGTAGAAGATTTCAAAAATACTTAATCTCTGTCATCACAATATGACAACAAACATGTTGGCTGATATATTGGTAATGCTTTGAACTGTCTTTATTAATAATCTGTGATCTAGTATTGTAAAATAATCAACAAAGTTCTCTAATGGATTTTTGAAAATATGTTGTGTTACATATAATAGCTACAGACATGACTCAGCAATGGGGAATTATTTTCGCGACTAAAAAAAGCAAAAACGCTTTTGTATTTCACTAGACCTTAATAATGCAAAAATTGTAAACAAAAATATTCCCTTTTAATTTAATGCATTTTATAAGATGCATCTTTCTCGTGCATAATAATGTTCTATATCTTATTTTCCTTCACTGAATTTCTACTTTAAGCTCTTGATCGGTTTTCACAAGAGCAGGTTCAAATGTTATATAAGTATTTAAAACATTTAAATTACAGTTTACTAGCTTGACAAACATGTTCTGACCTTTATAGCAGTAAATATGTTTTTCAGTTTATAGTTAGAGTTACTGACAAAAGCAACTTAAAACACATATTTTTATTATACTGAAATCTTTATTCTCTCATCATAATGTAAAAAAAAAAATTTCAGTTGCTTCGCAAAGCTACATAGCTTGTTTGCAGGAAATAAAATACAAAAGACTCAATATTTATTTGAATCTTTTTTGTTTCTCAAAGCAAAATTAAAAAAGAAGTAAAAGAAAAAAATGTACGAATAACTAAACAAAAAAAAAACAAAAGGAGAGAGAAATAAGGCTAACGAATTCCAGGCTTCATCACCTTTATAAATTCAACAGCAACATTAGAAAGTTGATAATTACTATCTTCTAATCAAATCCAATGAGTTTGATTAGAGCAGAAAGATTCAAAGATTTCTTTTAAAATCTGTCCTGATGTTAATAAATATGTAACATGCCCAGTGGCGGCTCGTAACTAAAATTAGTGGGGGTGCTGCTCCAGAAAATTTTTAGCCTTTGTTTTAAAATTGTGTAAAAGGAAACAAACATGTATAAAAAGAAAATTTATTCCGAAACTTGATAAAATCCTAAAAGAACAAAATCAAACATTTTTTACTTACTTTAACTTAAATTGTTACAGTTCAAGCTTAATCTATTCATTTAAAAATGAAATCCATTCTTCTTGTTTTAATTTGCGCGAAAAAAAAATGAATCAAATAGAATAGCTGGAAGCAGGAAAATAATCTAATTCTACACTTTATCACATTCAAGAACATGGTACACAGTTTTTAAGCACAACACACGCGGAGTAAAAAAAACTACCTTCAACCAGCACGCCAGGGTCGGCACTGCGGGAACTATCCTATGTGCGCATGCGCACAACAGTCAAACACCTCGCCGCTAGTACTGTGAAGCGCACAGTTCCATACAAAGATTTTTGTATCTTTTTCATAAACTGGAGTATGGCTACTGACATTAAGCTTAAGGATTATATATTGTACAAGTATAAAGAAAGGATTAAAGAAAAAAGGACTCATTATATTAAATGTTATCGATAATATCAAGTTGAAATTGGGGGTGCTGCAGTTCCACAGTGCCTATACGCGAGCCGCCACTGAACATGCCACATGGTTGTCGTCTATCTATTTATCGATTGTCCACTAGGAAAAAGCCTAGAAAAGGTCTGAAACTGCAGATGATGCAAGAAAAACAAAACTTTAAATCTATTAAGGAAAGAATCTAGATTTCTTTTCAGAAGCAATAAAACAATTTTTATTTAAAAGCCTAAGTTTAGAGTCTGACACCATGGTTCATTCATTTTTAAAACAATGGTGTCAGAGATGACTGAATCTACGTATGCTCTGTTTTACATGATCTACGTTGATGAATATGCTCACCAGGGTTGCCAGGTATAAATTAATTATAGTATTTGTACGATAAGCTTTGATACATTTTGAGTTATGTACGATTTACGATAATACCTACGCAAAAACTATTGGTTTGTGCAACAATTTTGTAATTAGTAAATATTTTGGATTTAAGTGGATAAAAAGTAAGGAAGTCAAAATGTTCGAAGAGTTCGTATCGCATGAGCAGTAAACAAGAAATTATTTTTGAAGTGTTTAAGCTAGTTTTGCTCGAAAAACTTCCGAAAAGAAAGACATAAATAACTTTTGTAATCCTTAAATGTCATTCCGTTTACTGTCAGGTTGACAATTTTGACTGCATTAAGACATTTTCTAGAAAAAAACAAACAAACGAAAACTTTTTCAAAAACATTATCAAAGAAGGAATATGAATTATTTATTATGCGACCATACATAAAACTTATTTTTGAATTGCATATTATAAGCATTTAAACAAATAAGAAATAGTCATTAAATTAAAAAAAATTCTGTCTATTTCTAATAGTTATTGAGAAGCAAATAAGATCAAACCACAAATCTGAGAAATTTGAATGCTGAAATATTTCAAGGCTTAAAAATGCCCTGTTACAGGACGAACTGCATGAGCCAAATGGACACCATGACAACAGTCGTTTGAAGTGATTTCTATTAAGTGCAGAAATCATTTAAAATGAAGTATCTTCCTAGATTTCTACCAAGGATGTCGAAACTAAATAGCGTTGTGTGATAAAAGTTTGTGTGCAACTTCGAAAATGTGTTTCGGAAACTGCAATTATTTAGAAGTAGCGTAGAAGTAAGATTGTTTAGCACAATCTACAGTTTACAGATGGTACCGAGATTTCGAATGATTTAGCCCTTTTGGCAAATGATATTGATGAGATGAACTCTTTCACTCGAGCTGTTACAGACTGATAGTACAGTAGGTTTGGTGATAAACAGAGAACAAACTAAAGTGATGAAAATTGGTCAGCAGACTGTGATTCAGTTAATCTGAATGGTTGCAGTCTTGAGCAGGTGTCATAGTTTAATTATCTTGGGATCTATGTAACAGATACTAGTGATATGCGGCATGAGAGTAACAGACGAACATTTATGACTGGACTTTTATGAATCTATGGAGAATGTGGAGAAATAGGCCCCTACACCTAAAGACTAAAATTAGACTGTATAATAGTTTGGTTCTTTTAGTGTTTGTTATAGTAGTGAAACTTGGACACTTTGTAAACAAGATAACAGGAAATTCGATGCTTTTGATTCTAGATGCTTACCCAGTATCTTGGGCATTAGGTGGTTCAACTTTGTAAGTAATGATGTGGTTAGCAAAGGAATCAGCAACCTCCTTGATTCTAGATGCTTAGCCAGTATCTTGGGCATTAGGTGGTTCAACTTCGTAAGTAATGATGTGGTTAGCAAAGGAATCAGCAACCTCCTTTATTCTAGATGCTTACCCAGTATCTTGGGCATTAGGTGGTTCAACTTTGTAAGTAATGATGTGGTTAGCAAAGGAATCAGCAACCTCCTTTGAGCAGCATATTGTGCAGAGAGAGACTCCATTGGTTTGGTCATGTTGCGCGACTGGATAATTATAGATTAGGCAATAGGGTTATGAACAGTGTGCCTAAAGGCTCAGAAAGAAGGGGAGACCTAGGATGCGGTAGGCATACAATGTCAAACAGGACCTTGTTAGCATCGCATCATAGATTTCTGTCAAGGGAACCTTATGTTATCTCTTCGATATGGGCGATTTTTCAAATGATTGCGAGATGTAGCTCAGGACAGATATGCTAGGAGAACTAAATTGCACAGTCTGGTTGGACCTCCGTAGCCCATGGTTTCTTGAGGATGATGATGATAATGTTGCAACATCAAATGGAAAACATCAGTCATGCATTTGGATCGTTATAACTAAAATAATCCATCAATGGCGTACAGTAGCATCGTAATCCGATTTGAGTATTACTGTGCATTTTTTTTAATATTCATGAAATCTCGCAATATCACGAAGAAACAATCTCGCAGTATCAGAAATCAAAACCAACTGCGTCCTCTTCTTGATTCTGAACTGCTAAAAATATTGCAATTAATAATGCATTGCAAAGCATTCTCTACATTTATTTCACCCATTGTGGAGTATGCTTCTGCAGTTTTCTCATCTTTCCTGATATCGAATATCATTTTAGTGGAATGTCCTCTCAAATGGCTCAGTAATGACTTTCTAGCTTCTTCTACTCAAGCTACGAGGACCAACAATACTTCTTAACATCCATTCTTTACAATGAAGGAAGATAAACATCATTCTGCAACTTGTGTGCAAGGTAAAATTCCAAAGCTACGATCGTAGTCAGTTTTGCCCTCCTTGTTTACCCGTTGCCATTTCCACAGTTGATGGGATCATGTCACACAGTCATGGGCTACACGAATTCCGAAAAGCATCGACAACAGCAGATGCAGCTTTAGTTGCAAACAATAGGTACAAAGTTACTTTAATCGAACGTAACTTAAACACTGATAGTCGTGGAAATTCAGAGGATGGTACTGATGTGAAGAGAAAAGAAGCTCTGAGATAAAATGAGATCGCCATTTCATATTACTGGTCACAAAAACATAAAATTGAGTGCACCCCGAGTAGAAGCAGTGGATATTAGAAAGTGCTGGACAGGCAGCGTAGACATTGTATCATATGGTAGCAAAAGATTAATTTTTGTGGCTTGAGCCAGAGCGCTGAACAATGAACGCTGCTCACATCATCCACTTCAAGAGCTGGTGAGGGAACAGGCAAACAGGCGCAGATGCCTGGACAAACAAATGACGTCATATGCGAGAAACCCCCTCGTTTCCAGTAAACGATAGAGGAAGAAGAGCACAGACAGTGGATCGCTGTAGGAGTCAGTTTATAGCTGTTATGGTTGGATTTTCGTATTGCTCATCCGATTGTCTTAAGTTAGATTACAGTATCATGTATTTCTTTTCGAATATATAGGTAAACATTAATCGTCTATAGGGAGACAACTGTGAACTACATTTTATTTGAGTTGTTATCTGAAGGGTTTAACCAAAACCGTCTGAGGGGAAAACCTATGACACGCACTGCTAATGACATTAGAAACGGGGGCTGAGCTTGGCTGAGAATCGCATCATAGCTTTCTGTCAGGGGATCTGCTTTTATCTCTTCGATATGGGCGATTTTTTCAATGATTTAATTTCCTGTACTAATTTGAATTAAATGCCAATTATATAGCAAATTATAATAAATGCTGAGAAGCGTTTAATTCCTGCAGGATATATTTCATTTTAAGAAAACAAATAACTCATTGCTCAATATCATAAAAAGACATCCCAAGCGTCTGATTGGCTCTCTCAACTCTCTGTTAGTGGGGGGGATGGTGGGTGGTGGTAGTAAGGGATGAAAATGGAAGTTTCTCGTTGTGTCGTCCTTGTCCCGCAACCACGTGACTCTCCCTCCATGGGAACAGTTCAGCGGTGATCCGGGGGAAGTCCTTCCAGGCATCTGAGCTGTCAAACTTAACCGCAGACATGGCGCCAGGCTCCACTCTGACAGAGGTTTGTCCACGGACGACAGCGGGCGCCTCTCTTTGTAGTGCTAGTCCGGATTAAGCTGGCCGGCGACAGGTAAGTGGTTCGGGATTACATCAATTGAATGGTCCGCCGAAGATGCGTACTTAGCGGCTTATCCTTTCCGCATGGCGCCGCTCAGACAGAAGTTTGAAATTTTGGAAATTCAAAATTTTTCCATCGTTGGAGGGCGCAATTATAGTTTTTTGAAGATTTAAAAACTGTGAATCATAATATTTTATCAATTATAATCTAACCGAAAAGAATTTTTCATTTATCTCTAAAAACAAGCAATTATCTGCTAAAACTAAAAAGGTGTGTTTTCCCACTTCCTCTGGGTCTAAAAGGTCAACTCGTTGTTTGCAATGGAAACTGTGTGACATTCACATTCCAACAACAAAATTTCAAATTTTTTGCACAAATGCATCGTCTGCAATAATCGTTTGAAGTTCTAGAATTTTCAATTTTTTTGCACGGCTAGAGGGCATAATTTAGCGTTAGAGAGTGGTTTTTAACCTTCTTTGCTTCACGTACCCCCTGAAAATGTGTATGTAACTGGCGTACCCCTTGTACAGATAGATAAAACTATAGTTATATTATAACAATGGGAATAAAATAAAACATACATATATAATAACATATATCTAGCGACTTTTGAGCTCTCACGGCGCACCCCAAAAATTTTTACCGCGTACTCCAGTTTGAGAACCCCTACTTTAGAGAATGCATATCGCAATATTTTATCAATACCTATCCGACATAAAAAGAATTTTTAATTTGTCTCTGTAAACAAAAAAATTGATGGCGACAGACAGACAGACCGACGACAAAGCGAAACTATTTTCTCGTTTTCTTTGAAAACGAGATAATGATAAAGATTATTATTATTATTAATAAAATTATAATCAACTTCTTACTAAGATTTATATCATCCATATTACATAATCCATCATCATCATCATCATCATCAAGCAGCCTTGGGCTACGGAGGTCCAACAGGACCGTGCAATTTAGTTCTCCAAGAATATCTGTCCTAAGCTACATCTGCTGCATCCGGCCACTGCACACCAATTCTAACAAGGTCCTGTTTGACATTGTCTGCCCACCGCATCCTAGGTCTCCTCTTCTTTCTTAGGCCTTTAGGCACACTGTTTATAACCCTATTCGCCAATCTATAATTATCCATACGGGCAACATGGCCAAACCAGCGGAGTCTCTCTCTGCACAATATGCTGCCTAACCCTTCCAGTGTCCAGCCTGAAAAACTGGTTTACATCCAGAGGCCAAATATAAATTTAGAACTTTTTTTTTGCCTCTTTTTGCTTTGAATTATGGCATGTTATATGCCAAATTAATCAACATTTAATTCTGGATTTTCTGAAAATATAATGTTTAACAAAAAAGACATATGTTTCATTTTGATAGGACTTTTTTAGTCATGTAGTAAAAAAAAATGCATTTGGCAACACAAATAAAAATTTATAAAAAAAATCTAATAGAGAGAAATGATTATAATGCACATAAATAGAAAGACTATTTATTTCTAAATAACAAAATTTTTTTTCCTTGTTTAAAGTAAACATTTCTTTCATTTTGAAATTTTTTTCTCCATACTATACTTTGAGAAAAAGTCCAGGCTTGTTGCAGTCCAATAAACAAGTCACATTTAGAATATTTTTAATAAATAACTAATCAACAGCTTATCCAGAGCAATAGCTCAAGTTACATACCAAATTAAAAAGAATTTAATTCTGAATTTTATTGAAGTAAAAACTTTGATCAATGTAGTAACATATTAATTTTAATAACAATTTTTACAGTGATATACCAAAAAAAAAGGGCACATTTCATAATTACTTCCAAAATCTTCCATTTTTAAAAAGTAGCAGTTCTTTGTTAATTATTAGGAGATTTTAAAAACTTTAAGGAAAAATTTGTTGATAATAGTTCAAATCAAACTTCTGAGCTTAAAATATGGGATTGCTTCAGCAGAGAGTAATGTTAACAAACAAATTGGCAATACCTTATATAACTTCTAAGAAATGGCAAACAGATGGCTTTAACAAATTATTTATGTCATAGTTTAATAAAATATGCATCAAATAAAAAAAAGAAATACTATTATTCAAGGTTAAATTACATATTTTTATAAGATATCTATTAAAAAAATTTAAAATGGCATTTTTATATTTTTTAAAATCGTTTTCCTTTATTGTACTAAAAACGGATATATACGTTCTGGACACTGGAAGGATTAAAGGAGACTGCCGACTCCTTTGTCTAACCTCTTCATTACTTACAAAGTTTAACCACTTAATACTCAAGATACTGTGCAAGCATCTAGAATCAAAAGCGTTAAGTTTCCTGTTATCTCGTTTCACTACCATAACTAACCCTAAAAACCTTGTTATCTCGTTTCACTACCATAACTAACCCTAAGAACCTTGTTATCTAGTTTCATTAACATAACTAACCCTAAGAACTTTGTTATCTAGTTTCACTACCATAACTAACCCCAAGAACCTTGTTATCTAATTTCATTAACATAACTAACCCTAAAAACTTTGTTATCTAGTTTCATTACCATAACTAACCCTAACCAAACTATTATACAGTCTAATTTTAGTCTGTAGGTGTATACTCTAGTCTGTAGTCGCATTCACTTCAAAGTCTGTAGTTTTAGTCTGTAGTTTTAGTCTGTAGGTGCTATTTCTCCACCCTCTCCATATATTCTTAAAAGCCTCGGCAGCAATCCCTATACATCTCTTAATCTCATGCCGCACATCAGCAGTATCTGTTACATAGCTCCCAAGATAATTAAACTGTGATACCTGCTCAAGACTGCAACCATTCAGATCAACAGAATCACAGCCTGCCTGACGAATTTTCATCACTTTAGTTTTCTCTCTGTTTATAACCAAACCTACTCTACCACCAGTTTCATCAACAGCCCTAATGAAAGAGTTCATGTCATTAACATCACTTGACAAAAGGGCTAAATCATTAGCATAATCGAAATTAGAAATTTTCCTATCTCCAGACCATTTAAGGCCAAAATCTTTCCCTTGAACTGAATTTCGCATAACGTAATCAATAACCAAACTAATGAGAAAAGGAGACAAAATGCACCCTTGTCGAACACAAGAAGCAATGCTAAACCAATTGCTACAAGCCTTACCAACTCACACACAGGACTCACTGTTATTTATCTCCGCAAAATTCCCCGCCCTGCCCACGGTCAAAAGGGGACACCTATGAGCTTGGAAAGGTCGCCATCCGTCGGATGGGACGTTAAGCCGTGGCCCCGTGTACGGGAAAGCCATACCCTGTGCACGTTAAAGAATACGCTGTATGCCTAGACGGGAGGCTATCATCTGTCTCCCAACAGCTGTTCCAGTGGGTCCCCTCTCCCAATCTTCTCTGAGCCTTCGGGGTCCATGTGACCTCCCATTTAGCCCATGGTGCGCAAAAAAGGGCAGCTCAGAGGTAAAACAATACAACCCAACATGAGGTACTGGAGGATTTGAAGAAGGAATTTAAGGTGGCAATACATAGTGGAATAATCCCATAGATATTTTATTGAGTTCAGATCCGGAGAGAATGCTGGCTACTGATTTCATTGGATACCTTCTTCTTCATCATATTGGTTGGTCAGTCTTGCTGTGTGTAGACGGGCATCAGGAATCATCAGCACAGGGCTTGAGCATAGTGATCATGGATCTTATCCCTGTATCTCAAAGTATTTAAAGAACCTCCGTCACACACATGGAAATCTCTACTATGATAACCTGGCTAACAATCTGACCTCCACCACCAATGCATTTTTCTCAAACTGGTTGCTGATGCCCATCTCTCTCTACATCAGGACACGTGGGCTCTCAGATTGCAGTGGAAATCTAGATTTGTCAGTGAACAGGAAGGGACTCAATTGTTCTCGTATCCATGCTCTATTATCGAGACACCATTTCAAACGGGTCTCTGTCTGAAGGATAAAAGGATGGATACAAGGGATCGACGGGTATAGAGTCCGGCTCTGTGAAGCTCTCTGGTCACACCAATTAGTGATATTTATCTTTTTCTTTATTCCACGTAAATGATCGGATAAACGTTTAATTTATTTAAGACCAAACCTCTTCAGGAGAAAGTTACCTGGTGATCACATGATCGAAGAAAATAAAGAAATTAATATAATTAAAATAACGATATAATATAAACGAAATAAAAATATATGCAATAATCATTGAATACACGTGCATTCCAAAATGATTGCCTCTAAAATTATAGGAGCTAAACTAAATAAACTAATTTTGCCAAAAAATGACAATGCTGATCAAAGGGACCTCGACTGGAGCTCAGGGTAAGGCCCATGCCTTACACGGAGCTGTAGCCGAGAACCCTTTTCGGAACTCCTTTCAGCACTTAATGATTGATTTAGGGAGCACCTACTGCCGTTATGTTATATCTTTAAAAGAAAATATTTCTCTCACATTAATAGTGTATCTCTGTATGGGAGGATAGATAGGGTGTCGGCAATCTTGTGGAGTAGGTAAATCGACTTCCCTATTTTCCTTTGAAGTGAATGCGAACGCAGTGACTGATTGCACCATTGATATGCTTGATAACCACATTGATATGCTTTAGGTAGAATGCTTTCAGCGTTGACACTTATTCCACGGATGTCTATGCTAAAGATTTTAGGATTTACATTCCAAGTCAATGGAACATTGAAGCAACATTTCATTAATGTTAAAAATAAAAGCCTTCGCCTACTTAACATCATCAGAAGCTTGGCCTCTCCAAGAAATGGTCTTAATAGACGCACCTTAATGCTATCAATAACAGCACCCAATAGATCAGCCACAACATACAGTGCTCCACTTCTTACCTCAGATCCTACCTCATACTGGTCTTTCTTTTTCCTGTATATATGGGGCGGGCGTGGTTCAGTCGGTAGTGCTCCAGGCTCGTAATCTTTAGTTCCCAGGTTCCGAGCTCCCTAGCTGGAACCTAGTCCTAGCTGGTTAGCGTCGAGATTTATCTCCACAAAATTCCCCGCCCTGCCCACGGTCAGTAGGGGACACCGATGGGCTTGGAAAGGCCGCTGTCCGTCGGATGGAACGTTAAGCCGTGGCCCCCTGTGTGGGAGAGCCATACCCTGTGCAAGTTAAAGAACACGCTGGATGGCCTTGAGTGGAGGCTACCATCTGTCTCCCAACAGCTGTTCCAGTGGGTCCCTTCTCCCAACCTTCTCTGAGTCATCGGGGTCCATGTGACCTGGCCATTTAGTCCATGGTGTGCAAAAAAGTGCCGCTCAGAGGTAAAACAACCCAACTTTTTCCTGTATATCAGGCGACTCTATGATCAGCTACTGGCTTAACCAAAACCACACCTTTACCACTTCTTTATGCTGATACGGGAGCACTACCCCTCCCTTCACTGGTTCGTCTTATGTCTGATGGGAGTACAATAAAGGAATTCACATCACCGTTACCATCGGATCTAGGAGCAATCTGACGTCAGCCACAATTTTTACATTTCCATCGCTGGAATCGGGAGGGGGGGAGGAAATCATTACATATTAACCACACTCCTTCAATCCTGCTAATTCATTTTTATTAAAAAAATGCTAATTCATTTTTAAAAACAACAGCTAATTCATTTTTAATAATAAATTAGCTGTTGTTTTTAAATGCTAATTCATTTTTATTTAATGTTGTCGTAAAATTATTATAATTAATAATATAAGAATAAAATAAATGATTAGCGAAATCCATTTGTGTATATAAGTCTTATAATGCATCAGTGTGTAATTCATGTATATGTATGTACATAAAATATATGTATGTGTATACATGCATGAATTAATATATAATATGTGTATGTGTATGTGTGTGCATGCATGTATGTATATAAAATATATGTATGTGTTTACATGCATGAACATTTATATGTTTGCATATGTACTGTATATAGGTATATATATATTTTTATATGATATATTTAAGTATGATATGTATTTATATATCTAGGTATATGTATACACGTATGTCTATATGTATGTACGATATGTATGTATGTATCATATGCATGTGTGTATATGTATATATGATATGTATGTGTGTGTATAAATATATGTATGTATGTATGATATGTATTTATATATCTAGGTATGATATGTATACATGTATGTCTATATGTATGTACGATATGTATCTATGTATGATATGTATGTATGTATGATATGTATGTGTGTGTGTATAAATATATGTATATATGTATGTGTGTGTGTATAAATATATGTATATATGTATGTGTCATATGTATTTATATATCTATGTCTATATATGTTACACCAGAGTCTCATGTTAGCCATCCGTTATCTGAGGTTTACCTTAAAGATGAAATGAACTCTAAGGAGAAATCAACAGATGTTGGATGTTGCCCGTCTCCCACGATTCGGGGACGTCTGAGGATGGATTTTAGGGGAGAAATTTTTCCTTTTTTTTTCCTTTTTTTTTTCCTTTTTTTTTCCTTATTTCTTACATATTTCTTTTCATATTTTGTTGTAGATCCAATTACATTATCTTTCATCTTTCTTTCATTATTTAGTTCTTCATCATTATCATTTTCTATATCGGATACGATGTATCAAGATGTTCACAATTATGACACATGACAAAAGAGCGAAAATTGCTAGAGAAATGATCTCTCCCAAGTAATACTTAGTCTTTGCTCTTCGGGACATAAATAACGTTCTTATTTCGTCTCAAGATAATTCCAAGATCTGTTTCTAGTTCCCAAAATCCCTCTTGTGCAGAATCTGTTAGCAATTAATGTTCCTGTTATCGGAACCGGACTCCTCTGTCACATTACTACTAGTACTACATGCGACTGAAAGACTTGAAACGTGGGGATCAGATTTCCTGAGACTTTCACTACATTCCGACTGTGGGGGCCCAATTTCATCACATGGCTTTGTCCTTTCAATATGAAGCTCTTCCATTTCTGTTGAAATGAAAGAGCTTCATATCCCCCACTTCATCTACTCTTTCCTCACAATCCGGTGAATGATTAGATGAAGTGGGTCCCCCACTTCATCTACTCTTTCACCGGATTGTGAGGGAATATATATTTCATCATCATTATCTGATGATTCACACTTAATGCAGCACAATAAACTGCTTTTAAAACATCTCCATCTACCTTTTGATTTTCTTCGCCGTCTGCGACGGAAATGAAAGACGCGTTGTAGCGACCTTTCTCGCGTACCATTTACACTTTCTGCCATTGTGCAGAATATCCAATCAAAATAAGTCGCTAATTCTATACAATAAATCACTAAAATATCGCAAGTGTTTTCTTCTTAATGCGAATGTAAATAAACGAATTGCAGAACGCAAAATACCAAAATACTCACTTTGCCAATAACGACGACAAATCTGTTACGTTAGGAAGCATACGTTTTTGAACTCGTTAATTGTTTTTCTCTTGCATTGTTCTGAATTTTGAATATTTATGATCTTCACTTGTTGCATTTACTAAATGTTTCTAATGCCAGATACATATAACAATGAGAATAATTTTTGCTTTTTTAAGTTTATCCATTTAATTTTAATGGTGGCCATTTTGAATATATTAAAATATATTTGGGGGAACTGCAAATGAATATTTCTTAAAAGCACACCGATTACGTATTTATCTGATTCTTTACTCCAGACAGGTGATCAGAAAAGCGCTTAAATGATCAAAGGGAAAACTATCGGAATAGTAACTTACTTCGTCATCACGTGATCGCATACAAATTTAAAATACAAATTGATATAATTATAATTAAAATGGGAATATAAATGTATAACGAAATATTAAATAATTTTGTATGAAAAACAAATAATCAATGAAATAAAATAATCTAAAATTGTAGGAGCAAAACTAAATAAGCTAATTCTATTCATTAATGACAATGCTGGTGTTCATCTCCCGGTAAAGCATGAATGTTTGTTGTTGTCTTTCTGCTGAGGTCTCCCCTTCAGTACAGATCTTTTCTACGGCGTATTATACTGGCAGGCTGTTGTCAGAACTCTATGGAAATCAGATGCTTTAAGGCAGCGGTCGCCAATCTTTTGGACCTCACGGACCAATAAACTCACAATTTTGAATCCCGCGGACCACTAACATGAATTCTTTTAAAAAGGTACAAACAGGTATAAAATAATGATCATAAAAGTTGCATTTTATTAATATGAAATGCACTTGTTTAATTATAACAAAATTATTAGTGTGATATATGTTGCTGCTTGTTTGAAATAGGTTTATGTATTATTGGCTCGAGGCCCACGCGAAAGACAGGCCATGACACTGGAATATCACGTGATCAACTTAGTCCGAGGTGCATGATACAGTCGCTTGCTTCGTTCATTGTGGAAATGGGACTACAATTGTCTTCAAACTACATTTGGATTACCCCAAAGAGGTAAGCATTTCTCCTTATTATTATTTGTAGCATGAAATATTTCCTGTAGTTAGTGGTTTGATAAAAGTAATTATTTAGTGCTTGAAAAGATTATTTAGTGCTTGAAAAGTGTTTTGAGTGCATTGCTCTCTTAGGCCTAGTTTCAACGTGTTGAATGAGATGGTCTTTCATTAAGTTAGAAACTTTTTTGGCTGCCGTTATATAACTTATCGCTGTTTTGATTGAAAAAATTAAAGGAATTAAACTTAGTAATATACGTAATTTTTTATAGAGTGAAAAATTGAAATTGCCCGTATCGAAATATGAACCGCTACAATAGTTATTTTTGAATCCCCTGATTTAATTTTTTAAGTATAATATCCTTTAAATTTTTATATTTGAATAGTGCCATCGAAATAGCACAGTTGTGATATGAAATGCTATCAATAATCAAATGTAATATTTGTGAATACTAAACACAACTGTTCAGTAACTTTTATATATGCTCTTGCATAGATATGATCATAAAATCTGATCTGAGCATAGGGACCTCTGGTACTAATTGACAATATTTTAAATGCAGAAATTGCAAAAACTTATTCTTTCATTGCTAATAACAGCTTATTTTAATTTATCCATGATATTTTGCTATTAAACTCATGTCTCTTATCACTGGTTTATCAAATTACAGTTTTTTTATTGCTCTGGTAAAAGTCACATTTTAAAGTGGCAGTGCAATTATACATAAATATTACTAATGTGTTACACAATTATTATATGAGTTGAGAAATGAGCAATTGCTTTTTAAAACTTAAGTAACATTTTGTTATGTGATTTTGCTTTGAGGTAGCTACCAGATCTCTTGAGTAAATCATTTCTCTTTTGCACTGAGTTTTCTGATACAGCCATGATATGGCCCTATATTTACCTACCTTGCTGTATCACCTTAGAGGTATTTTATAGTCACCATACTAATTATTGTCTGAGAAATCAATATTGAATTTTTCTGTGGCCTTCATTAGATTATTAGGGGAATAGCCAATTAATATATCCTGTTTTTCGAATCATATAAACAAAGCTTTGCTATAGAGTGATAGAATGTTCTGTTTAATAAACAATTGATCAATCATGATTTTTAATTCCTGCTGACAAGCCTTTTTTTTAAATGTTCAGACTTAGTAAATTTCCAGCCTGGTACATGAGTTAATAATATTGACCAAATTCATAACTGACTTGTTTCTAATTGAAAATGATTTTGACTACTTTAACAGCACTGATAAAGTAGTATGAACAGAAATGTTACTTGTGCAGTGCAGTTAATAAATGATGCTTGTGTTGTTTTTATTTGTTTGATAACTATGTTTTTTTTTTGTTTCTGTGAATAACACCATATGAGACCTGCAAAATGTACAACGTATTACATTAATTCACAAATTTTTATCACTAAAAAAATTTCACTTATTATATAGAGCTGCACACTTTCCATTCTCTTGCATACCATAACTATTAAATATTAAGATTATGTATTATATTAGTTCCCAAATTTTTATCATTAACAAGAATTTCAATCATTATATAGAGCTACAGACTTTTAATTCTCTTACATACCATGACTATTAAGATAATTAGTCAATGATTTGTAGTAATATTCACATTTTATTCATCAAAGAATGAAAACCACATTTAATGTTGTAAGTTGCTCAGTACTTTTACTTTTTTGACGTAAAGAGGAATGTGAATAGAATAATTTACTGGTCCCTTGCAATTCATAGTAGTTGCTGGATGCCGGTCCAACTATGATGGAGAACAACATACCTCAACTTTTACTATTCCTAAACAAGAGCCCGAGCGCAGCGAATGGCATTGGAAAACTAATTAACTGAATTTTTTTTTCGACTTTATTGATGCAAATGTTTTACATGAAAAATATAAATACCTCCTCAAACAACTGCTTCCCACAGAGGTCTGACAGGAGCCTGCCAGTGTAATATGCCTTAGAGGTCTGAGAGGAAGGTGTGATCTCAGCAGAAAAGCGCAATACAAACATCCATGCCTTACCTGGGACTTCAATGCATGTTCCTTTGATCACAAACACAATACAATTTGTTTGGCCTAGTTTTGAAGTTGAGAGCATGAATTATTTGATATTTTAACTACTCATATTTAATACTTTTGCAAATTGCTATAAATGTGTGGATGATCAGGTTAATTACTGAATGCTAGCATTTTTCATTTCATAAACTGGGTTCGAGCCCCGGGTAAGGCATGGATGTGCATGTTGTTTTTCTGCTGAGGTCCTGCCATCTGCTCAGACCTACTATGGCATGTAAACTGACAGGCTCCTGTCAGACCTATGTGGCAAGCAGTTGCTTGAGGGGGTACTTTTTTATTTTTAAGGGGCAAAGCAGATATTTGTCGTTGCCCACAAAAATTGTCGAGTCCATGTTTGATATTCTTTGCACAAACAATTCTCTTGACAGTCTTTTTTGTTTTTGAGCTAATAAGTTTTATATGTTGAAGGGAAAAGAAGTTTATACATAAATATGCTATCAGCACTTGTTTGAACTGCAAAATTTGTACTTGTATTCTTATTCATAATATATATATTTCATATATCTAGGTAGAGTAACTATGTATCCATAGGAACAGGTTTTATCAGTCTTTAGAGTATATCATGTCGATCACAATTTTTGAAATTGAAAATGTCAATAAAAGGATGATTATTTATTATTTTATGTAGATCAGATAATGGATGTTACTATTAATGGCTTAGTCAGATTGAAATCCAATATGCAAAAGATATTGTTGAACCCAAAACCAGTTATTTTTCTTCCTAATTTAATGAATTTCTTCTAAATTTAAAACCCTTTAATTTTTGGTTATTCTATGGAAAAAAAAAATATTTTCATGTTGTTTTTTTGTCCATGAAATAGCAGATAATGTCATTACAGCTTAAATTCAAAAATAGTATGGAAACATTAAAATTTAATTAATCAGATATTAATTTATATTGCTGAATACTTGTAGTGAGAGTGGACTTTCAGTTTATAACCATTACCTAATGAAAATTACAGTTTTATTTACAAAATCATTCTAAAGGTTTATAAAAAAATCTAATGCAACACAAAATACAAAAAAAAATACCCCCTCAAGCAGCTGCTTGCCACAAAGGTCTGACAGGAGCCTGTCAGTTTATATGCCATATTAGAAGGTCTGAGAGGACGGCAGGACCTCGGCAGAAAAACGACACAAACAGCCATTCCTTACCCGGGGCTCGAACCCAGGTCCCTTAGATCAGTAGCCAAGTGCGCTAACCACTCGGCCATGTACTATGTATATATTAGAATACTATGTGTCTACCAGTTGTTTTTTATTAACCTCTGAATGGCACTTCCTTTCATACAATGGGCTAAATGGCCAGTTCCCAAGGGCTGATAGTTTAGGGGAGGCAGCACACTGGAGAGGTGGTAGCCTCCCATCAAGGCTATCCAGAGTGTTCTTTAACATACACAGGGTATGGGGCCCATGGCTTAATGTCTCATTCTACAGATGGTGTCTTTTCCAAACCCATCAGTGTCCCCTATTGACAGATAAGATCCCAGATGGGATTCAAACTTGGGAACAGCAGATTATGAATGTGGCATTCTACCAACTGAGCCACCCCTGCCACTGTGCCACCAAGAGTTTTACTGGATTTTCACACGACAATACAGCTCTATGAGGTTGAGACTGCTGCTCTCTATGAGGATGGACTGTAATTTAACAGTATTATATATATGAATATATAATGCTTGCTTTATCTGGCTGTGATTGCTAGCTAGAGATTTTCAAAAAGAAATATAATATATGTTGATATATATGAGCACATAATACATTTCTATAATTATAAAGAAGAAAAAAAGTTGGTTGTGGATTCAATATTATCTGTTGCATATTGGTATCCAGTTCCCAGGTTTGAATTCCCTAGTCATGTCACTCAAAAAAAATTATATCATTTGGCAATATTTGTACCTTGAACTTAATATGCCATTTACAATAATCTATTAATTTTGACTTTGCAAACAGCAATATTCTCTGTCTTAACATATTTATTACCTGAGCCTATGCAGTAAATAAATTATGCATGATTAACCATGATTAACTAATGTATTCTCCCATTGTTATGCTTCAGGCTCATACATGTATTTGAAAGATGTAAAATTCGTATTCTCTTTAATTCATTTTCTCCTATTCACCTGGAAATACATAACCTTTAGAACCTTTAATATACCTTTTTAAAGAGTTATGAAAGCTGAATTTTACCAATATTCTGTGAAGGAAAAATGACACTAATTTTTATACCGTTTTAAACTGTTGTAACCAACAAGTTATTTTTTTTGGGTTTAACATTATCTCTTAGATATAGGTGTCCAATCTGACTAATCATCAGTTTGCAACACCCATTATTTGCTCTAAATAAAATAATCATCCTTTTACTGACATTCTGTTTGAAGAAATATTATCTATATTATATATTGCTTATTTCAGATGGTTCATGAGAATTAGGTTGTATTGATCATTTTCAATATTAAATGACTGATCAGTTAATAAAATTTTGCAACTTCATAAATATGACTTTAAAAATAATGTCAACCTAGTCAAGTGTTTGCTTTTGAGTTGCTTATGTTGTTTATTATCATTAGAAATTCGGTCAGAAATTTAAACAAATTTATTGAGTGCCAAGAATGTTGGCAAAATTTAGTGTCTGAAAATTACTTTTGCAGTATATTATGTTCTTTCAGAAGCTGTGATGTGTTATGCGAGTGCAAAATTAATGAATTTTAGGATATCTTTCATGTTCTAGATTATGTATGAGTCTTTTAGGAAGAGATACATAATTTTCATTAAAATCAATTTACTAGATAAATGTTTTATAATGAACTGATATTACATGATCTAATATATTTCTTGTCACATCTTCATTGGGCATCCTTTATGAGTTGAAAAGAAACAAAAAAAAGTGTAGTGAAATATTTACTTAAATATATTCCAAAGCTGTGATATACACTAGTATATTGTTAAAATCAATATGCAGAAAATCAATTTTTTATGAGTTTTGTAATTTTCTGTATCATATTCTAAAATATTACTGCTGAATACAGTACAAGTTTTATTCAAATCTGTATATTCCTCACTGTATTTGTATTATGTTGCCTCAGGGACATTATGCCCATGTTTGCACTGAAAATAATTTGTTGTAAACTACCTCAAATAAAGACGAAAAATATGTTCATTCCTACCAAATATGCTGTTTCTGTTCATTAAACTGTCCTATTAAATGTGGCAATCAGAAGTGCTAAGCAGTCACTTTATTATGTACACTCCTGTCAATAGGGCACAGCAATTTTTTCATTGTGCTTTTCATAGGAAAATGCAATAGAAAATAAACCATTAAATCTAGGTTTTTAGAAATATGAGGTTCAGTATTTACATAGTTATGAAGGTAGAAATATTTAACTTAGCTCGTTCAAAATTGATGGAAATTAGTATGTGAACTACTAAAATGTATTCATACTTTTCACAGTATTTATCTTACTAAAGTTTAATGTACCGGTTATTGCTTCCATTCCAACCTGTTTACGCGACAGCAGTTGTATAAAGTGGAATAACTGTTATTAAATATTCTATAATTAAATACCAAACGTGCAACTACTGTCACAATTTTCCTTAATAATTTTAAGAAGTTATTGCGCTGTAAAATCTCGATTACTGCTTGCATATCATGGAAATTTATCTAATAAGTGACCACTGAAAGTATATATTTTTTAAATTATATTTGAGTCGGGCGATTTCTTTTCCAAAAGATTAAAAAAATGTACTCAATAAGTAAATATTAAGGATACCGCAACTGGTAAGTAAATGAAAACCAGTGGTGTATTCTGAATCAATGCCTTGCAGTTGTTAAATGTTTTAAAAAAAAGAATTTAAAAATTATATATATTTGTATATACATATCCCAAACCACCCGTTTAAATACACCTCTGGTTTTCTGATTTTGCTCTTTATTCTAAACACTATAATATTATGCCTTTAATTTTTTTTAAGGAAACTGCTGGTATTTTAAGAATTATCACAAATTAGATTAAATGGGGTATGAAGAAAGAAAAAAAATTAGGTTTCTTGTAAAAATCAGCTAGTTTTAACTATCAAATTTAAATTCGCTTATATAAAAGGCTAAACAAAAAAGTGGAAAAAGAATACAGCCATTATTTGTTCTACACAAGGAATTTTTCATGTGATTTAACGATACGAAAAAAAGCGAAATAAAATCGCAAAAATGAGATACAAGGTTCTGTGCGAACGAATCGAGTGGCGTTTGCAGCTACCGGACTAAGTTGATCACGTGACGGTTGAGGATCGCCTCAGTGTCATGGCCTGTCTTTCTAGTTGGCCTTGTTATTGGCTCTAATGACGTCACTGCAACACGGAGAGCCGTTTCTAATTCAAGCCGACTGCGGTACTTGTTTTTAATTGCCGTAAAAGATGAGAATGTCTTTTCACACAAATAGGTTGTTGCAAATGCCCCTACATGAAAATTGTCAGCGATGTCCAAATTTCTCCACGGACCACCAAAATTTTCCCGCGGACCACAGATTGGCGACCTTTGCTTTAAGGGTATTTATTTATTTTGTTTTCATTTAAAGATTACTGGTCGCGTAGCATGGGTTTTTGAGTAAGGGATACAATGATCACAGTCATTCCTAAAATTCAATCGGAAAGCAGCCCCGCAACTTGTGTTTCCAAACATCAGGGACGTATAGTCCATATAGGCGAAATAGGTGGACGCCTATATGGAAAAAGTAGTTGAAAGCCCTTTATGTACTGGAACTCCTTTCCGATACTTATTATTATAAATCACTTTACTGGAACCCCGTTCCGCTAGTTGTGTTTCCGGATCACTGTAATGAGACATCGTCCGGCTACTTGTGATAATAAAGTCATTGTGCTAGAATTCCTTTCCGATACTTATGTATGTAAATCATTTTACTGAAACGCCGTTCCGTTAGTTGCGTTTATAAATCATTGCAGTGGAAGCCGTTCCACTGCAATGATCGATTGCTTGTTTTTCAAAATCATTGCAATGGAAGCCGTTCCGCTGCTTTTGTTTCCAAATCACTGAAGTGGAACGCCATTCATCTACTGGTGTTTTTAAATCATTGAACTAGAACACCATTTGGTTACTTGTATTTACATATCATTCAAATGGAATGCCTTTTCGTTAATTGTGTTTCTAAATAATTGAACTCGAACGACATTGAGCTACTTGTACACATAGAGGGTGTTTCAAAATGGACGCAACCCTGAATATAAGAGAGTAGAACTTACGCGCATGAGCATTTCATGCCATAATATTAGTCAGTTGGCATTACTGTACTCAAGGTTAACAGCCTTTAGCAGTTGAAATGACCTTGTCACGCGCTAGTCTCACTGAAGCATTCATTCTTTTGTGTTGTGTCAGCTATGTCGTTTTCCAAAAACTAACGTGTATTTATTGTTGAGACTTATTGTGCGTACAAATCTTACAAATGTGTGAGAGAGGAGTTTGAGTTGAAGTTTCCTCAATTTGCAGTTCCCACCAAGTCGACAATATCTCGTTTGATTGATAATTTTCGTGACACTGGGTCTGTACCGGATCGAAAGAGCCCAGGCCGTCCATCACTGTTAACTGCCGAAGTTCTTGATGATGTGTCTCAGCATTTAACTCGCTCACCCAAAAAATCTCTTAGAAAGTTATCTTCACAGGTTGGACTGTCACCAACTACAAAAATACTGTTTTCAGGGCTACAAAGACATTGACAAATAACTTATCTATGTACAGATTTAAGATTTTTAAAAGAAATATTTCTAAAAAAAGGGAAAAGAAACCAAGTTATAGCCAATCTGCTTTAAACAGGTGTTTCCTATATTAATATATCATACGGAGCTGATTTAAGTACGATTAAAAGTAATAACTCTTCGTCAGATCCGTTTTATTCTTAAACGGCCATACCCAAAACAATGCACTACAACCAAATAATCTTAAGTGTCTAAGTGGTCATTTTTAATGCTTACAGATAAAGTTCTGTGATCAACAGATAACGTTTTGCGATATGCGAACCAAAATTCATTAACTACCCTTAATTTTTTCCACTTAGCAGCGACAGAAAACACCTGTTTCTTTAACATGAAGATTTTTAACTAGAATTTTTGGAAAAATCACAAATGATAAAATATTTATGAAAAGTATTCATTTTATGATTTTTTTTTTTGCTTTTTGATAACTTTTTTGTAGTTTTATTTTTGTTGTAAATGTACAATTATGTAAATATATATTAATTTCATATTTGAAAAGGCAACAAATTTAATACAAAATCTATAGATGTGTATTCATTTCATAATATTCATTTCATAATATAACATATTCTAATTCTAAAATTATGAAAGACAGAAATTCAAAAACGTAACACATACTCCTACCATAACAATGATTAATAACTTTTTTTAAAGAAATTTATGAAGTTTTTTTATTGACATCATCATCATCATCCTCAAGCAGCCATGGGCTACGGAGGTCCAACCAGACCGTGCAATTTAGTTCTCCAAGCAACTCTGTCCTGTGCTACATCTACTGCATCAGGCAACTGCACACCAATTCTAACAAGGTCCTGTTTGACATTGTCTGCCCACTGCATCCTAGATCTCCCCTTCCTTCTGAGGCCTCTAGGAACCCTGTTCATAACCTTATTAACTAATCTATAATTATCCATATGAACAACATGGCCAAACCAACGAAGTCTCTCTCTGCAGAATATGCTACTTAAAAGAGGTTGCGACTCCTTTGCCAAACCTCATCATTATTTGCAAAGTTGAACCACCTAATGCCCAAGATACTGCGTAAGCATTTAGAATATAAAGCATCTAGTTTCCAGTTATCTTGTTTACAAAGTGTCCAAGTTTCACTACCATAACTAACCCTAGAAAGAACCTATTATATAGTCTAATTTTAGTCTTTAGGTGTATATGCCTATTTCTCAACATTCTCCATAGATTCTTAAAAGTCCCGGCAGCAATCCCTATTCGTCTCTTAATCTCATGCCGCACATCACCAGTATCTGTTACATAGCTCCCAAGATAATTAAACTGTGATTCCTGCTGAAGACTGCAACCATTCAGATCAACTGAATCACAGCCTGCCTGACCAATTTTCATCACTTTAGTTTTCTCACTGTTTATAACCAAACCTACTCTACTAACAGTTTCATCAATAGCTCGAATGAAAGAGTTCATCTCATCAACATCATTTGCCAAAAGTGCTGTCATCAGCATAATCTAAATCAGAAATTTTCGTATCTCCAGTCCATTTAAGGCCAAAATCTTTCCCTTGAAGTGAATTTCGCATAACATAATCAATAACCAAGCAAAAGAGAAAAGGAGACAAAACGCACCCTTGTCGAATACCAGAAGTAATGCTAAACCAATTGCTACAAGCCTTACCAACTCTCACACACGACTCAGTGTTATTATAGAGAGCTTTCATTATGTTAACTAACTTGTCTGGTATACCATATGATCACACAATCAACCACAAATTATGACGATCAACAGAGTCGAAAGCCTTTTTGAAATCAACAAAGCTAGCAACCAAAGGTTTCTGAAACTCTAAACATTTCTCAAGAATCTGCCTAAGTGAAAATATCTGATCCACACATCCCCTACCACTTCTGAATCCACATTGCTCATCACGCAATTGCCTGTCAACCAGATTCTTAATTCTATTAAGCACAATCATGGAAAGAACTTTACCTGGAACAGAGAGTAGGCTGATACCCCTATAGTTATCACAAGAACTGCGATCACCTTTTTTGAAAATAGGAATAACAATAGCTCTGGTAAAATCCTTAGGAACCATGCCTTTATCATAAAAGATATTCAAAATTTTAGTCATCCATGTGGTAACCGAAACATTCCCAGCTCTAAGCATTTCGATAGTAATTTCATCTAACCCTGGGGATTTATGAAGTTTAAATTTAGAAATAACCAAAATAACTTCAGACTGTGTTATAGGGCCAACATTAAAGCCAGTAATCCATCTATCATCGTTACAAACAATGGGAGTAGAACTAACCACATTGCTTAGAACATCATTGAAATGCTCAGCCCACTTAGCCATGGCAGAATCCTCACCTTCTACACCTTACCTTGTTTATGCATACCTGTCCGTTTTCTACCGCATAAAACATTAACTCTCTGCACTTGTGCTGTCTAACTGCCAGTTTAGCATTCATAATTCAAATAAAAGAAATTACAAACACGGAACAAAAAACTTCATTAACAATCATGATGATATGTTAAAAGTAATAAAACGACTACATTGAATTATTTGCAGACAAAATATGTTAAAAACCTTAATATATATTCATTTTGGTTTAAGACACGAGGTGTAAAATTTCTAGCACATGTAACAAGGCAACTATTTCAAAAAAAAAATTTAAAATGAATATAGAAAATTAATATTGCTTTACAGTGACTACACTCAAATATCCAAAAGAAAAACTGAATTGAAACCCAAATAAAATATATCAATTTTAACTCAATCGTATTGTATGGTTTAAAAATAGTTTACAGCAACCAATGTCTGTGATTAGAAATACCGATAGAGCAATAGAATTCAATAAATGTATCATGTGAGCACTATGTTATTGCCTTACTGAAGTTTATAACAGAATATATAAGAATGTAAAAAAAAAAAACTGCAAATTTCAATGTAACGTTCAAGAGTATTCTATAAACACATGAATTTAAACCCATAGAGCTTATTAAGTAAAATGGTAACAATGAATGCCATATACATATATTTGATGATAAATTAATAAAATAATCAACAACAAATAAATATTTGAAGCGCACATGAATTATATCAATTTTAACTCAATCATATTGCATGCGATAACAAATTGTTTCCGATAACTAGTGCTTATCATTAATACATACCAATAGAGCAGTGAAGTTTTAAGAAGTAGAATATATGACCATTATACTATTGTTTGACTGAAGCTTATAGCAGAATACATTGTCATGTAAAAAACAGTTAGAGAATTCATTGCAACATCCAGGAGTGTTCCATAATCACGATTGGTTGGTTTACCTCTGAGCGGCACATTTTTGCACACCACAGGCTAAATGGCCAGGTCACATGGACCCCGAAGGCTCAGAGAAGGTTGTGGGAGGGGACCCACTGGAACAGCTGTTGGGAGACAGATGGTAGCCTCCCGTCAAGGCCATCCAGCGTGTTCTTTAACGTGCACAGGGTATGGCTCTCCCTCACACGGGGCCACGGCTTAACGTCCCATCCGACGGACGGTGGCCTTTCCAAGCCCATCAGTGTCCCCTACTGACCGTGGGCAGGGCGGGGAATTTTGCGGAGATAAATCTCAACGCTGACCCAGCTGGGACTCGAACCTGGGAGCTACAGATTACGAGCCTGGCGCGCTACCGACTGAGCCCCCCCCCATAATCACGAGAAATAAAACCATTACAACTTATTGCTATGAAAAATGGTAGCATGAGATTAGTTATAATAAATGAATTCTGTATTTTATTTTGAAATGTACATTATATACATAAATTTTAAATTAATCATAGTGTATGCTTAAAAAAATTTCCGATAGCCTGTATTGATCCTGATCTAGTAGAACTGTGAAATCCACGAAGGAAATATATGAGCACTCTTGTCTTTGTCTTACTGAAGCTTATACCATAATAACTGGGCATATAAAAAAATTACAGAATTCTGTGTGACATCTAGGAGTTTTTCATAATCACAAAAAATAAAACCAATACAGCTTATTATTTAGAAAAATGGTAACGTTAGATACCATATACTGAGATTTAATATCTGAGAACGTGGATGGCTTATAATTTATCAGTGGCGTAGAAGCACATATGAAACTGGAGATTACCTAAACAGTGTGTATGCAAATAGCATCGTAGTGGAAGAATATGCATAATGGTGTGGTGGTACATTAAATATATTTAACTGTTTAATGACAAAAGAAATAGAATTAATTCTATGCACCCTCTCATTTGAAATGTACTTCGTATAGTTTTGACATTTTGATTAATGCAATAACAAACTAGTTTATGGTAAAAGTGCAACGATTAAAATTACTAACATTATGAAAAGTTATATTTGTATTAGTTACATGTACATGAAGCATTTCATCCCGAAATTTCAAACAATGTGTTTAAAATCACATTTTTTCGAGTTTTAATTTCGGGAATTTTAAAATTATCAATATAAGCAGTACATGATGAATTATTATTTATAAGAACGTAAACTTTTACCTGAATGGAAGTTTTTCATTTTCTAAAACAGTAAACTCCACGAAATAATATTTCATATGGCGATTCCCCATAATCACTACAACAGCCAACTCTTACGAGTCCTGAGGACTAAATTGATTACTTATAAATTAGTGCTTAACTTTTTACATTACCAACACCTTTCCCGTGAATAGGAAACAGGTCATTTTCATCCATTTTTTTTTATTTTAGCAATAGATTCCCAAAATTTGCAAATGGTATAAATTATTATAAAATAAACAAAATATAAACTACAGGATAAAAAAAATAATCTTAGATATATCAGGTAATATATCCAAGTTTTCAAAATGGAATTGTGCAAGTGAGAGCTATGAAAATGCAGTGTGTCATGTAGAGCTGTTTCCGACTTTTCATGATCGCGGCTCCCTTTCAGTATTTTTTTTCTTTTTTCAATTCCGAAGACCCATTCTTTTAACTCCAGACTCTAAATTCCATGATCGCAAACCATTTCACCCTTGGAATACCTAAAACCTACGTCTCCACTTCTTTTTTGTTTCAAGAATCTTCTCCTCGACATATAAAATTAGAAAAACAGATTCACTTTACGAGAAATATGTGGATCTTATGTAATCACTTCTATCGTGTACTGATATATGGCCTCTAAAAATAATCAGAATCCGCCACTGATGAATTATGTGTCTGACATTGGGCACTCAGCTCATCTTAACTCTCTTTTATTTCTCTAGCCTTTAGGTATACTCCCAAGTTTTATTCGCTAATCTGAAGTTCTGCTTGCGGACATGGTCGAAGTAACGCAATCACTACCTGTGTATCTTTCGTGACAGATTTCTTCCTTGAGTCACACTTCAATAATCAAACCACCTACCACCTAAAATTTTGCATAAATATCTGGTAATAGAATCGTCGTCTTTTCCTAACCTAGTCAACTATCCACCGAGGTATGAAAAATAAAACCGTTCAGTGAAATAGGCCATAGAAATAGACCTTTGAAGGAAGTGAAACTTCAGCAGAAAGACATGTCAGGAAAGAACAACTAGAATCATTAAAGATCCTTTCGCTAAGCAGCCAAGCCCTCCAGCCATCGGAAAATAATTAATCGCATAAAAATAATAAATATGCAAGAAGACAGGTACGGTATAATGTTATAAGATCTCATTAGATGTCTCCATATCGGATTATTTCCATTTTTAGCACAATAACGCTTGAGTAAGCATTATTCATCTACCATCCTTTTCCTTTTATTTAACTTTCTGCCATCGAGTGGATGGAACTCGCTTTGCTTTTGTAATCCCGTCTTTCGCTTCTAATTTCCTTTACAATGTCTGCATCCTCTCCTGTCACTAATTGAAAATCTCTCATCTTTCAGTCTTCGGATGAAACATCAAAATTATGTCCTCTCTGTAGTGTACTGTCGCTCAAAAAAGTATCCGAACACTACGGTTGATTACAAAATTCAGAAAAAATATCTGGCAACGATTTTTTTAGAAATTAGTGATCTGGCAACCTTCGTGTCACGTGACACGAAGGTTGCCAGACATACTTTTTTGAGCGACTGTACCAGCAGGGCCGCGTCTTCGCCTAGGCAAACTAGGCACGTGCCTAGGGCCCGTAAATCTGAGGGCCACGTGGGCTCTAAGCGCCTCGAAAAATAGAATGAATTTTATTATTTTGCGATATTTGGAATGATGATATTTAAATTGCACATGCAAGAACCGAATTGGTCCCAATCCTTAAATCTAAAAACTTGCATTTCCCACACCTCCCAGAAAACTGAGTACATTATAGCTGTCGGTAGAATATCTTAGGAACTACCACTAGTTTTGCAAATTTCTATTCTATATATATTATTTGTAAAACTTGATAACAACACTGCTATTTCATAATTTTAGTAATCTGTAAATATATACCGTATATTAAATCTACTAAGTATTTGAAAAATGCGAATTATACTATTTCGTTAGTACCAATGAAATTAAAAATGAGTTTTATAAATATCATTTACATTGTTTCCAATAAAAACTTCATTACATGCATTTTCCACCACCACAATTACATATTTCTATCGTTAATACATCGTTGCAATATTGTTTGAGATTTTGGAATTTTAAATAGTTTTCACTTTAGAGGGCGTAATTATAGTGCTCAAAAGATTTCGAAAGTGCGAATTATATTTTATCAATTCCTAACTAAGCGTAAAAATATTTTTTTTATTTATCTCTAAACACAATTATGTGCTAAAATAAAAAATCGTATCCCCCCCCCCTGTCTTGGGTCTAAGAGCTAAATTCATTTTTGCCAATGAAAACATCATGGTGTTTATATTCCAACACCAAAATTTCAACTTTCTAGTTTAAATATGTCGTTTGCAATATTTGTTTCAAATTTTGGAATTTGCATATTTTTTCACCGTTGGAGGGCGCAATTATAGTTTCCTGTAGATTTAAAAACTGAGAATCATAATATTTTATCAATTCATATCTAACCCAAAAATAATTTTTCATTATCTCTAAAAACAAGCAATTATCTGTTAAAACTAAAAAGGTGTGTTTTCTCACCCTTCTGGGTCTAAAAGATCAACTCACTGTTTGCAATGGAAACTACGTGAACTTCTCATTCCACCACTAAATTTAAATTTTTTGCACAAATGCATCGTTTGCAATAATCGTTTGAAATTTTGGAATTTTCAAAATTTTCACGGCTAGAGGGCGTAATTATAGCTTTAGAGAGATTCGGAAAGTGCATATCGTAATATTTGATCAATACCTATCCAACGCAAAAATAATATTTAATTAATCTCTGTAAACAAAAAAGTTCGATGTCTATAGACGGACAGAGAGACAGATAGACGACAAAGTGAAACTATTAACTCGTTTTTTGAAAGCGAGATAAAAATGGGGATTGGTTCCGAAAAAATTTTAGTTATTAATAAAACATTCTTAAAATCGTTTTTCTGCAACTATTAAAATTACCTGATATAAATTTGGAGTTCGGTTAATTTTAATATTTGTCATATTTTATTTTGTTGTTTGATTTTTCCGTAAACGGAAAATTTTGGAGAAAGAAGTTATGAACATTTTATTTGCTATTGATGACTCAGAGAATGAAGTCAACGAATTCATATTATCTTAAGAAGAAAACGAGGTTTCGATCTCAATCAATCAAGAATATTCAGCTGCAATGAATGGCGAAAAGGAAGAATTTTTAACCCTACAAAGTGATGATAGAGGAAGTGATTTTAGTAACATTAAATAGTCCAACCAAATTTGGTAGCATCGGAACCATTTGGAAATTTAAAATTACTGCTGAGTGACAATATGCGTGAACGGATTATGAACAATAAGATCCGTAATGTTGACCATTTAAAGCAGGCCCACTCAATCTGCGTTTCACAAAAATACTGAATCTAGATCATTTCATCTAATAATTCAAGCAAATATATTTAAACGCATAACTAAATGATTTTACCAATTTTTAATACTAATTAAAAATACTTATTTTTTTTTCTAATCATGATATTTCCTTGATTCCTCAGAAGTATTTTTTTTTTTCAAATTCCTCTGAAATGGATGTTTTCGCTTTTTAAGTTGAGAATTTTCCCCTATTGCCCCTTCAGAATATAGCTTCAGAATTTGGGTTGGACGATCCTGAAAAACATAGATGCGAATCTGAATTGGAACTCTATTAATAATATTAATGAAATGTGGGAATTCTTTGATTATGAGACTTTCACAACTCCTTCCCTGAATAGATTCTGATTCTGATAACCCCATTTTGGAAAATCAAATGACAAATGCATCATGCCTCTTGATCGTTTTTTGGGGGATCTTGAGGTGTTTTAACCTGTCTGATCGACGGTTTGTGCACCCACAAGAGAATACATAATACATTAAATAGATTCGTAAATGCAAATCAATTTTTTCCTCGTTCTTCTTCGCGCTATAGGGGGGCACAGCTCCCCCCCCTGAATCACCCACTTACCTAGTGTACACTAGCATGGATTACTGCTGCCAATTCACTTGGCGGCAATAAATTGGGAGTTTCCAACCTGAATTTTCCATGCATGCCTAGGTTCGAGGTTTACATTGAGCCAATAAGTCTCATCATGCATGTCATCGGTTCGAGGTTTACATTGAGCCAATAAGTCTCATCATGCATGTCATCGGTTCGAGGTTTACATTGAGCCAATAGGTCTCATCATGCATGCCATCGGTTCAAGGTTTACATTGAGCCAGTAGGTCTCAAGTCAGTTATTGGAGCCAATAGTTCATGTCAGTGTAAACTAGCCTTTAAAAGTCATTCTCATCAAATCATTTGGAGAAATCAGTAACTAGAGTAGAAGCTGTAGGGTTATATAAAACAGTAGATGAGTTTGTTTTATTGATATGTATTTGAAATAAAATATTAAGTAAAAGAAATTTTGTGAATAATTCTCTGCTATCGTGAGCTGCACTGATTTCCAACGGGGACTTTTCTTCAGTTTTTTTGTGTAAATAGAATATTTTTTAAATTAACATAAACTCTCTTTTAGAAAATTAATTCTTGGCGAAAAGAGGAAACGGCCAGTTCAAAACGGTTGGGAACCACTCTTCTACAGGATTATTATTAATAGCTCTGTCAATTCATTGCAGTTTGTGTTTCTTCAAAATATCAATGATAACTTGGACGACATTGAAAGTGAAGCTGGAAAAATTATATCCAATAAAACCTATGAAAATAAAAGAGGCGAAATGATAGAGAAAAAGGTTTTTGATATGAATTTGGTGAATGATGTAGAATTTAGAAAGTCAGGCAGATTTCAAAGTAAACATTTCTCTTGTTGTGATGTTAAAATAATTTTGATGTCGGCAGAAGAAGCGAAGTTTATAAAGACGGAAACAAGAAATTTAATCCTTCAATAGTGAGTTTAATGGCAATGAACTGAAAGCGGAAATTGAACAATTTAGTATTTTGTCAAAATTCAGACCTAAACACAGTTTCGTAGAACTTATTCACGATATAAAAATTATTTATTTTCGTTCTGAAATGTTGAAATCAAGATTATTTTTAGTTTTGCCAATGAATAACGCCGGAGATCATTCATTTTCCGCACCTAAATATTTAAAAAATTATTCCCGAAGTATATTTGTAGGAAAAAAACTGAATGCGCTGGCAATTTTTTTACATAGAAAAGGAAAATACAGTGTATTTAAATTAAATTTGATGAAATAACGATTTTTTTACAAGTCAAATATTCGAAAGAAAATGGAATTATCTTGTGCAAAAATTATTTTAAGTCTAATAAAAATTAACTAAAAATGAAATAATATGAAAAATTAATAAAATTAAATAAAATAATTTTTTACTTTAATTTTTTCGAAATTTTATGCAATTGTGGGTTCTAAATTATACGTAATATATAATATATTCAATATTCCAATTTTATACCTACACAGTAATTTAAAATGTAGGGAGGTATCTATATAACTTTGTGCCTAGAGCCTGAAAATGTCTAAACGCGGCCCTATGTTCCAGGTGAGGGTAATGAAAACTTACGGCTATATTATGAAAAATATACGGCTTTCCTGATACGGAAGCCTTAACGTCCTATAATCAAACATGGGCAACCTCTTCGCATCGAGGATATTTCAGAATGATGTGGAAAACAGATTATTAGTTATTGCATAAAAGCTCTAATTAATCCTATAATGCCCTGATTAGACTATGTATTTTTATAATCGGAATAATTATGAATATTGATTACAAATATAAATAATTAAAGCGACTGATTTGTAAAAATTACTTAAATAATTAAAGAATGGGCCACGGCCGATTGAGAACTGCAAGTAGGCCAAGGGTTGCCTATAACCGTCTTATACGATAGACCAGGCCTATCAGCGTCCTCTTCCTCAGAGAAGGCAGAGCAGAATTTAGTGGAGAACACTTCAACACAATACAATGGACTCGAACCTTGGAATATCAGGACATGAGCTTAGAGAGCTACAGACTGAGTGAACCTCTGTCCTCAGAAAATCATACATGAGTGATTTATCTGATTGATTTTCACTTTGCTAAATTCTACTTTCTTTTCCACGACTTTTGTTAAAAGTGAAATTTGGGATAACATGCATTTTCATTCTTTTGGAATTGAATTGTTTTATTAATTTTTTACAGTTACCAAGGCTTAGAGTGGTGTAAGTTAAGTAGGGCCCATTAGATTTTGGTTAGGATGAAAATGTATTCTCTTAATGATGATTCAACATTCCTTTAGCATGACCCCTATATGGTTCTGCCCAGACTAGGATCTAAAAAAACTGGACTAGGAGGAGAGGAGGGAGGGATAAGAAACTTAAACTAGCAAAAAGCATAAAAGCAAAAGGAAGGGAGGGGAAGGGTAAGAAACTCAATCGAGTCGGAAAAAAGAAAGAGACTGGATTTCCATTGGAGTAACAGGAAATGTTATACCATTGCTTGCATGAATTATACACAATTGCCTATAATAGCATTCTCAAAAGGAGGGATATGGCCCTCTTTCCCCCCGCCCACTAGATTTGTCCCTGGTCCGCCAGTCATTTACACAGATGAAAGTGATCATGCTTTTTTTTTTATTAAGAGTGAAAACTTATTGATGCCAATATTTGGTAATTTTATTTTAGTGGCTTCATTTAGAACTAAAATTTAACAATTGCTATTTTTTTCCTGCTTAAATGTCCGTCAGAAATTATTAATATAAATTATAATATAAATTTTAATTTATTTTATATTTTTTATTACAACTTTATCATGCTCAATATTCAAATTTCTGTTCGGCACTGGTATTTTCACTTATATGAACATTTTTATTATTAGAGGACAAAAATATTTGATTTAGAAACGCTAAGATTTTCTTAAGGCAAAATAGATGGTTGTACTCTAAAAAAATCTAAAAAGATGTATTTAAATCAGGGCGGCGCAACTCAAAATTAGCGAAAAGCCATTAAAAATTATTGTTAAAGAGACACAAGAAATTTCTTAGCGGACATAGGGTTTCTTGCCTTTCTCCAGTATAGAAATTCGAATGTAATCCAAGCAAAGTCAGCAATTCGGCGTTCTGCCTTTCCAAAACTACAAAGCATTACTTAACGGATTTTAAACGTCAAAGCTGGTGTGTTTCGGAAGTGGAAACAACCATTTCTTATGTAAATCGAGGTGCTGAGCACGAATATGACAACAAAAGTGTTTGATTGCCTACGGTTTCATGATGCAATCACTTACCTATATTACGCTATTCGCTGAAGGTTGTATATCGGTCTACAGCAACCGCGGCCTCTTCCATGCCGCTTATATACCAAAACCTGAGAATCTTGCATCACACCCCAGCAGTAATCTGCTAACATTGATGGGCTCATCTTCCTTGATATATATTTTCCATTGCAGCAATTTCCTGATGAAAACGTTTCCCCGTAATCATCATTCACAGCGCAACAGTTTTCCGGTAAGAAATCCAAATGAGAACTTAAGAAATGTACCTTCGATGACATATTACACCCCAGTTTGCGATATGGGGACAGTAGGTTCTTCCACAAGGTCCTGTAATTTTCTACTTTTTAAGCCGGTCGCCACCTGTCGGAAGGCATGCCATACTCTCCGTTAATCACCAGTGATGATATAATGAAATACCTCATCATGTATGGTCTGCATTGTTCACACAATAACGAGGCATATCGTTCAAATACAGACCACCATACAATCATGAACGGACGATAACTGAGGAAGAGTAACTCCCGAATGATATACAGGGGCCTTCTACTCTGGCATATAAACTGAAAGGCTCCTGTCAGACCTCTGTGGCAAGCAGCTGCTTGAGGGGGTATTTATTTTTATTTATTATCGTAGATGAGGATTTTTATATGGCCCCATAGGAAAAAGTCCAGACCTGAGAGATCGGGCGATCGTGGCGGCCAAGCGATGGGACCACTCTGACCAATCCATCGTCCTGGAAATGTTGCATCCAAGGCGTTCCGCACATCCACGCTGAAATGGGGTGGCGCTCTGTCTTATTGGAACCACATACATGTTTGAATGTTTGCTGGAACAGGGTTCAGTAATTCTGGCAAGACTTCTTGTGAAAATACGAGGTACGTTCTCCCTTTCAGTTGGGCTGGAAGAAGGTATGGGCCAATCAAATAGTCATGGAGGATTCCAGCCCAAACATTTATGGAGAAACGCCGCTGGTACAAATGTAGATGTATGGCATGCGGATTACTGGTGGCCCACACATGTGAATTGTGGGTATTAAAAATGCCCTCACATGTAAAGGTGCATTCGTCAGTGAAGACATGTGCATCAAAGTCCGGTTGCGCTGCAGTCTGCTGCAGGAACCACTGTGCAAAATCCACACGAGGCCGATAATCAGCAGGTGTCAAAGCGTGCACCCTCTGTGCATGGTAGGGGTGTAATTGTTCGTCTCGTAGAACTTGCCACACCGTCAATTGAGGCACACTTACGACATGGGAAATTGCCCGCGTGCTACATTCGGAACAGTCTCCAACCCTATGGAATTTCCTCTGTAACATGTGGCATCCTCACACTCCTTGCTTGCCCTGTATCCTGTAAGCCACTGAAAAAGGAGCCCGTTACGCACAGATACCGGTTCAATCGCTGAAAGCTTTTACAATCAGGCACGCGTCTGGTCGGAAAGCACTCCCGGTACAGTTTTTGGGATTCCCTCGCATTCCCGTCCGCAGCTCCATACGTGAAATGCATGTCCGCCTTCTACTGATTCGTGAAATAATCCATCCGTTCTGCAATCCACGGTAGAAATGACGACGAGTGCAAAAACCAGCGCTTATAAGTATTAACTGGAAAGCGCCCTCTAGCGCTTCACTGCTTGAGTTCCGACCATGCATTGTATGACGAAAAGTGCTTGTTTAGGTGTGTTCTATCACCCCTTAAAGTTTGGCCCAAGTGTTTTGAATCACCCTGTATATGCAATAGCTCCTTGGTATTTTGTCACCTCAGCGCTTTGTACAGCGCGAGAAAGACTCAAATCAGTATGCATTGTATATGGACACAGCCGCCTTTATTTTCAAAACAAGAACCAATCACCAACGTTTAATGTCATAATAGTATTTAGCCCTCGAAATAAGTAAAAATTCTGCTGCTTTCATTTCCGAAACATATTCGGTGTCGTACAGTGTAATCATTACAGAGCTAGCAATAAATTTACAAAATTAAAGTTACACAAGAAATCAAAGAGCCACATTATACACCAAAAAACTCATATTTCCCAGACGTGATTTAAATAACACTTATATTCTTAATAATAATGGATGTGTATGTTGATCGTATAATCTTTGGGGTTAATTCTTGTCCACACAGAGTTGCAGATTTTAATGTAAGTAAAGAATCTATATATTGTGTGTTATAGTAGTTGTGGTCGATCAGATGGATTAAGTGGGTTTTCGAATGTTGTATTAAACGAAACGAAATATTTTTTATAATTTTATGGGTTTTGTTTATAACTTAACAGAATTTGTATATGAAATAATTGTTTTGACAAAGATATGGATTACATATGCAGAGGTTCAACTGTACAAAATAGATGTGTAAAAAAGCTTTTATAAATTAAGGGAAAAAAAGATTGGGAAAGGTTCTGATGTATATAAGGGACCACTGGGAAGTTAGGTAAATTTCGATTAATATTACGACTCCGTATTGTGTATGTTTAAAATAAGTAAATTCAATCACGTCTATCAATAAGTGCAATCAGTTTGTCTTATATATGTATTTTATCCTAATGCAAAAATGGGTCTCTTTATTTGTAATGCCTAGTTACCAATTCTCATGAAACAGAGCATAATAAGATTCGAAATTTTGATTGCCAACAAAGTATTTTTTTTGCACTACGAGAGTAAAAAAAGAAAAAAAAGCAATTCCTGATTTGCTGCATTTGATGCTTTGCTGCTTCTATTTAATAAAGGCTACAACTTTTGAAAATACTTTATTAAAGATGAGCTTCCCTGTTCTCAGTTGTTTATTTTACACTCAGAATCACTAACGAAAGTCTTAGACATTGACGACCAGTATCTTTCGTAATCCTTCTCAGATAATTATCAAGACTAGCTTCTCTTGCACTCGTTGGAACAAAAATGCCTTGAGAGCTTCTGAAAGAACTCCTGTTAAGCATTACGACTTACATTATCCCGAATACAGATTAAGAAACTGCTCGTCATAGATCTGCTGGGAAGATTTCACAAATTAATTTCTTCTTATACAAGAGGGACCATTGAGAGTGAGTCAAAGGGAATTTGCTCTCTTACTGTTGTTTATGTTATCTGCAATTCGTGTAGCTTTTCTTCTCTGCAATACATAAAATTCTATAAACTACTGATAACGAGTATAAGTCTTCTCACAGAAGGACACAGTGGCGGAGACAGGAAAATTTAACAGGGTGAGGGGGCATATTAAGTGGATTCACATTGCGAAGGAATGGAATCAATTAATAATAATAAACAGATCAGAATCTTGAAAAAAAAATAAAGTTAATGGAGCAAGAAACTCGATCGAGCAATTAATAATAATAAACAGATCAGAATCTTGAAAAAAAAAATAAAGGGAATGGAGCAAGAAACTCGATCGAGCAGGAAAAAGGTGAAAGGGAGTGGGTCTCTTCTCACAGAAGGACACAGTGGCGGAGACAGGAAAATTTAACAGGGTGAGGGGGCATATTAAGTGGATTCACATTGCGAAGGAATGGAATCAATTAATAATAATAAACAGATCAGAATCTTGAAAAAAAAATAAAGGGAATGGAGCAAGAAACTCGATCGAGCAATTAATAATAATAAACAGATCAGAATCTTGAAAAAAAAAAATAAAGGGAATGGAGCAAGAAACTCGATCGAGCAGGAAAAAGGTGAAAGGGAGTGGGGGAGAGGGCAAGAGACTAGATTTCCATTGCAGTATAATATTTCCCTCCCACCTCAGGTCTTTAAACATTTCTTGAAATATGCATGAAATATATGAATAAGTTTTTCAATTTTTTTCCTCTGTTACATACACCAGTATTTTGAAAGGGTTGGGCCATGTCCCTTGCTCCCCTGTCCCTAGATTCGGCCTTGAATATATGTAATTAGCTACCTTTCACAGAAAGGGGACACGTTCCCGAATGCTGTCAGCCTCCTTGGTCAACCACTGGAAGGACATGCCCCACTAAGACGGAAATCACCTTTGCCAACCACTGCTTCAGTTACAGCTAAATCAAAATTACGCCTCGGTGACACATTGGTATCGCATTGGTTCGCTGTGGCAGTGAAACTATCCGGAGCCTTAAGTCCCACGATGGCATGGTTGTTTGTTCGCATGCTATTAGCTCGAACTGAGGAAGTGGTCAGCAATGACTTTGGTCTTAGTGGGGCCTGTCTTTGTATGAGAAGGCATATAAAAGCTAGGAATAGTTTGTAAGACCCTTCTCCTATGTGTTACAAAAAAAGCCTTCTGTAATATTCGATAGTTCTTTAATGCCAGTTACTGTCCACTAACTGTAATATTTATTGAGATTTAAAAATAAATGTTTACTGTTGGATAACTGTGACAAAAATTCGAAACTTACTTGTTTCCAAAACAGTTTAGACCAATAAAGTGATCAACCCATAGTCCATGGAGTTACATCGAAAAAAAAGGACTGTTGCAGAACAGGCAGCATCCAGAATATATAAAATTACCTTATTTATTTTTTATATAGTGGTTTCCATAAATTAAGGAAAATTCCTATGTTAAACCAATGGGAAGCTAACGTCAAAACTCTATAACTTCTAAAATAAGTTTTTTTGTTTTTAAAGATTTCAAAGATTGCAGATAAAGATCTCAATGAAATAAATCAACATCTCCATTTTCAATAATATTCGTTCAGTATTTAACGAGTTATGGAAGTTTGAATATTTAACAACATCAATGCCAGTCTTAAGAAACTTATACAAAACTGATGAATAGTGAAAGAATTATTTACACAAAATTCTAAAATACAAACTTATTTTATCAAACACTTTGATACAATACTTATTACTAAGTTTTTATTAAATTCTGAAGTCAATTTTGTGGCTGGCATTGTTATCGCTAAATATTCAAACTTCCATAACTCATTAAATACTGAACGAATATTGTTGAAAATCGAGATATTGATTTATTTGATTGAAATCTTTATCGCAATCACATTTTTCGAAACAAAAAACTTATTTTAAAAGTTATAGAGCTTTGACCTTAGCTTCCCATTGACCTAACATAGGAATTTTCCTTAATTTATGGAAACCAGTGTATAAAACAGAGAGCTTGTTTTTGTGTCTGTTTGTTCGACAACTGCTCCTAGACGGTCATAGTTAGGACCACCAAATTTTATCCAACCCTTCATCCCATCGTAACTTAGTGCACTGTGTCGATTTCGACCCTACAAAATTTGGCCCTCTCACAAATGTTGGTGGCAAAATCTTTTTCTATTAATAACTCTCCCCATCGATAACATATTACTCCATTCATAACTCTCCAGTGTAAAGTAGGGAACGGCAGCCCCCAAAGAGATTTCAGACATTTGTTGGTGATTGAATCACAACTCACCACATCTAGGAACTCGATCTGTAAACCCGACGCACCAAGACGTAAGTGGGACTACCACACCAAATTCTGGACCAATCAGTCAAGACCTGCGGAATTACGGGGTGCCTAAAACTTCCGCCACAAGTGATGTCACCTCAGACGTGAACGAGTTCTCCACATACCAGATCAGAATACGCCTGCTACTCTGAATCAATATATCATGGCCTGAGCAATGCTGGACATTTCTGATAGGTAAAAAATAAAGTTACACCAGCAGCCAAAGTTGGATCAAAAAATTCTTGGATCTGGGCACCTAAGAATTTTGTGACACTTGGGCTAACAGAAATTAATCATAAAAAATTGTAAATAAAGCTAATAATACTGATTCACTTAAGTGAAACTTTGTCTTTTACGACTACTACCATCTTCAAGGATAATGTAACTACTTTCAAGACACTTTATTACAAAGGTAGCTCGTCACTAGGGGCCATAGGGACCAAGCCCCACCACTTAAGTAATATTATGTATATATATATATAGTCATATCAGAATAATATGACCACCCACGGAATCACAATGTACTGCCCAGGCACGTCACAGAGTGCACATGACAAGGTCGACCACACGGAGATATCAGCGACTGGCCAGGACAGATGAGCCATAGTACGTAACGTGAGAACAACTGGCAGAGGTATTGATTTCACAGACGTTCAAAAAGGAATGATCACTGGCTACCGCGCCAAGGGTGGAAGCATCTCGGAAACAGCAGACATAGTAGGCTGTTCGCGAGGTGCTGTAGTAAGGGTGTACCAAGAATGAATCTCTGGCACACCGAAAACCTCCAGATATCATAACTGTGAAGCCCCAAAGGCCATCGACCCCAGAGTAGAACGTCGCCTCTGTCAACTGGTAAAGGGCAATCGACGCACAACAGTGCAGCAATTGACCACTCAAATGAACGCTAGGGCACCCAGGTACGTGTCCCCAATAACAGTAGAACGAACCCTGTTACACATGGGTAACTTATGCCGATGTTAACCAAGGTCCATCGGCAGCGACGCCTGCAGTTCGCATGGGACTACAGTCACTGGACAATGGAAGAGTGGAAAAAGGTTCCCTTCTCCGACAAATCGAGGTTTCTATCCACAGAAGTGATGGGCAGTGGCGGATACAGCATCAGACACACGAGAACCAACACCTGGACATGCTTGTCAGTCAAGTACAGGCTGGCGGTGGCAGTGTGCATGTTTGGGGAATGTTGTCTTGGTATGACCTGGGACCGCTGGTACCACTGGATGGGTCCCTGAACGCCAATGGAGAAGTTGGGTTCGGAGCACTGGCACTCTGGAGCTCATGATATCTTGTGGTCCCTTGTGGAGGGGGCCTGTTGAAGGTCTGTGGACCTGTCCTTGGCGGGAGCCGGTCCAGTGGGCTTATTGACTTGTCCCCTGAGAAGATAGGGGTTGCAGCCCCTGTTGGGAGGCCGTACTTGGGGGTCTGTGGACCTGACTTGTAGGGCCCAGTCTAGTGGGCTAATCGATGCGGTCTCAATGATTTCGTGAGTCGGAAGAGTGTTCACTGGGGGGCTTCGGCCCGCTCGCAATGGAGAGGTAGAAGTTGGAAGCTCACGACCGAGAGTGGCTAACCTGGTCAACGGGCTTATCGAAAGAACAGCCACACTAAGAGTCCCACAGTAAATGATTTGGCAGATCAGATAGATTTCGTAGTGGAGGGGCCTAGGTGCCTCTGCGAAGTGGGGTCGGCTGGTGGTCCTTATGCATGCAACCGAGTCGGCATCCCCCTGGAGATGCCTAGAAAGGGAGGGTCTGTTGAAAGAACGTGGTGAACCCGAGTAGGGAGACTCCTGCTGCATCTGCGAAAGGCCCGATGCAAGCCCCGAAGTGGGTGGCAGCTTGTACGCTGGGGGCCGCGAGTCAGTTCCATGGAGAGGACGAATTTGAGGGTCATGCTGAAAGGCGTGGGAAACAGATTAGGCGTGGTTCATCGATGGGGCAATCCTGGGAGCCTCTGCTGCGGAAGACTCAAAAAGTTAAGGTTGGGTTGTTTTACCTCTGAGCGGCACTTTTTTGCACACCATGGGCTAAATGACCAGGTCACATGGACCCCGAAGGCTCAGAGAAGGTTGGGGGAGGGGACCCACTGGAACAGCTGTTGGGAGACAGATGGTAGCCTCCCGTCAAGGCCATCCAGCGTATTCTTTAACGTTCACAAGATATGGCTCTCCGCACACGGGGCCACGGCTTAACGTCCCATCAGATGGATGGCTGCCTTTCCAAGCCCATCGGTGTCCCCTACTGACCGTGGGCAGGGCGGGGAATTTTGCGGAGATAAATCTCAACGCTGACCCAGCTGGGACTCGAACCTGGGAACTACAGATTACGAATCTGGTGCGCTACCGACTGAGCCACCCCCACCCCAACTCAAAAAGTTAGGACTTCTTCATAAGTTTGGTTTCTAAATTCTAAAGATACCATCTGATATGATTTGGCAATTTTTCTGACAAAATCAGTGAGTGATTTGGCAATTCCTAGGCAAGATTCTAAATTCAAAAAGATCCCATTCACTGCACCTCAATGATTATTTCAACAGACAGGCTTGCTATGATAAGCAGTGTTTCTCTCTTCTACAGGTATTCTTCCCCAAGCATGTAAGATCTAAGAAGGTAAGATCAATAAGAATGTTCCTGGCTAGTGGATGTGGTTTCGTGGCAACTCCCTCAAGGTGGCATGCTATCTTGAATAGCGGTACACCGGGATTGCCACGCACTTATTATTACGTGTCCATCCTCGCTGACCACATGCATCCCTTCATGTTGGACGTTTACCCTGGTGGTGATGGTGTGTACCAACAGGGCAATGCGCCCTGTCATGTCGCTAAGATGGTGCGTGACAGGTTCCAGGATGTATTTCCAGACTAATAACACGACAGCGATGTCTCCGTTCTCCCTTGGTCGGCGAAATCGCCCGATCTCAATCCCATAGAGCACTTATGGGACCATTTGGATCGACAGGTTCAGCGTGTGGATCCACAACCACGTGATCTCCGGATCCTCCGTACTCTGCTGGAGTCCGAATGGGCACGTTTGTCTCTGGCAACCTTCCAGAGCTTCATTGCGTCCATGCCACACTGTCTCGCAGCTGTCATCCGAGCAAGGGTGGCTATTCCCATTACTAGGAAGGTGGTCATATTATTCTGATACAACTGTGTATATTTATATATGTATATTAATTAAAATTTTAGTTTTATCTTAATTTAATTTTAATATTTTCTTTAAGAACTAAATTTAAAATAAAAATAAAAATCGTAATTCAATTTTATGTGAATATTACTTAAACATCATTGCAGACCAGCTACATCCTTTCATGGTAACAATATTCCCTCTCTAATAGTGCCTTCTTTCAGCAGGAAAATGCGCCATGCCACACTGCCCGGATTGTTCGAGAATGATTCGGGGAACATGTAGAAGACTTTCAAGTATTGCCCTGGCCTCCAAATTCCCCAGACAACAATCCAATCGAGCATCTGTGACTTCTGTTGGAACAGCATATCTGATCTGCGGTGGTTCACCCACGTAACTTACAAGAGTTGAAGGATCTGCTAGTAACGCGTTGGTGCCAGATACGACAAGACGTCTTTAGAAATTTTGTAGCGTCCATGCCTCGCCGGTTAAGAGCTGTTTTGGCGGCATGTGGAGAACCAACATCATATTAGGCAGGTGGTCATAATGTTTTGGCTCTTCGGTGTATATATATATATATAATTTAATTTTAATATTATCTTTAAGTAATGAATTAAAATGAAAAATAAAAATCATGATTTACCTTTATAATTTTTTTAAGTATTTTGCCAGTTTTCTAATTAGTACTTATTCAGTGAAACGTTACGTTCAAAACTGCAGATGTGTTGTCTTGGTGGATTCCAATGGGGCAGCAGAAGATGGGCCCAGAACTGATTATCATTCTTCATGCTGAAGAGTCGATGTTATTCGCCTATTGGCGCTTTTTCTCCATTGCAGCAGTTTACTGGGTGGGAAGTGATTTGGGCCAGTCCTAGGTTGCCCTGTGCTTGTCAATCAATGAATTACACTTAAATCCTTCCATCTAAGCAACCAAGTCCTCCTCCTGTATTGGCTGAAAGTCTGATCACTACTTTCTCTGAGTATTCGATGTGCAAAAGATAGGGTCCAGTTTTATTTTTAAACGTAAATATGAAAAAACGTTACTTTGAAACTATTAAACCATCTTTGCTCTGTATGTATTATCTAATTTCAGAAACTAAAAAATATCTTGGTGATATTAGTCACGAGTCTTGAAATATCAGCATCGAATACGAAACTACGGAAGCTTCATGCCAAAATATTACTCTTCCATCCAACGAATTCGTTACAAATCATACAGAGCAAATGGAGCCACCAAAGTAAGTAATAATTAAATATGCAATATATTTTAGCATTATAAAATATAGATAGTTATTTACTCCTAAATATTTGGATGCATTTTTTAATGTATATGTTGGCGTCTATAAATACAATTTTGCTGATAAATTTTTCATATAACATTAACCTAACTTAAGCAAATATTTTGTAATCTTACCTAAATCATGATTTCGATTCAGTATGACATACGGCGACTGCATTTCTGATTAGAATAGCACTATATGCAAATTATAAATTAATATTACAATTATTTAGAGTAGTTTACTGATATTTTCAACTGGTTTGGTAAGAATCGTAATAAAAAGGTTATTTTAAAAGAGGTAAACATGAATGAAGTGTTTTGATAACGGCTCTATCCCAATAGATACTGTTAATCTGATGCGAAGTCCATTGATGGGCGTGTTACTGGGAAGTGACTTGGGATAGCCACATGAATACGATTCTCAGAGGATTGCGTAGTGATATAGGTAGGCATCGCTAATACCGTATTTCTTCGATTCTAAGACGCACTTTTTTTCCCATATAAACGTCTCTAAAAACGGGGCGCGTCTTAGAATCGAAGAAATACGGTAGTATTTTGTGCAACGCCATAACATTGGTGAGGCAACTCGAGCCGTTGTATTATTTTTTAGGAAAAATATGGTTACTTCAAAAACTTTTCAAGACACTCTATCTGATCAAAAGTATCCTGACACCCCTTCTGAGTACTGGATTCGCCTATATACGCCACTGCCATGGCCGAAACTGGTATAAAAGGACGCACGTGGCCGGGCAAACCTCATAGACAAGCATGAACAGGAGAATGGACCGTACGGCAGAGCACAGTGATTTTCATCGTGGCATGGTCATAGGATGCCACCTTAGCAATAAGTCAGTTCGGGACGTTTCGGCCCTGCTGCAGCTGCCTGATCAATTGTAAGTGATGTTATTGTGAGGTGGAAATGCCTAGGAGAACAACAGCGCAATCACAACCCGGTAAGCCGCGTAAAATGACAAGAGTGGGACCGCCGAGTACTGCAGCGGGTGGTGTAATACAATTGCTACCTCTGGATGCAATGCCAGCATCATAAGAGTTCATCGCAAGCTGCAGGAAATGGGTTTCCATGGCCGAGCAGCAGCACACAAGGGTAACATCAACAAGATCAATGCCAAGCGTCGGTTGGAGTAGTGTAAAGCACGGTGCCAGTGGGCTCTTAAGCAGTGGTACCGCATTCTCTGTAGTGATGAATCACATTCTGATTTCACATCTGGGAGTCCAACGGATGAGTGTGGGTGTGGAGGATGCTAAGTGAACTCTACCTGCCTGACTGTGTTGTGTCAACTGTGAAGTTTGGTGGAGGAGGGAGACATCATGTTTTGGGGTTGTTTTTCATGGTTCGGGCTGGGCCCTAGTTCCAGTGAACAGGACTCTGAACGCTGTGGCCTATGATGACATTCTCGACAATTCTGTGCTCCCAACTTTATGGCAACAGTTCTGTGAAGACCCTTTACTGTACCAACTGGCAATGCCCTCGTCCACAAAGCGAGTACCGTGCAGGAATGGTTGAAGACATGGGTGTGGAAGAAATTGACTGGCCTGCACAGAGCCCTGATCTAAACCTCATGAAAGACCTTTGGAATGAATTGGAACGCCGACTGCGAGCCAAGCCGAACCACCCGACATCAGTGACCGGCCTCAATAATGCTTTTGTGGTAGAATGGCAGGCAATTCCAGCGGCAACGTACCAAAATCTAGTGGAAAGCCTTCCCTGCAGAGTGGAGGCTGTGATAGTAGCAAAGAATGGACCAACGCGATTTTAATTCCTTTCCTATTACCTGGAGATTGTGGATGAGAGAGTATCCGAATATTTTTGAACATATAGTGTATCTGTCTATGTTAGAAATTTCACAAATTTATTTCTACTTATATATATATTGTGACTACATAAAAATCATACGTTTACTAAATGTTATTTGTGATTTTCCTTTTGTTATTTCTGTTTCATTATACAGATTTTATTTTGTGTGTTTTTGTATATTATATGCCAGCGGTTACTTCTTTTTGTGATAAATATACTTATCATAGGAAAACTTTACTTATATAAACATAAATACGAAACACAGCGTGAAATAGATTGTATATTTGTGGCTCCCCGCTGGACTCTTAAATTGCATCGTGTGTTGTTTTTATTTTAATTAAAGCAAACAGCTTCAACATGCTGCAGAATTCTCAAGATGACATCTATATTACAAATTTCCTTGACTGGTCTATATATCAGTGTGACACACAGAATGAAAAGAATTGCATACTTTAGATTTGTATGCTGTAGGAAGCGACAAACTTGGCCACCAACAGGCCAACAAATACTTTCACATTATTTTACAATCATTAATGACACTTACATTAGACAGTTGGTGGAGTGCTGTGAGGTCAAGCGAAATAGTGTGGTCTATTGAGAGAGACATGGGGGCTGGGATGGCTCAGTCGGAATCATCGTTCAGAGGTAAAACAACCTTTTAATAATAAAGAAATTCATATTTATTGCGTTATATTAACATCAAACCCTATTCTTGGGGTAATACATTGGCCAGAACATTTAAACCTGTGGATCACTCTAGACACAATAATCATAAATTCCAACAGGCCAACAAATACTTTCACATTATTTTACAATCATTAATGACACTTACATTAGACAGTTGGTGGAGTGTTGTGAGGTCAAGCGAAATAGTGTGTCTATTGAGAGAGACATGGGGGCGGGGATGGCTCAATCGGAAGCGCGCCAGGCTCGTAATCTGTAGTTCCCAGGTTCGAGTCCCCCGCTGGGTCAGCGTTGAGATTTATCTCCGCAAAAATTCCCCGCCCTGCCCACGGTCAGTAGGGGACACCGATGGGCTTGGAAAGGCCGCCGTCCGTCGGATGGGACGTTAAGCCGTGGCCCGTGTGTGGGAGAGCCATACCCTGTGCACGTTAAAGAACACGCTGGATGGCCTTGACGGGAGGCAACCATCTGTCTACCAACAGCTATTCCACTGGGTCCCCTCCCCCAACCTTCTCTGAGCCTTCGGGGTCCATGTGACCTGGCCATTTAGCCCATGGTGTGAAAAAAAGTGCCGTTCAGAGGTAAAACAACCCAACCCAAACAACCTATTGCGAGAGACATGACATTGTTTCGGCTCCAGCCACTGTAGCATTATAATCTCTCTCTTTCGCGACTCAAACCCGACTTCTGACTTCTGTGACGGGCACTTGAAGACTTCTCTGTCTCTCGACCAGCGTTTTCTTCTTTACAAAAGGTATCATCTGCTACTTCCATTGGTCAGCATCAACGAATCAGGAGGAGAAAATATCTAGATGGGGCTTCATGATTTCTTCGATGTCGCCTCCTCATACCACGTGGGGCGACATCACATCATTCCTTTCCCAGGAATGCTGTGATGCCATAGTTCTGATTGCTTCAATAGGGATCCATCAGTGGAAGGAGAGCACTTGCATTCTCCAGTATCTGGGGAGAGTTATCAATGTTTGACTGTTTTCTTTGTAGCAGCAACAGGTGGGGGGCTCTTGTTCAAGTCACGTTTTCCTCCAGAATGAATGTAGGAAAGAGACTGGCGCCGGCACCCAGAATTTGCCGAAAATGGCTCGCATGTCTGAAATTCTGTTACCGACTGTGTTGAACAAAAAGCACTGAAGCACGTTTGATGTCGTTCTGCGCAGATGCGAAAATCTACACCGAACGTCTTCATAAATCCATAATCAATGCCGGGGGAGGGGGGTATTATTCAGAATTTTCTCCTCGGATGCCAAATGCCTAGTTCTGACATCGATTCTGTAAATTTCCTCTGGATATCTGTAGTGATTTAAAAGAGCATATATTCTATGCAATAGTTTATTCCACAAAATTGATTGGATTATTTATTTTATGCGTTTCTTAAGTGCGGAATAAAAGTGTCTTGTTAAAAATTTGAATTGTTTGGATTAATTGTCTCTGACTGGATTATTTAGTTTCAGTGTTGCATTTTTTAAAATATGACACGGAATTGCATTGCGATATCAGAATAATCCAGTCAGAGACAAAATAAATTCCTGAACAAGACACCTTACCAAGCTAATCGCAGTTCCCTCGCTTACTAAGATCAGAGTGAGGATTACCGGAGAAAATCTCAGCGTAGTCACAGTTGGGACTCGGACCATAGACCATCAGATTATGACTTTGGGGCATTACCAATAACCCTATCTATCTTTGTCCCAACGAGTTGGTTTCGATCTATGGTATACTTGCCCCACCTGCTTAGAACCTCGCGAACCGCCACTGCTTTTATGTCACTCATTACATTTAATAACCAACTGAGAGAAAAAATGACTCATAAGTTTTCAGCTTATTTGCTGGTTCAGCTTTATTAATTTATACTGTTTGAAAAACTTGTACTAATTTAAATCAGAATTCACAGAGGACAATATTACAATCAAAATAAACCTATTTTTGAACAAAGCATTAATTATAAACATTAATAGAAAACTCGTTTGCAAAATTTGCAACTTATACGTTATTATTTAGCACACCCAATAGTCAAAAAAGTTTAAGGTGCAAAATATGTAATCTAGGTTCTGATCCGGCATTTTCTTTGTATAGTGGAAAATAAGTATTTAGAAAACCTTTGAAATTGAAATTTGCCCGCCAAGACTGTTTTTTTTTTTCATTTGCCCCGTTTCATAGAGAACCCATTCTTAATTTAGATGATCGTCGACTAAAGGAACATTTTATCCTGCCTTGGCTTAGAAAAATGGCTACTGACAATTGCAATTTGATCTCTCAGAATTTGATTTAATTACTTTAATCTTGATGCCATTAATATGTAATTATTCTCTAACCAATACACTGGCAATACTCACGGTGAACAAAAGCACGAACAGCACTAAATCTCAAAAAATATCCGAAGGCATGTCCAGTTGGAAAGCAATATTTTCGATCTGTTAACAAATCGCTTACTTGATACGATTAAAATGAAAAATAAAGAAAATAGTATAAATATCGAAACTCATTTTCAAATATTTGTTTAGGGCAGGAGTGCACAAATTCCGGCCAGCGTGAAAAGTTGAAAATATAATATATATATTTAATCTGGCTCTGCTAAAGTGAATGGTGTTTTAACAAGACGAAAGACGAAAATTAGAATAACATTATACAAGTAGTTACAATGGCACTGAAGTCGAATGTTCAACAGCTCATTTCTGGGATTCAGTCCCATTCTTCAGATTGCTTCAATAAGCTGATTTGGAAAAATTATAATAATTTGACGTTGAAATAAACTTTAGATTATTATTGAATTATTTTTCTTATTATTTCGTACCTTGGATTGTTTTAGAGTTGTTTTACCTCTGAGTGGCACTTTTTTTTCACACAATGGGCTAAATGCCAGATCAGAAGGACACTAAAATTTCGGAGAAAGTTGATGAAAGGGCACGCACTGGTCAGTTGTTAGGAGACAGATAGAAGCTTCCCGTCAAGGCCATTCATCGTATTCTTTAACGTGCACAGAGTATGGCTCTACCGCACACGAAGCCAAGATTTATGCCCCATCCGATGATCTTTCCAACTCATCGGTATTCTCTTTCTGACAGAGGATAGAATGAGGGATTAGTGGAAAAAATAGCCTAGCTGGTCCAGGTGGGAGTCAAATCTGGGAACTGCAGATTAGGAAACTGTTAATGGAAACTGTTAATTATTACATTTCGGTGGTAGATTTTTAAAGCGAAATAAAATTTTCAATAATCTCTCAAAAGAAAAATTTGCGCTTTTCCACCCATCCTGGGGTGAAGGGATAAATTGTTGCTGCAAATATAAACCCCTTGATCACATTCCACCACTAAAATATCAAATTTTTAGCCCAATTGGATCACTCACAATATTCGTTAAAATTTCAAAATTTTCCACCGTCAGAGATGCAATTAAAGCTTTTGGTATATTCTAAAAGTGTGAATCATAATAGTTTATCAATATCTATCCAACCCAAAATGAATTTTCAGTTCATCTCGAAAAGCACACAATTTTCGTTTAAGGCAAAAAAAATGCTTTTATACACCCCCTCGGCGAGTAAATGTGGAAATCATTGTTGTCAGTGCAAACTTCCATGATATTTACATTTCACAACAAAAATGTCAATTTTTTCTAACGTAATTACATCGCTAGCAACATTACTTTGAATTTTTGCAATTTCAACTCTTTCCACCGTTAGAAGGCGCAATTATAGCAGGTAGGAAGATTCCGAAAGTGAGATTTCTGATATTTCATCAACACCTATGAAACAGAAAAAGAATTTTTAATTTTTCTCTAAAACGATAAAGTTCGATATCTACATAACAGACAGATAAACAGACGACAAAACGCTAAAAACGTAAAGACGAGCTAAAAAGTTGAAAATTATGACTTTTCGATTCTCAAAACTTTTAGAATTTCAGTAAAAAACTCTCACTTTCCAATTCCATAACTGCTTCATATGTCGCTGAGAAGACATGGCATTTCATATCACTTATCTAATTTTTTCGAATCATTCGATAATCTAAATCACTCCGAACCAGATACATTTTTAAATATTATATTTTCATGGGTCAAATCGTATCTACTTTATGGGCTATCGTGGGGAGAGAGAACTAGTTGGTTTAAAATTCAACCACTTCAGGATGCACAGAATCGTATTATTAAGTGTATAATGAAAATAAAGAAATGAGATAGTTTATCTGACGTTCATACGTACTATAAATAATAAAATAAATACCCCCTCAAGCAGCTGCTTACCACAGAGGTCTGACAGGAGCCTGTCAATTTATATGCCATAGTAGAAGGTCTGAGAGGATGGCAGGACCTCAGCAGAAAAACGACACAAACAGCCATGCCTTACCCGGGGCTCGAACCCAGGTCCCTTAGATCAGTAGCCAAACGCGCTAACCACTCGGCCATGGGACGGTTATACGTACTAAACTAGGTATATTACAGGTAAGAAAACTTTATGTCTTTCAAATATTGAAATATAAATCTCATTAGGAATTTAAAAAAGATACTTAATTAATATTCTTGAACTTAAAACAATAGCAAAGAGTCATTATATATATATTTATCAAGTAGATTCTTTAATGCTCTACCAGAGAAAACAAAACTGATCAAGAAAAAAAAGGGAATATTATTAATAATAAATAATTAAGAATATAAAATATGGATTTTAACCGTGGCCGAGTGGTTAACGCGCTTGGCTACTTATCTAAGGGACCTGGGTTCGAGCCCTGGGTAAGGCATGGATGTATGTGTCGTTTTTCTGTAAGGTCCCGCTATCCTCTCTGATCTACTATGGCGTATAAACTGACAGGCTCCAGTCAGACCTCTGTGGCAAGTAGCTACTTGAGGGGGTATTTATTTTTTTTTTAAATTTAGTAAATATTAATATATTATTCTAACATATTTGGCTCGTTTCTTTTGATCAACTCTCAAGATCTATTAAATTAGTATAAAATATATAAAATTTTAATAGATTTAGAATATAAGTACTTTTTTTTACAAATATTCTGCTTGTGTTTCATTTTTATATATTGGAAATGGATTTTTTTCCCCAAAAAATGTTGTTATCATTTAGCCAAATTATTTCCAAAATACGAGTGTTTACTCTATTGGAATCATTTATTATTTTCACAATTGTATGCTACTGAGTTTGCAATTTTTAATGCTTTATCATTAATTATAATACATTCATATGCAATTTGAATAATGTTTTAATGTCATGTCATTTATATATTGTGCATTTGGAAAAATAATAAAACTATCTATCTATCATTTTGTAAAAAAATTTATTGGACCCAAATTAAAAACAATACAGCCATACCTTCGGAAATGTTTGCGACTCTTCAAGTCTGAGCATCTTTATTTAGACTCAATGTTGCAGAAAACTGTTCCAGTTAAGATGGAAGAAGAAAAGGTGTAGAATTTCATTAGATGCAATAACAGAATATGTTTTAAGTTTGAAATTAAAGATAGACTAAGCTTACATTCCTTCTTTTTACAAATTAAATGCAAAAAACCCTTTTTTTTACACAAAGCCACCTATTTTTGTTTCTATTATGAGCCACATAAAAACACTAATAGGATAAACTTGCTCTTTTATTTGTTGCCTGGGGTGTGTTCCGATGAAAACGAGAAAGACTAATTAAGAAATTTGGTTCGTCGGAGTTTTTAGAAACTTTGAAAACAGATTGCAATTTACTAGACACTGAGTAATGAACAGAAACAAAATGCAAAATGTTCTGTACATAAGTAACATTATTTTTTTTACCTAGCTCACGTTTAGAGGAGGACCTAGACACACTCAGTTGGGGTGATTCGCGGAACTTATTTCCCACCCTGCACGAAAGGAACACTTCTGTCAAATCTTAAAACTATACACTACAAACTATGCCGTAACAAAACGATAGATTAGATAGTTATAAACAAATAATTTTCTTAATGCGCATAACAGTAAAGTGTTTTAATAAAGCTTTATGTAATAGTCCAGTGCAGACTATGTCTAGCTAAATATTAAAAAAAAATCTTTTTCCCGTAAAAACCAGACACATTCGGATTCGGTAAAAGATGATATCATTTTCCACCATTGGGATATTAATAATGGTCATGGTTCTTCCTGATATAAAAATCGATTTCATTTTGCTTGTTAGCCATACATACAGTAGATTTGTGTGCTAAATAAAATAATAGTTACCCCTCAAGCCGTCCCGTGGCCGAGTGGTTAGCACGCTTGGCTACTGATCTAAGGGACCTGGGTTCGAGTCCCGGATTAGGCATGGATGTGTGCGTCGTTTTTCTGCTGAGGTCCTGCCATCCTCTCAGATCTCCTACTGTGGCATATAAACTGACAGACTCCTGTCAGACCTCTGTGGCAAGCAGCTGCTTGAGGGGGTATTTATTTTTTTTTACCCCTCAAGCAGCTGCTTGTCATGTCAATTTGACCCAAGCATGAAGAAAAATGCATCTGTGTCTGTAATTGTAGGCAACCCCCCAAAATATTGTAAGAGGCATTTTGAATTTTTCCTGCTAAGAACTCTCACATCAAGAACCGAATCTAGAAAAAATAAAACGGGGAAAAAGTTACTTGATAGAGCCGGAAAAAAGTAGAAAGAGTCGGGGGGGGGGGGTGGAAGTGGAGCCAGACACTGCAATTCCAAAGCACTGTAACAATGTTCCTTCCGTTTTAGAGGTATTTTAAAATAATTTCTTTAAATATTGCATAAAATATGTGCCAGTGCATACCACATAATATGAACTACATTACTAATCAGTGTGGTGCTCCACTTCCAGGGCTGATTAGTTAATTTGTGGTGACTTAAAATAAGTGTTTTATTTTTTTTTGCCTCCTACCATTACAAGCATTCTTCAGGTGGAATAAGAAACCCCCCTTGGCCACCCTGCCCCCTAGATTGAGCTCTGCTGCCACCTAGTGTTTATTTGATATTTTAACGATTTCTTTGTCGTCTAGTGATTTAGCCCTTTTCTGCTGCCTTAATCTTGTTACCATTTGTGGTGACCTGGGTTCCGTCGTTCTCAGCTAGTTCGCAACGGTTCAGTCAAAACAGTTGTTATAAAATAGTATTAATCGCTAAACTTGTTGTTAAAAAAAACGAAAAAACTGAAAATATAAACAACAGTTAATAGATCTACATATATAAGAGAAATGTGGTTGCTCCTTATTTCACTGATTCAAAAAATGTAATATCTTAAGTGCATTTCATGTTGTTACAAGTTAAAAATGGTAGTAAAAATTTAAATAATAATCGAAAGAGATTATTAATAAGTTGATACGATGGCACCACTGGTTATGAGAACCCATAACTGTTTCCACAGCTTACTAATCAGTGTGGTCTCCAATGACTGACGTTCACCGCACTCAACAGGTTTTGATAACTTCTTTTTCCCAGCAGCGTTTTAATTAAGAACGATATTTTGCTTGCAAATGTCTACTCTATGTTCGTGTCAAGTATTGGTCGAAGCCAGCGACTCCTTTAGGCTGAGGCAATATCAGTGGCAAGGCGTGTATTTTCTTACATAAAAAAATTGGTCATAAATTACGGTGGGGTTAAGTAAAGAATTACAATTTCTTCGCTTTCTTCGAAAAAGTTAGAGTGTGTTTTACTGCACTACAGCATTCCTGGCAAAATATTTAGCTAAGAGGCTCATAGAAAAACTGAAATGGAATGGCGGGCCACCAAAGACTTATATCATCAAAAACTTATATATAATGAATGAAAAAAAATCTAAAATGAAACATAAACTATATAATTTTATTGAAATTCATTATCTTAATAAGAATTTACTTCTCAGAAGTTAGACTTCTAGTCATCCATGCTTTCTTTTTTTACAAATTTAATTTGTGATCAGTAACTCGCGAGCAGCACAAAAAGAAGTGTCAGGCCGTATGCAGTTTGTCCATTCCTGTACTAGAGCGAGTCATGCACAAACAACTAAGCTATTTGCTTTTTGTCGTAATTGATCTACATTAGTAGCAGTTATTAGAAAACATAAATAAACATTGCGATGATTATGAAGAAGAATAAATGTATCATTACGAATTTTTAACGTAGCGGATAGAAATTTCCTAGATTCGGGCCTGTATAAAGGGCTCCTAGCAGGAAAAATGCAAACATATTTCCAATTACAGGAAGGAAAAAGATGTTCAGTTTACATAAGCGCGAGTACGTACAGTACTGTGCAAATTAGTTGGGACAATAGGAAAATGCAGTAACAAAGACACAACTAAAATATTTATTTGTTTAATAATGTAGTTAATAGTGAATGTGATCCTCCTTAGCTTTAATTACTTCTTTCACCCTCTCAACCATTGATGTCACTAGCTTTCCACACATCTCCTTCACTTCAGGGTCGTGGTACCACACTTTCATGACACTTTCTATCATTTTGGTTTTCGTCGTGCAATCCATCTTAGTTACGCGCGCTTTAATAATGGCCCACAAATTTTTAATGGGGTTTAGATCGGGTGAATTTCCTGGCAACTCCAATACCTTCAAATGTTGCTGGGTAAAGAAGCTCTTAACAAGCTTAGAATTGTGGCATGGAGCCAGATTCTGTTGAAATACCCCATCGCCGTTAGGAAACAGCTTCTGCAGTGTTGGGACCATTTTCGCCTCCAGAACGCCTATGTGCTTTTTGCTGTCCATCATTCCTTCAATGGGGTGAAGCGTCTGTTAGATTAGTTTAGACTTGCAGTAGAAGGTCACGAACAAGTTTAGACTTGCAGCAGTTTAGACTCTGTAGCGGAAGGGACTTAGCGTTCCTTCGCTTGTCCCAACTAATTCGCACAGTACTGTATTGGTACGTTGTGAATGGGCATATTTTTAAAGCTTTTAACAGTGTTCATAGAGGTCTAACTATCATACCGATCTTTTTTCATGTATACATATTTCCTTGCTGATTTCATTACACGTGCATCTTCAATTGATTACATTACACGTGCATCTTCAATTGATTACATTACACGTGCATTTTAAATATATTCTCTTACACATGTATTTTAAATTTATTATATTGCATGCACATTTGCATTAATTACATTACAAGTACATTTGAATTGATTGCTTACACGTGCGTCTTGAACTGATTACATTACATATGCATTTTTTATTTATTCAATTACACGTGATTTTAAATTACACGTACAATTATTTTTAATATTACACGTACAATTGAATTAATTACATTACACGTACATTTCAATTGATTACGTTACACGTGCATCTTGAACTGTTTACATTATACGTTCATTTTAAATTTATTATATTACACGTGTATTTTAAATTTATTATATTACACATGCATTTGAATTAATTACATTACAGGTACATTTGAACTGATTACGTTACACGTGGTTCTTGAACTGATTACATTACATATGCATTTTTGACGGCAATCACAGGCTGTCGAACTAAATCTAAATAACCATACAAACCTAACTATATAATAATAACATTTTTATGGTAATTTATGTAACCAGCTAGTAATCAAATTAGTAAACTTTCTTCAGCAATTAGAGAATTTTGGACTCCTTATAATGCAGCCCCTACCAGGAATACTGAAAAACAAATTTAAGCATGTAAATTCTGTTTTACAAATCAGTTTGTCTCTCTCACTGCTCTTTCTCCTTTTCTACTTAATTGATAATGTGAACGAAACTCCATTCAGCACCAGAGTCAAATACAGAACTCGGGTGTTAAACATGGTTCCATAGAACAAGTGCAGTCAACCTCTTTCACAGGCAACCATTTTCTAAAAATCAAATCAAGGAAAGAAGAAGCCCAAATCATTAATGTATTTTACTGATTAAATGGCTTACGAATATTAGAGATGACATGCTGAATATAAGATTTTTTTTTCTCAAGATTTAATAATTTTACAAAATTTGATTGAATTCAGATGCGTTCTTTACAAATTTCTTTGTAAAAATATACTTTAACTGCTTTAAATACATAGAATACCAATTTTCAACTATGCGAAAATGTTAATACCTATTTATGTTTAATTGGCAGACTCTGATGCGGTTGAGATGCGTTTCTGCGTTCCTGCCATAGAATATCATTTTCAAATCACAGTGAGTGAGTTAAATAAAAAGGTAACGTCAGTTTACCAGGCAAAAATTTCTTTTCAATCTACCATTTTTTTTTATCAATGCATTTTTGGATTAAGGGTTCTTTAGACCTTTCCTACTTAGATCATTTTGCCTTAAAAGTTACGCTTAGAGGCAAAATTCCGCTTTTACTTCTAATTATTGCTACGAAATGGCGATCAGTATATATATGTATATATTCATCTCTCTACTTCATACCCTAATTTTTCCCACTGATTTCCTTGGAGACAATCACTTATGCTCAATCTCTTTGATCATCACCGTTGGATTGCATTTTCGAGATTACAATTCAGTCATTTAGAGAAAGAAAACATTTGATGTTGAGAAAGATGCAAGGGATGATGAAAATTGTCTGTAGGTTAAATTCAAACCCTGTGCATAATGCTAAATGCGTACAGTATTAAATGCTCACTTCCAAATTATTTTTAACGCTTTTCTTTTCATTTGAGAAAAACATTATTTTTATTTTGCTATATTTCTGTTTTCTCCATTCATTTGTTGATCTATCGCCCAGTTTGTAGTCTTGACCAATCAGTTGTCTTATCATATTTCCTCAACTTTGAAATAGATCGTAACGGGTCATATCGATTCCCATAAATTAATGAATACGAAGAAATTATTTAAAGATTCGAAATAAACCTGCAATACATGCTCTCAGGCGCACTATGTATACACAGTCGTATCAGAATAATATGACCACCTACCATACATATACTATGGTAGGTGGTCATATTATTCTGATACGATTGTGTATCAGAATAATATGATCAGTAGCAGCTACGTAATACAAGTTATGATTTAGGCACTGATCGGCAGTAATTGGAGAATATATCAGAAATATCTGACTGTGATAACTAAAATCTATCAATACAAAACTACCGCTACAATTTCGGGACAAATTACTGTTATAATTCGGCATTAAAAAAATCAAACAGGATTTCTGAAAATCATATTTATTTCCAAAACAAAATGGTACATGAACTAGCAAGGTGGAAACTGATGTACCTAGTGATACGGAATATACTCCATTTCACAGCAATACCTCATGCCATAAACTCCATCCAAACAAATCTCATGCTGGTAATGAGCTTTTCAAGATCTCTGTGAGCATTAATACCCATTGTTCCATCAAAGTCATCGAAATCGTTGGAAAGGTCTCAGGAATGAGGTCGCGAGCGCAGGAAGATCTCCCTAGAGTATCCCAATGTATCGGAATGAGTTTGGGAGAGCAGAATGGACACTCTATAAGGATGATTGCGTTCTCCCGAGAAGCAATTTGTCTGGCTCAATGTAGGTACCCATCATCGTCCTTTAATAGCCAAAATTCCTCAGTAGCAACCACATACGGTTCCATGCCCCGAAGAATTATCATTGCGATTATTACTGGCTATATATACGATTGTATATGACATTGAAATCTTTCATTTTTATTTTAAATTTTGCTGTAAGAAATCTTTCATTAATGCAGTCATATCCTAGAAGAGCATCACTGGTGTGTCTGCTGAGAAGCAAATATACACCTTGGAGATGCTTTCCATCCTCCCTGCCTGAAAAGAGAAATTTAAAGTTATTTTTGAGTATTTCGCATCTGGTCTCTTGCAAGCCTGGAATATTTAGGTTATAATGCTGGAATTCCTGCATGAGGACATCAAAAGAATAATCTCTATATAATGTCCTCATGTTCCACGTACCTGCAGAGAGAAAATGATTAGTAGGATTTTTAAAGAAACTAGGTTTATTGAGAGAGAGGTAGGGCCAACAATATCAAACAACCTCCTGATTGCAGGCATGGGACAAAGACCTGTCCATTCTCCGCTAAAGGCTGAAGTCACCGATGCTGGTAGGAACTACAGGCACCACCTTTTCAAAAGCCCTATGGCCTGCCTGAGACACATTACTCCAGTTTAGGATTGACGATTCCCAACTAGCCAAGTGAGGTTTCAGGTACCTGCGATGGCCTCTGATCAGGATTATCCACCAGCTGATATAAAATATCCCACAAGCAAACAGAAAACACAGCGGCAGATTCTCCCTCAAAAGAGGCCCACTAGTGAAGCAAGTCCAGGATCCATAATCGAGCTCAAATCCATAAACCATTCCAGTCTAGTGGGTATAAATGGTCAGCACCAGGACCCTGTGAAGCTGACCACTCCTCAGCAGGGTTGAAAAAACGGAAACGTGGACATAGATGACCAGATCAGTAGAAACATATCGAGGTCTATACCATGTCTACAGCTGTACCTACTCAAATCATCTTTACATACCATTGATGTTACCTTACACCAACATGATGTTACTTTACAGCAGGGATTCCCTAACCTAGGTTGCTACCAGAAGTTGAGTCAGGATCGTCTGACGGGTCGCAAAAGGCTCTTCATCCGGGATCTAGGTACCGTTTATAATTTGAGTTGCATGTGAAACAGAGCTTTACAGGATATCTGTAGATTCGAGTCCCAACTCGGCTAGCATTGAGATTTATCTCCATGAAGCAACATTCTGTTCTCGGTGAGAAAGAAGACACTGATGGGCTTGGAAAGGCCGCCATTCGTCGGATGGAACATTAAGCCGTGGCAACATGTGCAAGAGAACCCTACGTTGTACGTTATTAATAGAAAGTGGAAATTTCGATGGTGGAATGTGGAGATAATGAGATTTGCATTGTCAGTAATGATTTGTCCTCTTACCCTCAGGGGGTGGGGGTGGAGAGAAAATGCAATTTTTGGTTTTAAGAGATAATTGAAAAATTCTCTTTTAGCTGAATATGTATTAACTAAATATTATGATTCACCCTGTTTATATTCTCAGGTAGTGTAATTTTCCATTATTGGTACTAAATGTGGGAAATGCGAAACTTTATATGAATATTACAAGTGATCTCTTTTGGTAGAAATTTGAGGTTTTTGTAACAGAGTGTCAAGGAATATTTCATTGATAGCAACATTTTCTCCTGCTTTTCTCAAAATGGGATTGAGAAGTGCCCTATATTTTTCACTAAGGCGATATAAAGTATGCTTGGTTTTCTTCGACTGTGTTGAAACTCAATAGTCTAATAACACATGTCTGCAATGAAATTGCTGTTTTGAATTTTGCATCGATTTTGTAATGATTTTTGCTCACTGATTCCAAAAATATCTTTACTCTTGTTACATTACATACAGATTTATCAGAAATTGGCATTGTCAAAATTTGCTTATTGCTGTTTTACATGTTTTGTTGTTTCTTTCTTAATTTGTTGCTTATTGCGGCGCCTTGTTTTATTTCTTGACACTCTGTTACAAAAACCTCAAATTTCTACCAAAAGAGATCACTTGTAATATTCATATAAAGTTTCGCATTTCCCACATTTAGTACCAATAATGGAAAATTACACTACCTGAGTATATAAACAGGGTGAATCATAATATTTAGTTAATACATATTCAGCTGAAAGAGAATTTTTCACGTGTTACGATATACAAGTCGAGTGACAACATTGTGTTCATTTACATATAAAGTGACAACTACATGAAGTCACACAAAAACGGTCACTACCCTGTAGCGTGTTGCTCCTCCTTTGGCCTTCAGAAATTTAAAGAGCTAGAATTCTTCAGGGCATTTCTTCAGAACAGCTAAAATTCTTCAGGGCATGGAACTTACAAGATGCTGGATGCATTGTGTATGGAAGTTGCACTCATACGGAAATTTATTTATTTACTGAGAAGAAGATAGAAAAATATACGCTTAAGACATCAAACACAGAGAAATATTTACAATACCACAATTAGCGTTAACAATGTGGTTTGCACTATGGTTAACATTTTGAGAATATATAATTACGTATATAAAGAAGGTTAAAACTTAAAACATTGTAGAAATTTGGCTAAGTCGACTGTATTTAGTCGGTCATTGAAAATACGCAAAATTCGGGATAACACAACATCAGGAGGTAGGGAGTTTCAAACACGACCAACTCAGCATATGAGGGAAGGATATTTACAGTTTGTTCTTGCATGCGTTGTGCAATTGCTGCAAATAGGACAGCTGCACAGTCTCGCTGTAAACAGCTCTTACTATCTCACCCCAAAGATGCTCGATAGAGTTTAGATCTGGGGACTGTGCAGGCCAGTGAAGCAAGGAAAACTCGTCGCCATGTTCCTGGAACCATTCGATGACGATATGTGCCTTGTTAGCAGGTACATTATCGTGCTAAAGGTGTCATTCCGAGTGAGGATAAATTGTAGCAATTAAGGGGTGAACTTGGTCTGCAATGATATTCAAATTCGCCGTGGTATTCAGATGTCCTTCGATGGGTATCAGGGGGCCTAATGTGTGCTAGTAAAACATTCCCCACACCATCACACCGCCACCACTGGCCTGTACTGTTCACACCACACAAGATGAATCCATGGCATCATGTTGCTTGTGCCAAATTCTGATCCTTCCATCAGCATGATGTAAAAGGAACCTTGATTCGTCCAGGCTACCTTTTTCCAGTCCTCAATCGTCCAGTGTCGATGCTCCTGTATCCACTCGTGACGCACTTTCATGTTCTTCACTGACAGCATCGGCATTTGACATGATTGGTGGCTGTTCTAGCCCCTTCGCTGCTAGGTCAGATACGTGGTGCATTCAGAGATGGCCTTCTGCACACCAATGTTTAATTTCTCTGTGTTTTGCCTAGTTGTGGCCAATCAGTTGGCTTGCACGATTCTCGCCAGTATTTGACCCCTATGATCCACAAGCTGTTTTCGTTCACAAGATCGCCAGTCACTAATAGTTTTTTGCTTTTCGCACTGTTCTCGGTAAACCCTTGAAACGGTGTGCATGAATAGTGGGAGATGCTAGGACTGGCACGCTTAACACCAACTATCATGCCACGTTCAATGTCGCTCATTTCGCTCGTTTAGCCCATTTGAATCCATCTCTAACTGATGCTCGAAGAGAGAGAGAATCTGTCTGATTTATACAGCACATCTGGATCACACGCCGTATTACGTATTGGAATGAACCATTTATATCACTAGGGGTGGAGTACCTAATAAACCGACATCTCAGTGTATACTACAACACTTTACATGCTTTTTTAACGCCTATAAAGCATCTGGTTTTTATTATGGGCTCTTTGCTTTCACCAATGCTTCCCTCAGCACAGTCAAGCCACTGGAAACTATCCAAACTCGAGATCTGAGAAACTTCCTTAGACTCAGAACTGGAACCCCAAATCTACTCACTTTTTCAGGTAGGGCATTTTCGGCTCATCATCAAGAGAACACACCTTATGTATACAAGCACTACATAAAAGTTTTCAACCCACCCATCCCATCATTAATTGCATAGAGAATACATAGCATCTTACTCTTTTCAACATCAGAAGTCATGTCAGTTATAAGTTTGGTCGTGTTTAATTTTTTTACAACCATATACATACAACACTCGGCTATTCTCAAACCCACTTTTTGTTACATCTTACCCAACACTGGCAAAAATTTTAACACTTCTCAAGAGGTCAACACAACAGTGCATGAATTATTTGAACAAACTTACACTCACGGCCTCAACATCTGCGCAGATGACTCTGCTACTCTGGATTAAAACTCTGCCATAGCAGCAATTCATATTCCACAAGGAAACATCAATCTCTCCTGCAAACTGAATAAAGCTACCTCCAGCCTCAATGCTAAACTCTGTGCTATTTTGGAAGTATTCAAACGGCCTATACTCATTCAGAGGAAAACATCACTATTCTCAGAGATTCTTACTGCAATAAAGCTTATCTCCAAAATCAGAATCCACTGGGTTGATCAAGAACTGCACTCTCAAATATTCAGGACAGTTGAACACTTGTTATGAGAAACACACAAACTGAGAAATGTAGAGCGAACACAATACGTAAATAAAAAACGTTTTTTTTTTCATAAAGATGGCGTGTCTACCCATTCCCTTCCCAAAAGATTCTCTAAACCGGCGAGTCCTAGGCCGCTGGATATATGATTGCAGCTCTCTCAATTTCATCCCCTTTCACCAGATCTAACCTACATCTATCCCGATGGTTAAGTCCATGACAGCAATTTTGATAATGTCATGAGTGAAGGAAAATTTTTTTAAATTTTTATTATATTATTGCAGGTAGTTTTAGGATTTATCTAAAAAAATTATGTAACATAGAGAGTTTGTGTATCTGTTTGTTCGACATCTCAGGTCAACAAACAGATACATCTATGGCAAGCAGCTGCTTGAGTGGGTATTTATTTATTTTTTTTATTATTAATGTGCCACTGAGGCGGAATTATACAGTTGGTAGTAATATTACTAATGATAGTCAGTAAGTTTACATTAGTTATCTGTAATGAGTTAAAGAACATTTACTCACTTCTATAGTTTATTTCAGAAAATCCTTAGTAAAACATAGAGATTGAATTATTTGCTCTTGTTTAAGTGTTGAACGGAACTGCCTTGCGATAACATCATATCAGAATAATCCAATCAGAGACAACTCGTTCAAACGAGGCAAATTCGTTAACAAGGCACCTCCTTCCCGCAGTTAAGAAAACAAACGAAACTAAATAATCCATTAAATAATCCATCCAAACAAACGAAGCCTTATTAATGATTTTCTGGAATAAACAATTTAAACGTATAACGGTCTTATTACATACAACGAAGACGAATTTACTTCCATTAGAAATATTACAGCTCAAGCAACTTTATCAGTTCGTAAAGTTGCACATATCCATCCGCCTACATCAACTGCCAAACGGCACACAGCTCCGTAGACGCATCAAATTAACGGTATTCTACCGCAAAAAAAGAATTCGTTAGAAATATTTTCTCAGTTATGTAACTAATGATAACTCATAAACACGATTGTTTATCTACGAAATACACCTATTTAATACAATTCGAATTTTGTAAAATCTCCTTAAAATATCAGCAAATCATTCTAAATATATTACAAAATTTTAAATATAAGTTTTACTAATTGAAAAGTTTTTAAATCATTTTAACGCATTTTATCTCTGCTACAATTACTGACGAAATATTATAGCTTTTGATCTCTTTGAATCCTGATACAAGAATGAGGAGAAAAATACTTTCATAACAAAATAAAAATGATAGATTTTTATTTCAGCACATTACCGAAATATGCCAAAGAATTTGGCCAACAAACACTTTTTAAGTTAAAGAAAATCTGCCTGTTATAAATAAAACAGTCGTGAGATAGTAATATACATTTTCGACAATTGAAGTTGGATCCATTTTATAATAGATATACTGCTCGACATTAAAAGTGCCCCACCCAGAAGGACATGTCGTACAAATATGCAAATAGAAGGGTGGTGTGCGCAATTAAGATATGCAAATGATGATAATCTAGAGCCAATGATGTGTATGGTTCAAGAGATAAAAGGTGCAAGAAGGAACAGGGATGGTATTGTGTTTATGTAGGTGGAAGTCGTGCGAAAGGTTGAGATTAGGTGGTTTCACTTGGAAATTGTTTAGCGAAGGCCGAAAATTGGCAGGTTTATCGCTATTTGGAGAGAGGTAGAATTATAGGCCTATGTGAAGCTGGATGGAGTACATGTCGTGTCGCTGCCCATGTTCTTTGGGATGCACGAACTGTTGGACGCTGTTGGCAACAGTGGCGGAATGCAGGTTCTAGCGCGCCTCGCAGAGGGAGTGGTGCCGTCTGATAGACATCAGCACTACTTGATAGGCGCATTGTTCGACATGCTCCTTAATCACCACAGAGTACTGAAGGCGATATTCGACGGCCTGTGTCAGCAGCTGTGGACGTCCCCATGACGACCTGAACGGCAAACCGAAGGTTGCATGAGGCACACCTGCACTCTAGACAACCGTTACGTCGACTGCCATTGACTGCAAACCATCGCAGCGCTCGTTCTGGCTTGGTGCCGAAGTCATGCGAACTGGGGTCACGATGCTGTTGTGTTTAGTGATGAATCCCGTTTCTGTCTGGGTGCTGACGATCGACTGGTCCGTGTATGGCGACAACGTGGTGAGAGGACGGATCCAGCTTTTGTTCGTGACCTGCACACCACCAGACATAATGGTATGGGATGCTATTGGATATGACAGCAGGTCAACTCTTGTCCACATTGCAGAAACACTGACAGCTGCACGATATGTTAGCACGGTTCTGTAGCCCGTTTTGTTACCGTTCCTGGGAGGCATGCAGTAGTCCATTTTCCAGCATGACAACGCCCATGTACATACTGCTAGGGTCTCTAGACAATATTTGTAACATGTTCAAGTATTGCCATGACCAGCACGATCTCCAGATTTATCCCCAATGGAAAATATGTGGAATCATATTGAATGACGTGTGCAATCATCTCACCAGCTGATGTGGAATCTCGATGAATTATGGGAGCAAGTCAACGCTGCTTGGTATGCAATTCCTTAGGACCATATCCGTCGACTGTATGACTCCATGCCACGCCGTATTGCTGCCTTTATTGCAGTTCACGGCGGTGCAACCACCTACTGAGGCAGTCATATTGTGCTGCATTATGTCGTCTTCTAACAGCTGTAGGTGTCTGCAAATTAAATCATGGTTTGCCAATATGGATTGCTATCTGCAGTGGCACACTCAGGATTTAATCTTGGGGGAGCCGAAGGTCCCGATGGCCAGGCTCGGGCAAATGAAGTAGCTCTCGATCCGCCTGAAGACTACTTCATTCGCCTTGTATTCACAGCGGCCGTGATTCCCGAGAGCTATAGGGTATTCCCACCTTATGTGACCACTAATTCATAAGTAGTATAGAAATAGAAGACACGACACAACATAAATAAAAAAAAATGAATTTTAATTTGGAAAAGATTTTTGGACAATTTTCTAGTGTTTTCCCCATCCCCTTTTTTTCCTTTGGGAGGTGCCAGGGCCCCTTGCCCCCCCCCTCTGGGTGCGCCACTGGCTATGTGTGTGCTTCATTTCACCCCTATCCCCTCATTTCTTCTGGGTGGTGTAATTTCAGTGTCGTGCAGTGTATATACTAGCATTTGATGCCTAATATAAATATTTAAAAACATTTATTACTTAACTCAATAATTAGCGTTTATTTACTGCACGGTAAAATTCATTTTAAACTTCTATACACTCATGAAATTCCAATTAGGTAGCTAACTGTACATCATATTGAATTCTTCTGGCCATATTATTAATACGCAGTCAATATTATGGGTTTATTAGTAGCTGTTACATGAAACGTTAATACATAATTTCCTGCGATTTAATCTTAATCAGTGAACTCTCGTTGTTCATTTACGCTTCGCACAATTCCGTACAATAATTATAAACAATATTAAGCACAATTAATAAGGTACATATTACTTTAGATAGCTCTTCTTGGGAGAGCCATATTTTCGGTGACTCCTTCGCTCTGCATTGTCGCTATTAAAATAACATCAGATTTTTTACTGCATATTGGTCTTAAATACACTATAAGACTGTTTAGCATAAAAAATAAGAAATTCTTTTTTTTGTCTTTTATATCGCGTTTTGTTACATTACAACTTGCTGTGCCTCAATGAAATAGAGTTCTACAGTATCATTAGGTGGCAATGGAACGAACTTACTCTATTCAGTAGCAGGTCAAAATTTCCTGTTTGTTCCACATCCGTCGATTTTCATCCGGGTGTTATGCTCATGGAAAGTCTTTGGGATGTCTTGAGTTTTATCGTATCAGGAACACACATAGAACCTCTATTTTGTAAACAAGATAAATGACATAAAGGAGTTAAAAAATCCAAAAACATTCTTAGAAGGCACCAAAAGTCTAACTTTTTGGTACCTTCTAATATATTCTATATATTTCATATACATATATATCTAATATATTCTATATACTTTAATACCTTAGTATTTTTTATAATGATTAATCTTTAATTTATATTATCAAAATAATACCTAATTATTAATATATTAATTTACATTTATATAGATATTCGTAGATCGCACATCGTATAATCATATTCGATGTACCGGTAATAATTTTACCCCTAACCATCTCCATCATAAAGATATGCCTATTTGGCATGAGTAAGAACAAAATATAAAATAAATCACCCTTAGGTGGGCCCCTAAGGGCAAACATAAGAAAAGCTAAAAATAGCAGTAAAAATGTATAAGAAACCTAAAACGGGTAGGTCTCCTCAGAGAACGCTGCCATTTCAGGTCTCTTGTACTTATTCAAAACAGTATGATCGTAAAGAATCAGAGAATAAATAATCTCGTTGGGATTATTGCTTACATCATCATCATCATCCTCAAGCTGCCCTGGGCTACGGAGGCCCAACCAGACCGTGCAATTTAGTTCTCCAAGCAAGTCTGTCCTGAGATACATCTACTGCATCTGGCCACTGCACACCAATTCTAACAAGGTCCTATTTGACATTGTCTGCCCACCGCATCCTAGGTCTCCCCTTCTTTCTGACGCCTTTAGGCACACTGTTCATAACCCTATTCGCCAATCTATAATTATTCATACGGGCAACATGGCCAAACCAACGGAGTCTCTCTCTGCACAATATGCTACTTAAAGGAGGTTGCACACTCCTTTGCCTAACCTCATCATTAGTTACAAAGTTGAACCACCTAATGCCCAAGATACTGCGAAGCACCTGGAATCAAAAGCATCTAGTTTCCTGTTATCTTGTTTACAAAGTGTCCAAGTTTCATTACCATAACTAACCCTAGATAGAAACAAACTATTATACAGTTTAATTTTAGTCTTTAGGTGTATACGCCTATTTCTCCACATTCTCCATAGATTCTTAAAAGTCTCCGGCAGCAATCCCTATTCGTCTGTTAATCTCATGCCGCACATCACCAGTATCTGTTACATAGCTCCCAAGTAAATTAAACTGTGACACCTGCTCAAGACATCAACCATTCAGATTAACTGAATCATAGCCTGCCTGACCAATTTTAATCACTTTAGTTTTCTCACTGTTTATAACCAAACCTACTCTACTACCAGTTTCATCAATAGCTCGAATGAAAGAGTTCATCTCATCAACATCATTTGGAAAAAGTGCTGTCATCAGCATAATTTAAATCAGAAATATTCGTATCTCCAGTCCATTTAAGGCCAAAATCTTTCCCTTGAAGTGAATTTCGCATAACATAATCAACAACCAAGCTAAAGAGAAAAGGAGACAAAACCCACCCTTGCCCAATACCAGAAGTAATGCTAAACCAATTACAACAAACCTTACCAACTCTCACACACGACTCAGTGTTATTATAGAGAACTTTCATTATGCTAACTAACTTGTCAGGTATACCATATGATCTCACAATCAACCACAAATTATGACGATCAACAGAGTCGAAAGCCTTTTTGAAATCAACAAAGCTACCAAAGGTTTCTGAAACTCTAAACATTTCTCAAGAATGTGTTTAAGTGAAAATATTTGATCCACACATCCCTTACCACTTCTGAATCCACATTGCTCATCACGCAATTGACTCTCAACCAGATTCTTAATTCTATTACGCATAATCATGGAAAGAACTTTACCTGGAACAGAGAGTAGTCTGATACCCCTATAGGTTTCACAAGAACTGATATCACGTTTCTTGAAAATAGGGATAATAATAGCTCTGGTAAAATCCTTAGGAACCATGCCTTTATCATAAAAGATATTCAAAATTTCAGTCATCCAAGTGGTAACCGAAACATTCACAGCTCTAAGCATTTCGGTAGTAATTTCATCTACCCCTGGGGATTTATGTAGTTTAACTTTAGGAACAGCCAAAATAACTTCAGATTGTGTTATAGGAACATTAAAGCCACCAATGCATCTATCATCATTGCAAACAATGGGAATAGAACACTCCACATTGTTTAGAATATCATTGAAATGCTCAGCCCACCTAGTCATGACAGAATCCTCCCCTTCTATAATCGTACCTTGTTTATTCTTCATTCCCTGTATACCTGTCCGTTTTCTACCACATTTACTACAAACATTAACTATCTGGTACAGCTCTCTGCTATTGTGCTGTCTAACGGATTCTTCGGCTTTGTCAGCCAAACCATCAAGCCAAAGATTCTTAGCAGCTAACTGATCCTTTACAAATTTATTAAGTTCTCTGTGATGCTTTTCTATTAGGACTAGTAAGGAATTGATTAAGGACATTCCGGCAGTTCTTTTTTTCCGAAATAAGCTCAAGTGCCTTATCACTCAGATAATTCTGTCTCTTCTGCTCCTTTTTTCCTAAAAGAGTACTGTTAGTGTCAAAAAAGGCCTGTTTAAAATGATCCCATTCTTCCTCAACTTCACTAGTAAGCATACCATGACTGTCATAATGACTAAGTAACCTATCATGGTAAGCTTTGGCTATAAGTGGGTCTTTCAGAGCTTCAGTATTAAAATTAAACTTTTTAACCCAAGCACGACACTTTTTAAGTTTAAGTTGCAAGACACTTTTAACAAGGTAATGGTCAGATCCAATTTCAGCTCCCCTATATGACCCGGTATTCGTAACAGAACTAGCCCATTTGCTGTTAATTAATATGTAATCAATCATATTCTTATGCAGCCCATCGGGTGAAACCCATGTGTACTTATGTATGTTGCGGTGTTTGTAATAGGTGTTAGTTATTCTGAATCCATTGAGTTTACTTACCTGTAGGAGACGTTGCCCATTGTCATTGCAGCTACCAATACCAAAAGGGCCTATTACTCCTCCCCAAAGGTCAGAGTCAGTACCAACTTTGTCATTGAAGTCACCTAGAACAAGGGTAATATCTCCTTTCTTGACAGAATTCAAAATATCCTGAAGTTGTCCGTAAAACCTATCCTTCTCATCCTCATCAGCATCCTCAGTGGGGGCATAACAGCAGATAACATTCAAGTCTTTAATGCTTGTCTGAAATTTTGCTGTAAGAAACCTTTCATTAATACACTCATATCCTAGAAGAGCATCACTAGCGTGTCTGCTGAGAAGCAGACCCTTGCCTTGGTGATGTTTCTCATCTTCCCTCCCTGAAAAGAGAAATTTATGATTATTTTTAAGAATCTGACCTTTATCTGTCCATCTGGTCTCTTGCAAGCCGAAAATATCTAAATTATAATGGTGGAATTGTTGTGTGAGGACATCAAGAGAAAAGGCTCTGTGCAGAGTCCTCACATTCCAACTACCTATGGAGAGAAAATGGTTAGTGGGATGTTTAAAGAAACTATGTTTATTGAGAGAGGGAATGCCGACAATATCAAACAGCCCCCTAATCGCAGACATGGGGCAAAGACCCGTTCCTCCACCACTAAAGACTGAAGACATGTACACTGGAAGACTTCCTCCAATGTATAATTTGACGATGCCAATAGAAGCAAAGGGTTCAGGTGCCTGCGATGACCTCTACTCAGTATTATCCACCAGCTGATAGCCTCAAAAAAACTTTTTGAGGTGCATTTTATATGTGTATACAGGGTGAATCTGAAAAAGTGGGCAAAACTTTACGGGGTAGTAGAACGCAGCTATACGAGCAATATTCGTCATAGAATGTATGGTCGGAACGCAAGCGGTGAGAAGTTAAAAGGTAGTTTTCCACTGTCACATTTAAAGAATGAACACAAGAAGGAGAGGAGATACTTCAGAAAACATTTTATTAACAGGAATGTAATTGAGGTACATGCTCAAAGAAATTTCTCAAAAGAGCTGCCGCCAGCTGTAATGCAGGCTTCACACATGCGGGATAGGGACCGTTGGGTGCCGTTGATTGCGAGGACTTTTATACCATTTCCAACGCCACCTAGCGGCTCGCCGTTTGCGTTCCGACCATACATTCTATGACGAATATTGCTCGTATAGCTGCGTTCTACCACCCCGTAAAGTTTTGCACACTTTTTCAGATTCACCCTGTATATCTGGTCGATGCCCAGATCTTTATGGAGTTGTCTGTTAGTGACAAACCAGGAGACATCGACTGCAGTTCTCAAAATCTTGTTCTGTAAGACCTGAATTTTACGAATATTGGTCGGTTTAGTATTCGCCCATATGGGATATAGATATTTCTATATCCCATATTCATCATCATCATTCAAAAATAAATGTTTCATCTGAAAATGTTCGAGTCTTCCTACCCTATCCTCCAGATGGCAAGGTTGGATAATTCGTAGATCGTAGATCGTGTAATCATATTTGATGTACCGGTAATAATTTTACCCCTAACCATCTCCATCATAAAGATATGCCTATTTGGCATGAGTAAGAACAAAATATATAATAAATCACCCTTAGGTGGGCCATTAAGGGCAAACATAAGAAAAGCTAAAAATAGCAGTAAAAATGTATAAGAAACCTAAAACGGGTAGGTCTTCTCAGAGAACGCTACCGTTTTAGGCCTCTTGTACTTGTTCAAAACAGTATGATCGTAAAGAATCAAAGAAGAAATGATCTCGTTGGGATTATTACTACAGCCTCAAAAAATCTTTTTGAGATGCGTTTTTTATGTGCATATGTATGGTCGATTCCTAGGTCTTTAAGGAGTTGTCTGTTAGTGACAAACCAGACGGCATCGACCGCCGGTCTCAAAATCTTGTTATGTAAGACCCGAATCTTACGAATATTGGTGGGTGTAGTATTCGCCCATATGGGATATAGATATTCATCATCATCATTCAAAAATAAATGTTTCCCTGGAAATGTTCGAGTCTTCCGACCCTTTCCTCCAGATGGCAAGATTGGATATATCATAATAGCGTAGCCCTTATTAATATTCAGGAGTTTAATTTCATGTTGGATGGTACAAAGTGTAAAAATTTTATTTTGAATTTTTCTTATTTTAGCTGTATGTGAACAGAACGTTTTACCATAAATAGATAAACGATAGCTTATTACGTATTCTCCAATTGCATGAAAATTCATTTGACAGACATTTATTGGTAAGATAGCACGGAATCTGTACAAAATTACAGAGCAGTATCCTAATTTACCGGAAACGTAATTTATATGTTTCTTCCACCTGAATAAATCATCAACAATCAGACCGAGATACTTCACTGATGAAATTCTTTCAATAACGCCATTACACTTGCAATTACCTGAAATGTTAGTGTCCTCATTTGCTAGGCAACTACGTGAATGGTGTAAAATTTGATTGGTGTCAGGAATTCAGATATTAGGTAGATGGAAGTGCATGGCCTTAGACTTGCTTTTGTTTAAATACATACAATTGTTTTTAACCATATTGAAATAATATCGATATCTATTTGTAGGCCACTATTAATTTTTTAAAAAATTTTACCACTGCTTCATATCACAGTATCATCAGCATAAATGTAGATAGTAGAGTTGATCTTTAAGTTGTTTATATCATTAAGATAGATCAGGAAAGGTAATGGTCCCAATATAGAGCCTTGGGGAGTTCCGTGGCAAACTTCTTTGACTTCACTAGTGACGTTTCTAGTTTTTGTTACAATAAGTCTATATTTTAAGTAATTTTGAAAAGAAGTAAAATAAATGTCCCTAATTCCTATGTTACAAATTTTATTAAGTAATATCTTAGGGTCTAATTGTGTCGAATCCCATTTGGAAATCAAGGAATAATGCTCATACAATGTTGCCCTTGTTTTTAGGCTTGCATTGATTTCATCAAAAAATGGTAGTAGAGTAAGGTTGGTGATAAACAGAGAGTAAACTGAAGGGATGAAAATTTGTCACGTAGGATGTGGTTCAGTTAATCTGAATGGTTCCACTCTTGAGCAGGTGTCTCAGTTTAATTATCTTGGGAGCTATGTAACAGATACTGGTGATGTGCGGCATGATATTAACAGATGAATAGGGATTGCTACCGGAACTTTTAAGAATCTATGGAGAGTGTGGAGAAATAGGCGTATACAACAAAAGACTAAAATTAGACATGATAGTTTGGTTCTTTCTAGAGTTAGTTATGGTAATGAAACTTAGATCCTTTTTAAACTAGATAACAGGATAGTTGATGTTTTTCATTCTAGATGCTAACGCAACAGCTTGGGCATTAGGTGGTTTAACTTTGTAAGTAATCATGAGGTAAGTAAAGGAGACGGCAACCTCCTTTAGCACCATATTGTGCAGAGAGAGACTCCGTTGGTTTGGCCATGCTGCCCCTATCCATAATTATAGAGTAGCGAATAGAGTTATGAACAGTGTACCTAAAGGCCTCAGAAAGAGGGGGAGACCTAGGTTGAGGTGGGCAGAGAATGTCAAAAACGACCTTGTTAGAATTGGTGTACAGCAGATTTAGCTGAAAGATTTAGCTGAACAGATATGCATGGAGAACTAATTTGCACATTCTGGATGGACCTCCGTAGCCTTTTGGCTGCTTGAGGAAGATAATGACGAGAATATCTCGTCTCTTCAGCATAGATATAATGCTGTTAATAGAAAACATCTAGAAAACAGAGTAAAAATTAATGATGGAAAGAATGATAATATTCTAGTTTAGAATAATGATGGCTTGTATGTTCCAACTGGATTAATATTCTAGTTTAAAATAACGATGGCTTGTATGTTCCAACTGGATTAATATTCTAGTTTAGAATAATGATGGCTTGTATGTTCCAACTGGATTAATATTCTAGTTTAGAATAATGATGGCTTGTATGTTCCAACTGGATTAATATTCTAGTTTAGAATAATGATGGCTTGTATGTTCCAACTGGATTAATATTAAGAAATTATTTTTATGATGCTAAAGGAAAAAGATATCAAATGTGGTAAATCCAATTCTTCCTAGTGATGTTACTAATAAATCGTACCTTGAAAAAAATAATAAATTTAACGCAACAAATCAAGGACGACAGAAGGGTATATAACGCAAATGGCGGCTGAAGTTGCTTCGAGGAAATCATCTTCGAAAACTTTAGTATTAATATGCCTGACAGACATGTGGAATTGAGTGAAAATGTGGATACGAAAATTACATTTACTTGCGTCCTCGCTATAGTTCCGGTCAATCAACTATTAGATTTATAACTGGTGAGATTAAAATATTTGAAGATTTTTGTTTATATTAATAAGCCTTTAATACACTTTTCATCTGGAAAAAAATTATCGAGTTAAAGTAGAAATCAAACCTATTTTGATTTTAATAATTATTAAAATTTCTTCGAATTTTTCCGAGTTTTTTTTAAAAATCGTTTTCATAAAATTAATTTCTATAGAAATGATTACTTTAATTAAAGATAACATTATTTCCTTCGGAGAAATGCTATCTAGATGATTGACCATAAATTATTATTGTACAACGTGTTCATTCGTCCGATAATAACTCATGCTTCCCCTATATGGGCGAACGAATATACGCTAGATACTCCACGAATATACGCTAGATTCAGGTCTTGCAAAACAAAATATTGAGATCTGCGGTCGATGCCCCTTGGTTGGTTACTAACAGACAACTTCATAAAGACTTGGGCATCGACCACAGATATACTCATATTAAATGCATCTCAAAAGGTTTTTTAAGGCTGTTAAAAACAATCCTAATGAGATTATTTCTTATTTGCTTAATTATGATCATAAAGTTCTTAATAAGTACAAGAGGCCTAAAATGATGGCTTTCTCTGAGGAAAGCTACTCGTTTTAGGTCTCTTGTGCATGATATCTGCTATTTTTAGCTTGTGTTTTATGTTAGCCTCTAGGGGCCCACCAACGGGTAATTTACATGTTATATATTTTTACTTATGACAACTGGGCATATTCTCAGATGGAGATGGTAATGGGTAATGTTTTACCTGGAACATCGCATATCCATATACGATCTACGATCGAAGATAAAGTTAATTGGGATGTATTCTCTAAAAATAATCAACTGTTTGATGATGTAATTAGAAGTTAAAAAGATGTTGCAAACTGGAATATGATCTCACAATATCAAAACTTATTGGAAGAATTTATATCAGAATTTCTTGATAAAATTAACTGGGATATTTCTGTCTCAAACCCTCTCTGATGATTTTATGAATAATAATACTAACAATTTAAACTGGTCTAAAATCTCACATTATCAGGTTCTTTCCGAAAGTTTTATGAATGTACATAAATTAGATTGCAAATGAATCTCTATGTATCAAAAGTTAACTGATGACTTTATAAAAGATTATTTGCAACTTTTGGGCATGACAATAATTCCAATAAAACCAAAATTACCAGAAGAAACTATAGTTTTCTAAGTGATTTTTGTAAAGTGGAAAGAAGTTAAAAAATATCAGGAATTATCATGAAGCATAAAGATAAAATTAATTGGTGTGATAGAAAGTTCTCTGATGATTTCATTAGCGAAAATTATAAGAGGCTTGTTATATATTTGTTGGCAAAATTATGTCGGAAATTTTAATCTTTTTTTGTCTTCAAAAATATGGTGAATGGACCATTTTTCAGTGTTTTATGCTTAAATCGTGATGAATAAATTTTAAATATTTAAAAAACCGCTTAAAATTTTAAAATATTGCTTAAAAATAAATATTTTGTGAAAAATGAAAGTGTCCCATAGTGGTACACAATATATTACTTATATATAATAAAAATTATATATAAATCATATAACGTTAAATTGTTAAACAAAACTCTCTGAAAATCATTAATTTTATGTAGTTGAATTGCATACCATTCATTTCATGACATTAGCAGTAAAGATCTAAGACAAAATTATGGCGATCAAGTTGAAGAATATTTATCTTTTGCTGAAATGGCTTTAGATCTAACTGAACAATATCTATCTGAAGGAATATCAGCTGAAAAGTTATTACTATACGTTGAAATATTCTTAGTGGATTCTGAATGTCTACTAAATCAATATGCTTTTTTGTACTTTCTCTCTGTGACATACAAGAGAAAGCTAAAAGCTCCTAGGAAGATTTGAAAATTAAACTTAATGAACAGATGCAAAACAATTCAGTGCAAGTCGTGGATGATTCGAATTTTTCAAGGAGAGCACAAATCTGGATAATGTTAAAGAGATGAATGGGACAACATTTGTTGATAAGAAGGCAGCGAAAACTTCTCGAAAATTCTCCATGAAGCATTGAAAAAGTTTATTATAGAGCTAAGAAGGAAAATGAACATTAGTGAAACCTGCTATGCAGGAACGATGAGACGAAGCAAATATCTCGAACAAGAGTAAATATACATGAAAGAGCTCTTTAGAGCTCTTTCAGTTCCTTTGGATTGTTGAATGCTGTCAAGAATACCATAAAACCATTCTGTACTCTCTCGGATTGATTTAAATGCGAAGTCTATTTTTGTGCCAGTGAATCTTTGTTATGTTTTCCTTACTATCGCGCTAAATATGAAAACGGTGTACAGTTCTGATCTCAACTATTTTACAGTGTGAGATCATGTGTGTTGAAGTTTCACTTTTCCAAACTACCATGTTTTTATTTGCCATGCGATCTATTTGCATATTCCGATTTCCGTGATTCTTCTTCTTTTTTAGAAATTTATTCTTTATTCCAGAAATTTATAGAGTACAAAATATAATACCTATACTGTGAAAATATCTTTTATTAAGATTAGCGCAGTAGTTCTCAAATTGTGTCGCGACCTTTAGGGGGTAACGAACAGTTTAGAAGCGGGTCGCGAAGCTCTGATAGTTTTGTATTTTCTAGTATTTTTAACGAAATGTGTTTTGAAATATGTGACACTATGTGTTTATATAAAAATTTGTTTTCTGAAATGCATTACGTTAAACGCAAAAGATAATTTTATTTCATTTCATCGTCTTTTTTCTAAATGTAAAGAAATGTAATGATTTCATTATATTTAGATACGAGGAAAGGAAAAGTGAAAGTTTGAGCACCATTCGATTAGTGAATTATAATCATAATGTGTGGCAAAGCTATTAGCTTATCTGCATGAGTTTTAACAATTTTGTATATAATACATCTATTCCTCCATTTACATATACTCAATTTACACGATTTCGGTTTTATACGGTCCAGAAAATGCAACTAATTTCGTTTAACATAATTATATTGCACACGTTTTTACACGGTTTACACGGTACAGATTGTTACAGGTTTTACACGGTACAGATTGTTTTTTTTTATGTATGTAGGTAGGAGTGGAATAAATAGGCAACAGATCCTGGGGCAGGACAGATTTTCGGGTCCCCAGCTTTTTCAATAGTAGTAATTTTGTAAACCACTAAGTTGTCAATTATATTATGCTCCTATTTCAAACAATGGTTTTAAAATTTCATTTATCTAATGTCAATGTTGATTTAACTACAGGCGTAGTCTATTACGGGCAAAATCTCTTCACTATAGATGCAATTTGTCGAAGACTGAATATTATGCAAATTATTATACTGAGAATTTGAAGTCAATTTGAAATAGGTACCATAAAACTATGATTCTAAGGATTTAATAATATAGAGAGGAAATAATTATTTTCTATAGGGTTAACTAAATGTCAAAAGCCCTCAACAATACTCTCGAGGTTTTTTTTTTTCTTTCTTCTTCCTTTTTATGACGATCAAAATCGGAAATATCTTCATACAGTCGAAAAGATTTGCATGTGAACAATGCAAAAAGTGAATAATGATGTCATCCGATACTTAAATGCATAAAAAATTACTTCTATGTGGAAGTAGTTGTTGTTTTTTATCAATTATAATGTCTCCTATTTTAATGAATAACTTGTCAACGCTTGTTTAATTATTTCACATTTAGTTCACTAAGTAAGTGTAAAATCTCTCAGACAAGTCATTCGACAAAGAAAACTAATAATATCATTCTTAATTAAAATATGTCATATTTATATTATATATTTAATTATTATAACGCGTATGAAATTCAAATTTACTTTTTTTTACTTAAAACTAACTCTTCTAGCCTTGTTTTCTGTAAAGCATGAATGATTTCTTCCACCTTTAAGTTTCTTGCTGTATCGTACTCAATTGATATTAAGACAGTAAATTTAATATCTTTTATGCTATAATGCTCCTCAGGTAATTTCTAATTAATTTTTAATTAAAACGCTTCATTCAGCACTAGCAACAGTTACATGCATGGCAAAAAAATAATGATACAACAGTTAGTAAATCAGGAAAATTCGACAATAATGCGATGTTATCTTCCATCAATAGCGTCCTTAGTTCCTGATTCTTTGCGATTGTTTTAATTTGTTTCTTAAAACAAGTGCAGAAAGAAGATAATTGTCCCGAAATTCCGAATAATGTCCCTTTGATACTTACTTGCCAGATTTCTTCGCTTTCCTATGTGCAGTAGTTCTTCGTCCGTAGCAGAAAAAGTTCCCTGGGTACAGAATGTTGAAATAATCGAAAACATTTTGCAAATCCTGAAATCGTTGTATAAACTGACTAATTATGTAATCTAAAGACCCTGTGACTCTAAAATTCTTTTCACAATTGGCAAATCTGTCATCTTCGCACAAGTGATCGATATGTTTTGCTTCTTTTCAACTTTTTACTCTGGTATTTTGTTTTGATTACCATTTCATCTCTCTTTCCGTTTCTGCTCTTACAGCGTTATTGAAATTGTTTCTTAATTGCATTAGACATTCTGCTGGGTGCTGAAACAATTTTACTGCTTTTTCTTTTACTTCTTTTTATATAGTAAAAGTTTTAAAATGGTGTTCACAATTTCCAAAACCTTTTTTTTTTACAAAAACAATCATTATTAAAAATTCAAAGTTTTCAAACTGATGTTTCATAGGAATTGATTTTGTACTTTCTTCGTGTTTATCGAAGATAAATATTATTTTTGTCAGTCCTTTTAAAATATCTACATACCTATAACGAAGAGCAACCAAACAGTCATATCTTGATGACCGTCGATAAAACCTTTTTCTGTTACTTTTTTCAGTACATCAGGTACTGAAACTAGTTCCTCTAATATTGCTCATATTTTTGTACAATATCCGAAACATATGTAAGTTTTTTTCAATTATTCTGCAAAAAATGTTTTAATTTTGAAACTTTTGTAACACAGTTATAAGATCAAGTCTTAAATTATGAGTCCCCCGAGGGGATATTCAGCTGAAAGTTCTTTCTTGGAAATCCTGGCTTGTATTCCCGTATAGCACCTACCCATGACATTTCTTCATATCAAAGCCTTTTCTTCAATAAAAACAAGTATCTGTTTCTCTAAGTAAGAGGAAGATTGTGCAGTAGCTGGCAAAAACCGTAAAACTGAGGGAGATTTCTAAATATCTCTAATTAACATTTTTATATTCTGTTGGATCAGCAACATTTCGTATTCTCCTACCTTTAGCATCAATAACAATTCCAATACTCAAATATTTTTTATCCAAATCTTCTACACCTTTTTTAAATTAGAATCCAAATTAAAAAAAAAGATTAGTTATTTCACCTCTAAGTCCACTATTTAATCTATTATTCCTGTAGCAGTTTCTTAAACAAATCTTGCAAACCTCTCATTATTACCAATGATATTTGTTTTCCTGTTCTTGCCTCACTTCAAAATAATTCCCTTTCATTTGTTTCGAAATATAACCTCTTGTAATAAAATCTTGTTCTTTTAAAGGATTCTTAGAATTTTATAAAATTTTATTTTCCATATCATAATTACCATCACTGCTTAATTTAAAACCAACCCAGGTAGACCAGGTGGCCCCTCTCATAATTCATCACATGCACTATCAAAAGGAAGCCAAGTCATTTATGATACTGAAGAATTTAATGTCTTCAAAATTCTGACTTTTTTTCAGACACGTTAGTGTATATTTCTTTATCTCATTCAAAATAAAAAATAAAATACGTATTTTTATTACAGTTGTTACTTAATCTCCAATTGAATTCTTTCATTAAATTGCTAAGTTAACATAATGATTGGATATAATTCTCCGAAATTATTATAGTTTATTAGACACCCTGTTCTGTAGTAAAGTTATTTAATCCTGCTTTTAATAATGATGCATAAAGTCTTAGATAATAATTTTTATTAAAATCCTCTCAGATGCCTCATATGATCTGTCCAGGTTTCGGAATAAATCGCTACATCATCCAGATAAGTTACCGAGTAATTCTGATGTCTAGCTAGTATTAAATTCATTATTTGTTGAAAGAGGGAAGCCGCTCCAATCAAACCAAAAGGAATGATCTTCCATTGGTACTGAGCTTTGTGAGTGAAAAAAATAGTTAGCGGTTTGCTTTCCTCTGCCTGCTCTGTCTGACAGCACTCACGTAATAGGTCTGTCGTTGAGATGTATAGTTAGCAGCGCCTAATTGTATAATACAGTGGTTCTCAACCTTTAACACTTCACGTACTCCCTGGAAATATGTATGTAACTGGCGTACCCCTTGTATAGATAGATAAAACTATAATTATAGTATAACTATGGGAATAAAATGAAACACATATATGTATTCACATTAAATTTTGTACTTAACTTACATCTAGGAACTTTGGAGCTCTCACGGCGTACCCCAAAAAATTTTACCGCGTACCCCACATTGAGAATCCTCTATAACGCCCCCCTGAGAGGTAAAACGCCAAATAGCGCTAATTCGCTGTCCCATTTCAGCGACAGTGTTTGATGCACCTCTTAGGTGTTTTTGGAGCTGTCGGCCCATCATGTCCCAGACATGTTCAATAGGTGAAAGGTCCGGCGAGCGTGCTGGCCATAGTAATATCAGAACGTTTTGCTCGTGTAGATACTGCAGACTAATGCGTGTTGTATGGGGACGGGCATTATCTTGCTGGTAAAAGGTTCCATGCTGCTGAATAGATGGGGCAGCAACTGGCTGCAAAATGTTGGTAACATTTTTCAGTTGGGAAGTTAGATATCCCCTTACGATTACCAGTTCTGACCGAGATGTCTGACTAATGGCACCCCACACCAAGACACCAAGTGCTGGAGCTGTGTGACGATGTCGAACGCACTGGGTGGCGTTCCTTTCCCCTGGATAACGGCGAACACGTTGTCTACCTTCTTGCTGACCAAGACAAAAACGAGATTCGTCACTGAACACTACGGTACTCCGCTCTTCTTCGTTCCAGTTCTGCCTGAAGCAACATCACTGAAGACATGCTTGAATGTGGGCAGATGTGAGAGGCAAACGCAGTGCCGGAATTTAGACTTGCAATGAAAACAGTAAAAGCCTGTTGTTTACCATCCGCCTGGTAGGTATTCGATGTGTTACCTGTTGCCAATCCCTTTGCAGTTGTGTTACAGTCGCGAATCTCTCACGCAATCCATGCGTCACAAATGGCGGTCCTGTCGTTCCGTGGTCCTACGTCATCATCCTGATCCTTGTCGGCGTGTGCTGGATCCTTCTTGAACTCATTGGCACCATATGTGTACGATGGTGCTGGAATTGCGGCCAACAAGGTTGGCCACATCTGTCTCCGACAAACCAGCTTCTCTAAGGCCAATGATTCTTCCACTCTCTGTCTGTTAACTCTGGAACGGCTGTCGACGTCTGCATAAGGGCATCTTTAGCGGTTTAGACAATTTCTACAACTTTTTGTCAACCAGGGAGCTTTGGTTGTCTTTATCTGTGTTTGACTGCTCCTCACCTGTGACGTCAGCTAGCGCCTGTACAATTGCATCGATCGTCCTGCAAACCTAATAATTTCTACGCATTTATATATATTATCGCCTCCCTATATTTCGTCACATTGGCGTAACTTCTTGTAGTATTGCATTTTTTTTATTTCCTGCAGTGTATCTATCTTCCTATAGGGTCCTAAAAAGTAGACAATGAATCTAAAGCATAGCAATCCCCCCCCGATAGGGGACCACCTTGTCGTGGTGGGGGGGCCTAGGGCCCAGCAACCCGGCTGAAGGCTGTGCCGACCGGGTTGGGCGCCGGTTGGACATGGCCAAGGCCAACCGAGGTTGAAGACGCTGCTGGCCGGCTTGATTGCCGGTCGGGTGGTGACGGCGTCGGAGACCTCACCTTTCAGGGACCTTGGGTGGTCAGTTCGACGGCTCGGTCGAAAGGTTCCTCCTGCCTAGTAGGCACGAGCCGTCCAAAAAGTCTGGGTCTTACTAAGAGTCTCCACCCCGGGTGCCGATCGAGCTTGGATCTTTATATCCTTGCACATTTGCAAACCGGGGAATAGATTAAAGTTAGGTTTCTTCCGGTGGTTAGCTTTCCTTCTATAGGACTGCTGCCATGTGAGGCCGGGGTTGAGGTGCGCCTATAGGGCGTATTCCTTGCCCCCGGCTCTAGATAGTCATGGCTTTTCTTAAACCAGGTAGTGCTGTCAGGCGGAACCGGGAATTGCCGTGGTTGCACAAGATCGCAACATAGAGATCAAAGCATAACAATCAGTCCTAAGTTCGTATTCGCTTCAAAGGAAGATAGGACGCCGATTTACCTACTCAATAAGATTGCCTGCGCCATATCTTCCTTTGAAGTGAATGCGAATGAAGTGACTAATTGCACCATCGATATGGTTAAGTTTTATTTTGCACTTTTTAGGGCCCTATAGGAAGATACGTATTCTTATATTCTCTAATTTATATTTTTTATCAATTAAGCTTAACTTTTGGAGACCAGTGTATATCACAGAAATTTGAAGACAATTGAAAATTGTACAAGCTGTGTTAGAATGAACCATCATTCAATGGAATATTTTACGCCAAATATTTATATTTTAGTAAATATGAATTTAATACTAAGGGAATTGCCCGCATTACTCAGATCGTTGCTGAGGTCAGAGGACGCTCTTTTAGCCTGTGGTTTCATATCTACGCAAACTATTGAAAGTTTTATTTCCGTTTCGACAGCATTTGGTCCCTTGCAATTCACAAGATACTTGACCGAAAGGTCCCAAATTCCATACGCGAGTTCCCCCTTTGTGACCCCATGTTGGGAGAAAACATCAGGTTACTACTTTTAATGGGACGTCTTAATATAATAATGCCTTTTCGTAATGTGAGGGATCTGGTGATATTTCTAGATTACAAACTGCGAAGAACGAACGAATGGAGTTGAAAAGCGTTCCTATCAATAATAACAATTTCTACTCAACTATCGAGAAATAGTTTGCAGTACTTATCCACCTTATATTCTTAATTTATAAGTTCTAGAAATTTTGTAGGCCAAAACTCTAGGTTCCTTTCCCTTTTAGTCAGCTGGGTCAGCGTTGAGATTTATCTCCAAAAAAATCCCCACGCTGCCCACGGTCAGATGGGTTTGACCATCCGAGCCACCACCGATGAGTTTGAAAAGGCCGCCATCCGTCGGATTGGACATTAAGCCGTGACCCCGTGTGGGGAGAGCCATACCCTGTGCACGTTAAAGAACTAGCTGGATGGCCTTGACGGGAGGCTACCATCTGTCTCCCAACAGCTGTTCCAGTGGGTCCCCTCCCCCAACCTTCTCTGAGGCTTCGTGGTCCATCTAACCTGTCCATTTAGCCCATGATGTGCAAAAAAGTGCCGCTCAGAAGTAAAACAACCCAATCCAACTTGTCCTTTTAGGTGAAGAGTTGTGGCAGCCACAGGCACACACGTTTCTTTTTATTCTTTAAGATATCTGTTTCGTTTTAATCATAAGACGCTTAATGGGAGCATTGCTTTCCATACCCTCACTTCTATATTTCGCCACTTCTTAAATGCTGTATCGTTAAGAAAGGTTTTTTTTTAGAACCGACACTGCATTCACAGTAGATTGCTACATCCATATTTTTCTTCAGGCTTGTTTTTTTTTTCATGCTAGTTAATCTTTATAGCTAAGGCAACGATGTATCTTTTCAAAAGCAACATTTTATGTAACAAGAACAAGTTTGTAACCATATAGCTTTTGCGTTTCACAGAACAGCAATCAGCAGCTTATTTTTCGGTTTAATAAAAAAAGAATACTGCACAGTGAATAAATTTCAGCGAACATTCACGTACTATTTTTCTTATAATTCACTAGGCTGAATTTTTCAAGCGTGTGGAAAGAAATAATATAATGGAGTTTTGTTGCTTAGTTGCATCGAGTCACTCTAGTTAAACGTTAGAAATGAATGTTGGAGAAAATTGAGTTGACCCAAAGCAACAGTCCATAAATTTCATAATATTTCGATGGAAATAGGGCAGGATGTGCAGATTTCAATTGATAAATACTAGGTGAAATCGAAATAGAGAGTTAAATATAGTTCTCAAACAAGGTTCACGACTTCTCTTAAAACGCTTGTTAGAATTTATAAATCTCTGAATTTAACTTTCTATTGGCATAAGATGAAAGCGGGTAGTCGTAATTCAATGATTTTGGTTTAAACTTTTAAAATAAATGGTTTCATCATAAAAAAATATAATTGACACTAAACAGATATCATTGATTATTTTTATTCCCAAATCAAAGACACAATATGTAAACAAATTACTACACATCAATTATTTATATGACTGCAAACTTCATCATCTAGGAGAAAGCATTCATTAAAGTGGATCAGGATTAGAGTTCGAGTCCCAACAGGGCCAGCCTTGAGATTAACCTCCGCAAAACTCCTCTCCCTGACGACGAGTAGGGGCACCGATAGTCTTGGAAAGGCCGCTGTCCGTCGAATGGATGTTAAGCGTGGCCACTTGTCAGGAATGCTATACCCTGAGCACGTTAAAGAACACGCTGGCTGGTCTTAACGGGCGATTTTCATTTATTTCCCAACAGCTATCCAGTGGGTCCCTTCCCCCCAACTTACTCTGAGCCTTCGGGTTTCTTGTGATCTGGCCATTTAGCCCATTATGTGCCAAAAAGTGCAGTTCATAGATAAAACAACCTAATCTAAAGCACCAGGATTACTCATGAATGGAATTTATACATTCCACAAACACATTCTGATATATGACGAAAAATGCAAGATGAACTACATTACTTATGCAATAACACAGGAAAAATTACTTTAGTATCGCTTTTTGATGAACCCCCCCCCCCCCAACTAAATTCGAACTGAAAGCTATGCAGCTACTAACAAACCTAAGCAAAAAATATGTTTATAGGCTTCCTAATATTTTAAAAAATATATAAAATACAGAACTGATGGATCAAAACTGCATATGTCAACCAGCATTTTTTTAAATACAACTCGTTACCTGTATTACTTTCACAATAATATACTTAGCAAAATTGTTTGATTACAGGTAACTTAATGCTTGAAAAATGACCAAAATAAAGTATTAGATGAATGGAGAAGTAATGGGAGTAAATGATTTCTATAAACCAACTAATGCTGTGAAATATGCATATGAATATAATAAGTCAGATTCTGAATCGTAAGAGCACCCAGTAACACTGCAATGATATGTGGTATGCTGATGTGTATTATCAGCAAATCGTCAAGATGCATTGGAAGAGGATAAAAAAAGTTGTGAGGAGATATAGCTACATTCGTTAAGTATAAATATAAATTTACTTTGGGTGACCACAGTACCTTTGCAGCAAAATGTTTTAAAGTTGCGTAAGAATAAACTTCTTTGAACTGAATGCCAGTTCCTAAATTGCGCATAAATAGTAATATCCAGGGCCGGATATAGGGGGGGGGGACAAGGGGACTAATCAGAATGCTAACAATGGTTATAGAGGCAAAAAATTATTAAACTTATTTATTTTTCAAGAAATTTTCAAGAATGTTTTAAAAACCTGTAAAACGGAGGGTGATACATTATAATGCATTGGAAATTTCGTCTTTTGGTTCTCCCTTTTACATTTTGCCGCCTCGAATTCACGTCACTGTAATTGCCCCATCTGCAAAGAGTGCTTATTTTGAGCTTAAAACAAATGGAATGACAGATAGCAATGTAAACAAGAAATATTTGATTTGCATATCCTATCAGCAGTAATTACTTACGAAAATGTGTTGTACATCAAAAAGAAGCATAACTTGAAAAAACGGCGATACGAAAAACCAAATGACGTGGTAGGGAGTCAGAAAGGTGGTGAATGCCACCCTGGTGATTCATGAGCTATACGTCATGCACATGTACCGTATGTTATCTCTGAGTAGCACTTTTTTGAACACATTGGTCTAATGGTACTGTCATATAAAGAGCCCGAGGGCTTGGAGAAGGTAGGGGAGAGGCACAGAATAATGAAGGTACAGATGCGAAACTCCCATAGGGCCTATGGTAACCGCGAGGCGATGGCAGCGCCATCACCGGTGGATTTCCGAACTACAATGAGGTTACAATCACTCCCTTCTTATGTTTGCGGTTATTTTGAGTTAATTATGTACAAATGAGTGTGAACTAATTTGTTCTTTAGTGTATACTTTTTTTAAAAGAATTTTAAGTGTTGGATATATTTCATGCTTGATTTTGTCCAGAGTTTATACGATATAAGTTTTTTATTGCTAATCAGTGGTCTAAAGAAAATTTTATTGGTGTAAATTTTTTTTCTATTGAGAATTTTTTAAATATTAGCGTATATTGCCCAATTGTTGCATACCTAACAGTTTCATATTTGTGTATTCTTCATTCATATATAAATATGGTATTTTAGCAAAGCACTAAATTTTCCGACTTTACCTTTTTGCTATAAAACATATTGCAAGATCAATTTTCCCTAGTTTTTAAATAAAAAGTATTTCAATATAAATCGAAAATTAATTTTCCCAGGGGTCGGACCAAAAGGGCATGATCCCCCCCCCCCCCACCACCACCACCACCACCACCACCACACACACACACACAAAATTTTATTAAAGGTAATAGAGGCATATATTAAGCATTTATATTTCACTTATTTTTCAAAATTTTAAGTGCAGTAAAACGGAGCTGGGCGGTGATTTATATTGAATTGTATGTCTAGTTTCTTACTCCCTCTTACATTTTTATCAGCTCGACTGTTTCGTAGACTCCTATCAACTATCCCCCCTCCCCCAGATCCACGCTTGCATTTTCCTATAAACATTATAATTATGTTTTAATAAGTATTATGAAGTTATTAGAGAAATTAAAATTTCAGTACTCTGAAATCGTTTTATTTAAAGCAACTGCATTTGAATTTTTTAATCCTTAAATTTTGCAGAAATAAAATAGGAATTGAAATGACACTTACAATTAATAGAACTTATTTCTTACTCAAAAAACAAACAATATCCAATGTACAGAAATACAGGTACTAGACGAAAAGATGGAAGCAGATCCATGTTGCAATAAATACATCCTCAAGCAGCTGCTTGACACAGAGGTTTAACAGGAGCCTATCAATTTAATACGCAATAGCAGAAGGTCTGTGAGTATAGCAGGACCTCAGCAGAAAAACATCACAAATATCTATGCGTTACCCAGGGTTCGAACCCAGAGCTCAATAACTTCTTTACTATGATTTTTCGTGAAAAAAATGCCTAAAGATAAATTAAAGATCTCAATCTGAAACAATATCTGTTTAGTTTTCAAAGAGTAATGAACACAGGAATCTTAGCAAGCTACAAAAAATTAACCTCAAAACTTAAGACAACCCAACCCTGTTTTAATTACCTCTAAATAATGGGCTAAATGACCATGCTACAAGGATTCCCACACAGCTGGGGGAAGGGGACTCACTGGACAGCATCAAGCATGTTCATTGATGTGCACATAGTATGACTCTCCCATAGACAGGTCAATGGTTTAATGTTCCATTTGATGGACGGTGGCATTAAAGCAGATTAATTTATCATAGTTGACTCCAGTACAGTGTATGACACCCTGTGTTGATTTCTTAGCCTATTTCAATGTATTACATAAATTTTGAGGTTAATTTTTTCAGTCTTTTAAATATTCAGCATTTATCTCCTTGAATACTAAATAAATATTGATCAAAATTGAGATATAGAAAGATTTCACTGCATCTATATCATTAGACATATTTTTCGTTAAAAATCATATTTGTAGTTATTCACTCAAAATGTAATTTTCATTGAGATAAGAAGAAGCTGTTTCCATGTTTCTGTCCAAAGCCTATATAATATATATTTTCTTACAAATGTGATATTAAATTAATTAATGACAACACATATATACTTTCTTATATGAGATAATAGGATATTAAATTCATGAAAATACAGTATTCAATGTAAATATAGCAAAGAAATATGCCATCCATCTATGCTCCTACAAACCTTTTGGTGAATTTGCATGTTATATCAATGAGAAACTTTGAATCTGTAAAACTTAAGCTTTTTTATGTGAAAAAAATGTTGCATATAAGTCTTTTTTATATTTCCCTATAACTCAGAAATTAAATAAGATATCAATAATACATTCATATAGATTTTTCTTTAAGAAAAAAATATATAAACATTGCAAAATAATGTGTTTAGTGATAAATTATTACAGAAGCACAGTATATCTATTTGCATATCATGAAATAAACAACTATAACATAAAAATATAATTATTCAATGCAAAATTGCAACCACTGTGGTTTAGAAAGAGTACGGAAAATAAGTCAGTTATTATGACTGATTGACATGAAGATTTGGATTGTTGTACCTATGAGCAGCACCTTTATTGAACCCAATGGACTAAATGACCAGTTCACAAGGACCCAATGGGCTAAATGACCAGGTCACAAGGACCCAATGGCTCAGAGATTGAGGGAGGACACCCACTGGACAGCTATTACCCTCTCATCAAGGCCATCCATGTTCCTTAACATGCACAAGGTGTCTCTCCCACACACAGAACCATGGCCTAACATCCCATCTGATGGATGGTGTCCTTACTAAGCCCATTAGTGTCCCTGCTGACTGAGGGCAAACCAGGAAGTTTTAGTGAATAAATAAAATATTACCAAAAAATTTTCAAATCATGTGTCATTTTAAGAATAATGCCACAGAATGAGGTAGATGCAACAGAAAAAGGATATATAAATATTACGGTGAGAGCTGTCCTGTATGGGAAGAGTTATTAGACACAAGAAAAAACTATTCATTGTAAAATAAAATGCAAAAATATAATATATATTTTCTTAGAAATGTGATATGATAAATAAATTAATGACACATACATTATATGATTTCCTATACAAGATAATGGGATGGTAAATTCACGAAAAAGCATTGTTTAATGCAAATATATTATCTATCTACACTCCTTCCATGTCCTGTTGTTAGGAATTCAATCTAATATCAATGAGAATTTTGGAAGCTCTATTACTCAGCTTTTTATGAAAAAATGCTAATAAAATAAATAATACTCCTTCAAGCAGCTGCTTGCCGCCAAGGTCTGACAGGAGCCTGTCAGTTTATATGTCGTAGTAGAAGGTTTGTGCGGATGGCAAGACCTCAGCAGAAAAACAACATGAACATCCATGCCTTACCCAGGGCATGGATGATGTGATCAGTAGCCAAGCACGCTAACCACTCGGACAAATTATTTTCCAACAAATCAATTACACATGCATGTACCCTTTTCTTCAGAAGCGAAAACTTATCGAAGAGAGAAAACACATTTTTGAAATCATTGCACAGAAATGCACCATATCTACCTGCAAATCATAAAATAAATAACATAAAAATATGCTACTCAATGCAAAACTACACCCACTAAGGTTAGAAGAGTACAATAATTTTGAATAAGTTTCATGAAATTGTGAAAACTATTTCTTAAACCAATTTCCTTTAAGGAAGAATAATTGTTTAATAAGGCAAACCCCAAATCAAGTTTATTTTCAACTATATTAGGAGCAAAAAATTAGACTAACAATAATAAGCAATCATTAAAATTATCTTTTCCTGCATATTGTAGTAGCATAATTTTAACATTAATTCATTTTCTCTCTTTGGGAAATAATTTAATAGTTAATAATAGTTGCATTTTTTTTTCATGAAAGGCATTGTACACAAAGCTTATGAACTCTACAATAACTTAGGGTCAGGGCCAGATCTGTGACCCCCCCTCCCCCCCCTTCAGGATGCTAATGAGTAAGAGGTCAAAAATTATTAAGCAATTATTTTCATGCATTTTCCAAAATGCTATATAAAGACATATAACAAAAAAGATGTGGAAATGTTATACTGCCTTGAAAATACAGTCTGTTGACCCCCTCTCCCCCCCACATATTCTGTCTCAATTGTTTCTTGCTCCCACCCTTTGCTTATTTTCTAGATCCAGGTCTACTTAGGGTAATACTAAATTTTGATCATTGATGAGTAATGCCATCTTACGTTATCACTAATGGAATGTATTAAGATATAACGGAAAACAAATTGAAAATTTCAAAAAAATTCCTCTTTTGCAAAGCATTTATTTTAAAATTGTCATTTCTTTTTCCTTAAGAGGTAGTGATATAAAACAGAAAATGTCAGATATCAAATATATTTTGCTTCTAAAATAAAGAAATGTTTAAATATATTTTTCAGTTTTTTTGATAAATTTTTGAGATCAATTGTATTTACACTGTATAATACTTCAGAGAAAAAATTAGGAAAAACAAACCTTTTTTTCTTACCTTATCAGTATACATTGGTACACAAAGGCTAGTGTCAGCTGCAGTGTCAGAAGCTATCATGATCAACCAGAAGACATTTTTTTTTGGAATAAAAATTCTTATTTTACATAAGTTTCATGGAATTGGGAAAAACTATTTCTAAAACTGCTTTCCTTTAGTAGGGCTATAAAATATTTGAAAACAAAACAAACATTATTCAATCACTGCAAAATAAACTAAGCACAGCAATAGAACACATTTACATAAAAAACATTTTCTCTGGATGGGATATTGAGAAAATTTCAGTTCATCACAGTTGCAGAATTTTTTTTTTTTTTTTCGTGCAGGGCATTCTACAGAAAGCTCATCAACTTTAGAATAAATTATGGTAATATCAGATAAATTTTAAACATGGATGAGTTCTATTCATCAATCATATATTTCAAAAACAAATTAATATTTTCAATGTAAAACTCCTTTTATATCATCATCCTCAAGCAGCCATGGGCTATGGAGGTCCAACCAGACCAGGCAATTTAGTTCTCCAAGCATGTCTGTCCTGAGCTATATCTGCTACATCTCGCCACTGCACACCAATCCTAACTAGGTCCTGTTTGACATTGTCTGCCCACCACATCCTAGGTATCCCCCCCCCCACACACACACACACAAACACACCTCTTTCTGAGTCTCTGTCTGCACAACATACTGCTTAGAGGAGGTTGCTGACTCCTTTGCCTAACCTCTTCGTTGCTTACAAGTTGAACCACCTAATACCCAAGATACTGCATAAGCATCTAGTTTCTTGCTATCTTATTTACAAAGCATCCAAGTTTCCCTACCATAACACTAGAAAGAATCAAACTATTATACAGTCTAATTTTATTCTTTAGGTGTATACACCTATTTCTCCACACTCTCAATAGATTCCTAAAAGTCCCAGAGACAATCCATATTTCCCTCTTAATCTCATGCCGCACATCACCATACACATTTAATTTTACTCTCAAATTTGTATATTATCCACTTCAAAATGCTAGCCATAAAAAAGAAAAAGGAATATTTCAAACATAAAAAGCAATGCTTACATCATTTGGTACAGGTTTCATAAACATTGTCTGCCATGGATGTGTTATATTTTATGTATATGTAATATAAAATCTTCTCATGAAGCAGCTTGCTCAGAGGTAAAACAACCACAGAGATCTGATCCCAGTCTGCCAATCTACACATCATAGAGGTGTGACCTCAGCAGAAAGACAACACAATATCCATGACGTACCCAGAAAAGGGCGGGGGTGACTCAGTCGGTAGCGCGCCAGGCTCCTAATCTGTAGTTCCCAGATTCAAGCCCCACCTGGGTCAGTGTTGAGATTTATCTTTGCAAAATTCCCCCACCCTGCCCACGGTCAGTAGCGGACACTAATGGGCTTGGAAAGGCCGCTGTCTGTTGGATGGGACGTTAAGCCATTGCCCCATGTGCGGGAGAGCCAAACCCTGTTCATGGTAAAGAACATGCTGGATGGCTTTGACAGGAGGCTACCATGTCTCCCAACAGCTGTTCCAGTAGGTCCCCTACCCCAACCTTCTCTGAGCCTTCTGGGTCCTTGTGACCTTGCCATTTAGCCCATGGTGTGCAAAAAAGTGATGCTCAGAGGTAACACAATCCAATCCAAGCCTTACCCAGGGCTTGAAACCAGGTCCATTAGATCAGTAGCCAAGCACGATAACCACTCAGCGACAAGGTTGCTTATACAAGTAAAAACGAAATTTTGAAATTTACAACTTAAATGAAGTGCCAGTAACAAACAATAATTATATGCTATGAGTTTCTCAGCTTTAATGCTTATCAATAGCCAATAACATATTTTCCTAAAATAAAATAATAAACCTAGAAAGGACAGGATTTATCTTTTTCAAATTCTATTTGTTAAAACAGGGCTTAGATCAGGGGTAATTATTCGTGTACTGTACACGAATAATACAGGTCTGATGAAACTTGTGTGTGATCACTTCGTGTACTGTACACGAAGGTTGCCAGATCATTAATTTCTAAAAAAAATCGTTGCCAGATATTTTTTATGAATTCTGTAATCAAACATAGTGTTCGGATATTTATTTGAGCGACTGTACCAGTGCTTTTAATCTGATGTCAATACTGTGTAAATGATTTACGAAAATTCCCCGATGTGCACCAGGGAAACTCGAAAATCTTCCAAGTTCGGGGACAGATAAAAAACAACCATATCAGTGACTGAAAAACATGAATGCGGAACAACACTAAAGATAATTGTGGTGCACTCTCGCACGTGGAAATTGGATTAAAGAAACAAAATACCGAAGGTATAAGAAGTTCGCTAAGGAATGTTGCCAAGATGTCTGTTGTGATTGCGATGTCTATTGTGATTGTGATGACAAAAAAAAATGCACCTGGAAACGGAGGTAAGAGGAAAAACTACCGAGATTAGACGCATGGGAAATAAGTTAATCTTCTGACAAGAAAGCAAGATCACGGGACATCCCACTGGAGTGTGAAGTAGCCATCATTCAGAAGCAAGAACAGTTTCCAAGCCGAACCACCCGACATCAGTGACCGGCCTCAATAATGCTTTTGTGGTAGAATGGCAGACAATTCCCGCCGCAACGTACCAAAATCTAGTGGAAAACCTTCCCTGCAGAGTGGAGGCTGTGATAGCAGCAAAGAATGGACCAATGCGATATTAATTCCTTTCCTATTACCTGGAGATTGTGGATGAGAGAGTATCCGAATATTTTTGAACATATAGTGTATCTGTCTATGTTAGAAATTTCATAAATTTATTTCTACTTATATATATATATTGTGACTACATAAAAATCATACGTTTACTAATTGTTATTTGTGATTTTCCTTTTGTTATTTCTGTTTCATTATACAGATTTTATTTTGTGTGTTTTTGTATATTATATGCCTAGCGGTTACTTCTTTTTGTGATAAATATACTTATCATAGGAAAACTTTACTTATATAAACATAAATACGAAACACAGCGTGAAATAGATTGTATATTTGTGGCTCCCCGCTGGACTCTTAAATTGCATCGTATGTTGTTTTTATTTTAATTAAAGCAAACAGCTTCAACATGCTGCAGAATTCTCAACATGACATCTATATTACAAATTTCCTTGACTGGTCTATATATCAGTGTGACACACAGAATGAAAAGAATTGCATACTTTAGATTTGTATGTTGTAGGAAGCGACAAACTATCCACCTTTTAATAATAAAGAAATTCATATTTATTGCGTTATATTAACATCAAACCCTGTTCTTGGGGTAAAACATTGGCCAGAACATTTAAACCTGTGGATCGCTCTAGACACAATAATCATAAATTCCAACAGGCCAACAAATACTTTCACATTATTTTACAATCATTAATGACACTTACATTAGACAGTTGTTGGGAGTGCTGTGAGGTCAAGCGAAATAGTGTGGTCTATTGAGAGAGACATGGGGGCGGGAATGGCTCAGTCGGAAGCGCGCCAGGCTCGTAATCTGTAGTTCCCAGGTTCGAGTCCCCGCTGGGTCAGCGTTGAGATTTATCTCCGCAAAAATTCCCCGCCCTGCCCACGATCAGTAGAAGACACCGATGGGCTTGGAAAGGCCGCCGTCCGTCGGATGGGACGTTAAGCCGTGGCCCGTGTGTGGGAGAGCCATACCCTGTGCACGTTAAAGAACAGCTGGATGGCCTTGACGGGAGGCTACCATCTGTCTACCAACAGCTGTTCCAGTGGGTCCCCTCCCCCAACCTTCTCTGAGCCTTCGGAGTCCATGTGACCTGGCCATTTAGCCCATGGTGTGAAAAAAAGTGCCGTTCAGAGGTAAAACAACCCAACGCAAACAACCTATTGCGAGAGACATGACATTGTTTCGGCTCCAGCCACTGTAGCATTATAATCTCGCTCTTTCGCGGACTCAAACCCAACTTCTGACTTCTGTGACGGGCACTTGAAGACTTCTCTGTCTCTCGACCAGCGTTTTTTTTCTTTACAAAGGGTATCATCTGCTACTTCCATTGGTCAGCATCAACGAATCAGGAGGAGAAAATATCTAGATGGGGCTTCATGATTTCTTCGATGTCTTCTCCTCATACCACGTGGGGCGACATCACAGCATTCCTTTCCCAGGAATGCTGTGATGCCATAGTTCTGATTGCTTCAATGGGGATCCATCAGTGGAAGGAGAGCACTTGCATTCTCCAGTATCTGGGGAGAGTTATCAATGTTTGACTGTTTTATTTGTAGCAGCAACAGGTGGGGGGGCTCTTGTTCAAGTCACGTTTTCCTCCAGAATGAATGTAGGAAAGAGACTGGCGCCGGCACCCAGAATTTGCCGAAAATGGCTCGCATGTCTGAAACTCTGTTACCGACTGTGTTGAACAAAGAGCACTGAAGTACGTTTGATATCGTTCTGCGCAGATGCGAAAATCTACACCGAACGTCTTCATAAATCCATAATCAATGCCGGGGGGGGGGGGTATTATTCAGAATTTTCGCCTCGGATGCCAAATGCCTAGTTCTGACATCGATTCTGTAAATTTCCTCTGGATATCTGTAGTGATTTACAAGAGGCATTTCTTAAGTGCGGAATAAAAGTGTCTTGTTAAAAATTTGAATTGTTTGGATTAATTGTCTCTGACTGGATTATTTAGTTTCAGTGTTGCATTTTTTAAAGTATGACACGGAATTGCATTGCGATATCAGAATAATCCAGTTAGAGACAAAATAAATTCCTGAACAAGACACCTTACCAAGCTAATCGCAGTTCCCTCGCTTACCAAGATCGGAGTGGGGATTACCGGAGAAAATCACAGCGTAGTCACAATTGGGACTCGAACCACAGACCATCAGATTATGACTTTGGGGCATTACCAATAACCCTATCTATCTCTGTCCCAACGAGTTGGTTTCGATCTATGGTATACTTGCCCCACCTGCTTAGAACCTCGCGAAACGCCACTGCTTTTATGTCACTCATTACATTTAATAACCAACTGAGAGAAAAAATGACTCATAAGTTTTCAGCTTATTTGCTGGCGCAGCTTTATTAATTTATACTGTTTGAAAAACTTGTACTAATTTAAATCAGAATTCACAGAGGACAATATTACAATAAAAATAAACCTATTTTTGAACAAAGCATTAATTATAAACATTAATAGAAAACTCGTTTGCAAAATTTGCAACTTATACGTTATTATTTAGCACACCCAATAGTCAAAAAAGTTTAAGGTGCAAAATATGTAATCTAGGTTCTGATCCGGCATTTCCTTTGTATAGTGGAAAATAAGTATTTAGAAAACTTTTGAAATTGAAATTTGCCCGCCAAGACTGTTTTTTTTTCATTTGCCCCGTTTCATAGAGAGCCCATTCTTAATTTAGATGATCGTCGACTAAAGGAACATTTTATCCTGCCTTGGCTTAGAAAAATGGCTACTGACAATTGCAATTTGATCTCTCAGAATTTGATTTAATTACTTTAATCTTGATGTCATTAATATGTAATTATTCTCTAACCAATACACTGGCAATACTCACGGTGAACAAAAACATGAACAGCACTAAATCTCAAAAAATATCCGAAGGCATGTTCAGTTGGAAAGCAATATTTTCGATCTGTTAACAAATCGCTTACTTGATACGATTAAAATGAAAAATAAAGAAAATAGTATAAATATCGAAACTCATTTTCAAATATTTGTTTAGGGCAGGAGTGCACAAATTCCGGCCAGCGTGAAAAGTTGAAAATATAATATATATATTTAATCTGGCTCTGCTAAAGTGAATGGTGTTTTAACAAGACGAAAGACGAAAATTAGAATAACATTATACAAGTAGTTACAATGGCACTGAAGTCGAATGTTCAACAGCTCATTTCTGGGATTCAGTCCCATTCTTCAGATTGCTTCAATAAGCTGGTTTGAAAAAAATATAATAATTTGACGTTGAAATAAACTTTAGATTATTATTTAATTATTTTTCTTATTATTTCGTACCTTGGATTGTTTTAGAGTTGTTTTACCTCTGAGTGGCACTTTTTTTTGTACATAATGAGCTAAATGCCAGATCAGAAGGACACCAAAATTTCGGAGAAGTTTGATGAAAGGGCACGAACTGGTCAGTTGTTAGGAGACAGATAGAAGCTTCCCGTCAAGGCCATTCATCGTATTCTTTAACGTGCACAGGGTATGGCTCTCCCGCACACGGAGCCAAGATTTATGCCCCATCCGATGATCTTTCCAACTCATTGGTATTCTCTTTCTGACAGAGGATAGAGTTAGGGATTAGTGGAAAAAAATCTCAGCCTAGCTGGTCCAGGTGGGAGTCAAATCTGGGAACTGCAGATTAGGAAATGGTTAATGGAAACTGTTAATTATTACATTTCGTTGGTAGCTATTCAAAGAGAAATAAAATTTTCAATAGTCTCTCAAAAGGAAAAGTTGCGTTTTTCCACCCACCCTGGGGTGAAGGGATAAATTGTTGGTGCAAATATAAACCCCTTGATCACACTCCACCACTAAAATATCGAATTTTTAGCCCAATTGGATCACTCACAATATTCGTTTAAAATTTCAAAATTTTCCACCGTCAGAGATGCAATTAAAGCTTTTTGGTATATTCTAAAAGTGTGAATCATAATAGTTTATCAATATCTATCCAACCCAAAATGAATTTTCAGTTCATCTCGAAAAGCATACAATTTTCGTTTAAAGCAAAAAAAATTGCTTTTATACACCCCCTCGGCGAGTAAATGTGGAAATCATTGTTGTCAATGCAAACTTCATGATATTTACATTTCACAACAAAAATGTCAAATTTCTAACGTAATTACATCGCTAGCAACATTACTTTGAATTTTTGCAATTTCAACTCTTTCCACCGTTAGAGTGCGCAATTATAGCAGGTAGGAAGATTCCGAAAGTGAGATTTCTGATATTTCATCAACACCTATGCAACTGAAAAAGAATTTTTAATTTTTCTCTAAAACGATAAAGTTCGATATCTACATACAGATAAACAGACGACAAAACGCTAAAAACGTAAAGACGAGATAAAAAGTTGAAAACTATGACTTTCCGATTCTCAAAATTTTTAGAATTTCGGTAAAAAAACTCTCACTTTCCAATTCCATAACTGCTTCATATTTCGCTGAGAAGACATGGCATTTCATATCACTTATCTAATTTTTTCGAATCATTCGATAATCTAAATCACTCCGAACCTGATACGTTTTTAAATATTATATTTTCATGGGTCAAATCGTATCTACTCTATGGGCTATCGTGGGGAGAGGGAACTAGTTGGCCTAAAATTCAACCACTTCAGGATGCACAGAATCGTATTATTAAGTGTATAATGAAAATAAAGAAATGAGATAGTTTATCTGACGTTTATACGTACTATAAATAATAAAATAAATACCCCCTCAAGCAGCTGCTTGCCCCAGAGGTCTGACAGGAGCCTGTCAGTTTATATGCCATAGTAGAAGGTCTGAGAGGATGGCAGGACCTCAGCAGAAAAACGACACAAACATTCGCGCGCTAACCACTCGGCCATGGGACGGTTATACGTACTAAACTAGGTATATTACAGGTAAGAAAACTTTATGTCTTTCAAACATTTTAATATAAATCTCATTAGGAATTTAAAAAAGATACTTAATATTCTTGAACTTAAAACAATAGTAAAGAGTCATTATATATATATTTATCAAGTAGATTCTTTAATGCTCTACCAGAGAAAACAAAACTGATCAAGAAAAAAAAGGGAATATTATTAATAATAAATAATTAAGAATATAAAATATGGATTTTAACCGTGGCCGAGTGGTTAACGCGTTTGGCTACTTATATAACTAAGGGACCTGGGTTCGAGCCCTGGGTAAGGCATGGATGTATGTGTCGTTTTTCTGTAAGGTCCCGCTATCCTCTCTGATCTACTATGGCGTATAAACTGACAGGCTCCAGTCAGACCTCTGTGGCAAGTAGCTACTTGAGGGAGTATTTATTTTTTTTTTAAATTTAGTAAATATTAATATATTATTCTAACATATTTGGCTCGTTTCTTTTGATCAACTCTCAAGATCTATTAAATTAGTATAAAATATATAAAATTTTAATAGATTTAGAATATAAGTACTTTTTTTTTACAAATATTCTGCTTGTGTTTCAATTTTTATATATTGGAAATGGATTTTTTTCCCCAAAAAAAGTTGTTATCATTTAGCCAAATTATCTCCAAAATACGAGTGTTTACTCTATTGGAATCATTTATTATTTTCACAATTGTATGCTACTGAGTTTGCAATTTTTAATGCTTTATCATTAATTATAATACATTCATATGCAATTTGAATAATGTTTTAATGTCATGTCATTTATATATTGTGCATTTGGAAAAATAATAAAACTATCTATCTATCATTTTGTAAAAAAATCTATTGGACCCAAATTAAAAACAATACAGCCATACCTTCGGAAATGTTTGCGACTCTTCAAGTCTGAGCATCTTTATTTAGACTCAATGTTGCAAAAAACTGTTCCAGTTAAGATGGAAGAAGAAAAGATGTAGAATTTCATTAGATGCAATAACAGAATATGTTTTAAGTTTGAAATTAAAGATAGACTAAGCTTACATTCCTTCTTTTTACAAATTAAATGCAAAAAACCCCTTTTTTTTACACAAAGCCACTTATTTTTGTTTCTATTATGAGCCACATAAAAACACTAATAGGATAAACTTGCTCTTTTATTTGTTGCCTGGGGTGTGTTCCGATGGAAACGAGAAAGACTAATTAAGAAATTTCGTTCGTCGGAGTTTTTAGAAACTTTGAAAACAGATTGCAATTTACTAGACACTGAGTAACGAACAGACACAAAATGCAAAATGTTCTGTACATAAGGAACATTATTTTTTTTACCTAGCTCACGTTTAGAGGAGGACCTAGACACACTCAGTTGGGGTGATTCGCGGAACTTATTTCCCACCCTGCACGAAAGGAACACTTCTGTCAAATCTAAAACTATACACTACAAACTATGCCGTAACAAAACGATAGATTAGATAGTTATAAACAAATAATTTTCTTAATGCGCATAACAGTAAAGTGTTTTAATAAAGCTTTATGTAATAGTCCAGTGCAGACTATGTCTAGCTAAATATTAAAAAAAAATCTTTTTCCCGTAAAAACCAGACACATTCGGATTCGGTAAAAGATGATATCATTTTCCACCATTGGGATATTAATAATGGTCATGGCTCTTCCTGATATAAAAATCGATTTCATTTTGCTTGTTAGCCATACATACAGTAGATTTGTGTGCTAAATAAAATAATAGTTACCCCTCAAGCCGTCCCGTGGCCGAGTGGTTAGCACGCTTGGCTACTGATCTAAGGGACCTGGGTTCGCGTCCCGGATTAGGCATGGATGTGTGTGTCGTTTTTCTGCTGAGGTCCTGCCATCCTCTCAGATCTCCTACTGTGGCATATAAACTGACAGACTCCTGTCAGACCTCTGTGGCAAGCAGCTGCTTGAGGGGGTATTTATTTTTTTACCCCTCAAGCAGCTGCTTGTCATGTCAATTTGACCCAAGCATGAAGAAAAATGCATCTGTGTCTGTAATTGTAGGCAACCCCCCAAAACATTGTAAGAGGCATTTTGAATTTTTCCTGCTAAGAACTCTCACATCAAGAACCGAATCTAGAAAAAATAAAACGGGGACCAAGTTACTTGATAGAGCCGGAAAAAAGTAGAAAGAGTCGGGGGGGGGGTGGAAGTGGAGCCAGACACTGCAATTCCAAAGCACTATAACAATGTTCCTTCCGTTTTAGAGGTATTTTAAAATAATTTCTTTAAATATTGCATAAAATATGTGCCGGTGCATACCACATAATATGAACTACATTACTAATCAGTGTGGTGCTCCACTTCCAGGGCTGATTAGTTAATTTGTGGTGACTTAAAATAAGTTTTTTATTTTTTTTTGCCTCCTACCATTACAAGCATTCTTCAGGGTGGAATAAGAAACCCCCCTTGGCCACCCTGCCCCCTAGATTGAGCTCTGCTGCCACCTAGTGTTTATTTGATATTTTAACGATTTCTTTGTCGTCTAGTGATTTAGCCCTTTTCTGCTGCCTTAATCTTGTTACCATTTGTGGTGACCTGCGTTCCGTCGTTCTCAGCTAGTTCGCAATGGTTCAGTCAAAACAGTTGTTATAAAATAGTATTAATCGCTAAACTTGTTGTTAAAAAAAAACGAAAAAACTGAAAATATAAACAACAGTTAATAGATCTACATATATAAGAGAAATGTGGTTGCTCCTTATTTCACTGATTCAAAAAATGTAATATCTTAAGTGCATTTCATGTTGTTACAAGTTAAAAATGGTAGTAAAAATTTAAATAATAATCGAAAGAGATTATTAATAAGTTGATACGATAGCACCACTGGTTATGAGAACCCATAACTGTTTCCACAGCTTACTAATCAGTGTGGTCTCCAATGACTGACATTCACCGCACTCAACAGGTTTTGATAACTTCTTTTTCCCAGCAGCGTTTTAATTAAGAACGATATTTTGCTTGCAAATGTCTACTCTATGTTCGTGTCAAGTATTGGTCGAAGCCAGCGACTCCTTTAGGCTGAGGCAATATCAGTGGCAAGGCGTGTATTTTCTTACATAAAAAAATTGGTCATAAATTACGGTGGGGTTAAGTAAAGAATTACAATTTCTTCGCTTTCTTCGAAAAAGTTAGAGTGTGTTTTACTGCACTACAGCATTCCTGGCAAAATATTTAGCTAAGAGGCTCATAGAAAAACTGAAATGGAATGGCGGGCCACCAAAGACTTATATCATCAAAAACTTATATATAATGAAAGAAAAAAAATCTAAAATGAAACATAAACTATATAATTTTATTGAAATTCATTATCTTAATAAGAATTTACTTCTCAGAAGTTGGACTTCTAGTCATCTATGCTTTCTTTTTTTACAAATTTAATTTGTGATCAGTAGCTCGCGAGCAGCACAAAAAGAAGTGTCAGGCCGTATGTAGTTTTTCTATTCCTGTACTAGAGCGAGTCATGCACAAATAACTAAGCTATTTGCTTTTTGTCGTAATTGATATATATTAGTAGCAGTTATTAGAAAACATAAATAAACATTGCGATGATTATGAAGAAGAATAAATGTATCATTACGAATTTTTAACGTAGCGGATAGAAATTTCCTAGATTCGGGCCTGTATAAAGGGCTCCTAGCAGGAAAAATGCAAACATATTTCCAATTACAGGAAGGAAAAAGATGTTCAGTTTACATAAGCGCGAGTACGTACAGTACTGTGCAAATTAATTGGGACAATAGGAAAATGCAGTAACAAAGACACAACTAAAATATTTATTTGTTTAATAATGTAGTTAATAGTGAATGTGATCCTCCTTAGCTTTAATTACTTCTTTCACCCTCTCAACGATTGATGCCACTAGCTTTCCACACATTTCCTTCACTTCAGGGTCGTGGTACCACACTTTCATGACACTTTCTATCATTTTGGTTTTCGTCGTGCAATCCATCTTAGTTACGCGCGCTTTAATAATGGCCCACAAATTTTCAATGGGGTTTAGATCGGGTGAATTTCCTGGTCACTCCAATACCTTCAAATGTTGCTGGGTAAAGAAGCTCTTAGCAAGCTTAGAATTGTGGCATGGAGCCAGATCCTGTTGAAATACCCCATCGCCGTTAGGAAACAGCTTCTGCAGTGTTGGGACCATTTTCGCCTCCAGAACGCCTATGTGCTTTTTGCTGTCCATCATTCCTTCAATGGGGTGAAGCGTCTGTTAGATTAGTTTAGACTTGCAGCAGAAGGTCACGAACAAGTTTAGACTTGCAGCAGTTTAGACTCTGTAGCGGAAGGGACTTAGCGTTCCTTCGCTTGTCCCAACTAATTCGCACAGTACTGTATTGGTACGTTGTGAATGGGCATATTTTTAAAGCTTTTAACAGTGTTCATAGAGGTCTAGCTATCATACCGATCTTTTTTCATGTATACATATTTCCTTGCTGATTTCATTACACGTGCATCTTCAACTGATTATATTACACGTGCATTTTAAATATATTCTCTTACACATGTATTTTAAATTTATTATATTGCATGTACATTTGCATTAATTACATTACATGTACATTTGAATTGATTGCTTACACGTGCGTCTTGAACTGATTACATTACATATGCATTTTTTATTTATTCAATTACACGTGATTTTAAATTACACGCACAATTAAATTTAATGCACAATTAAATTTAATTTCACGTGTAATTGAATTAAATTTAATTCAATTACACGTGATGCAAATTACACGCACAATTATTTTTAATATTACACGTACAATTGAATTAATTACATTACACGTACATTTCAATTGATTACGTTACACGTGCATCTTGAACTGTTTACATTATACGTTCATTTTAAATTTATTATATTACACGTGTATTTTAAATTTATTATATTACACATGCATTTGAATTAATTACATTACAGGTACATTTGAACTGATTACGTTACACGTGCTTCTTGAACTGATTACATTACATATGCATTATTGACGGCAATCACAGGCTGTCGAACTAAATCTAAACCACCATACAAGCCTAACTATATAATAATAACATTTTTATGGTAATTTATGTAACCAGCTAGTAATCAAATAAGTAAACTTTCTTCAGCAATTAGAGAATTTTGGACTCCTTATAATGCAGCCCCTACCAGGAATACTGAAAAACAAATTTTAGCATATAAATTCTGTTTTAAAAATCAGTTTGTCTCTCTCACTGCTCTTTCTCCTTTTCTACTTAATTGATAATGTGAACGAAACTCCATTCAGCACCAGAGTCAAATACAGAACTCGGGTGTTAAACATGGTTCCATAGAACAAGTGCAGTCAACCTCTTTCACAGGTAACCATTTTCTAATAATCAAATCAAGGAAAGAAGAAGCCCAAATCATTAATGTATTTTACTGATTAAATGGCTTACGAATATTAGAGATGACATGCTGAACATAAGATTTTTTTTCTCAAGATTTAATAATTTTACAAAATTTGATTGAATTCAGATGCGTTCTTTACAAATTTCTTTGTAAAAATATACTTTAACTGCTTTAAATACATAGAATACCAATTTTCAACTATGCGAAAATGTTAATACCTATTTATGTTTAATTGGCAGACTCTGATGCGGTTGAGATGCGTTTCTGCGTTCCTGCCATAGAATATCATTTTCAAATCACAGTGAGTGAGTTAAATAAAAAGGTAACGTCAGTTTACCAGGCAAAAATTTCTTTTCAATCTACCATTTTTTTTATCAATGCATTTTTGGATTAAGGGTTCTTTAGACCTTTCCTACTTAGATCATTTTGCCTTAAAAGTTACGCTTAGAGAAAAAAATTCCGCTTTTACTTCTAATTATTGCTACGAAATGGCGATCAGTATATATATGTATATATTCATCTCTCTACTTCATACCCTAATTTTTCCCACTGATTTCCTTGGAGACAATCACTTATGCTCAATCTCTTTGATCATCACCGTTGGATTGCATTTTCGAGATTACAATTCAGTCATTTAGAGAAAGAAAACATTTGATGTTGAGAAAGATGCAAGGGATGATGAAAATTGTCTGTAGGTTAAATTCAAACCCTGTGCATAATGCTAAATGCGTACAGTATTAAATGCCCACTTCCAAATTATTTTTAACGCTTTTCTTTTCATTTGAGAAAAACATTATTTTTATTTTGCTATATTTCTGTTTTCTCCATTCATTTGTTATCTATCGCCCAGTTTGTAGTTTTGACCAATCAGTTGTCTTATCATATTTCCTCAACTTTGAAATAGATCGTCACGGGTCATATTGATTCCCATAAATTAATGAATACGAAGAAATTATTTAAAGATTCGAAATAAACCTGTAATACATGCTCTCGGGCGCACTATGTATACACAGTCGTATCAGAATAATAAGACCACCTACCGTACATATACTATGGTAGGTGGTCATATTATTCTGATACGATTGTGTATATAGATTAGTAGCAACTATACACAATATAAGTCGTATCAGAATATTAAGACCACCTACCATACATATACTGTGGTAGGTGGTCATATTATTCTGATACGATTGTGTATATAGATTAGTAGCAACTATACACAATATAAGTTATGATTTAGGCACTGATCGGCAGTAATTGGAGAATATATCAGAAATATCTGACTGTGATAACTAAAATCTATCAATACAAGACTACCGCTACAATTTCGGGACAAATTACTGTTATAATTCGGCATTAAAAAAATCAAACAGGATTTCTGAAAATCATATTTATTTCCAAAACAAAATGGTACATGAACTAGCAAAGTGGAAACTGATGTACCTAGTGATACGGAATATACTCCATTTCACAGCAATACCTCATGCCATAAACTCCATCCAAACAAATCTCATGCTGGTAATGAGCTTTTCAAGATCTCTGTGAGCATTAATACCCATTGTTCCATCAAAGCCATCGAAATCGTTGGAAAGGTCTCAGGAATGAGGTCGCGAGCGCAGGAAGATCTCCCTAGAGTATCCCAATGTATCGGAATGAGTTTGGGAGAGCAGAATGGACACTCTATAAGGATGATTGCGTTCTCCCGAGAAGCAATTTGTCTGGCTCAATGTAGGTACCCATCATCGTCCTTTAATAGCCAAAATTCCTCAGTAGCAACCACATACGGTTCCATGCCCCGAAGTATTATCATTGCGATTATTACTGGCTATATATACGATTGTATATGACATTCAAATCTTTAATTTTTATTTTAAATTTTGCTGTAAGAAATCTTTCATTAATGCAGTCATATCCTAGAAGAGCATCACTGGTGTGTCTGCTGAGAAGCAAATATACACCTTGGAGATGCTTTCCATCCTCCCTGCCTGAAAAGAGAAATTTAAAGTTATTTTTGAGTATTTCGCATCTGGTCTCTTGCAAGCCTGGAATATTTAGGTTATAATGCTGGAATTCCTGCATGAGGACATCAAAAGAATAATCTCTATATAATGTCCTCATGTTCCACGTACCTGCAGAGAGAAAATGATTAGTAGGATTTTTAAAGAAACTAGGTTTATTGAGAGAGAGGTAGGGCCAACAATATCAAACAACCTCCTGATTGCAGGCATGGGACAAAGACCTGTCCATTCTCCGCTAAAGGCTGAAGTCACCGATGCTGGTAGGAACTACAGGCACCACCTTTTCAAAAGCCCTATGGCCTGCCTGAGACACATTACTCCAGTTTAGGATTGACGATTCCCAACTAGCCAAGTGAGGTTTCAGGTACCTGCGATGGCCTCTGATCAGGATTATCCACCAGCTGATATAAAATATCCCACAAGCAAACAGAAAACACAGCGGCAGATTCTCCCTCAAAAGAGGCCCACTAGTGAAGCAAGTCCAGGATCCATAATCGAGCTCAAATCCATAAACCATTCCAGTCTAGTGGGTATAAATGGTCAGCACCAGGACCCTGTGAAGCTGACCACTCCTCAGCAGGGTTGAAAAAACGGAAACGTGGACATAGATGACCAGATCAGTAGAAACATATCGAGGTCTATACCATGTCTACAGCTGTACCTACTCAAATCATCTTTACATACCATTGATGTTACCTTACACCAACATGATGTTACTTTACAGCAGGGATTCCCTAACCTAGGTTGCTACCAGAAGTTGAGTCAGGATCGTCTGACGGGTCGCAAAAGGCTCTTCATCCGGGATCTAGGTACCGTTTATAATTTGAGTTGCATGTGAAACAGAGCTTTACAGGATATCTGTAGATTCGAGTCCCAACTCGGCTAGCATTGAGATTTATCTCCATGAAGCAACATTCTGTTCTCGGTGAGAAAGAAGACACTGATGGGCTTGGAAAGGCCGCCATTCGTCGGATGGAACATTAAGCCGTGGCAACATGTGCAAGAGAACCCTACGTTGTACATTATTAATAGAAAGTGGAAATTTCGATGGTGGAATGTGGAGATAATGAGATTTGCATTGTCAGTAATGATTTGTCCTCTTACCCTCAGGGGGTGGGGGTGGAGAGAAAATGCAATTTTTGGTTTTAAGAGATAATTGAAAAATTCTCTTTTAGCTGAATATGTATTAACTAAATATTATGATTCACCCTGTTTATATTCTCAGGTAGTGTAATTTTCCATTATTGGTACTAAATGTGGGAAATGCGAAACTTTATATGAATATTACAAGTGATCTCTTTTGGTAGAAATTTGAGGTTTTTGTAACAGAGTGTCAAGGAATATTTCATTGATAGCAACATTTTCTCCTGCTTTTCTCAAAATGGGATTGAGAAGTGCCCTATATTTTTCACTAAGGCGATATAAAGTATGCTTGGTTTTCTTCGACTGTGTTGAAACTCAATAGTCTAATAACACATGTCTGCAATGAAATTGCTGTTTTGAATTTTGCATCGATTTTGTAATGATTTTTGCTCACTGATTCCAAAAATATCTTTACTCTTGTTACATTACATACATATTATCAGAAATTGGCATTGTCAAAATTTGCTTATTGCTGTTTTACATGTTTTGTTGTTTCTTGCTTAATTTGTTGCTTATTGCGGTGCCTTATTTTATTTCTTGTGTTACGATATACAAGTCGAGTGACAACATTGTGTTCATTTACATATAAAGTGACAACTACATGAAGTCACACAAAAACGTAGTAACCTGTAGCGTGTTGCTCCTCCTTTGGCCTTCAGAAATTTAAAGAGCTAGAATTCTTCAGGGCATTTCTTCAGAACAGCTAAAATTCTTCAGGGCATGGAACTTACAAGATACTGGATGCATTGTGTATGAAAGTTGTACTCATACGGAAATTTATTTATTTACTGAGAAGAAGATAGAAAAATATACGCTAATACGGCTTAAGACATCAAACACAGAGAAATATTTACAATACCACAATTAGCGTTAACAATGTGGTTTGCACTATGGTTAACATTTTGAGAATATATAATTACGTATATAAAGAAGGTTAAAACTTAAAACATTTTAGAAATTTGGCTAAGTCGACTGTATTTAGTCGGTCATTGAAAATACGCAAAATTCGGGATAACACAACATCAGGAGGTAGGGAGTTTCAAACACGACCAACTCAGCATATGAGGGAAGGATATTTACAGTTTGTTCTCTCATGCGTTGTGCAATTGCTGTAAATAGGACAGCTGCACAGTCTCGCTGTAAACAGCTCTTACTATCTCACCCCAAAGATGCTCGATAGAGTTTAGATCTGGGGACTGTGCAGGCCAGTGAAGCAAGGAAAACTCGTCGCCATGTTCCTGGAACCATTCGATGACGATATGTGCCTTGTTAGCAGGAACATTATCGTGCTAAAGGTGTCATTCCGAGTGAGGATAAATTGTAGCAATTAAGGGGTGAACTTGGTCTGCAATGATATTCAAATTCGCCCTGGTATTCAGATGTCCTTCGATGGGCATCAGGGGGCCTAATGTGTGCTAGGAAAACATTCCCCACACCATCACACCGCCACCACTGGCCTGTACTGTTCACACCAGACAAGAAGAATCCATGGCATCATGTTGCTTGTGCCAAATTTTGATCCTTCCATCAGCATGATGTAAAAGGAACCTTGATTCGTCCAGGCTACCTTTTTCCAGTCCTCAATCGTCCAGTGTCGATGCTCCTGTATCCACTCGTGACACACTTTCATGTTCTTCACTGACAGCATCGGCATTTGACATGATTGGTGGCTGTTCTAGCCCCTTCGCTATTAGGTCAGATACGTGGTGCATTCAGAGATGGCCTTCTGCACACCAATGTTTAATTTCTCTGTGTTTTGCCTAGTTATGGCCAATCAGTTGGCTTGCACGATTCTCGCCAGTATTTGACCCCTATGATCCACAAGCTGTTTTCGTTCACAAGATCGCCAGTCACTAATAGTTTTTTGCTTTTCGCACTGTTCTCGGTAAACCCTTGAAACGGTGTGCATGAAAAGTGGGAGATGCTAGGACTGGCACGCTTAACACCAACTATCATGCCACGTTCAATGTCGCTCATTTCGCTCGTTTAGCCCATTTGAATCCATCTCTAACTGATGCTCGAAGAGAGAGAGAATCTGTCTGATTTATACAGCACACCAGGATCACACGCCATATTACGTGTTGGAATGAACCATTTATATCACTAGGGGTGGAGTACCTAATAAACTGACATCTCAGTGTATACTACAGCACTTTACATGCTTTTTTAACGCCTATAAAGCATCTGGTTTTTATTATGGGCTCTTTGCTTTCACCAATGCTTCCCTCAGCACAGTCAAGCCACTGGAAACTATCCAAACTCGAGATCTGAGAAACTTCCTTAGACTCAGAACTGGAACACCAAATCTACTCACTTTTTCAGGTAGGGCATTTTCGGCTCATCATCAAGAGAACACACCTTATGTATACAAGCACTACATAAAAGTTTTCAACCCACCCATCCCATCATTAATTGCATAGAGAATACATAGCATCTTACTCTTTTCAACATCAGAAGTCATGTCAGTTATAAGTTTGGTCGTGTTTAATTTTTTTACAACCATATACATACAACACTCGGGTATTCTCAAACCCACTTTTTGTTACATCTTACCCAACACTGGCAAAAATTTTAACACTTCTCAAGAGGTCAACACAACAGTGCATGAATTATTTGAACAAACCTACACTCACGGCCTCAACATCTGCGCAGATGACTCTGCTACTCTGGATTAAAACTCTGCCATAGCAGCAATTCATATTCCACAAGGAAACATCAATCTCTCCTGCAAACTGAATAAAGCTACCTCCAGCCTCAATGCTAAACTCTGTGCTATTTTGGAAGTATTCAAACGGCCTATACTCATTCACAGGAAAACATCACTATTCTCAGAGATTCTTACTGCAATAAAGCTTATCTCCAAAATCAGAATCCACTGGATTGATCAAGAACTGCACGCTCAAATATTCAGGACAGTTGAACACTTGTTATGAGAAACACACAAACTGAGAAATGTAGAGCGAACACAATACGTAAATAAAAAACGTTTTTTTTTCATAAAGATGGCGTGTCTACCCATTCCCTTCTCAAAAGATTCTCTAAACCGGCGAGTCCTAGGCCGCTGGATATATGATTGCAGCTCTCTCAATTTCATCCCCTTTCACCAGATCTAACCTACATCTATCCCGATGGTTAAGTCCATGACAGCAATTTTGATAATGTCATGAGTGAAGGAAAATTTTTTAAAATTTTTATTATATTATTGCAGGTAGTTTTAGGATTTATCTAAAAAAAATTATGTAACATAGAGAGTTTGTGTATCTGTTTGTTCGACATCTCAGGTCAACAAACAGATACATATATGGCAAGCAGCTGCTTGAGTGGGTATTTATTTATTTTTTTTATTATTAATGTGCCACTGAGGCGGAATTATACAGTTGGTAGTAATATTACTAATGATAGTCAGTAAGTTTACCTTAGTTATCGGTAATGAGTTAAAGAACATTTACTCACTTCTATAGTTTATTTCAGAAAATCCTTAGTAAAACATAGAGATTGAATTATTTGCTCTTGTTTAAGTGTTGAACGGAACTGCCTTGCGATAACATCATATCAGAATAATCCAATCAGAGACAACTCGTTCAAACGAGGCAAATTCGTTAACAAGGCACCTCCTTCCCGCAGTTAAGAAAACAAACGAAACTAAATAATCCATTAAATAATCCATCCAAACAAACGAAGCCTTATTAATGATTTTATGGAATAAACAATTTAAACGTATAACGGTCTTATTACACACAACGAAGACGAATTTACTTCCATTAGAAATATTACAGCTCAAGCAACTTTATCAGTTCGTAAAGTTGCACATATCCATCCGCCTACATCAACTGCCAAACGGCACACAGCTCCGTAGACTACGCATCAAATTAACGGTATTCTACCGCAAAAAAAAGAATTCGTTAGAAATATTTTCTCAGTTATGTAACTAATGATAACTCATAAACACGATTGTTTATCTACGAAATACACCTATTTAATACAATTCGAATTTTGTAAAATCTCCTTAAAATATCAGCAAATCATTCTAAATATATTACAAAATTTTAAATATAAGTTTTACTAACTGAAAAGTTTTTAAATCATTTTAACGCATTTTATCTCTGCTACAATTACTGACGAAATATTATAGCATTTGATCTCTTTGAATCCTGATACAAGAATGAGGAGAAAAATACTTTCATAACAAAATAAAAATGATAGATTTTTATGTCAGTACATTACCGAAATATGCCAAAGAATTTGGCCAACAAACACTTTTTAAGTTAAAGAAAATCTGCCTGTTATAAATAAAACAGTCGCGAGATAGTAATATACCTTTTCGACAATTGAAGTTGGATCCATTTTATAATAGATATACTGCTCGACATTAAAAGTGCCCCGCCCAGAAGGACATGTCGTACAAATATGCAAAAGAAGTGTGGGTGTGCGCAATTGAGATATGCAAATGATGATAATCTAGAGCCAATGACGTGTATGGTTCAAGAGATAAAAGGTGCAAGAAGGAACAGGGATGGTATTGTGTTTATGTAGGTGGGAGTCGTGCGAAAGGTTGAGATTAGGTGGTTTCACTTGGAAATTGTTTAGCGAAGGCCGAAAATTGGCAGGTTTATCGCTATTTGGAGAGAGGTAGAATTATCGGCCTATGTGAAGCTGGATGGAGTACATGTCGTGTCGCTGCCCATGTTCTTTGGGATGCACGAACTGTTGGACGCTGTTGGCAACAGTGGCAGAATGCAGGTTCTAGCGCGCCTCGCAGAGGGAGTGGTGCCGTCTGATAGACATCAGCACTACTTGATAGGCGCATTGTTCGACATGCTCCTTAATCACCACAGAGCACTGAAGGCGATATTCGACGGCCTGTGTCAGCAGCTGTGGACGTCCCCATGACGACCTGAACGGCAAACCGAAGGTTGCATGAGGCACACCTGCACTCTAGACAACCGTTACGTCGACTGCCATTGACTGCAAACCATCGCAGCGCTCGTTCTGGCTTGGTGCCGAAGTCATGCGAACTGGGGTCACGAGTGGAACGCTGTTGTGTTTAGTGATGAATCCCGTTTCTGTCTGGGTGCTGACGATCAACTGGTCCGTGTATGGCGACAACGTGGTGAGAGGACGGATCCAGCTTTTGTTCGTGACCTGCACACCACCAGGCATAATGGTATGGGATGCTATTGGATATGACAGCAGGTCAACTCTTGTCCACATTACAGAAACACTGACAGCTGCACGATATGTTAGCATGGTTTTGTAGCCCGTTTTGTTACCATTCCTGGGAGGCATGCAGTAGTCCATTTTCCAGCATGACAACGCCCATGTACATACTGCTAGGGTCTCTAGACAATATTTGCAACATGTTCAAGTATTGCCATGACCAGCACGATCTCCAGATTTATCCCCAATGGAAAGTATGTGGAATCATATTGAATGACGTGTGGAATCATATTGAATGACGTGTGCAATCATCTCACCAGCTGATGTGGAATCTCGATGAATTATGGGAGCAAGTCAACGCTGCTTGGTATGCAATTCCTCAGGACCATATCCGTCGACTGTATGACTCCATGCCACGCCGTATTGCTGCCTTTATTGCAGTTCACGGCGGTGCAACCACCTACTGAGGCAGTCACATTGTGCTGCATTATGTCGTCTTCTAACAGCTGTAGGTGTCTGCAAATTAAATCATGGTTTGCCAATATGGATTGCTATCTGCAGTGGCACACTCAGGATTTAATCTTGGGGGAGCCGAAGGTCCCGATAGCCAGGCTCGGGCAAATGAAGTAGCTCTCGATCCGCCTGAAGACTACTTCATTCGCCTTGTATTCACAGCGGCCGTGATTCCCAAGAGCTATAGGGTATTCCCACCTTATGTGACCACTAATTCATAAGTAGTATAGAAATAGAAGACACTACACAACATAAATAAAAAAATGAATTTTAATTTGGAAAAGATTTTTGGACAATTTTCTAGTGTTTTCCCCCTCTCCTTTTTTTTCCTTTGGGAGGTGCCAGGGCCCCTTGCCCCCCCGCCCCTCTGGGTGCGCCACTGGCTATGTGTGTGCTTCATTTCACCCCTATCCCCTCACTTCTTCTGGATGGTGTAATTTCAGTGTCGTGCAGTGTATATACTAGCATTTGATGCCTAATACAAATATTTAAAAACATTTATTACTTAACTCAATAATTAGCGTTTATTTACTGCACGGTAAAATTCATTTTAAACTTCTAATACACTCATGAAATTTCAATTAGGTAGCTAACTGTACATCATATTGAATTCTTCTGGCCATATTATTAATACGCAGTCAATATTATGGGTTTATTAGTAGCTGTTACATGAAACGTTAATTTTCTGCGATTTAATCTTAATCACTGAACTCTCGTTGTTCATTTACGCTTCGCACAATTCCGTACAATAATTATAAACAATATTAAGCACAATTAATAAGGTACATATTACTTTAGATAGCTCTTCTTGGGAGAGCCATATTTTCGGTGACTCCTTCGCTCTGCATTGTCGCTATTAAAATAACATCAGATTTTTTACTGCATATTGGTCTTAAATACACTATAAGACTGTTTAGCATAAAAAATAAGAAATTCTTTTTTTTGTCTTTTATATCGCGTTTTGTTACATTACAACTTGCTGTGCCTCAATGAAATAGAGTTCTACAGTATCATTAGGTGGCAATGGAACGAACTTACTCTATTCAGTAGCAGGTCAAAATTTCTTGTTTGTTCCACATCCGTCGATTTTCATCCGGGTGTCATCCGGGCTCATGGAAAGTCTTTGGGATGTCTTGAGTTTTATCGTATCAGGAACACACATAGAACCTCTATTTTGTAAACAAGATAAATGACATAAAGGAGTTAAAAAATCCAAAAACATTCTTAGAAGGCACCAAAAGTCTAACTTTTGGTACCTTCTAAGGTATCTTATATATATATATGAAATATACATTCTATATATTTCATATATATATATATCTAATATATTCTATATACTTTAATACCTTAGTATTTTTTATAATGATTAATCTTTAATTTATATTATCAAAATAATACCTAATTATTAATATATTAATTTACATTTATATAGATATTCGTAGATCGCACATCGTATAATCATATTCGATGTACCGGTAATAATTTTACCCCTAACCATCTCCATCATAAAGATATGCCTATTTGGCATGAGTAAGAACAAAATATAAAATAAATCACCCTTAGGTGGGCCCCTAAGGGCAAACATAAGTAAAGCTAAAAATAGCAGTAAAAATGTATAAGAAACCTAAAACGGGTAGGTCTCCTCAGAGAACGCTGCCATTTAAGGCCTCTTGTACTTGTTCAAAACAGTATGATCGTAAAGAATCAGAGAATAAATAATCTCGTTGGGATTATTGCTTACATCATCATCATCATCATCATCATCATCATCATCATCATCATCATCATCATCATCATCATCATCATCATCATCATCATCATCATCAAGCTGCCCTGGGCTATGGAGGCCCAACCAGACCGTGCAATTTAGTTCTCCAAGCAAGTCTGTCCTGAGCTACATCTACTGCATCTGGCCACTGCACACCAATTCTAACAAGGTCCTATTTGACATTGTCTGCCCACCGCATCCTAGGTCTCCCCTTCTTTCTGAGGCCTTTAGGCACACTGTACATAACCCTATTCGCCAATCTATAATTATTCATACGGGCAACATGGCCAAACCAACGGAGTCTCTCTCTGCACAATATGCTGCTTAAAGGAGGTTGCAAACTCCTTTGCCTAACCTCATCATTAGTTACAAAGTTGAACCACCTAATGCCCAAGATACTGCGTAAGCACCTGGAATCAAAAGCATCTAGTTTCCTGTTATCTTGTTTACAAAGTGTCCAAGTTTCATTACCATAACTAACCCTAGATAGAACCAAATTATTATACAGTTTAATTTTAGTCTTTAGGTGTATACGCCTATTTCTCCACATTCTCCATAGATTCTTAAACGTCTCCGGCAGCAATCCCTATTCGTCTGTTAATCTCATGCCGCACATCACCAGTATCTGTTATATAGCTCCCAAGTAAATTAAACTGTGACACCTGCTCAAGACATCAACCATTCAGATTAACTGAATCATAGCCTGCCTGACCAATTTTAATCACTTTAGTTTTCTCACTGTTTATAACCAAACCTACTCTATTACCAGTTTCATCAATAGCTCGAATGAAAGAGTTCATCTCATCAACATCATTTGGAAAAAGTGCTGTTATCAGCATAATTTAAATCATAAATTTTCGTATCTCCAGTCCATTTAAGGCCAAAATCTTTCCCTTGAAGTGAATTTCGCATAACATAATCAACAACCAAGCTAAAGAGAAAAGGAGACAAAACCCACCCTTGCCCAATACCAGAAGTAATGCTAAACCAATTACTACAAGCCTTACCAACTCTCACACACGACTCAGTGTTATTATAGAGAACTTTCATTATGCTAACTAACTTGTCTGGTATACCATATGAACTCGCAATCAACCACAAATTATGACGATCAACAGAGTCGAAAGCCTTTTTGAAATCAACAAAGCTACCAAAGGTTTCTGAAACTCTAAACATTTCTCAAGAATGTGTTTAAGTGAAAATATTTCATCCACACATCCCCTACCACTTCTGAATCCACATTGCTCATCACGCAATTAACTCTCAACCAGATTCTTAATTCTATTAAGAATAATCATGGAAAGAACTTTACCTGGAACAGAGAGTAGTCTGATACCCCTATAGGTTTCACAAGAACTGATATCACGTTTTTTGAAAATAGGGATAATAATAGCTCTGGTAAAATCCTTAGGAACCATGCCTTTATCATAAAGGATATTCAAAATTTCAGTCATCCAAGTGGTTACCGAAACATTCCCAGCTCTAAGCATTTCGGTAGTAATTTCATCTACCCCTGGGGATTTATGTAGTTTAAGTTTAGAAACAGCCAAAATAACTTCAGATTGTGTTATAGGAACATTAAAGCCACCAATGCATCTATCATCATTGCAAACAATGGGAATAGAACTATCCACATTGTTTGGAATATCATTGAAATGCTCAGCCCACCTAACCATGACAGAATCCTCACCTTCTATAATCGTACCTTGTTTATTCTTCATTCCCTGTATACCTGTCCGTTTTCTACCACGTACGCTTGGCTACTAATCTAAGGGACCTGGGTTCGAGCCCCGGGTAAGGCATGGATGTGTGTGTCGTTTTTCTGCTGAGGTCCTGCCATCCTCTCAGATCTCCTACTGTGGCATATAAACTGACAGGCTCCTGTCAGACCTCTGTGGCAAGCAGCTGCTTGAGGGGGTATTTATTTATTTATTTTTATTACTACAAACATTAACTATCTTGTACAGCTCTCTCTGCTATTGTGCTGTCTAACTGATTCTTCGGATTTGTCAGCCAAACCATCAAGCCAAAGATTCTTAGCAGCTAACTGATCCTTTAAAAATTTATTAAGTTCTCTGTGATGCTTTTCTATTAGGACTAGTAAGGAATTGATTAAGGACATTCCGGCAGTTCTTTCTTTCCGAAATAAGCTCAAGTGCCTTATCACTCAGATAATTCTGTCTCTTCTGCTCCTTTTTTCCTAAAAGAGTACTGTTAGTGTCGAAAAAGGCCTGCTTAAAATGATCCCATTCTTCCTCAACTTCACTAGTAAGCATACCATGACTGTCATAATGACTAAGTAACCTATCATGGTAAGCTTCGGCTATAAGTGGGTCTTTCAGAGCTTCAGTATTAAAATTAAATTTTTTAACCCAAGCACAACACTTTTTAAGTTTAAGTTGCAAGAGACTTTTAACAAGGTAATGGTCAGATCCAATTTCAGCTCCCCTATATGACCCGCTATTCCTAACAGAACTAGCCCATTTGCTGTTAATTAATATATAATCAATCATATTCTTATGCAGCCCATCGGGTGAAACCCATGTGTACTTATGTATGTTGCGGTGTTTGTAATAGGTGTTAGTTATTCTGAATCCATTGAGTTTACTTACCTGTAGGAGACGTTGCCCATTGTCATTGCATCTACCAATACCAAAAAGGCCTATTACTCCTCCCCAAAGGTCAGAGTCAGTACCAACTTTGGCATTGAAGTCACCTAGAACAAGGGTAATATCTCCTTTCTTGACAGAATTCAAAATATCCTGAAGTTGTCCGTAAAACCTATCCTTCTCATCCTCATCAGCATCCTCAGTGGGGGCATAACAGCAGATAACATTCAAGTCTTTAATCCTTGTCTGAAATTTTGCTCTAAGAAAACTTTCATTAATACACTCATATCCTAGAAGAGCATCACTAGTGTATATGCTGAGAAGCAGACCCATGCCTTGGTGATGTTTCTCATCTTCCCTCCCTGAAAAGATAAATTTATGATTATTTTTAAGAATCTGACCTTTATCTGTCCATCTGGTCTCTTGCAAGCCGAAAATATCTAAATTATAATCGTGGAATTGTTGTGTGAGGACATCAAGAGAAAAGGCTCTGTGCAGAGTCCTCACATTCCAACTACCTATGGAGAGAAAATGGTTAGTGGGATGTTTAAAGAAACTATGTTTATTGAGAGAGGGAATGCCGACAATATCAAACAGCCCCCTACTCGCAGACATGGGGCAAAGACCCGTTCCCCCACCACTAAAGACTGAAGACATGTACACTGGAAGACTTCCTCCAATGTATAATTTGACGATGCCAATAGAAGCAAAGGGTTCAGGTGCCTGCGATGACCGCTACTCAGGATTATCCACCAGCTGATAGCCTCAAAAATCTTTTTGAGGTGCATTTTATATGTGTATATATACAGGGTGAATCTGAAAAAGTGGGCAAAACTTTACGGGGTGGTAGAACGCAGCTATACGAGCAATATTCGTCATAGAATGTGTGGGCGGAACGCAAGCGGTGAGAAGTTAAAAGGTAGTTTTCTACTGTCACATTTAAAGAATGAACACAAGAAGGAGAGGAGATACTCTGTGCCTCACTTGCATTCCCGTCCGCCGCACCGTACACAAAGTGCATATCCGCCATTTCGTGGTTAGTATAACCAGCCATTCTCTCGGTAATCCACGGTAGAAATGCCGTTGGGTGCGAGGACCGACCCTTTTATACCATTTCCAACGCCACCTAGCGGCTCGCCGTTTGCGTTCCGCCCATACTTTCTATGACGAATATTGCTCGTATAGCTGCGTTCTACCACCCCGTAAAGTTTTGCCCACTTTTTCAGATTCACCCTGTATATCTGGTCGATGCCCAGATCTTTATGGAGTTGCCTGTTAGTGACAAACCAGGAAACATCGACCGCAGTTCTCAAAATCTTGTTCTGTAAGACCTGAATCTTACGAATATTTATCGGTTTAGTATTCGCCCATATGGGATATAGATATATATCCCATATTCATCATCATCATTCAAAAATAAATGTTTCATCTGAAAATGTTCGAGTCTTCCTACCCTATCCTCCAGATGGCAAGGTTGGATAATTCGTAGATCGTAGATCGTGTAATCATATTCGATGTACCGGTAATAATTTTACCCCTAACCATCTCCATCATAAAGATATGCCTATTTGGCATGAGTAAGAACAAAATATATAATAAATCACCCTTAGGTGGGCCATTAAGGGAAAACATAAGAAAAGCTAAAAATAGCAGTAAAAATGTATAAGAAACCTAAAACGGGTAGGTCTCCTCAGAGAACGCTGCCATTTAAGGATATATTCGTCATCATCATTCAAAAATAAATGTTTCCCTGGAAATGTTCAGTCTTCCGACCCTCTCCTCCAGATGGCAAGATTGGATATATCATAATAGCGTAGCCCTTATTAATATTCAGGAGTTTAATTTCATGTTGGATGGTACAAAGTGTAACAATTTTATTTTGAATGTTTCTTATTTTAGCTGTATGTGAACAGAACGTTTTACCATAAATAGATAAACCATAGCTTATTACGTATTCTCCAATTGCATGAAAATTCATTTGACAGACATTTATAAGTAAGATAGCACGGAATCTGTACAAAATTACAGAGCAGTATCCTAATTTACCGGTAACATAATTTATATGTTTCTTCCACCTGAATAAATCATCAACAATCAGACCGAGATACTTCACTGATGAAATTCTTTCAATAACGCCATTACACTAGCAATTACCTGAAATGTTAGTGTCCTCATTTGCTAGGCAACTACGTGAATGGTGTAAAATTTGATTGGTGTCAGGAATTCAGATATTAGGTAGATGGAAGTGCATGCCTTAGACTTGTTTTTGTTTAAATACATACAATTGTTTTTAACCATATTGAAATAATATCGATATTTATTTGTAGGCCACTATTAATTTAAAAAAATTTTACCACTACTTAATATCACAGTATCATCAGCATAAATGTAGATAGTAGAGTTGATCTTTAAGTTGTTTATATCATTAGATAGATCAGGAAAGGTAATGGCCCCAATATAGAGCCTTGGGGAGTTCCGTAGCAAACTTCTTTGACTTCACTAGTGACGTTTCTAGTTTTTGTTACAATAAGTCTATATTTTAAGTAATTTTGAAAAGAAGTAAAATAAATGCCCCTAATTCCTATGTTACAAATTATGTTAAGTAATATCTTAGGGTCTAATTGTGTCGAATCCCATTTGGAAATCAAGGAATAATGCTCATACAATGTTGCCCTTGTTTAGGCTTGCATTGATTTCATCAAAAAATGGTAGTAGAGTAAGGTTGGTGATAAACAGAGAGTAAACTGAAAGGATGAAAATTTGTCAGGTAGGATGTGATTCAGTTAATCTGAATGGTTCCACTCTTGAGCAGGTGTCTCAGTTTAATTATCTTGGGAGCTATGTAACAGATACTGGTGATGTGCGGCATGAGATTAACAGATGAATAGGGATTGCTACCGGAACTTTTAAGAATCTATGGAGAGTGTGGAGAAATAGGCGTATGCAACAAAAGACTAAAATTAGACATGATAGTTTGGTTCTTTCTAGAGTTAGTTATGGTAATGAAACTTAGATCCTTTTTAAACTAGATAACAGGATAGTTGATGCTTTTCATTCTAGATGCTAACGCAACAGCTTGGGCATTAGGTGGTTTAACTTTGTAAGTAATCATGAGGTTATGTAAAGGAGACGGCAACCTCCTTTAGCACCATATTGTGCAGAGAGAGACTCCGTTGGTTTGGCCATGCTGCCCCTATCCATAATTATAGAGTAGCGAATAGAGTTATGAACAGTGTACCTAAAGGCCTCAGAAAGAGGGGGAGACCTAGGTTGAGGTGGGCAGAGAATGTCAAAAACGACCTTGTTAGAATTGGTGTACAGCAGATTTAGCTGAAAGATTTAGCTGAACAGATATGCATGGAGAACTAATTTGCACATTCTGGATGGACCTCCGTAGCCTTTTGGCTGCTTGAGGAAGATAATGACGAGAATATCTCGTCTCTTCAGCATAGATATAATGCTGTTAATAGAAAACATCTAGAAAACAGAGTAAAAATTAATGATGGAAAGAATGATAATATTCTAGTTTAGAATAATGATGGCTGGTATGTTCCAACTGGATTAATATTCTAGTTTAGAATAATGATGGCTTGTATGTTCCAACTGGATTAATATTAAGAAATTATTTTTATGATGCTAAAGGAAAAAGATATCAAATGTGGTAAATCCAATTCTTCCTAGTGATGTTACTAATAAATCGTACCTTGAAAAAAATAATAAATTTAACGCAACAAATCAAGGACGACAGAAGGGTATATAACGCAAATGGTGGCTGAAGTTGCTTCGAGGAAATCATCTTCGAAAACTTTAGTATTAATATGCTTGACAGACATGTGGAATTGAGTGAAAATGTGGATACGAAAATTACATTTACTTGCGTCCTCGCTATAGTTCCGGTCAATCAACTATTAGATTTATAACTGGTGAGATTAAAATATTTGAAGATTTTTGTTTATATTAATAAGCCTTTAATACACTTTTCATCTGGAAAAAAATTATCGAGTTAAAGTAGAAATCAAACCTATTTTGATTTTAATAATTATTAAAATTTCTTCGAATTTTTCCAAGTTTTTTTTAAAAAATCGTTTTCATAAAATTAATTTCTATAGAAATGATTAATTTAATTAAAGATAACATTATTTCCTTCGGAGAAATGCTATCTTGATGATTGACCATAAATTATTATTGTACAACGTGTTCATTCGTCCGATAATAACTCATGCTTCCCCTATATGGGCAAACGAATATACGCTAGATACTCCACGAATATACGCTAGATTCAGGTCTTGCAAAACAAAATATTGAGATCTGCGGTCGATGCCCCTTGGTTGGTTACTAACAGACAACTTCATAAAGACTTGGGCATCGACCACAGATATACTCATATTAAATGCATCTCAAAAGGTTTTTTGAGGCTGTTAAAAACAATCCTAATGAGATTATTTCTTATTTGCTTAATTATGATCATAAAGTTCTTAATAAGTACAAGAGGCCTAAAATGATGGCTTTTTCTGAGGAAAGCTACTCGTTTTAGGTCTCTTGTGCATGATATCTGCTATTTTTAGCTTGTGTTTTATGTTAGTCTCTAGGGGCCCACCAACGGATGATTTACATGTTATATGTTTTTACTTATGACAACTGGGCATATTCTCAGATGGAGATGGTAATGGGTAATGTTTTACCTGGAACATCGCATATCCATATACGATCTACGATCGAAGATAAAGTTAATTGGGATGTATTCTCTAAAAATAATCAACTGTTTGATGATATAATTAAAAGTTAAAAAGATGTTGCAAACTGGAATATGATCTCACAATATCAAAATTTATTGGAAGAATTTATATCAGAATTTCTTGATAAAATTAACTGGGATATTTCTGTCTCAAACCCTCTCTGATGATTTTATGAATAATAATACTAACAATTTAAACTGGTCTAAAATCTCACATTATCAGGTTCTTTCCGAAAGTTTTATGAATGTACATAAATTAGATTGCAAATGAATCTCTGTGTATCAAAAGTTAACTGATGACTTTATAAAAGATTATTTGCAACTTTTGGGCATGACAATAATTCCAATAAAACCAAAATTACCAGAAGAAACTATGGTTTTCTAAGTGATTTTTGTAAAGTGGAAAGAAGTTAAAAAGTATCAGGAATTAGCAGAAAAAGAAGAATTAGCAGGAAAGAAGTTAAAAAATATCAGGAATTATCATGAAGCATAAAGATAAAATTAATTGGTGTGATAGAAAGTTCTCTGATGATTTCATTAGCGAAAATTATAAGAGGCTTGTTATATATTTGTTGGCAAAATTATGTCGGAAATTTTAATCTTTTTTTGTCTTAAAAAATATGGTGAATGGACCATTTTTCAGTGTTTTATGCTTAAATCGTGATGAATAAATTTTAAATATTTAAAAAACCGCTTAAAATTTTAAAATATTGCTTAAAAATAAATATTTTGTGAAAAATGAAAGTGTCCCATAGTGGTACACAATATATTACTTTTATATAAAAAAAATTATATATAAATCATATAACGTTAAATTGTTAAACAAAACTCTCTGAAAATCATTAATTTTATGTAGCTGAATTGAATACCATTCATTTCATGACATTAGCAGTAAAGATCTAAGACAAAATTATGGCGATCAAGTTGAAGAATATTTATCTTTTGCTGAAATGGCTTTATATCTAACTGAACAATATCTATCTGAAGGAATATCAGCTGAAAAGTTATTACTATACGTTGAAATATTCTTAGTGGATTCTGAATGTCTACTAAATCAATATGCTTTTTTGTACTTTCTCTCTGTGACATACAAGAGAAAGCTAAAAGCTCCTAGGAAGATTTGAAAATTAAACTTAATGAACAGATGCAAAACAATTCAGTGCAAGTCGTGGATGATTCGAATTTTTCAAGGAGAGCACAAATCTGGATAATGTTAAAGAGATGAATGGGACAACATTTGTTGATAAGAAGGCAGCGAAAACTTCTCGAAAATTCTCCATGAAGCATTGAAAAAGTTTATTATAGAGCTAAGAAGGAAAATGAACATTAGTGAAACCTGCTATGCAGGAACGATGAGACGAAGCAAATATCTCGAACAAGAGTAAAAATACATGAAAGAGCTCTTTAGAGCTCTTTCAGTTCCTTTGGATTGTTGAATGCTGCCAAGAATACCATAAAACCATTCTGTACTCTCTCGGATTGATTTAAATGCGAAGTCTATTTTTGTGCCAGTGAATCTTTGTTATGTTTTCCTTACTATCGTGCTAAATATGAAAACGGTGTACAGTTCTGATCTCAACTATTTTACAGTGTGAGGTCATGTGTGTTGAAGTTTCACTTTTCCAAACTACCATGTTTTTATTTGCCATGCGATCTATTTGCATATTCCGATTTCCGTGATTCTTCTTCTTTTTTAGAAATTTATTCTTTATTCCAGAAATTTATAGAGTACAAAATATAATACCTATACTGTGAAAATATCTTTCATTAAGATTAGCGCAGTAGTTCTCAAATTGTGTCGCGACCTTTAGGGGGTAACGAACAGTTTAGAAGCGGGTCGCGAAGCTCTGATAGTTTTGTATTTTCTAGTATTTTTAACGAAATGTGTTTTGAAATATGTGACACTATGTGTTTATATAAAAATTTGTTTTCTGAAATGCATTACGTTAAACGCAAAAGATAATTTTATTTCATTTCATCGTCTTTTTTCTAAATATAAAGAAATGTAATGATTTCATTATATTTAGATACGAGGAAAGGAAAAGTGAAAGTTTGAGCACCATTCGATTAGTGAATTATAATCATAATGTGTGGCAAAGCTATTAGCTTATCTGCATGAGTTTTAACAATTTTGTATATAATACATCTATTCCTCCATTTACATATACTCAATTTACACGATTTCGGTTTTATACGGTCCAGAAAATGCAACTAATTTCGTTTAACATAATTATATTGCAGACCCGGTTTTACACGGTACAGATTGTTTTTTTTTATGTATGTAGGTAGGAGTGGAATAAATAGGCAACAGATCCTGGGGCAGGACAGATTTTCGGGTCCCCAGCTTTTTCAATAGTAGTAATTTTGTAAACCACTAAGTTGTCAATTATATTATGCTCCTATTTCAAACAATGGTTTTAAAATTTCATTTATCTAATGTCAATGTTGATTTAACTACAAGCATAGTCTATTACGGGCAAAATCTCTTCACTATAGATGCAATTTGTCGAAGACTGAATATTATGCAAATTATTATACTGAGAATTTGAAGTCAATTTGAAATAGGTACCATAAAACTATGATTCTAAGGATTTAATAGAAGGAAATATATTATTTTCTATAGGGTTAACTAGATGTCAAAAGCCCTCCAACAATACTCTTGAGTTTTTTTTTCTTTCTTCTTCCTTTTTATGACGATGAAAATCGGAAATATCTTCATACAGTCGAAAAGATTTGCATGTGAACAATGCAAAAAGTGAATAATGATGTCATCCGATACTTAAATGCATAAAAAATTACTTCTATGTGGAAGTAGATGTTGTTTTTTATCAATTATAATGTCTCCTATTTTAATGAATAACTTGTCAACGCTTGTTTAATTATTTCACATTTAGTTCACTAAGTAAGTGTAAAATCTCTCAGACAAGTCATTCGACAAAGAAAACTAATAATATCATTCTTAATTAAAATATGTCATATTTATATTATATATTTAATTATTATAACGCGTATGAAATTCAAATTTATTTTTTTTTACTTAAAACTAACTCTTCTAGCCTTGTTTTCTGTAAAGCATGAATGATTTCTTCCACCTTTAAGTTTCTTGCTGTATCGTACTCAATTGATATTAAGACAGTAAATTTAATATCTTTTATGCTATAATGCTCCTCGGGTAATTTCTAATTAATTTTTAATTAAAACGCTTCATTCAGCACTAGCAACAGTTACATGCATGGCAAAAAAAAATGATACAACAGTTAGTAAATCAGGAAAATTCGACAATAATGCGATGTTATCTTCCATCAATAGCGTCCTTAGTTCCTGATTCTTTGCGATTGTTTTAATTTGTTTCTTAAAACAAGTGCAGAAAGAAGATAATTGTCCCGAAATTCCGAATAATGTCCCTTTGATACTTACTTGCCAGATTTCTTCGCTTTCCTATGTGCAGTAGTTCTTCGTCCGTAGCAGAAAAAGTTCCCTGGGTACAGAATGTTGAAATAATCGAAAACATTTTGCAAATCCTGAAATCGTTGTATAAACTGACTAATTATGCAATCTAAAGACCCTGTGACTCTAAAATTCTTTTCACAATTGGCAAATCTGTCATCTTCGCACAAGTGATCGATATGTTTTGCTTCTTTTCAAGTTTTTACTCTGGTATTTTGTTTTGATTACCATTTCATCTCTCTTTCCGTTTCTGCTCTTACAGCGTTATTGAAATTGTTTCTTAATTGCATTAGACATTCTGCTGGGTGCTGAAACAATTTTACTGCTTTTTCTTTTACTTCTTTTTATATAGTAAAAGTTTTAAAATGGTGTTCACAATTTCCAAAACCTTTTTTTTTACAAAAACAATCATTATTAAAAATTCAAAGTTTTCAAACTGATGTTTCATAGGAATTGATTTTGTACTTTCTTCGTGTTTATTGAAGATAAATATTATTTTTGTCAGTCCTTTTAAAATATCTACATACCTATAACGAAGAGCAACCAAACAGTCATATCTTGATGACCGTCGATAAAACCTTTTTCTATTACTTTTTTCAGTACATCAGGTACTGAAACTAGTTCCTCTAATATTGCTCATATTTTTGTACAATATCCGAAACATATGTAACTTTTTTTCAATTATTCTGCAAAAAATGTTTTAATTTTGAAACTTTTGTAACACAGTTATAAGATCAAGTCTTAAATTATGAGTCACCCGAGGGGATATTCAGCTGAAAGTTCTTTCTTGGAAATCCTGGCTTGTACTCCCGTATAGCACCTGCCCATGACATTTCTTCATATCAAAGCCTTTTCTTCAATAAAAACAAGTATCTGTTTCTCTAAGTAAGAGGAAGATTGTGCAGTAGCTGGCAAAAACCGTAAAACTGAGGGGGATTTCTAAATATCTCTAATTAAGAGTTTTATATTCTGTTGGATCAGCAACATTTCGTATTCTCCTACCTTTAGCATCAATAACAATTCCAATACTCAAATATTTTTTATCCAAATCTTCTACTCCTTTTTTAAATTAGAATCCAAATTAAAAAAAAAGATTAGTTATTTCACCTCTAAGTCCACTATTTAATCTATTATTCTTGTAGCAGTTTCTTAAACAAATCTTGCAAACCTCTCATTATTGCCAATGACATTTGTTTTCCTGTTCTTGCCTCACTTCAAAATAATTCCCTTTCATTTGTTTCGAAATATAACCTCTTGTAATAAAATCTTGTTCTTTTAAAGGATTCTTAGAATTTTATAAAATTTTATTTTCCATATCATAATTACCATCACTGCTTAATTTAAAACCAACCCAGGTAGACCAGGTGGCCCCTCTCATAATTCATCACATGCACTATCAAAAGGAAGCCAAGTCATTTATGATACTGAAGAATTTAATGTCTTCAAAATTCTGACTTTTTTCAGACACGTTAGTGTATATTTCTTTATCTCATTCAAAATAAAAAATAAAATACGTATTTTTATTAGAGTTGTTACTTAATCTCCAATTGAATTCTATCATTAAATTGCTAAGTTAACATAATGATTGGATATAATCCTCCGAAATTATTATAGTTTATTAGACACCCTGTTCTGTAGTAAAGTTATTTAATCCTGCTTTTAATAATAATGCATAAAGTCTTAAGATAATAATTTTTATTAAAATCCTCTCAGATGCCTCATATGATCTGTCCAGGTTTCGGAATAAATCGCTACATCATCCAGATAAGTTACCGAGTAATTCTGATGTCTAGCTAGTATTAAATTCATTATTTGTTGAAAAAGGGAAGCCGCTCCAATCAAACCAAAAGGAATGATCTTCCATTGGTACTGAGCTTTGTGAGTAAAAAAAATAGTTAGCGGTTTGCTTTCCGCTGCCTGCTCTGTCTGACAGCACCCACGTAATAGGTCTGTCGTCGAGATGTATAGTTAGCAGCGCCTAATTGTATAATACAGTGGTTCTCAACCTTTAACACTTCACGTACTCCCTGGAAATGTGTATGTAACTGGCGCACCCCTTGTATAGATAGATAAAACTATAATTATAGTATAACTATGGGAATAAAATAAAACACATATATGTATTCATATTAAATTTTGTACTTAACTTACATCTAGGAACTTTGGAGCTCTCACGGCGTACTCCAAAAAATTTTACCGCGTACCCCACATTGAGAATCCTCTATAACGCCCCCCTGAGAGGTAAAACGCCAAATAGCGCTAATTCGCTGTCCCATTTCAGCGACAGTGTTTGATGCACCTCTTAGGTGTTTTTGGAGCTGTCGGCCCATCATGTCCCAGACGTGTTCAATAGGTGAAAGGTCCGGCGAGCGTGCTGGCCATAGTAGTATCAGAACGTTTTGCTCGTGTAGATACTGCAGATTAATGCGTGTTGTATGGGGACGGGCATTATCTTGCTGGTAAAATATTCCATGCTGCTGAATAGATGGGGCAGCAACTGGCTGCAAAATGTTGGTAACATTTTTCAGTTGGGAAGTTAGATATCCCCTTATGATTACCAGTTCTGACCGAGATCTCTGACTAATGGCACCCCACACCAAGACACCAAGTGCTGGAGCTGTGTGACGATGTCGAACGCACTGGGTGGCGTTCCTTTCCCCTGGATAACGGCGAACACGTTGTCTACCTTCTTGCTGACCAAGACAAAAACGAGATTCGTCACTGAACACTACGGTACTCCGCTCTTCTTCGTTCCAGTTCTGCCTGAAGCAACATCACTGAAGACATGCTTGAATGTGGGCAGATGTGAGAGGCAAACGCAGTGCCGGAATTTAGACTTGCAATGAAAACAGTAAAAGCCTGTTGTTTACCATCCGCCTGGTAGGTATTCGATGTGTTACCTGTTGCCAGTCCCTTTGCAGTTGTGTTACAGTCGCGAATCTCTCACGCAATGCCATGCGTCACAAATGGCGGTCCTGTCGCTCCGTGGTCCTACGTCATCATCCTGATCCTTGTCGGCGTGTGCTGGATCCTTCTTGAACCCATTGGCGCCATATGTGTACGATGGTGCTGGAATTGCGGCCAACAAGGTTGGCCACATCTGTCTCCGACAAACCAGCTTCTCTAAGGCCAATGATTCTTCCACTCTCTGTCTGTTAACTCTGGAACGGCTGTCGACGTCTGCGTAAGGGCATCTTTAGCGGTTTAGACAATTTCTACAACTTTTTGTCAACCAGGGAGCTTTGGTTGTCTTTATCTGTGTTTGACTGCTCCTCACCTGTGACGTCAGCTAGCGCCTGTACAATTGCATCGATCGTCCTGCAAACCTAATAATTTCTACGCATTTATATATATTATCGCCTCCCTATATTTCGTCACATTGGCGTAACTTCTTGTAGTATTGCATTTTTTTTATTTCCTGCAGTGTATCTATCTTCCTATAGGGTCCTAAAAAGTAGACAATGAATCTAAAGCATAGCAATCAGTCCTAAGTTCGTATTCGCTTCAAAGGAAGATAGGGCGCCGATTTACCTACTCAATAAGATTGCCTGCGCCATATCTTCCTTTGAAGTGAATGCGAATGAAGTGACTAATTGCACCATCGATATGGTTAAGTTTTATTTTGCACTTTTTAGGGCCCTATAGGAAGATACGTATTCTTATATTCTCTAATTTATATTTTTTATCAATTAAGCTTAACTTTTGGAGACCAGTGTATATCACAGAAATTTCAAGACAATTGAAAATTGTACAAGCTGTGTTAGAATGAACCATCATTCAATGGAATATTTTACGCCAAATATTTATATTTTAGTAAATATGAATTTAATACTAAGGGAATTGCCCGCATTACTCAGATCGTTGCTGAGGTCAGAGGGCGCTCTTTTAGCCTGTGGTTTCATATCTACGCAAACTATTGAAAGTTTTATTTCCGTTTCGACAGCATTTGGTCAATTGCAATTCACAAGATACTTGACCGAAAGGTCCCAAATTCCATACGCGAGTTCCCCCTTTGTGACCCCATGTTGGGAGAAAACATCAGGTTACTACTTTTAATGGGACGTCTTAATATAATAATGCCTTTTCGTAATGTGAGGGATCTGGTGATATTTCTAGATTACAAACTGCGAAGAACGAACGAATGGAGTTGAAAAGCGTTCCTATCAATAATAACAATTTCTACTCAACTATCGAGAAATAGTTTGTAGTACTTATCCACCTTATATTCTTAATTTATAAGTTCTAGAAATTTTGTAGGCCAAAACTCTAGGTTCCTTTCCCTTTTAATCAGCTGGGTCAGCGTTGAGATTTATCTCCAAAAAATTCCCCACGCTGCCCACGGTCAGATGGGTTTGACCATCCGAGCCACCACCGATGAGTTTGAAAAGGCCGCCATCCGTCGGATTGGACATTAAGCCGTGACCCCGTGTGGGGAGAGCCATACCCTGTGCACGTTAAAGAACTAGCTGGATGGCCTTGACGGGAGGCTACCATCTGTCTCCCAACAGCTGTTCCAGTGGGTCCCCTCCCCCAACCTTCTCTGAGGCTTCGTGGTCCATCTAACCTGTCCATTTAGCCCATGATGTGCAAAAAAGTGCCGCTCAGAAGTAAAACAACCCAATCCAACTTGTCCTTTTAGGTGAAGAGTTGTGGCAGCCACAGGCACACACGTTTCTTTTTATTCTTTAAGATATCTGTTTCGTTTTAATCATAAGACGCTTCATGGGAGCATTGCTTTCCATACCCTCACTTCTATATTTCGCCACTTCTTAAATGCTGTATCGTTAAGAAAGGTTTTTTTTTAGAACCGACACTGCATTCACAGTAGATTGCTACATCCATATTTTTCTTCAGGCTTGTTTTCTTTTCATGCTAGTTAATCTTTATAGCTAAGGCAACGATGTATCTTTTCAAAAGCAACATTTTATGTAACAAGAACAAGTTTGTAACCATCTAGCTTTCGCGTTTCACAGAACAGCAATCAGCAGCTTATTTTTCGGTTTAATAAAAAAAGAATATTGCACAGTGAATAAATTTCAGCGAACATTCACGTACTATTTTTCTTATAATTCACTAGGCTGAATTTTTCAAGCGTGTGGAAAGAAATAATATAATAGAGTTTTGTTGCTTAGTTGCATCGAGTCACTCTAGTTAAACGTTAGAAATGAATGTTGTAGAAAATTGAGTTGACCCAAAGCAACAGTCCATAAATTTCATAATATTTCGATGGAAATAGGGCAGGATGTGCAGATTTCAATTGATAAATACTAGGTGAAATCGAAATAGAGAGTTAAATATAGTTCTCAAACAAGAGTCACGACTTCTCTTAAAACGCTTGTGTTAGAATTTATAAATCTCTGAATTTAACTTTCTATTGGCATAAGAAGAAGCGAGTAGTCGTAATTCAATGATTTTGGTTTAAACTTTTAAAATAAATGGTTTCATCATAAAAAAATATAATTGACACTAAACAGATATCATTGATTATTTTTATTCCCAAATCAAAGACACAATATGTAAACAAATTAGTACACATCAATTATTTATATGACTGCAAACTTCATCATCTAGGAGAAAGCATTCATTAAAGTGGATCAGGATTAGAGTTCGAGTCCCAGCAGGGCCAGCCTTGAGATTAACCTCCGCAAAACTCCTCTCCCTGACGACGAGTAGGGGCACCGATAGTCTTGGAAGGGCCGCTGTCCGTCGAATGGATGTTAAGCGTGGCCACTTGTCAGGAATGCCATACCCTGAGCACGTTAAAGAACACGCTGGCTGGTCTTAACGGGCGATTTTCATTTATTTCCCAACAGCTATCCAGTGGGTCCCTTCCCCCCAACCTACTCTGAGCCTTCGGGGTTTCTTGTGATCTGGCCATTTAGCCCATTATGTGCCAAAAAGTGCAGTTCATAGATAAACAACCTAATCTAAAGCACCAGGATTACTCATGGTGGAATTTATACATTCCACAAACACATTCTGATATATGACGAAAAATGCAAGATGAACTACATTACTTATGCAGTAGCACAGGAAAAATTACTTTAGTATCGCTTTTTGATGAAAACCCCCCCAACTAAATTCGAACTGAAAGCTATGCAGCTACTAACAAACCTAAGCAAAAAATATGTTTATAGGCTTCCTAATATTTTTAAAAATATATAAAATGCAGAACTGGTGGATAAAAACTGTATATGTCAAGCCAACAATTTTTTTTAAAATACAACTCATTACCTGTATTACTTTCACAGTAATATACTTAGCAAAATTGTTTGATTAGAGGTAATTTAATGCTTGAAAAATGACCAAAATAAAGTATTAGATGAATAGAGAAGTAATGGGAGTAAATGATTTCTATAAACCAACTAATGCTGTGAAATATGCATATGAATATAATAAGTCAGACTCTGAATCGTAAGAGCACCCAGTAACACTGCAATGATATGTGGTATGCTGATGTGTATTATCAGCAAATCGTAAAGATGCATTGGAAGAGGATAAAAAAAGTTGTGAGGAGATATAGCTACATTCGTTAAGTATAAATATAAATTTACTTTGGGTGACCACAGTACCTTTGCAGCAAAATGTTTTAAAGTTGCGTAAGAATAAACTTCTTTGAACTGAATGCCAGTTCCTAAATTGCGCATAAATAGTAATATCCAGGGCCGGATATAGGGGGGGGGGGGGACAAGGGGTTTGGTTGGGTTGGGTTGTTTTACCTCTGAGCGGCACTTTTTTGCACACCATGGGTTAAATGGCCAGGTCACATGGACCCCGAAGGCTCAGAGAAGGTTGGGGGAGGGGACCCACTGGAACAGCTGTTGGGAGACAGATGGTAGCCTCCCGTCAAGGCCATCCAGCGTGTTCTTTAACGTGCACAGGGTATGGGTCTCCCGCACACGGGGCCACGGCTTAACGTCCCATCCGACGGACGGCGGCCTTTTAAAGCCCATCGTTGAACAAGGGGACTAATCAGAATGCTAACAATGGTTATAGAGGCAAAAAATTATTAAATTTATTTATTTTTCAAGAAATTTTCAAGAATGTTTTAAAAACCTGTAAAACGGAGGGTGATACATTATAATGCATCGGAAATTTCGTCTTTTGGTTCTCCCTTTTACATTTTGCCGCCTCGACTTCACGTCACTGTAATTGCCCCATCTGCAAAGAGTGCTTATTTTGAGCTTAAAACAAATGGAATGACAGATAGCAATGTAAACAAGAAATATTTGATTTGCATATCCTATCAGCAGTAATTACTTACGAAAATGTGTTGTACATCAAAAAGAAGCATAACTTGAAAGAACGGCGATACGAAAACCAAATGACGTTGTAGGGAGTCGGAAAGGTGGTGAATGTCACCCTGGTGATTCATGAGCTATACGTCATGCACATGTACCCTATATTATCTCTGAGTAGCAGTTTTTTGAACACATTGGTCTAATGGTACTGTCATATAAGGAGCCCGAGGGCTTGGAGAAGGTAGGGGAGAGGCACAGAATAATGAAGGTACAGATGCGCAACTCCCATAGGGCCTATGGTAACCGCGAGGCGATGGCAGCGCCATCACCGGTGGATTTCCGAACTACAATGCGGTTACAATCACTCCCTTCTTATGTTTGCGGTTATTTTGAGTTAATTATGTACAAATGGGTGTGAACTAATTTGTTCTTTAGTGTATACTTTTTTTAAAAGAATTTTAAGTGTTGGATATATTTCATGCTTGATTTTGTCCAGAGTTTATACAATATAAGTTTTTTATTGCTAATCAGTGGTCTAAAGAAAATTTTATTGGTGTAAATTTTTTTTCTATTGAGAATTTTTTAAATATTCGCGTATATTCCCCAATTGTTGCAAACCTAACAGTTTCATATTTGTGTATTCTTCATTCATATGTAAATATGGTATTTTAGTTTTTAAATTTAAATTTTTATTTTAAATATTTTATTTTAGCAAAGCACTAAATTTTCCGACTTTACCTTTTTGCTATAAAACATATTGCAAGATCAATTTTCCCTAATTTTTAAATAAAAAGTATTTCAATATAAATCGAAAATTAATTTTCCCAGGGGTCGGACCAAAAGGGCATGACCCCCCCCCCCACCACCACCACCACCACCACCACACACACAAAAAAAAAATTTTATTAAAGGTAATAGAGGCATATATTAAGCATTTATATTTCACTTATTTTTCAAAATTTTAAGTGCAGTAAAACGGAGCTGGGCGGTGATTTATATTGAATTGTATGTCTAGTTTCTTACTCCCTCTTACATTTTTATCAGCTCGACTGTTTCGTAGACTCCTATCAACTCGCCCCCCCCCCCCCCAGATCCACGCTTGCATTTTCCTATAAACATTATAATTATGTTTTAATAAGTATTATGAAGTTATTAGAGAAATTAAAATTTCAGTACTCTGAAATCGTTTTATTTAAAGCAACTGCATTTGAATTTTTTAATCCTTAAATTTTGCAGAAATAAAATAGGAATTGAAATGACACTTACAATTAATAGAACTTATTTCTTACTCAAAAAACAAACAATATCCAATGTACAGAAATACAGGTACTAGACGAAAAGATGGAAACAGATCCATGTTGCAATAAATACATCCTCAAGCAGCTGCTTGACACAGAGGTTTAACAGGAGCCTATCAGTTTAATACGCAATAGCAGAAGGTCTGTGAGTATAGAAGGACCTCAGCAGAAAAACATCACAAATATCTATGCGTTACCCAGGGTTCGAACCCAGAGCTCAATAACTTCTTTACTATGATTTTTCGTGAAAAATGCCTAAAGATAAATTAAAGATCTCAATCTGAAACAATATCTCTTTAGTTTTCAAAGAGTAATGAACACAGGAATCTTAGCAAGCTACAAAAAATTAACCTCAAAACTTAAGACAACCCAACCCTGTTTTAATTACCTCTAAATAATGGGCTAAATGACCATGCTACAAGGATTCCCACACAGCTGGGGGAAGGGGACTCACTGGACAGCATCAAGCATGTTCATTGATGTGCACATAGTATGACTCTCCCATAGACAGGTCAATGGTTTAATGTTCCATTTGATGGACGGTGGCATTAAAGCAGATTAATTTATCATAGTTGACTCCAGTACAGTGTATTACACCCTGTGTTGATTTCTTAGACTATTTCAATGTATTACATAAATTTTGAGGTTAATTTTTTCAGTCTTTTAAATATTCAGCATTTATCTCCCTGAATACTAAATAAATATTGATCAAAATTGAGATATAGAAAGATTTCACTGCATCTATATCATTAGACATATTTTTCGTTAAAAATCATATTTGTAGTTATTCACTCAAAATGTGATTTTCATTGAGATAAGAAGAAACTGTTTCCATGTTTCTGTCCAAAGCCTATATAATATATATTTTCTTACAAATGTGATATTAAATTAATTAATGACAACACATATATACTTTCTTATATGAGATAATAGGATATTAAATTCATGAAAATACAGTATTCAATGTAAATATACCAAAGAAATATGGCATCCATCTATACTCCTACAAACCTTTTGGTAAATTTGCATGTTATATCAATGAGAAACTTTGAATCTGTAAAACTTAAGCTTTTTTTTTGTGAAAAAAATGTTGCATATGTCTTTTTTATATTTCCCTATAACTCAGAAATTAAATAAGAAATCAATAATACATTCATATAGATTTTTCTTTAAGAAAAAAATATATAAACATTGCAAAATAATGTGTTTAGTGATAAATTATTACAGAAGCACAGTATATCTATTTGCATATCATGAAATAAACAACTATAACATAAAAATATAATTATTCAATGCAAAATTGCAACTACTGTGGTTTAGAAAGAGTACGGTAAATAAGTCAGTTATTATGACTGATTGACATGAAGATTTGGATTGTTGTACCTATGAGCAGCACCTTTATTGGACCCAATGGACTAAATGACCAGTTCACAAGGACCCAATGGGCTAAATGACCAGGTCACAAGGACCCAATGGCTCAGAGATTGAGGGAGGACACCCACTGGACAGCTATTACCCTCTCATCAAGGTCATCCACGTTCCTTAACATGCACAAGGTGTCTCTCCCACACACAGAACCATGGCCTAACATCCCATCTGATGGATGGTGTCCTTACTAAGCCCATTAGTGTCCCCTGCTGACTGAGGGCAAACCAGGAAGTTTTAGTGGATAAATAAAATATTACCAAAAAAATTTTCAAATCATGTGTCATTTTAAGAATGATACCACAGAATGAGGTAGATGCAACAGAAAAAGTATATATAAGTATTACGGTGAGAACTGTCCTGTATGGGAAGAGTTATTAGACACAAGAAAAAAACTATTCATTGTAAAATAAAATGCAAAAATATAATATATATTTTCTTAGAAATGTGATATGATATATAAATTAATGACACATACATTATATGCTTTCCTATACAAGATAATGGGATAGTAAATTCATGAAGAAACATTGTTTAATGCAAATATATCATCTATCTACACTCCTTCCATGTCCTGTTGTTAGGAATTCAATCTAATATCAATGAGAATTTTTGAAGCTCTATTACTCAGCTTTTTATGAAAAAATGCTAATAAAATAAATAATACTCTTTCAAGCAGCTGCTTGCCACCAAGGTCTGACAGGAGCCTGTCAGTTTATATGTCGTAGTAGAAGGTTTGTGCGGATGGCAAGACCTCAGCAGAAAAACAACATGAACATCCATGCCTTACCCAGGGCATGGATGATGTGATCAGTAGCCAAGCACGCTAACCACTCGGACAAATTATTATCCAACAAACCAATTACACATGCATGTACCCTTTTCTTCAGAAGCGAAAACTTATCGAAGAGAGAAAACACATTTTTGAAACCATTGCACAGAAATGCACCATATCTACCTGCAAATCATAAAACAAAAAACATAAAAATACGCTACTCAATGCAAAACTACACCCACTAAGGTTAGAAGAGTACAATAAATTTGAATAAGTTTCATGGAATTGTGAAAACTATTTCTTAAACCAATTTCCTTTAAGGAAGAATAATTGTTTAATAAGGCAAACCCCAAATCAAGTTTATTTTCAACTATATTAGGAGCAAAAAATTAGACTAACAATAATAAGCAATCATTAAAATTATCTTTTCCTGCATATTGTAGTAGCATAATTTTAACATTAATTCATTTTCTCTCTTTGGGAAATAATTTAATAGTTAATGATAGTTGCAATTTTTTTTCATGAAAGGCATTGTACACGAAGCTCATGAACTCTACAATAACTTAGGGTCAGGGCCAGATCTGTGCCCCCCCCCCCCTCCCTTCAGGATGCTAATGAGTAAGAGGTCAAAAATTATTAAGCAATTATTTTCATGCATTTTCCAAAATGCTATATAAAGACATATAACAAAAAAGATGTGGAAATGTTATACTGCCTTGAAAATACAGTCTGTTGACCCCCTCTCCCCCCACATATTCTGTCTCAATTGTTTCTTGCTCCCACCCTTTGCTTATTTTCTAGATCCAGGTCTACTTAGGGTAATACTAAATTTTGATCATTGATGAGTAATGCCATCTTACGTTATCACTAATGGAATGTATTAAGATATAATGGAAAACAAATTGAAATTTTCAAAAAAATTCCACTTTAGCAAAGCATTTATTTTAAAATTGTCATTTCTTTTTCCTTAAGAGGTAGTGATATAAAACAGAAAATGTCAGATATCAAATATATTTTGCTTCTAAAATAAAGAATTGTGTAAATATATTTTTCAGTTTTTTTGATAAATTTTTGAGATCAATTGTATTTACACTGTATAATACTTCAGAGAAAAAATTAAGAAAAACAAACCTGTTTTCTTACCTTATCAGTATACATTGGTACACAAAGGCAAGTGTCAGCTGCAGTGTCAGAAGCTACCATGATCAACCAGAAGACATTTTTTTTGGAATAAAAATTCTTATTTTACATAAGTTTCATGGAATTGGGAAAAACTATTTCTAAAACTGCTTTCCTTTAGTAGGGCTATAAAATATTTGAAAACGAAACAAACATTAGTCAATCACTGCAAAATAAACTAAGCACAGCAATACAACACATTTACATAAAAATCATTTTCTCTGGATGGGATATTGAGAAAATTTCAGTTCATCACAGTTGCAGAATTTTTTTTTTTTTTTTCGTGCAGGACATTCTACAGAAAGCTCATCAACTTTAGAATAAATTATGGTAATATCAGATAAATTTTAAACATGGATGAGTTCTATTCGTCAATCATATATTTCAAAAACAAATTAATATTTTCAATGTAAAAATCCTTTTATATCATCATCCTCAAGCAGCCATGGAGGTCCAACCAGACCAGGCAATTTAGTTCTCCAAGCATGTTTGTCCTGAGCTATATCTGCTATATCTCGCCACTGCACACCAATCCTAACTAGGTCCTGTTTGACACTGTCTGCCCACCACATCCTAGGTCCCCCCCCCCCCACACACACACACACACAAACACACCTCTTTCTGAGTCTCTGTCTGCACAACATACTGCTTAGAGAAGGTTGCTGACTCCTTTGCCTAACCTCTTCGTTGCTTACAAGTTGAACCACCTAATGCCCAAGATACTGCATAAGCATCTAGTTTCTTGCTATCTTATTTACAAAGCATCCAAGTTTCACTACCATAACCCTAGAAAGAACCAAACTATTATACAGTCTAATTTTATTCTTTAGGTGTATACACCTATTTCTCCACACTCTCAATAGATTCCTAAAAGTCCCAGAGGCAATCCATATTTCCCTGTTAATCTCATGCCGCACATCACCATACACATTTAATTTTACTCTCAAATTTGTATATTATCCACTTCAAAATGCTGGCCATAAAAGAGAAAAAGGGATATTTGAAACATGAAAAGCAATGCTTACATCATTTGGTACGGGTTTCATAAACATTGTATGCCATGGATATGTTATATTTTATGTATATATAAAATCTTCTCATAAAGCAGCTTGCTCAGAGGTAAAACAACCACAGAGATCTGATCCCAGTCTGCCAATCTACACATCATAGAGGTGTGACCTCAGCAGAAAGACAACACAATATCCATGCCGTACCCAGGAAAGGGCGGGGGTGACTCAGTCGGTAGCGCGCCAGGCTCCTAATCTGTAGTTCCCAGATTCAAGCCCCACCTGGGTCAGTGTTGAGATTTATCTTTGCAAAATTCCCCACCCTGCCCACGGTCAGTAGCGGACACCAATGGGCTTGGAAAGGTCGCTGTCTGTTGGATGGGACGTTAAGCCATTGCCCCATGTGCGGGAGAGCCAAACCCTGCGCATGGTAAAGAACATGCTGGATGGCTTTGGCAGGAGGCTACCATGTCTCCCAACAGCTGTTCCAGTAGGTCCTCTACCCCAACCTTCTCTGAGCCTTCTGGGTCCTTGTGACCTTGCCATTTAGCCCATGGTGTGCAAAAAAGTGATGCTCAGAGGTAAAACAATCCAACCCAAGCCTTACCCAGGGCTTGAAACCAGGTCCATTAGATCAGTAGCCAAGCACGATAACCACTCAGCGACAAGACTGCTTATACAAGTAAAAACGAAATTTTGAAATTTACAACTTAAATGAAGTGCCAGTAACAAACAATAATTATATGCTATGAGTTTCTCAGCTTTGATGCTTATCAATAGCCAATAACATGTTTTCCTAAAATAAAATAATAAACCTAGAAAGGACAGGATTTATCTTTTTCAAATTCTATTTGTTAAAACAGGGCTTAGATCAGGGGAAATTCTCTTAATTAACCTAAAACTAAATAAAGCTAAGATAGAAAAAATGTTAGGGCATGACATTTGCCATATAGATAGATATCGTTAAACATGATGTTAAGCAAAATTAAGAAATTTCATTTTGCAAAAAGCAAAATGAAACTTGCATCATTCAAAAGAACCACTAAAAAGAGTACCCCATTGAAGTTCAATGCATGTTATGTTACTCTGCACACATCTAATATTCATTTTTCTGTCAAACATTTTTTCAGCACATGATCAATTTTTATTACGATAGAACCTAGGGGTACGTCATCCATAATAGTCATCATTTCTTATTGAAATATTATATTGTCTAAAAATATGAAAGCTGATATACCAATTGATAAGAACATAATAAAACTGAGGTAGGCAAAAGAAAAAAATGGTTTAACCTTTCAGCATCATTTCTGTCTGAATACTCTGGACTGAAGGAACAGCAGTGTAAATTAATCTTCTTCGAAAAGTATCAAGTAGTACCATAGATTCGAGCTTAAAATACAAGCTGCACAACTTAACTGCACATAGTTTTTGTCAGAATCCTTCATTGTATTACTGCATTCCCATAAATGTAATCTGTAATAACGCACAAAATATAGTGAAATTATTTGGCCTCCCGCAGATAAAACAAAGGCATACTTAAGGATAATAACACATTATAAATTCATTTTTACTTATTCTGGATTCAACAGCTGATACTAAATTAAGTTTTATTGCATACCACTGGACAAAACTAGTTCATATTCAAGTGTTTACTGAAGAAAATGCTAACACAGCGGAATAAAAAAATAATATTAAATACTCCCTAAAGTAGCTGTGCCGTCCCATGGCCGAATGGTTAGCGCGCTTGGCTACTAATCCAAGGGACCTGGGTTCAAGCCCCGGGCAAGGCATGGATGTCTGTGTCGTTTTTCTGCTGAGGTCCTGCCATCCTCTCAGACCTTCTACTATGGCATATAAACTGACAGGCTCCTGTCAGACCTCTGTGGCAAGCAACTGCTTGAGGGGGTATTTATTTTTTTATTTAAAGTAGTTGTGCTTGCCACGGAGGTCTGACACGAGCCTACAGTCTGTACGCCATAGATAGATCTGTGAGAGAAACAAAATAGTATTTATAAACACATTACATGCCACATATTATAGATATGTGATACACATTTTTGTTCTTTCATTACCATTATAAAATGTAAAAGAAAGAATGATTAAATTTTTGGGGAGAGTACATGCAAAGCAAAACTGTGAGAGAGAATATATATATATAAACACATTATATGCCACATATTATACACATTTTTGTTCTTTCATTACCATCATAAAATGCAAAAAGAATGATTAATTTTTATTTTTGGAAGTATATGCAAAACGTAACTTTGATTGGAAGAAACAATATATTTAATAAGAACGGAAGGTAATGAATGAAACATACGACGGAAAACGATTTCAAAATCAGCGTTTAGAACAAATCATTTTATGAAACAGCATTCAGTCAAAAAGACTAAAACATGGTCAATTCAGCAACGAAAGAAAAAGCACAAACGTAGAGAAATATCTCTTTAACTTTATAGGCAACTGAAACATATCTATTAAATATTAAAACATTAGTTATGCAGAATATTTCTTTTCCTAAGCCACCTTTTCTAATAGAGCTTAAAAGAAAATTACCGGTTACAAAGAAGTTAACATCACTGTAACAATAATAATCTGCATTACTTTTAATACTTCATTACAAATATAACTTTAAACTATTTTAACAGCAGCAAAATATTAACCAAGTATGAACTGGCACAAAAACTATTCGAATGGCTAGCAGATATCCATTGTATGATGTACAATAGTACCTTCACACCCAAAAGCGTAATGTAAATTTTACTACAGACTTAAGCTTTCACTGAAGATTTTATATAAATTTACAATTACACAAATTTACAATTACACATTACCTTTGACTTTTTTTTTCGGAAATTTAAAAAATAATAAACCTGCTGCAACAAACGGGGTCTCCATCAATTCGAGAAAGCCCACCACACGTGCTTTCTCGAAAACATCCACTCATAGCTCAGGCTTAACTCCAGCTACGACAACGGCTGAGGTTCAAATGGACAGTTAGTGCAACCCCGAGTGAGGGCGCCACTTTCACCCCTCGAGAGTCTCGCATCTGTTCTAACTAATCTGTGGGGGAGAGGAGACCACTGGATGTGTCATTGATGTGCCATCGACGAATGCTATTGAAACTGATGGCAAGACAACGATCCTAGCTGTTGGCCTGGTATGGACTCTCCCTACCTCTGTCCCTGGCATGTCACCACATATGTACATCACGCCACTCAAGCAGAAACATGATTCGTCAAAAACACTATTTTTCAGACTGCACTCAGCATATTAGGAGACAGATGGTAGCCTCCTGAAAAGGCCATCCAGCATGTTCTTTAACGTGCTCGGCATATGGCTCTCTCTCCCACATGTGTGGACGTACTGAAATAAATACACAGTTTAAAGTCCCATCAGATGGACGACGGCCTTTCCAAGCCCATCGCTGCCCCCTACTGATTGAGGGCAGGGTTGAGAGTTCTGCACAGATAAATATCAACGCTGGTTCAGGTGGGAATCATACCTGGCAACTACAGATTACAAGCGTGATGAGCTACCGACTGAGCCCCCAGCCCCAACCCTGTGTCGTGAGCTGGGCAGTAGTGGTAAGTGAACATCCCATCATATCCCAAACATCTTCAATAGGCGACAAATCTGGGGAGTATGCAGGCCAAGGAAGTACATCCACGTCATGTTGACACTGTTGGGATATGAAAGCTATGCTATATGTGGGTGGGTAATGTCCTGCTTAAAAATAATGTTTTGGATGTGGTGTAGAAAGGGCAGAAGCACTGTTCGAGAATGGTTTCAAAATAATGTCTTGCAATCGACGAATACTATTGAAACTGATGGCAAGACAACGATCCTAGCTGTTGGCCTGTTATGGACTCTCCCTGATGCAGTTGGATTACCTCTGTGCCTGGCATGTCACCACATATGTACATCACTCCACTCATATTGTCATTAAATAATGTACAGAAACATGATGTACAGAAAAATGTCATAATGTACAGAAACATGATTCGTCACAAAAAGCATGAGACCAGTCCTGTCTTCAAGCAACTCTCTCCCTGCATCACTGATGCTTGTGATGGTGAGATGACATGAATGATAAACGAGCCAACAGATGGCGCGAATGAAGCTCTGAGATTCGCAGGCATCTTCTAAATCATACTCCCCGACACGGGCAGGGATGACATAACGATGTCGGAAATCTGGCAACTTGAACAGATCTGTCTCCAGTTGCTAGTCAGTGGATCCATTGATTTTCCCTTTCGGATGTTCTTCTGATGCCACCAGAGATTTGTCAAAGTGTCCAGATACTTTTTTTTACGCATTGTTACAAACACTATCCAGCCATTCCGGTATCCAGATCCCACACAAACGGCAATTTGTTGTGTTGACTATCCAGGTTCTGACAACCCAATGATTCGACCGCTTTAAATTCTGTCAGCTGTACATAACCTACGTCAATATACTACATGTGTTAAAGGCACTGCACACTCCTCACAGTTGATTCGTTCACATTTTTCTTTCCCCACTGATATCCCCCCGGTATTTTTATAGCGTTGAGTGGCTCGATATGAAAATCGTTTCTGTCCATACATCTCACAATTCTGAATGCGAATCATCAGCCCAAGCCGTCCATTCTTTCTAGGTGGGGCACTATGAATAGTAAGCAGTGCAGGTGACAGGTTAAAAGAATGCTCTTTTAGCAATAAAGAAGATTAAGTATAAGAGATCTGAAGTCTTTCTCGTTCTTCCCAGATGCACACATACATCTTTCCCAGGGTGAGTATAGATAAGTTGGAGCCAAAAGGCCATGTTTTATCAAGGTCATTCCAGTGTCTCTGAAATAGCATTCTCCATAACGTTACAAGATGAAACGCTGAGCCGAACAATTCAGATATTCGTTGCATCGTTCGTGAATTTCGTTGTTTTTGGCTCGGTGAATATTTGTTTCTCTACGTCAGTTGTCTGCGTCCCCCCTACGCTGAAGGTGGAGACCTTCGATGAAGTCGAGGTGAGAGGCAGGGCTACAACTCTTTAAACCTTAAAATTTTGATTGGCGGACTTCATTGTGGTTAATGTTTACCTAGATGTTGAGATACAGTTTGTGGAGTACAGTCGCTCAAATAAATATCCGAACACTATGTTTGATTACAGAATTCAGAAAAAATATCTGGCAACGATTTTTTTAGAAATTAATGATTTGGCAACCTTCGTGTAGAGCGACTGTACCAGTGCTTTTAATCTGATGTCAATACTGTGTAAATGATTTACGAAAATTCCACGATGTGCACCAGGGAAACTCGAAAATCTTCCAAGTTCGGGGACAGATAAAAAACAACCATATCAGTGACTGAAAAATATGAATGCGGAACAACACTAAAGATAATTGTGGTTCACTCTCGCACGTGGAAATTGGATTAAAGAAACAAAATACCGAAGGTATAAGAAGTACGCTAAGGAATGTTGCCAAGATGTCTGTTGTGATTGCGATGTCTATTGTGATTGTGATGACAAAAAAAAAAATGCACCTGGAAACGGAGGTAAGAGGAAAAACTACCGAGATTAGACGCATGGGAAATAAGTTAATCTTCTGACAAGAAAGCAAGGTCACGGGACATCCCACTGGAGTGTGAAGTAGCCATCATTCAGAAGCAAGAACAGGTTGGCGACCTTACACTCCAATAAACAGACTAAAAACACCAAAGCCCATCTGTTTCAAAACACGATTTTAACCATCAGTCAGTGGGATTTTGCATAACTCAAGTAGAAGAAGGTTAAAGAGTTAATAATAGTTATTAAATAGTAATAATTTGAAACACAAGGAAGTGAAATTATACGCAATCGTATCAGAATAATATGACCACCTACCATACATATACTCTGGTAGGTGGTCATATTATTCTGATACGATTGTGTATATAGCATGTCAGACGTATAGAATAAAAGTGATTCAAATACATTTAGGTGTATCTTTTTACCTGTATTAGATATTAAATAACTGCTTAAAAATAATGTTCCGATTTTAAAATATAACAAAATTATATCTGAACAGTGCAGATGTCATCTTTTTTCTGCTATCTATGAGGGTAGAAGTAAATGAAGCTCGAAAGTTGGCAATGAGTAGAAAAGGTTGAGAAACACTCCCCCAAGGGCTCAGAAATGTCTCTCTTAAACAAAATATAGTACAACTGAGTACTATTCCCTGTGAAAATTTGTATTCTTCAATACTTTACATCTTACACACATAATTCTAACCATCTCTAGGCTATCATACTGACAAATCGCTAAATAATTCTGGTAATTTTTTTGCTATTTATTGAGGTATTTATATTCTTTCAATCTAGCTACTTTCATCCACTGTTGAAGAAAAGTGTACTACTGTATGCATCCTGTACGCTAGTTCTATCACTTGTGTTTTTGTACTATATGCTTCAAATAACGTTAATTATTTCAATTAACGTTATTTCAATTAACTGAATGATATAATTTTTTTAATTATAACTGAATGATTCGGTGATCACACACAAGTTTCATCAGACCTGCCACTTTAGTATATGCTAGAATTTTTGTTGTTTATTATGTGGAAGAATAATTAAAGATGTTTTAGGAACTATTAGATAAACCAGTATATACAGTTGTAAAAAAATGTGCATTTTTCAGTTTTATTGTTTAGTCTATCTTGTTCTCTTGGTTACTGTCAAAATTTGAGAGTTGTCACTAAGTTAGTGTTTTAAAAACCTAATTTTTTTTAATTATTGATTGGATACTGTTATATGGAATTAATTTAGTTAAAGAAGGTAATGTAATTTTTTTTTATTTAAGTATTACCTGGGTTCGAGCCCCGGGTTAAGGCATGGATGTGTGTGTCGTTTTTCTGCTGAGGTCCTGCCATCCTCTCAGATCCTTCTACTATGGCATATAAACTGACAGGCTCCTGTCAGACCTCTGTGGCAAGCAGCTGCTTGAGGGGGTATTTATTTATTTTTTTTATTGTCATGATCTATGTTTTTAGTTCATTTTATGGGTTTTATTCTGTGAAATTTAACTGTTATTAGTAAAATTTTAGCGTGACCGAGTGGTTAGCACGCTTGGCTACTGATCTAAGGGACCTGGGTTCGAGCCCCGGGTTAAGGCATGGATGTATGTGTCGTTTTTCTGCTGAGGTCCTGCCATCCTCTCAGAGCTTCTACTATGGCATATATACTGATCAGGCTACTGTCAGACCTCTGTGGCAAGCAGCTGCTTGAGGAGGTATTTATTTATTATTTTTATAATTCACAGTTTATATCATTTTATGTTCTATGACGTAAACGTTCAAAGATTATGGTGGAATGGATATGACTTGTAAGAGTTCACAACACAGAAATATTTCGCCACATGGGCTTGTAAAGCGTGTATTAGGGAATTACTAAACCTTTAAGGAATTATTATTGTAATTATGAACAAAGAAGTATTTTAGTGTCTTGGTTTGTAAGGAAATAATGGCTGTGTTTTGGTAGGAAGTAACGATCAATGTAATCAACCGAGTTTGTTGGTAGCAGTTATCTGTGTTTGTCAACACTACACACCCTCTTCCTTAAATATCCACTACAGGGCAGTCAGGGTAAACGAACGTGATTGTCACGTGATGGCTGCCTTGTGTTTACTATGGAGCTAATAGAGTTGCTCGCGAACAGAGTCGAGGGTAGTGTAAATCGGATTATGCACTGTTGCGGAGACTAGAGAAGTTTAGTATTTATTAAAAAAAAAAAATAAATACCCCCTTAAGCAGCTGCTTGCCACAGAAGTCTGACAGGAGCCTGTCAGTTTATATGCCATAGTTAGAAGGTCTGTGAGGATGGCAGGACCTCAGCAGAAAAACAACACACACATCCATGCCTTATCCGGGGTTCGAACCCAGGTCCCTTAGATCAGTAGCCAAGGGCGCTAACCACTCAGCCACGGGATTTTGACTGTGGCTAAAGCCCGCTCCACGTGTACACATTTTCCCTCACAAGTCGCCAATGCTAATCACCAACCCCACCCTATTTGCCAGCTTAAGCTTGTGAACACTAATTGATTTGCGTCCACACGGAGTCTTTGCGCCGTTCCAGCATCTCCTCATTGAACATTCGCTTATCACCAAAAGACTCCACGTGGTTCTTCTTCAACCCTCAAACACCCCTGAAGACTATGGAAGAGATGGGCGGAGATGGTAGACTGCAGCTGGAATTTCAACAGGCACGGATTGCCAAATTTCCCCAAGTCGCGATGCCGACCCCAGGATAGGATAGGTAATTGGTAGATAGGTAAATGACAAAAATTGAAAGGTGGATTACAGATATTTATTCAAATTTTCAATTGAAAACTTGTTTTTGTTCGCGAGCCACAAAATTCCTTGTGCGGGCGCTAGTTGCACAGCGCTGATATAGAAGAAATAGATTTATATTTTACTCTGAAAAATGTATGTGAAAAGACAACCGACTGAAGGTAGCTTTTCCAAACCCATCTCACTGAGGGCAAAAAGAGAGTTAGATGAGGATAAAATATTTAAAAAGAATACAAATCCTTCATTTTTTTTTCAAGTGGTGTTACCAGAATGTTCAATTCCGCCATTTCTACGCCACTAGTTTACATCGCGAATTTTATTTTTTTATTTGCTTCTCATACACTCACTTAATTGTTCAACATGTACTAAAAGTAATTTTTGTGTTAAAGTACATCAATTAAAAATTCTATACATGTTAGTTTATAAATTAATGTTGTTAATATCAGCATTAATATCTTTCAGTGTTATTATATAGCGTGTTTCAAAAGTAGCTTTACAACTGTGAATGGTTATATAACGATTTTGATATTATTTTTTCTTATGGGAATTTGTTGAAGATAAAGTGTTGTTGATAATCTACGGGTTTGATAATTTGTTGTTGATAATCTACGGGTAAAGATTACATGCACAGTTGCGAAAGTCACGACAGACAGGTTACATCGCACCTGAGAAGAAATTCATTACTGGTGGTATATCTGTCGTGTTACATCTGAAAGTTTCATCTGTTACTTTGATATATCTGACAAGCTTGATGCATCTTGAAATGCATTTCTGTGCTTTCGATTTGCATCTATATTTCATTACTTTATTACAAAATATGTACATCCTCTCAAAGTTCTTAACCTACTTTTGAAAAAGCATAAATTAATGGAACTAAATACTGCCGGTAAAGTTAAATATTGATAAAAGTGCATGTACCTACATTAAATTTCATTCATTCTCTTGTAGTCTTTTATTACAAGGTGATTTTTTCTTTCTTTCAGTTTTCTTGCCACTGGAAACTCCTTCAAATCGCTAGCGTATAGGTATCGTTTGGGGGAAACGACAGTGAGAGAAATCGTATACTCCACCTGCGAAACAGTGTGGAAAACTCTGTAATCCTACAGAACAAAGAGAAATGCCCGTCCCTACAGAACAAAGGTGGTGCGAAATTGCAAAAGAATTTTACGAAAGATGGAACTTTCCCAATGTAGTTGGCGCAATAGATGGAAAGCATGTGACAATACAGGCACCTCAAAAATCTGGATCACTTTATTTCTGCTACAAGAAAACTTTCAGTATTGTGCTGATGGCTTTAGTTGATGCCATTTACAAATTTATTTGCATTGATGTTGGTGCTTATGGCAAAAATTCTAATGGTGGAATTTTCGCGAATTCTAATTTATGCAAAGCAATAAAAAATAACACCCTCCGAATTCCTCCAGATAAAAAACTGCCTGGGAGCAATGACTCAATGCCACAGGTCATTGTAGGAGACGAAGCATTTCCATTGAGTCGCAATGTGATGAGACCATATCCTGGTGCTTAATTAAAAAACGACGAAAATAAAAAAAGTTTTAATTATCGATTAAGTAGAGCGCGTAACGTCTCTGAAAATGCATTTGGAATCCTGGTTCGGAAATTCCAAATTTTTGAATGGAAATTATGCATGTCACCTGAACATTTAAACATTGTGGTCGGTGCTTGTTGTGGCCTGCATAACTTCTTAAGAGACGACAGTTCCTATTGGACTGAAAATGAAATGGAATTTTCTGTCAATGATGCTGAAGCATTTACAAACTGAGGCGGAATTGGTGGCAATGCTGCTGTGGAAGCTATGGAAATAAGAGAACGCTTCAAAAATTACTTTGCATCAGAAAAGTGTTCTGTCAGCTGGCAGAATAAGAAGATCACGGGAGGGAGAATATTTACCTAAATATCTTTCAGGTTTTCTGTTATTGTAAACAAAAAAAAAATCTTTTACTCTCCTTCATTTGCAAATATTTAAATGAGATCATGCAAAAAAAAAATTAATAAATATCAAAAGCTTTTCAAAGAAGATGCATTTCATTAATGTTAAATTTATTACCATTTAAATATGGAGTTATATTCTACTTCAGAAAAATCAAATTACGAAAAATTATTCACTTGTGATTAAAATGTTCTAATATTTCGGTCCCTAAATTGGGCATTCCTTGGGGGATGACTCGAACAGTGATGTTTGGGTGTGATATATGAAAGCAATCCAAAGACCAGCCTTCGATTATGTACCTAATAAAGAATTTTTCGTCTTTTAAGTTTTCTGAACAGAACATGAAAAACAATAGCAACACTTTAAGACAGCCAAGAACATATTTCTTACTCGTGATGCACCGTATTATCGTGAAAGTAATGTGAATTAAATACAGGAATATAGTCTGCGAACACATACCTGAAGGTCCTAAAATTTTTCCTATTTCTTCCCAAATATTATCTCTACGCAATTGATTACAGTAGTTAGCATTTTTAATATTATATAATTCATCGTACTGTTGAACCATTAAAATTAATTTTTCGGTATTCATATTTTTGATCTCGAAAAATAACTGAAAAAGACTACAAAAATATTTAACGAACAAAAAATTGCACGTGCTGTTACAGAGCGCAGTTTCGATAAAGCGAAACAAAAAAGGCTCACTCTCTAGCTGCTCGCGCATCAACTAAACAAAGCAAGAAGGGTGGCGAAGGCCGTTGCTAAAGTGATTAAGGGCTTAAAGTGATCAGCAGGCAGGGGGAAATGCCGGTTGGGGTTTTCATTCTTCAATCCGTGGGAGATATTGCCGGGGGGCGATGCCTTCGTTGCTTGCAAGTGAGTGCTGTCTCATAGAGAATGCAGGGGGAGAATATTTTAATGCGTATCTGCGTGCTTCCGTTGCTGACCAGTGAGTGTGTACCCTTAAGCTCATTAAAGGGGATTAGGACAGTTGGCATGAGCCACTTAGGGATTGGCGCTTAGGAAAATTGGTCCGTGTGGTGCGGCCTTAAGACTTTCTTTATTCTGTGACTTAAGTAGTTAATTAACAAAGTGAGATAAGCTGCCAAGTCCTGCTGAATTTCGGCCGAGTTTTATTTTGATAGCTTGTGTGTTGAGTTTACTGCTAATTTGTTGCTCTCCTTGAGTCATGAGAATTTTACCACATAAGTGTAACTGTTGTAAATACCGTCACATTCTATAGTTCGCATGTGTCATTTAAGTAGCCGCAGTACCCGGCCGTGGTCGCTTATAATGACGATTGATGTGACGTTGCATTTTGAATTTTTGTTTATTGTGGACTTAGCGGAATAATAAGCCTTAACGTGAATTTATTATGTGCAAACGAGTCTTTGTTTTATGTCAGTGTTTATGTTGCAAGAACGGATACTTACAGTTTTTTTTTATTTTATATTTCATGTTCCTCTTGCTTGAACCGGAGATTGGCTGCTTTAGGCGGTTCAAGAGAATGATTGCAGCTCAGGACGTGCGGTGTCCTAAGAGCTGTCAAATGTGGTACATCATAAGAAGATTTAGTTTAGTGCAGTGATTTCTTTTCAGAGACAATTAATGGGACCTTGTGTGACGAACTTTTCCGTTTCTCTAGGGACTGCCTTCAGCGTAAGGACATTTTACATATGGAACTGTATAATATTTAAAACTTTTGGGACTGTCACCGGCATTTTTAACGAATAGCTCATGAGGGCGTGTGAACCATGGTTACATAGTGATAGTGCTCTCTCTACGATTTCTCTCTCTCTCTCCCCCATGGTGGATAGGAATGTTCTGCGTGAATTTACATAATTCACGTAGAACGGTTTCGAGTGCCAGACTTAAGGTTCCTTTCTGTCAGAGCAGCGCCATAGGAAAGATTACAGTAGAAGAAAAGCCAGCTAAATCCGCATCTCAGTCAGATAGGACCATTTGAGGCGCCGCCTAGCAGAGTCAAGCCACTTACCTGTCGACAGCCAGCTTAAATCCGGAAAGCGTGTGCAAAGGGAGCCCCCCCCCCCCGTCCGTGGAAAAGCCTTTGAGAGAGTGGAGCCTGACGCCATTCTGCAACTAAGCCTGACAACACGGCATGCCCGGAAGAACTTCCCCTGGGTCACGGCTCAACGGTTCCCGTGGAGGACAATCACGTGATTGCGGGACAAGGACGACACAACGAGAAACTTCTATTTTTCCCTTACCACCATACCGCCACCCCCACCCCCAGCAGAGAGAATTGCAAGAGCCCATAAGAAGAAGAACCAAGAGACCACCCCCAAGAGAGAATTGCAAGATGCCTTTGGGTGTTCGCGAGTGAAAAAAGAACTCTTCTCGATTAGTGACTGGGATGACACGGATGATTCGACACTTGGCTCCAGAGACTTGTACGCACAGTAGCTCTCGATGTGAGCAATTCAGTCCTGACTCTCGGTCAGAGTATTATGTAGCCATCTCAGCATTTGCATGTAACCAGACTACAGAAACGATGTAAGTGATGTAGTAAATGTAAGAATAGGATGAAAATGTGTTAGTGTTGTAAATAAATGTTTTTGTATTTGTTAAAAAGCCATACCTGCCTTTAGTTACTCCTTTTGTGTGGGAGGATGATTCTGTTCCCCAGTAGCCTACTGGGTCACTAATTATCTCAAATGTTTTAATGTGGGAACAACGAATGACATTAAAATATACGACCACGGTAGAATTATTTATACGATCTCGGCTAAAAATAATTACCTTGTGTGGGGGATGGTTGAATATTGTAATATAAATAATAATCAAATATATCTATAATTTAAACCCCCAGTTGAATTGGCACGATGAGCATTCTGAAGCCTTCAAAGATCACAACTGGCCCACCAAATCCCCGGATTTCAATTCCATAGAAAACTTATGGGACTATTTGGGGCAACAATTGAAATGCCGTCCCGGCCATCTGATCAATCTGGCTGAACTGCGGCATTTGCTGCTGGAAGAGCGGATGAATATTGATGTGCACTACATCCGCACACTGGTGGTATCCATGCCAGACAGGATTTTGGTTGTTCTTTGTTCGCAAGGAGGCGTTATTCTCTATTAGGTGACATTCAGTCAGGGATGACTAATTTTTTGTCTGGTGAGCTTATATGTCTGTCTTACAAATGCATGGTCCAAACATGAAACACTAGTTGGAGTCTGTCTTGTAATTGCATCTAAATAATGGTTGGAATCCATATGAAGAAAACATATCTAAATAACTGTTGGCATAATCATCATAAAAAAAGGTCAATATTAAGATCACCAGTAAGTATAACTGTACTATTTTTAATTAAATTTAAATAGTCATTTAATTCCTCTACAAACTGTTTTGGTGTGTTAAAATGAGATCTATATACTGCGTATAGACAAGTATCATAATCCGTCCACATTAAACAAAGGGATTCAGCAGTCACCAAGTCATTATTTTCGTTTAAAATAATATTGTATTTATTTTTAACAAAAACCAATATACCACCTGATTTGTTATAATCCCTACATTTGTAAAATTTATTATAACCATTACGTATACGTTATATAAGCAAACCTCATCATCTTTATCCATATTTCAGTCAATATAATAATATCAACTCGATAATTCAAATAATCGATAATTGTTTCAATACCCTCAAACTTAAATCTTATACTCCGTACATTAATATTAAGAATAAATAAAGATTAACTGTTGGAATCAAGATAAAAAATCTTTAAAGCATCGAAAGTAGTGCTATGAAATATATACATTTAGTAGAAATATACTTATATTATATACCACATATTCTAACCACATTGAAAAATATTATTTATGTCATCCTCATTTCTCACCCTCCATATTTTCACTGTTTCGTCACGTCTCCCAAATATTTTACCATCTTTAAACCCATATATATTTAAACCCAGATTTTCTGCCCTCCAATTTAGCTTTGTACAACAGTTGCTTCATGGTAGGGTCAAATGTTCATTTAGGTATATTGCAGCCTTTTAAAATTTTACAACAATATCAGAACATTTAATATTAAATTTAGAAGCTTTACTAGAGCTTATCCATTTATCACGTAAAATGATACAATCACAATGTGGTTAGTTCTACTCCCATTGTATAATGATGATATATGCATTGCTGGCTTTAATGTTGGCCCTATAACACGGTCTGAAATTACATTGGCTATTTCTAAACGAAAACTACATAAATTCCCAGAGGTAGAAGAAATTACTACGGAAATCCTTAGAGCTGGGAATGTTTCAGTTACCACATTGATCACCGAAAATTTCAATATCTTTCATGATAAAGGCGTGGTTTGTAAGGGTTTGGATTGGGTTGTTTTACCTCTGAGCGGCACTTTTTTGCACACCATGGGCTAAATGGCCAGGTCACATGGACCCCGAAGGCTCAGAGAAGGTTGGGGGAGGGGACCCACTGGAACAGCTGTTGGGAGACAGATGGTAGCCTCCCGTCAAGGCCATCCAGCGTGTTCTTTAACGTGCACAGGGTATGGCAACGTATGGCAGGTATTAACGTCCCATCCGACGGACAGCGACCTTTCCAAGCTCATCGATGTCCCCTACTGACCGTGGGCAGGGCGGGGAATTTTGCTGAGATAAATCTCAATGCTGACCCAGCTGTGACTCGAACCCGGGAACTACAGATTACGAGCCTGGCTCGCTACCGACTGAGCCACCCCCGCCCCTGGTTTGTAAGGATTTTAGCAGAGCTATTATTATCCCTATTTTTAAAAACGGTGATCGCAGTTGTTATGATAACTATAGAGGCATCAGACTATTTTCTGTCCCAGGTAAAGTTCTTTGCATGGTTATGCTTAATATAATTAGAAATCTAGTTGACGGGCAATTGTGTAATGAGCATTGTAGATTCAGAAGTGGTAGCAGATGTGTATATCAGATATTTTCACTCAGACAGATTCTTGAGAAATTTTTAGAGTTCCGGAAAAATGTGATTACTAGCTATGTTGATTTCAAAAAGGCTTTTGACTCTGTTGATCATCAAAATTTGTGGTTGATTGTGAGATCATATGGTATACCAGACAATTTAGTTAACATAATGAAAGCTCTCTATAATAACACTGAGTCGTGTGTGAGAGTTGGTAAGGCTTGTAGCAATTGGTTTAGCATTACTTCTGGTATTCGATAAGGGTGCGTTTTGTCTCCTTTTCTCTTTAGCTTGGTTATTGATTATGTTATGTGAAATTCACTTCAAGGGAAAGATTTTGGCCTTAAATGGACTGGAGATACGAAAATTTCTGATTTAGATTATGCTGATGACAGCACTTTTGGCAAATGATGTTGATGAGATGAACTCTTTCATTCGAGCTATTGGTGAAACTGTTAGTAGAGTAGGTTTGGTTATAAACAGTGAGAAAACTAAAGGGATGAAAATTGGTCAGGCAGGCTGTGATTCAGTTGATCTGAATGGTTGCAGTCTTCAGCAGGAATCACAGTTTAATTACCTTGGGAGCTATGTAACAGATAATGGTGATGTGCGGCATGAGATTAACAGACGAATAGGGATTGCTGCTGGGACTTTTAAGAATCTACGGAGAGTGTGGAGAAATAGGCGTATACACCTAAAGACTAAAATTAGACTATATAATAGTTTGGTTCTTTCTAGGGTTAGTTATGGTAGTGAAATTTCTACGCTTTGTAAACAATATAACAGAAACCTTGATACTTTTGATTCTAGATGCTTACCAGTATCCTTAATATTAGGTGGTTCAATTTTGTAAGTAATGATGAGTTAGTCAAAAGAGTCGGCAACCTCTTTTAGGCAGCATATTGTGCTGAGAGTCTCTGTTGGTTTGGCCATGCTGCCAATACCCATAATTATAGATTAGCGAATAGAGTTATGAACAGTGTACCTAAAGGCCTCAGAAAGAGGGGGAGACCTCGGATGCGGTGGGCAGAAAATGTCAAACAAGGCCTTGTTAGAATTGGTCTGTAGTTATCAGATGCAGCAGATGTAGCTCAGACAGATATGCTTGGGGAACTAAATTGCACGATCTGTTTGGACCGAAAAAAGATCATTGCTGATTGATGATGATGAGTATTAAGAAGCAAATCATCAAGTGCGTATAAAATAAAGTAGTTTATTATTACTATATTGAAATGATCTCCCATGATCAGTGGTAAGCGTTCTTGGCTACTGATCAAAGAAAACTGGGTTAGAGCCCCGGGTAAGGCATTGATGCTTGTGGTGTGTGATGATATGCATGTGTGTATATGCATGTATGATATGCATGTGTGTGTGTGTATATATATATGTATGTATGATATGTATTTATATATATATATATATTGTCTATATATGTTGCACCAGAGCCTCATGTTAGCCATCCATATCTGAGGTTTACCTTAAAGATGAAATGAACTCTAAGGAGAAATCAACAGATATTGGATGTTGCCCGTCTCCCACGATACGGGGACGTCTGAGGATGGATTTTAGGAAAGAAATTTTTTTTCCTTTCTTTTTCCCTTTTTTTTTCTTATTTCTTACATATTTCTTTTCATATTTTGTTGTTGATTTAATTAAATTATCTTTCATCTTTCTTTCATTATTGAGTTCTTCATCATTATCATTTTCTATATCGGATACGATGTATCAAGATGTTCACAATTATGACACATGACAAAACAGCGAAAACTGCAAAAGAAATGATCTCTCCCAAGTAATACTTAAAGCCTTTGCTCTTCGGGACATAAATAACGTTCTTATTTCGTCTCATGATAATTCCATGATCAGTTTCTAGTTTCCAAAATCCCTCTTGTGCAGAATCTGTTAGCAATTGATTATCCCTTCTATCGGAACCGGACTCTTCTGTCACATTACTGGAACTACATGCGACTGAAAGACTTGAAACGTGGGGATCAGATTTCCTGAGACCTTCACTACATTCCGACTGTGGGGGCCCAATTTCATCAGAGGGCTTTCCCCTTTCAACATGCAGCTCTTCCATTTCAACAGTTGCTTCCCCCACTTCATCTACTCTTTCACTGCATTTTGAGGGAGTATATATTTCATCATCATTATCTGATGATTCACATTTAATGCAGCAGCATAAATTGCTTTTAAAACATCTCCATCTACTTTTTGATTTTCTTCGCCGTCTGCAAAGGGAATGAAAGACGTGTTGGAGCGACGTTTCTCGCGTACCATTTACACTTTCCGCCATTGTGCAGAATATCCAACTAAAACAAGTCGCTAATTCTATACAATAAATCACTAAAATATCGCAAGTGCTTTCTTCTTAATGCGAATGTAAATAAACGAATTGCAGAACGCAAAATACCAAAATACTCACTTTGCCAATAAACAACGACAAATCTGTTATCTTAGGAAGCATACGTTTTTGAACTCGTTATTTGTTTTTCTCTTGCATTGTTCGGAATTTTGAATATTTATGATCTTCACTTGTTGCGTTTACTAAATGTTTCTAATGCCAGATACATATAACAATGAGAATAATCTTGGCTTTCTTAAGTTTATCCATTTAATTTTAATGGTGGCCATTTTGAATATATTAAAATATATTTGGGGGAACTGCAAATGAATATTTCTTAAAAGCACACCGATTACGTATTTATCTGATTCTTTACTCCAGACAGGTGATCAGAAAGCGCTTAAATGATCAAAGGGAAAACTATCGGAATAGTAACTTACTTCGATATCACGTGATCGCATACAAATTTAAAATACAAATTGATATAATTATAATTAAAATGGGGATATAAATGTATAACGAAATATTAAATAATTTTAAATGAAAAACAAATAATCAATGAAATAAAATAATCTAAAATTGAAGGAGCAAAACTAAATAAGCTAATTCTATTCATTAATGACAATGCCGGTGTTCATCTCCCGGTAAAGCATGAATGTTTGTTGTTGTCTTTCTGCTGAGGTCTCCCCTTCCATACATATCTTTTCTACGGCGTATTATACTGGCAGGATGTTGTCAGAACTCTATCGAAATCAGATGCTTTAAGGCAGCGGTCGCCAATCTTTTGGACCTCACGGACCACTAAACTCACAATTTTGAATTCCGCGGACCACTAACATGAATTCTTTTGAAAAGGTACAAACATGTATAAAATAATGATCATAAAAGTTGCATTTTATTAATATGAAATGCACTTGTTTAATTATAACAAAATTATTAGTGTGATATATGTTGCTGCTTGTTTGAAATAAGTTTATGGATTCTTGGCTCTAATGACGTCACTGCAACACGGAGAGCAGTTTCTATTTCAAGCCGACTGCGGTACTTGTTTTTAATTGCCGTAACAGATGAGAATGTCTTTTCACACAAAGAGGTTGCTGCAAATGCCCCTACACGAAAATTGTCAACGATCCTGTGTCGGTGTCCAAATTTCTCCACGGACCACCAAAATTTTCCCGCGGACCACAGATTGGCGACCTCTGCTTTAAGGGTATTTATGTAGGTATTGTTGGGCAGTTAGAAATCTCCTTATGACGACCAGTTCTGACCGAGATGTCCGACTAATGGCACCCCACACCAAAACACCAGGTGCTGTAGCTATGTGACGATGTCGCATGCACTGGGTGGCATTCCTTTCCCCTGGATGATGGATGATGATCCTGGATGATATCTACCGTCATGCTGACTAAGACAAAAACGAGATTCGCCACTAAACACTACTGTACTCCACTCTTGTTTGTTCTAGTTCTGTCTGAGGCGACACCACTGAAGACGTGATTGCACGTGGGGAGATGTGAGGGGCAAATGCAGTGCCGGAATTTAGGCTCGCAATGAAAACTGTAAAAGCCTGTTGTTTACCATCCACCGCCTGGTAGATATTCGATGTGTTGCCTGTTTCCAGTTCCTTTGCAGTTGCGTTGTAGTCTCATATCTGGCACGTGGCGGTCCTGTAGCTCCATGATCATAAGTCATCTTTCTGATCCTTGTCGACATATGCTGGATCCTTCTTGAACCCACTGGCACCATATGTGTAGGATGGTGCTGTGATTGCAGCCAACAAGGTTGGTCATATCTCTCTACGACAAACCAGCTTCTCTAAGGCCAATGATTCTTCCGCATTCAAAGTCTGTTAACTTTTGGAATGGCTATCGACGTCTGCGTAAGGGCAGCTTTAACGGTTTACAACAATTTCCACAACGTTTTGTCAACCAGAGAGCTTTGTTTGCCTTTATCTGTATTTGACTGCTTCGCACCTGTGATGTTAGCTCTCGCCTATTCAATCGTTTCGATCGTCCTGCAAACCTAATCACTTCCATGTATTTCCATATAATACCACCAGCCTAAATTTCGTCATATTTGCATAACTTCTTGCAAGTGTTGCATTTTTTATTTCCTGTAGCGTATGTAGTAAGCAATGTTGGATAAGTCATTTCCTGCGATAGATGACGCCATGAGCAAGAAGGTCAGGAAGATTTCAAATTCAAAAATTAGTAGAAAATTTACGGAGATGGTGTTAACTTAGTGGTTAGAGAGCCTGGTTTGAAATCAACTTATCGATTACTCTCATTTTTTTCGCCCACAAAATTATTTCTTGAATAAGATCTAGTGTTTTAATTCTGTCGAATTCTATTTTAAGATCAATATAATTGCTCATCATCATCAAATTGAAATTCTGTAGTAATTTGATATTAAATGCATATGATATAATCATGAAATCTGTAATATATTCGTAGCAATGAATACTTCCCTAATAGGTACAAAAACCTCAATAATTTTGAGTTAAACAAAAACTGAAATTGCAGATTTTCACTTTTTTGTCAACGCATATCTATCCCACAGTACGTTCTTATAAGATTTGTTTACCGTCGTCTCCCAGGTGCGACGTCGAAACTGCTAGCCAATGATCGTCAAAAAATACTCCCTCTTGGAGCGGCACCATTCTACCTTCACTCATCCTGAATCTTCCAGTCTTAATCCTGCCCCTGATTACTAGACAAGAATAGAACTCATATTGCAACATAACACTTGTAATAAATAATTATTATTGCTTAAGAAATTATAAAAATAAATAATAATATTTTCAAAAATCAATATTTGGAAAGACATAAGAAATTATCCTCTTTCAGGAAACAAAGCTAGTACTACAATCAGTAAATACGTACATGTTGAATAAATCACCGAAGAAATATGATTTTTAAGAAGTACTGAAGAACGGTTGGTTCTAAGAAATTATTTTTTATTGAAGTGTTGGCAGACGAAATGATATGCTTCAAGCAACTTCCTTTCTGTCCTCTAAGTCTTAAAATGTGCGGGCGTTTCATCCTTCGGATGGAAATCTTGCCAATAAGAGAAAATCTTAATGCCAAATGAAGTGAGCTTTTGTTGCATGCATTTCAAAAGAGCTTTCATGAAGTCTTCTAAATAGCTGACATCTTTTCAATGCTCGGTATTTATAGTTTACGTTTATTTCCATTCAAGTCCAACTCTAACTTATACGTTTTTCAAGACAGTTCATTTTCGGAAGAATGAAATAAATTGTATGGGACTAACAAGCAGCTTCGTAACAAGGCTGAGACGACCGAGACACCCATCTCAGGCACAAGAAAATGGAAAGAATCTTGAGTACCTTCACTTAAGGCATAAACAATCCTTCGTCTTTGATTAGATCCCTAGATTTATCATACTAGCAAAACAAAACGACCACCCACGCACACACTACATAAAAGTACTTCTTTTTTTACTTATCATGAACTGACTCAGACTATCTGAACTTCCTTTTTCGATGTCTGCCTCGAATTTCTTAAATAAGAGGAGGGGGGGGGGGGCGTGTAAGGGCTCGTTGTCATAGGGGGGAACCACTAGTGGGGGTCCGTATAGTGGGAATAAACTACTCAAGTGGTAACAGAAACATTTCCAGCTCTAAGCATTTGCATAGTAATTTCATCTACACCTGGGGATTTATGAAGTTTAAGTTAAGAAACAGCCAAAATAACTTCATATTGTGTTACAGGGGACCAACATTAAAGCAAGTAATGCATCTATCATCATTGCAAACAATGGGAGTAGAACCACCAACATTATTTAGAACATCACTGAAGTGCTCAGCTCACCTAGCCATCACAGAATCCTCACCTTCTATAAAATGTCAAACTTCGACAGATAAACGCACTACAGTGACTTCATGACAAAACATGTCATGAACGCTCGCATATACTTCTGCGTGAAATTTATACAACAAACGAATTTGAATGTAGAACCGAGCTGAAAAAGAGAATGATAGAAATACAATGTTAAAAGTTGTGCAGATCAAAAAGGAGGTTCAGATAGTCTGAATCAGTGCATGATAAGTAAAAACAAGAAGTATTTTTATATAATGGTGCGCGGGTGGTTGTTTTGCTTTGCTAGTGTGATAAATCTAGTGATCTAATCAAAGACGAAGGATTGTTTATGCCTTAAGTGAAGTTATTCAAGATATATGACAAACAAAACGAAGAGGTATTGGTTTAGTAGAACAGATAGTACTGGGCTTGTATGCTCTGTAGAAAAAGGGTTATTAATTTATGTACGATAGTAGTTATTTTGTTTATAAGTTACTTCATCCATATTTTTGTAATAATTTGCATTGTATTGTAATTTGCATTGTAAATATACGATTATACTCACACTCAGTGTCATACATTTAAAAGTTTGCAACAATATTTTTTTTTACGAAAAAGTTATTTACTTAAAAAATTTTGTCTTTAAACTTTCCAAGATATTTGTAATACGTTGGAAATATTATCAGTGTCGGATTGGACATAAAAACTACCGGGATATTCTCAATGGGCCATAGTGATCAATGAAAATAAAATGACATTTTACTTTTAGGGTATTATTTTTTTCTCTTTCTTGGGAGTTATGTGGACCTCTTTATTAAATTTACCGGGCCGAAATATTATTCCAATTAGACTCTGAGTAGTGCAAATTTATTTCTAATTATAGATACAGAATCGAATAAAAATCTTATCATATTTAGTAATTATTACTTGATTTTTTTTTGCCACTTCAATTTTATATACTGATTTTATTGTTATTACATGCTTCGCAGTTACGTTATTTTTGTTGCAAATATACCTATAATTTTACAATTTTACTCAATCCATGATCATTGACTGTTGGTGGGTATGGGGGGGGGGGATTGAAAATAGAAAGTTCTGTCCAAGCTGAGAGAATATCTAATTCTGTCACTACTAATAGCTTTCATCAACCTAAGTCTCCAGCAATGTTTTAAACTACCAACCCTAAAAATGTTTATTCCAACCTAATTTGAAAAAAGAGGGTGAAGGAGTTTGCAATTTTATATTTTTGCCTGAGGCGTAAATTAACAAGTTACGAGAAAACTGACTAGTTATCTTGTGAAAGTTCTTGCTGAAAATGAATAAAAGTTTACAATTGAATTTTCATTGCGAGGAAGAGTCGATAAAGGTGACTCTGTAGTTTCAAATTAGCTTATTTCAAAATCATGACCATATACTATTTTTCAATGTAATTATCTCTTACTTCGACACATTTCTTCCAGCGACTGGCAAGCTTTCGAAATCCATCAGCGAAAAATGCTTTTGATAAAGGATGCACCGCATTTTGAATGCCTGTGTCATTAAGGCTAACATTCAATATAGCACAAATTTCACCCAATGTAATGGGTTGGTTCTCCTCTGGTTTGCCAGGTCGATGTTCACTTTGTTACACTTGTGCGACCGTTTCTAAAACAGTTCACACTACTTGACATAATTCGCAATATAATGATAAACAACTGTTACCAATGAATATGGTTACCACATGTTCCAAAAAGAGGATGTGTCATCCTTTTCATCTTAAAATTTATGTTCTATAGATGTTCGAGAAAAGCATAAAATGTCCTCCTTTTTGTATAGACACATAAGAATGTTTTAGACTAAAATTAAAACAAACATTTTTGCATTTTTTTTTCTATTTCAAATTTTTTGTAGCCGTGATTGACATATCATTTACTGTAAATCCAAATCGCGAATGTTAAAATCATTCTGTTACATTGTAAAAGTTACTATTTTTCTGTAATCGTCAATATCAGCAATTTCCATGCTAGATCGAAAAAACATGCACTTTAGAAAACAACATGAATTTTGCCATCTCTCATGGATAGATGGTGCTACGAAAGTGAATGGCAACTGTTTTATTTGCAATATAAAGGAGAGCGAAGGATTCTAGAAATTACTACTACTGCATATAAGCCAGTGATGGCGTATTCCAGCTGGGTCAGCAATGAGATTTATCTTCGCAAAACTCAACGCTTTGCCCATGGTCAGTAGGGGACTCCGATGGACTTGGAAAGGCCTTGGTCCATTGGATGGGATGTTAAACCATGGCCCCGGGTGCGGGAGAGCCATACCCTGTGCACGTTAAAGAACACACTGGATGACTTTGACGGTAGGCTACCATCTGCCTCCCAATAGCTGTTCCAGTGGGTCCCCTTCCCCAACCTTTTCTAAGCCTTCGGGATCCTTGTGACCTGACCACTTAGCACATGGTGTGCAAAAAAGTGCCCCTCAGAGGTAAAACAACCCAATCCAAGTGATAGCGAACCTATGGCACGCGAGATAATTTTGTTGGCACGTAACCGGGAGTCTGGTCAAATAATTTTTACACATTGCAAAGTATACACACCAAATCATTTATTTATCACCTCTTAACTGACTTCCTTAAAAGCATTTCCCTATTTTAAAATTCAGTTATGGCTTCGATATACTACTATGTCTCAGAGATACATACTACACTCTCAGTGAATGAAACTTCACTCCATCTGATCACGGTAGCATGGCGTCAGTGATGCGCTAACACATACATCATAAGTGGAAGGTTGCTTATCAGTTTTTATGTTTGATCGAATGATTTTGGTTATAATAAATGTTTCATTTCTTTCCATTTTATAATGACAGACCTAAAATTTAATATTTTGTGTCCCTATATTTAAATCCGTGGTATTTTAATTCATTTAATATGAATTGTATGATAAATGGATATGTAATCTTAGGTTAAGAATAAATAACATTTTAAACTATTTTTGATAGTTGGCACGTGAGCTAGAAAAGTTTCTCTTATTTCTGCAATTTTGGCACGAGATCTGCAAAATGCTCGCCATCCCTGGTATAGGCTTTCTCATACTAGGGCATGCCCAAGACCGAAGTCACTGCTGACACCTAGAGTATAGATTTAACACAAAAGTTAAAAAAAAACAGCAGGAAATCAAACGGTAAAATATCCAGTTAAAAAACAGTCATTGGAAAACATATCCTCCTGGAAGGTACGCAAAATAAAAACTCCTTTCAAGATTAAAAGCAGAACGCTCAAGTAAAATATGTTTAATGGTGTCATACTTAGGACCCTGACGTAATAAACGAATGACTGGAAAGAACTACCTCCTAGCGAAAACATGACGAAACTTATAATAATAAAAGAAATAAATGTTTTTCCAAAGTAAATAGACAATTTTTAAAATACAAAACTCCTTAGGAGTCAAAGCGCATTTGTGGAGATATTAAGAAAACATAAAATATTTTAAAGCAACAGGCCCAGCTTAACACTGACATATAATAAACCCGTTAACAATATGACTCAAAAAGTATATTTAGACACTATAATCATGCAAGGCATAATCACTATAACAAATTTTCTACATTTTGTGCGAGTATCCATTTCATAATTAATTTTTAAAAAAGATTTCTTTTTGTCTTATTGTTATGTTTCTTTCATTCTTATGTTATGAGGTTTGACAATGATCTCAAAACGTATGGATTATGGTGTTAATAAAACTGAATTTCCCCACTGTCACGTACGTTGAACAATAGAGGGTTCTACATTTTGAAAGACTAATTGATTTTACAATCAGAATCACGAGAGCTGTGCATAGGGTTAAAATTTTAATTCATGTTACGCAGGCGAGGCAAATATGTATTTCCCTGTAACATACAATCCCAGGGGCTAAAATGTTTTCTCAAACAGTATAACTTTGATGCAGGTTCCTGTATTAAATACGGAATGCTCTCTCTACAACTCACCACCCCATGGGCTAAATAATCTTTCTCAAACAGTATAACTTTCCCACAGCGCTCCACCCCATGGTCTAAAGAATCTTTCTCAAACCCATTCACAGCGTGTTTTGTCACGGGTGGCTATATCGATAGATTTAAATGCGCCAATAGAGTGCACACGCCTTTGTACGAAATCGTTTATAATATTACTTCTAAAGCTGGACTGAAAAAAGCCAAGGCTCTCTGGTTAAATATTTAGATGATAATAGACTCTCTGATCGTTAAAATCAAACGTTACCAAGGAAATTAATATAATGTTAGATGTTTTGGCTCTGCTAACACGATGTAAAATACGTTTACCTATTAACAGCTCAATCAGGAAAAGACATAATTATTCGATGTAACGATTTTGAAAAACAATCGAGGACTATGTTACAGAAAGCTCTGACCGAGGTGTAATTGCTTCGCTGCACTTTATACTGTAAATAAAACTGCTATCCATGCATGTAAGTAAAATTTTCAAATCAGACATGTAAATTGCTAATATTGAGATAAAATAGTAACTTTCAAAACATTTATTTTAGCATTCACGGTAAATAATAGTCAAAGTTTAAAACATATTACGCAAAAAGGAGGACACGGAGTCCTTTTTACCTGGTTTCTCTCTCCATAGGTAAACGGCGATACTATTTTTGATGAGTACCAAACAAAGTGGTTTCATTTAGAATACCGAAATAATTGACAGACTTACTAATTAATGTTTAAAGATATTTTGTCACTACCTTCATTAACCAATGCATTAAAATTCAACACTAGAAAAAAATTTTAGGTTTTGTGCAGATTTTCTTTCGCTGTCGTGTGCACCATGTGGTTTGATGCGAGACCTTGTACCTCGCTCGGTAGCTACTGCGCCGCGTTTGCGCTGACGAAGGGCCACTGGGGTCTTGGGAGGGTGCAGTCTTCAAACGTTTGGTGGCAACGGGGGACGCGCTCACCATGGAGTTTGACTTTTCCCTCAAGGAGGGGAAATTCTTGGAGAAACTAAGTCTCCCTTCTTATAGGGAATAAACTTGATAGAACGTAGGATGCCAATTGTCGCTAGTAGTTTACTTCCGTGAAGAAAAATGCAGACACATATAGGCGTTATCTTCCTTTTTTATGAAAGCTGACTTGGAAAGGTTTCCACTTGAAAATCACAATACGCCTTCACGACGGGAATCGCGCACGCTATTTTTTGAAAACCATTAGAATCGCATCTTATCAAAAAGTTTAGACATCGAATATGGGACGTTTTCACCACAACAGGGGCTGGCGCCAAGAGTGGTGTGATCTTAGAGATGGAGCGCTTTTCTGCAATATACCACCCCAGGGGTTAAAGGATCTTTCTAAAAACCCATCCCGTGTAACTTTAATGGCGCGCATTCCTACAAACACCACCCCAGGGGTACCTGAAACCCATCCACAGCGTGTTTTTCTAGGATGCGTCATGGGTCGATACGAGGGAAAACAACTGTTCACCTATGAAACCGACTTCCATATTCTTAGGTGGTAGTGGAAACTGAAAAAAGCAGTCAAAGTGCATATTGTGATATACAATCTCTGCTGATTTAAATGAAACCGACATAAATATACAAACACTATATACACTTCCTGGTGATTAAAATCAAAGAGCATCCATATACAAACGCTATATTCCCTCTCTGCTGATCAAAAGAATATTAATATACATTCTCGGATGAGTAATGTGGCTCGTACGCCTATAGATGCCTATGAAATGTATGAACAGCCAAGCGATATAATGAAATGAAATGTATGAACAGCCAGGGAAGATATTATGGCTGAGGTCTTGGTCGCTACCCATGCACTCAGGGGTTAACAGTAAAGTCAGTTTAAAACAACGGTATAATTGTCTGTGTGTTTGACATCTGATTTTTACCAAACGTATTAAAGTAAAAAAATTGGAGGCGTCCTCGTTCACGTGTCTGGAAGGTAGCCTTGAAAGTGACTGCTATTGTGGGACCCCTCACGGGGAGAATTTGAAAAAACCCAAGTCCTGATGTTTCACACAGAATTATGGGGTGTGCAGCTTTTCACTCTAGATAGCCCTGGATGGTTATTTCTATATAGTAATAACAAATATTCTGATAAAAATCAGGAAGCCTTGTTATAAGCTAAGTATGGCGAAATTTCTTTGACTTTCAAGCAAACTCTATCTAGCGATATCAAATGGCACATGCCGGATAGGGATTGCTGCATGTAACAAATATTATTAGCAATGGCTCTCATCCATTATTCATGATATTTACTCATCAGCAAGAGATTTTGACACCTAGAGAAATCTCTTAATGACCGGAATTAATTATTAGAAATTAATCCTCTTTTTCCTTGATAATATTTTTAGCAAAGAGTGATTTTCATTTTTTAGAGAAAAAGTGTTGTAAAAATATACTTAAGATTTTCACAATCAGAGTAGTTGTCCTATTCCACGCTATGAAGTGACTCCGCACAATAGATATCCAAAAATATTTATAAAAGTTTTAAATTAATTTAAAAAAACCTCGCAACAAGAAATTTTGTATTTTGAATCAGTGTAACTTTAACCTAGGGTGACCAGATTTAAAGAAAAATATCCGGGAACTTCTGAAAATTCAATGTGAAGGATTGATTTTTCATGAAATTATTACGTTAGAAAAAGTAACACAATCATTTTGAACATACTTCACACATTATTGCACATAATAATAACCGTAATGCCTAGTAGCAGAAAATAAAACTTGAATTAGGGTAATTAACAAAAATCCCTGTTATTTTGCAAATGTTTCATAAAAAAGGATTTTCTATAAAATATTTTTTTTATTTTCGGCAAGTTTTCCACTAAAGATTTAACAAGAGATAGAGAATTTGTTTCACTTGTAGCAAAAAAGTCTTCGCTGTGTTTACCTTTATACGTGACGTATTATCCGTCCATTTAAATTTTTGTTTCAAAAAAAATTTCTCAATTAGATGGAAAGGGAAATTCTCCTCCGGCAGTTTTCTTCACTGATTTCTTCGTTCACAAGCTGCGAAAGAGTCGCAGAGCGATGTCAAATCTCCCACATTCGCAAAGTCGTTCGAGGTTTTAAAACCCATTACATTACAGGTTGGGACTCAATTTCTTTTATACCAATATAGGGTTACATAGGGGAAACCTGTGTTCCGAATTTAAGATGTATCGGTCAAGTACTGAGAACTACAGGCACTGAAATCTGTTAAAACAGAGATAGAACTTGTATAGGAATTGAAATCGGAAACCCTTAGGCTTTGGGTTGGGTTGTTTTATCCCTGAGCGGCACTTTTTTGCACACCATGGGTAAAATGGCCAGGTCACAAGGACCCCGAAGGCTCAGAGAAAGGTTGGGGAAGGGATCCACTGGAACAGCTGTTGGGTCTTGGGAGACATATGGTAGCCTCCTGTCAAGGCCATCCAGCGTGTTCTTTAACTTGCACAGGGTATGGCTCTCCCGAACACGGGACCACGGCTTAACGTCCCATCCGACGATGGCAGTCTTTACAAGTCCATCAGTGTCCCCTACTGACCATGGGCAGGGCGGGGAAATTTGCGGAGGTAAATCTCAACGATGACCCAGCTGGGATTCGAAGCTGGGAACTACAGATTACAAGCCTGGCGCGCTACCGACTGAGCCACCCCCGCCCCGAAACTCTTAGGCACATGATAATGTAAGCAAGTAGAGTCCCGGAACGAATACCATTATCATTATGATGGTGATTCTAGTATCAATTTTTCAGTTACCTGCAATTCTAGGAATTTTTTTATAACAATGTTACCACTAGTATTCTATTAGTAAAGATCTGCTCAAGCTGTACAGTCAATTTAATATTCAAAAAATGTCTAAAATCGAATTTCGGGATCACTTTCTTGGACATTTATTCGTCAGAGCCTTCAATCCAAGGACTGTCTCCGGAAAACGAGGACTTACGATCACACTACGTTAACCAGTGTTGTTAGATGTGGATTCATTTACCTAGTTCTAAATTAATACCTAAATACATATGATTTTAGGAAAATCAAAAATCTTGTTCTGTTTTATGATACACTGCCATCCATAAATAAGATCGCGTTAACAATGTGACATAAAATGAAGCTAAATCTTTCAAAATTAAAAAAAAAATCCTCAGATTTGATGATTTTCAAGAGAAATTTTTGATCCCTGTCTTTAAATGATAAGAATTAATGCAGCAAACAACTTTCTCGGAAACAAAGTTACGTATTCTGAATTTAGTCTTTTAATTAATTTTTAATTAAATTTCTCATAAGTATCACAGAGAATGTCTGTGAAGGAAACAAGACCTCAATAGAAAGACATCATATGAAAAGAAACAGCCATTCCTTCTCCGGGGACTCGAATCTAAGTCCCTTTCATCCGCAACAAAGCACTCTAGGCCAAAAGTTAACTTTTTTTTTCAATTATGAACAAAAATATGTAAACTTAAATAATCCACTAAAGGAATTTTAGAGAGAAGACAGATGAAGCTCAACATTTTATACTTCTATTCCTTTAAAGATGCATCACTGCAAAGCCCATCTGCTAGAGAAGACTACTACTGCTTCAAGACTTACAAGGGCTACTAATATGCTTTGCAACTTAACAGCCATGAGTCGACAAGTGGCATATCTGATGACATTGGAGCAGTTGCCCACTTAAGGAAATACCTACTTTATGGAAATAACGCATCAGATATTTTCCTCTTTATTTTCCCGAGGATCAACGATGCGTTGACGTCCTTAGCGGAAAGCTGAGGGCCGAACCTGACGACGAACCTAGTGGATGAGCGAGGCATCTGACATTCTCACGACCGTCCTTCTGCAAGATGGCTTCAAATGATAGCTACCTTTTCGTTAACAATTCTTTACATCGAGTCCTTCTAAGACAGAGACTTAAGCAGTCGATCTCTAGTGAAATGATTGCCTGCTGATTTTGGGCGGGGGTGGCTCAGTCGGTAGCGCGCCAGGCTCGTAATCTGTACTTCCCAGGTTCGAGTTCCAGCTGGGTCAGCGTTGAGATTTATCTCCGCAAAATTCCCCGCCCTGCCCACGGTCAGTAGGGGACACCGATGGGCTTGGAAAGGCCGACGTCCGTCGGATGGGACGTTAAGCCGTGGCCCCGTGTGCGGGAGAGCCATACCCTGTGCACGTTAAAGAACACGCTGGATGGCCTTGGCAGGAGGCTACCATCTGTCTCCCAACAGCTGTTCCAGTGGGTCCCCTCTCCCAACCTTCTCTGAGCCTTCGGGGTCCATGTGACCTGGCCATTTAGCCCATGGTGTGCAAAAAAGTGCCTCTCTGAGGTAAAACAACCCAAACTCTCGAGCAGTTGATGCAATGTGATCAGTGGACTCAAGGCATGCCACGAAAACAATCCTCAAGCCATAAAACCACTTCCTCCAACATGCCAAACACCGATGGTACATCCTTGGGCTATGGCCCCATGTTGCTTTCTCCAAATATGAACACATCTAAATGGACATGAGGGATTTAAAACTGTATTTATCTGACCAGGCGACAGTTTTCCATATGTTCGGGATCTGGTGTTGGTGCTGATGTGCTCATGCAAAGCGCAGTTTCTTATGTCTGACAGTGAGCATGTGTACCCATAAAAGCCGCAAAAAGTCGTTGTCATAATACCTAATGTCCGGGGCATTGTGCATGTGGATATTGGTCTTATCATTTCAACATTGTACTTAGTCCTCATCTGGGTCATTCTGATGCGTTTCTATTGTGTTACTAGACAGTACACATGTCACTACAGCTGTTGACCACATGTAGCTGTCCCAAGTGTTATCCTTGGCTGGTTGTTCGGTCACTGCTTGAGCCAGTCACAGTAGACTCGTGACACCATAGAATGGGAGCAGGTCACCATGGCTGCTGTTGTCGATATACTGACACCAGAACGATGACCCACAATCATACTATGCCGACCCATTCTTCCTCGAAGTACAGCGGAAACATTGTTACGTGTGTGCTCTACAATCGTATATGTGCCGTTCTCGACCTTAAGCCATCACAGTAATGTTACGGTAATATTTTGTTCAAGTAATGTCAACGGTGATATTTTTTGCGATGTTTATGTGTAGATTCAGAACTACAAAGATATCCGGTAGCGGTGGATCTGTTTGGTTAGTCCCAGTAATAAGAAGACTAATGCTAATGATTCCATAGAGGCAAAATCATCAAGTTACTTTTGTTTACTTTGCTTGCAAAACATCTCGTTTCGCCATCACAGCAAACTTTATGGAAAATAAAGACTAGTACTACAGTGGAAATCGGTTAGCACGAAATGGTGACAAGGGACCAGCGTAAACATTTATTGTTAACAGTGTATTGAGAAACACACTGCATTGATTGGGTTGAGTTGTTTTACCTCTGAGCGGCCCTTTTTTACACACCATGGGCTAAATAGACAAGTCACAAGGAACCCGAAGGCTGTTGGGAGACAGATGTTAGCCTCCCGTCTAGGCCATCCAGCGTGTTCTTTAACGTGCACAGGATATGGCTCTCCCGTACACAGGGCCACGGCTTAACATCCCATCCAACGCACGGTGGCCTTTTCAAGCCCATCGATATCCTCTACTGCCCGTGGGCAGGACGGGGAATTTTGCGGACATAAATTTCAACGCTGACCCAGCTGAGACTCGAACCTGGGAACTACAGATTACGAGACTGGCGCGCTACCGACAGACCCACCCCCGCCCCCACTGCATTGAAATCTGACGCTATTCGTAGGCTACGCAGTATAATATACGAGTATAAGTCAATAAATAAGATGAATTTAAGTGCTGCATCAAAAAACATGGCACGCACACACACTATTTTTCAATGTAATCACCTCCCCTCTTGATTCATTTAGTGAAATGACTGACAAGTTTTTGTGAAATAAATGTGAAATAGAAAAAAGGACGAGGCATTTCAATAATTTTCCCCCATTTCAATCATTCAAAACACCCTAACTTGGGAAATAAATGTTTTGACAGAAAATTTTATTCATTTTATTTACGAATGAAATTACAGGATTTTTTAACCGGGACAAATACTAAAAAGGGCGGATGTATGGTAACTCAAGTACTATGTGATTCCATTGAAAGCTCTGACACCACGTCAAAGCACCAACGATCAAATGGTTTTGTCCTATCTTGTATGAAAGCCCTTCACACGTTACCAGCTAATACAGAGAGTAAAAACAAGGTTATGTAACACAAACATCCGTTAGTCAATCAGAATTATCTCCTGAGAGAAGTTCATGGAAATGTTTTGTAGCATCTCGCGCAACCTAATAATACCACATAAAACGAGAAACAAAATTAAATGAAAACATTCGATATATTTACATCAGCTCCCAGTAACAGCAATGAAGTCCCTTCCTTTCCAGGAAAGCGGATTGGATTGTTTTACCTCTGAGCGGCACTTTTTTTGCACACAATGGGCTAAATGGCCAGGCCACAAGGACCCCGAAGGCTCAGAGAAGGTTGGGGGAGGGGACCCACTGGAACAGCTGTTGGGAGACAGATGGTAGCCTCCCGTCAAGGCCATCCAGCGTGTTCTTTAACCTGCACAGGGTATTGCTCTCCCGCACACGGGGCCACGGCTTAACGTCCCATCCGACGGACGGCGGCCTTTCCAAGCCCATCGGTGTCCCCTACTGATTGTGGGCAGAGCGGGGAATTTTGCGGAGATAAATCTCAACGCTGACTCAGCTGGGACTCGAACCTGGGAACTACAGATTACGAGCCTGGCGCGCTACCGACTGAGCCACCCCCGCCCTTCCAGGAAAGCGATTAATCCACATATACATATACAAAGCTTACGATAAAAGTTGTTGATTCCTCTGAAAGACTGACAATATAAAATACAGAAAACCTGGTTCACACAGAACCGAATCCTGTTCCTTTAAGGTTTCTGAAAAAGAGCTATATCACTTTGAGGTGTTAAACGAACATGACTTCTCCTTTTCTAAGCCACTCTCTTTCTACTTCTCTGTGGCAAGCAGCTGCTTGAGGGGGTGTTTATTTATTTTTTTATATTTCTACATCTCCCCTTCGCTCCTCTTGGTGACTCACACCCTAACACCTCCGGCTATCAGTGGGGTGGAGGGAGGGAGATACCTGAAGCCATTTACTGTGCTCGCTACCGTGACCATGCACAAACTGCACAGCTTGGAATGAGCAACGTCCCCCTTAAAAACACTTCTGAAAATACACATATAGCAGAGATATATATATACAAGAACAATAAATAAAATAAAATAAATAAAAAAAATAAATACCCCCTCAAGCAGCTGCTTGCCACAGAGGTCTGACAGGAGCCTGTCAGTTTATATGCCACAGTAGAAGATCTGAGAGGATGGCAGGACCTCAGCAGAAAATCAATACGAACATCCATGCCTTACCCGGGGCTCGAACCCAGGTCCCTTAGATCAGTAGCCAAGCGCGCTAACCACTCGGCCACGGGACGGCTAATATGATAATATAATAAATTAGAGGGGCACGACAATAACCACTGAAAATTAACTCTTGGGGAACTTTAAAATTCTGTTTCCAATTGTTGGGTTGTGAAAATGAATTTCGTAGCCCTCCCGTGGCCGAGTGGCTAACTAGATTGGCTGCTGATCAAAGGAACCTGGATTCGAGTCCCGGGTAAAGCATGGATGTTTATGCTGTCTTTCTGCTGTGGTCCCGCCATCCTTATAGACCTTGTACTATGGCATATAAATTGATAGACCTCTGTGGCAAGCAGCTGTTTGAGGGGATATTTATTTATTTTTACATCAGATTTCGTTGTAATAATATTTCCCGCTAAATTCTGCATCTGGAAACGGAAGTCTCCAATAAGTTGTGTATAACAATGACGCAAACGCAGGTGACGTATTCTTCCGCATATGACGTATGTTAAACAATTCAATTAAAAAATGACATTAAAAGGAAAATTATCTGCTTTTTAGTGAAAAATTCCTAGAATTAATCTTTGCTTTTATGTCAAATGCTACGTGTAATTGTTTCTAGGAAGTGTTTCGTAAGTTAGTTTGGATATTTTTTAGAAAGCTAAAATGTGGAATCTTTCGCCACAATTGCTCTAATTTCAGAGTGAAACAAGTAATTCATTTTTTTAAAGCGAAATAAACTATATTAAAAGGAATGACATTGATTTACTTAAACGTTCTACTGAATGAATAGGAAATGTCGAATTCCCTTTCCACTTTTGCTTTTCAGTACAGGGCATCTCGTCGACAAGAAGCTGCTGAAAACCTTCTCCACGAATTACAACTCTTGAAAGATTCAGATTTGGTTCCAGTAGCAGAAAAGAGGATCTTAAATCTGATAAGTTGCTATGATAAAAACAAGGAACTGAACTTTCCTATGCACTTGCAGCGAATACTCCCTAATTATTTGCTGTATTTCGGCTACCTGAAGGAAATCGAAGCCAGCGATGTCGTGATTCAGATTTTACAGTTCGTTTATAACTGGTGTCGCAATGACCGATGGTGTGATCTGCAGGACTTCGTCATGATAGTTCTCTATTGCTCCTCGTTTATTTATGAAACCACAATAGGTGCCTTAACAGTTCGAGATAATGAGCTCTTCCAGCATAGAACGCAAAGGGGTGTGAAGAGATTTTCTCATATCAGTTATTATTTGAAGCACGCCAAAATCAAAAGACTCACGTTAGGTGGACGTCGCTTAACTGAAATCCTGTGTGACAGTACGAAACACTTTGACTTGTACAGAACAAGCTATGACCAAGAATTTTTGCTTCCTCTTCTGCAATATGGAGGAAGGTAAAAATTATTATTTTTTTTTTTTCGTATTGAGTGAAAAAGGTTTATTTGATTTTAAAGCCTATTCAAAATTTTTGGAATCGTGTTGGTTTTTTACATTGGGGAAAAGAGATTTTCTCCCCATTGAAGAATGGGAATATGAATTTACACAGTTTATTAATTAAAGCATGTTATCAGTTTGCACAGTGCAAAAATTTACATTTACGCGGTTTGCAATGATCCCTCAGAGCACGACGCAAGAAATCCTGGCAACTCTATTGATAAAACACCCACTTTGTAGAAAAAATGTTCGTTCGCAACTCTGTACATCTCGTCTCATGAGTCTCTTCCTACTGGGATCGTCCCAATGTTGCAGACGTCCTGATTTGTGAGGGACTGTCCAGTTTTGCACAGTAAAATCACTAGTCCCCCATTGACGGTATCCAATGAACAAATAAACGTCTCCTACCGTTCCACCAATGCCATTCAACACGAATGATCCAAGTCTGCCTTGGATGGCTGTTCCCCAAATATAACTCTCCTCACCATCTCCACCAGCTCCATTAAGCTTACCCGGTGCAGCAGATGTGATTACCTTTGTTACTACATATCTATATGTCTCAGATATTTTATTTCTACTTTCAATTATTTATTTACACTTTTTATATTGTATTCTCTCTTACAATTTCAAATTTTACTGATGTACAGGAACGTACTCCACCTAACCTGGACATTTCAATTACTTTATGTGGGAAAATTTCTCGTTTACTACGAATTTTTCCCTAGTGGTTAGCACGCTTGGCTGCTGATTAGACGGCCATGGGTTCGAGCTCCGGGTAAGGCATGGGTGTTTGTGCTGTCTTTCTGCTGAGGTCCCGCCATCCTCACAGATCTTCTACTATAGCGTAAAAATTCAGACTCTTGTCAGACTTCTGTGGCAAGAAGCTGCTTGAGTGTTTTTTTTAGGAACGCATTAACCCACAAATCAATAACTATCTGTAGAACTGAAAAATCGATTTTACCTCACCAGGCATCTTTAAAAAATACCTATTCATTCTTTCAATTTGCTTTCGATCCCTACCCTTGTTAAAAATTCTGCGGACGGACCTGATTACAAAACAAAAAACTGCTCATTCCGTTTCCGTTAATTTTCCTCCATCTTCTGCGGTAATCCTCAGTCTATCTTATTTCGAGCAGCAGCTTTTGTTGTTCAATTACTTTGTCACCGCGCTGTGTGCTCGGAGAGCTCCTAATTTTTAATTAAGATGCGCCTTCTCTTGATTGCATCAGAAACCTTTCGTTTACTTTTTTAAAAAGAAAACGAAAGTAATTTTCCAGTTAAAATACAAGACGAAGTCTAATTTAATTAATAGACAATGACGCCTTTGAAACAAAACTAACGTAACGTCTTGTACTTATCACGAACACAATTGAAGAACAACGGATTACGCTCTAAATCAGTGTTTCCCAACCTTTTTTGTGCCATGCCCCACTTAAGTCTTTCTAAAATTCTTATGTCCCCCCCCCCCCCAATATGTAAAATTAAATTGTTCGTTGAAGTAACTTAAATGATAGGTTTCAGGAAGAAGTCACTAGGGAATTGTAGAGGAAACACAGTAAGAAAATTTTCAAAACATAATGGAGGACTAAAATTCAAGTACGAAAAAATTTTAATGAAAGACTAACTTTAAGACGATTAACAATGTAATCTTCGGGTTTTCTTTTGTCCGGCGTCCGTTTCTTTTAATCCTACGGCCGCCATACGGTTAAACTCTGAACGAGTCCATTTTCGAATTGCTCCCCCCCCCCCTTGACAATCAAATTGCCCCACGTTGGGAAACACGGCTCTAAATAGAAGAAGATTACTGAAGATAGCGAAAAATTAGAATATAACTTCTGGCAAAATTTGTCTTTTAAAGTGTTTTAACGTACTTGAAATGACGGCAGCTCTGATTACTCTTAGTAATGTTTAATCCTACAGATTCCTGAAATACAGTACAAATGACTTCCAAATTTTTTTAGCATAAAATGGTTTGTTTAGACACCACTAATTAATGATTTATTTTCATCTCCTTTCTGTTTAAATCATTATTCAATTGTTTTGTTATAAGATTATTATAAGGTTCTCAGATTTTAAGGTTTTAGACAAGATTCTTAGAGAAGGCTCGAGTTAAGCCTACTTCAGTCATTTTGATTTATCAAATTCTACAACTAGCTTGCAGTCACGACACGGCCCTGTTGACTATTGCAAATTTTAACTGACTTTTTTGCTCACGTGAACTGTTGTTTTATTTTCCTTTAATGGTTGCGACATGTTAAAAGTTTTCTGTGTCTGATAAATTAATTTCGTATTGATTTTCATGCATGATGTCCAAAGCGGAGGAAAGTCAATCTACCTTTAGTGCAGAAACCAATGCTTAATTTTCTAAGATAAGTAGATCGATCTTAGTGCATAAGAAACTTCTAAACTTAATGATTTAATTTTTCAGCACGCAAACATTGAATATGAAATTAACCAATAACATAATGCTCGTAAATTGTTCGAAATTTCACCGTCAACTAATCCTTCTCCAAGTACCTCAAAAGTTCATAATGTATTCACTACTATTAAGAGCTGAAAAGCAATTTAAAAAAGAACTTCTGTTGTAGATGAAGGCATCCTCGTAAAAAAATCATTTGAATGTTTTTCTGACTCGGATGAAAATTCGAAAAAAGTACAATTGGACTTGAAATTCGAATCTGAAACAAACAGCCCTAAGGTGTGAACGGATCCGATGACTTCTCAGTAAAGAAAGTAACTTTACGGAGAAATGAAAAGAAATTGCAAAAAATGGTTGTTTCCTGTTCGTATCCCCCGCCCCACCCACCAACACTCGTTTTTAAAGATTAAATAAATTCGTTTCATCAATCGAAGGCTTTAAAGTTATTGCGAACTGTGATTATCAGTAAGTTCCCTAAAATTAGCTGGGACACCATAAGAATGCAAACGAAATGCGCAAAAGAATACAGGGTTTTTAGCAGATATCTTGAAAGCAATAAATAAGATAGGTCAAACAATTAAAAAAAAAACCTGAAAGTGGATATTAAAACTCTTCCTTCAGATAGCTCCGCTGAGGAAATAAAGCAATAGTTGGGAATCTTAACTTCCCTCTAATCAAGATCACCTATTTCTCTAGAGAGCCCAATAAACCCCCTCTTTGTATTCCTTCGATGAACTGTAAAACAATGACGAAGGAAAGGAAATCTTCAACTTTAAATATGTTTTTTACCTTAAGGTTTGGGGGGCGGGAGTGGCTCAGTCGGTAGCGCGTCAGGTTCGTAATCTGTAGTTCCCAGGTTCGAGTCCCAGCTGGGTCAGCGTCGAGATTTATCTCCGCAAAATTCTCCGCCCTGCCCACGGTCAATAGGGGACACCGATGGGCTTGGAAAGGCCGCCGTCCGTCGGATGGGACGTTAAGCCGTGGCTCCGTGTGCGGGAGAGTCATACCCTGTGCACGTTAAAGAACACGCTGGATGGCCTTGACGGGAGGCTACCATCTGTCTCCCAACAGCTGTTCCAGTGGGTCTCCTCCCCCAACCTTCTCTGAGCCTTCGGGGTCCATGTGACCTGGCCATTTAGCCCATGGTGTGCAAAAAAAGTGCCGCTCAGAGGCGAAATAACCGAACCCTTAAGGTTTGTTACTTAGGGTTACTTAAGGTTGTTGTTTAACTTAAAGGTTTCAGTTGAAACGTATAAGACTAATCAAGCCCAAAACAATACCATCTCTACCAGAGGTACAATCACTCAGAAGCCAACTGTTTTCATGACGCCCTCTACATTAAATGTGCAGGATCACATGTCAATTACGACTGCAAAAGAGTTGTCTCCGACGTAACCTCCTCGGTATACAATTGCACTGAAGCATACACTGTATAGGGTATGTGTCCAAATACCCAAAATATGATCAGAAGTTCCTCATTATTGACTCTCAGGCGACATAAATCACCAGATTAGAATAGCATCTACAAAAGTTCATCCTGGAAAATCTTTCGCTCATGCAGCGACAAATTTTTCCATAATGTAATGATATTCGAACAAAATACAGTAATCATTCAATGGTCGAACGAATTCCTCCAAAATCAAATTAAAGAAATAAACGATGAAGATATTAAATCCAATTCCATTCACCAATCAAAGAACTGCTATTTCTACCTCAAGAATTGAACATCGTTGTTGTTAAATTCATTAAACATCGTTATCAAAATTGTTGTAAACTTTTGCTCGGTTGTAAACAAAAAACTAAAACTAGTACAAAAAAAAATGTGAATTTATATTTCATGCACTAGAATAAATTAACAAAATTATTTTTAATAACTGCAGAAATTCTACAAAGACAACACACCGATTGCATTCTAGAATGTTAATAAGCATAAAATAACATAAAAGTGGCTAAATATTTCCATCTCAATTATTCAACTGACACCATTCTGCATTGTGAAACTCAGACGCAAGGGATAACTTCAGGATTCCAAATTATTGCTGCTACAGATCAAATCGCTTACACCAGTTTTTCAAAATATTTTTGAGTACTTGGCACACTTTTAAGATGGAAAATTGTCGCGCTACAAAGGAAAAAAAACATTCATAATTATATTTTAAAAATGATCATTTATTTTATTAATTAACATAATTGAGTATTTGATTTTTTTCACATTTTATATTCACCAAAGAAGGCCGGCCAGTTAAAACATATAAGGATAATTCAATGATATAGAACAAAAAACAAATTTTTAATATATATATATTAATTTCAATAAAATTTGCTAATGAATCAAATCAATGTTTCTAATAAATGTTCTTCAACATAATATTAAAGAAACACTCCCAATTATTTGGTAAAAATTTCTTGTGGAATAAAACAAAACTAATTAATGCAATTTTTAAATTAAATTCCAAGTGGTTTTTACTCCAACAGCCAATAGCGGATTTAGAGGTCAGGGGGCTCTAAACTTCATTCTGTTTGAAAATGAGCATTCCATATTCGCCAGAAGCAATACAATTCTTCTAGTTCTGAATTTAGAGTGTCGGATTTCAGAGGGTCGACTCTAATACCTATAATAGTTATTTTTAAATTTCTATAATAACATTCTCAATATCACTAAATTCTAAAATAATAACCACTTAATACTTGCAAAGCTAATTTTTTTCGTGTGACTAGAAAAATAACGTCTCCCCTACCACCAAGTTAAGAGGTCAGATTGGTGTTGCCAGTGTAAACCGCTTGACCACGCCAGGGTCTTGAAAAAAATAAAAAAAGGGGACGGGGGGTGGCAATAAACTCAATCGAGTCAGAGAGGGGTAGAGAGACTGCATTTCGATTTTAGTATAACATTTCTCTCTTCCGTTTCGGAGGTCTTTAAAATATTTATTGAAAAATGATGTAATAAGCATAGGTTTAACAATTTTTTGGTTCAATTTCCCTTATTAGCATTTTCAAGGGGATGATGGTAGGACGGATCTAGGGTGTGTGTGGCCCCCTTGCCCCCCCAATTTCAGGCCCTGCTTTTAACTGCCATACTCTACATTCCAAATTTTTAATTTCTTTCATACGTAGTTAGTTTGCAATATTCGCTTAAAATTTTGCATCTTCCACATTTAGCATCTTCTGTGGTGGAAATTAAAATTAGTGGAAGATTCGGAACATGCGCATCCTAATATTTCATTAGTGCGTCTCCGCAAAACTTCCCGCCCTGCCCACGGTCAGTAGGGGACGCCGATGGGCTTGGAAAGGTCGCCGTCCACCGGATGGAACGTTAAGCCGTGGACCCATATGTGTGACAGCCATACCCTGTGTACGTTAAAGAACATACTGGATGGCCTTGACGGTAGGTTACCATTTGTCTCCAAATAGCTGTTCCAGTGTGTCCCCTCCCTCAACCTTCTCTGAGCCTTCGGGTTCCTTGTGACCTGGCCATTTAGCACATTGTGTGCAAAAAAAGTGCTGCTCATAAGGTAAAACAACCCAACTCATTACTGCGCATCTAACAAAAAAGTATTTTTCATTTACTTCTGAAAAGTTAAATATCTACAGACGAGTGGACGAACGGTAAAGTGAAAGCAATAAATCACTTTTAGAAAAGAGCTAAAAATACTCTATTAAAATAGCAATTTTTTCGTCGATTGCAGAAAGCCAAAATTGGTTTCGCCTATCCAGGCCCGGATCTAAAAAAAACATAAAGAAGGTGCAAGAAACTCTATCGAACGGAAAAATATAAAATGGGTAGTGCAAGAGACTGGGATTCTATTTCAGCATAACATTACACTTTCCCTTTTAGAGGAATTAAAAAAATTAAAAAAACATGAAATATTGATATTTTTATATTCTTTTGCCCCTATTCTCCTTACTCTTAATTCTCCTTCTCCTCTTCTTGAAAGGAGGAGGAGGCACGGCTTCTTACCTCCCACCCCCTCTCCTCGCTATACACGCACACTTTGATAATCTCCATTAAATACTGTTTTATTTCAGATTCATAGCTCCAAAGAATAATTCGTCCGGATACGTCCACTCCGCTATTTTGATGTTAGTCGAAGATATCGTCTTCCTTTTAAGGAACGATGATAAGTGGGATGAAGACAGGTTCATCCTAACTGCTCCATTCTCCGACCTCATGCCCGATGTAAAGGACACGTGCGACAGCTTCAAGCTTCTCATGAAAACCGTTTGGAATCCTTACATCACAACGTTTCGCATCGGAGCAGACGAAGCATCGAGACGAGCTACGGACGAAGAACTACCGGAAATAGTTGAGTTACGTCACATATACGATGTTTTCTTTCCTGGAATGGGGTTTGGCTATCCGAATCCTCCGTCACTAAAACACAGTTGCAGATACGTCATACGCGAGAGGTTAAACGAAAATTGGGAGCTTCCGGATGGTATTTGGAAGCTTGGACTGCCGAAATTAATCGGTAATTATATCAATTTATTAGATGATTAAATTTTTTCAATTTATTAGACGATTAAAATTGTTCCACATACTTTTTGTCATTAATTTTAGGCAAATTTCCTTTTCTGGAATTTTACGTTGGGTTTTTTACCTCTATGCTGCACTTTTGCGTATAGAATAGGTTACGTGAGAAGATCACAACGACCCCGCTGGCTCAGAGCTAGGCTGGATACCTGTTGGGATACAAATAGAAAAGTCCCGACAAAGCCATCTAACGTGTAGAATAGGTTACGTGAGAAGATCACGAGGACCCGAATGGCTCAGAGCTAGGCTGGATACCTGTTGGGATACAAATAGAAAAGTCCCGACAAAGCCATCTAACGTACGAATAGGTTACGTGAGAAGATCACAACGACCCCGCTGACTCAGAGCTAGGCTGGATACCTGTTGGGATACAAATAGAAAAGTCCCGACAAAGCCATCTAACGTATAGAATAGGTTACATGAGAAGATCACAAGGACCCGAATGGCTCAGAGCTAGGCTGGATACCTGTTGGGATACAAATAGAAAAGTCCCGACAAAGTCATCTAACGTATAGAATAGGTTACGTGAGAAGATCACAACGACCCCGCTGGCTCAGAGCTATGCTGGATACCTGTTGGGATACAAATAGAAAAGTCCCGACAAAGCCATCTAACGTATAGAATAGGTTACATGAGAAGATCACAACGACCCCGCTGACTCAGAGCTAGGCTGGATACTTGTTGGGATACAAATAGAAAAGTCCCGACAAAGCCATCTAACGTATAGAATAGGTTACATGAGAAGATCACAAGGACCCGAATGGCTCAGAGCTAGGCTGGATACCTGTTGGGATACAAATAGAAAAGTCCCGACAAAGTCATCTAACGTATAGAATAGGTTACGTGAGAAGATCACAACGACCCCGCTGGCTCAGAGCTAGGCTGGATACCTGTTGGGATACAAATAGAAAAGTCCCGACAAAGCCATCTAACGTATAGAATAGGTTACGTGAGAAGATCACAACGACCCCGCTGGCTCAGAGCTAGGCTGGATACCTGTTGGGATACAAATAGAAAAGTCCCGACAAAGCCATCTAACGTATAGAATAGGTTACGTGAGAAGATCACAACGATCCCGCTGACTCAGAGCTAGGCTGGATACCTGTTGGGATACAAATAGAAAAGTCCCGACAAAGCCATCTAACGTATAGAATAGGTTACATGAGAAGATCACAAGGACCCGAATGGCTCAGAGCTAGGCTGGATACCTGTTGGGATACAAATAGAAAAGTCCCGACAAAGTCATCTAACGTATAGAATAGGTTACGTGAGAAGATCACAACGACCCCGCTGGCTCAGAGCTAGGCTGGATACCTGTTGGGATACAAATAGAAAAGTCCCGACAAAGCCATCTAACGTATAGAATAGGTTACGTGAGAAGATCACAACGACCCCGCTGGCTCAGAGCTAGGCTGGATACCTGTTGGGATACAAATAGAAAAGTCCCGACAAAGCCATCTAACGTATAGAATAGGTTACGTGAGAAGATCACAACGATCCCGCTGACTCAGAGCTAGGCTGGATACCTGTTGGGATACAAATAGAAAAGTCCCGACAAAGCCATCTAACGTATAGAATAGGTTACATGAGAAGATCACAAGGACCCGAATGGCTCAGAGCTAGGCTGGATACCTGTTGGGATACAAATAGAAAAGTCCCGACAAAGTCATCTAACGTATAGAATAGGTTACGTGAGAAGATCACAACGACCCCGCTGGCTCAGAGCTAGGCTGGATACCTGTTGGGATACAAATAGAAAAGTCCCGACAAAGCCATCTAACGTATAGAATAGGTTACGTGAGAAGATCACAACGACCCCGCTGGCTCAGACCTAGGCTGGATACCTGTTGGGATACAAATAGAAAAGTCCCGACAAAGCCATCTAACGTATAGAATAGATTACGTGAGAAGATCACAACGACCCCGCTGACTCAGAGCTAGGCTGGATACCTGTTGGGATACAAATAGAAAAGTCCCGACAAAGCCATCTAACGTTACACGGAAACACGGCTTAACATTCCATCCTCATTGATGGCGACCTTTCCAAGTCGATCAGTACGCTTTCACCTAGGATAGAATTGAGGGTTGGTGGCAAAAATCTCAACACATAATGGGACTTTAAAGTCAGAAATGTCTGAGTTATTTTCTTCACTTCCAAATACAATGCAACTTGCTATTGCTTCGCTTGTGGCACTTATTTCTCCCTTTATTGATTCTTTTTGTGTGTTTATCGAAAAAACTTCTTCCTCCAAATATACTAAAGCTGCGCCTATTGTAGCTACTGACTCTTAAAAACTTACCCCTTCCGTTTCTGCTCACACAAGCAATTTGTAAAAAATGGTTCCCCTATAGTTCCACTTCCTGTAGGCCCATCGTAATTTATTTATAGCAAACTAAAACATTCAATAACCATCTATTGCGGCGCTATGGTCAGACCCGAATCTACACTATGGTTAGGACACAGAGTAGTTGCCACTTTGTGTTACAAATTAATAAATAACAGAGACATAACCTCAAGGGAGGTTATTAGACTAAGCATCCCCAAATGAAAATGGACTGTATTTTGCAAACTCGGAATTTTTATTGTTTGGCCCCATTAACATTTTTACTTTAAATTTCATATTGAAAAAAAAATAACAGAACTAATTCATTTTAATATATTTATTTTACCTTCACTACTCTGTTTTTCATAAATCAGTCATGTTTCTGATATAGAGAATGGATTCGGATGGTTGTGCTAAGTGGATGTGTGTATTCGTGTTTCTGATATAGAGAACGGATTCGGATGGTTGTGCTAAGTGGATGTGTGTATTCGTGTTTCTGATATAGAGAATGGATTCGGATGGTTGTGCTAAGTGGATGTGTGTCTTCGTGTTTCTGATATAGAGAATGGATTCGGATGGTTGTGCTAAGTAGATGTGTGTCTTCGTGTTTCTGATATAGAGAATGGATTCAGATGGTTCTGCTAAGTGGATGTGTGTCTTCGTGTTTCTGATATAGAGAATGGATTCAGATGGTTGTGCTAAGTGGATGTGTGTCTTCGTGTTTCTGATATAGAGAATGGATTCGGATGGTTGTGCTAAGTAGATGTGTGTCTTCGTGTTTCTGATATAGAGAATGGATTCAGATGGTTCTGCTAAGTGGATGTGTGTCTTCTTGTTTCTGATATAGAGAATGGATTCAGATGGTTGTGCTAAGTGGATGTGTGTCTTCGTGTTTCTGATATAGAGAATGGATTCGGATGATTGTGCTAAGTGGATGTGTGTCTTCGTGTTTCTGATATAGAGAATGGATTCGGATGGTTCTGCTAAGTGGATGTGTGTCTTCGTGTTTCTGATATAGAGAATGGATTCAGATGGTTGTGCTAAGTGGATGTGTGTCTTCGTGTTTCTGATATAGAGAATGGATTCGGATGGTTGTGCTAAGTGGATGTGTGTCTTCGTGTTTCTGATATAGAGAATGGATTCGGATGGTTGTGCTAAATGGATGTGTGTCTTCGTGTTCCTGATATAGAGAATGAATTGGGATGGTTGTGCTAAGTGGATGTGTGTCTTCGTGTTTCTGATATAGAGAATGGGTTCGGATGGTTGTGCTAAGTGGATGTGTGTCTTCTTGACTCTTGATGATTTAAGTCTTTTTGGTGAATCTAGTAAAAAGGCGACCTACTTTATTATGGTGAGTGTTTAGTGTTCCGGATAACTCTCAAACTTGGTGCCAAATTGTGTCCCTTCTGGATTACATTTAGAAGAAAAGTCGTCGGGAATGGGAGGCAAAAAAGGTAAGGCATCGAATCAAAACAACAAAATGAAAAAAACAAGCGGGATTCCAATAAAATCGTCAGAGAGAATTCAGTTAAATAAACTAAATAGATATGTATATAAACTGAATCTATCGAAAGAAAATCGATCAATGTCCTCAAATGATTTAACAAATATATTTGATACTTCTGAAAAATTTGAAATTCATAATTCCTACAAAAAGGATAAGAACAAAATGAAGAAAAAAATCACAAAAATAAATCAATCAAAATCTTCAAATAAAGTAAGTGAAATATCTCATTAACAGTCAGAAGATGAAATGACAAATACTGATGATGAAATAACAAACGCTAATAATAAAATGACATCTAAATGAAATGATGATACAGAGGAACTAACACTAACATTTTATAATAATGAACAAAAACTATCAGATCTAGATGATGAAAAGGTTACCGATATTTTTTTCAATAAACTCAAAAAAGACATAAAAGGACGATACACCTGAAAGGGCGACATTATAATGTTTCCCAATTCAATTGAAGATTTTAAGGAGCTGCAAAAAATTAATAACATTCTTGGAATTGATGTTGATTGGAGAATTCCCAGTAAATAATTATCCATGGGACGATTGATGAATGTTAATCTAAAATATAGCGATGAATATTTGCTTACAACAATATGACGTTTTTAAAGTTAGAAGAATAACCAGATACTATCCTAATTCCGCTTCTAATGGCTATGAAAAAAATTAACAGATAATGTAATAATTTGTTCAATCGTCCAAAGATTCCCAGTAATATAAACATTGGTTTTTCATCATTCGCAGTGCGTAATTATTATGGCTCACCTGCTTTGTGCGGTAATTGCTTCAGGTGGGGACATGTGATGACCGCATGTCGAGGAGCAACGCGATGCAAAAAATGCAGTTTAAATCATTCTTACAAGATTTGTAAAAGTTCTGAACTCAAATGCCCAAATTGCAGTGGACCTCATACTGCAACGTATTTTACCTGTTCTACAAAAAGAATTGCTTGTCGAGCGATGAGGATCCAAAATCAAACACACTGCAGTTGATTACCGGCATTCATTACTGCGAAAAACGAAATAGCTCATTCTCAAGACCGATTGAACGAAATTTTCAATCCTAATGCAAATAGCGATAAAGATGAGCATTCAACTGAAAACAGTGACTCCGATTCTGAACTTTCTGATTATGATGATGACTTTCCACATGGAAAAGATTATCTTTCACACTTCTTGGACTGGATGCCATTAATTTTGTTCAGCAAAAGAGGAAAAAAAAATCAAAGGACATAACTTCTAAACCATCAACTTCGAAACAAACTCACTATATAGATACAGACATTCTTCCGTAGGTGATCGACAAGGACTCAACATGTGACAATATTTAAAAACAAACTGATTAAAAACAAGGTTAAAGAACATATGCTGAGGTGACAAAAAAAAGAAAGTAAAGAGAAATAAAAAAAAGGAAACTAATGACTCTAAACTGACACTATCACCGAATACAATCGCCAGAGAGATTGAAGCAAATAATGTAACTGTCAATCTCATAATTGATTTAATCTTGCATCTGGTAAGATTCATTTCTCCATCAGAGGACACTTTCAAAATGTTAAGTGACATTCTCTCTAAATTTAAGGTATAAATTAAATATAATTCAATGGAATTGCCGAGGCTTAGTGTCATAAAAGGAGGAAATATTGTTATTAAGCAAATATAAAAATATTGATGTGTTCGCATTACAAGAATTAAAAACAAAAAAGGATATAAACTTTACAAATTTTATTACTTATAAATATTTTTCTAATAATAGTATTAGTGGAGTAGGGATTTTAATACATAAAAATATAAAACATAAACTTTTAAATATTGAATATGATTTTCCAAATCTAGAAATTATTGCAATTAGAATCTTACTAAATGAAACATATATAGCAATAATAAATGTATATAATCCGGGATTAGCTGTCCCTGAAAAAATATATAATTATATTTTAAAACAAATACCTGAACCGTACATATTCTTAGGAGACTTCAGTAGTCATCATCCTTCATGGTACTCTTATACAACCAACTACCCTGGAATATATTTAAACAAATTCATATTAAATTCAAACTTAATATTACTTAATCAAAAACAATACACACACAAAAATACAAATAAGAATAGATTAGTAATTGATCTAACATTAACATCAGCATCAATATCTGAACTTTTTTATTGGTCTCTTTTACCAGACTACAGGGGAAGTGATCGTTTCCCGATTTTACTTACCTCATGTTTTAAAAATAAATTTCAAAAATTAATTCACCTAAATAACTGGACACTATTTAAAAATATATTAGAAAATAATGAACCATACAAACATACAAAAGATTATAATATCATAATGGGAAATATTTATAATTTAACGCAACCTTCCTTTTCAACAATCATTAATAAAATACCAAAAATTTCAAAAAATATTTGGTATATGAATAAAATAGTTGCACAAAGAAAAAAATCCGAAAATAAAACAAATCGATCCAGAAATTTCGATGATATTATTAAATATAAAAGAAATAAATACATTAGTACGAAAAAAACTAAAAGAACTATATAGAGAAAACTGGAGAGATTTTGCCAGTCAACTAAATACATCCTCAAAAAAAACAACAATTTATGGAGAATTTTCAAAAAGATCAGTTCCACGAAAAACAAAGAATTCCTATGGCCGAAATAGCAATAGAAAATAATATAAATTTAGAGAAAACCACTGAATTATTTGCAAAAATTCTATTCACAAGACCAACCTCACAAACTAGTGAAAGAAAAATAATTAAAGAAGTAAAAAATAAAATCAACAAGCCAAAAATATTAAATTCAAGTATTAATCAACAATTTACACTTATAGAATCAAATTTTGACATAAAAAATTAAATTTATCATCAGCACCAGGAGCTGATGACATTTCAAACAAGATGTTTGAATTTCTTCCAATTCAATGGAGGGAAAACTTTAGAAGTTTTTAACTAAATTTCGTATAAACACACGATGCCCATCTCATGGAAACACATTTTAACAATTTTTATTTTAAAACCAGAAAAACCAGCAAAAGACATTCAGTCTTATAGAACAATCTCATTACTCTCAAATGCTTACAAACTGTTTGAAAGAATCTTGGTTAAAAGATTAAATTGTTTTTTTTTTTAATAATATTTTTCCAGATTCATTTTATGGTTTTAGAAAAAACCGATCCTCAAAGGAATGCATATCATTGTTATTAAACGATATAAACCATGCTTAATAAAAGAATTTTATTGGCAATATCTCTAGATTTATCAAAAGCATTTGACTCGGTATGGATAAATGGGTTATTATATAAATTAATAAATGTCAAAATTAGTGATAAAATTATAAGCTTTCTTTCTGAAATTTTATTAAAAAGAACTTTTCAAGTAAAAAATTAACAATAATTTATCTCCCCACATACAAAATAACCAATCTCCATTTTATCACAAGGCTCCATTTTATCACCAATTCTATTTAATGTTTACCTACGCGATATAAAAGAAATTATACAACCATTCATTTCATATACTAGTTTCGCAGATGACTTCATCTTTTGGACAGCTGACAAAAATGAATATAAAATACAACTCAGACTTCAAAATCAATTAAATAAAATAACAAAATATTGTGAAAAATGGCTTCTCAAAATTAATATTAAAAAAACTTATTGTATACCATTCTCTAGAAAAAGAAATTTTTACCCTAATTTTTGTACTTAAAATTAATTCAGAAAAAATCAAACAAAACTTACAAACAAAAATATTAGGAATACATTTTGATCATAAATTAAATTGGAACTTATTTTTAGACAATCAATATCTTAAAGGATTAAAATTAATCAATTTCTTCAAATACTTTACTTTTAAACAAAAAGGAACATCACAATATTCAATGATAATATTATATAAAAATTTAATTAGGTCAAAAATTGAATATGGGCTAGAATTTGTTTCTGGACCACATTCATCAAAACTAAAAAAATTAAATACAATACAAAATGGATGTATAAAAATAGCATTAGGTTTACCAATCTTTTGTTCAACACTTGCATTAATTGAGAAAACAGAACTCCCACCATTCCATATAAGACAAAAAACATTATTATTAAAATACATATTAAAATTACACTATAAACTTCCAAAACACCCATTCTACATCAATTTTCAAAACAGATCACACACACAAATATTACAAAATGACACAGAATATTACGAATTCTTCCAAAAAAACTAGAAAAAGAACTCAAAGGAGATATTCCCGAAATTATTGACGATTGAATTTACACTAGACCAATATTTATCTCAGAAATTCCATTAATCATCTAAAAAAAATATCTCGCCAGAAAATGCTCTAATTATATTTAACATCTATAATGAAGAAAAATATAACAATTTTGAAAAGATCTTTACTGATGGTTCTGTCTATAATGAATCAGGATCCGTCACGGCTGCAATTTATATACCGAAAACAAAAACTTCAATAAAATTCAAACTACCAACAAACACAAGCATTTTTTGCAAAATGCAAAACATGCAGAAATTTTTGCAATTCTCCAAGCAATGGAATGGACATCAAAACATATTCAAAAGTCAAACATTGTAATTTACACTGATTCCAAAGGAGCAATATTAACACAACAAAAAGAATTCTTATACACAAACTACAATTTTTACATTTCACAAACTTTAAATTTAAATACAAATAATTTAAAAATTAATAAAAACTTAATAACATTTCAATGGGTTCGAGCCATATCGGAATACCAGAAAACGAAATAGTAGATAAAATAGCAAATGAGGCACATAACCTAAATGAAATAACTAAAATACATCAATTTATTAAAAATATTAAATATAAAATTAATAAAATTGAATTTAAACAAAGAGAAAGATATTTTAAGAATAATGCACGTTTTGACAACAATATAAGTATTTCTATTCCAGGGAGAATAAATAAAATAAAAAATTCAGAATTTACAAGACAACAGCAAAAAATATTATTTAGGCTCAAAACAAATTCAGCGATGACTAATTGCATTAAATTTAAATATAAATTTATAGATTCTCCAAATTGTCACAAATATTGTATATAACTAAACGAGAATTATTTTTTTTACTTTTTTAGAAAAATTAGTTCAGGAAATTAGCATTGATTTTATTCTTAATCATCCAGTGAAAATATTAGACAAAACATTTACTCAGGACTTTTTGAATATTCATTTTCAACTCATTACTGGTTACAATAATAAAAATAATAATAAATACAAAAATAATTTAAAGGTTTGTAAAGATTGAAAAAAAAAATAAAAAAAAGTTGTAATTTCTGTGCTAAACAAAATTTTCTTGTGGGTAAGACTGAAAAAGAGCCTCCCATTGGCCGTAACGTGTATAAATAAATAAATAAATAAATGGATTCGGATTAGGGGTACAGTGAAGATTAAATACCAAACATTCCTACCAACCAAGTAAATATTTAATCCTGTAAAGAAAACATGATCTTCCATTCACACTTTTAAAAGATTTTCGATGTTTTTTTTTTTCAAATTTACGACTGCTAACAAATTACATTTAAAGATACGTCAACTAGTGGCGAAGCGCGATTATTTGAATAGGGAAAGCAATTACCAAACGCATTGATCAACTTACATTAGAATGCTGTTCCGGTACTTGTCTTTCTAAATCATTGAGACGAAAGGCCAATTCCTTCTAGTTTATTTGATATTTCAAATCAATTAATCAGAATGTTGTTCTGAAACTTGAAGTTTTAAAATAATTGAAACATAACATTGTTCTGATATTCGATGTTTCCTATCCTGAATCGGAATGCGTTCCAGTATCCGATGTTTCGGAATCACGAATCGGAAAGCGTTCCAGTATCTGAAGTGTCCGAATCACGAATCGGAAAGCGTTCCAGTATCTGATGTTTCCGAATCACGAATCGGAAAGCGTTCCAGTATCTGATGTTTCCGAATCACGAATCGGAAAGCGTTCCAGTATCTGATGTTTCCGAATCACGAATCGGAAAGCATTCCAGTATCTGATGTTTCCGAATCACGAATCGGAAACGTTCCAGTATTTGATGTTTGCGAATCACGAATCGGAAAGTGTTCCATTATCTGATGTTTCTGAATCACGAATCGGAAAGCGTTTAAGTATCTGATGTTTCCGAATCACGAATCGGAAAACGTTCCAGTATCTGATGTTTCTGAATCACGAATCGGAAAGCGTTCCAGTATCTGATGTTTCCGAATCACGAATCGGAAAGTGTTCCATTATCTGATGTTTCTGAATCACGAATCGGAAAGCATTCCAGTATCTGATGTTCCCGAATCACGAATCGGAAAGTGTCCATTATCTGATGTTTCTGAATCACGAATCGGAAAGCATTCCAGTACCTGATGTTTCCGAATCACGAATCGGAAAACGTTCCATTATCCGATGTTTCTGAATCACGAATCGGAAAGCGTTCCAGTATCTGATGTTTCTGAATCACGAATCGGAAAGCATTCCAGTATCTGATGTATCCGAATCACGAATCGGAAAACGTTCCAGTATCTGATGTGTCCGAATCATAAATCGGAACGTATTCCTCCAGTGTCTTATTGTTCCGAATCACTTAGCGTGGTTAGTCCTATACACAACCGGTTCTAGGTCTGGGAGGGCAAGGGGGCCATGCCTCCCCCTACATTTGGAATGCTGGTAAGGCAGCATGAAATACCTAGTAATGATGTATTAAGGATATTTTTATGACTTCGGTAGATCACAGAAACAGTGGCGTATTCAGAGTGTGGGTTTTTGTCATTATAATAGGGTGACCATACGTCCCCTTTACCGGGAAATTTCCCTGTATTAAAGGCTCTGTACCCGACGATTAAATGTCCCCGGAATTCGGTTTTAGATATTTTAAAATGTTAAATTCTTTGCACACCTTGAGCAGATCTTTGCTAATATAATTGCAATGGCAACACTATTAAAAAAATTCTGTAACAATGCAGGTGGCTAAAAATTTACTCTAGAATCATCATCATGACGATAGTGATATCTGTGAAGACACCATTAGAAATGCATTTCTTTTTGCTACTTATTGACATCATTGCGTAGCTTATGGCTGTCGATGTTTTAATTATTTTCAAAGTTGTTATAAGTTTTATCTCTGTTTTAAGTTTGTTTATAAGTTTTCTCTGTTTTAAGTCTCTTTAAGTTGAATCTCTGTTTTGGCGCCCTATGGTTCCCCAAATACTTGACTAACCAAATAATGGCTTCTCAAAATTAATATTAAAAAACAATTTTAGAAAAAATTTTAAAAATTAAAAAAAATTAATATTAAAACAATCAATATTTAAACAGAGTTTTTATCTCTGTTTTAATATTGTTTATAAGTTTTATCTCTGTTTTAAGTCTCTTTAAGGGGTTTCCCAAATCCGGAATACATGTTCCCCCTACGTAACCCTAGGTTTGGAAAAAAACTGAGTTCCAACTTGTAATGGGACTGGGAGCGGATCTGCATCTGCTCTGCCTCGACATTCTCAGCTTGTGAACGAAGAAATCAATGAAGAAAACTGCCGGACGAGAATTTCCTTTTCCATCGAATTGAAGGAATGAATTTAATACGGATGGATGAGAAATCTGGTTTAATAGTGGACAACGTGAAGACTGTGCTGCAAGCAAAAAAAAATTTCGTCTTTTGTGAAATCTTTAGAGCAAACTTGCCGAAAATGATAATATTTTACAGAATATCTCTTTTTTATATAAAACAAAATACACAAAATAACAGTTAACTTTTGTTAATTAACCACGTTCTAAATGAAAAAGACTGTTTTACTTTTAAATATAATAATTTCATGTAAAATGTATCCTTCATGTTTAATTTTCTTAAAACTAACCCTTCTAGCTTTCTTTCCAGCAAAAACATGATTTAACTCTTTCACGTCTAAGTTTCTTGCCTTTTCGTTCTCAATTGATATTAACAACAGTATATTTGATAAAAATATTGCAGTTGTGGCTAATAATAAAATGATCACTAATGTGTTCGAAGAGAGTAAGTGTATGCTTGTGAAGTGAAGGTCAATTGGAGAAATCATATCAATGAGAGATTCACTGTGATCAGTAATGCGAGTGGGCAATTTATTTAAACGTATATGTCCAAATGTTTTTTATGCAGATTTCAAGCTTGGAATACTCAGAATTATGTTTTAGAGCATCGATATTGAAATCTCCCGTAAGAATGGAAGTAATGTTGCTAGGGAAACTTTCAAGGACTGCGTACAATGAATTAATAAAATCTTGAATATTGTTGTTCGGAGGACGGTAAAGTGTGCCGATAACAAGAGTAGGGTTTTGTTTATTTATAGAGAAGATTTTGACCCAGAGACCTTCGAAACAAGAGTAAGAAGGAATAGACATTACTTCGACATTAAATGTTTCCCTCACATATAATGCAAGTCCTCCTCCTGTCTCACTAGATCTAACGATGCGGAATAGTTTATATCTTTCGAGTTCCAAAAGATCATCTGAAAGGGAGATATTGAGCCATGTCTCTGTAAGAGCAATTACATCAAATTTCGAAACATCAGAACTCAGCAGATAGGAGAGTTTAGATTTAAGAGGACGAATACTGAGATGACAAAGGTTTAACCAAAAGTAGATCGTAGATCGGTTATGGTTATGCCATGTTCCAGGTAAAACATTACCCATTACCATCTCCATCTGAGAATATGCCCAGTTGGCATAAGTAAAAACATATAACATGTAAATCACCCGTTGGTGGGCCCCTAGAGGCTAGCATAAAACACAAGCTAAAACATAGCATATATCATGCACAAGAGACCTAAAACGAGTAGCTTTCCTCAGAGAAAGCCATCATTTTAGGCCTCTTGTACTTATTAAGAACATTATGATCATAATTAATCAAAGAAGAAATAATTTCATTAGGATTATTTTTAACAGTTTCAGGAAACCCTTTTGAGATGCATTTAATATGAGGATATACACTATGTGGTCGATGCCCAAGTCTTTATGAAGTTGTCTGTTAGTAACAAATCAAGGGGCATCGACCGCAGGTCTCAATATTTTGTTTTGCAAGACAATCTTGTGTATATTCGTGGAGGTGGTGTTCGCCCATATAGGGGAAGCATAAGTTTAACCAACAGTGTTATTGGGGTTTAGGTATAAGTTAAGAAGAAAATTTCTGTTAGCGGTAGATAGGGACATAAAGTTATAAAAATGTGCAAATGAAAAACGAATATAAAATAATAAAAAAAGATAAATGAAAGGATTAACGGGTTTCTATTGGACTAACGGATTTCTGAAAGTCGTAAAAGTATTCGTAGCAGGAGAGTTTTTACTTTAAAAAGTACAAAATATATGCAATTTAGCAACAATAGAAGTTGAGACAGAATTGTGTAAAGTGCGTTACAGATCAGAATATATATATAAACATGGGTAAAAACATATGTAAATATACAAGTACACAAAGAAAATTTTTTAAACTAATTTTAAAATTCATTTAACGTATTTCTGAAAGAAGAAAGTGCAAGAATAATATGAATCAATACTCTTCTAGTTCTAACAGACGGCATTAAAGTGAGCTTAATAAACGTGTAAAGGATCAGTTAACAGCTATTAAGGAAATTTGGCTTGATATCTTGGCTGACAAAGCAGAGGAAGCAGTTAAACATCACAACAGCAGGGGATTGTACCAGATAGTTAGTTTTTATGTGGGAAAAATCAGACAGGTAAACAAAGACTGGAAGATAAACATGGTAAGGTGATTGAAGATGAGGATCTTGTGGTGAATAGGTGGTCTGAGCGTTTCAATATTCTAAACAGAAATACTCTATGTTGCTGCACAACACAGCAACCACGGCAATCCCCGATTCCGTCTTTCGACACTACCAAATTATGGAAAGCCGCGACTATCTACGTCGGAGCAAGGCTACATCATATAAATGCATCTCATCGCCGACATCCTATGGCGAGCAGTCCTATAGAAGAAAAGCTCATCCATCGGTCAAAACCTGGAATTTACTCTGTTCCCCGGTGAGCCATGAACAAGGATATATAGATCGAAACTCGATCGGCACCTGGGGTGGAGAATCTTAGTGGAACCCAGACTTTGAAAAGGGCCCTTGCCTACTAGGGGACCAAATCCGTTCTGCAGGGCCCTTGAACTGCTCCACTGAGCACCTGATTTTGAGGTCTTGGCACTGTCCAACCGGGCCACTAAACCAGTCAGCAATGCCTTCGACCTCGATTGGTCTTGGCTCTGTCCAATCGGGGCCCATGCTGGTCAGCAGAGTCTTCGACCGGTTGCTGGACCACAAGACCCCCCCCCCCCCCAACCACGACAAGGGGGTCCCCCTATCGGGGGGTGAATATTCTAAACAATGTGATTATTTCTACTCCCATTGTTTGTAATGAGGATAGATGCATTACTGGCTTTAATGATGGCCTATATCACATTCTGTAGTCGCTTTGGCTATCTCTACATTAAAACTGCATAAATCTCCAAGGGTCGGTGAAATCACCACTGAAATGCTTAGATCTGGGAACATTTGTATTATCACATAGCTGATTGAAATTTTGAATATTTTTATGATAAAGGTGTTATTCCTAAGAATTTTACTTAGAGCTATTATTATCCCTATTTTTAAAAAAAGTGATCGTTGTTTTTGTGATTATTATAGGGCATTTAGTTTAGTTTCTGTTCCGGGTAAAGTTCTTTTCATGATTATACTTTATTAAGAATTTGATTGATAGACAACTGCGTGATGAACAGTGTTGATTCAGAAGTGGTAGAGATCTACAAATCAAATTTTTTCACTTAGGCAGATTCTTGAGAATGTTTAGAGTTTCAGAAATCTGTGTTTACTAGTTTTGTAGATTTCAAAAAGGCTTTGACTCTGTTGATCGACATAATTTGTATTTGATCGTTAGATCATATGGGATACCTGACAAGTTAGCGTAATGAAAGCTCTCTATAATAACACTGAGTCATGTGTGCGAGTTGTAAAGGTCTGTAGAGATTGGTTTAGCATTGCTAGTGGAGTTAGACAAGGGTGCATTTTGTCTGCATTTCTCTTTAGTTTGGTTATTCATTATGTTATGCGAAATTCTTTGCAGGGGAAAGATTTTGGCCATAAATGGTCTAGAGATTTCAAACTTTCTGATTTAGATTATGCAGATGATTTGGCCTTTTTGGCTAATGATGTTGATGAGATGAATTCTCTCATTAGGGCTGTTGATGAGACTAGTAATAAGGTAGGTTTGATGATAAACAGAGAAAACACTAAAGTGATAAAAATTGGTCAGGCAGATGATGCTTCAGTTGCTTTGAATGGTTGCACTCGTGAGCAAGTATCTCGGTTTAATTATCTTGGGAGCTATGTAACAGATACCGATGATGTGCGGCATGAGATAAATAGAAGAATAGGAATAGGCGCTGGGACTTTTAAAAATCTATGGAGAGAGTGGAGAAATAGGCGTGTAAGCTTAAAGTCTAACATTAGTCTGTATAATAATTTAGTTCTTTCTAAGGTTAAGTATGATACTTTGTAAGCAGGATAACAAGAAACTTGATTCCTTTGATTCTAGATGCTTATGCAGTATCTTGGGCATTAGGTGGTTTGACTGTGTAAGTAATGATGAGGTTTGAATAAGCAGTCAGCAATTACTTTGAGCAGAATTTTTTGCAGAAAGAGACTTTTTGGTTTGTTCATTTTGTCCGTATACATAGCTGCAGTTTGGCAAATAGGATTTATGAATAGTGTTCCCAAAGGCTTTATGAAAAGGGAGAGATCTAGTATGCGATGGGCAGACAATGTCAATCAGGACCTTGCTAGAATTGACCTACAGTTGCCAAATGTAACGGTTATAGCTCAGGACAGACATATGTGGAGAGCAAAATTATAGTCTGGTATGACCTCCCTAGCCCATGGCTGCATGTGAATTTTGTGTGTGTGTGTAATATTTCTAAATATGCAGCGAGAAACTCACATTAATGAAACGAAAAGATACTATTTAGTAACAAAGAAGTATCTCAAAGGAATTTAAAAGACACAGAAAAACGGGATTATCACTTGTGTAAAACACGTAAGTAGTGAAGGCAGCGCTTCGGTAATTTATGCATAACACTTTATTTCCAGAGCAGGTGTTTCCGGAGCAGATGTTATAACTCTTTCCTTCCCAGCAGGTGTTTGACCATAGTGTGTGTGTGTGTGACAGATATGGTTGGATGATTCTCAGGTGCACAAGGCTTATTGAAAAAACCACTGTGTAAAGAACATCTGTCGAAATTCTGTAGACGAAGCCCTCCCTAACAGATGTTGCTAACCTTTTCCCAGGAGGGTGAGTTAGTTTCCTCCCACGCTCTGGATGTCCGACTTATTGAACTGAAAAAAAAAACATTGTGTATGAAGAACAGCTGTCGGAATAAAAATCCTGTATAAAAAATTATGAGACGAAGCCCTCCCTAACAGATGTTGTTAACCTTTTCCCAGGTGGGTAAGTTTGTTTCCTCCCACGCTCTGGATGTCCGACTTATTGAATTGAAAAAACCATTGTGTGTGAAGAACAGCTGTCGGAATCAGATAAAAATTATGAGACGAAGCCCTCCCTAGCAGATGTTTCTAACCTTTTCCCAAATGGGAAACCTAATTAATGATTTCCTCCCACGCTCTGGAAGTCCAACTTAATGATAGGGTAATCGATCAGTTGAAAAAAAGGCCGTTATGTGAAGAACAACTGTCGAAATAAAAATCATTTTCCATGAAAGAGTTCCTGTATAAAAATTATGAGACGAAGCCCTCCCTCGCAGATCGTTTTTCAGATCAGATGAAAATAAAAAATCCTTTCCCCCACCATATGAAGACCAGTTGTTGGACATTTCGCGTGATCGATCAGTTGATTCTCAGATGAAAAATTCTTTCCCGTCAGATACTTGTTTTCATAACAGAATATTTTTGTGAATAATTATATCGAGTAGGCTATTTTAATGAAAAATCCCTTTGAGAAATCCCTTCCATAGATTAAAAAAAATCATTTCCTTACCGTATGAAGAACAGTTGTTGGACGCATGAAATGTGAATAATACGGCAGTTGATTCTTAGATAAAAAAAAAATTCCCTCCCTCATCGTTTTCAGTGAACCTCCCATATTACTAACTTTTCCGAAATAGACTGGTCTAGGATTTTGAAAAAGAAGCTGATTTTTTTCCACAGAATCATTCCTTACGAACACACTGCAATAAGAAAGTGCACAAGGGTAAAATTTTCAGTTTGATATAAATCATATTTCGCAGGGGAGACAAATAGTTTTTCACCATAACACGATTGATATAGCGCCAACATAAAAACTTCAGTGACGAAGTATTTCCCTGTATCACCTCAGGGAGCTAAACAATCTTTCACAAATCAGTATAACGCTGATGCAGACTCTGGTAGCGAAGACGATATGCTTTCCCTGCATCACATCACCTCATGGGCTAAATTGCTTATTAAAGCTTCACTGTCATACAGTCTTAGAGATAAACTAACTCATTATGTACCTTAATCTTCAGATGCATGTTTCTCCATAGAATCGTAACTCTCAATATCTGTTCTTTGTATTCTCTCATATATCTCGCAAGATAATTAAAGTAACTTGCTCAAAAGAACACAATCAATCACTGATTCAACTTCCAAATATGTATATTTACTTTCTAATAAACCATACTTTACATAACGACCAAAGTAGATAAAATCGCAAGCATTATCTGAGTCAGATTATTATTTTTTCCATATATCTAGACTTACTAGTTCTTTAAGTTGAAAATCTCACAATACCTGAAAAGGATACTATTCAGTACTGTACCCACGATACAGAATCAGATATAAGTTATGATAGCCAACAGATTAAAAGATTTAAATCTATCTATCCCATAGAGAGTAGATTGGCACTCTTGGCTTCTAATCTACGAAACCTAGAGATCGAGATCGATGGTAAGACATGAGTGTTGTATAAAAACTGAAAGGATCCTGTAACCGTTATGGTAAATAGTTGCTTAAACCCATATTTATTATTAAAGCAAAGATACACTGATTTCGAACTCACTAAGATTCGTACATGCAATCAATAGATGCACATAACTTTCCCTTGATCATTCAACAAGTTTAATGAAAAGCTACATATCTTTCGTCTCCTAACATGTGAAAAGGATACACACTAGTCAAGAACATAATCAACCATTGCAAATTATTTGATCAGACCTTCAATAGAAATTGTCTTTTGAAAGTTTGTCTGTTTATAAATTAATACAATAGCATGAACAGTCATTCTTTCACAATAAGCAATTATAGTATGTTGACTTCATTCACTTTAAATCTGATTCGAGTAAACGGAAGACTATCAGAATAGTTGTTATTACTTTCAAACAGAATAAAAAACCTGTTTAAATTTACATATTCACAGGTTTATGACAATGTAAGGATTATGTATGTATGTATGTACGAGAATGTGCGAGTTTCTCTGATCTTATGCGAAGTACGGATATATTCATGTTTATATCCGTGGTTAAGAGATGAATGGCATTATACACACTCACTGGATGTCTTTCTAAGTGTATGTCTCTATGCATATATGTACGTGAATGACTAAGTTTTTGTCTCTCTTCATGTATATCTATTTTGTCACATACTTCCATACACATGTTTCATGTTCGTCTATGGGTGTACGTGTGTATACGTTTTCATGTTTGTTTCTGCGAATCGAATGTGTGCATGTGTTCATGTTTTTTTCTGTGAATCGAACGTTTGTATGTGTTCATGTTAGTTTCTATGAATCCAGTATGTGTTCACATTTTGCTTCTGTGAATCAGATGTGTATGTGTGTGTATGTGTGTGTATGTGTGTGTATATATGTTTTAATGTTTGTTTCTGCGAATCGAGTGTGTGTTCATGTTTGTTTCTATGAATCGTGTGTTCACACACACACAAAAATAAACATATTACCTATCTGTCAATTGCTCGCTACAAAAGAAGCTAACAGTTTACATCCTACAAACCTCAGCAGAGTGGTATTATAGCTCTATTAGGAATTTCCAAAATATATTTTTATCTTATCGGAACAAGAAAGTCATTAGAACAGGCACTTCTGAAAAGTTTACTAAAGAGAAAGATGTATTTTCTCCCTTCAATATTGTATACAGTACAGTTTTCAGTTAGTCTTTTATTGTTAACTCACTATTTTACCTTTCTTGTTTCAGTTAAGTATAACGTGTAGTCAATAATAAAACAGCTTTGCAGGAAAAATCTTTTATTCATACACTATCTTCAGGAAGGTTACATTTATCGTCGACTTAATAAAGATTTTTTTTTTCGAAGCAGAGATTGAAGGATTCAAGATCGTAATAAAAGTTACAAGTCCACGAGCACAACATTTTATTCTACATGAGTCGTCTCACTCTCATAAAAAAGTTTCCGAGAACACATCACTTTATTCTGCAAGAGTCGAATCATTCACATAATTCTGTAATGATCGTAGGTGATTTCGTAACGCTCTCAGATAGAGGGAGAGTTTGTTAGACTCTATGGAATTCAAAATGGATCTAAGTTTCTCATCTAACCAATCAGGAGATGCTATAGTTTCACCACTGTACGGAGTTTCTGCATGCTTTTTAATCCTAGGAACAACATCTTGCATATCCTTGTCACAGTTCTTACACACTGAACGGAATCCTTTCCCTCTTTGATGTTTTCTGTATCCTTTCCACACTGGTTCACTCTCTCTACCCATCATATTAGTCACCAGAGTAAAAAACCACAATATCCAGTTAACAACCTACACGACTACACCTGTCAACAAATAATAATAAAGCTATGCACGCAGTGAGAATCGTTAGTCTGTTTTCATTTATCCCTGACGACCAATCAGAATAAATAACAGAAATTACTCTTCTACAATTGGGTTTTTAATATCACTTTGAATTAGATCTTAACCAGTGAAACACTTTTGCCAGATGACGTCAAAGGACTGGATTTAAATCAGTAGTGCCATTGTGTGTCTGTATCATTTGCTACCAATAAACGAGTCGGTGTATCTACTTTACTAGAGTGTATTAAATATGGCAGGTCGAAAGAGCAATCCTATGTGGAAAGGTTTCAAGAAATACCCTAAAGGAAAGGGATTTCGTGCTGTTTGTTTACAGTGTAACAAGGACGTCATCGGTCTTGTAGCACGACTTAAAACCCATCAATATAAGGGCAAACCCATAACATCTTCGGAATGGGTACACCACGAAATCTTAACATGTAATGAACTCGTCAGAACCCGACAAAATCAAACACTATCTCATCAGCATGCAAGCTCATCTAAAGGCCTTGAGGAACCAACCAAATGTTTCAACAATGGAAACTGAATGAATTTACCTGAGAAACTATCCACTAAGACTCTGTATCGTTCAGTTAAGAATGTGTCAGGATGCATAATGAGCTTTTTCGGATTCTACGTAAGAACCGTATTGGATGTAAAATAGATCACTCAAGTCAGCTTCGTCATTGGTAACTTACCATAACCGTTCAATCATTTGAAGACTATTTCACAGAAGACATAAGAAACTTTCATTTCATCGACATCGTTAATCGTTTTGTGGATGAGTCAAGAGTTAAGTTACATTGTTTACATAATATATCATTCATGTCTGAATTGAACTTCCCTATGTTATATTGTTACTAAATAAATAGTGTTCGATATCTGATTTTTTCGTCATTGTGGTTTCTTTCTTAGTGTAGTTATTATTAAGTTGAAAAGTCTACATCAGTCTGAAATCTCTGTAAAACACCATTTACAAACTATCGAAACAAATGTTGAATACTCTTACAAGTGACTAACATTCTCTACCACACATTCTGTTTTAAAAAATAATCGTAGGAAGAAAGTGAGCGTTCTGGACCATAAGAGAGTAATTTCCCTGATATCGGAATTACTCAGATATAAAAATCTGTGTCTAAAGAGTCAGAAAACACAAAATGTGCTACAGAGATTTTTATAATGTGAAAGATTTTCAGCTCATGTTTCGGTGGGAACGTATCCAATTACAATGTTCTAATAAAGATTCGAGTGTTCCCACCGAGACATGAGCTGAAACTCTTATAGATTATATTACAATTCTTATAGATTATATTATAAACAGACAAACTTTCAAAAGACAATTTCTATTGAAGGTCTGATCAAATAATTTGCAATGGTTGATTATGTTCTTGACTAGTGTGTATCCTTTTCACATGTTAGGAGACGAAAGATATGTAGCTTTTCATTAAACTTGTTGAATGATCTAGGGAAAGTTAAGTGCATCTATTGATTGCATGTAAGAATCTTAGTGAGTTCGAAATCAGTGTATCTTTGCTTTAAAAATAAATATGGGTTTAAGCAACTCTTTGTCATAACGGTTACAGGATCCTTTCAGTTTTTATACAACACTCATGTCTTACCATGGATCTCGATCTCTAGGTTTCGTAGATTAGAAGCCAAGAGTGCCAATCTACTCTCTATGGGATAGATAGAATTAAATCTTTTAATCTGTTGGCTATCATAACTTATATCTGATTCTGTATCGTGGGTACAGTACTGAATAGTATCCTTTTCAGGCTATTGTGAGATTTTAAGAATTAGCAAGTCTAGATATATGGAAAAAATAATAATCTGACTCAGATGATGCTTGCGATTTTACCTACTTTGGTCGTTAAAGTATGGTTTATTAGAAAGTAAATATACATATTTGGAAGTTGAATCAGTGATTGATTGTGTTCTTTTGAGCAAGTTACTTTAATTATCTTGCGAGATATATGAGAGAATACAAAGAACAGATATTGAGAGTTACGATTCTATGGAGAAACATGCATCTGAAGATTAAGGTACATAATGAGTTAGTTTATCTCTAAGATTGTATGACAGTGAAGCTTTAATAAGCAATTTAGCCCATGAGGTGATGTGATGCAGGGAAAGCATATCGTCTTCGCTACCAGAGTCTGCATCAGCGTTATACTGATTTGTGAAAGATTGTTTAGCTCCCTGAGGTGATACAGGGAAATACTTCGTCACTGAAGTTTTTATGTTGGCGCTATATCAATCGTGTTATGGTGAAAAACTATTTGTCTCCCCTGCGAAATATGATTTAAATCAAACTGAAAATTTTACCCTTGTGCACTTTCTTATTGCAGTGTGTTCGTAAGGAATGATTCTGTGGAAAAAAATCAGCTTCTTTTTCAAAATCCTAGACCAGTCTATTTCGGAAAAGTTAGTAATATGGGAGGTTCACTGAAAACGATGAGGGAGGGAATTTTTTTTTATCTAAGAATCAACGCTCTATTATTCACATTTCATGCGTCCAACAACCGTTCTTCATACGGTAAGGAAATTATTTTTTTTTTCATCTATGGAAGGGATTTCTCAAAGGGTTTTTTCGTTAAAATAGCCTACTCGATATAATTATTCCCAAAAATATTCTGTTAAGAAAACAAGTATATGACGAGAAGGAATTTTTCATCTGAGAATCAACTGATCGATCACGTGAAATCTCCAACAACTGGTCTTCATATGGTGGGGGAAAGGATTTTTTATTTTCATCTGATCTGAAAAAAGATCTGCGAGGGAGGGCTTCGTCTCATAATTTTTATACAGGAACTCTTTCATGGAAAATGATTTTTATTCCGACAGTTGTTCTTCACATAACGGCCTTTTTTTCAACTGATCGATTACCCTATCATTAAGTCGGACTTCCAGAGCGTGGGAGGAAATCATTAATTTGGTTTCCCATTTGGGAAAAGGTTAGAAACATCTGCTAGGGAGGGCTTCGTCTCATAATTTTTATCTGATTCCGACAGCTGTTATTCACACACAATGGTTTTTTCAATTCAATAAGTCGGACATTCAGAGCGTGGGAGGAAACAAACTCACCCACCTGGGAAAAGGTTAACAACATCTGTTAGGGAGGGCTTCGTCTCATAATTTTTTATACAGGATTTTTATTCCGACAGCTGTTCTTCATACACAATGATTTTTTCAATTCAATAAGTCGGACATCCAGAGTGTGGGAGGAAACTAACTCACCCACCTGGGAAAAGGTTAGCAACATCTGTTAGGGAGGGCTTCGTCTACAGAATTTCGACAGATGTTCTTTACACAATGGTTTTTTCAATATGCCTTGTGCACCTGAGAATCATCCAACCATATCTGTCACACACACACTATGGTCAATTACCTGCTGGGGAGGAAAGGGTTATAACATCTGCTCCGGAAACACCTGCTCTGGAAGGAAAGGGTTATGCATAAATTACTCAAGCGCTGCCTTTACTACTCACGTAAAAAAGTAAAACACAAGAGGACTGCCTTAAAACTACCACAGGATATACTCGCAAGTTATATGCTGGAAGCGTGATAGATTATTATGTCAGGATTCTGAAATTAATTTGACAGGGTTGCAAATTTAATTTGATATGTTTGCAAATTTAATTGGCATGGTTACTAATTTGATTTAACATGTTGGCAAAGTTAATTTGACATGGTTGCAATGTTAATGTAATGGCTAAAAAAGTGAAACAGAGTATGAATTTTAACCTTTCCAATTAATCTTGCCACTCTGGGTTGCTTTTGTTTGTTTGTTTGTTTTTTGCAAAATTCACTTTACTAAGTATGCGTAAGAATCTTTATCACATAGCCAAAATGTCATTTATTTAAATCACAAAACATTACCAGAATTCGTGTTAGTGTATGCACCAATGAAAAAGGAGAACAGATATCGCTAAATAAGGCCATCACTTCGCTTTTTTTTTTCACTGTTGGTGGGCATTTCGGTTTCTGCTGGTACGTTTTTCAAAAGAGAATTATATTTTGCAACTCTTGTGACCGCATCATCCAATAAGAATGAAAAGCCGTCCGGGTATGGGAAATATATGCTATGAAATAGAAAACCGATGAGCCTTACGTAACAGAATCGTTTATTCTTTAATGTTCCCTTAGAAGACTGGTTATTTGTGAAATATTTTGAGCTAGCTATCCATAACAGCAATGAAATCGTTTAAGAGAATGCATTTTTTGAAAACTTTCAAGATTCAACCCACATATTGGTATAAATGGAAGCCATTTAAAACGTTTTATACGATATTCGATGACATCCTATATTTATCAAAAGATTATTAAATAGCGGAAAACAGCATTATTTTCTCACAACGTTAAAAGCAATTCTTCCCAAAGTAAGCAAACAAATACACTGAAGAGCCAAAACATTTTGACCTTTTGCCTAATATGATGTGAGTCCTCCACGTGACGTCATATCAGCTGCTACCCAGCGAGACATGGACGCTACAAGATTTCTAAATGGTGTCTTGTGGTATCTGCTACTAACACGTTACCAGCAGATCCTTTAATTCTTGTAAGTTACGTGGTTGAGCTGCCGCAGATCGGATATGCTGTTCCAACACAAACCACAGATGCTCGATTGGGTTGATGTCTGGGGAATTTGGTGGCCAGGGAAATACCTGGAAGTATTCCTCATGTTACGCGAATCATTCTCGAACAATCTGGCAGTGTAGCATGTCGCATTATCTGGGCAGTGTGGGCAGTGTGGCATGTGTGGCATGGGCAGTGTGGCATGTCGCATTATCCTGCAGCAGGATAATTGGCAGTGTGGCATGTCGCATTATCCTGCTCAAAGAAGGCTCTATTAGAGGGATATACCGTTGCCATGAAAGGATGTACCTGGTCTGCAATGATGTTTATGTAAGTGGTAGACATCATAGTTTCCTGCACATGAATGACTGGACCCAGGATTTCCCAGCAGAACTTTGACCAAAGCATTACACTTCCTCCACCTGCTTGTTCGTCCCACAGTGCATCCCACGGTGCATCGTTTCTCATGTAAACATCGCACACAGACCCGGCCATCCACATGGTGCAACAGGAAACGAGATTCATCGAACCAGACGACCTTCTTCCAATCATTCAAGGTTCAATTTTGATGCTCCCGTTCCTTTTGTAAGCGCTTTCAACGGTGAACCCAGGTTAGCATAGGCAGTCGGAGCGACCTGCGGCTACGCAACCCATTTTCAGCAGAGTTCAATGTACTGTGTGTTGTGACACATTACTCCCGTCACCAGCATTCAAATTACGGTAGAGTTGCTCCACAGTATCCCTTCTCTTGACTCGTACCATACAGGATAGTTTTCGCTCACCTCTAGCATTGATAAACCGTGGTCGGCACACACTTTACCGGCGGTTCGTGGTTTTTCCCTCCTCGAACCACTTTTTGAAGGCACTAACCACGGTTGACCTTGAGCACTCCACAAGCCTTACCGTCTCGGAAATGCTCTGACCCAGTCGTCTGGCCATTACAATTTGGCCTTTGTCAAGCTCACTTAGGTCCGCTGCCTTTCCCATCTGAAGAACAAGAATAACATTGATTAACAGAGCTCAGTATCAGGTGTTATTTATACCCTTTCATGACCTTCACACGCGCCGTCGTTTACCTGCAGTTACTTCGATTTGCATAAAGACGCTCTGGTCATAATGTTTTGGCTTTTCGGTGTATGTTACTGAGAAGTATACTGATGGATTGTTTAAAAGGAAATTCTTTCAGACTACATTAGACGAGTGCCTATTTCTCCTTTTTTTATACGTAACAATTATTTTCTCTAACATCCAAATTTGGAACGGAGAAATTTCTTGCTTCAATGCGTCATTAAGCTCTTTTCTCAAATATCATTCTTGTTATAAGCGGATATGGTAAATAAATGTTTATGGTTCATTACTTGCCCCGTGACATGGCTGTTTGCTTAAAGCCTTTTCACTGTTTACGATCATAAATGAGATGGCCTTTTTCTTGGTGCACTTACGAAGCGCACTCTACAGTATTAGCAAACGGCTTACGCCATCCAGTCGATGTGTAGTTTTTGATGTGGACTTAACCGTACATTTATACTTATCTTCCTACTGCTTTTAGCTGTCATTTGTCTTATTTATCGGTTCGTCGATTTGTCAAAATAGTTATTCCACCATAGCTTTCGAACGCGAAGGATAAACTTAATGATTTACGTGTCAAATGAAAGCTTATGACTCGGGCAGCTATAAAACATTAACCCCCATGCTTTCGCTTCCTCTGAAAAAAGAGAAATATGAAATTGTTCCTGTATACTCCAGAACGCGAATGCCAAAATAACAAGCTATGCGTAAAATGAAAGCTTGTGACGCGGGGAGTGTAATAGATCACAAAAAAATTGACCCCCATGTCTTATTCCCCCCGAAAAAAGGGGTAATATTAAATCGTATATCTTCGGCCGAAAGTATCAGGCAATGCGTAAAATGAAAGGTTCATGACATGGGAATGTTACAGGTAAAAACATTCCACCCCCTTGTTTCCCCCTTAAAACCTTGTTTCCCCCTTAAAAAAAGGGGGAATATGAAAACGATTATTATGCTATAGCTTCCGAACGCGAAAGCCTACATTTACGAGAAGGTGTGAAATGGAAGATGATATGAGGACCGTCTCAGACTATTTCGAATTTTGACCCCTAACACAATCCCCCACATAAAAGGAGCCGATTTTCGTGGGGGTGGACCTTAATGAGTTAGATCTCAAATTAAAACTCGTGACGTCTCCAAATGTCACGGGTTAGCTTAAACACGATTCCTTAAACAGGGCGAGGAAAAATATGGTCGATGTTTATGAGTCACATATCAAATAAAAGTTTTTGAAGGTAGTGTTTTTGGTGACAAATTAAAAAAAATATAAATAAATTAAAAATTTCAAAAAAATATCTATCTTCCCATATGTGCCGTAAAACGTAGAAAATAAACCTAAAGTATATCGATGGTACAATCAGTCACCGCGTTCCTATTCACTTCAAAGGAAGATAGAGCGCCGGAAATCGTGTTGAGTAGGTAAATCGGTGTCCTATCTTCCCTTGAAGTGAATACGAAATCAGTGACACATTGATAATGCTTTCGGTTTTTTTAAATTTTTAATTTATTTATATTTCATACTAGTCATGCAGTAGTTAAGTATCGAATTTGAAGGGGAAATTTAAAGAAAGATATTTATGACCTGAATATAAATTACAATTTAAGCATTTGCACCAATACTTAGTGCTCTATAATGTAAAATTAGTATTTTTATATTTTACGAAACAGACTAGTTATGAATCAGCTGTATGTAACCTATATAATAGTATACAACAGTGGTTTTCAACCTTTTATGCTTCACGTAGCCCCTGGAAATGTGTATGTAACTGGCGTACCCCTAATATAAATAGATAAAACTACAGTTATAATAATTCCAACTTAGCGACTTTGTTGCAAGATCTAGCGACATTTTTGAACTCTCACGGCGTACTCCACGTCCCCTGGTCTACAAAGTTATACTTGTTAATAAAAATGAGATAAACCACGGTACTTACTTGTCTGAAAATTTCAGTCTAGAAAATTAGATCTCGCTGCCGATTTAAAACAGGTTTCATTTCGTTAATATGCAGCCAAGCAAATTGCATTCAGTAGTAGGAATGTAATTTTGCGAAAGAATATAATTTTCATTTGTTACGGATGATGATTTTATTAATGCAAGAATTTAGTATTATCAATATATTCTAGAAAATATTTATGAAAGCAATTATAACCATTTAGTTAATTTTCACTTTGGGATGACAGTCCGATAATCTCCCTTGACGCTATAGCACTGCTGCTTCGTACAGTCGCTCAATAAAATATCCGAACACTATGGTTGATTACAGAATTCAGAAAAAATATCTCGGAACGATTTTTTTTTTAGAAATTAGTGATCTGGCAAACTTCGTGTCACACGAAGGTTGTCAGATCACTAATTGCTAAAAAAATCGTACAACACGAAGGTTGCCAGATCACTAATTTCTAAAAAATCGTATAACACGAAGGTTGCCAGATCACAAATTTCTGAAAAAATCGTTCCCAGATATTTTTTCTGAATTCTGTAATCAACCATAGTGTTCGGATATTTTTTTGAGCTACTGTACTAAACCCACATGAAATATTTCAATCCGTACCGTGTAAAACCGAATCCATCATCGTGCAAATCGAAACTGGTTGCATTTTTGCAATCGTGTTAAACCAAAATCGTGCAAATCAAGGGACAGTGTGTACTTATTTATTATATAAAGGATGGAACTATTTGCTGTAACGGAGTATTACATCTGCGAGTCGTTCTTGCTAGAACTAATGTGGGTGTGTCATCTTATCATTGGTTGAATACTTTCTCTGATCTTAAGATTTTGCCCTTTCCGTTTTTTAAAAGTGAAATAAAATACAGTTGATAATATTTATTCTCTTATATTTATTGCAATAAGGTTTATTTTGAAGCATCATCGAAGTTTGCTAAGTGGTTAATGCTTAATTTGAGTTCAGAAATGGGAAACAGTCAAGAAATTAAATTAATACTTTATAATTCCATTTTACAATTATTATAAATCACTATTTCTAGTAACTCATACTGCACAAATTCAACAATAATATTTTGACTGAATTGGAATTAATTAGAAGAATTTCGATAAATTTTTATTCCTCTTTTCGTTTGAATCCGGTCTCAACATTTCATCAATATGAAAATAGGTGGGAATTTATGTTATGAGATTTCGATGAATTAAACTGAATAATCTTGTTTTCCAAAAAATTCGTTATCCAGTATGAAATGGGCAGAACATTTTTGAACAATCTAACAGTTCTGAATTTCATTTCGAATTATTTCAAATAAGTTATTTTTTACTATTGCTGTACAGAATGCAAAGGTTGAGAAACATTTTCAACGTCGTAATTCGCAGTGCATAAAGCAAAGGAACAAATTATATATTAAAAGTCGAAGTCAATGGGCAACACTGACTGCGACTTTTAATTTCAAGAAAGGAGATAGGTACTCTCAATTTTCAAAGGATGGAGACAGGTACTCTCATGTGAAAAGGATGGAGACAGGTACTCTCATGTGCAAAGGATGGAGACAGGTACTCTCATATGCAAAGGATCGAGACAAGTACTCTTCTATGCAAAGGATCGAGACAGGTACTCTCCTAAACAAAGGACATAGACAGGTACTCTCCTACACAAAGGACGTAGGCAGGTACGCTCCTACGCAGAAGACGTAGACAGGTACTCTCCTACGCAAAGGATGGAGACAGGTACTCTCCTACACAAAGGACGGAGACAGGTACTCTCATACGCAAAGGACCAAGACAGGTACTCTCATATGCAAAGGACGGACATATGTACTCTCATGCGCAAAGGACGGAGATAGATACTCTCATGCGCAAAGGACGGAGAGAGATACTCTCATGCGCAAAGGACGGAGATAAACTAGAAGCTCAATCAGGCTTGCCCTGGTTTCTCATAAATATCCTATCTAATATAACGATTTTTAGTGACTGATTGACTGACAGGCGATCCGGCTAATTTTAATTATGACGCAGAAATAGTAGAATCTGAAATTTTTCACGTAGGGATAGTCCAGGTTATAGATCTCGGTAAAAATCCGATTTTTGACCTCCGACGTGCTCTTTTAAGTCAAATAGAGGTCACATAGAGTCAAATCATGATCTACGATGTGCTGGAAACGTTAAAAATGGTGTTGGAGTTGTTTCTGGCTGAATGTCGGGAAGGTTACGAGATTTCGGATCCGGAGAGTCTTCGATGTCAAGAGTCAAATTTTGATTTACTAGTACTAGAAAACTAAAAATTGTTTGGATTGTAGATCTTAGAGATGTTGTGAGATTTTGGTGCTTCGAGGTCAAAGGGCTAAAAATATATAGGTTTAAAAATTGGTACCTCGGGTATTTTCAATCCTAGATCTCAGACATTTTGTCAAATTTTGGATGCAAATGGATCCTTTGAGGTCAAAGATCAAATTCCATATACCAGTGCTGGAGAGTTAAAAATTGGTGAATAGGGCTATTTCAAGCAGTAGAACTCGGAAACAAGAGGAATTTTCAGATCTGGTGTCGCATTCAAGGTCAAATAGGGGTCGTAATAAAGAACTATATATTATATCATGAGGTGCGGAGGCCATCTGTTGATTTCTAGTAGAAACATATACATGGACACAGAATCATGTTTTCCTGGTACTCGAACCCAAGCCCTAGCCACTACGTTTTCACCTTGAACAAAAATGATACCACTGCGCCACAGAGGAGAAGTAGCATCGTAGGAATCACCTTGCATAAGTTTTTTATCGTAGGAATCACCTTGTATGAGTTTTTATCGTAGGAATCACCTGGTATGAGTTTTTGTTTATAGAATCAAAGAGAAAAAATTAATTATCACATCTTTAAAATTCAGATAAATGTGTCTATTATCGGGAGGTCACGGGATAGTATTCAATCTGAAGCAAGATAATATTTTCTCTATAACCATGATTGCTTAGTGATTTTTGATTCACCTGTGATTTATCGATATTAAATATAAATCCTCCGACGATACTTTAATAATGATCTATACAGTACTTTTATGAAAATAAGTTCTCTTTTATATTGATGAAATTATGCAGCATTAATGTTTAACATAAATGTTTCCTCACTCTTTTTGCATTTTCAAAAAGAAAGAAAAAAAGTTCTCTTCGTTGCTCTAAGAAACAAAAAGAGTAAATACTGTATTTTCTGTCTTACCTCTATGGCCACCCTAAATATGGTTCCCTCTAGTATTAATGCAAGATTAATAACATCGATTCATGATCTCAATAAAAGAAATCCACAGAATGGAAAAGCAATAAAGTCCACCGAACAATAAGAAAGTCCTGAAGTCCTGGTTGTAATCTGTAGTTCCCAGGTTCGAGTCCCAGATGGGTCAGCGTTGAGATTTATCTCCGCAAAATTCCCCGCCCTGCACACGGTCAGTTACGGACACCTATGAGCTTGGAAAGGTCGCCGTCCGACGGATGGGACGTTAAGCCATGGCCCCGTGTGCGGGAGAGCCATACCCTGTGCACGTTAAAGAACACGCTGGATGGCCTTGACGGGAGGCTACCATCTGTCACCCAACAGCTGTTCCAATGGGTCCCTTCCCCCAACCTTCTCTGAGCCTTCGGGGTCCATGTGACCTGGCCATTTAACCCATGGTGTGCAAAAAAGTGCCGCTCAGAGGTAAAACAATACAACCCAACATGAGGTCCTGGAGGATTTGAGGAAGGAATTTAAGGTGGCAATACATAGTAGAATAATCCCATAGATATTTTATTGAGTTCAGATCCGGAGAGAATGCTGACTACTGATTTCTATGGATACCTTCTTCTTCTTCATATTGGTTGGTCAGTCTTGTTGTGTGTGGACGGGCATCAGGAAGAAATCTTCACCTACTGCATCAGCACAGGGCTTGAGCATAGTGATCATGGATCTTATCCCTGTATCTCAAAGTATTTAAAGAACCTCCATCACCACATGGAAATCTCTACTATGATAACATGGCTAACAATCTGACCTCCCCCCACCAATGCATTTTTCTCAAACTGGTTGCTGATTCCCATCTCTCTCTACATCAGGACACGTGGGCTCTCAGATTGCAGTGGGAATCTAGATTTGTCAGTGAACAGGAATTGACTCTCTCGTCCATGCTCTGTGAACGAGACACCATTTCAAACGTGTCTCTGTCTGAAGGATAAAGGGATGGATACAAGGGATCGACGGGTATAGAGTCCGGCTCTGTGAAGCTCTCTGGTCACACCAATTAGGTATTTATCTTTTTCTTTACTCCACGTAAATGATCGGGTAAATGTTAAATTTATTTAAGACCAAACCTCTTCAGGAGAAAATTACCTGGTGATCACATGATCGAAGAAAATAAAGAAAATGATATAATTAAAATAACGATATAATATAAACGAAATAAAAATATATGCAATAATCATTGAAAACCCGTGCAATTCCAAAATGATTGCCTCTAAAATTATAGGAGCTAAACTAAATAAACTAATTGTGCCACTAAATGAGAATGCTGATCAAAGGGACCTCGGCTGGAGCTCCGGTTAAGGCATGGGCCTTATTCGGAGCTGTAGCCGAGAACTCTTTTCGTAACTCTTTTCAGCACTTGATGATTGATTTAGGAGCACTTACTGCTGGTTGTGTTATATCTTTAAAAGAAAATATTTCTCTCACATTAATATTATATCTCTGTATGGGAGGATAGATAGGGTGTCGGCAATCTTGTGGAGTAGGTAAATCGACTTCCGTATCTTCCTTTGAAGTGAATATGAACGCAGTGACTGATTGAACCATCGATAAGCTTTAGGTGGAATGCTTTCAGCGTTGACACTTATTCCATGGATATCTATGCTAAAGATTTTAGGATTTACTTTCCAAGTCAATGGAACATTGAAGCAACATTTCATTAACGTTAAAAATAAAAGCCTTCGTCTACTAAACATCATCAGAAGCTTGGCCTCTCCAAGAAATGGTCTTAATAGACGCACCTTAATGCTATTAATAACAGCAACCAATAGATCAGCCACAACATACAGTGCTACACTTCTTACCTCAGATCCTAAATCATACTGGTCTTTCTTTTTCCTCTATATATGGGGCGGGTGTGGCTCAGTCGGTAGCGCGCCAGGCTCGTAATCTGTAGTTCCCAGGTTCGTGCCCTAGCTGGTCAGCGTCGAGATTTATCTCCACAAAACTCCCCGCCCTTCCCAGGGTCAGTAGGGGACACCGATGGGCTTGGAAAGGCCACCGTCCGTCGGATGGGACATTAAGTTAACGTGGCCCCGTGTGCGAGAGAGCCATACCCTATGCACGTTAAAGAACACGCTGGATGGCCTTGACTGGAAGCTACCATCTGTCTCCCAACAGCTGTTCCAGTGGGTCCCCTCTCCTTCTCTGAGTCTTCGGGGTCCATGTGACCTGGCCATTTAGCCCATGGTGTGCAAAAAAGTGCCGCTCAGAGGTAAAACAACCCAACCCAACTGTTTCCTGTATATCAGGCGACTCTACGATCAGCTACTGGCTTAACCAAAACCACACCTTTACCACTTCTTTATGCTGATACGGGAGCACTGCCCCTCCCTTCACTGGTTCGTCTTATGTCTGATGGGAGTACAATAAAGGAATTCACATCACCGTTACCATCGGATCTAGGAGCAATCTGACATCATTCACAATTTTTATATTTCCATCGCTGGAATCTGGAGGGGGGGGGGGAATCATTACATATTAATCACACTCCTTCAATCAGACAACCGCCTGCTAATTAATTTTTATTTAATGTTGTCGTAAAATTATTATAATTAATAATATAAGAATGAAATAAATAATTAGCGAAATCCATTTGTGTATATAAGTCTTATGATGCATCAGTGTGTAATGCATGTATATGGGTTGGGTTGTTTTACCTCTGAGCGGCACGTTTTTGCACACCATGGGCTAAATGGCCAGGTCACATGGACCCCGAAGGCTCAGAGAAGGTTGGGGGAGGGGACCCACTGGAACAGCTGTTGGGAGACAGATGGTAGCCTCCCGTCAAGGCCATCCAGCGTGTTCTTTAACGTGCACAGGGTATGGCTCTCACACGGGGCCACGGCTTAACGTCCCATCCAACGGACGGCGGCCTTTCCAAGCCCATCGGTGTCCCCTACTGACCGTGGGCAAGGCGGGGAATTTTGCGGAGATAAATCTCAACGCTGACCCAGCTGGGACTCGAACCTGGGAACTACAGATTACGAGCCTGGCGCGCTACCGACTGAGCCACCCCCGCCCCGCATGTATATGTATGTATATAAAATATATGTATGTGTATACATGCATGTATGTATATATGTTTGCGTATGTATTGTATATGTGTATATATATATATTTATATAACATTTTTAATATGATATGTATTTATATATCTAGGTATGATATGTATACATACATATATGTCTATATCTATGTACGATATATATGTATTTATGTATGTATGATATGTATGTGTGTGTATATATATGTATGTATGATATGTATTTATGTATCTATGTCTATATATGAAGCACCAGAGCCACATGTTAGCCATCCATTATCTGAGGTTTACCTTAAAGATGAAATGAACTCTGAGGAGAAATCAACAGATATTGGATGTTGCCCATCTCCCACGATTCGAGGACGTCTGAGGATGGATTTTAGGGGAGACATTTTTTTTATTCACTCACATATTGCTCACATATTACTCACATATTGGTTTTCATATTTTGTTGTTGATCTAATTACATTTTCTTTCATCTTTCTTTCATTATTAGTTCTTCATCATTATCATTTTCTATATCGGATACGATGTATCAAGATGTTCACAATTATGATACATGACAAAACAACGAAAATTGCAAAAGAAATGATCTCTCCCAAGTAATACTTAAAGCCTTTGCTCTTCGGGGCATAAATAATATTCTGTTTTCGTCTCAAGATAATTCCGTTATCCGTTTCCAGTTCCCAACACCCTTCTTGTGCAGAATCTGCTAGCAATTGATATTCCCTGCTATTGGAACCGGACTCTTCTGTCACATTATTGGAAGTACATGCGACTGAATGACTTGAAACGTGAGGATCAGATTTCTTGAGACTTTCACTGCATTCCGACTGTGGGGGCCCAATTTCATCAGAGGGCTTTCCCCTTTCAACATGAAGCTCTTCCATTTCAACAGTTGCTGCCCCCACTTCATCTACTCTTTCAATGGATTGTGAGGGAGCATATATTTCATCATCATTATCTGATGATTCACATTTAATGCAGCAGCATAAACTGCTTTTGAAACATCTCCATCTACTTTTTGATTTTCTTCGCCGTCTGCGAAGGAAATGGAAGACGCGTTGTAGCGCCGTTTCTCCCGTACCATTTACAGATTCTGCCATTGTGAAGAATATCCAATCAAAATAAGTCGCTAAATCTCTATAATTAATCACTAAAATATCGCGTGTTTTCTTCTTAATGAGAATGCAAATAAACGAATTGCGGAATGCAAAATACCAAAATACTCACTTTGCCAATAACGACGACAAATCTATTATGTTAGGAAGTTTTTGAACTCGTTAATTGTTTTTCTCTTGCATTGTTCGGAATTTTGAATATTTATGATCTTCACTTGCTGCGTTTAATAAATGTTTCTATAATGCCAGATACATATAACAATGAGAATAATTTTTGCTTTTTTAAGTTTATCCATTTAATTTTAATGGTGGCCATTTTGAATATATTAAAATTTATTTGGGGGAACTGCAAATGGTCATTCCTTAAAAGCACACCGATTACGTATTTATCTAATTCTTTACTCCAGACAGGTGATCAGAAAAGCGCTTAAATGATCAAAGGGAAAACTATCGGAATAGTAACTTACTTCGTCATCACGTGATCGCATACAAATTTAAAATAAAAATTGATATAATTATAATTAAAATGGGAATATAAATGTATAACGAAATATTAAATAATTTTGTATGAAAAACAAATAATCAATGAAATAAAATAATCTAAAATTCTAGGAGCAAAACTAAATAAGCTAATTCTATTCATTAATGACAATGCTGGTGTTCATCTCCCGGTAAAGCATGAATGTTTGTTGTTGTCTTTCTGCTGAGGTCTCCCCTTCCGTACAGATCTTTTCTACGGCGTATTATACTGGCAGGCTGTTGTCAGAACTCTATGGAAATCAGATGCTTTAAGGCAGCGGTCGCCAATCTTTTGGACCTCACGGACCACTAAAACTCACAATTTTGAATCCCGCGGACAACTAACACGAATTTTTTCTAAAAAGATACAAACATGTATAAAATAATGATCATAGAAGTTGCATTTTATTAATATGAAATGCACATGTTTAATTATAACAAAATTATTAGTGTGATATATGTTGCTGCTTGTTTGAAATAAGTTTATGTATTCTTGGCTCTAATGACGTCACTGCAACACGGAGAGCCGTTTCTATTTCAAGCCGACTGCGATACTTGCTTTTAATTACCGTAACAGATGAGAATGTCTTTTCACACAAAGAGGTTGTTGCAAATGTCCCTACACGAAAATTGTCAGCGATCCTGTGTCGGTGTCCAAATTTCTCCACGGACCACCAAAATTTTCCCGCGGACCACAGATTGGCGACCTCTGCTTTAAGGGTATTTATTTATTTTGTTTTCATTTAAAGATTACTGGTCGCGTAGCATGGGTTTTTGAGTAAGGGATGCAATGATCACAGTCATTCCTAAAATTCAATCGGAAAGCAGCCCCGCAACTTGTGTTTCCAAACATCAGGGACATATAGTCCATATAGGCGAAATAGGTGGACGCCTATATGGAAGTAGTTGAAAGCCCTTTATATACTGGAACTCCTTTCCGATACTTATGATTATAAATCACTTTACTGGAACGCCGTTCCGCTAGTTGTGTTTCCGGATCACTGTAATGAGACATCGTTCGGCTACTTGTGTTAATAAAGTCATTGTACTAGAATACCTTTCTGATACTTATGTATGTAAATCATTTTACTGAAACGCCGTTCCGTTACTTGCGTTTATAAATCATTGCAGTGGAAGCCGGTTCCGTTGCTTGTTTTTCAAAATCATTGCAGTGGAAGCCGTTCCTATGCTTTTGTTTCCAAATCACTGAAGTGGAACGCCGTTCAGCTATTTGTGTTGACAAATCATTGTACATAAACTCCTTTCCGACACTTATGTTTATAAATCATTTTACTGGAAACCCGTTTCGTAACTTATATTTACAAATCATTCAAATAGGACGCCATTCAGCTACTGGTGTTTTTAAATCATTGAACTAGAACATCGTTTGGTTGCTTGTATTTACATATCATTCAAATGGAATGCCTTTTCGTTAATTGTGTTTCTAAATAATTGAACTCGAACGACATTAAGCTACTTGTACATATACAGGGTGTTTCAAAATGGACGCAACCCTGAATATAAGAGAGTAGAACTTACGCTCATGTACATTTTATGCTATAATAATTAGTCAGTTGGCATTACTGTACTCAAGGTTAACAGCCTTTAGCAGTTGAAATGACCTTGTCACGCGCTAGTCTCACTGAAGCATTCATTCTTTTGTGTTGTGTCAGCTATGTCGTTTTCCAAAAACTAACGTGTATTTATTGTTGAGACTTATTGTGCGTACAAATCTTACAAATGTGTGAGAGCGGAGTTTGAGTTGAAGTTTCTTCAATTTGCAGTTCCCAACAAGTCGACAATATCTCGTTTGATTGATAATTTTCGTGACACTGGGTCTGTACTGGATCGAAAGAGCCCAGGCAGGCCATCACTGTTAACTGCCGAAGTTGTTGATGATGTCTCAGCATTTAACTCGCTCACCCAGAAAATCTCTTAGAAAGTTACCTTCACAGGTTGGACGGTCACCAGCTACTGTTTTCAGGGCTACAAAGACATTGACAAATAACTTATCTATGTACAAGGTTTAAGATTTTTAAAAGAAATATTTCTAAAAAAAGGGAAAAGAAACCAAGTTATAGCCAATCTGCTTTAAACAGGTGTTTCCTGTATTAATATATCATACGGAGCTGATTTAAGTAAGATTAAAAGTAATAACCCTTCGTCAGATCCGTTTGATTGTTAAACGGCCATACCCAAAACAATGCACTACAACTAAATAATCTTAAGTGTCTAAGTGGTCATTTTTAATGCTTTCAGATAAAGTTCTGTGATCAACAGATAACGTTTTGCGATATGCGAACCAAAATTCATTAAATACCCTTAATTTTTTCCACTTAGCAGCGACAGAAAACACCTGTTTTTTAACATGAAGATTCTTTAACTGGAATTTTCTGAAAAAAATCAAAAATGATAAAATATTTATGAAAAATATGAATTTTTTAATGAAAATATTTTGTGCTTTTGAAAACGTTTTTGTAGTTTTATTTTTCTTGTAAATGCACATTTATATAAATATATATTAATTTCATATTTGAAAAGGCAACAAATTTAATACAAAATCTATAGATGTATATAAAAATAAATAAATAAATACCCCCTCAAGCAGCTGCTTGTCCACAGAGGTCTGACAGGAGCCTGCCAGTTTATATGCCATAGTAGAAGGTCTGAGAGGATGGCAGGACCTCGCAGAAAAACGACACATACATCCATGCCTTACCCGGGGCTCGAACCCAGGTCCCTTAAATCAGTAGGCAAGCGCGCTAACCACTCGGCCATGGGACGACAGATGTATATTCATTTCATAATATTCATTTCATAATATAATATATTCTAATTCTAAAACTATGACAGACAGAAATTCAGTATGGTAGAAAATAAAGAGAGAAATTCAGTTATGGTAGGTGTACATAACACATACACCTATATAACAATGATTAATTAACTTTTTTTAAAGAAGTTTATGAAGTTTTCTTATTGTCATATGTAACATATAATACACCTAATGTAAATAATAAATATAAGACATATAATGCTTACACAGCCGTCCCATGGCCGAGTGGTTAGCGTGCTTGGCTACTGATCTAAGGGACCTGGGTTCTAGCCCCGGATAAGGCATGGCTGTTTGTGTCGTTTTTCTGCTGAGGTCCTGCCATCTTCTCAGACCTTCTACTATGGCATATAAACTGACCGGCTCCTGTCAGACCACTGTGGCAAGCAGCTGCTTGAAAGAGTATTTATTTATTTATTATTTAGGCTTACACATAATAATAAGCTAAAATATATATCCACAATTCAGTTTGAACAAATATATACAATTGAACATAAATAAAACCATATATGAAAAATATCTACTGTGAAATGAAATGCATTAAAATAGAAGCCACATAAGAACAACCAATGAGCAACCAATGCTCTCTTACTGGTTGTCAAATTACTTTATTATTTTTATCGACGTGCATTTTTACTGTACAGATTCAAAGGTTTAAGAGTGGAAATAAATTTTCTAAAATCAATAATTTCCGATTTGTTCATTAATGACATACGAAATGAGGTAATTCCCTTAATAGTAATATAAAGACTCAATATAGTTTATATTTAGTAATCTTTGTCTAATTTTGATTTTAAAGATATTCTCATTTTTTCTTCCCTTATACTGCTTGGTAATTTATTTAAATTTAGCTGAGCTAGAATCATGAAATGTCTATGTATAATTTCTTTTCTTGAAAAAGGTACAGAATAAAGTTCTCTCTTTCTAAGATTTTTTCTGTACGTTGCAATTTTAATATATCTGAGTTTTCAAATACAAACAGCAGGATTTTATAAACATATAATTGTTTTAAATCCAAAATTTTATTTTCAATAATCATATTTTTTAATTTCGTAATATCGTTATAAATAATAACCTTCAGAATTTTGTTCTGTAATAACATTATTTTCTTTAAAGAATTTAAAAACATTCCTCCCCATCTAATTAAACAATATTGTAAAGCAGACTGAATCCATGAATAGTAAAGAGTTATGAAAAAGGAAGTATTTACAATTTTCTTTAAATGGTATATTCTAATTAGGAAATAGTTTAAAAGTTTTGCATTCATGTTTGTATGATTTCAAATTAATATCAATATTAATTCTCAAATATTTGTATGTTTTGATTTATTTAATTTCTGCACATGTACAAATATTATTATTTTTATTATTATTACAAGTAAATCTATGATATGTGATTTTTTTTCTTTGAAATAACTCTTGTTAATGAGACTGAAATACATTGAATAGATTTTTTCGATATCATTAATTTCAGATACCCAGACTTTCAATTTCCCTTTAAAAGACTAAAAGTGTTTTTCATCTTGAAAATTTCCCGGCAAAGTATTAAATATTTTTGGTACTAAATATATATAATGTTTTTTTTTAGGAAGAAGTAAAAGATGATTTACATGTTTAGCAATTCTTGTATTATAATTTATATGTCTAATATCACTTTCAGTCCAACGCTTTTTAAGATATATAACGATATTATATACTATAATTTCTTAAAGATAATATATGCAATTCACTCTAAAAGTATCTAACATTATCATACCTTCTTTTCCTAAAATGCATCTAATTATTCTATTTTGAATTCTAATAAATGTTTAATATTGCTGTGATATACTCCACCCAAAGAAATTAATCCATATGTTATATGAGATTTAACTCAATCGGAAATGTACATATTTCGTTTCTTCTATATTTAGAAACAACTTATTTTTCAGAAACAAATTTCTGATATTCAATAAATCTTGATTTATTTTTTTATTCAAAATATTTTCAATGGTTGCTCTGTATATCAGAGCAATATAATGAGCAAATATATCAATAATAATTTGCTTCATTTTTAAAAGATATGATTCATTTTTAATGAAAATATATTAACAAACGAAAAACCTTAGTCACTGGTAGGGGGGGCTCTCATTAACCATTTCAATGGTAAATAACATATCACTCACTCGCATCTCTCGAACATAGAGATCTTAAAACAGTTTATATCAGTGCTACTAAGTAGCTGTCTACGGCGTAAGAAATATATTCTTTAGCCCTTGAAAAATTCTGAAAAATACAGAAGTAGAGTATTTTCGAAAAGGAACTATGGAAAACAAATGGCTGGAAATCGTGAAACATTAAATACATGTGATTTTACAGTAAATTTGGGAATTTGCATTCTGGCCAAAATTTATATGTTATGTCAATAGTAAAATTATTCTCTAACATCTGAATACTTTAATTATTTTTATTTCAACACGAATTAAAATAAATGTATATATATATATTGCCTGGATAATTATCCTTTTAATGGAGGTTTTTAATTTTAAAATGTCGTACCCTTTGTAAAAATGGTTTTGTCTGCTGAGTTCTCGCCTTCCTCACAAAATTTTTCTATGGCGTATCATATTGGCAGGTTCCTATCAGACCTCTGTGAGAAGGAACTGTTTGAGGGATAATTTATTTTTATTTTCATTTCATTACCTAAATTGGTTATTTCGATAAGAAACCGAATTCATTTTGGAGAAATGAAACAATAATTTGCTTTTAATAAAACATTTTTGTGTCGAAAAGCCATTTTACTGAACTAAATCTTATGTCTAGAAACTACCCTTCAGATTTTCACTAGATAGCAACCAGTTGTTGGAAATGTGACCTTCAGCTACGTGAAACAAATGAGGTGTGATTTTGGCTGACATTTTGTATGGTGATACTTTGAAGTGGTTAACAGCAAGCACATAAACATTCTCTCTAATCCGCCATAACCTGACGGGCTGCTGGGAGAATCGTACCTTTAGGGTGTGCAATAAAAGAGAACAAAAGGCTTGTCTTCCACGTTTACCTTGATTCAACAGCAAAGGCTAAAACGGAAGTGTCGAAAAGAGACGATTTCATATTTATTTTTCACTGCTTTCTGAGATTTCAGACTTTTGCAACCAGTTGGGAGGGTTTCTGCGTTATAATTTTTTATATTCTTATTCCTTTGGCCATATATAAAGCACATTTAAATGGAAATGTTTTATTTTCTATAAGCAAAAATTCGGGTCCAAAGGAGTTGAGAGATAAATAGAAAATCCTTTCAGGTTGGATAGATAATAATGAAATATTACCCTTCTTATCTTTTAATCTCCGATTAAATTGAATTTTAATCTTTAGATGGCAGTAAATTTCGAATGGAAAAAAACATTTTTTTTTTCTTTTGAACACAGGCAGTCCATATATTCACGAGATGATTGTTTTCATTTCTTTCTTGTACGAACTATCAGGACAATACCATAGCTTTAAAAATAGATGATAAATGTGCTCCATTAGGAACACATTTTAGGTTGGGTTGGGTTGTTTTACCTCTGAGCGGCACTTTTTTGCACACCATGGGCTAAATGGCCATGGTCACATGGACCCCGAAGGCTTAGAGAAGGTTGGGGGAGGGGACCCACTGGAACAGCTGTTGGGAGACAGATGGTAGCCTCCCGTCAAGGCCATCCAGCGTGTTCTTTAACGTGCACAGGGTATGGCTCTCCCGCACACGGGGCACACTCGCCGCACATGGGGCCACGGCTTAACGTCCCATCCGACGGACGGCGGCCTTTCCAAGCCCATCGGTGTCCCCTACTGACCGTGGGCAGGGCGGGGAATTTTGCGGAGATAAATCTCAACGCTGACCCAGCTGGAACTCGAACCTGGGAACTACAAATTACGATATGCCATCCCACTTCTTTGTAGAAATTCTAAAACCATTCGAATTGCTCTAAGCAAAAAAAAAACCCAAAGAAATGATTATAGCAAACGCTGCGAACTTGCTAAAACCATTCCACTATTTTTTATTACTGATTCTTTACCCTGAACTAGAAAAAAGTGATTTTAGGTGACGAACCCGTAGTGCTTGAAAACTCAAAGTTATTCATTTAAAAATCTTAAATTCAGGGTACATTTCATTCCGGAGTAGTTATTATGCAAATGCAAAACTTCTGACGCAATAATTAACAGACAGATAACTTAAAGGATTTATTTATATATGTATATAAATATTTCCGCAAAATTTTCTCCAATGATTTTTATTAAATTTTGTCTTATTAGAGGAAGCTTCCACAAGCTATTTTAGGGACTACAGTTGCTTCAGTCAGTAGCGTACCACGATCTTAATACGTTTTCGGATTTGAGACCCAAGTGTGCCTGTGTTGAGAGTCTCCACTAGCCTTCTATTCGTATTAGGATCGTGGTAGCTAGTCACTGAGAAAAGGGATACTGATGGTATCGGAGAGGTTGCTATCCACCAGGTAAGACGTTGAGCCAAGGTCCTTCTACAGCAAATCCATACCGTGTGAAAGTTAAAGGAAGCACTGGATAGCTTCCAGCGAAGGCTTCCATGTGTTTCCTGATAGTTGTGCAAGGATCCCTTTCCAACAGAGACCGTTGGAATTCTTTTGACCTAGTGGTTTAGCCAATTATGTGCAAAAAAACTCACTCAATGATAGAACAACATAACTACTGTTTTAGCCATATTTATAAAACTTAGTATCTGTTAAAATAAACTTTAACCTTATTGGTAGGCATTCAGGGTTGACCTTAAGGTACCCTATGTGCCTACCGAGTAATATCAGCCCTATTTGCATTTCAAAATACAGCATTTAATATTCCACCATTTTCTTCCAAGATTCATATTTAAAGTTATAGTCAAGATCTGAACTATGGGACTGCTTAATTTTGCGATAACGGTTAAAGAAAGCTTGTGAGAATGTTTGTGCAATGTGTGTTGGACCTCTAATGTTTACGCTGAATTTTTTCTCATATTATCCGTAAACCATAATCGCCTTATGCGAAATGTAGCTCGCTCATAGAAAGAGGTTGTAAGATGCACAAAAATTTCGTGAATAGCTGAAGAAAAGAGCAGTCACCTCGTTTTCATATTCTATATGGATGGATAATTAGAGATAACAGAATATGTCCCATTTTCTTCTTTCTGGTTTGGTAACTCAAATCTCAAGGACTCAGAACTTGATAAGGGAAAGGAATCCACTAAATAGTTGCTATTAGACTTTTTGTCAAAGTCATTCAGTATTCTTTCGCATACACAGGTAGTCGCATATACAGGTATCCACATGGGGCTATACAAATATATATCGATATTATTGTTGCAATACCGTGGAAGATTTACGATCTTGATATGCAGATTTTCTTGTGATAACAGTATGAGAAATGTCATAATACATATTTTTCATTTAGTTAAAAGTATCAATTTTGATAAATTCTGGAGGTTTAAGTAGAATTAGTTCCCTGGACTAAACCAAAGGCAAACCTTTTCCTTTGAAGAGGATTTACTCTTTTCTTCTATCCCATTTAAGTCTTTAAAGACTTCGTTTTCGATGCAATGAGGAAACTTATATTACTTTTTCACACTATTCCTGAGTTCTAAAAGTGAAACTGTTTTTATCTATGGCTCTCTGTTTCAATTTAAACTTCTCTCTTCAGATTTTTAAATCTTAAATTTTTTTGTTGTCTAAAATCTCGAGTTCTTTCTCAGAGTGCAAACTTTTCAAAGAGGTTTTTTTCTCTCTCTGCTCTCTAAATGCATAGTAAATGGAAAAGCCACTAACCACAATTCAGGAGTATGCATTTGAATATATTTTCTTTTCACCATTTCCATTTATATCGATTTATTTCTTTCCTAAGAGTACTTTCGATAAAAGATAAGTTTACGTTTTAAAACTGAATTTTTTTTGGAGTCATTCTATGCATTACCATCGAGAATTCTCGATTTCGGTGAGAGTTGATGCATTGAGATTCACAATTTAAAAGTAATTTTTTGTTTGGTCTTTTGAGTTTTTGTCTTGATGACCTAGAAGTCATATGAAGTCACTAGAAGCCAGAAGTTCTCAATTTTACAGGTTTTTCAAATTATGTACAGTTTTAAAAATTCTAAATCTAAACAGATGCTGAATACGGTTTTGCAGTCTCTGGAAGTCTTTTGTCACTTCACTTTTCGTTACTTTCCCATAAAAAAAAGCTATAAATATTGCGATTGTAATGAAGTTATTTAAATAAACCCAAAGTATATGCAAAAAGGGTAAAAAAAAATGTTACTGTTTTGTGGCTTACTCAAAAAGGACACTCGGTCATAATTCCGTTTTTTGCAAGCTGCATCTGCTTATCCAAATTAATTAATGTAAACTTTTTAATTTGCCATTAGGTCTTTCAAAAGGCTTTAAAATTTCGCAAAATCGGATTTTAAGTATCTGTAAATCAAAAGAGAAATCTGCTTCACAAATAGAAATTCACAACTTCATTCTTTATTTTCCTTATTACACACCCATCTTGTTACACTATAACTATTCGGCTTATTTTTATGTTCGTAAGAAAATTTTCTTGTTTTCCATGCAATAAATAAATAGTAATTTGCAAACCACGCGTAAAAACAATGAGTAAGTAGTTTTATTTCAAACCATAGTCATTCAGGTGCAAATAAAAAATCAACTTAAACAAAATAAAAGTATACAATCAAAATATAAGTGGTGAACTTACTCAAATAAAAAGAAAAATTAAACAGTTGTGATGAAATGAAACAAAGTGTCAGGCTAGAGGCCTTTTTAGATATTTTTTTTTGTTTAGGCTTTGTATAATTATTTTGGATTTCACCAAAATAGGCATATGTTACGTGGGAGGCCCTCTGTCCCGGCATCTGGAAAGTTAATTGCAGTAGCAATGTCCGGGGAACGGCTAGCGTCCGCTGACAAGTGACCCGGGTCCCTTAGGGCTAACGGCCTCGCCAGATGGCCAGAGCAGAGAGCGAAAGGAAAAAAGGGTTTGGCAACAGCGAGGAACAGAGCCGGTCGAGTTTCGAAAGCGTGCGGACATAAAATAGAAAAGCTGGTGAGTGCCGAATGGTATTAGCGGTACGTAGGCTCTCGGGAAAACAGCTGAACGGGGATAGTAAGCTGGTTTTGTAATTCATAGTAAATGAGTGACGAGTGTGTTTTTCCTCATCAGTCAATGTAGTTTATATCAATAAAGGATAGTTATTGTTTTACCAAGGACTAAGTTGAACCAATTTATTGGGAAGGAGCCTCAGTATCGAATCCCTTCAATTGTGATAAAATCTTTGATTTTTGATCTGAAAAACTCTTTCACCCGTCGCGTATTGCGATCGAACCGAGGGGACATTCCTAAGTGGTCCCAATAGACAAACAAACGAAGAAGCAACATCACAAAGTGGCGCAGTCGACAGTACGCAACAGAGGTGAAAATAGCGGCGAAGGTGACGGAAGAGTTCCTACATCCATTGTGAGCTGACCAGAACAAGGCTGATACTGCCAAGAGTGTCCTGCAGTGTGCTTCAGGCGATAGAATAGCTGTGAAGGTACCTGAAGAATCGTGCATCACGTTCGAACTGTGGAAAAAGCTGTGAAGGTGACGGAAAAGTGCAACATCCACTGGGAGTTGACCAGCGCAAGGTTGATACTACCAAGAGTGTTCCGACTGTGTGCTTCAGGTGGCAGACTGACGAGGGGGTTCGTTCCTGTCATCACATCGGAGGTAAGTATCCTCTTACTCTAGGGGCGAGTAGTTAGATACGGCAGAGGCCAGTACGAGCTAAAATGGAGCTTAGGAGCGGTCGCGATAGGGAAAGGGATGAGTTAAGGCGAGGCTACACAGTCACAGAGAGGGATAGCGTGCAGGGTGGTTATTCAGGGAGTGACCGGGGAAGCGAGGAGGTGACAATAGACAGAGAGTCGGATGCTGCGGAAGACATGAGAGGGTTGAGGGATTATGGCAATGACAACGATACGGATAGGCTGCAGAGCGGGACCAGAAAGCAGAGAGCTAAAGAAATGATTGGAGATGATTTTGAATTAGAGAGGATGAGGTTAGAGATGCAGCTGAGAAGGGAAGAGAGAGAGGCAGCAGAATGAGAAAGGGAAAAGGAGAGAGAGGCGGCAGAAAGGGAAAAGGAGAGAGAGCATGAGTATAGAATGCGGGAACTGCAAATGAGGAATGCAAACGAGGAGAGGGGTGATGTGCGAACGGTGGCAGTTTCTAGTAATCCAGCAGATGCGCGGCTGGCTAATTATATAAAATTATTGGGAAATATGTTAGCTGGAAGCCCTAAAAACCCAGAAGAGGTGATAAATCTCTTTGAGACAGCGGAAAGGGGATTTAAGATATATGAAGTACCAGAGGAGTTTCAAGGCAAAGTCATCATTTCTTTTTTAGATGGTAAATATGCAAATCACGTTTTTCGAAAATTAAGTGCAGAGGATTTTGCTAATTAAAGAAAGTTAAAGAGGCTGTATTGAAAGAGTTTAAGCTCACTCCCTCTGCGTACAAGAGAAAGTTTGAAACTATCGCGAAAGAACCGAATAAGTCATATAATCAGTTAGCCTCGAGACTCAGAAATAGCTGGGATTACTACGTCCGCAGTAGGAAGGTGACAAAATTTGAGGAGCTTATGGACCTGATAGTGTCGGATAAGTTATGTGATAGCTTTCCTCAAGACACTCATGCTTACGTAGTACAGAAAGAGGCGGAGTCATGGGCAAAAGCCGACGAAATAGCCACGTGGGCAGAGATACACTCACCCAGTGTGAGAGAGGACAGAAAACAGACAAAAAGCTTTACTAAAGTGAATGGAGGACCACAGCGAATAGGGGATACCCGTGGTAGTAATTTCCAGCAAAGGGAGAATCTTAGGACAGACAGTCGATTCAGGCGCAATATCTCGGATAATTATCCCAGCAATAAGGGTTCACAAGGGTTGATAAGAAGATGCCATAAATGTAGATCTGACGAACATTTGATGAAAGATTGCCCACTGAGAACTGTGGACCGTGAGAGCCGAACTCAGGTGTACCAAGTTAGCACCTTGGATCAGAATTCTAAAGATGTTTGTGAGGCAACAATAGGAAGGGTTACGACACATTCAAAACTAAGTCCAAGCAGACGAGTAATGGAACAGGGAAAGATGCGTATCCCAGTAGATTATAAAGAGGTTCGAATCAGAGGTGGCGACAAGACAGCTAGAGCAGTCGTGGATTCGGGGGCAGACCTGACATTAATCAGAAAGGGGATGCTGAACGAAGAAAAGCACCCAGTAAAAGACCATCTGTTGTTGCATGGGCCGTTTGGTGATGCCATAAGGGCAGAGGTAAAAGAGCTGCCTTTAAGTTTGATTGATGGTACAGACAATAACACTGTGAGTGGCGGAGAAATTAAAGTGCTATGCACAGTAGTAGCAAGGCTGCGGAAGGAGGTACTTCTGAGTGTGGAAGCATATGGTAAGTTAATTAGAAAAAAGGAGAGAAGGCCTGTAACTGGTAACCTCAGGAGGAAAATCCACGAGCCGTGGGCCAATAGAGGAAGTTACTATGAAAGAGGTAGAGGAATTCCAGTTAGAAAAAGGGAAATGTATGCTCCATGGAGACCGTCCAATCAATGCCGTTCTATCTCTCAGCCCAAACATGTGCAGCAGTCTGTCAGACTCGATGTCTATGGTGATCAAAATTATGCAGGGGAGGGGGCGAACATGGCAATTGGAGGTAACAATGGGTCAGGCCGACGCCAATGTCGACGACTTTCAGCCTGTAGAGTCAGAGGGTACGTACGGGAAGGTGATATCTAGGTAGTCACGAAAGACGAAAGGTGTGCATAGCCTTTCACATGGGATGTCACCTGTGAACGAATGAACACCGCCAGTACGGCGTACCTTCGTCAAAGACAGTTATTAGTGAGATAATTAATATATAAACTGTTTACTCTCGGACAACTACTTCAGTCACAAGGTTTTTTTTTTTTGTTTGAAGAAAAAAAGACAATATTTAGACTCAGTGCACCAGTATATACCTAGGAGTTATTTTATATTTAAATGTAGTGTACATAGATGTGTAAAAGATGTGCCAATTCGCAGAGAATTTATAGAATTCATAAAGCGACTTAGAACTCTGAATTTTATGGCATTGAACTCTAAGATTTACGCGAAAATGAACTCTGATTTTCAGCATTTAACTTGACTTTTTAGTCAGCAGTTAACAGGACTAACTACTGACTTCTGGCGGGGAGGTGTCAGGCTAGAGGCCTTTTTAGATATTTTTTTGTTCAGGCTTAAAAACAATGAGTAAGTAGTTTTATTTCAAACCATAGTCATTCAGGTGCAAATAAAAAATCAGCTGTAAACAAAATAAAAGTATACAATCAAAATATAAGTGGTGAACTTACTCAAATAAAAAGAAAAATTAAACAGTTGTGATGAAATAAAACAAAGTGTCAGGCTAGAGGCCTTTTTAGATATTTTTTTTGTTCAGGCTTTGTATAATTATTTTGGATTTCACCAAAATAGGCATATTCTACGTGGGAGGCCCTCTGTCCCGGCATCTGGAAAGTTAATTGCAGTAGCAGTGTCCGGGGAACGGCTAGCGTCCGCTGACAAGTGACCCGGGTCCCTTAGGGCTAACGGCCTCGCCAGATGGCCAGAGCAGAGAGCGAAAGGAAAAAAGGGTTTGGCAACAGCGAGGAACAGAGCCGGTCGAGTTTCGAAAGCGTGCGGACATAAAATAGAAAAGCTGGTGAGTGCCGAATGGTATTAGCGGTACGTAGGCTCTCGGGAAAACAGCTGAACGGGGATAGTAAGCTGGTTTTGTAATTCATAGTAAATGAGTGACGAGTGTGTTTTTCCTCATCAGTCAATGTAGTTTATATCAATAAAGGATAGTTATTGTTTTACCAAGGACTAAGTTGAACCAATTTATTGGGAAGGAGCCTCAGTATCGAGTCCCTTCAATTCTGATAAAATCTTTGATTTTTGATCTGAAAAACTCTTTCACCCGTCGCGTATTGCGATCGAACCGAGGGGACATTCCTAAGTGGTCCCAATAGACAAACAAACGAAGAAGCAACATCACACAAAGGTAGCCGAAAAAATGAAATATTCGTACATGGAATTTATAACAGTGGTTTCAAAACTAAAAATATTACTGGCAATAAAATACAGTTTAACTATGAGCTCAATGCGATTATTTATGCAGTTAACATTTAACTGAACCTTAATTAATAATTAAGATGAAAATTATCTTCGACGTTATCTTCGACATTCACAGCAGATGGTGTCCTCTAATTCATTCAGTGTTCGAGGGCGATTTTAGTACACGAAAGTTTAGGTGGCCCCATAGAAAATAATCCAAGGAAGTCAAATCTGGACTTCGACGTGTGCATTCCACCGCCAAACGTTGCCCTATCCATTTTTGGGGAAGTGTTTCATCCAACCTAAGTTGGGACAGTTATGATATAGTGGGGGGATGCCCCATCCTGCCAAAAAAAAACACTGTTTTCTTTCAGGATTAGTAATCCCCCCCAATACAAACACACATACTCACACTATACCATATTCTTTCTGCTATAAATTTCTAAACTTAAAGAATTTCCATTTCTTAAAAAAATATAATATGAAGAAGATCTATAATATATAATATAAAGAATTTCTAAATTTAAAAAGTAGTAAAACTTCTCAATTTCTATAATACGGTAACGTGCTAAAGGTGTGTGAGATCCTATGATGTCACCATGAATTGCACACCAAACAGATACCCTGGGATCATTCCGTACGTGTGCGTTTTCAACCCAGTGTGGTTGTGTGACGGTTGACAGTCCCATTAAAATGAAAGTTTGCTTCATCGCAAAGATTATGTCAGCGAAGAGAGACGGTTGTTCCTGAAGTTTTTCTAGTACTCAACCATAGAACTTGTAAGAGTCACACGAGCAGCATGGATTTGGGTTGGGTTGTTTTACCTCTGAGCGGCACTTTTTTGCACACCATGGGCTAAATGGCCAGGTCACATGGACCCCGAAGGCTCAGAGAAGGTTGGGGGAGGGGACCCACTGGAATAGCTGTTGGGAGACAGATGGTAGCCTCCCGTCAAGGCGATCCAGTGTGTTCTTTAACGTGCACAGGGTATGGTTCTCCCGCACACAGGGCCACGGCTTAACGTCCCATCCGACGGACGGCGGCCTTTCCAAGCCCATCGGTGTCCCCTACTGACCGTGGGCAGGGCGGGGAATTTTGCGGAGATAAATCTCAACGCTGACCCAGCTGGGACTCGAACCTGGGAACTACAGATTACGAGACTGGCGGGCTACGGACTGAGCCACCCCCGCCCCGAGCAGCATGGAAGGAGGAATAGCTGGTTGCAATGGCCATTGCTCCAACACATGGCTTCCCTTCTCCAAATGACAACAGGGCAGCAATTGCGACAATGAGAACCAGTTGGAGACGAAAGAGGTTGTTATCTTGGAGGTGAGGCAGGAAGTGAGACAGCCACCTAAGGCTAAGTTTTAGACTTGTTCTGTAGGTCCTTGTGAAACCTAGTGATGTAAATATATCAATAAACTGGTGTATATTAATGCCAGAGGAGTCTTTCTCATCCTAAGAAGAGGTAAAAACAAAAGTACCAATTTATACTTCTACCCACGGTAGTTCACTCGAGAGCACAGAGAAAGAGGTTTATAGAACTTCTCTATGTGGTCCATATCAACTCCTGTACCACTCTATGTGGTCCATATCAACTCCTGTACCACTCTATGTGGTCCATATCAACTCCTGTACCACTCTATGTGGTCCATATCAACTCCTGTACCACTCTATGAGGTCCATATCAACTCCTGTACCACTCTATGTGGTCCATATCAACTCCTGTACCACTCTATGTGGTCCATATCAACTCCTGTACCACTCTATGTGGCCCATATCAACTCCTGTACCACTCTATGTGGTCCTTGCAACTCCTGTACCACTTTTGTATGCGTGGAGCCTGTTTCTTTTCAGAATTCTGGATACAGATGATTTTCCACATCCTATCTCTTGTGCACTTTTCCTTACAACCGGCGAGGATAACTTCGGCTTTAGACAGAACATCCACAGTGTGGTCTTTATCTGTGGTCACTACTCGGACGACCTGGCTTAGGTTTATCTATCACCAAACCAAAAGAGAAAGACTCCTTCAGGCTTTTCAGAATACTACTGACGAACATGTGGCATGGTTTTGGCTTCTCTGGATTACCCTTGAAATTCCTCGCACACTTTCTCGCTATCGACTTCTTCCAACAACATGAATAATCCACTTTCTCCTGTGGTGTGAGAAGATACATCGTTGCTCTGTTATTCACGAACGTGTCGACTCATCTGAAACAACAAAGAATACATTCGAGTTATTTTTACTTCTGACCATGTATACGAAGGTATGGGACACTGGTGCCTATGTATACGAAGGTATCGGACACTGGTGCCTATGTATACGAAGGTATGGGACACCAGTGCATATATATACGAAGGTATGGGCACCAGTGCCTATGTATACGAAGGTATTGGACACCGGTGCCTATGTTTACGAAGGTATGGGACACCAGTGCATATATATACGAAGGTATGGGCACCAGTGCCTATGTATACGAAGGTATTAGACACCGGTGCCTATGTAAACGAAGGTATCGGACACCGGTGCCTATGTATACGAAGGTATGGGACACCATTGCTTATGTATACGAAAGTATGGGACACCAGTGCCTATATATACGAAGGTATGGGACACCAGTGCCTATATATACGAAGGTATGGGACACCAGTGTTTATGTATAAGTACAGTCGCTCAAAAAAGTATCCGAACGCTATGATTGACTACAGAATTCAGAACAAATATCTCGCAACGATTTTTTTAGAAATTAGTGATCTGGTAACCCTCGCGTACTGTACACGAAGATTGTCAGATCACTAGTTTCTAAAAAAATCGTTCCCATGTATTTGTTTTTGAATTCTGTAATCAACCATAGCGTTCGGATACTTTTTTGAGCGACTGTACTTATGGGACTCCCTGTATATAGAAGTATTAATAATTACAGTGTTATCTACTGTAGTTTTCTTTAGTAGATATTCTTTGAATAGATCAGTACCTTTAAAAATCGATTAATCCTGCTGAAACCTAAATATTCACCAGTTTAAAAGATTAACCTCGAAAGAACGTGAATATTCTAAAAATTAAAACATTTTGCTATCAAGCTAGTAGAGATCTATAAGCAATTTATACTGAAATAAAAAAAATGAATTCTGCATCAGGCTAACAAATAATCATCATTATTAACATATTATGCAATATCCGTAATTCCGAGAGCACTAGAGTCTTATTCTGCAGTTCCCAGGTTCAAGCCCCACCTGGGTCAGCGTTGAGATTTATCTCCGCAAACCTCCAAGCACTGCCGTAGGTCAATAGGGACACTGATGGGCTTGGAAAGGCCACCGTTCGTCGGATGGAACGTAAAGCTGTGGCCCAGGGTGCGGAAGAGCCATACCCTATGCACGTTAAAGAACATGCTGGATGGCCTTGACGAAAGACTGCTATCTATCTAACAGCCGCCTATTGGGTCCCTTACCTCCTCAACAATCTCTGAACCTTCGGGGTCACTGTGACCTGGGCGTTTAGCCCATTGTGTGCAAAAAAGTGTCGCTCAGAGTTGAAACAACCGAGCCCGTGTGACGTCATCAGCGGTAGAAATTGGCAGTTCCCCCGTTTAATTAAGTTGGTCAGGATAATTGTTATTCAAATTGCGAAGTTAAGTGAAAATGTTATTATAAAATGTCTTGATTGTTCCGGTGCTACAGGTTCCAAATTTGGTATTGTGGTTCCCACTTAGTTCTAGCCCTCTTGGGGTAACAGATCGGGTTCCTAGATGCCGTAGGTCGGGAGTAATACCTCAAAAAGTTTTCCGAATTTTCTGGGAGCGCTGCCGTCGACTACCGTATGAATTGGAGTTGTGCTTAATACGTATGGAAAGCTGTGAATGGAGTTATCAATGGACACACGTTTGGCGTCAAACATTTGGCAGGATTTAATTGTGACTAATAATACATTAACAGTGGAAAGATATCAATGAACCTATAGATGGCAAAAGTCATCAATGGACATGAGTTTCGCGCCAAACGTTTGGTGTGGTTTTTAACTAGTTTAACATTATTGATCTTTTGATTTTTTTTTTTTGATTTGCGACATGTAGGACAGAGAAGAATCCTAGAAGCTACTCCTAGCTTAATACAGGCCTTCTCATACAAGGACATGCCCTACTAAGACCGAAGTCACTGCTGACCACTGCCTTAGTTAGAGCTAACACAACACACAAAGTTTGCCTTGCTGGAACAGTCGCTAGCTGCCTAACCACTATGCCAGTTAAGGTCTTATTAATTCTTTAATGTCCAGTTTATGTCTTATTAATAATATGTTAAGAAATATCCGTTCATCACTATTTGAACTATTGAAAATGAATATTCTTGAACACTATGTTAGAACTATTTTGAAAAATGAAAATTCTTGAACACTATGTTAGAACTATTTGAAAAATGAATATTCTTGAACACTATGTTAGAACTATTTGAAAAATGAATATTCTTGAACATTATGTTAGAATTAAGAAACGATTATGGGATAAAACGTGGATTTTATTCTAACTATCGTATCAAACAATTGTCTATATGAATTATAATAAGATTAAATTTTTTATTGAAATGTACATATTTATCTGTTTCGGTATACACCATTTTCTACATATAGTTTTTAAGTGTTTAAAATACATTGGTTTCAGTGGTAAATTATGACATATATTCTCTTTACGAAATATAGTAGAAACTCATAAATCCAGTGTTATTTGAAAAGTGTGCATTTTAAAACTTTTGTAACCGATTCCACTACAGAACGGTTTTTATCAAAGTTCACGAATTCCAGAATCAATGTGTTGGCAATCAATCAAAGACAGATTCAACTCTCAGTTGAGCAATGCATGTGGATACAGTCGTTCAAAAAAGCATCCGAACACTATGGTTGATTACAGAATTCAGAAAAAAATATCTGGCAACGATTTTTTTTAGAAATTAGTGATTTGGCAGATCACTAATTTCTAAAAAAAAATCGTTTCCAGATATGTTTTATGAATTTTGTAATCAACCATAGTGTTCGGATACTTTTTTGAGCGACTGTACATGTTATGGAAACGCAATAAGAGGTATAAAGTGTTACACAGGACTTTCAAAAAAGATAAGGAGTTTGCAGAAAAATAGTTAAAGGAAGCGTTAGAACTATGGGAAATGTCCCTCACATAAAGAACTTTCTAGAATCCGGATAAAATACGAGAATTTTCTAAAATCCGGCTCGTGCTAGATCGCGCTGGTGCCGAATTTGAGGTTCTACTGTGATAACTTTTCGACCGTTACATTAGGGTTTAAAACGAAAAGAGGTACAATACACATTCCACGATGCACCAAAAAGTAATTACAAAACTGATCAATATACAGCCGTATTCAGAATTTGCAGCAAAATAATATTTTATACCCCACTTCCGAATTTGATGCAAAATTTCAACTGGGACCAAAGAACTATCCTGTAGGTCGTCCGTTAAAATGGAAGAATTTTAACTGTTAGAATGGCAATCAATCAAAGACAGATTCAACTCTCAGTTGACCAATGCATGTGGATACAGTCGCTCAAAAAAGTGGATTCTACCAGATGATTTTTTCACGATCTACATTCACCACCATGGTAGCTGGATAATAACCAATATCTTTTGGTGATTTCATTAGATGGAAGCACACGAAGAAAGGTGAATGCCACGCAGTCATCATATTTCAGTATCCTGGTGATGTCCAAACTATTCATTTTGAAAACTTACAGTATATTCTTGAATATATTAATTCTGTAAATTTTCAAAATTCTGCATAAACGGTGATAGAAACGGTTTGTGTAAATGATTGTGCAAATTCGCCATTCTGTCGTTTATTATACTGCATACGTGCCCAGCCCCCCTCGGGCGGTGTGGTGTTCTGATGAAGTCATACAAACTACAGATATTTAAGTTTTGTTAGTGAACAAATTGTTACAAGAATTGTGTTTTATCTATTGAAGTACTTTTTCACAAGTGTCAAAAGTTGAAGATAAATGCTTCAGCTTCCATTCATTCTTTAAATATTAAACGAATATTGCGTGGAATATATTTAGAGAGATTCAGTGACATTTACAATTTATCGCCAATAACAGTTTTTGCGTAAAAGGTTTATTTTCAATGTTAGGGAGCTTTGAAAGTGGCTTTCCATTCACATAACAAGGAAGTGTCCGGACACTTTTATTCAACAGAGTGTATATTTGTACATTTATTCAGATGAACAAAGAATGTATATATATAATAATACATTTATTTTTAACACATAATACAACCGATTACATTAGTCTACCCCAGTGGGCATAAATATTTCAGTTGAAATTTACAGAAATCAATAAGAGTATATAACTCGCCTGTGGAATTTATATATATAATATATATCTGTATATTTATGCAGGTGAACAAAGAATACTTATTTTCGTACATTTCTGCAGATGAACAAAGTATTCATATATATGCTTGAGAAGTGACATTTACATTAAAATAGTCAGTATTAAGTTTTCTCTTTAAAGTAGCAATGAAAAGAGAAATTAGAATGGAAAAAAATTTAGCCTTCTAAAAATGTATAAATGTCTAAGCGAAAAAATGCCAAAATTAAAATATTTTTCAAATTGCATTAAATTTCTGTCGTTACTCATTATTTAGCATTAGGGTCGTGTTTAAAGTCCTTTTCAAGTTTGAACTCAGGGCTTGAGTCCAAGAACTTTCTGTGTAACAAAAATACATTTTTTAAAAACTTTTGTCAAGTTCGGAACTTTCTTCCCCTTCATTTACATATATAGGTATACGTATTTATATTTGATATGTATTCTTATAATGTGATTGGAAGTAGCCTCCCACAATTCTTTGACCAGACAGCCAGCCGTACCGACGTGGAGGCATATACATATAATGGGCTTCGAGTTTACTACAAGCATCAACGCCGCTAATGGTCAACATAGGTGTCAGCTTAATGAGTGGGAGCTGTCTGCGTGCAAACAGGGCGGATTAAACTGCTGATTGAAAGTGCTAAGTTGTGTTTGAACCCTGGGGCTTGAGAGAGTGATGGGAGAAGAAAAGAGAAAGGGATTTTTGAGGAGTAGAGTTCTGAGGCAGCGATGTTGTCGTAGAGTGGTCCGTGAGTTGATTAATTGAGTAAGTCAACTGAGGTCAGTTGGGGTATGTCAGGAATCACCAAGGATTTCGTCCCTTGGAAACTAAAGGGGAAAATACGGCATATACATATATTACATTGCGTCCTCTAAGTTCTAGTAGAGTACAGGGTGTGAATAAGTAATCTTCGCCTTAGATTGCCAAATAGCATTGATTTTCAAGGTAGTGCTTTCATTACGCCTCTGCTCGAATTGATGCCACAGACATAAAAAAATACCATACAACAGTCTTTAAGAAAGAATCGGATCAAAGAATAATAGCAACCATCTTTATGAATATCAAAAATATGTACAATGTACATTTTAGCATATGGTAACCCTGCAATGATTTAAACACTGTGAAATATCTAACCAATCACGGTACTATGAATCTGTGTTATTGTACATCATGTATATCAACCGCACGTATTTTTGCCGATCTCACTATGCACCATAGGGGCGGGGGTGGCTCAGTCGGTAGCGCGCCAGGCTCGTAATCTGTAGTTCCCAGGTTCGAGTCCCAGCTGGGTCAGCGTTGAGATTTATCTCTGCAAAATTCCCCCGCCCTGCCCACGGTCAGTAGGGGACACCGATGGGCTTGGAAAGGCTGTCGTCCGTCGGATGGGACGTTAAGCCGTGGCCCCGTGTGTGGGAGAGCCATATCCTGTGCACGTTAAAGAACACGCTGGATGGCCTTGACGGGAGGCCACCATCTCTCTCTCAACAGCTGTTCCAGTGGGTCCCCTCCCCCAACCTTCTCTGAGCCTTCGGGGTCCATGTGACCTGGCCATTTAGCCCATGGTGTGCAAAAAAGTGCCGCTCAGAGGTAAAACAACCCAACCCAACCCTATGCACCATAGATGCTCTCTATCTCTGCCAGCATAATGCTTCAACGCTGCGATGCTATATTATTCTAGCATAAAAGGGATTTTCGAAACTTGGAGATCCACTCGATATTAACTGTATTGCATTGCAAGGGACGGTAGCGTCGGGGAAAAGTGCTTTCAAAGCAGTTCCAATCCAAGCGTTTGATTTTATCATTCTTCAAATTTAAGCTATTGTGATATTTGTTCATAATTATTATGGTTTTAGTTAAGTTCATTAATTAGTTTATTTTCATTATTAGCATTCAATATGGTGCGAAGTCTTTGCCGTTTCGTAATATAATAAATTCAGGACAGTGTATTGGAGAGTTGCGAAATCATTTAAGAAGTCATATAGAGATGCTTGTTGGAACAGACAGTTAAAAAAAATGCATATTTTAAGGCGTAAACTCTAATACATGGTAAATTCGTTCACAATGATTATTTTATGGTATGTAACTATCGACAGATTAATTAGTTAGCACAGCCGAGTGGTTAGCACTCTTGGCTACTGATCTAAGGGACCTGGGTTCGAGAACCGGGTAAGGCATGGTTGTGTGTGTTGTTTTTCTGCTGAGGTCCTGCCATCCTCACAGACCTACTACTTTGGCATATAAACTGACAGGCTCCTGTCAGACCTCTGTGGCAAGCAGCTGCTTGAGGGGGTATTTATTTATTTTATTTACAGATAGACGAATGAGCACCACTGCTTGCAGCGCCACCTTTAGTAGCCGTCCATAATTCTCATTTTCCCGCCAGCTTTTAAAGCGTTTGGACGTCTTGCCTTGCTTTGCAATTCCGTATCTGACTAGTATTGCTTTTCCTTCTTACTTGAGGGGCAGTGGTGGCTCAATCGGTAGTGCGCCAGGCTCGTAATCTGCAGTTCCCATGTTCGACAGCGCTGAGATTTATCTCCGCAAAATTCCCCGCCTTGCTCATTGGTAGTAGGGGACACCGATGGGCTTGGAAAGGCAGCCGTCCGTCGGATGGAAAGTTAAACCGTGACTCCGTGTAAAGGACAGCCTGGATGGCTTAATGTTAGGCTACCATCTGTCTCCCAACAGCTGTTTCAGTCGGCCCCATCCTCCAACCTTCTCTGAGCCCTCGGGGTTCCTTGTGATCTGGTCATTTAGCCCATTGTGTGCACATAAGTGCCGCTCAGAGGTAAAACAACCCAACCCTTCTTACTTGAACTGCTTTGATCTTATTTTTGGATATGCCTGGCGATCATATTCGCCATTGTGAAGCAGAATCTTGTCAGAATACTTCACTTATACTAACTTGAGACCTGAAGTAAACAAACAGCTATTGCCTATTGCTTAAAGACTCATTACTATACTCATAAGTGTACTTGTCCTCGTAAGAAAAAGTACAGATTTCTCGGTTATATTGGTTTCAACAAAGCAATGGTCACGAAAAATAGATTTAATTTACTTTATCTGGTTGCTTGATGGTGTATTCCAACTTTTTTAGCACTAAATACTAATTTATGAATTTCAACAGCCAAACGAAACTGAAACCACCAATTCTCGAAAAAGGAAAAATGGCTACAGTTGTGACACAGCCCAAAGGCACAGACAAGGGTAGCTCCAGGGGCATACCAAAGGACTATGGTTGTGGGGGGGAAACGAAAAATTTTCCAACTCGAAATTCAAATTTTGCCAACTGAGCAAACTTACTTAGATTTTCGTTCCATGGGGTAGAGGCAATTTTAACAACCCTCCGGGGGCGGGGGTGGCTCAGTCGGTAGCGCGCCAGGCTAGTAATCTGTAGTTCCCAGGTTCGAGTCCCAGCTGGGTCAGCGTTGAGATTTATCTCCGCAAAATTCCCCGCCCTGCCCACGGTCAGTAGAGGACACCGATTCCCTAGATTTTGCCAAGTTTTCTCGATTTTGTCAACTCTCCTTAATTTCAAAAAAAACAATCCCAATTTTCACAACTCGCCCGTATTTTACCAAGTGGATTCGAATTTTGCCAACTGCCCTAGATTTCGCCGTCTCGCCACAATTTTACAGAAAAAAAATCCCAATTTTACATCACACCTGATTTTTGCAAAGCCACTCTGAATTTTGCCAACTCCCCCAAGATTTGCCAACTCGCCTAGATATTGCGAAGTTGCCTCGATTTTGCCAACACGCCATAATTTTACAGGAAAAAGATTGCAATTTTTACATCTCACCTGAATTTTGTCAACTCTCCACGATTTTGCCAAGACACTCCGAATTTTGTCAACTCTCCACGATTTTGCCAAAACACTCCGAATTTTGCCAAGTCACTCAGAATTTTGACAACTGCCCCTAGATTTTGTCAACTCACCATAATTTTACAGAAAAAAATCAAAATTTTCATATCTCATCTGAATTTTGCCAACTCCACACGATTTTGCCAACTCCCCACGATTTTGCCAAGTCACTCCGAATTTTGTCAATTGTCCCTAGATTTACCAACTCCCCAAAGATTTGCCAACTCGCCATAATTTTATAGAAAAAAATCCTAATTTTTACGTCTCACCAGAATTTTGCCAACTCCCCACGATTTTGCCAACCCCTCAAGATTTTGCCAAGTTGCCCCGATTTTGTCAACTCCCCAAGATTTTACCAAATCACTCCGAATTTTGCCAACTCCCTAAGATTTTGCCAAGTCGTCCCGATTTTGCCAACTCACCTGTATTTTACTAAGTGGCTTCGAATTTTACCAAGTGCTCTAAATTTTACCGTCTCTCCATTTTTCAAACTGCCCTAGATTTGGGGCGGGGGTGGCTCAGTCGGTAGCGCGCCAGGCTCGTAATCTGTAGTTCCCAGGTTCGAGTCCCAGCTGGGTCAGCGTTGAGATTTATCTCCGCAAAATTTCCCGCCCTGCCCACGGTCAGTAGGGGACACCGATGGGCTTAAAAAGGCCGTCGTCCGTCGGATGGGACGTTAAGCCGTGGCCCCGTGTGCGGGAGAGCCATACCCTGTGCACGTTAAAGAACACGCTGGATGGCCTTGACGGGAGGCTACCATCTGTCTCCCAACAGCTGTTCCAGTGGGTCCCCTCCCCCAACCTTCTCTGAGCCTTCGGGGTCCATGTGACCTGGCCATTTAGCCCATGGTGTGCAAAAAAGTGCCGCTCAGAGGTAAAACAATCCAATCCAAGCCCTAGATTTGCCAAGTTGCCTCGATTTTGACAACTTCCCTTAATTTTCGAAAAAAAGAATTACAAATGTTCACAACTCACCTAGATTTTGTGAAGTCGCTTCGAATTTTGCCAACTCCGAGTAACTTTGGGGAGGAGCCCCCCCCCCCCCCCCCCCATGGCTACGCCCCTGGGTAGCTCATTATAAATCAACTTGCAATCTGTGTTGTAATCTGTGTTGAGGAAACGACAATAAATGGAATTGCAAGTGAAATTTCTTAAAGTATCGGGTCTTCAAAAGTTCTACAGGGTGATTCAGAATTCATCATCAATATTTAGTGGGGAGGAAGGGAATAAGAAAAGAAAGAGATTTCACATAGAAAAGTATGGGGGCAGACGAACGCATGGGGGTGTAGAGGGCGCTGTGTGTACACACCTCTCATACAGAAGCACAGCTGTTTGACGAGTGCAGTCAGTTGTCATTCGACAAGGTGAATTTGCAGAAGTAACATGAACCGGTATACGTGGAATGAATGTGCAGATATGCATGTAACTTACGGTGCGGCAGGAGAAAAATGTCTTCGAGCCAGGCAATTGTATGCAGCGCGCTTCCCAAACCGCCGTGTGCCACAGCATCAAATGTTTTCACGTATTCATCGCCAACTGCGTGAAACAGGATCGTTTGCTGCTAGTAATGTAATCGAGGGAGGCGCAGATCGGCACGGCCAGTAGCAGTAGAGAAAGCTGTCCTACAGGAAATCGAGGAACAACCTGGTGCTAGCACACGAGGTATGGCTAGGCAATTTGGAATTTCGCAAGCAACAGCGTGGCGGATATTACACGATGAAGGGTTACATCCGTTTCATCTGCAAAGAGTGCAATTATTGGCAGCAGACGACCATCCCAAGCGTGTTATTTTTTGTCACTGGTTCATGCAGAGAACAGCCGTTGATCCCAATTTCCTAACGTATGTTCTTTTCACCGATGAGGAGTTGTTCACTCGAGAGGGTGTCTTCAACACACACAATTGGCATGTGTGGGCTCATCAGAACCCACACGGTACAAGACCTGGAGCTGCGCAACAACGTTTTGCTGTCAATGTGTGGACTGGGATTGTCGGTGACTGTTTGTTGGGCCCGTATTTACTACCATCCCGTTTGGACAGTGCCAAGTACCTAACATTTCTTCAGATTGTGTTACCGGATCTTCTGAACGAGGTTCCTGATGGTAGTCTCCGGCGAATGTGGTTCCAGCATGACGGCGCTCCTGCACATTTCGCAAATGCTGTGGGTGCTTACCTACGCAGACAGTTTGGTGGTCAATGGATTGGCCGCGGTGGACCGGTTTCTTGGCCACCACGTTCACCGGATTTATCTCCAATCGATTTCTTTGTATGGGGTGCTATGAAAAACATGGTGTACGAGACCCCTGTTGATAGTGCTATGGATCTTGTAGCATGCATATCAGTTGCTGCCTCAAACATCCGGGAAATGCCAGGCATCTTCCACAGGGTCCAGCTGTCCATGCAACGCCGTTGTGAGTCATGCATTCTAGCACATGGTCGGCAGTTCGAGCACCTCTTGTAAGTCTGTACAACCAATGCAAAGAAATGTTACATGTAAGATAATAAATGTTTTTTCCTTACCACTTCCTTCTTATGTGTTCTTTCCATCATTGAACTGGGGTCACTTTGCCCTACTACATGGCATATGCGCCCATGCTTTCCTATGTGAAATCTCCTTCGTTTCTTATTACCTACCTCCCCACCAAATATTGATGATGAATTCCGAATCACCCTGTATATTTACAATTTGTTTCAAGATGAATATTCAGGTAAGCAATGGCAAGTAATAAAGGGGTACGAAAAGCGATCAATTTACCTTGACACCTATCAGAAAAAGGATTCAAGAATTCTTATTTAGAAATGAATTGCTGAATTTAAACAAAGTATTAGCATCGATATACTCAGTTATATCATCGATATAACATTATATAGGTAAGACTTGCTATTTTGAACTGGCAATCTCGAAGTATCTTTAACTTCAAATATGATACGATACAGTATGGAAAAGAAAATATTGAAGCAAACTAAAACATAACGCAGAAGAAAAAAAATCTTCATTGTTGCACGTTCACAGTCCGCTTCACTGCCTTCGTTTCATGGAAGAAGTCAAGAGCCTTCGAATTCCAGAACTGTTATGAACGGTTCAAAAAGCATACGAAGGGGCAGTGAAGCCAACTATGAACGTGCAACAACGAAAGCGTAACCGCTTATTACGAGACACGAGATACAGCACATAGTGTAAATTACGTTGGGTTGTTTTACCTCTGAGCGGCACTTTTTTGCACACCATGGGCTAAATGGCCAGGTCACATGGACCCCGAAGGCTCAGAGAAGGTTGGGGGAGGGGACCCACTGGAACAGCTGTTGGGAGACAGATGGTAGCCTCCCGTCAAGGTCATCCAGCGTGTTCTTTAACGTGCGCAGGGTATGGCTCTCCCGCACACGGGGCCACGGCTTAACGTCCCATCCGACGGACGGCGGCCTTTCCAAGCCATTCGGTGTCCCCTACTGACCGTGGGCAGGGCGGGGAATTGTAAATTACGTCATGATTGTATAGAAACACAGTTGATTTCAAAGGATGAGAATGCAGTAGAGAGTTAACAGCGTGTAAAACGAAAGGTTTCCTTTGGTGTGCGAGCGGAGAGATTTAAAATTGTCATTATATGGTGGTAAAAGTAGTTTTATTTGAAAGTAGAACAAGTGCATCTTTAATCTGTATAGGTTGGGTTGTTTTACCTCTGAGCGGCACTTTTTTGCACACCATGGGCTAAATGGCCAGGTCACATGGACCCCGAAGTCGGGGAAGGGGAGAGAAAGTCGGGGGAGGGGACCCAATGGAATAGCTGTTGGGAGACAGATGGTAGCCTCCCGTCAAGGCCATCCAGCGTGTTCTTTAACGTGCACAGGGTATGTCTATCCCGCACACGGGCCCACTGCTTAACTTCGCATCCGACGGACGGCGGCCTTTCCAAGACTCATCGGTGTCCCTTACTGACCGTGGGCATGGCGGGGAATTTTGCGGAGATAAATCTCAACGCTGACCCAGCTGGGACTCGAACCTGGGAACTACAGATGACGAGCCTGGCGCGCTACCGACTGAGCCACCCCCGCCCTTAATCTGTATAGAGAGGGTCATTTCTTCCATATGTGATTATAACCAATGACAAGGTGATGGGTAAAAGAGCTACGAAATGTCTTTTCAGTCCTATTTGGTACAATTCAATATCAACTTGATTTCATATCATTTTGAAATACCTGATCTTCATCTGCCTATCTGATATCTTACAAGACTATCTCCGTAAAATTCCCGCCCTGCCCACGGTTAGTAGGGGACACCGCTGGGCTTGAAAAGGCCGCCGTCTATCGGATGGGACGTTAAGCCGTGGCCCCGTGTGCCGGAGAGACATACCATGTGCACGTTAAAGAACACGCTGGATGGCCTTGACGGGAGGCAACCATCTGTCTCCCAACAGCTATTCCATTGGGTCCCCTCCCCCGACTTTCTCTGAGCCTTCGAGGTCCATGTGACTGGTCATTTAGCCCATGGTGTGCAAAAAAGTGCCGCTCAGAGGTAAAACCCCAACTCTTACAAGCATAAAATGGCCAGGTTTTACTTTTAGAATTCCTGTGTGGGAACATTCAGACAATAATCTCTCTTAAGAGTCTTCACATTCCAATTGCTGTGGAAAGAAAATGGTTAGTAGGTTTTTTTAAAGAAATTAGGTTTAGTGAGAAGTATGGCTAAAATAAAACAGCCCCGTAATCGCAGTCATGGCCATTTCTTTCCTTACTTATAGCTGACGACACAATGTTGACAGTAATTCAAGCAAGTAATGAATTTCTTTACTGTCAGAATGCATCTCAGTCGTTAAATGTGCCAGCAGTCCCGCAAATGAGACACTACTCCAGTATAGGTTTGGAAATGCAAGAATTAGTTTCAAGGGTTCAGGTGCCTGCGACGGATTCTGATCGGGACCATCTACCAGCTGACATAAAGTATCCTCTGCATCAAAAATTTGCCGCTTGATTTTGATAGTTTGTCATTTAGCTATTATAGTCAATGTTTGCAGTTCAGAATGTCGACTGTTTGCCGTTCGGTTAGGGGTGGCTCAGTCGGTAGCGTGCCAGGCTCGTAATCTGTAGTTCCCAGGTTCGAGTCCCAGCTGGGTCAGCGTTGAGATTTATCTCCGCAAAATTCCCTGCCCTGCCCACGGTCAGTAGGGGACACCGATGGGCTTGGAAAGGCCGCCGTCCGTCGGATGGGACGTTAAACCGTGCCCCGTGTGCGGGAGAGCCATACCCTGTGCACGTTAAAGAAAACGCTGGATTGCTTGACGGGAGGATACCATCTGTCTCCCAACAGCTGTTCCAGTGGGTCCCCTCCCCCAACCTTCTCTGAGCCTACGGGGTCCATGTGACCTGGTCATTTAGCCCATGGTGTGCAAAAAGTGCCGCTCAGAGGTAAAATAACCCAACCCGTTCGGTTATTACAATCACTATTTACTGCTTGCAATTTTGGTAGTTTGCTGTACAACTTTTATAGCAAAATTTGTCTTTCGTGATTTTGTTAGTTTGCTGTTCAGTTTTTTGAGATCAATTTTTTCTTTCTCGATTTTGATCGAACCGTTGAAACCGACCGTTGAAACCGTTGAAATATTGGGATTAATATTTGCTGTTCACTATTCAGCTATTGCGACCAATATTAATTGTTTGCAATTTCAATAATTTGCTACAGCTATTGTTGCTGACATTAGCCTTTCGTAATTTTCATGTTTGCTGTTTCAAATTCTCAGAGCAATATTTGCCATTCATGATTTGAAGGGGTACTAAAATTTTCCATTAATATTTCAAGGGTTACTAAATTTTTCCATTAATGATTCAAGGGTTACTAAAAATTTCCATTGATGATTCAAGGGTTACTAAAATTTTTCATTGATGATTCAAGGATTACTAAAATTTTCCATTGATGATTCAAGGGTTATTAAAATTTTCCATTGATGTTTCAAGGGTTAGTAAAATTTTCCATTAATGTTTCAAGTGTTACTAAAATTTTCCATTGATGATTCAAGGGTTACTAAAATTTTCCATTGATGATTCAAGGGTTACTAAAATTTTCCATTGATGATTCAAGGGTTACAAAATTTTCCATTGATGATTCAAGGGTTACTAAAATTTTCCATTGATGATTCAAGGGTTACTAAATTTTCCATTGATGATTCAAGGGTTACTAAAATTTTCCATTGATGATTCAAGGGTTACAAAATTTTCCATTGATGATTCAAGGGTTACTAAAATTTTCCATTGATGATTCAAGGGTTACTAAAATTTTCCATTGATAATTCAAGGGTTACTAAAATTTTCCATTGATGATTCAAGGGTTACTAAAATTTTCCATTTATGATTCAAGGGTTACTAAAATTTTCCATTGATGATTTAAGGGTTACAAAATTTTCCATTGATGATTCAAGGGTTACTAAAATTTTCCATTGATGATTCAAGGGTTACTAAAATTTTCCATTGATGATTTAAGGGTTACAAAATTTTCTATTGATGATTCAAGGGTTACAAAATTTTCCATTTATGATTCAAGGGTTACTAAAATTTTCCATTGATGATTCAAGGGCTACTAAAATTTTCCATTGATGATTCAAGGGTTACTAAAATTTTTCATTGATGATTCAAGGGTTACTAAAATTTTCCATTGATGATTCAAGGGTTACTAAAATTTTTCATTGATGATTCAAGGGCTACTAAAATTTTCCATTGATGATTCAAGGGTTACTAAAACTTTCCATTGATGATTCAAGGGTTACTAAAATTTTCCATTAATGTTTCAAGTGTTACTAAAATTTTCCATTGATGATTCAAGGTTTACTAAAATTTTTCATTGATGATTCAAGGGCTACTAAAATTTTCCATTGATGATTCAAGGGTTACTAAAATTTTCCATTGATGATTCAAGGGTTACTAAAATTTTCCATTAATGTTTCAAGTGTTACTAAAATTTTCCGTTGATGATTCAGGGGTTACTAAAATTTTCCATTGATGATTCAAGGGTTACTAAAATTTTCCATTGATGATTCAAAGGTTACTAAAATTTTCCATTGATGATTCAAGTGTTACTAAAATTTTCCGTTGATGATTCAAGGGTTACTAAAAATTTCCATTAATGATTCAAGGGTTACTAAAAATTTCCATTGATGCTTCAAGGGTTACTAAAATTTTCCATTAATGATTCAAGGGTTACTAAAAATTTCCATTGATGCTTCAAGGGTTACTAAAATTTTCCATTGATGCTTCAAGGGTTACTAAAATTTTCCATTGATGATTCAAGGGTTACTAAAATTCGCCACTCGCGATATTGATGGCTTGTAATTTTGGTATTGGGGATAATTTTTGTCGTTCGCAATTTCAATGTTTCGTTACTCAACTATTGCGAACAAAATTTTCCATTCGGGATTTCGATGTTTCGCTGCTGAACTATTGCAAACAAAAAACCTTGCGGTTCGGGATACAGACTATCGATGGTTTGTGGTCATTTCAGAAAGCCCTCTGTGCTGACCTCAGCCCATCCAAGTAAAGCAAAAAAAGCATGTAAAGACATCAACCTGATGATACGTTCTGCTCTACCCAACAATCTTTTCATTCGTGCTGTCTGTAAACTGGATTTCGAGAATATTTTACACCATTTAAGATTCAAATAAATATGTAGATTCTTTTCCTTGAAAACGAATGTTCCTTATTCACCAGAGACGATTTGTTATTCTTCTATTCAAAAATTGAAAATATCTTTCAAAGCATGGATTTTTTTAAAATTAATTTTGAATATAAATCAATATTTGTTCAATATTTAAAGTTATATGACATGCAAATATCCTGGCTTTGGTCTTAGAAACAGGTTTTATACAAAGTACAACCGATAGTGTGATTTTTAAAAAATCAAACCATTTTCATACGACAAATGCAATTTTTTTTCGGAAATGCCTAGTACGTAACTGCACTAATAAAGAAGCTGAAACTTAAAAACTAACTTAAAGAGAGATACCATACTGTATATACAAATATTGTAATTTAATTACTTCCCTAGAGTGTAACTCTAGAATTAAGCGGGGGAGGTGGGGTCCATTGCTCAGTAGGTAGCACGCCAAGCTCATAATATGCAGTTCATAGGTGTTCGAGTCCCGCCTGGAAGTAGGTTGAGATTTAATTCTTCAAAACTCACCGACTCTCCCTCTGTCAATAGGGGACACCGATGGGTTTGGAAAGGCCACCGTCTTTCAGATGGGACGTTAAGCCGTGGCCCGTTGCTCCAGACAGCCATACGCTGCGCAGGTTAAAAAGAGGCTAGATGGTTTTGACGGGAGCTGTCATCCGCCTCCTAACAGCTGTCCACTGGGTTCTCTCCCCCCAAATTTCTCTGAGCCCTCGGGGTCCTTTAGACCTGGCCATTTAGCCCATTGTGTGCAAAATAGTAGAGCTCAGAGATAAAACAACCCAACATGGATTTAAAATATATATTTTTCTCGTTTTTTCAATTTAAGAGCTTTGAAACATATATCATCATCATCCTCAAGCAGCCATGGGCTAGGGAGGTTAAACCAGATTGGGTAATTTAGTTCTCAAAACACATCTGTCCTGAGCTACATCTGCTGCAACTGGCCACTCTATACCAATTCCAACAAGGTCGTGTTTGACATTGTCTGCCCACCGCATCCTAGGTTGTGGCGGCATGATCAGGTCAAAGAGGTGTCATGATCACGAAATTTAAATTGACATCAAAATGATGTGCCGCCTTACCCCCAGGTAAAATGTGCTTTTTTGTTTTAAGAAATAATTCTTTTTGTTTGCTTTCCCTACAAAACGCGAAAAGTTTTTTTAACTAATAGAATATTACTACAGTAGACTCTCTCTTATCCGGTCTCAGATCAACCGGCTTGCGCTTTAACCGGTAGTTGCAAGAAGCGGAAGCAAGTCGCCGCGTGTTTTGTTTATAATATAGTACATATTTGCTTCAGTTCCTCTTTGTGAATATTACAATGTACAGTGTACTGTGCATATGCAGGAGTGTGTGTTGTGATCTATTAATTGTTGTGTGGTACAAAATGAGTGGGTGCAAACGTTAGCGTAATGTCGTTACTATGGAGACGAAATTAAAAGCGTTAGAACGTATTGACAAAGGTGATCCAGTAAAGCATATTTATGATGAACTAAATGTTGGTATAAGTACGGTAAATGACTGGAGAAGGAATAAAAAATCTTTAAAAGATTTTTGCTCTCAAATAGAGTCTGAAAAAACGCTTCCTTCTCGTTGCACTCTTAAAATGCCGAAAAAAGAAATTGTCGATGATGCACTTTGGTTACGGTTCATGCAAGAGGGTCGAAAAGGAACGCCAATCAGTGGGCCAATCTTGAAAGAAAAAGCATTAATCCTTCATTCTAATATCGATAATGGGGAAGATTTTTCAGCAAGCAAAGGATGGCTTTCTCGCTGGAAAAAACGGCATGGTGTTCATTATCTTGGTGTTTGTGGTGAGAAATTATCAGCTGATCCTTTAGTAGCAAAGGAATTTTCAGAAAAACTTTTTGCTTATTGAAGAAGAAGGCCTATGCGCCGAACAAATCTACAATGTAGATGAGACTGGGTTAAATTTTAAACTTCTCCCAAAAAAAACGTTTGTGACAGCGCAAGAAACCTCAGCATCAGGATTTAAAACAAACAAAGAATCATTGTGGCTGTGTGTACAAATGCTGCAGGTACGCACAAACTTCCTTTTTTTTTTAATTGGGAAATCAGCAAATCCCCGAGCATTCTAGCATTTAAATTTAGATGCTCTGCCAGTTTACTACAAAGCTCAAAAGTCTGCTTGGATAGACTCGTATTTGTTTAAAGAGTGGTTCTTTACAGAATTTGTTCCAAAAGTAAAAAAACCACTTGATAAGTCTTTAAATCCCAGTAAAGGCCCTACTTATTCTCGGCAATGCCCACCACACCGAAGCGAACTCATTTCTGACTACATAAAAGCCATTTTTTTGCCACCTAATGTAACATCTTTAGTGCAACCAATGGATCAAGGCGTTCTTGTAAGTTTTAAAATGCGATACAGGAGAAAGCTTCTTTCAGAAATTCTGCAGCGTACCGAAAATGACGGAATGGGACTTTTAAATGCTTTGAAAACAATAAATATCAAGGATGTGATCTACATGTTGGCAAGAGCTTTTGAAGAAATGTCTCGTACAACGTTTGCGAAGTCATGGAGAAAACTTTGGAAGAAGTTGAAAACTGTGTAGAAAGTACCAGAGACGACAACACGAAAGTATCGAATGAACCTTCGTCTGCCGAAGATATGACGGATAATGACAGTATTTTGCTGCTTAATGATTTTAAACTGCTGCCCGGATGTGACACACTTGAAAAAATAACATTGAAAAATGGTTAAAAGGTGATGATCAGTTCCAAAATGAAATACTGAATGATGAAGAAATTATCAAAGCAGTCTGCCAAAAAGGGAACGGAAAAGAAAGTTAGCCATATTGAAAGAAGCTTTTGTTGTTGCAGTAAGACACATTGAACAACAACAGGCCTCATCTGCCATTGATGTGATGCTTATTAAAAAATGGCAAGATTTTGCAGGTAAAAAAGTTTTTTTACCTGCAAAAGTTCAAAGAAAAAAAAGTTCAAAGAAACAAAAGAAAATCACGGACTTTTTCAAGTGAGTGTGAGTAAATTGTTAATATTGTACAACAAATTATTAATTAAATACAGTACAGTTAATATTTTTGTCATTTGCCGTTTCTATTTATTTTCTGACACAATTTTTGGATTAACCGTCCTTTCGTTCATCCGACCAGGGGTCTGGTCCCGTAAGGGCCGGATAAGAGGGAGTACTATATTTAATTTTCCCAATCATTCATTAGTTCGAATTCCCACTATTAGAAGGTGCTAAAAAATTGAAGAGCCTCAAAATTCCTCTAATGATGAAAAATTTGAAAACTGCATAAACGAATATTACAAATGATCTATTTATGCAACGAAATTAAAATTTTGATGGTAGAGTGTGATAGTCAACAGGTTTACATTAGGAGGAATGATTTCTATGGGGTGCAAACAAACGTTAATATTTTAAGAGAATGATAAAAAATTCTGCGTGTTTTTAGATGCTATAAATCACTACTCTTTGGAATTGACTTTTTTACTACAAAATCTATTAACTTATTGGCGAAAAATTTTAATTTTTAAGAGGTAAATGACTTTTTTTGTTTTATACTTATAAAGCATGTAAACAATATTTTACTAAGAGAATATTAGTATTTGCATTTTCCCAATCGGCCATTAATTGGAATTTCCTCATTAAAAGCGAAAAATAAAAAAAAAATATAGACTTCTTTGAAAAACGCATGTTTCGTATTCGCCAGAGGCAATATATTTTGCTCCTCTAGTTTCAATTTTAATTTCCTCCGATAAGCTATTAAATGCTTTGCTGTCAACAAAATATAATATCTCTGCAGAACAATTTTAAAAAAACATCATTCATTTATAAAGATCTTCATAATTAGATAAATTTGGGAATATCTTGACAGTAATTTCTGTTCAGTTTTATATTTAATGAAAGACACCGATAATTGTCTAGTTGTTGAAAGAGATGGAATATTCCCCCTCCTTTTTTTTAATATAAATATTGCAAAACACAATTTTGAAAAAGTTGAATATTAAAATGCAATTTAACAGGAGGTATTAATTAACACATTTTTTTTAATATATTTTTATTCCCATATTTTTATGGGTAATGATTATATTTTCTCTTCTATTAATACCAACTCTTATTTGTATTTCCTTTGAAATCTGTTAGTATAACGGAAAACAAAATACCAGCAGAATAATTCAGCACCCTATGCAACTGGCATTCATTAAATTAACAAGAACTACTACTGCATATGTTTTCGAAGTGTTCAAGGGTATCTAATTACCGTTTTAAGCTTTGCTTATATTTTTTGTTGTAAAACAATTTTTGTATTCTTCATATTTGCCCATTTGGATATTTTATAGTAGAATGAAACGTTAACAAGTTAATGGTCAATTCTGAAGATGCCCACAATACTACGACATAGAGAGATTATATCAATGATTAGAACATAATCTCTAGATGACTACTAAAAACTCAACAACCCTTACTACCATATCACGTAAGCTCCGCCATTACGCGTGCAATGTGGGTGGGTGACTCAGTCGGTAGCGCGCCTGGCTCGTAATCTACAGTTCTCAGGTTCGAGTCCCAGCTGGGTAAGCGTTGATACTTATCTCCACAAAATTCCCCGCCCTGCCCACGGTCAGTAGGGGACACCGATGGGCTTGGAACGGACGGCGGCCTTTCCAACGAACTTCTCTCACAAACGGGATCATGGTTAAGCTGTGACCCCGTTTGTGGGAGAGAGCCATACTCTGCATACGTTAAAGAACACGCTGGATGGACTTGACGAGAGGCTACCATCTGTTTCCCAACAGCTGTTCCAGTGGGTACCCTCCCCCCAACCTTCTCTGAGCCTTCGGGGTCCTTGTGACCTGGCCATTTAGCCCATGATGTGCAAAAAAGTGTCGCTCAGAGGTAAAACAACCCAACTGAACCCTACGCGTGCAATTTCATTACCGGTAACTTTTGGTAAGTAATTTTCTTATTATGTATATTCAGTATATGAATATTCAGAAAATTACGCTAAATTACGTAATGTGTGTATTATTCGATTACTTTCAATTACATAATTTATTTACAATAATGACAATCAGTGTGCGGCCAGTCCAAGCAAATGTGGATTTCCAACAAGAGCTGACTAAAACAATATGTGCTATTTCAACGAAGTTTACATTTTTTTTTAATTTATTAAATGGTGTTATGTACGCTTTCAACGAACACTAAATTTCAGTGTTCATGAAATTATTTATTAACATTTCAGGTAATGCCTACTAATAAAATCATCTGTTGGTTGCTTATTAATACGTTTGAGTAAAGAAGAAAATGGCGTTCGAATCGGTATTATATTACAATGGCGGAAGGTGACTTATTTCGTAGGGGAAGCTGTTGGAACTAATCGCTAACTAAATCGGAACGCCGTTCCGGTGCTCGATGCTTCGGAATAAATGAACCGCAGCGCCATTCCGGTGCTCGATATCTCTGAATCATTGAACAGCAACGCTGTTCCGATACTCGATGTTTCCGAATTATTGAACCGGAATGCCGTACCGGTACCGATGTTTCCGAAACGTTGAGTGTAGGTAGTTCTATATTTTTAAAATCAAACATTATTGAAATATTAATATTATATATATATATTTCTATTAATGAAGGTCGGGGTTGGGGATTGAGAATGCAATAGCTCTTCATTTAGGAAATTTATGTTTAAGAAACAATTTGTTCATCTTCGACCCGGTGGACGAGTTGTCTCTGCTTGGCTGCTGATCTTAGGAACTTTATCTAGTTCAAACCCCGGATAAAAGGTACGGATGTTTTCATTCTTCTATTGCATTGGGCGCCGAGTCAACTTGGATTCTCAATATCCTTGTTTCTGGATTTTGTCATTCATTATATTACCTGTTGCATTTCTGCTGAGGTCTCGCCTCCCTCACAGATCTGGGGCGGGGGTGGCTCAGTCGGTAGCGCGCCAGGCTCGTAATCTGTAGTTACCAGGTTCGAGTCCCAGCTGGGTCAGCGTTGAGATTTATCTCCGCAAAATTTCCCCGCCCTGCCCACGGTCAGTAGGGGACACCGATGGGCTTGGAAAAGCCGCCGTCCGTCGGATGGGACGTTAAGCCGTGGCCCCGTGTGCGGGAGAGCCATACCCTGTGCACTTTAAAGAACACGCTGGATGGCCTTGACGGGAGGCTACCATCTGTCTCCCAATAGCTGTTCCAGTGGGTCCCTTCCCCCAACCTTCTCTGAGCCTTCGGGGTCCATGTGACCTGGCCATTTAGCCCATGGTGTGCAAAAAAGTGTCGCTCAGAGATAAAACAATCCAATACAATCCTCACAGATCTTCTCTATGGCGTATTAACTGACAGGTTACTCTCGGACCTCTCTGGCACGCAGCTGCTTAAGAGGAAATTTGTTTAATTATACATTAACTGGTATTAATAAATGTATCCAAATTTTTGAAAACTCCAAAATTCCAAATATTACGGCTAATCTTGGCTATGCCACTGATTGTATTTGAAAATTTTATTCTTGGTATTTTCTATCTAAATGTTATTGTGTATGATCTTGAATAAAGGCATTATTGTTATTAAAAATACAGCACAATTTCTCTTTCCAATGCTGAATTCTGCAAACACACGCGTGTCAGAGACGAAATATATTTTACTGTCATTGCTATACCAGATTTGGATAATCCTAACTGGAACTTTGGTGCACACAATAGGCTAAAGATCAAAGTATAAGGACCCTTGAGGGCTCGGAGTTGAGTAAAGGAAGGGGATCCACTCTAGAATTATTACGAAACAGACGGAAATTTCCCGTTAAGATCATCCAGTGTCCTTACCCGTGAAAAAACCCCCTGTCTGTTTCGTAATAATTCTAGAGTGGATCCCCTTCCTTTACTCAACTCTGAGCCCTCAAAGGTGGGGAGGGGGTGGCTCAGTCGGTAGCGCGCCAAGCTCGTAATCTGTAGTTCCCAGGTTCGAGTCCCAGCTGGGTCAGCGTTGAGATTTATCTCCGCAAAATTCCCCGCCCTGCCCACGGTCAGTAGGGGACACCGATGGGCTTGGAAAGGCCGCCGTCCGTCGGATGGGACGTTAAGCCGTGGTCCCGTGTGCGGGAGAGCCATACCCTGTGCACGTTAAAGAACACGCTGGATGGCTTTGACGGGAGGCTACCATCTGTCTCCCAACAGCTGTTCCAGTGGGACCCCTCCCCCAACCTTCTCTGAGCCTTCGGGGTCCTTGTGACCTGGCCATTTAGCCCATGCTGTGCAAAAAAGTGTCGCTCAGAGGTAAAACAACCCAACCTAACAACCCTCAAAGGTCCTTGTACTTTGACCTTTAGCCTATTGTGTGCACCCGTTAAGATCATCCAGTGTCCGGACCGTGATCATCCAGTGAAATTTCCCGTTAAGATCATCCAGTGTCCTTACCCGTGAAAAAACCCCCTGTTTGTTTCGTAATAATTCTAGAGTGGATCCCCTTCCTTTACTCAACTCTGAGCCCTCAAAGGTCCTTGTACTTTGACCTTTAGCCTATTGTGTGCACCCGTTAAGATCATCCAGTGTCCAGACCGTGATCATCCAGTGAAATTTCCCGTTAAGATCATCCACCGTACAGAGAGTAGGGTTCTTCTGAATACGGGGTCACGACTTCCGACGGACGGCAGTATTTACAAGCTGTACAGTCGCTCAAAAAAGTATCCGAACACCATGGTTGATTACAGACTTCAGAAAAAATATCTGGCAACGATTTTTTTAGAAATTAGTGATCTGGCAACCTTCGTGTCACGTGTCACGTGACACGAAGAAGAAATCTGAAGAGATCTAAAGTCTGTAATCAACCATGGTGTTCGGATACTTTTTTGAGCGATTGTACTGTTCCCCCTTCTCGCCCAGAGCAGTGTGGAATAACGGAAATAAATCTCAACGCTAGCACAGTTGGGAGTCGAGCCTCGGAACGTTAGAATACTAGTCTGGCGTCCTACAAACTGGGCACAGCCACCCATGATGCTGAAACGCAAAGGCTATTCTGATGGTTTTTGTTTTGCATGTCAGAGAAAAAGTAATCAAAAGAGACATCTAGTGAGAAGCTTACAAATGTTTATATTGTATAGCTTTATATGGGACCCTTTCGAAATTAAGTAGAATTGAGAGAGAATTAATTTTTGTTTTCATTTAATATAGCCTAAATTCAATATTTTAAATTTAATACATTGAAAAATGGTGCAAAGGTACCATTATATTGTTAATGTTGACTAACTTTGTGTTATCAGTAAATAGTAAAAAAACCAAAAGTATTATGACTTGATGCAAAAACAACAATTAATGATAAATTTATAGATATTAATGTTTTATAATTTTCATCCATTTGTTTTTCATGGTTAGTTTTTGAAAACACAGTTTCAGAATTTTTCGAGGGCCACAGAATATATTTTTTTACACGGAAGACAGCTATTTCAGTAACCCTGATGTAAACTATGTTTGAAGATTAATATAATATGCATTCTTGATATTCCATAGATCACAGTGAACAACAGTTTATCTACCATTGCAATGATATGAGGGGGCCCTATCCCCGACAAAGCTTTTTCGCTCATTAATACATTTTTTTTTCAATTTGAATCATACTAGTTGAATGTCTTTTGAAAATTCAATGACAAACATTAATAAAATTGTGCAATTTCATCCTAAACAATCATTTTTGAAACGTGGCAAATTTTGTATATTAATTACTTAAATCTTCCCTGCCATTTCGATATTTCTATCCTTTATTTCTTGATTCGTATGAAAAATTTGTATCATAGTTCAAACCAATTTCAAATTCGAATCTATATCCATCCTCTCAGATCTACTATGCGTATAAACTGACAGGCTTCTGTCAGTTGATTGTCCAGTCCATCAGCTGCTTTAAGGAGTTTTATTGATTATTTTTATATTTATTCTATTATAGGTAAACTATTGGATTTTTAAGACAATATGATGTGGCTTATGCTAAGCAGTTCCTGAAAAACATTGCTATCAGCAAACCTTGTTTGAATACGAAAAGTGGGATACTCCAGTTCTACCGTATACAGTATACACAGAAGAGCCAAAACATTATAACCAGCGCGTCTTTATGCAAATCGAGGCAGCTACAGGTAAACGACGGCGCGTGTGAAGGTCATGAAACAGTATAAATAGAACCTGATACTGAGCTCTGCTAATTAGTGTTATTCTTGTACTTCAGGGGGAAAGGCAGAGGACTTAGTGATTTTGACAAAGGCCAAATTGCAATCGCCAGACGACTGGGTTAGAGCATTTCCGAGACGGTAATGGTTGTGGGGTGCTCACGGTTAGCCGTGGTTAGTACGTTCAAAAAGTGATCCGAGGAGGGAAAAATCACAAACCGCCGGCAAGGTGCGGACCGACCACGACTCATCAATGCTAGAGGAGGGCGAAGGCTATCCCGTATGGGACGAGCCAACAGAAAGGATACTGTGGTGCAACTCGCCTGTAATTTGAATGCTCGTGACGGGAGTAATGTGTCACAATACACAGTACATCGAACCTTTGCTGAAAATGGGGCTGCGTAGCTGCAAGCCACTCTGAGTGCCCATGCTAACCTCAGTTCACCGTCGAAAGCGCCTATATGCGAGCATCAAAACTGGACCTTGAATGATTAGAATGTCGTCTGTTGCGATGAATCTCGTTTCCTGTTTCACCATGTGGATGGCTGGGTACATGTGCCTCGTTTACCTGGAGAAGTGTTGGCACCAGGATGCAACGTGGGACGAAAACAAGCAGGTGAAGGAAGTGTAATGCTTTGGGTAATGTTCTGCTGGGAAACCCTGGGCCCAGTCATTCATGTACAGAAAACTATGACGTTTATCACCTATCTAAACATCATTGCAGACCAAGTACATCATTTCATGGCATCGGAATATCCCTATAGTAGTGCCTTCTTTCAGAAGGATAATGCGCCGCGCCACACTGCCCGGATTGTTCGAGAATGGTTTGTCGAACATGAGGAAGCCCTGGCCTTCAAATTCCCCAGACATCAATCCAATCGAGCATCTGTGGTTTGCGTTGGAACAGCCTATTCGATCTGTGGCGACTCAACCATGTAACGTCCAAGAGTTAAAGGATCTGCTGGTAACGTGTTGGTACCAGATACCACAAGACACCTTTTAGAAATTTTGCAGCGTCCATGCCTCACCGGGTAAGAGCTAATTTGACGACACGCAGAGATCATATTAGACAGGTGGTCATAATGTTTTGGCTCTTCGATGTATATATATATGTTTAAAAAATATATCTAATTAAATCACTATCACGACTTGCAATATGTTCACTCAATAGTTGGGTTGGGTTGTTTTACCTCTTAGCGGCACTTTTTTGCACACCATGGGCTAAATGGCCAAGTCACATGGACCCCGAAGGCTCAGAGAAGGTTGGAGGAGGGGACCCACTGTAACAGCTGTTGGGAGACAGATGGTAACCCCCCGTCAAGGCCATCCAGCGTGTTCTTTAACGTGCACAGGGTATAAGTAGTAATTATGTATGTCTCTCCCGCACACGGGGCCACGGCTTAACGTCCCATCCGACGGACGGCGACCTTTCCAAGCCCATCGGTGTCCCCTACTGACCGTGGGCAGGACGGGGAATTTTGAGGAGATAAATCTCAACGCTGACCCAGCTGGGACTCTAACCTGGGAACTACAGATTACGAGCCTGGCGCGCTACCGACTGAGCCACCCCCGTCCCTTCACTCAATAGTAATTCGTGAAGATTGAAGAAAGAGAAACGAGGCGAAATTCTGCGGTATAAATTTGCTACATTAGGAGCAAACGTTTCTACGCAAACTAAATAGTGACGATTACTTCCTGTTTCAATCAGCGCGTGACACATTTCATTTAAAAAATACATATCGATGTAGTTAAAAGCTGATTATTATACACGAAATGATTCCCTAGATTCGTTTTGTGTCTTTCAACGTTAATAGTAAAATAAAAAAATTACATTTGTAAGACCCGGCTGCTAATAAATTTGAATTCTGAATTCGTGAATTAAATACTGCCTGTAATTCGTTTTCAAATATTATAACACTTAATAACATAACTTTCGAGTTTCAAATTTTATGAATTTTCATATGCTTGTAATTATACTTTGGAGACTTTTCAATGGCTCGAAGTGTGTGTATTTGAATGTAGCGTAATACAGATGGCAAACCCGAAATTGTGAAACGGTATTAAAATTATCGAAAAATATTGGTTATAACTTTGATGTAAGTGAAATATATTACAAGATATGTTTTTCATAATGAACTTACTGAGAGTAGCCTTGATGAATTGTATTAATAGTTTACTCAACTTTGTCCACAAAATATTGTTCCTATTGTTTGGTATGTTTTCTATAATGCCAATAATAGTAATAAAATTATCGCTAGTCATTACGATAAAAATTCGAACAGTAAATCCGCTGTGAGATAAGATGTCCAGCGCAGTAGCGATGAAGTCTTTCATACACTCCTAGCTCGGCTAGTCTGGCAAATTGGTGCTTCTATTTATTATACTCTGTAATTTAACAAGTAAAAATCGAAGAGTATAATATAAATGTAAACGTTAAATTAGAATAAACTTATTAAAGTTGCGAAAAACTTACTTTTATGTAGAAACGTTTTATATTTAATTTATTTTTTATCAGTTCAGCGAATGGGCATTGGGTTAATTAGGTATCTGAAAGCAGAAAGGGCACGATTAGGTTCGCCAACAAAACAATACTATATAAAATATTCATATACTAGTTAAACCCACGCTAAAAGTTTATATTAGCAAGCAAGTAAAGGTCACAATCAAATCCCGCCAAAAATTTGGCTCCCAATGTATTTCCATTGATAACTTCATTCACAGCTTTCCACACGTATTACTCACTACCCCATTCACAAGGTAGGCGACGGCAGCGCCCCCAGAAATTTCGGATACTTCGAAGGATAACTCTAGACCCATGGCAGCTAGGAATCCGATCAGTTACCTTAACATGGTTGGAACTAAGTGGGTCCAACCGATCGAATTTGGGACTGATTGATCAAGTAGCCGCGGAACCACGGAAAACTGTCAATATCTGGTTCTGCCCGTTTGGAATTATGTCTATTATATAATATGATGATAATTTGGAATGTGAAAGGCGGATACAAGGCAATAAAGGGAAAAGGAGAATTTCTTTTCATTTATGTAAAAAATATATCAAAATTAACACATTAACCTTTGATGACCCGCTACTGATACTTGCATCTTCAACGACACTGCCAATAATGGCAGCAAGCAGCCAGATACTGATCCTGTTATAGAAAGAGGTTAGCAAAAGGAGTGAAGAGGCACCAGGATGGTTGTCTTTGATATCATGAATGTGTTTAGAAGGATTGATTATCTTGCTTCTTTAATTCTCATGCGGGAAGAAAGTAATCTTAGTAATTTTTTCGGAGTAATATTTTGTAATTTTCCGTTATAGTCACCGATCCCAAACATGGCGTCCATGGACGCCGTTTCCTAAACTCTCCCTCCATAGGATCACTGGTCACAGAGCGAAGAATCCCCCTCTAGCGGTCAGTGAGAAAAATATAATGTAAATCAGGTTAGAAAGCGGCAAGGTACGTAGCTTCGAATGACAGAAATTTCTGCTGGTTGAAATATGGAAAATGGGACTTACGCTGCGAGATAAGATGTCCAATATAGTAAGAATGAAGAGAAGTTTTTCATATACACTCCTAACTCGTCTAGCGTGGCAAATTGGCACTTCAATTTATTATACAGTGTTATAAAAAGGGAAATTCGAAGAATATTATATAAATGTAAAAGTTAAATTAGAATAAACTTATTTAAGTTATGGAAAAACGTTTACTTTTATTCAAAAAAGTTTTGATATTTAATTTATCTTTTTTTTTAATGTTTATTAGAATTTTAAGGGTAGACTGATATCTTTCCTTCCATGGACGCTTCGCCACTGCTATATTGCTTGTTAATGAGAATTTGATGTATAGCATCTAATCGGAATGTGTAAGAAGATAAAACAAAAATTACGAAGATAAAACAATATTTTAAATGACGATGTTTATTTAGACAGCTCGGTATTAGGCAATTTATGCCATATAGTCTGAGCGCTTTCGTGCGGCTCTAATGTAGCTACACATCTTCAGAGACATATCTTAGGCAATTAAGCACGTTAACCTATGTTTTGGCGGTTCTATATTAACAACAATAAATTTGGGATCTATTATTTCACATCACAGCACATGTATGTAACTATTTTGAGTCTGGATTTTAGAACTTTTTCAATAAGCGAAACAAATGGAGTTTCTCTCCACATTGTCCAGATATTTAATTTCGCCTTGGACCACTGAATGTAGGGGTAAGTCTTGGTGATCAATGGGGCGGGGGTGGCTCAGTCGGTAGCGCGCCAGGCTCGTAATCTGTAGTTCCCAGGTCAAGTCGCAGCTGGGTCAGCGTTGAGATTTATCTCCGCAAAATTCCCCGCCATGCCCACGGTCAGTAGGGGACACCGATGCGCTTGGAAAGGCCGCCGTCCGTCGGATGGGACGTTAAGCCGTGGCCCCGTGTGCGGGAAAGTCATACCCTGTGAACGTTAAAGAACACGCTAGATGGTCTTGACGGGAGGCTACCATCTGTCTCCCAACAACTGTTCCAGTGGGTCCCCTCCCCAACCTTCTCTGAGCCTTCGGGGTCAATGTGACCTGGCCATTTAGCTCATGGTGTGCAAAAAAGTGCCGCTCAGAGGTAAAACAACCCAACCCAACTTGGTGATCAAAGTGTCCATCTCGTGGCCATACATTGCCTGCGGTAGCCGTTCGTTGTCGTTGAATCGGCGGTCACGCTATTTCTTGTTAACTATAGTTGCCACATAGATTTCTGCTCTTTATTTCATAAAATAAAAAGTTATTACTTGAGTTCTTTGGATCTTCCTTAGTCGGCCACAAATTTATAGTAATAGTCCTTATAAGAAGATATCACTGTTCACTTATTCCCTATTGTTGTACAAAGATTATTGTTCGAAAGAAACTCCATTTTTTACGCTTATTGAAAAAGCTTTAAGATCCAGACTCAAAATAGTACATACATGTGCTGTGATGCGCAATAATAGATCCCAAGTTTACTGTTGTTAGTATAGGACCACCAAAATATTAGCTAACGTGTTTAATTGCCTAAGGTATGTCTCTGAAGATGTATAGCTACATTAGAGCCGCACGAAAGCGTTCAGACCATATCGCATAAATTGCCTAACTCCGAGCTGCCTAAATAAACATCGTCATTTAAAATAGAGTTTTAGTTTCATCTTTTTACATACTGTATATCAGAGACGAGAAAAAATCATTTTTATAAATCAGAATGTGTGCGAGTGTGATGGAATTTTTTAAGTGAATTTGCTGTTCAGGAAATAAATGCTGAATACTGTGTTAAGTAATAGAAGAGTAAACATTAACTGTAAATATTTAAATTAGGCATCTAATATAGGATTTACGCATTTATGTATATTTATTATAAGATGCACCCAACATCAATCGCCGAATGTGCGTATGCATTTCATCATTATCGCAAGAATTTTTTATAACAGGATGATTTTTTAGCTCAAGAGGTACTAGTTAGCCAAGTTCCTTCGTATATTTTGGTACTGCACTAGCAAGATTATATTAATTCAATTATTTTTATTTTGTTAGGGGAAGTGTTTTTTTTCTTTTCATTTTTGCATAGGTCTCAAAGCGGCCAAATAGTATATTTTGTAAATAATTGCAACAGCGGTAAATATGCAGTCAAGTTTACATCATTATTTAAATTCAGATTTTTCATTCAATTCATTCATGATTATTTAAATTCAGATTTTTCATTCAATTCATTTATCATTATTTAAATTCAGATTCAGTTTCTAATAAATGAATAAAACTCGCTGCGAAATATTTTAACGAAAATAATTTTAATTTTGGCAATTGCTTAGAATAGCTTACTGATGTTTTCAAGGTTTTTTTTTGGCAATTTCGGTTTGCCGGGCTCGTGCTCGGCCAGACAAAGACCGAGCTCATCTCTACTGCCCATCTTCATGCTATTCTTAATCTTCTGCTCAAATTACAGGTTCCTAGCCTTTTATGTGAACAGTTATGGCGACCAGAGACAGATATCTTTTATTATTATAGATGATGATGTCGCAAGGCAGCTCCATTCCGCACTTAAAAAACAGCCAAAATAATTCTTTAGGCATTCTGTGATTTTGCACCAAATCATACACTGTTCTTTACGAGCAGAAAGCCAGTGAGAGTTAGTATTTGTGGTTTTGTTACCTACATAGTGAGCTTATATAAACATATTTTATTCTCTTAAATAGCACAATGAATAGAGTAGAAATTACACTAGAAATTCTTTCATGGTTTAAAATAAATTGCAAATCAAATACTTTGTTCATATCAACGAATATATTTCCAAATATAAGACGGGAAAAGGTTGGGTTGTTTTACCTCTGAGAGGCACTTTTTTGCACACCATGGGCTAAATGGCCAGGTCACATGGACCCCGAAGGCTCAGAGAACGTTGGGGAAGGGGACCCACTGGAACAGCTGTTGGGAGACAGATGGTAACCTCCCGTCAAGGCCATCCAACGTGTTCTTTAACGTGCACAGGGTATGGCTCTCCCGCACACGGGGCCACGGCTCAACGTCCTATCCGACGGACGGCGGCCTTTCCAAGCCCATCGGTATCCCCTACTGACCGTGGGCAGGGCGGGGAATTTTGCGGAGATAAATCTCAACGCTGACCCAGCTGGGACTCGAACCTGGGAACTACACATTAGGAGCCTGGCGCGCTACCGACTGAGCCACCCCCGCCCCTAAGATGGGAAAAGGATAAGAATTAATTCAGTAGGTTGTAAGAAAACGCATCCGTAAAAAAAATATAAATTAATAAAACTTAAAAAACATCTATATTCGTATATGCGCTCTAAAAAGTAGAAAATAAAACTAAAAGCATATCGATGGACTGAATTCGTATTCAAAGGAAGGCAGGGCGTCAGAAATATTGTTGCAATCGGCAAATAATTATTGCAATCGGCAATAAATATTGTTGCAATCGGCAAATCGGGGGTCCTATCTTCCTTTGAAGTGAATACGAGTTCAGTGACTGATTGCACCATCGATATGCTTCAGTTTTATTTTCTACTTTTTAGAGCGCATACGGAAAGATAAGTACTTTTAATTTTTTATTTATTATTTATTAGAGATGAATATGAAAATTAACTATTTTATCCTGATACGATAGGTAGCGGAATTAACTGTCTGTGACATGTTGAAGAATATGTTGCAATACTCCTGATCGCAGTTTCATTACAAGGGTTCGTCATGGAGAAGAAAAAAAATTCTTTCTTTTTAATTTTTTACCAAAATATACGAAGGAACTCGACCAACTAGTACTTCTTAAGCTAAAAGAAATCAACCTGTTATAAAAAAAATTCTTATATAATGATGAAATGCATACGCGCATTCGTCGATTATTGTTGGGTACATCTTATGACATACACCCAATTCTGTTTTTGCACAGTTTTTTTTTTTACACGATTTTGATTCAACACGGTTTAGAAAAAAATTCAAATTTTCTTTTTACACGATTTATTTTGATCTAACACGGTTCAAACGGCGCCTTTTTAAAAAATCTCCATTTGAATTTAATTCTGAAAATATATTCCTATTCAAGAAAAAATTCCTTGAATTTACATTTATGACAAAGATGCCGCTTTTATGGTCACATTTTCCGAAGTAGTTTTAACTTTGAAAATGTATTATAGATACACATTTTGTGCACTAAAATCCCCAAAATAAAAACTGCACTAACATAACTGCACAAGAAATTTTCTCTATTTTATTCTCTATTTCATGAAAAAATTGTACAAAACCTACTTCATTCGGAATAAAGTGGCAACATTGAGTTCCGGGAATTTCCCTCAATTTCATCTTCAATACATACGTTAGTCTTGGTCTCTTATTTCGAGTTTAAATTTAGAAGTGTTTAGATGTTTAATAGAAGAAATCTAAAAGAAAATTGCTTTTTTTTTGAAGTTTTGTGTGCATAATATAAATTTTGCTGATAGGTATTTTACAATTTTTCATCATCTGATTTATTAACTACAATTCAAATATTTTTCGTAAGCCTTACCACGATGTCGGATAATTCAACTATACAAAAGCAGAAAAGGAAAGTTATCTCTTTGGATACTAAGATCCAAATTTTAGATCGTCTTGCAACTGAAGAAGGTTCAACATCCATAGGTAAATATTTTGGTTTGAACGAAGTTACCGTAAGAACCATCAAGAAAAATGAAGCTATTAGAAAATCTGTGCTTTCTGGAACAAAATTGAGCGTTAAGTCGTCATCGTACACGAGAGATATCGTAAAAGTGAAGCTGGAAAAGGTACTAGTAATGTGGATAGAAGATATTGTGCAAAAAAGAATACCTCTAGATGGAAATATGTACTATCAAACAGATGTCATTACGAATATATAAGCAGATACAAGAAAAGGAACCAATCACATCAACTCAGTTAAGCAAAAATTATGAATATTCAGCAAGTGCAGGTTGGCTTGCAGGATTTCTTCAAAGACACGCGTTTCATAATGTAAAGATAAAAGGTGAAGTTGCATCTGCAGATGAGTCTGCAGATGAGAATTTTGTCCAAAATTGGCCCAAATCATTGAAGATGGTGGATACACTCTTGATCAAGTTTGAAATGCAGATGAAACTGGTCTTTTTCATAAAAAAAAAATGCCGAGTAGAACCAACGTAGCAAAATCACAAAAAACTGTTGGTGGCTTTAAAGCAGCTAAGGATCATGTGACCTTTCTATTTTGCAGCAACACTTCAGGAGATCGTATGCTAAACCCGCTGTTCATCAATCGATCTCTAAGACAATGAAAGGTGTAGATTTGAATAAATTGCCAGTGTATTGCATGCAAACAAAAAAGCCTGGGCTCCAAAAGAAACTTTCAATGAAAAGTCACAGAAGTTAAACGCTATTTGAATGGAAAAAAATTCGATTTTAAAGTTCTATTGATTATAGACAATGCGTCTAGCCTTCCTGTTTGGGAACACCCAAATGTGAAATTTTGCTTTCTGCCGCCTAATACGACATCCTTAATACAACCACTAGACCAGGGTATAATTGCCACAATTAAAACTTACTACGTAAGACGAACATTCCAATACATTTTGGATAAACTAGATAAGGATAAAACATTAACAGTTATTGATGTGTGGAAGAAATTTTCTATTTTAGATTGTATCATGCATGTTGGATTGACGTTATCATAATTAAAACCATCAACTTTAAACGCATGTTGGAAAGCTATTTGGCCAGAATGCGTAAAGAACAAAGATCCTGTACCCCCAAAAGCGACTGAATATCCTAATTTCATCACTTTAGCACATGCAGTTGGTGGAGAAGGATTCGATGATTTATCGTTTGCAGATATTGATGAATTGCTGGTTGACAAAGCTCTTAGCGAAGATGAAATAATAGAAGTTGTCCTTGAGATTCCTGATGAAAAAGAAAAAAGTGATGGTGATGAAGAGGTTCCACTCACTGCAGGTTTAGTTAAGGAAGGGCTTCAAATGGTAAATAAATTGGAAAGTCATTTTCTTACACATGAACCCATTGTCGAACGAGCTGAGCAGTTTAAACGTGAACTGAAAGTCATGTATGGCGCGTTATCAATAATTATACAAAGATCTAGTCAAAGCTGGATCGCAATGATTGATTACAGAGTTCGTTGTCAAAACTAATCAAACTTCAGAATCACTAAAAAAAAGTGATAATTTGGTTCCCCATCCCACAGAGCATTTCACCATTGGAGTATGAACACGACGGCCAAAATGTTTCAAGCGATGAAAGTGATTTAATTCCAGTCTTACACAAACGAATGCGTCTATTGTCAGAAAGTGACAACGAATAAAATCTAGTTAATAAGCATATGAAAGTCATATTTTTTCCACTTTTGTATTCTTGAATTTGTGACATATTTTCTTTATGAATGATAATTTACTTTATATATGTACATATAATTATCTTTATAAGTTTATAAAATAAAAAAAAAATGTGTTTAAATGAATAAAAATAAAATAAATATTTAATTAAAGATTTTGATGTGATTTGTTTCAAACCAACTTATTATTTGTATTGGATTTTCACGTCTGGAAACAATTTTCTATTTTTTCATATGTGCAGTATTTCATACACGGTTTTTTCGGAAACCTATCTACCGTACAAAAACAGAATTTAATATATATATAAATGCGTAAATCCTATATTATATGCCTAATTTAAATATTTATAGTTAACGTTTACGGCAAAATATTTTTTTTTAATTTTTAAAGTATTTTTCTTTGTCACCAAAAACACCTATCTTCTTAAAATTTCATATGACTCATAAACATCAACCACAGTTTTCATTCTCCCAATTTTGAGGGTCATGTTTAAAATAGTCCATGACTTTTGAGACGTCACAAGCTTTAATTTGAGATATATCTCGTTAAGTTCGACCCTCGCAAAAATCAGCACCACCTTTTTTTTGAAGTGGTAGAGAATGATGGGGGAGGCAAAATTCGAAATATTCTACGACGGTTCTGAAATGAACCTTCATTTGTCAACTAACTCGTAATTGTAGGAAAACATAGCAGAACAACCGTTTTCATATTTCCCCTTTTTCAAAGGGGAAAAACATTGGAGGTTAATTTTGTAGAGTCTACGACACTCCCCGCGTCACAAGATTTCATTTTACGCATAACTTGTTACTTTCGGCACTCGCGTTCAGGAGATACAAATGAAAAACCGTTCTCATATTTCCTCATTTTTAGAGGGGACTAAAGCATTGGATTCAATTTTATATATCCTACGACACTCTCCACGTCACACGCTTTCATTCGACACATAAATCATTAAATTTCATCGTCGTATTCTAAAGATGACTGTAACTCCTAACTCCTTTCACAAACACGCAAACTGACATATGGCGAGCGAAATGCAATAGAAAGATAGGTAAAAATATTCTAGTTATACTAATTTTAATTTCATATCTGACTTATTTCTCCCCCCATCCCCTATTTTTTTTATTAATCCCATGTTTTGCAACTATGAGTTGGAAAACACAACATATTTACCGGCCTAACCTGTTTAGAAACTTACGAGCTGACAGGTCTGAACCATCCTTATCGCCATACTAAAAAATAATAATTAGGGTTATAGTAGCCATCTCTTATTTCAATAGTAGCTGGTGTATCACTATAACAGTGAGAAGAGCAAAGACATTTTCTTCTCCTCCATGACGAACTCCTGTAACATAACTGCGATCCAGGAGCATTGCAACCTATTCTTCAACACGTCACAGACAGTTAATTCCGCTACCTATCGTATCAGGATAAAACAGTTAATTTACATATTCATCTCTAATAAATAAAAAAAATTACATCTCAAGCACGAGATTGCCAGAGTGGTGTGGCAGGAGACTGTCAGCATAATAGGGGAAGACATTAATTTTTATTCTGTTACGAAACGAAAGGTGCCTTACGTGAATCAATCAAAAGTAAACACACATCATTTCATTACCTATTCTATAGAAATTCAAGAAATGCTTTTGTTCAAAAAAATGAGCTTCTCCGGTAAGTGGAATTCAAACCCAATGCGTTTGAACACATGGCATATAACTGGGAGGTATGGGTTCGAATCCTACTCATCGGCGAAACTCATTGTTTTCCACAAAATTAGTTCTTGGTGCCTCACCTTTATATTGTCTCTTATATTACGAATTCTAATTTGAATTTTTGTACCTTTGAATATATAAAACATTTGTTTAATGCGAATAATTTTTTGCAATGTTCGAATTGTATGTATATATATATATTTACTTCTTTCTTCCAAATAGTGATCTACTATTGTACCATATATTTTTGTCAATATATATACACTGTATACATGATATATCAATAGCAAACCTAAGCTAAGAATTTCAAAAATTAAGCTTCTGTCCAGCATCTTGACAAAAATGTATGAATGCTATCATGGATGACAATAAGATTATAGTTTAAAATAACATTGCTCCTTAGATGTAGCGAAATGTTCGTTGATTTCCAATTTCTTTTCTTAAGAAGGGAGACTCAATGCAATGTGTTATTCTTACGAAAAGAAAGCGCGAAAACTGTAGTTGAGATTTCTTGCTGTCTGCGGCAGATGTGAATTTCCCATAAGTTCCTGAGTGATTGAGATCATGTCAGCGGGAGGCGTAAAATAGAAATGCGTCATTTGTTCTGTTGTGTATTTCTTTCCCTATCAATTGGTCGTCTACTGGAAGGAGCTAGGAATACTCATAACTCTGGTTTGAACTCTTGGGAAAAGTCCTTAAAAAAGCAGAAAACAACATAAAAAAAAACCTCAAGCATCTGCTTGCCACAGAGGTCTGACAGGAGCCTGTCAGTTTATTTTTGCCAAAGTAGTAGGTCTGAGAGGATGGCAGGACCTCAGCAGAAAACGACACATACATCAATGACTTATCCGGTGCTTGAACCAAGGTCCCTTAGATCAGTAGCCAAGCACGCTAATCACTCGGCCACGGGACGGCAATGGAAAACAACATAGAAATTATAGTATTACTACAACAGAGAAATTTTAGTATTACTACAACAGAGAAAGTATAGTATTACTAAAACAGAATAGCTTTAATTTAAAAAAACTGTTTATTTTTCAAACACAAATTTTCCCATTTCAAAGAAAGTTTAACACTTATAAAGACACTTTTTATGTATATTTTGAGTACGTAATTCTGTGTTTATTATAAAATAACTAGAAGAACGCATATTGTTTCTGGCGCATATAGGAATCTCGTTTTCAAAGAGTGTACTTTTTCACTCTTTAGAAGTTTTAATTCTAACTAATGGATGATGAGGAAAATGCATGGAATTTTTTTTTTGGTACTTATACAACATTCAAAGTATTATTTCGTTATTCCTTCAATTTAAAATGTTGCTTTTCTCACACACTTCCGAGAAAACGACGCCGAATATTGCTGTCAGTGGAAAATCTTTTGACATTGCTCTAACACAGAAATTATAAATTTCTACCATAAACAGATCACTTTTAACATTGGTAAAACGTTTTGTCCTTTCCATATAGAGTGACCTCTAACGATATAAATTTTGAAATAATTAAAAAATTCCTTATTTTTTTTCTTTGTCACTAAAAACATATACCTTTAGTAACTTTCATATGATATATGACTGGTAAATATCGATCACAGTTTTCCTCCCTGTCTGTTTGGAGACGTGTTTAAAGTAGCCCATGGCATTGAAGCTATCACAAGCTTTAATTTGAGATATAACTCGTTATAGTCCACCCCCGAGAAAATCAGCCCACCTTTTTCCGGGGGGGGGGGAATAGTGGAAGGACCAAATTCGAAATAGTCTAAGATCTAACTCGAAATTGCAGGTCCTCGCATTCAGAAGATATAGCGAAACAATCGTTTTCATATTTCCCCTTTTTTTAGGGGAGCAGAAAGCATGAGGAGGTTCAATTTTTTATAGCCTATGACACTTCCCGCATCATAAGTTTTGAAACAGACAATTAAGCGCCAAAATATTATGACCACCTGCCGAATATGATGTTGGTCCTCCACGTGCCGCCAAACAGCTCTTATACGGCGAAGCATGGATGTATACAAGATTTCTAAAGGTGTCTTATTGTATCTGGTACTAACACTTTACTAGCACATCCTTTAACTCTTGTAAGTTAGGGGTTGAGCCGGGCAGATAGGATATGCTGTTTCAACACAAACCACAGATGTTCGATTGAATTGATGTCTGAGGAATTTGAAGGTCAGGAAAATACCTGGAAGTCTTCCTCATGCTCCGTGAACCATTCTCGAACAATCGGATGTGTGTGGCATGGCGCATTATCCTGCTGAAAGAAGGCACTACGAGAGAGGAATACCGTTGCGATGAAAGGATGTACCTGGTTTGCAATAATATTTAGGTAAGTGGTAGACGTCATAGTTTCCTGCACATGAATGACTGGATCCAGGCTTTCACAGCAGAACTTTTCCAAAGCATTACATTTCCTCCACTGGCTCGTTTTCATTCCACGGTGCATCCTGGTGCTAACACTTTCCCAGGTAAATGACGCACACGTACCCGGCTGTCCATATGGTGCAACAGGAAACGAAATTCATCGGACCAGACGACCTCCTTCCAAACATTCAAGGTCCAGTTTTGATGCTCGCGTGCCCATTGTAGGCATTTTCGACAGTGAACCGAGGTTAGATGGACACTCGGCCTTGCAGCTACGCTGCCTCATTTTCAGCAGAGTTTGATGTACTGTGTGTTGTGACACATTACTCCCGCCACCAGCATTCAAATTACTGGTGAGTTGCGTCACAGTATCCCGTATATCGCGAAGGCTATCCCGTATGGTACGAACCAACTGAAGGTATTCTGTTGGCTCATACCATACAGGATAGCCTTCGCTCACCTCTAGCATCCATGAGCCATGGTCAGCCCACACCTTGCGGGCGGTTCGTGGTTTTGCCCTCATTGAACCACTATTTAAAGGTACTAACCACGGCTGACCATGAGCACCCCACAAGCCTTGCCGTCTCGGAAATGCTCTGACCCAGTGGTCTGGCCATTACAATTTGGCCTTTGTCAAACTCACTAAGTCCCCTGCCTTTCCCATCTGAAGAACAAGAATAACACTGATTAATATAAGTCCGCTGCTTTTTGCATCTGAAGAACAAGAATAACACTTATTAACGGACATTGCCGTTGTTATATATACCGTTTCATGACCTTCACATGCGCCGTCGTTTATCTTCAGTTGCTTCGATTTGCATAATGACGCGCAGGTCATAATGTTTTGGTACTTAGGTGTATGTCATTAAGTTTTATCGTCGCGTTCAAAAGATATGGTGGAACTGTTTAGACAAACACACAAACTGACAAATCGACAAATTTGTTGTGTTGGTTTCGGGTATATAGTAGAAACTCTTACACAAGGAATACAAACATAAAATAGTCAGGTACATTATAGTAAGGTATGTTAACCACTATAGTGGTTAACATACCTGACTATTTTATGTTTATGCGAAAAGCAACAGGAAGAAAAGTAAAAGGATTTCAAATGCGAATCATAATATTTCATTAGTATCAATCCGATTAAAAAAATGTTTTCCTATTATCTCTTAAAACAGTTGCGTTTTCCACCTAGCCTGGTCGTGAGGGATCAACTGTGTGAACGCATGTGAACGAATTCCACCGTAAAAGTAACTAGAATAGAAAATCTTTTTCAAATAAAATGAAGTTTTTCGCTCCTTAAAAGTTTTAATCCAAAGTAATGGATGATGGGCAAAATGCAAACAGGAAATTTTTTGTTAGTAGTTTGCAACAGAAAATGCATTTGTCTGATGATTCAATTTAAAAAGTTGGTTTTCTCACAACTGCTTTGAGAACAGGGCAAACTATTGCTGACCCTTTTCTGAGTGTTTTTTTTTTTGACATAACTCTATACCTGACAAGTTAGTTAGCATAATGAAAGTTCTCTAAAGGCTTGTAGCAATTGGTTTGGCATTGTTAGTGGAGTTAGACAAGGGTGCATTTTTGTCTCCTTTTCTCTTTGATTATTGATTATTTTATGTGGAATTCTTTGCAAGGGAAAGATTTTTGTATTAAATATTCTAGAGTAGGGGTTCTCAACGTGGGGTACGCGGTAAAATTTTGGGCTACGCCGTGATAGCTCAAAGGTTGCTAGATCTAGTAACAAAGTCCCTAAGTTGGCAACACTGCTACTGATTTGTTAAATTGTTTATGTGATTTTTGTGTTTATCGATATATGTCATTTATGAATGCAAAATTTAATGTGTATATATATATATGTTTTATATTAATCCCATTGTTATACTATAACTATAGTTTATCTATCTCTACAAGGGGTACGCCAGTTACAGACACATTTCCAGGGGGTACGTGAAGCATAAAAGGTTGAGAACCACTGATATATATGTTTTATTTTATTCCCATTGTTATACTATAATTGAATTGAAAGAAACTCAACAAATGAATATTCCTACATAGATAATTACTATGCAGACTCATTCAGTCACAAGTTAAATATATATATATATATTTTTCCTTTTTTTATAAGAAATCAAACATATCAATGTCTTTTAGATGTGAAATTAAAAGCTTGTAGAACTTTCTTTTCAGATTTTTGTTTTCAGGTTCCAAAATGGTTTTAAATGAGAACATGTTAACATTATAATTCTTTAAGTTGGAGAAGTATTTTTCTCTTTCTGTTTTATATTTTTTACAATGAAATATTAAATGTTCAATATTTTCATATTGATTACATATTGTGCAGTTAGGAGAGTTTACTTTTTTCAAGTGAAATAAAAATAGTTTTGTTATTGCAGCATTTACTTTTATTCTTAGTATAATAGTGTTCTCTTTTTTGCTCAATCCATAGTTTTTAAAGGTTGTAATTTTATTTGAAATGTTATGTCTATGAGTATCTATAGCAGTTAAATCATACCAGTTTTGTGTTTCTTCTAGTAATTTTATTTTATTATTATTTTTATTTATGTTTATAAATATTAATGATTCCATAGTGTTATTAAGATATATTGCATCTTTTGCCAATGTATCAACTCTTTCATTGTGTTCAATACCAGTGTGAGCTGGCACCCATTGAATATACAATTTATTATTATTTTCTATGTGTTGTTTTGTTAAAATAAGGATATCATTTATTAGAACTTTAAAATTATTATTATTTGGATTTTGAAATATAGTATCAATAGAAGATTTTGAATCAGTAAAGATTACAATATTTTCCCCTTTAAAGTAAAGTGCCCAATGAATGGCTAATATTATAGCAGTTAGTTCTGTTATAATTATTGGATTTAATTTATTTAGTTTAAATTGAAATTCATAATTTGTTATTGGGCAATAATATGCTCCAGATGAATTGTTGTTTTCAGCATTCACTGAACCATCCGTGTATATGTGTATAAAATCTTTGTATTGTTCTTCAATGTGAAGTTCCGCCAAATTTTTTAGGTTTTCTTTGTCTATACATTTTTTAGATGTAATTCCTTTACCTTCAGTTTCCAAAATAGGGAAACAAAACTTCCAAAAAGGAGCCAAAATTTGTTGGTCACCACTAAGATTATTTTGTATAATATGTTTTAATTGTTCTTTATCGTTAAATAGGTTTATAATGTTATCATTAAAATTTTCATTTATTTTATCAATGATTGGATGATCATTGTTTTTTAATACTATTCTAAATAAAAGATTATGCAAGAGATATTTTTTTTTTATTTCCAATCGAGGTATGGATGTTTCTGCATAAATATTTAATTTATTTGTATTTTGTAATAAACCTAAACAGATTTTTAAAATTTTTATTTGTATATTTTCTAAAGTTTTATAATTTCTTTTTGTTAAGTAATATATCAGTTCAATTCCATAAGTAAATTTGGGTAGAATAATAGAATTGTATAATAATAGGTTTTTTTGATTACATCCCCATTTTGAGTTGCCAAGAAATCTTAGAAAATGATAAAGCTTGGTTGCTTTGTTTTTAGCTTCTGTAATAAATTTATTCCAGTTCAATTTTGAGTCAAAGTGAATTCCTAGATATTTAAAATGATTTACGATATTTATATTTTTTTCATTTATTTTAATTATACTATAACTATAGTTTTATCTATCTATACAAGGGATACGCCAGTTACATACACATTTCCAGGGAGTACGTGAAGCATAAAAGTTTGAGTACTACTGGTCTAGAGATTTCAAAATTACTGATTTAGATTATGCAGATGATTTGACCCTGTTGGCTAATGATGTTGATAAGATAAATTATTTGATTATGGCTGTTGATAAGACTGGTAGGCTATCAACAACTAATACTTACTTATATTATATATTAATATATTTACTTAATACCAAACCTACCTTTAGGGTAGGTTTGGTATTAAAGTAGAGAAAAAACTGGTGATGAAAATTGTCAGGCAGATGGTGCTTCAGTTGCTTTGAATAGTTGTGCCCATGAGAAAGTGTCTTAGTTTAATTATCTTAGAAGCTGTTTAACAGATATTGGTGATATGCGGCACGAGAAAAATAGAATTTATGCTGCTCGTAACTTTAGGAATCTGTGGAGAGTATGGGAAAATAACTCAAAACCTAAAGATTATGGCTGTGTAATAGTTTGGTTCTTTCTAAGATTAGCTATGATAACGAAACATGGATCCTTTGTAAAAGGATAACAGGAAACTCCTGCCTTTGATTCTAGATGCTTCCGCAATATCTTGGGCATCAGGTGGTTCTACTTCTAAGTAATGATGAGGTTAGAAGAAGGAATCATCAACCTCCTTTGAGCAGAATTTTATGCAGAGAAAGAGACTGTGTTGGTCTGCCATGTTTACCATATGCATAACTGCAGATTGGCAAATAGTATTATAAACAGCGTGCCTAAAGGCTTTAGGAAAAGAGGGAGACCTAGGATGTATGGTAGACAATGGCAAACAGGACCTTGCTAGAATTCCTATAGTGGCCAAATGCAGCAGCCGTATAGCTCAGGACAGACATGTCTAGTAGGACCTCCATAGCCTATGGCTGCACGAGAAATTTGTATGTACGTATGTATGTGCGCTGTCAGTGGAAAATCTCTTCACACTCTTCAACCAACGAAATTGCAAATTTCTACCATAAACAGATAACTTGCAACATTCGTTAAACGTCACGTCATTTCCATATAGCGTGACCTCTAACGATGTAAATTAAAACTACATAAGAATTTAAAAAACCTGAGTTATAATATTTCATTAGTACCAATCCAACTAAAAAAGTCTTCAAAATTTCTCTTAAAACAAAGCAGTTGTGTTTCCCACCCACCCTGGGAGTAAGGGGTCAACTCATTATTGCGAATTTAATCTTCAGGACTATTACATTCCACAAACTGTTACATCCAATACCAAATTTTCAAAATTCTAGCATAAATACATCGTTTGCAATATTCGTTTAAACTTTTCGAATTTTCGATTTTTTTTTCATTGTTAGAGGGCACAATTATAGCTTTTAGGAGACTGAAAAGTGCAAATAGTAATATTTCATCAATACCTAACCAAGCCAAGAAAGTCTTGGTGCCAATCCATCGTGCCCATTAGAACACAATGCATGGCTTTGAGAGGAGACTTTCATATGTTTCCTAACTGCTCTCAGTGGATCCCTTCTCATATCTCTTCTTCTATGCTCTAGGAGGAAAGGGATACCAATGGGTTAGGAGTTTCATAGTCCATTGGATGATATTTTTAGCCGTGGTTCCGTGTGCATCAGAACAATATCCTGTGCCAGTAAAGAATAAGCTGAGTGGTCTTGAAGTGAGGCTACAACCTGTCTCCCAACCTCTGACGGCCTCTGACTCTTCCTGCTCAGCTCCGAGTCTTTGGGATCTTTAGGATCTGACTGTTTAGCCCACTTCTGTGTGAATCTGTGTGTCTAGGGGATCAAACAACCAAAAAGCAATTCCTTTTCTCCACAGTGAGGCGCTGTTTACGATATTCTTTTTAAAGAAACCTAAAGTATCAGTATATCAACCAACGAAATTGTAATACAAACAAACAAACAATAATGACATCTGTTCAAAGAGCAAATAAAAAAAATGCGCAAAGGTGTAATCCGTATCTATGTGGGAGTGGGGATGGTTCAGTCGGCAACGCGTCAGGCTCGTAATCTGCAATTCTCAGGTTCGAGTCCCAGCTGGGCCAGTGTCTCACCCTGCCCTCGGTCAGTAGGGGATTCTGATGTACTTGAAAAGGCCGCTGTCCGTCGGATATGACGTAAAGCATTGGTCCCGTGTGCGGGAGAGCAAACCTGTGCACGTTAAGGACACGCTGAATAGTCTTGACGGGAGACTACCATCTGTCTCCTAACAACTGTCCAGTGGGTCCCCTTTCCCAACCTCCTCTGAGGCCTTGGGGTCGTTGTGTCCTGGCCATTTTTAGCCCATTATGTGCAAAAACAAAACCACCCAGAGGTAAAACAACCCAACCCCTATCTATGTGGCTAGAAGAATGTCAGATGAAGGGTAAGTCTTAGGCAGGGCGCACATCGCAGCAATTATTAGTAGCAATTTGCAGCAGCAATGCGACAATGATCCTCCTTTAAGGTGCATTTTATGAATGTACCTAAAGGTTCTTAGAATTCTAAAGGGTTATGAAAGGTTCTGTCACCCGCAACTTTTCCTCTTCAAGGCATGCGACATGAACTAAAATTATATTCGGCGTTATTCAAAAATAATTATCCATGCATAGTAATAACACATCTAGAACTACATATCTATACTTGTCGATCTGACTTCAAACAAAAATTTACTTTCTAACAGATACTTCTGAAATTGAAAGAGTGCCTCTGAAGATTCGAGTTCGAACCAGGAACAACCCACAAGCTAGTAATACACAGTCATGCACTCCCTAACTGTAGCTGTGATGAGTAGAGGATTTAATAATAGACAAATGCAAATTTGGTTTAAGCAATAACAAAAAAATTTAAATTTATTTAAATTTTCAAATCAACATAATTCCTCCACCAACTTATAAAGGTGGATAAATTCAATTATAAAGTGGCAGTCAAAATATTAAAGAAAAGTGACAACAATCAGAGTAATATGAATTAAAGTGATTATACCCTGACAATACCTTAACAATCAGAGTAATATGAATTAAAATGATTATACCCTGATTGAAGATTTATCCATAACGAAAACGGAGTTCCGCTGGACTACAGTTGTGCAATCGGAAATAAGAAATAATTATTTCGAAGACAGGAGACCGAACACGGGTCCTATTAACACCATCACCCCGCACAGAATCCCTTCGCCGGCTGAAGCGAGGCAATAACTCAGGCACCCTCGGGAATTCTCCGACACTAGGGGCCAATCAGATGCCATTCCGGTGGAAACACAACGTCCGCAGTTATTACACAAGTGGGACCAAGTCTTGTTGCCATATCCAAAAGTAAAAAAAAAATGAAATTACAAATACCAATAGGTCCGCGACCTATCAGTTCTAAAGGTTTATGATTGCACCTAGAGATACTTAGAATGTTCTGTGAATGTACTTAGAATGCATTGTAAAGAAACATTTGCAATCGCCGTAGCATTGCTGTTGCAAATTGTGGCAGTGTGCGACCTGCCTTAGATTCGCCCTTCTTACTCCATGAAAAAAATCATTTTTTCACGCAAATAAATGAAACAGTTGAAATTGAAGTTTGAACTTTCATCAACTCAGATCAATACTTTTGTTTGTATAAGTTTCTCTGAATGAAAAATAATATAACTTAAAGCAAGCGAAAGTGGTTACACCTTACGGTCACTAGTCGTGCTTAAAATAATAAGTATGTTAAATTATTTTTGCAATATCCGATTAGTTAGGAAAAAAATAGATAAAAGTAAAAATTCCAGAATATTCATTTATTTATTAACTAACGTAACTGCATTGATTTACAGACAGATTTAAATCTTGATTTACGAACTAGCAGCCTGAAAAAAAAATACTCTTCTCTGGTAAAAACTATTAGTTATGTGAAATAAGTTTTCTTTTCTATTAATCTATTAAAACGCATGTCCTTTTTTTCATTAGAGTATTTATTATATTTAAAGTGTAAAAATATATATTTTTTTTCAATGCAGTTCTCTTTCCTGATAGAATTTTAATATTTTAGTTTAGAAATGAATGTAAAATCAGAGAATATTCACGATTTTTCGAGATAATTTTACAACAGAAAGTAATTTCCTTTTTCAATAGAAATTGCACACTACTTTCAGAACGTATTTTGGTCCCTGGGGAAAATTATTTTGTAGAAATTAACATTTCAAACTAAAGCAACTAACCGTGACGATTAGTTAGTTACTAACGCACAAAATTACGTTTACCAAACTGTTATTTTGTGCGTTACAAAATTGATAACGTTATTTCTGCATTTGTGTGTTACATGAAACCGTGCCTTTGATGAACAGTAATCACTTTTATAATTTATGTTTAATTTAAGGAATATATTGAATTTTTTTATATTATTAATTTAATGAAACACAAATAAATGTTTTATATATCTGAATTTTATACCAAAACTTAAAAAATTTTACTTGTAATATGCATTCTTTTTTCAAAACTTTTACTTCTTTTAAAATTTCAAATAAATCAAACTTGACCTTTAAGCTCTGCTGCCATAGTTTATGATACTGATGCAAAAATTATAGCAATAATACTTGATAAATAATTTAGTCATTGGAAATTTAATTTGGCGGGCAGATATGTTTTTTAATTCACGTTTTATTTTTGCTTTTTTAGAGAATCGTACAAGCATAAAAATTGACCAGAAGTATTCTGAGAGAGGAAGCAATTTCTTTTAATCATGAGTTTTTTATTTTTATTTTTATGAGAGATAAAGATTTTTTTTATGCGGGAAAAGTTATATATCAATCATTTCAAATGAAAAATCAATCCCCGCTTTCGGCATCTCTTGATTTCTCAACCAATTTATTCAGAAATTTCATAATATTTCTAAGATGTAGAATTAGAAATACCACGAGGCACCAATTTTCAATTTTCTTCTTCAGATCTGAGCGTCCTAGTCAAACCTTGATCTACAAATGCTAGAAACGCGAAAATTAATATCTAGGTGTGTGTCGTATTGTAAATCTCGAAAACGTTATGAACTTTTGCATTCCCGTGGGTCCTTATAGAGCAAAGGTAAAATTTCGAGATACTTGTGTTAGAGAGTTAAAAATGAGTGTCTACGAGCATTTAAGGTCTTCAATCTTACAAACCTTCAATCAAGATTGAAGACCTTAAATGCTCGTAGACACTCATTTTTAACTCTCTAACACAAGTATCTCGAAATTTTACCTTTGCCCTATAAGGACCCACGGGATGCAAAAGTTCATAACGTTTTCGAGATTTACAATACGACACACACCTAGATATTAATTTTCTCGTTTCTAGCATTTGCAGATTAAGGGTTGACTAGGACGCTCAGATCTGAAGAAGAAAATCCGGGGACTTTTGAAAATTCTGTATGAAAGATTAACTTTTTTATTCGGGTGACCAGATTTAAAGACAAAAGATTTTAAAATTCAGTCTGAAGAATTGACTTTCATGAAAATATTATGTTAAAAAACAACACAATCTTTTTCATTCAAAACATATTTGATACATTATTGCACATAATAGACTACAGAAAAAAAAATTCCAACACCTGGAATGATTAATGCCATTTTATTGAAACACAGGCAACTGTTAGCATACGCTGAGATGTGCGACTGATTACATTATCAAAAAAATATGGAAAATTACCACTTTATCTACTCGGTAAAGTGGTATAATTAGTATGATGTTGAACAGCCCCATGCAGCAATTTATTCAGCAACACGACGGGGAAGATTATCGTACAGCTCTATAATGTCCTCCTGAGGGATAGAACGCCAAATAGCGCCAAATAGCTGTTCCATTTCAGCGACAGTAGTTGGCGCACCTCTTGGGTGTTATTGGAGCTGTCGGCCCATCATGTCCCAGACATGTTCAATAGATGAAAGGTCCGGTAAGGTAGTACCTGAACGTTTAGCTCGTGTAGATACTGCAGACTAATGTGGGCTGTGTGGAGACGGGCGTAATCTTGCTGATAAAAGGTTCCGTGCTGCCGAACAAATGGGACAGCCACTGGCCGCAAAATGTTGGTAACATATTGCTGGGCAGTTAGAGATCCCCTTATGATGACCAGTTCTGACCGAGATGTCCGACTAAAGGCACCCCACACCAAGACACCAGCTGCTGGAGCAGTGTGACGATGTCTCACGCACAGGCGGCGTTCCTTTCCCCTGGATATGACAGCGAACACGTTGTCTACCGTTGTGCTGATCAAGACAAAAACGAGATTCGTCACTAAAACACCACGGTACTCCACTTTTGTTCGTTCCAGTTCTATCTGAGGTGACACTACTGAAGACGTGCTTGCATGTGCGCAGATGTGAGGGACAAACGCAGTGTCGGAAGATAGGCTCCCAATGAAAACTGTAAAAGCCTGTTGTTTGCCGTCCGCCTGGTAGGTGGTATTCAATGTGTTTCCTGTTGCCAGTCCCTTTGCAGTTGCAGTCGCGAATCTGTCACGTAATGCCATGCATCGCATAGGCGGTTCTGTCGCTCTATGGTCACACGTCGTCTTCCTGATCCTTGTCGGCGTGTGCTGGATGCTTCTTGAATTCACTGGCGCCATATGTGCACAATGGTGCTGGGATTGCGCCTAACAAGGTTAGCCACATCTCTGTACGACAAACCAACTTCTCTAAGGCCGATGATTCTTCCGCGCACAAAGTCTGTAAACTGTTGGAAAGGCTGTCTGCGTAAAGGCACCTTTAGCGGTTTAGAACAATTTCCCCAACATTTTGTGAACCAGGGAGCTTTGGTTGCCTTTATCTGTGTTTGACTGCTCCGCACTCATGACGTCAGCTCGCGCCTGTACAATCGTTTCGATCATGCTGCAAACCTAATCATTTCTATGCATTTCCATATACTACAGCCTTCCTAAATTTCGTCACATTTGCATAACTTCCTGCAAGTGTGCATTTTTTTTTATTTCCTGTAGTGTAATAATAACCATAATAACTAGTAGCATAAAATAAAACTTGAATAGCGTACGTTAATTTAAAAAAACATTATTTTTTATGTATTTTTCATAGGAATGAGTTTTCTCCAAAAATTCAAATTTTCCGAAAGTTTTGAAATAAAGATTTCACATGTGACACGAAAATTTGTTTTGACTTGCAGCAAAGATTTCACGGTATGTGCTTTTATAACATGATTTCTCATCCGACCATAATAAATTCACGTTTAAAAAATATTGTTTCATTGGTTACAAAGCAGAATTCTCCCCAATAATTTTTTTTCACTGGTTTCTTCATTCACAAGCGGAGAACGTCGCGTCAGAGCGATGCCAAATGCAGCAGCGCTGCGAGATATTCTTCCTTTCGAGGTTCCAAACCCCCGTTTATATCACGTTGGGACTCAACACAATACAGAGTTACAGAGAGAGAACATGTGTTCCAAATTTGGGTTGGGTTGGGTTGTTTTACCTCTGAGCGGCACTTTTTTGCACACCATGGGCTAAATGGCCAGGTCACATGGACCCCGAAGGCTCAGAGAAGGTTGGGGGAGGGGACCCACTGGAACAGCTGTTGGGAGACAGATGGTAGCCTCCCGTCAAGGCCATCCAGCGTGTTCTTTAACGTGCACAGGATATGGCTCTCCCGCACACGGGGCCACGGCTTAACTTCCCATCCGACGGACGGCGGCCTTTCCAAGCCCATCGGTGTCCCCTACTGACCGTGGGCAGGGCGGGGAATTTTGCGGATCCAAATTTGGAACCTATTGGTAAAATATCTGGGAAACTACAGGAACCCGGAATCTGCTAAAACAGAGATAAAAAAACCAAAGCAGCTTGCATAGTAAATAAGCCATCTGCAAACATAAATCACACGATGGTAGCAGTAAGTAGAGGATATAAATGCATTCTATACTGATGTCCGCATGGATAGGGACCGGGGTGTACAGTCAATAGATCGCCAGATTCACAATCTTCAGTTGCCAGGTATCTCCGCAAAACTCTCCGACTTCCCCACATTAGTAGGGACCACCGATGGACTTGGAAAGGCCGTTGTCCGTCGGATGGGACGTTAAGCCGTGGGTTCGTGTGAAGTAGAGCCATACACTGTGCACGTTAAAGAACCCCTTGGATGGCCTTGAAGGGAGGCTACCATCTGTCTCACAACAGCTGTCTAGTGGGTCCCGTCCTCAACCTTCTCTGAGCCTTCGGGGACCTTGTGACCTGGCCATTTAGACCATTGTGAACAAAAAATTGTCCGTCGAACTTAAAACAACCCAACCTAAACAGTAGTTAAATGAAGTGAGAGGAATTGAAGGAGTAAAATGATGGGTGGTTGGAGAAAGTTTATTCCTCCATCTGTAAAATTTTCGCGGAAGAGGGGGGAAAAACACTTATTTTTCTATTTAGCAGAAAAATGGCACTAAGTGCCACTTTTTTTTTCCTTCAAATTTGTTCGTATTAATATTATTACGTATCTCTTCTTCCCTGGAAAAATATTTTAATTTCACGATAAAAAAAGAACCACTTAAATATACATTTTGCACATTACTACTACTAATTTACACTGACTAAATACTCTATTAGTTTGGAATTTTAAAAAAGAATATACGTAAAAAAAAATACTGTATTTAATCACCGCGTGCAGCACATTAGAAGATTTTGTGATCTCCTTTAAATCTACCACTAGAAGTCTTACATGACGAGAAATAGGCAAACTAAAAAGTAAATCATTATTCTTTGGCGGAATTCTTTAACAAATGATCAGAAAATGTCTACATTAAGCAATGTTCCAGGGAATGTGTGTCTCGACCATAACAACGATCACTGATATTTCCCTTCCCTAATTCACTCCACGTGTAGGAGATAAAAATTTAATCTGTTTGCGTTGCTTGTTTTCTGTCCGCCATCGTAGTGCTTTTTCCCATAAAAACACTGAACTCTTGGAACTTTTATTTGTTAAGGAACTTATCTTCAGCACCTAATGGAATTATTAATTTTTTTATTCTCTGTTTAAGCTACGATCTCGTTTCTCTTGGGTATCTATAAGATAGACGGAAATGTATTTTCGTGTTTTGAAAAGCTTCGTTTTTCTATGTTCCGAAAAGCTTTTGATTATTCTTTTCAGCTATGTATTTCGTTTTGTGCTTTTGGTATTAAGTGAAAAGTCTGTCTTGCACTTGTTGTGCTTGGGTTTTGGTCAACATCTCAAGCAGCTGCGGTCTCTCATTGGCCTTACAATACACTTAAAAAAACAGTAAAGAAAACAAACAGAAAATATAAATATATTAAAAATGAAAAAATACCTATCTTCCTATATAGGTCCTAAAAAGCAGAAAATAAACTTAAAGCATATCGATGGTGCAATCAGTTACTGAGTTCGTATTCGCTTCAAAGGAAGATGGGGCGCCGGCAATCTTGTTGAGTAGGTAACTCGGTGTCCTGTCTTCCTTTAAATACGCACTCAGTGATTGATTGCGCCATCGTTATGCTTTAGGTTTATTTTCTACTTTTTACTTTTTTTGCCCATTTAGAAAGATAATTATTTCTTTTTATTTTTTAATTCACTTATATTTTTTACTAAAAACACCTACCTTCAAAACTTTCATTTGATCAAGTCAAACGTCATGGACTTGGGAAGACAATCCTCCGTCGAATGGGATGTTAATCCGTGGTCCCATCTGCGGGAGAGCAATACCCTGTGCACGATAAAGAATACACTGGATCTCCTTGATGGGAGGCTTCCGTTTCTTAACAGCTGTCCAGTGGGTTTCTTCCCCAACCTTCTCTGAGTCCTTGGGGTTCATATGACCTGGCCATCATAATAATCCACAATAGCTTTTCTTCCTTTTGGAGTCGTGTTTAACGTAGCCATTGGCATTGGAAACGTCACAATCTTTAATTTGAGATATAACTCGTTAAAGTCGAACCCCACCCAACTCTATCAGAGGGGGTAGAATGGTAGGGGGAAATTCGAAATAGTTTACGATGGTCATTATATGAGCTTTTATTTGACACCTAACTCGTAACTGTAGGCCCTCGGCATTCGGAAGATATAGTAGATGATTTCCCGTTTTAGGGGGGAAGAAACATGGGGGTCATTTTTTAATAGCTATAACATTCCCCGCGTCACAAGCTTTCATTTGATGTATAGCTGACTATTTTCGGCATTCGAGTTCTGGAGATATAGCAGAAGAATATTTTTCATATTTCCCCTTTTTTAGGGGGGAGAAAGCATGGGGTCATTTTTTATGGCTTATAACACTCCCCTCATCACAAGCTTTAATTTGACACATAGCTTGTTACTTTCCTTGAATTTGCATTTTATAGTGATCTGCAAAATAAATAGGCTGTACCAATCCAAAAGATATCTTGATTATAACAGGAGATTTCAACGCCAAGATTGGAAAATATAGAGAAGACATGAGAGATTGTAGTGAGGAGTTTCGGGATAGAAGCGGAGAATGAAAGAGGAGAGCCTCTGCTTAAATTCTGTAAAGAAAACATCATTTGAAATGCAATGTTTTTTCATGGACCCAGCCATAAACACACCTGGATCTAAGCAAATGAGGTGGCTCAATCGGTAGCGCGCCAGGATCGTAATCTGTAGTTCCAAGGTTCGAGTCCCAGCTGGGTAAGCGTTGCGGTTTATCGCCGCAAAATTTCCTGCCCTGCCCACGGTCAGTAAGGGCTACCGATGGGCTTGGTAAAGGCCGCCGTCCGTCGGATGGGACGTTAAACCTTGGCTCCGTGTGTGGGAGAGCCATAACCTGTGCACGTTAAAGAATGCGCTGGATGGCCTTGACGGGAGGCCCCCAACAGGCTTCCCAACAGCTGTTCCAGTTGGTCCTCTCCCCCAACAACCTTCGGGGTCCTTGTGACATGGCCATTTAGCCCATGGTGTGGAAAAAAGTGCCGCTCAGAAGTAAAACAACACAACCAAATGGCCAGGAAAAAAGCTGTATAGATTATATCTTAATCAGGAAAAAAAATGGAAATCCTCAATCAAAAAGGTAAACACACTCAAAAGTATAGATTTTGACACAGAGCATGAATTGGATTGGATTACCTCTGAGCGGCACATTTTTGCACACAATGGGCTAAATGGCCAGGCCACAAGGACCCCGAAGGCTCAGAGAAGGTTGGGGGAGGGGACCCACTGGAACAGCTGTTGGGAGACAGATGGTAGCCTCCCGTCAAGGCCATCCAGCGTGTTCTTTAACGTGCACAGGGTATGGCTCTCCCGCACACGGGGCCACGGCTTAACGTCCCATCCGACGGATGGCGGCCTTTCCAAGCCCATCGGTGTCCCCTACAGACCGTGGGCAGGGCGGGGAAATTTTGCGGACATAAATCTCAACGCTGACCCAGCTGGGACTCGAACCTGGACAGATTACGAGCCTGGCGCGCTACCGACTGAGCCACCCCGCCCCACAGAACATGAATTTCATACCGTTACGACTAGAATAAAATTTAATACCCGCAATGCAAAAAGGAAAGGTGGAAAAATAGATATACAAAAATTGCAATATAAATCAGTAAAAACAGACTACATTAACAGCATTAAAGAAATATGCAATTTATCATCAATGGAAATCGAACAATACTGTTTCTACCAAACAGGAAGGGAAACCCTGATTAAATCTACCAAAGAAATTATGGGTTTTTTCAAAAAGTCTAACCACTATTAGATAACACCTGAAATCCTAAAAAAATGCGAAGAAAAAAAAATAAATTCTTCTTAACCAACACCCAACAGAGGAAAACAGAAGTGTGTTTAAAAAACTAAAAAATGAAACTGACAAGACTCTTCAGTCATGCCAAGGAAAAGTGGCTACAGACAAACGCTGAACAATGTACTGAAGCATTGAAGCATCCTAACTCCAAAATACTACAGGAAACAATTAAAGAACTTGCGGAAACTTATTCCCCATCATTATTAACAACGATAAATTTACAGGGAAAATAAATGAAATAAAAACAATATGGATGGAGCACTATAAAGAACTTTTCAAATCTGAGACTAATCACATAATAATACCTCCCCCCATAACAGAGGGGCGGGGGTGGCTCAGTCGGCAGCGCGCCAGGCTCGTAATCTGCAGTTCCCAGGTTCGAGTCCCAGCTGGGTTAGCGTTCAGATTTATCTCCGCAAAACTCTCCGCCCTGCCCACGGTCCGTAGGGGACACCGATGGGCTTGGAAAGGCCGCCATCCGTCGGATGGGACGTTAAGCCGTGGCCCCGTGTGCGGGAGAGCCATACCCTGTGCACGTTAAAGAACACGCTGGATGGCCTTGACGGGAGGCTACAATCTGTCTCCCAACAGCTGTTCCAGTGGGTCCCCTCCCCCAACCTTCTCTGAGCCTTCGGAGTCCTTGTGACCTGGCCATTTAGCCCATGGTGTGCAAAAAAGTGCCGCTCAGAGGTAAAACAACCCAACCCATAACAGATGGACAAGATACCATGGAAATCCCACCAGCCGAAGATGAGAAGGCAATAAAACAAATGAGATCAGAGAAAGCACCAGGTATTGATTAAATCCCAGTAGAAATGTGTAAAGAGGGAGGAAAAATAACTCTGAAAAATTTTAACCACACTCTTCAACAAAATCATTAATGTAGGAGAAATGCCAGAGTAGGGCGATAAGAAAACTGTAAAAATTATAGGCCAATCAGACTTCTATGTCATACAATAAAATCTTCGCTAGAGTACTTTGGAAAAACAGGATACAGATTTTTTCCTATTTGGAAACAAGATGCAGAGTTCTTATGAATACACTTGATTGATTATTTATGAAAAAAAATAACAAGTAGGATTTGGCAAAGACCATTCAACAATAGATCATATCTTTTCATTCCAAAGAATGGCAGAACTTTACTGCAAAAATGATAAGAGCATCTACTGCTATTTTGTAGTTTTTAAACAAGTCTTTGATTCCATAAACAGAGAAAAACTGATAAACATATTAAAATACAAAATTTTTGATGAGGATATTTTAAAATTCTTAGAAACATATTATAGGAGCACAAATGTAATCAATAAATCTAATAATATCATAACAGTGAAGATACACATCAATAAAGGAGTTGCTCAAGGATATCGCATTTCCCCATATCTCTTCAACATATATCTTGAAAAGTTGGGTTGGGTTGTTTTACCTCTGAGCGGCACTTTTTTGCACACCATGGGCTAAATGGCCAGGTCACATGGACCCCGAAGGCTCAGAGAAGGTTGGGGGAGGGGACCCACTGGAACAGCTGTTGGGAGACAGATGGTAGCCTCCCGTCAAGGCCATCCAGCATGTTCTTTAACGTGCACAGGGTATGGCTCTCCCGCACACGGGCAACGGCTTAACGTCCCATCCGACGGACGGCGGCCTTTCCAAGCCCATCGGTGTCCCCTACTGACCGTGGGCAGGGCGGGGAATTTTGCGGAGATAAATCTCAACGCTGACTCAGCTGGGACTCGAACCTGGGAACTACAGATTACAAGCCTGGCGCGCTACCGACTGAACCACCCCCGCCCCTATCTTGAAGAAGTTGTTAATTTAGTATTGGAAGGAGAAAGTGAAATTACTTTATGGTTACAACATTAATAACATAAGATATGCGGACGATATATTAATAATAGCCGATACTAAAGACAAATTGATAAATCTAATAACAAATTTAAATAACACAGCGGGGACATTTAACTTATTCATAAATATAGACAAAACAAAAACAATGGCTATTGGTAAAAATGATGGAAAAAAAATAAATATTCTCCTGAATGGATCGCCAATCGAACAAGTAAAACAATTCAACTGCTTACGAACAATAATAAAGGAAAAGCTGGACACCTTACAGATGATCCAACATCGAATTGATATTCGATGTTGGATCATCTGTAGGGTGTCCAGCTTTTCTTCGTTGGTTCTTCGATGTTTGATCTTTCTGATAGGGTGTCCAGCTGTAGGGTGTTGCTTGGTCTTCTTTTAATAAATTTAATAAAATTTGGAATAATAATAAAATTTCTAAACCATTGAAATTAAAACTTTATAATTCAATTATAGTACCAACTGCAATATATGCCTCAGAAACTTGGGTAATAAAAAAGGAACAACCCAGAAGGCTGGGAGCATTCGAAATGAAATGTTTAAGAAGAATAAATGGAACAAGATAGATAGACAAGAAGAGAAATGAAATTATAAGACACGAATTAAACTACACAGAATCCATAATAGATATAATAGAAAGGAAACAACTCCAATGGTATGGACATGTGAAAAGGTGCTTCCTGGGCGGCAGCTCAGTCTAGCACTTTATGCTAGAATGGGTGGAAAAAGAAAAGTATGGAAGGCCCACAATTAAATGGATAAATATGATACCGACCAAATCTGGATTTCGGGTTGGGTTGGGTTGTTTTACCTCTGAGCGGCACTTTTTTGCACACCATGGGTTAAATGGCCAGGTCACATGGACCCTGTAGGCTCAGAGATGGTTGGGGGGGGGGACCCGCTGGAACAGCTGTTGGGAGACAGATGGTAGCCTCCCGTCAAGACCATCCAGCGTGTTCTTTAACGTGCACAGGGTATGGCTCTCCCAGACACGGAGCCACGGATTAACGTCCCATCAGACGAACGGCGGCCTTTCCAAGCCCATCGGTGTCCCCTACTGACCGTGGGCAGGGCGGGGAATTTTGCGGAGATAAATCTCAACGCTGACTCAGCTGGGACTCGAACCTGGGAACTACAGATTACGAGCCTGGCGCTGGATTTCGGATTTTCCGAGAACTTAGTAGTCGAGCAAAGGAAAGAGGCATTTGGAAGAAATCGTGTAGACATGAAAGGACTCAACCCGTCTTCGATATAAGAGGAACTGAGAGAGATTAACATTTCCTTGTATTAAAAAAAATCACTATTTGCATTTTCTAAATTATTCGTTGTTCGAAATATCACCGTAAGATGGTGTATAAGTGGGAAAATGAAAAACTTTATTTTCTTCGAAAACGAGCTTCCTATATTCGTCTTAAGCGACGATTAATATTCTAAAAATTGAAGATTTGAAGAGAAATTACAGTTTACGGCAATTATTTAAATCTTTCAGAAAACTCATTTTTGACTTATAAAACACGTGTTTTTTTAATATTTCTTCAATGAGTTGCACAATCTGGAAAAGCTTCGAATATTGAAGAAAATGACTTTTACAAATCTCAAATTTTAGAAAAATTGTTTTAGGATGTTTTGAATCGGAATAAAACCGATTAAATTATTAAATGTAATAAAAAACTGAATCTAAAATCATAGAAATTGAAATATTAATGAATAAACTGCAAACCATCACTTATGAAGTGCAATTAAAGCGCATTTAAGATATCGCTCAGCGAGAGGAACTGATCACGGGCACAGCAAGGGCATTATTGCCGCAGCGCCATTATGCAAATATTTGTCACGGCTGCTATTGTTTCCGCTTGCATCTGCTAACGCCAGATGTCAGCGTGATAAATATGTGAAGTGGAAGATCCCGAGAGGTTGCACGCCCTTCTCTAGTTGAACATCTTTCAGAAATCGAAGATAAATCCCAAAGACGAGGATGCAAATCAGCATTCCACTTTGTTCCAACCAGAGAAAATATAAGCTTTGACGGTTAGGCTAAAAAATTGAATGTTTGTTTAATTGATGCGAGTTTTAATCTGTTCAAATATCTCTCATTTTTATCGCTATGTAAATGAGTGCATTGTTCTTTTGTCATTTCGTAGTTGTGTTATGAATATAGTATTTTTAAAATAATAATGTATGATTTACTTTTGAAGAGAAACGTTGAAACTAAAATGGATGAAGGTGAAAGAAGCGAGTAATGACATTTTTAGAGAAGATTTTAAAAAAAAAAGATAAATCTGCAATTCATAAACCTTTATTGTAATGTCGAACATGAACTCCAAATGAACATTACATATGTGTTATAATTAGAGATTTTTAAAATGAAAACATATGATATTTTAATAAAGATAATTTGAAAAGTAATTTGAATTCTATCCTTTTTATAGAAGAGTTCAAAAACAAAGTTGAAAACAATCGATAAATCTGCAATTCACATTTCTTACATTCACCATCCTTTGACAGACCTGCAGTTTTGACGCTCAGGTGCCATATTGTTTTTGATGCAACGTAATGATACATTGCGTTTTGACGTAACGCTAGACTTTCACACTCCTAGCGCAATTTAATTTGGCGGCAGCGAAATATAGTTTTTTTTTTTCGAAAGAAGTGTTTAAAAATTCATATATCCAAGTTACCTTCGTAAAAAAACGCACTAAACTTGCCATTTGAACTAATAAAAACGTGTTCAAATCACATTAGAAAGAATATTCAGCTTCAAAAACGTTCCCACATTAGTAACCTACGAAATCTCATTAGCAGCAGAAAAAACAGATTGCAAAATGAGAACAGGTCGAATGAAACATACAATCGTAGATACTTATTTACAAATATAAAATTTTGATTCCGCACATAAAACCAGCCGAAATATCGAATCTAAGCAATTTTCCTAACTGAATATACAACAAATGTCGGCCAATGCCAAAACGAGGCTACTTATTTCAACATTATGTTTTCGCTAAGGAATGTTCGTTTGGCAGTTCTCTATAAACTGAAAAAAATATCAATAATCTCTTTAAAGACAGCTATTTAAAAAAAAAAACATATACCGCTAAACAATGATCTGGCGTTTTACAGTTAAAAAAAATGAGTTTCTTTGGAATTAACCATATTAATCTGAACATAACACTAAGGAACGAACCGAACCGCCTTTCCACATTTTTAAAATCCCCGGATCAAAATAGTCTCATCAGAGACAATAAGTTTAAAAAAAATCGTGAACAATTCATCGCCGATATGCATTATTTAAGAAGCCTCCAGAACTAAATAATTCCATCAGATTGTTATTTAACATGCACAGGATATGGCTCAGTCGGTAACACGCTAGGCTACTAATTTGCAGTTCCCAGGTTCAAGTCCCAGCTGGGTCAGCATTGATATTTATCTCCGCAAAACTTCCCGCCCTGTCCTTGGTCAGTAGGAGACACCGATGAGCTTGGAAAGACCACCGTCCGTCGGATGGGACGTTAAGCCATGATCCATTTGAGGGAGAGCGTTGAACCCTGTGAACGTTAAAGGACATGCTGGATGGCCTTGACCAGAGACTACCATCCATCTCTCAACAGCTGTCCACTGAGTCCCTCTCCCTCCGTTCTTCTCTAAGCTTTCGAGATCTTTGTGACCTGGCGCGAAAAAGTGCCGCTCAGAGGCAAAACAACCAAACCCCGCTGTGACCCTGTGTGCAGTTGGGTTGCTCAGAGGTAAAACAACCCAACCATACACGAGGTCACAGTTTAACTTCCTATCCAATGGATGGCGGCTTTACAAGTCCATCGGTGTTATCTACTGACCGAGGGCGGGGACTTTATGGAAATAAATCTCAATGCTGGCACAGGTGGGATTCGAACCTAGGAATTGCAGATTACGAGACTGGCACACTACCGACTAAGACACCCCCGCCCCTACAAGATGTAGAATGTGACAGGGAAACCATTAGAATTTACACGTAATTAAATCTAATCTCACAAGTGTCTTGCCCACAGAATTCCTATTGTGGGTGGTATAAACAGTTGCCACATGAATCTCACAGCCTGACAATCCTACCACGCCGAGTGTGATTCGTGATTTAAAATCATATTTTTCGTACAACGTGGCCCCTAAACGTAAGTCAGTTACTTCTTCTGCTGCTCCACCAAAAAAGGAGAGATCTGTTCCGACGTTAAAAATTTTCCAAAGTGGCGTGTAAGTATGTCCGCAACGACTAAAGTCAGTGCTATCAAGATTCGAGGGATGGAAATTTGTCATGGCATTAAGTGCTCCAATAACTGCTAAAGTCACTTTAGTGAAGACTGAAAAGGCATTAAACATATAGCAGGAAAACATGAACCGTATCATTGTGCCTTTCGATGGCAACAGGTTGCGAAAAAAGGTTCCTCTACACCAGGCGTCGGCAACCTATGGCGCGTGGAACGTGGAACGATTTTCAATGGCACGCTGAATGAATGGAAATACAGTATATGATCTCATAAAAAAATTGAATTTTTAATTAAATAGAAGCATATAATTCTTTTAAAGCTATTCCTGTTTTTACATCCTTTCAAAACGAAAGTTGTTAAACATTGGAGGTAAGAATATGCGATCTGATGCAAACTAACTGAGTGAATGTGGAGCAACAATGACTGACTTTGACGAAATTATATTTCCGTCCTATCCTTTACCTGTCTCCCGACCACCCTTTCCACCCCCTCTATAATTCTCTCGGCTGTCGCATATTCATGTCATTACAGTCCGTTGACCGTAGCACAAAAGTTGGTGTTGTTATTAAGTAATACGGTGCCGTTAAAATGACTCAAAAAAGGCAAAAACTTGATATACGCTCGTTTAAAGTCTTTTGGACAAACGAATATAGATTCATAGAACAAAAGGATCATGCTGTTTGTGCTTTATGTTGTGAAAGTGTCGTGTGCCGTACGTCAAGTGTACAAAGACCTATCAAATCGAACATCTGTCCATATTTAAAAACTCTGAGGAGAAAAGTGAAGCGATAAAAAGGGCTGTTTCTGGATACAAAAAACAAAGTAGTATTTTCGTCAAGTAATTGGGACCAAAAATAAAGCTACCGAATGCATTTACAAAATTGCTCAGTGTGTGGTTTCGAAGGGTAAACCTTTCACATATGGAGAATACATCAAGGAAACTTTTTTGAACAGTGCTGAAGTTTTGTTTAGTGATTTACTAAATAAAGAAACAATACTGTCTCGAAGTCCGAGAAAATACCGGCTTATGTGAGATCAATCGAGAGGTAGGTGTAACTGATATGGCTGAAAATGTAACGGTAAAACAAACAACCGGTTTACAACAAGCTGTTGTATTTAGTGTCGATGTGAATGACGTGGCGCTCCTAGCTATAGTTGCGCGATATTGTGACAACGACTGTATTTATGAAGAACTGTGCTGCTTGATATCTCTTGATGATACAGCCAAGGGAGAGGACAGTATAACTGCATTTGTAAGCTATTTCGAAAATCAGAACATTAACATGAATAAAATATTCTGCGTTGCTACTGATGCCGACCCTGCAATGGTCGGAAAGAACAAAGGATTTGTTAAACTTCTTGAGAATTATATTGGACGTCAAGAATTGAGCTTCCATTACATTATACACCAGGAGAGTTTGTTTGCGAAGATTTTGACACTGTGCTTGAACTCTGTAATGGAAACTGTTGTTAAGATAATTAACTTCATAGTTTGTCGCTCTTCATTGACCCACAGGCAATTCAAGTCTATTCTACCAGAAATGAAGAGCGCATATGCGAACCTCCCGCTGTACAGCAATGTTCGTTGTCTTAGTCGAGGTAATGTTTTGAACAGATTTGTATCATGACTGGCTGTGCAAGCTGATGTTTCTGGCTGACATAACTACACATCTGCATGAATTATACTTGCGTTGACAAGGGCAGGGTCAAACAGTGCCTGATCTTTTTGAGCACTGGAAAGGAATTGCGTCAAAATTAGACATATTTTGCCGTGATATTACCACTAACACATACAAGTACTTTCCAAACGTATAGGCTCATTCAAATCGATTTTCTGTCAACAGAGATGAGTTTCAGAAGTAGGTTGAATTGCTCAAAGAAGAGTTTGCTGAACGAGGTCAAGACTTCCAAATTCACGGGCCCATATTTTCTTACTTCATCAAGCCCGACTTAATTGATCTTACTACCATCCCAAGTGACCTATATCTTTCGAGTGAATGGATGTTAGCAATTTTGAAATGCAACACATCGAATTTAAGACATCAGAGTTATGGACGATAAAATTTGTAGAATTGCGGAAAACTCTTGAAGGAAACTGCTTGGAAAAGTCAGCTGCCATCCTCAACTGCTGAACATCCCTGCCTGAAGCGTTCACCTGTTTGAAGAAAGTTGCATTTGCTCTGTTTTCGGCTTTTGGGTCAACTTATACGTGTGAACAACTTTTCTCACACATGAAAGCTGTTTTAAGTCCACAGAGAAGTCGCCTAACACCTGTGCATTCAGAAGCCTGTGTGAAGCTGAAAGTGACCAAATACACAGCTGATATTGAGCAATTAACCAAGGACAAGAAGCACGGACAAGGATAATTAATTTATTTAATTGATTAATGACTCAAATCAATAATAATCAATGATTACTTATATTAAAATTTTAATAACGTGTTTTTTGTTTGAATTATTTAATTGTTTCGTTCTTCAAACTATTGGCCTTTCTTGTCTTAACAAAATATTACATAAAGCAGTTTTATAATAAAATTTCAAAATAATGTGTTGAGAACTTAAATTTTGCAAAACCGAATATTTGCATTTGTTTCTATTTAGGTTAAAGTTTTGAATAATCTACAAAGATTAGTATAGTTATTTAATGTATCGGAAACATGTTAATACAAGATCAAATTAATTTGTTTCAATGGTTGTTGTATATAAAAATATGGTGGACTTAGGTTGGCACGCTGAGTGACTTTGCAACATTACTTCGGCACAACACTACTAAAAGGTTGCCAACCCTTGCTCTACACGCTGCTCAAACTTCCCGCCGAAGATAGGGGCGGGGGATGACTCAGTCGGTAGCGCGCCAGACTCATAATCTGTAGTTTCCAGGTTCGAGTCCCAGCTGGGTCAGTGTTGAGATTTATCTCCACAAAACTCCCTCCCCTGTCCACGGTCAGTAGGGGATACCGATGGGCTTGGAAAGGCCGCCGTCCGTCGGATGGGACATTAAGCCGTGGCCCCGTCTGCGGGAGAGCCATACCCTGTGCACGTTAAAGAACACGCTGGATGGCCTTGACGGGAGGCTACCATTTGTCTCCCAACAGCTGTTCCAGTGGGTCCCCTCCCCCAACCTTCTCTGAGCCTTCGGGGTCCATGTGACCTGGCCATTTAGCCCATGGTGTACAAAAATGTGCCACTCAGAGGTAAAACAACCCAACCCGTGCAAATTACAGCAGTAAACAAGCCTACTCTGAACAATTAAATAAAATCGTAGAAGAAAAAGGGGTTATTTTATGGAATAAACTTACATTGCTGACGAGACTGGCCCGTTCTAGAAATAAAAAGTCCAATTGCACTTATATTTCGAAATCAGAAAGAGAAGCCCTTGAATTCAGAGCAGCTAAAGACAGTGTGACTTATTTTGTGGCATTTTTTTTTCCTTTTATTTATTCTTTCGTTCTTCCGTCTCTCTCTCTTATGAATTAAAAATACTGCAAAAATTATTTTTTACATATGTACTCTTTATTATACACTGTGCATTACTGTATACATTATACATACTTATTACTGTACATTACTTATTACCAAACCGTTTTATTCTGTATTTTATGAGCGATTTAAGGTATTTTCAAGGGTAATTTTGATTATATGCGATTTTGGCCTTATGCGCTGAGTATAGAACCTAACCCCAGATAAGAAAAAATAACCCCCCCCCTAAAAAAAAAATAAGTCCGCTTAAAGAACACCAAAACTAAAGTACTAACGGGAAAATATAACTCCCATCGTCCCACATTTCCCATTTTATCGTAAAAAAATCAATAAACGCATTAAATAAAAAACATCTGCAATTTGCTACTTAGGTAACTAAGAGGCAAAATTTTCGCCTTTGTACTACATATAAACCAGTGGCGAAGCATCCATGGAATCAAAGGAAGCAATGATTCCCTTAAAATTCTTTCAAATAAAAAGAGAACAAATATTTTCAGATAAAAGTATTTTCTTGACTTTAATTGTCTCATTTTAACAAATATTTTACATTTTTCTTAATATACTTCGAATTTTCCTGTCATATTGAACTGTGTAATACCTAAAGTCCGACCCCGCGTTCTCGTGGTGCATACCGTTAGTACCTTTCAAAAGAGATACTCTCATGTGGAAGGGAAAGGAAGTATATATACGTATTAGTATATAGTAATAGCCATAGTAGTCCAGATCAGTGTGCCAACTGATCTGGACTACTATGGCTACTCCTCTTTTTTTCTACCCCGTTGAGGAGTGGTCAACTACACAGGGTCCTGTTGTTGCACATAAAAACTAACCTAAATGGAATAATGGCTCTGAACTTCATTATGGATCCAGATTTTGCTGCACTGGTGGAACAGTTTTGCTGCACTGTTGAAGGAAAATCTTCCGCTGTTTTCTGTTTGTTTGTTGGTTGACAGTGCCAAATGAATAGTTTCACAGGATATGTTTTATCAGGTGCTCGATAATCGTGATCTGAGGTCATCGCAGGTACCTGAACTCTTGTTTCTGTGGGCATCGTCAAACCTACATTGTAGGAAGTCTTCCAGTGTAGATGGCTTCAGACTTTATTAGTGGTGTAAACAAGTCTTTGCTTCATACCTGCGATTAGAGGGATGTTTAATATTGTCGGCATTTTCTCTCTCAATAAACATAGTTTCTTTAAATATCACACACTAACCATTTTCTCACCATAGATAGTTAGAATGTGAGGACTATGCACAAAATTTATTCTCTTGATGTTCTCACACAAGAATTCCACGTTATAATTTAAATATTCTCTGTTTGCAAGAGACTAGATGGACAGATAAAAGTCAGATTCTAAAAATAATCTTAAATTTCCCTTTTCAGGGAGGGACGATAATAAGCATCACCAAGGCGTGGGTCTGCTTCTCAGCAGACACGCTAGTGATGCTCTTCTAGGATATGAGTGCATTAATGAAAAGTTTCTTAGAGCTATATTTAAGATAAGCATTAAAAATTTCAATGTTCTCTGTTGTTATGCCCCCATTGAGGATGCTGATGAGGGTGAGAAAGATGGGTTTTACGGATAACTTCAGGATATTTTGTATTCTGTCAAGAAATAAGATATTATCTTTGTTCTAGGCCATTTCAATGACAAAGTTGGTACTGACTCTGACCTTTGGGGAGAGATGATTGGCCCTTTTGGTACTGGTAGCTACAATGGCAATGGGCAACGTCTCCTACAGGTAAGTAAACTCAATGGTTTCAGAATAACTAACACTTATTACAAATACCGCGATACATAAGTACACATGGGTTTCACCTGATGGGCTGCATAGGAATATGATTGATTATATATTAATTAACAGCAAATGGACTAGTTCTGTTAGGAATACCAAGTCATACAGGGGAGCTGAAATTGGATCTGACCATTACCTTGTTAAAAGTATCTTGCAACTTAAACTTAAAAAGTGTTGTGCTAAGGTTAAAAAAGTTATCTTTAACACTCAAGGTCTGAAAGACTCAGTTACAGCCAAAGCTTACCTAGCATTATGAAAGTCATGGTTTGCTTACTACTGAAGTTAAGGAAGAATGGGACCATTTTAAACAGGCTTTTCTTGAAACTAACAGTACTTTACTAGTTAAACCACCCATCAGACGCTACAATCGTCCAGAATATGACCTATAAATCTTTCACTGAGATGTGGCGCATCTTGCGCCATCTATACTTCAGGAGAGGCAACTTTTCCAATTGTGCTAATGATTTAGATGCTAATGAGAAGATTAGTCACGCTCAAACGTTTAATTTTTAAACTCTATCCATAGTAAATACACAGATTACCTGTACAAATAGACTTCAATAATTATTAAAATCATCTGAAAAAAAATTCTCGCTGACGTGGCGGGAATCAAATCCGCAAATCTCTAGATACATGCCAGAACGCTCTACCAGTTAAACCATGCATCAGACGCCAAACTCTTCCAGAATCTCATCTCAATGAAATATTTTTAGGTCTTATTCTGTAATATTTAAGCGTCTGAAGCGTGGTTTAACTGGTAGAGCGCTCTGGCATATATCTAGAGTCTTGCGAGTTCGGTTCCCGCCGCGTTAGCGATAATTTTTTCAGAGTTCCTGCCATCCTCTCAGACCTTCTACTCTGGCATTAAAACTGACAGTCTCCTGTCAGACCACTGTAGCAAGCAGAGGCTTGAGGGGGTATTTATTTTTATTCTCACATTTTTTATAATTGTTGAAGTCTATTTCTTCAAGTAATCTGTGTATTTACTACGGATGGATTTTTAACAAATATTTATTAAACTATTTATTATTAACAAAATTGGAACACGAAAGTAACTTTGCCTTATCAAGAAACGCAATCATATACAGCACCATTTCACTCTACATATTATACAAACGTACAATTATTATAAATATAATACTAACATAGACGTAGTTTTCATAACTAAATATGCAATAGTAATGCCTTTATACAGATACATTTATCGAGTCCAATTTTCTGACATATAAGTGTAACTATGACTCGCATGTGGATATTATTTAACATAACTAAATTCATGTATACATAAACAGTAACAAATGTAAACAAATGCAAATTACAGCTCAGTAAAAGTACTCTTTTAAGTAAAAAGAAGCAGAGCAGGATTATTATTAGACACAATTATTTATTTTATGAATTATTAGACACAATTAGACACAAGAACGCCAGCTAGCAGAGAGTAGCAAAAACACACTATTCGACTGTCCTTCGCAAATGATAGGGACAACTGCCTAATCTCTCTTTTACCTCAGGACTCTCCTCCTCTCAAAACACTCGAGTTTCCAAAGCTCATAGGACAAAGAGGGAGTGCGGTAGCAGTCTAATGCCCTCTTCCACCCTACTTTTGGATATCGGCCACTTAGCTAGGCATAGACTCCTTCCACTGGGCAAGTAAATAAAATGCACTTTTGAGTCACCAGTCTGCAAGTAGTTTAAAAATAATGAAACTGGGTTTATTCCACACTCAAATCGAAGGCAGCGTTTCTTTTTTCTTCATGTTAACCTTCCTTCTCTCAGAACTTTCCTTTCTCAACTTCGAACTGGAATAGAGGACTCAGTAGGCTTAAAATTTCCTTCATTCTGCTAATTTATCTATCTATCTATTATTATAGATGGCAAATATATTCTAATGAGATTATATTTAGAGCCCTGCACAGATGCGGCTATCTGTATTTAAAATCTCACTGCGGATAAAAGATTAATGTTAAGGCGGATATCGAATTAAAACCGCGATAAAAATAATTGATGTTAAATACGAATAGAGGATAAAACTTGGATTTGAAAAATATGCAGTAACATGAGCAAACATTACTGTATTATTGATGGCTGATATGAATGAAAAAACGTTGAGATAATGGAAAAAAGAAACCTAATTTGAAAATTAATGATGATATTCGATATAAAAAGGAAAAAATAATCATAGGATAAAACCACAAATTAAAAAAAAGTTGTTATGTGAAAGAAGCGATCTTTTTGCTGGATTGTTTTACCTCTGAGCGGCACATTTTTTTGCACACAGTGGGCTAAATAGCTAGGTCACAAGGACCTCGAAGGTTATCGGAGGGAACTCAGGAACAGACTTGATGGGAGACAGATGGTAGCCTCCTGCCAAGGCCATCCAGCGTTCTGTAACGTGCAGAGGGTATGGCTCTCTAGCACATGAGGCCACGGCTTAACGTCCAATCCGGCGGACGGCGGCCTTTCCAAGCCCATCAGTGTCCCCTACCAACACCTCCTACAAGAGAAGGCTGTACAACTACGTCACAGAAAGATGACTACGTCTAGAACCCGTAGATACCAGGTCGACCTATCCGCCATTCTTATGCCAACTGGTGACGTGTCTTAGTTTTATAGTCAATGCAGCCGCCGTGTGCACCGCAGTTTTTCAAATCCTTAGTATATAAAAAACAATTATTATCGGAAGATATTCAGCTGCGAATTGTCTAAACAGTTATAGGAACAATTGCAGAGTGTTTAAATTCCAGTCTGATCCAATTAAATTTGAAAAAAGTGGGTTGAAAGAATTCGACCGAGAACGTGCATTAGGTTTACAGCGTTCTATAATATATACTTCTGACTATTGCTTCTGTATTTTAAAGTTAATTTATGTGATATATCGATCAGTAATATGTAGATGAATGATATCTACATATAAGTTAGTAGTCATTCATCGTTTACGATTAAGTTTAGTTTGGTTAATATCATAAAATATGCATGGGCAAACTTCGATCGTGATGGCCGTAACCCTCCGCTTCCTGTGCGGGCATACCGAGATCGGCGACTAGCGTAGTCGCTAAACGCCGATCGTCGCTGGTCGGCCTGGTATATAGGGGCTCTAGACGTAGTCAGTTTTCTGTGACGTAGTTGTACGGCTTTCTCTTGCAGGAGGTTTGCCCAGGGGCAGAGAGGGCAGAGAGTTTTGCGCCGAGGCAGAGAGTTTTGCGGGGGCAGAGAGGGCAGAGAGTTTTGCGTAGATAAATCTCAACGCTGACCCAGCTGCGACTCGAACAAACTGCAGATTACGAGCCTGGCACGCTACCGACAGAGCGCCTCCTCCTTGCCGCTTTTTCATGGCATTTCAGAATAAAATTTGAAAAAAATTTATTGGAGTATTACGTAAAAAAATTAATTAAATATGTGAAAATTTCAATATTGGGGTTCACGAAGTTTGCATAGTGATAGTTACTGGGTAATAAAAGGGATTGTCGTTACATAATCGCCGATAACTGTATTTTAAAGACTGAGATTAACTCAAAAGAATGAATTTGAAACCGTAAAAGATTTTTGTACAATATTTATTAGGGCAAATTTTTACGAACTAAAGGCTTTTTTTATCACAGCATTTTTTTTTGGTTAATAATTAGTCATTAATAAACTATTAGACTTATTTCTTTCCCTGACAAATGTACGCCAGACATCAAACATTTGCAAAATCTCAACATTCATTAAGTAGCCAATAAGCAGATGCTGATAACGTTTATGGATGTGTGTGCGGGTAAATCCTTGCGGATAGGACTTTTGCTACCCGCGCAGGGCTCTAGTTTTACTCTGTTAACCTTACGAATTTCTCGTTTTAATGGACAAAAATAATACCATAGGAACTACGTAGTTTGGCTCAAGTTCCGAGTTGGGTTGGGTTACCTCTGAGCGGCACTTTTTTGCACACCATGGGCTAAATGGCCAGGTCACATGGACCCCGAAGGCTCAGAGAAGATTGGGGGAGGGGACCCACTGGAACAGCTGTTGGGAGACAGATGGTAGCCTCCCGTCAAGGCCATCCAGCGTGTTCTTTAACGTGCACAGGGTATGACTCTCCCGCACACGAGGCCACGGCTTAACGTCCCATCCAAACGGACGACGGCCTTTCCAAGCCCATCGGTGTCCGCTACTGACCGTGGGCAGGACGGGGGATTTTGCGGAGATAAATCTCAACGCTGACCCAGCTGGGACTCGAACCTGGGAACTACAGATTACGAGCCTGGCGCGCTACCGACTGAGCCACCCCCGCCCCGCTCAAGTTCCGAAGAATGCGGTAACGAGATGACGGGTGATTTAATGATTTCATACTTTATTTATTCACTGCCTCTATGACGTTACATTTTTAGTGGCTTTCTTTTTGTAATACGGTCGAACGGATCCATATCAAACACGGATTATTCAGTGCGCGATTAAATAATTATCAAAAAAAAAATTTTTTTTAATGAAAAGATAAATAAATACTCCCTCAAACAGCTGCTTGTCACAGAGGTCTAACAGGAGCCTGTCAGTTTATATGTCACAGTAGAAGATCTGTGAGGATGGCAGAAGCTCAGCAGAAAAACAACACAAATATTCATGACTTACCCGGGGTCTGAACCCAGGTCCCTTTGATCAGTAACCAAGCGCGTTAACCATAATATAAATTAATTAACGTTAATCCAAATGTAACGATCGATAAAAATGGCGATGATTTCTAGCCAGAGCAAATAAGCAGAAAAACGAATTTTTATAATTATTTTTACGATAAATATTCAATCGTACAATTACGAATTCTTGTTTCATATGAATCAGTCGACAGCATTGTAAAAAAAAAACATGAAAAAACATAAGGTTACAGAGGGAGTAAATCAGTAAGTGCGGAATCAAAAATCTTTCGTAATCTCGTTACAGTATGTTATCAGAAAATCTCCAGATTTGCTTAATGGTGTATCTGTAGAACTTCAGCCGCTAGTGTGATAAAATATAAAAAGATCTGGGTTCGAGACCAGAAATGGACATAGTTTTTTTCTTGTACTTTCTTTCTGTTGTGATCTCGTCTTCCTCTCGATTTCTTCTCTAAGGATTATTATACTGACACATTCCTGTCAGACCTCTGTGGCAAGCAGCTTTTAAGGGGTAATTTTTTCTTTAGTTATATATACTTTTGATATACACATCAGAATGAAAAAAATATTGACAAATTAAAAACTACAAACCACTTCCATAGATTTTAGAATTAAAAGCAAAATAGAAAAGATAGGAGAAATTATGAAAATCGAGAAATGAAAAAGAAATTTGCGCAAAAATGAGTTAAAATAATCATTGGAAAGGAAAATATTAAAATAAAATAGAAAACGCAATAATTGAATAGAAACGTAAATAAAAATATCTGAAACAGTAATAATTGGAACAAATCCTTAAAAAGATATGAAATCGTAATAATTGCAACAGAAACATAATAAAAATATTTAAAACCGTAATAATTGGAACAGGAAAATTAAATAAAAAGATTTAGAACAAACAGAAATAATGAACATAAAAGGACTCTAACGAACAACTGACGAAAAAAAAGGAATAATTTCCAGAAATAAATAAATTGGATTTTCAGGATATGTCTCGGAAGAAAACGACGCTGAAACGTGATGTCCCAATCAAAACGATGGCAAAGTTAGGATAAGCTCTAAAAAAAATACCCCCTCAAGCAGCTGCTTGCCACAGAGGTCTGAAAGGAGCCTGTCAGTTTACATGCCATAGTAGAAGGTCTGAGAGGATGGCAGGACCTCAGCAGAAAAACGACACATACATCCATGCCTTACCCGGGGCTCGAACCCAGGTCCCTAAGAACGGGTTGGGTTGAGTTGTTTTACCTCTGAGCGGCACTTTTTTGCACACCATGGGCTAAATGGCCAGGTCACATGGACCCCGAAGGCTCAGAGAAGGTTGGGGGAGGGGACCCACTGGAACAGCTGTTGGGAGACAGATGGTAGCCTCCCGTCAAGGCCATCCAGCGTGTTCTTTAACGTGCACAGGGTATATCTCTCCCGCACACGGGGCCACGGCTTAACGTCCTATCCGACGGACGGTGGCCTTTCCAAGTCCATCGGTGTCCCCTACTGACCGTGGGCAGGGCGGGGAATTTTGCGGAGATAAATCTCAACGCTGACCCAGCTGGGACTCGAACCTGGGAACTACACCCTAAGAACGAGTTAAAATGAAAAGGCTGATAAGGAGATAAAGGAAGCTGAACAACTTTATTACTTTTCCTGTAATTTTAATGACTAATAGAAAACAAAATTTTTGTTCGGGGAAAAGTGAAGCAAATGTATGGAAATGTGTCGTTTCTGAAGAATCAATAAACGTTTGTTTCAGTTCCATAGATAAAAAATAAATGCAGGCTGGCTGCCAAAGTGACATGGTAGTGTTTCATCGAACCAAGGAAACCATAATGAGGTGGCCACCTGCTGAAAGACGCGGTGTCTTCATCTCACCCTGCTGCGGAACGAATCCGTAGCGGCATTCATCTATCATCTCGTCGGCTTCACGCTGAGCAACTTGAGCCGCGTTGTCTCTGACCTTCTCCAGTGCAGTGAAGCCTGCAAAGTTCAGTCAAGTTCTAAAGACTTCCTATTCTCATTATCACAGACTTTACTTTCTGCTTCGGACTTCACTCTCCTTCGATTCATTTCGAAAGAAATTTGCTTTGAAAGTTGACAGCTGCGGGATTTTTCTTCCAAACTGTGAAAACAGTCGTGGCAAACATTTCGATTGTAGCACGTGAATGGGAATTATTTTAAATATGTTGAAACCGTCAACAACTTGACACTTTCGACTTCAAAAAGTAAAAATCGGAATTTTTTAGATATCGGTTCTACACTTCTAGTTGGCCTAAAAAATGTTACAATTGTAAAAAAATCTCCTCAAGCAGCTGCTTGCGACAAGTTGCTAATAGGAGCCTCTCTGTTTATTACGCCATGATACAAGTCTCTGAGAATAACGGAATCTCAACAGAAAGATAATTTGTTATCTTTCTGTTGAGATTTTACACGGGGCTTTACCTGGGTTCAAGCCCCGTGTAAAGGATCCGTAAAGGATCCTTTACACGGGGCTTGAACCCAGGTCCCTTTGATCAGAACTGTCAGTATATAGGCCATAGTACAAGGTCTGTGAGGATGGCGATATCTCAGCAGAAAGACAATACAAACATTCTTTACACGGGGCTTGAACCCAGGTCCCTTTGATCAGACCTGTCAGTTTATACGCCATAGTACAAGGTCTGTGAGGATGGCGATATCTCAGCGGAAAGACAATACAAACATTCTTTACACGGGGTTTGAACCCAGGTCACTTTGATCAGACCTGTCAGTTTATACGCCATAGTACAAGGTCTGTGAGGATGGCGATATCTCAGCAGAAAGACAATACAAACATTCTTTACACGGGGCTTGAACCCAGGTCACTTTGATCAGACCTGTCAGTTTATACGCCATAGTACAAGGTCTGTGAGGATGGCGATATCTCAGCAGAAAGACAATACAAACATCCTTTACACGGGGCTTGAACCCAGGTCACTTTGATCAGACCTGTTAGTTTATACGCCATAGTACAAGGTCTGTGAGGATGGCGATATCTCAGCAGAAAGACAATACAAACATCCTTTACACGGGGCTTGAACCCAGGTCACTTTGATCAGACCTGTCAGTTTATACGCCATAGTACAAGGTCTGTGAGGATGGCGATATCTCAGCAGAAAGACAATACAAACATCCTTTACACGGGGCTTGAACCCAGGTCACTTTGATCAGACCTGTCAGTTTATACGCCATAGTACAAGGTCTGTGAGGATGGCGATATCTCAGCAGAAAGACAATACAAACATCCTTTACACGGGGCTTGAACCCAGGTCACTTTGACGCTGTTATATACGCAGTTTATACGCCATAGTACAAGTTTGACGCAGTTATACGCCATAGTACAAGGTCTGTGAGGATGGCGATATCTCAGCAGAAAGACAATAAAAACATCCTTTACATGGGCTTCAACCCAGGTCCCTTTAAGCTGGCTGCTTAAATGCAATCATGTTTACAATTTTTGGAGCAATATCTGAGTTATTTTAAGAGACGATTAAATAAATATTGAATATTGAAGTATTTATATCTACTGTGGCCGAGTGGTTAGCACGCTTGGCTACTGATCAAAAGTACCTGAGTTCAAACCCCGTCGCAGAAAGATAATACAAACATCTTTCCACGGGGCTTGAACCCAGGTCAGACCTCCCAGTTTATACACCATAGTAAAAGGTCTGTGAGGATGGCGGGGTCTCGGCAGAAAGACAATACAAATACCCTTTACACAAGGCTTGAACCCAGGTCACTTGGATCAGACCTGTCAGTTTATACGCCATAGTACAAGGTCTGGAGGATGACGATTTCTCAGCAGAAAGACAATACAAACATCCTTTATACGGGACTTGAACTCAAATGCCTTTGATCAGACCTGTCAGTTTATATGCCATAGTAAAAGGTCTGTGAGGATGGCGGGATCTCAGCAGAAAGACAACACCAACATCTATTTACACGGGGTTTGAACTAAGGTACTTTTGATCAGTAGCCAAGCGTTCTAACCACTCGGCCACAGTAGAATATAAATACTTCAATATTCAATATTTATATAATCGTCTCTTAAAATAACAAAGATATTGCTCCAAAAATTGTAAACATGATTGCAAAGCATGGCGGAAAAGGTAAGCCAAAATGCCCAAACTCGTTCATTCTACAAAAAAAAAGACTGTTTAAATGTCTCTTAAAAAAAACATTTCTTTACATAAAATCTGCGGTTGCATGTCATTCCTTTCATCCAAAAAGAGCGGAATGGGTCACATAAGAAATGTAAGAGTTTGGATACAATAATCCTTCGATCAACTGGCATTCGATCATCCGACTACCGGTTTAACTAACCACATCGCTGAGTTTAGATCTGGTAGGCTTGGTTTCATGCGATGCAAAGCAGTGTTGTAAATCTCTTTGGAGAAATAATCAAATTTGGTCATTAAATTCAATATATTTTCTATACTTTCTCAGTCGGATTCTAAATAATATTTTTACTCGTACATTTAGAACACAGGGGCCAGAGTCGTATCGAAGGAATGCACACCCCATCCCCACCCCGAAATTCCGGTTGTCTTATACGAAATCTCAAACTTGTCTACCTGGTTTTTTATACAAAAGAGGTAGCTTTGTATAATTTTATTTTAGTTCCATAGTGTAAATATGTCCGACACTAAAAAGAGACCTAAGAAACAACTATAAAATTTTTTCACATAGAATATATATAATATCATTTTATCCATTTCATTTTAACTTTTCCTTTCTTTCTGTCCGGTGAAATATTTTAGTAATTGGGAAACTCTACTCAAGTTTCATTCTCAGACACCCCCTGAACCCGAAACTAAATTCCAGTTTAGAAGCATCTGAGTACCACCAAAACGGATATCTCCCCAAACTCTCCCCGAAACTAAATTTTCTGACACTCCAAACACTAAATTCTCAGACCCCACCCTCTGAAACAAAACGTCCCTGACAGGAACCATAGCTTTACAACGCATCCGACGGACGGCGGACTTTCCAAGTCCATCCAATTTCTGACGAGGGCAGAGTGGGGTATTAGCGAAGATAAATCTGAACGTTGGTACAATTGGGACTCAAAAATGAGAACTGCAGACTACAAATCTGGAGCTCTACCAACTGATTCCCCACCCCCGCCACGCCGCTATATACAGGGTGATTCAGAATTCATCATCAATATTTAGTGGGGAGGAAGGGAATAAGAAAAGAAAGAGATTTCACATAGGAAAGTATGGGGGCAGACGAACGCATGGTGGTGTAGAGGGCGCTGTGTGTACACACCTCTCATCATACAGAAGCACAGCTGTTTCCGTCATACAGAAGCACAGCTGTTTGACGCGTGCAGTCAGTTGTCATTCGACAAGGTGAATTTGCAGAAGTAACATGAACCGGTATACGTGGAATGAATGTGCAGATATGCATGTAACTTACGGTGCGGCAGGAGAAAGATGTCTTCGAGCCAGGCAATTGTATGCAGCGCGCTTCCCAAACCGCCATGTGCCACAGCATCAAATGTTTTCACATATTCATCGCCAACTGCGTGAAACAGGATCGTTTGCTGCTAGTAATGTTAATCGAGGGAGGCGCAGATCGGCACGGACAGTAGCAGTAGAGGAAGCTGTCCTACAGGAAATCGAGGAACAACCTGGTGCTAGCACACGAGGTATGGCTAGGCAGTTTGGAATTTCGCAAGCAACAGCGTGGCGGATATTACACGATGAAGGGTTACATCTGTTTCATCTGTAAAGAGTGCAATTATTGGCAGCAGACGGCCATCCCAAGCGTGTTATTTTTTGTCAGTGGTTCATGCAGAGAACAGCCGTTGATCCCAATTTCCCAACGTATGTTCTTTTCACCGATGAGGCGTTGTTCACTCGAGAGGGTGTCTTCAACACACACAATTGGCATGTGTGGGCTCATCAGAATCCACACGGTACAAGACCTGGAGCTGCGCAACAACGTTTTGCTGTCAATGTGTGGACTGGGATTGTCGGTGACTGTTTGTTGGGCCCGTATTTACTACCATCCCGTTTGGATTACTTGGATGGTGCCAAGTACCTAACATTTCTTCAGACTGTGTTACCGGATCTTCTGAACGAGGTTCCTGATGGTAGTCTCCGGCTAATGTGGTTCCAGCATGACGGCGCTCCTGCACATTTCGCAAATGCTGTGCGTGCTTACCTACGCAGACAGTTTGGTGGTCAATGGATTTCTTGGCCACCACGGTTTCTTGGCCACCACGTTCACCGGATTTATCTCCAATCGATTTCTTTGTATGGGGTGCTATGAAAAACATGGTGTACGAGACCCCTGTTGATAGTGCTATGGATCTTGTAGCACGCATATCAGTTGCTGCCTCAAACATCCGGGAAATGCCAGGCATCTTCCACAGGGTCCGGCTGTCCATGCAACGCCGTTGTGAGTCATGCATTCTAGCACATGGTCGGCAGTTCGAGCACCTCTTGTAAGTCTGTACAACCAATGCAAAGAAATGTTACATGTAAGATAATAAATGTTTTTTCCTTACCACTTCCTTCTTATGTGTTCTTTCCATCATTGAACTGGGGTCATTTTTCCCTACTACATGGCATATGCGCCCATGCTTTCCTATGTGAAATCTCCTTCGTTTCTTATTACCTACCTCCCCACCAAATATTGATGATGAATTCTGAATCACCCTGTATATGTAGGCTGTGTACCTACACAGCCTATAATATATAGCGGCCCAGATAAGTAAGCATATACTATATGTAGGTAGGTAGGTAAGTAAGATTGTAAGTAGGCAGATAGGTAACGGTCTTTGAAAATGAGCTAAAAAGCTATTCATATGTTCTCAAAAATAGCTATAACAGTTCAGCTGTACTGCACATTTTTTACGGAACACAATCTATGGGGGAATGAATGGGAGAATTTATAACATGTGAATCGATGAGAAATCTCTATTCGCTTAACGACTATTCGACGCATTTCCGAGGAGTGTAAGCCCAACCAAAGTGTTACTCTCCTTTCACTTAGCAAAATATGTTACAAGATTCAACATCTTTCTTCAATACAAAAGCAATATTTGGTTCAGTTTTACCAATCTCACTAGTAAAGTTTTTCTTCCAGAGATTTAGTTCGGAAACCCATAATATTAAACAGCAAAAAAAAAATAAATAAATAAAAAGCTGTTTAATTCACACGGTGGTTTCAAGTGATATAGGTTTATTCTTTTTTTTACCAAACGTTTTTTTTTTTCAAGATAACACATTCTGCTTTGATACGAAAACACTTTCACAGGATACGAGTTTTTCGTTGAAAGGTATCCAAAAAAACAGCCAAAACATTCAATTTGGGAAAGAAGTGTCTAGAGCTAATTTAGTTTTCTTCTCCTTGAAGGAAATTCATCTTTCACTTCTCCATGTCGCATATGAAACATTCCGAGAGTGAAGTATTAAACGTTTTACATTTCATTCCAATCTCTGAGATTGAAAGGATTAAGCAGGTTTCCAGAACAAAGTCTTTTGAAACGATATGTTTAAGACGTCGAATTTATTCGCTCGAGACTACCTTCTCTTCGTTTCTCTGAACTTCAGAGAAAGATTTCATCATCCACTGAGAAATAGGGGGCGGGGGTGGCTCAGTCGGTAGCGCGCCAGGCTCGTAATCTGTAGTTCCCAGGTTCGAGTCCCAGCTGGGTCAGCGTTGAGATTTATCTCCGCAAAATTCCCCGCCCTGCCCACGGTCAGTAGGGGACACCGATGGGCTTGGAAAGGCCGCCGTCCGTCGGATGGGACGTTAAGCCGTGGCCCCGTGTGCGGGAGAGCCATACCCTGTGCACGTTAAAGAACACGCTGGATGGCTTTGACAGGAGGCTACCATCTGTCTCCCAACAGCTGTTCCAGTGGGTCCCCTCCCCCAACCTTCTCTGAGCCTTCGGGGTCCATGTGACTTGGCCATTTAGCCCATGGTGTGCAAAAAAGTGCCGCTCAGAGGTAAAACAACCCAACCCAAACAACTGAGAAATAACAGAAGTCCTGAGATCCTGGAGAATTAAAGGAATGCGTTGAAAAGTGGTAATTAGGGTGACCATATTTAAAAGAAGATTCGGGGACTCGAAGATTTTCCGTAAAAATGATACGAAATCTCTTTTAGGCGAAATATTTTCTTTTTTGACAAGTTTTGGAATAAAGATTTCGAAAGACAGACGAAAATTTGTTGTCACTTGCAACCTAAGCAGTGTTCAATTTCATACATGATTCCTCATTCGTCGATGTTGAATTCATGTTTGAAATTTTTTTTATTTGATGGAAAGGTAGATTCCACTCCAGCAATTTTCTTTCGCCGATTTCTTCTTTAAAAACTGAGAAAGTCGCCAAAGAGCGATTCAAGATGCGTACCATTGCCTGATACGGTGCGGCATTAGCGGAATGTGGGATACATTCGCAAAGCCATTCGAGGTTCTAAACTCCGTCCCATTACAGATTGGGATTCAATGTTTTATCCAGCACAAGGTTATGTAAGGCGAACCTGTGTCCCAAATTTGGGACCTGTTGGTGAAGTATCTGGGAAACTACAGAACGTCAAAATCTGTTAAAACAGAGATAGAATCTTAACAACTTGCATAGTTGTCATGTCTCTCTAATTTATTTATTTTTATTTATTATTATATTTTTATTGTAATTTTCTTGTTGTAAATATATACACTGCTGGCCATTAAAAGTGCAACACGAGGAAAGACAAGAGACATCAAAGCCATATTTAGTGAATACATAGCTTATGTTACAAGGATCAAATGATTGCAAATACAACTCGGTTAGACTTGAATACAAAGAAATCACTATCTTGTGTAGCCACTCTGAGCGGTAACAACCGCTGCTACACGGTCCGGTATTGAGATGATGAGACATCGGATGTGTGTTTGGGAATGTAAGTTCATGTAGTTTCAATACGTGGCCAAAGTTCATCTTTGATGCTACTGGTGTTTAGCTACTGGTGTCTGGTGTGCTAGTCGTCGTGAGGTCATGGACCATACATGTTCAATGGGGGACAGATCCGGTGAATGTGCAGGCCAAGGCAGACCTGTCACATGGTGGCTTCTGGGAATTGTTGACGATGAATGCCACATGTGTTCAGGCATTGTCCTGTTGGTAAATAGCACCAGAGAGCCCCTGAAGATAAGATACGACCACAGACTTTCAACGCTGGCTGTTGAAAATACCAGCAATGCATACGAGGCGCGTGCTTGACTGGAGTCCAATGGCACCCCATACCATAACACCAGGGACCGGACCTGTATGGCGTTACATCATGCATGTCTCACTGAGCCTGTCACCATAGTACCACCAGATCGATTCGTCCATCATGGTGCTGCATACAGAAACGGGATTGGTTTGAAAAGACGATGCGATGCCATTTGCAAATCCATGCATGACTTTCTTGGCACCATTGCAGTCGCATAGGCCTGTGTTGTAGAGTCAATGGTAGCCGAAACAATGGCCCCCTAGCAAAGATGCCCGATGCTGCAAACAAAGTCGAACTGTATGGGCAGACACTGGTTGATGTGCAACACACCCTAACTGTTGAGCTAAGATGTTTGATGTAGCTTTATGACCATTCAAAGCCATGTGCACAAGATGTCTGTCCTCTGATTCGTTTGTGTGACAGGGCAGTTGAGATCCCTCACGTTGGTGAGTTTGTTCCTCCTCTACCCACTGACGTCATATTCTCATCACTGTGGCAGCATTCCGTCCAACATGAGCACCGATGTCTAAGTACAATAATCCACCTTCCCGTAATCCCACAATTCTCCCTCGATCAAAGTCGGAAACTGGTCATATGGATGCCTTTATCTTCGACGGGGCATACTTGATCCTTTAGTGTGCGAAAACTGCAAGCAAACACAATTCCAGTGCTTTACACCAGATCTTTGTAATCTCCTCTTATACCACTTCCAGGGTAAGTTACAGTCACACATTATGTGCGTATGTGTTGCTCTTTGAATCATTTACATGTTCTCCCATAGGCTACCCATCTTGCATATTTCGGGACAATCTGATGAGTTCTTCCTGGCGTTGCACTTTTAATGGCCAGCAGTGTATATCTGTTTTTGGACGTTTGTGTTTTTGGAAGTGTTGATGTGGGGATGTGACTCATGAGCTGTTGTTTGGGTCTGAGCTGGCTGATTTGTGTGTGCTCACAGGTCGAAAAGCACTTTTATGACTATTTACGACTGGCCTCTGATGCGAGTACTAACACAGAGACAAAAGCGGCAATAATAAACAGGAGTCAAACTGGAACGAAGTTTGAACACGAATCAAGGGATTCTGCTCTTGCTCAAAACACAAAACCCCTAAGGAGAGAGTTCGGTTCTATGTGAACTGAGATACAGTTCTGTGTGAACCAGGTTGTAGGCAAGGATTTAATATCCTTTCGACGAGTTTGAGGTCGGTAAAGTTAGATCTCCAACTTATTGCATGTTTGTTTGCAGCAACAAAGCAGCAAAGGCCTGTGGAATCGACCGCATCCCAGCACGTAATTGTATATAAATGTGAATAAAATGTATCGTCCATAATACTACTCTCGTGTTTGAATTGTTGGACACTTTTCTACACATCATTTGGCGCAGCAAGTCTGAGGCAAATGTCGGTACAGGTGTAACAACCTGCAAACCTGTGATTTCACCTAAATAAGGTAGAAGATAATTAAGGGACTAATTGATCGTCCTCTAGTGTAGAGTGGTTAATTGTTTGGCAATTGGCCCAACACGACATTTGGCGCAGTTCAGCAGCATAATAATTACACGTGACTTGACGAAATAGAAATCTGCGTCGTTCCTTACCACGGCACACCCCAATAGCAATTAAACCATTGGCAAGCATAAGGCACGCTATGGTGATACCGCTATTATTATGATGACGATTCCAGCTTCAATTCTTCAGTCACCTTCATTGGGACCGAAATTTTTTATAACAGTTTTGCCATTACTATCAGAAAAGGACAGACTTTAATACAGGGACTGTAGGTCACCCTAATAATAATATGTCCCTCCAACAGATGTTCTATCAGGTTGAGATACGGAGAAAATATAGGCCACGCTATTTTTTGGAGACCTTGCTCCTCAAGGAATTGGTTTTCAGTCTTGCTTTATGTGGATGGGCATTATCGTCTGTTAGAAGTTGTGTTGAGTTGTTTTACCTTTGCGCGGCGCTTTTTTGCACACAATGGGCTAAATGGCCAGGTCACATGGACCCCGAAGGCTCAGAGAAGGTTGGGGGAGGAGACCCACTGGAATAGCTGTTGGGAGACAGATGGTAGCCTCCAGTCAAGGCCATCCAGCGTGTTCTTTAACGTGCACAGGGTATGGCTCTCCCGCACAGGGGGCCACCGCTTAACGTCCCACCCGACCTGACGGCGACTTTTCCAAGCCCATCGGTGTCCCCTACTGACCGTGGGCAGGGCGGGTACTTTTGCTGAGATAAATCTCAACGTTGACCCAGCTGGGACTCGAACCTGGGAACTACAAATTAGGAGCCTGGCGCGCTACCGACTGAGCCACCCCCGCCCCCTCTGTTAGGAGGAAATCGGCACGTATTGAACTAGCTTAGCGCTTGACATAGGGATCAAGGATATCATCCCGATAACTCAGAGCATTCACAGAATCTTCGACAAGAGCTGCTCTCGGTACATTCACTCAATGAAAACCCAACCAAGACGGATTAACAGCACCAAATGAACTTCTCTGAGCTATGTTCTGGAAGCTGGTTGCGGGTTCCTACTTCTCGCCAGATCAGTTTACATCTGCTGTCCCATTGCAGAGAAATTCTATATTCCTTCAGGGAACAGGACATACTTCATTATTCTCGGGGCCAGGCTACATGATAGTGATACCATTTCAAGCAGACGTGTGATTAAAGAGAAGCAAGCAACGGGTCAATGGGCATAGAGTACAACATTGGGAAGCATTCTGATCAGAGTTTACAAAATTGCCAGCCTTACTGCACAAGGCCCCCAGAAGAGCTAGAAGCATCAAACATTTATATATACGTTCCATTTACCCAGGGTAAGAATATATGCTATGTTCAAACCCTCTGGGGTCAACCAAAATTGAGGTGGGCTGCTTTGAATATCTCAAAAAACCCATAGCTTCAACATTAACGGTTGCAAGTTCGTCAAAAAAAAAAAACTATTTCCACTAATAAATTTGAAAGAAAGAATGCATTAAACTAATTTCTTTCACATTTCGCGTGATAAAGTCATTGTTCAGTTTATTGGGCCAAGGACGTCGATATTGAAGTCGTTCTAATTACGCCCGAGCGGGACACGAGATTGAAATGAAAGTTTCAAAAACTAGGAAGGAAATTAAAATCATTAACTTAATTTGAAAAATATCTAAAAGTTAATAAACGTAATATGCTAATTAATAAAATTGTTTATATCGTTAGTAATAAATAATGATTTTTAATAACAAGAATAAGAAATTTTTCGTAGTACCTATTTAGCCCTACCGTGGCCGAGTGGTTAGCGCGCTTGGCTACTGATCTAAGGGACCTGGATTCAAGCTGGGTAAGTAATGGATGTTTGTGTGGTTTTTTCTGCTGAGGTCCAGCCATCCTCACAGACCTGATATTATGGAGTAAAAACTGACAGGCTCCTGTTAGACTTCTGATAAGCAGCTGCCATTGCAACTATTAATACCACAAGGGCCTATCATCCCTCCCCAAAGGTCAGAGTCAGTACCAACTTTGGCATTGAAGTCACCTAGAACAATGGTAATATCTCCTTTCTTTACAGAATTCAAAACATCCTGAAGTTGTCCGTAAAACCTATCCTTCTCATCTTCATCAGCATCCTCAATGGGGGCATAACAGCAGATAACATTCAATTCTTTAATGCTTGTCTTAAATATAGCTCTAAGAAACTTTTTATTAATGCACTCATATCCTAGAAGAGAACTACTAGCGTGTCTGCTGAGAATCAGACCTATGCCTTGGAGATGCCTGTTATCTTCCCTTCATGAAAAGAGAAATTTAAGATTATTTTTAAGAATCTGACCTTTATCTGTCCATCTGGTTTCTTGCAAAACGAGAATATCTTAATTATAACGGTGGAATTCTTGTGTGAGTACATCAAGAGAATAATCTCCGTGCAGATTCCTCACAACCCAATTACCTATGGAGAGAAAATAGTTATTATAATAAGTTTAAAGAAACTATGTCTATTGGGAGAGGGAGTGCCCACAGTATCAAACAACCCTCTAATCGCAGGTATGGGGCAAAGACCCATTCCCCACTACCAAAGTCTGAAAACATCTACACAGGAAGACTTCCTCCAATGTAGGATTTGACGATGCCCGTAGAAGCAAGAGTTTAGGTGCCTGCGATGACCTCTGCTCCGGATTTTCCACCAGCTGATAAAACATATCCTGTGAATCTATTCACTTGGTGCTGTCAACCCACAAACAGAAAACACTTACTACCTAAAAGAAATTTACATTTACTGCTTAGGGGCGGGGGTGGCTCAGTCGGTAGCGCGCCAAACCGGATTCTGCAGTTTCCAGGTTCGAATTCCAGCTGGACTAGCATTGAGATTTATATCCGCAAAACTTCCCGTCCTGCTCACGGTCAGTAGCTGACACCAATAGGTTTGGAAAGAACACTGTCCGTTGGATGGGACGTTAAGACGTGGCCCATGATCATCATCATCATCATCATCATCATCATCATCATCATCCTCAAGCAGCCATGGGCTACGGAGGTCCAACCAGACCGCGCAGTTTAATTCTCCAAGCATATCTATCCTGAGCTACATCTGCTGCATCCGGCCACTGTACACCAATTCTAACAAGGTCCTGTTTGCATTGTCTGCCCACCGCATCCTGGGTCTCCCCCTCCTTCTGAGGCCTCTAGGCACACTGTTCATAACCCTATTCGCCAATCTATAATTATCCATACGGGCAACATGGCCAAACCAGCGGAGTCTCTCTCTGCACAATATGCTGCTTAAAGGAGGTTGCAGACTCCTTTGCCTAACCTCATCATTAGTTACAAAGTTAAACCACCTAATACCCAAGATACTGCGTAAGCATCTAGAATCAAAAGCATCTAGTTTCCTGTTATCTTGCTTACACAGCGTCCAAGTTTCACTACCATAACTAACCCTAGAAAGAATCAAACTATTATACAGTCTAATTTTAGTCTTTAGGTGTATACGCCTATTTCTCCACAATCTCCATAGATTCTTAAAAGTCCCGGCAGCAATACCTATTCGTCTGTTAATCTCATGCCGCACATCACCAGTATCAGTTACGCAGCTCCCAAGGTAATTAAACTGTGACACCTGCTCAAGACTGCAACCATTCAGATTAACTGAATCACAACCTGCCTGACCAATTTTCATCACTTTAGTTTTCTCTCTGTTTATAATCAAACCTACTGTACTACCAGTCTCATCAACAGTTCGAATGAAAGAGTTCATCTCACCAACATCATTTGCCAAAAGGGCTAAATCATCAGCATAATCTAAATCAGAAATTTTCGTATCTCCAGCCCATTTAAGGCCAAAAGCTTTATCTTGAAGTGAATTTCACATAACATAATCAACAACCAAACTAAAGAGAAAAGGAGACAAAATGCACCCTTGTCGAACACCAGAAGTAATGCTAAACCAATTGCTACAAGACTTACCAACCCTCACACATGACTCAGTGTTATTATAGAGAGCTTTCATTATGTTAACTAACTTGTCTGGTATACCATATGATCTCACAATCAACCACAAATTATGACGATCAACAGAGTCGAAAGCCTTTTTGAAATCAACAAAGCTAGTAACCAAAGGTTTCTGAAACTCTAAACATTTCTCAAGAATCTGCCTAAGTGAAAATATTTGATCAACACATCCCCTACCACTTCTGAATCCACATTGCTCATCACGCAATTGCCTGTCAACCAGATTCTTAATTCTATTAAGCTCAATCATGGAAAGAACTTTACCTGGAACGGAGAGTAGGCTAATACCCCTATAGTTATCACAAGAACTGCGATCACCTTTTTTGAAAATAGGGATAATAATAGCTCTGGTAAAATCTTTAGGAACCATGCCTTTATCATAAAAGTTATTCAAAATTTCAGTCATCCAAATGGTAACTGAAACATTCCCAGCTCTAAGCATTTCCGTAGTAATTTCATCCACCCCTGGGGATTTATGAAGTTTAAGTTTAGAAATAGCCAAACTAACTTCAGATTGTGTTATAGGGCCAACATTAAAGCCAACAATGCATCTATCATCATTGCAAACAATGGGAGTAGAACTAACCATATTGTTTAGAACATCACTGAAATGCTCAGTCCACCTAGCCATGACAGAATCCTCACCTTCTATAACCTTGCCTTGTTTATCCTTCAATCTCTGTATACCTGTTCGTTTTCTACCACACAAAACATTAACTATCTGGTACAGCTCTCTGCTGTTGTGCTGTCTAACTGCTTCCTCAGCTTTGTCAGCAAGGCCATCAAGCCAAAGATTCTTATCAGTAGCTAACTGACCCTTTACACGTTTATTAAGTTCTTTGTAATGCTTTCTATTAGGACTAGTAGGGTACTGATTAAGGACATTCCTGCAGTTCCTTCTTTCTGAAATAAGCTCAAGTGCCTTATCACTTAAATAATTCTGCCTCCTCTGCTCCTTTTTCCCTAAAAGAGTACTGTTAGTTTCCAAAAAAGCCTGTTTAAAATGGCCCCATTCTTCCTCAACTTCAGTATTAAGCAAACCATGACTGTCATAATGACTAAGTAACCTATCATGGTAAGCTTTAGCTATAACTGGGTCTTTCAGAGCTTCAGTATTAAAGGTAAATTTTTTAACCCTAGCACAACACTTTTTAAGTTTAAGTTGCAAGACACTTTTAACAAGGTAATGGTCAGATCAAATTTCAGCTCCCCTATATGCCCTGGTATTTCTAACAGAACTAGCCCATTTGCTGTTAATTAATATATAATCAATCATATTCTTATACAGCCCATCAGGTGAAACCCATGTGTGTTTATGTATGTCGCGGTGTTTGTAATATGTGTTAGTTATTCTGAAACCATTTAATTTACTTACCTGTAGGAGACGTTGCCCATTGCCATTGCAGCTACCAATACCAAAAGGGCCTATTACTCCTCCCCAAAGGTCAGAGTCGGTACCAACTTTGGCATTGAAGTCACCAAGAACAAGGGTAATATCTCCTTTCTTGACAGAATTCAAAATATCCTGAAGTTGTCTGTAAAACCTATCCTTCTCATCCTCATCAGAATCCTCAGTGGGGGCATAACAGCATATAACATTCAAGTCTTTAATGCTTGTCTGAAATTTTGCTGTAAGAAACCTTTCATTAATGCACTCATATCCTAGAAGAGCATCACTAGCATGTCTGCTGAGCAGCAGACCCACGCCTTGATGATGCTTTCCATCCTCCCTCCCTGTAAAGAGAAATTTAAAGTTATTTTTAAGTATCTCACCTTTACCTGTCCATCTGGTCTCTTGCAAGCCTAGAATATCTAGGTTATAGCGCTGGAATTCCTGCATGAGGACATCAAGAGAATAATCTCTATGTAATGTCCTCACGTTCCACGTTCCTGCAGAGAGAAAATGATTAGTAGGATTTTTAAAGAAATTAGGTTTATTGAGATTGGTAGGGCCAACAATATCAAACAGCACCCTGATCGCAGGCATGGAGCAAAGACCTGTTCCTCCTCCGCTAAAGGCTGAAGTCACCGATGCTGGTAGGAACTTCAGGCACCACCTTTTCAAGTGGACTTTTTCAAGAACCATATGGCCTGCCTGAGACACATTACTCCAGTTTAGGCTTGACGATGCCCAACTAGCTAAGTAAGGTTCAGGTACCTGCGATGGCCTCTGATTAGGATTATCCACCAGCTGATATAAGGTATCCCATGCCTCTGTTCACTTAGAGCTGGCAACCCAGAAGCAAACAGAAAACACAGCGGCAGACTCTCCCTCAACAGAGGCCCACCAGTGCAGCAAGTCCAGGATCCATAATCAAGCTCAAATCCATAAACAAGTCCAGTCTAGTAGGTATAAATGGTCAGCACCAGGACCCTGTGAAGTTGACCACTCCTCAGCAGGGTTGAAAAAAAAGAAAAAAGTGGCCATAGATGACCAGATCAGTAGGCCATACTGAACTGGCAGCCCTCCCCTTCCGTTCCCTTCCAAAAGAGAATATCTCTTTTGAAAGGTACTAACGGCCTGCACCACGAGAAGGCGGGGTCGGACATTAGGTGCTAGACCTGGCCGGTTCTGTGCATCATCACTGGGGATTGGTACACAGCTCTCCTTCCAGTTTACGCCTAGCTACCATTTACAAGCCGGCCCATGTATGGGGGAGCCATACTCTGTGCACGTTAGGGGGAGCCATACTCTGTGCACGTTAAAGAACACGCTGGATGGCCTTCACAGGAGGCTACTCTCTGTCTCCTAACAGCTGTTCCAGTGAATCCCCTCCCCCAAACCTTCCCTGAGTTTTCGGTATCCTTATGACCTTACCATTTAGTCCATTGTGTGCAAAAGTCCCACTCAAGGGTAAAACAACTCAACCCACTTACCGCTTTAAAAATAGTCGAATAATTTCAGACAGACACACAAATGACAAAGGGAAAACAATAGTTCGATTTTTTTAGTTTGAAAATGAACTAAAAAAGAAATTCCTGCAAAGCCTTACCTTTGGCTAAGTCCCTTAAATATTCAAAGGGTCGAAAATTAATATCTGGTCAAGAATAAAGCAACTCAACCAGTGGCGTATCCAAGAAAGTCCGCAAAATTCCCCGCCCTGCCCACGGTCAGTAGGGGACACCGATGGGCTTGGAAAGGCCGCCGTCCGTCGGATGGGACGTTAAGCCGTGGCTCCGTGTGCGGGAGAGCCATACTCTGTGCACGTTAAAGAACACGCTGGATGGCCTTGACGGGAGGCTACCATCTGTCTCCCAACAGCTGTTCCAGTGGGTCCCCTCCCCCAACCTTCTCTGAGACTTCGGGGTCCATGTCACCTGGCCATTTAACCCATGGTGTGCAAAAAAGTGCCGTTCAGAGGTAAAACAACCCAACAACCCAACCCAAATCCAAGAAAGGGTTATACTCCCCCCCCCCATCCCCCACCCATACACCATCACTACCACTGACACCCCACTCATCCTTGAGGCTTCGATTTATTAAGACAGTCCTGGAAAAACAGACTAAAATACGTTAAATAAGACTCAAAGATGTCACATTGAAATTGAAAATTTCTGCGTAGGCCACCGAACTTCGCGGAAAACCTGAAACATGTAAGTGCAGTTTCGATTTCTCTCATCTTGATACGACTACTAAATCTGATTTTCTAAATTATTCGCAATTTCAAATTAAGGAAGATTAAATATTCACACAAGAGCTCTGGATGTTAGCAATTGTTGAAGTGTTATAATCTTTAATTCAACGAATCATCTGTTTCCTTTGAATGCATTTCTCTAATCATCTAATATCAGCAACTTGCTATCTGATACGGGATACAGATTAGATGCTAAATAAACATTGCAGCTGTTGATTATTTATTACGCACAAAGCGTCGGTTCTCCAGTTATTACTGTATGGATGGTACATGGCGAGATTAATATATTAATCAAAGAATACCGACGAAAGATTTGCCGCAATTTCTAAGGGACATCGAAAATAAATGAACTGTTGCCAAATTTGCCGTTGGAGCACACCTTTGTGTTCTCATTGCAGATGCAGCAACTGCCTCTCATTATCTTCGAAATTGATGCTGAGGGTTTTCGGATTATTAATATTGAGAGAACATATTTACGGACAACACGGAATTGGTAATCTACAAGTGAAGTGAGAATTTCTTCTGGAAAATTACATCTCACTCATTTTTCAATGTCAATTCTTGGGAAATGTTTCATTTTGCTTATTTAATTCTGAGAGAAAATGAGACCGTGTCAATTTTTCCGCTCAAGAGGACGACATAACTGGATTGCATTTAATCTCTTTCGTCAAGTAGAAGGAAATTAATGTCGTAATAAATGACACGAGGCAGTAATTCTCTTGGTTACTTCGAAACCAATTAAACATCAATTACTCCTGTGTAATAGGATGATTATTATTCCCCACCTAACTCATGTACGATGACCTTGTCATCGTATCTTCTCGGAACTGATGAAGATTTCTCAATGCGCTCCACTAAAACTAACTTATCACTTCTTCACTTCGTAACAAAAGGACATATTTTTTTTAAAAGCAGATTGGTTGTCGGCATGCTTGGCTTGTGATTTCTGGCTCTATATCAGAATTGCGATTTTTCACTTTCGTTTCGAACTGATGGGAAAGGTTAGGTGCACAACCTCGATATAAAATAGTTGGGTTGTTGTACCTCTGAGCGGCACTTTTTTGCACACAATGGGCTAAGTGGTCAAGTCATAAAGACCCCGAACGCTCACAGAAGGCTGGAGTTCCCATTGGAACAGCTGTTAGGAGACAGATGGTAGACTCACGTCAAGACCATCCTTCGTGTTCTTAACGTGCACAGGGTATGGCTCTCCGGCACACATTGCCACGGCTTAACGTCCCATCCGGCGGACGGCTGCCTTTCCAATCCTATCGGTATCCGCTATTCACTGTGGGCAGGGGAGGGGGAGTTTTTAGGAGATAAAACTCAACCCTGACCCAGTTGGGACTCGAATCTAAAATTGAGAACTGCAGATTACGAGCCTGGCGTGCTACCGACTGGACCATCCCCGTTCCCGGTGTAAAAGGGATCACCAATCGGTTTGGAAATGCCTCCATCAGTTGAGATATTAAACAGTTTTCAGGGAAGCCATATCCTTTACATCAGAGTTAAAAACATCTCTATGGGAAAAAGTCAGCAGATTAGTCATCAATTTTCCTAGTTTGGAATTTTTTTCAGTGGATTTTTAAATATCTTATTTACTCCCGCGATTTAGCCCCACTTTTTCCACTTCAATTACTGTAGTCTAAAATGCCTTCTAAAAGTTCTTCTCGATTAAGGGAGAATTATGTGGCTATTTTAGCGTGAAATTACTGTCTTGTGAAATGATATCATTTGACTGTGTTTCAATGTTCTGCTTCCTTACGGTTTCGTAACAATGTTAAGATGCTTTTAACTCTTTTTGGAAACTCTACATTTTGGATAATTTTTATGGATATTTATTTTCTTACTGTTATTAACTGAAAAATCATTTGTAAAGAGGACAGAATTAGTTTCTTTCTATGGCTTTCCCTACTTAACCCATTTCAGGATTCCACGTCACATGTCTATGAATGATGGAGGATTTTAATAGCAAGAAGAGAATTGAAATATATAAGCATTTACGTTATACTTGCAAGAATATTTATAAAGAAAGACAGTAAAATGATATATAAAACATTGATTGTATTTGACGACGATAATTTCGGAAAACAGGACAACATTCCAATTATTGGTTTAGCTACGGGGATCGTAACACAGACTGTTTGGGAGCTGTATTCAACATGACAAGCCTACACTGTCTGCCAAAATTAGTATGAACATTTCATCGAGCACAAAGCACCATGGAACCTGCCAATTTATGCAAAATTTCTTATTGACGTAAGTATTCCTAGTCACTACGAAGTTCTGTAAAATCCGTAAAGGCATCGTGGAAAGCAACATGTATAAAAGGACTGATCCGACTGATTTCGAAAGGCTCTTCGTTGGAGCGTAATGGGCAGGAGCATCCGAAACGGAGGTGATTGAAAGCGGAAAACTACGGGAGAAATTATCCCAAGTAAATGGAGAATGTCAACGGTCTCAAATACGTCTACCAATCGTGGCTAATGTGGGAGAAAATGGCTCTCACAGACAGGGACTGAAGTTTGTTGTCACAAACCGTAGCTGCTACAATTCATCAGCTGAGAGAGATTACCATTAGTAATACTTCAAAACCCATTTCAACGAGAACTGTGTGCAGAAAATTGAAAACTTTGAAATTTGGGAACTGTACCACGATATAGAGGAAGAAGAAATAGGTAGGTATTCATAAGAATTTGGGTAGGCAGTGTACGTAATCAGGTGTAAGATATTACTATTTCGTTACTTATTTATTTTTTTCTTGATCATAGTATTGATGCAATATTATTCATTAGTAGTAGCATAAGTGAGAGTTCTAGCACAATGTTAAAATATAGGGATTTCTACAGTATGTTAACCTATGGGAAAAGTTTCGAGAGATGAGAGGAAATTTTTATTTATTGTGATATTTTTTTTTATTGTAGCGAAGAAATTTTGATAAAGTTGGTGTGTGTGTGATAAGAGAGAAAAAATATGGATGAATCTCTGTGTGTGTGTGTGTCTTGCAAAAAAAAGATGTTTGTAAGTGACAGAAAGTATATGGGTGAAGAAATTTGTTGGATGAAAAGTAATTTATGACGAGTTATTGTTTTATTTTTGGAAAATATTTGATGAGAAGGTGTTATGATTGAAGACGATAAAAATGTTTTTGCGAATTGGATGATGAAGTGAGTTGGGGTGAAAGAGAAATATAAAATATGAGTAGTGAAAAAAGAAATATAATTTTAGGTGATGAGAATTGAAATCGTTAGTAATATTTTTAAGAGATGAAATTTCAACTTTTCTGTGAAAAATATAGTATTCAGGAAAACGCTGGTTTTCTTTAAATTGGTGTTTGTTACAGAGGAAAAATATTGGTGAAGAAAATGTGTCGGGTAAAAAATACACATGGCATTGTTTAATTTTTGGGGAAACGCTGTTACGTCTGAAGATAAAAAAAAAACTTTTGCAAAATTTTATCACAAAGTTAAGTCAGAGGTTATTGTTAGTTTGGAATTTTAAATTAGTTTTTTTTGTTTTTTTTTGTTTTGGAAGATAATTGAAGTTTGCTTCTAGAGAAATGAAATAAAAAAAGCGTTGTTATCTTTTTTCTTGTAAACACCGTAATTTCGTCATCTTTCATTAAATTCTACAATCTAGACTATACTTTTAGCATATGCATCGGGACCCATTTCACACTTTACTATTAACTACGTATTACGGGATCTTTTGGGTTTTTTTATAACAATGTTATCGAATAAAACGGAAAAGAAAAATAAAACTGCTGAACTACAGAAAACTCTCTTTTGCGCATGTTTTGGATTAGATAAAATTGAAATAATCGTTTGCACATTCTTCTAAAACTATGATTATAACATTCTGTTAACCTTTAATATCAAGGTTAGTACTTTTTAGATTAAATATATTTGTAACTCACATTTTTGCTGTTAAACATTTCAGCTGCCATAACTCTTTAAACACTAAATGAATATTATGGAAAATCGAGATCGGGGTAAGATCTGATTGAGATCTTTAATTGATCTTCAGTCACACTTTCCCTTAACCCTTTCACGACTATGGGAAACATTTTTCCCAATTTTAAAATTGGTGATTGTCGTATTTAATTATAACCTTATCTGCATTTTTTATACAGAATGTCAAAATAGAACGTATGCCGAACGCAATTACGTAAACGGGAACGTTTAGAAAAAAAAAACAGAATTGTCAAATCAATTGGCGCCAATGATAAAACATTCGCGGGCTGTACAGTCGCTCAAAAAAGTATCCGAACACTATGGTTGACTACAGAATTCAGAAAAAATATCTGGCAACGATTTTTTCAGAAATTAGTGATCTGGCAACCTTCGTGTCGACACGAAGGTTGCCAGACGAAGGTTGCCAGATCACTAATTTCTGAAAAAATCGTTGCCAGATATTTTTTCTGAATTCTGTAGTCAACCATAGTGTTCGGATACTTTTTTGAGCGACTGTACTCTGTTATTATTTCAGTTTATTGTGTCGTGTAATAATATATTACTGTGTTTTCTCACATGTTTTATGTTATTCGGTAAGTTATTATTTTAGTTAACATTTTGTTATAATAAACCAATAAATAAAAGACATTGCATAATAAGCCTAACTATAATTTGTGTTACCTTTATAGTCCATTGGGAAAAATAATTCGCATAAAATTCCAAAAAACTACACATTGTTATGTATTTTTCTTATGATTTTTATTTATTTTACGTCTAAACAAACTAAAATAAACAGTTACATACTAATATTTACTCTTAGAAACCTTATGGTCCTGAAAGGGTTAAAACGCTTATTTTAGAAATTATTTCAGTTAAGCGTTTTTTCATATAGAGCAGCCATGGGCAACCCGTGACCAACGAATATTGCCGCGCAAATAATTAAATTTTTATATCTTACTCTTCAAGTAATTTGTGAAATCCCAATTTATTTTTCTTTCCCAATTTACTTTTTACACTGTTTTTAAAAGTGTTCTTTAACAGTCTAAATTTAATTTACTACGACATCGACTCACATGACAGACTGCGCAAAATGGGTAGATCGCGTTTTTTGAATGTACTGTTCAGCTGCCGATTAAAGAGATCAGCTCTCACTCAAACACTACCTCAGTTAACATTCTAATTTTGAAAGGTATCAAGGCAAACAGTTGAGAAACTTATGGCTGCATTAAACGCGCAAAAAAAAATTATTTACCGAAAAGTCTCAGAACTGTTGTTATTGTACATACATGTTTTTATTAGTAAGAAAATTACAAAATATTATAAAAATTATTCGGATTGCTAATTTGTACAGGAATGCCTGCAAGCAGATTTTGGTATGTTTTGTCTAGAGAAAACCAGATAACATAAGTTTATCCCGCAGCAGCGTAATCAAGTCTATTGATGAACTTGTTGTCAACATAGGAAATACCTTTACGAAGGTTACATCGAATTTTTAATATTGCGCTTTGGTTCTTAATGAAAATACTGATGCTTCAGGGACAGCTCAATTGGCGTTATTTGTATGTGGAGTGGATGTTAATTTCCAATAAAATGCATTTAATTCTTCATCTAATATGTTGTTTATTTTCAATTTCTTGCATATTTAATCAAAATTTTATTAACAATAATCATTTTTTCATTAAATTATAAAAGGTACATGCTCTTTTTTGAAATAAATAGGTATATGTGAAAAATTAATTGTTTACGCATATTATTCACTCAGGGCATTGAACGTGGGGGGGGGGGCGTAAGTTTAGAGGTTTGATGCAATGAGTAAGGATCTGGCCCGAGGTACTCTCAAAAAACTGTACCTGGCCCACTGATAAGAAAAGGATGCACGTCCCTGATATAGTGTAGTGGCGCCATCTAGTTGTGGCATTATTAACGATTAAGATATAAAAATAGAAACTGTATTTGCTGTTGTAACTTTAAATATTATTCATTTTCTTATTAATTAGAAATTAACGTTTAAGAGAAAGGTATGCCCTGTCTTTTAGACATTACTCCACATTTTTCACATTTCCAAACTTTTTTTTTTCAAGGATATTTGTTTTTTCCATTGAGAAATTTACCATAAAAAAATCCTGAACAGCATTTTAGAGTTATATAATTTGGAACGATATCAATGTTGTAATACAATAATAATATTGAAAATTAAATTAATAATAAATTCGTTGTATGATTTTAACATTTTATTTTAGTGCCCAGTAGATTAACGAGGATAAAAAAAAATTAATAGATAACGCCGTCTGTAGGAAACCCTTGCTGAATTTTTACCAAAAATAATATAACAAAAGAAAAACTTACCAATACGTAGAGTATTTACATACAATTGAGCGTTGTGGGTATAAGAAAGTAAAAGTATTTGAAAAAAAATTTAAAAGAAGTTTACTTCGAAAATAATTCGTGTACTCTCAAACCACTAGTATCAATATATCCAACGCTGTCAATATATCCACGCTGCTTAAACGTACGTTTTCAGAACTTCTTCAAAGAGTACGCTAATAAATGTTCAATAAGTTGTTAATATTTTCATCTTGAACTTGTTTTAGAATAAGAACGAATCTGTAGGACAACCTAATTTATATAGTAACTAATGTAGCAGGATTTTCTTTCTCACAAATTCAACAATTTAGGACACACAACATAGAATAGTTTTTCAACCACAGCACAGAATAGTTTCATCATGGTATGCTGAGATTCATACATTCATTCGGATAGGTTCGTTAAGTAAATTGATACTTTTCCCACTATTTCAAAATATTTTAACAATAGTAACGTTTTTATTTTCTAATGTAACAGTAGAGTATCACAGGAGATATTCTATAAACATGGGATTCTCGTGCAGCCAAAAGCCTACGGCTGCCAACTGAGACCGGCAGCAGACTTTAGTCGTAACCAACCTCAACTACCTTCTCTGCTAGGTACAAGAAGGCTGCCTGCAAACTCCCGTGAGCCACTGCTGTCCTACGCGAGGGTTGGCTGGCCAGCCGAGGGTGAGTATTGAAAGAAAGAATGGATGGACTTACCATACTTGCTTGGCAGTCCAGCTCCCAACGAATGCTCCAGAGAGAGAGAGCAGTAGGGACGTTCAAGTCCCCCAAAGATGGGATTCTCCTCATACGTGACAAATGAGTACCGGGCCGAAGGCACATACCTTAAAATCTGAACTGTCTCAAAAAGTGAAATTTTTTGTTAATAAACTAACTAAAGCCAGAGCCCAAAAGGCTGTAATGAACTGCTTATGGAGACCACGGATGTCTCGGTATGCTAATGGGAAAAGGGAAAGGAGAGAGAAGAAGAACGGAAAGACGAAAACGAGCCAAGAAAACAATAGGGGGCGGGGAGGAAAGAAAGCAAAATATCACCTCAACCATCTAGGTAAGGGACTATTAGTGCGCTTGACGAACTCAATGTATAGGAATTGATCGAGCCAAGCAAAAACGTAAAAGCATTTTAGTAACAAATTTTGGTCCATATGACTAGCACTTGCCGTGTAGCTAGCGGAAATTCGGTGAATTCTGCCTTGCGATCACCATTTCAGTCCACTAATCTTTTCAACACTGTTTCTCGTGAATTTCAATGGCAGAATCGTTCTGTTTGCCTGTAGCCAGTGCTTTAAAAAACCTTCTAAGCTGTAAGCTTACAGATTTTTTGCTCCAGTTTATTGCTTTTTGATTGTCTTTTTCGCATCAGCAAGCTTTCTAATTTTTGATGACTTTTCCGGGATTTACAGAGTTTAGAAGCGGTATTTTTCTTCGCCGAGGATTTGGTATCTTTTTAGAGTCTCTTCATTATCTATAAAGGTTTTTTTTTAAAGAAGTTGGGGTGGCAGTCAAAGAAACGACATAAATCGAAGGAGTTTCAACCACAGTCCAAACCATTGCATTTTCCTTGACATTTTCAGTTTTATTTGCCAGTTTAAGTTTCTCTGGTATGACAGAAACAATGTTTGCAAAGGTTTTTGCCTAGATGAATTTTTGGGACAGCAATCAGCAAAATGTCCAGATATGCTACATCTGCATAATTTAGTCATTCCCGAATGCGAGATAGTAGCTGTAAAGTCTGAAATACTTAAAAAGTTCGGGATTTCGTGGTCGATTTCCACTTTGGCAATTATGTTGCCGGTGAGGATATTTTTGAACTTTTCTTCATAATGGGATAATTAACTCTTTTTCAGTTTTCTCATTCGTGATTCAAAAGGGACAAATACCTTTCTGATTGTAGATCTCAGGTGGTGAATCTCGATCTTTTCGTTTCCAATCATAGGAATTCATTCATAGGAATATTCCATCCACTTCTATCGCGTAACAGACTTTCACAACAGTTTGAAGTTGCAGAATAATTTCTTTAATTTGGGTTGTGGGTTGTTTTACCTCCGAGCGGCACTTTTTTGCACACCATGGGCTAAATGGCCAGGTCACATGAACCCCGAAAGCTCAGAGAAGGTTGGGGGAGAGGACCCACTGGAACAGCTGTTGGGAGACAGATGGTAGCCTCCCGTCAAGGCCATCCAGCGTGTTCTTTAACGTGCACAGGGTATGGCTCTCCCGCACACGGGGCCACGGCTTAACGTCCCATCCGACAGACGGCGGCCTTTCCAAGCCCATCGGTGTCCCCTTCTGACCGTGGGCAGGGCGGGAAATTTTGCGGAGATAAATCTCAACGGTGACCCAGCTGGGACTCGAACCTGGGAACTACAGATTACGAGCCTGGCGCGCTACTGACTAAGCCACCCCCGCCCCTATTCTTTAATTTGGAATCCAGAGTGAAGAAATCTGAATTACCTTCTCATACGATGATTACTAGGAGGAAGCATGACGAAAATTCTCTCGTAAAGACAATCGAAGATAGCTGGTAAAGTCTCGTAAAGACTGTTTAATGATATGCAGGTAATATGGTGACGAACAAAGAGATTCGCACACCAGATGAAACTAGTCATATTCTCCGAGGCCTCCTAAGCACACATCAGTTTAAACTTGTTGTCCTCGATGTGATTCTCCTGTGGATGTGGTCTCTATAATAGGAACCACATTTTTTTTCCCAAAAAAAAACATTTTTTTTACCACAAAAGGGTGTAAAATAAGGACCACATACAGAGTAGAATCACGTTGTCGGTGGACTTGGATGTCCCTACTCCTCTCTCTCTCTGGAACATTTGTTGGGAGTTGGACTTTTCGAATACTGACTCCTCTGCTGAACTGCCAAGCAAATAGGGTAAGTATATTTAGAATACAGTTTATTACCAATCGATAGATGGGATCCTTATTGATTTTCATTGTAGCCAATGATGTGAAGGTCAAACACAGACTCAATACCGATGTATTAAATATTGGACGTAGCCTACTGATCACTCATTTTGAAAGTTTCAACAAGACAAATCCATTTTCTGTCTCGGATTCGAACTCAGACCATTAGTATTCAAGAAGGAAAATGGCAATTTAAACTCTTTTGAAGAGTGGTCCGAACCCACTATCTGCATTTTATCACGTGATATTTAAATTTCTCTCTAGCCTACATCCCACGGGATAATACTGATTTTTTTTTTTTTTTTTTTTGGGTTGACCTCCTTCACTATACTTTAACATTATGGAAATCGTAAGATATTATAGAAATCTTATCACGTAACCAAAAGCGTTTGTGCGGTTTTCGAGGGTAAACTGAAACCATACGTAAAAAGTGAATAAAAATATTTTATTCAGGAAAGCAAGCACCAGCACAATCTATAACCTTTTCCCAATGAGATGCAAGTTTGTAAATACCACTCCAGTAGAACTGCTGATCTTTAGAAGCGAAGAAAGCAGCCAACTCCATTTCCACTGCTTCTGAAAAAACGTTTTGATTCCAAAATTGTCGGTTCTGTATATGCTTGTCCAGTGCCAAGAAAACATGGTAGTCAGATGGCACGATGTCTGGGGAATACTGCAGGTGTGGTAGAATTTTGCAACCAAGGCTGTGGAGCTTGACTCGGCTGTGTGAGAGGGACCACAATGTCTTTGCGATTGCGTCCTGAAGGACCACAATGCCTTTGCGATGAACAAGGGCAGGCTGTTTTTGGAGCAGTGCATCTGTGACCCATTATAGCTGCACTGGGTAGACGTCCACAGTGATTATCTGACTAGTGGTCAGAAGCTCCTAATGGACGATACCAGTTGTAATTCACCAGACACACAACAAAATTTTCTGTTCATGGATCTTGTACTTTGGTGTGTGTGGTACAGATTCACTGGAAGACAACCAATTACACGAACTTTTGGCGTTCCTATGGATAATCCAATTTTCATCGCATGCCAATAACCTGTCCAAAAGTTGCTCATTCTTGTGGCATGAAAACAGCGACGAGCAGATCGAGCCACTGGAGTTTGTTGTCGGTACTCAATTCATGTGGAACCCATTTGCTCATCTTCCAGACTTTTCCTAGGTGGTGTAAATGCAAACGAATGGATTCGTCACTTACATGGAACCTTTCTGCAAGCTCTTGGCACATTTGACGTGAATCCAACTCGATGCTGCCCTTCAGTTCATTGTCATCAATGATGGTCAGTCTTCCCTCATGAGGTGCATCTTCAAGTGTCTCATCACCTGACGCAAATTTTCTGAACCACTTTTGGGTTGTCCATTTGCTCATTGTGCTCTCTCTGGAACACAGTGGAACAACTGAGTGAAGATCCACAGACTTGGTTGCAAAATTCAACCTCACCCTCAGTATTCCCCAGTTTAGTTCTTCTTTAGTTCCCAGTTTAAACTCATAAAATAAGCACACTCGAATAATTGTATTCGACGCTGACATGTTTTCATCAGTCTTCCCAATTTCACCGAACCGCTTTTCCAGCTTGCTACAAATCAACTGACTCAGCGTGCTATGTGCTTTCGACTGTGTATCAACGCATGTGCACCAATTGCAATTGCACTTAGATACTTTTCGTTGAAATGATAACATTGAAAACCCGCGCGAACTTATTTGGTTATCTGATAATTTGTATATGCCATCCAATAGGTGGGGCTCTCTTACACCGACATAATACATGGAGAACATTTTGAAGCCACTCCATGGTGGTTTCAAAATGTATGTCATTCATAGTTCAAAGATTTGATCAAATTGGACTGAATCATCATCTGTTCTAGGGTTTGGTTGGGCAGGAAATGGGTTATAATCGAGGTAGAAGCTTACTGGTCTTTTATACAAACTTAGCAAAATAGGTGTGTCTGCATATATGTACAGACACCCCTATTTTTTACCCTTTATCAAATTTTATTTTACTAATAAGAATTATCAGGTTAAACTTGATAATTTACTTATGTGATTGATAATGAACTTATCAATTTGTTACTTGATAATGCATACTCAAATAAATTTAAGATGCATAGTGGAATTTCACAGGTTGGCATTTTATCACCCACGCATTTCAATGTCTATCGTTATGATCTACCATAATCTATTAATAAAACTATTAACTGTTCAATTTATGCTGATGACCTTACCCTATTGACAATAGAAAGAATACAAAAATGTGGAAAAAACACCTGAAGAAATATTGAAAAACTTACATTTATACTGTGATAAATGGCACATGAAATTAAGTGCAGAGAAGTCATTAGTTACACCTTTTGCTAGGACTAAAGCTGTTTTACATTAATTCAATATTTACCAAAATCATGACTTTTTGTCAAATATAGAGCAGATAAGTATTTAGGAGCAGTTTTAGACTACAGACTGAAATGGGATAAATATTTACAGAAAGTTTATACAACTGGAAATAAACTCTTTAATTTGCTAAATGCTTAGCTACAACAAATTGGGGACGCTCTCCAACAAATCTTTATCTATATAAAAATTTGAGTAGAACAAAGTTGAAATATTGTCTTGATTTGTTGGTGAAAATGCCAGATTATGAAGTTAACAATGTAAATATTTTTCAAAATAAGTTTTTAAGCCTTGCATTGGGCTTCTGAAAAGTACCACAAATCTTTCTCTTTTGGCAGAAACAAATTACCAATTTTTGAAATAAGAGCAAATTTTTTGCTCATTTAAGGTTATACAATGTTAGAGCTCAAACATAAAAAGCATTTTTAATGAAGAAAATTGCAGATAAAAATTTCGAACTTTTTGCTCTAAATATGGACTTATATTTGTGTCAAATTTTACAAATTAAAAATAATCGTGATTTATATACAAAAAATCCTATTTGGACTTTGGAGTGTCTAAGTATTAAAGAAAATATTCCTAATATAATACAAAAAGTGTTATGGATCAAAAAATTGTCGATTCATTATAAATGAAGGATTCACTTATAATATTAAATACTTTTTGATCCATATAACTTTTTCTATTATATTAGGAATATTTTATTTAATACTTGGAAACTCCGAAGTCCAAATAGGAGTTTTTGTATATAAATCACGTTTATTTTTAATTTGTAAAATTTGACACAAATATAAGTCTATATTTAGAGCAGAAAGTCGAAATTTTATCTGCAATTTTCTTCATTAAAAATGCTCTTTATGTTTGAGCTCTAACATTGTATAACCTTAAATGAGCAAAAAATTTGCTCTAATTTCAAAAAATGGCTAATTTGTTTCTGCCAAAACAGAAAGTTTTGTGATAATTTTCAGAAGCCCGATGCAAGTCTAGTAAACTTATTTTTAAAAATATTTACATTGTTAAATTTATAGTCACAGATATTTACTGATGGGGCTTACTTCCCCAATGAAAATATTGCTACAACTGCTTTTGACATACCAGCCAAAAATATTTTTGAACAATTTAAATTTTCAGGAGATGTTATTATTTTTGAAGCTGAATTGTTTGCCATATATATATTTAAGGCAATTACATGGGTAAAAATAAATTTACTTAATGAAAATGTGGTTTTGTTAACAGACTGCAAAGCAGCTCTGTTGCCCTTACAAAGCGATATTCATAGTAATAATTATTATAAGATCATATTAGATATTTTTAAAACATAAAAGAAATTGTAAAAAAAGGTAATGATGTTGTTCTTCAATGGCTGCCTAATTATTGTGGAGTGGTAGGCAATGAGAATGTGGGCAAAATAGCTAAGGATGCTATTAATTTACAAACATCGACAACTTTACTTTCATTTCTCATATGTCTTAAAAGGAAAAATAAAGAAAAAGAAATTCAAGAACTTATTGCTTATTTCAAATTTCATATTCCAATTAATAGTAACTTTTAATATATGACTAATATTTCCTCTTCTTAGGGGGGGAAAGAATTACTGAGTCACAAATACTCATATGAATATATGAAACGATCTGAGTCGTATTTCAACTTTCATTTGATGTATGACTCATATTTCCCCTTTTTTAGGGAAAAGAATGGGGAGAGTTCAATTTTGTATAGTTTATGACACTCACCGGGCCACAAGCTTTCATATGAATATATGAAGCGATGTGAGTCATATTTCAACTTTCATTTGATGTATGACTCGTATTTCCCCTTTTTTAAGGAAAAGAATGGGGAGAGTTCAATTTTTTTTTGTATAGTTTTATGACACTCACCGGGCCACAAGCTTTCATATGAATATATGAAACGATGTGAGTCATATTTCAACTTTCATTTGATGTATGACTCATATTTCCCCTTTTTTAGGTAAAAGAATGGGGAGAGTTCAGTTTTGTACAGTTTATGGCCCCGGATTTGTGTCGTTTTTCTGCTGAGGTCCTGCCATCCTCTCAGATCTCCTACTGCGGCATATAAACTGACAGGCTCTTGTCAGACCTCTGTGGCAAGCAGCTGCTTGAAGGGGTATTTATTTTTTTTTATTTATAACACTCACCGGGCCACAAGCTTTCATATTAATATATGAAACGAAGTGAGTCATATTTCAACTTTCATTTGATGTATGACTCATATTTCCCCTTTTTTGGGGAAAAGAATATGGAGAGTTCAATTTTGTATAGTTTTACGACACTCACCGGGCCACAAGCTTTCATATGAACATATGAAACGATGTGAGTCATATTTCAACTTTCATTTGATGTATGACTCATATTTCTCTTTTTTTATAGGAGAAGAAAGCATGGGTGGTGATCCTCCCCGCGTGACAAGCTTTCATTTCGCACATACATCATTAAATTTTATCATCGCGTTAAAAAGATCTGATGGAACAATTGTTTTAACAAATCCTCAAACTGACAAACCGACAAATGACGAGCGAAAAGCAAAAAGGATATAGGTAATATAAAGTAATTTAAAGAAATTTAAAATACATCTCTCCCTATACGTGCCCAAAAAGTAGAAAAATAAATCTAAAGCATATCAATGGTGCAATCAGTCACTGAGTTCGTATTTATTTCAAAGGCAGATTGGGTGCCGGCAATCTTGTTGTGTAGATAAAACGGTACCCTATCTTCCTTTGAAGGGAATACGAACTCACTGAGTGATTGCATTACTAATATGCTTTAGGTTTATTTTTACATAAAACGGTACCCTATCTTCCTTTGAAGGTAATACGAACTCATTAAGTGATTGCATTATTCATATGCTTTAGGTTTATTTTTAGATAAACGGTACCCTATCTTCCTTTGAAGGGAATACGATCTCACTGAGTGATTGCATTACTGATATGCTTTAGGTTTATTTTTAGATAAACGGTACCCTATCTTCCTTTGAAGGGAATACGAACTCACTGAGTGATTGCATTACTTATATGCTTTAGGTTTATTTTTAGATAAACGGTACCCTATCTTCCTTTGAAGGGAATACGAACTCACTGAGTGATTGCATTACTTATATGCTTTAGGTTTATTTTTAGATAAACGGTACCCTATCTTCCTTTGAAGGGAATACGAACTCACTGAGTGATTGCATTACTGATAAGGGAATACGAACTCACTGAGTGATTGCATTACTGATATGCTTTATGTTTAGTTTTAGATATACGGTACCCTATCTTCCTTTGAAGGGAATACGAACTCACTGAGTGATTGCATTACTGATATGCTTTATGTTTATTTTTAGATAAACGGTACCCTATCTTCCTTTGAAGGGAATACGAACTCATTGAGTGATTGCATTACCGATATGCTTTATGTTTATTTTTAGATAAACGGTACCCTATCTTCCTTTGAAGGGAATACGAACTCACTGAGTGATTGCATTACTGATATGCTTTATGTTTATTTTCTACTTTTTAGGGAACATAGGTATTTTTCAATTATATTTTTTTCTTTGTTACTAAAAATACCTACCTTCAAAAACTTCCGTTTGATATTTCACTCATAAACATCTACCATATTTTTCCTCCCTTTTGGAGTCGTGTTTGAGGTAGCCCATGATATTGGAGACGTCACAAGTTTCATTTTGAAATATGACTGGTTAAAGTTTAATACCCTGAAAATCCTTCCCTCCGCTTTTTTATACGGGTGAGAAGAATAGTGGGGCAAATGTCAAAATAGTTTACGATGGTCATTATATGAGCTTTCATTTGACACCTAACTCGTAACTGTAAGCCCTCGCGTTCGGAAGATAGATTAGAACGACTTTAACATTTCCCGTTTTTTAGGAGAGAAGAAATTATGGCTGAGGGATAATGTTTATTAATAGCCTGTCCTTCCTGTGTAGTAATAGCCTGATACTTCCTGCGTCAGAAGATTTTTAGACGCATCGCTTGTTACTTTCTGCACTCGTGATCTGAACGTATAGCAATAGAGTAATTTTAACATTTTCCCTCTTTTAGGGGGAAAGAAAGCATGGACGATCAATATTTATAGTCTGTGATACTCCCCGGTGAAACAAGCTTTCACTTGACGTATATCTGGTATATATACGTCAAGTGAAAGTGATATAGCAGAAGAATATTTTTCATATATCCGCATTTTTAGAGGGGGGGGAAGTATGGGGCCAATTTTTTACAGCTTATGACACTCCCTGAGTCACAAGCTTTCATTTCACGCATTGCCCGTTCCATGGCCGAGTGGTTAGCGCGCTTGGCTACTGATCTAAGGGACCTGGGTTCGAGCCCCGGGTAAGGCATGGATGTATGTGACGTTTATCTGCTGAGATCCTGTCATCCTCTCAGATCTTCTACTATGGCATATAAACTGACAGGCTCCTGTCAGACCTATGTGGCAAGCAGCTGCTTGAGGGGGGGGGGTACTTTTAGCTTATTACTTTCCGCACTCGTGTTCAAGAGTTATAGCGTCTGCCGCTTGCCATTGTTTGTTGACTCATAGAGAATGAAGTGGAGAATATTTGAATATTTTCAGTGGTGGTAATGCCAGCAGTTTATGGGGCATTTGCTGAGCAGTGAGCCCCTAACTTCCTTTCAGTATGACTACAACTAAACTTCATAAGTCATTCGAATGTTGTATAGTCTCAAAATGATATTGCTAGAACTTTCGTGTTTATTCATAACTGTGTTTATTCCTCGTTTAGTTTAACTAAAACTGAAGCTAACACTCCCTTTGTGTTCCACTGCAGATGATCCTAATGCTACACTTGAGTTAATTACAGCTCAGCTTAATATTATTTTCGAGTTTTCTAAAGCTAAGCTAAATACTTCCTTTGTGCTTGACTAAATCTGAGCTCAGCAGTCCCTTGGAGTTTGACTACAGCTCAGCATAATGTCCCCTACATGTTTTACTGTATTCAGCTTTAGACTTTCTTCGAATTTTACTACAAATCATATTTTTCTATGACTACAACTAAAGCTTAATGCTCTCTTAATTTTGACCAAAACTGAGCTCAGTCCCTACGAATTTCAGTGCAGATGAGTTTCATACTCAAGTTTCAGGAACAGCACTTTAGATTCTAAACATATAGAGATTTAACAATGAGAACCATATTTGAACGTAATCTTTAATTTACCCAAGTCTCACATTTGCGGAAACGTTTTTCTACGAATTGTAGATCTTCAAAATTGGATATTTTTGGAAAACTGGATTTATTGAATAATAAGTTATAAACTTTTCGCAATTTCATCGCAAGTGGGGAAAAAAAAGCGCATTAATTTGCCCTTTTTTAAATTTAAAATTAATTAAATTATAATAGTAATTAAAATGTCAATAATAATACACTGCTGTCCTCAACTCAAGAAAAATTGACATAATGGTTTAGAAAAAAAACACATAATAAAATGACATGGGCTATGTAATGAAGAAGAACACGGGAGGAGGAAACGAATGCGCGAGGTAACTGACATAAAAACAGGATAAACTGGGGCAATGCACTGTAGTTCAATAGAGGATTGGGTTGTTTTAGCTCTGAGCGGCACTTTTTTGCACACCATGGGCTAAATGGCCAGGTCACATGGACCCCGAAGGCTCAGAGAAGGTTGGGGGAGGGGACCCACTGGAACAGCTGTTGGGAGACATATGGTAGCCCCCCCCCGTCAAGGCCACCCAGCGTGTTCTTTAACGTGCACAGGGTATGGATCTCCCGCACTCGGGGCCACGGCTTATCGTCCCATCCGACGGACGGCGGCCTTTCCAAGACCCATCGGTGTCCCCTCACTGACCGTAGGCAGGGCGGGGAATTTTGCGGAGATAAATCTCAACGTTGACCCAGCTGGGACTCGAACCTGGGAACTACAGATTACGAGCCTGGCGCGCTACCGACTGAGCCACCCCCGCCCCTGTTCAATAGAGGAGCAATTCGAATAGTTACCAGGAGAATAGAGGGACAATTAGAAAAGTTACCTGGAGACTCCTGCACGAGAATTTGGTAAGATGGAACAGGGTTATGCCACCTTGCTGCGATATTAAGCGCATGAGCTACAAGAGCAGAAGAGAGTTCTTCTGGCTGGAGGCTGACGAAATGAAATCCGTCTCCCGAATGCATCCTACACATTCTCTATAGCAGCTGTCTCAGACCGTTTTTTGATCACGCACTCCTATATCAGCAAAAAACAGCAACTAAACAATCTCGCGTACTTAAAATGACAGTAAAATATAAATATTTTGCAAATATTCTTTTATTTTCCTTTCAATGTTATGCCTGAAAATTTATAATCTTTCAAAAATAATCATAAATTCGAATCATTAAAGTATATATATTTCCAATCACTGATGGTAAAATGAGATAAGTAAGTGTATTATAATAAAGGTGTGATAGGCTACTAACATATCTTCTTTATTGCATGCGGCTTTTTTTTTATTTTGTTAAAAATTTATCATTCTACAGCCATATTAGAGAATATTTGAGGGACTATCTGTCATTTCATCTATTATATGATATAAATATATTAAAAATCAAAATATGCATACAATATTGTTTGCAAGATAACTTTCAATCTTATCCTCAGCACTGGTTTGTTTTTTAAAACTGAAAAAGTAAAAAAATTACCATAAAAATTTTAGGCATTTTGAATTTACTAATATGTAAGGGTAAAAATTTAATATAGAAACTGTTAACAACAGCAGACTTCCTGACTAGTCAGTCCAAATACCCTTTAGCATTAATATAACAATCTGCAGTATATGTAAACAAAATCATACTTAATAAACTGAAAATCACAGTAAGATGAAATTGTCTGAAATAAAAAAACTCAGAGTGGAGTTGTTTCCAGGCTTAATTCCTAGACTGGAATATTTCAAACCTTTAGGCATTCATTCATAAGAGTGTGATGTTTCAAGTGATTTTCAGCTCAACGTGAATTTCCGTATTTATTTTACATTATCTCCTTATCCATTACCAACAGTATTTTATGTACAGCTGCTTATTGCTGAAATGTATATTTATGTATATTTCAGTACTAGCAATGGAATGCTACTAGATGGCAGCATTAGCTTTCAAGGTAAACTTTACATGCCTAATGAAAGGCTAGAAATACTCTGAAAAGCCAGCTTACTGGTAGGATAACTACTACACTCCCTTGGGAGAATTCAGTTCTTCAACCACGGTTTTTTATTGAAATCTTAAAAAAATAACTGATTACACAATTGTTTTGAACAGAATTATATCTTTTATTTCCAAAAAAATCTTAAATCCTGAATAAATTTGAAATGTATGGTGAACAGTATTTCTAGTGTTTGGAATATTTTTTAGTGTTCATTATCACTCATCAGAGGTTGTTTTTGTAATGTTCTCACTGTTTCTTTTGCATACATATTGTATGAGCTCCACTTTGCACGATTTGATGTCTAAAGAGAAACCAGCATGTTTGACATGAAAACTGGGAACAAGCTTACCACTCAATCTCATATGTTTATATTTTCAATCATGTTGCAAATTTGATATCAATGGTTGATATTCTTAAATAAATATTTTTTATTATTGAGTCGTCCAGTATGTCCTAATTTCACGTAAGACAGATATATTTTTTAATTTTTTAACTAATTTATTTAATGGTCTTTATTTAATATCTTGAAAACAAATTTCCACAGTCATGAGGCCAGTAATTAAACTGGATCTTCTATGAAACGTGCTTTTTTTTATTTTGCATATTCCACAAGTCTTTGGATTGTCCATCTGCTTGTGCACGCCAGATTGTATCTTGAAGTCCCCAACGTTAAAAGAAAAGTTAAAGAATATTATGTTTGGAGTGAAGTAATGATAACTGGTTGTCATCTTCATCAGCTAGCCTTCTAGAAAGTAATGATACAGTGTGATTGAAAAGTATCTACAACAACATAGTCCTACCTATAAATAATTGTACCACAATAAATACAATGGTGAGAAGTACACTAACACATCTGGAGAATGGTATGTTAGTGTGTTTAGAGTTCATTGCTTTGTACTTCACATTTATTTCACAGCATTGCATGAATCACAGTGATTAGGCAAATCATTATTGTATTTTTTTTAAGTAAGTGGCCGAGTGGTTAGCACGCTTCGCTACTGATCTAAGGGACCTGGGTTCGAGCCCCGGATTTCGGCTATGGATGTGTGTGTCATTTTTCTGCTGAGGTCCTGCCATTCTCTCAGATCTCCTACTGTGGCATATAAACTGACAGGCTCCTGTCAGACCTCTGTGGCAAGCAGCTGCTTGAGGGGGTATTTATTTATTATTTATTTATTAAACAGTGGTTAGTCTTCAACTTAGTGTTTGTAACATTGTCAGATCTACTAGGCTTTATAGATTTAGCATTTCTTTTTGTATATAAATCTATGATGAAAAGGATTCTCTGCTGCCCTTTTTACTCGTTTTTTTTTTCTTTTCTTAATTTTGTTTTTAATATAAGGTAAAATATATTTCCTTCGTGTAACATTTGAGTGGTCATTTCCCAATTTCGCAAATATTTCCCCTTCTCGCTATACTCATATACTCATGTCTCTGCTGAAGATAATTTTTTTTGTTGTTGTTTTTAGTTTTCTTGTTGAGAGATTGATGCTTTGTTTGGACATATTTGTTTGTTCTTATACATGTACTTAGTGTGGGGGTAAAATTTATAGTTTTTTGCAGGAACACATACCACCAGTCAAATACAACGATTAACCACTGTAACTGGGCTAGTGGTTAATGCACCTGATTACTATTACAACGGGCATGTCCTTTTGTGTTCCTTCTGAACATGTTTATATTGTGTACGAGAAACCAACAAAAGTTTACTGGTTATCTCAGTCCTTTAAAAAAAAATCTAAGTGAGCTGTGGATAGAAATTTCTGAAAATTATTGTTTCTTCATTACTTTACGTTTTCTGCTTATAATACCTTTAAGTGTTATTCTTTGGTTTTTGTAAATACCATGGGGGATCTAGGAAGTGAATTTAATTCCTGTTTGTTTCTTTTTCCTTTAATGTGCATACATAGCTTGTGGCTTCTGTTGTCTTGCAAATGTAGGATTGTTTTTTAATTTCAATATTGATTGCCAATGGGTGTTCAATATGCCTATAAACTAACCTTGTCTACTTTCTCTAAGGTTTGATGCATTTTTTCTTGCAGCAAACATTCATTTTCATTCAGCAAACAAACAGCTTCATTTTTTCTTAATGATGTTTCTGTATTATTGTGAATGTCAGTTTCTGCTTGGAGGGAGATGATTGGACATGTTCATAGAATCCTTGTTTTAATTCTGCTGCATATTTTCTTCTCCAATTTTATGTTAATAATTGGATTTACATTGATCCAAGCAATTTTAAAGATTTTTTGTAAGGATATCTGTTTATAAAGGAAATATGACCTATTGCTCTTAGCATTTGGAAGTATCTTCACCAGATATGGCAGTTAAGATATGTATAATAGTTAATGACTTAAGGTTTCAAAAAATCTGCAGAAAGTCAAGATTGCAATAATGTTTTTAATATGTTTCCAGGCATGTTACAGTATATAAAAAAATAATAAATACCCCCTCAAACAGCTGCTCGCCACAGAGGTCTGACAGCAGCCTGTCAGTTTATATGCCACAGTAAAAGGTCTGTGAGGATGGCAGGACCTCAGCAGAAAAACGACACATACATCCATATCTTACCCGGGGCTCGAACCCAGGTCCCTTAGATCAGTAGCCAATCGCGCTAACCACTCGACCATGGGACGGCAACAACAGCATATGCTCTTTACAAAATAGAAAAAAATTTTTTTTTTGTTCTGTTTATTTTTGATACTTTACAAATTTAAAGTTATTTTATTGACTTGTTTTTGGAAAGGAATCTTATTAAGGGCCTACTGGTGTAGTGTATTTTTCCCACTTCATCCATCTTTATGTAAATGACATCTAGATATTTTTTAATACTTCAATTTGATTTGCACATTTGGAGTATACTGAATCATTTGGAACAGCTTAGCCTCTCTATAAAAATATAAGAAAATTTGAGATGCTAATTCTATATATTCAATGTTAGTAAAATGTTCAATAATTGATATATATTACTTGCAGTACTCTATTTTTACTTAATTCAAAAGCCATGGAAAATTGAATTAAATTTATGATTAGAATAACATATGATTTCACTTGTCTTTGGAAAGGAATAACATATGATTTGAAGAAGAGTTTATAGAGTATTAATATTATATTCCTATATCAAAGATATTTTTAGAATGGGTTTAGATTTTATAGCTGTCCCATGGCCGAGTGGTTAACGCGCTTGGCTATTGATCTAAGGGACCTGGGTTCGAGCCCCGGGTAAGGCATGGTTGTTTTTCTGCTGGGGTCCTGCCAGCCTCACAGATATTCTACTATTGCATATAAACTGACGGGCTCCTGTCAAGACCTCTGTGGCAAGCAGCTGCTTGAGGGGGTAATTATTTAACTTTTATATACATTCCACATTTGCATGATTCCCATGATTGTCGTTAATTTGGTTTAATTCTGCAGAAGATTTTTCGTTTTGTTCTGCGGGTCAAATCTTAATTGCACTAGCATAAATTTGATCATGTTTCCATGTGTCTGATTTCTAGCTGTTTTCATAAGTGCATTTTTGATAGTTGAATTTTGCAAGTTCAAGTTTTGCAATGACATTTAATCTAAGTTGCTGGTGATGCTACAATTCTACTAATACTGATTGTATATAGCTGCAAATTTTGAAAGTTAAATCTTTTCTTATTACATGTATGTACAAATGTATTGTTTTCATTTCACAATTCAAACTCTGGTTCTCATAAACGTTTTAAATTCTATATTATAAAAGTCTATGTGTTTTCTGCTGTAGTAGTAGTAGCATAAATGAGAGTTCTGGCACAGTAAAAGGTGGTAGAGAATTATATGAAAATCTGTGGGGAAAAGTTATGGGGGTGAGGTAAAAAAGTTATGTTTCTTGTGGTTTTTGTAAAAATATGTGTGAAAAGTTAGAAAAAACGAGGGTGTTTTTTAGCATGTGAAAAACTAATTACCAGTTGGAAGAGGTTGAGATATTGCCCAGCCATATAAATTATTTGTATCAAAGTACATGATATAGTTTTGTAGTTTACTTCTCTCATATGGATTTACTAAAGGATTGTTAGCCTGTGCAAACCTCTTAGACACTAAAGACACTAATCTCTAAGACACTATTCTCTTAGACACTAATTTGCCATGAAACTTTATCACATATTTTACACAAGTTATGTCAATGGAAAGATAATTTTAAAGCTCTGTAACTTCTAAAATAAACATTTCATGGAAAAATGCGCCTGATATATATATAAGTTAAAAATCTATGTTAATTTTCTATATTCTAATAATATTCATTTAGTATTTCAAGACGCTTCGTTTGGCTACTGATCTGGGTCGAGCCCCAAGTAAGGCATGGTTGTTCGTGCTGTTTTCCTGTCGAGGTCTCGACATCCTCACAGACCTTCGATTATTGCGTATAAACTGATAGGCTCCTGTCAGACCTTTGTGGAAATCAGCTACTTGAGGGTTTTTTTTTTTTTATGTATATCAATAGCTTAAACAATAATGACCATTCTGCAGGTTTGGTATAATTCAAATAATTGTTACAAATTCTACGAAAATTATGCTAATAACATTCCAATAAAATTTAATATGGGAATATTGCTTTAAGATTAACTTATTTCAACTAACTTCAAAAAATCAATAATTTTTATTAAATCGATAATTCATATTAAATATTCCAGTTTCGATAATTCTTTAATTTTTAATGAACATAGATTTATTTTTGATTGAGATCTTTAATTGATCTTCATTTCCTTTTTTTTCATAAAAGCTCAAATTAGAAGTTACAGAGCTTTAAAATTAGCTTTCAATTGATATAACATGGAATTTGGTTTCATAATCACTGAGTGTATATGGGTATTTTAATTTGACCTTTACATTGTATGATAATAAATAAATAAAATAAATACCCCCTCAAGCAGCTGCTTGCCACAGAGGTCTGACAGGAGCCTGTCAGTTTATATGCCACAGTAGAAGGTCTGAGAGGATGGCAGGACCTCAGCAGAAAAACAACACGAACATCCATGCCTTACCCGGGACTCGAACCCAGGTCCCTTAGATCAGTAGCCAAGCGCGCTAACCACTCGGATACTCATTGAATTTTATATTTCTGTTGTATTTTCAACTTGTTCAAACCTTTTGATCACATGCATTTTGATGTTGCTTTCATGATTCTTCAGAATTTTTTTCTATTATTAAAGTTTATTTTTTTAAATATTATTATGATACCAAAGGGGATAAAAATTTCTAATCTTATGTGAAGAAATCAGTTTTAATATGCATTAGTGTGGAAAAGTATGCGAAAGTATTTTTTTCTGGTTGTTGTTCTTTTATCTAAAAATCATAGTTGTGCTAGAAACAGCTTTTATCAGTGTGATGCACTTTAAAAACGTAGCTTTCATATTAAACTATTTAAAAAATATCAGCAATTGTTCAACTGGGATGAACGGATCTTAAACTTAAAATTTTCCTTTGCAATTTAAACAGTATTACACAATATTAAGTTCCCTCATATTCCTTAAAAATTCTCCCATATTGTTGGTGAATTTTCCTGTTTTAATTGCACAATTTTCTTAAAAATATAGAAAACAATGATGTAAAATATTTGTTTCGTTGTAATCTGTATCCTACATATATATTTATGAGGTGTAAAGATGTGGATTCAGATTGTAAATAAAAGTATCTTTATAAATTCGAATAGATAAAGTTTAGCATGAGTTGATAAATAGCACATATGTATACCATTAAAGTATGAATGATGTAATTTATTACAATGGCACAATATTATTACAAATTAATCGATTTTATTTAAACGTAAGTACTTCTATTTCTCTTAGCATAAAGACAAACCACTTTGTATTGAATCTCATTTGCGATATTAAATAACCTTAATAAAACTTTATATCTTTTACATGTGAAACGTTTAACATTGATATCCACTGAAAGAGGACCCAATAACAAACTTTACCATTGATTTTTCTTCTCCACCGGAACCATGTTTCATCTTAAATCAAAAAAAGAACAGTCCTTTTACGTAACATTACACAACACTAATTAATACACTATCTTCTTCTTCCTTTTACTACTCCACTATCTCTTTGCTTTCTTTCACACTTCTATTATCAAAGCATTCTCGTTCTAAACAGTTAATTACGCAAATCGTCATGCTAAGCATAGACGAGCGTTCATGATGCACCTATCACATGCCATTGTAGCGCGTCTGTTGTAACACTGCCACCTCCTTAAGTCTTGTTCGTCCCGAACAGTTCGCGATTCCGAAACTTCTTCAGATCTTCGATGAAAAGGGGCCAAATGATCCACGTGAACCACCTTGCACTTTGTAGTTGGACGTTGATGAATGCGATACACCACGTCGTTAATCTTGTTAACTACCGTATATAAACCTTCCCAAGGTTTCTGAAGTTTGGAGATAGTCTCTTCTTTCTATGTGGATTGTATAGCCAGACAAGATCTCCTTGATTGAAAACAGTTCCATTTATTTTACTGTCATATCTTGTTTTGGTTCTGTCACTGGCTATGTTGATGTTATGTCTAACGGAGTGATGGATTTCTTCTAGTCGTTGTTGTAATTCTTGTACGTATTGTGAAGTGGATACAGGCATCGTTTCGGGTCGACTATATAAAAGGGAGTCACAAGGGAGACGTTACTCTCTTCCAAAGAGCATCATGGAAGGTGTCTGTCCCAGTTGTCTCATGCACTGCTGCTCTATATGCCAACGAAAGAAGTGGTATATGGCGATCCCAGTCATGTTGATGGTCGTTCACAATCAATGCTAATGCTGTGCAATTGTTTTATTGAATCTTCCAACCATACCATCCGACTGAGGGTGTAGGGAGTTCTGGTTTTCTGAATGCCTAATAATTGGCAGATGCCTTTAAACACATTGGATTCAAAATTCCATCCCTAGAATGGAGTTGCAAAGGTACTGCATACCTACTAATCAAGTTATTTACTATTATCTCTGCCACTGTTGTTGTTTCTTGTCTTGGATGGGATAGACCTCAGGCCCCTTTGTGAAATAATCCATTACAACTAATAAATATCGATTTCTATCATAAGTCCTAGGAACCTAACCCATTACATCAATGGCTATTCGCTCAAAAGGGACACCAAAGTCGTACGTCTGCAGCTTACCCCGACTCCTAGCGTTAGGGCCTTTCTTTGTTGCACAGACTTCACATTGCCTACACCACCTTTCAAAGTCTGCCCTATTTTTCAGTCACTGAAATCGTTCCCTGGCTTGGCTAATGTCTTATTAACACCGAAGTGTCCTCCAGTGGCACTATCATGTACATCTTTCATCATTAGTTCCACTCGGGAGCGACGAAGGATTATTTGCCAATGGATCAGCCATCCAGTGAGATTCTCCCATCTTCTGTATAATACACCGTCCTTCACTTCTAATGAGTCCCACTGTACCCAGAAACTTTTGGTAGTTGGACTATACCTCGAGATTTGCTCCCAGTTACATCAGTTTTTTCAATCAAATCCAATATTGGTCTTATATCTTCATTGTCTAGTTGGGCCTTTCTAATTTCAATTGGACTCCAGATGTTAGGATTATAACTGTTTGCTTGTGTCGATATTATTTGTCTTATGGGATTAACCTCTTTAGTTACAAATTTCAACTCTGCATTATAGCAATGTTTACAGTTGTCAATACATGAACGTCTGGAAAGGGCATCTGCATTCTTATGCATTTTACCACTTCGATGCTCGATGGAGAAATCGTGTTCTTGTAATCGCTGTATACACCTAGCGATTTATCCTTCAGGGTTTGTAAAGTTTAGTAACCATGTAAGTGCAGCATGATCAGTGCGTATAAGGAATTTCTGGCAATAGAGATAATGATGAAAATGTTCTATTGCTTTTACTATTGCTAACAGTTCTTTTCGTGTTACACAGTAATTTCGTTCTGGTATGGATAGAGTTTTACTAAAGTATGCAATAACTTTCTCTTGCCCGTCTTGTTGTTGTGAAGTACAGCACTAACTCCTGTGTTACTTGCGTCAGTATCTATTATGAATTGTTTTCCAGTTTGTGGGTACGCTAACACTGGTGCTGTGGAAAGAGCTTGCTTTAGTTGTTGGAAAGCTACATCACATTCGGTGGTCCACATGAACCGCTGGTCTTCTTCTGTCAGACGATATAATGGCCTTGCAATGTTAGAGAAACCCTTGACAAATCTTCTATAGTAGGTGCAAAGTCCAATAAAACTACGAAGTTGATGAACATCTTGTGGTGAAGGCCAGTCTTTTACAGCTTCTATCTTAGTAGGATCAGTCTTAATCCCTGATGTAGTGACACATGATCAAGGTAATGAACTTCTTGCTGGAACAGTTTACACTTTGTCGGTCCTAATTTTAGATTGGCTGCCCTAAGCTTTTCAAACAGTTGACGAAGATTTCTCAAATGTTTTTCAAAAGTTCTTCCAAGAACGATGAAGTCGTCCAAGTAAACCAGGCAGACCTCCCAAGACAAACCTTTGAGCACCGACTCTATTAGTCGTCCAAACGTTGCAGGTGAGTTGCAAAGTCCAAATGGCATCACTTTAAACTGCCAAAGTCCACTTCCTGTAGTGAAAGCTGTTTTCTCACGATCTTCAGGATGTATACCAACTTGCCAATAGCCATTCTTTAAGTCTATTGTTGAGAACATTCTGACCCAGATAGAGTGTCCAGTGTATCATCAATCCTGAGTAAAGGAAAGCAGTCATTCTTTGTTATATCATTTAATCTGCGATAATCTACATAAAATCGGGTAGATCCATCCTTTTTCTTGATAAGAACTACTGGTGATGTCCAGGGACTATGTGAGGTTCTATAATGCCTTGAGCTGCCATATTCCTTATGAGTTGTTCTGTCTCTTCTCGTTTAGCCAATGGAAGCCATCTTCTGGTAGATGAACTGGAGGAGAATCACCAGTGTTGATCTTATGTTCTGTCAGGTTAGTATGACCAAATCATTTGATGTGGCAGAAAAAATGTCTGGAAACTCTTTCAATAGGTTTTCGACCTTAGCAGCTTGGTCTTCATTTAATATTTGCCTTGTTTCTCTCCATAAGTCAGTAAGATGAGATGGCATGTCTATATGATTTTGGTTTGAGTCAGTAACTTCTATTTTATTTATACCAGGTAAAGGTTCACATATTGCTATTCTTCACCCTTTTTCAATATTCTATTGGATTTGTTACAGTTCATCACTCTGATAGGAATCTGTTCTTTACCTATTCTGACTAAAGTCCTTGTAACCAGGATACCATGAGCCAAAGCTCCTTTACCAGAGGTATCAGTGACTGCCAATCGGAAGGCCCCAGAAGTCTCCACCCGATGTCCACAGACTATAATTTCACTTTGTGCTAGCATCTCTGTGTCTTCCGGCAATAATATTGGAGTCACGATTGATAAAGAATCAGATGTTCGGCTACGCAAAGGGGTCTCTTCCGTCTTATAGATCAGTAGGTTGTCACTGGGTCTAATGTTGAATCCATGTTTCTCAAGGAAATCAAGACCTAATATGCATTTATCGTAGATGTCAGCGATGTAAACAGGATGGTGTACCAGACAGCTATCAACTCGGATGTTAAGTTCTATCTTTCCATGGCTTTAGCACGATCTCCAGTGGCTGTTTGTAGGCTTATTTTAGACTGTGTACTATTCAAGTTTGGATGAGGTATTATTTTTTATTATATCCGTTCTTAGTAAAGTTACATTTGCACCAGTGTCGACTATCATACCGCAAGGTATTCCATTTATGGTTCCATCAGCTACTAATACGTTATTATCACCATGTAGTGTTGAAAGGAGGGCGACTTCCCCTAGGCCAACCAATCAACAGCCAGCCTTTGCATTTCACGTTGCTTCTGCTGGTTCTGTTGTCTGTTAGACATGAGTAGGAGGATAATGGGGTTCTGGACAAGTGGCGGATCAATCGTAATCCTGTGGGATCCGTCACCCATGTGCTTCAAGATGGTGGCAGATCATTATCAATCACATTGGTCAGAATTCTCACTGTTTTTAACAAAAGAGTTTTTCGACAAAGATGGGGTGTTTCACTACACGAGGAAATCTAACACTGTCTAAGAATCGGTTTAGTTATTTTTCCTGCATGAGAATATTTCAACACTAGTGTGGAATTCTTAGAACAAGTGGTACTATGTTCGTGTGAAAGTGGTTCTGGCCAACACACGTTTTTTGATAATGTTATGTATCCTGTTTGGAAATAACACTGTCTATGGAGCATTACTCCTGTAAATTCCATAAGCATAATGCTTCGCGATTCTGAGGGCCCCATAACTGATAGACAATACTTTGCCTAACGCATAAAGTCTTTCAAACCAAGACAAACAATATTGCAGAAGTGAGATTTGAAAAAGAGAAGCGATAGGAAAGCACACTACCCGCATTCTCGCATTAAAAGAAAACGTAAGCATTCGAAACAGCAGGCGCCCTGTGACAGCTTAAAAGGCAGCAAGAAGGTTGGTAACAATGGTTTAACCCTTCATTTTCCAAGTATTAGAACGTTAATGTTACAATTTCTTACAACAACGTTCATTTCTAGTGAAGATGCAAGTCTGCAACATTCACGTTTCGTGTAAGCATGTGAATATTACATTTCAGCAACATTCACTTTTCGTGTAAGCATGTGAATCAGTCGCTTGAGAAGAAAATTGACATCCTGTGAACTCGCCAAAACGTACGTACGTTTTTCGTACATACGAAACGTTCTTGTGTCTCTTCATATCTATATACTATTCTTACGAGCACAAAAGATAGAACTTTCGAAGGAAGATGAACACTACAACAGTTAAAAAACGATGTTCTGTGTTTTGGACATTTAACCAGAGCCATCTTTCGGTACAGGAATTCTCAAAACTAAGAAACAAATACGTCTTTACTAGTAACGGGAAAATTATTACTTTCAGGCAGTCTGTTTCTGAATATGTAGGAGAATGTTTCTCTGATATTATGCAAAGTATATTCTTGTGTGCTCTATGGCATTATTCAATGGATGTCTTTCTAAGCGTAAGTCTCTATGCATACATGAATGCGATGGACTAAGTTTTCCTTCATATTGTGTCACATACTTGTTTTCGTCTCTGTATACGTGTTTTGTATGTGCGTGAGTGCGTTGCGTTGCGTTGTGCGTGCGTGCGTATGCATATGTTTTCATGTTTGTTTCAGTGAATTGGATGTGTGTGCATGTGTTTGTGTGTATATGTTTTCATGTTTCTATGAATCGTGTGTTCTAAACATGTTATCTGTCAGTTACAAAAGAACCTAACACTTTACAAACCTCAACAGATTGGCATTATAAGCTCTATTAGGAAATCTCATCGAAAAGTCACTATACTTGTGAAAAGTGTATGAAAGATGTATTTTCCCTCTCCAATATTGTATACAGTCTTATTACCTTTCTCAATTTAGTTAACGAATAGTCAATAAAACAGCATGATTCTCACTGTGTGCATAGCTTTATTATTTTTATGACAGGTATAGTCGTGTAGGTTGTTAACTGTAGACCATACTCCAAGACTACCTAATGTTGAATTGCTTAGTCATAGAGCAAAGCTAAGTAAAAACATTAAACACACTTGTCAGAAAAGAAATTTTTCTAATTGTATTGGATGTGAGGTCGATCGTCAGCTTCGCCATTCGTATATTGACATATCCGATGAATCAGTTGATGTCCATTTCGCAGAAGGCGTGAGAAACATTCATTTAAGCATCAAACTTTTTGTGGAAGAGTTGAAGATTCCTACATGTTACACTTTCCTATATTACTAAACAAAGTGTACGATGAATTACACCTCTGAATATGTACTAAATAAATGCTAATAGTGTTTTCGAAAACAAATAATTGTAAACTTCCTGAAGATAGTGTAAAATAAAAGATTTTTCAAGCAAAGCGCTTTTATTGACTATTCGTTAACTGAATCGAGAAAGGTAATAAGACTGTATACAATATTGGAGAGGGAAAATACATCTTTCATACACTTTTCGCAAGTATAGTGACTTTTCGATGAGATTTCCTAATAGAGCTATAATGCCAATCTGTTGAGGTTTGTAAAGTGTTAGGTTCTTTTGTAACTGACAGATAACATGTTTAGAACACACGATTCATAGAAACATGAAAACATATACACACAAACACATGCACACACATCCAATTCACTGAAACAAACATGAAAACATACGCATACGCACACACGCACGCACGCACAACGCAACGCAACGCACTCACGCACATACAAAACACGTATACAGAGACGAAAACAAGTATGTGACACAATATGAAGAAAAACTTAGTCCATCGCATTCATGTATGCATAGAGACTTACACTTAGAAAGACATCCGTTGAATAATGCCATATAGCACACAAAAATATACTTTGCATAAGATCAGAGAAACATTCTCCTACATATTCATAAAGAGACTGCTTGAAAGTAACAATTTTCCCGTTACTAGTAAAGACGTATTTGTTTCTTAGTTTTGAGAATTCCTGTACCGATAGATGGCGCTGGTTAAATGTCCAAAACACAGAAAATCGTTTTTTAACTGTTGCAGTGTTCATCTTCCTTCGAAAGTTCTATCTTTTGTTCTTGTGAGAATAGTATATAGATATGAAGAGACACAAGAAGGAGACACGTTTCGGCGAGTTCACAGGGTGTCAAAATTCTTCTCAAGCGACTGATTCACATGCTTACATGAAAAGTGAATGTTGCTGAAATGTAATATTCACATGCTTACACGAAAGGTGAATGTTGCAGACTTGCATCTTCACTAGAAATGAACGTTGTTGTAAGAAATTGTAACATTAACGTTCTAATACTTGAAAAATGAAGGGTTCAACCATTGTTACCAACCTTCTTGCTGCCTTTTAAGCTGTCACAGGGCGCCCACTGTTTCGAATGCTTACGTTTTCTTTTAATGTGAGAATGCGGGTAGTGTGCTTTCCTATCACTACTCTTTTTCAAATCTCACTTCTGTAATATTGTTTGTCTTGCTTTGAAAGACTTTATGCGTTAAGTCCTGTAAACGCAAAGTATTGTCTATCAGTTATGGGGCACTCAGAATCGCGAAGCATTATGCTTATGGTATTTATAGGAGTAATAACAGACAGTGTTATTTCCAAACAGGATACATAACATTATCAAAAAACGTGTGTTTGCCAGAACCACTTTCACACGAACATAATACCACTTGTTCTAAGAATTCCACACTAGTGTAGAAATATTCTCATGCAGGAAAAATAACTAAACCGATTCTTAAACAGTGTTAGATTTCCTGGTGTAGTGAAACACCCCATCTTTGTCGAAAAACTTGTGTTTGCAGCGAAAAATAGCCACCTTCACACACTTATGTGCTTATTCAAATGTACCGAGGGGACTGGGAACTCTGAAAACAGATAGTGCCTTGGAATAACTGCCTAGAGAGCTTACGTTTCTTACGTTACGTTTTATCGGCTGTTGAAGTCAGAGAATGAAAAGTTAGGTCTAGTGGATCGATTCTGGGACCCAACTTTTCATGGAAATACTGAAAATATTGTTGTTTCCTTATAAACAGTGAGTTTTCAGATTTTCAAACAAAAGCCGGAATATCTTCCATTCGAATCATATTTAATGCAGTCAACATTGACTTATTGTGAAAGAACGACTGTTCGTGCTACTTTCCTTTTCGCACATTAGGAAATGGAAGGTTCGTGCATGTAAGAGTGAGTTCGAAATCAGTGTATCTTTGCTTTAAAAATAAATACGGCTTCACCCAGCTAATTGTCGTAACAGTTACCTTTCATACGACCCAGTAGAAGGGATGAGAGGATGTCGGGATCTTGACAGGTAAACAACATTCATGTCTTACTATGGATCTCAAACCTTGACTTTCTTAGAAGTAACTAACCTACTGTCTATGAGATAGATGTTGGCTATCATAACTTATAGCTGTATCGGGGGGGGGGAGGTAAAGTACTGAATAGGCTATTGTGAGATTTTCAACGTAAGCAGATATATGGAAAAAATCTAATGATGCTTGCGATTTACCTACTTTGATCATTAAAGTTTGGTTTATTAGAAAGTAAATATACATCTAGGGAAGATGAATCAGTGATTGAACTTTAATTATCTTTCGACATGTGTGAGGAAATGCATGGATATTGAGAGTTTACGATTCTATGAAGAAACATGCATCTGAAGATTAACCCTTTAACTACCACGGGCCTTGGAAAACGAAGTACCTCAGAATACCAAACCGGCCGAGTTTTGAAATGGATTTCCTGGTTTGTCGTCCCCCCCCCCGTCCTTCACCCGAAGGGAGAACGGATTTAACCGCAGCCGAGCCAGGCAGAGCCCCCCTCCACTCCGTAAATTGACTCTCATTAAGCTGAGCCTCCCTTCACCTCGAAACCCATATGGTCATGAGCTACATAAACCCATTGAACATGAGACTCCTGTGACTTTTGCTCTTAATTCCTTTCATAAAGCAGTTTTTAAAACGCATGCATGTGTCAATTTTTGAAAAGTTTTTTCATTATTATTTTTTAATAACAACTTTTAAAAGCTATTCAAATTTGTTTTTCTATTTAAAAACTGGCATAAGATTGTAATTACTTGGATTATATCTTTTTACATAAAATAGATGTCATAATTAGAAATTTTTCAAAGAAAAAAGTTTCCAATGTTTCCATTTTTTGGATTCTGATGTCGGTTTTTTAACACCCAACAAAGAGAAAGCTGTTATTAATAGTGGAATGTATGATGAAAAAAAATTAAAGAAAGATTATTAAAATAAGAGGACCAAAAATAGAAAGCAGTAAGAGTGCTGAATTGATTTTTAAAGAATAGATTTTAATACAATTGTAGAGAGTACTCTAACATAAGAATCAAAAATGATTTTTTGAGAAAGGTTTGCATCTGAGATAAAAGTAATTGAAGTGGATATTGCAAAAGATATCCGAGGAAGCAAAGACTAGATAAAATGAGAAATAAAGAAACTAAAGCAATCAGAGATTACATAAAAATATTGGAGGTGTAAAAAATATTATCAAAATGAGAAAGACTTATGAATATGATGGGTAAAGGAAGATGGATAAATTTAATATGGAAATGAGAATCCGCTGGAAGAAGACGATGAAAGAGATGGAAAAATGGTATGAAAAAAAGAATGCCGAAAACAGGACTTGAAGAGCAAGATTGCAAAGATAAAAATAAGTGGATAGAGAGAGCTGACTGGGACCACACAACTTAAACTTTGGAGGGTGAAAAGAATAAAATTTTGTATCTAAGTTTTATAGAATACATTGTTAAGTAATTGAGTAAGTGATTCAATTCGGCAAATGATTAAATCAAAAGTAGTCTGTTCTATTTTACATTTCAGATCATCAGTAATGTGACTAAAAAAGTCTTATGGGTGGAGGGTTACATACTCGAGTCCAAGGACAAGATCTAGGGAGGGGGGGGGGCATCTCCTATTCCTTTTCAGAGTCCTAGTAAGGGTAATAGAAATAAATATTACTAAACTTATTTTGTTTCATGGATTTTTCAAGAAATATAAAAAAATTTATAAAACGAGGGGAAAATGATATATTGCATTGGAAATACAGCCTCTTGCCCCCCCCCCCCCCCCCCCCCCCCCGCTTACGTTTTTTCGGCTCGATTGTGTTTCTTGTTTCCCTCTCTTTTTTTTTCAGATCCGGGCTTGCTCGTGTTCATTGGGGTGAGGAGGATGGAATGATGCTTGAGTTAGCACATTTCGTCTGAGTGGCTCTGTTTTCTGCACAATGGGTTAAATGTCCTGGTTACAGCAAAGACCCACTGTACAGCTGTTAGGAGAAAGATGGAAGCCTGCCTCAATCTTACTGTTTTAATGGCACAGGCTATAGTTATCCTGCACACAAGGCTAAAATTTTACTTCCCATTTAACTGACGTCGGCCTTCCCAATCCCCTCAGTGTCATATTTTCTCCACGAGGGCAGGGTAGATATTATATATATACCCTCGTCAAACAGCTGCTTGTCACAGAAGTCTGACAGGAATCTTTCAGTTTAATACGCCATAGTAGAAGGGATTTGTGAGGATGGCTGGTCCTCAGCAGAAGAACAACACAAACATCCATGCCTTATCCGGGGCTCTAAACCTAGGTCCCTTTGATCAGTAGACAAACATGCTAATAAATAATAATAATTTTTTTTAGTTTTTTTTAATCTACTTTTAGTGTTCCAAATGTAACTCTATCTATTTTTAGTTCCAAATACAAATGTTTTGGATTTCAAAGCAGGTAGAGAAGTCTGAGATATGAATAAGACAAGACCAAGATTGCAAAGATAAATATAAGTGGAGAGAGAGAGTTGATCTGTACCACACAGCCTGAACTTGGGAGGGTGAAAAGAATGAAATTGTGTATCATTACTTATGAATTACATTTGAAAGTAATTCAGTAAGTGATTCAATTAAGCAAACGACTAAAACAAGCAGAGGGGATGGAAAAGGACAAGAGCATGGCCCATGCCTAAAGCCGGTAACCATGGCAGAGTGTGTGTGGGGGGGGGGGGAGAGTCAGCGTGTACCAACCTAAGACCAGGGACCAGGGAAAACAGAATGGGTGGATAACCAATACAAATTTGTGCGCACAAAACAATACAATATTCCGGGCCCCCTGGGTATGTCCTGTCTCTCTCGTTACACAACAAGCTAGTCAAAAGTTGTTGATGTCTCCATCTGCTAACCACATCAGTAGTGTAGTGCCAACCTGGGGCACCACCACGCACTGTGCTCCCCCCCCTATGACGTCACCGACCGGAAATTGACCCGTGTTGCAATCGTCCACATTGCCTTCTCAGATTGAACTTTGACTCCTATGTCGCAATCGACCGGAAATTGACCCGTGTTGCAACTGTCCACGTTGCTTTCTCAGTTTGAACTTTGACCCCTATGACGTCACCGACCGGAAATTGACCCCTGTGTCGCAACTGTCCACGTTGCCTTCTCAGATTGAACTCTGACCCCTATGTCGCAATCGACCGGAAATTGACCTGTGTTGCAATCGTCCACGTTGCCTTCTCAGATTGAACTTTGACCATTATGTCTCAACCGACCATATTTTAAGCCCTCTTCATAGACCCCCTGGTCGACCTATATTTTAAGCCCACCCATCTTCATAGACCCCCTGGTTGACCCACCTATATTTTAAGCCCTCCCCTCTTTAAAGCAAATCAGTTTTCTCTATACACGTTTAATCGGTCTCATCCAGCGTCCATACTATTTTTAGTACGTCTCCTGTATTTAAAAAAAATTCCTTCCGACAGCGTGATTTGAACCCTCTACCTCAGTGCCGATAGCGTCATTGCTCTCGGCTATGCCTTGTTACTTGATGGTGTGGTTTAGATGTGTCTCAAACGGGTATAGCCATATAAATCACGTATCTCTTTATTAAGCTTGAGTTTTATATTTCAGATATTAACCTAGGTTTTTTATTATCCCACGTTTTTTTACACCCTTCGTATTCTTTATAACTAACTTTTTTCAGCGTATTTCTTATAATGAACTCCATGATTAGAAGAAGGACAAATCTACAGTTTTAAAAGACTGTCCCACAGAAAATACCAATGGGCAAAAAATTAATAAAAGGAAAAAAACTTAAAAACTTATTCGTCATTATGTAAAAAGGGATAATATGGTGACCTATAACTTTAGTACGTCTCCTGTATTTTTAAAAAAATTTGCTTCCAACGCAGTGATTTCAACCCTCTACCCCAGTGCTGATAGCGTCATCGCGCTCGGCTATGCCTTGTTACTTGATGACGTGGCTTAGATGTGTCTCAAACGGGGTATAAATCACGTATCTCTTTATTATAGCTTGAGTTTTATATTTCAGATTTTTTATTTTTATTATCCTACGTTTTTTCACAACCTTCGTATTCTTTATAACTATCTTTATTTTTGTGTAACCTTCGTTTATAACCTACGTATTTCTTTTAACTCCGTGACTAGAAGGACTATTCTAAATAAGACTGTACCTCAGAAAATGTCATTGGGTAAAAAAATTTAATAAAAGAAAAAACTTATTCCTCATTATGTATGATATGGATTGACCTGTATGGGTGTCATAAAAGTCCCGCTTTAGAATACGTGTTCGGTACCGGACCACGTTTTTATTCACGGATGTCCTGTGAAATTAAAAGATATTAAACGGTGAATCACAATGGGACCACGATTTACTGATTTACTGTTCCATCTTCACTAGATATGAACATTGTTGTAAGAAATTGTAACATGAACGCCCTAATACTTAAAAATGGATGGTTAAACCATTGTTACCAACCTTCTTGCTGCCTTTCAAGCTGGCACATGGCGTCCTCTGTCTTAGTTGTTTTGAGGCGATGAATGCTTACGTTTTCCTTTAATGTGAGAATGCTGGGTAGGGCACTTTTCTTATGCTTCTCTATCACTTCTCCTTTCATTTTCAATCCTCTTTCTTTCTGAAATGTGATGATTGAGTTTGAAGTGTGAAAGACTTTATGCGTTAGGTCCTGTAAATGCAAAGTATCATCAGTTATGGGGGCCTCAGAATCGCGAAGCATTATGCTTATGGAATTTACAGGAGTAATGCTCCATAGACAGTGTTCTTTCCAAACAGGGTGCATAACATTATCAAAAAACGTGTGCTTGCCAGAACCACTTTCACACGAACATAGTACCACTTGTTCTAAGAATTCCACACTAGTATAGAAATGTGCAGGGAAAAATAACTAAACCGATTCTTAGATGTGAAAATGCGTGTGTTAGATTGTAGTGAAACATCCTATCTTTGTCGAAAAACTTGTGTTTGCAGCGAAAAATAGCCACCTTCACACACTTATGCGCTTATTGAAACGTAGTAGGGGGACCAGGAACTCTGAAAAGAGCGCGTGAAAGCGCTTTGGAATAACCGCCGAGAGAGCTTACGTTACGTTTTATCGTAATTAAGTCAGAGAATGCAAAGTTAGGTCTAGCGGATCAATTCTGGGACCCAACGTTTCATGAAAATACTGAACATATTGTTGTTTTCTTATAAACAACGAGTTTTCAGATTTTAAATTTCCAAACTTCTGTGGTTCTTTACTGATGTTTTCTATATGCAAAGTATTTTGTGATATTCATCCATCCGTGTGTACGCAGTGGACCGTGATTTACTAGAGTGGGACCTTAATATTTTATGATTTTCCTGTATTACTCCTTCCGCTAAAGAGTGACTTTTATCAGTTACTCCTTAGGTTCACTTATTTTACACACTAGATGGCGCTTGTTAATAGTCGTTTTTTTTATCTTACAGTATTTGCGCAGTAATTTGCTGTTTTGAAGCGATTTTTACAACCATCCCACTGCATTTTTATACTTTCTCTCTCGTCACTGTATGTTTTACAGTTGTTGTGTCTTCCACTTCCAAACAATTGTGAAAATATTCACCTATCCACTGAAATGTGTGTGCATTTACAGATATTCCAACGCCCTTTACATTTTAGTGATTCTCATTGAAAATACCAACCATTTCGTTGTTTTTCTAATTTTCGTTTATGCATGTAATTTGATTAAAAATCTAGTCACATGCTGTGTCGTAGGTAAAGTACTGTCCATTTCAGGCTATTGTGAGATTTTCGTCGTAATGAATTAGCAGATATATGGAATCAGATCTGACGCAGATGATGCTTGCGATTTATCTACTTTGGTCGTATGGTTTATTGGAAAGATACACAGAGGGAAGATGTATTAGTGTTTGAACTTTAATTATCTTGTGAGATGTGTGAGAGAAAGCAAAGAATACATAATGAGTTTTACGAATCTATGGAGAAACGTGCATCTGAAATATTAGTTTAAACAAACTTGCAATCGGTCTTTCATTCTAAATGCTTGTTGCTTGCCGTGCTAAAACAATTCACTGAAATTCCCCCTCGTATGCCTCCCAAAAGGTACATATTTGTCATCTTCAGGTATGAATTCAGGAGTTGTGTAAACATGACAGGAATGAATTTCATAGTATCTGACACATAGTTTTAGCACTTCTCCGAGGAGGCGCTCATAATACGTGTCATCCCAATTTTCAAGCTCCTAATAATGTTCCAGTTATATTTCATAACCTAAAGGACAGCCATCTTATTACGCAAGGAATGATCAAAAATAAGAAGATTAATTGTGTTCCCAATAATACGGAAAACAGCATTCTCCGTTGGAACTTTGAATTTCATAGATTCTTATCAATTTTTAATGGAACAATAATGCTGGTTTTCATCATCTGATAACAGTAGGAGATTTGCGTGCGCTTTAAATCTGAATGGCGTGATGTAGAGTGGGAACACCTCTTCCTCGTGTCCAAAAACATTGACAGAAATGTTGTTCATTTTTACGAATTTAGATATATTATTCTTCTAAATGTATGTAGTTGTTAAGGCATTCAATTTATTACAGGCTCATTCACAGTTAATAGAGGATTTACATATGTGGAAAGTAGTCCCAGTGGTAATGGAAAAAAAAAAAGAGTTAATTCCTAGTTCATTGGTAACAAAATATCCCGTGCTTTTCCCGGTTGGTGCCGTAGAAGCTTCTAATAGCATGCTCAGGGTAGGAGATCATTTGACAGTCGAAGTAAACACAAGACGGCCATGTGTAAAGCAGAGAAAAAAAAAAACTAACAAGAATTGTGTGTACTAAATGTAACTCTTTGAAAAAAATTTGTTTTGCACTGTTTCATCAATATTCATGTTACTGCATTCATTCCAATAAATAATTCAGCGAAACATTAATATATACATCAACTATTGATTTTTCTTGGCTGATTAACTGGTTTTCCATGGTACAAAATAATAATAGACCGTAGATATTTAACTTCTTTGAGGGCACTGAAGATGCAAAATGAAAACATTCATTCTCTTTGGAAACGAACATCCCATATTCCACCGATATGTTATTTTTCTCAGTCTGCAAATCTCCTACTTCTCGCCTTCCTAACGGCTACTAAAGGACTCATTGAACTATGCAGAATCACACCCTGCTTGTCACTTTGAATGAATTTTCATACCTTGACCTTAGTTCTCGTACCTTTTACAGTTTTCATCCTTACGAATCTTTTGAATAATGTCGTGTGTTTCTTCTCATCAGTTCTGGAAGACTGTTTTAGCACGAAATCAGTTTGTGTTCTTAATGAATGCTGTGGAATTATTTACCAAGTTTCTATTTTTAATGAAGGAAATCGTGTTATCAGTAGCAGATGCAAATATTGTTGAGCGGATAGCAACAGATCTGTCTGCAATCACCCGTTAAGAAAGTGACCTTGTCACGAACACATCCTGCTTGTTGCGAAATGCATGATGAAAGGTCGAACTTGCAAAATACGGATAAAAGAATTGCAACACCCTCGTTGCCATTCAAAAAAAAGTTTAGTGGAAAAATTTCAGATGAGAGTGGAAGTTAAAATTTTTTAATTGCGCAAGACTTAACCATCCGTCAGTAAAACGTGATCCGTGGTGTGGAACAATTTACGGTCACCATATCACACATAATGACGAATAAGTTTTTAAAGCAGATTTTTTTTTATTAAATTTTTTTACCCAATGGCATTTTCTGTGGGAAAACAGTTACTGCAGGCTAGTCCTTGAAAGGGGGGTGGAACTGTTAATGAGGGGGACTTTGATAAGAGTTTTAATTAATGTAGGGTTTTTAAGAAAGGAGGACTTATTGATGATTAACGAGTTTATCGAAGAGGATCGTCAAAGGATCAGTAAATCGTGGTCCCATTGTGATTCACCGTTTAATATCTTTTAATTTCACAGGACATCCGTGAATAAAAACGTGGTCCGGTACCGAACACGTATTCTAAAGCGGGACATTTATGACACCCATACAGGTCAATCCATATCATACATATGAGGAATAAGTTTTTCCTTTTATTAAATTTTTTTACCCAATGACATTTTCTGAGGTACAGTCTTACTGTAGAATAGTCCTTCTAGTCACGGAGTTAAAAGAAATACGTAGGTTATAAACGAAGGTTACACAGAAAAAAAGCTAGTTATAAAGAATACGAAGGTTGTGAAAAAACGTAGGATAATAAAAAACCTAGGTTAATATCTGAAATATAAAACTCATCATCATCGTCATCATCATCATCATCATCAAGCAGCCATGGGCTACGGAGGTCCAACCAGACCGTGCAATTTAGTTCTCGAAGCAAGTCTATCCTGAGTTACATCTACTGCATCTGGCCACTGCACACCAATTCTAACAAGGTCCTGTTTGACATTGTCTGCCCACCGCATCCTAGGTCTCCCCTTCTTTCTGAGGCCTTTAGGCACACTGGTCATAACCCTATTCGCCAATCTATAATTATTCATACGGGCAACATGGCCAAACCAACAGAGTCTCTCTCTGCACAATATGCTGCTTAAAGGAGGTTGCAAACTCCTTTGCCTAACCTCATCATTAGTTACAAAGTTGAACCACCTAATGCCCAAGATATTGCGTAAGCATCTAGAATCAAAAGCATCTTAGTTTCCTGTTATCTTGTTTACAAAGTGTCCAAGTTTCACTACCATAACTAACCCTAGAAAGAACCAAACTATTATACAGTCTAATTTTAGTCTTTAGGTGTATACGCCTATTTCTCCACACTCTCCATAGATTCTTAAAAGTCCCGGCAGCAATCCATATTCGTCTGTTAATCTCATGCCGCACATCACCATTATCTGTTACATAGCTCCCAAGATAATTAAACTGTGACACCGGCTCAAGACTGCAACCATTCAGATTAACTGAATCACAGCCTGCCTGACCAATTTTCATCACTTTAGTTTTCTCTCTGTTTATAACCAAACTTACTCTACTACCACTCTCATCAACAGCTCGAATCAAAGAGTTCATCTCATCAACATCATTTGCCAAAAGGGCTAAATCATCAGCATAATCTAAATCAGAAATTTTCCTATCTCCAGCCCATTTAAGGCCAAAATCTTTCCCTTGAAGTGAATTTCGCATAACATAATCAATAACCAAGCTAAAGAGAAAAGGAGACAAAATGCACCCTTGTCGAACACCAGAAGTAATGCTAAACCAATTGCTACAAGCCTTACCAACTCTCACACACGACTCAGTGTTATTATAGAGAGCTTTCATTATGTTAACTAACTTGTCTGGTATACCATATGATTTCACAATCAACCACAAATTATGACGATCAACAGAGTCGAAAGCCTTTTTGAAATCAACAAAGCTAGCAACCAAAGGTTTCTGAAACTCTAAACATTTCTCAAGAATCTGCCTAAGTGAAAATATTTGATCCACACATCCCCTACCACTTCTGAATCCACATTGCTCATCACGCAATTGACTGTCAACCAAATTCTTAATTCTATTAAGCACAATCATGGAAAGAACTTTACCTGGAACAGAGAGTAGGCTGATACCCCTATAGTTATCACAAGAACTGCGATCACCTTTTTTGAAAATAGCGATAACAATAGCTCTGGTAAAATCCTTAGGAACCATGCCTTTATCATAAAAGATATTCAGAATTTCAGTCATCCAAGTGGTAACCGAAACATTTCCAGCTCTAAGCATTTCTGTAGTAATTTCATCTACCCCTGGGGATTTATGAAGTTTAAGTTTAGAAACAGCCAAAATAACTTCAGATTGTGTTATAGGGCCAACATTAAAGCCACCAATGCATCTATCATCATTGCAAACAATGGGAATAGAACTAACCGCGTTGTTTAGAACATCACTGAAATGCTCAGCCCACCTAGCCATGACAGAATCCTCACCTTCTATAACCTTACCTTGTTTATCCTTCAATCCCTGTATACCTGTCCGTTTTCTACCACACAAAACATTAACTATCTGGTACAGCTCTCTGCTGTTGTGCTGTCTAACTGCTTTCTCGGCTTTGTCAGCCAAACCATCAAGCCAAAGATTCTTATCAGCAGCTAACTGATCTTTTACACGTTTATTAAGTTCTCTGTAATGCTTTCTATTAGTACTACTAGGGTATTGATTAAGGACATTCCTGCAGTTCTTTCTTTCCGAAATAAGCTCAAGTGCCTTATCACTCGGATAATTCTGCCCCTTCTGCTCTTTTTTTCCTAAAAGAGTACTGTTAGTGTCCAAAAAAGCCTGTTTAAAATGATCCCATTCTTCCTCAACTTGAGTGGTAAGCATCCCATGACTGTCATAATGACTAAGTAACCTATCATGGTAAGCTTTGGCTATAACTGGGTCTTTCAGAGCTTCAGTATTAAAAGCAAATTTTTTAACCCTAGCACAACACTTTTTAAGTTTAAGTTGCAAAACACTTTTAACTAGGTAATGATCAGATCCAATTTCAGCTCCCCTATATGCCCTGGTATTTCTAACAGAACTAGCCCATTTGCTGCTAATTAATATATAATCAATCATATTCCTATGCAGCCCATCAGGTGAAACCCATGTGTACTTATGTACCTCGCGGTGTTTGTAATATGTGTTAGTTATTCTGAAACCATTGAGTTTACTTACCTGTAGGAGACGTTGCCCATTCCCATTGCAGCTACCAATACCAAAAGAGCCAATCACCCCTCCCCAAAGGTCAGAGTCAGTACCAACTTTGGCATTGAAGTCACCAAGAACAAGGGTAATATCTCCTTTCTTGACAGAATTCAAAATATCCTGAAGTTGTTCATAAAACCGATCCTTCTCCTCCTCATCGGAATCCTCAGTGGGGGCATAACAGCAGATAACATTCAAGTCTTTAACGCTTGTCTGAAATTTTGCTGTAAGAAACCTTTCATTAATGCACTCATATCCTAGAAGAGCATCACTAGCGTGTCTGCTGAGAAGCAGACCCACGCCTTGGTGATGCTTATTGTCGTCCCTCCCTGAAAAGAGAAATTTAAGATTATTTTTAAGAATCTGACCTTTATCTGTCCATCTGGTCTCTTGCAAGCCGAGAATATCTAAATTATAACGTGGAATTCTTGTGTGAGGACATCAAGAGAAAAAGCTCTGTGCAGAGTCCTCACATTCCAACTCCCTATGGAGAGAAAATGGTTAGTAGGATGTTTAAAGAAACTATGTTTATTGAGAGAGGGAATGCCGACAATATCAAACAGCCCCCTAATCGCAGACATGGGGCAAAGACCCGTTCCCCCACCATTAAAGGCTGAAGCCACCTACACTGGAAAACTTCCTCCAATGTAGAATTTGACGATGCCAATAGAAGCAAAGAGTTCAGGTGCCTGCGATGACCTCTGCTCAGGATTATCCACCAGCTGATAAACATATCCTGTGAATCTATTCACTTGGGGCTGTCAACCCACAAACAAACAGAAAACACAGCGGAAGATTTTCCCTTCACAGAAGCCCACCAGTGCAGCAAAATCAGGATCCATAATCGAGCTCAGAGCCATACATCTGTCCAGTCCAGTGGGTTTATATGGTCAGCACCAGGACCCTGTGTGGTTGACCACTCCTCAGCAGGGTAGAAAAAAAAGAAAAGTAGCCATAGTTGTCCAGATCAGTAGGCCACACTAAATCTGGCAGCCCTCCCCTTCCGTTCACTTCCACAAGAGATTATCTCTTTTGAAAGGTACTAACGGTCCGCACCACGAGAAGGCGGGGTCGGACATTAGGTGCTAGGCCTGGTCGGTTCTATGCATCATCACAGGGGATTGGTGCATAGCTCTCCTTCCAGTGACTACCTAGCTACCATTTACAGACACAAGTTATAATAAAGAGATACGTGATTTATACCCCGTTTGAGACACATCTAAGCCACGTCATCAAGTAACAAGGCATAGCCGAGCACGATGACGCTATCAGCACTGGGGTAGAGGGTTCAAATCACTGCGTTGGAAGCAAATTTTTTTAAAATACAGGAGACGTACTAAAGTTATAGGTCACCATATTATCCCTTTTTACATAATGGCGAATAAGTTTTTAAGTTTTTTTTTCCTTTTATTAATTTTTTGCCCATTGGTATTTTCTGTGGGACAGTCTTTTAAAACTGTAGATTTGTCCTTCTTCTAGTCATGAAGTTCATTATAAGAAATACGCTGAAAAAAGTTAGTTATAAAGAATACGAAGGGTGTAAAAAAACGTAGGATAATAAAAAACCTAGGTTAATATCTGAAATATAAAACTCAAGCTTAATAAAGAGATACGTGATTTATATGGCTATACCCTGATTTATATGGCTATACCCGTTTGAGACACATCTAAACCACACCATCAAGTAACAAGAGCAATGACGCTATCGGCACTGAGGTAAAGGGTTCAAATCACGCTGTCGGAAGGAATTTTTTTTTAAATACAGGAGACGTACTAAAAATAGTATGGACGCTGGATGAGACCGATTAAACGTGTATAGAGAAAACTGATTTGCTTTAAAGAGGGGAGGGCTTAAAATATAGGTGGGTCAACCAGGGGGTCTATGAAGATGGGTGGGCTTAAAATATGGGTTAATCAGAGGAAAATCGAGACTATTGGAGAAGGGGGGCTTTAAATATAGGTCGACCAGGGGGTCTATGAAGAGGGCTTAAAATATGGTCGGTTGAGACATAATGGTCAAAGTTCAATCTGAGAAGGCAACGTGGACGATTGCAACACAGGTCAATTTCCGGTCGGTTGAGACATAATGGTCAGAGTTAAATCTGAGAAGGCAACGTGGACTGTTGCGACACAGGGGTCAATTTCCGGTCGGTGACGTCATAGGGGTCAAAGTTCAATCTGAGAAAGCAACGTGGACAGTTGCAACACGGGTCAATTTCCGGTCGGTGACGTCATAGGGGGAAAGCACAGTGCGTTGGGGCGTCCCAGGTTGGTACCACACTACTCATATCATTATTTGCTTAGTCAAACCACCGACACTTCAGCATCTAGAATACACCTATCCCTCAATTTACACTGAAGATAGGTTCCGCACAAAACTGTGTAAATCGAAATCTTGGATTTTGCTATGTAAAACCGTGTAAAACGAAAAAAACTCTAAAATGTGCATAATTCAGTTTCGATTTACACGGTTTTGATTTCGATTACACGGATTTCGATTTACACGGATTTGTGCGGAACCTATCTTCAGTGTAAATCGAGGGATAGGTGTAGTAGTCAACAGGAGATATTTTCTCGTTGTAGCATTACAGCGCGACAACAAATGAGCTGCAGCAAAATTAAGAGGAAAACGAATAAAATTGTATGGTAAACTCAAATAGAAAAAGAAATTCAGATAACTAAAGCTTCTATTTTTCTTCTGATCTATAATTCAATCCCCTCATCAAATAGTTACGTACTCTGTCGGCCAATACACTTAATAATACGGCTTTGGTTGAAGTAAATGTTTTCATAATTAAATAACAAATGCTATAAATTTGAATCTGAAAACACCGTCCGATCGCCGAAGTTAAGCAGCTTTTGGCGCGTTCGGTACCTGGGAGGGTGACCACTTGGGAACAGTTGGCAAAAAATCTGATGAGGGCCCGCCATCCTCACAGATTCCTCTATTATGGCGAATTTAACTAACAGGCTCCTGTCAGACCTTTGTGGCAAGCATCTGCTTGAGGAGGTATTTATTTTTATTTTATTTATTAATGCGCTTATTTTAAATTGTTCTTTTAATGGCGAACTTGTATCATAAATAGAAAGTATCATTAATTTCTTTTGTTATTTCAATTATCAGTAGCCTCACTTCAGAGCCTTTGATCTAGAATAAAAGACGTTAAGTTTCTTACTATCTTGTCACAAAGCAATTATTTTTCATTTAATAATTTGTTTATTGCAGAGCTCCTAACATGCCAGTCGTGCAGTATAGGAACTAACAACCACAAATTTGCTGTTAGGAAAATAAGACCCCCCTCTCCCCCCCCCACCAGAAATTTTAGGATGATTATGTAATAATATCAGATAAAGATTGAACTTATAAAAGTTAAGTGTTCTATGTATTAATTTGTTTTCAAACCACTTATTATTATATTACGTGAAATTATATGTTTTATGGGAATTAAAATTATGCATCTATATCTATATTTTTTCAGTTCCACCAATTTTTAAAAGTTTTGCAAACCATTCTTCCGGTAAATATTCCGCTATGAATTTTTTTCTAAAAATTAAATATTCCCTCAAGCAGTCGCCCTGAAGCAGATTACGAGCCTGCCGGGCTATCGACTAGGCCATACCCGCCCCTCTCGCCGAAGAAACAATGGATATGCATATGTTATCCATGTCAATAATAAAATTATTACCTTATATCTGAATATTTCAATTATTTTTATTTCAACACAAATTGAAAAAAAAAAGAGGATTTTTTCTACGATAATTATTCATCTAATGGAGTTATTTTTAACCTGAAAAAAGTCGTACCCTATGTATAGATGTGTCTTTCTGCTGCGGTCTTGCCTTCCTCACAAATTTTGTCTGTAGCGTATTATACTGACTTTCAGACTTCTCTGAGATTCCTGTCAGACTTCTCTGAGAAGGAGATGTTTGAGAGATAATTTATTTTTATTTTCATTTTATTGCATAAACTGATTATTTTCCAAAGAAACCGAATTCAGTTTCGTGAATTGAAACAAATATTTGTTCTCAGTGAAAAATTTGAGTCGAAAAGCCATTTTACTGACTGCATCTTATCTCTAGAAACTATCCTTCAGATTGTCACTAGAACGCAACCAGTTGATGAGAATGTGACCTTCATCTGCGGGAAACAATGGAGGTGCGACTTTGGCTGGACTGTGCATGGAGCGAATATCTGTGCTTTGCAGTGGTCAGCAGCATGCATATTACCATTCTCTGTAACCCATCCTAACCTGCAGGGTACTGCAGCAGTAAGCGGAGTCATACCTCTAGGGCAGGGGTGGGCAATTGTTTTGGCTCGGGGGGCCACTTTGTGGAAGCGGAGGTTAGCGGAGGGCCGCACTTTTTAAAATGATTGCATTCATTAGTTAACTTTGCATTTCAGAAAAGGTATAAATTGTACCATAAAAATCAATAAATATAAATTAAATAAAATAGTGGCAGTTTTATTCAATTTATTTATTGTGCTAATTTCATATCATCTGTAGATGCAAGCACATTTAATTTTAGAATCTGTTTAATGAGACAAATGTACCCTATCACACTTTTCTACAATTTTTTTGAAATCAGGAGTGAGATTGCTTGTTGAGATTCTCATCACAGCCTGCAAGTTAATGTCTGTCAAAGAGCATCTATATTTACTCTTGATGATCTTCAAGCAAGAAAAACTTTGCTCACAAATATATGTAGACCCAAATATAGAGAACATTTTTCCAGCAAATTTCTTCATACATGGAAATTTTTCAGCAGACAAAGATTTGTAAAAGTCAACTAATGTTACAGCATTAAACATTTCTTTCACAGTGTGATCTGACTGCATGTCAATAAGTTCAAGCTGCAGCTCCTCAGGTGCTGTGTCAATATCAGCAATGATGGGATAGAGAGCAAATTGAATTTAGGCTCAATTTTCTTAAAGTCCTGAAATCTGCTTGTGACCTCGTCCTCCAAACTCTGCAGATGATCCCTTATCTTAGCAAAAACACTTTCAGGCACTTTCTGTTTTCCTAATAAAGGGAAATGACAAAAATTGCCTTCACCTGCTTGCCTTGCAAATAGACCTAGTTTTACTTTGAATGATTTTACATGCTTCCACATTTCATGTGCAAACAACCCCTTTCCCTGCAATGTCACATTCAGTTCATTCAATTTCTCAAATACATCAGCTGCAAACATCGTCTCATATCTCCACTCCTCACATCCTATTTTTGTAACAAAATCATGAGATATCTGCTTCGTGTCCAGAAATAAGAGGATTTCATTCTGCAATGCCCAGACTCTTTTTATCACTTTGCCCAGGCTCAACCACCTCACACTGTTGTGGTAAATTACGTCTTCATACTCTGCCTCCACATCCTCAAGAAAAGATTGGAACTGTCGATGGTGGAGTGCCTGTGCTCTGATTGTGTTCACCACACTAACAATAGGATCTACCACATGCTTTAAGTCCAGTGCAGCTTTACAAAGGCTCTCCTGATGCAAAATGCAATGAAAAGACAAGATATCACTGTCTGTGTCTTGTGCTTGTAACTTGTTTTTAAAAAGCTTAACCATACCTACATTTTTCCACTGAAAGCTCTGGCCCCATCTGTTGTAATGCTTGCCATTTTGTTCCAGGACAAGCCACTTTTCTCCACACAATTCACAGCACACTCAAGCAAGTCCTGACCAGTGGTTCTATCTTTCATTGATTCTAGGCCAAGTAATTCCTCTGTGATAACGAAATTTTCATTAATTCCACGGATAAAGATGAGTAATTGTGCAGTGTCTTCGTTATCTGTGCTCTCACCCAGTGCCAAAGAAAACCAAACAAAATCTTTGCTCGCAGTCTTCAGCTGTTCTGTGAGTTCGTCACTAATTGAGTCAATGCACCGCACTACAGTATAGTCCTTCTTGACAATGAAATGCTTTCAAATTTGCTTCTAACATCAGGACATAATACGCTTGCACACTCTACCATACACTGCTTAATAAACTCGCCATCCGAAAAAGGTTTGTTGTGTTTAGCAAGGTTGTAGGCTACCATGAAACTTGCTTCTGTAGCGCTATTTTGAAGTGTTGATTGCTTTGTAAATAATGTTTGTTGCTTCTTCAGCCTTTTCACACACTCCGCAGCTTTTATTTTGCGTTCTTCCTTGGAAAGTTTGCAGCCAAATTCGCTATGTTTTGTTTCGTAATGTCGTTTCAGATTGTACTCCTTAAATACGGCAATCGTTTCATGACACAATAAACGCACTGCTTTATTCCCTGTATTACCAAAGAAATATTTGTTTGTCCATTCTTCATTAAACACACGACATTCATCACCGATTTTACGTTTTTTCGGAGGGTTCATGGTTTCACTAAAGTTGGAAATTTATATATTTACTGTTGCCAAGATCAACCGGAAAAGCACTGCGTATCGTATCAATACTGCGCATGCATATTGATGTGGCCGTCCTAGTGGAAAATATGAGACGAAACTTCGGTCGCGCACGGGAAGGAAATCTCGGTTCAAGGCGGATTTCTCTGACTGTCTTGGCGGGCCACAAAAAACTCTTAGCGGGCCGCTATTTGCCCACCCCTGATCTAGAAAATCAATGAGAACTACTTTAACGTCATCTCAGACAGTTTTCCAGCTCCATTGAACAAGCGGGATTTTATCATGTTTCTTTTTTGGTGTTGTATCCTTCCTGCTGATTTTCAGACACTCGTAGACTCTATGGAGCTACGAATACAGGCTGTACTGGAAACAAGTGCTAGTCCAACACGATGTTAATGATTTTACGTTGCCCTTTCGTTTTTTCCCCCATTACCTGTAAATGTTAATAATCTAAAAAAAGATCGAAAAACATCTGATAGTGCTGTTACTATTATTACTACCATTTTGTTGTAGTTATTATTAGTATTACGTTGTTGTAGTAGTTGGGTCGCTTTACCTCTGAGCGGCACTTTTTTTGCACACAATAGAGAAAATGGCCAGGCCATAAGGATCTCAAAGTCTCAGAGAAGGTGGGGGAAGGGGACCCACTGGAACAGCTGTTGGGAGACAGATGGTAGCTTCCCGTCAATGCCATCCAGCATTTTCGTTAACTGTACAGGGCATGGCTCTCCCACACATGCGGACTACGGCTTAACGACCCATCCGGTGGACGGCGGCCTTTCCAAGTTCATCTGTGCCATGTAATAACTGAGGCAAAGGAGGTTTGCGTACATAACTCTTAATGTTGGTCCAGCTGGGACCCCAACCAGAGAACTGCAGATTACGAGCGTAGTGCGCGACCGACTGAGACACCCTGTCCCCTACAGACAGAGACCTCCTATTGATACATGATGCCTTGATTACATGATGCCTTGAAAGAATTCCTCTTTTTACGAATCCACTAAACACATGGACAAAAGAGATAAATAAGCAGACAGCACTTCCTCAACATTTAGCGGAAAAAGTACATGAGAAAATGTTTATATTGGGTCTCACCAATTGTTCGTAAACTCTAGATCAGCTGACATTGACTTTCAGTGTATTATAATCTCGAAATGAGAAAGAATTTTTCATAACATTTGTTCAGCTTCTGAAAGAAATAGCCTGAAGTGCAAATCCTACGTATCATCGAACATGCATAAGCTAAAGTTGTGAAAAAATATATTTTCTGGTGTCGTGGTAGATATGGTCTACGTCCGTTTAGGTGTTCAAAACTTTAACAAAGTTCGTGATGCTAGAGTTTAGAGTTTATAATTTAGTCAGAATCCTGGTTATCAAATGTATCAGCAGGTAAAACGTTCAGACATTATGAAAGAGCTGTTTCAATTTGTACCCAACAAAGAAGACTTTAAATTGTCCGTGAGGTGTAGTAAACTGTGGGCTAAAAGGCGTGATGTGTATTCCAATGTACATGGATACAAAAATGGCCTCTCATGGGGAATATTAGTCGCAAGAAAATGCCAATTTTATCCAAATGCGAGCTGTTCAAAATTAGTTAATAGGTTCTTTATGATGGACATGAAGTTCCATGCGTTCGAGGAAACGGGTTGGGTCATTCCACAACAGATTTTTTTTAATCTCGTATCTTGTACTTGAATGGGTTGGGTTGTTTTACCTCTGAGCGGCACTTTTTTGCACACCATGGGCTAAATGGCCGGGTCACATGGACCCCGAAGGCTCAGAAAAGGTTGGGGGAAGGGACCCACTGGAACAGCTGTTGGGAGACAGATGGTAGCCTCCCGTCAAGGCCATCCAGCGTGTTCTTTAACGTGCACAGGGTATGGCTCTCCCGCACACGGGGCCACGGCTTAACGTCCCATCCGACGGACGGCGGCCTTTCCAAGCCCATCGGTGTCCCCTACTGACCGTGGGCAGGGCGGGGGAATTTTGCGGAGATAAATCTCAACGCTGACCCAGCTGGGACTCGAACCTGGGAACTACAGATTACGAGCCTGGCGCGCTACCGACTGAGCCACCCCCGCCCCTGTACTTGAATGGAGATATGCGTTATGAAGATAAGACGGCATTACGATGGGTACTTAATGGTTAGCTAACCATTTAGTAACGATCGTAATATTTTCTTATCTTTATCAGTATTCTTTTGTTAATGAAACAAGTGAGTAATAAAAGATTAATTTGTGACAGGTTTTTCCTTAACAAATGATATAATGTGACGAATATTCAAATGGAATGAATTATTTGAACCAATTAACTTTTACCACTTATGGAAGCATTCTCTTGTTTTGATTGCAACCTCCTATTCGGAAGAGACATATTTGGAATTGTGCAGTTTGGTTGAATGAGGGATTGGTTTTATTTTCTTAAGCTTAGAATCTCATTGGAAATATTTATGAATGAAATACTAATTTTCCCTGTCAAAAAGGAAAACTTGAGTGTACTAGCCAATCGTTCTGGTTAATTGAATTTGGTTTTAAAGTGAAGAATGTTAATCTAATCTTAGATATTAATAACTTTGTCCACATTATTACCAAGCATGCTGTTGCATATAAGAGGAAGAGAACTATCTAAGAAGAAATCAACTAGGAACTATTTATTTGGAAGTATTCTGCATGCAAGAAGAAACAATGATCAGTAAATATACCCGTTTCCAAGAAAATCTTTCAGGAATTAGACGTTTCTGATGCGTATTACGTCCGGCAAAATATTTTCCTTCGAAGGATATATATTTTCGTTTAATTTCATTCATTTTGAGAAACTGGAAACACGTTTTAATACAATGTTCACTGTTGTGGTGTATTGTCAATGTTTTTCAATTTAAAAGGGAAAACAACAACATTTTAGCTTTCTTATTTTCGTTGATATCAATTTTGAGTTATTGTACTAGGAATTTATTTCAAATGTTGAAAAAAAAGTTTTTTTCTACTTTGTTTTTGTAGAGTTTAGTAGATTTTGCAGAATAGTAATTAAGAGTTCTTGAAGAATATCATATACTTGAAACATTTCGAAACGAAAAAAATATTTTCTCAGAAAGGAAAATTGACGAACGGTGTTGTATCCCTCCTGCTGATTTTCAGAAGCTGGTAAACTCTGTGCAACTACGTATACAGGCTGTACAGAAAACAAGTGTTAATGCAACACGATGTTAATGATTTTACGTTGGTCTTCGGTATTTGTCCATTACCTGTAGATGTTAATCATTTAAAAAATATCGGTAAATATCTGATTGGGCTATTATTACTCCATTTTGTTGTTGTTATTATTATTATAACTGTGTTGTTGTTATTATTGCTATTTTTACTGTGTTATTGTAGTCGCGTGTATGGTGGTTATTATACAAACACTTATCTTTCGTTGTGTTTCCAGAGTTATTGATCTACTGAAGGACGATAAATGGCGGAAGACGTTGGACAACACCCACAAGCGAATCATCTTGGTGTTACATCTTCCGTAGATGAGCTTTATCCAACAAACAGAGACCGTTTATTAACTGAAGATTTAAATGAGGCTTTGAAAGAATGCCTGTTTTATGAGTTCCCGAAAGAAGGTGTGCATCGAATGAAAGTCCTGTGAAAAATTCACAAACTGTAGAGTGTGTCTCACGGCCGATTGGTTAGCGCGCTTGGCTACTGATCTTAGAGATGGGTTCGATGACCGGGTAAGGCATGGATGGATGTGTCGTTTTTCTGCTGAGTTTCTGCCATCCTCTGACCTTTTACTCTGGCATATAAATTGACAGGCTCCTGTCAGACCTCTAAGGCAAGCAGCTGCTTTAGGGTGTATTTATTATTATTACAGATAACAGAAATAAGAAAACAGCCCTTCCCCAACATTTATAGGAAAAAGAACATGTGAAAATGTTTAAGTTTGGTCTCACGAAATGCGCGTAATCTCTAGAACAGCTGACATTGCCTTTCTGTGTATTACATCTCGAAATGTGTTGAGAAAGGACTTTTCACAACATTTGTTCAGTTTGTCCTGAAATGTAAAGTCTACGTACCATCAGATATGCATAAGTTCCAGTTGTGATTATTGTATTTTCTGGTGTCGAGAAAGATATGGTCTACGCTCGTTTTGCTCTTCATAGCGTTAACAAACTTCGAGATCTCAGAAATTACAATCTACTCAGAAACCTGCATATCTAGTGTATCCGCAACTTAAACTGTTCTCGGATTACAGAAGGGCTATTCCTATTTTTAAACAACAAAGAAGGTTTTAAATTATCCATGAAGTGTATTAAACTGTGAGCTAAAATGCGTGGTGTGTATTGCAATATACTTGGTGGCAAAGGAGCTTTTCCTGTGTAATATTAGTCGCAAGATTTTGTCAATTTTATCCAAATGGGAACTGTTCAAAAGTAGTTAATAGGTTCTTTATGGTGGTCAGAAATTCGCAGTCGAAAATACCAGAGCGTTTGAAAAACTTTCTGCCTTCAACTACCACACTTTTTTTTAAATCTCGGATCCTGTACTTGAATGGAGATATGCATTATGAAGATAAGATGGTGTTACGATGGGTATTAAATAGTCAGCTAACCATTTAGCACCTATCGTAACATCATCTTATCTTTATCACTATTAGTGTGTTAATGTAACAATGTCAGCAATAACTGTAATAAAAGATGAATTTAAGGAAGGTTTTTCCTTAACAAATGACATAATGATAGGAAAATACAAATGACATGAATTATTGAACCGATTAACTTTTACCACTTGTAAATCATCATCATCATCATCCTCAAGCAGCCATGGGCTACGGAGGTCCAACCAGACCGTGCAATTTAGTTCTCCAAGCAAGTCTATCCTGAGCTACATCTACTGCATCTGGTCACTGCACACCAATTCTAACAAGGTCCTGTTTGACATTGTCTGCCCACCGCATCCTAGGTCTCCCCTTCTTTCTGAGGCCTTTAGGCGCACTGTTCATAACCCTATTCGCCAATCTATAATTATTCATACGGGCAACATGGGCAAACCAACGGAGTCTCTCTCTGCACAATATGCTGCTTAAAGGAGGTTGCAAACTCCTTTGCCTAATCTCATCATTAGTTACAAAGTTGAATCACCTAATGCCCAAGATACTGCGTAAGCATCTGGAATCAAAAGCATCTAGTTTCCTGTTATCTTGTTTACAAAGTGTCCACGTTTCACTACCATAACTAACCCTAGAAAGAACCAAACTATTATACAGTCTAATTTTAGTATTTAGGTGTATACGCCTATTTCTCCACACTCTCCATAGGTTCTTAGAAGTCCCAGCAGCAATCCCTATTCGACTGTTAATCTCATGCCGCACATCACCATTATCTGCTACATAGCTCCCAAGATAATTAAACTGTGACACCTGCTCAAGACTGCAACCATTCAGATTAACTGAATCACAGACTGCCTGACCAATTTTCATCACTTTAGTTTTCTCTCTGTTTATAACCAAACCTACTCTACTACCAGTCTGATTAACAGCTCGAATGAAAGAGTTCATCTCATCAACATCATTTGCCAAAAGGGCTAAATCATCAGCATAATCTAAATCAGAAATTTTCGTATCTTCAGTCCATTTAAGGCCAAAATCTTTCCCTTGAAGTGAATTTCGCATAACATAATCAATAACCAAGCTAAAGAGAAAAGGAGACAAAATGCACCCTTGTCGAACACCAGAAGTAATGCTAAACCAATTGCTACAAGCCTTACCAACTCTCACACACGACTCAGTGTTATTATAAAGAGCTTTCATTATGTTAACTAACTTGTCTGCTATACCATATGATCTCACAATCAACCACAAATTATGACGATCAACAGAGTCGAAAGCCTTTTCGAAATCAACAAAGCTAGCAACCAAAGGTTTCTGAAACTCTAAAAATTTCTCAAGAATCTGCCTAAGTGAAAATATCTGATCCACACATCCCCTACCACTTCTGAATCCACATTGCTCATCACGCAATTGACTGTCAACCAGATTCTTAATTCTATTAAGCACAATCATGGAAAGAACTTTACCTGGAACAGAGAGTAGGCTGATACCCCTATAGTTATCACAAGAACTGCGATCACCTTTTTTGAAAATAGGGATAACAATAGCTCTGATAAAATCCTTAGGAACCATGCCTTTATCATAAAAGATATTCAGACAAAACATTAACTATCACCACACAAAACATTAACTATCTGGTACAGCTCTCTGCTGTTGTGCTGTCTAACTGCTTCCTCGGCTTTATCAGCCAAACCATCAAGCCAAAGATTCTTATCAGCAGCTAACTGATCCTTTACAAGTTTATTAAGGTCTCTGTAATGCTTTCTATTAGGACTAGTAGGGTATTGATTAAGGGCATTCCTGCAGTTCTTTTTTTCCGAAATAAGCTCAAGTGCCTTATCACTCAGATAATTTTGCCTCTTCTGCTCCTTTTTTCCTAAAAGAGTACTGTTAGTGTCCAAAAAAGCCTGTTTAAAATGATCCCATTCTTCCTCAACTTCAGTAGTAAGAAAACCATGACTGTCATAATGACTAAGTAACCTATCATGGTAAGCTTTGGCTATAACTGGATCTTTCAGAGCTTCAGTATTAAAAGTAAATTTTTTAACCCTAGCACAACACTTTTTAAATTTAAGTTGCAACACACTTTTAACAAGGTAATGGTCAGATCCAATTTCAGCTCCCCTATATGCCCTGGTATTCCTAACAGAACTAGCCCATTTGCTGTTAATTAATATGTAATTAATCATATTCTTATGCACCCCATCAGGAGAAACCCATGTGTACTTATGTATGTCACGGTGTTTGTGTCGTGCCCTCAGAAATTGATCCTGCGGACACGACTTGGGCCGGGGAGTCCTAGGATACGCTTTTCTAATGTGAGTACAAAGACTTGTTTTGGTCACCCAGCTTCCACGAACTTGTCCATTACACCGGATAACACCGGTGGCGACCGTCGCCCCGGGTGTAGAAATTTCTGGACTAGAGTCGCGCTCGACATCAAAGGTTCCGAGTAGGCGGAGCGATTTTCGGCTCAAGCGTCCACAACCAATAGTGAGTGCCCGTGTCAGCCTTCCGCGGTGACCACCGCTAGAGGTCGAGGTGGGAAAAGGCGGCAAGGTTGAACAGTGAGAGGAAAGTGTGTCTTTTGCCTCGTGTCTCTCGTCTTGATGAGTTGTATCCTCTCGTCGCGCAGTCCGGTCGAGCAGTCTCTCCCCTTCCGCCCGACGAACAATGCTAGTACCTGCGAGGAATGAGCGCGAGCCTCCTTTGTCTGGCCGAGATTAGGCAGATGGGCTCCCAGTCGACAGTGCCGGACTTCCCATCCAAGGCTTCTGCAGCGGCTACGTGAGACAGGAAAGGGTCACCATCATTTTTAAATCTGGATTTTTCCTGTTAAATACTATTGTCTGTCTGCCACCGCCACCGTGCTCCAGGAAACGGACTACGGAACATGACTTTGGAGCTAGTAGCTCGGACTTAATGGATGGACTTTGCTATAGCAATTTCTTGGCTCCTCATTGTAAAGGCTGACATTGCCTAAACGCTGAGTAAAAGAAGCTGTATCCCGACGAAGGGAGTAAGTTGTGTTAGAGAGTATTTTAGTAATGCTGTTTTTTAAAAATTGTGTGTAACTGGGAAAACATGACTCCTCTCCATTTTTCATTATTGTAAGTAAAGTTTTTGGGTTAATATGAAAGAGTGCCTTTTTCGATAATCAGCGCAATCGCAGCACGGCCAATTACCAGGAAAGGAGTCAAACATTAATGTCGGACCGCCCTAATACGAAAGGGGGGTTCACGGCATTTGTAATAAGTGTTAGTTATTCTGAATCCATTGAGTTTACTTACCTGTAGGAGACGTTGCCCATTGCCATTGCAGCTACCAATACCAAAAGGGCCTATTACTCCTCCCCAAAGGTCAGAGTCAGTACCAACTTTGGCATTGAAGTCACCAAGAACAAGGGTAATTGACAGAATTCAAAATATCCTGAAGTTGTTCATAAAACCTATCCTTCTCATCCTCATCGGCATCCTCAGTGGGAGCATAACAGCAGATAACATTCAAGTCTTTAACGCTTGTCTGAAATTTTGCTATAAGAAACCTTTCATTAATGCACTCATATCCTAGAAGAGCATCACTAGCGTGTCTGCTGAGAAGCAGACCCACGCCTTGGTGATGCTTATTGTCGTCCCTCCCTGAAAAGAGAAATTTAAGATTATTTTTAAGAATCTGACCTTTATCTGTCCATCTGGTCTCTTGCAAGCCGAGAATATCTAAATTATAATGGTGGAATTCTTGTGTGAGGACATCAAGAGAAAATGCTCTGTGCAGAGTCCTCACATTCCAACTACCTACGGAGAGAAAATGGTTAGTGGGATGTTTAAAGAAACTATGTTTATTGAGAGAGGGAATGCCGACAATATCAAACAGCCCCCTAATCGCAAACATGGGGAAAAGACCTGTTCCCCCCACCACTAAAGGCTGAAGCCATCTACATTGGAAGACTTCCTCCAATGTAGAATTTGACGATGCCAATAGAAGCAAAGAGTTCAGGTGCCTGCGATGACTTCTGCTCAGGATTATCCACCAGCTGATAAACATATCCTGTTAATCTATTCACTTGGGGTGGGAAACACTGTCAACCCACAAACAAACAGAAAACACAGCGGAAGATTTTCCCTCCACAGAAGCCCACCAGTGCAGCAAAATCAGGATCCATAATCAAGCTCAGAGCCATATATCTGTCCAGTCCAGTGGGTTTATATGGTCAGCACCAGGACCCTGTGTGGTTGACCACTCCTCAGCAGGGTAGAAAAAAAGAAAAGTAGCCATAGTTGTCCAGATCAGTAGGCCACACTAATCTGGCAGCCCTCCCCTTCTGTTCACTTCCACAAGAGAGTATCTCTTTTGAAAGTTACTAACGGTCCGCACCACGAGAAGGCGGGGTCGGACATTAGGTGCTAGGCCTGGACGGTTCTATGCATCATCACAGGGGATTGGTGCATAGCTCTCCTTCCAGTGACTACCGAGCTACCATTTACAGACCCCACTTGTACAAGCATTGCATTATTTTGATTATAACTTCTTATCAGGTGGTGACATTTTTGGAATTAGGCGTTTGGCTGGCTTTCTTTAGAAATTTAGTTTTCTTGTTTGAAGCTTAGAATCTCATTCAGAAATATCCGTTAACTCAATGTAATAGTAATTTTTATTGTTCAAAAGAAAATATTCAAGGTACTAGCCAAATTGGGTTGGTTTGTTTTTCCTCTGAGCGGCATTTTTTTGCACACCATTGGTAAATGTCCAGGTCACAATGACCCCGAAGCCGAAGATTTAGGGAGGGAACCCAATGGAATTGCTTATGAGAAATAGATAAAAGCCTCCCGTCAAGGCGATCCAGTGTGTTCTTTATCGTGCACAGGGTATGGCTCTTCCGCACATGGTGCCACCCACTTAACGTCCCATCCGACGGACGGACTTCCTCTTTTTACGCACAAACTTCCTCTTTTTGTAATTGGGAAATCAGCAAAACCTCGAGCATTCAAGCATTTAAATTTAGCTGATCAGCTAGTTTACTACAAAGCTAAAAAATCTGCTTCGATGGACTCGTATTTTTTTAAGGAATGATTCTTTGCAGAATTTGTTCCAAAAGTAAAACACCACTTGACAGGTCTTAAAATGCCTGTAAAGGCCCTACTCATTCTCGACAATACCCCAACACACCCAAGCGAACTCATTTCTGACAAATGAAAGCCATGTTTTGCCACCTAATGTAACGTCTTTAGGGTAACCAATGGATCAAGGCGTGCTTGTAAGTTTAAAAAGGCGATACAGGAGAAAGCTTCTTTCAGAAATTCTACAGCGAACCGAAAATGACAGAATAGGACTTTTAAATGCTTTGAAACTTTGTCAACTAATGATTAACGACCTCAAGGAACCATTTTGTGATGCATTTAATATGGGTATATACGTTGTCGATGCCCAAATCTTTATGAAGTTGTCTGTTAGTAACAAACCAAGCGACATCAACAGCATATTTCAATATTTTTTTTTGCAAGAACTAAATGTTTTGTATATTCGTGGACAACTAATCTCAGCAAAATTTGTTTTTCTTATAAAGGATGGACATAGTGTTGAAATACATCCGTGATATACCGCTTCATGTCTGCTACCCTGTCATTGGGGATTGAAGGAACTAAAATTAATTTAATCAAATAGTTTTATAAAATAGGTGGTAGTTAATTGTCAAATTTCATTTCCCTTTTTAACTTATTTTCTTATTGTCCTTCACTCGTAATTTGTTGTGGTTGCAATTTGTTTTAATAATTCGTAATTTGTCAAATCACTAGATTAAATAAAGAAATTAAACGCCATATCAATTCTATCTTCTGTTGAAAGCTACGAAAGGAGACAGATTAATGGCGGTCTTAAAATGACGAGAGCAGAGAGAAAATGAGTAATTCGGACCTTACGTTAGGTGGCGCTGCACTACAATTTCAGTTCGGTACTTCTATGTCTTCCCCTTTGTTTGTGAACTTTACAGTTCTCTTATTCGTGAAACACTTTGCCAAAGGGACATCACCCGATGGTATCTTGACCTAGTGGCGTGACTTGCCGTGCACGTGGCAAGAACAGCATTCGTATGCAGATGGAAATGGAGAGCGGAAGCGGTGCTATGGAACTTTCGAGAAGTCTGCCTAGCTCCTCTTCTTTTTTTTCTCATGGAAACAGGTCAGGAGGGAGAAACAAAGGATTGAGAGAGGGGAAAAGGCAAAAGGGGGCATTTCATTTCGAAATGGGGCCAGTTGGAGGATGTAGACAAAAATGCGAAACCGGATCCAAAGGCATACGATTACGACACTCCCCACAAGATAAGCTTTCATTTGACAACCTAACTGTGGATGCTCATACTCGGAAGATGGAAGAACGATTTGCATAAATCTCCTTTTTTATGGGTGGAAAATTTGGGGGGGGGGGATTTTTGCATTGCATAACGCTTCTGACACCCAAGTATTCATTTAATGCAGAATGTAGTACGTTTGGTGGAACAATTGCCTTGAGAAGAACACAAAGTGACACATGAAATAATAAGCTGAAAAAAATTGTCACGAATGACAAATATTAAAATTTAGCTTTAAGAAACAACATAGTTACCACGTACCGATAGATGGCGCCACTATAGGAATCAAATAAAAATGCGGGAAAGCTAAATCATATTAGCTGAAGAAGAAACGTTAGTAGTTGATGGTGTAATTGTTAGCATACCTTGCCGGTTACTGGAAGATGTGGGTTCGAATCCGACTCATAGCACAACTAGTATTTCTCAGCTTATTATTTTGTTTTACATATGTACAGGAAATTTGTGACACTTTACCACGCAAAGTAACATCATTTGTCGGTTTGTGTGTTTGTCACATAATCGATAAACAAACAGACATATCACAAGGAAAAACAATAAGAAAATAGGTAAAACATATACCAAAAGACGTGAAATGATCATTAATGTGAAGAACTTGGTTGTGACATACAGGGTGATTCAGAATTCATCATCAATATTTGGTGGGGAGGTAGGTAATAAGAAACGAAGGAGATTTCACATAGGAAAGCATGGGCGCATATGCCACGTAGTAGGGCAAAATGACCCCAGTTCAATGATGGAAAGAACACATAAGAAGGAAGTGGTAAGGAAAAAACATTTATTATCTTACATGTAACATTTCTTTGCATTGGTTGTACAGACTTACAAGAGGTGCTCGAACTGCCGACCATGTGCTAGAATGCATGACTCACAACGGCGTTGCATGGACAGCCGGACCCTGTGGAAGATGCCTGGCATTTCCCGGATGTTTGAGGCAGCAACTGATATGCGTGCTACAAGATCCATAGCACTATCAACAGGGGTTTTGTACACCATGTTTTTCATAGCACCCCATACAAAGAAATCGATTGGAGATAAATCCCGTGAACGTGGTGGCCAAGAAACCGGTCCACCGTGGCCAATCCATTGACCACCAAACTGTCTGCGTAGGTAAGCACGCACAGCATTTGCGAAATGTGCAGGAGCGCCGTCATGCTGGAACCACATTCGCCGGAGACTACCATCAGGAACCTCGTTCAGAAGATCCGGTAACACAGTCTGAAGAAATGTTAGGTACTTGGCACCGTCCAAACGGGATGGTAGTAAATACGGGCCCAACAAACAGTCACCGACAATCCCAGTCCACACATCGACAGCAAAACGTTGTTGCGCAGCTCCAGGTCTTGTACCGTGTGGGTTCTGATGAGCCCACACATGCCAATTGTGTGTGTTGAAGACACCCTCTCGAGTGAACAACGCCTCATCGGTGAAAAGAACATACGTTGGGAAATTGGGATCAACGGCTGTTCTCTGCATGAACCACTGACAAAAAATAACACGCTTGGGATGGTCGTCTGCTGCCAATAATTGCACTCTTTGCAGATGAAACGGATGTAACCCTTCATCGTGTAATATCCGCCACGCTGTTGCTTGCGAAATTCCAAATTGCCTAGCCATACCTCGTGTGCTAGCACCAGGTTGTTCCTCGATTTCCTGTAGGACAGCTTCCTCTACTGCTACTGTGTGTGCCGATCTGCGCCTCCCTTGATTAACATTACTAGCAGCAAACGATCCTGTTTCACGCAGTTGGCGATGAATACGTGAAAACATTTGATGCTGTGGCACACGGCGGTTTGGGAAGCGCGCTGCATACAATTGCCTGGCTCGAAGACATCTTTCTAATGCCGCACCGTAAGTTACATGCATATCTGCAAATTCATTCCACGTATAACCGGTTCATGTTACTTCTGCAAATTCACCTTGTCGAATGACAACTGACTGCACGCGTCAAACAGCTGTGCTTCTGTATGAGAGGTGTGTACACACAGCGCCCTCTACACCACCATGCGTTCGTCTGCCCCCATACTTTCCTATGTGAAATCTCTTTCTTTTCTTATTCCCTTCCTCCCCACTAAATATTGATGATGAATTCTGAATCACCCTGTATTGATTTTAAAATATCAAATATTCTCGTTAAGATGTGTAACAAATGCTGAAATAGTAATTAAAATGAGATTATAATTAAATAATTCACAAATATTTAGTTTTTTTCAATTTATCAGTAAGCCATATTCTCATACAATTTCTAGTTGAATGCTTTCAGGTAATTCATAGCAGAAAATAAAATTTTGAAATCTGATTAAAAATACTTTAGAATGAATATTAAAATTAATACATGTTCAGTTAATTCTTGGCTTGAAATCCACAGAACAGATAAACATTCGAAAACAAAGGTGTGTTTAGGACATTCTATCCCCCAGTAAATTTTTCATAATAATATTAACAGTTTGTTCAACAACAAAACGACATATACTTTTACAATGAATTTGCTATTACATGTCATATAAAGTTCATAAGGTTTTGAAATAAATGGGAAAAGAAGCAAAATTGTTAACACTAAAATTTCATAACTCCCACTCGAGAAGTTCTCGCGTGTGAGAGTAATAAAGAGTTGCGTTATAGATTATCGTAACATTGTGAAAACCATAACTTGTAATGATAAGGAAAGAACAAATTAACCTTAAGCAGTTCCTTGACTCAGAACTCCGACAAGAGCCTTTAGGGATTAATACATCATAGTTAAATAATAACATCATAGTAAGTTAATTTAATACACCATAGAAGTCTGAGCAAGCCGAGAACTCAGGAAAATAAATTTTCAGTAGTGGTTTGAACCCAGTCACTTTTATCCATAGACAAGCACTGTAACCACTTGGCCATATGCATATATCATATCATAATCGTTTAATGAAGTACTTGGGAATTATTCTATACTTTCGTGCTCAAGATATGAATTCTTTACCGACCATAACCCATTTTTCTATTATATTTTGCATTTTTCACGGTTATAAGCAAATTCAGAATTTAAATTGCCACTGAGACTGACCTGAACACTGTAAATGTTATTTCAATCCCGAGCATGAACCAAGTGTGCAGGGCAACCAAGGGATGAATAATAATAGCTTGGGAAAGCCGCAGTCCATAAATCAGACTTTAAACCTTGACTCAGTGTACAAGAGAGCCATATCCTGTGCGCCTTAAAGAGCATGAGGATTTAAATCACCAGGGCCTGATCTAGGGGGAAGCATGCCCCCCCCTCACTTTCAGAATGCTAGTAATGGAAACAGAGGCAAACATTATTAAACATATTTATATTTCATGCATTTTTCGAGAAATATTTAAGGAAGATCTCAAAAATTGAGGGAGAATGTTATGATGCATTGGAAATCCAGTCTCTTGCATTCCCCCATCCTTTACATTATTTCGATTTGATTGTGTTTAAGATCTCTCCCCCTTTATTATTTCTGGATCCGGTCCTGTTAACTATCATCTCTTCGCTAACAGCTGTCCAGTCAGTCCTCTTCCCACAACATTCTCTCAGCCTTCCGGGATCTTGTTACCTGTCTATACACTGAAAAAATAAAAATGTTTTATGCTTTAAGAAGAAAATTGAGTTCGAAATATCGAATGAATACGGAAAGGTTCATCCATCGCATGATAGCGTAATGAAATGGGTCAACGATAATTGAGTGGGAGTCAACTGCACTGATCATATGAACAATTTTATGACAATTGAGTGGACTACAATTGGGTGGATTGCAATTCAATGGAAACGACAACTGGGAAGATACGACAATTGGGTGGATTGCAATTCAATGAATACGACAACTCGGAAGATACGATAATTGGGTGAATTGCAATTCAATGGATACGACAACTGGGAAGATACGACAATTGGATGGATAATGACAACTAGGGGGATACGACAATTGGGATCTGGGGTGTAGGATCTGAGTACATGAGAACTCTTTGGGGGGATATGGGAGGAGGATCTGAGTACACGAGAACGCTTTGGGGGATCTTGGGGAGGATCTGAGTACATGAGAACTCTTTGGGGATCTGGGGGGAGGATCTGAGTACATGAGTACTCTTTGGGGGATCTGAGGGGAGGATCTGAGTACATGAGAACTCTTTGGGGGGATCTGGGGGGATCTGGGGGGAGGAGAGAGAGGAAGAGATGGCAGAGAGGAGGAGGGGAGAGAGATAGGAAGAGAGGGCAGAGGGGAGGAGGAGACAGAGACAGGAAGAGAGGGCAGAGGGGAGGAGGAGACAGAGACAGGAAGAGAGGGCAGAGGGGAGGAGGGGACAGAGAGAGGAAGAGAGGGCAGAGGGGAGGAGGAGACAGAGACAGGAAGAGAGGGCAGAGGGGAGGAGGAGACAGAGACAGGAAGAGAGGGCAGAGGGGAGGAGGCGACAGAGAGAGGAAGAGAGGGCAGAGGGGAGGAGGGGACAGAGAGAGGAAGAGGGGGCAGAGGGGAGGAGGGACAGAGAGAGGAAGAGAGGGCAGAGGGGAGGAGGGGACAGAGAGAGGAAGAGAACGCAGAGGGGAGGAGGGGAGAGAGAGGGCAGAGGGGAGAGGGGACAGAGAGGGCAGAAGTTAGGAGGGGACAGAGAGAGTAAGAGAGGGCAGAGGGGAGGGGGGACAGAGAGAAGAAGAGAGGGCAGATGTTAGGAGGGGACAGAGAGAGGAAGAGAGGGCAGAGGGGAGGAGGAGACAGAGACAGGAAGAGAGGGCAGAGGGGAGGAGGAGACAGAGACAGGAAGAGAGGGCAGAGGGGAGGAGGCGACAGAGAGAGGAAGAGAGGGCAGAGGGGAGGAGGGGACAGAGAGAGGAAGAGGGGGCAGAGGGGAGGAGGGACAGAGAGAGGAAGAGAGGGCAGAGGGGAGGAGGGGACAGAGAGAGGAAGAGAACGCAGAGGGGAGGAGGGGAGAGAGAGGGCAGAGGGGAGAGGGGACAGAGAGGGCAGAAGTTAGGAGGGGACAGAGAGAGTAAGAGAGGGCAGAGGGGAGGGGGGACAGAGAGAGGAAGAGAGGGCAGATGTTAGGAGGGGACAGAGAGAGGAAGAGAGGGCAGAGGGGAGGAGGGGAGAGAGGGAGGAAGAGAGGGCAGAGGGGAGGAGGGGAGAGAGAGGGCAGAGGGGAGGGGGGACAGAGAGGGCTGAGGTTAGGAGGGGACAGAGAGAGGAAGAGAGGGCAGAGGTTAGGAGGGGACAGAGAGAGGAAGAGAGGGCAGAGGGGAGGGGGGACAGAGAGAGGACGAGCGGGCAGAGGTTAGGAGGGGACAGAGAGAGGAAGAGAGGGCAGAGGGGAGGAGGGGAGAGAGGGAGGAAGAGAGGGCAGAGGGGAGGAGGGAACAGAGAGGGGGCAGAGGGGAGGGGGGACAGAGAGAGGAAGAGAGGGCAGAGGTTAGGACGGGACAGAGAGAGGAAGAGAGGGCAGAGGGGAGGAGGGGAGAGAGGGAGGAAGAAAGGGCAGAGCGGAGGAGGGGAGAGAGGGAGGAAGAAAGGGCAGAGGGGAGGAGGGGAGAGAGGGAGAAAGAGAGGGCAGTGGGGAGGAGGGAACAGAGAGAGGAAGAGGGGGCAGAGGGGAGGAGGTGACAGAGAGGAAGAGAGGGCAGAGGGGAGGAGGGAACAGAGAGAGGAAGAGAGGGCAGAGGAGAGAAGGGGACAGAGAGAGAAAGAGGGGGCAGAGGGGAGGAGGTGACAGAGAGAGAAAAGGGGCAGAGGGAAGGAGTGGAGAGAGAGAGGAAGAGAGGACATAGGGAGGAGGGGACAGAGAGAGGAAGAGAGGGCAGAGGGGAGGAGGGAACAGAGAGGAAGAGAGGGCAGAAGAAAGGAGGGGACAGAGAGAGAAAAGGGGGCAGAGGGGGGGAGGGGAGAGAGAGAGTAAGAGAGGGCAGAGGGGAGGAGGGAACAGAGAGGGGGCAGAGGGGAGGGGGGACAGAGAGAGGAAGAGAGGGCAGAGGTTAGGAGGGGACAGAGAGAGGAAGAGAGGGCAGAGGGGAGGAGGGGAGAGAGGGAGGAAGAAAGGGCAGAGCGGAGGAGGGGAGAGAGGGAGGAAGAAATGGCAGAGAGGAGGAGGGGAGAGAGGGAGAAAGAGGGGCAGTGGGGAGGAGGGAACAGAGAGAGGAAGAGGGGGCAGAGGGGAGGAGGTGACAGAGAGGAAGAGAGGGTAGAGGGGAGAAGGGGACAGAGAGAGAAAGAGGGGGCAGAGGGGAGGAGGTGACAGAGAGAGAAAAGGGGCAGAGGGAAGGAGTGGAGAGAGAGAGGAAGAGAGGACATAGGGGAGGAGGGGACAGAGAGAGGAAGAGAGGGCAGAGGGGAGGAGGGAACAGAGAGGAAGAGAGGGCAGAAGAAAGGAGGGGACAGAGAGAGAAAAGGGGGCAGAGGGGAGGAGGGGAGAGAGAGAGGAAGAGAGGGCATAGGGGAGGAGGGGACAGAGGGAGAAGGGCCGTGCATCGAACCGAATAAGATATTCGGAATGAATCCTGATTCGAAGTGCAACTTCTCGAACCATTTAGTTCAATGAAAGTAAATCTCGACCCCGTTGTTCTTTTGTAGAGATCGAGACTGATTTCCGTTTAGCACGATAACATAAAACTCTTCTCTCTCTTTGCAAACTTCATACATGTTCAAAATTATTCTAACCTACATTTTTTTTTTGATTTGCGACATATAGGACAGAGAAGAATCCTGGAAGCTACTCCTAGCTTAAGAAACTTATTAATTAAGTAATAGGCCTTCTCATACAAGGACATGCCCTACTAAGACCGAAGTCACTGCTGACCACTGCCTTAGTTAGAGCTAACACAACACACAAAGCTTGCCTTGCTGGAACAGTCGCTATCTGCCTAACCACTATGCCAGTTAAGGCATCGCTTTTCACTTCGAATTCTTTCCGACTATTTAAAAAAAATAACCTAAATTACTTTTCACTTCAAAAAATTTTTTTTCCATCTAGTACCCTCTCTTCATACATTCACAGATATTCAAAGTCTATCTTTTCATCAGACCCCGTCCCCGAAAATGTCATTTAACCGGTTGATTGTGTCATATGTTTCAAACAAATTTCTCAAAACTGTCTCGATTCGTCAAATTCTCCGATTTACCTGGCTTTCTACAACCGAATAATCCAGTGAAGTGTATGATAACTCAACAAACCACATCATTTTTTATCTCTTTCACACACACACCTCATTTTTGTGAAAATTTGTAAATATCTCGTCTGCCCGAAAAACTTAAATTACCTTTTTTCACATGAAACATCCCGGTTTTTTCTGATTTTCACATATATTTTCACAAAAAACAACACCGATTTCCATGGCTTTTTACAATCGAATAATCCACTGAAGTGTATGATAACTCAACAAACCACATCAATTTTATCTCATATACACACACCTCATTTCAAACTAATCCATTTAAACTAATTCACAAATTAATTTAAACCTCATCTTTAAAAAAAACTTAAATTAGTTTTTCACATGCTAAAAAATACTCCCGTTTTTTCTAATTTTCACACATATTTTCACAAAAATCCACAAAAAACATACTTTTTTCTTCATCCCCCATAACTTTTCCCATGGATTTTCACAGAATTCTCTGGACCCATTTACTGGCTCAGAACACTCATTTATGCTACTACTATCAGGAGCCAAACGTGATAACCGCTTGGCTACAAAGAAATCCAAAGGACAAGCTTTCCAGAAATGAGGTTTCCCATATTTCTTCCTCTGAATTTTCGTTTAACAAGACCAAGATACTAGAGATGTTTCAAAAGGTTTCACATGTGAGGTAACGCATCTGTGTCTACTTTAAATTCTTAGTAAAGCAATTTTTTTGTGATTCAAAGTAGCAAATCAGTACTCTCTAGAGCTACATTAAACCATACCAGTTCTTACAGTAATCTACAATAAATATGGAAGTAAAAATAGACCTAATTGCAAGACAGTAAGAAATATTTCCATGGGTTTCCCTTATTAGTGCTTTATAAGAAATTTCTACCTTTAGAATCATTTTGAAACTATTTGTAATAATTCAGTAGATAATATTTGTTTCTCTATGACCACTACCAAATCGTGCCTGGATAGAAATTGTAAAGGAATGCGTCTAGATGCAAAGAAAAATCACCAGAACACCTTTTCGAAATATTTTTCTAGAAAACTTTGTTCTGCATCGGTACGTTCCTGTTGCCTCTCCGATGTATGCTCTATTAGGCTTGTTTGTGATGTTGTCATGTTGTGTGACCCAGATGTCACACAACATGACAACATCACAAACAAGTCATGTTGTGTGACCCAGATGATCTGCGGAACTCTGACGGCGCATCGTGTAACACCGTGACGCGGGATTTGCTGCGTGCTTACAGCGAAAAGTAAATGGGGAGTGCAGCACATTTAAAAAAAGAGCAACTTCTTTCCTGACCATTGAAAGAGTCGGAAGTAAAATGGTTTACTATGCTCTTGGAGCTAGAACATTTGATAGACTTTTCAATAAAGTCGGGTCAACACTCTTGGAGCGTGTCACTGGATATTATTGGTGGGGCAGTGGATTAAAGCTGCGCCCTTATTAAATATGTATGTAGGTAACGTAAAATGCTATTCATTAAACGTATTATTTAACCAAGAGGTACAGAGTTGATGGGTTCATTGAGTACCTTAACTACTGTGTGATTAAGATCGAGAAAAGACATTTGGCTAACAGATCTCTCAAATAAATAAAATGAATCTTGACAGAGATCTTTAAAATATTACTGAAAAAATGCACGAGAAATTCATAATAATAATAATAATAATAATATTTCGTCGCTCAATTACCATTAAAAGCATTCTCAAATGGTTGGTGGATGACACCCCTTGGACCCCTTGGATTCACAGCTGGAAACAAATGAATTTTAATTTATTTTCTTACGTGATTTTAGTCTAATGAAATAAGAAAAGTCATAAATTTTAGAGTCACATTGTTTTCAGACAGACAAATAATATCTAATACCGAAACAAAACACGTAACCATGGAAACCATAAGCTTCCTTGTTTAGAAAGGTGACCATTACTATTATACGTTGATTTTAAAGATTCACATTCACTGAAGGTTCTCGAAATAAAATTTCCCTTACTTTCATTTTTGATTTGTTAATTAACAAGCCCATGGTCTTTAGCTATCGATATTTTAAAAATATCTGTACGATGGATATAACCAACATCTTGCCAGTCAGTAGAATGCCAGTTCTACTGAATGGTAAGAAAAGATAAACATGAAGCAAAAACTAATCAGAGAGCAAATAAAATATCAATTATTTTCTACAATATTTGTTTTCTGAGCCACCTGTGGAGCTAGCGTTGTTTAAGCATAAACCCCTTAGGTTCAGCATCCCTCACCCATAAAAGAACTTAGGTTCAGCATCCCTCACCCATAAAAGAACTTAGGTTCAGCATCCCTCACCCATAAGAGAACTTAGGTTCAGCATCCCTCACCCATAAAAGAACTTAGGTTCAGCATCCCTCACCCATAAAAGAACTTAGGTTCAGCATCCCTCACCCATAAAAGAATTTAGGTTCAGCATCCCTCACCCATAAAAGAACTTGGGTTCATCATTCCTCACTCATAAAAGAACTTAGGTTCAGCATCCCCCACCCATAAAAGAACTTATGTTCAGCATCCCTCACCCATAAAAGAACTTAGGTTCAGCATCCCTCACCCATAAAAGAACTTAGGTTCAGCATCCCTCACCCATGAAAGAACTTAGGTTCAGCATCCCTCACCCATAAAAGAACTTAGGTTCAGCATCCCTCACCCATAAAAGAACTTAGGTGCAGCATCCCTCACCATAAAAGAACTTAGGTTCAGCATCCTTCACCCATAAAAGAACTTAGGTTCAGCATCCCTCACCCATGATAGAACTTAGGTTCAGCATCCCTCACCCATAAAAGAACTTAGGTTCAGCATCCCTCACCCATAAAAGAACTTAGGTGCAGCATCCCTCACCATAAAAGAACTTAGGTTCAGCATCCCTCACCCATAAAAGAACTTAGGTTCAGCATCCCTCACCATAAAAGAACTTAGGTTCAGCATCCCTCACCCATAAAAGAACTTAGGTTCAGCGTCCCTCACCCATAAAAGAACTTAGGTTCAGCATCCCTCACCATAAAAGAACTTAGGTTCAGCATCCCTCACCCATAAAAGAACTTAGGTTCAGCATCCCCCACCCATAAAAGAACTTATGTTCAGCATCCCCCACCCATAAAAAAGCTTAGGTTCAGCATCCCCCACCCATAAAAGTACTTAGGTTCAGAAACCCACTAAAAAATTTTGATTCAACACCCCACTAAAAAAATTTGGGTTCAGCAATCTCTTAAAAATAATCCTTAATGGGGCCATGCCAAACGTTACGATTATTGCTGATTGTACAACTGCCTTTGTTAATTTTTTTCTGTGCGTTTACAACTTCCAAGGGAAAATTGCACTAATTCATTTAAATTAAATAGGAATCATAACTAAACTGTACTAGTTTAAGCTTTCTAATGTTTGGATATTTACTTAAATATCCTGGTTGATATTATTATGCTTAAATATCCTGGCTTTTATTACTTACTTAAATATCCTGGTTTTTATTAAGTGAAATCTGGACACCCTAGGTATAACAGAATATTAGTTACTCATGCTATAATAGATTAAGATATGCAGTATATTTCAGTGAACCATTATTATGTGATTTAGAAATTGCATTTCCGTAAAACCCTTTCTCTCCATTTGCACCATCTTCAACAAATATGTAACAAACTGTAATCCTCATCATCCTCAATCAGCCATGAGGTACGAAGGTTCAACCAGAACGTGCAATTTAGTTCTCCAAGCATATCTGTCCTGAGCTACAGCTGTTGCATCTGGCCATAACACAACAATTTTAATAAGGTCCTATTTGACATTGTCTGCCCACAGCATCCTAGCTCTCACTCTCTTTCTGAGGCCTTTAGTCACACTGTTCATAACCTTATTCACCAATCTATAATTATTCATACGGGCAACATGGACAAACCAACGGAGTCTCTCGCTGCACAATATGCTGCTTAAAGGAGGTTGCAAACTCCTTTGCCTAACCTCATCATTAGTTACAAAGTTGAACCACCTAATGCCCAAAATACTGCGAAAGCATCTAGTTTCTTGTGATTTTGTTTACAAAGCGTCCACTGTCACTACCATAATTAACCCTAGAAAGAACCAAACTATTATACAGTCTAATTTTAGTCTTTAGATGTATACGCCTATTTCTCCACACTCTCCATAGATTCTTAAAAGTCACGGCAGCAATCCCTATTCGTCTGTTAATCTCATGCCGCACATCACCATTATCTGTTACATAGCTCCCAAGATAATTAAACTGTGACACCTGCTCAAGACTGCAACCATTCAGATTAACTAAATCACAGCCTGCCTGACCAATTTTCATCACTTTAGTTTTCTCTCTGTTTATAACCAAACCTACTCTACTACCAGTTTCATCAACAGCTCGAATGAAAGAGTTCATCTCATCAACATCATTTGCCAAAAGAGCTAAATCATCAGCATAATCTAAATCAGAAACGTTCGCATCTCTAGACCATTTAAGGCCAAAATCTTTTCCTTGCAGTGAATTTCACATAGCATAATCAATAACCAAGCTAAAGAGAAAAGGAGACAAAATTCACCCTTGTTGAATACCAGAAGTAATGCTAAACCAATTGCTGCAAGCCTTACCAACTCTCACACACGACTCAGTGTTATTATAGAGAGCTTTCATTATGTTAACTAACTTACCATATGATCTCACAATCAACCACAAATTATGACGATCAACAGAGTCGAAAGCCTTTTTGAAGTCAACAAAGCTAGCAACCAAAGGTTTCTGAAACTCTAAGCCTTTCTCAAGAATCTGCCTAAGTGAAAATATCTGACCTACACATCCCCTACCACATCTGAATCCACATTGGTCCTTATGCAACTGCCTGTCAACCAGATTCTTCGCTTTATTAAATAGAATCATGCAGAGAACTTTACCTGGAACAGAGAGTAGGCTGATACCCCTATAGTTATCACAAGAACTACGATCACCTTTTTTGCAGATAGGGATAATGATAGCTCTGAAAAAATCCTAAGGAAACATGCTTTTATCATAAAAAACAAATAAATAAATATATAAATACCCCCTCAAGCAGCTGCTTGCCACAGAGATCTGACAGAAACTTGTCAGTTTATATTGCATAGTAGATGGTCTGAGAGGATGGCAGGACATCAGCAGAAAAACGACACAAACAGCCATGCCTTACCCGGGGCTCGAACCCAGGTCCCTTAGATCAGTAGCCAAGCACTGTTACCACTCGGCAGACTGTTATGGGTGCCTATTCGTGGGGAGGGTGCTAAAGCATTTCCCCTAGAAAATCTTTGAAAGCTCAATTCATTGAAAGCTCAATTCATTGAAAAATGATAAAATTATTTATAGGCACAGTTCATTGTTTTGGGAAAAACTCTATGTTATTTGAAAGTGCGTATGAAAGAAAACAAAGAAGTTGCAGCTTGTCAGCTGGGGCGGCATTGTTCCACGGGTTGCACTTTTTAGGGGCGGCAAATTTGCATGCAAATTAATGACCATAGCTGTAGTAAGATTAAACAGAATGAGTAAGAACTATTTTTTAGAGAAAATTTTCAGTCTGTTAAAAAATCACATTAAAATTAATTAAATTAAACTTTCATGTCTAAGATGAGATCTGGAGAAAGGGGCGGCAGAGTCCAAGCAAGAGAATTGATTTCCATTGCAATATAAAGTTTTCCCATCCCCATTTGATTCATCATCATCATCCTCAAGCAGCCATGGGCTACGGCGGTCCAACCAGACCGTGCAATTTAGTTCTCCAAGCAAGTCTATCCTGAGTTACATCTACTGCATCTGGCCACTGCACACCAATTCTAACAAGGTCCTGTTTGACATTGTCTGCCCACCTCATCCTAGGTCTCCCCTTCTTTCTGAGGCCTTTAGGCACACTGTTCATAACCCTATTCGCCAATCTATAATTATTCATACGAGCAACATGGCCAAACCAACGGAGTCTCTCTCTGCACAATATGCTGCTTAAAGGAGGTTGCAAACTCCTTTGCCTAATCTCATCATTAGTTACAAAGTTGAACCACCTAATGCCAAAGATACTGCGTAAGCATCTGGAATCAACAGCATCTAGTTTCCTGTTATCCTGTTTACAAAGTGTCCAAGTTTCACTACCATAACTAACCCTAGAAAGAACCAAACTATTATACAGTCTAATTTTAGTCTTTAGGTGTATACGCCTATTTCTCCACACTCTCCATAGGTTCTTAAAAGTCACGGCAGCAATCCCTATTCGTCTGTTAATCTCATGCCGCACATCACCATTATCTGTTACATAGCTCCCAAGATAATTAAACTGTGACACCTGCTCAAGACTGCAACCATTCAGATGAACTGAATCACAGCCTGCCTGACCAATTTTCATCACTTTAGTTTTCTCTCTGTTTATAACCAAACCTATTCTACTACCAGTCTCATCAACAACTCGAATGAAAGAGTTCATCTCATCAACATCATTTGCCAAAAGGGCTAAATCATCAGCATAATCTAAATCAGAAATTTTCGTATCTCCAGCCCATTTAAGGCCAAAACCTTTCCCTTGAAGTGAATTTCGCATAACATAATCAATAACCAAGCTAAAGAGAAAGGGAGACAAAATGCACCCTTGTCGAACACCAGAAGTAATGCTAAACCAATTGCTACAAGCCTTACCAACTCTCACACACGACTCAGTGTTATTATAGAGAGCTTTCATTATGTCAACTAACTTGTCTGGTATACCATATGATTTCACAATCAACCACAAATTATGACGATCAACAGAGTCGAAAGCCTTTTTGAAATCAACAAAGCTAGCAACCAAAGGTTTCTGAAACTCTAAACATTTCTCAAGAATCTGCCTAAGTGTAAATATCTGATCCACACATCCCCTACCACTTCTGAATCCACATTGCTCATCACGCAATTGACTGTCAACCAGATTCTTAATTCTATTAAGCACAATCATGGAAAGAACTTTACCTGGAACAGAGAGTAGGCTGATACCCCTATAGTTATCACAAGAACTGCGATCACCTTTTTTTAAAAATAGGGATAACAATAGCTCTGGTAAAATCCTTAGGAACTATGCCTTTATCATAAAAGATATTGAGAATTTCAGTCATCCAAGTGGTAACCGAAACATTCCCAGCTCTAAGCATTTCCGTAGTAATTTCGTCTACCTCTGGGGATTTATGAAGTTTAAGTTTAGAAACAGCCAAAATAACTTCCGATTGTGTTATAGGGCCAACATTAAAGCCACCAATGCATCTATCATCATTGCAAACAATGGGAGTAGAACTAACTACATTGTTTAGAACATCACTGAAATGCTCAGCCCACCTACCCATGACAGAATCCTCCCCTTCTATAACCTTACCTTGTTTATCCTTCAATCCTTGTATGCCTGTCCGTTTTCTACCACATAAAACATTAACTATCTGGTACAGCTCTCTGCCGTTGTGCTGTCTAACTGCTTCCTCGGCTTTGTCAGCCAAACCATCAAGCCAAAGATTCTTATCAGCAGCTAACTGATCTTTTATACGTTTATTACGTTCTCTGTAATGCTTTCTATTAGGACTAGTAGGGTGTTGATTAAAGACATTCCTGTAGTTCTTTCTTTCCGAAATAAGCTCAAGTGCCTTATCACTCAGATAATTCTGCCTCTTCTGCTCCTTTTTTCCTAAAAGAGTACTGTTAGTGTCCAAAAAAGCCTGTTTAAAATGATCCCATTCTTCCTCAACTTCAGTAGTAAGCAAACCATGACTGTCATAATGACTAAGTAACCTATCATGGTAAGCTTTGGCTATAACTGGATCTTTCAGAGCTTCAGTATTAAAAGTAAATTTTTTAACCCTAGCACAACACTTTTTAAGTTTAAGTTGCAACACACTTTTAACAAGGTAATGGTCAGATCCAATTTCCCCTATATGCCCTGGTATTCCTAACAGAACTAGCCCATTTGCTGTTAATTAATATGTAATCAATCATATTCTTATGCAGCCCATCAGGTGAAACCCATGTGTACTTATGTATGTCGCGGTGTTTGTAATAAGTGTTAGTTATTCTGAATCCATTGAGTTTACTTACCTGTAGGAGACGTTGCCCATTGCCATTGCAGCTACCAATACCAAAAGGGCCTATTACTCCTCCCCAAAGGTCAGAGTCAGTACCAACTTTGGCATTGAAGTCACCAAGAACAAGGGTAATTGACAGAATTCAAAATATCCTGAAGTTGTTCATAAAACCTATCCTTCTCATCCTCATCGGCATCCTCAGTGGGGGCATAACAGCAGATAACATTCAAGTGTTTAACGCTTGTCTGAAATTTTGCTGTAAGAAACCTTTCATAAATGCACTCATATCCTAGAAGAGCATCACTAGCGTGTCTGCTGAGAAGCAGACCCACGCCTTGGTGATGCTTATTGTCGTCCCTCCCTGAAAAGAGAAATTTAAGATTATTTTTAAGAATCTGACCTTTTTCTGTCCATCTGGTCTCTTGCAAGCCGAGAATATCTAAATTATAATGGTGGAATTCTTGTGTGAGGACATCAAGAGAAAATGCTCTGTGCAGAGTCCTCACATTCCAACTACCTATGGAGAGAAAATGGTTAGTGGGATGTTTAAAGAAACTATGTTTATTGAGAGAGGGAATGCCGACAATATCAAACAGCCTCCTAATCGCAGACATGGGGCAAAGACCCGTTCCCCCACTACTAAAGGCTGAAGCCATCTACACTGGAAGACTTCCTCCAATGTAGAATTTGACGATGCCAATAGAAGCAAAGAGTTCAGGTCTGTAAATGGTAGCTTGGTGTAGTCACTGGAAGGAGAGCTATGCACCAATACCCTGTGATGATGCATAGAATCGGTCAGGCCTAGCACCTAATGTCCGACTCCGCCTTCTCGTGGTGCGGACCGTTAGTAACTTGCAAAAGAGATACTCTCTTGTGGAAGTGAACGGAAGGGGAGGGCTGCCAGATTAGTGTGGCCTACTGATCTGGACATCTATGGCTACTTTTCTTTTTTTCTACCCTGCTGAGGAATGGTCAACCACACAGGGTCCTGGTGCTGACCATATAAACCCACTGGACTGGACAGATATATGGCTCTGAGCTTGATTATGGATCCTGATTTTGCTGCACTGGTGGGCTTCTGTGGAGGGAAAATCTTCCGCTGTGTTTTCTGTTTGTTTGTGGGTTGACAGCCCCAAGTGAATAGATTCACAGGATATGTTTATCAGCTGGTGGATAATCCTGAGCAGAAGTCATCGCAGGCACCTGAACTCCATTTGATTAGAGGATTTGAAAAACTTTCTTGAAATACATGTGAAATATGCACGATTTTAATAATATTTTGCTTCCATCAGACTTACTACATTTTAAAGGGGGAGGCATGCCCCCTACACTCGACCCTGATTGATAACAATGTCAGTTGTTTTCCCCAAACCCTTCAGTTCAATATTTTACTACCACAAGACAGGACATAACTCGATTTGGAATATCAAACAGATAAGCATTATACATGGAACTGATATTCGTAAGCAATGACCGAAACTGCTTTTATATATAAGCAATCAAATTTCCATTTTAGTCATAATTTTTAATATCTTCAAGACGTTGCAATCCAAATTATGTGTAAAAACAAATTGTTTGAGAAAGATGCACTTGAGTATTAAAAAGTTCAAAGTTTAAATACTGGAAATTCTACCTCAGTTGCATTTTAATTCGAAGTACCAAATTTATTACTTTTCCAGTAATCTTTGCTCCTTATTAGTTTTTGTGGAAGGCATGGGGATTAGCAAGGGAACTGTTTCATAATGCCATTCAAAGACGCAGGTCGCTTGTGTATTAAAATTTATTATTTGAAGTTTCACAATTATCAGTAAGTAATTATCAGTATTTAGGAGTGCAGTGGCTAAGAAAGTTTAATAAACTTTCTTAGCCACTGCACTCCTAAATGCATTATCTGAGCAATAACTAAAATTTTACCATTTAGTCCTTTGTGCATTATGCTTCATTCGGATCTATAAAAACTAATAATTTCGGAAACTGGCTTTAATGCTGTTTTTCGTAGCAAGTGCAAATGTACATTAAAAAAATCACGATGTATTTAAATGTAAAAGTGCTACTTTTTAAAAAGTACACGATTATTTACTTCTCATAAAGTTTAATTTAAACACTATTTTAGTTTAAAATATATTAAGGAGAAAGTTTAACCAAGCGAAGTACAAAGAAAGGAACGAAAGAACAGACGATAATGTAAATCCTTTAGCTCAGCTGTCCCCCGCTGGCCATGGGTAGCTCCGGGTGACGTTAAGGTAATATTATTTCCTCGTTCATGGTTGGGCGCATGGGCAGCGGCCTGAAGTAGGTTGCCCAACAGTGCATGGTTTTCCCACATGGTGATGTAACTTTTTGAAGTTTTCCAACGTGCACTAGCTTTGAATATTATCAGTGAGAGGTCAATAACCATACAAACTGTCGAAATATATTTACCTTTTTTAAACAGAATTCGGCCCTTCCAATACCTAAAATACTTGATCTCTTGTCCGCAATTTTGCAATTTTTTTTCCTTCTTCCACCCCGTGTTGAATTAATATTCTTTGTTTTTATCTGTAGCAGTATGCGATTTAGATTCAATAATACTTTTTTTTACCCCTTTTGTACATTTGTTTGATTAAACATTTTAATTCGCTCTTTTCCTAACCTTGTAGCTACACAGAGACTTGTCTGTGCCTCCCCCAAATTCCTTCTATGATATCCTCTCTGCCATCCCATATTGCATTATAACAATTGTGCTTCTATCATAAAACCCGAGTTCAAGACAGCTAATAGTTCTGCAATTCAAGAATGTGTTGTACAGTCGCTGAAAAAAAATCCGAACACTATGGTTGATTACAGAATTCAGGAAAAATATGTAGCAACGATTTTTTTAGAAATTAGTGATCTGACAACCTTCGTGTATTGTACACGATCTTTTCCTGAATTCTGTAATCAACTATAGTGTTCGGATTTTTTTTGTGCGACTGTACTTCAACGGAAGAGATCCTAGTATGTATCCAACCCTGAGATACATTGAGGAAGTGAAAAGGCTACATTTTAATGAATGAAATATACATTTATTTCAAAATATCGTATTGTACAACACTATTACACTTAATAAGTTGTCGGTGTCGGTTCGTTGAGGTATCCGCTTGCTTCAAATGTGGAAAATACAGAAGATTCACATGAAATTGAGTGTTGAAACAAATGTACGCAGGGTTAGGTCGAGAGATGGATTCCGAAATGTTGAATTATCTCTTTGGCATCAGGACACTAAAGGATCTCTTCAAAGATGTAGAAAAGGCTTCCTCTGCTTTATTTTCTAGCTTCATTGCGAATTCATTGTTGCCGATGGAATAAAGGTCCAAGTCACAAGACTCCAATGCTCAGAAAAGAATATGGAAATGGAAGAATTACATTGAAATTAATTATATGCTTATAATTTACTAAACTATGTTAGTTATTATTATGGTTATGAAAACAAAGGCTATTGAAATACTTTGCTTATTACAGTTTAAGCGTAAATCCCTGGATAGAAAAAATGAGAAAAGTTTTATGATAACAGTGGGAACGAAGAAAAGTCTATTATGTCGCGTATGCCTCAGCTTTGGAGTATGTTGAAGCACGTTAAGTGATTTGATGTGGAAGCGTAATAGACGTTATCAATAAAATTGAAAGCGAGGTTTATAGTTATAGAGAAAACTACAAACAAGGAAATTACCATTAAAAAACTTGCATAAAAGAATGAAAAGCGACAATGCATAGCTGTTATAGTACTTTTAGTGTAAAAAGAATATTTACTCTACGATAAACGACTTTTCATCGTGATGTTGCTTTGTAACGGGTGGTGTCTTCAAAGACGAAAAGAGAATCCATTGTATATGGGTTTTGTTTTTGAAATATATTATTTTCGTGTTTACACATCAATAATTTCATGTTCAAATCGGAGATAGCCTTTATATTCATTGCAAACACATATTATATATAATATTCTCCGAATCAATTATTTTGTTATCTCAAACAGCTGAATATATATTTTTATCACCTTCACCAAAAAAGTATATAGACATTAAGAGTTAGTTCGAATTAACCTACCTATAGTCACATCATAGGGAAAAGGAACCGGTGGTCACCGCATCTGATTTTGACCACCATTTGACTACACTAACCTACTTAAAACCTACACTCATTTATTTTAGACAATGAGTGCCTTATCTATATTTAAGCAATGTTAATTGCAATAGCAGTTACCCATAGACCCTCGCTAATACAGGTCCGAAACGAAACTTGTTAAACCAGATGCTGTGCTACCTAACGATTCATTATCTTTTATTTCTAAAGTGACATACACGGAGAACGACTCCCAATCAATTATTTTGTTATCGCAAACAGCTGAATATATATTTCTATCACATTCACCTAAAAAGTATATAGACATTAAGAGTGTTATTTCGAATTAACCTACCTATAGTCACATCATAGGAAAAAGGATACGGTGATCACGGCATCTGATTTTGGCCATCATTTGACTACATTAACCTACTTAAACCCTACACTCATATATTTTAGACAATGAGTGCATTATTCTATCTAAGCAATGTTAATCGCAATAGTAGTTACCCATAGACCCTCGCTAATACAGGTCCGAAACGAAACTTGTTAAACCAGATGCTGTGCTACCTAACGATTCATTATCTTTTATTTCTATAGTGACAGAACGACTCCGAATCAATTATTTTGTTATCGCAAAGAGCTGAATATATATTTTTATCACCTTCATCTAAAACGTATATAGACATTAAGAGTGTTAGTTCGAATTAACCTACCTATAGTCACATCATAGGGAAAAGGATACGGTGATCACGGCATCTGATTTTGGCCATCATTTGACTACACTAACCTACTTAAACCCTACACTCATTTATTTTAGACAATGAGTGCCTTATTTTATCTAAGCAATGTTAGTTGCAATAGCAGTTACCCATAGACCCTCGCTAATACAGGTCCGAAACGAAACTTGTTAAACCAGATGCTGTGCTACCTAACAATTCATTATCTTTTATTTCTAAAGTGACAGAACGTCTCCGAATCAATTAATTTGTTATCGCAAACAGCTGAATATATATTTTTATCACCTTCACCTAAAGGTATATGGACATTAAGAGTGTTAATTCAAATTAACCTACCTATAGTCACATCATAGGGAAAAGGAAACGGTCGTCACGGCATCTGATTTTGGCCATCATTTGACTACACTAACCTACCTAAACCCTCCACCCATTTATTTTAGACAATGAGTGCCTTATCTATATCTAAGCAATGTTAATTGCAATAGCAGTTACCCATAGACCCTCGCTAATACAGGTCCGAAACGAAACTTGTTAAACCAGATGCTGTGCTACCTAACGATTCATTATCTTTTATTTCTAAAGTGACATACACAGGAACGACTCCCAATCAATTATTTTGTTATCGCAAGCAGCTGAATATATATTTCTATCACATTCACCTAAAAAGTATATAGACATTAAGAGTGTTAGTTCGAATTAACCTACCTATAGTCACATCATAGGGAAAAGGATACGGTGATCACGGCATCTGATTTTGGCCATCATTTGACTACACTAACCTACTTAAACCCTACACTCATTTATTTTAGACAATGAGTGCCTTATTCTATCTAAGCAATGTTAGTTGCAATAGCAGTTACTCATAGACCCTCGCTAATACAGGTCCGAAACGAAACTTGTTAAACCAGATGCTGTGCTACCTAACGATTCATTATCTTTTATTTCTAAAGTGACAGAACGAATCCGAATCAATTATTTTGTTATCGCAAACAGCTGAATATATATTTTTATCACCTTCACCTAAAGCGTATATAGATATTAAAAGTGTTAGTTCGAATTAACCTACCTATAGTCACATCATAGGGAAAAGGAAACGGTCGTCACGGCATCTGATTTTGGCCATCATTTGACTACACTAACATACCTAAACCCTCCACTCATTTATTTTAGACAATGAGTGCCTTATCTATATGTAAGCAATGTTAATTGCAATAGCAGTTACCCATAGACCCTCGCTAATACAGGTCCGAAACGAAACTTGTTAAACCAGATGCTGTGCTACCTAACGATTCATTATCTTTTATTTCTAAAGTGACAGAACATCTCCGAATCAATTATTTTGTTATCGCAAACAGCTGAATATATATTTTTATCACCTTCACCTAAAGCGTATATAGACATTAAAAGTGTTAGTTCGAATTAACCTACCTATAGTCACATCATAGGGAAAAGGAAACGGTCGTCACGGCATCTGATTTTGGCCATCATTTGACTACACTAACCTACTTAAACCCTACACTCATTTATTTTAGACAATGAGTGCCTTATCCTATTTAAACAATGTTAATTGCAATAGCAGTTACCCATAGACCCTCGCTAATACAGGTCCGAAACGAAACTTGTTAAACCAGATGCTGTGCTACCTAACGATTCATTATCTTTTATTTCTAAAGTGACAGAACGAATCCGAATCAATTATTTTGTTATCGCAAACAGCTGAATATATATTTTTATCAACTTCACCTAAAACGAATATAGACATTAAGATTGGTAGTTCGAATTAACCTACCTATAGTCACATCATAGGAAAAAGGAAACGGTGGTCACGGCATCTGATTTTGGCCATCATTTGACTAAACTAACCTATTTAAACCCTACACTCATTTATTTTAGACATTGAGTGCCTTATTCTATCTAAGCAATGTTAATTGCAATAGCAGTTACCCATAGACCCTCGCTAATACAGGTCCGAAACGAAACTTGTTAAACCAGATGCTGTGCTACCTAACGATTCATTATCTTTTATTTCTAAAGTGACAGAACATCTCCGAATCAATTATTTTGTTATCGCAAACAGCTGAATATATATTTTTATCACCTTCACCTAAAGCGTATATAGACATTAAAAGTGTTAGTTCGAATTAACCTACCTATAGTCACATCATAGGGAAAAGGAAACGGTCGTCACGGCATCTGATTTTGGCCATCATTTGACTAAACTAACCTATTTAAACCCTACACTCATTTATTTTAGACAATGAGTGCCTTATCCTATTTAAACAATGTTAATTGCAATAGCAGTTACCCATAGACCCTCGCTAATACAGGTCCGAAACGAAACTTGTTAAACCAGATGCTGTGCTACCTAACGATTCATTATCTTTTATTTTTAAAGTGACAGAACATCTCCGAATCAATTATTTTGTTATCGCAAACAGCTGAATATATATTTTTATCACCTTCACCTAAAGCGTATATAGACATTAAAAGTGTTAGTTCGAATTAACCTCCTATAGTCACATCATAGGGAAAAGGAAACGGTCGTCACGGCATCTGATTTTGGCCATCATTTGACTAAACTAACCTATTTAAACCCTACACTCATTTATTTTAGACAATGAGTGCCTTATCCTATTTAAACAATGTTAATTGCAATAGCAGTTACCCATAGACCCTCGCTAATACAGGTCCGAAACGAAACTTGTTAAACCAGATGCTGTGCTACCTAACGATTCATTATCTTTTATTTCTAAAGTGACAGAACGACTCCGAATCAATTATTTTGTTATCGCAAACAGCTGAATACATATTTTTATCAACTTCACCTAAAACGTATATAGACATTAAGAGTGGTAGTTCGAATTAACCTACCTATAGTCACATCATAGGAAAAAGGAAACGGTGGTCACGGCATCTGATTTTGGCCATCATTTGACTACACTAACCTACCTAAACCCTCCACTCATTTATTTTAGACAATGAGTGCCATATTCTATCTAAGCAATGTTAGTTGCAATAGCAGTTACCCATAGACCCTCGCTAATACAGGTCCGAAACGAAACTTGTTAAACCAGATGCTGTGCTACCTAACGATTCATTATCTTTTATTTCTAAAGTGACAGAACGTCTCCGAATCAATTATTTTGTTATCGCAAACAGCTGAATATATATTTTTATCACCTTCACCTAAAGCGTATATAGATATTAAAAGTGTTAGTTCGAATTAACCTACCTATAGTCACATCATAGGGAAAAGGAAACGGTCGTCACGGCATCTGATTTTGGCCATCATTTGACTACACTAACATACCTAAACCCTCCACTCATTTATTTTAGACAATGAGTGCCTTATCTATATCTAAGCAATGTTAATTGCAATAGCAGTTACCCATAGACCCTCGCTAATACAGGTCCGAAACGAAACTTGTTAAACCAGATGCTGTGCTACCTAACGATTCATTATCTTTTATTTCTAAAGTGACAGAACATCTCCGAACCGATTATTTTGTTATCGCAAACAGCTGAATATATATTTTTATCACCTTCACCTAAAGCGTATATAGACATTAAAAGTGTTAGTTCGAATTAACCTCCTATAGTCACATCATAGGGAAAAGGAAACGGTCGTCACGGCATCTGATTTTGGCCATCATTTGACTAAACTAACCTATTTAAACCCTACACTCATTTATTTTAGACAATGAGTGCCTTATCCTATTTAAACAATGTTAATTGCAATAGCAGTTACCCATAGACCCTCGCTAATACAGGTCCGAAACGAAACTTGTTAAACCAGATGCTGTGCTACCTAACGATTCATTATCTTTTATTTCTAAAGTGACAGAACGACTCCGAATCAATTATTTTGTTATCGCAAACAGCTGAATACATATTTTTATCAACTTCACCTAAAGCGTATATAGACATTAAGAGTGGTATTTCGAATTAACCTACCTATAGTCACATCATAGGAAAAAGGAAACGGTGGTCACGGCATCTGATTTTGGCCATCATTTGACTACACTAACCTACCTAAACCCTCCACTCATTTATTTTAGACAATGAGTGCCTTATCCTATCTAAACAATGTTAACTGCAATAGCAGTTACCCATAGACCCTCGCTAATACAGGTCCGAAACGAAACTTGTTAAACCAGATGCTGTGCTACCTAACGATTCATTGCCTTTTATTTCTAAAGTGACATACACGGAGAACGACTCCTAATCAATTATTTTGTTATCGTAACAGCTGAATATATATTTTTATCACATTCACCTAAAACGTATATAGACATTAAGAGTGTTAGTTCGAATTAACCTACCTATAGTCACATCATAGGGAAAAGGAAACGGTCGTCACGGCATCTGATTTTGGCCATCATTTGACTACACTAACCCACCTAAACCCTCCACTCATTTATTTTAGACATTGAGTGCCTTATCTCTATCTAAGCAATGTTAATTGCAATAGCAATTACCCATAGACCCTCGCTAATACAGGTCCGAAAGGAAACTTGTTAAACCAGATGCTGTGCTACCTGACGATTCATTATCTTTTATTTCTAAAGTGATATACACGGAGAACGACTCCGAATCAAAGTGGGTAATCAGATTAATACGTATTTTAATCTGTTAACATATATCTGGGGAGTCACTGGTTGAATAAATGACTGCGTTCAGCCCTTTCTACGAACACCAATCACCCTCAACAGAAGATATAAAACGCGTGCAGCTATTATAGCGCACAACGTAATAATAATTTACTCTATTAATTGGCGATTTAGTGTCTTGTTTTGTACGTAGTGGAGAAGGTTAAAACTGTTAATCAATGTGTGAAATCACACAAATACATATTTTAATCTGTTAATATGTACGTGGAGTTCACTGGTGGAAAAAGTGACTGCGTTCAACCCTTTGGACGAACAGCAATCACCCTCAACAGAAAATATAGAACGCGTGCAGCCATTACAGCGCACAGCGGAATAATTAATTTTTCCCTATTGATTGGCCTTTAAGTGTGTTGATGTGTACCTAATGGAAAAAGTTAAAGCTGATAATCATAGTGTGAAATCAGACAAATGCGTATTTTAATCTGTTAATATGCACCTGGGGGGTCACTGGTTGAATAAGTGACTGCGTTCAGCCTTTTGGAAGAACAGCAATCACCCTCAGCAGAAGATATAGAACGCGTGCAGCCATTATAGCGCGCAGCGGAATAATTAAATTATCCCAATTAATTGGCGTTTTAGTGTGTTGTTATGTACCTAGTGGAGAAGGTTAAAGCTCTTAATCAAAGTGTAAAATCAGACAAATACCTATTTTAACCTTTTAATATGTACCTGGGGGTCACTGGTTGAATAAGTGACTCCGTTCAGCCCTTTGGACGAACAGCCATTATATCGCACAGCGGAATAATTAAGTTACTCTATTAATTGGCGTTTTAGTGTGATGTTATGTACCTTTTGGAGAAGGTTAAAGCTGTTAATCAAAGTGTGAAATCAGACAAATGCCTATTTTATTCTGTTAATGTGTTCCTGGGTTATTGGTTGAATAACTGACTGCGTTCAGCCTTTTGGACACACAGCAATCACCCTCAACAGAAGATATAGAACGCGTGCAGCCATTATATCGCACAGCAGAATAATTAATTTACTCTATTAATTGGCGTTTTATTGTGTTGTTATGTACCTAGGGGACAAGGTTAAAGCTGTTAATCAAAATGAAATCAGACAAATACGTATTCTAATCTGTTAATATGTACCTGGGGGTCACTGGTTGAAAAGGTGACTGCGTTCAGCGCTTTGGACGAACAGCAATCACCCACAACAGAAGATATAGAAAGCGTGCAGCCATTAGAGCGCACAGCGGAATAATTTAGTTATCCCTATTAATTGGCGTTTTAGTGTGATGTTATGTACCTAGCGGAGAAGGTTAAAGCTGTTAATCAAAGTGTGAAATCAGACAAATAAGTATTTTATTCTGTTAATATGTACCTGGGGTTACTGGTTGAATAAGTGACTGCTTTCAGCCTTTTGGACGAACAGCAACCACCCTCAACAGAAGATATAGAACGCGTGCAGCCATTACATCGCATAGCGGAATAATTAAATTACTCTATTAATTGGCGTTTTAGTATGTTGTTATGTACCTAGTGGACAAGTTTAAAGCTGTTAATCAAAGTGCGAAATCCGACAAAGAGTTATTTTAATCTTTAAATATGTACCTGGGGGTCACTGGTTGAATAAGTGACTGCGTTCAGCCCTTTAGACGAAGAGCAATCACGCTCAACAGAAGATATAGAACGCGTGCAGCAATTATAAATCACAGGCGAATAATTAAGTTATCCCTATTAATTGGTGGTTTAGTGTATTAATATGTACCCACTGGAAAAGTTTAAAGCTGTTATTAAAAGTGTGAAATCAGACAAATATATATTTTAATCTGTTAACACATATCTGGGGGTCACTGGTTGAATAAGTGACTGCGTTCAGCCCTTTGGACGAACAGCAATCACCATCAACAGAAGATATAGAACGCGTGTAGCCATTATAACGCACAACGGAATGATTAAGTTATCCTATTAATTGGCGGTTTAGTGTGTTGTTGTGTAACTAATAGAAAAAGTTAAAGCTGTTAATCAAAATTTTATATCAGACAAATACGTATTTTGTTCTGCTAATATATATCTGGGGGTCACTGGTTGAATAAGTGACTGCGTTCAGCCTTTTGGACGAACAGCACTAACCTTCAAAAGAATATACAGAACGCGTGGAGCCATTATAGTGCACAGCGGAATAATTAAGTTATCCCTATTAATTGGCGGTTTAGTGTATTGTTGTGTCCCTAGTGGAAAAGGTTAAAGCTTTTAATCAAAGTGTGAAATCAGACAAATACGTATTTTATTCTGTTAACGTATATCTGGTGGTCACTGCTTGAATAAGTGACTGAGTTCAGCTCTTTTGGACGAACAGCAATCACCCTCAACAGAAGATATAGAACGCGTGCAGCCATTATAACGCACAGCAGAATAATTAAGTTATCCCTATTAACTGGCGTTTAAGTGTGTTGTTGTGTACCTAATGCAAAAGGTTAAAGCTGATAATCAAAGTGTGAAATCAGACAAATACCTATTTTATTCTGTTAATATGTACCTGGGGGTCACTGGTTGAAAACGTTCAGCCCTTTGGACGAACCCCTTTGGTTCGTCCAAAGGGGTTCGTTGTGAAAAACGTTCAGCCCTTTGGACGAATAATAATCACCTTCAAGTGAATATATAGAACGCGTGCAGCCTTTACAGCGCACAGCGGAATAATTAAGTTATCCCTATTAATTGGCGTTTTAGTGTGTTGTTACGTATGTAGTGGAAAAGGTTAAAGCTGATAATCAAAGTGTGAAATCAGACAAATACGTATTTTAATCTGTTAACATGTACCTAGGGGTTACTAGTTGAATAAGTGACAGCGTTGAGCCCTTTGGACGAACAGCAATCACCCTCAACAGAAAAATTTCCCCGCCCTGCCCACGGTCAGTAGGGGACACCGATGGGCTTGGAAAGGCCGCCGTCCGTCGGATGGGACGTTAAGCCGTGGTCCCGTGTGCGGGAGAGCCATACCCTGTGCACGTTAAAGAACACACTGGATGGCCTTGACGGGAGGCTACCATCTGTCTCCCAACAGCAGTTCCAGTGGGTCCCCTCCCCCAACCTTCTCTGAGCCTTCGGGGTCCATGTGACCTGGCCATTTAGCCCATGGTGTGCAAAAAAGTGCCGCTCAGAGGTAAAACAACAACCAAACCCTCAACAGAAGATATAGAACGCGTGCAGCCATTAAAACGCACAGCGGAATAACTAAATTATCCCTATTAATTGTCGGTTTAGTGTGTTTTTATGTACCTAGTGGAGAAGGTTAAAGCTGTTAATCAATGTGTGAAATCAGACAAATACGTATTTTAATCTGTTAATATATATCTTGGATTCAATGTTTGAATAAGTGACTGCGTTCAGCCCTTTGGACGAACAGCAATCATCTTCAACAGAATATATAGAACGCGTGCAGACATTATAGCACACAGCGGAATAATTAAATTATCCCTATTAGTTGGCGGTTTAGTCTGTTGTTGTGTACCTATTGGAAAAGGATAAAGCTGTTAATCAAAATGTGAAATCAGAGAAATACGTATTTTAATCTCTTAACATATATCTGGGGTCACTGGTTGAATAAGTGACTGTGTTCAGCCCTTTGGACGAACAGCAATCACCCTCAACAGAAGATATAGAACGCGTGCAGCCATCATAGAGCACAGCGGAATTATTACTTTATCCCTATTCATTTGTGTTTAAGTGTTTGATGTGTACCTTGTGAAAAGGGTTAAAGCAGTTAATCAAAATGTGAAATCAGACAAATAGGTATTTTAATCTGCTAATGTGTGCCTGAGGGTCTCTGGTTGAATAAGTGACTGCGTTCAGCCGTTTGGACGAACAGCAATCACCCTCAACAGAAGATATAAGACGCGTGCAGCCATTATAGCGCATATCGGAAAAATTAAGTTATCTCTATTCATTGGCGATAAAGTGTGTTGTTCTGTACCTAGTGGAAAGGGTTAAGGCTGTTAATCAAAGTGTGAAATCAGACAAATACGAATTTTAATCTGTTAATATGTGTCTGAGGGTCACTGGTTGAATAAGTGACTGCATTCAGCCCTGTGGACGAACAGCAATCACCCTCAACAGAAGATATAGAACGCGTGCAGCCATTACGCGCACAGCGGAATAATTAAGTTTTCCCTATTCTTTGGCGTTTAAGTGTGTTGTTGTGTACCTAGTGGAAAGCGTTAAAGCAGTTAATCAAAATGTGAAATCAGACAAATACGTATTTTAATCTGTCAATGTGTATCTGAGGGTCTCTGGTTGAATAAGTGACTGCGTTCAGCAATTTGGACGAACAGCAATCTTTCTCAACAGAAGATATAGAACGCATGCAGCCATTATAGCGCACAGCGGAATAATTACGTTATCCCTATTCATTGGCGTTTAACCGTGTTGTTGTGTATCTAGTGGAAAATGTTAGATTTGTTAATCAAAGGGTGAAAGCAGACAAATACATATTTTAAACTGTTAATATGTAGGTGAGGGTCACTGGTTGAATAGGTGACTGCGTTCAGCCCTTTGGGCGAACAGCAATCTCCTACCGCAAATCTTATAGAAAACGTGCAGTAATAAGAGCGCACAAAGGAGTAGTTATTTTGTCCGTTTGGATTAGCGTCGGAAGTGCGTTGTTTTGCATATAGTGCAAAGTGTGAGAGGTTATTAATAAGAAAGTGAAATGAGTCAAATACCTATTTGAGTCTGTGAATGGATTTGTTATTCGAGAGACACTGGTTGAATAGTTGTCTGCATTCAGCCATTTCAGCAAATGGCAATCACTCTCATCAGAAGCAATAGATCACATTCAGTCATTAGATCACAGAGCGGATTAATTACTCTGCTTCTTTCGATTACGTCATCTATTGCGTTTAGTGTGTGCAGAGTGTAGAGTGTTAAAAGTTGTGTATTTAGAAAGCTGAAACGGTCGGAATATGTACTTGAATATATTCTCCCTCCATTTCTCTAGGTTGGACCCTCAGTCGTAGTGGTGCAGTGTGATATTTGTGTCAGTGCCGAATTATTGTGTGTTATCCGTTGTATTTGAGTGTGTTTCTTGTCTCAGTGTGTAGAGCTACATCTTGGATCGTCCTATACGTGTTTTGGAGTTTTCCTGATATTTTACAATAAAATGTTGAAATTTTAATCAATCATGTTTTGAAACGTAGGCCTAAAAGGCAAAGGAATAGATTGAAATGTAAAATAGAATTAGAATTAATTGAAAATTTAGAACCAATTGATCCGCTGGACGTGTTTGTAAATACGCCTGCTTACGTAAATACATAATTAATTACTTTGAACTCACTATCTCGAATAATATTATCAAATATAAGTAGTAAATGTTTATTATTCTGATTTGTATAGAATTCAGAAAAAATATCTGACAACGAGTTTTTAGAAATTAGTATTCTGGCAACCTTCGTGAACTGTACACGAAGGTTGCCAGATCACTAATTTCTAAAAAAAACTCGTTGCAGATATTTTTTCTGAATTCTCTAATCAACCATAGTGTTCGGATACTTTTTTGAGCGACTGTACATGGTCACTTTTGTTATTGGTGATGTTTTTAATTTAGAGTAAAAAACTAATGCGCAGACATTTCACTAATATATTATGCATGCTTTAATAGGAAAATATGTGTTTAGCTAAAGATTTAATTGCAGTAATAAACTACTTAAATCTTGATTTTATAGAATTTTTTTTTCAGTATTTAAAGAGTCTTTGAAACTGAAACGTTTAGCAAGTTATCTCGTTCTGCAAAAAAAATTCTAAATTGGAGAAAATTTAACTAATCAGTACTCGATCTACTGAAAATACAGCTACATATCTAGGTAAGGTTTCTATACCGCTTATTTCTTTCGTTTAACCTGTTTAAATTCTCTCTCCAAATGAATTACTTGCGTACAATAGCTCAAAAAAATATCCGAACACTATGGTTGATTACAGAATTCAGAAAAATATCTGGCAGCGATTTTTCTAGAATAGTGATCTGGCAACCGTCGTGTCACGTGACACGACGGTTCCCAGATCACTATTCTAAAAAAATCGCTGCCAGATATTTTTCTGAATGCTGTAATCAACCATAGTGTTCGGATATTTTTTTTGAGCGACTGTACATGATCACTTTTATTATTGGTAATGTTTTTAGTTTAGAGTAAAAAAATAATGTGCGGACATTTCACTCCTATATTATGCATGGATCAAACCTATCAGTTCATCATACAATGCAAATCAAATAGTACAAAATTTTAACGGTTCAAATATAAGGATACGGAACACTAAGTTTTAGGCTCGCCATTACACAAGTGAAAATGAAAATCATTCCTACACACGCACAAACTCACATACTACTTTCAACTCTTGTGCTCAACGCATCGCTGACATTTCGATGCCTTTACTAGAATGAAGTGAATTAAGTCAAGCAAAAACAGAAACCTTAAATAAATTTTAAGTTCTACAGAAGTGCTTTAAAGGAAATCAATGATCAACTAAACTAAAAGCTGCATCAAAAACAGACGTATTAAAGCTATCAGTTGATAGCTTTAATACGTCTGTTTTTGATGCAGCTTTTTGAGAAATGTGTAATCAGTTATTTGGCGAGATATTTTAAACATATGGATGCACAATTCAAATTCGCAATGAATAAGTAACTAATTATAACAACCTAGTCGTCATCTTGCTACCAATGATTAATCCATAAACATATATTGAATTGCTGTGGTTATTGTTTCTAATTCTCTATACTAGCCGTATTCACTATTTCTCTTCACCTCTCAAGGGAGTGCCAACACAAATCATCGTGCATGTTACCTTTGGCACGCGTGTCATAAAATCGCCATCACTGCTATGAGGGCACCAATCTGAGTTTTGTTGTTAAAGGTATTGGGTTGGTGGTGGCTCAGTCGGTGAAGTGCCAGGCTCATAATCTTATGGTCTCAGGTTCGAGTCCTACCTGGGTCAGTGTTGAGATTTTTCTCCCCAAAACTCCCTGCCCTGCCCTCTGTCAACAGGGGGACACCGATCGGCTTGGAAAGGCCGCCGTCCGTCAAATGACATAACAAATGTTATAGACCATGTTGGATGGCCTTGACGGGAGCTACCATCTGTATCCTAACAGCTACCCGGTAGTTTCCCTTCATACAACCTTCTCTGAACCTTTGCGGTCCTTATGATCTGATCACTAAGTACATTGTATGTAAAAAAGGTACAGCTCCTAGGTAAAACAGTTTGTACTTATTTACATACCTGTAATAAGCATCGGAAGGAACTTCAGGTCATGGTCGCACATCAGAGGACACGTCAAGGCACGGTTGCACGTCAGAGGACACGTCAAGGCACGGTCGCACGTCAGAGGACACGTCAAAGCACGGTCGCACGTCAGAGGACACGTCAAGGCACGGTCGCACGTCAGAGGATACGTCAAGGCATGGTCGCACGTCAGAGGACACGTCAAGGCACGGTCGCCGTCAGAGGACACGTCAAGGCACGGTCGCACGTCAGAGGACACGTCAAGGCACGGTCGCACGTCAGAGGACACGTCAAGGTACGGTCGCACGTCAGAGGACACGTCAAGGCATGGTCGCACGTCAGAGGATACGTCAAGGCACCGTCCCCCCAGATCCAGCCTTGGGTCTTCTGACCTGATCATTTAGCTCATTACGCAAACTAAAGTGCCGTTGACAAGTAAAACAACCAAAGTACACCAACGGCTCGGGTCACGTTAGAATGGGAGAGGGGTTGGCGAAGATTGCTCAGTTAACGTCTTGAAAATTCTCATAGGTCATATAGGTCGGCACGATCGCTTTTCCTATTAGTGAACCAATGATTTACGAGAATTTTCGAAAGCGTCAACTGCGCAGTCTCATCTTAGGCTGAATGATTGCCGCCACTCTGAAAACGGATATTCTGATTGTAATTCTTGCGTTACGACAGAGTGTGATTGCATTCTAATAATGGACCTGTTGGCTGTTACGTGACATTGTTCTACACTGATATTGTTGGTCAATTGCGTGAATTAGAATATCCGTGTTTTTGAATTATTCGGACTTCCGTATGATTTGAAGAAATCAATTGAAATATTTAGATTAACGTTGGAATAAAAATAATAAATAAATAAAAACTTTTTTTCGAAATTTTTTTCTAAAAGCTTTCAAAATGGAAACAAATTGTTAAATTATTATTATATCATTCATATCCTATTGATTTCAAAATGAAAGGTCTTAATTATTATTTTTTGGTTGGGTTGTATTAATTGTCAGCATGATTTTTTTTTTACCTTCACTGGCCAAATGAAGTCACTAGGACTTAATGGCTCAGATGTAGATACAGGAAAGGGTTGAATTGTTTTATCTCTGAGCGGCACTTTTTTTGCTCACAATGGTCCAAATGGTCAGGTCGCAAGGACTCCGAGGGTTCAGAGCAGGTTTGGAGGGAGGGGAATCATTGGACAGTTGTTACGAGACAGATGGTCGTTTCTCGTAAAGTTCACTTAACGTGCTCTTTAACGTGCACAGGTTATGGCTCTCAGGTTCACTTGGCTACGGCTTAACGTCCCATCCGACGGACAGTTGCCTTTCCAAGCCCATCAGTGTCCCCTCCTGACCGAGGGAAGTGTGGGAAGTTTTGCGGACATAAGTCTCAACATTCGCCCAGCTGGGACTCCAATTTGGGAACTGCAGATTACGATCCAGGCGGGATATCCACCATCAACACCACCTCCGAGTGGCACTATTTTTTTTGGCTCACAACTGAAATTCTAGGTCCCAAAAAACCAGTTTTTTAGAATTGAACAGTGGAAAAGTAGGCCGATGACGCTGTTTAGGGGACATTAAAACGGATTTTTCTTTTTGGTTTAATTAGGATCACAGGAATTTCTTTCCAAATAAGAAAAGGATCGCAGAAATTCGCTAGATTTTGCCTTATTTTCAGCGATCATTCTCGATCGGAATACTTTAATAGGATATGTTTTTTACTTATATATTTTCTTATAGACATCTATTTCGTGAATTTCAGTTGACAATTAAAAATTAGCTGATTGTGAGTTAGTGCGTGACAAAGGATGACGCTAATTATGACCATCATGCAGAAGTTGTAAAGCTCTGAAAATCTGCACTTAGGGGTAATTCAGATCGTAGTTCTCGGGAGAAAAAATCCGAAATTCGATCTTCGACCTGTCCTTCAAAGTCAGAGAGAGGTGAAGCAGAGATCAAAGCTTGACGTAAAAGTGCTAGAAATGTGAATATTGGTATATAGGAGTACTTCGGATCACAGATCCCAGAAGCTTTAAAAATCTCGGATTCTTTGTTTATTGGGGCTTCGAGATCAAAAATTAAATTTTAATTTACCACTTTTAGAGAGTTAATTTGATGCCTACGGGCAAGGACGTACCTAGAATTTAGTTCGGGGCGGTCTGAGAATAAGCCTTGAGTAGGGTTTCCCAGTTACTAAAACATTCCACCGAACAGGAAAGATTAAAATGATATTCTATATGAGATTTTATAATTGTTATTTTATTATATTTTTAGTGTCAGAATAACATATGGGGCTAAGATAAAGTTGTATAAAACTTCCAACTGTTATTGTTCAATTTCTTTTTAATATTTTTAAACTGAACGAAATAAAGACAATTGTTTTGGAGTTCAAAGCAGATAGACGAGTTCGATATTTAGTAGACGACAGGGTTCTCAGCGGACTTATTTTTATTGAGGGAGGGTGGGTTAATGAAAACCCAGAGATAATGAAAAAGGAAATTCTACACAATTCATTAATAATATTATTTCACAAATGTTTTTGCAATTTTTTTTTTGTAGTTCGTTTTTCAAACGAACTAATGTCATCATTTTGTTTGTTTTATCTCTCTGTACACTTTCATCTTTTTAGTTTTAACAGATTAATTTAAAATTCCTGTTGAATTGGATGGGTATTGATGACACCCCGTAGGCAGGGACGTGCAGTCGCTCAAAAAAGTATCCGAACGCTATGGTTGATTACAGAATTCAGAAAAAATATCTGGCAACAATTTTTTTTAGAAATTAGTGGTCTGGCAACTTTCGTGTACGTACACGAAAAAATCGTTGCCAGATATTCTTTCTAAATTCTGTAATCAAACAGAGTGTTCGGATATTTTTTGAGCGACTGTACCTCCCCTGCCTACGACGATATTTCTTGTCGTAGATCTTAAAAAGCTTATGAAAAATTGGATCCGACGTCTCCATTTAGAGGTCATATTTCAGTCAAACTGTAATAATAATAATAACTACACCTAACAGAAACGTGGAACATCATGTACAGGGGTATTCGAGTCCTGCATCTCTGAAGAGTTGCGAAATTCTGGATACACCAATCCGTTGAAGTCGACCAGAGGTCGAATTTCGATCCATGTGGGAGTTTGAAATTCCAAATGATGTCTGCTGGTTTCTACATCTTGGAAACGGCACTGTATTTCTGATCCTTCGAATACCTCGAGTTTGTCTATGTATCTATCTGCTAGTAAGTGAATTGGTGTGTCGAGTTATTTATGGTCGTAGAACTCAGGACGGTTAAGAAATTTCCGTTACGGTTTTGTGTTCAAGGTCACATAAGGGTCGATTGGGTTGTTTTACCTATGATCGGAACTTCGCGCGTCCTATTTAACGGCCTCTAACGATAGAAATTCAAACTACGAAAATTCAAAAACTTTTCACAGTTCGCGGGCACTATTAACACCTTTGGAAGATTCTGAAAGGCGAATCGTATGATTTACCTATCCAATTCAAAAAGAATTTTAAATTTATCTCTTAAAACAAAAAGTTGAATGTCTACAGACGGAGAAAACAAACAACAAAACGATGACATGAGCTCGTTTTTTAAAAGAACTACAAAAAAATTGTGAAATATTTTTTTAAATAATATTTTTACTGAATTGTAGAATTTTCTATTTCATTATCTCAGTTTTTATTAACCCACCCTCCCCCAACAAAAATAAGTTCCCATTCTTGTAATAATCTAGTCCCAATTTTCTCCTTATTTCTATTATAGATATATTAAAATAGTAAAATAATATTATATAAAAATGTATAAAAATATATTTTATTACATATATAATATATTATTTTGGCAGGGCAGTGTATATCAAAGAATTTCCAGGTTATGTCAATGGGAATCTAACTGCGAAGTTCTGTAACTTCTAAAATGTATATTTAATGGAAAAAATGTGACTGAGAATAAAATAAAGAACATGATCAAATCTGCATATTTAAATCTCGATTTTCAACACTAGTCGTTCATTACTTAAATAGAAGATGTAATATTTCAAAACAGTAATAAATAAAAACTAAACTAATAAATATTGTTCCAAACCAAGGAATAAAATAAATCTTCATTTTTAAAAGTTTGCGTAATGATTTAATTGATATTTAATTCTTTTATAGGGCAGTATAATATCCTTATTAAACTGCACCGAATTGGTTGCTTCATTTTCTCTGGACTTCCCAAATAAAAACAAACTTCTTCTTATCCTAAGACCTAGTTCCCGTTTTACCCTTACACATGTTCGCTTTCAAAAATGCAGCACTTGTGCTGCAAATGCTTTTTTGGTTTATATATAAAATAAACCAAAAAACCGCAACCGTATCTTCCAACCCACTATCCTTTCAGAAGTAGATGACACCCAATAATAAGTTGGTCCTCTGGTTCACTTTCAGCCGTATTGCGTCTGGCCGTCTTCTCCATAGCTGGCCAAGTTCGGACAGAGCAATCTCATTTCCTTTCTCGTAATAGAGACCTACGTTATTTCCGCTTCTGGCGCAGTCTATTTTTAAGTCAATTCTTACCGGGATTTTTCAGTGTTCCAATGACTTGCGGCTGCAAACAAGCAGTAGAAATGGTTTAATGTAATGTTACAATAGGAGCTCAAATAAGAATGCACAAGGAAAAAAATGGATGTGAGGATTGGAAAAGTAGCAGCTGGAAAAAAATATACACAGGCGATATGTTATCCTTCTATAGTTTTCAAAGAGAAAGCAGTTCGTAATTGTTCGATTTTAGTTTTCTTCAAAAGCGAAAGGACATTCCAACTAATGTGAGGGAGGGATTGGCTCAGTGGGTAGAGAGCCGTAATCGGCAGTTCGCAGGTTCGACTCCCACCTGGGTCAGCGTTGATATTTATCTCCGCAAAATTCCCCCGCCCTGCCCAAGGTCAGTAGGGAACACCGATGGCCTTGGAAAGGAATTCAGCTATCCGTCGGGTAGGACGTTAAGCCGTGGCCCCATCTGCGGGAGATCTGTGGCTGGCCATGACGGGGGCTACCATCTGTGGCTGGGTCTACGGGGCCATCTGTGGCCATCACGGCTTAACGGCATTCACGGCATCTACCATCTGTGGCCATCACGGGATCTACCCCATCTGTGGCTGGCCATGACGGGGGCTACCATCTGTCTCCCAAAACAGCTGTTCCAATGGGTCCCCCCATTTAGCCCATCGCGTGCAAAAAAAAGTGGCACTCAGTTGTAATAAGATTAAACCAACCGTTTCTTCCAACTAGTGAGAGCTTTTAACCTTTGGGTTTTACTAACTAATATCAGAAGGGCAATGCCTGTCGCTGGAATCACGGGACTCAACTCATATTATGGAGCACCCATTTCTGATCGACACTTTTTTGCACACAATGAGCTAAACAGCCAGGTCACAAGGACCCTAAAGGCTCAGGGAAGGTTGGGGGAAGGGCGTGCACTAAATAGCTGTTAGGGGGCAGGTGGAAGCCTCCCGTCATGACCATCCAGTGTGTTGTTTCGCGTGCACAAGGTATGGATCTCCCGCATGCGATACCATGGCTTAACGTCCCATCCAACGGACGGCTGCCTTTCTTTGACTATCGGTGTCAGCTACTGACCAGGAAAGGGAGGAGAGTTTCGAGGCTGTAAATCTCAACGCTTGACCAAGGTAGAGCTCGAACCGGGAACTGACGATTAGGAGCTTGGTGCGCTACCGACTCAGCACCCCCCCCCCCCGGCCCTCGTAACTAAAATAAAAGTAATCTATGCTCCAAAACGTTTTCCTGACACTTCCATATTATTATGTGAATAGAAAGTAACATTCAGAGCTCCCTAAATTTGAAAATGTTTTTTTTACGGGAAAACGTCACTCGAGATAAATTGAAGATTCCCTCAAATCTTTCTAATTCTCGATTTTCAACAATTTTCCTCAAATTTTTACAGTTATTAAGTTGGATACGTTTAACAGCAAACTCTGCTCTTAAATTCGTTCTAGAAATTTTCGTATGAAGGTAATCATACCCTCTGCACGTTAAAGAACACGCTGGATGGCCTTGACAAGAGACTACGTCCTATCTCCGAACTATCCAGTGGGTCCCCTCCTCTAACCTTCTCGGGGCAAGGGAAGGGGATCCGCTGAATATCAATTACTGGACTGATAATTAATTAACTGCAAGAATCATTACACCAACATCTAAATTTGCATTTATTTCAGTAAGCGGCTTGTTGTAACAAATATAATTTGTGTTTTAATGGGATTTTGGAAGTAAATTGTTATGTTCGGTGACGCTGATTTTAAATGCTTTGGGCTCCAAAACTCTTTAAATATCAAAAGAATATTGCTGAAAATTGAGCTTTAGAGAGATTTGAATGAGATCCTTAATATATACTCAGTGACATTTTCCAGAAAAAGTATTATTTTTACATTTAGGGATCTCTGAATATGATTCTCCATTCACATAACATGCAAATGTCGGAAAACGTTTTGTAATATCGCATATATCGATTGGGAGTTATTTTAATTTCTAGATATGCGTATGCATATACACTGCTCGACATTGAAAGTGCTCCACCCAGAAGAACATGTACAAACATGCAAATAGAAGGGTGGGTGTGAGCAGTTGAGATGTGCAAATGGTGATAATCCAGAGCCAATGACGTGTGTGGCTCAAGAGAAAAGGTGCAAGAAGAAACAGGGATGGTATTGTGTTTATGCAGGTGGAAGTTGTGCGAAAGGTTGAGATTCGGTGCTGGAACGGTTGAGATTAGAATTCTGCTTAGAAATTGTTCAGCGAAGGCCGAAAATGCCTGGTACACGCCATCATCACGTTTATTAACATTTAGATGCGTTTGAGAAAGATGAATTATAAGCCTGTGAAGCTGGATGGACTACAGGTTGTGTCGCTGTCCATGTTCATCGGGATGCACGAACTGTTGAATGCCGTTGGCAACAGTGGCGAAATGAAGGTTCTAGCATGTGTCACAGAGGGAGTGGTACCATCCGACAGACGTCAGCCCTGCTTGATAAGCACATTGTTCGACATGCTCGTTCGTCACCCCAGAGCACTGCAGGCGATATTCGACGGACTGTGTCAGCAACCATGGATGTCCCCACAACCACCTGAATGGTAAACCGAAGGTTACATGAGGCACACCTGTGCTCTGAGCAACCATTACGTCCACTGCCATTGACTGTAAACCATCGCAGCGCTCGTCTGGCTTGGTGTCGAAGTCGTGCGAACTGGGCCATGAATTGAACACTGTTGTGTTTAGTGAAGAATCCCATTTTTGTCTGGGAGCTGACTATCGATGGGTCCATGTATGGCAAGAGGATGGATCCAGCTTTTGTTCGTGACTGGCACACCACCCGTCAGCCAGACATAATGGCATGGGATGCTGTTGGATATGACAGCAGGTCACCTCTTATTCGCATCACGGGAACACTGACAGCTGCACGATATGTTATCACGGTTCTGCAGGCCGTTTTGTTATCGTTCCTGGGAGCATGCAGCAGCCCGTTTTGTTACCGTTCTTGGGAGGCAGGCAGCAGCCCATTTTCCAGCATGACAAAGCCTGTGTACACTGCTACGATCTCCAGACAATGTTTACAACATGTTCAAGTATTACCGTGGCCAACACGATCTCCAGATATATCCCCAAGTGAAAATCTGTGGGACCACATTGGACGACGTTTGCAAACCTCTCAGCGGCTGGCACAAAATCTCGATGAATTATGGGAGCAAGTCAACGCTGCTTGGTGTGCAATTCCTCAGGACCATATCCGTCGACTGTATGACTCCATGCCACGCCGTATTGCTGCCTGTATTGCCGCTCACGGCGTGCAACCACCTACTGAGGCAGTCACATTGTATTGCATGATCTCATCTTCTAACCACTGTAAGTGGTTGCAAATTAGATCATGGTATGCCAATATATATTGCTATGTGTGTGCTACATTTCACCCCTATTCCCTCACTCCTTCTGGTTAGGGCAATTTTAATATCGTGCAGTGTATATATGTATAAGTTCCTTACGCATTGTTTCTGTTAAATATTCCAGCATACGAAACTCCTTAAATAATAAGAGAATATTATAGAATTTTAAGAATTAGCTCCACTAAATATAGATCTTCTTTTTTGTTTTGTTGTAGCATTTTACCATAAAGTTTAATATTTCAAGTTAGAAAGCTTCAAAAGTTAGCATTCTGTTAATAAAATGTGGAAATTCTTTTATATTGTTGTCTAAACATTATATTTATACGTAGGTTCTGAACAGAAAAAACGTTTCATGTTATTTGAATATGGAGTCATATTCAGATATCAGTAACATCTTAAGTAATATTAATATGGACAAAATATGACTATAGTTATACTTGAGGTCTCTATCAAATCTCTTTAAATGTAGAATTATTCACAAATAATTGTTCAGTATTCAAATAATTTTGTAAGCTGGAAAATGTACTCAATTAAAACCTGAAAAATTATTGCAACATATTAAAATGAAAAAGAAACATTCTGTAAAAAATAATACCCCCTCAAGCAGCTGCTTGCCACAGAGGTCTGACAGGAGCCTGTCAGTTTATATGCCACAGTAGAAGATCTAATGATTGAACAGTATATGAATTTTGAATGATTTTTGGTTAACAAGGTAAGTAAATGTTAAATATTCCAGATTCTATAACTCATTAAATATTAAAAATATCAAAAGCAGGTATTTAGGCAGACCGCAGTCAGATCTTCAAATATGATTGCCAATAATCACATTTTTCTATAAAAAGCGCTTTTAAGAAATTGTAGAGTTGTGAATTTGATTCCCTCTTGATCAAACATTTAATATTTCAACTGTTTCTACTTTCTGTTGAGAAACTATTAATGCATGAATTTATTATTCAGTCCTAAGACTTTTTGATCTCCCCTTCAAATCCAAAAGAATTATTCCATGTTTCCTTTGCTTTTTGCTGAAATACAAGTTTCAAAAAGGAAATAAACACACCACATTCTGCAGTCGACTCCTGTTGCCTGGAGAGTTGTCCTGTTGCCTGGTTGCCTTTAGAGTCCCCCTGTTGCCTGGTTGCCTTTAGAGTCCCCCTGTTGCCTGGATGGATGCGGGCAGTTTGTCATTTAAACGTTAATTGATGGTCGTTTGAACCCTCTGAGCGGGAGATGCACAAAGAGGGGAGGAAGAGTTCACCCGTTCAACCTACCTTCTCCCGGCCGACGGGCTGGTACGGTAGCGAAAGGGATTCGGCCGGTACGGCCGGAACGGTAGCGAAAGGGTTAAGTTATGAGTTTATCTCTATGACAGTGAAGCAACCTTGCTATCGGTTTTTCGTTGTAAATGCTTACACAACCTATGGATAGGTAGTTTGTCTGTGTAATGATGAGTCTGATGCGTAGTATTTTTTGTAGATAGACACTTTGATTAGCAAATGTCATAAAAAGAGAAAGTCCTTGAATGTGTAAAACAGCCCTTGTGATCCTGACAGAATTAGACATCTACAGCAGAATTAACTCAGAAGATTGTGTGGAGAATTAAACTTTACAGAGGTCTATTCATCTTTGATAGTTAAATGAATCATTTCTCAAGCATCGAGGTTTCTCAATTTATGATAGTATAGAGAAAACAGGCGAGGATCGCTGTCTATACTAATGTTGTCAAGCTCAGTACATTACGTTTCACATTTTTTTATCAGTCCATTCATGGTTTTAATGATATTTTAGTTCAAATCTTTATTGTCTATGGGGTTCTAGGTTTGTTTTCTAGTGCATGGTCATATCGCTAGTGTGAGAAAGATCGTCCTTGCCCATTTTTTTGCATCGAAGTCTTCAGTGTTCCGCTTTGAAGTGAGAGTGTATAAGGATGTTAATACTATCACCTAACAAAGGACGCAGGGAATAATGCTAAAGATTTCGTATTACTTCATATCACACTGAATTACATGCCACAATTTCTTATGACATTAACAATTGTTCCCTTTTCTAATGTACGAGGTCAAACCATATTCTCCCTATAACCACTACATTCTTTAATTGCAATGACGACCTTGTAAAATCAGCTGACCTCTTGGAGAACGCGATAACTTAAGAGCCGAAGGCACCATACAGGGAGTTCTGATAAAGTGGAGCATTCGACAGGAAACAGTAATTATTTAACTTTGTTCAAAAGAGGAGATAAGACACAGAGCTTCTCTTCTCAAAGTGAGTCGAACCATATCTAATTATTTTATCTGTTTCCACGGCTGTCCCATAGGTCAGTGCTAGTGGCCTGGGTGAGTGGTCCGTGACCTTTGTACGTCACCAATTACTGTGCACGTCCCCCCCCCCCGCATTCCTTTAGAATCACGTGACAATGATTAGTGGAAGGTTGTGTAGCAGAGTCGAAGCAGGAGAGAAGTTTCACGCTCTTAGACACGTCACTTCTTGTGCGCTCTACGTGAGAACAACGGCATAAGTACAGGGCAGGCCCGATCAGAACATATAGATCAAACCATAGTTAGGTGGATTTTTATGTTCGCCGAAGCTTTCACATTTCGGTGGAATAGTCCAAGTATGTTGAGAAGGGTACGTTCGAGTGAGACTTATTATTTTTTATAATAGGTTATTTTATTTGACTATTGTCCTCTATTAACACGCATTCGTGTTGCGTTTTTTACGGAAATGTGTGAATTCTACTTTTAGCATTCTACCACGTAATCTTTATCCGATGAAAACAACTGACCTTGTAAAGTGAATTTCATCAGCGTCCTCACGTTCGTCGATAAACGGTGGAAGAGTCGATTTTTAAAAACTGTGTGAGCACTTGTAGATTAATGATTACTCCCATAGCTAATTTTTCTTCGAGTAGCGTTACTTCCCAGTTCTGAGGATGCAGCGGTAATAAGTATTTTTAAACTATGTCGCGTAACGGCGGAGAGTAAATGAGGCAAACGTAAAATCACTTTCCAAGACAAGTCCTGATGCGGAAGCACAGATATCTGACAGCATCAATCTGATGGAGACTAAATAAGCTCGACTCTTGAAGGTTTAGGGTGCGTCATTTCAAAAATCTACATTGGGTAATTGAAATGCTGACCTATCATAAAAGGTAGAATTGGGAATGCGTAGAACCGTCTCAAGAGTGCCTGTGGGTTTTCACGATGTAAGACATTGCACCTGATGCAGAAGCAGTGCAGATCCAAGATTCAGCCGTCAATAAAACACCTTGTGATTCCCCGTTTTGGAATTTTTAATTTCGCAGGACTTAACCATCTGTCAGTAAAACGTGGTCCGGGGTGAGGTTCCGAACACAGGTCTTTTAGGTCGACCATACAGGCCAATATTACCCCTCAATATTTTTCATAATTATATATAAAATCAGATTTTTTTTCCTTTTATTAATTTTTTTTATCCAATAGCATTTTTTCATTTTCTGCAGGACAGTTAAACAGTTTAGCCGGACTTGGAAAATTTCAGATGAACGTGGATACCCAAGGGAGTTTGTGATGAGTTTTTTAAATACAGGAGATGTACTAAAATGCGCGTTGGACGGCACCGATTAATTATGCATTGAGAAAAAATGATTTACCATGCGATGGGTCAGGGTCTTTAAAAAATATAGTTCAACCAGTGGGGGAGTTTTTTAATGAGGGGGATGACAGTTTTGATAAGCGTTTAATTAATAAGGAATAAATACATAGAATATAAAACTTTGGGAGTTGATTTTATGTGAGGAGCTCCTTTTGCAATTATTTTGAGGTTTGCCACAACCGATCGTTGCCACCCAAAGTTTAGCTGGACTTGGAAAATGAACGTGAATACAGTGGGAGTTTGTGATCAGTGAAGTTTAATAAAGGGAGCTTTTGATAAGTTGTGTTTAATAAAGGGGAGGGAATTTTAATAAAGGGGGTGGAACTTTTGATATGGGGGTTTTTAATGAGGAGGGAGTCTGGGAATAATTGCGACTAAAATAGAGGTTTTTCTAAGAATAGTACTCCTCATAATCACTAGATGGCGACAGGGGGTAAAAGGGGGAGGTAACTTTTGATAAGGGTTTTTTTTTTTAATAAAGGGGGAGTCTGAGAATAATTACGACTAAAATGGACGGGTTTTTCTAAGAATAGTACTCCTCATAGTCACTAGATGGCATCAGGTGTTAAAAGTGGGGTGAGTTTTTAATGGGGGGAGTCAAAAATCGGGAAATTATAGCTAAAATAGGGTTTTTTCTAAGAATAATACTCCTCATATTCACCAGATGGCGCCACGGGTTAAAAAAGGGGGAAGGAGGTTATAATAAAGGGGGAGGAATTTTTAATAAAGAGGGGGTTTTTAATAAAGGGGGATTAATTAATTTTTAATTAATTATTTATTAATTATGAATTATTAATTATGATTAATAATGGGCATGGCCGAATGTGGGCGTGGCTTGTGACGTCATAGGGGAAAAGCACTAGTGGGGATACACTGGGTTGTCTTGAAACTACTAAAGTTCCTAATAATGTTCTGGCCTGTGGTTCTCCAGATTTGCTCCACTTGCACGTGATTATCCTTCAGGGTATACACTGGAGTCAGTTCTGTTCTCAGATGTCATACAGCCAGTGAGCCATTTATTAGACTGCTTTCCGAGCTATTTTGTTAGACTGCTGTCAGTATTAGACTGATATCCGGAGACTTACCACAAGTGCTCAGTCAGCGATAGATCTGGCAACCGATCTAGTCATGGTAGCACAGGAATGTCTTGCAAACTCTGTTGAGCAATGCATGTGGCTTTATCGTGTTGGAATGTGATGTTTGGCGTATTGGTAAGACAAGTCAGAGAATGGTACCTACATACTGCTGGGTGGTAAAATACCCTCGATGACTATGAGAGAGACCATCTGTCATGAGAGTTGGTATCCCACACCAGGATCCTAGCAATGGGTTCTATATAGTGCTTAACAATTCCTCACGTGGAAGCTTTTTCACTGGTACGTTGTCACATGTGAGTGCAGCTATCGTTTTATCCCAGATATATGTGGGTCTCATTGCTGAAGACGATATATCGCCATTCGTTATGCCACTCAGCTTATTCATTGTCCCACTGCAATCTGGAACCTCTGTCGTTTCGAGTGAGTGTTATATAAAGAGAGGGCGCCTCCCTTCCATATCAGCTTCATGCAGGCATTGATGAGGTACTTGACAGATATCAGTGTTGCCCCATCAGTTATTCTGTCACTGAATATTTGTCGGACAGTCGTGTTTCTGGTACCACAGCCATCCATCGAATCTGCTGATCCTGATCCATAGTCATTGGAGGATGACCTGATGCTGAACAATGATCTTAAATACCTTCTTGTGTCCATTTCTGCCAGTGCATTTCTTCACATCAGAAATGCGCTACAATTCATCTCATAGACCCCCTGCTTCACATAGTCCTATGATGCAACTTCACCCAAACTCACCGAGATGATTTAACATCCTGGAAGGATGTTAAATCATCTCGGTGAGTGTGGGTGAAGTTCAGCCCTATTGTAAAAAAAAAGAAAAGTCAGCCCTATTGTAAAAAAAAGTCAGCCCTATTGCTGACTAGAAAGTCAGCCCTATTGTAAATAAAACCCCTCTTTGTTAGTTATAATCAATCGAAATGTTATGCTTCGTCAGCATTCTTTATGTGCAATTTAAGCAACTACCGTGTGCTGTTTCGCCTGCCAACACAATTTAAAGTCGAACACAAACACTGATCTCCAGTGACTTGATCAGAAAATCGAAAATGTTTTTGTGTAAAACATATAAAAAGAGAGAAATGGCACCTTTATAGTGATCTGATAGATCTTTGAGGTAGGCGTAAATAGCTGTTGTCTCATTAGCATATAGCTTAGCAGATTTCAAACGATAAGTCAACTTCAGTTTTAAGAGTATTTAATATTTCACAATGGGAGTTGCAGAGTGTAAACAGTGTATTTCGTGCTCCAGTGATATACTGTATATGTGCTAAGTGTATTCCCACTTATATATTCAAAATCCCACATATATTTTCTAAAGAACTTAGCAAATATATGGACATTGCTCCAGTGACATATACACCGAAGAGCCAAAACATTACGACCAGCGCACCTTTATGCAAATCGAAGCAACTGCAAGTAAACGACGGCGCTTGTGAAGATCATGAAACGGTAAAAATATCACCTGATACTAAGCTCTGTTAATCAATGCTATTCTTGTTCTTTACATGGGAAAAGCAGCGGACTTAAATGAGTTTTATAAAGGCCAAATTGTAATGGGTCAGAGCATTTCCGAGACGGCAAAGCTTGTGGGTGCCTACGGTCAGCTGTGGTCAGAACCTTCAAAAATTGGTCTGAGGTAAAAAGCATGAACCGCTGGCAAAGTGTGGGCCGACCATGGCTCATCGATGCTAGAAGTGGGCGAAGGCTATACGGTATGGTACGAGTCAACAGAAGGGATACTGTGAGACAAATCGCTCGTAATTTGAATGCTGGTGACGGGAGTAATGTGTCACAACATACAGAACATCGAACCCTGCTGTACATGGGGCTTCATAGCCGCAGACTTCTCCAAGTGCCCATGCTAACCTCGGTTCACTGTCTAAAGCGCCTACAATGGGCATAAGAGCATCAAAACTAGCAATGAACAAAAAACAATGTCCGAACACTAACGACTTAAAGAATTAATCACTAAAATCAATGGGGATTAATTAAGACAGGGATAATTCCAGCGTATCGAAGGAAATTTTTTATCACATTAAGAGTCGTTTTATTAAGATATTCAGAGAGGATCCAATGTCAAATACCATCCTTCGTGTCATGGGAAACTTAAGAATTGAAAATATATAAATGGAAGAATAGTTTCTTGGTCCAAAATATTAAAATGCAAAATTGAAAAAAAGAATATATATATATAATGCGAAATTATTATGTATTAAAAATTTTAAAATGAAAGAAATAAAATGAAGTAAATTTCAAAAACATATAAATTGAAAAAAATATTATGTACTACAAAATTCTTTGAAAAACGTAAAATATTTTAAAACAGAAAAAACTAATATGTAGTAAAAAGTAAGTTAAAAATGAAAAAAAAGTAAAAAAATTTCAAAGTTATAACTGAAAAAAATTATTATATAGTACAAGATTTTTAAATTTGTAAAAAAGAAACTTTGAAACCAAGAGACTGAATTATATATACTATTGCAGAAATAATAGTGAACAATTAAAAATGCAAATTAATTTTCTAGAACTCAAAAGTGTATTTTTTTTAAATGATAAAATATCTGTGTTACCCTTCGTGTCATAAGCTCTCCGCAAATATATAAGGATTTTTAAATAACACCATCTGTTTTGCAGGACTTTTCAGTTTGTAAATCCATCCGTCAGTAAAACGTGGTCCACAGTAGGGAGAGTACTGTAAATTGATTTCTTAGTGTCATTTACAAGGAATAAAAAAAATCCCACGTTACATGTGGTTTATACAAGGAATAAAAAAATTAATTCCCGAATGTGATTTACAAGTCGTAAAAAATTTTATTCGTAGACAAGGAATAATAAAAATTAATTCCGAAATGTAATTTACAAGGAATGATAAAATTAATTTATTCGTAGACAAGGAATAATAAAATTAATTCCCAATGTGGTTTACAAGGTTTAAAAAAAATTCATTCATAAACAAAGAGATATATTCCTAATTTACAAAAAATTAAAATATATTCATAAGGAATAAAAAAAAATAATGATCGATTCTTCACCGAGATCATCTACTTTTAGCATTTCTTTCATGTAATAACCCTTGGCCTAATGTATAAATGCGCATTAATTAATTAAGAGTTGGGGGGGGGGGGTCAAGACCAGCTGGGGAAAATAGTTTTTTTTATAGTACGTGTGTTAAATACTAGGTGGCGCTTCATCAAATGGTACATTCCTTTAGGGTTGTTTACTTCACGAGGGGTTTGGGTGGGAGGGGGTCTTAAAGGGGAGTCACAATTCAAAATGTCGGACGAACGGCAAAATCGCGAGACTTTTTGAAAAGGGGGCGTGGTCGAAAGCACGATATCGGAGGCTTTCTGCGGTTCAGGGGTCAAAGGTCGTTGGCCGCGGAAGGTCCTGATATATTATCTACTTGTTAATAGTCATCTTACTTATTAATAGTACTGTTTGTGTATCCTAGTGGCTGAGAATAACCACGACAAAACAATGATTCTGGAATTCCTAGTTCTCAAAAATTATTTCCAGTCTTGTGCGGGATACTCTTATTTTAAACAAGTGGAATCGGGAATATCAGAATACTTGAACTTTCAAATTTGAGCAAATATTAAAACAGAATCGGTTTCGTTGCAAAGTCTTGCCAAATTCTTTATTCCTGGTTCTGCGAAACGACTGTCTAAGAATACATTATCATTTTCGCTGGTTCATCATTTGCGATAGACAGTGGTTTCCCTATGGGAGTATGGGGGGAGGGGGATGTTTGAACACTTGAGGGCTTAATTGTGCATTTTCTAAGACAGTTCCCAATATTTGGAGATTCAAGCATGTGAGCCCCTACTCTATCACGGAACTTAAGCATGGCAACAAATTCCCACCAATATTATAATTCATACTAATTAAACAATTTATTCCAATTTTGTGACAAAGTGGATGATGGAGGGATATGTCCTCATTGGATAATTTAGATAACTGGAGGTAAAAAAAAATATAAATAACTCAAACGGAAAAAAAAAGATATATATATTGCTTATTCAGCTAGAAATATTTTCAGGAAAAAAAAAGCCAGTTTTCTTGTTTGTTTCAGATTAAACCAGATAACTGCTTCCTGTATGTGAATAAAAAGTGGATCACTATATAGACAAAAATATTTTTGTTTGCAGACCAATGACACACTTTCTCCATGAGTTCCTCCTCGACAAACTGATGTTCGAGTACCGAATTAATTTGATAACAATCAAATTAATTCGGTACTAAACTGATCAGTACCGAATTGGTAGTACCATTTGGATTCAGTACCATTTGAAGCAAACTAATATATATTATCCGAACTCGAAGTCTTTCGCAAAAAAAAATTCAAAGTACAAAATAAAAAATTACATATGTAAATTTATGGCATGTTCTCATGGCAAACATTTTTGGAAAAATATAGCTTTTAACTTATATTTTTAAATATTAAAATTAATAATATATCATTTTTTGTATTATTAAACGTAGCAGTTTTACACTTAGTATTTCCATAAGGGTATATGGAAACTGAAAGGGTTAAATTTCTAAATGCTGAACAGTCTACGTTTGGAGCTTGTCGATTTCAGAAGCTTCTCTATTAAGATCTTAAGGAAAATATTTATTAAGGCACGGATACTGTGTATCGTTTCTTTACTGTAGTCTGGCATCTCATCTATTATTGATACTATTTAAAATAAAAAACTTCTATCAGATCTCCCCAGTGGCTTAGCTAGACTTTTCTCAAGGGTAATGCTGACTTTGATATAAGCTCCTCTCTAGCAAACAATACTTCTACCTAAGTTGTCCATTAAAATTTGGTGAATCTTCGTAGCTACCTTTCTTTACCCCGGTTAAATTCATTAGGGGACGTCAGAATGGATTTTTCGTTACACGTAAAAGATTAAATCATATAAAAAAAATTATTTTCATATTCCAAGATTTTAAAAAATCCTTCTTTGCTATACCACTGAGGCTTTCTGATAAGAGGTTGTCTCGAGAAACACTGGATTTTTTTTGTTATTAAAATTCTACCTTTATCACAGAAACAGATCAGTTTTGTAAATAAGATAAATACAAGATACAAGTAACATTCTTTATTACAATTCTCAGCACATATGGTCCATGATTTACATCTAACAAAGGTATCACAATATTGGAAGTGCACTCTGTTCTCATGAGCTTCATTCACAAGTGAAATGATTTACGATGCATGTCAGTTTGCTATTCGTCTAAAAGCAGATCACTAAACTGATGCAATACTGCCACACAAGTGTCAAACCATCTAGACCTTACAGGTTGCTGTTCGGAACTAGATACAAGCCGAGAAAGGTTCTTGGAAACAACATCGCTGAAAAAAAAATGTAATGAGGGAAAAACATCACACGGAAAGAATATTGCAGAGTAAAAACATCTGATGCAGAGAAAGAAATCATTACGCAAGATGGGGCGGGGTGGCTCAGTCGGTAGCGCGCCAGGCTCGTAATCTGTAGTTCCCAGGTTCGAGTCCCAGCTGGGTCAGCGTTGAGATTTATCTCCGCAAAAATTCCCCGCCCTGCCCACGGTCAGTAGGGGACACCGATGGGCTTGGAAAGGCCGCCGTCCGTCGGATGGGACGTTAAGCCGTGGCCCCGTGTGCGGGAGAGCCATACCCTGTGCACGTTAAAGAACACCCTGGATGGCCTTGACGGGAGGCTATCATCTGTCTCCCAACAGCTGTTCCAGTGGGTCCCCTCCCCCAACCTTCTCTGAGCCTTCGGGGTCCATGCGACCTGGCCATTTAGCACATGGTGTGCAAAAAAGTGCCGCTCAGAGGTAAAACAACCCAACCCAACATTACGCAAGACCTTTGCTGCAAAAACATTTTCAGTTTTTTCTTCTATATTTTTAATAATAATGCTTTTTATTTCATTTAAAAAGAGTTCTTTTTCTCTCTTTGTATCAATACTGTAAATTGGTTAATAAATCTTTCTTTCATTATCCCACTTTTTTTAAATCGTATATATAATTTAATTTTGTGAGTGACTCTTCAACGTATAAAACCTAATATTTTTAAGTTAGATTTTAGTTAAATTGGCGTAAAGTCGTATCATATGCGCAAAAATTTATAAATTACAGATTATCTGCATTCACAATTTTCGGTACTTGGGAAAATTTCTGTTAGTTTCTACCTCTACCCAAGAGGAATTTGGATTTTAACATTTACATTATGATCAGAGTCAGATATTAGCGTACTCTATGCAAAATTACTTCGGCAACCCATATTATGACTAACACATTTACATTATTGAAACTAAAAATAAATTAGGTGAAGCTCAGTTTTACTTACTTTAGCCGACTAACCAAAGTGTACAGAGCAGCAGATAGTTAAAAAAAGTAGCCAATGACCTTACCATATATTCTGACTATCGTGATCGCTTAAATTGCGATAAATGCTGAAATTATCAATAAAAAGTCTTAGGATAGCTGTTAAGGCCTAGTACGATTTTAAGTAGAAATTATTTTTTCGAACTTATGCAATCTTTGAAATTAGAAAATAATTAAATAATTTAAACAGTGCTTTTTGAATAAAAAGAAGAATGTTCCGGAACACATATTTCAGCGATATGCGGCTGAAATTGCCCAAATGACATTACACATAAAGGTTCACACTAAGTAAAAAATGCCGCCCTGAAACAACTGCTTGTCACAGTTTGTCAATCAATATGCTATAGAGAAGATCTGTGAGGAAGACGAGACCTCAGCAGAAAGACAAAAAAACATTCATACCTTAACAGAAGCTCAAACTCAGGCCCCTTTAAACAGCAGTCAAGCATGTTAGCCACTCGGCTACGAAGTTCATTTCTCTTTAATCTAATAATTACATCATTTATTCAATAGTAATATGTAATTTTGATTTTAAATTCACAAAGTTTGGTTTGTTGATAAGTTTCTAAGCTGCACAAAAGATTAGAAATGTCATAAAGATGATCCCATTGCTTTACATTGGTAATTTAGAGATGAAGCTTACTTGAAGGGAAAGAACACAACAGTAGAAAAATTTCAACAATTACTATAGTTGGGTTTCACTTCTGAGCGGCACTTTTTTGCACACCATGGGCTAAATGGCCAGGTCACAAGGACCCCGAAGGCTCAGAGAAGGTTGGAGGAGGGGACCCACTGGAACAGCTGTTGGGAGACAGATGGTAACCTCCATCAAGCGTTCTTTAACGTGCACAGGGTATGGCTCTCCCGCACACGGGGGTCGTGGCTTAACGTCCCATCCAGACGGACGGCGGCCTTTCCAAGCCCATCGGTGTACCCTACTGACCGTGGGCAAGGTGGGGAATTTTGCGGAAATAAATCTCGACGCTGACACAGCTGGGACTCGAACATGGGAACTACAGATTACGAGCCTGGCGCGCTATGTAAATAAATTGTCTAAATAAAACCATAAAGAAATTTTAAATGCTTTAATCTAATTGTGAAATTAATTCTATGTGGCAATATCTTCAGTAACGAAAAGTGACACGAAAATGAATACACCCAATTTTATCAGAACTCTCATATAGGCCAGTGGTTCCCAACGGGGGAGTCCCCCCTCCCAAGCAGGGGAAGTATTCTCGAGGTTTTTCGTGGAAATAAATAGAATATCGAATACTTCATAAATTAACATATCCTTCCACGAAGTGGATCATGATAAAAACAATACTAAGCAAATGAGGGCTTTCAGCTCAAAAAAGGTTGGGAACCACTGGTATAAGTAGTCAATTAATAGAAAAACGTAAGCGAGATAAAAGTAGTAGGTAACTTTCGTGAGCCAAAGGAGTTTTTACTGAAGCCTATTTTAATTATCACACGCATTTTTTTTTCAAATACGAGGCCCTGTTATCAAACAAGCATAGGACAATTTATGCTTTTGCCCATACCCTGCTCAAAACCAACGACGGTGCAACCGCAAGCAATTAAGAGTTAATGAAGAAATAAAATAAGTGATAATCAAAATCGTAATCTGCTAAATCCTTTTATACAATTAAGCGTAACTATAAAGCAATATGTGCTGCAAAACGACAATAGTTGGAAAAAAGTCAAAAGCTAGCTTTTCTTTGACAGTTTCATAAATTGTCACAATGAAGCTACATGTGCAGTGTATCTGAAACTTCAACATCCATTGCGTTAATCTTAATGATCTCGAAACTTGAAACTTATTATTAAGCCGAGACTAAATCATACGATGTTTCTGCGAGATATTTGACTCTGCCATCCATCTTTTTTCCCTTGTAATGATTTTTCCGTGCGATATTTCTCGCAAAATTAAAATCGCTCACTAAAAACAAAATAATGTTGGTCCAATTTTTTATAAAAATATACCAACATTGAAAAAATTTTAAAATTTTGCTTAGATGAACTATATATTGACAATAAAGGAAAGAACGTACAAGTTCAGCTTTGATAAAGCATAAGTATCGACCTCAGCGTTTTGATTCGAATCTTGCATTTGATGTAACAGGGAAAACAAACATTGAAATATATATTTAAAAAAATGAAAACTGCACTTTGCATTTGAAAAATAATGAATTATTGAAAAAGATTTTAATAGATGGCCATTTCCTCCATTGGAAATAATTTTTACTGAATTACTGCTATAAGTAGAACGCACGGTTGGGTTATTTTACCTCAGGGCGGTACTTTTGTACACACAGTGGGCCAGATCGCGTGGAAAAAGCCCAGTAAAACTAGCTTCACCTCTACGCCAAATGCAGGATATTTGAATTTATATTGGTTCCTATGGAAGCTGAATTTCTTCTTCTTATATGTTCTTTGACTACAGTGTTAACAAAGTGACTAAAGTGTTAATATGAGTATTGACGCAACTGACAGATAACCATTGATGCTAATGATACATTAAGTATGGAAATTTCAATTACCGTATTTGCCGGCATATAGGACGCACTTTTTTCCCCCTCAAAATACGCCTAAAATATGGGGTGCGTCTTATGCGCCGGTAATCAAAATTATGAGTTGAAATTTCAGTCTAAAACTTTTGGTTTATATCAATATACATGTATAAGTATTCTTTTGCATTTTGTCCTTTTGTGAAAGAGTGGTTTCAAATAAATCGTTTCCATATTTTTTTCTGTTCTGAAAAAATAATAAGTTCCGTGATATATTTTATGCTTCACTACTGACAGAGGGAGCATTCCAGTAAAATAGAGTTCAGATCCACTGACATCTCAAGATTAAGATTCATCCAATGTGCGCATGCGTGATCACATTTCACCAGCATATTTTTTCGAAAAGCGCGAGCATGGCGCGTCGTTACCGATTACAGCGCCTCAAGGCAACAAAAACGTAAACTTTTAGTACCGAAGAAGCTGCGAAACATGGCTCAAAAACAACGCAGATTCTGCTACGATATTGCATTCAAGCTACGAGTGATTGAGTATGCCAAAGAACACGGAAACAGGGCAGCAGAGGAATTTCGGATCACCGCCAACAGAAAAGATGATGATAACTTGGAGAAGACAGGAAGAAGACCTAAAAAAAGGCTATGCGTAATAAACATAATCTGCGACACGGAATTACAAAATGGCCGGAACTAGAAGAAGAATTAAAAACTTGGATATTAGACCACCGAAGCTCGAGATTTTCAGTTTCCACAAAAATGACTATTCAACAAGCAAGAGTGATAGCTACTAACAGAGGCATCGCTGATTTTACAGGAACAACGTCATGGTGTTCTAGATTCAAGAAGAGAAATGACTTACTTATGCGGACTAAAACAAAAATAGCACAAAAGATGCCAACAGAATATGAAGACAAGATTATCGAGTTTCATAAATTTGTCATTAATGCAAGAAAAAGAGGAAATTTTGAACTTTCACAAATAAGAAACATGGATGAAGTCCCACTGACGTTCGATGTACCCTCAAACAAAACAGTAGATTCCAAAGGTGTAAGAAGTGTTATTGTTAAAACTTGTGGACATGAGAAAACGCACTACACAGTCGTGTTGTCTTGTTGTGCCAATGGAACAAAATTGCTGAATCTTTTGTTTTTCAAAAGGAAAACCTTGCCCAAGGAAAAACTGCCTAAAGGTGTGTTTGCGCACGTTCATCCTAAGGACTGGATGGATGAAGGGGGGATGAAGTTGTGGATAGACAATGTGTGGTCTAGGCGTCCTGGGACTACTAAAGAAACCTGCCTTGCTAGTATGGGATCAGTTTCGGAGTCTTAGAACAGATGCTGTAAAAAATAAAATCAACCAACCTAAAACTCAGTTAACTGTAATTCCAGGTGGACTAACGAGCCAGCTTCAACCTTTAGATGTCTGCATTAATAAACCATTTAAAGGATTCATGAAGGAGAAATGGAACAGTTGGATGCAGTCTACAGCTTTTGACGTGACGCCATCAGGAAGAAGGAAGAGGCCTAGCATTTTGCAGATTTGGAAATGGGTCAAAACTTCATAGAATGCTGTGAAACATGAGACAGTTGTAAAGTCATTTAAGAAATGTGGTATTAGTAACTCACTTGATGGCACAGAGGATGACTTGTTATACGAAGACTCAGTTTCTGAAAAAGAGGCTTCAAGTGATTCTTCATTTAGCTCTGGAGATGAATTTCTGGGTTTTGAGGATGAACATTAAAAGGTACCAAACTACAATGTTCCCTAGTTACATTTTTTGTATACATAAATAACTATAAAATGAGTACAGTAAATCTTTATGGAAATTCATGAAACAATGTGGAAAATTTTTTTTTCTTAAAAATGTGTCTAAAAAAGTGGGTGCGTCTTATACGCCGGTGCGTCCTATACGCCGGCAAATACGGTATATGTAATATTAAATTCACAGTTGCCAAGAAAATTATAGTGCAAGTTAATCGTACTCAAAATATATTGTTAATGCGAACATACGATGTGCTAGTTTTGTCGGCATATGCATTATTCTAGTCAGCATTTCAGCAATGGTTTCCCCTTTTGGCTATTTCCTTATTTCTTTTGATGATCACAATTTATTATCTTGATAGTAGCACTATATTAATTAAACAAGACTCCTTAATTTAACGACCAAATTATCATGACATCAAATATACAGTCCTCTCCATTATTCGGAGTCGGATTAACCGGGATGCCGAAAAAATCCATGCCGAAAATAAAATGGGAAACGTGAAAACGACCGCTAAAATACGTTACGACATTAAAAGGTTTCAGCACAATCTGCCCAAAGACGAAGGGAGAAAAGCACACTTCGTTGCTATTCTATTTTAAATAAATAAAGTCCTTGCTACGATATTTTTAAAAAAATTTTAATTTTTTTTTTTACTTTTTATGTGGATGACGATTTAACAGTTTTTTTTTTTTGTCATTCATTCTGGATAATCGAGAGTTTGCTGCATTAACTTAAGCTATGGATACTTTCATTATGTTACATTTTTGAAATAGGGCAAAAATTCAATGTGTAAATAAAGTCATCCGTTTACTCTGCGGTAATCATTCAATTGTAAATATTGAGTTTATTTTTATAACATCATCGCAGTTATTTGTATATTTGGATTCCTGCGGACAAGCTTTTTCAGCTTCGTGGGACTTGATTTTTCACTAAAACAAAAAGTTATCGAAATATTAAAATATATATATATGAAATTACCTCGGAACATTAATTTTGCTTCAAGATGGCTGTTAACATAGAAACACGCACAAACTTTGACATGATTTTAACATGCAGCAGGTGTCAAACCCTCAGAAAGTTACACTACGATGAAGAATATATGTGAACCTGATGAATAATAAACAATCATTGGTATGAACCTATAGATGTGCATTAAATAATCATAGAAGAAAAATTTTCATTACCCGGGTAGGATCCGAACCCGACCTCCTGATCATGCTAGGTGTTGTGATCGCCGATATACAGATCCTTCGAATAACGGTCGTAGAGGTCGACAAAATCAGGGGATTGTGGATTCCGATCTCACCTGGCAAATGACAAATTTTTCCTCTATAATTATTTAATATGTGAACCTTTTGACAAAAGATAGAATTATTCTTCGTGGTACAGTACTGTGCAAATTAGTTGGGACAATAGGAAAATGCAGTAACAAAGACACAACTAAAATATTTATTTGTTTCAAAGTGTAGTTAACAGTGAATGTGACCCCACACCCCCTTAGCTTTAATTACTTTTCACCCTCTCAACCATTGATGCCACTAGCTTTCCACAAATCTTCACTTCAGGGTCGTGGTACCACACTTTCTATCATTTTGGTTTTCGTCCTGTAATCCATCTTAGACATGCGCGCTTTAATAATGGCCCACAAATTTTCAATGTGGTTTAGATCGGGTGAATTTCCTGGCCACTCCAATACCTTCAAATGTTGCTGGGTAAAGAAGCTCTTAAGCAAGCTTAGAATTGTGGCATGGAGCCAAATTCTGTTGAAATACCCCATCACCGTTAGGAAAAAGCTTCTGCAGTGTTGGGACCATTTTCGCCTCCAGAATGCCTATATACTTTTTGCTGTCCATCATTCCTTCAATGGGGTGAAGAGTCTGTGGCCCGAAAGCTGTGAAACATCTCCAAAACATGACCTTAGGTGGGTGTTTGGGGGATTGCTGGATGTGGCCGGATCGAAGAGGTTCTCCAGTCTTCGCTTGTCCCAACTAGAAGCCCTATATAGATAGAGGTTGGCCATCTCAAAATTGGACGCCATGTTTTTGTCGTCGCTCGGATTGTTTAGTGTGCATAGCTGAATGGTATTGCAGGTACTTATGGATTCCGGAAAAGGGTAGGGTAATATTTGATACAGATTTCAGTGTTTATGACTAGAAGCACTTTAGAAAACGGCTAAAAAAGGAAAAGCTTTTTTTTTATTAAGATATAATTTCGCTTTGTTGTCTGTCCATCTGTAGACATCGAACTTTTTTGTTTATACGGATAAAAAATTCTTTTTGTGTTACATAGGTATTGATATATTACGATCTGCATTTTTCGAATCTCCCAAAAGTTATAACTGCGCTTTCTAACGATGGAAAAAGTTGAAATTCGAAAATATCAAACGAATATTCCAAACGATGTAGTTATGTTAGAAGTTTGAAATTTTGGAGTTGAAATGTGAAGGTTACGAAGTTACCATTGGCAAATATCACTTGACCCTTTAGACCCAAGGGGAGAGGTGATATTTTTTCGGTTGGATAGGTATTGATGAAATATTACAATTTGTACTTTCCGAATTTCCCAAAAGCTATAATTTCGCCCTCTAACGGTGTAAAAAAATCGAAAATCCCAAAATTTAAAACAAATATTGCAAACGATGTATTATGCTAGAAATTTTGGTCGTGGAATGAGACAGTCTTGAAAATTCCATTGACAACAAGGAATTTAAAACAAATATTGCAAACGATGAATTATGCTAGATATTTTGGTCGTAGAATGCAACAGTCTTGAAAATTCCATTGACAACAATGAGTTGACCCTAAACGCAAGGTAGGTAAGAAACGGAACGGTTTTAAGAGATAATTGGAAATCCCACTTTTAGTTGATTACTAATGAAATGTAATTCGCATTTTCAAAGGTAGTTTTAATTTATATCGTTAGAGATCACTAAATATCGAAACTGAAATTTTTTTAACGAGTTTCAAGTGATGTTCATAATATAAATTTCGGCGTGTAGAGTTCTGTTATGGTAGGTAGAAATTCCACTGACAGCAATGATCTGCCCACTATTTTCAGAGGAGCAAGAGAAAAGCAACTTTTTAAAATTAAGAACTAAAAGTCAAATACTTTTTGTTTTATATTTACCAATAGAATACTACTATGTGCATTTCCCCCATCATACATTAAAAAATAAATAAATAACCCTGAAGTAGCTGCTTGTCACAGAGGTCTTGACAGGAGCCTGCTAATTTATACGCCACAGTAGAAGCCCCAAGAGGATGGCAGGACCCCAGCAAAAATACATGAACATCCATAATTAAAACTTTTAAGGAGTAAAAAAGTAGGCAAAGAACGTCATTCTCTTTGAAAATGAGATTCCCATATGCGCCAGAGGCGAAATGCATTCTTCTAGTTATTTTACACTTTCAGTACCCTCTGACAGTGGAAATTCGAACTACTGTAAAATTGAGAAAATAAATTATTAATATTTAATTTGTACCTATAAAACACAAAAAAAGTTTTTCATTTATCTTTTAAAGCAAAAAAGTTGCATTTTACCAATAGGAGAAATCATTATTATTAGGGTTAATCTCAGATCTTCTACTATAGCATATAAACTGACAGGCTCCTGTCAGACCTCTGTGGCAAGCAGCTGCTTGAGAGGGTATTTTTTTTTTAACCACTCGATCATTACATTCTATGACCAAAAATTTAAATTTCTAGCAAAAATAGATCTTTTGCAATATTTATTTAAAATTTGGTATTCTCGTTTTTTTCCGCCGCTAGAGGTCGCCTTTCGAATTTTTATTTACCGCCTTTAGCACTCTCTAACACTGGCAATTCCACTGATGGGGTTTTGAAACATGTAAATATTATTTTTGTGGCAAAAATTTCGCCGACATACGGGATTCGAACCCGTATCTCTCCAGAAACATGCCAGAGTATTGAAACCTGTTGAACGCCGTCTTTTTTCACAAAAAAAATTGATTTGTAGATCTTTAAACATCTACAGATAACGCTGAAATTATCAAATATTGTTTAAATCATTAATATTTTGTTAGTGCCTGTAAAACAAATATCTATATATTGTTACGTTTATCTCTATAAAAAAGTTTTATTTTCCCACCTCCTTTTGGCTGAGACGACAAAGCCTTGCTGACATTGTAAACCTTCCGACCATAACACTATAATACCAAAATTTCAGATTTCCAGTGTAGTTTGTAATATTTGTTTGAAATTTTAGCATTTTCCATCTTTTCCCACCGCTAGAGGTCGCTCTTAACGCTATTGAAAATTTTCAAAATTGCGAATCGCAATATTTGTTCAACACCTATCCAACCCAAAAGGAATTTTTTCATTTAGCTCTAAAAGTAAAAAAAAAAAAGATTGTCTATAGACGGACAGACAGGTGGAAATACAGATGGACAGACAACAGGGAGACGGACAGACAGACGAACAAATATTGGAATTGGCAGACGATAAAGTGAAAACATTAGCTCGTTTTTCAAACGAACTTTAAAAGAAATTATTTGTTGGTTTTCAGTTAGCTCATTTCACCTTTACAGCCGATTGCCGTCTTCTGATGGAGTTTCTCGGAAAAAAAAAATAATTATTTCTCTGGGTGAAATTTTTACACCCAAATGCAGGGCAGTGAGGCATTCATAAAATATGGCAGCTTTTATAGACAAAAAAATTGCTACAAATATATAAAACTATAATAACTGAGAAGTTTTAACTTGGCACATACACTAACTCATAGGCTTTCGTCTAAAAAAAAATACCCCCTCAAGCAGCTGCTTGCCACAGAGGTCTGACAGGAGCCTGTCAGTTTATATGCCACAGTAGAAGATCTGAGAGGATGGCAGGACCTCAGCAGAAAACAACACGAACATCCATGCCTTACCCGGGGCTCGAACCCAGGTCCCGTAGATCAGTAGCCAAGCGCGCTAACCATTCGGCCACGGGACGGCTGATGGTACGACAAAACATGGCGCCCATAAACCACGTGACTCAATCAACCAATGACAGTGAATCACCGAGATGGCCAGCCTCTAACTATACAGGACCTCTAGTCCCAACTAATTCGCACAGTACTGTAGTATAAATTTCTGAGGACTAGCATTTAAAACATAGATAGTGGCGCATTGTATTTGGTATACGTTTCGATTTTGGCAGCCATCTTGAAACTGAATGTTGCCAAATATTATTGTAATCTGACATTTATCGGATAACAACACATGCGAGTATGTGTCAATATTATTGCAAACCAATTCTCTATTTAGAAATTTTTACTTATTGAATGACATTTGTAAGCTGAAAACGATGTCACTTCTATTTGTCATGACAGAACATTCTTTTCGCACATAAATTTTCATTTCGTGTTTAAAAGTATCAAACTATTTTTTAAAAACAAAAGAATTGTGTTCCTAAAAAACAATATTTCCCATTACAATGGAAACGTTTGACATTTGCTGTCTCTGGCAAGCATAAATTTTTGTTTGAGATCTATTTCGTAAACTGTAAATTAGATTTTGCTAATAATTTGGCAAATGATGCTCAAGTGATAAACTGATTTATTAACGTTGCTGATGAGAGTGGTAATGTAGTAGGATTGGCAATTTAATGTAAGCAAAAATGGTTAAATTGGATAGTGCTTGTCATTTCACATGGTTGTACTTTGGATACTCTTTCGGTGAAATTAATCATCTTAGCAAATATCACAATAGCAATTTCGGGTATACAAGATAATCAGAATTACTGCTGTAATATATGGAATTTCAGAAAATAAGTAAATCAAATTATTTAACAATTAATAACCGCCGCCTACGGCGACTCTTTATTTCTTGACTGTAGGGCTAAAAATTGCTTTTTGTATTTACGAATTATAGAAAGATTTACCATTCCAATAGAAATCATACGCGTTTACATCTGAGTGGCACTGTTTTGCACACAATGGGCTAAATGGCCAGGTCACAAGGACCTCGAATGCTCAGAGAATGTTGGGGGAGGGGACCCACTGGAACAGCTGTTGGGAGACAGATGGTAACCTCCCGTCAAAGTTATTTAGTGTGGTTTTTAACACACTAAATAGCCTTGATGGGAGGTATGGCTCTCCCATACATGGCTTAACGTCCCATCTGACGGACAACGGCCTTTCCAAGCCCATCCATGTCCCCTACTGACCATGGGCAGGGAGTTTTGCGGAGATAAATCTGAACACTGACTGAGCTGGGACCCGAACCTGAGAACTACAGATTACGAGCCTGGCATGCTATCGACTGAGCCACCCCCGCCACTGAAATGATATGGAACTTGAAATAAGTATTGCCTTTAATATTCAATAAACTGTATTTATAACGGATATTAGAGCGTTTCCTACAATTTAGTATATACTTAACAAGAAAAAAAAAGTTTTATTTACATTTTGTCCTCGTTACTCTATATCTTTTGTGCAATTATAAAAAAATTATTCTGGGAAGGCAAAACTTCTCTTAACCCTTAAATGGAGCTCTCTTAATCATATTTCCTTCGGAAATGATAGCTGAAATTAGATAGCACTCACAAATATTTTAGAAGCTATATGATGTAAGTAATTTGATACGTCAGGTACAGGCCTCGGGTTTCCAGTGATATTTCAGTTGATGCAAATAACTATTTCCAGAGGAATGAAGATGAGCACATTGGCTGAAAGACATCTAAGTATGCAATAAGAAAAAAATAACACTCTAGACTTTCTAACGTGCATACTTGTTGTCATGAGAACTTGTTTCTAGGTGAGAAGGTACCCTTGTTAAAAGACATCATGCGTAAGTGGAACCTTGTATTCATTATAATAAAAACAGGTATTTACTTAGGTACAGTCGCTCAAAAAAGTATCCGAACACTACGGTTACTACAAGTTAGTACAAAAAATATCTGGCATTGATTTTTTTTAGAAATTAGTGATCTGGCAATCTTCGTGTCACGTGACACGAAGGTTGTCAGATCACTAATTTCTAAAAAAATCGTTGCCAGATATTTTTTCTGAATTCTGTAATCAACCATAGTGTTCGGATACTTTTTTGAGCGGCTGTACACCCTATGTATGTCAGTTTATTCGGGATAAAATTTAAGGGATAAAATTTAAGCCAGATTTAAAAAAAGCTTAAAATAATTCTGCCAGATTTGAATCGCTACCTTAACAGCTATAGTGAAGTGATTGACCTTTAATGCTAAATCTCTTGTTTCATTTCCAAGCAATTTCTGGTCCAATGTGCAAAACGTATTTCACACCATCAAAATCTTGCTAAATGCAAAAGTTAGATTACACACATCATTGTTACTTTACTATAATGTTGTAACCAGGATTAGCAAAACTTTTGTAGGATGTCGAGTGGGATTGATATTATTTTTACTGTTTTTTCTAAAGTAAGTTATAGTGATTTTTTAAGAATAAAATTTTTTTTACAAGGTATACTTATTCCCCACTCCATGTCTAAGCTGCTGTTTTACTACATCTTATAGCATCTTTATACAGTATATCTCATTATGTAATGTTATCATCGCTCTCATTAATGGGAAAATGAGATGCTACATGAAATTAATTTTAGCACTTTCACTGTAATAATGGTTACAAGAGACTGGAATTCTTGACAAATGTGTGAAGGAGAACTGAGCTGACAACAGTTGTCTCAATGTAAAAAACTACCATAAACTGGGTTAAAACGCTTGAAAGAATTTATTTTAGTAACAATAATTTCTCAGTTTTGGAATTAATGGTATAATATTAAACTCTTTCTTGCAAGGTTGTTAATTAAAAGTCATACTTTTAATGGCTGAACATGGATCTTTCAATTTCCTTAAGAAACCATAATAAGCAATGACTTTCTCCAACGTTCATTAGAGAACTAATCATAACATCATTAAATATTTATCCTTTTACATACTCTTAATGGAAGAGGTAATATTGTTGGCTCTGCCTATCTCAATAAACCTAGTTTCTTTAAAAATACTATTAATCATTTTCTCTCTGCAGGAACGTGGAACGTGAGGGCATTACATAGATTCCTCATGCAGGAATTCCTGCGTTATAACCTAGATATTTTAGGCTTGCAAGAGACCAGATGGTCAGGTAAAGGTGAGATACTTAAAAATAACTTTAAATTTCTCTTTTTAGGGAGGGAGGATAGAAAGGATCTTCAAGGTGTAGGTTTGCTTCTCAGCAGACATGCCAGTGATGCTCTTCTAGGATATGACTGCATTAATGAAAGATTTCTTACCACAAAAATTAAAGACTTGAATGTCATCTGTTGTTATGTCCCCACAGAGGGGACATAACAAAGGGACACTATAAACACCGGGACATTTATAAATATACATGGGTTTCACCTGATGGGTTGCACAGGAATACGAAAGATTATATTTTAATTAACAGCAAAGGGGTCAGTTCAGTTAGGAATACCAGATCCTACAGGGGAGCCAAAATTGGGTCTGACCATTACCTGGTCAAATGTATCTTGCAGCTGAAGCTTAGAAATGCTGTGCTAAGGTTAAGAAAATTACCTTCAACACTAAAGATCTGAAAGATCCAGATATAGCTACAGCATACCATGATAGGCTCCTTAATCATTATGACAATCGTGGTATGCTTACTGCTGAAGTTGAACACGGAACTTAGATTATTTGACAGATATAATGAAAGATATCTGAAGTTTCATGTTTTATGAAATGTATTAAACAGGTAAAGAAATCATTATACCTTAATTAGAGAAAATTTGTGGATTATACAAAATCCTTCAATGAATTTAAGGTAGAATTCAGCTTAATAAAAGAATGAAATCATTATATCATTAACAAAAATAATAGTGTAAAATCTAAAACAAGCACGTTATAGCAATGAATTTGAATTGTTGATGGGGAAACAACGTAGAAAATACTGGAACACCAGAAAAAAAAAATATTTTGAAAGTGATTTAAAAGGTTTCAAATCACTAGAATTTACTGAGTAATATGCAACTGCTTACAGAATACCTACAATTAATAAAGACAATCTAAATCAGTTACAGTGAAATTTAAAGCTATTAATTCTAGTTTTATATAACTCTGAGCGAGCACTTTTGTGTAGATAATGGCTAAATGGCCAGATTACAAGGACCCCAATGGCTCAGAGTTTAGTTGGGAGGAAGCGGCTCAATGAAGTTCTTAGGGTGCAGATGAAGCTTCCTGTCAAAGCCATTGTGTCATGTTCTTTAATGTGCATAGGGTATAACTCTCTTGCACATAGGGCCACAGCTTAACATTTCATCCAATGAACAGCAACATTTCCAAGCCCAGTGGGATAATTTTAGGAACAAATCAATTAAGACTGAGAAAAATATAAAAGCATTAAATGACTAAATAGAAATTGGCTTTCCAATGGCGAAAACATTTTAGCAAAATTCATAAAAAATAGTTTCTACGAACTATTTAACCCTTAAGTGATACTGCTAGAAAAAGTGATAACACTCAGAAGTATTTGGATCTCCAGACATAATTTATCTTATTTCCTTGGTAAGATTTTAATCAATAGTCACCTATATATATATATGTGTGTTACTTATAATGTTTATTATACTTATAAAATAATTGTATAAAAATAATACAAAAACTTAAAATTAGAGACAATGAATTGTATTCTTTAAAAAAAAATAAATTTTTCTACACTTGTTTGATTTGTAATATGCATTATTGTTCCTATGTTTTTGAAATCAGGTAGATTAAAGCTCCTTAAAACATTTTTTTTTGGGGTCAGGTGTTCATCTCTATAGTTTAGAAAATTCCAGAACTCCATTAATAAGGAGTATGGGGACAGATAACATTAACTACATTGACCCATAGAGTTAATAGACACTCTAACCTTTCTCTCATTATTTGTATGACTTACAAATCATAGTACTGAGTACTATTTAAATCTATTTTGTCATAAAGCAATCCAACATTGGATCAGGATATTTCTTCTCCTACTTTGTGACACACTACCAAGATATTTCTTCTCCTACTTTGTGACACACTACTTTTGTGACAGCATGTTTCATTTCACCTCTACATAACCAAGTTCCTCAAAATCAGTGACTGATTCATTTAATAAAGCATAAAGATCAATAGGAATTAGAAACAAAATCAACAGTAATTTTTAAAAAAATTAAAAAGCAGAACCTCAGTAGCAAAAACAACCAAGTACAAAAAAAAGCTACACTAATTGTTCACATATGCTGTTAAGTCTACGTTATGATGAATGGTAAAAATCAGATGCATATATAGTGTACGTGAACTAAAAATTTTATAAAAAGTTTAAATAATAATAGTAATGTATTAATACATTTTCTATTGAAATAATGAAATAACTTAGAAAAACTGTAAGATTGAAAAAAATTGCTGAATTTGAAACAAAAAGTAAATGTATGAAAATTTCATCTGCTTTTTATTTCCTTTGAATTTTTATTACTCTGTGTTGTTCAGAAATATTTTTTTTTTCTTAATATATATGTCACCGGCAAAGTTTGAATTGTATATAATGCCTAAAACTAGCCGGCAATGTATGAAACGATTCATATTTCACACATTTCCTAGGCATTCTATAGAATGCCAGAAGGCAAATCGGCAAAGTATAAAATACTCCCGGCAGTGATGTTTAATGTCGCAATGCGAGTCACGTGACTCTCGACGCTCGCCTCAAACAGAGAGCCAGAGCACTCAGTCTAATTCGAATTGACCAGTAAATGTTCCCCTGGGTCCCCTATAGGCTCACCCTGATTGCCAGATCCGTCAGTCCCTAGTTTCGGTAAAAAAAGAGCGCCGTAGTTGGTCACTTTGGACACCAAAAAGACACCCTTCCATTCGGAAAAGCGCCCCCTAGCGTTGTAAGAGTGTAAAAGAGGGTTGCCTCAATAGGGATCCCAAAGTTTGAGAACCCTAGCTTCCATAGAAAGAGAGTTAAGGTCAAAAAACAGATTAAAAAAGTCATCGAAAAACGACATATCACAAGCATCTCGGAACTCCACTGAAATAGATTTGACAAGTAGTAAAGTGAAATACGAGTATCCTAACTCGAATTGCAAACTTCGAATATTCAACACTTTACTGATTCGTTCTCACTTGGCTTTACCTCATTTGGGGCATTTTTTATAATGCGGACGACAGATTCATTACAGGTTATGATGTTAATATTTCTGGCGGTAGTTCAGCAATGGTATTTTCTCTTTTTGTAGAAAAATCTCGTATCTTATATTTTGTACTTCTTACATTTTCACATGCATCTTTTCAATAAAAGCCTTTTTCATACTTTGCCGAAATAGTATTTGTCATTCTATATAATGCTTAGGTATTCTATACAATGCCTAGGGAAAGTATGTAATAATTCTCATATTTCATACATTGCCTAAAAACGCCGGGTATTCTATAGAATGCCGGCGTTTCATACATTGCTGGTAACATATATACAACACTTATTTCTATTTATTAGTTACTTCATGATAAGGTTCCAACTTTTTTTTTTCAGGAACACCTAAAAATAAATTTTTAATAAGAAACAAAATTACTTAATATGACACCACATACAGTGTTAGAAACACAACACTTTAAGTATTAAATATCATTTTAAATGTTTTGAAATCTGCAAATGTATAAAATTGCTCCTTGGTTTCAAAATAGCACTATCACCAAAATAGATTGCTTGACCATTTGTAACCCGTCTCACTCTGCTGCATGTCACATTTGTTCTGCTCATATCACTAAGTTATTTCTCAATGTCTCCATTCTGAAGACACTTGACTTTCGTTTTTCAGTCAAATATTAATGCCACCTAAAATATAATTTCATGCTCCTGCTATATCATATCTTTTAACTTTGCCATAACTACTTCACTCATTTATGGAATGTTAGAATATCTATTAGTCATACATTTCTAAAACTTGCTACATAGTTAATGCAAACTTCAACTTTCTCATTATCATGCAAACTGTTAAAAATATAACTTTTTTACCATAAATAATGGATGGGCTTAACACAAAAATACTTACAATATATCGGATAAAGAACAAATATTTGTTACACAAATAGCATAACTGTTTAAAAACAGCTGTAAGGCCAGATGGTGCTACAAAATTTAGCAAACACCTGCAACTACATTTGCTTCAGTTCAGCAAACAGCAACAACATTGAATTACAAGACATTATATTCAAAAGCTGACATTAAAACTAGACTCTATATCAGCAGAGTGCACTTTGGACCAGTCTGTAAAAGTTTCTATGCTGTCATCTTTAGTATAAAAATTAGTGTGGAGGTTGCTTTTATAGGATATTGACAACAGCATCTTGATTGTTAAAAATTAGTTAAAATATTTTAAAAATCCTTGTCACCATCATCAAGACATTGGCAGAGTTTAAAAGCAAATGATCATTATGAAAATGAATTAAGAAGTAGTATATGTATACATACAAAACCCCATAAACCCAAGATGTACTTTTTGAGATTAAAGATCGCTTTAGCTCAAAGCAAGCATTTCATTCATTCACCTGCTCCAAAACAACACCAATGTTTAACTTCCAATTAAATATTTATTAAAACTTTATGAAATCTCTTTCTGCAAAAGTATAACAACTTAACTTGCAGAGTACTCTATCCATTCTATCTACAGTCTTTCAAATAGAAAAAAAATTAGAAATTTTTACTTTTTTTAGTATAATGATTAACAATTTCAACAATTGTAGTATAATGATCAATGTAGCTCAATCTTTAAATTGCATGCTACTAGGTACCAGCTACATCATTATAGAATATTAATGTACATCAAATTTTAAAAGAAAATGAAAACGTAATGAATGTTCCTTAACACATCTGCATTATTATCATACTTCAAAACTAACATTTTACTTTCAATATTTAAACAAAAAATGCATTCCCAGTACTCTGCAACAGCAATTTATGATAATGGCTGATCTGTGACGGTGGAATTCAACAATTACATCCAGCACCTGGACTCTTTCATCAGTAACAATAGCACAGGTATACAATTACATACATATATAAATATATGTATCACAACAGCAACATGACAGAGCCATACATGACATCTTATTTGGCCACGATCCTAGGCAGCTGTGTTGATAACATGTCTGAAATCAGTCTTGCAATTTGATAAATATATCACTATATTTTCCATTCAAATCTTTCAGGTACAGCAGTGAACATATCATGTGTGCTTGAAACACAAGTCTGCAGTGTATAGTATGAAAGCATGGTTGCTAACCATAGGCACAAATCGTACTTTGCTTTATATCCTAATTCTTCTTACCAATATATATAAATATAAACCTGTCATATTTTGAGGCTTTAGTATGCTGTGCCACACCAGTAAAGTCAGAGATCACCAACAACAACTGAAGTACACTTATTCTATGTGCATTTACATTTGACTGGTGAATGTTATCTTCATTGTTTTTTTTCCTAGAAATGGTTTGCAATTTGTATATGTACCAAAACTTTTAACATCACTGCTATCTACTTTTAACATCCTTTTTCACTCTGGTTGCCTCATACTCATCTTTTTTCTGAATAAAAAAGCATTCTGATAGGAAGTCTTCCATAGTTCTATACAAATGCTTTTTAACATTTCCCAGTGAGTGATTTTCATCAGGATACACCTAAAAAACAAATATAAAACAAATTTTGGTTTCATAATAAAAAAAAACACCTTGACTAAAAATTCTAAACTACACTACAGAAAATGGAATGCAAAACAAAAATCAAACAAAATATACTGAATCCTCAAATCCTAGTATTCTATGAATATTCAGAAACCTGAACTGGATTTCAAACATTGTGAGTGCAATTCAAAACTACCAAAATTATAGTTCTAATTGATTAATATACATTGGAGACTATATCACATTTTAAAAAAATATATGGCATCTAAAAAAATATAGTGTGTCATCTAAATTATGTAAAGCATTTTCAAAAGCTTTATTTAGTGCAAAAACATTCAGGATTCCGAGCTTGCCAGTGTTTTGGATTATTAAAAACTTAAATATTAAAAACGTTGTTAGCTTATGAATAAAAATGAAATTTAAATATATTGCAAAAGTTTCATTCAGTGCAAAAATATTTAGGGCTTGCAATAGTGTTTTGGGCTATTAGAAACTTAAATATTTTATTTTTTTAATTTAATAAGAACAAAATAACAATACAATACAAAGACTTGCATATATATATATACAGAAAACAATATTACCACAAATAAAAAAAGAATAAAATATGAACAAAATAAATAAAAGTTACATATTAACAGACCTTTGAGCTAATTGAGCAATTTGCTCATTTAGGGTGCCAAAATGAATTATTACATTCAGAGAAATGTATTTAGTGACAAAAATTATGTGTCATTACATTAAAAAAAAGTTGTTAGCTTATGAATAAAAATGCAATTTAAAATTAAAACAGATTTGTTGGCTTATGATAAAGATGCTTAAAAATCTTATATAAATATATAGCATGGACAGGTGGGTGGATGAAGATTGATCAAGAATGCACTTCTTTCTTATATGGCTTGCTGACATCAAAGCATGCACTCAGCATTGGTGCTAGCTTAGTATGTAAACTAGTTTGTCTTAGTTTTATCAGATTTAGGAGATCTGTAACTTCCTATATATTTGATTGACCAATTCCAATTTTGTATGTTAATTACTCTTGTGCTACCACTTGTTGCATCAAAAATTTGAATTCCTATTCAATGTAGAAAATAGTTTAGAACCCTGAATGGCTTTGCAGATACAGAGGATCTGACATCCATGGTGTTTCTCAGCCTTCTTGTGTTTAATAATTAAATTATGTGTAGAGTTCTGTAAACAGAGATGTTGTCAATGAAGAAAGCAGTAGAAGGCATATATCACAATTTCTTGCAAGGCTGCAGCTAGTATTATAATATTTTGCTTTTCCATTCTGCTAAACCTAAATCAACTTTCAGGACCCTAGGCCTTCACTGCCAATAAATGTATATAAAATCCTAATTTTTAATTAATTTTAAATACAATAGTAATTTGAGATGTTTATTCCATGCACTCCTATTTACCTACTTAAGATAAATTACTAGCGCATATTTATTAAGAAAATTTGTCAAAAAGCAGAACTTATCTGAAGATAAACCCTAAACTTCACACAAAGTATTTTGTTTACTATTAATTTGCACATTGACCAATTATTAGAGATCTACATATTAACTTTGAAACTTTAAAACTAATGTACTCAACTACACATAATGTGGTATTCACTGTGCACATTTGGAAATTCAGGATCTAGGCCTTCATAGCCAAAATATTTAAATGTATATTTGAAAACACATTTGGAAATTCAAAGCAAGTTTTATACATAACATGCCAAAATTATCATTTTTCAATTCGCTATTATTTTTAAAACAATTTACTTTTTAAATTTTTGAAACCATTAGCCACTACTGTTTACACCAAATACGAAAATTGCTTTGCAGGTCCATCAAGATGGCCTATTTGGGCTTGATTTGACCTATGAGCAATATGTTGTGCAGACCTATTCAAGATAAAACTATTTATATTTATTTTTATTTCACCTTTAATTTTCATCACTCATCACTTACTTTGCATAAAAGCCATCTTGTCTGTTATTTGATTTTAATTCCATTGGAATTTTTTTGATATCCCCCAAGATATATTTTCTTTACATAGGATCAAAAATAGCTTATAGCATTTCCAAGTCTGTTCAGTTTACAATATCAGCATCAGTTTTTCAAATTAGTGTATATCTTCATTCAGCCATTCAGATGGTAGCTGAGCAGTTAGCATGCTTTGTTGTGGATCAAAGAGACTTGGATTTGAGTCCCAGACAAGGAATTGAAGTTTCTTTTCTTGAATTTCTTTTTGAAAGTTCTGCCAAACAGCTGCCTGAGGGGTATTTATTTGCTGCTTTTTGCCCAAATTTGCAAGACTTGTCTCATTAACAGCAGTTTCACATTCACATTAAAAATACTTTTATCAACTAAAAAGCAACCTTTTTTCTTATTTGATCTGTTTAAGAATGAACTATGTAAAGTCATAAAGGGGAACAATGTTTCAGAAGTTATTTAGCTCACTTTTATTTCTTACTAGCTGAATGGCACCTAGTGCTGCCCAGGTGTCATTTTTAATCTACATATTCTTATTTTCACTGCACTAAAGGTAAGTTTTTAAGTATTACCCCCCCCCCCCCCCACCCAACACTTTAGTGCAAATTCAATGCGAAGAAAATTAAATTTCATGCTGTTTACTTGGGTAATTGTTGATGTCAGTGTGTGATGCCCCATCGTTCACTTTTGCTTTACCTTAAATATAACGTAAATTAAACGAAACTGGTTATCATTTTGGGGATTTTTATTTTCTTTTTGGCATCACAGCACTCGTTTTCAAGATGTTGTGAGTTGCGTACGCGCAACTCCGATCTTCCGACTGTACCGTTAAAGCGCGTGCCAAGGACACGCCCCCTCTTGCGTCATAGCTTGCTTCGTTCATCATAGTATGTAAATATCTTTCCCGGCATGCGCCGGCTATTGTCAAAAACCGGTGACCTGCGAGTCGCACAAGCATAAGCAGTAGCATAAACAGTAGCAGAAGCAGAAGCACAAGTGAGTGCACGAGCACAAGGTGTGTAGCACCAAGCACAGTGCGTGTAGCACAGGAGTTGGAATTGTATCTTCATTGATGTCTTGGTGAGTTGAATTATTTTGGAAATAAATCTGTTTTGTTATATTTAAAACCTTTTGAGTCTGTACAGTTTTTTTCTCTTGAGCAACGCGAATTAAGGATTTTTGAATTATATTTACTTGACAATCATTTTGATTCTTACTCATTAACGCTCGCTGGTATTTGAACCCTAAATCAACTTATTATCAACTTATTCTACTTTTGGCAATTTGTTAATTATTGCCTGGCGCCCGTCTAAGCTATCCGGAGCATAAAAACTTCAAGTATTTTGCATTTGTTTGGAGCGTTACAAGTGCTCCCTTTTAAAATTGCATGGCTTTGCTGATGACAGCACCCTCTCTCAGAGCCCATGGCTTCTTTCTACCTAAACAATTGAGATTTTCATTTCTGTTATGACAGATTTTGATGACCTATGGCTCCCTTTCTGTTACGACATATTTTGCTGACCTATGGCTCCCGTGATATATGAGCGCGTGGCACAAATTTTCTGTGTGCCCCGATGGTTGGTTAAAAAAAATTAGGTTATTATTTGGTCCATGGCTGTATTAGTATACAAACTGTTGCTGCCTGGGTCTCGCATTTTATCTGTATATTTTGTTTTTGAAAGTTTTGTCATGTTAATCCCCCCTCTTCCCAACAAATTAGCACAGAATTAACACAAAGAGTTGCCCTGTGCTGCTCAGGTCATTTCCAACTCGGCACCTGCTCTCATAGCCTATAGCTTTGTCACAAACTATCAAGGTCTTTATTTCGACAGAATTTGATAATCTGTGGTTCCTGATATATTTGACAGAACAGTCCTAAATTTTGCAGAAGGACCCTATGTTGGGTTACAAAATCAGGTCCCTAGTTGCAATGGGATGCCTTAAAATAATAATGTATTTGGAAATGTGGGGAATCTGGCAACAGCAGCAGATTTAAATGCTATTATTTATTATTACCTTACATTCACAGCTAGAGAGCTGTAAATGGCAAAAATAAATTTGATGGTGATTATTGTTTCCCATAGGAATAGCGTCGTGCATATTTTTGCTTTTAGCAAGCTCTCCTTTTGGAATATTTACTTGAAATCTGGCACTGCAATCCAGACCATAACCAGAAACTTTCTCTGAAAACTGAAGCATCTACCATGATTTCCTGATCAGTTATGGCCGCCAGAGAGAGAGAGAGACAGACACACAGATACTTTCTTTTATTACATATAGACAACAAAAATGCATTTCTAGATTTAACACTGATACTATAACATGATTGAAAGATTGTTACACTGATCTCTGTCTTAAAGGTAATGTGGTTATTAGAGGTGAATAAAATTACTTCTGAAGTGCTAATAGCTGGTTCTGATGATGAGTTGGATTGTTTTACCTCTGAGTGGCACTTTTTTGCACATCATGGGCTAAATGACCAGGTTACAATTACTTCAAAGGCTCAGAGAAGGTTGGGAGAGGAGACCCACTGGAACAGCTGTTGGGAGACAGATGTTAGCCTCCCATCAAGGCCATCCAGCGCATTCTTTAATGTGCACAGGGTATGACTCTCCCACACACAGGGTCACAGCTTAATGTCACATCTGACAGACAGTGGCCTTTTCAAGCCCATTAGAGTCCTCTACTGACCGTGGGCAGGGCGGGGAGTTTTGCAGAATAAATCTCAACACTGACCCAGCTGGGACTCGAACCTGAGAACTGCAGATTATGAGCCTGGCACACTACCAACTGAGCCACCCCCACCCCTAGGTTCTGATGATGATATTACATTGTTAACCAAAATGTTATATATTATCTATGATAGAGGCATTGTGCCTTGAGATATTTTTAGAAATACAGGGTGGCACAGAGTTGACTGCCACATTTCAGAATTCTCTCCATTCTGAATGGTGGGGTAGAGTGTGTGACCATATGGCAAGCAAGAGAGAAATTGACGCCATTTTAAAAGCAGTTTAGTCACAATGGAGAGATGGAGTGAACCACACAGAACTACAACTGTTCATTTTTATTACAAAACAAAGTCCCTCATTGAGACATGGCATCACTTGAGGAGCCATTTAATGTTTCTAGGCATGGTGTGATTCCTTCACGCAACACAATTTTAACGTGGATATGTAAGTTTGAAGACACTGGCAGTGAAAGAGACATTCCTCATGATGTTCCAAGAACTGTGCATACTGAAGAAAATGTTGGCAGAGTAAGGGAATCATTTCAGCATTCTCCATGTCACTCAGCTCAGCAACAATTACACATCTTGGTCATACCAGATGATGCAATTGTTGGTCATACCAATTTATCATCTTGGGCACAACCAGAAGTTGGGACGAATCTTGTGAGATATCAGGTTTCACCCCTACAAGATATAGATAGCCCAAAAGCTTTTTCCTTGTGATAGGGTGTCTTCAGTAGATTTTTGCAATGCCATACTCAATAATCATTAATGAAGACTGTGATCTTTTGAACCTTATCTTAATGAGTGATGAATTTTAGGTTCATTATCAGGTAATGGGTTTCATGAATGAACAAAATATGTTTATGTACTGGGCACCAGTGAATCTTAGAGAATTGCATGAAAAACTACAGCATTCTCCTAAAGTGACAGTATGGTGTGGAGTAGGAAACTTTGGAATTGTTGGATTATTTTTCTTTGATGTGAAAGCATTACAGTTACTGCTGAGCACTATGTAGCCATGCTGCAAAACTTCTTGCTTCCACAGTTGAAAGCACTTGGTGTTGACCTCAACAACCTCTATTTCCAACAAGATGGAGTGACAGAACACACTGCTAAACACAATATGAAAGTGGTCAGCAATCTCTTCTATAAGGTTATTTCACATTTAAGAGACATCCCGTGGACCATTGCCAGACCTCATAATACTAGACTTCTTTCTGTGGGGAAATCTGAAAGAATGGGTATACAGAAATCACCCCCACACAACACATGACCAGAAAGATGAAATTGCTCTTATAAATCAAGACTAAAATTTATTGCATAAAGTTTTTGATAATTTTGTTGATCATCTAAGACAGTGCACTGCAAGTCAAAGAGGACACATTCAGAATGTTACCTACCATAAATAAAAATTACATTCTGTGAATAAAAACTTAGTGTGTTTCATTTCAATGTTCTCCATTTATTAAACAAATTATCATATATCAAAATGTGTCAGTGGGTTTTGTGCTATCTTGTATAATTATATTTCCATTTTCCAGAAAGTCATCTGTAGTTCTGATATTTATAGAGACATCAGTTTGCTTTCTATTCCTGGAGAAGGAATTAGGCATTGTTTTTGGAATGAACAACGCTTTCAAAGTAAGGGGTTTCATAAACAAAATCTTTCCATTATGGGAGATTGTTGGAAAATGTTTAGAGCTTCAAAAAACTTTTAGCACCCATTTTGCAGACCTTGTGAATGCATTTGAATCTGCTAACAGACATTTATGGATGATTTTGACATACTGTGAAATACCAGAAAAGTTAGCAAACATAATGATGAACCATATTCCATTATTTCTGAGTTGGTAACGATCAAAGTCATTAGTAGGATGATTGGAGTTGGCCTGCTTTTCCCATTTTGTTTGGTGATCATTTACTTAATCAATAAAGATTTGAAAGAGATAAACTGCCTTAGTTCTGATATATATATATAGCCTTAGATGGTTTGGAAGTATTGTAATTAGAATAGGCTAATAAATTCACTATCTTGATAAATGAAATTCAGGAGATCAACTCACTATAAATGATGATGAGACCAGGTGATCAATATAGAGATAAAATCTGGTGAGGTATATTTCAGTCCTTTTGAATGGCTGTGCTTTGAAACACACACCATTCAAATCATGTGTCCCAATTTTGGTAGTTTTGTGCAGGTAAAAAAGAGAATGAGAACTGCTGCTCAAACCTTTAAAAATTGATGAAGAGCTTGGGAGAATAGGCAAATAAATCTAAAGGCTACACTTTCATTAACATTTATAATAATTTGGATTTTTCTACAGTTTATGCTTTTGAGATGTAAACTTTATGTAGTTAGGACAACAAGAGGGTTGATGTTCCTGACTCTAGATGCCAGCAATCTTGGATATTAGGGCGTTTAATTTCATATATAAGTATGAGATTTTACAAAGGAGTTCTCAACCACTCTTAAACGGAATGCTAGATAGAGAGAAATAGCAACAGCTCACAGTTGCTTGTAAAAATAAAGACATATTCAGCAAATAAAATTATAAACAATGCTCCTAAAAGCATGAAAAAGAGGAAAATTGAGCATGAGGTGTGCAGATAATTTCAAACATGACTTTATTAGGATTGGCCTTTTGCATTGCTACCCTGCACTAGCCTTTACTGATAGCTATAAGTATGGGAATATTCAGATGGGATCAGATATTTAGATGAGAATATTCAGGGCAGATACTGATAGCTATAAGTATGGGAATATTCAGGTGGGATCTGAACCCTAACCTGATGGCTGTTCTAGCTATCCATTAGCATAAATTCCTAGGCTAACTTTGATTCAGAAGTTTCTTTTAAAAGATTCCTGATGTATTCTTCTTCAAACATTTAAATAAAGAGTTATAAAAGAGTATGTGGAATTTTTTTCAGAAATTATTCATAATTTTTGTCCAAAAATTATTATACAAATTGTCTGGGAGTTATTAAAATAAATATTCATAACAATATTGATGTCCGGTTATAATTTACTTATAGTATACTACTGCTTCTTCTTTCGAAATGATAATTGCATGCTACATGCAGTTATTTACTGAAATGCCTGTTAAGATTACCATCAGCAAATCTTCTAAAGTCAAACTAGAAATTGCAACTTAGATAGCATGAGACCTGACAAGAAAAAAGCCTAGGAAGTTATACATATGGGTACCATATGGGAAAGTTACACATTGGGAAAAATATAAATTTCTCTATGCTTATAATTATTGATATTCTATAGGAAAAACTCTCTATAAGTTATTAACCCTTCCAGAGTCATGGATTTCTATAAACGCTTTTTGTACAACATATAAAACTTTGGATTTTTTTTCTAAATTGCTGTTTGAAAATTTTCGTGCATATACCTTTTAACAATACGTAATTCAAGCTTGAAAAATAATATTTTCATTTTCCATTTGATGCATATTTTATTAAACTACAATATAAATAATTCAATAAAGCCATCTGATTGTCACATTTTAGAAGAGTTATACAGTATTGCTGATTTGTTTGTTAATGTTATTCTGTATTGAAGTAATCACCTGATTTAAGCTCAAAAGTTTGATTTGAATATTATCAACTTTTTTTTCTTTAAATTTTCTAAAATCTCCTAAAAATTAACAAAAAACTGCTATTTTTAAAAAACGAAAGATTTGGAAATAATTATGAAAATATGTACTTTTTTTGCCATACCACTGTAAAAAGTGTTATTAAAATTAATATGTTACTACAATGTTCATATTTTTCACTTCAGTAAAATTCAGAATTAAATTTTCTTTAATTTAATATATAACATACCTATTTATGTTGATTAGTTATTTATTAAAAATATTTTAACATTGACTTGTTTATTGGACTCTGTAACAAACCTGGACTTTTCTCAAAGTATGGTATGGAGAAAAAAATTAGGAAATGGAAGAAATGTTTAAACATGAAAATTTTTTTTTTTTTTTGTTATTCAGAAATAAATACGTCTTTCTGTTCATGTGCATTATAATCATTTCTGTCTATTAGTGTTTTCTAAATAAATTTTTGTGTTGCTAGATGCATTTTTTTACTACTAGAGTCTAAAAAAGTCCTATTAAAATAAAACTAGTCATTTTTTTTGTTAAATATTTCATTAAAAAAAAAATCCAGAATTAAATGCTGATTAATTTAGCATATAACATGCCATAATTCCTTTGATTAGTTATTTGGCAAAAAAAGTTTTAAAGTTAATTTTTTGCCTGATCAGAGTGAAAAAATAGCTGAACCTGGGAAAGGTTAATACCAAATTACTGTTTCATACAGGACAACCAAAAGAGTTACATAACCAGAACTTAAAAATTTATTATAAATGACTGCAAGCAAGTAGGAATAATGATGAGACTAGTGTTGCTTTCATTCTGTGTTATTTTTGTATATGCACAAAATTAAGGAAATGAGAGAGAAATTAGACTTACAGATGAACAGTGATGCAGCTAGTTTTCAACAAGATTGGAAGAAAAGTTCTTTTTGAGGTCTGGATTATAAATTATCTATCACTTTACTTATTCACATTACAATTTGGTCCTCAACAAAAATAAGGTCCTCTTCACTCTGCAAGGTCTGGTAAATATTTCTCCTTTTACTGCTTCGTTGCAATTGCAAAGATAACATTCAAACCATTTAAGGTGCATTTTCAAATGATGTCCTTGCTTGAAAATGGAAATCAGGCATTGGAATATCAGATACTCATTGTTACAGAGAGGAAAATGAGAGTGTCCACCATGTTATCAGCACACTATCATGTGATTTTTTGCACATTCTAAAACACTTGCTGTACAACATTATCTATCACATTGCCAAGTTGCAAATGTCTCTGAAATGAGAAAATAACCCTGAATTGTCCCTGTACATTTTTTCCTTCAGATACTAGAAGAAATCCAATATGGTGTTTTAAATGATGTGAAATGCCGATGTACATTCTCAGAAATATAACTATTGTTGCTTAAACTAATTGGCACTTATCTCTCACCTGATGAAACTACACATTTTTGTTTGTCTGTCAATTCAGATAACAAACATAAGAAAGTGGCAAGCAGCAGGTAAAGGCAGACTAAAATAAGGGTATCATTAAAATCTGTATGAACACAGTTTGGCTGTAGGTGCACTTTAAGACTACAAATGGCAAGCAAAAATATTTTGTTCATTTCATATGATTATTTGAAAAGCTGAAATGAATGATTAAATAATAATTAGGATATTATAACTAAAAGTTCGCAGTCACTGAAGAAACAAAATTTTTAAAGTTTATCCTTCAAACCATTTGCATATTGAAAAGTTTTCAGAAGGAAACTTATACCTGAAAATTCTAATATGCATATGGTTTAAGGATAAAATGTATAACTTGCTCAATGACAGAACTTTTAGTTATTATATCCTAATTTTTTTTCTTAGAATGAAAGACTTTCAATTCTGATTAAATAATACCCAAAAAAATTTTAAAGTATTGTTCTACAAACTAAATAGAGAAGGAAATTTATTCAATTAAAATTCATTCAATGGATTTTATAATTGGTAATGACAGAAATTTTAACATTTTAACACAAAAGAATACTGAGAAAAATAATCAACACAAGTGCACATATCAAACAAACTTTAAGTAAGAACATGCTGGAATATAGAATAATTTCATACATTCTGAAAATAATGTTAAGTAATGAGTTTTGATGACTGGAATAAAAGTTTGAAGTGACTGTCACATGAAAATGATATATAAATTTTGGTTCATGATAAAAAAAATTATATATGATAGATACATTCAGATATCAAGGACATTTTTTTTGTAAATATTTTGTCATATTCTAGAGGGCATTATAATTAATAGTACAAAAAATGGAATGTGGAAATATTTATGAAAGCAAAAGAAACATGGAATAAAAGAACTTATTCCACAATACTGAGTATATCATATTGATACTTAAATAGGGAGTGTGGAAACAGCTTTTGAAGAACTATAACACACACTAATGTTGAAATATTTGTACTTTTACAACTATTATATTTTTTCACTATTAACATTTCCTAAAAAATAGATAGTTCTGTTACAGTCAGCAATTTAATATAAATAGTGTAAACATATATACCTGAGTTTGAAACAGCACTCCATCTTCAGTTAATGCTTTCATGAACATAGTGGAATGCTGAATATGGACATTATCTGGACAGATAAAAAAATTACATTGTGATATTCATTTGTTCAATCATGAAAATAATTTAAAATTATTACTCTAGCATTCCACAAGAAGTCTGACATCTGATAATCACTCTACATTTGAGCTTTTATTTTAAAAAAAACACATTTAAATATATATATATATGTTTTTATTCCCTATATTTAACACATTTTTAAAATTTATATAGCCTCTTAATATTGTAAAGAAAAATAATACCAGAATATTATCAAATATTATACACTACTTAATTAAACAAATTCCTAAACAAAGATGACATATGTTTAAATTCTAACCAGATAACTTTGAAAATTCAGTTTTTGCTGCTCTAGTAGCAGTCATTATTACTTAAACTGCAATTTTTTTAAAAATTATTAACCCATTAATTATTTCTGTTCGTTAGTTTCTCTCTTTCAACAATAAATAAAAAAAATAATAAAATTTCAGAGTAATGCAAAATTATTGTGTAAAGTAACTTTAGTAATACAGTAGAGTAGGGTTCTCAACATGGGGTACGTGATAAAATTTTTTGGGGTATGCCGTGAGAGCTCAAATGTCGCTAGATCTAGTAACAAAGTAAAAATAACCATTGTTATATTATAACTATAGTTTTATCTATCTATAGGGTATGCCAGTTACATACACATTTCCAGGGTGTACGTGAAACATAAAAAGTTGAGGACCACTGCACTAGAGAATATACAGATATTTATAAAATAGATTTTTGCTTTTCTTAAAAAAAACTCTTTGAATAATTGATAGTATACTATAGACTTAATTCTCATTAAGGAATCAAATCATATCTCTAAAACAGAAAAGTGAAAGTTTCTATATCATGATATTCATTTCTCAATTTTCATTTTGCAGAAAACATCTGATTAAAATTGTAAATAAACAATTGGTGCAATCTTTTACATTTCAGGTGGCTGTGAATCTACTGTAATATATTACACACTGATTTGGATTATGAATTTCATGTTTCTTTTATAAAAACTGGAATTTTAACATCAGTTTTCAAACTTTATCAACTCTCGCACCTTAAAATACATATTGTTCACTGCCTACTGTCAGAATCATGATGATGCTGAATAAGTGAATGCAAAAGAATCTGAACGCACTAAAATTCTATATACAAAAAAAAAATCAACAACATGTAAATAGAAAAACATTATTAATGTGCTAACAATATTATTGGTGTTTTGCATGTTACTAATTTATGAACACATACCTTAAGGTTATAAAAATTAAGTTGCATAATTGTCATTTATATTTATCTTACCGTCTGCAGTCCCATGAACTAATAGAAATTTTTTTCCTCTCAGCTTGTATGCCTTTTTAAGCAAATTTGATTTTTCATAGCCAAGATAATTATCTTGTGGTTGTGGAGTACCCATATACCTTTCTGTGTATGCTGAATCTGAGAATGATAATGTTTATTATATTTTTAAAGAACTAAATTAAGTTATTTCATACTAAATTAAGCATTAATATCAAACTACTTAAAATATATTATATTCAAAAATATTTTTCTTGCAGAATTATACATTGTACAGCAGTTTGCATTTATGATTAAGATTTGCAAAATAATCTCATTAATGATTAATGCATACCATATTTACTGAATGTTTTATATGTTTTCACCAGAAATGAAACTATATTAGTAAATTTCCCATTGATGTTCAATAAGAAGTGGAAAAATAAAAGTGGTTGTAAATTATAACTCAAGATTCAGGTTCTACTAGAGAGAGAGGAATATTCAAATTTATAATGCAACACAAAGAAATATGGAGAAAACCCATGTGCCAAATTTGGGATGGGAGGTCAAGTCAACATCGAGTGAATATGCATTGAAAAACTATCAAATCACATGCATTATCATGGAATGCAGAATGGGAACTCTGAAAATTTACATCTTATGAAATGACATAATATTTATACAATGCATTTGTTACAACACACATATACCTAAAGATCAGGGAAAGATTTAACAGAAAACTTGATATTCTGATTTTTTATAATATTGATAAACTTCAAGTAAATATAATGGTAAAATATCCTTCATCATCATCATCATCATCAAGCAGCCATGGGCCACAGAGGTCCAACCAGACTGTGCAGTTTAATTCTCCAAGCATATCTGTCCTGAGATACATCTGCTGCATCCGGCCACTGCACACCAATTCTAACAAGGTCCTGTTTGACATTGTCTGCCCACCGCATCCTAGGTCTCCCCCTCCTTCTGAGGCCTCTAGGCACACTATTCATAACCCTATTTGCCAATCAATAATTATCCATACGGGCAACATGGCCAAATCAGTGGAGTCTCTCTCTGCACAATATGCTGCTTAAAGGAGGTTGCACACTCTTTTGCCTAACCTCATCATTAGTTACAAAGTTAAACCACCTAATACCCAAGATACTACGTAAGCATTTAGAATCAAAAGCATCTAGTTTCCTGTTATCTTATTTACACAGCATCCAAGTTTCACTACCATAACCAACCCTAGAAAGAACCAAACTATTATACAATCTAATTTTAGTCTTTAGGTGTATACGCCTATTTCTCCATCTCTCCATAGATTCTTAAAAGTCCCAGCAGCAATCCCTATTCGTCTGTTAATCTCATGCCGCATATCACCAGTATCCGTCACATAGCTCCCAAGGTAATTAAACTGTGACACCTGCTCAAGACTGCAACCATTCAGATGAACTGAATCACAACCTGCCTGACCAATTTTCATCACTTTAGTTTTCTCTCTGTTTATAACCAAACCTACTCTACTACCAGTCTCATCAACAGCTCGAATGAAAGAGTTCATCTCATCAACATCATTTGCCAAAAGGGCTAAATCATCAGCATAGTCTAAATCAGAAATTTTAGTATCTCCAGACCATTTAAGGCCAAAATCTTTCCCTTGCAATGAATTTCGCATAACGTATTCAATAACCAAACTAAAGAGAAAAGGAGACAAAATGCACTCTTGTCGAACACCAGAAGTAATGCTAAACCATCTGCTACAAGCCTTACCAACTCTCACACACGACTCAGTGTTATTATAGAGAGCTTTCATTATGTTAACTAACTTGTCAGGTATACCATATGATCTCACAATCAACCACAAATTATGATGATCAACAGAGTTGAAAGCCTTTTTGAAATCAACAAAGCTAGCAACCAAAGGTTTCTAAAACTCTAAACATTTCTCAAGAATCTGCCTAAGTGAAAATATATGATCCACACATCCCTACCACTTCTGAATCCACATTGCTCATCACACAATTGACTGTCAACCAGATTCTTAATTCTATTAAGCACAATCATGGAAAGAACTTTACTTGGAACAGAGAGTAGACTGATACCCCTATATTAATCACAAGAACTGCAATCACCTTTTTTGAAAATAGGGATAACAAAAGCTCTGGTAAAATCCTTAGGAATCATGCTTTTATTATAAAAGATATTCAAAATTTCAGTCATCCAAGTGGTAACCGAAACATTCCCAGCTCTAAGCATTTCCGTAGTAATTTCATCTACCCCTGGGGATTTATGTAGTTTAAGTTTAGAAACAGCCAAAATAACTTCAGATTGTGTTAAAGGGCCAACATTAAAGCCACCAATGCATCTATCATCATTACAAACAATGGGAGTAGAACTAACCACGTTGTTTAGAACATCACTGAAATGTTCAGCCCACCTAGTCATGACAGAATTCTCACCTTTTATAACCTTACCTTGTTTATCCTTCAATCCCTGTATACCTGTCCGTTTTCTACCACATAAAATATTAACTATCTGGTACAGCTCTCTGCTGTTGTGCTGCCTAACTGTTTCATCAGCTTTTTCAGCCAAGCCATCAAGCCAAAGATTCTTATCAGCAGCTAACTGATCCTTTACACGTTTATTAAGCTCTCTGTAATGCTTATACATATAAAATTGATGCAATAAGATATTTCAGCCACATGATGTGAAATGTATACATTACTATGAGCAGTTTCTGTATCTAGTAAGTGACCTTTCTGCTATTTTAGATGTGATGTTTGTTACAGATAAAGCACAATTCCCTATTCTGGATATCAATTTTTTGGCATGAAGCATTTTTATATGGTTAATTGAACAACAAAAGAGTCATTCTAATTTTATTTTCTCCAATTTCAGTAAAATCATCTTCATCCTTATTTTTTATACTATTCTTTACATGAAAAATTGCTACATTCAGAGAAAACTGATATTTGGATAATGTAAGCCAATATAAGCTCTTAGAGATATCACTGGGTTCAATTGCTTTCTGTTCTGCAGAAACAGCACATTGTGTGCATAAACATACAGATGGCACTTAAACATTATTCACAAGTTTCTATGGCACCTTAGAAAAGGTAAAATTCAATGAGAACATTTCTAATAAGATGAAATCATGCACCACATCATGGTATAGAATGAAGGACTATAGCTACTCTTTGGTGATTAAGTGTCCAAATCACTATGCCCATCACAATCCCTGGAATTGATGTACATCATTTTCCTTCTTTTGTGGATATGTGAAAGAACTACACTGATTTCCATAACTTAAGGAAAACTCAGAAAAATTATGATAAACAAAAAACTACATTAATGATTTTAATTAATTTTGATGAAAATATGAATTGCAATGCTAGTTTCAGACTGGCATAAAATATTTTACACTAGAAACATTTTTCATCAAAAATAACACTTACAGGAGCTTGTCCAAAAATCGGGTGTCAGAATGCAATGGGCAAAGTTCTTTAATATGGAGTATGGTCACCCCTTACAGCAATGCATTTATGAAAGCAATGTCACATGTTGTTTATGATGTTGTGAATCAGCCTCATAGGGAATAACGACCATTGTTCCTTTAAAGCATTAATAAGCTCCAGAAATGAACTTAATAGTAAATTTACCATTGATGTTCAATAAGAAGTGGAAAAATAAAAGTGGTTGTAAATTATAACTCAAGATTCAGGTTCTACTAGATATATATATATCAAATTTATAATGCAACACAAAGTAGTATGGAGAAAACTCATGTGCCAAATTTGGGATGGGAGGTCAAGTATCAGGTGGTGAGTTGAGGGCAGCAACATGTCTCCCAAGAGCATCCCACACATGCTCAATCCAATTTAGGTCGGGAGATTGAGCTGGCCACTCCATGCACATAATGGTCTCCCTCTTGAAAGTATTTTTCCACTAGTCAAGCTCTGTGTGGAGTGTTATCGTCTTGTAAGATGAATGTTTCACCTATTGCACCAGTATAAGGACATACATAAGGGTCCAAGATGTCATCTCTATACCTTTGAGCATTAGGTCCCACTCATCAACACATAAAGGTCTGTGTGCCCACCTAAGTAAATGCAAAAATTTTAAGTAATTGCCTAAGTAATTGCAATGCAAAAATTCTTGCTGCACTATAATATGGAAAACCTTATCATATATTTCAGAAGACATTCCTGTTGTAATTGTTACATAACAGAGATTCCAGCAACATGGTGAATTTCATTGAAATTTTTTAGACTAATCATGTATATCTTCTTTACCCATCTCTTAACAGAACACTTCTCATCACCCCTTAACCAATTCTTCCTCCCCCCAACAACACCCCACTTCCGTTATTTTTGTCAAACAACCAGACCACTGTACTTCTCATGACTTTTCACCCAAGTTGTACCATCCCTAAATAGCATAACAGGTGCACAAACCCCAGTCACCTTTCAATGTCATTAATAAAAAAAAATCATAGTTTTTACATGAAGATCAGAAGAAAAAAAATTGTACCAAAATATTGTAAATTGCATGGTGTTTTCAGTAACACATTGTATCTAGTAATGAAAAAGAAACACTATAGTACATATGTATCATTACTGTTCATCTACTACTAGGGGATCAGTCTTCACTTCAAAAGTGTCTTCACAATTTACAAGATGACAATGCAGCAGCAGGTACAAAGAGGACATCTATCACACAGTAACTGAAAAACAGGTAATTGACTGAGTATTCAAAATGGCGATTCATTGTTAGCAATTTGAGAGTATGTTAAGTAGTACTAGTGGAGAAATTCCTTGCTTGAAGATAGTATTTTAAAATATATATAATAAAATAAACTTGTTATATATGCATATAAAAACTTATCATATAAATATATAATAAGTGTTTTAATGAAAAGGAAACAACATATACCATAATAAAGCCAGTTTGTTATTGGAGCCACAGATATTCCACACTTAAATACTGTATCTTCTGCTGCAAGTGCTGTTGCTGCTACATAGCCACCATATGACCAACCCCAAATTGCTATATGAGAAGGACTGATGAAAGGTAGATTGTCCCGTAAATATCTGCAAAAAGAAAAAGGCAATCTAAATACATGAAAAGGAAAAATGATAAAATTGTGAAACATATTAGAGATTTAAAAAGTTAAATTTTTAACTTGTTTGTAACATTTAAAATAATATAATTTTATATTTCAAAGAATGCATTGAAAGAATGAAAAAATTTTGATCACAAAATCTTTCAAATTTTTACACTTGCTGTCCATTTTTCAATAAAGGTAACAATGGGATCAGAACATTAATGCTTAATTATTGTGTTGAATACAGTTAAACACAAGTTTATTATTATGAGGTTTGTCATTTACATACTGTATTGTCTACTTAATACAGATAAATTTCATTAAACTGAATAGCAGCTGCAACTACTAAAAATACTAATACCCATCTACACTCACTTGATGGGCTAAACAAATTGTTTTGCAAGCTTAGGTTGTCCTCCTTGCATTGAATGATTAAATACTATAGCAATGAATGATTGCAGAGAAAAAAACCTGGATAAGGCATGGATGTTTGTGTTGTTTTTCCTCAGAGTCTTGCCTCCCCCATGAATCTTCTCTATGGCATATTTGAGTGACATGCTCCTGTCATATCTTCATGGAAAAATGGCTACCTAAGGTATAATTCATTTTTAATTAAAAAACAAAGATGAAAGCAAAAATTAGTTAACAGAAAGGTTTAATGTTTCCCATGAGAAACTTCAACGTTTTAGTAAACTCAACAAAAATTCATAAAATATCACACACATAGTAAGACCTTTCCTTCATTTTAGAAGTTGATTTACATAGTGTTTTTCATGTCCTTAACTCATTTATTTGAAAAGTTTTTGAAGTGGAAACACATAACTTTTTATTTCCTAAAAATAAGTTTTGAATTAAAATGTTTGAATTGTATTGTAATTTATTTAAATAAATTGAGTTTATAGTTTAGCAAATGACTTGTGAAAATTCCAATGGATCCCTTGAACACCCTAGTCAAGTTTAGTACAAACATTGTAAGAGTGTCAAGAACATCTATGGGGAACTACATTATATTGCAAAAAGTTTCTGGATCTCCCATGTTGGGAGATTGGAAAGTCATATTCACAACTCGCTAACTTTGAAAATAAGCTTTTTATGGAAAAATGCTACTGGAGATAAATATATCACTCAATTCTTCCTAATTCTTGATTTTCAACAATATTATTTTAATATTTGCAGTTATTAAGTTGGAAACGTTTAACAGCAAACTCTGCTGTTACATTCATTCTAAACATTTTGAAAATTAATTGAAAAAAAAAATCATTACACCATTCCATAAATTTGCATTCATTTTAGCAAACAGTTTGTTGTAAAAATTATAATTTGTGTTTTAGTGCCATTGCTTTTAAACGCTTTAGGTTGCAAAATTCTTTAAATATAACATAAATATTGTTAAAAGTCAAGAATTAGAAAGATTTGAGTAAAAGTTTTATTTTCAGTGGTATTTTCCATAAAAAGCTTATCTTCAAAGGGTGTTCTGAATGTCTTCCCATTCACATAATGTGTATGTTTATATTTTTTTGTAGCATAAAGTGGCTAGAGAAAAAAATAAGTGGTCACAATGTGGTCACAATTATTTTTTGCTTTAAAAATAAAATATTTTTACACAAAATTGAAAATATATCCAAAAACTGAAGCTTTGAAATTGAATGAATATTAATCACTATAATAAATGTGATTTCTTTATTACTAAGGCTGAAGAGAACTGAGGTAATTTTCAACAGGTTCCATTTTAAATCAATAGTGGTATTTGAGGTCTAAAGGTGTGGAGAAGACCAAGTTATGTGAATGATAAGCCAACACAGCTTACTTCTAGGAGGAGAGATTGCAGGAAAAAAAATAATTTGTCTACTAATCTAAGAGGAAAAAATAAAAAGAGCTTAAAAATGTTTAACCCTTTAATGCCCATAATAGCTGAAAATTGAAATGCATTAGTCCAAATAGTACTATTTTGTTGTCTTTATTATCTTGTACCCCCCTTTTTTTGGGCCATCTTGGGTGTTAAAGGGATAAAGCAGAAATTAAATGCAGGCAAAAATTCTTGCTTTGATAACTTGTCAAAAATAGTGACTAGACAATACAGAATAAATCTGGACCAAATAATCAATATATTAATCTGCTGGCTGAGGGGAAAGGATGGTTCAATCAATGGCACACCAGGCTCATAATCTTCAGTTCCCAGGTGAAATCACCACTAAACCCCCTCCCTGTCCTCAGTCAGAAAGAGGACACCATGGGCTAGGAAAGGCTGCTGTTCATCAAATAAATAATGGCCCCCATAAGCAGGTTGGTTGGTTGTTAGTTTTAATTAAAAATTAATTTTTAATTTAAATTTAATAAATAATTATTTATATTAATAATTATTATAATTATAAAATTAAAAATTTATTATTAATTTAAAAAGGGTTTTTATGACACATTGGCAACTAAAGCCATAATGTGACTGGCAAAACAAATAAAAGGGTAAGACACAGAAACCCACAACCAAAGGTAAAAGTCAAGACAGTAAAGGACAAAACCAATATAGATATAAAACCAATAAATATGTGAAAAGCAGTACATATTAAAATATAAAATAAAAGTAAAACCAACCGAGGTATAAAAGACCCAGGTTAGACAGTGCAGAAATGACAAAGCCATAAAATTACAATTGATTAAAATAACCTGTATAATGTAAAAATCCGAAAACCGAGGTTAAAAAAGAATCATTAGATAAAATAAGTCCGAGGGTAAGGGGCTTGGATGTAAAATCATGAAAGGTAAAATACATTCTACGTTCAAAGTTAAAAGTGGGACATGAGAAAAAAATGTTTGATTGTTAAAATGGTGTCACAAAACTTGCACTTAGGTTTGTCGTCCACCCAAACTCATGTGCAGGAGAGCCATATCTTGTATATGCTAAAAACATAGTGGATGGCCTTGATGGGAAGCTTCCAGCTGTCTGCTAACAGCTGTCTTTAAACTAGTGGATCTCCTTCCCCCTAAATTATTTTTCTATAATAATGTTTTTTGTATGGAGTGTTGGTTGAACCAGTTATATGTTCATAATAACTGGAGTTATATGAGGCTATATTTTTACACTTTTTTTTAAATTTGGCTTTGTCTAACTGATTATATTACAAAATAATTTCAGATGAGAGATTAGAGCCTTAAGTAGAGATTAGAGCCTTAAGTTGATCCTCTTGAAATCGGAAGTTGAGGCTTTTTTCTCCAAAGTGCGATTTTTAAAGAGGCAGGCTTAGTGATGAATACAGAGAAAATTAAAATGATGGAAGATGATGGGGGTGCTTATTAAGTTAAACTTAATGATCATGCTTTGGAAAAAGTTGAATTTTTTTTAGTATATATGAAACAGATATTATTTAAAAAAAAAACAAAAGAATAGTATTTTTAATTAATTAATAAAACCACAACTACGTTAAATATTCATTCAATCCATGATAAAAGCTGTATTACAAAAAGTTATTCAATCAACCCAACATAAGCATGTGGTGTGATTTACAAGCTTATAGCAACAAGAGCAAATTTGAGCCCCTTGGCTACTTTTCTATGCTCTGTGCTTATGCTGATATTTCAACATTTGTCAAAACTCATCTTATACCTTTACCTAATCAATAAAGGAGTTAGGGAGTGACAAATAATTATATTTACCAGTCCTTGGTTCTTGCTGGTACAGCGGCTAAGGCTGACCTTCTTTAGATGTTAAAGCAGCTATCTGATGTTCCTAGCTGCAGGTCGAAATTTTTTCTTCTTCTTAGCAGACCAGTCCTAAAACCTCAGCTTGATGTTAAAATGTCGCAGAGGGTTGTAGAAACGTTTATTACATGTCACTTAGCTGGATTAGTTGTAGACAGTCTTTCATGATGTCTGATTGTAGTCCTGTCTTCAGCAATTACCAAAGATATCTTTTTTGGCTTTCACCAACCACTATCACTAAAACTGGTTTGAGTCGTCTTAAATTGCACACCATTCATGCTTATTTCAGCGATTAAACAACATTTACTTCAATTCTTTTAAAAAAAGGACAATCTAGTCCAATTAATTAAAAATTAAAATAAACTAAAACTCCTCCTCCCCTCCGGAATGAGGGGTTTCACCAACTAATTTTTCGTTGGCATCTTCAGACTCAGTTACCGGTAGCGCATTCATTGGCATTATACTATCCTGCTCGACAGTCATGTGCTCTGGTGTAGTTGGGCTTACGCCCACCTTATGCTGATTAAGGAGAAGTTGGATTGGGAATGTTAAAGTTGTAAGTTGGATTGTAAATGTAAAGTTGGATTGGGAATGTTAATCTCATAAATGCCTCCTGTAGGTGGTCGCTTATCCTGTTGTTAATTAGTAGATTTTTAATTGCATGTGTCATGTTAATAGGCAGTTTAGTATTATATTTTGCAAGAATATTTGTCATGGTTTTTGAAATGTTTTTCATGTATGGGAAGCTTTTAGCATATGTATTAATGACCCTATCTTTCAGAAATGAAATCCTTGGAAAATAAAATCGCTCACATTAAAACAAAAGTTAAAGAAATTGGTTACACAGATCAAATATTAAATAAATGGGAAAAAGGGGCTAAATATAATGTGGAAAATAATTCACAGCTATCACAAAATCAAGCACACCTTTAAAATATAAAAAGAAATCGCAATTATACTATATTTTATAAGAGCATTTCAGTACTGTACAGAAACAATAGTATTAAGAAAGGAGTTAAATTTTAGAAAGCGAATAGCTAGTGAAGCTGAATACCCACCTTACATCATGAAATAGTTGAAAAAAACCCCCACTAATTATCACTCTAAAAAAGATTCACAACCAGCACCAAATCCAGGAAAAAAAATCTAGTAAATGTGTACATAGATACATTTTCACATATGGAAAACTAATACTTAAAAAAAATGACACACAGTTGCCTAGCACTATGAACAAAACAATTAAAAAACTATTAATTAATGACAGGGACAAGAAAAAAAAACACTGGCAGAGTCTATGAAATTGACATTCTGGATCCTTTGAATAAATTAAAAGGAAAAAATAGTTATATAGGGAAAACCTACCAGCCTTTTCAACAAAGAATGCAGGAACACCCAGATATTATAAATAAACAACTAAACATAGCATTAGCTCAGACAATCATAAATAATAATTTACAATTAGAACAATTAACATATAAAGCATTGGCAGCTCCACAAACGAAATTTCAACTTTCATACACTGAAAATATGCTAATTCACACCAACCAATGTAGGCTCTGCAACACAGAGATTCCACCCCTTTCAGCAGCATGGAATCTCCTGTTGCATAAGTAGATGTGCACACACAATGAGCAATAAACCATGATGTCAATGAGACATGTATTTAAACAGTAGAACGTCTGAGGAAGGGAGCCTGAGAAAACCATAACTAAGAATCTTGGCAAAACACGTAGCTGGATGAGGGGGCTGGTTGTTTTTAAACATTTTTTTAACTTGTTTTAGAAGTTTTTTAGTAAGTCTTGGGGACGTGCAAGTATATATCTTAACATCAGTATAATATCAACCAGTGATGAACTTATCAGAGAATTATTACATCTAGTGGCTGTTAAAGCAAATGAAAACAGCAAATCTCATAAGGACTGGTATACAGCAGTTGTAGTGATGGGTAAAATTTTACAAATTGTCAAATTAAGATCACCAAATACCTGGCAAAAAGGGTAGTGCGTTGGGTTGAGTTGTTTTACCTCTGAGCGACACTTTTTTGCACACCATGGGCTAAATGGCCAGGTCACATGGACCCCGAAGGCTCAGAGAAGGTTGAGGGAGGGGACCCACTGGAACAAGCTGTTGGGAGACAGATGTTAGCCTCCCGCCAAGGCCATCCAGCGTGTTCTTTAACGTGCACAGGGTATGTCTCTCCCGCACACGGGGTCACGGCTTAACGTCCCATCCGACGGACGGCGGCCTTTCCAAGCCCATCGGTGTCCTCTACTGACCGTGGGCAGGGCGGGGAATTTTGCGGAGATAAATCTCAACGCTCACCCAACTGGGACTCGAACCTGGGAACTACAGATTACAAGCCTGGCGCGCTACCGACTGAGCCACCCCCGCCCCAAAAGGGTAGTGCATCACAAGAATACAACTAGCAGAAATGATAACAAGCCCGTATCAACCTGACCATTCTTCAAATAACAACTGAAAGCTGTACTTGCACCAGCGGACTTCCATCAAATTCATCACCAATAATCAGTAAATATTATTCCTTTTCTCTTGAGCCCCTTTACAAGATAAAGGAGAGCTTACAGATAGTACTAATGGAGGGTACAATGTCAGGAGCACATCTACTGTAGTTAAGTAGTTATCATGACGAACTTTTATTCAGATACTACATATGTATGTTGAGCACTCCTCTTGACTTATAATTTTATTCTATCAATGTACAGCAATTAATCGTGATAAATTAAATTCTATGAAATTAGCTGTGAGTTGCAATTTATAGTCCTTTTTTTTGCCAGACATTGAAGAAATAAAAGAGCTTTCTCAAAGTGAAAAAATAGTTGGTATGCAATTGATAATTGGTATGCAGTGCTTGGTTGGCACAATTCTTGAATTCTCAAAGTGTTACAATGACTGCAACATTTCGTACCAGTAGAGGATCCCAAAGGATGAGAAACTAGAATAATATGGTGCAGCTTTCATTCATAAAGGCAATGCTCTTATTGTGAAGTGGGAAAACAGAAGATCAGTTTACATAATAAGTACAAAGTATTCAGCTAGTTTTATTGAAAAGGATAAAACTTTCTTTGGTGGGGCCAAAAAGGTTTACAAAAAGCTTATGGTCATTGAAATGTACAATGAATACATGGGAGGAGTTGACAATTCTGATCAGAGAGTCTGTGGATCCAAGCCAAAAATTTCATGCCTGGTTCAAAAAACTAGGCCTACAGCTACTGATGTGTATGATGCTAAGCAGTTTCATTGTTTACAAAAATATTGTACAGATGAAGGCAGTTTTCAAGTGATACACCATAATGTTTGTGCAAGAAATGTTGGAAAAGTATAATCCAGAAGGAATTGCTATGAAAGAAAAATACATTGCCAACAATCCTAGTGCAGGTTGTAAGCATAAGCATGAAGAAGTTGTTCATGCACTGGTTCTAATTGTACAAATGCCAGGCAGTTCAAATAAACATCCAAAAAAGCACTGTTGAATGTACTATCCACAGTATAAGCAAACTAGGAAGTGTTGCATTGTGGATGTCCTGAGAAACCAGGCCTATGTAGCATAGAACTTTTCAATGAATGGCACAAGCAAACTACTTCGAATTAGGTAAGTTTGTTATATTACTGTATGTATACACACACATACATATACATAAAGATGTTATAAATAATAAATCACAGCAAATATGATATTTGTTAAAAGTCCAATAAAATTCATATTGTGTACATGGTGCTAATATCAAGACTAGTAGGGAAGGGGTTAATGGTCCAAACTATGCACTACTCATGTCCTGTTTATACCCATTGCTTCCACCAGCCAGCTGTCAATCCAATGTGTTAACTTGCTACAGTTAGGTTCATTCATGTATGTGTTCAATGAGATATGTTTTATTGGATTTGCTTTTTTTTTTTTGTTATATTGGAGGTTCAGTAATAAATAGGCACTTTGACGTTGATTTCAATTTTAGAGGAAATTGTCTGAGCTGGGTGGGATACGAACCCACGACCTCCTGATAATGTGTCAGGTGCTCTGGACCACTGAGCTACAGGCCATCGATCAAGATCTCCTCTAATTAACGCTATGAACATTCCCTTTTTGTCACATATAGGTATTATTTTAGGCAATTTTTAGCCCTAGTGGCTTTCTATTTTTGCCAATAGATGGAAAGCATGTCTTACAAGTATGCTAATGATAATAAATATTGAGATAAACTCGACGGTTCAACATCCAGTAATAAATAGGCACTTTGATGTCGATTTCAATTTTAGAAGAAAAATTGTCTGAGCCGGGTGGGTTATCAGGAGGTCATGGGTTCGTATTCCACCTGGCTCAGACAATTTTTCCTCTAAAATTGAAATCGATGTCAAAGTGCCTATTTATTACTGGATGTTGAACTGTCGAGTTTATCTCAGTATTTATTAATATTGGAAGTTTTCAGTTAATTACTATGACAGTGTGATGGTCCACCCATTCACTTTTACTTTTCCTTAACCAGTTTTGCTTAATTTACATTATATTTATCAGTTTGGGGATTTTAATTCGTTTTGTGGACTGTCTCGATCCTTGTCTGAGCTGCAGAAGTTGCGCATGTGCAACTCCAACCTTTTGATTGACAACTGCTAAAGCACCTGTGTTAAGGACAACCTCTCTTGCATCACAGCTTGTGCGATCGTCAGTTTATGCAAATGTCTTTTCCAGCGTGCAACATGACACGTGCCGGCTTTGTAGCCTCTTGTTATAACCTGATGACGTTAGGTCACAGAGTTAGTGTAGTGAAGTGTAGATTGAGTATTGGAATGAAATAGTGAGATAGTGATGAGTTGAGATGCAGTGGCAGAGTTTTTGCTCAAGATGTAGTCGACATTTGCATTTTGAGTTTGGTGAGTTGAATTTTTGGAAATAAGCTTTGTATGTTTTAGAAACTTTTCAATCTTTGCTATTTTTTCTCTTGAGCAATGTGAATTAATTTTTGATTGTATTTAATATTTAAACTTGACAATCATTTTTGAATTCTTACTCGGTAAGTAACGCTTGGCAAATAAACGAACCCTATTCAATTTTTTAGGCAAGTTATTATTGCCTGGTGCCCGATAAAGCTATCCGGAGTTTGAATAAATTGGGTCAGATAAAAGGTCCAAACTTAAAAAGTTATTAATCTTTGGAGCATTACAACAGTGCTGCTACATATTTTATTTATTTTTTTTTCATTTCAGTGTATTTTATGGTTTAAAACTGCTTTAATGTTTCTAATTATTTTTTATCATTATTGGATATATGTTATGAAGGTTTGACGATGTCCATAGAAACAAGAGTTCAGGTACCTGCGATGGCTTCTGATCGTAATTATCCACCAGCTGATAAAACATATCCTGTGAATCTAGTCACTTGGAGCTGTCAACCCACAAACAGAAAACACAGAAGATTCTCCCACCAGCCCAGCAAATTCAAAATCCCTAATGAAGCTCAAAGCTATTATTGAATTCCAGTTGGTGTATATGGTCAGCATCAGGACCCTGTGTGGTTGACCACTCCTCAGCAGGGTAGAAAAAAAAAGTAGATATAACAGTCCAGATCAGTAAGTCACACTGATCTGGCAGCCCTCCCCTTCTGTTCCCTTCCATAAGAGAGTATCTCTTTTAAAAGGTACTAATGGTCTGCACCACAAGAAGACGGGGTTGGACTTCAGGTGCTAGGCCAGGTTGGTTCCATGCATCATCAGAGAGGATTGGTGCATAGCTCTCTTTCCAGTGACTGCCAAGCTACCATTTACAGACAACTGCAGTAATTGCTGTCATGAACTCATTATTAGTAAATCATTTTTCAAGTTTTTTAGCACTTTGATTTCTTTATAAAGTGATTTAACAATACTAACATTAGGTTATTTTTATCTCAGAGAGCCCATTTATATATCCATAAACAATTTGCCAACATGCTCTTTTTGCAAATTTGTTGTTCCTACTGTGGGTTCTATGTCGTTACATTTAATTGAACCAACTAGGGAGAAATGCCAATTGAATCTGACAATGCAGATATTTCTCAGCATTTATTTTCGGAGGCAATGAATTTACACTTTTATTGATATCAGAGATTTTTACAAAAAAATGAGAAGTGGACTTCTGATCCTACAACAGTTGTAAATTTTTGTGCCATCATCCCTAATGTAAATTAATCTTTGTAATACAGCAAAAGTCTGAGGCCGACTTTTCTGTGGATCCTTCCACCTTTCACTGAGGAGAGATCTTTATGAAATAGAGGTATAAAAAGAACCCCCACAATTTAAATAAATAATAATAATATAGTTCATTAAAAAAACAAACAGACTGTTTGTAAACAGGCCTGAGAATGTTGAAACACTAAGGGTTAAATATACTTTTTTTCCATATCGGTTAGTGTCATGGCTTTAAATCAATCAATTAATCTTTTAACCAATCAAAATCATTTAATGGCTTTAAACCAAATTTATTTACAGTGCAAAGTTATTATGTTATGAAGTTTTAATTCTCTATGCTACTCTAAAATATTCTCTGTTTTGCATATGAATTATAGCATTAAAAATTTATATTGAATCCATTTAGTGGTGTTATGATTTTTTTAAACAAAATACTGTAAAAAGAATACAAGCAAATTCGTACATATCATATTCTTAAACATATCAAAGGAAAAATAAACATTACAACAAAAAAGTTAGATATCTAGACAGAGATAAAAATGCTGCTGTTGATTATGATGTCTATGTGATGTCTATGTGATAAAATTGCTGCTGTTGATAAAAATGCTGCTGTTGATTATGATGACTATGTGAAAAAAATCAATAGACTTGTGTCGTGAAGGAGCAGTTATTGGAAGATTGCCATCATGCATTCTTAAATCACATTAAAGTGTATACCACATAAAAGTATAATATTTTTTACTAAAAAGCAAAATATTAAAACATAATGTCCATGTTATAAACATAATAAGGTAATTATTTAACATTGACACAAAAGTTCTATAATAGTATATAGGAATGCTACACGAATTACACATTGTGCGTTGGATGACTCAAGTAAAATGATCCACTGTTTTAGACTTAGTTTCAACAGTGAGTTAATTTTATTTATCTAAAACAATGCAAAGTCATTAACATGCCATAAAAAACTGAAATATTATACATTTTGCAACAAATTAATTTGAAATTACATGAATCTAAATTATTTTGCCACTGTACCTGGTTACTTCAATTTGATCTTCTACTTCTACTGTACCAAGCTGATAATATATCTCATGCATCATTTTATCCCCTTGGAAACCACTTCCTCTACCATCAATCCATGCATATATGTAATTTTTACGACTTGAAAGATATGAACCCCAATGAATATCAAATCGACTGGAGACTAGTTGACTACCAGGGCCACCATATCTGCAAATAAAAGTTTACAAATAAATAAAAAACAGACCTAAAATTGACTAAGTTTCAACATACTATATTGACATAGAACATTACTTAAAATGCATAAAGCTGTAATAAAAGTGAGTTACCTTCAAAATATGTCGTGTAAAAAACAGGAGCATAACTAATTTATAACTAGAAGGATGCATAATGCCTCTGGTGCATATGAGAATCTTGTTTTCAAAGAGAAGGAAGTTTTTCCTTTACCTACTGTTTCATTCCTTAAAAGTTTTAATTTGAGCTAGCAGATGGTGAGAAAATGGCAAATAGTATTTTATTAGTACTAATAAAACACAAAAGTATTCATCTTTTAATTCTTAAATTTAAAATGTAGCATTTCCCACATCTCTCTCAGAAAAGTGGAATATCTCTTAAAAACTACCACTAATTTTAAAATTTTTTATTCTATATATATTATTTGAAAAACTCAATAACAGCTCTGCCATTTTGTCATTTCAGTGATCTGTAAAGATATATACACTGATTCCATAAACTAAAGAAAAAACCAGGAAAATTGCGATAATTCGCCCCAAAAAAGTGTGATCCTCACCAAACTTGTTCATGTAAACAGTAAAGTAATGCTGAGTGAGCATATCATATGCAAATTAGTCTAGTTTGCATAATTGGATAGCAGTATAAAAACAGATGTGTTTTGGAGTGGATCATTATTTTGTGTTGTAAATGTGAGTAAAAAAATTCAAAATAGCCATTTTATAGGAATGATTCCGATACATCATTTGCCAAATGAACTGCAGTGGAGAGCTATTGGCCAGCTCAAAGCAGGCCAAATTCAGTCAGACGTGGCACGATGGCTGAATGTGAGTCCTTCTGTGGTCCATAGAATGTAGAATCAATTTCTTAGCACAGATTCTGCTTCTCTCGGAGGTTTAGCCGAGGAAGGGCTAGAGTTACGACAGCTGTACAAGACCGATATCTGTGATAAACAGTGCAAAGGAGCAGGACGTCTACTCCCTCTCTTGCAGCAGCCACTGGGATTGTTGCATCAGTTTCTGTTGTGTGTAGAAGGCTTCATGAGGGAGGTCTGTACACTAGAAGGATAGTAATTTGTATACCCCTCACATTACGTTACAATAGAGAGCAGTTGAATTGGACACACATGCATGTTAACTGGACAGAAGAGCAATGTAGGTGCATACTCTTCAAAGATTAGTTCAGATATTGCTTGCAGAGTGATTCCAGACACTGTTTGATATGGAGAGAATGAGGTACCGACTATCATTCCAATAACATCTGTCTAAGAGACAGTTATTGTGGAGGTAGCATGTGTGTTTGGAGTGGCTGGGTTGGGTTGTTTTACCTCTGAGCGGCACTTTTTTGCACACCATGGGCTAAATGGCCAGGTCACATGGACCCCAATGGCTCAGAGAAGGTTGGGGGAGGGGACCCACTGGAACAGCTGTTGGGAGACAGATGGTAGCCTCCCGTCAAGGCCATCCAGCGTGTTCTTTAACGTGCACAGGGTATGGCTGTCCCGCACACGGGGCCACGGCTTAACGTCCCATCCGACGGACGGCGGCCTTTCCAAGCCCATCGGTGTCCCCTACTGACCGTGGGCAGGGCGGGGAATTTTGCGGAGATAAATCTCAACGCTGACCCAGCTGGGACTCGAACCTGGGAACTACAGATTACGAGCCTGGCGCGCTACCGACTGAGCCACCCCCGCCCCTGTTTGGAGTGGCATTTCCTTAGGTGGAGGCACAGACCTCTATGTGTTGATGAGTGGGAATCTCAATGCTCAAAGGTATAGAGATTGCAATTTTTTTCACCATTAGAGGATGCAATTAGAATTTTTGGAACATTTAAAAAGTGTGAATCATAATATTTTACCAATTCCTATCTAACCCAAAAAGAATTTTTTATTTATCTCTAAAGACAAACAAACATCTGCTGAAACTAAAAATATGTGTTTTACCATCCCCTCTGGGTCTAAGGGGTCATCATTGTTGTCAATGAAAACTTCGTGAACTTCGCATTCCATCACCAAAATTTCAAATTTCCAGCATAAATGCATTGTTTGAAATTTTAGCATTTTCAACTTTTTCCACCACTACAGGGCATAATGATCTTTAGAGAGATGGAAAGTGCATATCGTAATATTTCCTCAATACCTATGCAACACAAAAATAATTTTTAATTTATGACTGTAAACAAAAAAGTTCGATGTCTATAGACAGACAGATGACAAAGCAAAACTATTATCCCGTTTTCAAAGAAAACGAGATAAACACAATAAAAAAAATCTATGTATGCTGAGATTGCATAAAAAGGCAGCATGCCAGGCTAATATTCTGATATTCCTTGGTTCGAGTAACAACTGATGTGTTGATTTTTTTTCTGCTAACCTTCATTCTACTCTCAGTGAGAATGAAGGCATCAATGGGTTTGGAAAAGCTGCTATATTGGAAGCAAGTTTAAGTCATTCCCTATATATAGGAGAACAATACCCGTGCACATTAAAGAATATGCTAGATAACCTTGATGAGAGGCTTCTATCTGTCTCTTAACAGCATAGAGTAGTTCCCCTTTGCAGCTCCATGACAGAAAAAGGCAAATACACAAACAGTGAAAAGAAAAATGCTGCCTTTGCAATACGGCATAAACAAAAATGTCGCTAACAAAATGGCATGAACAAAATTGCCACCTTTACAAAACAACATGAACAAAAATGCCACCTTTACAAAATGACATGAACAAAAATGCTGCCTGTACAAAACACTGTAAACAAAAATGCTGCATACAACGCCACCTGTACAAAACACCAAGGGCAAAAATTCTGCCTAATAATTTGCTTCAACTAGCTTGCTACAGATCTTCCTATTACTTTTTGTTCTTTTGTGCATGTAATAAAATCTTTTAAGAGATAAAAATTGTTTTTGGATCAGATGTATTATGAAATGTTATGATTTGCACCTTCTGAATCTCCAAAAAGTTTAAATTACACCCTCTAATGTTGGAAAATGTGAAATTTTGAATAAATATTGCAAATGGTGGCTGTTTGATATCGTTGGCATTCCCTCTCTCAATAAACATAGTTTCTTTAAACATCCCACTAATCACTTTTCTCTCCATAGGTGGATGGAATGTAAGGACTCTGTACAGAGCTCATTCTCTTGATGTCCTCACATAGGAATTCCGCCATTATAATATAGATATTTTTGGTTTATAAGGGACCACATGGAGTTTAACCATATGTTTTCATGTCATCCCCAAGCTGCTCCTTGTGAAAATGTAAAATCTTACCCCATCTGTAGTAGGTTCCATAGCAACAATGCAGTTTTCACAAACTGAACTTTACACACTGCCAGTGAAGAGAGAAATGATGATACAGCCTTTGTTTTTAACATGTAATGACAAGTTTAGACATGCTTTCAAACAAGATGTAGATAATTAACTTTGGAAGAGTGAGTACAAATCTAGACATGTGTCAAGAAATATTTGAATGCCCTCCAAATATGGTAGCAGGGATGGCTCAGTCAGTAGTGCACCAGGCTCGTAATCTGCAGTTCACAGGTTTGAGTCCCACTTGGGCCAGCTTTGAGATTTATCTTTGCAAAACTCCCTGCTCTGCCTTCGGTCAGTAGGGTACACTGATGGGCTTGGAAAGGTTGCCTTCTATTGGATGGAACATTAAGCCATGGACCTATGTGCAGGAGAGCCATACCCTGCACATGTTACAAGAACACACTGGATGGCCTTGAGGGAAGGCTATCATCTGTCTCCTAACAGCTGTCTGTGGATCCCCATCCCTCAACCTTCTCTGAACTTTTGAGATCCTTGTGAACTGATCATTTTGCCCTTTGTCTGTAAAAAAAAGTACCACTCAGAGGTAAAACAACATAACCTCTATTTTATGAGGGAGTCAGAATATCCCTATTTAATTTCTGTGGAGGGCACGAAATTACACTAAAGATAATATACAAGAAATGACCCCATATATGTACATTATTTTTCTACATAGTTAGCAAACTTGTTGAGATCATTGTTTTAAAAGTTGATCAGCTAATGGAAGACAGCCAATAGACAGATGCATCATGCTCCTGATGCCACTTTCTGTTTCCCTCTTTGATGGCATCATCAAGTGGAAAATGTCATCCTCAGAGATGCTTCTCCAGCTTTGCAAGCAAATTAAACTCTGACAATGCCAGATCTGGACTGTATGATGGGTGGTGAACATTTGCTAATTTTCGTGTGCAACTACATTCATTCACTGAAGTAACATGACCATTTTTTAACTCAGGGCACCATTTCCTCACTTATTGCCTCAAAAGAACATCTGAGACATACATAACTACAAGTGGTTGGAGATTTTCATCATTCTTCTGTGTCCACTGAAACTGAATTGCTGTTCATATTTCCAGCTTTGAAATACACTTCTTGGCAAAATGATTATGAAAACTGCATCATGTGTGAAGTACCATGTAACATATTAACATATGCAAACTTTCTTACTGATGTTGTGATGTCTCATCATTCACTTTTGCTTTACCTTAACCAGTTTTGCTTAATTTACGTTATATTTATCATTTTGGGGATTTTTATTTCCGTTTTGGCATCACGGCACTCATTTCCAAGAGTTAGGAGTTGCGCATGCGCAACTCCGATCTTCCGACTGTCACCCGCTAAAGCGTGTGCACAAGGACATGCCCCCTCTTGCGTCATAGCTTGCGCCGCTCATCAATTTATGTAAATGTCTTTCCTGGCATGCAACATGACACGTGCCGACTTTGTACCTCTTGTTAAAACCGGTGACATGCTAGTCACAGTAGCACGTAGCACAGAACAGCACAGCACACTGTAGCGCAGAGAGTAGTAAGCATGGAGGAGCACAGTTAGTGCAATGTGTAATCAGAATTGATGTATCTTCTTCACTGAAGTTTGGTGAGTGATTTTTGGAAATAAATTTGTTTGTTATTTAAACCTTTTGAGTCTTTACTAATTTTTTCTCTTAAGCAATGTTAATTGTTTGATTAGCACTTATATTTACGTTTTGACAATCATTTTTGAATTCTTACTCATTAACGCTCACTGGAATTTTGAACCCTAATTTAACTTTATTTACTTATTTGGCAATTTGTTAATTATTGCCTGGCGCCCGACTGAACTATCCGGAGCATAAACCTAATTGGATCAGAAAAAGGGTACAAACTTAAAAGTATTTTGAATTACTTTGGCCCGTTACAATGTACATATTCTAACATCACTATGAAGTCCCATAAAAGTCATAAAAGCATGGTGGAAAGCAAAGTGCAACATGAGAAAAAAGGCTGATCTCACTACGTAAAGGGGGCTCTATGTTGGAGAGCAATGGATAGGAGCATCCTTAATATAGGTGATGGAAATCAGCAGAAAATCATAGGCACAATATCCAAAATGTATGAAGGATGGTCAAAAGTCTCAAAAAATGTTTGACAATAGTGGCAAATTCAGGAAGACAAAGACTGATACAAAGAGCACTGGAACTGAAAAACAGAACTGCTATATTTCATCAACTGAGATAGATTACTGCACATGATACTTCAAAACCCAATTGTATGAGAACTACACACTTAGAATTAAAAACTTTGAAATTTGGGAACAGTAATACGATACATGAAATGAAGCATTAGTATTTATTCATAATAATCTGGCAAGGCAGTGTATGTGCAACACCTTTGCCATGTTCACTCTGACTATTCAGAGCATGGAATTGGAACATCAATGAGTTCAGTTGTGTTATTTTCTCTGAGTGGAACTTTTTTGCACATAATGGGCTAAATGGCCAGATCCCAAGGGTAAAGAGAAGGTTGGGGAAGGGGACCCAACAGCTGTTAGGACAGAAGGCACCCATTAAGGCCATATAGCATGTTCTTTAACATGCACATATGGCTCTCTTTGAATGCAGGGCCATGGTTTAACATCTCATCTGATGGGCAGTGGCTATTCCAAGCCCATCAGTGTCTCCTTTCTGACAGAGCAGGGAGGGAGTTCAGCAGAGATAAATTTCAACACTGGTACAGGTGGGTAACAGTGATTGCTGGGTCTTAGTAACGTTATTTGATACTAACAGGCAGAAATAATGGTGGCATAGTCCAATGTTTCTTAGAGCATTTTATACAAGATGTTTCTCAATTAACAGTTGGATCTGCATTATTAGATTGAAATCATAATGGTTTGTTGATTTTTGTCTCCTTATAATCAAACAGAAATATAAGGTTAAAAACTATTTTTACATTATGTTTTAATAAAAGACTAAAGTGCATTTTTATTCCAAAATTAAAGCTAACACAAACAATTTATTCTTTTTGGAGAAGTTGGGTAAAGTTGCTTTAATGCTTACCTGTAGTTTTTGAACACAGTGGGTAAATAGTCAAGCCACAAGGACCTTGTTGGCTCAGAGAAGATTGGGAAATCCATTGAACAGATGAAAGTCTCCTGTCAAGCCCTCCATCATGTTATGTAATGTGCACAGGATATGTCTCTCCTGTACATGGGGTCACATCTGAACTTCCTAATGACAAATCATTGGTGTCCCTTTCTCACTGAGGCCAGAATGGGAGTAAGTCATGAAAATTTTTAATGGAGGCATGTTTGGGACTCAAACATGAAAAATCACATTGAAACTGGTGTGCTACCAACTAAGCCAATCCTGCATCCATTTCAAAGCAGTAAAAAGTTTTTTTAGTATTCTATTTTGCATTGGAACAGAGCAGTAGCATACCCAGAAAGTTTTAATGGAGGGAGGGTGATTTTTTTCAGTCTCTGAATTTTGGGGGCTGCATTAAGAAATATGTTACTGAAGTACACTTAGGGGGTGGGGGTGAGGTAATAACCGCCAATCTGGGTGTGCCACTGGAACATAATTAGAAGAGTCTTTATTACTCACACTAGTACAACCAGAGGATAGAGAAGTACTTCATCATCTGCTAAACCAGGTGGAAGAAACAGTCGAACTTGTGCTTCTGCAAAAAGATGAAGAGTAAAACAATTACAGCTATAATTGTACTTTGTCATAGTGTTATTTTTTTTATTAAATTCCAGTTTGTTGCATGTACCAATACAAACTCCTATTGCTTTTAAAAATTGAAAAAGTTAAATGTAAAAAACAAAGTTCTGTTGTTTGCTGATCACAGGCCAGCAGAGGTATTACTAAAGAAAATGGTTCTTAAATCCTGAAATAGTTGAAAAAAATTGGTTTTGCTATGAGTGGGATTCAATCCCATGTCTTCCAGTAACTTACCAAGTATGCTAACCACTACACCAACATTGGCTAACGTTTTTTCTTCAGCTAGTGTGGCTTACAAACTTTCCCATATTTTTTTGATTTGCTTATGGCACCACCCATCGTAATGGTCCACTCATTCATTTTTACTTTTCCTTAACCAATTTTACTTTATTTGCATTATAGTTATCATTTGGGGTATTATTTCAGTTGGATTAGATAACAATTCTTTCTTCTGAGCTGGACCTTTTGATTGACAGCCACTAATGCATGCATTTAGGACATGCCCCCTTTTGCATCATAGCTAGAGTGCGATCATCAGATTATGCAAATGTTCTCCTGGAGTGCAACAGAATGTGCTGGATTGTATGTTGCACGTATCTAAGTGATGTGAAGTCATGAAATAGAACAGAGTAGAGAGAAGTCAGTAAGAGTCAGTATGGAGATGTCAGTAGGAAGGTGGTGAAGGAATACGTTAGTAGTCAGTTTTTGCGAGTCATATTTAGAGATGGAGTTTTTTTTAGATACTCAGACTTTTGTATTCATCATCTGAATTGGTGAGTCTGAATTTTTTGGAAACAAACTTTATTTGTTTTATGAATATTTTGACTTTGCTATTTTTTCATCTTGAGCAACAATTAGTGATTTTGATTTAGATATAACTTTAATTAAACTTGACAATCCCTTTTTGAATTCTTACTCGATAAGTAATGCTATATAAATAATGAACCCTATTTCAACTTTATTGGCAAGTTAATATTGTCTGGTGCCCAATAAGCTATCCGGAGTTTGAATCTATTTTGGATCAGACAAAAGGTCCAACTTGAGAAACTTAATAATCTTTGGAGTGTTACAACATCATGTTGTGCTGTAGTTTGAAGTATCCTGTGATATTCTTAAATAAATATTTAATTAGTAATCTTTGAAGCATTACACTATGTCAGGAAATGGACAACCAAGTTGTCTCATTGATGGAATTTTTATAATTGTCACTCACACTCATGGCATTAAATCAATAATTAAGTAGTAAAGTATCACAGACGTATGACAGTAAAGTATCAGCTGAAAAAAATTGGTTTTTACCGGGAGATGTAGGTTTGAATCCCAGTCATGGCAAAACTAATTTTTTCACCTGAATATTTCACGAGTCCCATGTCTGTAGGACATCTCCTGTAATATTTTACTACTGAATTAGTTCTTTAATATTTTTTTTCTTAACACAAATTTAAAATTATCATTGAAACTTTCTTCAAATTTAACAATTTGTTAAATTGTTTAAGAAATAAAAATGTCAATCACTCTACATATTCTGTAAAATGGTGGTATGATTCACATAAAATGTGCGTGATTAAAGTAGCTGTGAAACTACATTTTGCTATTTTTGCTAAGAAATAGGTTAATCACAGATGGAAAGAGTACTATATCTTACAGGGACTCAGGCTCAAGTACATCAACAACACTCTCACCTCACACATTACATTCAAGCATGTCAAACTTTCCTATGCTCCATTAGAATTTTCTAGATATGCCATTAGCACTTGATATTTTGATTAAACTTTTGTTTCTAGTGGACGGATAGTTCGTACGCTTGGTTACTGATCAAATGTACCTGGGTTCAAGCCCCATGTAAGGCATCGATGTTTGTGTTATTCTTCTGCTGAGGTCCTCCCATCCTCACAGACCTACTATTGAGTATAAACTGATAGGCTCTAGTCAGACCTCTGTGGCAAGCACTTGCTTGAAGGGGTAGTTATTTATTTATTTATCTATTTTATCATACCATAGAATATTTCTTTAACTTAACAAGTTATGCCTACATCTTTGATTTTTTTATTTCTAATAAAGAAGTCTTACAGTTGGTTGCTACTGAAAATTAAAAAAAAACACTCAATTTAGGTTGTTTATTGATTTTATTATATCATGTTTTCCCAATGAGCTCTGAGAAATGAAGAGGATTTCTTTGGCTCATGATTCAGGAGCAACATGATAGCAGAGAGAAATAGGAGAGCAATTTTTCCAAGTAGAGGTATTAACTTCCTTACTACACTAAGAGGGAAATGAAACACCCTGACATGTTAAAAGGAGGTGATAAACAACTTTAGGAAATAAATTATTTCATAGAAATCATTTGTTTATGAGTGTATATTAAAATTTTCAGCTATCTCCCTACTTAAAAAAGACTTCACAATGGCTTTGCAATAAATTAGTTTTTTTCATTTTAGTAATTCAACTTCTAGGCACCTTAATAGGAAAATCCTTTTACTAGAACAATCAAACGGAAAAACATACAGTTTGCATTACAAAATCATATTAGTACCTATGAATGCAGAAATTGTCAAAATAGGCTTGTGCATTCACAGTCCATGTTTGAAGGATAAAAAGATGTATAAATAGAGACCACTCAAAAGCCTGAAACTATTTTCAGTAAATCTGTTATATTTTCATTTAAAATTAAATGATCTTTCTTTTGATATGTGATTTGATTGTGATTTGATTGTGATAATACATATTTCCATTCCTTAATCCAAAATTTATTTCAAAATAAAATTTAGATTACAAAAATGCCTTTCTCTATTTTATATATTTTTTTATAAATTCCAATTTAGTTAAATAATTTGCATTATTACTGTTTATAATTCAAATGCTCTTTCTTTTAGCATGTAACCTAACATACAGTTATGAATTTAAACGGGTGGAAACTGAGCATGAGTTCAAAAACAATAATTAGTAATAATAATTCTAAAATAATGTAATTCATTACAAAAGTATGAATGAAAACATTTATATAAACTCAATTCAACTAACATAAATCTATATCAGTATGAAAATAAATCTTCAGAAGAAATTAGCATCTTATTACTATTCATACAAAGAGTTGTTTCCTCTATTAATTCTTACTATCTACATTAAAACATAAAATAAGCTTTTTACATCATTTAATAAGTGGAACAATCATATTTGTGAACAAATCTGCAATCTATCAAGAATAACCTTACCAATTCCTAAACAACTAAATAACTATACACTAAATGACATCTTTCTATGGTTTTAGTCATCAAGTACTCCAAAACTGCAGCTAAGTATACTTGTTTCTCAGAACCAATTATTTTCAGACATTGATCACTACACTTCAAACGATGAATTCTTCTTTTCGTTTACTAGTTTACTAACATGATCACACTGAAAAATTCATTTAACCTCCTGCAAACACACCAATTAAAAACATTTCTTCTTTATACTACAGTGCACAGACTAAAACAACTATGTTTTCCTTCACACAAATTCTTCCTAATTACAACTCCCTTATTCCTTTTTTTTTTAAGTTAAGTTTGTTCGAAGTAGTTGGTGATGTAATTCACACACTGAAGCACATGCAAGCATCAAAATGATACATCATATCACAAGTTCATTGTAGCACATTCATCTGTCATAACACTGCCCCCTCCTTAGGTCTTGTTCGCCCCAAACAATTCCGGATTCGGAAGCTTCTTCAGTTCTTCGATGAAATGGGGTTAAATGATCCATTTGAACCACCTTGCAATTTGCAGTTGGACATTGATGAATGCAATACATCATGTCATTAATCTGTTAATTGTGGTATATGAACCTTCCCAAGGTGTCTGAAGTTTTGGAGAAAGTCTCTTCTTTCTATGTGGATTGCATAGCCAGACAAAATCTCCATTGATTGAAAAAAGTTCATTTGTTTTGCTGTCATACCTCATTTTGGTTCTCTTGCTTGCCAAGTTGTTGCTATGTCTGACAGAGTGGTGGAGTTCTAGTTGTTGTTGTAATTCTTGCATGTATTGTGAGGTTGACAGCTGCTTCAGGTGCTTCAGGCCGACTATATAAAAGGTCACAGGGAAGATGTAATTCTCTTCCACAGGGTATCATGGAGGTGTCTGTCCAGTTGTCTTGTGAAATTCTGTTCTGTATGCAACAAAAAGAGTGGTATATGGCGATCCCAGTCACATTGATGGTCGTCGACAAACAATGCTAAATGTTGTGCAATTGTCCTATTGAATCTCTCAACCATACCATCCGACTGAAGGTGTAGGGGAGTTGTTCTGGTTTTCTGAATAATAGTTGACAGATGCCTTTAAACACATTGGATTCAAAATTCCGTCCTTGGTCTGAGTGGAGTTGATTAGTAGGTATGGAGTACCTTTGCAAGTTATTTATTATCATCTCTGCAACTATTGTTGCCTCCTGATCTTGGATAGGATAAACTTCAGGCCACTTCGTGAAATAATCCATTACCACTAATAAATGGCGATTTCCATCATCAATCCTAGGAAACGGACCCATTACATCAATGGCTATTCTCTCAAAAGGGGCACCAATGCTATACATCTGCAGCTTACCCTGAATCCTATATAGGGCCTTTCTGTACAGGCCTTGCATTGCCTACACCATGTTTCAACATCTGCTCTACTTTTCAGCCAATGAAATCATTCCCTGGCCTTAGCTAAAGTCTTATTAACACCAAAGTGTCCTCCAGTGGCATTATCATGCACATCTTTCATCACTAGTTCAACTCAGGAATGAGGAAGGATTATCGGCCAATGGATCAGTCGTCCAGTGGGATTCTTCCATCTTGTGTATAATATAACGTCTTTCACTTCTAAGGAGTCCCACTGCACCCAATAACTTTTTGTAGTTGGGCTACACCTCAAGATTTGCTCCCAATTAGATTTTATATCAGATTTTTCAATCAATTTTATTACTGGTCTTATATTTTCATCATCTAGTTGGGCCTTTCTAATTTCTGTTGGACTCCAGATGTTATAAATATCACTGTTTTCTTGTGTCGATGTTATTTGTCTTATGGGAATTATATCTTTAGTACCATATTTCAACTCTGCATTATAGCAATGCTTACAGTTGTCAATACATGGACATCCAAAAAGGCATCTGCATTCCTATGCAGTTTGCCACTTCGATGCTCAATGGAGCTCTTGCAACCACTGTATCCACCTAGTAATTTGTCCTTCAGGGTTTTTAAAGTTTAGTAGCCACCTGAGTGCAGCATTATCAGAACGGATAAGAAATTTCTGGCCTTAGAGATAATGATGAAATTGTTCTATTGTCTTTACTATTGCTAATAGTTCTTTTTGCGTGACACAATAATTTCCTTCTGGTTTGGATAATTTTGCTAAAATATGCAATAACTTTTGTCCATCTTGTTGCTGTGAAAGTACAGCACCAACTCCTGTGTTACTTGCATCAGTATCTAATATGAACTATTTTCCAGCTTATGGATATGCTAACACTGTTGCAGTGGAAAGAGCTTGCTTCAACTGTTGAAGACCACATTCAGTGGTCCACATGAACTGCTGGCTCTCCTCTGTCAGACGATGTAATGGCCTTGCAATGTTGGAAAAAACCCTAGATAAATTTTCTATAATATGTGCAAAGTCCAATAAAGTTACAAAGTTGAGAAGAACATCATGTGGTGGAGGCCAGTCTCTTGCAGCTTCTATCTTACTTCAGTCTTAATCCCTGATGTAGTGATGACATGACCAAGGTAATGAACTTCTTGTTAAAACAGTTTACACTTTGTCGGTCCTAATTTTAGCTTAGCTGCCCTAAGTTTTTCAAACACTTGATGAAGATTTCTCAAGATTTCTCAAATGTTTCTCAAAAGTCTTTCCAAGAATCTTTCAAATGTTGCAGATGCATTGCAAAGTCCAAATGGCATCACTTTAAACTGCCAAAGTCCATTTCCTGTAGTGAAAGCTGTTTTCTCATGGTCTTCAGGATGTATACCAACTTGCCAATAGCCGCTCTTCAAGTCTAATGTCGAGAACCATTCTGACCTAGATAGAGTGTCAAGTGTGTCATCAATCCTGGGTAAAGGAGAGCAGTCTTTCTTTGTTATATCATTCAATCTGCACTAATCCACACAAAATCGGGTAGATCCATCCTTTTTCTTTACAAAAACCACTGTGATGTTCAGGGACTCGATAATGGTTCTATAATGTCTTGACCTTTCATGTCCCTTAGGAGTTGTTCTGTCTCCTCTTGTTTTGCTAATGGAAGCCTTCTTGCTGGTAGATGGATTACAGGAGAATCACCAGTGTTGATCTTATGCTTTGTCAGGTTAGTATGGCCATAATCATTTGATGTAACAGAAAAAAATGTCGGAAAACTCTTTAGTAGGTTCTTGGCCTTAGGATCTTGGTCTTCAGTTAATATCTTCCTTGTTTCTCTCCACAAGTCAGTAATATGAGAAGGGAATTTAAGTATGATGTTGGTTTGAATCAGTAACTTACATTTTTTTTTCACTTGTTACCCATGTAACAGGGTCACATATCACTAATTCTTCACCCTTTTTCAATAATCCATTGGATTTGTTACAGTTCATCACTCTGATAGCAATCTGTTCTTTATCTACTTTGACTAAAGTTCTTGCAACCAGAATACCATGAGCCAAAGCTGCTTTACCAGTTGTGTCAGTGACCACCAACTGCAAAGCCCAAAAGGTCTCTGCCCGATATCCACAGACTATAACTTCACTTTGTGCTAAGATTTCTGTGTCTTCCATCACTAATACTGTGGTCATACTTGATAAATAATCAGATGTTCAGCTAAACAGAGGGATCACTTCTGTCTTATAGATGAGTAGGCTGTCACTGGGTCTAATACTGAATCCATGTTTCTTTAGGAAATCAAGACCTAATATGCATTCATGGTAGATGTCAGCAATGTAAACAGGATGCCGTACCAGACAGCTACCAACTCTGATGCTGAGTTCCATCCTTCCATGGACTTTAGCATTATCTCCAATGACTGTTTGTAAAGTTATATTAGACTGTCTAGCATTCCAGTTTGGGTGAGGTATTATCTTCTTAATTATCTCTATTCTGAGTAAAGTTACATTTGCACCAGTGTCTACTATCATATGGCAAGGCACTCCATTCATGGTCCCATCAGCTACCAATCCATTATCGCCACCATGCAGTGCGGAAAAGTGGACGACTTTCCCTGGGGTCAACCAATCAACATCCAGTCTTTGCCCTTCACATTGCTTAAGGTGGTTTTGTTGCTTATTAGACGTGCTTGAACTTTGCACCCACCACTTTTTACAGTTGGCTCGAATATGTCGTCTTGCCACAATTCCAACACTGAAGGCTGTGGAAGTGTTTGAGAATTAACCTTTTATCTCTTTCAAAACAGATAGTATGGCTTTGGTTAGTTCTTGTATTTCACCATTCTTTTCTACAGTTTCTTCTGTATTCACAAATCTCACTGTCTGTTTGTTTGCTTGAGAAGAAAGTCTGGAGCACTTGTACTTCATGGCATGTACCACAGCTGACTTTAAGGATTCACCTTCCAACATCCTCAGGGTCAGCAATAGCATAAATAAATTGAGTTGGTAAGTTATCTTGAATATCTGGTGGACAGTTACTATAAGCCAATCTAGCTAGATGCTCAATATCACTGGCAAGTTTTTGCAAAATTTCACCACTTTTCTGCATGTGATGTTTAAATTGAGTCATATAGTACTGTTTTAAATAACTATCACCAAATCCGAGTTCTAATGAAGATACCAAACTTTGATAATCAAGTCATTTATCATCTGGAACAGACTCTAAAACTTCCACAGCAGAATTTTTTAATGAAGCTGCAAGAAAATTGGCCTTCTGATATTCATTTCACTCATTAGCTCTAGTGATGACTTCAAATTGTGTTTTAAATACTGTCCAAGATGATTAACCATCATATGTGGAAGGTTTAGTTGTATTTCTAGTGATATGTGTAAAAACATTATTGTCACTAAAATTATCATTATCACAAGAAGGTAACATTTCATTTCTTAAAATCTGAAACTGATGTTCACAATCAGTTTTTGCACTTTCAATTTGATGTTTCTAATCTATCTTAACACTACCAAGTTTTGTGTTAAAATCACAAGTGATTTCATTTTCCCTTACTTTACCCCATTAATATCATTTTTTACACTGTCAATTTCAACCTTTAGACTATCACATTGTCTGTTGAGTTTGGTCTTAATGTCTTTACACTGATCAGTGATTTCACTGATTTTCTTATTCAGATCATTATTCTGATCAGTAATCTTACTAATTTGAGAAGCCACTTCAGCTCTCAATTCATTATTTTGTGTAGCCAGACCACCAATTTTATTGTTTATGTCAGTTATTAGTTTTACTAATGCATCCATACTTCTAGTGAAAGACATTCAATAAATAATCCCAATCCTGGCACCAATTGTTATGAATTTAAATGGATGGAAACTGAGTGTGAGTTCAAAAATAATAATTAGTAACAATAATTATAAAATAATGTAATTTATTACAAAAGTATGAATGAAAACCTTTATGTAAAATCAATTCAATTAACATGAATTTATATCAGTATGAAAATAAATCTTCAGAAGAAATTAGCACCTTATTACTATTCATACAAACAGTTGTTTTTCTATAATTCTTACTATCTACACTCAAAGCATAAAATAAGGCTTGTGGAACAATCATATTTTGAACAATCATATTTGAGAACAAATCTGCAATCTATCGAGAATAATCTTACCAATTCCTAAACAATAAATACTATACACCAAATGACTTCTTTCTAAGGTTTTAGTCATCAAGTACTCCAAAACTGCAGCCAAGTATACTTGTTTCTCAGAACCAATTCTTTTCAGACATTGTTCACTACACTTCAAACAGTGAATTCTTCAATTCCTTTACTATTTTACTAACACTAATAAACTTATTCACACTAATAAACTTATTTAACCTCCCGCAAACACACCAATTGAAAACATTTCTTCTTTATGCTATAGTGCACAGACTAAAACAACTATGTTTCCTTCACACAAATTCTTCCTAATTACAACTCCCTTATTCCTTTTTTTAAAGTTAAGTTTGTTCAAAGTAGTTGGTGATGCAATTCGCACACTGAAGCACATGTAAGCATCAAAATGATACATCGTATCACAAGTTCATTGTAGCACGTTCATCTATCGTAACAATACTTTTGTTCAATAGTTGCTTCAGGTTAAGGATACAAATTTACACATAAGTTTTTTTGCTATTGAAGTCATTTGAAAATTAATTCAGACAGCACGCAGAGTTTATTATTAGAAACTTAGCATTTTAAGAGTTAACAGGAATTTTTGGACAATTAGGAATTTTGTAAAATTCAAGTATGTATGTCATATTTACTAAGTAGTGTTTCATAAAAAAAAACAGACTATCATTACTTCAGTGGAAAGTTTTTTGTTTGACTATATGTCAAGCAATAAAATTATTCAATATCAATATGACTGTAGGTGATATCTATGGAAACTCATATTGACACCCTTAAAAATTTTATCTGAAAAGTAAAATAAAAAACATTACCCATGATTTTAGTGCTTTTTATTTTTTGCTGTTGTTTTAAATTATAAATTTTTATAGAAAAGTGCTTGAATGCTACATTGTTTACTGCAGAATTTACTGTACAGTACATAAAGTTTACATTCATAATTCCTTGTTTTTTAATTTGCTTATCCCATATAAAAGTACAACTATTTACTCTCAGGCTTTTAATTATACAGAATATGTATGTGCTTAAAGGACTGTATATACATACATCTATGCAGTCCTTTAAGCTCATACATATTCTGCATAAATATAATGGATTTCTTGTGAATTATGTTTTCTATTTTAGTGTGGAAAAGTTTAATAATAGTACTAAGATGAAATAATGAATATTACCTACCATCAGACTAACTACTGATTTACAGGGTTTTTTTTTTTAATAAAGAATCTAAAATAGTCCATTTTGATTTTTATGTCAGTACAAGGAAACTGTTGATCATGGATTTGGTAAAATAAATTGCTTAAATAAATGTGACACTTATTTTCTCATAGAAGAAAACAATCTGATTATGTTGAATAGTTGCAATAGAACCATACCAGTTGCAATAGAACCATACAAAATGAATTCCAGTTGCAATAGAACCATACAAAATAGTATTTCACATTCATAACATAGTAATGGATGCTTCAGGCTCGCATATCTGACATGTGCATGTTATACATTTTTATAGTATCAACAGGAACTATGGATTAAATGAAAAATACACATTGCTGCAGATACTGTATTAAAAATGTGACATCAAAACAAGCATAAATTTCTTGCTGCAAAGTGAAGCTCAATTACCTTAATGCACTTTTGGAATAAGTTGGCATTTTCCAGTTTCACTGTATTTTATTATGGTAGTTTTCGCTGAGAAATTTCTATTTTTCTTTTGCCTTTTACATAAAACCTTTGTTTAATTGAATACTGTTTCAGAACATAGAGCCTATTCAAATAGTATCATCATCATCAAGCAGCCATGGGTCCAACCAGATTATGTAATTTAGTTCTCCGAACATATCACTCCTGAGCTACATTTGTTGCATCTGTACATTAATTCTAATATGGTCCTGGTTTGACATTTGTCTGCCCACCACATCCTAGTCTGCCCTCCCCCTCTTTCTGAGGCCTTTAGGCACACTGTTCATAACCCTATTCACCAATCTATAATTATCCATACAGGCAACATGGCCAAACCAATGAAGTCTCTCTCTGCACAATATGCTGCTTAAAGGAGATTGCCGACTCCTTTGCCTAATTTCATCATTAGTTACAAAGCTGAACCACCTAATGCCCAAGACACTGTGTAAGCATCTAGTTTCCTGTTATCTTGTTTACAAAGCATCCAAGTTTCACTACCATAACTCTAGAAAGAACCAAACTATTATGCAGTCTAATTTTAGTCTTTCTATAACCAATCTATAATTATCCATACAGGCAACATGGCCAAACCAATGAAGTCTCTCTCTGCACAATATGCTGCTTAAAGGAGATTGCCGACTCCTTTGCCTAATTTCATCATTAGTTACAAAGCTGAACCACCTAATGCCCAAGACACTGTGTAAGCATCTAGTTTCCTGTTATCTTGTTACAAAGCATCCAAGTTTCACTACCATAACTCTAGAAAGAACCAAACTATTATGCAGTCTAATTTTAGTCTTTAGGTGTATTTCTCCACAATCTCCATAGATTTTTAAAAATTCCAGCAGCAATCCCTATTCATCTGTTAATCTCGTGCCACACATCACCAGTATATGTTACACAGCTCCCAAGATAATTAAACTGAGACACCTGCTCAAGAGTAGAACTATTCAGATTAACTGAACCACATCCTGTCTGACCCATTTCCATCACTTTACCAAACCTACTCTACTACCCCAAGGTAATGATTTTGATATAATCTTGTGGGACAGTTAATGACAGACATCATTAACTGTACCACAAGAAATGATGGAAAATTAATAATGACAGTTATTTTGTCCCAAAATACTGTCTGAAAAAGTTACTGAAACTGAAAGGACAGTAATTTTAGAAAAATTACATGGCATATCTCTTGCTCATGAATATCCATAAACGAGTACACAATATATAACATTCATGCCATTGAACAACAATTTCGTGCCAACATACAGGGACTGTTCCTATAAGCACAAAGGTAGCAAGTGAGTAAAGCTTATAAATAAATACAGTACACAAATTTTATATTCATAATTTCTTGCTTTTTCAATTTACTTATCCCATATACATATCTGTCAAGAAAGGAAATATTACCCTTGTTGTAGGTGACTTCAATGCCAAAGTTGGTACTTACTCTGACCTTTGGGAAGGGGTGATAGGCCCTTTTGGTATTGGTAGCTGCAACATCTTCTACAGGTAAGTAAATTCAATGGTTTCATATAACTAACACTTATCACAAACACCACGACATAAATAAGTACACATGGGTTTCACCTGATGAGCTGCATAAGAATATTATATAATATATATATTAATTAATAGCAAATGGGCTAGCTCTGTTAGGAACACCATTTTAAACAAGCATTTTTGGAAACTAACAATACTCTTTTAGAAAAAAAGGAGCAAAGGAGGCAAAATAATTTGAGTGATAAGGCACTTGAGCTTATTTAAAAAAGAAAGAACTGCAGGAATGTCCTTAATCAATACCCTATTAGTCCTAATAGAAAGCATTACAGTGAGCTTAATAAACATGTAAAGGATCAGTTAGCTGCTTGATAAGAATCTTTGGCTTGATGGCTTGACTGACAAAACAGAGGAAGTAGTTAGACAGCACAACAGCAGAGAGCTGTACCACATAGTTAATGTTACGTGTGGTAGAAAACAGACAGGTAGACTAGGATTGAAGGATAAACACGGTAAAATTATAGAAGGTGAGGATTTTGTCATGACTAGGTGGACTGAGCATTTCAGTGATGTTCTAAACAATGTGGTTAGTTCTACTCCCATTGTCTGTAATGATTATAGATACATTGGTGGCTTTAATGTTGGCCCTATAACACATTCCGAAATTATTTTGATTATTTCTAAACTTAAACTTCATAAATCTCGAGGGGTAGATGAAATTACTACGGAAATGCTTAGAGTTGGGAATGTTTCGGTTACCACTTGGATGACTGAAATTTTGAATATCTTTTATGATAAAGGCATGGTTCCTAAGGATTTTACCAGAGCTATTGTTATTCCTATTTTCAAAAAAGGTGATCGCAGTTCTTGTGATAACTATAGGGGTATCAGCCTACTCTCTGTTTCAGGGAAAGTTCTTTGCATGATTGTGCTTAATAGAATTAAGAATCTGGTTGACAGGCAATTGTGTGATGAGCAATGTGGATTCAGAAGTGGTAGGGAATGTGTGGATCAGATATTTTCACTTAGGCAGATTCTTGAGAAATGTTTAGAGTTTCAGAAACCTTTGGTTGCTAGCTTTGTTGATTTCAAAAAGGCTTTCGACTCTGTTGATCATCACAATTTGTGATTGATTGTGAGATCATATGGTATATCAGACAAGTTAGTTAACATAACGAAAACTCTCTATAATAACATTGAGTCATGTGTGAAAGCTGGTAAGGCTTGTAGCAATTGGTTTAGCATTACTTCTGGTGTTCGACAAAGGTGCATTTTGTCTCCTTTTCTCTTTAGTTTGGTTATTGGTTATGTTATGCCAAATTCACTTCAAGGGAAGGATTTTGGCCTTAAATGGACTGGAACGAAAATTTCTGATTTAGATTATGCTGATGATTTAGCCCTTTTGGCAACTTATGCTGAAGAGATGAACTCTTTCATTCAAGCTGTTGATGAGACTGGTAGTAGAGTAGGCTTGGTTGTAAACACAGAGAAAACTAAAGTGATGAAAATTGGTCAGGCAGGCTGTGATTCAGTAAATCTGAATGGTTGCAGTCTTGAGCAGGTGTCACAGTTTAATTATCTTGGGAGCTATGTAACAGATACTGGTGATGTGGGACATGAGATTAATACACAAATAGAGATTGCTGCCAGGACTTTTAAGAACCTATGGAGAGTGTGAAAAAATTGGTGTATAGACCTAAAGACTAAAATTAGACTGCATAATAGTTTGGTTATTTCTAGGGTTAGTTATGGCAGTGAAATTTGTATGCTTTATAAAACAGATAACAGGAAAACAGATGTCTTTGTTTCTAGATGCTTACACAGTGTCTTGGGTATTAGGTGGTTCAACTTTGTAAGTAATGATGAAGTTAAGCAAAGGAGTTGGCAACCTCCTTTAAGCAGTATATTGTACAGAGATAGACTCAGTTGATTTGGCTATGTTGTCCATATGGATAATTATAGATTAGTTAATAAGGTTATGAACATTGTGCCTAATGGTCTTAGAAAGAGGGGGAGATCTAGGATGGAGTGGACAGACAATGTCAAACAGGACCTTGTTAGAATTGGTGTGCAGTGGCCAGATGCAGAAGATGTAGCTCAGGAGAGAGATGCTTAGAGAACTAATTTGCATGGTCTGGTTGGACCTCTGTAGCCCATGGTTGCTTGAGGATGATGATATATAAGAACGAGTATTTACTCTCAGGCTTTCATTGTGAAAATATATCTATATCTATTTTTGTATGCAGAATATTTGTTAACTGTTAAAATATCAAATGAAAAAAATATCTTTCTGTTATTTTAATTATTAACTTTAATTTGTCACTTAAAGTAGAACATAGTGCACATAAACTTACTGTATCCACCTTTCACAGGTACTTGAAAGGTTCTAATTTGGGGGAGAGTCCGCTCTTCTAACCTTTCACTCAATTCAGTATTAGAATCCAGAATATCTGCAGGAAAAACAAAAGCAAATGACTTTCATTTTGAAAGCAAAATGCCATGTTTAAGATAAAACTGAAAAATAAGTATTAGAAATACAAAATTTTCTTAAATTATAATATTAAAAAACATAATTCTAAAATGACAGTGACAAGTTATTATAATTAGCTTTATCACATAATAACTGTATTGCTATACACAGTCACATCAGAATTATATGACCACCTACCATACATATACTATGATAGGTGGTTATATTATTCTGATACAACTGTGTATGACTTTTTTTGACATAATAGTGAATCATCTTTAGGTTGTTATCTACTCACTATCTTATTCACACAAGATGGGTGACACAAGCTGTTGTAGCTGGAGAGCACTTTAACTTATTTTTAAAGCGATAAGAGAATAAAGTTATTTTTACTGCAATATTCCCACATAGCTATAGATCCATAGTTTTTTTCTGGCTGACACACTCACACTCCAGACAAACAGTTGTTTATGTTTTCTTGTGGTCTTCACTATGTCGAGATGCCAGTCCAGGATTCTTCAATGTTATTTGCAATCCACACTGTTGTTAGACATAAGATTGACTTTTTTTTGGCAGTCTTTACTACTCTCCTTATATTCCAAAACTACTTGGTTCTCTTATCACATTATGACATGCCAACATAAAAAAAACATATAAAAGATCTTTCTTCTAATAAAATGATAAAAACACTGCAACACACACTTTGCTTATCTTTGCCTGGCAGTCTGCATTGCTGGTACATTAGCTGTTTATTTATACAGCTGTCCCCTTAGTGGATAGCCAGCATTTATCCTGTTAGGTGTTTAAAATCAGTTTACATGATGATGGTACTGGTTTTATATCTATATTGCATAAGTTACTCTGATTTAAATTAATAAATAGGTTTTTCATATATTTTAATTATGTTTTAGTTCCAGGTGATGCAAATATTTTAGTTCTTAGTGTGTAATTATGCAAATTAGCCTCTAGAATAGTCTAACAGCATTGACACATGCTATTCTACACACTAATTTACATAATTACATGCTAAGAGCAAAAATAATCACATCACCCGGAACTAAAACACAATTAAATTATATGAAAAATTTATTAATTTAAATCAGAGTAACTTATGCAATATAAATATAAAATCAGTACCATCAGCATGGAAACTAATTTAAATCACCTAACAGGACAAACACTGACTATCTGCTAGGGAGACAAGTTTATAAATAGGCAGCTATTGTACCAGCAATGCACACTGCCTGATGAAGATGAGCAAAATGCATATTGCAATGTTTTTATCATTCTCTTAGAGGAAAGGGCTTTTTATAAGTTTTTTACATTGGCATGTCATAATGTGATAAGAGTGAACCAAGTAGTTTTGGAATAAGGAGAATAGTAAAGACCACCAAAAAAGTCAACCATATGTCTAAGAACAGTGTGGATTACAAATAACGTAGAAGAATCCTGGACCAGCATCTCAACAGTGAAGACCACAAGAAAGCACCAACAACAGTGTGTCTCAAGTGTAAGTGCGTCAGCTAGAAAAAAAAAACCACAGACCTACAGCTACGTGGGAATATTGTGGTAAAAACAACTTTACCCTCTTATCACTTAAAAATAAGTTAAAATACACTCCAGCTACGATAGCTTGTGTATTGCCCATCTTGAGTGAGTAAGATAAGGGTAGATAACAACCTGAAGGTGGTTCACTATTATGCCAAAAAAGACATATAGTAATACAGCGTTTATGTGGTGAAACTAATTGTATAAATACAAAGTTTCTAATCAACTCTACATTAAAAAAAATGAAGTTGCACTACCAACAATGCAGAAATTTTGTTATCCATATGAATATCTAATAGTGTCAATTCATTCCAGGAAGACTTCAAATGATTTCCTTCCATTAATGGATATCGATGTCATGTTTGGTAGATTCTGTGGAACACACCCAATAGAGGTGTGTGCTTCATAATTAACATTTAAGAAAGTTGCTATCTCTTTTTAACAGATCTGATCTCCTAGAAATTTCCAAAATACTTGCTTGCCCAGTCTTGAATTTTGTGAACAGATTTCCCCATTGCTACCTTGTGTTGTGCTAAAAATTGAAGTCTTTTAATAAAACACGAATAAATACTGTACAATAAGTCTCGGTGCCTAATTCTGCCACTATTCACCAGTACACCACATAGACAATTTTTCCTCTAAAATTTAAATCGATGCTAAAGTGCCTATTTATTATGAGTTGATTTGAAATACGTCGAGCCTATTTCATTAATTATTTATATCTGTATACTTGTCATCTATTGGCTAATATAAATGCCACTTGTGGCTAGAAATATTGCCAGAACAGCGCTTATATGAAACATAAAAGGAATGTTCATAGCGCTAGTTAGAGGAGATCTTGATCGGCGGCTGGTAGCTCAGTGGTCCAGAACACCTGACATGTTATCAGGAGGTCATGGGTTCGTATCCCACCCAGCTCAAGACAATTTTTCCTCTAAAATTTAAATCGACGCTAAAGTGCCTATTTATTATGAGTTGATTTGAAATATGTTGAGCCTATTTCATTAATTATTTATATTTTGCTGTGGTTGTGCTCCTCCTATTTGGGTTTCATTAATTACTATAAATTTTGAATTTTTCTGCCATTTATCTAATAATTTCTTTGGGTACCCCGCTTCCCCGGCTGTTTGTGTGATGTATTCAATTTCTTGTTCAAATGTCTTTTGCTCTGAACAATATCTATGCGCCCTAATATAATGTGGAAGAATTGAAGCTTTTTTATATCATCAGATGTGCTGATTTAAAAGGAATTGTGTATGGTTTTTTTGTGTATGGTAATAAAAGGAATGGTGTATGGTTTTTTTTTCCTATACAGTGTTGTTTCATTGTACGTTGCTTTTCTTGTTATCAAAATATCCAAAAACGGTAATTGTCTATTCACTTCTTGCTCGTGGGTAAACTTTATTGAGGGCATTATGGAATTGAATACCTCAAATAACTGTTTAAAATTTTCAAGTGGGTGGGGCCAAAAGGGCACGTGCCAACATTGCATGGTGTGATCTATTACCCGCTTTATATCTGCGATACGTTGACGACATTTTGATTTTTTGGCCCCACCCACTTCAAAATTTTAAACAGTTAATTGAGGTATTCAATTCCATAATGCCCTCAATAAAGTTTACCCACGAGCAAGAAGTAAATAGACAATTACCATTTTTGGATATTATGATAACAATAAAAGCAACATACTGTGAAACCACAGTGTATAGGGAAAAAAATCCCATATACCGAATTACATTCCTTTTAAATCAACACATCTGATGATATATAAAAAAGCTTCAATTCTTCCACATTATATCGGGGCAAATAGATATTATTCGGAGCAAAAGACATTTGAACAAGAAATTGAACACATCACACAAACAGCCGGGGAAGCGGGGTACCCAAAGAAATTATTAGATAAATGGCAGAAAAATGCAAAATTTATAGCAATTAATGAAACCCAAATAGGAGGAGCACAACCAGAGCAAACAGCGAAATATACACATAGCTTTTCTTATATTAAACATGCAACAGATACAATGCAAAACATTTTAAGTAATTATGATTTTAAATTACCAATTAAAACAACAATTAAAAATTTACTAATTAATGACAGAGATAGGAAATTTCCTATGGGGGGGGGGGGATATATCAAGTTAACATCCCGGATCCAGAGGGAAAATTAAAAGGAAAAAAATAAGTATATAGGGAAGACATACAAACAATATGAAGTAAGAATGAATGAACATAAAACAGATATTCAAAAAGAACAACTCAATACAGCTTTGGCACAGACGATAATAGAAAATAACATTAAAATGGGAAAAATTAACTACAAAGCATTAGCTGCCCCACAAAATAAGTTTCAATTAGCGTACGCAGAAAAATTATACATTCATAGTTATAGTAATACAACCTGTAATAATGACATCACCCTGATACCATCTGCATGGAACCTTCTGTTACTGCAGAAGTGCAGAAATGCTTGCGCATAAGGACGTAAATGATGACGCAACGGAAGACACGCATACAAGGTAACATAGCACAGTAAGTGATCAGAGCCTGAGGAAGCCGCCACATGGGAGGCGTGCGAAATGCGTCGCTCTGTATGAGAAGGGTGTGTGTGAGTATAACTCCTAGTTGTGGAGTTGAAGTAAGCCAAATACGTTAGTTTTGTAATTGTTTTTAAAGTTTTAATGGCCGTTGCAGGAAGTTGTAAGTCTGCTTATGATAGTGCCACGGTGACCAGTGCAGGGCAGTGAGTACGGAAAACAGAGAAAAATGTGATACCAGCATGTACAGCAATTTAATGTTAATCCACTACAAAGGAAGCAGATAATAGCAAAATGATTGTATCATTATGTCGACGGACATTAACAACTTACGTTTGATCAATCCCATGTTAAGAGATAGTGGAAATCTGCTATATGAATATTTATCATCACCGTTGTTGAAATAACAGGACTGATAATATAAATTAAGATCTACAGTGGAAATCTGATGTACGTTTATCCATCATTGCTGATATCTCCAATGAAAACAGGACTGGTAACACGTGTTAGAAACCACGACAATGTTTTCGAGACTAACAGATTAACATCAAATGATGCAGTTGTTCCAGCCTTTTACAAGTGTGCGGTAATATTACCTTTTGTATTTGCTAGTACTATTTAAGATAGGTTAAAGAAGGTATTTAGTTGGTAGTACTAAGGTTATGGTATTGTATAAAGAAAGTATATCAACATCTGTGATTTATGATAGCATATTAAATATCTGCACCCTAAATTGGGCGAGTGACATAGAATTGTCAGTCAGATTAAGGAATAAAACAAATATAATACTCAATGCGGTGTACTGGTGAATAGTGGCAGAATTAGACACCGAGACTTATTGTATAGTATTTATTTGTGCTTTATTAAAAGAGTTTTATCCTACTGTGCCTCGTAACATTTAGAATAAAAATTGAAGTCTCTACCTATCATTGAACCTGATTTCGAACCCCAATACTTTTCCCTCATTTTATTATTTGCATCTCAGCTTTTAATACTTTTTAGTCCACTTGTCACTTCACATATACTTAACTACATACATGGATACAAAATCCTTATGCAGCTATGGAGGTCCAACCAGTGCAATTTAGTTCTCCAAACAAGTCTGTCCTGAGCTGCAGCAACTGCATTTGGCCACTCTAGGCCAATTCTAGCAAGGCCCTGTTTGAAATTGTCCCAATGACCTGTGGTTCATCACACCACAGGTTATTGGGGTGGGGCCTCCTTTGCAAGCTTCTATTCTTGTGTGTATAATTTTTATTACTTTTAATACAGGTATTTGTGGGTAAAGTGAAATGACATGAATGCCATGCAATGTTCAGGCTCGATATTCGTGTTTTTTAATTTTTCTTGAAGATCTATTATAGCGATATTTGAAAATTCTATTGGTTCAAATATGCCTGCAGATATAGCTATAGAGCTTTTTCGAGTTTGATTGTTGGTAAGTGGGTTTTGCTACTAGTGGTCACAGCGGGATTCCTTCTTTATGTAATTTGGCTTTTACGAACAGCAATGGGATGGCAGAATACATGGGTGGTTGGCATTCTATCTGTATATCTCTAGGTAGTTTTTGTGATTTTTTCTGTGGGGTCCTTTTGGATTACTTCACAATTTTGTTCTTTTAGAAGTTCAATTTTTTTGTCGAATTTTTTTCCTTCCACAGTTACAATTTTGTTTGTTTTGTCAGCTGATAGTATTCTGATGTCTTTGTTGTTTTTAATGTTTTTAGATAATTTAGTTTTTTCTTGCTTGTTTTGTCATGTCCTCTATTTTGTATGGTGTTATTTTGGAATGCTCGGTATACTGTATATCTGGCTTTTCCCTTTTGTGGCTCTGGAAATAGTTTTAAAATTTCATGTCTGGTAGAATTTTGATTAATGGATGGAGGGTTTGTCAATGGGCAAACTTAGGTTCCTGGTGCAAGATATTAAGTTCCCTATTATTCAGATGCACTTTTAATAGGTTCCTAGCACTCCTGAAGAAGGCTGCCCAGCAGCCGAAATGTGTCGAGTAATAATTACTTTTTGTGTTTTTTTCATTGGATATACTCATATCCCAATACTGTGCAAAAGACCTACAGTGCCCTTTTTAAACTAGTGAAGTGTCATTGCAACTGAAGATGGTGTTGCTAACTACCACCGGAAAAAAGATGAAACCCAAACTGTGGACATATGTGTGAACAAAATGAAAAACCATAGGGACTACTGGCATGGGATTATATCCTTTAAAAAGTATTCAAAAGTGAGTCAAAGATGTGTTGGTAACTACATCTTTATCATTTATGCTCTAAATGCAGTGTAATAGTGATAAAGTGCTGAGTAAACAATAACAGTTTATGTTAGGTCTCAACTTAGATACAGAGTATAGAACTAACAACATATTTAGAACATCTCTAAAATGCTCATCCCACCTAGAAATATGTGAAATCCTAAACTCTAACAGCCTTACCATGCTTTATCCCTCAATCCCTGTGTACCTCTCAGTTTCTTCCCATACAAAATATTAACTATCTGGTACAATTCCCTGCTATTTAGCAGCTTTCTCTATTTTGACAGCCAATCCAAATATTCTTATCAGCTGTTAAATAACCCTTTGCACATTGATTAAGCTTATTATAATGCTATCTGTTAGGACTAGTAGGGTGTTGATTCAGATTATTCCTGCAATTCCTTGAGGGTTAGGGAGTAAGGCACCAGGCTTGCAATCTGCAGTTCCCAGGTTTGAGTTTCAGTTGTGCCAGCATTGAGATTTATCTCTCCAAAACTCCTCGTCCTGCCTGTGATCAGTAGGAAACACCAATGGGCTTGGAAAGACCACCGTCCGTCGGATCGGATGGATCCATGTTTCATCGGATGTGGCCCCATGTTTGGGAGAGCCATCCCATCTGTTTCCCAGCAGCTATTGGGTGGGTTTCCTCCTCCAACCTTCTCTAAACTATTGGGTGGGTTTCCTACTCCAACCTTAAAAGCTATTGGGTGGGTTTCCTCCTCCAACCTTCTCTAAGCCTTTGGGGTCATTATCTATCCTTCTACATCTATTCTCTTTATCATTCTATATCTATTCTATTAACTATTCTATATTTTCCTATTAACTTATCATTAAAATTGTTACATTCATTTCAATTATATTATTTATTTTCTTCATAGTTGTGAAAGTCATAAATTTTTATAATTTTTTATTGAAAATCATAAAAGCAGACAATATTAAGTACATACTATTGCTTATTGTGCCTAGGGGAATGTGGTGTTAAATCCTGCATAAAGTACAGCATAATCTTTTTATATGCATTATCTGAGAATGTTTTCAAAATCTAAACAAATTTAGATTATTATTACATAATGAAAAGGAAGCTATCACTTTTAGTTTAATGTTGATATCAAATTTAGAGGAAAAACAGTCTTGACCTAAGAGGTATATGAACCCTTGATCTCCTGATAACATGTCAGGTCCTCTAACTACTGAGCTACACCACCAATCAAGATCTCTTCCATTTGATGATGTGAACTTTTCTACCTGCAGTACACAATTATCTGTGTCTCCTGAAGGCAGCGTATTTTACTCTTTCACTATTATGAACAGCCTCCTAAAGCAGATGGCAATTTATGTCATAAGTATACAGTTCAATCACTTCATAAATTTAACAAATTTCTTTATGTTTATTTCAACTGAAAAGGAAATTATCACTCTTAGTTTAACATTGATATCAAACCAGAGGAAAAATTGTCTTGAGTGAGTGGGATACAAACCCACGATCTCCTCATACATGTCAGGTGCTCTGAAATAAACATCAAGAAGTTTATAAGTGATTATTATATATATATTTTTTAAAACTTGCAGCATTTCTTTCAGTTCTCATTTCTAAGCTTAACATGTTAAGCAATATAGGTGCAAGGTATAGAAAATATCTTTGCTAGATGCTTCTTTTGGATATAGGCACTTCAGATAGTAACACCATTTGTTTTAACATGAGCTACTTTTTTGAGGTAAGCATTGTTGTTGATAAAAGAGGAGTAGAATTTTAAATATGTAAATTTGCTTTAAATTTTGGAAGTGACGATGTGTAAAATCTAGATTTGTGAACCTAACTAAAACACAAGTTAAAAATTTTTCGTGCATTTTAAATAAGTTATGTAGATTATATAATCTCCTCCCCAAACTAGTGATTCCATACCGTAAACTAGAATATATCTATGCATAATATAAAAATTATTAGGAATCCTTTAGGAACTACCTTTTAATATAACTTACATAAAACGAAACTAAATCTCAATATTAGTTTTTCAGCAGATTTTGCCATTTCAATTAGAATTAATATCAGCCCTGAAGTAATTAAATACATTCACTTGTTCAATTTGAGAACACACAATATCTAATCATAGTACAATTTAAACTGTGATATTTGATACCAAAATTCATATTTGAGTATTTCAGTATTTCTCAGCTCAAAAAACACGAATTTGCATTTCGTGTTTAGAGAAAAATTGTTAAAATTCAACAATTCACATATTTTAATCAGATCATTATCCATAGAAGCTTTTAGTTCAGATGATATTCCTGGAATATACAATTTAATTCACTTCATAACATAGAAGTGAGCCATTTAAAATTATCTCACAAAGATCATTAGTAAAAATCAAAAATAAAATTGGACCCAAAACGAACCCTTAAGGACTCCTTGTTTTACCTCCAAAAAATTACTTTCATGTCCATCAATTTTAACTGTTTGTTTTCTTTTACAAAGATATGTTCTAAACCAGTTCATTGCATGACCTCTGATTTGATATTGAAATAATTTATGTAGTAATAAAGTAATATTTATCAGTGTGAAATGCTTCTCTTATGTCTAAAAATAATGCTGCATTTTTTTACTACATCAATATTTTTATACTGATGCAAGATGTTATTATTTTAATATATACTGTCCAGTTTTTTATGTTCTAAGAATCCAAATTTATTAGAAAAAACTGGTTTAAAAATTTTAAAATCATTCTTAGTTTAACATCACTATCGTAAAAGTATGTATTTCATAATTTTTTAATAAAATTTATAATAATTTTAATAAAAGTGTGTGCTTCATAATTTTTTCAAACATTTTAGAAAACTGAGTTACTTGATTCTTCTTGTCACTTGATTTATAAATGAATGAAAATGGCAGTTTTAATTTATCAGAAAATATTCCATGTTCAATACAAATGTTAATGATCTTTGTTAGACTTGAAAGATGATATTTAGTGATTATCTCTAGCATTTTGCCTGTGATTCCATCAAAATCTAGGGCTTTATTATTTTTCAGAGTTTGAATAATTTTACCTACTTCAGTTTCCTTTGAACTTTCTAAATAAATGGAATTTTGGAGGCAGATTAAATCCTTTTGGAAGTATGACCAAATTGTTTCAGTAGTATTAAACGTGCCAGAGATTGTTTCAATAAAGTTTTCACTCATATCTTCAGCTAATTCCATTATATTGTCACATTTTGGTATTATGGGGAGTTTTCTTCCATTAAGATTTTATATCTTCCTATTAAGCTATTTATATAATTCTATTGTTTTTTACTATTTCTACTACAACTTCAAAAAATTTCTTGTGATAATTCTCTTCAGCTTCACTGATTTCCAGTTGCAGCATCTTACAGTATTCTTTATATTTCCTTTCTATACATATAATACCAGGATACCTTTTACATTTTTCAATATAAATTTCCTTTTTTGTTTATAGATGAAATAATTTTATTAGTAATCTATTTTTGCTTTTCCTTTTTGTCCTTGGACCTAGGAGTGATCCCAAAAGAATTATGTTGAGTAATCATTGCAACCATTTGTCATAGACTTTGTTGGATCTCTACCAATCAAGTTTTTCAAATTCTTAATATATTCCTCACATAATAAATGATTTAATTTCTTTTTTGAGGTAATATCCAACTTTAGTTTTTGAACAGTCACTGTGTTTCATGTTGGAAATCTGTATATCCACAACAATAAGGTAGTGGTCAGTAAAATGTGAATGAATTATTGATATTTTAATAGTATTTATTATTGTTGATCTAAAATTAAATAATTTCAGTTGTAACCTTCTTAGTTGAATAATTATAAACAATCTGATAATGTATTTTAATATTATCTGTAATTGCAACAACTGTGCAATTATTGTTCAAGTGTAGCAAATTGATATAGTTTGCATTTAACTTTATACCATTAATGAGTGATAACTTTCTAAATTATGTGTATCAATGAATAAATTATTGTCATACAACTATTTCTAAGGATGTTATGATTTTTATATCCTGTGTGTTTATATTGAAGATTTTATTACAATAATATGAAAAATGTTAAAACAACTTTACTTATGCTAGTGTTAAAAGTGGCCTTAACTATGTTTAAGGAGGGTGTTCAAAAAGTTTTTGACATGTGTCTGTAGTTTTTCACTCATTTTTTGAAGTCAATGAGACACAACTTGTTTGAAAGTTTATCAAAACTTGTCATTACATACATTGTGTTGAAAATAAAGGCTGTATCATCATTTCTCTCTTTGCTGGCAGCATGTAAAGTTCAGTGTGCGCAATCTATGCATTGTTGCTATGGAGCTTATTAAAGACAGGGAAAGATTTTACATTTTCACAAGGATACAGCCAGAGGATGATGCGAAAAAAATCCATGCTGATTTATCACAAGTATATGGGAATCATGCCTATTCATTCTGTTATGGGATAGATGCACAAATTCAGAGAAGGATGGCAGAGCTTCGAAGACTTCCCTTGTGCAGGAACATCAAAGGAGGCAGTGAACAAGAGAACCATCACTTCCATTCATGAACTCATTAAAAAAAAAACCCACACATCATCATTCAGGTCATAAATTTAGATATTAGTGTATCAATTGGCAGTGTGGAACAATTATTCATCAACGTTTAATGTTCCGAAAGCTATGTGCCAAAAGGGTAACCCCACAAACTGAGAGAACAACAAAAAAGGCTAGAGTTGACTGGTGCAAGGAGATGGTGGCAATATTTGAACCTAGTGGACCTAAATGGTTAACAACATTGTCACAAATGATGAGATGTGGTTTTATTATTATATAACTCCCAGAAAGATCAACAACTATGTTTGGGTTGCAGAAGATGAATCGTAACCCCAAAATCCTCTGACAAGACTTTCACTCAAGGAAGAGGATGTTCACAATTTTCAATTACCAAGGAGTGGTAGCCATGAACATCTTACCTGAAATATGGCCAATACTACACCAACAATGTTTGACCCAAAATGGTTAAAGAGAAGAAGGAACAGTGACCAATAACAGGCATGTCAAGGATTCTTCTTCTTCGTAACAATGCCAGTGCTCACAAAACTGATAAGTTACAGATTATTTGGAGCAGGAAAAAATCAAACAGCTACCCCATTCCGCATATTCACCTGATTTTGCACCATACGATTTTTGGTTTTCCAAAAAATAAAAAGAAACTTGCTGAAAAGCCTTTTTAAGGATGCAAGACTTAGAAAAATGTGTTCATTCAGAGTTGTGGAGTATTGCCCATCAGGAGTATGACAAAGCATTCCAGAATTAGTAACCAAAAGATAAAACAAGACTGCAATTTAGTTTGTCAAATATATTCAACCTAAGCACAGATATTACTTTTGACCCATTAGACAGGCAAATATCACAAACTGGCTCAGAAAGCATCCCCAATTGTTTTGATCACTTATAACATTTGACTGCATGGAATAATAAAAAAACAATTCCATAAAAATTTCAAAAACACAACAGTGGAAACTATAAGCATAGAAGTAAACATTTAAAGCATCACCTAAAGCAAATAAAGAAATACCAAACCAACACCTAAATATGTAAATCTATCAAAAACCCAATCTTCAGACAAACAAAAGCAAATTTTCAACCATGGGCTAAATTCACTCATCTTATTACAACACCAACATTATACAACTTAATCCCACACCTGGAGCAAATTATTTGAAACATAGCCCAAATTGAGGAAGACAGTCCAGCTTCAATTATATCACACTATCAAAAACTATGATTATATATTAGGTACACTGACAATATCATACTCTTCTTGAATCATGGAAAGGAGAAATTATTAAATTTATTGCAATTCCTTAAGAGTATATTGCCATCAATTAAATTAACCCACAAAGAATTCAACAACCAAATCCTGTTTCTTGATAACTTAATAACATGATCACACCTCAGTATACAGAAAACCTACTTACATACTAAATTGAATACCTGCAAACTTCAGACATTCCACTTCATACAAAACAGCAGCTTTTAATGCTTACCAATATTTCTCTCCTACACAATTATTAGAGCAAAAACTTAACTACATTTATGAGACAGGTCAGGATACCAACCACAAATTATCAAACAAATCCTCAAACTCCCAGCAACCTGAGCCCAGAACCATCCACCCAACACCGCAAACTTTACCAAATGTCCTCATTTATCCCAGGCTTCACATACACAGTCGTATCAGAATAATATGACCACCTACCATAGTATATGTATGGCAGGTGGTCATAGTATTCTGATACGACTGTGTATATGCTTAACAGTACTTTGAAAAAATACAACTTAAAAGCACCATTTCCATCACAAATAGCATCAAAAAGTTAATTGTAAATGAGCGAAACAAAATTTTACCATCATAGGTAAAATTGGTAATACATTCCTTCATAGGTAAACATTTTACTTTCATTGTCTATGCAATTAAAGTTAATGATCTACTATAGTCAAACACAAGAATAATTATGTAGGAAAAACTTTCTGTATGGCAAAGAGCCAAATAAAAAAAAACAAAATGGACATTAGGAACTGCAATTGTGAAACTGCATTGGATATACCATAATAAGCAATATCCTCCCCACATCAACATTGCAATATAGAAATATAGTCTCCCTCAAACTTGCCTCCCTCAAAATGTTAAAGCATCTCAAAAACTTAATAATTATCATTCAGCATGGTAACCTCTATTACACCAAAATCACCTCTTCTTATCAGCATGAACTCTCCTACTTCAAAACTTTAAATTTACATCCACACAACTCTACGCTCTTGTTACCTGATGATTTTGATGAAACTGGGTCAATGAAATACATAGTAACCAATAAAATTTAAATGAAGTTACCACATAAACCTGTAAAGCAATCCTCAAAGTGAGGTTACCTACTAAATGAACTTTCATTTGAAAGCTCCAAGATTTACCTCCAAGATTACCCTTACCTGCTCTCTTGGTGACCATCACATTAAAGACAATTTCCAATTACCCTACCCCAATTCAAATGCAGCCAACTGGAAGATGGAATCTTCAGTTAAGCAGCTCCCAGTGCACCAATACCATTATAGCATGGAAAATAGCACACCACTGGGCTTCACTTCAAGAGCAACCTACTAGAAGCTCCACCAGAAAAACACTGCATATCACATCCCCCACAGCAAGAATCAACATTGCAACACCTTAGTCCACCTGTATCCACCAATGGATGGTTTCTCCCATGAGAACTGTGAAACAACTAGAACCTATTACATTAAAACTTTGTCAAGTGGATAGTGCAACCATCACCAATGGAGAGTGTTCTAGCCATAAGTTTGCAAACAAGTGCTAGTACTGAGACAATCTGAACTTCAAATCACAATGCCAACTACCAGAAGTATAAAACAGTATATATGCAGCACTTACTACAGTAATAAGACTCTGCCACCACACTGCCAATTCTATTACCACATCTCCCTCCTGCATAACTATGAAATCTCTCTCTGCCTTTTAGATCATTCCAGCCATTTATGTGGTTTACTACAGCAATATTGCATAAAAATAAAAATTAGTTTAAATTATTTTAAATCTTACGTAAATTTCTCACTATGATTACTGCATACTTTTAAATAAATATCTACCGTCCCGTGGCCGAGTGGTTAGCATGCTTGGCTACTGATCTAAGGGACCTGGGTTCGAGCCCCGGATTAGGCATGGATGTGTGTGTCGTTTTTCTGCTGAGGTCCTGCCATCCTCTCAGATCTCCTACTGTGGCATATAAACTGACAGGCTCCTGTCAGACCTCTGTGGCAAGCAGCTGCTTGAGGGGGTATTTATTTTATTTTTTATTATGGTCTCATTAAAGTTTTCTAATGTATATAATTTAGCAGAAATATATACAAAATTAACCATGACAAAATGACAATTATATCTTGTTATTAATATATTTAAATTTGCTGTAAAGTATTTAATAATATACTGATACTTTTTGAATTAAAGGAAAAATAATATTGAAAGTATATTACCAAATGTCTGATTGTAGATGGATCGTATCTCAACTTTTGGCACACCAGGCCCCAAACATTCTAAGACATAAAATTCAGAATTTGGGCTGAAAATGACACTATAATATAGGCACATATTTCCCTCATCACAAGTTAAACACTTTGTAAAAGTTGCAAATCTAGTTTTCTTCCCAGACACAGAGTACAAATGACGTTCTCCTGGCCTGTTTTCTTTGGTAGAAAGGTAATATCTGAAATAAACATTTAAAAAAATAAAAAAAGAAGTATTTCAGATGTTGTAACTCTAAATTGGTTAGTTTTACCATTGAGTGGCAACTGTAACTCTGATATAAAAAATACTATATGCAATATACTTATTTGTCAACCTTATAAATGCTATCAACTAAATTATTATGTAATTTCTTTTTCTTGCTAGTGGATAACAAAATCTAAGTTCTGTAAACCTTTAAAATAGGTGGTTTAAAAGAGAGTAGTTTAAGTCACAGTGCTGATTTAAAATTATTAAATTTTCTCTATATCACTTAATTGTCAGTGTATGTAATATCCAACAATTACAGTGATACAGAGAAAATTTAATAATTTTAAAATAGGCATTTTTTTCCATGGAAAAAGGTGACTGAAAGTAAAATTAAAAAAAATGTAATCCTGATTGCCAATAATATTTATTCAATATATTTGAAGTGTTATTCATCCTATACATTATTTTTTGCGATTGGTGAAAAACCATAAAAAGCATTACACAAATTTTTAAAACTACACTTATTTTAGTAAACAATTTGTTAAAAAATCATTATTTATATTTTAATAAACTTCTGAAATAAATCTTATAACTGGGAACTGCTGTTAAATAGTTAAATTTTATAATTCTTTCAATAATGAAGTTATTGAAAAGCTAATCTTACTTTATCTTCATTTATCTTCAGTCTCATTTTTAGTAAAAAAAAATTCAATAGTAAAAAAATTCACAAAGTTTGATTTTTGCTTTCCACAAAGATGATTTAATTTTGGCATAATACAAAGTTTTCTAATACTTTGGTAGGTTAATACATATATAGCCTTCAGAGTATAATATTAGTAAAAATAATAATAATAATAAACTTGCTATGAAAAACTTATCTGCACTAGTGTAGTAACTGTCACAAATTTTGAAACATTTGGTTTAAAACTTGCTGAAGTATAATAGATTTTTTTTTACTTGTATAACTAGTGATTCATATTTGATACAAACAGTAAATTTATTTACATACTTTGTATTATATATATATGAATAAAATGATAACTACGGATCATGGACATTTGTCAAATCCATGGAAGCATACTACCATCTTTATGAAGTGCCATGCAATGAACAGATCCTTTGCATTGTATCTTGTTTAAGTGGATGTGCTAAGTAATGGTGGAACAATATCAGAAGTCAGCAAGGAATAGAATATTGGGAGGACTTTTAACCCTTTAATACCCAGGAAATTTCAGAAGAGAGTAGAGGATAGTAAATACAGTGGAATAACACTATTTGGATGAGTCCATTTCAAATTTTGGCCATTTTGGGCCATTATGGGCATTAAAGGGTTAAAAGAAAAATTTCAGAAAACTAATCTCCTTATGGTGAATTTATATGTTTGACGATGGATAATTTTTCCTGATGACAATAGAAAGGAGATGATATTGAAACATTTATTTGGGGTAGAGTAGAGCTATACCAAGTGTATGAAGCTGATGCTGCTGATATCGACACTATTAATTGTTAATATCTCAGTTAGTGTTACCATTGAGAGATGTTTGGTTTTAACTTTACAGATCGGTTAGATTGGCTCAGCAATACACAGCTAGAAGAGAACCTGCAAAAACCACGTAAATCAACAATGGGTGCAATCCTTGCTAAGGCAGCAATACAAGGTAGTCTTGCAAAACTTATACACAGACTCTCATATGACTGGAAGCAGTTGGCAGTCCAGACAATTTCTGCTGACTGTACCAATAATGCAGAATGAAAGAAGTACAGCTTATGCTCCATGACAGGCTTCAAATGATGAAACTAGGCCAAACATTTTTGCTACAAAAAAACCAAGAAACTTTAAGATGTAATTTTTGTGACAGAGTAGGGTTGGGTTTACCTCTGAGCGGCACTTTTTTGCACACCATGGGCTAAATGGCCAGGTCACATGGACCCCGAAGGCTCAGAGAAGGTTGGGGGAGGGGACCCACTGGAACAGCTGTTGGGAGACAGATGGTAGTCTCCCGTCAAGGCCATCCAGCATGTTCTTTAACGTGCACAGGGTATGGCTCTCCCGCACACGGGGCCACGGCTTAACATCCCATCCGACGGACGGCGGCCTTTCCAAGCCCATCGGTGTCCCCTACTGACCGTGGGCAGGGCGTGGAATTTTGTGGAGATGACAGAGTAGGACACATTGAACGATTTTGCTACAGAAAAAATGGCAAGTCGAGAAACTTGAATTACGATCTTTGCAGAGAGAGGCAAAAGTTCCTGAAGAAAAGCACTCTTGTATATTGAATCTTGACACTACTGGCACATAGTGTTCTTAATTTGCCTTTTGTGAAGCTTTATCATGAGAACGCTGAATTCATAGCTGACATTGACACAAGCTGATATTTCATGTCTATATAAGGATTGGGATAAGATTGAAATAAATTGCAATTTGAAATTGCAGTCGTGGTCCTGTAGGCCTTTGAACTTAGCTTCTGGTCCCAAGCAGTATTTTCTTGAAGGAACCTACTAGAAGGTTGTGGAATTGCTTATTACTTTAAATAATGTGGAGATAAAATTTGTAACTTGTGATAAGGGAATTGCATATGAATGGTTATGCCATAGAATAATATATATATATTATTCCACTGTATTTACTATTATTAAAGTCCCCCCATTTAATCATATCTAAATATGATATATTTAGATACAAAAAGAAAGCACTCAGTACAGCAAGACTTTATAAATAATTCTATTTTGCTAAAGGCGACTCTGAAGTAAAAACTTGACATCAAAAAAATAAAGTTAGATATAAAGGAGAATGTTGATAATGCACAGCTAAATAGAGAAAAAAAGTTGTTAGAAGTTGTATTGAATGATAATCATGAAATTTTTAACAACATATGGGAAAGTGCCAACTTTTCAAACATCATATTGATATGGGTAATAATAAGCCTGTAAATAGCAAAGCCAGACTTGACAGTTTCATCAAACTCAAAGACACAGAGTGAAGACATCAGTGAGTGAGGACAACTGGCAGAACAACAGTTTTGCCAGTGCAGCAATGAAGAACAATTATATGATGCCAGGAGAGGGAACTTCCAAAGCATCTACAGCTAACCTTTAAATTGGCATGGGAATGAAGTCTCCAAAATCTGATGAAGTGAAGATTTACTTCGATGGAGTGCTAGCAATTGAAAATTTAAGTGTATTATTTTACTATTCTGGCACTAACAGTGTATTATGTTCCATTTCTTTTTTTTTTTAGGATAAAAGGATGAAGAATACCCAAATTTTTTTTTATCCAATGCTGTTTAAATTTAGTAGAAGATTTTGAAACAAGTAATACCTTCAAGTTGAAACCTTAGTGTTTTGCATATTTTGAAAACTGTATTTATTTTATAATGTTTTGCATTTTGATGAATTTATAATGAGAACTGAATACATTGTTTATAGGTTCTGGTTCATCTGAGGTTCTACTTGAACCTATAACAAATTGTTTATCATAATAACCTTATTTCAAGTGTATTCATGACTTTGTAGTGAATTTTTTCATTTCAGCTGACTGATAGCTGAAGTGAGTATAGTGATGTACTTTGTAAGTGGTAATAAGAATTTAGAGTATTAAAAGTGGTTATTGTTATAACTGATGATGATGAGCATGAAAGAGAATTTAGCATATAGTTCTTATGAAAATCTTATATAAAGTATATTTTGTACTGAAAATGATATTTATTGAAATATAAAATTTTGATGGAAGTATAAGATGAAATGTTAACATCATATATGCTAGTTTACTAGTACAGATTTTCTTTACTCTTAGATGTGATGTCGAACTTTTGTTTATGTATTTAAATCTGTTTGGTGTTATCAGTGATATAAATATATCAATGATGTGTAGTTATCAGGATAACTTTAGCAGTATTTGCTTGCATATGTGACCTGATGATAACTGCTGGCCCTGCTGATTTTGTACCCTGTTGAGCTGTCCCCAATGGCTAGTCTAGGTGACCAAGTCTAACATCTCTTCTAGGAAGGGGTTGTAAAGCTGCCCTTAGGTGTAACTAATCGCATTTTTATTTCAGCTAAATTGTGAATGATTGTACTAACTGGATTTTTAGGGTTGGGTTGTTTTACCTCTGGGTGGCACTTTTTTGCGCACCGTGGACTAAATGGCCAGGTCACAAGGACCCCGAAGGCTCAAAGAAGGCTTGGGGAGGGGACCCACTGGAAAAGCTGTGGATTTTTAGGGGATGACCACATACCTGCTTTCTGTATTGAATTTTTATCATGTTGAATGTATGTTAAGAGGACTTATAGTGGAGAACCCCATGGCCATTACTTCTCTATAGGAATGAAGATTAGCTTTCATGTGTTGGAATGTTGTTAGGGGAATAAATGGATATCTGTTCCTGCTTGATTCAGTTGTAAGTAGGCCAGGAGTTTCATTAACATCTAATTGTACAGTCATGGATCTTTTTTGATCATATCAGAATGTGACACTAGTTAGTCTATATAATGCTAATATGCAATTAACTGCCACAGCCATTGGTATGTATTAACATTAGGTAGCTGTATACATTGTTAGGGGGAATGGGAGGAGGTACACCTTTGGTTGTGCTGGAAGATTCTATCAAAGTGAGAGATAGTCCGTATATCTAAATTGATGTTTCACCATACTTAATTTATTTTACATTCACAGAATTGTAAATGGTGTAAGTGTGACCTTCTATTCCAAATTTGTTCATCAAAATCTGTTAGATCAAATTTTGAATCCCTTTGGGAGGGAGAGTTGTGATGGTTCACTATTCACTTTTATGTTTCCTTAACCAGTTTTAATTTATTTACATTATAATTATTATTTTAGGGTGTTTCATTCCTTTGAACCATCATTTCCTCTGTGCCCATAATGTTGCCAACTACACAACTCCATTTTGATTGATGACCATTAAATGTGCCAAACAAGGTCATGGCTACATTCAGCCTTTGTGTTTGAAAGAAATGGCAGAACAATCAATTACACATTTCCCTTTTTTTGTGGTGGTTGGGAAGCATGGGAGCTAATTTTTTGTATTCTATGGCATAACCCTCATCACCAGCTCTCAGTAAAAGTTAACATATTTTTGGCTGTTTCATTAGAAAAATATGGTAGAGCAACTGCTTACCAATTTCCCCATTTTTAGGAAGCAGAAAATAGGAGAATGTTTTATAGCCTATGACATGTTCGTTCATTTGGTGCATAACTGGCAATTGCTAAACAAATTATGAATATGTAGTGGGACAACCATTTTCATAAACACACAAACCAGAAAATTGAAAATGACAACCAATATGAAGATAGGTAAACACAGGTTGTTAATTAAACATAATAAGTAATTTCAGATACATTGGACATTAAACTTTAGTATAACATATAATTTATATGATTTACAAAGAGTAAATTTTCAACATTTTTCCTCCAATATATTTCCATTTTGCAACACTGTGCCATGGAAACTAAGCAGACTGCCACTGCAGTTGTTGCAAAATGATGTAACTACTATTTTTGCAACACAAACAGAAAATGTGTCATAATTTGCTGACAATGCAATTGCAAAATGACACATAATGGGGGAACTTGATGTAGTCCTAAAAAGTCAAAAATTGTTACTGCAAAATTTGACTGCAATAAATTACACTGCTGGCCATTAAAAGTGCAACACTAGGAAGAACTCTTTATATTGTTTTGAAATATGCAAGATGGGTAGCCCATGGAAGTACATGTAAATAATTCAAAATGCAGCACATACGCACATCATGTGTGACAGTAACGCCCCACTGGAAGTGGTATAAAAGGAGATTACAAAGAGCTGGTGTAAAGCACTGGAATTGTGTTTGCTCACAGTTCTTGTGCACTAAATTATCAAATATGCCCTGTTGAAGAACATGGCATCCATACAACCAGATTTTAGACTTTGATCGAGGGAGAATTGTGGGATTATGGGAAGGCGGATTATCGTACTGAGACATCAGTGCTCATGTTGGACAGAATGCTATCACAGTGATAAGAATATGGCATCAGTGGGTAGAGGAGGAACAAACTCACTGACATGAGAGATCTCAATGGCCCATGTCACACAAATGAATTAGAGGACAGACATCTTGTGTGCATGGCTTTGAATGATTTTACAGCCACATCAAACACCTTAGCTCAACAGTTAGGGTGTGTTGCACATCAACCAGTGTTCACACATATAGTTCGATGTTGTCTGCAGCATCAGGGCATCTTTGCTAGGCAGCCATTGCTTTGGCTAAAGGGGCGGGGTGGCTCAGTCGATAGCACACCAGGCTCATAATCTGTAGTTCCCAGGTTCAAGTTCCCAGTTGGGTCAGCGTTGAGACTTATCTACGCAAAACTCCCCACCCTGCCCACAGTCAGCAGGGGACACCGATGGGCTTGGAAAGACCGCTGTCTGTCGGATGGGATGTTAAGCTGTGGCCCTGTGTGTGGGAGAGCCATACCCTGTGCATATTAAAGAACACGCTGGATGGCCTTAATGGGAGGCTACCATCTGTCTCCCAACAGCTGTTCCAGTGGGTCCCCTCCCTCAAACTTCTCTGAGCCTTTGGATCCTTGTGACCTGGCCATTTAGTCCATGGGGTGCAAAACAGTGCCTCTCAGAGGTAAAACAACCCAACCCAAGCTTCAGCTACCATTGACTCTACAACACAGGCGTATGCAACTGCAATGGTGCCAAGAATGTTGTGCATGGATGTGTGAATGGCATCACATTGTCTTTTCAGACGAATCCCACTTCAGCATGCAGCACCATGATGGACGAATCTGTATCTGGTGGTACTGTGGCGACAGGCTCAGTGAGACATGCATGATGTAGTGCCATACAGGTCTAGCCCCTGGTATTATGGTATGGGGTGCCATTGGACTCCACTCACGCATGTGCCTCGTACACATTACCAGTACTTTGAACAGCCAGCATTACATCACTGAGGTGTTGGAGCCTGTGATTGTACCTTATATTCAGGGGCCCTTCGATGCCATTTAACAAACAGGACAATGTCCCATGCATCGTCCAACAATTCCTGTTTAGCTATCATGTGACACTTCTGCCTTGGCCAATGAGTTCACCGTGTCCCCAATTGAACATGTCTGGTCCATGTTCTCACAATGACTAGCACACCAGACACCAGCAGCTGCTACAACAGATGAACTTTGGCTACATATCGAAACTGCATGGACTGACATTCCCCAAACACATCCGATGTCTCATCCTCTCAATGCCTGACCATGTAGCAACAGTTTTTGCCCTCATGGTGGCTATACAAGATACTGATTTCTTTGTATTCCACAAGTCTAACTGAGTTGTATTTGTAATCATTTGATCCTTGTAACATAAGCTATGTATTCACTAAGTATAGCTTTGATATCTCTTCGTCTTTTCTGGTGTTGCACTTTTAATAGCCAGCAGTGTATTAATCATCTAAAAAAATCATCAATATAATTCATCTGGCTGAAATTGCCTACTTTTTTTAAATGCTAATTTAATTTAGTAAATTAAATTAATGCTATATTAGAGAACAAACTGTAAGCAAAAATTCTGTAATTCTAAATATCAGGTATCACACATAGCAAAATTATGTTTACCTTAAAATTAACTAATTAATAGATAAAAAAATATCGAATGCAATACTTACACAGTATTAGTCCCCTCATGATAGGTTAATATCTTAGTTACATCAAACTTTCCTTGTGTGAGGTAATCTACATGCTTTGACTGTAGGATTTATATAAAACAAAATTCATATAGCATTACAATTTAAAATATATAACAAAATAAATATTTATAACAATTAATATGAATATATTTAAAAGACTTTGGAACACTCATTAATTAAAATCAAACTAACAGCAAAGTGATTGAAGTTTAGCACTTGCATGAAATTTTGCATGCCAATTTTGCATGTCTTTTCCAATATGTTGATATCTAAGCAAATTCATTTTATGGAGTGCCTGGTTCAAGGGACTTCTGAAGAGTGTTGAATTTGTTTGCACTATGTCAGATATTTTAGAATTAGTCTTAGTATTCCAAATTATTTCTCATCATTTTCTTTTTTCCACCCAATTGTTGTATACTCCCAGTTATCACATCACCCAATTGTGGTCCATCCAGCTGACTTCCATTGTGACTGATATGAGCTGATATGAATATTTGGCTTCATACACTGCTGACTAGTAACACTAGCTGAAAACAGAGCAAAAACAGTTAGTGCAGCAGAAAATTCTACTATATAGCAAATATAGATGGTTGCATCTATCTTGGGAGCTAGTTAATGTTTTGTGTGATAGAAAACGGACAGATATACTGGGATTGAAGGATAAACAAGGCAAGATTATAGAAGGTGAGGATTGTCATGGTTAGTAGGGAATGTAGATCCCTGCAATGTCAGGGAGAAACAGACTAGCATGTAAGGATTGATACTATCATTAGGACTGATGAAGCATTGTAGATATGCAGAGCTGCATCTTTGCCTAGGCAAACTAGGCATTTTCCTAGGGTCCCTAAATTTAAGGGGCCTGGAAAGCTTTGAAGAATATTTTATAACGAAGAACTATTTATATAAATTATATTATATACGAAGGATAGGGTCAAATTCATTTATGCTGAATTATACTATGCATGGATTCAGCCTGCTATATAATATGGCTTAATTGTTTGGGGAGGAACCTATTTAACATCAGTTAGTGGTATTGAAGTTTTGCAAAGGAAGTTCTTGAATATAATGACTTTTTATAACAAAGACAGAACAAACAAATTTGTAAAAAAAATAAGAAAATGTATTTAAGAAAGAATATCATATATATCGATTATATATATATTACATATATCATATCGAATAATGTATCTAGCATTTAGGAAACCTAATACTTTAAAGAAAAAGGACACATGTTAATATGTGAAATGGAGAAAGCCATTTTTTGATGAAAAATTGGTGAATTATATAGAATTAATAGGTAAAGAAGATTTAAAAAATAAATATTTGTTATGTGTAATCATCTTATGTGATAAAATAATATTTTGAAATCGGAAGGAGGCAAGTTTATAAGTATATAAACAAAAATATTGACTGACTTTTTAGGGACGGGTGATAGGTCCCTTTGGTACTGGTAGCTGCAAAGGCAACGTCTCCTACAGCTAAGTAAACTTAACAGTTTGAGAATAACTAACACTTATTACAAATAATGGGAAATACTTAAGTACACATGGAGGGGTACATAAATACAGGATGGGTTTTACCACATGGGCTGCATAAGAATATGATAGATTATACATTAATTAATGGCAAATGGGCTTCAAGAATACCAGGTCATACAGAGGAGCTGAGATTGGATCTGACCATTACCTTGTTAAAAGCATTTTGCAATTTAAACTTAAGAAGTAGTGCTAAAAGTGTGCTAAGGTTAAAAAAGTTACCTTTAACACTGAAAGATCCAGTTATAACTAAAGCTTACCATGATAAGTCACTTAGTCATTATGACAATATTGGTTCACATACTACTGATGTTGATGAAGAACAGGACCATTTTAAACAGGCTTTTCTTGAAACTAACAATATTCCTTTGGGTAAAAGGGAGCAGAGGAGACAAAATTATTTGAGTGATAAGGCACAGGAGCTTATTTCAGAAAGAAAGAACCATAGGAATGTCCTTAATCAATACCCTAATAGAAAGCATTACAGAGAGCTTAATAAACATGTAAAGGATCAGTTAGCTGCTGATAAGAATCTTTGGCTGATAAAGCCAAAGAAGTACAACAGCAGAGAGCTGGCCAACACATCCAAACAACACAAAACAGAGAGCTGGCCAACACATCTAAACAACACAACAGAGAGCTGGCCAACACATCTAAACAACACAACAGAGAGCTGTACCAGATAGTTAATGTTTTGTGTGGTAGAAAACAGACAGATATACAGGGCTTGAAGGATAAACAAGGCAAGATTATAGAAGGTGAGGATTGTCATGGTCAGTTGGGCTGAGCATTTCAGTGATGTTCTAAACAATGTGGTTAATTCTACTCCCATTGCTCGCAATGATTATAGATGCATTACTGACTTTAATGTTGGCTGTATAACACAGTCTGGAGTTATTTTGGCTATTTCTAAACTTAAACTTCATAAATTCCCAGGGGTAGACAAATTACTATGGAAATGCTTAGAGCTGGGAATGTTTCTATTACCACTTGGATGACTGAAATTTTGAATATCTTTTATGATAAAGGCTTTGTCCCCTAAGGATTTTACTAGAGCTATTATTATACCTATTTTTAAAAAAAGGTGATCGTTCTTGTGGTAACTATAGAAGTATCAGCCTACTTTCTGTTCCATGTAAAGTTGTTTGCATGATTATGCTTAATAGAATTAAAATTCTGGTTGATGGACAATTGTGTGATGAGCAGTGTGGATTCAAAAGTGGTAGGGGGTGTATTGATCAGATTTTTTCACTTGGGCAGATTCTTGAGAAATGTTTAGTTTCAGAAATGTTTGGTTACTAGCTTCGTAGATTTCATAAAAACTTTTGACTGTGTTGATTGTCATAATTTGTGGTTTATCATGAGATTGCATGGCATACTAGACAAATTAGTTAACATAATGAAAACTCTCTATAATAACACTGAGTCGTGTGTGAGATTTGGTAAGTCTTGCAGCAATTGATTTAGCATTGCTAGTGGAGTTAGACATGGGTGCATTTTGTCCCCTTTTCTCTTTTGTTTGGTTATTAATTATATTATGCAAAATTCTTTGCAAGGGAAACATTTTGGCCTTAAGTGGTCTAGAGATTTAAAAAATTTCTGATTTAGATTATGCTGATGATTTGGCACTTTTGGATAATGATATTGATGAGTTGAACTCTTTTATTAGAGTTGTTTATGACTGGTGGTGTAGTATAGTTGGTGATAAACAGAGAAAACTGAAGTGATGAAAATTGGTCAGGTTGTGGCTCAGTTAATCTGAATTGTTGCACCCTTGATCTAGTGCCTCAGTTTAATTATCTTGGGAGCTATGTAACAGATACTTGTGATGTGTGGCATGAGATAAATAGAATAGGGATGCTGCTGGGACTTTTAAGAATCTATGGAGAGTGTAGAGAAATAGGTGAATGTACCTAAAGATACAATTAGGCTGTATAATATTTTGGTTCTTTTTAGGGTTAGTTATAGTAGAGAAATTTGGTCCCTTCATAAAAACGATAGCAGGAAACTTGATGCCTTTGATTCTAGATGCTTACCCAGTATCTTGGGCATTAGATGGTTGAACATTGTAAGTAATGATGAGCAAGGAGTAATTAGGCAAAGGAGTTGGCAACCTCCTTCAAGCTGCATATTGTGCAAAGAGAGATGCTGTTGTTTTTGCATGTTACCCATATTCAGAATGATAGATTAGCAAATAGGGTTATGAATAGTGTGCCTAAAGACCTCAGAAAGAGAGGGCAACCTAGAATTATGTGGCAGACAAAATCAATGTTAGAATTGGTCTACAGTGGCCAGAGCAACAGATATAGCTCAGGACAGAGGTATTTGCAAACAATTGCCACAATCTGGTTGGACCTCCATAGATGCTTGAAGATGATGATGAGGAAATAAGTGTTAAAAAGTATTTTGACATAACATATTACATATATTTTTTTTGCTTTTTTCGTAATTTTTATTCATGCAATTAATGGTTCTAAATTTTTACATATTTTTTATACCTACATGATAACTTAGGGTACAGGGGGCCCATGTATGACTTTGTGCCTAGGGGCCGAAAAAGTCTAAACGCAACCATGATGATGTGAAATGTATAACATGTCTGCATTAGCAGCTCTTTCAAGATTTTAAAACTTTTACTTTAAACTTAAATTTTTGTAATGTCAAACAATAAGTCAAGCTGCTAATGCAGACTTGTTATACATTTCACATCATTTATGATGCATCATCAGGCTTAATAATAGTATCTGTGGTAAATGTAAGCAGTTAGTTAATGTGCTGCTTTGTGCTAACCAGTCTTTAAAAAAATGTTAATTATAATGGCAGCATTTTGAGTCTCAACATACCATAATTATGCTCTTTGGTCATGCTAACTAACTAAATAACAATTTGCTACACTAAAAACATACTTAAAATAATACACATGGAAGCTGTAACTGAGTGAATATTTTCTATTTTTTGATGTTCAACTGGGACTGCTCATTTGAGAACTAGATCTATGATGAATGTTCTGCTAAAAAATGGCTATATATGCATATATATGATATTCTTACTTGGATACTTACCATTCTTCATCCTACTACACCTGTGACCATAACTGAGATAAGATATTATGCATATTGTAAGAACACTGATTGTAAAAACTTTTTAAAATTAACTTAAACCAATTTAAGTATTTATAGAGGTTATTAATATCAGATTTCACACTGTGGTTAACAATATTTCATTAATATTTTTATTATCTGATACTGTAGAGATCTGGAGATAACTCAGAAATTTTTTACTATTTCAGTAACACAAACTTACATCATTATATGCAACAGCAACATGACGATAGTGACCAGAATTTCCCTCTGCCAGAGGAAGTTTAAGAAACCAACTTCTTCCATTGTCTCCGAATACTGGTGGATCATATAAATCAACCCAACCTTTTCTACTAGGTGGCCTCTGTTCATATACCTTCATAAAAAAATATAAATTAGCAAATATTTTGCTGATATTATCATAATAAGGAATAATAAGTATTTACCAAATAAATACACATTATTCCATATCTTTATTACACACCAAACTTATATTAAAATTATTTCACATACAAATATTTAGCCACTAAAATAAAATTAAAATTCTCTGTCATTGAGGAATAAAACTTTACTTTTAAACCCCATCCTGTTATTAATCTTTCTGATAAAAACTTCTCTCATAACAAACTGGCTGCTCTGGAACAAGGACCTAAATTCAGCCCATTCCATAAAAAATTAGATAAAAGAGATCATCACCGAAATTGAAAATATCATCAATAATGCATGCAAACATCTGGAAAAGCATAAAATTAATGTTATGAGACAAAAGTCTACAAATTCATGAACTCCAGACAAAAGTCTCCCCCCTACTTGGATAGAAATTTCTCACATGAATATTTTCAGGCCTTAATCCTGTACCAAGTGATTAGAGTGATGGTTACTGATCTAAGGGACCTGGATTCAAGCCCCGGGCAAAGCATGGATGTTGTGTTGTTTTTCTGCTGAGGTCCCATCATCCTCACAGACTTTCTACTATGGCATATAAATTTACAGGCTCTGTCAGACCTATGTGACAAGCAGCTGCTTGAGGGGATATTTATTATTATTATTAAAAAACATTATAAACACCCTTGACACTTATCACATTAGCTGACAAAATACGTCAGTTTGTTATAATGAACAAAACTGACTATGATGCCAAAGTTTCGGACTTTATATAAATAGTTCCAATCATACCAATCTAAATGTTGACCCCACCACTAGCATCAAAAACAAGGTTTGTAAGCTAAAAAACAACCAGTGGCTCCCCAAGGACCTCAAGAAGAGTGCAGTGCCATCCAACTGTCAAGCAACATGAATTCTCACTGAGTGCAAAGTGCACAAAGATAATTACTCCATTCAGCAGTTAGTGTGCAAAAGATCATACCCAACATTTTTTTAGGAACATTTGAAATAATTAGTTAAAAAAAATTAGTTGTACTCAGTGGGACTCAAACACATGCTTCCTAGAAGCATGCTAGGCATTCTAACTACTGGACCATCAGAAGCTGACAATTTTTTTTCAACAAAGTGACATATGCATGCCCACAATTTTTGTTGATTCACCAGTAATGCTATCTATTAACAGGGAATGTGGCAGCTGAGCCACCACATTTGATGATGGTAATATCTGTTATTCATGTTCACAGTGTTATATCAAAATTTCAGTAATAAAGTATCACAGGAAAAAGTCGTAGACAAGAAACACTTGAAATAATTAGTTGAAAAATATTGGTTGTCCTGAGTGGGACTCGAACCCATGGCTCCCAGAAGCATGCCAGGTATCCTAACTGATTCTGAGAGCCATGGGTTCGAGTCCCACTCAGGGCAGCCAATTTTTTTTCAACTAATTATTTCAAATGCTTATTGTCTACAGGACTATTTCCTGTGATACTTTATTGCTTTTTAGAAAAGAAGATTTTGAAAATTTTATCTAGCTTCATTTGTGATCATCCATTTTCCGTAAAATATACAGTGGAATTTCTCAACAAAATCAAGGATCTATCCATTCCTCCCAGCAGCAAATTAGTCACACTTGACATAGTCTCCTTATTCCCATCCACTCCAGTTTTTGATACCGTTATGTTACTTCACACAAAAATTTTCCCTTTCTGAAATCAACGCCATTCATGAAGCTCTAAAACTAGTCACTGAAAGCAATTGTTTCCAGTTCAGCAATAGAATCTACAGGCAGGACTCATCCCTTTCTGGCATCCTGTCTGAAATTGTCCTTCAAGACCTCGAAACAAAATTATTCAACTCAGCAGCAATTTCATCCATCCTCTAATGTCACTATGTTGATGATATATTTTTAAATTGGAATGGCAGCAATGAGCAATTGTCTAATTAATATTGCAAACAATATCTATCCTACAATATGTTTTACGAAGGAGAGAGAAAATAGCAGTACCATCCCCTATTTAGATGATTATATCCAAAAAGATGATGCAAGAGTCTTGGCAATGTTAGTATACTGAAAGCCTACCTATGTTCCCTCCATAATATGCATGGACTCATGCATACAATGGACATACTGTTCTCTCATCCATAAGGTCTTCACCATATCATCAAATGAGTATTTGCTTAAAAAAGGGAATTCAAAACATCCAATCCACTGCTGCATCTGATGGCTTCCATCCAGCAACGAAAAAAAAGCTTATCAATAAGTATAGAAATGACAACAGAAGAGATTCAGCTCTCCTCCCAGTCACTGACTCCGATCAGGCACTCTTTGCCAGATCTATTTCTTATGTTCCTGTCTTATGCAAGTCAGTCCACAAATTACACAAGGCCAAAAAAACAAAATTGTTTTCAGCCCAGCTCCAAATCTGAAGAAAATTATTGAGAGGGACAGAGGCAAATTTAGCCTCTTCAAAAATCTGGTGTATACAGATTTCCCCTCCATTTGCCAAATAATTCTTTTACCTATGTTGTAAAAACCATACAACCTCTACATGAGAGGTTTGCACAGCATCAAACAGATATCAGTCAAAACAAGTTAATGACTGCTGTTGTCGAGCTTGCAATACAATACGCAGCAGCCATAGACTGGGAGCATGCCACACTGCTTGCACATGTATCCACTTACTATGGAACCATAGTCCACAAGGCCATTGAAATAATGACCTCCCCTGTCTCCACCAGCAACTGAAACATTGGAATCATCCTTCATGACATGTGGAAAGAAGCTCTCAACAGCCCTAACATTACCATTACTTCACTGAAGATGGAGTGCTGTTCTTACTCTGAAAAGCTTTTGAGTTTTCTCCAAAAAACTTTTAACATGCAAATAGTTTGAAGGAAAAACTTAAAAATTTTATTGCTCAATGACAGAGAATTTTAACATTATTTAATTAATTCCTGAGCAAGGTCTTTTTAATTGCATATTTAGCCATAATTATACAAATAATAAACCATGTTTGTATATCTGTCCCTTTGATGGTAATGCATGCAAATTAGTTACCTTGCTTACACATGATTTTCATATTTTAAAGCATTTAAAAAATAAAATGGTTGCATCAAGATTTAAGTTGACTTTCATCACTTTTATTGACACTTACATCACTTTGGTGTTGGCGCCAGGCACTGATGTATAAAAATAAAAGAGAGGAGGTGGGGGGGAGTTCCAAGAGACTGGATTTCCAATGCAGTGTATAACATTTCCCTCTCCGTTTTACGGGTCTTTAAAAAATGTCTTGAATAATGCATGAAATATAAATGTTTAATAACATCATCATCATCATCAAGCAGCCATGGGGTACAGAGGTTCAACCAGACCGTGCAGTTTAATTCTTCAAGCATATCTGTCCTGAGCTACATCTGCACACCAATTCTAACAAGATCCTGTTTGAGATTGTCTGCCCACTGCATCCTAGGTCCTTCTGAGGACTCTAGGCACACTGTTCATAACCCTATTCGCCAATCTATAATTATCCATACGGGCAACATGGCCAAACCAGCAGTCTCTCTCTCTGCACAATATGCTGCTTAAAGGAGGTTGCAGGATCCTTTGCCTAACCTCATCATTAGTTACAAAGTTGAACCACCTAATGCCCAAGATATTGCATAAGCATCTAGAATCAAAAGCATCTAGTTTCCTGTTATCTTGTTTACACAGCATCCAAGTTTCACTACCATAACCAACCCTAGAAAGAACCAAACTATTATACAGTCTAATTTTAGTCTTTAGGTGTATACGCCCATTTTTCCATCTCTCCATAGATTCTTAAAGTCCCAGCAGCAATCCCTATTCGTCTGTTAATCTCATGCCGCATATCACCAGTATCTGTTACATAGCTCCCAAGGTAATTAAACTGTGACACCTGCTAAAGACTGCACCCATTCAGATGAACTGAATTGCAACCTGCCTGACCAATTTTCATCACTTTAGTTTTCTCTCTGTTTATAACCAAACCTACTCTACTACCAGTCTCATCAACAGCTCGAATGAAAGAGTTCATCTCATCAACATCATTTGCCATAAGAGCTAAATCATCAGCATAATCTAAATCAGAAATTTTCGTATCTCCAGCCCATTTCAGGACAAAATCTTTCCCTTGAAGTGAATTTCGCATAACGTAATCAATAACCAAAGAGAAAAGAACACAAAATGCACCCTTTTGCCTCATTACCATTACTAGCATTCTGAAAGGGGGGGGGCACCATACTACCCTTAAATTTGGACCTGGTTGTGGCAATCAATTATATATCCAGTTTCACTTCTCTTACTGGTTCACTTTTAACTCATCTCTCTTTACTGTATTTTACTCTAATCTCACTTAACCATCTTACATTTGCTACTATCTCTGGGGCTACAAATTAACCATAAATTTTTCTACCTATATGAAGTGCAAGACCTGACATATATACATGGATACAGATTGAGGTCTCATGATATGAGGGGCCTCAAAAAATTTATTTTAAACTTCACTGTACAAGAGTTGTGAATTTGTATTAGTAGTTAAAAATTTAAGTTTTAATGGTATTTTTTTTATGTTCCCTTGAATCAGAGTAATAAATATAATTTCCTTTTTGAATTTTGGGGACTCTTAAACTTGACATAGTTTAGGGCCTAAGAAGGTCAAAGTCTAGATTTGATGAGGGGTGTGCAAAAAAAGGATGTCAGAATGTAATACCCCTCACCAATGGCATATAAACTGACAGGCTCCTGTCAGACCTCTGTAGCAAGCAGCTGCTTGAGGTGGTATTTATTTTTATTTATTATTATAATTAAAAGGGTTCAACACTATTTAGACTGGGGGGGGGGGTCTAGTTCTAACAACCACTCGCATGTTCAAATTAGGTGAATAGCAATTCAGTAATAAAGTATCACAGGAAAATGTTCTCAGACAAGAAACACTCAGGGAAAAACTAAAATTTTTTCTGCTAATTATTTCAGGTGAGTAATATCTCTGTTGTCTATTTGTGTAAGATGTGTTATTGCCCTTGCTGGAAAATGTATGATTGAACATAATGTGTTCATGTCAACAACCCTCTTTCAATTTTATCAATGAAGCAATTTTTGGTCCAAACCAAATCCCAATGATGGAACACAATTTCATTATTATTCTGATGATGTGTAGCACACAAAGAGGGTTGGGTTGGGTTGTTTTACCTCTGAGCGGCACTTTTTTGCACACCATGGGCTAAATGGTCAGGTCACATGGACCCTGAAGGCTCAGAGAAGGTTGGGGGAGGGGACCCACTGGAACAGCTGTTGGGAGACAGATGGTAGCCTCCCGTCAAGGCCATCCAGCGTGTTCTTTAATGTGCACAGGGTATGGCTCTCCCACACACGGGGCCACGGCTTAACATCCCATCCGACGGACGGCTGCCTTTCTAAGCCCATCGGTGTCCCCTACTGACCGTGGGCAGGGCGGGGAATTTTGCGGAGATAAATCTCAACGCTGACCCAGCTGGGACTCGAACCTGGGAACTACAGATTACGAGCCTGGCCCGCTACCGACTGAGCCACCCCCGCCCCCACACAAAGGGGTGTAAGATAGAGTACCTAAAAAGAATTTCCAAAGAGGTTTTCCAAAAATGTTTCAAAAGACAGAAGATGAAAATCAAGAAATGCATTAGTGCAACAGAAAGTGCTGTGATGGAGATAACCTTGGATTTCTGCAATTTTTTCAATAACAAAAGCTTTATTGATGTAGCTCATTTCTTATTTGTCAACCTCATATCCAAATTTAAATTGCTCCCATTAATTTTCTAAATCATCCATCAATCTCAAATTTATCGTATCATCAGATGTCTTCCAAAATTTGTTATGAAGTAGCTGAGCTTGATATTTGTTAATGTTTGATGAATGCTAAATCCAGTGGTATTCAAAATGGGGTCTGCAGCTTACTATGACAAAAAATGTATCCATTACACCAAACTAGCTCTTTTGGATGATTTACAGGTGTTAAGCTAATCGTTACATCTTGACATTAGCAGAGGTACATTTTTTTTCATTTATTGATTGGACCCACAAAGCTAGTCCCTTATATGCAGATTACAATAGAACAAATGACCATATCAGCCTGAGACTCAAAACCAGACTATGACAGCTGCAATGTCACTCTGAGTAAATGTGATATCATTGCACTAGTGCAGATTAACCATTTGATTTAGGTTCAGAAAGCTGAAATATGAACATAGCCTAATTTAAATAGAAGAAAATTTTCAACTACTATCTAGAAAACTGTAGTATTAGATTTAAATATTCATTTTATTAAATTACTAGAAAATGGATTTTACACTGAGCAAAACTTTCTGACTCACAGGTTATGAGGTTATACAACTCTGAAAAGTTGTTTGAAGATTAATAAACACAAAATTCACTGTAAAATTACAAAAAGCTATAATACTTATGAATATCAGATAAGCAACCAAACAATAAAGGTTTTCATTATTTCATTATGTCAGGATTCTACTTCACTGAGGCAAAAGCTGACAATTTGAAAGCAGCAGATGATTCTTGGCTGATAATTGATAATGCTCTTTAATTACTAAAGGCTACTTTGACGTTGAATCTAATACTAGGAGGATGCAAGTAGAATAGTAGTTCATTTACCAAGTCCTTAGTGATTTACTGGCAAAGATAGCAAATATCTGGACAGATTGCTTATATCTAGACAGATTGCTTTCTGAACCTAAATCAAATGGTTAGAATGACAGATTGCTTGCTTCAAGTTGCAGGTGACTTGCAATGTTAATGGCAGTCAGGTAGTTATGTCTTGGTATCACTGCAGATTCCATTCCTGCAGCTGAAGAAAAATGTGTTAAGAAACCAGTGTGGATTTGTGTGGAATGAATATTAACATGCCCAAGGCATTAATTTTATCTTATTTATTTGTTGGTTTATTTCTATTCTTTCAGATTCACAATAACACTATGTCCCAACAACTCATATTAATTAATATTAAAATTGCCAGGTCATCCCAACTATTGGCTCTGGTGAGAGTCTTACCCCCACTCTACCCTCCCCTCCCCTTTCTTCTCTGAGCACACAGCACTCTTCCTGTGTTGCCTCCCCCCTACTCCAGATACTGCAATAGTTCTTATTATCTCCTGCTCAGCACCCCCCCCTTTTTTCCCCCACTTCAACATGTACCAACTGCAATAATAATGAGATTACCACCTGATTTGCTAACACATTGACCTCAGATTCAATATTTTGGCATTTTTTTTCTCTCTCTCTCCTTTCCTGCATCTAATTTTTTACAGTATTTTAACATCCATAACTTTGACACACACACTCAAACAATGAAAATACCCGATAGTAAGACAGTGATCCACCATAATTAATTTTTATTATTATTTTTAAAATTTTAATTTATTTATTATATTTCTTCCCTTTTCACTCCTCCCTCTCTCCTTTGGGGCTGATACCCTTTCCTTCCACTTAACCCCTCCATCCAAATTCTCTCTTTCTTTCTGATCTTGCCTTTTACTTGCCGTGTCATGTGCTTCCCTTGGGGGTCAGGAGTGCCTTGGCCCTCTTGGATTTGCTTCCGGCCGGTCTGCTTTTCAGCCATGGTGGGGGAGGAGGGGTGGGTGTGAAAGCCACCACTGCTGTCCATCACCAGGGTTGATTTTTCCCCCCTGACCCTTAGGTTGCCAGGCTTGTACGGGTGTTGCCTGGACTTGGCTGGGACACCTGAGAGCCATTCCCTTTTTCCATAGGCTGACTGGGTCCATACCTGATCAGAGTGTTGCTCTGACCCAGGCTGGATTTCAGCTGGCTGCCCTTTCTTCTTCTTCTCTTCTTTCTCTCTTCCTCTATCCATAATGTAACAATATATGAAAGCATTTCTTTCAAGATTGGCATACTAAATTCAAAATTTACCATCAATTATCAGTTTTTATTTATGTTTGGCAAATTTTATTAGATTGAAATTCTCTGATATGTTTGGCTTTTATGTTTAGGCATTGCTCAAAATTCAAAAAGACCTCCCACTCACCTCGATGATTAAACACCCAGACTTAACCCGATTTATCAGTAGTCTTGCTCATCGTGGCAGGTCCTTTCTCTGCTGCACTGATTTACAATTAATTGACAGAAAGATTCTCTGGATACAGATAGGGAAATCATGGCATCACCCACATGATGTAGTACTGTCTCTGTATAGTGGAACATCGGGTGTTGCCATTCAATTACTATAATTGTCCATCCTCACTGACCACATGCATCCCTTCATGTTGGATGTTTACCCTGGTGGTGATGGTGTCTATCAAGAGGATAATGCACTCTGCTATGTCGCTAAGGTGGTGCATGACTGGTTCCAGGAACACGATAGTGATGCCTCAGTTCTCCCTTGGCTGGTAAAATCAGCCGACCTCAATCCCATAGAGCACTTGTGGGACCATTTGGGTCAACAGGTTCAGTGTGCGGACCTACAACCATGTCACCTCCAGAACTTCCATGTTCTGCTGGAGTCCGAATGGGCACTTCTGCCTGTGGCAACCTTCCAGGGCTTAACTGCATCCATGCCACGCCATCTCGCCACTGTCATCCAGGCCAAGGGTGGTTATTCCCCTTATTAAGTAGGTAGTCATATTATTCTGATAAGACTGTATATATCACATATATAGTCTAAATTAAAAACAAATAAATAACTCAGAACAACTTTTGCCAAAGCAAAGACAACTTGTCTCAATAATAAGTCATAATTATTAAACTTGCTGCATTTATAGATTATTGCAGATCTTGTGAACAGTTGTGATATTGAGTGGCACTAGAAAAGAGATCTGTGACATCTTTTCTGTTTTTTATTCTAAACAGAGTCAGCAGAGTCAAAAGTACAACTGCAAATTCATATCTTAATGATTCTGGTAATAATTATACAAAAATAATTCAAACAAAAACAGCAAAAATTAAATAAAAGCCATTTTACTGAAACACAAAGGGAAATATGCATGTTAGGGTTCAATATAGTCTCCATTACATTTGATGCATTTTCTCCAATGATGAACTGGATGCCTCAAGAGAAGTTTTGTAGCTGATGGTGGAACCAGTTGTGCACCACCATTTGGTATCTTCATCTGATGAGAAATGACATCTTTATATCTTCAGTTCTTATATTAAATGCTGAGTAAACCAACAAACACTTTTCAAAACTGAAACTCCTTGCTAATAATGCTATACCCTGAATAACACTGATATCCAACACCATGGAAAATTCTTCAGTGGAATGCAATGATTTTCTCAAATGAGTTCCTCCACTGCCATTATGTTTAATGATGTCACAACATGATGAGCTTGCCCAGGACTTGAAGTATCTTCAACACATTTGACGTTCTTGAATTTATTCACCTACTTGTGGATTTAACATTGATTTGTGCATTTCCAGCATTGTGAGCCAGCATTCTGCATAAATATTGGCTGATTTAATTTCTTCAGCATTTAGAAATCAAATTATACAGATCTTATCTTTATCTTGGTTCATGATTGTAAGGATGTCACTATCTTATGACTGGCTGTTTATAACACCAGCAGATAATACCATATATGTTCACTGTTGCCAACACACTTAACTCAATAATGTAATGCAAGAGAATCATTATTTTTTGCAATTTTACAATGGTTTTGCAATTTTCCTTTGAATGGATTTTGTATATTATAAATTACATTAACAGAATAAGATGGTGTAGTTCTGTGTCTAATTGTATATTTCCATCATTGTGAGCCAGCATTCTGCATAAATATTGGTTGATTTAATTTCTTGAGCATTTAGAAATCAAATTATACAGATCTTATCTTTATCTCGGTTCATGATTGTAAGGATGTCACTATCTTATGACTGGCTGTTTATAACACCAGCAGATAATACCATATATGTTCACTGTTGCCAACACACTTAACTCAATAATGTAATGCAAGAGAATCATTATTTTTTGCAATTTTACAATGGTTTTGCAATTTTCCTTTGAATGGACTTTGTATATTATAAATTACATTAGCAGAATAAGATGGTGCAGTTCTGTGTCTAAGTGAATAAATACTTTGGTTATTTTCACAATATAGTCAGTCCTCATCTTTGTTTCATTTAAATTTGGTCCCAAATCTTCACACAATGATCTTAGAACCTTGCCATTAGCAAAAAGTACAAAAGGCTACAAAAATTTAGAACAGTGTCACATTAGAATGCAAAAAATTTACAATCTATCACACTTCTGTTTGCAATCTCATATTATGAAACAATGATCTATAGCAAAATCAGAAACTACCCTTTCTCACACGAAACAGTGTGACAAGGAGACACTTTTTTTTGGCACTGAAAAATACCAGTTGGCATTATTATATTTTTATTCTGTACGAAATATGAATAGTGAAGCAGAGATCTTAAAAAAGCAAATTATTCACATTTTAAAGGCTAAAATTAATCTATTATTTCCAGACAAATTATGGGTAAAATTTCTCTGAGACCAAAGAAAAAATATGTCCATTAGAAAATCATACAATAATACTCATATTTAATTCCCAATTTTGTTTTAAGGATTTTGTTTAAGCATAAATTCTAAGATTGTGGCACATTGGTTAGCGACTTGGCTATAGAGCAATGAATCTGTGTTTAAGTTTGGATAGAACATGAATGTTTGTTTTCTTATGTGTTTTTTCTCTGCTGGGGTCTCATTTCCTCCACAGATCTTCTCTGTCATTTTATGCTAACAGGCACATATCAGATATCTGTGGTAAGCAGCTTCCTGGGAAAAATTAATTTTTTAAATGGCCTATACCTTGGTATAGGTAATACCATTTTGGCAATAAATATACTTATTTGGGTATAGTAATAAATTAGCATGCTTGGCTACTGATCTAAGGGATCTGGGTTTGAGCCCTGGGTAAGGCATGGATGTGTGGTTTTTCTGCTGAGGTCCTGCCATCCTCACAGATCTTCTACTATGGCATATAAACTGACAGGCTCCTGTCAGACCTCTGTGGCAAGCAGCTGCTTGAGGGGGTATTTATTTTTTATTTTACACCTATTTATTACCCAAATGTATTTGTTATTACATTATACATCTATTTTTATCTGCTCCTTTCAAAACTTTAATAAAATATTTGTTGCTTTTAGAATTGTTTAATAGAATTTATCTTATTTCTAGCATATTTGTGACTAGTTCACGGGCACAAAACTGTAGAATGATTTTAATCAGATGCAGTGCTAGAGGGTGACAAGTAGGATAGTTGCCCCAGGCTTCATATCTGAAGTTTATCCTAAATGGCAAAATTTTTATGCACATATATTGAATTTCAGTTGAATGCTATTGAAGAAAAATAAATAGATTAATGAAACTAATTAAGTTGGCCTAGTGTAAAAATCAAATCAATATTATAGTCTTATGGTAAAGGGTGGTTCAACTTGCATTGCATAGTTATAAATCTCAATATTACCCATTTTCAATATACATTCTGTCCACCAATACTATTCTAAAATGTATTTTAAAAAAGTGAAATGTGTATATTCCTAAATTTTCATGACAAATAAATATAATGAATTTAGAATAGCACCCTTTTCTGTTTTTTATGGCCTCTTATCCCCTTATACAAAATATAATAATATGAGGCAAATTTTCAATTTTGCCTCATATTCTTAGCACATTTTTAAACAAATAACCCATGCAAATCACAATAACAAAAGGTTCTTGAATATATAAAATAGATATAAAGCATACACTAATTACAATATATATATATATTTAGGTATTAAACACAGAATAACAGTAGTAGTAAGTGCTTCTCACCACTCCACAATACCACAGAGTTCCTGCACAATGTGTAACAACAGAATAATTTTGAGATCTGGCCATCCAAATTACAGCAAGACTTTGGGAATCAATCCACTTAACTGATGTAAAATAATGATCCCTATAAAAACAGCAGTAACTGCATGAGAAGCTGCATTTAAAATTTAATTAATTAATGCAAAATAAATTTTTATTAACATTCCATAGTAAGTTTTAATTATTGCATATTTTATAAAGTATTTGAGAAATTATTTATATTCATGCAGTAGCTGGGAAGGGTAAAAGAAACAAGAAAAGCAAAAACTGAAATAAAATTTTAAATTATAAGAAATAATGCTACGGTTTATCTAAATTTATTTCAAGGTATAAAAATATTCTTTTACATGATAAAGTATCAGATATTAACTTCTGTTTAGTAATGTTACATATATTACATACTTAAACTCATTTAGCCCCAGACATGGAAATCTCTACCACAGAGCAATCTGCAATTTTGCAGCTCATCAGTTCTATCTAGAGCTGAATGTGTTAATTATATGATTGGTCACAAGTTATTTATATCCTGTATGTGTACAAGAAATAAATAACTTGGAATTAACTTTAAAATGCAAAAAAAAAACAAAAAAAAAACATAAATACAGATATCAGCTGCATTTAGACTTTTAATCTTTCATAACTGAACTTCATTACGATTTCAGACAAATTACTTTGAAATACTCCATACATTTCTTTTTTAGACTGACATCAACAGGCTGTATAATAGACTGGCTGTATAAGACAAAATCAGGCTGCATAATAGTTTGGTTCTTTCTAGGGTTAGTTACAGTAGTGAAACTTGGACTCTTTGTAAAGAAGATAGAGGGAAACTTGATGCCTTTGATTCTAGATACTTATGCAGCATCTTGGGTATTAGATGGTTCAACTTTGTAAGCAATGATGTGGTTAGGAAAATGAGTTGGCAACATTTTTTTTTACATAATTAAAAACAAATATTTATTAATTGATAACTAAAAGGAATAAAAGGGAGAAAAAAAAACTAAATTCAGAAAGAAATTTCATTTTGGGGAGTAAAATAATCAAATTTGAGCTTTTTAGAAATATAGTAAACCCTTGTTAATCCAGATTAATTGGAGGAAGATGAGGTATAGATTAGTGAAGCAAAAGATGACCCTAAACAATAAAATACCTAAAACAACAAAAAATTGAAAATTTAGTGATAAAGTTCTAATTTTATAATCAAACACATATATACACCGATCAGCCAAAACATTAAAACCACCTACCTAATATGATATAGGTCCTCTTCTCGTCGTCAAAAGAGCTCTCACCCTATGAGGCATAGATTCAATGACATGTTGGTAGGTGTTGCTTGATATTTGGTACCATGACTGCAACAGAAGATTCTGTAGTTCCAGTAAATTATTTGGTTGGGGTGATGCTCATACCCATTTCTCCAACTCAAACCACAAACGCTCGATAGGATTCATGTCCGGTGAATTTGGGGGCCATGGCAATAAATGGAATTCCTCATCATGTTCTAGGAACCATTCCTGAACCTTCTTTGCAATGTGACATGGGACATTGTCTTGTTGAAAGATGCCATATCCACCAGGGAATAGAGTTGCCATAAAGGGGTATACTTGGTCGGCCATGATGTTCAAGTAGGTGACAGCTGTCAGAGTTTGCTCTACAGGGATAATTGATCCAAGTGTTCCCCCAAGAAAATATTGCCCACACCATCACACTCCCTCCAGCTGCCTGGATCTATCCCACAATGCATAGAGGTGAGAAGCTTCCATGGGTAAACATCGCACATGAGCTCGTCCATCCACATGGTGTAACAGAAAATGGGATTCGTCTGACCATGCGACCCTCTTCCAGTCTTCTACAGTCCAATGTCGATAATTACGTGCCCACTGCAAGCAGTGATGGTGAACGACTGTAAGCATAGGCAACGAATGGGTCTGCGGCTGTGGAGACCCATATCCAAGAGCTTATGATGAACTGTGTGTTCAGACACATTGAGCCCTTTACAGTTATGGGTAATATCAGCCACAGTAGCCCTCTTGTTGCTGCAGACGAGATAGCCTGCACTGACCTCTGGCATCAATGAGGTGTGGCCCATGCCTTGTCGACGGCTCGAAGTGTCATCTGTTTCGGACCATCTTTGATAGGTACTAACTACTGCATAGTGTGAGGAGCCTACCAGTGTCGCTGCTTTGGAGATGCTCTTACCAAGGCATCTTGCCATAATGATCTGGTCTTTGTTGAAATCAGATAAATCCTTTGCTTTTTCCCATGTTGAGAAGAAACGAAATACTGCTTGTGAGAGTTCCGACCCAGGTATTATATACATCATTCTTTGAACTTGGCACGTGACACTGATTGGCTGCACATGCGCTTCTTTGCATAATACATAGGTGGTTTTAATGTATTGGCTGATCGGTGTATATTTACATGCATATTTAATACGAGTCACTTTTCTATTTATAATACTGAGCTTCTATCTCAAACACTGAAATTTGAGTCTTTAAAAGATATCAATCAGACATTGCAATTTTCAGTCTTTATTTTAAAAACAGGAAAAACACAGCATATATCAAAAGATTCCAACTGCATTGGAACAAAAGAGTACAAACAATTTCTCTTTACAGCCCTGGTGTTGACTGTTCTGTGCAAGTGGCTTGTATTTTTGGCAGAGTATGCCAAAAATGCCTTTTCCATCAGCATTATAAATTTGAGAATAACACAAAACTGATTGTATTATTTCATCAGTTAATTTTCTGAACAGATCAACACTTTCAACTTCACCATTTAGGGCCTCACACGTTTTTCTATTGGTGATATTGTGTCTGTCTAAACTGCCACAGCCACCCTGAACTACACATAAATTGTACAACTCAAAATGTTTTGAAATTCTTTATGCTGTTTCCTGGAGCTTGACACCACACACACCAACAGCACTTGATTGTTGTTATTCATATAAAATTCCTATACAGCTTCTTCAAACAATACTTCTTGTGACTTCCTCAATGTCTGTCTAATTGATACATTGATTTTATCATTCCCCACATCATATTTTAAAACAAATGTTTTTATTGCTTCATTTTGATTTTTAATATCTGACAATCTGTGGGCCTATACCAGGTTCTTCAGCAAGTTTTCTTTCAAATACATATTTTTCAAGTTATTCTTCAACTTAAATAGCAGAGCAAAAAAAATAATGTCTTAGAAACAAATACATCACAGAGTTTAACAATACTGAGCACTCCAAATGAAACACACTTGATCACGGTGAGTAATAATGTCTTTCAATTCGGATTAGCCAGTATCCAGATTAACTTCTATCTGGACTAATGAAGGTTTACTTGTTTAAAATTATAAAATTTTGGATAATTCCAGATTTTAATCTCTGAATTTCAGATTTTACAATGTAGATAATATTTTACTTTTAGATGTTTTTATCTTAAATGTAGAAATAGTGCAGTAGAGAAATGCATCATTATATTTCTATAAGTTACCACTCAACTCTTTTAAACATATTTTTTTTTACTATCATGACATTTATTTATGTTTTTTAACAAACAGGAAACCATTCATTTCATAATTCATAATTTTTTTAACTTTTTTTTCTAAATCTTTAAACTTTTTTTACCCTTTTCTCTATAAGACTTAAAGGGCTTTACAGTTATTGAAGTCAAAAAATATTAATTAGGCAATTAAGTTACTGGTATTATTGAAATCAAGTGATATACCACTCACATCAGAAGATATGCCAATAATCATAGATTATTTTAAGCAGATAATTTAATATATATTATACAGTACTCTCTTGCTAACTATAGCTTCTTGTATCTGTGATTAAAAATCAGTAAATTTTTTGTGGTACCACTCAAGTATCTGCAGTTTTCTGAGAAATTGTGGCTATTTAAGTATGCTTTAATGCAGTGTAATTAGCAGTACACAGACAGGTATTTATATTTCGAGCAAGCAAAAATGTTTCTAGTAAATAGAACTCTGGTACTTTAGCACTAGAGTAATTTTCTCCTACAGTATGATCTAGATTCCTTTAACTGGATTTCTGCTTTATTCAGATAGGAAAACAGATTAAGCCCATTAATTTTGAAAGAAGGTTGTAAATTATTTCTGATAGGCTGGCAAAATTTATGGAGTGTTGTTGTGCTTATATAATTATGATTGTCTCTTTTGTAACCGATTTCACAATCAAGAAATATATAATGACACTTGGGGCTTGTCTGTTTCAATTCTGCCACTAATTTTCCACCTTAACCTTTCAAACATTTTCCATCTATTGAAGAATATTTTTTTCTGCTGAATAAATACTCTGCAATGTTATGAGTCATGACCAGTTCTGTGCAATTTCTTAACACATCTTATTGTCAAATATCTATGATGCAATTGCTTAATATTTATGTTGTGAAATAATAGAAGCTTGGATTGCCACACACTATTAACTAAAAATCATTATTTCATTTTTTGCATTTATTTATTATTATAATTTTGAACACACAGTATTTTTTTGTTCAGAAATTATCTGATTCTGAACCTCAGTATCTTGCAAATGAACTAAATACTATTCTTCAATACAAGTAGTAAAATAAAACTGCAGAACCTGAGAAACAAGGTATTTGGCACTTATGTTATAAGCACACACTAAATGTGGTTCTTTAAACACTAAAGTGTAATAGAAATCACATTTTTTTTATAATATAGACTAAAAATCAAATATATAAATTAAGAAAATTAGAACTATTATAAACCAAGAAGAATGGGGTAATACATATATGCCATGATTTTTAGCTTATACATTAACTTTAAAGCATAAGCTGGATGCATTTTACATGGCTTTTTATAATTCACTCAAAGAACATGGCCTTAAAAATGCACATTTTTGGTTACTATTACTAACCAAACATTAGAAAGCGCCTCAATTTGTATAAATATATATATATATTTTCATTAACCTAACATTCTTTTTAATTCCTATGTAGCTTAAGTAAATTTTAAAATGCTCTATTTGATATCCCACTCTGTCTTGCTTCATTGGAACTAACCATAAAGGAAATTTCTACAGAAGTAAAAACTTTGCAATTGAAACAAATTTAGGTTAAACATTTAATAAAATATTAATGTAAAATATAAATGAAATAAATTTTAAAAACAAAAAGATATACTCAGCACCTACCATACAGCCAAAAAATGCCATGTGCAGAAATACCTACAACCTATGATTTAATTTAAAAATGTCCTAAAGTTGGCAAACAAAAATCAGAGTATGCCTTATACCAATTGACTGCATTTGAAATGCTATTTTATCATGTAATCAATAAAATGAAACAATCAGTATGTGAAAAACCAAGAAGAGCTTTGAAAATTAATTTTCTATATGAAAACAATGCAAATCTATAAAAACAATTTTTCAATAATTTTCTATACCACTAGTACTATGTGAATAATATAAAATTACCCATCAATCCCAATTACACAAAATCAATGATTTATATGAAAAAACAGTACCTCAATAAAAATTTTGAATTAGGAAAGTAAAGATATTACAAATCATTTCCCTGATGATTTATAATGAACTTATTATTTCTGGAAGAATGGCAAAAATAAATGTTCAAAATAAATCATGAACCCTTCTTTCTAAAAATTAATAATTTTATTCCTCAAATGCATCTCCATTTCTTCAAATATGAGTTCTGGGAATTAAGTATTTAACAAGTAGATATTCAATCCCAAAGTTACCAAAAAGTTTGAAAATAGGAATAACAGTTTTAATTCCACTATATGTCAGTGTTAACACTAATATTGAATATTTCTAATTATTAAAAATAGTACAATGTCTACTAATAATTTCCACTATATATTGATTTGAATATTTAAAGGAAAATTTGTCTTAAGTCGGGTAGGATACAAACCCATGACCTCCTGATACCTACTTTATAGGTTGAGCCTACTTTCTAGGTCAACCTACTTTCTAGGTTGAGAATGTTCATAACATCAGTTAGAGGAGATCTTGATCGGTGGCCGGTAGCTCAGTGGTCTAGAGCACCTGACATGTTATTAGGAGATCGTAGGTTCATATCCCACCCGGCTCAAGACAATTTTTCCTCTAAATATTTGAATCAATTTACAGAGTGGAAATTATTAGTGGATACTTAATGAGTGGAGTTTAATAATAATTATTTGTAGATTGTGTACTCGTAAGACATGCATTCCATTTAAGGCATTAAAAAGCCTCTTGAGGCGGAATTGCCTGAACACTCCCTACATATTAGGAAAGTAGGTTGAGAATGTTCATAACATCAGTTAGAGATCTTGATCGGCAGCCAATAGCTCAGTGGTCCAGAGCACCCGACATGTTATCAGGAGGTCGTGCCGGCTCAAGACAATATTTCCTCTAAATATTTGAATCAATTTGCAGAGTGGAAATTATTAGTGGATACTTAATGAGTTGAGTTTAATAATAATAATTTGTAGTACAATGTCTTTAATAACTTCGTGGTGATTCATTTATTTAAACTATTACTATGCTTTAAAATTTGGGAAACATTGACTAACAAGGTATAAATACACATAATGATTTTATGATATATATCGCTATAATATAATAACAATGCACAGGAGTAAGCTTATATTATTCTTTTAATGTATAAAATCTCTAACTTATATTGTTAATTCAAAAACTATATTATTTTTAAATATATCAGGTTGATTTATTTGAAATGCTATTTTATTAGGTTAATATAAACTTTTATTCAATGTAACAAATGCTAATTGCTAATATATTATCCATTTGAATCAATAACTTTCTGCCATTGTTTCAGTAGTTTCTGGATTCTTCTCACATAGAAATATGTCAGCTGCAATGCAAAATTTGTAGCTATACCTTCTTCCAGGTTTTTATTGTTTTGAAAAATTTTTTCATCAGGCAAGTTCTGTAATTATCAATACAGTGAATGGTATAAGATTGGGAAAGAATAGTCAATGTACCAAAACTTCCCATTAAAGCTCTCTAATTTTTTACCTGACAATGCCAGAAGTGTATAGCCTAGGATCATCATGCAGAAGAATGATGCCCTTGTGATTGTTATGTTGTATGGCTTAGTATAGTTAGTCCAGATGTATATATATATCATTGTTTATTGTTTGATTCCTGGGAAACAACTCAAAATTGATAATACATATTGTATTGCACCAGACAGAACATTAATTTTTTTGGGTGCAGTCAGTTCTAGTGCATGTTTACCGTTTCCAACATTTCATGTTGATGAACAGGCACATTTCATATCCAGTCATGATTTGGTGTAAGAATGGTTTGCAATTTTGACATAAAGAGACAGCAATACAAGTGGTTTAAGGCAGCATCTTATTTTCATTGAACAATTGGTGAGGAAACATTTTTCGAGTTTTTGCACCTTTTCAACTGTTTTAAGCTCCTTGCAGATGGTCAACTGAAAGGTGTCAATCCTATCGGCAAACTTCCATTGTGTTATATGTGGTTTACAATTCACCAACATTTCGTTGTTGAAGTCACTGACTTTATTTCTTTCTGGATCATCTTCCAAGCTCTCATCACCAGATCTAAGTTTTTTGAACCATCATTGGCATGTTCAATAAGAACACCATTTCTAAAAGTGCAGTAAATATTTTTGGTTGCATCAGCAACATTCTTTCAAAGTTTGAATTCATAAAGAATGCACACAAGAATGTGACTTTCCAACTGATATCTTGAATTGCAGAATACAGGGACTAAACACCAAGAAAAAAAAACTAAATGATGTGGAATAAGTGTTACATTCACACCTTTAATTTGATATGCAACAAGTAATCACATTTATCTGTCAAGTCATGAGAGTGTTTTCATACAATGCCATTAAACACAATTTTCAAATGAATCAACCTGGTACATTAGTTAAACTATAAAGTTAATTGTGTAGATTAAAAACAAAATATTGTTGGTGAAACACAAAAAAATGCAGTAAATAATAATAATACTAATATAAATTTGGTCAATCAGAAAACATGCTCAAACATGCTAAATAAATGAAGAGCAAAAATAAAATGCAAATAAACAGAGATTTAAAGAAGTGGTAGGTTGAGCACAAGGCTTGTGACCACAAACCACACATGCACTAACTGGTCTTGGACTTCTCTCGGGGGTTTCACATCTCTCTGGGGAATTTTATTTGGATTTCTAATATCTGCTACCCATAGGAATACTGATGGATTTTCTCTCCCTGGCTGAAAGTACAAATCAGAGCAATTATTAATTTTAAAATAAACATAACTGTAAGCAGCAATTTGTAATATTTGTCAAATATTTAACAAAATTTAAAAAGAAAACTGCATTGAATACTTTTACTATATTAAAAAATAAATAAATAAATACCCCCTCAAGCAGCTGCTTGCCACAGAGGTCTGACAGGAGCCTGTCAGTTTATATGCCACAGTAGGAGATCTGAGAGGATGGCAGGACCTCAGCAGAAAAACGACACACACATCCATGCCTAATTCTGGGGCTCGAACCCAGGTCCCTTAGATCAGTAGCCAAGCGTGCTAACCACTCGGCCACGGGACGGCACTTTACTATATTATCAGTATAAAAATAAAAAAATAAACACCCCCTCAAGCAGCTGCTTGCCACAGAGGTCTGACAGGAGCCTGTCAGTTTATATGCCATAGTAGAAGGTCTGAGAGGATGGCAGGCCCTCAGCAGAAAAACGACACAAACAGCCATGCCTAACCCGGGGCACGAACCCAGGTCCCTTAGATCAGTAGCCAAGCGCACTAACCACTCGGCCATGGGACGGCTATTATCAGTATACATTTAATTATTGATAATCATAAGCTGACAGCCTTAAATTAAATAAAGTAATCTTCAATTCCTATTAATAAATTACTTAAGAAAAACACCCATTAAAATATTAATAAAAAATGTAAGAGGCTTAGAAATTGAAAGTTTTGAAGAAAATGTAACTAAATTATCCAATGAAGGTACCATTACAGAATTTTAAATTATTTTAGGCACGAAAAAACATTAAAAGGAAAAAAAAATATTATTATGGATATCTAAAAAATTAAATTATGTAAACACATTAGTAATACTTTTAATAATAATTAATGCAACTCTAAACTTTATAACAAACTACCTTACATTGGTGTGGAAATACATGTTTGCCCAGCACTATAACTCTGGTATAAATATGAAGGTGGATCATTTAATTCATGAACTGCCTTTGCCAACAATTAACAGCTTTTGGTATGAGTTAATGCATGATATGTGGCAACACAGCAACTCTTTGAGGGCATGGAGCAGTATGTGCAAATTGAAATATGTTGCAATATGGTTGCAAGTAACAGCAGAACAGTATACAGCCTCTATCGTTCTCTCACTTTGGAAAAGTGTTTTTTTTTGTGTGTTTTTTTGCAGGCTATGACTGATTTGGAAACTGAGCAGTAGTATGTGATACATTACTGTGCTTGGAATGACTTAAACGATGCACAGGCAGTCACAGAAATGATTCAAGTTATGGAGAACAGTGCTTAATTGCCCAGTTTTGGGTCATCCCTTCATGGATTCACACCCTCTAGGAAAGGGTACTAGCAAATTTAAGCAGCTAGTCAGTCCCAAAATCAATCAATCTATGGTTAATTTAAGATTAAGAAAACTTTAATAGTAAAATATAGTGGCCTGCCACAAAACAACAATTCACCTGACAATGCATTGGAACAACATTGCGAAACATGTAGCAATTATGTATTAAAATACAGTATTCACAATTCTGAAAAAGTTTGGACATAAGCTGGAAATCTAAAAATAATAGGTTAGCATGTGCTCCAAATCAATGTCAACCTAACACCAGCATTCCTGCAAAGAACAGCAAAAAAAAAAGAAATCAAGAACATATTGTGAACTAATATCTGGACTGTAATACCCACCAAGGACAACAGGGTTGGGTTGTTGGGTTGTTTTACCTCTGAGCGGCACTTTTTTGCACACCATGAGCTAAATGGCCAGGTCACAAGGACCCCGAAGGCTCAGAGAAGGTTGGGGGAGGGGACCCACTGGAACAGCTGTTGGGAGACAGATGGTAGCCTCCCATCAAGGCCATCCAGCATGTTCTTTAACATGCACAGGGTATGCTTTCCCACACATGGGGCCACGGCTTAACGTCCCATCCGACGGACGGCAGCCTTTCCAGGCCCATCGTTGTCCCCTACTGACCGTGGGCAGGGCGGGGAATTTTTGCAGAGATAAATCTCAACGCTGACCTAGCTGGGACTCGAACCTGGGAACTACAGATTACGAGCCTGGCCCGCTACCGACTGAGCCACCCCCGCCCCCACACAGAACAATAGATTCATCTACCCATCAGATATTATCAGAAGGAAAAAAAAAAGGTAAATTCCTAGAAAATAATTCCATCTAATTGTCTCAGCTTTTCCAACAATTATAATGATAGAGAGAAAATTTAATAACACCTTTAATAGTATTTCAAAATATAAAAATAATATTTCAACATGTATTTAAAGATAAAAAGTTGATTTTCAACTGGAATATTTTAATCTCTCATTGTTTTAAAAATATTTTCATTATCATTTTCATTTAAACTTGACAGAATAATAATTTTCCTTTGAGGCAAAATTAAATGAAACATGATTTTAAGTTGATGTCACTCATCCATTTTTTAAATAATTTTTCTAGGCAGCTTTCAACTGAAATTAGGAATTCTCATTTACATATTAATAGTTCATCTATCTAATATACTCCTTTCATGTCATTAGTTCATTAAAATTGGTACCTATGAGATCTCACACCAGATGAATTTCAAATAACTCTCTCAAACAAAAGTTCATCCAATTACCCATTTCCTAAGGTGCCAGTGATCAGGGTCACTAGTGGATGAGGGTTCCTTTCTTTGTTTTAGAAACAAAAATTTCTGCTGTGGAAATCTGTTAATTTCTTTTCCTCATAAGAATTGGTATTTTACGATTTTTTTTTTTTTTGAAACTCCTTTTCAAAGAATACTAGGCATGCTAATTTTTATACACTTATTCTTGTGATTTATTTCTAAAATTGCAATTGAATTTTAAAAATACTTAGATATTTTCTAATAATTCAAAGATGTTATATACATATGAGTTCACATGTTGAGTTTTTGACTGTTGGTGTGGGAGTTGTTTCAGTCAGTAGTATATCAGGCTCATAAGCTGCAATTCCCATGTTTGAGTACAAACTGTGCCTGCATTGAGAATGTTTTCTGCTAACACTTGTTCTGCCCTTGGTGAAGGGGATGTCAAAAGGTGTAGATATCCATCGTTCATCACATATGATGTTAAACCATGGCCTGTGTACAGGAGCCATATCCTGTGCACATTAAAGAACATTCTGGGTAGCCTTTACAGGAAACTTCAGTCTCCTAACAGCTGTTTGATGGTTTCTCAACTTCTCCGAGCCCTTGGAGTCCATGTGACTTGGCCATTTAGCCACTCTGTGCAAAAAAAAAAGACTGCTTAGAGGTAAAACAAACCCATTTTGATTGTACTCTATGGTGTTCGAGAACATATAGGTACAGAGATAAAAACACCAAAAGCTTGAGGGATAATAATAGTAATAAAAAAAAAAACTTCCTCAAACAGATGCTTGCCATAGAGGTCTGACTGGAGCTTGTCAGTTTAGATGTCATAGTAGAAGGTCTGTAAGGATGGTGGAACCTCAGCAAAAAACAACATAAAAATCCATTCCTTATCCAGGGCTTGAACGCAGGTCTCTTTGATCAATAGCTAAGCAAGCTAACCACTTGACCACAGGATAATTTGTTTTATTATTATTTTTATACTAGCAGATTTACCTGCCGTTGGTCAGGCTGAAACTCCTTACTGTATATAGTATATGGCATTTCGCACATCACAAGCTTTTATTTGGAATAAACTCATTACGATTGTTTGCTACTCCCCTGTTATCTATCCACCATAGTAAAAAATTTATCCTTCCTCTTTTAGGGAGGTCTGAAACTCTCTAAATTATGCAGTAGATTACAATCAAAAAATATTTTGTGGAAAAAATTTTGCCGACATATGGGACTTGAACCCACATCTCTCCAGAAACATGCTAGAATATTCTACTGATTGAATTAATGCCAGTTATTTTTTTCCACTATGTACGACTTCTAAACTCTTCCTCAGATTTTTGGCACCTACAGCTAGCGCCATCTATTATCTTGGGTAGTAACTATTTCTTTTTTTTTTACTGTGCTGAGTAATATGGAAATAAATAATGAAGAGAATTCATCCCATTTAGCATTATTAATGATTCAAAATATAAATGGCAATCACAGCATTACCTGCAGACTTTTTAATGTCTATAAATCTATAAATCAATATATTTTTTGTGGAAAAAATTTCGACGACATAGGGACTTGAACAGATATCTCTCCAGAAACATGCAGAATATTCTACTGATTGAACTAATGCCAGTTCTATCTTTTTCCCACTATATATGACTTCTAAATTTTCCTGGGATTTTCAGCACCTACAGTTGGTGTCATCTATGATCTCGGATGGCAACTATTTCTTTTTATTTATTATGCTGAGCAAGATGAAATTAAATAATGAAGACATTCCATGTATTTGGCATTATTAATTATTTAAACATAAATGACAATCACAGTGTTGATTTATTGATGTTAAAAAGTCTACAGATAACACTGTGATTGTCATTCATCTTTAGATTGCAATCCCCATGCCAGAAGCTTTCATTTGGCATAAAACTCATTATGATCATTTTGTGCCCAGTTTTACCAGGGGAGGGGCCACTGGTAAAACTTTAATCCCCCCTCTTCCAAGGGAGATTTGAAACTCTCTAAAGTATTAGTAGATGGTATTCTCCATGTTCCAAGCTTTGTTTTAGCATAAAACTCATTATGATTATTTCATTCCCCACTGGTAAAAATTTAATTCCACTTGTTTAGAGTAGGGCTTAAACTCTCCAAAATATATAGTAGAGTCACTCCCCACATTATTTTGAATAACTGATAATGCTAAGTCTATGACAAAGACCAATGTTTAACCACTAACATTAAGTCTATGGTGATTTCAAGAAAGTCAAACCTGCCCATCCCAGTTTTGGTTGATACAGCGGGTTTGCACATAGCCCAAATCCTTCCCATAGGTGAAATGAACATTCAAAAGTTTGGTGTCTCTAGTTCTTCTGGATGTTGAGTGCGTAAGTGGACAGGCAGCAGCAGCTCTCAAGCAGCTACTTGCCACAGAGATCTGACAGCAGTCTGTCAGTTTAACACATCATAATAGAAAGTCTGTGAGGAAGCGAAATCTCAGCAGAAAGACAACACAAACATTCATGCCTTACCCTGGGCTTGAACTCAGGTTCTTTTCATCAGTACCAAGTGTGCTAATTACCAGGTCATTGGGATGGATATAATAAGTATAATGGTATATATATATATATGACTAATTTTGAGGGCCTGATCAGTAAAAAAAGTAATGCTATTACATGCTACCAGCACTATCTGTTCAGATAATTCTAGCCCCAAGAACTTTCAAATATTAGTATTATTGGTAGTAATTCTTTTGTTTATCTTATGTATATTTTTGTAAAACAATTTGAATATAATATACACTACAGGAAATAAAAAATGCAACACTTGCATGAAGTTATGCAAATGTGATAAAATTTAGGGAGGCGATAGTATATGAAAATGATTAGGTTTGCAGGACGATTGAAACTATTGGACAGATGCAAGCTGATGTCACAGGTGCAGAGCAGTCAAATACAGATAAAGGCCACCAAAGCTCCCTGGTTGACAAAACATTTTGGAAATTGTTCTAAACCACTAATGATTCTTACACAGACATCGACAGCTATTACAACAGTCAATAGATTTTGAGTGTAGAAGAATCATCGGCCTTAGAAAAGCTGGTTTGTCATACAGAGATGTGGCTAACCTTGTTGGCCACAATCCCAGCACCATCGTACTCATATGGCACCAGTGGATTCAAGAAGGATCTAGCACATACCAACGAGGATCAGGAAGATGAAACATGACCAAAGAGTGACAGGACCACCATTTGCAAAGCATGGCATTGTGTGATAGATTTGCAACTACAACGCAACTGCAAAGGGACTGGCAACAGGTAACACATTGAATACCTACCAGGTGGACGGTAAACAACAGATTTTACAGTTTTCATTGTGAGCCTATTGTCCGGCACTACATTTGTCTCTCACATCTGCCCACACATGCAAGCACATTTTCAATGGTGTCGCCTCTGATAGAACTGGAATGGACAAGAGTGGACTATCATGGTGTTTAGTGATGAATCTTGTTTTTGCCTTGGTCAACATGATGGTAGACAGCATGTTTGCAGTCATCCAGGGAAAAGGAACACCATCCAGTGTGTGTGACATTGTCACACAGCTCCAGCACCTGGTGTCTTGGTGTGGGGTGCCATTAGTCAGACATCTCGGTCAGAACTGGTCATCATAAGGGGATCTGTAACTGCCCAATGATATGTTACCAACATTTTGCAACCAGTGGCTGTTCCATTTGTTCAGCACCATACCTTTTACCAGCAAAATAACACCTGTCCCCATACAACCCGCATTAGTCTGCAGTATCTACATGAGCAAAACGTTCAGGTACTACCATGGCCAGCATGCACACCAGACCTTTCACCTATTGAACACATCTGGGATATGATGGGGTGACAGCTCCAACAACACCCAAGAGGTGTGCCAACCACTGTAGCTGAAATGGGACAGCGACTTCACACTATTTGGCATTCTATCCCTCAGGAGGACATTACAGAGCTGTACAATAATCTTCTCTGCATTATGTTCATGAATGCATTGCTGCATGGGGGAGTACAACGTCATACTAATTTTACCAGGTAGGTAAAGTGGTAATTTTCCATGTTTTTTTTTTTTTTGATAATGTAATCAATGGCACATCTCAGTGTATGCTAACAGCTGCCTGCATTTCAATAAAATGGCATTAATCCATCCAGGTATTGCAATTTTTTTTCCTGCAATGTATTACAGTGACTCAAATAAAAAATTAAATTTTTTTTTTATGAACCAGGCTGCTTTATTTTTTTAAATAATTATCATCACTAGTTAGGTATTATATTTTACCATTGTATCAAAATAATGTTTTACTTTACCACTTTTTTTAAATAAAAATTTACATTTATCACTGTTATTTGCTACCTAATGCAAATTGCAATAAAAAGTCAAAAATATTTTTAAAATTTTGAAATAAAAGCAACATGCAACTTTTAATATTAAAATGCTTGGCCACCCCTGTTGTATTGCATTGAGATTTAATGGTGCACTTTTCACTATACATAAAAATAGCCAATGTACCAAGACTAGGTTTATTTATCAATGCAAAACATTGTGCAGTTAAAAGTTTTTCAACACTGAAAAGTCATTAAATGACTTTGGAGATAAGTTCTTTTTGCATCCCATATCATTATCCTGTAAGTTGGGATTTAAGTGGTGACAGATCATGCCTAATTTGAATTGAATGAGCTAGAATGCAAGATTTCTGATGCAATATAAATTATGAATAATGAAAAATGAATTGATATTATTATACCATTTGAATAATGCTGGATAACAATTCCAATCTCATTTTCTGCAAAAGTGGAAAACATTACTTTAACACTTATTTTAGTGATTTAATTGCTTGTTTTAATAAGTATTATTACTAATAATAATAATACTTATTTTTAATAAGTATTATTACTATTAATAATTAATAGTATTATTATTAATAATTAATAAGTATTTTATTGTAGTACTGGAATTAAACTTTGCAATTACTTTAATAAATTTTGAAACAATTCATAACCTATTTTTAGTGTGTACAATAATTTGGCCTTATATATACATCCTTCACCTCAAAGAAAAAAGTATATAAAAAAAATGAATAAATGTTAAGAATTTGAAGTAAAACTTACTTTAGGGTAACGCAAGGAAAACAGCTCAGGATATACATTTTGTGAATCATTACGATTTCCATACCAGTTGTAATAAAATGTACCAATTTTACTATTGTTAAAAGTGGCAAAGCATAAAAGATTTCCATCTGGAGACCACCAAAGAGCACTATTGCTAGATAAGATTTCTTCTGTAAATAAAATATATATTTATTATTTTAAAGCAAAACATATTTAATTTTTAAATTCAAATAAATTTTAAGATCATGAACATAGCATTTACCTAATCTTTACTCTTAATATTTAGAGTATAGAACTGCTATATTTCTTTGATTCAGAGAATAAATTAAAAGATAATTACTTTCATTCAATGACATAGAGAAAATATGTAACAAACTTTAAAATGTAAATTTTCTCCCCAGGTTATTAAGATCAACAGTATGCTGTTCCACAAAACTAAAATTCAATACAAAAAAAATAAAATTAGGAAAAAAAGGATAACAGATATTAAAATGTAAAAGGTATCAAGATACTGATATGTCATTGACTGATTTGATGAAATACCATACACCAGTGAAGCATTAGGGTAAACAATGAGGCAATATTAATAACAATCAATAATTTAAAATAAATAAAAAAAAATATATAAATACCCCCTCAAGCAGCTGCTTGCCACAGAGGTCTGACAGGAGCCTGTCAGTTTATATGCCACAGTAGAAGATCTGAGAGGATGGCAGGACCTCAGCAGAAAAACAACACGAACATCCATGCCTTACCCGGGGCTCGAACCCAGGTCCCGTAGATCAGTAGCCAAGCGCGCTAACCACTCGGCAATAGTCCAAAGTGTCCCCCAAGAGCGAAAAAACACCGTAGGAAACGCCCAAAGAGAAGTTGGGATCGAAAAGCTACAAAAATTTCCCCATAGAGGCCAAAAAGACGACGCCATTTGCATTCTGTCACAACAGAGCCACCAGACACTAGAATAGTGTAAGAGAAACACACTAGAATCCCAATGTAAAAAAAGTAAATTCTATTATAATTATGACTACAGTGACTAAATGAGTCATCTTTGATGACAGTAGCTAAACTACACAAAAGCATACAACACAAAATACTGAAACATTTCATAATGCAAAGAGACAGAACTGCTAAAATTTGCTCACTGTCTCATAAAACAGTCATATAAATGAGATGCACATGTGCCAATTCTGTGTTCACATAAGCTAATTATTCAAATCAGGAGGCATGTTTCCAACAGAAGTAGCCAAAGATGAAAATGACCTTAAAGCAATTAATTGTACACTATGACAGCCATAATTTGTACATTTCAGATTCGCCCTAGATGAGCATGAATTATATTTGACAGTTATTAATTACTTACATACACAATCATATCAGAATAATATGACCACCTATCTAAATGATGGGAATAACCACCCTTGGCCCGAATGACAGTGGCAAAATGGCATGGAATGGATGCAATGAGGCCCTGGAAAGTTGCCAGAGGCACATGTGCCCATTCGGACTCCAGGAGAATACGGAGGTTCCAGAGATGACGTGGTTGTAGATCCGCATGCTGAACCTGTCGATCCAAAGGTCCCACAAGTGCTCTATGGGATTGAGGTCGAGTGATTTCGTCAGCCGAAGGAGAATGGAGACATTGCTATCGTATTCTTGGAACCAGTCATGCACCACCTTAGCAACATGGCAGGGAGCATTGCCCTGTTGATAGACACCATCACCACCAGGGTAAACATCCAACATAAAGGGATGCATGTGGTCAGTGGGATGGACAGTTAGCCATTGGCATTCACAGGGACCCATCCAGTGGTACCAGCGGTCCCAGGTCATACCAGGGAAACATCCCCCTGATATGCACACTGCCACTACCAGCCTGTACTTGACTGACAAGTGTGTCTGGATGTTGGTTCTCGTGAGTCTGATGCTATATTCACCACTGCCTATCACTTCTATGGAGTAGAAATCTCGATTCATCAGAGAAGGAAACCTTTTTCCACTCTTCCACTGTCCAATGATGGTAGTCCTGTGCAAACTGCAGGCGTCGTTGCTGATGGACCTTGGTTAACATGGGTGCCTTTACGCAGCATCGACTCTGGAGATCCATGCTTTACAGGGTTTGCTCTACTGTTATTGGACATGTACCAGGGTGTCCCAACGTTCATTTGAGTGGTAAATTGCTGCACTGTTGCACATCGATTGCTCTTTACCAGCTGACAGAGGCAACGTTCTTCTCTAGGGTTGATGGCCTTTGGGGCTCCACAGTTATGATTTCTGGAGGTACTTGGTGTGCTAGCAGTCCGTTCTTGGTACACCCTTACTATAACACCTCGTGAAAAGCCCACGAAGTCTGTTGTTTCTGAGATGCTTCCACCCTTGGCATGGTAGCCAATGATCACTGCTTTTTGAATGTCCATCAAATCAATACTTCTGCCCATTATGCTCATGTTACGCACTATGGCTCATCTGTCCTGGCTGGCCGCTTATATCTCTGTGTGGTTGACCTTGTCATGTGTACTCTGTGATACACCTGGGTGGATACACTGTGATTCCGTGGATGGTCATATTATTCTGAAATGACTGTGTATAGTTCTGCAAGCAGTTTAGGAAAGTTAAAAGAAAATGAACTTAAAGTTAATTTAGTTTGTGTTTAATGAGGGTTTTAAAATTTTTAAAAAAGATACCTATCCTCAAGGATGGGAAACAAAAAATTTAAACCATTCCCCAAAAATTCCTGTTTTGTACATAAAAAAGTATATTTCCTATACCTCTGTATGCCTAGTTAATATGCCTAAATAATGCCTAGTTTTTAATACATTTATGTAGAATTAAACTGCAAACAAATCTACTCAAAATTCTGGGACTGAAAATGGCTCAGTAGTGTGCCATGCTTGTAATCTGCAGTTCCCAGATTTGAGTCATGCCTGGGCCAGTGTTTAGTTTTATCTCTGCAAAACTCCCAGCCCTGCCTTCAGTCAGTAGGGAACACCAATGGGCTTGGAAAGCCCACCGTCCATTGGATGAGATGTTAAGCCATGTTGTGCACAGGGATGGGAGAGCCATACTTTGTGCATGTTAAAGAACATGCTGGATGGCCTTGATGGGAAGTTACCATCTCTAAACAGCTGTCTCTTGAGTCCCCTTCCCCAATTCTTCTCTGAGTCCTCAGGGTCCTTCTGAACTGGTCATTTAGCCCATTGTGTGCATAAAAGTGCCACTCAGAGAGGTAAAATAACCCAACAACCAAACTGAAAATTCTTTGGTATTCAATCATTGACATGAATGGGAAGTAAATGAAATTGCATACAAATAACCTAAATAATAATTTTAAAAAAATTACAAACATATATAAATTTACTATTTGACTTAACTCTCCTTAAGATCACAAAATAGCTACTAATAATGTCCATCAATGTGATGAGTCCTACTCCAGAATCAAGCCAGTGATTCACAGCCTGAATGAGGGAAAGGTTATCCAATGGTATGCTGTTTAAATTTATTTTCCTAATTATATTCCATATTTCTCGTGCCATACAAGTACAGACTAACTTCAGTGGAAACATAACCTAAGCCCTAACTTCAGTGGAAAAAACTGAAACACTGAAGGGGTGAATCTATATATATTGCACTCACTTGTTTCCCAAGAATAAGACTGTTTTTCATATGTTTGAAATGAATATTAGAAAATTTCTAGTTTCCTGGTTTGTTGTTTGATTTTCCATTACATTTGCAGTCTTACTGCTTTGGTAAAAAGAGAGTAGAAAAAAATGAAAACAGATTCTTAAAGGAGAAATGTGTAATGAAAAAAGAATTATCCACCAGTTCACATGAATGTCAATCTTTAATTTTCAGTCATCTCGAATGGAAGGATGGACAACTTTTTAAATACCTAGTTTAGGCTTATGTAAGACTATTTAAAATGTAGGCTTAATATGTATTCATTAATTCTATGGAAGTCTTTCATGTTACAAAATATCCTGGTTTACAAAAACAGTGTGTGAAGCATAAAATATAAACAATTTCAAACCATTAATTCAGCTAACCCTTAAAGTGTCAGTTTTTTCACAATGCACATAATTGTGATCAAGAAAATTTTTAATTTTTTTTCAGCAGAAAAACAACTAAACTTTAGAATTTTATTGTGCAGTGACTAACAGATAGATATATAATATAGGTCATATTACATACCAAATTAAAGTGCATTTCATTCTGAAAAATAAAATAACAGAAATTCAAACTAAAGCAAAGTCTACTTAAGCCAATTTTGAAAAATGGTAACCTTTCTTCAGACACTTAAGAATTAAAAATATAAACTTTGATTAATGAAAAAATCTGGGGCATTCAAATTTTAAATTTAGTTTAAAAAGCCAAATATACTACTTTAAGTGAATCAGTATATTTTGAAATATTTCGTATAATACCTACAAAATGTTAGCAAAGCTATTTCAGCAAATTTACCATGTATCAGATGCCTCTGATATATGGTAAATCACATCAGATGCCTCTGATACATGGTTATCAGGTAATCAAAAAAGTTTTTGCAGGTAAAATTAAGCCATACATAAAAAGTGAATAAAGATATTTTATTCAGGAAAGTAAGCACCATACATACATACATATATACATACATACATATCACACATAAATACGCATACATATATACATACATACATATCACACATAAGCACCAACACAATCTATAACCTTTTCCAAACAAGATACAAGTTTGTAAATGCCACTTCAGTAGAATTCCTGATGTTTAGAAGTGAAGAAAGCAGCCAACTGTTTCCAGTGCTTCTCGATTTTCGAAATTGTTGTTTGTGCATATGATTGTCCAGTGCCAAGGAAAGATGGCAGTCAGATGATGTGATATCTGGGGAATACAGAGGGGTGGGTAGAATTTCCCAACCAAGGCTGTGGAGCTTGTCTTGGGTCACTCGCACTGTGTGAGGATGAGCATTGTTCTGAAGGACCACAACTTCTTTGCAATGAATAAGTGCAAGTTGTTGTTGCAGCAGCGCATCTGCAGCCCAAGGTAGCTGAATAGACATAGCTGTACTGAGTAGACGTCTGCAATGATTGTTTGACCAGTGGCAAGAAGCTCATTAATGGACAACACCAGCTGTAGGCCATTAGACACACAACAAAATTTTGTTGGTGGATTCTGGGCTTTGGTTTGTGCAGTACAGCTTCACTGGAGACAACCAATGATACAGACATTTGGTGTTCCTACAGACAATCAATTTTCATTGCATGTCAGCAACCGGTCCAAAAATGGATCATTCTTGGCGTGAAAGCAGTGCCAAGCAGATCATAAGCCGCTGGAGTTTGTTGTCGGCAGTCAGTTTTTGTGGAACACATTTGCTCAGCTTCCAGACTTTTCCTAGGTGACAAAAATGAATGGTTTCATCACTTACATAGAACCTTTCTGCAAGCTCTTGGCACATTTGACATGAATCCAACTAAATGCTGGCCTTTAATTCATTGTCATCAATGATGGTCAGTCTTCTCTCGTGGGTGCTTCTTCAAGTGTCTCATTGCCTGATGCAAATTTTCTGACCCTTTTGAGCTGTCTGTTTGCTCACTGTGTTTTTTCCAAATGTCTTACATATCTTGCTGGGTGCTTATGCTACTTTAGTTTCCAGTTTAAACTAATAAAGTAAGCACACTCGAATAATTGTATTTGATGCCAACATGTTTTTGTCACCCTTCCAAATTTAACCAAACTGTTTTTCACTCTTGCTACACATCAACTGACTCAGCATGCCACCTACTTTCGACTGTGTACTGATGCATGTGCACCACCTGCAATTGTGCGTATGTACTTTTCACTGAATTGATAACATTGAAACCCTGCACAAACTTATTTGGTTACCTGGTACAAAGTTTTTAGATCATATGCAAATGAATCTTTTGCATAATTAAACTCAGAAGCAAATACCCATTTCTTAGGTGATGAAATTACTACAGAAATGCTTAGAGCTGGGAATGTTTCAGTTACCAAGTGAATGAAATTTTGAATATCTTTTATGATAAAGGCATGGTTCCTAAGGATTTTACCAGTGCTATTATTATCCCTATTTTCAAAAAAGGTGATTGCAGTTCTTGTGATAACTATAGGGGTATCAACCTACCAGGTAAAGTTCTTGCATGATTGGGCTTAATAGAATTAAGAATCTGGTTGACAGGCAATTGTGTGATGAGCAATGTGGATTCAGAAATGGTAGGGTATGTGTGGATAAGATATTTTCACTTAGGTAGATTCTTGAGAAATGTTTAGAGTTTCAGAAACCTGTAGTTACAAGCTTTGTTGATTTTAAAAAGTCTTTTGACTCTGCTGATCGTCATAATTTGTGGTTAATTGTGATATCGTATGGCATACCAGACAAGTTAGCTAACATAATTAAAGCTTTCAATAATAACACTGAGTCCTGTATGAGAGTTGGTAAGGCTTGTAGCAATTGGTTTAGAATTACTTCTGGTGTTCGACAAGGGTGCATTTTGTCTCTTTTTCTCTTTAGCTTGGTTATTGATTATGTTATGTGAAATTCACTGCAAGAGAAAGATTTTGGCCTTAAATGGTCTGGAGATACTAAAATTTCTGATTCAGATTATGTTGCTGATTTAGCCCTTTTGGCAAATGATGTTGATGAGATGAACTCTTTCATTCGAGCTGTTGATGAGACTGGTAGTAGAGTAGGTTTGGTTATAAACAGAGAGAAAACTAAAGTGAAGAAAATTTGTCAGGCAGGTTGTGATTCAGTTAATCTGAATGGTTGCAATTGTGAGCAGGTGTCACAGTTTAATTACCTTGGTAGCTATGTAACAGATACTGGTGATGTGTGGCACGAGATTAACAGATGAATAGGGATTGCCACAGGAACTTTTAAGAATCTATGGAGTGTGTGGAGAAATAGGCGTATACACCTAAAGACTAAAATTACACTGTATAATAGTTTGGTTCTTTCTAGGGTTAGTTATGGTAGTGAAACTTGTAGCTTTGTAAACAAGATAACAGGAAACTAGATGCTTTATATTCTAAATGCTTACACAATATCTTGGGCATTAGGTGGTTCAACTTTGTAACTAATGATGAGGTTAGGCAAAGGATCCTGCAACCTCCTTTAAGCAGCATATTGTGCAGAGAGAGACTCTGCTGGTTTGGCCATGTTGCCCGTATGGATAATTATAGATTGGCGAATAGGGTTATGAACAGTGTGCCTAAAGGCCTCAGAAAGAGGGGGAGACCTAGGATGCAGTGGGCAGACAATGTCAAACAGGACCTTGTTAGAATTGGTTTGCAGTGGCTGGATGCAGCAGATGTAGCTCAGGACAGATATGCTTGAAGAATTAAACTGCATGATCTGGTTGGACCTCCGTAGCCCATGGCTGCTTGAGGATGATGATGATGATGATCTATTTATTTAAATATATGCCGTACATGTTAAATAATATATATTTCATTTTAATGTTACAATTCTTTAACCTTTTATAATCAGCTCCCTGTCAAATTTCTCACAAAGAAGGACAGTGAAGTACACTTGAATTCCTCCCCCGTTAGACCTTTCATTCTTTCGATATGTGTTGCAAAATCACTTCCACTATTGATGCTTCATATGCGAGAAAGAGGGTACACTCACACCCAGAAACAATCGAGACAAAGATTTCCCTTCCCTCAGACTATACTCTCAAACAACTCAACACAAAATTCTTTGGTAAACAGCTCAGACTATCTCTCAAACAATGCCTGAAAAAAAAAACATCACTCCCTGCATTATTGGCTTAGATACTTTCTGATGCTGCTCTTGGAGGAGGGAAGTAACTGGTACAACTGCTTTCCTTTTGCCATGTATTCTTACTGGCAGAACTGCTGTACCAACTGTCTATAAAAAGTAAAATTTAATATAGTTATATCAGTTTCTCTGTGGTGTTTTGACATCATCCCTAGAAGCTCACTTTTTTTTAAAATAAATATTAATCAATTTTTATCGAACTCAATTTTGGGGATTTTCTTTTTACTTTTTTTAATGCTTGATTTACTAAAGCAAGTATTTCATCATTGTGAGAATGTTTTATGTAGTACTAGGGTGATTCATAAGTCTGTGTATTTTTTGCCATGCCAAATGTGTATGGTGACACAACACTATATTGCATTTGAATAATCTGAATGTAGTACTAATGGAAAGTACAAAGTCCATTGTGTCAGTCCGTAACTATTATAAGTATCAGAGTCTTTTCCATCATTAGAAATGTTGTACAGTGAGTGAGTAAAATTGAAATTCATACAATTTTAAGACATTGCTGGAAAACAGAATTAAAAGCTACCAAAGTGGCCCAAGAAATAAACAAAGTGGAAGGTGAAAGCACAGTCTTTATTTGTGCTGCTCAAGCTTGGTTCAAGAAGTTAAAAGGCAGTGGCATGAGCCTCGAAAGTAAGCACAATCGAGATAGCCAATATCAGTAGACCACAACATTCTATGCCATACTGTTGAAGTTGAATCACTGACAAGTATTCACAGGCTCTCATCTGAACTTGATTGCTCACAAGCAATTATTGTTGTGAAGAAAAATTAATATTTTTTCAACAATCCAAACACCCAAAAGCAGTGGCTTGACCCAGGCCAGGCAGCATTTCCTGTCCCAAAAAGTGGACAATTCCAGATGAAGGCAATGTTATGTGTTTGGTGGAAATTTGAGGGTGTAGTGCACTTCAAACTGGCTCCTGATGGACATGCCAACACTGCCAAACTTTATTCAGCACAACAGGAATGTATGCAATCTGTGATGTTAATGCTACCCAGGATTGGTACATCAGGTACTCCTCCAAACAAGACAACACAATACTACACTTTGGACCAAAAAAAAAACTTCAAGAACTGGCACTTGAGCTTCTTCTTCACCCAGCACAGTCCATACTAGCACCTCTTTCACTCTATGGCTCATTTTCTTTGACGCAGGCAATTTCAAACATTTTAGGAAGTTGAAAACAGATGTTGAGTTTTTCACCTCCAAGGACACAGCATAGTATTGGAGAAGAATTGAACAACTTGCTAATCGATGGACATAAATTATTGAAAATAATGGTTTACATTTTGTTAAATAAGACTTGTTATATAAAATCAGTTTTCAAATAGATAATAAAACATACAGTCTTATGAATCATCCTATTACATTAAGAAGTCCTAGCTGAAAATGTTTATTACAGAATAAAGATTATAATGAATGAAGTGTGAATTTTTACCTGTTTATAGCTGAGTTTTTCCCCCTGTTTTTTAAAAGAATTTTGCAAATTTTAAAATGTTTCAACCACTTTTTTAGTGTTTTTATAAGGCATTGATGGGTTTATATGTAAGTAGACCAAGGCAATGGAAAATTTATATGTCAGCAGAATATGGAACACTATTATGATTATCTACTGTAAGGCACTTCATGTAACTGTTAGCAAAGCTTTATCAACTACGATTATCTACTGTAAAACACTTCAAATAACTGTTAGCAAAGCTTTATCAACTTTTAAAAATACCTTTTTCATTTATTTTTCTAGTGTTTCATCTATATTTTGAGCTCAGAGTTTTCTATACTCAATTTCAGATAATGAATGGAGTGGCAAAATCTGAAGATCAAAGAAGGCACAGCTAATGAAAAAATGCCATAATCACATGAGTTCTAGCAAGAACAACTTGCAGATGTAATTCTATTACAGCAAACAGTTCCACACTTAATGTGAGAAATAAGTTATTTTTCTAATGTACATTGTTATTACATATAACTTAAGGAACTGAGTAAATTAAAAATGCTATTTTTTACTCTGAAATATTGTAAAGTACACAATGAAGTATAATTTCTTTTACATCAGTATACTTGCAACTACAAGAATTGCCCAGTGTTGCTCAAATCATTGTTGACATTAGCATGTGGTCACATAGTCCATTGCTTCGTTTCTAGGCAAATTACAATAAGTTTAATTTCCATTTCGACAAATTTTGGTCCCTTCCCGAGATATTTGACTGAATGGTCCTAAATTGTATATTCCTATTGGACGAAAAAATCAGGTTCGTACCTACAATGAGACACTTAATATAATAATGTCTTTGGGAATGTGAGGAATTTGGAAGTGGTTGGTAGCTTTTATGTTTAGAAACTGTGAATGAAGAGGTTATGAATGGGGAATGGAGGAAAAATACATTTTATCCAAAATATCAATTTCATTATTATTATTATTGAACTTAACAAGTTAATAGTTTGACTGAACAACCTCATGGAACTTTTAATCTTCTGCTAAATTTCCAGGTTCCTCGTCCCTTTATGTAAAGAATTATGGTGACTATACACAGAGCATGGTTTCATTAGACACAATTGGACAAGAAACTCTTGAGGATCTTAACGTGAAAAGGAGTATAGAAATTAATAGATTCTGAAAAAAATTCATCGCCGCCACAGCGGGAATCGAACCCGCATCTCTCCAGATTCATACCAGAGCGCGCTAACCATTGCACCACGCGTCGGACAACGAATATTTTCAGAATATGACCTTATAAATCTTCCTGAGACGTGACTGAGACAGCGCCATCTATACTCAAGGAGATGCAACGTTTTCAGTCGTTGCATTTGATTATCAGATGTTAATGAGAAGGAATACTGATAATACTGAAGTTTTGCAAGAGCTAGCTTTCTCTTTGCATGAGTATGTTGATCTTTCAAAAACAGCTTAAAGTCATCAAAGAGAATGAAGTATGTTATTTTACAAATTTAACACCCTCTAATGGTGAAAATTCAAACAAAAAAAGAATCCTCCATTAGTTTGAATTTATCCCATTAAAAGGTGCTAGAATTGAAAAAGCAAAAAAAAAAATTCTTTGAAAAGCTTCTATATTTGCCAAAGGCAATTGTATTTTCTAACTTTAAAGATGCATTTATTATTTCCTATAATTACCAAATAAGTGAGGAAGTGGTGAGAAAAAAAAATGATGAAACCAAAACAAATAATTGATTTTTGTGTGTATATCATTTAACAGTGCTTCATATGAAGTGCAGATTATGCATAGAAAAATGTGGTAGTCTTTATTAATCAGAGAACTATAAGTGTTGCAGAAAAAGCAAAATTAAAGTACACACAAAGATAAAGGCAAATAGATTCAATGCAAGTAAAATTATATTCACAGAGCATTAAGTGTAATGAGCATACTGATTTGCTTAAAATAAATTTATCACATTAACACTTGTAACACTCCAAAGAAATGAAATACTTTTAAAGTTTGGACCCTTTGTCTGATCCAATTATTTTTATGCTCTCAATAGCTGAGTTGGGCGCCAGGCAATAACTGACAAATTGCCAAAAATAAAGCTTAATTAGGGTTCAAAATACCAGTCAGTGTTAATGAGTAAGAATTCAAAAATATTAAATGATTGTCAAAATTTTATGTTAATGCTAATTAAAACAAACTAACATTGCTCAAGAGAAAAAAATTAGTAGAGATTCAAAAGTTTTAAATAAAACAATTTATTTCCAAAAAGCATTCACCAAAACTTCAATAAAGAAGATACATCATTTCTTAATACAAACATCTTCAACAAACTCCAAACTAAAACTGATCTCTAAACTGTGCTCTACTACCCTCTCTACTATCTTCTGTGCTACTGTGACAACATGTCACCAGGCAACAAGAGGCAACAAGAGGTACAAAGCCCGCATGTGTCATGTTGCATGCTGGGAAAGACATTTGCATAAATTGACAAGTGGCACAAGCTATGACGCACGAGGGGGCGTGTCTTTGTACACGCGCTTTAGCGCACGCAATTTATCACATTCCAAGAGTTAGGAGTTGCGCATGCACAACTCCTAACTCTTGGAAACGAGCGCTGTGATGCCAAAAAGGAAATAAAAATCACCAAAATGATAAATATAACATAAATTATGCAACTCTGGTTAAGGTAAAGTAAAAGTGAATGAGGGAGCATCACACACTGTATATATATATAAACAACACTGTATATATATATATATGAACAGCTTCCAACTGGGAACAAGATGTTCATTACCATCACTTTGCTACACAAAGAGTTACTTCAGGACGAGATTTGAAAGCTGTTAATTTTATTTTCTGAAAACATTTTGAAATATATCTGGCCAACACAGTGAGTTCAGTTTCAGAAACTTGACATTGTAAAAGTCAACCCTAGAAATAGCAGTTGCAGGATTTTCAACAACTAAGGGAGTTCTCCAAGTGCAACTGTCAATTTTTTGGCAGTTTCATGAGGGATATTTTCCTCTGGAAAGAAATTTTTATCATTAACAACAGAAATACCATTGACTAGAGTGAAGATAGAAGTTGAAATATTCATGTAACAGCAATTCGAAGTAAACATATTAATGATAGTCAATGTTAGCTCTATTAAATTGCAATTTCCTTTAAATGTCTGCTATTTTAGTATTTATACTACTGCTTTTAGGGTTAATGCTTTAATGCTGCTACTATTCATTGCTGGTGACTGATGTTACAAGTCAGTGTTAGCTATGATGATCAATAGATGAAAGATTATAATTTATATATCTGGTGAGAGTTAAGTTCACATAGTGAACACATATCTTTTTCCATACTTGTCAATAGATGTACTACTAACTTAACAGAGTTTGCATGCTGGTTGATGGAAGAAATACATCAGATTCAAAGTTGGTGCAGAATGCCACAGTTCCAACTTTGTCACAATAAGCCAAAGTAATGGTTGTTTGTTGATGGATAATATGGAATTAAATCAAAGGTATTAAGGTTTCAACTTATTCATGTCCACTCACATAGTATAATATTGAACCAGTACTAAACAAAAAATACACTACAGGAAAAAAAATTGCAACACCTGGAAGGATTTATGTCATTTTATTGAAACACAGGTAGCTGTTAAGCATACACTAAGATGTGAGATTCATTACATTATCAAAAAAAATTATGGAAAATTACTACTGTACCTACCTGGTAAAGTGGTATTATTAGCATGATGTTGAACCACCCTGCACAGCAATGCATTCACAAACACAGCAGGGAAGGCTATCATACAACTTTATAATGTCCTCCTGAGGGATAGAACGCCAAATAGCGTGAAGTTGCTGTTCCATTAAAGCGACAGTGGTTGGCGCACCTCTTGGGTGTTGTTGGAGCTGTCGGCTCATCATGTCCCAGACATGCTCAATTTCTGAAAGTTCTTGCGTGAATGCTGGCCATGGCATGGTAGTACCTGAACTTTTTGCTTGTGTAGATACTGCAGACTAATGCAGGCTGTGTGGGGATGAGCATTATCTTGCTGATAAAAGGTTCCGTGCTGCTGAACAAATGGAACAGCCATTGGCTGCAAAATGTTGGTAACATATCATTGGGCAGTTACAGATTCCCTTATGATGACCAGTTCTGACCAAAATGTCCAACTATAGGCACCCTACATCAAGACACCAGGTGCTGGAGCTGAATAACAATGTCACACACACTGGGTGGCATTCCATTCCCCTGGATGATGACGAACATGTTTTCTGACCAAGACAAAAATGAGATTTACCACTAAACATCACGGTACGCCACTCTTGTTCATTTCAGTTCTGTCTGAGGTGACACCACTGAAGACGTGCTTGCATGTGGGCAGATGTGAGGGGGCAAATGCAGTGCCAGATAGGCTTGCAATGAAAACTGTAAAAGCCTGTTGTTTACCATCTGCCTGGTAGGTATTCAATGTGTTACCTGTTGCCAGTCGCTTTGCAGTTGCATTGTAGTCACAGATCTGTCAGGCAAAGCCATGTGTCGCAAATGGCAGTCCTATCACTCCATGGTCATATGTCGTCTTGTCGGTGTGTGCTAGAACCTCCTTGAACCCACTGACACCATATGTGTACGATGGTGCTGGTATTGCAGCCAACAAGATTAACCACATCTCTGTATGACAAACCAGCTTCACTAAGGCCGATGATTCTTCCATGCTCAAAGTCTGTTAACTGTTGGAATGGCTGTCAATGTCTGTGTAAGGGCATATTTAGCAGTTTAGAACAATTTCCACAATGTTTTGTTAACCAGGGAGTTTTGGTTGCCTTTATCTATGTTTGAGTGCTCTGCATCTGTGACATCAGATTGCATCTGTCCAATAGTTTCAATCATCCTGCAAACCTAATCATTTCCATGTATTTCCATATACTACCACCTCCCTAAATTTTGTCATATTTGCATAACTTCTTGTGAATGTTACATTTTGTAATAAAAGGCATTGTAAATAAAGGCATTTTTTACTCCTGTAGTGTATATGATGGTCATTCTTGTTATTCATAGATGATCTGATGATTTGTGAAATCATAACTCTTTTAAGAGATAAAAAAATAAGTTGGAGTTATATGTTCTTAATTTTAAATTAACCTTGCCATATGAAATCTCATATAAAAAATTAGACCATTCCTGAATAACAAGAGTGACATTCAACATGTATCATCTTTTTAGCATCGATTCAATATTATCTGTGAATCAAAGTGAATAAGCTGGGACCTTCACTCTTTTGGTATAGTTGTTTTTCCCATCAACAAAGAATTGTTAATGTGGTTTACAGAGATAAAGTTTAAACCCTCAAGCAGCTGTTTACCACAGATGTCTGATGGGAGTCTGTCAGTTTTATATGCCATAGTAGAAGATCTGTGAGGATGGCAGGACCTCAGCATAAAAACAAACACAAACATCCATGCTTTACCTGGGACTCAAATCCAGGTCCCTTAGATGAGTAGCAAAGTGCACTAACTACTTGGCCATGGGACAGCACAATATTTAACAGGCTTCAAAAAAATTGACCACAAAATTTAATTAAAACAAGAGATTGGAGATCATATTACTCTTAACCTTTTAATTAAATTTTGGAGTCAACTTTTTGTAGCCTGTTCGGTATTTCAGCATTCATAATGCTTTGAATCATGACTAAATATTGTTTAAAATCAAGATTTAGATAGATTTGACTGAGATCTTTAATTTGTCTTTAGACATATTTTTCATTAAAAATCATATTCAAGTTATTGAGCTCTGAATGGATTTTCTATTGAGATAAAATAGAACTGTTTCCTTTTTTCTGTCCAGTACTTGTACATAGTCCTCAAGAAGCCATGGGTTGCTAAGGTCTAACCAGACTGCAATTTAGTCCCCCAAATATGTCTGTTCTGAGCTACAACTGCTGCATTTGGTCACTCAAGGCTAATTCTAACAAGGTCTTGTTTGACATTGTCCACCACATCCTGTCTTCCCTTTTTCTGAGGCCTTTAGGAGCACTGTTCATAACCCTATTCATTAATATGTAGTAATACACAAGGGCAACATGGCCAAACCAATGCAGTCTCTCTCTGCCCAATATGCTGCTCAGAGGTGGTTGCAGACTCCTTCTCCTTGCATCATCATTACCTAAAAGTCAAACTATCTAATATCCAAGATACAGTTTAAGCATTTATAAATCAAGGGCATCAAGTTTCCTGTTATGTTTCTTACAAATGGACCATGTTTGAAATGGAATTTTCCATATCAAATCAACCAAAATTTTGGAAAAAGTTCACAATGCATCAAAGATTTCAATGATCTTTGGCATAAATGTTAGTGCACATAAGATATCTAATTGTCCAAAATATTTTGAGTCAAAAAATTTTTTGTAATAAGTTATAATTGTTTAACCTAAGGGAAAAATATACAAATTGCACTGTGAATAAAGATTTTTCTTTTCTTTTTTTCTTTGCTTCTATGGTAGATAAGAAGCCCAAACTTGGTGTACTGATGTACATTTTTCTTATTAATTCAATAAAAAAAAATCGAATTTGAAAAATTTAATATGGTTTTGAAAAAAATTGAAAAACTAAAATTTTAAACTGTGAAAAAAACTAATGTGGGTCTATAGATAAAAAATTTAAACTGATATATGTTGCATATGATATATGTTGCTGATTATGCTCAATAGAAACATTGTACAAAATTTGAAGTATGGATATTTCTTTGATAATGAGAAAAAAATATTGAATTTGTACCAATGTTATCGCTAATGATGCACTTCAGGGGACAGTACTGATGCTCTTGCGCATGCACACTGGAGGAAACGTGCGGAGAGGCTACTGATCTGCTCTGCTGCTTTGCACTCACGCACGACTAACTCCAACCACTTCAACTGGCATCCAACTGCTATTTATAGCTATAATGCTGCTATTTATAAAAGTTCATATCCTTTTTTGCAGATGAGCAAACAAAAAAGCCCAATATTTAGAGGGAACAAATTTAGCAATAAAAATGTTGAGTGATACATAGGGTGACCAGATGGTGATTGGTAAAAACCCAGACATGTTATTAAATGTTCCAACTTCAGTTCATATAACTTAAAAATGGTAAATTATGCTTTATTTTTGATCAAATATTCTATAATAATTAATGAAGTGCTTAATGGGCTAGTGTAGTCCAAATAAGCAAAGAACTAATCATATCTCTTTTGGTGCCCTGGGCAAGAAAAAAGATTCTGCTTTAAATTTAATGAGTAGAAAAAATTACACATATGCATTTGAATTCAGTTAATTTTAATGAAGTCATATTCATTGTTGAGGAAATAAATGTTATCATAAAATACTTCGATAATAAAGAATTTAGCCATAAATAATTAAAATATATAATCATTTAAACTGAAAAGGGCTAAGTTACTGACATAGTTGATCAAGAGAATTGATTTTATATTTTAATATATTTTAGAAGTACCAAGTACAAGTACTATGCTACTTAAATTAATTTTCTGAAGTCTAATAAATGAAAACAATTACAGTTTCTATTATTGGATTAAACCATCGGGCACACATTTCTGCCTTGCACAGTTCTTAAGATAATAACAGAAAAGAAATATTTTTCCTCACAGATTAAAAAAATGGAGGTAATCACGATTACACCATCATTTTTTATGTTTCAGAATAATTTTTTTCCTTAATTTTATAGAAAGTTAACCAAAAATGAAGCATAATTTACCATTTTCAAGTTATACGAACTGAAGTCAAAACATTTAATAACATATCCTGGTTTTTACTGATTGCAATCTGGTTACCCTATGTATCACTCTATACACTCAACATTTGTATTGCTAAATTTGTTCCCTCTATATATTGGACTTTTTCATTTGCTTGTCTGTAAAAAAGGATATGAACTTAAATGAACAGCAGCACTATAGCTGTAAGTAGTAACCGAATGCTAGTTGGGGTGGTTGGAGTTACAAAGTCGTGCTCTACTGCTTACACTCAAGCACGACCTATAGAGCGCATGCGCAAGAGCATCAGTGCAGTCTCCTGAAGTGCATTGTTAACAATAACATTGGTACATATTCAATATTTTTTCTCATTATCAAAGAAATGACTATACTCCAAATTTCATATAACATTTCTATGGAGTATAATGTACAATATATGTCAGTTTTAATTTTTTACAACATGTCAGTTTTAATTTTTATCTATAAGCCCACATCACTTTCTTTTTCACATTTTAAAATTTTCAGTTTTTTAATTTTTTTTCAAAACCAGATTAAAGTTTTCAACTTCTTTTTTTAATTAATAAGAAAAAATATACATCAGTACAGCAAGTTTTGGGCTTCTAATTTTTCATAGAAGCAAAAAAAAAAGAAAAATCTCTAGTCACAATCACAATTTGTATATTTTTCCCTTTAGGTTAAACGATTATAACTCGTTACAAAACTTTTTTTTTTACTTAGAATATTTCGGACAAATGGACATCTTATGTGTATTAACATTTATGCCAAAGATCATTGAAATCCATGATGGGTGGTGAACTGGCCTGGTTGAATTGACATGGAATGACCCCATAACTAATTTTAGAAAGGGCCAATTAAACAGTCTAATTTTGGTCTTTAAATGCATACACCTATTTTTCTAAACTTTCCAGAGATTCTTAGAAGTCCAATCAGCAATTACTATTCTTCTGCTTATCTCATGACATATATTATCAGCACCTGTTACCTAGCTCCTGAGATAATTAAAGTGAGACACTTGTTCAAAAGTAAAAAAAAATAAATAAATAAATACCCCCTCAAGCAGCTGCTTGCCACAGAGGTCTGACAAGAGTCTATCAGTTTATATGCCTTAGTAGAAGGTCTGTGAGGATGGCAGGACCTCAGCAGAAAAACTACACACATAACCATGCCTTACCCGGGGATCGAACCCAGGTCCCTTAGATCAGTAGCCAAGCTTATTTGTTACACGTTATGTTCCAATGAGATTTCCTTCTTCAGGCTTTCTCAATACAAAATTTTGATGTGAACATTATATTAGTTCGAAAAGGTTGAATAAGTTTATCCAGAGAGTTTTTGTTTTTATTATTTTGGATTAATGTTCGCCCATGTGTGTTTTGAGTGTATATGATGGTGTTGGGGAGTTATTGATTATTATGTGGTGGCTGTCTAGAGTGAGGTGTTATAAGTGGTATAAGTATTTTGAGGATTGAGAGAAAAAATAAGGAGATGGTTATTCCTGTTTTGATATACATATTTTTTCATGAGTCTCTGCATTTAAGTTTGAGTTTAAATGTTTGATTTGCTAGTTTAATAACACAGATTTTAGTGTTGAAAGTTTTTCTATTTTTATATATATATGTTTTTTTTAAATTTTTTTTCATATATATTTTTCCTCTCGGACTAGAGAGTGTTGTTTCATTTTATTTTTATTTATTTTTATTATAGTTATTTATATTTTTTGTAAAGTATTTTATATTTGTTTGTGTTTTTTATTTATATTTTTTGAAGTATTTTCAATTATGTCTTTTCATATTTTTTTCTCATGTTGTTATAAGTATTTTATTGATTTTTTTGGGGTATTTTAATTATTATTATTTTTTAAGGTATTTTCATTAATATCTTTTCATATTTTTCTATTTTTTTTTTAATAATTTTTTTTAAGTTATACCTTTATTTTCTTGTATATATATCATTTTATTTTTGGTTTGTTTTTGTTTATTGTCATAAATTGTTTTTTTTTTTGTTTATTTAACTTTTCTTTTTTTTCCCTTAAAAAAAAAGGCATATGCACAGTGAGGGTGAAGAGTGTGATTTTAATGTTTGGGCCAAGAGGAACTGGGTTCAAGTGAGTTTATGGGAGTGTAATTTTTTTTTTTTATAAATGCAAGTGAATGGGTGAGAGAGATGTTGGGATTCCCATTTTTAAATTGTTTTTCCTCCTTTATTTATTTATTTTTTTTCCCTATGATTAATGGCAGGATTCCATGGAAGAGAAGTGTTAATGTGTTGTGTGGAGAAGAGTTGGTTAAGGGGAAGAAAGGAAAGTGTAACAGACGAAGAACAGGAAGGAGCTAGAGGCGGTTCCAAATAGGGGTGGAGATGAGAAAGTTAAACAGGAGTCCATAGATTTTAATTTTAGGAAAGTTCTCTGGAGGGTCTAAAAGTATTTTGATGTGTAGCTCCTGAATGTTCAGCTCTGAGAGGGAATTTAATAAGATTTCTCTTTGTGGTGTAAATCTGTCACAATTTAGAAGTATGTGATTAACAGTTTCAGGTGTATTGTATTTACAGCAGTTGGGGGTAGGAGTCAATTTTAATTTATACAGGGAAGAGTTTAGTAGAGTTTGTTCTGAGGTGGTAAAGGTTTTTTAGTGTTTTCTGGGGAAGGAATAGTTGTCTATGTGGGAAGAGTGTTGTGCAAGCATGAATCTAGAGTTATTTCTTATAGAGGCATGTAAGAGAAAGTATTTATTGGTAAGCTGCAGTTCAAGTTTGATGATGTCATGTTTGGTGTTTATGTAAAAATTAAAGGTGTTGTGTGTCGTTGTGAGGTGTGTGCCGTTTTAGCGAGCAAATCAACATTGTCATTTTCAGAGATACCCACATGGCTAGAAATCCATTGTAAAGTAATGGTGTTGTTGTTGATTTGTTGGTTGTAGGTGGTCAGTGTTAAGGTATTATGAATGTAATAAAGTAGGTGGAGTATAAGAATTCATGGGTTAGGGTTTGGATGGCTCCTTTAGAGTCAACAAGTACAATAATATTTTGGTTGTTTAGGTTTTGGAGTGACCATTTGAGAGCTTCAATGATGGCAAAAATTTCAGCATGTAATATGGATGTATGTGGGAGGGGGTAGTTTAAAAGAAAGGGATGTGTTATATTGAGGGATGTGAATGGCGGCCCCTGCAGATCCTGAGTCAAGTAAAACAGAGTCATCAGTATAAATTTTTGTGTACTTGGAGAATTGCTTATGTAGATAGGACTCTGTAAGTTTTTTGATGGCATCATGTGGAAGGTCATGTTTGGAGAGTAGAGAGTTGGTGAAAGTGTTGGAGCTATGGAAGCTCCAATCAGCAATTATGGGTGGGATGTCCCCTCTCGTAGAATGATTAATATGATATTTAAAGAGTTTAAAAAGATCAGGATGTGTCATAAGTATTTTGAAATAAGGGCTACATAGGAAATGTAGGTAGAAAGGGTGTGTAGGTAGCTTATAATGTAATCTGAGGTAATATTTGAGTAATAATATTTTTTGTCTGATATGGAAGGGTGGAATAGATGTTTCAGCAATAATAGAAATGGTGGGTGTGAAGATAGGGAGACCTAGTGCAATTTTTATACATTTGTTTTGTATGATGTTTATTTTTTTTTTTAATTTGGAATCAGGTAAGTTAGATAAGAATTCAAGGCCATATTCTAATTTTGCTCTGATGAGATTTTTGTAAAGTGTGATCATGTGGTATGGTGGGGTGCCATTGTTTCTGGAGGTGAAAAATTTGAATGTATTTAGTAATTTGAGGCCTTTCGTGTGTAGGTATTGTAGGAGATGATTCCAATTTAATTTTGAATCAAGGTGCATGCCAAGCAGTTTGCAGGTGGTGGATTGTGGTATGGTGTGATTATTAATTTTAAAATTAAATATAGGGGTAGTGTGTTTGAAATTGTAGAAGGATTGGATTGTTTTACCTCTGAGCGGCACTTTTTTGCACACCATGGGCTAAATGGCCAGGCCACAAGGACCCCGAAGGCTAAGAGAAGGTTGGGGGAGGGGACCCACTGGAACAGCTGTTGGGAGACAGATGGTAGCCTCCCGTCAAGGCCATCCAGCGCGTTCTTTAATGTGCACAGGGTATGGCTCTCCCGCACACGGGGCCACAGCTTAACGTCCCATCCGACGGACGGCGGCCTTTTCAAGCCCATCGGTGTCCCCTACTGACCGTGGGCAGGGCGGGGAAATTTTGCGGAAATAAATCTCAACGCCGACCCAGCTGGGACTCGAACCTGGGAACTACAGATTACGAGCCTGGCGCGCTACCGACTGAGCCACCCCCGCCCCAATTGTAGAAGGGAATACAAGTGGTTTTGTTTGGATTTATGTCTAGTTGCCATTTTTTGCAGTATGTAGTAAGTCTATTTAATTGTTTTTGAATTTTTTCATGTAAAATGGGAATGGTTTTGGCAGTTGTCCAGAAGGTGATGTCATCTGCATAGCATGTGTAACTAATGTCCTTGTAAAATTTTTTTTTAATGTCATGTATGTAAAAGTTAAATAAGGTAGGGGAGAGTATAGATCATTGTGATAATCCTTGTGTGAAATTATAAGTGTTAGATGTGGGGTTATCAAGTTTGACCTGGAATGTCCTGGAGGAGAAGTATGTGTGTAAGAAATGTAAGATATTACCACTGAGACCAGCATTGTGTAGTTTATGTGGAAGGCCAGGGATCCAGACAGAATCAAATGCCTGTGTGAGATCAATGGATATAGCCAAGAGAATTTTTTTTTTCTTGTTGGCTCTGTGTATGTCAGATATTAAGTGTGCTATGTAATCAAGTGATGATCTATTTTTCCTGAACTCAAGAAAGTTGTCAGTGAAGAAATTTCCAGTTTCAAGGAACCAATATAATCTTTTGAGAATGAGGCATTCAAACAGTTTGAGTGTATTGGAAAGTAGGGAAATGGGTCTGTAAGAGTTAAGATTAATGGGTGTCTTTCCAGGTTTTAGGAGGAAAATTTACCAAATCTACTCTATTACAAGTCTAATCTACAGCTCTAATGAAAACAATCGCATCATCATCATTAGCATAATTTAATCAGGAATTTTTAAATCTCTAGACCATTTGAGGTCAAAATCTTTTCCTTGCAGTGAATTCTTCATAATCAATACCAAACTAGAGAAAAGCAGACAAAATGCACCCTTGTTAAACTCCAGAAGCAATGCTAAACACCAAGTATGGCAGGTCTTACCAACTCTCACACTAGGCACGTTGTTATGGAGAGCCATTATTATGCTAACTAGTCTGGTATACCATGCAATCTCATGATCAACCAAAATTATGTCAATCAACAGAGTTAAAAGAAGTTTTGAACTGTACATCTTAAAATAGATATTAAAAATATATTTTTTCCCCAAATGAACAGATCAATTTTAAAAACAGTGAGGTGTTTAATGATCCAGGTGAGATTTAACTGCATAAACACCAGCTGTATACTTGTGACTTGCTTTGTACAACAATACACATGTAAAACACTGTATTTTAACATAAATCATTATTATATTCTACAAGAAATATATGAAGTATATTTACTCAGAACGTGTACATAAAATACAAATGATTACGGCATAAAACTGAAGATACTAACCTTCATATAACCAATCAGGAACACCATTAAAAATAATGCCCTCTATTCCTGTGACTGTTAAAGGATGATGGGTATCATTTACTTCTGCTACATAATAAATGTTGTTTTCATAGACATAAACCTAAAAGGAAATAATAGGTTAATGCTTTGTTATTCATTTGTTTCGTAAGCTATTATAATATTATCAACAAACATATATCTCTCTAAGAACATGACTTACTGCATGAAAGAAGTAGCTCAATGATTGTGTTTCAGCTAGTTCCAAAGTTGGGTATGAAGAGAAACATATTTTCATGTTTTTGTGGGAGGGGAACTTTCTTTTTGTAATGGGGCCAAAAATATTTCATCTCATAAACACCACAAATCAATTGTAAAATCCACATAATAGTAGAGTAAGTTAATTTAAGGCAGAGCTGAAACACAGATATATCTAATGCAATTCTAAACTATCCTGATTTTTTATAAAAACAGAAAACTTATGGCACAAATTATTTTTTGGTTTGGAGTTGTACAGTGCACAAATGACTCAAGCTACACTGTACAAAACCAGGTAAATCATCAACAGAAAATGAAAAATCATACTAAAAATTATAAACAAGGCAGTAAAATTGACACACAAGCAGAATGATATATAATTATTTTCGATATTTGCTTAGTGAACAATACAGTGCATACCATGAAATTTCAGAACCTGTTCAAAAACAAAAGATTTATTGTACTAGGGTCTATATTATCTGAGAGGGTAAGGTTGTTTTACTTCTGAGTGGCATTTTTTTCACACAATGGGCTAAATGACCAGGTCACAAGGACCCCAAGGGCTCAGAGAAGGTTGGGGAAGAGGACCCATTGGAGAGCTGTTAGGTGACAGAGCCTCCTGTGAAGGCCATCCACCATTTTCTTTAGAGTGCACAGGATATGGATATATCTCTCACATTAAACTGTGGCCCTGTATGGCCACAGTTTAATGTACCTCATCTGAAGGACAGTAGTTTTTTGAAGCCCAATGATGTTTTTTTCTCACCAAGGGCAGGGTGTGGGTTGCAGAGATATATCTCAATGTTGGCACAGTTGGGACTTGAATCTGGGAACTGCAGATTATGAGCATAGTGTGGTACCAACTGAGCCATCTTGACCCTATCAGAAAGAAACACCAAAAGAAGGTTCCACAATACAAACTCTAAATTCAGTAGGTTGAAAAAAAAAGTCATTTTCAATGACGTATATATTGCAGAAATAAAGTTAGCCTTCCTGGTCTACTCATTAGCACATTTAACCACTATGTAAGTAGGCATGTCCATGCAAAGTGTGGCAGACTCCTTTTGTTAAAACTAAGTTGATGTTGAAAAGGTAAAATTGAAGTTGGGCCTTTTAGTAAGTGCTTAACAACCGATATTTATATATTGAATTACTGTAAATTAATGAATATTTTGGAAACATTCCTAAATGGAGAGTAGGTTTAACTCATCATCCCCCTACATCAACTCCCTCCTCTCTTGCCTATGCCATTGGAAAAAAAAAAGTATAATACATTTCTTCTCATGCAACTTTCTAGCCGCTGAAGTCTGACGGACTGTTAATATCAGCATCTGTTGTAATATTTAATACGCTACAGATGTCTATTAGAGGAACATCTGAGCAGAAACAAAATGTTAACGTCCATTAAAACTATGCGGTTAAATGATATCATAGAATTTCTAATCTACCGAAAAAATCTCTTCTTTTCTGAACTATGATTATAGAACTTATAGTATACCTGCGTTGTCCAAAACTCAATAATTACGCAATCGAAATATTTTGCCAGATCATTGGATGACCATTAACGCACAAAATAAAACACAGGATTTTAACTCTAGTCCCAGTCTAGGTCTGATACTGTACCTCTGCGCTATAGCACTACCCTTACAAGAGCCGGTCAGACAAGCTAAATATAATTTTTAACATTTCCCTTGCCTCCAACTGATACTCGCGCTAGTTTTTGCGCACGTATAGCCCCGGTTAAGGCATGGATGTATGTGTCGTTTTTCTGCTGAGTTCCTGCCATCCTCTCAGATCTTCTACTGTGGCATATAAACTGACAGGCTCCTGTCAGACCTCTGTGGCAAGCAGCTGCTTGAGGGGGTATTTATTTATTTATTTATCATTCTTCGTGCCATTTGTTATTATTGTCAGCTGGATGGGATGCAAATGTTGCCAACTTCATGTTGCCAAACAAGGACATATGCAATCTAATTAACTTTTTAGAAATAGTTTTTACATTTCTTGATTTCTATGTTTGCAGTTAATTTTGTGCCTCTACCAGTGGCGCCTCGCGTATAGGCACTGTGAACTGCAGCACCCCCAATTTCAACTTGATATTATCGATAACATTTAATATAATGAGTCCTTTTTTTCTTTAATTCTTTCTTTATACTTGTACAATATATAATCCTTAAGCTTAATGTCAGTAGCCATCCCCCAGTTTACGAAAATGATACAAAAATCTTTGTATGGAACTGTGCGCTTCACAGTATTAGCGGCGAGGTGTCTGACTGTTGTGCGCATGCGCACATAGGAAGCTATACGCGAGGCTGCAAGGGAGAGAGAGCACTGTCGTTCCCGCAGTGCCGACCCTGGCGTGCTGGTTGAAGGTAGTTTTTTTTACTCCGCGTGTGTGGTGCTTCAAAACCGTGTACCATATTCTTGAATGTGATAAAGTGTAGAATTAGATTATTATCCTGCTTCCAGCTATTCTATTCGATTCATTTTTTTTTTCGGTTCTTTTATTTAACAGAAAACTTTAACCATGGCCTTGCATCCCCAAGAAATAAGTTCTGTGACTGTAAGTGAACTTCAACAGCTTAAGTTTTCACAGCTGTCTCTCCATGAGAAAGTTGCAGTTAAGAAAAGAGGTCGTTCAACACCTGATATTCTAATATCTCAGCCAGGCATAAGCAACAATAAGAAATATATTCGTAGCTTTAATTCTGAATGGTACCAACGGAAAAGTTCGCTTTGCGGCTGTGAAGTAAAAAATGCACTGTTTTGCTTCCCGTGTTTGCTGTTTGAAGGTGATGTAACGTGGACAAAAGATGGTTTTAGAAATATAAACAAAATGAAAGAAAAAACTGAAAAGCATGAGAAGTCAAAGAAGCACGTTGATAATGTAGTTTCACTGGCACTTTCAGGAACCGTAAGTATTAAGGAGAAACTTAGTGAGGCATACAGACTTTCAATCAATGAGCATAATATAAAGGTTAAAAAGAACCGTGAAATTTTGTCCAAAATAATAGGCTGCATTTTCTTTTGTGGAAACTTTGAAACTCCCTTACGTGGACATGATGAAAAAGACGATTCAATAAATCCAGGGGTATTTAGAGGATTAGTAAATTTTGCATCTAAATTAGATTCAGATTTAAAGAATCACTTAGAAACCAGTGCAGTCTTCAAAGGTGTTTCTAAGACCATTCAGAATGAGATACTTGACTGCCTGCTACAAATATACCATGAGCAGATAAGGACGGAAATTAGAAAAGCTTCCTTTGTAGCTGTCATGGCTGATGACACAACAGATGTTTCGGAACACATTCAAATGGCCCTTGTTCTACGGTACGTATTGAATGGAGAAATATTTGAGCGTTTTGGGGGATTCTTTATTCCAGAAAAATCAAACTGCAGATGGCATATCAAAACGCATTTTAGAACAGTTGGATATAATCCTTCAAGGAAATGAACAAAAACTGATAGCTCAGACATTTTTATGGTGCAAATGTCATGAAAGGCAAAAAAGCAGGAGTTCAAGCAAAAATAAAAGCAGTTTATAGTAATGCACATTTCATTCACTGTTATGCACATCAACTTAATTTAATAAGGAAAAATGCAGCAAGTATTACACGAAACGCAAGAATATTTTTCTCTAACATTCGACTATTCCAACATTCTTCTCAATATCACCGCAATGTGTGTCCATTCTCAAGAAGCATATGGAAGTCAGCATTCCACGTCCATCTTCTACAAGGTGGAACTTCAACATACGGACCATAAACAAAGTTCAGGAAAATTTGCAACCTTTAAAAAACTGCCTTACTGAAATTCAGTCAACATCAAATGCAGATCACACCATTGCAGAAGCATCAGGAATTTTAAAATACCTGAATGATGATAATTTCAAGTTTTGGTTAGATCCAAATTTGATCATTTTTTTTTTCATCAGATTATGCCTCATGTTGAAATAATTTACAACCAAATGCAATCTCGAGAAATTAGTGTGTTTAAAGTTAATGAATATATAACAAATTTCAAAACTGCTAGTTTAGAATGGAGAAACTCAAAGTACTGTGAGAATCCTTCAAAGACACTCATGGCAGAAGCTAAGGAAGTGTGTGATTGTATATGTGTTGATATAATGGACAGATATTCTTCCACTAAACACTTAGTAGCTGCTAAATTGTTCAACAAGAAATGCTTCATTAATTTTAAGAATGAACATCCACAAAAAAGATAGTACTGACCACTGAAGTATATCCCATGATTGACAAAGAAAAGCTTGAAACTGAACTAAAAGTATTCTATTGTAGGTCTGATATTCATGAATATTGCAAATTAATTGAGCTGCTGAAATTTATTTTGGAAAATAATCTAGATGATGTTTTTAGTGAAATTACGAAACTGATAAAAATCCTATTGACAGTTCCCATGACTACATCAGAGGCAGAACGCTGCTTTTCAACATTGAAAAGACTAAAAACTTTTCTAAGAAGCACTATGAATTCGGAAAGACTAAACGCGCTTGCAGTGCTTTCAAAGGAGAAAAATTTCCTCAGTTGTCATCCAGAGATCAAGGAGAAAATTATTGATCTTTTCGTGCAAATTAAAACAAGAAGAATGGATTTCATTTTTAAATGAATAGATTAAGCTTGAACTGTAACAATTTAGGTTAAAGTAAGTAAAAAATGTTTGACTTTGTTCTTTTAGGATTTTATCAAGTTTCCGAATAAATTTTCTTTTTACACATGTTTGTTTCCTTTTACACAATTTTAAAACAAAGGCTAAAAAGTTTCTGGAGCAGCACCCCCACTAATTTTAGCTACAAGCCACCACTGGCCTCTGCTATCGTTTCTCACTTACTTTAATTAATTTAAATTACTCGCTGAAAGGGGAGCTGTGCAGTATTCCCATAGACTACTAATAGAGGTAGACGGAGCATCGTAGAAAAACGACGTGCAGATCATATGTAGATCATGTTTGACAGAGTGGCCTACCAGATCAAACCTTTACCTCTTACCTCCTTCAACTTAAATAGTCCAAAATGGAATGAGAAAAAAATAAAAGACTAGGGGACAATAGTCGCGGCCCAGAGATCAGATATCATGTTTGACAGAAAAGCCCTTACCTCCTCTATCAGAATGTTCCAAAAGAATTTAAAAAATTTGACACTATGACGACTTGACTTAAAATCTCTGAATTGAATTCTTCCAGGGTCAGAATGAGGTGACCTTGGCTATTTTCAAAACTTTGATTATTCTTGTTATTACCTTTTTCCCTTATTTTCTTTATGATTGTTTTTTTTTCTTTTCTTATCAGAGTTTTTGATGCGTGTAAAAAAATTTTCAGAAGTATTTTCAATATCAAGTGTAATAAAAATTAAGTGTAGATAAATCTTAAAATATTTTGTTTCCATCTTCATGTGCGAGCATTTTTGTTTCGTCTCTTCGTGACTCCATGTTTGAAAGTGTTTTGTGTTCTGTATCTTCATGTCCCTTCATGTATGAAAATATTTCATGTTCTGTATCTTCATGTTTGAAAGCATTTTGGGTTTGTATCTTAATGTGTCTTCATGTATTGAATTGTACTTTCTAAAACTTCATCTCTTCATGAAAATTATTTGCAATTTTTTTGTTTACCTTCTGTTTATTTTTAATTTTCTTTCTTTCTTTATTTTTTATTTTGTTTATAATATGTTGGACAAATTACAATCATTAAAGAAGTTGATTAAAAATTTATAAAATATTGGTTTGTGTTTTTTTTATTGGAGATTCCAGGATAGAGTTGAAATTAAAATTGGATACATTGTATTTTTTTAATTTTTGAAAATATTTTTCTGTTTCATTATTGAATTGTGGGCACTTAAAAATTATATGATGTAATGTGTGTGGTGTTGGGTAGTAATTACAATTTGCAGATCATATTTTTTAAATATAAAAAGGGTTGCATTTGTGTAGGTATAATTAGTTTTTGTCTTTGTGATAAGGTTAATGTCTCTTTTTAAAAAGTTAAAGTCATTGAATGTTTGTATATTATTTGAGATATTGAATCTGTGTGTATTATATGCTTTTTCTTGAAAGTAGTTTTCAGTTTCCTGCAATGATTTTTTTGTATTTAGTTTTTTGTGATTGGTAATGGAGAAGGGGGTTGAAATTGAGCTGTTTAAATTTAAAGCCTGTTTTGCCAAAATATCTACTTCTTCATTGAATTTAATATCTACATGTGATGGGACCATCGAGGTAATATTACTAGTGGTAATAATCTACACTGGCAACGGACGTCATGAACTTCTTAAATGTCATGAAAATGACGTCATGAAAATCTTAAGCCAACTCACAGAGAGATGAGAGAGAGAGGCGTGTATGAATAGCGTAAACAAATCTTTCACCATGATCTTAGACTTACTTGAATTGTGCACTAAATACTGAAAAGTACTGTAAAAAGCAGCAATTCGATATCTCACAGGTTAGTAATTTAAGAAAATTGTGAAATGCTTTTAAATTGAAATTGTTAAAGCAGAGAGGTCTAAAAATAAATAAAGCATTTCAAAATACCTTTCTGTCCTAGAATTATATCAAATGTAGTTCCCGTTTTTTTTCCATAAATTAAACTAATAATATTTACATATGAAAAGAAGGTGATTTACAGATTGAAACAGCATGGAATTTATAGAATATTTTCGTGAATTTTGTTTCAAAAAGAAAATTAAACTTAGACATTAATTTTATGAGACTTCTACTTTGCATTTTTATTTTGCCAAAATAACACAAATTGCTTCTTTTTTTCCTTAAACGAAACGCCTGAAATAGGGATTGCATTATTTTGGATGTGTTAAATGGAGCCTAAAATTTGCTTTTAATGTTTGATAAAAAAAATTACGAGTTGAAATGCTAAGGCTTGTCAATTTTGGTAGATGCTCTACTCTCTTTAAACAGCAGCTAGTACTCTCTTTTCCCAGCATTTTACTGTTTTAAAAATAAAGCTTCAGAAAATGGCACAGTAGGATTAATTAATGATGCTGTGCCAACTTTATTCATATTTGAAACAAATGACACACTGTCAAATTGGAAACCTCCTGCATTGAGAGACATTGTAGAAGACATGATAGAAATTGCAATGAGAATGACGTCATGAAAATCTTAAGCCAACTCACAGAGAGATGAGAGAGAGAGGCGTGTATGAATAGCGTAAACAAATATATTGCCTATAAAAATGATCACTCATGTTGTGTAAGAGGGAAGAGTCCTAGAAAATTTAAGAGAAAGTTGAAGTCAGTGCAAAATAAAATCCAAAGCTTAAAGAAAATGCTATGGTGATATTATTGCCAGCTAAGTGGTAAGCTATCAGACTCTTTTTCTTTTAAAGAAATATTAGATTTGTTCAAGGCTCAAAAGCTCATCAAATGGCATTGAGATACCAAAGCCTGTGTTTCTAGATAAAACTTTAAACCTGTTCAGAAATTTACAAAAAAAAAGCTGAAAGAAGCAATTGCCAATTTTATTGCCAAGAGGTAAATATGTTTACCATGATATTATATTTTCATTCTCCAAAAGGCTTATTAAAAATTGAGTTTCTGTTTTTTTATTTCAAAAAGGCTTATGAATTTGTAAGAGAAAAACTTCTTCCCCAATAACTCCACAATTTTAACTTGGTGCAGATCTGTGGATGCCTTCTTGGATTAATTGAAGTTTTCTGCGTGGAAAATTTTACTGATAGTAAACAGAAGCATATGATATTCACTTTATTATTTGATGTGAAGTCAATTAGGAAACAAATACTGTTCAATGGTAAATGCCATTGTGGATATGTGGATTATAGTAATAATGCTAATGATAAAATTCATATATAGCTTCTGAAACTCTATTTTTTATGATTTGTTTTAGTTTTATATAGCTGGAAAATTCCTATAGGTTACGTTTTTAACAGTTGGTTTGTCTGGTTCAAAGTATTTTTTTACTTACAAATTCAGCCAGGACCATATTTAACTTTTTTTTACGCTATAAGAACAAAAGAGGGAAACTATAATAACCTAATGATCTTTAGTTTCTAAGTGCACACATGCAGTTAATAATTAACTGGCTGATAATTAATAAGAAAAATGGTAATTGTTTAACTTTCAATGAAATTAAAATTATTGGCAGCAATCACGAAACGCCCAGTGACATTTTAAGTGTTTTTCACATGTGGGTAATATCAAGCAATCACAATAAAGCAATGAAAGCCATTGTGTCTCTTTTCTCTGAAATTAGAAAATGTCATTATAAGCTGTCTTTATAGGGAAAAAATATGAAAGATTTCTTGCATAGAATGTAAATTAGTGTTAATTGACTCTGACCTAATGCATTCTTATGCGTCTGCATTTATTAACCCTTACAAGGACATTTTTTTTTCTTTAAGAACCAACAACTTTTGAGCCTTATTACGAAAAACTAATGAATGAAATAGTCCAAATTACATATCAAAAGAAAAAGCATTTAATTATGGGAAAAAATAATAAAAGGAAAAAAATGAAGCATAAAAAAGCATGTTGCAGGTTCTTTCGTAGGGATTTTTGGAAACTGATTAATCAGCATCTGTGATTTTAAAAGTTAATATTAAAAATTGAGGATTTCTGGCCCTTCTCACAGTATGTGTGTGCAATTGCAAAAATTACTGAAAGTGTCTTCCAGGAAAAAACTTTATATTCTCAACATATTCCATCTCATACCTAATTAAAAATATCATGTTAATGTCCTACACAGGCTTCAATGCATGTTAGTGCTCAAATCCCTAGATAGTCATATCACTAATAGGGAATTGGATGTGGAGGTTCACAATCATGCTTATAATATGAAAAAAAAAGCATTAAAAAGAATGACAGAAAAAATTAAAAGTCATCAATATCAGAGCAAACATCTAAATTTGCACAAAACACTGTGACAAAAATATACTTTGCAGTAACTTCATTTCTTATATTCTCTGTGTGTGATATGAATTTTCCTGCTGCCTCAGCTGAAATGAAAATAGTTTGGATTTTTTTCTTTTTTTTTATAGCATGAAATTTCAATTATGTCATTTGTGTGTGTGTGTGTGCGTGACCTTAGACTTTCTTCTGCCTTAGCTGATATAAAAGTTTGCAATATTTGTTTTTTGTTGCATGAAATTTCAATCATGTCGTTAGCGTGTGTGTATATGGGGGGTGGGGGGGGCTTGCCTTTCCTTCTGCCTTAGTTTAAATGAGAGAAAGTGTAAATTATTTTGTTTTATATATATATAGCATGAAATTTCAATTATGTCATTTGTGTGTGTATGTGAGACCTTTAATTTCCTTCTGCCTTAACTGAAATAAAAGTTTATAATATTTGTTTTTTCATAGCATCAAATTTCAATTATGTTATATGTGGGGGGACTGAATTTCTTTCTGCTTCAACTCAAATTACAAGCTTACAATATTTGGGTTTTTTTACAGCACGAAATTAAATTATGTCATTTATTTGGGGGAGATTTGATTTCCTGCCTCAGCTGAATTAAAAAAAGTTTACACTATTTAATTATTTCTTTTAATTTAAAAAAAATAATATTTCTAAATGAAAGAAGAGAATAAATATGATTTTTCATGTTTTTTTAAATGAGGCGCGGATTTTCACAATTAAGATCTATAAATTTTGCGGGCTTTTGCGTATGCTAAAAGATTTGATCGTGCATTAGATTTTGAAATATGTTTACCATTGTCCCTGTTTTAAACGGGCTCAAATTAAAGTCTGCTAAATCTACAGTCAATTAAGTTCAGCTTTAATCACATATTAAGAGCATATCGAATTTTTTCTAAATTTTCATACGAAACCTCAAGTTGAAAGAGAAGCAGTTTCCAGCGTCTTCGCTTTTTATTTGATATAAAGCAATAAGTGTGTATTAATTAAATCTATTTTGTTGTTTTAATTACTATACTGGAATAACCTCATTGAAATAAAAAACAAAAAACATCAAAGTTCTGCTTCATTTCAATCATTTGGTCGTCGTTCATTCATTATCGTTTATCAGCCATTCACAAGGCATTATGGGTATTCTTACCTTCTTAGCAGTCTGCAAGCACACCCGCCTGTGATCATGGCTGCCAATGGTAAGGGAATCGGAGTCCAGTCTCTAGTATTACTACCTCAATGGATGGGACCCATTGTATGTATATAAGGTTATGTTTTTTAATATGTTGAAATGTTAAAATAGATATATCATTTGTAAAAATTGGGAATTTAGTTTTCATACAGTTTTGATATAGTACCTGAATAGCTGAATTGCAGTCTGAGAAGATAATTTCTGAATTATTCATCTCCACTTAGGTGATTGTTATATATTTCTTTTAGATCATTTGTATTATGAAAATTTTTGATAGTGTTATTATTGTAATAATTAATATTTTATTTATTACTAGATGTGTTTTATTTTTTGAAAAAATTCTACAGTAGGTTTGAAAGTAGGTATTTTTTTTCCTATAACATTTGAGGGATGATTGTTTCTGCATATAGGTATATAGATTGGCTGCCAGGAGGTTTGTAAGCTTTCCAGAGTTTTTTTTATATGTAGTTAAATTATTTAATAATTCAGTTCCATAAAGAAATTTTTTATTTATTAAGTTTTTATAGATCATTATTAAATTTTCTACAGAATATCCTCATTTAACTTTGCCAAAATATTTTAAAAAAATTGAATAGTTTATTAGCATTGTCTTTTGCTCTATCTATTTGAGGGTTCCATGATAATTTTGAGTCCAAAATAATTTTATATACTTAATTTTGTTTACAATTTTAATTGGGTGGATATCGAGCCTAATAGAAAAATCCTGTGAGATTCTTTTATGTAAGTGGAGGGGATTATTGAAGTTTTTTCCTTTGATATTTCGAAATTCCATTTTTGACAATAAACAAAAAGTGAGTTCAATCTATTTTGGAATGTGTTTTGTAATGAGTTTATGTTATTGTGTGAATATCAAAAAATTATATAATCAGCATATATTCCATTGTTGATATATTGTGAAAAAATCTCTTGTATGTCATGCAAGAAGGTGTTGAATAAACATGGTGAAAGAATGTCTCCTTGATTTAATCCAGATTTAAATTTATATTCTTTTGATAGAGTTGTTCCAATTTTGACTCTAAATTTTGTTGTTTAAGAAGATTGTATAGAAATTTATATAAATTACGTGACATTTTAATTTTCTAATTTTATAGAGTAATGCACTTTGGCATATACTGCCAAATGCATTTTTATTGTCAATGATTATAGCCACTAAAAATGATTTGTTTTCAAAAGAGTCCTCAAAGTCAGAAATAAGATTCATAAGTAACTCTTTGGGGATTTCCCATATCTGTAGCCATGGAAATTCTCATTTAAAATTTTATTTTTTTCAATGTGCCAGTTACGTTTTCCATAAGTTATTATTTCTAATAGTTTCAACAAATTTGAACTAAGACATATTGGTCTGTACGATTTCAATTCTTCATGGTTTTTGTCTTATTGTTTAGGTGCAAAAATCATATGGTTTTCTGACCATTGAAAAGGATATTTGCTTGATGTCCAAAATTGGTTGAAAACATTTAAATTTTTGTTTAACCACTTTTCTGGTAAATTCTTTATCATCTTATTGCTAATTTCATCAGGTACTGAGGCAGTTTTTGTTTTTAGTTTGTAATTGCTGTTTTAATTAATGTATTATGAAAGGGAGGTTTAAATATTCTGTTTTTTGATTCTTGTATGAAAGATGAAAGATATTGGAATTTTCATAACTTTGTGATAGGGTGAGATGATATCATCTTTTTGTTTATGTCCACCAATTTAATTGTAGTGGGCCCTCGAGGAGCAGGAGTCAATAGTCTCTTGCTGAGACAGTGGACTAGATCAGAAAATATGTGAAGAGTAGAAGATGTATCTGGGCCTCTTGAATCTATTGAGAGAGTCTGGATCATAGTGTGTTAGATTCGAGATGATCTGATGTGGGTTTTTGGAGGTAAGTAGTTGTTAGGAAGGTTTTTGCTGGGTATTTGATATGTGTGTATATATATACATATGATTTATGTCCAGATCCCGTGAATTTGCTTGTTAGTAACAAACCAAGGTGCTGTAACAAAAGAACTCAGAATGGTGTTCTTTAATTTTTTTAATTTCTTTGTGTTATTCTTGGTGGTGTTTACCCATATTGAGGCATCATACATTACTATTGGTCGTAACACTGTGTTGTAAATGAGTAACGTATTATCAATAGATAGTACTGAGTTTTTGCCCCGGTATAGGTCCTTGCTGGGATCTGAAACAATTAGCTTTTTGAATTACTTTGCAGATGTGCTCATCCTACTTGAGTCCCTGATGTAGAGTAACACCAAGGTAGGTTACTGTTTTTTGCTAAGGAATTAGAGAACCAACGGCATGTAACGTTTACAGGTCTGAAATTCTCTTGCAGGTGAAAAGGACTGATGTGCTTTTTTTGTATTTATCTTAATCTTTCATTTTTCATACCAGCTCTCTGCCTCGCCCAGACTATTCTGTAGTCTCTCGATTGCTGTAGACACATTAAGTGAGGTAGAGAGCTAAGTGATGTTATCTTCATACTTTGCAACTGCAACATATTTCCATTTGGAGTAGTCATGTAGTTAAATAGGAAAGAGGGTTGGCACCAGAAGTGATCCCTGAAGCACACCTGCTTCAGTCTTTCTTTTGGTTGATAGAGTGTTGCCGATCTGATTCTGAAAAGTTCTGTTCGACAGGTAGGATTGGATCAATCTAATGAGTCCAGAGGGGATTTCTGTCTTGATGAGTTTGAAAATGAGACCATTCCATCCACACCTTGTTGAAAGCCTTGGCAACATCGAGAAATGTGGATGCAATGGTCTCCTTTTTATTCTAGGCTGCAGCAATGGTTTGACTACTCAGAGTACTTGATGTTCTGTTGATCTCTGCTTCCTGAATCCAAACTGAGTTTCTGGAAGTTTGTTGTGTGCAGCAGTGAATTTGTTAAGCCTATTGAGTATCACATGCTCATCGAGTTTACCCATGATGATCACTACGATGATAATAGGCTTATTGGGCGATAATTTTTGGAGAACATTAGGTCTTTTTCTGGCATTTTGATGAGTATGAAATTGGCGTGTTTCCATACCTACGGGAAGGTCTATCTTCTTAGGAGAACGTTAAGGAGAGCAAAGATATACAATAGCTTTTTTTGGGAGAGAGCTAAGCATAATGTTAAGTATATTATCAGAGCCAGGCGCCTTTTTCTTTTTTAGCATTTTTATGGCATCCATGATTTTTTTGGGAGTTATGATGGGACTGGTGTTATCGATTTCTTCCTCCGCTAGATCATAGGTGTCAGTACCTGCAAAATCTGCGTTCTCCTGGAACTGGTTTTCTAGAGAGTTGTCAAAGGTCTCTGCTTTCTCCTCGTTTTTGTGTACTATACCCCCAGATCCATGAATTGTGGGAGCTCAGAGTATGGTTTCTTAAATGTTTTCGTCATTTTACATTTAGTGTAATACTTACTGGAGAGAGATTGCACTTTAATGGACCAGGAGTTATTTCTGTACTCGTAGATCTCCATACGAATTTTATCCTTGAGGGTGTAGTGCGTTGTTTTGCCCTAGAAGTTCTGTATAGTTAGAGTCTAACATCCTTCTTTAAAAACTGTACCATTTTGTAAAAGGGACCTTGGCCCCTTTATCATCTGGTCCACGAGAAAAAGTTTTTTGTGTGCGTCAAAAAGTAGGGACAGATACAAATAAGTGCTAGCGACCCTACATGTTGGCGATAGGCTTTTGGCCGCAGCTGCCTAATAATGAAGGAGGTGGTTGAAGTTTCGGGCCAAGGAAGTGCTGCGTCATAGTTTTGTGGCAAGGGGGTGGGGAGGGGAGAGATTTGGAGTAAAATTCTTCTGGGAGTGAAAATTGTAGTGTGTGTGATCACTGTGTGGCCCATGTTAGCCGGAAGTTGGTAAGAAGGGTGCAAGGTAAATATTCAAAATCGCCCCTAATCTCTTACAATTAAGGATGGCCTAACATGATCTACAGATCTTAAAATTTCTGATTTAGAATAAGCTGATGAATTAGCTCTTTTGGCAAATGATGTTCATGAGATGAACTCTTTCATTCGAGCTGTTGATGAGACTGGTAGTATAGTAGATTTGGTTATAAACAGAGAGAAAACTAGTGATGAAAATTGGTCAGGCAGATGCCACCACTAGTAATCATTTTTGAAAAAGGGTATTTTGGGAGTTGTAGTCTATTGTTACAGAGTATAATTATGTATATATATATATTTTTTGAAAACATCAATACAATTGCACTAGGGAAATAAGGTGGTACAGTAATGTGTCCAAAATGCTTCTTTTTTGTCCCTGTAATGGATCTTTTTGGCATCTGGATCTTTTGGTGTCCAACCCATCTTTTGAGTAGGAGGTGTCTACTGGGAGGAGAGTCATATTTCACATATTGAGATGGAGAGTCTGCAGGAAATTGGAAGGTTAAAGGATTTTGCCAGTACTTTGTGGATGGAATGGTCTCATTTGTATGAAATGGGCCAGGGCCCTGAAATGTGATTTTGCCTTTGTATGGGTGGGGTTTAGGATGGTCTGTAAGGTGAATGTGGTGCAAGTGTAGGTTGAAATGAATGTGGTCCAAGTGTATCAAGTTTGTGATAGAGGGTGTGTCTTTGTGTGTTGTATATTAGACAGTGTAGTAGGTAGTGGGGGATATCCTCTATCACTTGGCAGTTTGGGCAGAGTGCAGAATGTATTTTTCTAATTATAAATAAGTCTTTGTTGATGTTCGCTCTGCCAGTTCGGAGTCTGTGTATTGATGTTTGGGCCCTTCTGGATAGATAGTTAAGATGTAGTGTGTTTGGAGAGGCTGGCCATCTCGGTGATTCACTGTTATTGGCTGATTGAGTCACGTGGTTTATGGGCGCCATTTATTGTCGAACCGTGAGAAACCGGAGAGAGACCGCGAGAACCGTTAAAACTTCTCAGTTGTTATAGTTTTATAAATTTCTACCACTTTTTTCTCTATAAAAGATGTCGCATTTTATGAATGCCTCACTGCGCTGCATTTGGGTGCAAAACTTTCACTCAAAGAAATAATTTAATAAATATTTTTTTCCGAGAAACTCCATCAGAAGACGGCAATCAGCTGCAAAAGGGAAATGAGCCAACTGAAAACTAACAAATAATTTCTTTTAAGGTTCGTTTAAAAACGAGCTAATTTTGTCACTTTCTCATCTGCCTATGCCGATATTTGTTCTCTGTCTCTCTGTTAACTGTTGTCTATCCATCTGTCTTTCCACCTGTCTGTACGTCTACAGACAATCAATTTTTTTCTTTCTTTTAGAGCTAAATAAAAAATTCTTTTGGGGTTGGATAGGTGTCGAACAAATATTGCGATTAGCAATTTTAAAAATTTGCAAAGCTTTAATAGCGCCCTCTAGCCATGGGAAAAGATGGAAAATGCTAAAATTTCAAACGAATATTACAAACAAACTATTTACACTGGAAATCTGAAATTTTGGTAGTAGAGTGTTATGGTCAGAAGGTTTACAATGGCAATAAGGTTTTGCCGTCTTAGCCAAAAAGGGGTGCGAAAATGAAAATTTTTTAAGAGATAAACAAAACAATATATAAAATTTTTTTGTTTTACAGGCACTAACAAAATAGTAATGATTTAAACAATATTTGATAAACTCAGCATTACCTGTAGACGTTTAAACGTTTATAAATCAATAAATGTCTTTTGTGAAAAAAGTCGGCGTTAGTTCAACATGTTAAAATACTCTGACATGCTGCTGTAGAGATGTGGGTTCGAATCCTGTATGTCGGCGAAATTGTTTTCCACAAAAATATTAATATTTACATTTTTCGAATCCCCTTCAGGTGAATTTCCAGTGTTAGAGAGTGTTAAATGCGGTATATAAAAACTCAAAAGGCGACCTCTAGCGGCGAAAAAAGCTGGAAAATACCAAAACTTCTATTAAATATTGCAAATTAAAAACTATTTTTGCTAGAAACTTAAATTTTTGGTTATCGAGTGTAATGGTCAAGTGGTTTACCCTAATAGTAATGATTTGTCGAGTTGGTAAAATGAAAATTTTCTGCTTTAAAACATAAATGAAAAACGTTTTTTGCACATTACAGGTACTAATAAAATATTAATAGTTTATTTTCTCAATTATATAGTAGTTCGAAATTCCGTTGTTAGAATATATACTGATATGTAAAATAACTAGAAGAACGCATATCGCTTCTGGCGTATATGGGAATCTCATTTTCAAAGAGAATGAAGTTCTTCCTTTGCCTACTTTTTCACTCCTTAAAAGTTTTAATTATGGATGTTTGTGTTGTTTTTCTCCTGAGGTCCCGCCATCCTCATGGACCTTCTACTATGGCATATAAACTGACAGGCTCAAATCAGACCTCTGTACAAGCAGCTGTTTGAGGGATTATTTATTTATTTTTTAACGTATGATGGGGGGAAATGCACATAGTAGTATTTTATTAGTAATTATAAAACATAAAAATATTTATCTTTTATTTCTTCAATTTAAAAAAATTACTTTTCTCTCGCTCCTCTGAAAATAGTGGGTAGATAATTGCTATCAGTGGAATTTCTAACATAACTCTGAACGCCGAAATTTCTACCATAAACAGATCACTTGAAACATTCTTTCAAAGTTTTGCAGTTTCGATATTTAGTCATCTCTAATGATATAAATTAAAACTACTTTTGAAAATGCGAATTTCATTTCATTAGTAATCAACTAAAAAGAGATTTCTAATTATCTCTTACAACAAAACCATCCCGTTTCTTACCTACCTTGGGCTTAGGGTTAACTCATTGTTGTCAATGGAATTTTCCACACTGTCACATTTCACCACCAAAATTTTAAATTTCTAGCATAACTACATCGTTTGCAATATTAATTTTAAATTTTGGGTTTTTCGAATTTTTCCACCGTTAGAGAGCGCAATTGTAGCTTTTGGTAAATTCGTAAAATGCAAATTGTAATATTTCATCAATACCTGTCCAACCAAAAAAGAATTTTTAATTTATCTTTAATAACAAACAATTTTCTATTAAAACAAAAAAGTTGCATTCACCCCCCCCCCCCTGGGTCTAAAGGGTCAAGTGATTGTTGTCAATGGTCACATTTCAACACCAAAATTTCAAACTTCTAACATAACTACATCGTTAGAATATTCGTTTGATATTTTCGAATTTTCAACTTTTTCCACCGTTAGAGGGCGCAGTTACAACTTTTAGGAGATTCAAAAAATGCAAATCATAATATATCATTAATACATATTTAACACAAAAAGATTTTTTATTTATCTGTATAAACAAAAAAGTTCGATGTCTACAGAAGGACAGACAACAAAGCGAAATTATATCTTTTTTTCTTATAGAAAAAAGTCGTAAAATTTACTTTTCTTTTTTTAGCCGTTTTCTAAAGTGCTTCCATACCCTTTTCCGGAATCCATAAGTACTCAATACCATTCAGCTATGCACGCTAAACAATCCGAGCGACGACAAAACATGGCGTCCAATTTTGAGATGGCCAACCTCTACCTATATAGAACCTCTATTTTGCCCTCACTCTGTCTTCATTTTTGCCATATCTTTCGTGCCTTATTCTTTTCTTTGATAATTGCCACAATAGAGTGGCGAAGAGAGTTTAGATCTTGCTGTAGTTTTGCTGGTTTACTATCCGCCTTACTAGATTCGGTATGGATGTTGGTAAACGTATCGATTTCTTGTAGGATGTTATCCAGTCGGTGGGATTTACCTTTACCTGGAACTGCTTTATTAATGATAGTTTTGAAAATTTCCCAGTTTGTGGAGTTTCTCCCTCGTGTCTGGTTGGATGTTAGCCCATAATTTTAACTTGATAGGATTATGGACAAAGTTTAGTAGGTGCAAAGTTTGAATATCGTAATTTGGAATAAAATTTCCCATAATGGCAATCCTTTAAACTTTGCAATTATTTCAATTATGTTAATATTTCTGAAAAATTGAAAAACCTCTTGCAGATTGCTTAGGAGATGAGCATCAGATTGTTCATTATGAGATCCAATGATGGAGTTTGGTGTATTTCTTGATAAGTTTTCTTTCACTGGACTGGTCTGTATAGTTGATTTCTTGGTAGAGTTTGTTGCTTTTAGGTCATATGTCTGTTTTGACTCTGCTGAACAGAGTGTGATGTTCTCTCTATATTGGTGCTGGCTTTGTCAGATGAGTGAGAGTTTGTTGTCAACTGATTGGTTGTTTGGCCAGGATAGAATTTGCATCCTTTGTAGTTCGCTATGTGGTCCAGTCCACAATTGGCACATTTAGGAGAACTTTCTGATCTGTTTCTTGTACAGTCTCTGGTCCAATGAAGACATGCACATTTGAGACATCTTGGCTGGCTAAAACAACCATTTTGTGAATGGTCATATCTTTGGCACTTTTGACATTGTGTTGGTTTCTCATTTTTCTTAAAACTTTCATTTTTTATTTTAAGATGGGATAGTGAGGTCAGATTATATATTTTCTTGTTGGCGCCATCTTTTGAGAGTTCAACAAGGAAGACGGGGATTAGTTTTTTTCCCTTACAACTACGAAGTTGGGAGACTTAAAATATGGAATCCCAGGTCAGTAAGTTAGGTCTTGAGTTCAGAGCTCGACATCTCAGGCGGGAAGATTCTTAAAAAACCATTTTAAGTTTTTTTGTGCTTTCAGTTTGTAAGTGTATAAGACAATTTTTTCGTTTTCAAATTTCGAGCAAAGGTACGAAAATCAGAAATGAATTTAGTTTGGAAATGAATGGTGTCTCCTGATTTCTTGGCAGTAAAAGTCTCCACAGCAAGTTGTGTCAGCTCACAATGAAGTACCACCCAGTTTTTTGGGTCTCTGAGAATAATAGGAGGGATTTTGTTCCTTATTTTCTCATTTGTAATGATTTTGAACTTACTCTTTTTAGGACAAGGTTGCAGATTCAGTCAATTCATCGTCAATAATCTCGGGGGTTTCATCTTCAAGAACCGCAAAAGGCCCTTTGTGACAAAATTTGTTTCATCCAGAGCTTCAAGAAGTCTTTTACCGCTTTTATGTGCGAGTTTAAAGCTTTCTGTGTCTTTTGAACTATTTTTTTTCAATCATGGTTTCAATAGGTTCAGTAGTGGCACCCAGGTTAACACTGGTGGCAAGTGCAGATGAACTGACGTTAGCGGCTGATTTGTTGCAAACATGCTCTTCTATTTGCATCTCAATATAGAATTTGAGTGAAATAACATCATTGAACTCTTCATTTGTCTCTTTGGAGAGTGTATGAAGATAATTTGATTGAGGAATTCTTCTAATTGCAGTTTTTTGTTCGGCGAGTTTCTCTATTTTGAGTTTCTGCTCTCTACAGCAGACCGTGACGTCACCGGCGGTCTGGGAGCTTTCTCCCAGGACTGGGACAGAACTACCTTCGTTATGAGGATTCAAATGAAACTGTTTATACCAAAATCCATAGTTTACAGATTCAAATTTTGAGCTGTATAGATTCAAGGTATTGTCCAGAAAGATCGCAAATCAGAAAAAATTGACTGTTCCCAAGCAAATGTGGAAATAATAATGAATGAATAACAATACAACTAAGGCACACGATGGTGTAATGCCAAATAAAAGATTGTAGCCACATGCGTGAATCTAGGAATGGAAAATATCTGCCGCTTCAGAAATTATCAATTGGTTAATATAGCAGTCGCTAATTCACCAGTGATTAATTTATTGAGTACAATGCGGTGGTTATAGCAGTATCACCTTGCTTCTCCACAAGAAATTTAAGCACCGTTGTTTGTCTTCTGGCAATCGACCCAGGCTCCCTCAGGTATAAACCCGACTTCACACTGGGTTGCTCGATTTCAGGATAAATTTTGCAATCACTTTCAATGAGTTAGTTGAAAGGATAACCTCCCAAAAGTCGTGAAAAGGACTTTTTACACTTAACCTCTAGGAAAACCTGAAAAGTTACTTCACAATGAAAAATAATCCTGAAAAGGACTTTTTGAAGGTATATGATAAGATCTCAGGGCGTGAAGAATAATCAATGTAATAGCCGATCAGGCTTCCGTAGGGGTTGGTTACCCTATCTCGTCCCGAGTTGCCCGACTAACCAAAGGAAAAATTCAAAATCTGAAGGTTGTGGAGTTCACTGTGAAGCGTCCTCCTCATTTGACTGGCAGAATCAAGAGGGGGAATAGGGGAGAGAGAAGAAAAGTAAGGAAAGGTACACAGTAACAGAAAAGATAAGAGAGAGAAGAAATAGAATACAAATGTAACCGCAGATTAATCGTTATCTTTAGCGTCGACAAAAAGTGCTTTTTCCACTAACAGAATGACACTTTCATCAAAGAGTGGGAGAAGAGAGGCACATTGTTCCAGAATAAAGTTTGGTTGCTGGTGTTCCTTGTAGCTGATGACTGTTTCGTAGAATATTAGATATTTCTTTTGAATTTTTCTTTTTTCTGCCATCATTTTTTTAACTTCAGCAGGTCTTTGGGGATGTCATCCAGATCATTTATATCATTACCAACCAAATGTAAAAGGAAATTCATAATGGTGTTAACAATTTCTGTTTTTGGCACTTTAGGTTCTGGGTTGGCAAAGTTTATGAGTGAGACTGCCTTGCGTTTTTCTAAAGCTATGACATTTTTTGGAGTGACCAGAAGTTCTTGAGGTTTTAAAGTCTCAATAGTATTTTCCTACTTTTGTGTTTCATTTAACTTCTTCGTCTTAGATGTGGCAGTAAGCATAGGGCCCATTTTTTTTCATTCAGCTTTTCGTCTTAGCTGGGCATTAAGCATAGGGCCCATTGTAACTTCGGTTTCAATTGGCCCTATGAGAATTGCACATCTGGGCATCTGTGGGTAAAAAGTACATACTTTGGGTAGGCATTAATTGTGAGGTAAAAAGCAGCCACTGTCTTTTTTTTTGCCGTTTTGTTGGTTACTATCCCCAACTGAACAGATAAATATCCCACTTTATGTGACCTGGCAGAGATCTTGAATCGAAGCCAACACATGTACATGAACCACTGAAATAAGTTCTTGCATTTCAAACGTAAATTATGATAATGTGTCATTGGATAATGTGCTGGCCAGTGGTACACCAAAAAATCTTGGCCCTCTCTCTCTCTCTCTGGCCTTTTCTTCAGGGGGGGGGGGGGGTCGCTGAAGAAAAGTCTTGATGACCTTTCCTGAAAATCCATTAGTTTTCATTTATTAAAATTTTAAAATTAGATTTCTTATGGATACCTTTGTTTCAAGATTTTCTAAAACTTAGTAATTCAAATTTTTGTAACCCACAGATATTTTACATAAAACCATATTTATCACACTTTGCTGCATAAAATATAAATGTGTGCGTTTTGATTCAAACGATTATCTTAATTTTATATCCATACTAAACTCTTCTGAAACACTTATCCAACAGTTAATCATATTGTGTAAATTTTAGTCCTTAGAGAAATAAAGAAAATCTTTTTGAGACAATGTTTTCTGTTTCACCTGCAACAAGAAGAGAAATTTCTAGTAGAGGAAACGAAGCTGATTGCTCACGATTCTTTATAGAAGAAAATTCCAGGCTGTTCCTTTAAAGAGTTTATATCCAGTTTCCACAAATTTTATAAATAAATTTTTATATGTCCCCCTCCCCTGTAATTGCGGGGAGGGGGTACTTTTGCTGACATTGGAAAGAGTGAGATGGATTCTGACGGTAAAAGACTACATTACTTGTCTGCGTTGTTACCATTATGGTGGCTTCAGCTACCAGTTAAAAACTGGAAATGTTTTTTGCCCTATGCCTGCTCTTAACCCTTTCAGGACCATAAGGTTTCTAAGGGTAAATATTAGTATGTAACTGATTATTTTAATTTGTTTAGACGTAAAATAAATAAAAATCATAAGAAAAATACATAACAATGTGTAGTTTTTTTGGAATTTTATGGGAAATATTTTTCCCAATGGACTATAAAGGTAACACAAATTATAGTTAGGCTTATTATGCAATGTCTTTTATTTATTGGTTTATTAGAACAAAACGTTAACTAAAATAATACAAAATTATGAAATAAAATTACTATGGAAAATGATGTGCTAATTATGATATTCTGCGAAGCAATTTCTTTTGGTAGTGAGGCAAAGATGGACGTTGCACATAGTACGTATATTATGCGTCCTGACAGTTCTGTTTTTGTTTTCTAAACGTTCCCGTTTGCGTAATTGCGTTCGGCATACGTTCTATTTTGACATTCTGTATAAAAAATGGAGATAAGGTTATAATTAAATACGACAATCACCAATTTTAAAATGGGAAAAATGCTTCCCTTAGTCGTGAAAGGGTTAAGGAGCTGTTTAATATTGGCCACATCTCTCTCAATAAACCTAGTTTCTATAAAAATCTAACTTTTTCTCTCCACATCAACTTGGAATGTGAGGACTCTTAAAGCTTTTCTTTGGATGCTCTCGCACAGGAATTCCGCAGTATAACCTGAACATTTCAGGCTTGCAAGATACCAGGTAAAATAATAAAAAAATCTTAAATTTCTCTTTTCAGGCTGACTTTTTGTTTTTCTCTTTTCAGGATGTGAATGTAGCAAACAAATGTAAGGTATAACTATGCTTCTCAGCAAGAATGCGGTGATTCTCTTTTGGAATGCGAATATATTAATGAAAGATTTTTTTACAGCTAAATTTAAAACAGGAAATCTGTTGCTATCCTCCCACGAGAACTCAGACGAGAATGAGAAAGACAGGTTTTTACGAATAAATTCAGAACTTTTTGAGTTGTGTCAAACAAAGAGATATTACCTTTGTGTTGGGTGATTTAAATTCCGATATTGATACTCCTTTGGCACCTTTGGGCAGCCTTTGGCTACCTTTGGGCAGGAATTATGAGTCATTTTGGTTTTAACAGGTGAAATCGCAATTGAAAATGAAAAATAGGAAACCTCTACATTAGACATATTTTTCATAAATAGATTTTTCCTGGGCAACACACAAAAAGGCTTTGAAATGAAAATAGCAAATCTTTACTAATTTCGAGGTGCTGAACACGAAAATGACAATAAAATTTGTCGATTGGTTCTTGTTTAGGGGATACAGAGATGGTCATGTATAAACGATTCAGTCCGCATTGTGTACATAGGTAACCATTTCGCAACACTGTATTTTAAACTCCAGATTGCAACATATTGCGTTGTATTGCATCAGCTAGCTATACACACAACCCCCGGAGGTATTGCATCGTTGTCTAATGCAATGTAGTTGAGTCATGACATCTCGGCTTTATGATCGCGGATAAAAGATGATGCAATCGTTAGATGCTTTCGAATGCGATGGAGATTCCCCCTAAAAAAGGGGAAATGTGAAAACTGTCCTTAAACTATATCTCCAGAACACGAAGTCCGAAAGTAACAAGCGATATGTCGAATGAAAACTTCTGACGGCGGGGAATGTCGTAGGCTATGAAAAAATTGACCAACCATGATTTATTTCCTTCTAAAACAGCAGCAAAACATGAAAAAGATTGTTCCCTATATCTCTTGAATATGAATGCGGAAAGTAACAAGCTATGTGTCAAATGAAAGCTTATCACGCGGGGAGTATCATAGGCTATGAAAAACTGAACCCCCATGATTTCTTCCCTCCTACAAAACGGGAAATGTGAAAGTCGTTTTACTATATCTTTCCGAACGCGACGGCTACGGTTACGAGTTAGGTGCTAAATGAAAGCTCGTATAATGACGGTCGGAAATTCTTTCGAATTTTGACCCCACTATTCCCTTCTGATAAAAGGTGGATGGGTGATTTCCGCATGGTTAGATTATAACGATTCATATCTGAAATTAAAGCTTGTGATGTTTCCAATGTCATAGGCTACCTCAAAAATGACTCCAAAAGGGGAGGGGGAAAGTGTTCTCGATGGTTATGCATCATATATCAAATGAAAGTTTTTGAAGGTAGGTGTTTTTAATGAGAACAAAAAAATAAATACGTTAAAAAATTAAAAAATACGTATCTTCCTATAGGGCCTTAAAAAGTAGAAAATAAACCTAAAGCATATAGATGGTGCAATCAGTCACTGAGTTCATATTCACTTCAAAGGAAGATAGGGTGCCTATTTACCCACTCAACAAGATTGCCGGCACCCTATCTTCCTATGAAGTGAATACGAACTCATTACGGATCCATATGATTTGCATCATCCATATGATTTAGTTTGATTTTCTATTTTTAAGGCCCTACAGGAAGATAGGTACTTTTAAAAATTTTTAAATTTATTTACATTTTTCTTACTTTTTTTTCTAAATAATGCATTTGGGTGAATAGCTGAAAATGAAGAAATATATGCTTTACATAACGTCGTTCCAGTACGATACACTTCAGTTCAATATCAGTCATCTCTGAAAAAAAAATTCCTTCATCCGAACTCTGTTTGCTCTAATCAAAGAGCCCCAACTAAGAATTTTAGTCACGAGCCTCACTAATTTAAAGACTGAACTATGTCAGTGGTTAATCTACACAATATGAACACATGTATTTCACGGAATCATAGTACTGAACAATCTTACCAATTGGTTTCCTTTTGGACCCCATGAGGCATATCGTATATCTGCATCACGATTGTCCTGCGGTGCCAGAGGATATATTTTTCTGAAAAAGATGTTGAAAAGTAAATCATATATATATAATTTACCATTCACAAAATCTGATCAATTCTTGCACAGCAAATGTGATGTTGAATTGCTGTCAAGAACTAGAAATATGAAATATAAATAGGTAAAGGTAGGAGTATTAAAGACAAAAGTAAGAAAAACAAATAAAGATATTGAAAATTAATAACAGTAGGAATGAAAACAACAACAACAGAAACTAGGAAAAAGAATCACCTGTGGCGAATATGGAATGATCGTTTAAGGAGAGTCTGTTATTTTCGAACTTCAGACCTCTTTTATTGCACATAATGGGAGATTTGGGAGGCTTAATGATAATACTTCATTAGTATTTAATCAATCCAAAAAATAATTTTTTAAATTTCTCTTTAAAAATTAGTTTTATCTCCCATGAAGGTAGGAGGCAGACGGCTGATATCAATGTAAAACCTTTGAATACCATACTCTACTGCTTAAATTGCAGATTTCTAAGGTGAATAGACTATTAATACTGTAAATTTCCCAATAGCAGTCCAGGCTATTATTTAGACCCTGGCGTTTAACATGTGATATACTGTATTTAAAAATGCTTTCTATGAACCAATATTAATTTTAAAACTATTCTTGAAAGGCCAAACATATTTTCGAGAAAAATACCGAATTTATAGGGAGTTAGATTGAACAGTGAAGCTTTGTATAGTAAAGGCACATATACAGAGTTTCCTTATATAAGAGAAAATATCTATTCAATAAGTGTGAATTTTGCGGGACATTTGAAGATTGGTGGAGGATGCAAGACAAATTGACGCTGTGTGGTACAGTCCAACAGTTTAAGGTTGTCTGTTATTCTTGTCTGAAACCACGGCCACTAGTTACAAATTCTGCGCTATTTTCATGCTACAATTCAAACTCAAGCTGTTATTTCGGACTTGAAACTTAAAATACACTGGTTTCCATAAATTAAGGAAAATCCCAATGTTAAGTCAATGGGAAGTTAATGTCAAAGATCTATAACTTCTAAAACAAGTTTTTTGTTTTAAAAAATGTGATTGCAGATAAAGATCTCAATCAAATAAATCAATATCTCGATTTTCAACAATATTCGTTCAGTATTTAAATGAGCTATGGAAGTTTGAATATTTAACAACAGCAATGCCAATCTTAAGAAACTTTTACAAAACTGAAGAACAGTGAAAGAATTATTTACACAAAGTTATAAAATACAAACTTATTTTATCAAACACCTTGATACAATACTTATTACTAAGTTTTAATTAACTTCTGAAGTCAATTTTTGTGGCTGGCATTGTTATCGCTAAATATTCAAACTTCCATAACTCATTAAATACTGAACGAATATTGTTGAAAATCGAGATATTGATTTATTTATTTGACTAAGATCTTTATCTGCAATCACATTTTTCAAAACAAAAAACTTATTTTTAGAAGTTATAGAGCTTTCACGTTAGCTTTCCATTGACTTAACATAGGTATTTTCCTTAATTTATGGAAACCAGTGTATCATATAAGGAAAATAAATAATTAATTATCCCTCAAATAGCTGTTTGCCACAGAGGTCTGACAGAAGCCTAGCATTTCAATGCACCATAAAGAAGATCTGTGAGGAAAGCCAGACCTCAGCAAGAAGACAAACATCCATGCCTTATCTGGGTCTCGAATGCAGGCCCTTTTGATTAGTAACGAATCGCGCTAAACAACTCGGCAACTGTACATATACGATAAATACGAATTTAAAATTTTGCAATTTTCGAATTTAGCGGTTCCTGATGGAAATTAAACCCTTGTAAGATTTCAAAATGCGAATAGTAATATTTCATTAGTATGTATCTAACCCAAATACACCCATCCCTCGATTTACACGGTTGATAGGTTCCGGGAAATCACCGTGTAAACTGAAACCGCGCAAGTCGAAAAAAAAAATTGGGAAAGAGGAGGATAGGTTCTGGAAAAAAATTATTCTTATGAATGAAACACACATCGAAAGTTTTATTTACACATATATATTTCAAATTTCAGTTCAGCAGTAATAATAAGCATTAACGTAACATTATTTTTAACTTATTTGCACTAATTGAGATCAACTCATTCATTTCTCATTCATTTCTTTTTGATCTCAAAAAATACGCATCGTTAATGAAGGCGCACACTGTCGAATCTGAAGACGAAATTTGAAAGGCTGTTTAGGAACTGAATATATTTTAGAAATTAAGCATTTGTGCCAACACTTAGTGCTTTATTTTGAAAATTAGCATTTATATTTAGTTTACGAAACAGTGCACTTACGAATCAGCTGTATATAGTCTATATAATAGTCTACAACAGTGGTTCTCAACCTCTTATGCTTCACGTACCCCCTGGAAATGTGTATGTAACTGGCGTACCCCTTATATAGATAGATAAAACTATAGTTCTATTATTATAATGCCAACTTAGCGACTTTGTTACTAGATCTAGCGACCTTTGAGCTCTCGCGGCGTATCCCAAAAAATTTTACCGCCAACCCCACGTTGAAAACCCCTAGTCCACAAAGTTAAACTTGTTGCTATAAATGAGATAAAACACGGTTTTTTACTGGTCCGAAAATTTCATTCTTCAAAAGTCAGATCTCACTGCCAAATCAAAACAAGTTTCATTTCATAAAGATATCGCGAGACAGATTCGATTACAATGGCAAGAATATAATTTTCGCGAAAGAATATAAATATAACTTGTTACCGATGTGAATTTATTAATATATTGATTTATTATTATTCATTTATTCTTTAAAATAATGATATCAATTAAAAATATTTGGCAGTTATTTATTTTGGGATGAACGTCTAATAATCTTCCTAGATTGTAATATGACTGTTACTTCATAATATTATGTATTACTCTTATATCTACATACATAAAACTCAATCCGTACTGTGTAAAAACAAGTCTAAAATGGATAAAACGAAACTGGTTGCATTTTTTTGACCGTGTAAAACCGAAACCTGTAAATCGTGGGATAGGTATATATGTTTTCACTCATATCTAAAATAAAAGAAATATGTCTATCTATAGGCGGACTGATGACAAAGTGATCGTTATTTCGTTTATTGAAAACGAACTAAAATTTTAGAGAAATAGAGATTTTATGAAATAGTTAATGATGTGATATCAGTTGTTATGTGGTGCGTCACAGCATAGTGTCTTCAAGCACTGGTTTTGATGCTTGGAATGTTTTTAATCAGTGATGTCAAAGAGGCAACACAATGTTGGAGAAATTCTCACAAGTTTTACGAGGCAAAATGATCAAGAAACGCGGAATATCTGACCAAGTTATTCCTTACATCAATAAAGAAACTATTTTTTAACTTCTTTTATGAAACAAAAAATCTCCAAGTTGAAAAAAGCTCATGAAATAGAACCCTAAAAACGTCGCGGCTTTAAAATTGCTTTCCTACTTTAAGAACTGTTATTAATTTTTTAAGTGGGGAAAATATGAAATATGTGCAAGAAATAACTTTATTTGATTTTGCTTTTACATAACTAAGCATAAGTCAATCGTTTTGTCGATTTTTTACATCTGTGGGAAACATTTCTATTGATTTCGTGTTCAATTCAATTTCATGAAATAAAAAATTAAACAATAATGTTTACTGTTTAGATTTTGAAATGGTAAAAGCACAGCTACTTTTAACCAAAAAAATGTTAAATTTCTGAATTATACTTCATGAAATCATGCTTAAAACCTAAGAAATATCCTATTTTTCTGAAAGTCCAGAATACTGGCGATTTTTTTGCGTTACTAATAAATCAATATCGGGGGGGGGGGGGGGGGAAATGTATGGCGAGTTTAACTTTTAAGAAAACGACTGCTTCCAGATGACTTTTGGAAATTTGTGATATTTATATATTTAGAATTTTATATAAAATAAAATAATATATAAATATTTAGGTTTGTGTATTTCCATTTCTGAAACGGTTTGCTCGCAATTACACATTTTGTTTTTAATTTGTGATAAGATCTGCAGATAAGCTAGCAGTCTCTGAGGTATGACCACAAATAAAAAAAAATGTCCTAAAAATTTCCTAACGTATCTGTAGGTTAAGACAACAAACAACCATGCCATACACAGGACTCGAACCTTGACCCCAGTAGTTGCAGGTGTTACCGCGAACCAATGCGATACCACGTGTTACCGAGGTGGCCGATATTTGAAATATTAACTAATTAGCAGGCTTCCAAAAATTAAGTTTCTAATTTTTCTAATCTTAATTACTGACTAACGAGCCAGGATATATGCTATCTTATTCCAAAAATTATATCGTGAGCCATGAGTTGCCGGCTCTGTTTTAAATGGTTTTGGCATGCAGGAGAGTTTACTGCATTTTTTTTCTTGTTTGATTTGGTAATAATACTTTTACATTATAACGTAAAAGTTTCTCGAAAATTAAAAAAAGAAAAGCTACTGAAAAAATGTATTTTATTTTCATACAATCATGAACAGGTATTTTGATATTTCTTTCACGTTTTTTTTTTCAATTTGGGAAATTAAAATGAAATTAAGGTTTATAGTTTGAACTTTTTAAGTAGTAAGAGAGGAAATAGCTACTATATTTGGAAGGTGTACTACGAGACACAAAATATTCTTCACTGTATTTCCGAAAATTTAATATATACTGCTGTGTGTTGGTAGAATTTAATACATACTGTTGTGTGTTGGTGGAATTTAATACATACTGCTGTGTGTTGGTGGAATTTAATACATACTGCTGAGTGTTGGTGGAATTTAATACATACTGCTGAGTGTTGGTGGAATTTAATACATACTGCTGAGTGTTGGTGGAATTTAATACATACTGCTGTGTGTTGGTGGAATTTAATACATACTGCTGTGTGTTGGTGGAATTTAATACATACTGCTGTGTGTTGGTGGAATTTAATACATACTGCTGTGTGTTGGTGGAATTTAATACATACTGCTGTGTGTTGGTGGAATTTAATACATACTGCCGTGTGTTGGTAGAATTTAATACATACTACCGTGTGTTGGTAGAATTTAATACATACTACCGTGTGTTGGTAGAATTTAATACATACTACCGTGTGTTGGTAGAATTTAATACATACTACCGTGTGTTGGTAGAATTTAATACATACTGCTGTGTGTTGGTAGAATTTAATACATACTACCGTGTGTTGGCAGAATTAATACATAATGTTTTGTGTTGGTAGAATTTAATACATACTGCTGTGTGTTGGTAGAATTTAATACATACTACCGTGTGTTGGCAGAATTAATACATACCGTTTTGTGTTGGTAGAATTTAAAACTACTGCTCTGTGTTGAATGGAAACTTTTTCGACTAAAGAAGGAAATGAAGAAATGAAAAAACTTATATAGCAGAAATCAGAGTATTGAAATCTTCAAGATAACGATTTAAGACCTTGTTTTTTAGTGTGGTTTTAGCGATTTTTAGAGCAAATCGAAGGTTTTGACATACGATTTTTTTTGTCTGAATTCCAGCCTAACTAGAGTTTCATTGAGAGACTTTTTCAAGAAATGTACGGTTACGGTTTCCTAAATGCTCGCTTGCTCGAGAAATTTGCTAATAAATTATCGTTTTATTATAATAAAAATATTATTTTGAAACAGTTGTCAACATTTATACATGCCCTTAATTTAATATGTGACAGGTTCCATGAAGTATCGTAAAAAATAATACCAAGCATAAATTCTTTTTTTGGAAGCTCTGTCAGTAGCTGACAGCGGACCTCTTAATTCAAAAGGAGCGCTACTTCGTATATCCCCCCCCCCACTCCCTTAAAGACTCTTTTTGGATCCGCCCCTGAATATATGGCATTACACTGAGCTTAATAAACGTGTAAAGGATCAGTTAATAGTTGATAAGAATCTTTGACTTTATAGCTTGGCTGACAAAGCAGAGGAAGAAATTAGACTGCAGAACAACAGTTGATTGTACTAGATAGTTAACGTTTTGTGTTGGAAGAAACAGGCAGGTACACAGGGATTGAAGGATAAACATGGTAAGATGGTTGAAGTGAGTATTCTCTGATAGCTAGATGGGCTGAGCATTTCAGAGACGTTCTAAACAATGTGATTATTTCTAAGCCCATTGTTTGTAATTGAAGATAGAGGTACAACATTAAAGCCAGTAATTCATCTATCACATTCTGAAGTCGCTTCGGCTATCTCTAAATCGCATAAATCCCCAGAGGTGGATGAAATCACCACTGAAATGATTAGAGTTGAGAATGTTTCTGTTACCACATAGCTGATTTAAATTTTGAATATCTTTTATGATAAAGGATTCCTCAGGATTTTACCGAATTATTATTATCCCTATTTTTAAAAAAAAGTGTGATCATAGTTCTTGTGGTAACTATAGGGGATCAGCCTACTTTCTGTTCCACGTAAAGTTTTTTTCCATGATTGTGCTTAATAGAATTAAAATTCTGGTTGATGGACAATTGCGTGATCAGCAGTGTGGATTCAGAAGTGGTAGGGGATGTATTGATCAGATTTTTTCACTTAGGCAGATTCTTGAGAAATGTTTAGTTGCAGAAACGTTTGGTTACCAGCTTTGTAGTTTTCAGAAAAGCTTTTGACTGTGCTGACCGTCGTTAATTTGTGGTTTATCATGAGATCGTATGGCATACCAGACGAATTAGTTAACACAATGAAAGCTCTCTATAACGACACTGATTTGTGTATGAGAATTGGTAAGGCTTATAGCAATTGGTGCATCATTGTTTCTGGTGTTCGACAAAGATGCATTTTGCCTCCTTTTCTCTTTGGTTATTGATTATGTTATACGGAATTTACTGGTAGGAAAGATTTTGGACTTAAATGGTCTAGAGATTTCAAAATTTCCGTTTTAGATTATGCAGATGATTTTTTGCCCTGTTGGCAATGATGTTGATGAAATAAATTCTTTCCTTAGGGCTGTTGATGAGGCTAGTAATAGAGTAGGTTGGTGATAAAGAGAGAAATAATAAAGTGATGAAAATTGGTCAGGCAGATGGTGTTCAGCTGCTTTGAATGGTTGTGCCCTTGAGCAAGTGCCTCAGTTTAACTATCTTGGTAGCTACTTAACAGATATTGGTGACGTGTGGCACGAGGTATTTAAAAGAATAGGTTTACTGTTTGCACCTTTAAGAATCGATGGAGAGTGTGAAAAAAGGTGTATACGCCAAAAGACTAAAATTAAGTGCTATAATAGTTTCGTTATTTCTAAGCTTAGTTATGGTAGCGAAACATGGACTCTTTGTAAGCAAGATAACAATAAACTTGATTCCTTTTATTCTAGATGTTTTCGCAGTATCTTGGGCATTAGGTGGTTTGACTTTATAAGTAATGATAAGGTTAGGCAAAGGAGTGGAAAACCTTCTTTGAACATCATTTTGTGCAGAGTTTAGTTTAGTTGTTTTACCTCTCAGCGGCACTTTTTTGCACACCATGGGCTAAATTGCCAGGTCACAAGGACCCCGATGGCTCAGAGAAGGTTGGGGGAGGGGACCCACTGGAGCAGCTGTTGGGAGATAGATGGTAGCCTCCCATCAAAGCCATCCAGCGTGTTCTTTATCGTGCACAGGGTATGTCTCTCCCACACACGGGGGCACGGCTTAATGTTCCATCCGACGGACGGCGGCCTTTCCAAACTCATCGGTGTCCCCTACTGACCGTGGGCAGGACGGGGAGTTTTGCGGAGATAAGTCTCAACACTGACCTAGCTGGGACTCGAATCTGGGAACTGTAGATTACGAGCGTTTTGTGCAGAGAGAGACTGTGTTGGTTTGGCCATGTTGCCCGTATGCATAGCTGCAGATTGGCAAACAGGATTATGGACAATGTGCCGAAAGGCTTCAGGAAAATGGGGGGACCCAGGATGCGATGGGTAAACAATGTGAAACAGGACCTTGTAAAATTGGCCTACAATTGCCAAATGCAGCAGATGTATCTCAGGACAGACATGTCTGGAGAGGAAAATTACGCAGTCTGGTAGGACTTTTGTAGCCCATGGTTGCATGGGGATTTTGCATATATGTATGTATGTATGTATGTATGTATGTAAGGTGAAGAGCAGTTTGCAGCAATCAAAAACTATAGTACAATTTTGTTATTTGAAATTTTCATTCTGGCATAATTATCAAATTAAATTTTTTTACTGATTTTAATATTTTACTGATATAATATTGAAATGTCCACATCTTATGAAGTGTAAATGAAAGAGTTCAAATGTTTCAGGTGAACAAAACAAAAGAAAACATGTCTTTTAATTAAGAATGAATAAGATCAAAAGAAACTAAAGGAAAATTTATGATCAAAATGATAAATGACCTAGCTAATTCTTTAGTCTATAACAAACTTCACATTCGCCGTGGAATAGTACATAAAATCCTTTTCCAGTAGTGTCCACCAATGAATGTTCTTTTGAAAGATTTCTAGCAAAAGTAGCATTCAAGACAAGGCCCTCTATACATCACGTTTCACAAAAGGAATACAAGAAAAGAAAGATCTGTTCTCCAAGGGTAGTGCTCTGTTCGGCAGACAGGATCCGAAACTGTCAATGGGAACTAGGTCAATCAATTGCACTTTCTTTAAGTGCTAGAAAACTATATATGTGATTACGATTTTACTCAGTAAGATCTACGCAATGGATTAAATAGCATTCTGTAGTTGCTTATGTAAAAATGGTCATACATAGGTAGAACTGCCTGAGCATTGAAATTAAAATTTTCTCAGCATTTTTTCTTATATGTTAGAGTTAGATATTTCATTGGCTGCATGAACGTGAGCAAAAGAAAACTTTGAGACGGTTTCCGAAACGGATAGAAAACACATTGGTCAATAAGCTCACGAAAAATAATTAATAGCTCATTGGCTTTCATACTTAAGATTATTAAATTATACTGATTCATTGACATACACTTCTGCTGGACACTTATGCTTTTTCTGACCTTAAAAACTTTGAAACTTTTTTTAGTAGATTCAACGTTTTTACAAAGATTTAACATTCAGAAGTCAGCAGGAAAAAGAAGACAATGATGAAATGTTTTAAAGTGTTAATAAAAGTAGTAAAATATAGCAAAGCAAAAAGTATCTGATCATTTATTTCATTGTTTTGAGTTATTTTGTTTTTGCTGCTTAGTTTTTAATATGTTTTGCCAAATATTGTTTACAGGAAAAATTTTGAGATTTGAATTTCATTGAAAAACATTTAAGAGAATATTAGTGTCTTTAGTGTCTGAAAGGTATCGTAATTTCGGTCTAGGGAGTCCAGGAGAGGGGTGAGTGGGAGTGGGGAGGGTAGGGATGGGGTTCGTTCCCTCTTTTCTCGAAAATCTTATCACCTTATATGAAGTCTCAAACTTGTCTACCTGCTTTGAAATCCTTTGTATAATTTTATTTTAGCTACATTAATATATTATATGATCTAAATTTATATAGAATTTTATTCCATATAGATATCATTTTAGTTTTTCCTGTGTGATGGAATATTTCAGTAATTGGTAAACTCTACTCAAGCCTTATTCTTAGAACCTCCCTCCCCCCTCGAAACTAAATCTGTAGTATGTGCCTGGCTGGCCTACACTGGAAGGAGAGCTGGGTGATTCACTGTGATGATGCTTAGAACCAGCATACAAAGTCCAACCCTGCCGGGTTAGAGTGGCTCAGTCGGTAGCGTACCATGCTCGTAATCTATAGTTTCCAGGTTCGAGTCTCGCCTGGGTCAGCGTTGAGCTTTATCTTCTCAATACTCCCCGCTCTACCCTCTATCAGTAGGAGACACTGATGTGCTTGGAAAGGCCGCCGTCCGCCAGATGGGACGTTAAGCCGTGGCCCAGTGTGCGGGAGAGCCATACCGTGCACGTTAAAATACACGCTGGATGTCCTAGACGTAGGCTACCATCTGTCTCCCAACATCTGTCCAGTGGTATATAGATTGCATCAGGTGCCAGATACCTGATGCAATCTATTTAACAGAGAGGAGGATACTTGATGAAATAACTTTAGGCTTCATTTCTTCGCATGACTCAGACATCGCTGTAAGCCAAAGAGTTAAACTACTGGGCTGGTAAATGGCTTTCAGCTTGATTGAGGATCCTGAACTTGGTGCACTGGTGGTCTTCTGTTGAAGGAAACTCTACAACCACGTTTTTTGTTTACTTGTGGATTATCAGCCCCAAGTGAACAGATGCACACGATACCTTATATCAACTGGTGGATAATTTGGATCAGAAATCATCGAAGTTACCCGAGTTCTTCTATTGGCATCGTCAAACCTATCCTGCAGATCATTTTCAGAAACCTGTGGTTACTAAGTTTGTAGATTTCGAAAAGCCTTTTGTTTCTCTTGATTTTCATAATTTTTGGTTGGTCGTGAGTTCGTATGGCAAACCAGACAAGTTAGCTAATGTAAGAAAGCTCTCTATAATAACACTGAATCACGCGGGAGTGTAGGTAAGGCTTGTAGCGATTGGTTTAGCATTGCTAGTGGAGTTGGGAAGGTGGGATTTTGTCTCTTTTCCCCCTTTAGTTTTGCTATTGATTATGTTATGTGGAATTCAACGCAAGGAAATTATTTTGGTCTTTAAATGTCTAGAGATTTGAAATTTTTTGATTTAAATTATGGTGATTTTTTCACCCTTTTGGCAAACGTTGTTGATGAGATGAATTCTTTCATTAGGGCTGTTGGTATGATTGAAAATATAGTGATAAACAGAAAGAAAAATAGTGATGAAAATTGGTTAGGCAAGTTGTGCTTCAGTTGTTTTGAATAACTGAACTCTTGAACAAGTGTCTTAGTTTAGTTTTCTTGAGAGCTATGTTACAGATACTGGTGATGGTGGCATGAGATCAACAGAAAAAATAGGACAGGGGAAGTCTGGACCGTTTGAATGATTATTTAAAATTATCTGCGGCATTAAAAGGTAGAAATACTTGCTCTAAATGGAAGATAATTATTATCACTCCTGATTTGCCTTTGGTACGAGAAGCAACGATCTTCACGTATACAACATATGTGACTTGGCCTTTCGCTTTTTTAACCACGAGTCCAGTTTCTACATCCATTCTCCATAATAAATCCTCACACCAAGCTTTCGGTTGTCTAAGGAAGGCAGTTTCATTTCCTCATAACCCCAATTTAACAAGTATGACTCAAGTTGGTATATAATCACAAATTAGGTGATAAGAATATCTCTCCAGCTAGAAGGATTGTCTGTTAATCATTGTGACAAAGATTTAAGATATAAAGGAATTAGTTACAATATCAATAATACATTTCAATCACGATGTACTGTTTAGTTCATTAATAAAGTTAGTGGAAAGACATAAAATTACATAATACTAAACTTTATAATTTGCTTGTTTACTTTAGATAGCTAACTGTCGAAAATTAATTAATCTGAACAGCAAACTGTGAAGTACCCATTTAAACATATTTGCCAACTAATAATGAGTTTAGCTCATAATAGACTTGTAAGTCGAAACAGCCAATGGACAAGTCATTATTACCTTACTATATCGCATTTGTACATAGTATGTATGCAGTCATTGCGTTCATGTTGTTCCGATGTCAGATTTCACATATTTTACTACACTTTAAATTAATCCATTTAAATGAGTGCACAATGAGTTTAAACACAATTGCATCACGAATTTATAGCAGGTCGAAAAAATTAGTGATAGATTACATTGTAGAGAAAATGTCTTTGATTATCATTCTTTAAGAGCAAATAATTTTCTACGATAAGCCAAGTCTAATAATTTTTATTCGGGGAAATCTCAAAACTAATTCTTAATATATTAAAAATCATTATAGGAAGTTTACAACTGAAGATATTCGTGGGCGGGGGTTGACTCGGTCGGTAGCGCGCTTGGCTGGTAATCTGCAGTTCCCAGGTTTGAGCCCCACCTAAGCAAGAGTTGAGATTTATCTCCGCTGAATCCCAACGCTGTACTCGGTCAGAAAGGGAACATCGATAGGCTAGGAAAGGCGTCCATCCCATCCGATGGGGAGTTAAACCATGGTCCTATGTACAGGAGAGTCATAATTTGTGCACATTAAAGAATACTCTGGATGGCTTTAATGGGAAGCTTCTATCTGTTCTCCTAACAGCTGTCCAGTGGGTTCTCCTCCTCCAACTTCTCCGAGTCTTTGGGATCCTTGTGGCCTGGTCATTTAGCCCATTGTGTGCAAAAAAGTGTCACTTAGAGGTAAAACAACCCAAGATATTCGTATTACTTCATAGTGTGCTGGCCGGTACACTACGGTCTGCGAGTTCGATTTCCGACTTGCCATTGCTACGATTTTCCCCAGATTGTGACCACGATCTGTCCCGTTGAGAAAGATGACCAAGTCTTCGACCTCTACAGTATTAAGTCGAGATGGGCAAGAGATCCAGATCATGTGTAGGCTACTAATTAAATATTGATGTTCTTGGGAAGAGAACCCATCAGTTTCTAATAGCTGGCCAATGGTTCATAATTGACAATGTAATGAAACGTCCGAGTTCCTTTTGACCTGGCTTGTTGCCACTTTACAAACAAAGTATACAACGCAGGGAAATAAAAAGAAAACTCAAAATATCTGTGCGGCTTTTTTTTTTTGTCTGAAAGAGGTATTGCATGCAAAAACGAGAATAATAGAAAGATGTTCGGTCGTAAAAAGAATCATTGCATCTGAAATATTAATATTTTATTTACATAAAAATTGTTAATATCTTTTAAATTCTTCACGTTACTGGTTTGTCGTTATATCCACAGGAATATGCATGATTATATTTTTTAATCATATGTGTATAATCGTTTCACAATTTATGATGTGCCTAGAAATACCTGGTCTGAATTTTGGTATAATTTTTAAGCTATTCTCTTCAAAACTATATTATTCAGTTCTACGATATAATGCTTACACCATAATTAATCTTATAGCATTTACTTTTAGTCTTATGTTACAACACATGGGAATCTATAGGTGCTAGACAGTTTCGGTCAGGGAAAGCTTTACTACAAGACAGACATTGTCTGGAGTAAAATTCCATCAAGTTGGATACGCGTTAATCATAATCAGATATGGATTAGTGGCAGGTAGTGTGGTTACTAATTTATGTGATCGATGTTCCGAACTAGTAGCAGATGTTTTCTTGAGTAGGAAATGTCTTCGTAGATCGTAATGTAAGACAGATTCTATGGTGACAAATTAAGAACCAGCGAACGTAACAAAGTATGCGGGCAAAGTCTGAGAAGGAGGAAGAACAAAACTTTAAGTTCTTCAGATATTGAACAAGTAGAATTTTGTTTAGGATATTAGAAATTGTCTTTTGGAGATTAATGTGCTTTAAATTAATTTTTAGACTGAGTTTTAATATAATTATTTGTTTGAAAACTAACATTAAATCACTTTATCGGATATTGGAAGTCATATTAAGCAAATAACCACCTAAAGTTACTTTTTATTGTTGTTTGCCTCTCAGTTTGTTGAATATTTTACGTTTCAGCGATGATGCTCAACTTATATTCAATTATAATACACTGATGAAAACGTAATCGATATTTCGAAAGCTGAAATAAGTTCAGTAAAACGATTAGTCAATAGGCCTACAGGTATTGGCCTATTGAAATAAGAAGAAATTGGGAAACCTTTCAGTCGCCTGAAATAAAAATATAACGTAAATGATTAAGACTGCATTAAAAATAATTTTTCTTACTTACTTGTAGTGGATCAACAAATCCATTTTAATTTGATTTATGAAAGAAAGTAAAATATAACTAAATATTCAGCTCCTTGTAGTGAATTAGACAGTAAAAACTACAAATTGCGAGATCCTCAAAATTATATATATATTTAATAGCATGAAGCTACCAGATTTTTTTCCTTTTTTGAATTTTGAGTTGTTTTGTCTTTGATTGGAACTTCTTTTGCAGACAATGGGCTAAATGGCCAGGTCACAAGGGCCCCAAGGGCTCAGAGAAGGGTGGGGACTCACTGGACAGCTGTTAGGAGACAGATGGAAGCCTCCCGTCGAAACTATCCAGTGTGTTCATTCGTCAAAAACATCCAATATGTTCTTTAACGTGCACAGGCTGTGGCTCTCCTGTACATAAGGACAAAATTTTACAGTATGTCCTATCCAGTGCACGGCGGCTTTTTCCAAGCCCATCGGCGACCCCTTTCTGATCGAGGGTCTGGTGGAGATTTAGAGGAAATAAATCTCAATTCTGGCACAAATGGGACTCAAACCTCGGAACTACAGATTACGAGCCTGGAGCGCTAGCGACCTCTTTGAATTTTGGACCTTTATGTGGATTCTAGGTAAAGGGAAAATGCACAATATGCAGAACTAATGCCATATCAAAATCTGAGAATTATATAGTTCGTTTCATATTTCTTTGTTCCTCACGTTTCTTTTTTTTCGTAGGAATGATTCCCATAGCAAAAATATTTATAGAAATGAGCACATCGAGACTCGTTGAGGTAAATGATTGCAAAATGGAAAGGTACGTTGTTTACGTAACGAGTCTTATTGATTAAATAAACACCAGAAAATCAAATAAACTTGAATACACATCTGAGTTGGGTTGTTTTACCTCTGAGCGGCACTTTTTTGCACACCATGGACTAAATGGCTAGGTCACAAGGACCCCGAAGGCTCAGAGAAGGTTGGGGGAGAGGACCCACTGGAACAGTTGTTGGGAAACAGATTGTAGCCTCCCGTCAAGGCCATCCAGCGTGTTCTTTAACGTGCACAGGGTATGGCTTCCACACACTGGACCATGGCTTAACGTCCCATACGACGGACGGAGGTCTTTCCCAGCGCATCGGTGTTCCCTACTGACCGTGGGCAGGGCGGGGAATTTTGCGAAGATAAATCTCAACGCTGACCCAGCTGGGACTCTGAATACACATCTGAAAATCACTGATGATGACAAATGAGTGTTTGTCATCATCAGTGATTTTTGGGACAAATTCAAATGATATCAAACAGAGAAGTTTGGGATAAATTCAAATGATATCAGTAGCAGATATGGCCAGTGGTGTCGTATTCAATAGATTGTTAAACAATTTTTGATCGCTGAAACGGTTGTTGATCGCTGAAAAGTTGATCAGTGAAAAGGTTGTTGAAAAAAACAACGAAAACTACAATTATTAATAATAAAACAAATAATGTATACATATAACGAGAAACTCTTTGATTTTTTCCTTCTTTTATTGCCTTAAAACATTGATTCCTCTTAATGGATTTCGAATAGTTGCATGCTAATATATCAGTCGACACCACGAAATTTGGTTCACTCAGGAATCGCAGCGATGATGAATTCTGTTTATGAGGTTGAAGTTCGGGAACAATAATACCCCTTGAATTTGTAGAATATTTCTAAGCTGCAGGAGAGAATGTTGAAGTGATTGCAGGGTATCAACAAGTCACCATATAGCAAGCATCCCATGCATACTATTTAGCAGGCTGCACAAACCTTTTTTGCCCTCATGTCGAATAGAGAAATATTATATTTGATGTGGGCTTGAGCCGGATCTACAGGGGTGTTTATGCCTCCCGCCCTCTTTGAGAATGCTAGTAACCGTAACGGAGCAGAAAAAATTCTTAAACACAACTATATATATATATATACAGTACTTCTCGTATTTTTTTCAAGAAATATGTTAAAGACTACAAAAACAAAGACATTGACATATTTTCCTACAGTGTGAACTTTATTTTCATAATTATATTTCAGTTAGAAATCTTTATTTTTTATTCTGTATTTGATTTTTACATTTAAAATTTGTTAGTTTATTAATTTAAGGTTATTCGTTCAGGAAAAAGGAAATTAAGCACTATCCTTGCAATTTTATTATCATTTAATGAACAAGTAAAAATGGAAACCATATACGCAAGCTGCAAAATTCTAATTAAAATCGCTTCAAAAAATATAAAAAAATATTTCATAAATGCTCTATTCATACAATGTTCTAACTAAAATTTCATTTTCATTTATTGCAGTTGTCATTAATCATCAACGACAAGATTTCTTACCTGTTAGCAACGTCATATATCTTGTACTTTGCGTAAAAAGAATGTCTGTAGATCTGAAAGTTGAATAAGAATTATCCATTGGATATACTGGAATAAATAACATCGACATATACTGAAAGCTCAATTAATCATTATTAATGATGTAGCAAGGAAAATGGAAAACAGCAGAAAATATAAACCTCAATAAACAATTTGAAGTTAGGGTAAAATTACTTTTGTGGAATGGGAAGCTGGGCTCGTGACTTCTGATTCTCTTTCGCTGACCTCAATCTCCTCTATCATGAATAATGAATTAACTAATCGACTAAAGTAGGGGTTCTCAACGTGGGATACGCGGTAAATTTTTTTGCGGTACGCCGTGAGAGCTCAAAATCGCTAGATATATGTTATACCTATATATATATATTTCATTTTTTTCTCGTTGTTATACTATAATTATAGTTTTATCTATACAAGCGGTAAGCCAGTTACATACACATTTCCAGGGGGTATGTGAAGCATAAAAGGTTAAGAACCACTGCACTAAAGAAACTGCACTAAAGAATAACACGGTTCTAGCCGTCGATCATGGAACGTAGTAGTGTTTTTACAAAGGAATTAAAACCAAGGAAGATGTCTCAGTTTTCAGAGTTGTGTTTCAACTTCTAAATGGAAATAAATTTTTAAGGAAATAAAACTTGTATAGTTCATCTTGGGTAAAAGGGATCTGAGTTCGAGCCTTGAATAAGGCATGTATGTTTCCTTCTCTCTTTCTGATGAGGTCTCCCTTCCTCACCTATCTTTTCGGTGGCGTATTATACTGACAAATTATTAGGTCTCTGGACAAGCAGCTGGTTGAGGGATAATTTATTTGCTTTCTTATTTTCTTAAAAATCGAGATTAAAATGACTAAACATACAATATTTCAATAAACTAATACCCGAAGTAATTATTAGTTGGTCAAATGGGGTAATAAAATTCTGGGCAAGGTAGGAGCGTCTCAGTCTGTAGCATGCCAGGCTCATAATCTGTAGTTCCCAGATTCGAGTCCCACCAAGGTCAGCGTTGAGATTTATCTCTGCAAAATTCCCCGCCCTGCCTTCGGTGAGCAGGGGACACCTATGGGCTTGGATAGGGTGCCGTCTGTCGGATAGGGCAACAGATTTCTATATACAGGGTGAATCTGAAAAAGTGGGCAAAACTTTACGGGGTGGTAGAACGCAGCTATACGAGCAATATTCGTCACAGAATGTATGGTCGGAACGCAAGAGGCGAGAAGTTAAAAGATAGTTTTCCACTGTCACATTTAAAGAATGAACACAAGAAGGAGAGGAGATACTCTGTGCCTCACTTGCATTCCCGTCCGCCGCACCGTACACAAAGTGCATATCCGCCATTTCGTGGTTAGTATAACCAGCCATCCTCTCGGCAATCCACGGTAGAAATGCCGTTGGGTGCGAGGACCGACCCTTTTATATCATTTCCAACGCCACCTAGCGGCTCGCCGTTTGCGTTCCGCCCATACTTTCTATGACGAATATTGCTCGTATAGCTGCGTTCTACCACCCCGTAAAGTTTTGCCCACTTTCTCAGATTCACCCTGTATATTAGAAGTAGAACGCATATGGATGCGCTATTGGACGCCATGGATCAGTAAGGACCTAGTGTCATGGCCAAATATTTTGGCCAAACGCAAGAAGCGTAGCTCGGGTACTTGTATCTGTTTAGCTCCCTATACATGTTACAAAGGCATAATATGAATATATATATATATAAGTATATATTGGAAATAAAACCAAAGGCATCAAATAATTACTGTATAGGTACTTCGTAATGCAGAAATACACTTAAGAATTGAAAACCTTTTTTTAAACATGTTTCTAGGGCTTTTGCATGCGGTTTGCCATTGGATTTGTCATAACAGATGTTCCGATCAGCTTCCAAGTCTAGGAATCGATCGTAACGGTTCTGTATTAAGTGAAAGTTTATGAGATGAAGAGTAATGGGTTATATCCCGCCTATTCCATCAAAAAAATTGAATAAAATCTATTGTTTTCACGTCTTTTATATGCAGCTGTCTATCGTAAATAATTATGTGAGAAATGAAAGTTTATGTTGTGGGTATTGCCGTAGGACATAAGACATCATTATACTCTGTCTTCTCCACCACCCCCTCCTTTTGCTCAGTCTGCATAGCATAATAGAGGCAAATCCACCACTGTTCCCATCAGTGGCCTACATCTTGACTCTTTATTGCAAAACAAGTGAAAAGTACATTAAGGCTGAGAAAAAAATACATGGGTGGAAATGCCTCCATTAGAAAAAAAAAAAACCTAACAAGAAGAACAAGGTATAGAATATAAATCATATCAATAAGATAATTGCGTAGCAGAGAGTCATACTAATTTATCTGGGAATTTCAAACTCATGCCAATAGAAATTTTGTTCAGTCATTTCTGCCCAATTTGCTCTGCTCCGTTATTCTTCATAGTACGGTTACTAGATATACCTCTAGTATATATAGACTATGTGTATGGGACGTTAAACCATTGCCTCATGTACAGGAGAGCCATACTCTGTGTACGTTAAAGAACACACTGAATGGCCTTGACGGGAGGCTACCATCTGTCTCCCAACAACAGATGTTCCAATCAAAGTTGCTCTAGTGGGTCCCCTTCCCCCAACTTTTTCTGAACCCTCTAGGTCCTGGTGACTTCGCCATTTAGCCCAGTGTGTATAAAAATGCCGTTGAGAGGTAAAACAACTCAACACTGGGAAGATTACTGGAGGGGCGTACGCAGTGTGTATGTGTGTGTGTGTGTGTGTGTGTGTGTGTGTGGGGGGGGGGGGACCAGGGGTTCAGGAGGCCCTCTGAAAATGCTGTCGTCTTATACGAAGTCTTAAACTTGTTCACCTCCTTTGAAATCTAAAACAGTGTCTTTGCATAATTTAATTTTTTCCTATAGTATACATCGAACACTAAAAACTGATTTAAAAACCAACTATAAAATTTCCTAAATATTTAATCACTTTTAAGCTGTATAAGAAAGAGGATGAAGATGGGTGTCGAAAAAAAATTGTCTTGGTCCGGGTGGGATCTGAACTCACGACTTCTTGATGACATAAACCGTGGGTTCAGATCCCACTTGTCTGAACACAATTTTTCCACTACACCCATCTTCATTCTGTTGCTTCAACAGCTTTATAGTTATTTAGTACTTAGTAAATCAATGATGAGCCGTGGATTTATTTTAAAATAAAATTTTATCCCATATAAAACATAATTTTAACCTTTCCTGTCCGGTGGAATATATTAGCAATTGGGGAACTTTATTCAATCCCATCCCCCCTGCCGAAAAAAAATCCTGGATTCTAAATATTGGGGAATGTAATCCAGGATTTTCGAAACTAAATTGTGGTTTACACCCACCAGTATGAGGTATGGAGGGAATTGCAACACAGGACATATATTTGGTGCCAACTAAAATCCGGGGGATATAAGCCTGTAAATGGTAGCTAGGCGTAAACTGGAAGGAGAGTTGTGTACCAATCCCTAGTGATGATGCACAGAACCGGCCAGGTCTAGCACCTAATGTCCGACCCCGCCTTCTCGTGGTGCAGGCCGTTAGTACCTTTCAAAAGCGATATTCTCTTTTGGAAGGGAACGGAAGGGGAGGGCTGCCAGTTCAGTATGGCCTACTGATCTGGTCATCTATGGCCACTTTTTTCTTGTTTTTCAACCCTGCTGAGGAGTGGTCAACTTCACAGGGCCCTGGTGCTGACCATTTATACCTACTAGACTGGACTTGTTTATGGATTTGAGCTTGATTATGGATCCTGGACTTGCTGCACTGGTGGGCCTCTGTTGAGGGAGAGTCTGCTGCTGTGTTTTCTGTTTGCTTCTGGGTTTCCAGCTCTAAGTGAACAGAGGCATGGGATACCTTAAATCAGCTGGTGGATAATCCTAATCAGAGGCCATCGCAGGTACCTAAACCTTACTTAGCTAGTTGGGCATCGTCAAGCCTAAACTGGAGTAATGTCCGACCCCGCCGTCATATAAACTGGAGTAATGTGTCTCAGGCAGGCCATATGGCTCTTGAAAAAGTCCACTTGAAAAGGTGGTGCCTGATGTTCCTACCAGCATCGGTGACTTCAGCCTTTAGCGGAGGAGGAACAGGTCTTTGCCCCATGCCTGCGATCAGAGGGCTGTTTGATATTGTTGGCCCTACCAATCTCAATAAACCTAATTTGTTTAAAAATCCTACTAATCATTTTCTCTCTGCAGGAACGTGGAACGTGAGGGCATTACATAGAGATTATTCTCTTAATGTCCTCATGCAGGAATTCCAGCGCTATAACCTAGATATTCTAGGCTTGCAAGAGACCAGATGGACAGGTAAAGGTGAGATACTTAACAATAACTTTAAATTTCTCTTTACAGGGAGGGAGGATGGAAAGCATCACCAAGGCGTGGGTCTGCTGCTCAGCAGACATGCTAGTGATGCTCTTCTAGGATATGAGTGCATTAATGAAAGGTTTCTTACAGCAAAATTTCAGACAAGCATTAAAGACTTGAATATTATCTGCTGTTATGCCCCCACTGAGGATTCCGATGAGGATGAGAAGGATAGGTTTTACGGACAACTTCAGGATATTTTGAATTCTGTCAAGAAAGGAGATATTACCCTTGTTCTTGGTGACTTCAATGCCAAAGTTGGTACCGACTCTGACCTTTGGGGAGGAGTAATAGGCCCTTTTGGTATTGGTAGCTGCAATGGCAATGGGCAACGTCTCCTACAGGTAAGTAAACTCAATGGTTTCAGAATAACTAACACATATTATAAACACCGCAACATACATAAATACACATGGGTTTCACCTGATGGGCTGCATAGGAATATGATTGATTATATATTAATTAACAGCAAATGGGCTAGTTCTGTTAGAAATACCAGGGCCTATAGGGGAGCTGAAATTGGATCTGACCATTACCTTGTTAAAAGTGTCTTGCAATTTAAACTTAAAAAGTGTTGTGCTAGGGTTAAAAAATTTACCTTTAATACTGAAGCTCTGAAAGACCCAGTTATAGCTAAAGCTTACCATGACATGTTACTTAGTCATTATGACAGTCATGGTTTGCTTAATACTGAAGTTGAGGAATAATGGGACCATTTTAAACAGGCTTTTTTGGAAACTAACAGTACTCTTTTAGGGAAAAAGGAGCAGAGGAGACAGAATTATTTAAGTGATAAGGCACTTGAGCTTATTTCAGAAAGAAGGAACTGCACGAATGTCTTTAATTAGTACCCTACTAGTCCTAATAGAAAGCATTACAAAGAACTTAATAAATGTGTAAAGGATCAGTTAGCTACTGATAAGAATCTTTGGCTTGATGGCCTGGCTGACAAAGCTGAGGAAGCAGTTAGACAGCACAACAGCAGAGAGCTGTACCAGATAGTTAATGTTTTGTGTGGTAGAAAACGAACAGGTATACAGGGATTGAAGGATAAACAAGGCAAAGTTATAGAAGGTGAGGATTCTGTCATGGCTAGGTGGGCTGAGCATTTCAGTGATGTTCTAAACAATGTAGTTAGTTCTACTCCCATTGTTTGCAATGATGATAGATGCATTGTTGGCTTTAATGTTGGCCCTATAACACAATCTGAAGTTAATTTGGCTATTTCTAAACTTAAACTTCATAAATCCCCAGGGGTGGATGAAATTACTACAGAAATGCTTAGAGCTGGGAATGTTTCAATTACCATTTGGATGACTGAAATTTTGAATAACTTTTATGATAAAGGCATGGTTCCTAAAGATTTTACCAGAGCTATTATTATCCCTATTTACAAAAAAGGTGATCGCAGTTCTTGTGATAACTATAGGAGTATCAGCCTACTCTCTGTTCTAGGTAAAGTTCTTTCCATGATTGTGCTTAATAGAATTAAGAATCTGGTTGACAGGCAATTGCGTGATGAGCAATGTGGATTCAGAAGTGGTAGGGGATGTGTGGATCAGATATTTTCACTTAGGCAGATTCTTGAGAAATGTTTAGAGTTTCAGAAACCTTTGGTTGCTAGCTTTGTTGATTTCAAAAAGGCTTTCGACTCTGTTGATCGTCATAATTTGTGGTTGATTGTGAGATCATATGGTATACCAGACAAGTTAGTTAACATAATGAAAGCTCTCTATAATAACAATGAGTCATGTGTGAGAGTTGGTAAGGCTTGTAGCAATTGGTTTAGCATTACTTCTGTGTTCGACAAGGGTGCATTTTGTCTCCTTTTCTCTTTAGTTTGGTTGTTGATTATGTTATGCGAAATTCACTTCAAGGGAAAGATTTTGGCCTTAAATGGGCTGGAGATACGATAATTTCTGATTTAGATTATGCTGATGATTTAGCCCTTTTGGCAAATGATGTTGATGAGATGAACTCTTTCATTCGAGCTGTTGGTGAAACTGGTAGTACAGTAGGTTTGATTATAAACAGGGAGAAAACTGAAGTGATGAAAATTGGTCAGGCAGGTTGTGATTCAGTTAATCTGAATGGTTGCAGTCTTGAGCAGGTGTCACAGTTTAATTACCTTGGGAGCTACGTAACTGATACTGGTGATGTGCGGCATGAGATTAACAGACGAATAGGTATTGCTGCCGGGACTTTTAAGAATCTATGGAGATTGTGGAGAAATAGGCGTATGCACCTAAAGACTAAAATTAGACTGTATAATAGTTTGGTTCTTTCTAGGGTTAGTTATGGTAGTGAAACTTGGACGCTGTGTAAACAAGATAACAGGAAACTAGATGCTTTATGTTCTAAATGCTTATGCAATATCTTGGGCATTAGGTGGTTCAACTTTGTAACTAATGATGAGGTTAGGCAAAGGATCCTGCAACCTCCTTTAAGCAGCATATTGTGCAGAGAGAGACTCTGTTGGTTTGGCCATGTTGCCCGTATGAATAATTATAGATTGGGGAATAGGGTTATGAACAGTGTGCCTAAAGGCCTGAGAAAGAAGGGGAGACCTAGGATGCGGTGGGCAGACAATGTCAAACAGGACCTTGTTAGAATTGGTGTACAGTGGCCGGATGCAGCAGATGTAGCTCAGGACAGATCTGCTTGGAGAATTAAACTGCGCGGTCTGGTTGGACCTCCATAGCCCATGGCTGCTTGAGGATGATGATGATATTTCTGCAATTGTTAAGCAGAATATTTCAATAAATATCCTGGTTTCAGCTTACTAAAACTGGAAGCTTCAGCTGATCAATATAACTGATTAATAAAGATATATTATATTTAATTTTTCCTCATATATGTGCATTAGGTGACTACGAAATAATTGACCTAACTCATATAGAGATTATTTTACGAATATCTTTCACAACAATTTATATAATTTTTCGAAAATGAATTTGGAACATTTCTAGGATATAATTTATGATTATTACATAGTTGTTTTATTTTATAATTTAAATTCTGCAAAGTTTTATTAGCAATAAAAAAACTTATTTTAACTCAAACTTGCATAATATCCTATTTAGAAACTGAAAATGGATCATTGGTATTTTCCTGAAGATTTGGTAAAACAAAAAAAAATTAATTATTTCGTTCTAAATATTTATGCTTTACTTCTACGCGTGCTAAAAAGGTAAAAATAACATATCACTGTTTATGATTATATCACTTACTAAAATGATTTTAATTTCAAAGGAAGATATGATGCCAACAGTTTTTATGATGAGGAAAAGAAACCTTTTGATTTCCACATCTTACTTTGAAATTAGTATGCTTTCAAAGTAAGGTGATAAATAAGTGATAAATATTGAAACAAAAATTGTTCACTATCATAACAGTTTAGAGCAAAAATAAGAGGACTAAATGCCTAAATTAGGTAAGAGTTCATATGTGTGTGTAGAGAGAGAGGGGACGGTGAGGATTGTTTTACCTCTGAACTGCACTTTTTTGCATACAACAATGGGCTAGGGGGATGTTGTGTAAAGATTTCATCGGGGCCTTTAGTTATAATGGTTTAAAGGGGCCAAAGGGCTCAGAGAATGCTGGGAAAAGTGGACCACTGGACAGCTATTAAGAGACAGATAATAGCTTCCCGTCAAAGCCATCCAGCATATTCTTTAACGCGAACTCCCTTCTGACAAACGGAGACCTTTCCAAGCCCATCGCTGTCCCCTACTGACTGAGGGCAGGGCGGGGAGTTTTGTAAAGATAAATCTCAACGCCAACTCAGGCGGACTCGAATCTGTGAGTTGCAAATTACGAGCCTGGCGCGCTACAGACTGAGCCACCCACACCAACGTGGAGCGGAGTCTGGTCAAGCGATACTCGTTGTGTGAAAAGAAATATTGTATCGGCTAAAAATGAATTTCGTACTATGTTGATGGCCCCTAGGAAGAGAGGAAGTTTCTTTATTCTTTTCTTTTTAGTGGGAATTTTACAGGAGATCGTGTCACGAACAATCTATCTTTTCCCTGTTTTGAAAAAGGGGAAAGAATTTTGATGTTACTTCCCATATGATAAGATCTTCGTTTGATATATAACCCGTTACGATCGGCTCCGGATTTTGAAAGATATTGGGGATAACCATTTACGAGTTTGCTTTTTTTTTTTTGGAGGAGGGAGGGGATGGAGAAGTGTGGCATTTTTTTAATAGCAGTGTCATTTCATACGTCACAAGTTTTCATTTGATTTATAACTCCTTAGGATTGGCCTCTGAGTTGGGGAGATATGTCGAAACAAGAAATAAATCATGATGAGAAAATAAATCGCAAGCGAAAAGAAATAGAAATATTATGCATAATGAATTCTTCAGATATAGACATGTTTATCGATATATATTATTTTAATTATTCTTTTACATGTTAGGTAGGGAAAATACAAAGATTCTCTAATTGTCTTTAGCATGCATTTTGTGTCTCATTAAAATAAATGTCCAAGAAGTCAGATTCTAGCTAGATTTTCCAAGAAAAAAAAAAAGCAAAATTAAGGAACTTTGCACAAATATTAAATTTACAAAATATATATTTTACTTTTTTTTCCGTTCAAAAATGAATGATCTATGAAGTCGTTTAAACATTTTGACGCCTCTAAGGGAACAAGTTAACGTAACACATTTTAACTTTTGTTTTTGATAGCTTTACCGAAAGTTGATATTATATATCTTCACATTTACCTAAATACCTTACTCCTTCCGTTATTTGATATTCAATATTAAGATCCATAAGAGGCGTTCATAAGAATTTGAGACGAATTCGGGCTCAATTTTTCGATAATAAGTTACTGAGCCCCATTTGGGGAAAAATAATTTGATGCATTTAAAGTGGTATTGGCAGAAATGCACATTGTTAATTATTTATCTTATTCTTATATTATTAATTATAATCATTTTATGACAAAATTAAAATCGTAATGTTATTTGGATCGAAAAATGTTAAAATTACTATTAGAAGTTGAAAATTCGTGGTTAATATCTTTATAAAAATAGAGAAACCATTCATTTACTACATACCTAAAAAATGATCAAAAGGCGCATGGATCTTGTTTTTAATTGTTAACGAGTGATTAAAGAGTTGAAATGATAAAGAAAAATATTTAATATTTTTGCGAATGTTTTTCACAATTACAAGAAACATTTGAAATTTCAATTATTCTGAGTCCGAGACCAAAGTCGTCCGTGCCGTTTTGTGCCCGACAAAGTCCGAACCGACCACATCTGTAATAAGAATATAATTTGAGATAATGATAGCAAAGAAAAGCTCATTCAAAAATTTTCGGGAGAGAAATCTTTTATCACATAGAGAAAAACCAAAAAAGAAACTACGCACGTTGGTGAAAAGATGTGTTACTTAAGAAATAACGTAATGAAATAAAGTCAAAATAAGATTTTTTTTTTGAAAGAGTGACACAGTACAAAAAATTTGCTCTGGGAATTAATTACGGGCGGGGTGGGGCGCTAGTCTCAGAATAATTTAAATTTCAAATATTTCTTCTAATTTTGAAAAATATATAATAAAAAATGAATATTTTTGCGTAATTTTAACCCTTTATTCACTCTTTAGCAATTAAAAATAAGCACCACGTGTCTTTTGATCTTTTTACGTATATATTAATTATTATATTTATAACTTTCATTACGCTCTTCAGAACTAAAAACTGTTTATTGATTTATATATTAATATTTTTTATGTTACAATGAAATATTAGTACTATTACGAATAATAATAACCCTACCTTTACTAAGTCATGGAGTAGTAAAACGTATTTCTGGTCTGCTGAGACACTGTACCTTTCGATATCATTATCTGCCTATTGAGAAACGAAATGTTATCATTATAAGTATTAAGTGTTTTCTTGAAAACAGCATAAAAAACAGAAGAATGATTCTCCCAAATCATTCTCACGAGTATGAATACCATCTCCAACTTTTTTCATAGTTTTAACTCCATTCTTATCACTTCGGTTGTTATGGCAAGTGACTTTAAGTGGAAGTGACAGAATACCTGAACTGCCAAAAGTTCAGGTATTCTGTCACTTCCACTTAAAGCCGGTGATGAACTTCCGCTCATCACCGGTATACTCCCATCTCATTTAATATCAATTTAAAAATTAAACAATTTTGAAAACAATCCACTTCAATTCCACTTTCTCTGCTTCCGTCAACTTGTTGTTTCCCCCGCAAGAGACAACTTTATTTTAATAATAATGAATAATTTTTATTTTATACTTCTGAACACTTATGGATGAAATAATATAAAATAAACAATAGAGTGTTAAAATTTAGTTTGACTATATAAATGAATATTTGTACATTCAGATGAACAAAGATTAATATAATATTTGTACATTTATACAGATGAACAAGTATACATAAATTTGTTTGTGAAGTAATATTCATAGCCTAAGAACAATTTTGCACTAATGATGCATTTACTTATAATGTACCATTTTTTGACCTCTTCTCCCAAAGCCGCTCATCACCGGAATACTATTCCGGTGATGAGCGGAGTCATGACGGTGACGGTGACGGCGGGGGTGGCTCAGTCGGTAGCGCGCCAGGCTCGTAATCTGTAATTCCCAGGTTCGAGTTCCAGCTGGGTCAGCGATGAGATTTATCTCCGCAAAATTCCCTGCCCTGCCCACGGTCAGTAGGGAACACCGATGAGCTTGGAAAGGCCGCCGTCCGTCGGATGGGACGTTAAGCCGTGGCCCCGTGTGCGGGAGAGCCATACCCTGTGCACGTTAAAGAACACGCTGGATGGCCTTGACGGGAGGCTACCATCTGTCTCCCAAACTGTTCCAGTGGGTCCCCTCCCCCAACCTTCTCTGAGCCTTCGGGGTCCATGTGACCTGGCCATTTAGCCCATGGTGTGCAAAAAAGTGCCGCTCACAGGTAAAACAACCCAACCGGCATACTCCGATCTCATTTAATATCAATTTAAAAATTCAACAATTTTGAAAACAAAAGTTCCATGTTTGTCTTTACGTTGGTCCTAAAGTCTAGTTAACGTTATCACTAATGTGTTTTAGCACTTAGATGCGTACAATAGTAATAATATTAGCGATTTTGATGAAGTTTATTCGACATTTGCCTTTTCTATAGAAAAATGTTTAGCCATAATAGCTATTACAGCAAAGAAAACTAATAAAAATGCAAAGATCGCAAACTACAGACTTAAATTACAAAGAAAATATCGAAATAATTGCTCTGACGCAAACAAAAGGAAATGTAATATTGCTTCATTGAAGTATACTAAAGCTGAAGAAGATAATGAATCTAAAAAATTGAAATATTTATGTAATGCTAGCAATCGAGATGCTTTCTTTCGCGATATTCCACCAAGATATGAGAAAGGGTCATGTAGCATTCCACTATTACTGCAATTTGATGGGACTATGGTTACTATGGGCCAAGCCCAAATCTAGAAAGGGGACAGGAAACTGCATTTCCATTACTGTAAAAATTTTTTTTCATTTTAGAGGTCTTCAAAAATTTCTTGAAAAACGCATGAAATATACATAAATTTCATATTTTTTCGCCTATAATTACCCTTACTAACCTTCTTAAAGAGGGGTGGGCGTTGATATCCGTTGCTTTCCCCCCATCTCCTAGATCCGGCCCTGCTATATATTCTGACAAAGCATCTTTTTTGGCTGACATTTTGATTTTGTTTTTTGTCCCTAATTGCAGAGTGTTGAAGAATCTATCCTTAACTCATGGACTGTTTGATGTGCAAAATATTAGAAAAAACATTGACCAAACACTTACTACTTCTGTCCCAGGACCTGATGGATTGCGATCAATTTTTTTTAAGACCTCATCAATTTCATCAGTGATAAATTATTAGTTCTCTTCAATATTTGTTCACACAAAGGCGACATCCTGCAGGGATGGCGTCATGCAATAATTGCGCCTGTTTAAGCGAAATGACGACGCATCAAATCCTTGCACCTATCACTCTATTTTACTCACTAAGATAATACCTAAGCTTGTGGAAAGATGTATATTATACATGTTCATACCCTTCTTATAATAGCAAAACCTTATGCCAAATGAACAGTTCTATAACTATTCAATTATTCCATAATTTGCATTCGTGGACCTAACTATATAACAGGGACAACAATAATCCTGCTGGCGTCATTTATCTGGAGTTTGAAAAGGTCTTCGACAAATTACTTATTATAATCCTTTTTGATTGAAATATTGCTCAGCCTTGGTCTACCTAGTCTGAATGAGAGTCTTCCCTCCAACCTGATTAATCATCAGATACACCAAACTCGAGTTGGAAAGAGTTTATATTCCATCAGAACCATCGAAAGTGTACTCATAGAAGGGACCGCTTTAGGCGCGTTGTTCTTCATAATCTTCCCCTCTTAAATTCCTAGTATTCTTTTTCCTATCCAATATATGGTTTACACAGATAATATCAATTTAGCTTGCACAACCAACAATAAAGAAGAATATAGTTCATTACAAACTACTTGTGGTGATATTTATCAATGGAGCTTAAAGAATTACCTATATCAAAAACAAATCAAGTGTTTTGTACCTTGGTAGCAAGAATCCTGATTATAAATAAAACTTCACAAATGATCCAATTATAAATGTACAGACGCAGAAACACTTAATGTTATTCTCATCAGGGTTGGGTTGTTTTACCTCTGAGCGGCACTTTTTTGCACACCATGGGCTAAATGGCCAGGTCACAGGGACCCCGAAGGCTCAGAGAAAGTTGGGGGAGGGGACCCACTGGAACAGCTGTTGGGAGACAGATAGTAGCCTCCGGTCAAGGCCATCCAGCGTGTTCTTTAACGTGCACAGGGTATGGCTCTCCCGCACACGGGGCCACGGCTTAACGTCCCATCCGACGGAGGGCGGCCTTTCCAAGCCCATCGGTGTCACCTACTGACCGTGGGCAGGGCGGGGAATTTGTTATTCTCATCAGAGTCAACTTTTGATGACCACTATAATAACATTATTAGAAAAGCTAATGGCAACGTTTTCTTAATTCTGATAATATTATGGTAAATGCGATATTGATTCTCTAATTCGCCATTTATGACTTTCATTAGCCCCTCACTGGAATATCTCTCACCTGGATGGACATCTCAAATAATATCAGACATAAAAAATATTGAATGCACCCAGAGATGGTTTGCAAAAATATTTCTTGGATTTTATAATATGTCATAAGACCGAAGGTTGAAAAATCTCTTTGCATTCCGTGGAGCGGAGAAGACTAATGTTTGACTTAAAAACAGGTTATAAATTTATTCATAGATATTCAGATATTCAACCTTGTCAATAGAAGAACAAGAGGCCATCCTCTTACAATTGATGTGCCTTTTACTCTAAAAATATTTTTATTGACAACATTCGGGCAAAAGGCACATCAATCGTATGAGTATGGACCTCTTAGTTTTCTGTTGACAAGGCGGTTGAATTATTTCTTTTGCGTGTCGTGTTGGAAAAGAGTATGGAAATCATTCTCAGCGAGTTGTCATTTTTTTCAAATATTGATTTTTTTTTCTTTCTTTTAGATTGAAGAGTACATAGTTGTATTACATAAATATTTAAATTTTTAAGACAGTTATCTATTAGAGCTTTGTTACATTTCATTGACGCAATATTATATTCTTTCCTGCTTGACTCAGAGTGATCATCCCAGGTTCGAGTCCCAGCTGGGTCAGCGTTGAGATTTATCTCCGCAAAACTCCCCGCCCTGCCCACGGTCAGTAGGGGACACCGATGGGCTTGGAAAGGCCGCCGACCGTTGGATGGGACGTTAAGCCGTGGTTCCGTGTGCGGGAGATCCATACCCTGTGCACGTTAAAGAACACACTGGATGGCCTTGACGGGAGGCTACCATCTGTCTCCAAACAGCTGTTCCAGTGGGTCCCCTCCCCCCCAACCTTCTCTGAGCCATCGGGGTCCTTGTGACCTGGCCATTTAGCCCATTGTGTGCAAAAAAAGTGCCGCTCAGAGATCCAACAACCAACAACAACCAGAGTGATCATATCGATATTTTCTCCATGATTAAAATTTAAAGTTTGCTCTCTTCTTTAACCGGCAATTTTATCAGTCTTATTTTGTAGAATACGAGTGTTCATGATTCTGTATCAGAAACTGCGCTCAGTAACGAATTGATCGACCTAAATATTTCTATTTTGAAATATTGATTTGTTTTTTCTTCCCCTCCCCCTGATTAACTCTTGTAGACGCCAATTATTATGGCTATGATTGGAGCCTTGTTATTTTTTTCTCTCCTATTGAAGTTTGTTTTTGGTTCATCCAAAGCTACAACAAAAGCAACATTTTCATGACTGGGTACTACAAAATCTAAAACATGTTATTGGTATTGCTGACATTATTCTAATAAAATGGCCTTTGAATAAAAATAACTGTTTCTAAAAATATTAAATGCCCATGGTTTCTAATTGCTACAAAGTTATCTTAAGCGATAACGCACAAAAATGCTTGATGAGAAATTTAAAGTAAATAAATATTCAATACAGGAATATATTACATAATTAGCTACAAAAGAGTTATAATCAAATGCAACTTCCTAAGAAGGGTGGTCAATAACTTAGAGAATAACAACAAAGTAAAACAAAAACTGTATATTTAAAGAGCAGCTGGAAAAAGATCTCTACTGAAGCGCAGACGTACATTTCTAATGAGTAATGAATTGGAAAAAAAAAAACAAAAAAAGAAGAAAAAAACTTACATTTTTGAGCGATCAAGGAAATATCTCGATTAAAAAACAAAAATATACATTTTAAAAAGTACTCTGAATTAATAGAATGGTTTAGTTATGCACCTAAAAATTGTTTCGTCAAAAAATTGGAAGTGAGCCTGATTCAGTATATTGATTAATTGTTTTATGAGCCGAAATTTTTTTGTAATGAACCGCGGGTTATCTTAAATTATGCGTGAGTAGATATATTATGTATAATAGAGTAGGTAAATTATATGTTACCAGAACAGCTAAATGCATATAAGAAAATAAAATATGCATGATAGAGTAGATAATTGCGTAATAGATCAAATCACGAGGAGCAATGAAAATTGAATGCAGTTAAAAATCGTTTGATTTCAAATAAACTTCAAGTTAATCCATAAATTTACAATTATTTTTGCAAAATACTAATCTTAAAAAATTTTTATAGAAAGAAAACGTAAAGTAATAAAAAATTAAAAACAATTTTATACGTCAAGATTTCAAAGAAAAAAAAAAACCTTAAACACCTTTTTGCCACAGAGATCTAACAAGAGCCTGCTAGTTTAATACGCCACAGCAGAAGGTCTGTGAGGATGGCGGCACCTCAGCAGAAAGGCAACACAAACATTTATGCCTTACCCAGGGCTCAAACCCAGGTCCCGTTGATCAGTAGCCTAGCACGTTAACCACTCGGCCACCAGACAACAAGATTTCTAAAGAATTTCAAATTTTAAAAGTAAGAATTTTGGTGACTACTTGTTTGTCGTGATACCTAGGTTTTGAACTTGTGAAGCAGATAATATTATATGTAGGCAGAATCAATAAATATACAGAGCAAACAGAAAACAAATTCGAGAAATTCATGTTATGCCACTGGAAAACAAAAGTAGAAACACCAGATCTTCTACAATATATATTTTATGAGAACGAGACTCAAGAAAAATTAAAGATCTAAATCAAATCTACTCAAATTTTGAATTTTAACAAAATTCGTTAAGTATTTAAGAAATCATGGCAGCTGTAATATTTAATAGCAGCATCAGTGTTTAAAAATGGGGGCAAGGGTCCTTAAAAACAGTCGATACTGCTCCAGGCTGGCAATCTGTTATTCCCAGGTCCCAAGTGCTGGCATTGAGATTTATCTCACCTGATCTGACTTTGGGGTAAAAGGAAAGAACATCGCTAGGCTTGAAAACTCGCCGTTTGTTGGATTGGATTGTTTTACCTCTGAGCGGCACATTTTTTGCACACCATGAGCTAAATGGCCAGGTCACAAGGACCCCGAAGGCTCAGAGAAAATTCAGGGAGTGGAACACACTGCAACAGCTGTTGGGAGACAGATGGTAGCCTCCCGTCAAGACCATCCAGTGTCTTCTTTAACGTGCACAGGGTATGGCTCTCCCGCACACGGGGCCACGGCTTAACGTCCTATCCGATGGACGGCGGTCTTTCCAAGACCATCGGTGCCCCCTACTGACCGTGGGCAGGGCGGGGAAATTTTGCGGAGATAAATCTCAACGCTGACCCAGCTGGGACTCAAACCTGGGAACTACAGATTACGAGCCTGGCGCGCTACCGAACTGAGCCACCCCCGCCCCTCGCTGTTTGTTGGATGTCATGGTCACGTTTACAGAATTGCTACAGTCTCTTGCATCTTAAAGAACATACTGGATGGCCTTAAGAGGCTTCAGTCTGTCTTCTAGCAGCGGGCGAGTGGGTCACCTTCTCCTAGACAGTTCTGACCCTTGGGGTTCTCTGGACATGGCCATTTAACTCTTAATGTGCACAAGTGTACTCCTCAGCTATTAAACCGTTTAACCCTTTTTTTAAACACTTTCTTCAAAGTTGATTATTAGACTAACTTACGTAAGAAGTATTATTTTAATAAATACTTTGATACAAAAATTGTTACTTTTGCTTTGATTAGCTTTTGATGTAAATTCTTGCATCTGGGAAATATTACCGTTAAATATTTCATCTTTCGTAACTCGAAACAGACCCGACTCTTGAAAAAAATGAAAGAAGGAGGTGGTGATGGTAGGAGAGAGGAGCAATGATCCCGAGGGAAAAGTGTAAGATTAAACAGGGATGAATCGGGAATAGCAAACTTCTTGAAAATTAGAGTTACACTGGTTTCCATAAATTAAGGAAAACTCAGAAAAATTACGATAAACAAAAAACTGCATGAATGATTTTAATTAAATTTGATGAAACATGAATTGAAATGTTAGTTTCAGAATGGCATAAAATATTTTACACTAGAAACATTTTTCGTCAAAAAATAACACTTACAGAAACTTGTCCAAAAATGAGGTGTCAGAATGCAATGGGCAAAGTTCTTTAACAAGGAGTATGGTTACCCCTTACAGCAATGCAGGCACGACAGCGATATTCCATGCTGTTTATTAGGTTGTGAATCAGTTCAGTAGGGAATAACGACCATTGTTTCTTTAAAGCAGTAATAAGCTCCCCCTTTGTTTCAGGCGGCGCGTTGAGGGCACCAACACATCTCCCTAGAGCATCTCACACATGCTCAATCGGAGTTAGGTCGGGAGATGGAGCTGGCCACTCCCATGCGCATAATGGTCTCCTCTTGAAGGTATTGTTCCACTAGTCGAGCTCTGTGTGGACGTGCGTTATCGTCTTGTAAGATGAATGTTTCATCTCTTGCATCAGCGTAAGGACGTACATAAGGGTCCAGGATGTCATCTCTATACCTTTAAGCATTGAAGTTTCCACTCGTCAACACATAGAGGTCTGTGCGTCCACCTAAGGAAATGCCACCCAAACACACACAGTACCTCCGCCGTAACTGTCTCTTTGACGGATGTTACTGGGGTGATAGCGGGTACCTCGTTTTCTCCATATCAAACAATGTCCGGAATCACTCTGCAAGCAATATCTGGACTCATCTGTGAAGAATACGGACCTCCATTGCTCTTCTGTTCAGTTAAAATTTCAAATCCTTATAACCCTCTGGACTATCGACCTATTTCAGTTACATGTGCTTTAAGCAAAATTTTAGAAAAATCCGTCGAGAAAAAATTTATCGTCTTTTGCTTAAAAATTTAATTTACTTTCGTGCAAACAATTCGTGTTTAGGAAAAATCGGTCAACTGAAACTCTCATGGCACTTCTCGTTAATCAATGGAGATTTTGCTTTAGACAGCAAAGTGAAAAGGGTTGTGGGACTGGCTTCCCTTGACATCTCAAAAGCATTTGATTCAGTTGAACACAAACTTATCTTGCAAAACACTCTGCTTTAATCTTAATCTATCGCCCTCAGCTATTTCCTGGTTTAAAAATTATCTCAACGACCGTGTTATCCGAATTAAATTAAGCACCAATGAGATCTCTACCCCTCTTAAAAAACAATCGGGGAGTATCTCAAGGAACCATTCTTATCCCACTTCACTTTAACCTTTTTGTTAATGATCTGCTAGAATCCTCCACCAACTGCAATATTTTTATGTATGCAGACGATTGTCTTATTTCTTTTACCTCAAGTTCTTTAACTTCTCTAAAACAAGAAATAGAAAATAATATTCGTGATGTGCTTCATTGGTATACTAAAAACGGAATATCAAGAAAATCAATATTGTTTTTCTTCAACTTCAAATTCTCTCCCGTCTGATACGAACATTAAAGTTAATAACACCCATATTAGTTTCCACTTCCAAGAAGTACTTAGGTATAACGATAGATAATAATCTTGACTTTGGAATTCACAATAATAAAACCGTCGCTTCAGCTTCTAAAAGAACTTATATATTGAGGTACATTCGAAACTGTATATCCTCCTATGCCCCATTGTTCTACAAAATTTACATCCGACTGAAACTCGAATACTGTGCATCCACTCTTTTTAGTATTAATAAAAAGTACTCTTATAACTTAGAAAAAGTTCAAAATGACGCTCTCAAAATCATCAGCAAAATCTATTTTAAGAAACGAGAATCTAACACTTACTGATATTCGTTCCAACTACCAAATTCTCACTCTAGAATCTAGAAGAAAGCTGCGGTTTATTACCCTTCTTCACGACACTATTTATAACAAGTCTCATCTCCTTCATTCGATTCTTAAACCTTATATCCGATTACGACATCGCCACATCCTTTGCTCTAATAATAAAATGTTTTCTACTTCCAAGATTTTCAAAGCTAAGTATGGTGAATTTTTTTTTGCCTTTCAAGCAACCTCAACATGGAACTCTACCGAGCGATATCACTTCTTTAAATTCTAAAACAAAATTCAAAAACTAATACAGACCTCCCTCATGAAGCCTTCTACGCACGGTAGAAGCTGATACATCCTTCCCAGTGGCTGCTGCAAGAGAGGATCGTAGCCGAGAGGGAGTAGACGTCCTGCTTCTTCGTGCTGTTAATCGCAGATATCGGTCTTGTACAGTGGTCGTAACTCTAGCCCTTCCTCGACTAAACCTCCGAGACGCGAAATCCGTGCCAAGAAATTGATTCCACAGTCTATGGACCACAGAAGGACTCGCATTCAGCCATCGTGCCACGTCTGACTGACTTTGGCCTGCTTCGAGCCACCCAATAGCTCTCCGCCGCAGTTCATTTGGCAAATGATGTCTCGAGGTCATTCCTACAAAATGGCTATTTCGAACTTCTTTACTCACATTTAGAACAAAAACTAACGATCCACTCCAAAACACCCGTTTTCGTGCCGCTATCCGATTATGTCAATTGACGCAACCTAGTCTAATTTGCATACGATATGCGCACTCTGCATTACTTTACGGGTTACATGAACAAGTTTGGGGAGGATCGCACAATTCTTTGGCGAATTATCGCGATTTTTCTCATTTTTTCTTTTTATGGAAATCAATGTATAATGCAGAGTTTAAAAAATAATTAATAAATTAAATTATTTATATAAATTATAATAAATGAATTATAAATTAAATTATAATAAATAAATTAAATTTAAAATATTAATGTTTTTTTCGCCTACGTTTCGGTTACTCGCATTCTGAAAAGGGAGGAGGGAGAGTACCTTTGCCAGGTTCAGCGGAGAAAAATTTCGACGCTGGCACAGGGTGGGATTTGACCGAGGGAGGTTAAGATTAAGGATCAGGGGAGGAAAATCTCAATTTTGGCAGAGATGGGATTTGACCGAGGGAGGATTAGGTTAAGGTTCAATGGAGGAAAATCTCAATGCTGGCGCAGATGGGATTTGACCGAGGGAGGTTAAGATTAAGGTTCAGCAGAGGAAAATCTCAATCCTGGCACAGCTGGGATTTCACTGAGGGAGGTTAAGATTAAGGTTCAGCGGATCTCAATGCTGGCGCAGATGGGGATTTGACCGAGGGAGGTTTAGATTAAGGTTCAGTAGAGGAAAATCTCAATGGTGGCACAACTGGGGTTTGACCGAGGGAAGTTAAGATTAAGTTTCAGGGGAGGAAAACCTCAAAGCTGGCGCAGGTGAGATTTGACCGAGAGAGGTTAAAATTAATGTTCGGGGATGGAAAATCTCAACGCTGGCGCATGAGGGATTTGACCGAGAGAGGTTAAGATTAAGGTTCAGGGGAAGAAAATCTCAATGCTGGCTCAGTTTGGATTTGACCGAGGGAGGTAAGATTAAACTAAAAGGTTCAGGGGAGGAAAATCACAACACTGTCGCAGGTGGGATTTGACCAAGGGAGGTTAAGGTTAAGGTTGAGGGAGGAAAATCTCAATGCTGGAACAGCTGGGATTTTACCGAGGGAGATTAAGATTAAGGTTCAGGAGAGGAAAATCTCAACGTTGGCACACCGGAATTTGACCGGGGGAGGTTAAGGTTAAGGTTCTGGTGAGGAAAATCTCAACACTGTCGCAGGTGAGATTTGACCAAGGGAGGTTAAGGTTCAGGGGAGGAAAATCTCAGTGCTGGCACAGCTGGGATTTGACCGAGGGAGGTTAAGATTAAGGTTCAGGGGTGGAAATTTTCAATGCTGGCATAGCTGGGATTTGACCGAGGGAGATTAAGATTAAGATTCAGGAGAGGAAAATCTCAACGCTGGCACACCAGGATTTGACCGGTTGAGGTTAAGGTTAAGATTCAGGGGAGGAAAATCTTAACACTTTCACAGGTGAGATTTGCCCAAGGGAGGTTAAGGTTCAGGGGAGGAAAATCTCAGTGCTGGCACAGCTGGGATTTGACCAGGGAAGGTCAAGGTTAAGGTTCAGGGGAGGAAAATCTCAATGCTGGCACAGCTGGGATTTGACCGAGGGAGATTAAGATTAAGGTTCAAGGGAGGAAAATGAGAGGGAAACCGAGGGAGGTTAAGATTAAGATTCAGGAGAGGAAAATCTCAACGCTGGCACACCAGGATTTGACCGGTTGAGGTTAAGGTTAAGATTCAGGGGAGGAAAATCTTAACACTTTCACAGGTGAGATTTGCCCAAGGGAGATTAAGGTTCAGGGGAGGAAAATCTCAGTGCTGTCACAGCTGGGATTTGACCGGGGGAGGTCAAGGTTCAGGGGAGGAAAATCTCAATGCTGGCACAGCTGGGATTTGACCGAGGGAGATTAAGATTAAGGTTCAGGAGAGTAAAATCTCAACGCTGGCACACCGGGATTTGACCGGGGGAGGTTAAGGTTAAGGTTCAGGGGAGGAAAATCTCAACACTGTCGCCGGTGAGATTTGACCAAGGGAGGTTAAGGTTCAGGGGAGGAAAATCTCAGTGCTGGCACAGCTGGGATTTGACCAGGGAAGGTCAAGGTTAAGGTTCAGGGGAGGAAAATCTCAATGCTGGCACAGCTGGGATTTGACCGAGGGAGATTAAGATTAAGGTTCAAGGGAGGAAAATTAAGGTTCAGGGGAGGAAAATCTCAATGCTGGCACAGCTGGGATTTGACCAAGGGAGGTTAAGATTAAGGTTCAGGGGAGGAAAATCTCAATGCTGGCGCAGATGGGATTTGACCGAGGGAGGTTTAGATTAAGGTTCAGCAGAGGAAAATCTCAATGCTGGCACAGCTGGGATTTGACCGTGGGAGGTTAAGATTAAGTTTCAGGGGATGAAAATCTCAACGCTCGCACAGCTGGGATTGGATCGAGGTAGGTTAAGATTAAGGTTTAGCGGAGGAAAATCTGAATGTTGGCAGAGATGGGATTTGACCTAGGGAGGATTAGATTAAGGTTCAGTGGAGGAAAATCTGAATGCTGGCGCAGATGGGATTTGACCTAGGGAGGTTAAGATTAAGGTTCAGCAGAGGAAAATCTCAATGCTGGCGCAGCTGGCATTTGACCGAGGGAGGGCAAGATTAAGGTTTAGAGGAAGAAAATCTTAAAGCTGGCGCATGTGGGATTTGACCGAGGGAGGTTAAGGTTTAGCAGAGATGAGTCTCAATATCCCAGTACTCGAACCTGGCAACTACAAAATACGACCCTGTCGCGCTACCAACTGAATCAACTCCTCCCCAGATACTATTGAGGAATTTTATAATTTTATCTCCTTTTTAACGGATTTGCACCCCACGTAAAAGTTTCTCCCACGAAATTACCTAAATACTTGAACGCTCTGAACCAAGTTCCTCACACGAATATTTCCTTTAGGATCTCGTGTTGCATTGAAAGTCTAAGTCGCTACTTAGGACGATTTGGGACCTGAAATCATTCCTAACTTTTTTATATTTAATCGATAAAAATTTGTTATTCAACAATTTTCGATCCCCTCCCCCCCTCTCTAATTTTACGTACAAATACTTTATCACTCAGTCCCAAATTTTTTCTATCGGGTTTTCCACTGGCCACTACAGGTGTTCAGTTAAAAAATCGGAAAAGTTCAACGGAAAAGTTGCCAATTCATTCAACGGAAAAGTTGCCAATTTGTTTATTATTTGAAGTTTCATGGATGTTTTGAACAATTAAAAAAAGCAAAGCTGCTGATCATATGAATTCATTTCATAGTTAAAACACAAATAATCATTTACTAAAAACGAATCATTTACTAAAATTAATGCAAGTTTAAAATTTGTGCAACGGTTTTTTCAGTTTTCTCCAATTCTGAAAAAAATTATTTACGATGAGAATAGTCTGATGTTAAACATTTTACTTCAATAACTCTTAAATATCAAATAAATATAATTCAACATCGAGATGCAGAAATTTAAATGAGACCTCCAACACAGTAGTTCTCGGAAATAGCATTTAAGCATATATTTAAAATTATTTAGTTTCTGTTCACATGACTTTTTTTTCCACATAACATAGAAATACCTGAATACATTTAGGACGATAGCAGATATCAGAGATAACTAACAATATTTCAAAGACGTCCTGTATCGTTATTTCGCCTTGGGCCAATTGGGTTGGGTTGTTGGGTTGTTTTACCTCTGAGCGGCACTTTTTTGCACACCATGGGCTAAATGGCCAGGTTACATGACCCCGAAGGCTCAGAGAAGGTTGGAGGAGGGGAGCCACTGGAACAGCTGTTGGGAGACAGATGGTAGCCTCCCGTCAAGGCCATCCAGCGTGTTCTTTAACGTGCACAGGGTATGTCTCTCCCGCACACGGGGCCACGGCTTAACGTCCCATCCGACGGACGGCGACCTTTCCAAGCCCATCAGTGTCCCCTACTGACCGTGGGCAGGGCGGGGAATTTTGCGGAGATAAATCTCAACGCTGACCCAGCTGGGACTCGAACCTGGGAACTACAGATTACGAGCCTGGCGCGCTACCGACTGAGCCACCCCCGCCCCGGGCCAATTGGGAACAGAATCAAAATTAAATAAGGAAAATTATTAACTGCGAATTTGCTTTACTTCGGAATATCTCTGTGAAAATATTCGGGAAAGGATTTTCGGTGTAAGTAACCATTATTCGTATCAGTTACATTCATTCTAGTTTTTTTTCTGGGAAGGCGATGAAAAGAATGTAGAATATGGTTTGCTAATTTAGAGTGTTTTTTTTTTCGTAAATTCAACTGATTTCAGCTTAATCAAAATTTTTATCAACTATTAATGTTTGCATTTCCTTTACTTTTTTTTTACCCAGAAAATTTGAAGTAATCTTGATTTACAGGAGAGGTGTTCCTAAGTCATAATTTTGTCTGTGAATAATTTTGTCTTCGTTTTTTATTAAATCTGGAAGAATTTGGGAAAAGGTTTCTGGAATTAATAAATTATTTCATGCCAAAATAAGAAAAAAAAATAAAACTGAGAATATTGTTACCGTAAATTGGCAACATTGTTTTGAATCCACGCGAGTGTACCCATTGGTTAATCCTACTATCTCGCAACCATGACTACCATCGCTGCTTTTGTCGCCGTGTTCTATTACGCATAGAAATCGTTTGAAGTGAGATCTTGGTAGCCTCCTGTTAAACGCATTTTTAGGACTGTTTCTTTCAAGGTTTTTACGTTATGGCTTTTAAAACTGAAGAGCGTTGTGCGATAAAATTTTGTGTGCGCCTTCGAAAGAGTGTTTCGGAAACTTTGCAATTATACGAAGAAGGGTAGCAGGAAGTTGGTGTAGCACAATCAATAGTTTACAGATGGTACTGGGATTTCGAAAATGGTCGAGAACCATTTCGAACACACTAGTCTCATTTCGAAGTGTCCCTTCAGTATTTGGTGAACCGATGCTTTCGGTATTCCTATTTTCTTCTATTGCTCCAACAGATAAACTTCTGTCCTCTTGAATAATGACGGATGTTGAGGGATACTTCATCAATACTCATAGACGAATGTGCCTCCATGGGGAATCAAAGCAGCTGATTCTTATCATTTTCAAAAACTCAGTAACATTTGTAAACTGTTGAATGACTGTGCTAAAGATTCTTCCTTGTACGCTCCTTTCAATAATTATAAAGTTTCCTAAACAAGTTTTCCAAGTCACACACAAAATTTTATTGCACAACGCTGTTCTGTTTTGGTATCCATAACGTAAAAAACTTGAAAGAAACCGTCACAAATATGCGAACTACGATGATACTTCACTTCGAACGATTTGTATGCATAATAGAACACAGCGAGTATCTAAATTGGTTGTCATGATAACGAGTTAGTATGATTAACCAATGCATATACTCGCGAGGTTTCTAAACAGTGTTGCCAATTTACAGCAAAAAATTCTCAGCTGTTTTGGGACGCCCTTTATATATTCACCTTCTCTCGAGCATTGACTTTAATGAAAGGCAGGCATATAGGAGTCGTAATTCAGAACAAATACCGAATGCTAGCTAATGAGAATCATTCGAATGCAATATTTATTCTTCATATTCATGTTCAAGCCGTCCCGTGGGCGAGTGGTTAGCACGCTTGGCTACTGATCTAAGGGACCTGGGTTCGAACCCCGGATTTAGGCATGGATGGATGTGTGTGTGTGTGTGTGTCGTTTTTCTGCTGAGGTCCTGCCATCCTCTCAGATCTCCTACTGTGGCATATAAACTGACAGGCTCCTGTCAGACCTCTGTGGCAAGCAGCTGCTTGAGGGGGTATTTATTATTCATGTTCAAAACGTCACAGGAATTGGGAGGTCCTTCCTCAAGCTTTCCCATTTGGGATTTAGTGGACATATGTATTTATGTTTTCTCAAATTTTTTTAAATATTTTTATTCTCCTTTTTTTTAAGAGGTTTTTTTAAAGTTTTTTTTAAATTATTATTATTTTTATTTTTTATGTATTTTTTTTCTAATATTTTAATATATTTTTCAATATATTTTTTATATTTTTTGTATTATTCCTTTCATACATATTTTTTTATTATTTTTTTATATATATATTTTTTAATAATTTATTTCATATATTTGTTTCTTGGAGGAAGTCAAGGATAAAACGAAAAATTTTAAGTTGAGTAGATAAGGTAGGAAAATTCAGAATTAAGTTTAATGAAAACTCCTTGATTCCGATGCTTTCAAGATTTTTAAGAAAATTATATCTTTGTAAGTTGAATTTTTCACAGTTTAAAAGAATATGTGTAGAGTTTTCTATTAAATTGCATTTAGAACATTTTGGGGTATCATTTAATTTTAAATAAAATTTTGATTTATTTAAAAAAATGGTGTCAGTTCTTAAGCGAAGAATTACTTTAATTTCCTGTCTAGAAAAAGGAAGTTTTAAAAGATTATTAATATTATTTGAAAGATCAGATCTAAAATTTGGTTTAAAAAAGGATTGTAGTTGAAAGTATTTTTCAGATAGGGAAAATTCTAAATTTTTTATCTCCTTTTTGGTTAAAATATAAAAGTTATGAGTGGGAGTAATTGTGTTGTAAACGTGTGCAGATTTTGCAATTTTGTCAACTTCCTCGTTTTCTTTTATGCCAGTATGTTTTGGAATCCAGCATAAATATATAATATTATTATTATCTTATAGATTTTCTGTGTTTAGTTTCAGTAAAGAATTAATATAGTAAGAATAAGAGGAATATGAAGCATCTTGCTTCAAGGTAAGTATCGCTCCTTTAGAAATATTTATTCTTTTTCTGCTAGGTACCTTCTATTAAAGCACTTTCCTCTTTTATAACGGTTATTTTTATGGCTTTTCTGTGTTCTTTTTATGATAATAAAGAACATCGAATTCTTAAAATTTATATTTTGGAATCTGCACTTGCGAATTGAGCAGCCGTGTCATATTTCCAATGACATACATTAATATGCTGGTTTATTAGGTACACTTACCTACTAGCTTGTGAGCCTCCTTTGGCCTTCAGAACAGCCTGAATTGGGGCGGGGATGGCTCAGTCGGTAGCGCGCCAGGCTCGTAAACTGCAGTTCCCAGGTTTGAGTCGCAGCTGAGTCAGCGTTGAGATTTATCTCCGCAAAATTCTCCGCCCTGCCCACGGTCAGTAGGGGACACCGATGGGCTTGGAAAGGCCACCGTCCGTCGGATGGGACGTTAAGCCATGGCCCATTGTGCGTACAGCCATACCCTGTGCACGTTAAAGAACACGCTGGATGGTCTTGACGGGAGGCTACCATCTGTCTCCCAACAGCTGTTCCAGTGTGTTCCACCTCCCTGAATTTTCTCTGAGCCTTCGGGGTCCTTGTGACCTGGACATTTAGTCCATTATGTGCAAAAAAAGTGCCGCTCAGAGGTAAAACAACCCAACCCAACAGCATGAATTCGTCTTCGCTGATTTCGTATGGGCTTGTGAAGAGCTTACAAGACGCTGGATGCGTTGTGCAGGCATTGTACCATGCGGAAATGATTGTGTCGTGCATTTGCTGAAAATTGAACAGCAGCAGTCTCGCTGCGAAGAGCACTTTCCACCACATCCCAAAGATACTCGATAGGGTTTAGGGGGCTGTGCAGGCAAATTAAGAAAGGAAAAATCGTCGGCATGTGCCTGTAACCATCCGGTGACGATGTGCCTGGTGAGCAGGTGCATTATCATGCTGAACGTGTCCATCCGAGTGAAGATAAACGGTAGCCATGAAGGGATGAACTTGGTCAGCAATGATGTTAGAGTATGCCATAGTGTTCAGATGCCTGTCTATGGGTATCAGGGAGTCTAATCTGTGGCAGGAAAACATTCCCCACACCATCACACCACTACTGGTTGCACTGTTGACACCAGACAAGATGATTCCATGTCCTCAAGTAGCTTGCGTCAAATTCTGATCCTTCCAACAGAATAATGCAAAAGGAACTTTAATTCGTCTGACCAGGCTACCTTTTTCCAGTCCTCAACGGTCCAGTGTTGATGCTCTTGTATCCACTGTTAATGTGCTTTCGTGTTCTTCACTGACAACATCGGCAGTGGACATGGTCAGCGGCTGTTGTAACCCATTCGCGATAAGGTCTGATGCATGGTGCGTTTGGATGACCTTCTGCACACCAGTATATAATTCTGTTGTGATTTACCTGGTTGTGGCCAATCTGTTGGCTTGCACGATTCTAGCCAGTCTCCTTTGACCACTCTGATCCACAAGCTGTTTTCGTCCACAGGATTGTCGTTCACTTGGCATTTTTTTTTTACGCACAGTTCTCAGTAAAGCCTTGAAACTGTTCTGCGCGAAAAGCCCAGGAGGACGGCCATTTGGGAGATGCTAGAACTGGCATGTCTAGCACCAACTATCATGCCACATTAAAAGTCGTTCAGATCACTCGTTTTGCCCGTTCTGACGCTCAACCCAACTCTGTGTGCTCGAACAGTTATAATAAATAAATAAAATAAATACCCCCTCAAGCAGCTGCTTGCCACAGAAGTCTGACAGGAGACTGTCAGGTTATATGCCATAGTAGAAGGTCTGAGAGGATGGCAGGGCCTCAGCAGAAAAACGACACAAACAGCCATGCCTTACCCGGGGCTCGAACCCAGGGTTGTTGGGTTGGGTTGTTTCACCTCTGAGCGGCACTTTTTTTGCACCCCATGGGCTAAATGGCCAGGTCACATGGACCCCGAAGGCTCAGAGAAGGTTGGGGGAGGGGACCCACTGGAACAGCTGTTGGGAGACAGATGGTAGCCTCACGTCAAGGCCATTCAGCGTGTTCTTTAACGTGCACAGGGTATGGCTCTCCCGCACACGGGACCACGGCTTAACGTCCCATCCGAAGGACCATCGGTGTCCCCTACTGACCGTGGGCAGGGCTGGGAATTTTGCGGAGATAAATCTCAACGCTGACCCAGTTGGGACTCGAACCTGGGAACTACAGATTACGAACCTGGCGCGCTACCGACTGAGCCACCCCCGCCCCTCTCTAACCCAGGTCCCTTAGATCAGTAGCCAAGCGCGCTAACCACTCGGCCATGGGACGGCTCACTCGAACAGTTGCTCTGCGTGATTTATACCACACCCCGCAATCACGTGACATTTACCTGTTGGAATGAACCATTTATGTGAGAGGGTTGGTGTATCTAATAAACTGGCATCTCAGTGTATAATTATGCGCTTATATACATGACTAATGTTTGGGAGATTTCATATCATAGCGAAATTTCTGAAATATTTCAAAACTATAATATCATTAAAAAACTTTATTTTTCACAATTTGAATCTGTAAAATAAAAATTCTCTGAGGGAATAATTACAATCTTGCAACTTTTTTCTAAAGATAAGAACAATATCCTTATACAAGTGTTAACAGCACCATTTATACATAAATATACGTCCCTTAATGAAGGGTTAGGTTTCTCGTAAAGGAGTCGTTAAACGATTGAAAACGTAAAAAACGATTGAAAACGTTCTTTCATATATAATGCAGAAATATTCCATAATGAAAAATAAAAATATTTTAAAGCAAATTTTATAATAGCTATTTTTGGAGTTAAATAAAATTGGGATTTATTTTTATTTTCATACAGTTATATTTTTAATTTTTTTTAAAAGAATTAAAGCTACTTAAACAGATTTAGGTAGTTGAGGCCATTTAATAAATAAGTCCGTTGGCATCGCACGCCCGTTTCTTCTTAAAGCTGCTCGCGCATTTTACTTCATAAGAGGGGTCTCGGCATTTGCTTTCTTCAAGAGAGAGTTTTTTCTGGAGTGTCATGCTCATGAAGTTAAATGTACCTGCAGGGCCGGATCTAGAAGGAGGTGGGGAGACAAGAGGGCCATGCCCCTCCCTTTCGGAATGCTAGTAAGGGTAACAGAGTACAATCATTATTAAACTTATGAAATAATAAGCTGAAAAAGATTGGTTTTGCCATGAATGAGATTCGAACCCACGTCTACAGGAAACATGCCTGTTATGCTACCACGAGTTCCATGTCTGCAGGATATGTCCTGTGATTCTTTACTACTGAATTATTAAACTTGTTGATATTTCGGGTATTTTTCAAGAAATTAAAAAAAAACTATAAATCTGAGGGGGAATGTTAACACTGCATTGGAAATCCAGTCTTCCAATCGAGCCGGAAAAGTGTAAAAGGGGGAACCCCGTTTTACACTTTTCCGGCTGGATTGCACTTTCCTGCCCCCCCCCCCCCCCCCCCCCCCCCCGATTATATCTAGATCCGACTGATACCTGCTAGAAGATATGATAACATTTTTAGACACCTTTGCTGCCTCATTGAAAAATGAAAAAGTAATTCTTAACTCTCTTACGTTTATGAAACTTACTTTCCTGTTCGGAGAGGGCCGGGGGTGGCTCAGTCGGTTGCGCGCCAGGCTCGTAATCTGTAGTTCCCAGGTTCGAGTCCCAGCTGGGTCAGCGTTGAGATTTATCTCCGCAAAATTCCCCGCTCTGCCCACGGTCAGTAGGGGACACCGATGGGCTTGGAAAGGCCGTCGTCCGTCGAATGGGACGTTAAGCCGTGGTCCCGTGTACGGGAGAATCATACCCTGTGCACGTTAAAGAACACGCTAAATGGCCTTGACGGGAGGCTACCATCTGCCTCCCAACAGTTGTTCCAGTGGGTCCCCTCCCCCAACCTTCTCTGAGCCTTCGGGGTTCATGTGACCTGGCCATTTAATTTAGCCCATGGTGTGCAAAAATGTGCCGCTCAGAGGTAAATCAACCCAACCCTGTTCGGAGAGCAGCTGGCTGATCGTCGAACACTGCTTTTGATGTCACTCTCTTTTGGGTTTTGCTTTTTTACGATATCTCTGATGGAATTTGGTACGGATGCATTTTTTTAAAGTGCTATGAGGTCAAATGTCGCTAATCGAATAATTGTAATTTGATAGCGTTGTTACAACAGAATATCCTTGAGCGAGGCAAATGCACCTGTAATTTGCAACAGCAACCATTATTTGCTGTGGAGACGCCCAACGTCGTATTAATGATTAGTATAATAAAAAACTAATGATTAGTTTAATAAAAGAAGAGAACTCTACTTACAAAGGTTGTATTGTCTACCAGCTTTTTTGTTACTTTGGACCTCACGGAATATATTACTAGATGTCCTTCTTTATTACGAAATTCCAGCTGATCATCTGTAAAAAATGGGAAAAAAGTGCGATTTAGTACAATAACGTATATCACAACTTCAAGGTCATTTATATAACTGTCATCAAATAACACTGATTCCTATTATTTTGTTCTACAAAGTGATACTATATCATTCCTTGCTAGAATTTCTGCATAAAAACTAAATGCAACATTGCAATAAATGAATTGTACCTGTTTCTCTGTATTCACTATTTTAAAAATACAGGGCTAAAAGCCGCGCATTTGGTTTCAGCTCCATTCGCTATCAAATACGAGTTCATTCAAGGTTTTTTGAAAGGGTGGTTGTTTTTCTTTTGAACGGCACTTTTTTTGCACACAATGACCTAAATGGCCAGGTCACAAGGACCCCGAGGGCTCAGAGAAGCATGCTAGATGGCTTTGCCGAAGGCTTCCATCTGTCTCCTAACAGCTGTCAAGTGGGCTGCCTTCCCCACCATTCTCTGGAACCCATTCCCCTACCCTTCTCTGGAACCCACTGGACAGCTGTTAGGAGACAGATGGTAGCTCCCATCAAGGTCATCCAGCGTGTTCCTTAATGTGCACATGGTATGGCTCTCTCCAGCACACGGAACCACGACTTAACGTCCCATCAGCTGGACGGCGAACTTTCCAAACCCATCGATATCACTTACTGACCGAGGCCAAGCGAGGAGTTTCGCGGAGATAAATCTCACTACTGGCCCAGATAGGATTCGAACCTGCGAACTGCAGATTACGAGCTTGGCGCGGTAACCGACGAGCCACCCCCGCCTGTTTTGGAAAGGGAAATGAGTGAAGCAAATGGATTTTTTGCAGAGGAGGTGCTAAAGGCATGAATTTATACTTCATAGCTTACGTATTTTCATTGATTAATACACATACATTTAAAAATCATTTGCTTAATATGTGCAGTCGAACCTCGTTTAACGTCACGCTCCTTTTACATCTTTTCGTTTAATGTCAAAGCTTCCATTGGCATAAATGAGTTCGTTCTTCGTCACCTGTTCCGTTTGCCGTCACGCATTGCTCAAGTGATACTCACGTGATGCTCCCGTGGAGCCTGCATGGTGACCGGTTGAGGCAGGCATGGAACACTGCTGTCCAGTCAGTTGTTCTCCAGGCGTTGAGGCGGGGGTGGCTCAGTCGGTAGCGCGCCAGGCTCGTAATCTCTAGTTCCCAGGTTCGAGTCCCAGCTGGGTCAGCGTTGAGATTTATCTCCGCAAAATTCCCCGCCCTGCCCACGGTCAGTAGGGGATACACTGTCCGTCTGATGGGACGTTAAGCCGTGGCCCCGTGTGCAGGATAGACATACCCTGTGCACGTTAAAGAACACGCTGGATGGCCTTGACGGGAGGCTACCATCTGTCTCCCAACAGCTGTTCCAGTGGGTCCCCTCCCCCAACCTTCTCTGAGCCTTCGGGGGTCCATGTGACCTGGCCATTTAGCCCATGGTGTGCAAAAAAAGTGCCGCTCAGAGGTAAAACAACCCAACCCAACTCCAGGCGTTTTGTTGACTGGTTATATGTAGTGACCTCTGACTTCATTTTTATATTTTTTGGGTGGCGTGGGTAGTATCGCGTAACTTGTGTTTATTGCACCACTGTACGTACTGCAAGTTAATTAAGTTTTAAGTTGTTATTAAGAAAGATTCATAAAATTAAATCCATGGCTCCTAAGAGATGTTAATTCTGAAAACATAGAACATAGAACTCCCTGACACTTTTGCGGGAGACTCTTCTTCCCAACGCTATTCCTCCTCTTCGCCTCAACTCTCCATCACCTCAAACTTAGCACGTACAAGACCAAGATAACAAAAACTTTTTTATTATTATTTGTTTATTATTCAATTTGTGTGTGTAATACATGTTCACTAATATGCATAAAACATTAGTTATGAACTTAAAAACATTTACAAAGCCTTAAATTAATAGTTTGAGGGCAATAAATTTTTACTTTTGGGTTGGGTAAAACGGATTACCTTAAAACCCCATTGAACATGCAATTCGTTTAACGTCACTTTCGGTTAACATCTCTTTTCCCAGAACGAATTAGTTATGTTGTTAAATGAAGGTCGGCTGAATTTTCAATTACTATACATACATATTTCTACACAATAATGATGTAATATCAGAGTCTACATATTTCAGCAAGCATCTGTCTATGGTGTAAAGCTGTACCATTTGTACATTTTCAAAAAGTTAAATTTAAGTATATGATGGTGCATATTAAATTAAACATAAGATTCCGGGACATATCTTGCGGGAGTGGACGGGGATACGTGGAGCGAGATTTTCCTGTATTTTCTGGTACTTTGGTTCTTAGCAGCGATCCCGGAAAATCAATGTTTCTGTTCCGTTTGATGAAACTTTTTTTATAGTTTTAACATTTTTGAAATGCATTTAAATTCTTGCATTTTTTTTGCACATGAAAATTATAATTTAATAATTTCGATCGCTGTGAATTCAAAATGAGCACAGGTTAAGAATAAAATGTACACACATCATTAGCATAACAAAACGTTTTTCCCATGGGACAGAAATAAAATAACTGGTTTTCATAAATTAAGGTAAATTCCTATGTTAAGTCAATGGGAAACTAATGTCAAACTCCATAACTTCTAAAATAAGTTTTTTAGTTTTGAAAAATGTGATTGCAGATAAAGAAGGTATAAATCAAATAAATCAATATCTCGATTTTCAACAATATTCATCATCATCATCATCATCATCCTCAAGCAGCCATGGGCTACGGAGGTCCAACCAGACCGTGCAATTTAGTTCTCCAAGCAAGTCTATCCTGAGCTACATGTACTGCATCTGGCCACTGCACACCAATTTTAACAAGGTCCTGTCTGACATTGTCTGCCCACCGCATCCTAGGTCTCCCCTTCTTTCTGAGACCTTTAGGCACACTGTTCATAACCCTATTCGCCAATCTATAATTATTCATACGGGCAACATGGCCAAACCAACGGAGTCTCTCTCTGCACAATATGCTGCTTAAAGGAGGTTGCAAACTCCTTTGCCTAACCTCATCATTAGTTACAAAGTTGAACCACCTAATGCCCAAGATACTGCGTAAGCATCTAGAATCAAAAGCATCTAGTTTCCTGTTATCTTGTTTACAAAGTGTCCAAGTTTCACTACCATAACTAACCCTAGTAAGAACCAAACTATTATAAGTCTAATTTTAGTCTTTAGTTCAGTATTTAATCAGTTATGGAAGTTTGAATACACTGGGAAACACACAAAAAGGCTTTGAAATGAAAATGGCAAATGTTTACTAATTTCGAGGTGCTGAACACGAAAATGACAATAAAATTTGTCGATTGGCTCTTGTTTAGGAGAGACAGAGATGGTCATGTATAAACGACTCAGTCTGCATTGAGTACATAGGTAACCATTTCGCAACGCTGCATTTTAGACTCCAGATTGCACATATTGCGTTGTATTGCATCAGCCCGCCATACTCGTAACCCCCGGAGGTATTGCATCATTGTCTGATGCAATGTAGTTGAGTCATGACACCGTGGTTTTACGATCGCGGACAAAAGATGATGCAATCCTTAGTTGTAAGCGACGGCTCTTAGGATGAGCAAGTCTTTTAAACGACTCCCATTTACCCCTGAGTCATAAGTACAACACAAGTGATCCTTGTAGTTTTAATCCAGCAGTAGTGATGCCTCGTAATGTGTTAAGAGTGTAGATACATTTTGTTACATTTACAGGGGAAGTGACGTTTGCAAGTCAAAAACGGGCCATCACTCCAATAGTGAAAACGGCGTATGAGTTTTATTTTGGATGCAAGATCGGGGACCAAGACAAGGCCTAGGCCCTAAACATATTCTGCAGTACGTGTGCAAGAAATCTTCCGAAGTGGCTGAAAGGTAAAAAAGTGGCGATGCCGTTTGCTGTTCCTATGGTTTGGAGAGAGTCAAGCAATCACACAAATGACTGCTACAAAAGCGTACCCGAATATATAATCTGTTCTCCGACCAGTTCCGCACGCGAAGGCCTTCTGGTTTCTGAACCTCCAAAAGAATTTTCCATCGATACAGACGATGAGGAGGGAGGCTAACCGAAGTCGGGTTCTCTGCAGCCTTCGGTGTCTAATGATGATCCATACTTCTGCCACGGTGCATCATCTGCACCACACATTGTCACTGAAGAAGAAATGAACGATCCTGTTCGCAATCTGGAGCTGTCTAAGGCCAAAGCAGAGTTACTTGGATCAATACTTAAACGATGGAATCTTCTCCAGGAAAATGTCTGAGTGACTTCGTTTCGAACTCGTTATGAGCAGTTTGCGCCTTACTTCAGAAAGGAAGATGATCTTGTGTTCTGCTCCACTGTAGATGGCCTGATGAATGCCCTAGGAATCAAACATGACCTTCAAGAATGGCGACTATTCATAGACTCCTAGAAATTGAGTCTCAAGGCGGTGTTGTTGCATAATGAATCGATGGATGGAAATCGACTTCCATCCATCCCGGTCGGACACTCTGTCTACATGAAGGAAATCTATGACAACCTAAAACACCTGCTGAACTATCTTCAATACAGCAAGTATGGCTGGCATCTCTGTTGTGACTTGAAGGTAGTAGCTCTGTTGATGGGTCTGCAGCTGAGATATACGAAGTACTGCTGTTTCTTATGTTAATGGGACAGCCGAGCAAAGATTTTGCACTACGTGAAGAGAAACTGGCCTCAGAATAAATCTCTGAAGGTCCGGAGAAGAATGTGAAACACCAGTACTGGCAGAAACACACAAATCCTGCTACTATTTTGAAGTAAAAACTACAAAATCCTGCTCTTTTTCATCAAACTTCGTGCGATGAAAAATTCGTAAAAGCCATGGACCGGACTGCATCAGCTTTCAAGTACTTGGCTGACAAATTCCCTCAATTCAGCGAAGCGAAAATTAAATTTATTTCATATTAATAGGAAATAAATTCAATTCTCTCATCAACAGTGAGAAGTTGGGTTGGGTTGTTTTACCTCTGAGCGGCACTTTTTGCACACCATGGACTAAATGGCCAGGTCACATGGACCCCGAAGTCTCAGAGAAGGTTGGGGGAGGGGACCCACTGGAACAGCTGTTGGGAGACAGATGGTAGCCTCCCGTCAAGGCCATCCAGCGTGTTCTTTAACGTGCACAGGGTATGGCTCTCCCGCACACGGGACCACGGCTTAACGTCCCATCCGAAGGACGGCGGCATTTCCAAGACCATCGGTGTCCCCTACTGACCGTGGGCAGGGCGGGGAAATTTTGCGGAGATAAATCTCAACGCTGACCCAGCTGGGACTCGAACCTGGGAACTACGCATTACGAGCCTGGCGCGCTACCGACTGAGCCACCCCCGCCCCACAACTCGCCAGAGATGATCCTAAGCAGCTATACAAGTGACAGGCAAAGGGACGTCGGAAGTAGAAGCGGAGTTTTACCGATGCATGTCATATGTACGTATTACTCTATTATATAAGAAACTGTTGTGGATTTCTCAGAAATCGTAGCCAATTTTGCATTTTTATTGTCATATTCGTGTTCAGAACCTTGAAATCTTTAAGAAATGGCTACTTTTATCTCAGAGGCATTAGTTTTATGAAAATTTGTTGCCCTGTGATATTTAACAACAGCAATGCCAGTCTTAAGAAACTTATACAAAACTGAAGAATAATGAAAGAATTCTTTACACAAAGTCCTAAAATACAAACTAATTTTATTAAACAATTTGATACAATACTTATTACTAAGTTTTAATTAACTTCTGAGATCAATTTTTGTGGCTGGCATTGTTATCGCTAAACGTTTAAACTTCCATAACTCATTAAATACTGAACGAATATTGTTGAAAATCGAGATATTGATTTATTTGATTGAGATCTTTATCTGCAATCGCATTTTACAAAACAAAAAAAAAAAACTTATTTTAGAAGTTATAGAGCTTTGACGTTAGCTTCCCATTGTCTTAACACAGGAATTTTCCTTAATTTATGGAAACCAGTGTATTAAATGGCGGTATGGGTGGCAGAGAAAAACATTCATAATGAGTACAATATACCTGATCTAAATATAGTTTTTGGTAAATATATATTAAAGGAGTTTCGCTGTTAACCATTTAGAAGTCAATCGAGAACGACTTGCTCTCATTTGGCGCTCTGCCAATTGAAGGTATTTTGGAGAAAAAATTCTGTTTTGTTCATGAAAGAAACATGTGATTACCCTACAAAAACATAAGGAAATAGCGTTTAGCTTGCCCAGGTTAGCGGCATGGTTTTATTTCTTATTAATAGGAAATAAATTCAATTCTCTCATCAACAGTGAGAAGTTGGGTTGGGTTGTTTTACTCTGAGCGGCACTTTTCTGCACACCATGGGCTAAATGGCCAGGTTACATGGACCCCGAAGGCTCAGAGAAGGTTGGGGGAGGGGACCCACCGGAACAGCTGTTGGGAGACAGATAGTAGCCTCCCGTCAAGGCCATCCAGCGTGTTCTTTAACGTGCACAGGGTATGGCTCTCCCGCACACGGGGTCACGGCTTAACGTCCCATCCGACGGACGGCGGCCTTTCAAAGGCCATCGGTGTCCCCTACTGATAGTGGGCAGGGCGGGGAATTTTTGCGGAGATAAATCTCAACGCTGACCCAGATGGGACTCGAACCTGGGAACTACAGATTACGAGCCTGGCGCGCTACCGACTGAGCCACCCCCGCCCCCAACAACAGTGAGAAGCCTCAGGCTGCTTTTAGTAAAAAGGGGGGGGGGGGTCCAAGGTCGAAATTGGATGTGAAAAATCACTTCTAGCTTCGATTTATTGTGGCCAGATTTTTAACATCTCCAGCGCAGGTTCTGTGCATCGCATTGTTATTCGGCAAGCGGTAATAGCTTCCGCCATTTCTTGCCATCTTTCTAAGCTACCCTTCCAGCATATGTCACGGGAGGCTCCAAACTTTAAAGACGTGAACTGAAATCACTACCTTTGAAAGGTTAATGGTTAACAGATTCCTTGGGACAAATATAACAAGCAAAACGTGGATGGAGATGTCTTGAGCGATAGTGCGCTAGTTGTTGACTGATGTTCACAGGTTTCTTCGTTAACTTTCCTTGAGAAATGGGACATTGATGGGCTTGAAAAAAAATACCTGATAGTGTTTTAAGGTGAGTGATTCTGTGCAAGAATGACCTTGTCTGGAGAACGCGCTGCATGACCTTGTCTGGAGACTTGTATCTACTTCATATCAGCTCTCCATTGGATTTGCTTCTCTTACCCTACTCTGAGCTCTTCAGATGCTTGTCTCAAACCTTGTGCTCACAATGACTACTTAGTTCATTGTGGGCAAAAAAAAATGTTGATCATAGGATATGACAATGTATGCAAACACACACACGCAAAATAAAAGAAAAAATGTCAAGATTTTGCGTTCTAGCAATGTAAAGAGAAGAAATAACTTTTCCCATCCGTTTCCAGAGAGGATATTTTTAGCAGTTTACAAAATCCAAGCATTGATTTGTTTTCTAAAACTAAAGGACGTCCAAAGTTAAAAAAAAAAGGATTTCCCTCCGTCTTAAGCCTCTTAAGGCTCTCGAAGTTAAAGAGAACACTTTATTTATGTGGCAGGTGAACAAGAGAGAGTTGTGAAGAGAAAACCTCTTGATCGGCTTAAAAAGATCTTATTCCATTCTTAGAGAACGGCCACACGGAGAGCAGTTTGAATTGTTCACCGTTATTAGCATTTCGAACCTTTCTGATGTCTTGGAAACACAACCGTTACTTATGACGGAGATTGGTCTCAGAGGAAACTGGATCTTATGCCTTAGCCAGCTGCAGAAATTCCACTTCGCTGTAAAGCCACTTCCGTTGTCGCAGAAGAAGACAGGAAGAAAATTCGGAAATGTTCATAAAGCTGAACGGTTGAAATCTCTCTCTGTGTGGCTCTAACCTCAGACCGTTTCAGCCTGAAAGGTATTCCGCGTTTAGATTTATTTTGCAGTTTACGTGGACCACGATTTGTAGTCATCGCTTTGGATTTTATCTGCAGCTTATCCAGATACTGTTCAGTCAAAAGCATAAATAAAGTACCGCTGGATAAAATTTTGACATTTCACTGGTTGAGGAAATGTGTGCTTAAGTTTCTCGATCTATTTTTTTATCATATTATGTTGTGTAAATAATAACTAAAAATTGCCGGTAGTTTCAAAAACGATGAAAATATTTTTTTGAAAAAAAAAAAAGATTTTAAAAACTTTCACTTCTTTATTTAAAAAAAAACTGTACATTACTGTTTGAAGTTCAGAAGTACATGAAATCAAATAATAAATATATTGAAATAAGTACAAAACATACGATATTATTTTAGTCAGTTAAAATGTTTTGCTACCTTATAAAAGTTTTCGAGATGATGGAAATAGCAACATACACTGGTTTCCATAAAATAAGGAAAATCCCTATGTTAAGTCAATGGGAAGCTAAGATCAAAGCTCTATAACTTTTAAAATAAGTTTTCTTGTTTCGAAAGATGTGATTGCAGATCAAGATCTCTATCAAATAAATCAGTATCTCGATTTTCAACAATATTCGTTCAGTATTTAATGAGTTATGGAAGTTTGAGTATTTAACAACAGCAAACAAAACTGATGAGTAGTGAACGAATTCTTTACACAAAGTTATAAAATACAAACTTATTTTATTAAACATCTTGATACAATACTTATTACTAAGTTTTAATTAACTTCTGAAGTCATTGCTATCGCTAAATATTCAAACTTCCATAACTCATTAAATATTGAACGAATATTGTCGAAAATCGAGATATTGATTCATATGATTGAGATATTTATCTGCAATCACATTTTTCAAAACAAAAAAAAAACATTTCAGAATTTATCGAGCTTTCATGTTAGTTTCCCATTGACTTAACATAGGTATTTTTATAAATTTATGGAAACCAGTGTATCATATATGAAAAATAAATAACTGAATTACCCCTCAAGTAGCTGTTTGCTACAGAGGTCTGACAGAAGCCTAGCATTCCAATGCGCCATAAAGAAGATCTGTGACGAAAGCCAGACCTCAGCAAGAAGACAAACATCCATGCCTTATCTGGGTCTCGAACTCAGGTCCCTTTAATCAGCATTCGTTGACTTATTTGGTGCAACTAAGGTGCAAACTCCATTGCTCTCATCGACTAATTAGCCGATATAATGAAAAATCCAGTATTAGCATTGTCTTATTTTCTGGTAGTAGCAAACCCCCAGTGTTTTCATTTGTTTATATGCTGGTAGTAGCTGTGTCTTCGTTAATTCTTCTGTTTTTTTGTATTTTGCAAATCACATTGTCCTCATTGACTCATCTGTTGTTCAGAATTCTCTCTGAACAAAACTCTAAATACGAAAATCACATTGTCCTCATTGACTGATCTGTTGCTACAATGAGGCATAATTCTGTGTCCTCTGCGACTCATCCGTTGGTAATAAAACCAAACTTTTTATCCTCATTAATTCATCTGCGTGTACCATGATCTAAACAAGTGTCTTCATTGACCCATCTATTGGTAGAATGAGACAAATCCTAGTTTCTTCGGGGCGGGGATGGCTCAGTCGGTTGCGCGCCAGGCTCGTAATCTGTAGTTCCCAGGTTCGAGTCCCAGCTGGGTCAGCGTTGATATTTATCTCCACAAAATTCCCCGCCCTGCCCACGGTCAGTAAGGGACACCGATGGGCTTTGGAAAGGCCACCGTCTGTCGGATGGGACGTTAAGCCGTGGCCCCGTGTGCGGGAGAGCCATACCCTGTGCACGTTAAAGAACACGCTGGATGGCCTTGACGGGAGGCTACCATCTGTCTCCCAACAGCTGTTCCAGTGGGTCCCCTCCCCCAACCTTCTCTGAGCCTTCGGGGTCCATGTGACCTGGCCATTTAGCCCATGGTGTGCAAAAAAGTGCCGCTCAGAGGTAAAACAACCCAACCCTAGTTTCTTCATTGATTCATTTGCTGTTTGTAAGTTAAAAATTCCACTGACCTCATTTTTTCAACTGTTGGTGCAATGAGTCAAAATACAGTGATCTCTGTGTCTCATCTGTTGGTAGTATAAACTCCAGTTTCCCAAATGGCTTATATTCTGGTAATATGATCTAAACTGTAGTGTCCTCATTGGCACATACAGTATATTTGTAGTACGAACTTTATGTTCTCATTGACTCATGTGGTATTACAGGAACCAAACTTTATGTGCTTATTGACTCATGTGGTAGTAGAGGAACCAAACTTTATGTGCTTATTGACTCATGTGGTAGTACAGGAACCAAACTTCTGGTCTTCATTGACTTATGTACCAAACGTACAGGAATCAAACTTTATGTCCTCATTGACTCATATGTTAGTATAGGAGCCAAATTTCTTTTCCTCATTGACTCATGTGTTAGTATAGGAACCAAACTTTATGTGCTTATTGACTCATGTGGTAGTAGAGGAACCAAACTTTATGTGCTTATTGACTCATGTGGTAGTACAGGAACCAAACTTTATGTGCTTATTGACTCATGTGGTAGTACAGGAACCAAACTCCTGGTCTTCATTGACTCATGTACCAAACGTACAGGAATCAAACTTTATGTCCTCATTGACTCATATGTTAGTATAGGAGCCAAATTTCTTTTCCTCATTGACTCATGTGTTAGTATAGGAACCAATCTTTATGTCCTCATTGTCTCATGTGTTAGTATAGGAATCAACCTTCTTGTTCTCCTTAACTCATCTCCTAGAGTCTGATGCATACTTCTTATCCTCATGCAATCATCGTCAGGAGGTATGAAGCAAAATACATTTGTTCCCGGCTGGCACGTACCAAGAAATTATTTCCGAGGGAGAGGGATATTAAAATAATAAAATGCCGATGACAAGAAAAAGAATTAGAATAGGTTTCAAATTATTAAATTTACACTTTTGCAAAGTATGCAATTACATGCAAGGTACTAATAAATTTCTTAAAAACTTGGGGGAGGGGGTTCAGTTGGTACCGCGCCAAGGTTGTAATCTGCAGTTACCAGGTTCGAGTCCCATCTGGGCCAGAGCTGAGCTTTATCTTTGCAAAACTCCCCGTCCTGTCTTCGGTCACTAGGGGACACCGATGGGCTTGGAATCCGTGGGATGGAACATTAAACCGTGGTGGTGTGCGGGAGAGCCATACCCTGTGCACGTTACAAAACACGCTCGATGCCTTGTTGGGAAACTACCATCTATCGTCCAGTGGATCCCCTTTCCCCAAACTTCTCTGAGCCTTTGGGGTCCTTGTGACAGGTCATTTAGCCCAGTGTGTGCAAAAAAGTGCCATTGAGAGGTAAAACAACCCAACTTCTTAAAAACTTAAATACATACAAAACAATTTGTTTCTTAAATTTAATCTATTAAATTTTTCACCGTCTTAAATTTTTTGGGAGGTGGTCAGAAGCATCTCTTTTGCTACATTCTCTTTCTGAATGACATTTGTTGATAGTATCTATGAAAACATGTCCACATCGACTCATCTGCTGGTAATATATGAGGCAAACTTCGGTGTATTCGCTGACGAGATTATCCAGTAACGTCGAGCCAGCGCATTCAGAAGCCACGGATAAGCTTTCCAAAGAGGACAGAGAAGTTTGCATTACATTACCAGCCAACGGCGCCTCATCTGTAAGAGGAACACACTGCGACAATTTGTAACCGCTATTCAGCCATAATGGCATTTGTCTCGTAAAATGCCTGTTGAAATCTGAAGCATCGTACACAAAAGCAATCGCAAATCACCAGAAACACAACAAATAGCAATTTCTATGCAAAACTAGTGTAGTCGGTTTCTTCAGAGCTTTGTTGCCCACAAATTCAAATGGTTTGTATTTGGGAAGCGAGCTCGCACAGATTCACGTTATATTGTGTAAAAAATATTGCGTTTTAAGTTCATCTACAAGTGCTTTAAATAATTATTTCTCTTTGACTAGGAGTTAGCCCATCTGACACTGTGTACATTACAATGTATATTACATTTTAGAATTTAAAAAACACAGAAGTTTCAAATGTTTATAAAGTGTAACAGATCAATCTTTAGTGTACAGGAATTTAGGGTCATCTATGGATATATAGAAACTACATACAATAGCACTGAAGATAACTCTGTTGATACTCAATGGGGTGGCCCAGTCGGTAGCGCACCAGTCTCGTAATCTGTAGTTCCCAGGTTCGAGTCCCAGCTTGGTCAGCGTTGAGATTTAACTCCACAAAATTCCGTGCCCTGCCCACGGTCAGTAGGGAACACCGATGGGCTTGGAAAGGCCACCGTCCGTCGGATGGGAAATTAAGCCGTGGCCACGTGTGCGGGAGAGCCATACCCTGTGCACGTTAAAGAACACACTGGATGGTCTTGACGGGAGGCTACCATCTGTCTCCCAACAGCTGTTTCAGTGGGTCCCCAACCTTCTCTGAGCCTTAGGGGTCCATATGACCTGGCCATTTAGCCCACGGTGTGCAAAAAAAGTGCTGCTCAGAGGTAAAACATCCAATCAACTGCTGACACTGAACAAGAACTGTTTTGCTACATTTCACAGATGTCATTCATTTGATGTGTTTATCATGACAAAGTGCATATAAATTAGAATTCTCTTCTTTCAAGTTTCTGAGATTTGCGATTTTTGCAACTTTTTGGGACTGTTTCTACCTTATAAAATGTAGATGTTGAATTTTAGTGAAATGACATTAAAAATAATTTTTGTATTTCTTATTCCTGTCATAAATAAAATATATTTAAATGGAAACATTATTTCTCCTGTAAGAAAAAATTCGGCTCTATTAAAGAGTGAATGCAATTTTTAGTAATATATATTAGAGCTGATTATTTAGAAGAATACGAATCTTGACGACGCAAGGAATGCTTTATGTGCGAGACTTAGTAAAATCAGTGCCATACGGAATATTCTGGTCCATCTCAACCACCCTACAATGGGGCAGCAGTCGAGGGTCCTGTGGAATATGGGAATTCCCATTCAGCTGGAAGACACACAGATATTTAAAAATAAAAAAGGCTTTTTGAAACCTATGCTGCAATAATTTCAATGATAACTCCAAATGAAAAGAAAAAAAACGCTTCTCAATGGTTCTATCAAAAATCCAGCGTTGTCTTTTGAACTTGCCTGCTTTTCCTTTAATATGACAGCCATGCTTTGATGTGTACTGCTTTTGATGTACGTATCTTTTAAAATGGGCAAAAATAAAATGCTATCCACTCTTTATAAATAATGCAACTGTAAGAATATTGACGTTGCCTTAGCGATGTTCATTGTACAGTGCATTATATGATTCACCTAGAAAGGGTTAAGAGTAAGGTAAGTAATCTAATTGACATACTTTTGTTAGTAGAGAACCATGTGCTAGTAGTTGAAATGAGCGGGAGATATCAAATGTAGCATTCTTAAACACGTAGCGTCCATTTTATTTACGAAATAGGAAAACATGTGTATATGAATTGGCATCCGTACAAAACTATTTCATTCATTCTAATTGAAAACAGAGTTCTAACTCATTTTCTACTGTAGATAAAGGCTCAATTTATTTAATGCTTTAAAGGGAGAGATAAATTTGATCCCCTGCAAACTAATTTGCCCAGGACCCACAGAGTACCTAGCCGGCACTAGGAATACTCGTACAATTTCAAAACAGAGAAGTTGATTTATTTTACCTCTGAGCGGCACTTTTTGTCACACAAAGGGCTAAATGTCCAGATCACAAGGGCGCCGAGGGCTCGGAGAAGGTTGGGGGAAGGGGACCCACTGGACAGTTCTTAAGAGACAGATGGTAGCCTCCCTTCAAGGTCATTCAACTTGTTCTTTAACGTGATCAGGGTATGGCTCTCCTGCACACAGAACTCTGGTTTAACGTCCCATCCGATGGACGGTGGCCTTTACAAGCCCATCAGTGTCCCCTACTGACCGAGGGCAGGTGGGGAGTTTTGCGCAGATAAATGTCAATGTTGGCCCAGGTGGGAATCGAATTTGGGAACTGTAAATTAAGAGCCTGTCATACTACTGAGTGAGCTTCCCTCCTCTCAAAATAGATGAAGCTTAGTAATTATTTATTAAGTGAATAATATGATCTAGAAGAATTTCATTAGCTTACATTAGTGAGAATACAATTTTCGGACCTTAGGGAGAGTTTGGGGGTTATAGCCCCCATCCTCAGGTTTGAACAAAATATATTTTCTAAGGAAGTACCTTATAATCAGAGACTCGAGCACTTCAATATATCTAATCGGGTTCCGATAACCCGATTAGATGCAAAGATTCCACGTCACCGGTGGAAACTTCGGGGTACGCCACTGGTTTCAGTTTGATAAGGTTGGGTTGTTTTACCTCTGAGCGGCACTTTTTTGCACACCTTGGGCTAAATGGCCAGGTCACATGGACCCCGAAGGCTCAGAGAAGGTTGGGGAAGGGAACCCACTGGAACAGCTGTTGGGAGACAGATGGTAGCCTCCCGTCAAAGCCATCCAGCGTGTTCTTTAACGTGCACAGGGTATGGCTCTCTCCCGTACACGGGGCGACGGATTAACGTCCCATCTGACGGACGGCGGCCTTTCCAAGCCCATCGGTGTCCCCTACTGACCGTGGGCAGGGTGGGGAATTTTTGCGGAGATAAATCTCAACGCTGACCCAGCTGGGACTCGAACCTGGGAACTACAGATTACGAGCCTAGAGCGCTACCGACTGAGCCACCCCCGCCCCCAGTTTGATAAGGTATGGGAGCATAAGGATAATCACCGATGCAAATGTGGCTTTCCAACAAAAGCTGTCTTACGCAATTCTGTATTGTCTTCCTCTTCAAACTTTATTTCTCTATTTCTTCATTTACAGGTGGTTTTGAACATTAAAAACTTGTATACATTTTTGGAACACACTATACATTGAAAATATGTAGTGTTTATACTGATCAAATGGACCTGAGTTCGAGCCCCTGGTAAGACAATGGATGCTGTGCTATTTTTCTGCTGAGGTCTCACCATCCTAAGTGACACCTTGCAGACTCCTGTCAGATATCTGTGGCGAGCAGCTACTTGATGGTTTTTTTTTTATTTATTTTTTAATATTATAGTAGAACAGTTAAACTTTTTTTTTTCAGATATTATTTTAGGATTTGTAGAATATCGCAATAGGGTTTTTTAGTTAATAAAAAACTGCATTGGAATATTATCCGTTTTTGATTGGCTATGAGATTCAGTTTCATCGCACAATCATCAATTTCATTAATCCGGTTAATAGACATTCTATTTCTACTAGACAACTAACAGCTTGAAGCACAAACAGCAGAGAAAGAGATTATTGAAAATAAAAACCTTTACGAAAATCTAATTCAAGCGCTTCTCTTTTTTTCTACTGTTCACTGCCTTAATATCAAGCTTTTTCTTTCATAGAAACTAATAAAGCAAGAAACATTTGTCTCAACCCATTTGCCACATCCCCTTTCACTGAACTGAAGCCTACTTGTTGCATTCGAAAGATCTGCTGCTTGACTTTAAATTCGTAAAGATATGCAAACCCAAGAAGACACTTCTTATTTCACTCTGCTTCTGTTTATTCTTAATTTAATGAAAGCTTTATTTTTTCAGGGAATTTTTCTCCTTCTGGGAAATATCCGAAGTGAATGCTGTTTCTTCTTTCGCAAGGAAATAGCTTAGTACACTAATATAATAAATCTTTCAAAGCTACAGAAGAAAACAGACTGTGTGAAAAAATAAAAAAAAAGCTCTCTACGCAACTGAAAAGACTCATTTCATCTCTGGAATTGGTGTTTGTTTCTTTCCTTTGCATTTTAGGCTTAAGATTTGTGAAACATTTCGTGTTGCAAACAACGGCACGATAAGTAAAGGATTCAGATTTGTGAACGTTTTCGATTAAAAACTGTTTTTTTTTTCGCTTTAAAATATACCAATTGTTGTTGTTTCAGTTTAATACGTGAAAGCCACATTTTTGGCATATAATGGTAAGGTCACAAATACCCCAAGGACTTATTACTGGGAAGAGGAAGGCTGTTAGTAGACAGATGGAAGTCTCCCGTCAAGGTATCTTGCGCGTTCTACAACGTGCACAGGATACGGCTGTTCAATACATAGCCGAGCAGAGATCGACTCAGTCGGCAGCGCGTCAGGCTCGTTATCTGATTTTTTTTGGTCTCGAGTCCCAACTGTGCCTTTTATGGTCTCGAGTCCCAACTGATCAAAAAATTTGATCCATTAATTTCCTTTCTGTCTTCTACGAAAAAGGGAACACTGATAGGCTTGGAATACGTCGTCGTTTGTTTCGATGGGACGTTAAATAATGATCCCATATACAGAAGAGCTATACCCTGGATACCAAGGCCATTCAGCCTGTTAAAAAAGAACAAACTGGATAGCCTTGACGGTAGGCTACCATCTTTCTTCTAACAGCTGTCCAGTGGGTTCCTACACAGAATCTTCTTTTAGCCCTTGTAACGTAGCCAATTAGACGTTTGTGTACACTAAAGTGCAGCTCAGATTTAAAAAAAAACCTTACAGACAACGCCACGGCTTAGAATTACATCCGATGGACGTCGGCCTTTTCAAGCCGATCAGTGTCTACTTCCTTACGGAAGGTAGAGCAAGAGTTAACGGAGATATTCTGCACGCTGACGCGTGAGGACTCGAACGTAGGAATATCAGGTTAGAAGACTGGCGCGCTACCAACTAAAACAAATTTTCTTTTCTTATAAGACTAGTTAACATCAAATTTATCATACTAAAAATGAAATATTCTCTTCTTTCAAGCCTAGCGTCTTTCTTACTGAAGGCAGAGGAAAGGTTAGAGGAGAAAATCTCGAAGTATTCACATTGGGGATTCGAACATGAATACATCGAGCCACGATCTTGACACCCTATTGATAATTAACATAGTGTTTAATATACTAATGAAAGGTACCTCTTTTTTTGCTAAATTATGAATACAATTATGAAACTAAATTATGAATAACATGTCTGTGTTAGGTTAAGCGATGAACCAAATCAAAGAACCAAAGGCCACCAACAACCAATGGTTATGTTTTACGTCATACTTTACACCTCGATGCCATACACTTCTTGAGCAGTGCCATCTGTTGCCTGAGGACCGTGAACAACAAACTGACCACATTTTTTTGGGCAATACTAGTGAAACTCATAACCAGGATAATTATACTGATCGGTCGTTCTACGGGTATAGGAATTGGCTGCTGTGTGTCCTTCTTAAGTTGTTCGTTATGCGAACACATGGGGGTCTATATAGGCCGTCTCTTACGTGAAATGACGCTATGCTGGTTCGTAATCTAATATTTTCCAGATTCCAGCCTCAATGGGTTTAATGGACTTGAACTTGAGAATTTTCCCCGCTAAAATCAGCTCTGCCCTATGTATGAAAGTGGATTCGGAAGACTGCTGTCCGTCGGATGGGGCGCCAGGCTCGCAATCTGTAGTTCCCAGGTTCGAGTCCCAGCTGGGTCAGCGTTGAGATTTATCTCCGCAAAATTCCCCCCCCCCCCCGCCCACGGTCAGTAGGGGACACCGATGGACTTGGAAAGGCCGCCGTCCGTCGGATGGGACGTTAAGCCGTGGCCCCGTGTGTGGGAGAGCCATACCCTGTGCACGTTAAAGAACACGCTGGATGGCCTTGACGGGAGGCTACCATCTGTCTCCCAACAGCTGTTCCAGTGGGTCCCCTCTCCCAACCTTCTCTGAGCCTTCGAGGTCCATGTGACCTGGCCATTTAGCCCATGGTGTGCAAAAAAGTGCCGCTCAGAGGTAAAACAACCCAACCCAACCCGTCGGATGGGATGTTAAACCGTGGTCCGTGTGCAGGAGGACATGTTAAGAAACACGCTGTAATACTTTGACCGGATGCTTGTATCTATCTCCTAACAGTTATCCAATGGGACACTTTCTCCCATCAAACTCTTAGCCTTGGGGCCCTTGTGACCTGCCTATTTAGTAAACAGTGTTCACAAAAGGGCCACTCAGAAGTGGAACAACCCAATATAAGTAAATGTAGTTGGGTTGTTTTACCTGACAGCAGCCTCTTTTTTTGCTCACAATGGGATAAATGTCTATATCACAATGGCTCAGAGGTTACGGAAGGGAATTCGCTAAATAACTGTTAGGATATAGAGGAAAGTTTTTCGTTAAGGCCATCGTCTCTTAACGTTCACAGAGTAAGGTTCTCCTGCACCCTGAGGGACAGGGGTGGCTCATTCGGGAGCGCACCAATCTCGTAATCTGCAGTTCCCAGATTCAAGTCTCACGTGGGCCAGCATTGAGATTTATCTCCGCAAAACTCCCCGCTCTGATCTCTGTCAATAGGGAATACCAATGGGCTTCAAAAGGTGATGTCCGTCGGATGGGACATAAAGCTGTGGTCCCACGTTAAAGAATAAGCTGAATAGCGTTGAAGGGAGGCTACCATCTATCTCCTAACAAGTGTCCAGCGGGTTCCCCCCTTATCTGAGTCTCCATATCTGGTCCCCAACCTTATCTGAGTCTTCAGGGTACTTGTGATCTGGCCATTTAGCCCATTGTGTACAAAAGAAGTGCCGCTCAAAGGTAAAACAATCTAACCCAACCTATATATGGAACCACGTCTATATATACTATCCGACGGACGGCGATATTTCCAAGCCCATCAGTGTACTCTTTTCTGTAAAGGCCAGGATGAAAGTTGCAGGACGAAATTTGCAGAACTCGAACTGGAAACTGAAGATTACGAGCCTGGCACGCTACCAACTAAGCTACATTTGCCCCAATAAATAAAGTTACTAATGATCTATTAATTTGGTGGGACAAAATAATGTAAAATATCAATTTAACAACTTCATATCCTTTACAGAAACTTTTTCTTTTAATCACTGAAAAATATAAAAAGCGGAGTCTTGTGTGATAAGCGTGACTTTTCCGATAACGCTGGTGACAGGCAATGAGGCTCTCTTAAGATATTCTTCTAGTTAAACGCTCGGTACAAGTTTATGGCAAATTTGCAACCTTTCAAACTTTTAATTGGCGCAGACTTCACGCTGTAAACCTGATTTTTATTGACGAACAGTTTTTCGCTTAAAGGGTCGGCAGCTTCCGTTACGTAAGCATCTGAATCAATTAAAATTAAGAAAAAAAAAAAACATTTATGTTCACGCTAAACTTTCATTCTCATTCCCTGCATGATAATATATCCAAGAAAATTATGGATAAATTCCTGCTGTGGGACTTGCAGGGGAGACTTTTATTTTTCGCTTTAGTTTTGTGGGGGTTATTAACTAGTAAAAGTTTTTTAACTGTGTAAAAATTCTGCGTTAGTTAACAATAGTTAATATTTTGTTTGCTTTAGTTTAGAGAATGGTTAGTCATTTGATGATCTTTTGCAATGTGGGCCATGTACAGTCGCTCAAATAAATATCCGAACATTATGGTTGATTGCAGATTTCAGAAAAAATATCTGGCAACATTTTTTAGAAATTAGTGATTGCCAGATCACTAATTTCTAAAAAAACCGTTGCCAGATATTTTTTCTGAATTCTGCAATCAACCATAGGGTTCGGATATTTATTTGAGCGACTGTGCCATAAGAATTAAAAGTTATCGCTGATGTGGCATATTTTTCATTAATCAAAAAATGAAGCTTCTGACTGTATTTCATCTTTTGTCTTTGAGTTGCTTTATTAGTTTGTCGGCACTTCTTCGCATAAAATGGGCTAAATGAGCAGATAACAAAGCCCCCCTCCAAAGGACTCAGAATTGAATAGGCAAGTTCTTTGTAATAAGTGAAATAATTGTTTTATTAGTTTATGGACAGTTTTTCACATAAAATGGACTAAATGGCCAGATAACAAAGACCCAAAGGGCTCATAATTGATTAGGGAAGTTCTTTAAGAGTATTGCTGTTGTATAAGAAACCACAGCTTAACCTTCATCTGAAGGATGACGCTCTTTACAAAACTCATTGATATTCTCTTTCGCATCCTTCATTTAGTCAGTAGTGCGCCAGGCTCTTAATTCGCAGTTCCTAGGTTCGAGTCCCAACTATGCGTACATCGAGAATTTTATCCTCTAATCCCGGTTCTGTCCTCGGTGAGGAAGGGAATACCGATGAGTTTGAAAAGATCTCCGTCCATCGGATGGGATATAAGCCGGGGTTCTGTGTGCATGAGAGTTACAACCTATGCAAGTTAAGTAACAAATTTGAAGACTTAACGGAAGACTTTCACTGTCACCTAACAGGTGTCCAGTAGGTTCGCTTCTCTAACTTCTCTGCGCCCTTGGAGTGCTTGTGGTCTGGCATATTAACCATTGTGTTGCACAGTCGGTAGCGCGCCAGGCTCGTAGTCTGTAGTTCCCAGGTACGAGTCCCAGCTTGGTCAGCGTTCATATTTATCTCCGCAAAATTCTCCACCCTGCCCTCGGTCAGTAGGGGACACCGATGGGCTTGGAAAGGCAGCCGTCAGTGGGATGGGACGTTAAGCCGTGGCCCCGTATGCGGGAGAGCCATACCCTGTGAACGTTAAAAAACACGCTAGATGGCCTTGACGGGAGGCTACCATCTGTCTCCCAACAGCTGTTCATGTGGGTCCCCTCGCCCAACGTTCTCTGAGCCTTCAGGGTCCATGTGACCTGGCCATTTAGCCCATGGTGTGCAAAAAAGTGCCGCTCAGAGGTAAAACAATACAACTCTTTCTTATGGAGTTCAGAGTGAAAGTCAGTAAAAGGAACCTAATCCCAGAAACAATGGGGAATCGAACTGGGAACATCATATTTCGAATCTGATAGGCTACTGATTGATTCGATCCCCGCGCTCTAACACATTAGCAACGCAATTTAGAAGGAAACCAATCAATTCAAGCATCTTGCTTTTATTTTTGCATAGTCTTAGCACAACGCATTTACAATTTACAATTCTTCGTAGTATATATTTAGCACTCCGAAGCTAAACATTTTTTTATACTCAAAACTGCATCGAAGAAAGCCTGTTGTCATATGAAAAGAAGTGATAAGAATAACCCATTAAAGCCACCGAAAGTGATTCTGAACCTCCATAGAGAAAGGGAAAACTTCGAATCAATCCCTGAATCAGGCAACAATCTGAAGTAAAAAAGCTAATTTAAATTTGTGAACAAATTCCCTATTTTCCCTTTCTACAATATAAAAAAAGCTTTTCAAATGATTCTAAACAGCCTGTTTTGCATCTTTTTCAATTTGCTCTTCAGACTGTTAAATTATGCTGCTTTTTTTTCGTTTAGTTGAAAACAAAACACGAAGTTGAAACTAATCTCAGCTTGAGGTTTGGTCACATTCCAGACATTCAGTTTTTATTTGTTTGCGAGCCATTACTTGAGAGCATACAGCAAGAAAAAAGTTGAACAAAAATAAGCAAACATCTCTAAGTCAGTTAATTTACTGAAAATATTTAACGTGTTGTAGCTATCGATGCAAATTTAACAAAATAGCGGGGGGTGGGGGGGGGGGGGGGAACAGAAGTCACGGAGTACTTTTCGCTGCTTCGTAAATGTTACTCTTATTCTTTGACTGGAATTTGTTGTTTAGTAAAATGTAGAGGATACATTGCTTTACACGATGCTTTGTTTATTTTGTTAGATAGGGGCAAATGTACAAAATATCCTGTTTTTCTCAGATTATAAGGAACTGCATGATTCGGCCAATATTTTTTTCGTATTTTTTAATTCATTTTTATATTCTAGATACTGGACGCTCCGGATTATCTCAAACGATTTTTTATACTGTTGCACATGATTTTTTGGATCTCAAAATTCTGGATTTTACGAAACAAAATTTTTCTATAATGTGATATATCATATTAATATCCTGGTTGGTAAATATTTGGATTACGGTTGGTTGGGTTGTTTTTCCTCTGAGTGGCACTTTTTTGCACAAATTGGGCTAAATGGCCAGGTCATAAGGATCCCGAACGCTCAAAGAAGATTGAGGGAGGGGTTCCACTGGAACAGCTGTTGGGAGACAGATGGTAGCCTCCCGTCAAGGCCATCCAGTGTGTTCTTTAACGTGCACAGGGTATGGCTCTCCCGCACACGGAGCCATGGCTTAACGTCCCATCCGACGGACGGTGGCCTTTCCAAGCCCATCGGTGTCCCCTACTGACCGTGGGAAGGGCGGGGAGTTTTGCGGAGTTAAATCTCAACGCTGACCCAGCTGGGACTCGAACCTGCCAACTAAAATATTTGGATTACTTAAAAATGATTTTGTTTTCATATTATGTATATTAACATCCGGGTTATTTGAAAGATTCTTTTTCCACATTGTTGCACATCATTTTCAAACTGTGAACTTCATCTATCTGAGATATCTGAAAGGTTTGTTTTTACACGTTATTTCCCCTTTTTTTGACAACCAGTTGGATTACCTGAAAAGAGGTTGTTTACAATACTATGCATATCATTTTAGAGAATTCTCTGAAATAATTTTGTTATACTTTTGCACATTATTTTAATAAAACTTGGTGTCAACCATCCAGATGAACTGAACGGATTTATTTCACTTTACTAAACACTATTTCATATTTTGGGTGTCGATTATCCAAGAATACTTGAAATGATTTTTTTTACACTGTTGTACAATATCTTTTATTCTTGGTGCCAACAATCCGGATCATCTGGAATTTTTTATACTATTGAACGTAATTTTCATTTTCTTGGTATCAGCCATCCGAACAAATGAAAGAATTTTCCACGTTGCACATCATTCTAATGTTCTGGGTCTGAAACATTCAGATTATTTAAGGGCGGGGCTCGCTCAGTCGGTAGAGCGACAGGCTTGTAATCTGCAGTTCCCAGGTCCCAGTTCCTCCTTTTCTAGGTTGAGCTTTATCTCCTCAAAACTCCCGCCTAGACCTCGGTCAGTAGGGGACATTGATGGGCTTGGAAAGACCGCCGTACGTGGACGTAAAGTCGGGGCACCATGTGCATGAGAGCCATACCATGTGCAAGTTAAGAATACACTAAATGGCCTTGACGGGAGACTGCCATCTGTGTCCTAACAGCTGTCCAGTGGATCCGGTCCCCCCCCCCCATATTGTGTGCGAAAAAGTGCAGCTCAGAGGTTAAACAACCTAAACCAACAAGTCCCCCCAACCTTCTCTGAGCCCTCGGGGTCCTTATGGCCTGGACATTTAACCCATTGTGTGCAAAAAAAATGCCGCTCAGAAGTAAAATAAGCTAAACAACTTCGGATTATTCTCAGTGTTTTGTTTTAATACTGTTGCACATCATTTGCAGTATTTCAGACATCCGAGCTAATTTAACCCTTAATTTTCAATTAGAGTAGTAATTCGATAATGGAACTAAAGCAATTAATGTTCCCATTTTATGAACATGAAACTTTTGTGATCGTTCAGGAAAAACTGTAATTCTGCTTTCCATAACCATCAACAAAAAAAAAGTTAAATTTTTATTGTTTTATTTGATTAAAAATAATAAAGGTTCTGTTTCTGCAGAAGATTAAGAACTTCAGTGCATTGTATTGCAGTTCAAATAATTGTTTTCCAGTCTGAGCAGAAACAGAATTTTTATTACTTTTCAGCTGCATACATAATCACAAACTGAAGTAAGCAAGCATAGCTTTTATTTCCCTCCCCCCCCCCCTAAAAAACTCGAAATATCGAATATTAAGTAAACGTCACCGACTTATGTTTGTTCCCCTTCTCCAAAGAAAAGTTGCTTTTCGGAGATAAAGAGAACACTTTCTCAAACTTGTTCCGATTCGTGGAGTCCTTGTGACCTCGAAGTTTAATTCACTGTGAAGAAAAATATTACTCTCAGTTTGTTTATAATTGCGAATGAAGAACTTCAGAAAATTCAGGGGTTGATTGAGATGAAATAATTTTGAAGAATGGGAATGTTTCATTATGAGACCAACAAGAATGACCGGAAGTGACGCCAATCATAATAACATGTAAACCGTAATAGTGTGGGAAATGGCGTAAGTGTTTAGCATTTTTTTTTATATCTTATGAAACAAAATGTGTTCAAGTACCGCTTCAATACTCTGCTGCTAGTGAGAGTGTTAGTTTAACGAGAGTCGAGTGCATCCTTCTTTATACGACAAAAAATATTCAATATATATTTGACAGTAAACAAAGGTGATATTTCGACAGTAATAAAAGAAGAATGTTTAGCTGAACAGTTTAAAGAGCGTGGGCTCTATTGCACGGTTCATCTCAAACTTCGTATAACTCAGCTTTCGTGGCTTACCTATTGACATTAGACTGTAGTTGATATAAATCACCATTAAAGTCCTCATATTCAAACGAAGGTCTCTTACGATCATTTGAATATATATATATACGCTGCCAACCATCAAATTCCAAGTTCTGTCAATGAGAATCTAACTTCGAACCTCTATAATTTCTAAAATAGGCATTTAATGAAAATAAAAATAAATACCCCCTCAAGCAGCTGCTTGCCACAGAGGTCTGACAGGAGCCTGTCAGTTTATATGCCACAGAGGTTTGACAGGAGCCTGTCAGTTTATATGCCACAGTAGAAGGTCTGAGAGGATGGCAGGACCTCAGCAGAAAAAAGACACAAACAGCCATGCCTTACCTGGGGCTCGAACCCAGGTCCCGTATGTGACTAAAATTAAAGATCATAACAAATTTATTTAAATCTCGTTTTTCAACAATATTCGTTCACTATTTAAAGAGTTAATGAAGCTGAAATAGTTTACAAAAGACTTTACCTCGGAAATTAATTAAACTTAATAAGTATTGTTTCAAACTGTTTAATAAAATAAATATACATTTTAAAAGTTTAATGCTTATTTCAACATTAGACAATTAGGAATTACTTTTATAACAATACAATTTATTGTCAAATATTTTTGCTTCCATAATTCTTTAAATACTGAACAAATATTTAGTAAAAATAAATTATTAATTATTATTCATATTTTAGAAGTTATATTCCCGTTGGCATAACTTGGAAAGTCTTAATTTTTGGAAGGAAAGCGTGTAGAGCCCCTGAATGCATTATTAATGATTCCTTTACTAATTGAAAAGAAACCGAAATTTTAAAGTGAGCTCAAGAATGGGTATTATTCGCCGGGTACCATTAACAACAATTCCAGCCTTGTCGAGAAAAATTCTATAGAATGAACTCAGGATGATAATTCCTTGAATATGCAGCCAATTAATCTTTGCCCTGGCTTGGAAATACTAACAGTACCGTCCCTTATCACCTCTCTCTTTTGGGGCGGGGGTGGCTCAGTCGGTAGCGCGCCAGGCTCGTAATCTGTACTTCCCAGGTTCGAGTCCCAGCTGGGTCAGCGTTGAGATTTATCTCCGCAAAATTCCCCGCCCTGCCCACGGTCAGTAGGGGACACCGATGGGCTTGGAAAGGCCGCCGTCCGTCGGATGGGACGTTAAGCCGTGGCCCCGTGTGCGGGAGAGCCATACCCTGTGCACGTTAAAGAACATGCTGGATGGCCTTGACGGGAGGCTACCATCTGTCTCCCAACAGCTGTTCCAGTGGGTCCTCTCTCCCAACCTTCTCTGAGCCTTCGAGGTCCATGTGACCTGGCCATTTAGCCCATGGTGTGCAAAAAAGTGCCGCTCAGAGGTAAAACAACCCAACCCTTTCAGTGATGTGTTAGTGATTATACCATTTATCTATTTCTTTTCCCTTTGACGTATAGGACAGAGAAGAGCTACATGCCCTATTCAGACCGAATCACTGCTGATCACTGCCTCAGTTAGAGCTAACACAACACACAAAGTTTACCTTGCTGGAACAGTAGCTATCACCCTTATATTATATAATATACATTTTATTACAATATTTTCAATTATTTATTTTAACTACTTCTGGGTCGTGGTACGAATTTTTACTTTTGATAGAGCCTCTCCGAGTTCAGTATGGCGGGGGTGGCCCAGTCGGTAGCGCGCCAGGCTCGTAATATGTAGTTCCCAAGTTCAAGTCCCAGCTGGGTCAGCGTTGAGATTTATCTCCGCAAAAATTCCCCGCCCTGCCCACGGTAAGTAGGGGACACTGATGGGCTTGGAAAAGCCGTCGTCCGTCGGATGGGACGTTAAGCCGCGGCACCGTGTGCGGGAGAGCCATACCCTGTGCACGTTAAAGAACACACTGGATGGCCTTGACGGGATGCTACCAACTGTCTCCCAACAGCTGTTCCAGTGGGTCCCCTTCACCAACCTTTTCTGAGCCTTCGGGGTCCATGTGACCTGGCCATTTAGTCCATGGTGTGCAAAAAAGTGCCGCTCAGAGGTAAAACAACCCAACACCTCCCTCTTTCAATGGTAAGCGCAGAGGAAGAATTTGAACTTTTCTCACTAGACAAAGGTAGCCTTAATGGATTCCTTTAAGTGGTGAGCTTATAAAGGATAAACAAAGGAAATCTCAGGTTAATTGAAGATAAGCTCTAAGACTACTAGGAACACAGAAAAATGCCTTAGGGGCAGACTATTTTTGAAGATAAGATTTTACAAGAAATGTGGACATGGCACTATTCTCTCTCCTTTTCCCTCTATTCGGAGCTGACTAGTTGATTAACCACCTCGGTTTGCGTACCACTGAAGAAATAGTTTCATTATTTTATAAGTGGACATATGTATAAATTGTATCATTATGAAAATGTCACAAACGATCAGCGTGTGAAGCTTTATACTTGCCCATGTTGTAATTAATGTAAACAAACTGAGATCTTTTAAGAGACTTGCTACGTAGTCTTTACTCTCTAAATCACACCATACTAAAAGATAATTCTTTGAGTTGGGTTGTTTTACTTCTGAACGGCACTTTTCTGCCGACAATAGGCTAAATAGACAGGTCACAATGATCCCGACGGCCCAGAAAAGGTTGGGGAAGGGGACCCACTGGGCAACGGTTGGGAGACAGATGGTAACCTCCCTTCAAGGCCACTCAGTCGACAGATGGTAACCTCCCGTCAAGGCCACTCAGTCGATAGATGGTAACCTCCCGTCAAGGCCACTCAGTCGACAGATGGTAACCCCCGTCAAGGCCACTCAGTCGATAGATGGTAACCTCCCGTCAAGGCCACTCAGTCGACAGATGGTAACCCCCGTCAAGGCCACTCAGTCGACAGATCAATTACGACGCAATCGCTGATATTTTCCATATTTTCAGTGTTCACTAGTAAAATGTTATTACACGAAGAAAAGCCATAAGTTGTTTTCTTCAGCAACAAAAAGTTTCTTAACCAGAGTGCACAGGGTACGTATTATTCTAAGTTCTTTGAGACTTACATATTAGGGCAGTGTGTTAAAATTGGCACGGTGGGTTGTTCTACACGGTGCGGTACTTATTCTTGCACTTAAGGGCTCACAAAAAGGTTGGAGAATGGTATCCACTGGGTAGCTGTTATGAGAGAGATGGAAACCTCCCTTCAAGGCCATCCAGCGTGTTCTTTAACGTGCATAAAGCATGCCCTTTCCTGCACAAGACTTAACGTCCCATCCGACGAACGATGGCCTATCCAAGCCCATCTGTGTCCCTTTCTCATCGAGGGCAGGGTGCAGGTTTCGAGGAGATAAATGTTGGTCCAGGGTGGCCTTTCCAAGCCCATCTGTGCCGCTTTCTCATCGAGGGCAGGGTGCAGGTTTAGAGGAGATAAATGTTGGTCCAGGGTGGCCTTTCCAAGCCCATCTGTGCCCCTTTCTCATCGAGGGCAGGGTGCAGGTTTAGAGGAGATAAATGTTGGTCCAGGTGGGACTCGAAACTGGCAATTGTAGATTACGAGCCTGCCGAACTACCATCTGAGCCAATCCTTGCTCTCGGTGAAGACAAGAATCGATCCATACAGTGTGACGATGGGAAATGAACAAAGTCACAGCATAAAATTAGATTCCGAAAGCAATTTGACAATTTCAAATAGGAGCGTCTACATATTTATCTATATCTTTTTTATTCTTTTTAAGGAATGAACATTTCTTCTTCCGAAAAAATTTCTTCCGAAATAATTTTCGAAATAATTTCCGAAATAATTTTTTTTTCTTCTTCCGAAGAAAAAAAAAATATTTTGAATTTCAATAATGCACTTTATTTCTGAGAGTACGGAGACATAAATATAGACTGATCGGAGACTTAATATTTAATAGATATATATATATTCTGTTCAAAGGTCAAAAAAGCTTAACCTTTAATAAAAAAAAAAACCGAGGCATCATAAAAGTTTCGAATTTTCTTTCAACTTCTGTTGGAAGCTCGATTACAGAGAACGATAACAAAAAATAAGAATGAAAACATCTCGGGCTAAAAAAACTCATCCCTGAAATAAGAGTGGAACTATATTTGCTGTTAGGAGAGACAAATGCAATACTTACTCTTTCTCTTTTCTTTCTTCGCTATCAGTATTCAGAGAGCCATTAATTTTGTTTATTGCAGAGCTCGATGAAAGAAAATTGCTCAGCGATTAGAGGAAGGAGCTGGGCGTGTAAGCCTTCCTCACATTCTCTGAAGTTTCGGCCCAGAAAGTTACGAGTGTCAAAAGCAATAAAAATTGATGCATTGTCGTAAAAATGTGATAGCAAAAGGCTGTAAATCTAAAAGTTCATTGTCTGTCGGCCATCTTCTCTTGTTCGCCTTCATTGTGAGGCGTGTTAGTTACTTCACGGGATGAAAAGAAAATGGGGGTGGAAAAAAAACCTGAAAAAGCGTTTCATGAGCGTAATTGCATTTCTTATTCGTAAGGATATTTTGCTTAACTGCGCGTTAATTTCCGGTCTTTTTTTTAACCGAAATTAAAGAATAAATCTGCAATAAATTGAACTGTTTTTTAATGAACACGCTGTGATAAGGGAATAAACTTGAGTGGATCGCTTTTTTGCATAAAAGAATTAGGTTATGTTCTATCCATGCTTGATAGATTTTTTTTTTCGCTGCTCATGGAAAGTAATGAGAATTTAAATGATTCAGAGAAATGGGATTTGGATTTTTTCTTTTTTCGTGAGAGCGTAACAAAAGGGAATTTTGTTATTAATGATGTTATATGAGAGTAATAAAAGGAAACTTCAAAGCCTGTGATATGAAATTTAAGGATGGTTTATGTAAAGTGATATTTTTAGTCACAATTTTCTAATGCTCAATAAAATTTTGGTCATTATTTAATGACTGAATGATGTTCGGGTCATTTTTCAACGACTGAATGACGTATTTGGTTATTATCAGTGATGTTTAAGTCATTATTTAATGGCGCAATGAGCTTTTTTGTAACTATTTAATAACTCAATAAAGTTTTTTGTCACCACTCAAGTCAGTGCTTCGACTCAAAGATGCGTTGCAAATGTTTTAATGATCAATGATATTTAGTTGTTATTTAATGACTCGATAATGCCTTGAACATTATTTAATGACTGGATAATATTTTGGTCATTATTAAAGGACTTTTTCATTGCTATTTAATGACTCAATCAAATTTGGACATCGTTTAATAACTTGATGATATCTAAGTTATCATTTAGAGAAACGATAATGCTTTAATCATTATTTAAAGACCTAATAAAGTTTTTGTCATTATGTAGATGATGATTTTATTTCACTTCATTGAACATTTTAGGGGTAAACTTCCTTTGGCAGAGCAGCACGCTAAGTCTCAGGATATCTGTAACTCAGTACAACAAGTTAGTACTTCCCCACTATGGGGGAGAAACGGTCGAGCTACAAGGGCTGACCTTGACCCCGGAGGGTCAGCAGATCTCCAGGCAGTCGAGAAGCAGGTTGTTGATACTACTACTACTACTACTTTACTGATTCATTGGGTTGGGTTGTTTTACCTCTGAGCGGCACTTTTTTGAACACCATGTGCTAAATGTCCAGGTCACCTGGACCCCGAAGGCTATATTATCAGAGGTAAAGCAACCCAACAATCAGTAGAGGACACCAATGGGCTTGGAACGGCCTCCGTCCGTCGGATGGGGCATTAAACCGTGGTAACGTATGCGGGAGAGAGCCATACTCTGTGCATTGAAATAACACGCTTGATAGACTTGTCAAGAGGTTACCATCTGTCTTCTAACAGCTGTCCAGTTGGTCTCCTTCCCCCAGCCTTCTCTGAGCCCTCGGGGTCTACGTGACCTGCTCTTTTGGCCTACAGTGTACAAAAAAGTGAAGCTCAGCCATAAAACAACCTTATTCAACAACCCCTCACAACGGTACACAGTAGCGAGAGTGCAAATGAGCTTCTGAATATGCCGCTCTTAAAAGAAAAAACTCTCACCCTTTAGTTGACTCTAGTAATGATCGGCAGAGGAGAAAGAAGCAAGCGAGGATTTAACGCAGTAGAAGTTCAAGAGACTAGACTCGAAGGCCAGATGTTCAGGTACAGTATCTGGGGAGGATTGCTTATCTCCGTGCGTTCTCTTTATGGCCAATAGTGGATGAGATGCTGCTTTAGCTAGTAGATCACACTACTGAAAAATTAAATATTCATTTCCATATACTCCGGAGAGCAATATCATTATGACCAGCAACTGCAGACGGAGAATGTGAAGGTCATGAAACATTATAAATAATACCTGATACTGAGCCCTGTTAATCAGTGTAATTCTTATTTTTCAGATGGGAAAGGCAGTGGACTTAAGTGAGTGTGACAAAGACCAAATTGTAATGGCCAGACTACTGGACCAGAGCATTTCCGAGATGGCAAGGCTTGTGGGGTGCTCACGGTCAGCCGTGGTTGGTACCTTCAAAAAGTGATCCGAGGAGAGAAAGACCACAAACTGCTGGCAAGGTATGGGCTGACACGGCTCATCTATGCTATAGGTAAGCGAAGGCTATCCCGTATGTACGAGCCAACAGAAGGGATACTGTGGTGCAAGTCATCCGTAATTTGAATGCTGGTGACGGGAGTAATGTGTCGCAACACATAGTACATCAAACCCTGCTGAAAATGGGGCTGCGTAGCTGCAGGCCCTTCCAAGTGCCCATGCTAACCTCGGTTCACCATCGAAAGTGCCTACAATCACTTTCGATGGTTTTGAAAGAGCATCAAAACTGGACCTTGAATGATTGGAAGAAAGTCGTCTGGTCCGATGAATCGCATTTCCTGTTGCGCTATGTGGACAGCTGGATAGTGTGCGTCGTTTAGCTGGGGAAGTGTTGGCACCAGGATGCACTGTGGGATGGGAAGTGTAATGCTTTGGGTAATGTTCTGCCAAGAAACCTGGGCCCAGTCATTCATGTACAGGAAACTATGACGTTTACCACCTACCTACACATCATTGCAGACCAGGTTTAGTTTAGTTTAGTTTACACTTCACAAAAATTGGGAGTTCCTTGCACAGACTTTCCCATAGAATTTATGTTTTCCTTTTTTTTTTTGAAAATTCTTGATGTTCAGTATTTTTTTTTCCTCTTAGATTTTAAGAGATTTTTTTTTTTGTTTCGTCTTCCTCCTAAACTTTAGGATTTAATTCTTTTGTTTATTTTGTTTTTGTTTATTTAATTTTGATTTATGTCTTTTTTTTTTGGTATAAATATATATATTTTTTTATTATTATTTTTTTTTTGGCTTTCTTTAATTTTTTTTTTATAACCCTTTTTTTTATTATATTTTTTTTGTTATTTTGTTAATTTTTTTTCTTTCTTTTTTTTTTGTTTTTTAGAATTTTTTTTTTATTTTTTTTTCTTTTTAATTTTTTTTTTTATTTTTTTATTTTTTTTTTAAGATTTTTTTTTTAATTATTTTTTTTCTTATTTTTATTAATGAAAAAAAAAATTTTTTTTTTCTTTTTTTCTTTCTTTTTTTTATATTACGTTTTTTTTTTTGTTGTTGTTCTGTGTTACAATTTATTCCATATCTCTGTTTCTTTGATGAATTCCAATAGGAAGGCAAATATTTTTGTTTGAATTGAGATTGTAGGGTGATTTAAAATTAAGTTCAGAGTAAATTCGTTAATATTTATGTTTCTAAGTTTTTCAAAGAATTTTTCTCGTTGTGAGTCATATTTTGCACAATTTAATATAAGGTGTGAGGAATTTTCAGTAATATTGCATTTTGTACATTTGGGTGAGGTACTTAATTTGAGTAAGAATTTTGATTTATTTAAAAGAATTGTATCTGTTCTTAGCCGAAATATGATTTTGGATTCATGTCTGGAAAATGGTAATTGTAGGAAGGTATTAATTTTGTTGGAAAGTTCAAATCTGAAATTTGGTTTGAAGATAGAGTGAAATTGAACATGTTTTTCTAAAATTTTGAATTCTAATTGTTTTATTTCTTTTTTCACATGTATATAAAAATTGTGTGTTGGCGAGATGTTATCATAATCATGTGCTGATTTTGCTATGTTATCTACATATTCATTTTCTTTAAATCCAGAGTGTCCTGGTATCCAACAAAGTTGAATATGGTTATTTTTTTCATTTAGGTTTTCATTATAAAGTTTTAGGAGTGTATGTGTGTAGTATGGATATGTGGTGTATGTGTTGTCTTGTATTAATGTGTGTATAGCACTTTTAGAATCAATGAATATAACTATTGATTGATTTGTTAAATTGTCTAATGTCCAGTTAAGTGCGGCAAATATTGCATAAATTTCAGCATGCAATATCTGAGTAAAATCAGGCAATTTGTATGCTAATGATATGTTGTGTGATGGAATATATACAGCAGCACTGGATGACCCAGAATCTTTTATGTAGGACCCATCTGTGTAGATTTCCAAACAATTGTTAAATTTTTCAGATTTAAAATTAATGAATAATTGATATAGAGCTTCATTAGAAATTTCATTTTTTGAATTTAAATGTGGAATCTCTGTATAAACTACTGGGAGTTTGTAACACCATACTGCTACAGATTCAGTAATGTCTCCTCGCAGTTCATCTTTAGTTAGTTTATTAAAGAATTCTTTTAATAATTCATTTTCTTCGATTTTTTTATAGAATATGAGTCTTTTAAAGTTTAGATAAAATGGGTGGTCTGGTAGTTTATAGTGGAGTCTTGTGTAATATTTTAAGATTAAAATTGAATGCCTAATTTCAAATGGAGGAATGGCTGTTTCAGCCAGAAGAGCTAATGTTGGACAAAATTTTGGTAAGCCTAAAGCAATTTTTAAACATTTGTTTTGAATAACATTTAATTTCTTTAAGTTAGTTAAATTAGGTTTGTCTATAAGGTCTAAGCCATATTCCATTTTTGATCTGATTAAATTTAAGTAGAGTGTAATTAAGGTTTTTTGATCAGTACCTTCTTTTTTGAATGCAAAGTATTTAAAAATGTTTAGGAGTTTTGAACCAGAATTGTAAGCTTTCTCCAGATGAGAGTTCCATATTAATTTTGAGTCTAAGTTAAATCCCAATAATTTACATTTGTTGACTTGATTAATAGGTTGCGAGTTAATTTTTAAGAGAAATTTTGGATTATAATTTCTACGTCTATAGAAGTAAATACAAAAAGTTTTATCTGTGTTAATTGTTAAATTCCATTTGTTACAATAATCTATTAGTTTGTCTAATTGTTGTTGTGTTTTTTCTTGTAGAGTATATTCATTTTTGTCTGATACCCAGAAGGTAAGGTCATCAGCATAGCTTGTAAAGTTAAATTTTTTATCAAAAATCTTTTTGATGTCATGTAAGTATAAATTAAAAAGAACAGGGGATAAGGTAGATCCTTGTGATAATCCTTGTGTAATGTTATAAGACTTAGAGTAGGTTGAGTTTAAATTAACCTTTAATTTTCTGTTTCTCAAAAATTTTGCTAGGAATTCTATTAATTTATAGTCTAATTTAGCTTTACACAGTTTGAGTAGTAAATGTTCTATGGAAACTGTATCAAAAGCCTGTGATAGGTCTATTGACACAGCTAGTACTGTTTTTTTCTTTTTATTGGCAGAGTAAATATCATTTAAGAGTAGTGAGATGCATTCTTTAGAAGATCTGTTTTTTCTGAAGCCAAAGAAGTTTTTTGGTAATAATTTTTTCTCTTCAATTTGCCAATTCAGTCTAATAAGAAGCATTTTTTCAAATAATTTTAAGGAGTTGGATAATAGAGAGATTGGTCTATAAGAGGTTATTTCTGTAGGGATTTTATTGGGTTTTTGGATAAAAATTATTAAAATTTCTTCCCACTCTGGTGGTATGTCTAGTGTGTTCCATATATGATTAAAGATAGATAATAATTTTTCTTTCCATGCTTCTGGAAGATTTTTGAAAAGTTTGTTAGAGATCAAGTCTGCACCAGGGGCAGATTTAAGATTAAGTCTTTTTATTGCTCTATTTAGTTCCAATAAGGAAAATGGTAAGTTAACTGTAGTGTCGATTGATTTTAATTTGTTTAACTGTGTGTTATAAAAGGATTTTTGTCTAGAATCTAAGCTAGGTGCAGTTTGAACTATTTTTAAGTTTTGGGCAAATCTTTCAGCTGTTTGACTAATGGTAATGTTATGTTGTAAGGCATATTGGGCTATTGGAAAAGTTTGTTGCTTTTCTTGGACAATACTTTTAAAAATCCTCCAGATGTTTTTTCCTGGAGTAGAGGTTGTTAATTCTGATGTAAATTCTTTCCAATTATCACGAGAGGCAGTTTTTAATTTTCTTCTTACTTCTGCTTTAATTTTTTTAAAATTGTTAATGTCTTGGAAGGTTCTGGTCCTTTTAGCTTTTTGTTCTGCTTTTTTTCTGATAGCTGTTAATCTATTCATATACCATATATTTTTTTTTAATTTTGGAATTTTGTTTATAATTGTTTTAAATACTGAGGGTACACCCTTTCATGGCAATGGTATTCCTCTCTAATAGTGCCTTTTTTCAGCAGGATAATGCGCCATGCCACACTTCCCAGATTGTTCGAGAATGGTTCGCAGAACATGAGGAAGACTTCCAGGTATTGCCCTGGCCTCCACATTCTCCAGACCTCAATCCAATCGAGCATCTGTGGTTTGTGTTGAAACAGTATATCAGATCTGTGTCGGCTCACCAAATAACTTATAAGAATTAAATGATCTGCTGATAATGTGTTGGTACCAGATACCACAATACACCTTAACCCTTTCACGACTAAGGGAAACATTTTTTCCCATTTTAAAATTGGTGATTGTCGTATTTAATTATAACCTTATCTGCATTTTTTATACAGAATGTCAAAATAGAACGTATGCCGAACGCAATTACGTAAACGGGAACGTTTAGAAAACAAAAACAGAACTGTCAGGACGCATAATATAGGTACTATGTGCAATGTCCATCTTTGCCTCACTACCAAAAGAAATTGCTTCGCAGAATATCATAATTAGCACATCATTTTGTATAGTAATTTTATTTCATAATTTTGTATTATTTTAGTTAACATTTTGTTCTAATAAACCAATAAATAAGACATTGCATAATAATTCCTAACTCTAATTTGTGTTACCTTTATAGTCCATTGGGAAAAATATTTCCCATAAAATTCCAAAAAAACTACACATTGTTATGTATTTTTCTTATGATTTTTATTTATTTAACGTCTAAACAAACTAAAATAAACAGTTACATACTAATATTTACTCTTAGAAACCTTATGGTCCTGAAAGGGTTAAGAAATCTTGAAGCATCCGTGTCTCGGAGGGTAAGAGCTGTTTTGGGAGCAAGTGGAGGACCAGCATCATATTAGGCAGGTGGTCATAATGTTTTGGCTCTTCGGTGTATGATATTAGAGTATATACACTACGTTACAAAAAGTAACTGGACTCTTCCATGTTATGTAAAGAAAAACCACATTCAAAGCTCTTTAACTTTGAAAACAAACTTGCTACTGGATACTTTTATTAGAGATAAATTTAAGATCTCACGCAAATCTCTCTAAATCTCAATTAACAACAGTATTAGTTAATATTTAAAGAATTGTGGAAGCTGAAATGTTTAAGTGTAACTTTTTGTTTTGTTTTGTGTTGCATTGTTTATTTTTTATTACGTCTAAAGTTTCTCAGTTACTTGTTAAATTGCGAAAGTCTCACGAACGAGATTCCTCTCGTGAGACCCAAAAACACCCTTGAATATGCAAAATTAACATGAAAAATAAACTACTACTACTACTTTATTACTCATGAATATTTGGTTCGAAAGCTAAAACACAAACTTCAAAATAATTTGATTCGTTAACATCTATCTGAAATCTGCATAATGATTAATCCATAGTAAACAGACAGATTGCCCATAGATAAAGAATTCGATAAATACGTATGCGGAAAAAATTATTTTTGCCGATGGTTCAGAAACTGAACCTACCATTCTCTGAATACTCTCTGAGATGTATATAGAGAGTCGCGGGTTCGAGTCCTGAAAAGTCGACAAAAATAATTTTTTCTGCATAAGTACTTATTGAATTGTCCTCTGACCCGTCACTCCGACCCCTATTTGACCTCGATTGCGACATCGGATATGAAAATTCCTCGCATTCCTGAATTCTACCGCCCGAATAGCCTTATGCACCAATTTTTCCCTTTCCAGCACAGATATATTAATATTTGACTTTTTACCTCGAAGGATCCATCGCATCCAAAATTTGACAAAATTACTGAGCTCTATTACTCAAAATTCCCCAAGGCACCAATTTTTAACTCTGTAGCATTGACAGATTTATATTTGATCTTTGACCTCGAAGGATCCATCGCATCTCAAATTTCCCAATATTTTTAAGATTTACATCTCAAAATACCTCCAGGGACTAATTTTTGGTTCTCTAACACCGATAGAACTAAATTTGACTCTTGACCTGAAAGGACATTTTCCACACGGAGCCACGGCTTAACCTCCCAAACTATGGACGGAGGCTTTTGCAAGCTCATAGGAAACAAAAGAGAGCTACTCTTCTAGTTTACAGAGATTTTATCATATAACAACGGTTAAATGAAAAAAAAATCTCACTGAACTCGGAGAGGCTCTATCAAAAGTAAAAATTCGTACCACGACCCAAAAGTAGTTAAAATAAATAATTGAAAATATTGTAATAAAATGTATAATATATAATATAATGGTGATAGCTACTGTTCCAGCAAGGTAAACTTTGTGTGTTGTGTTAGCTCTAACTGAGGCAGTGATCAGCAGTGATTCGGTCTGAATAGGGCATGTCCTTGTATGAGCAGGCCTGTAAAAGCTAGGAGTAGCTTTTAGGACTCTTCTCTTTCCTATACGGGGCGGGGGTGGCTCAGTCGGTAGCGCTCCAGGCTCGTAATCTGTAGTTCCCAGGTTCGAGTCCCAGCTGGGTCAGCGTTGAGATTTATCTCCGCAAAACTCCCCGCCCTGCCCACGGTCAGTAGAGGACACCGACGGGCTTGGAAAGGCCGTCGTCCGTCGGATGGGACGTTAAGCCGTGGCCCCGTGTGTGGAAGAGCCATATCCTGTGCACGTTAAAGAACACGCTGGGTGGCCTTGACGGGAGGCTACCATCTGTCTCCCAACAGCTGTTCCAGTGGGTCCCCTCCCCCATCCTTCTCTGAGCCTTCGGGGTCCATGTGACCTAGCCATTTAGCCCATGGTATGCAAAAAAGGGCCGCTCAGAGGTAAAACAACCCAACCTGTCCTATACGTCAAAGGGGAAAGAAATAGATAAATGGTATAATCACTGAAAGGGACCTTTGATACAAAACGCATAGTCACTAGCATATAAAGTGAGTTTTTTCTTAGCTTAGAGCAGTTACTGCATCTTGTAATGAATTTTAAGTAGGTGCAATCGAAGGTTTTAGCAAACACCATGCGAATTTGAGAGGAACTTACCAGCTTAGTAGTATGTAATCGATTAGATCTGTCAGTTCAGGTTAATTTGACAACATAAATCAGAAAGAAATACCCATGCCTTACCTGGAATTCGAACTCAGGTCATTCTGTTCTACAATTATATACACTAATCACTGCAATGCACATGCAGAGCGAGCTGATTGTCGAAGCCAGGGACTTGTTGGACAGATGTTACGAGGAAGTGAGAGCCACTTTTCAAGACTATCGAGCAGGATCTTACTAGCACAAGGTATAACTCTCAGCATACTAGGCAGCAGCCTTTGCTCCGTGGACAGACGACTTCATTTTCAAAGTGCTGAAAGCTCTTAGATATTGCATCCCAGGGCATTTTGTTTGTCATTTACTTCAATTATAGTGACTACCAGAAGATGTGGGATGTCTCAGTTGATAGTGCTCTAGATTCGTAACCTGATGGTCCCAGGTTAGAGTCTCCATTATACCTTTTTTGAGGCTATCTACACTAATCCTCATTTTGCTCTTTGTGAAAAAGGGGACATCAAAGAGCTTGGAAACGGTGTCGTCCATTGGAATGGAAGTTAAGTTGTGCCCCATGTGCAGAAGAGTTGTAAGCTATACACTTTAAAGAACATGCTGGATGGACTTGATGGCAAGCTCTCATTTGTCTCCCAAAAGCTGTCAAGTGTCTTTCATCTATCTGTGTGGAAACGATTACACCTAACTGTGTGGAAATGGTTATCATCAAGATGTCTATGAACGAAACGATCATCACCCATCTGCCTGAAAACGGTCATCACCCATCTGCCTGAAAACGGTCATCACCCATCTGTCTGGAAACGGTCATTATGGAAAAGGACGCCACCTAACTTTCTAGAAACGGTCATCGCCATCTGTCTGGAAACGCCATCAACCACTGTTTGGAAACGGTCATCATCCATCTGTCTGGAAATGTCATCACCATTTGTCTGCGTTGGGTTGTTTTACCTCTGAGCGGCACTTTTTTGCGCACCATGGGCTAAATGGACAGGTCACAAGTACCCCGAAGGCTCAGAGAAGGTTAGGGGAGGGGACTCACTGGAACAGCTGTTGGGAGACGGATGGTAGCCTCCCGTCAAGGCCATCCAGCGTGTTCTTTAACGTGCACAGGGTATGACTCTCCCGCACACGAGGACACGGCTTAACGTCCCATCCGACGGACGGAGGCCGTTCCAAGCCCATTGGTGTCCCCTACTGACCGTGGGCAGGGCAGGGTCAGCTGTGTCAGTAGTCCCAGCTGTGTCAGCTAAATCTCAAAGCTGACACAGCTGGGACTCGAACCCGGGAACTACAGATCACGAGCCTGGCGCGCTATCAACTGAGCCGAGCCCCCCCCCCCCCCCCCCTTGTCAGGAAACGGGCGTCACTTATCGGTCTCGAAACAGATATCGCGTATCTGTATGGAAACAGGCATCACTTATCTTCCTGGAAATAGGCTGGTGAAATAGTTTGTGCTCTAAAAAGCATGGTTGTGCTTCTAAAAGCAATGCGCGAAAAACAATCGATCTCTGACATTTTGAGAATATTACAGATTCAATTTTATCATAAATCATTTCTAAAAAAAAAAAACCCGCGCGCAGTAACCAACTAGTTTGTTCTCCACACTCTGGAAATCAAAGACTTAACCTGTCTTCAGCCATATTTGTTCTCAGAAATTTATTAATTATTTTTAGTACTAAAATGAGCCCTTAGTTGAACAACTAGTTGCAGTGGAGCGTTGTGTGGGTAGTTAAGATGTGGCCCCATCTACAAGAGAGCCATACTCTGTGTACATTAAATACACAATGGATGGCATTGAAGGGAGGCTGCCATCCATCTCCTAACTACTGTCCAATGAATCCCTTTACTCAGGTATGAGTTAGGTTGTTTTACCTCTGAGCGGCACTTTTTTGCACACCATGGGCTAAATGGCAGGTCACATGGACCTCGAAGGCTCAGAGAAGGTTAGGGGAGGGTACCCACTGGAACAGCTGTTGGGAGACAGATGGTAGCCTCCCGTCAAGGCCATCCAGCGTGTTCTTTAATGTGCACAGGGTATGGCTCTCCCACACACGGGGCCACGGCTTAACGTCCCATCCGACGGACGGCGGCCTTTCCAAGCCCATCGGTGTCCCCTACTGACCGTGGGCAGGGCGGGGAATTTTGCGGAGATAAATCTCAACGCTGACCCAGCTGGGACTCGAACCTGGGAACTACAGATTACGAACCTGGCACGCTACCGACTGAGCCACCCCCGCCCCACTCAGGTATGAGACCATGGAGTTCTTATGAGTGGCCATTTAGTCTACTAAGCGCAAAAAAAGTGCAACTCAGGAGTAAAACAGCCGAACCCTTTGGTTTGCCGTTGATTTATGTAACAGTTTATTTATTTTTTATTTTATTAAAATAAATTAAAACAAATGACCAGCTGAGATTAAATGCTCTACTAGATGGCAGCACCAATCTATCCTTAAACACTGATTCCGAATTCAAGTCGTGAATGTCTTTATTATTGAAGCTTGGCAGTCACTTCAGGCTTCCCGTGCGAAAGGGTTTTGTTGCTCGTAAGACCGTGTCTGCTCATAACTCTTAAACATTAACAAGACTTCAATTTATTAGCTACAGTACTTGAGAAACACTTGCAATTTCCTGCTTCTTTAGTAAGCGACAATTACAAGTTATCTTTGTAATGGCTATTCGTGGGGAAAAGAGAAGAATTTCCTGCGTTTGATAAATGACACGTGAATGAACACGTGAATGGACTTTTCAACTGCTCTTACAAGTTATAGGAGGGTTAATATTTTTAGGGATTGCATTTCCCTTTTCGTATTCAAGAAGAAGAGGTCATTCCTCTGATTATTGAGAGCTGGCGATATTGTTCTGGCTACCATGCTTGTACATCGATCATGCTATTCCTTGACAACGCTCATATGTGTAAAAGATAGTCAGTTGTTTGTCTGTCTGTGTTACTTCCTAGACATTTCTTCCTAGACAGTCACAGGTAAGATCACGAAACTTCGTCTACAGCATCATCTCACCATAACTTAGTAACTGTAAGGTTTCTACCCAAGAAAATTGAACATTACCACAAAACTTGGCAGCAAAATGTCAGTCCATTGATAACACGGCGGATCGCTAACATACTACTCCACATGTAACTTTCAAGTCCCCATTCATAAGGTAGGCGACAGCAGAGCCTCCAAGAGATTTCGCACTCTTGCGGCGAGTTCAATCCCGACCCACGGCTGTAGGAACTCGATTTCGAAACACTACACAGACAAAGCAAAGTGGAACCCCCACACCAAATTCGGGACCCATCGGTCGAACAGCTGGGGAATAGCCGAAAATTTCCACCCCTTGTGACGTCGCTCGGACGAATGTCCACACACCAATAACGAATACGCCTACTACCCTAAGTATCGAAGTCCGAGCGGCGCCCCGCCATGCCCACGATCAGCAGGGGACACCGATGGACTTCGAAAGGCCACCGTCCGTCGGATGCGACGTTAAGCCGTGGCCCTGTGTGCGGGAAAGTCATACCCTGTGCACGTTAAAGAACACGCTGGATGGCCTTGACGGGAGGCTACCATCTGTCTCCCAGCAGCTGTTCCAATGAGTCCCCTCCCCCAACCTTCTCTGAGCCTTCGAGGCCATTTAGCCCATGGTGCGCAAAAAAGTGCCGCTCAGAGGTAAAACAACCCAACCCAACCCGAACGGCACCGGACTATACTTTTAGTTATATATATTTTTATTCAAATTCAAAGAAGTACATGTATAAAACAGAGAAGAAGTACATGTATAAATCAGTGTACAACAAATAATATAAACAAAAATAGAAAGAATGCTGGAATCAGGGAGCACGTAGATCTTTCAGATTCCAAGTAGAAATAAGTGAGTCTAAAAACTTTAGCAACAGTGGTAAGTGAAAAGAAATACTAAAATACTTTTCATTAATAAAATAAAATACCTTTGGCGCAATCGAGCTAAGAACTTAAATGCTATGACTAAGTTATTACTACGAAAGATTACATTGTGAATTTTTCGAGATTTTTTTTTTTGAAGATGATATAGCGTTTCTTTATTCAAATGATTTCGGTGCAATATATAAAATAATGCGTTTTCAAAATTAGAACTTTTAACTGATGTAAAATGAACCTTCTTTTTTTCATATTGTAATCGATTAATTTTTGCAGGCAACCAATGACAATGCCAATATAATTACGTCATTACGAGGGCAGATGCAATTGACAGGAATAGAATTCTTCGTGCAGTCGAACATCCGTCTAAAGCAGGCCTGGGCAAATGTTTAAGCTGAAGGTCCGCCAAGGAAAAGGGAAATGGAAGGGCAAATATTTAAGCTGAAGGGCCGCCAAGGAAAAGTGAAATGGAAGGGCAAATGTTTAAGCTGAAGGGCCGCCAAGGAAAAGTGAAATGGAAGGGCAAATATTTAAGCTGAAGGGCCGCCAAGGAAAAGTGAAATGGAAGGGCAAATATTTAAGCTGAAGGGCCGCCAAGGAAAAGTGAAATGGAAGGGCAAATGTTTAAGCTGAAGGGCCGCCAAGAAAAAGTGAAATGGAAGGGCAAATATTTAAGTTGAAGGGCCGCCAAGGAAAAGTTGAAATGGAAGGGCAAATGTTTAAGCTGAAGGGCCGCCAAGGAAAAGTGAAATGGAAGGGCAAATATTTAAGCTGAAGGGCCGCCAAGGAAAAGTGAAATGGAAGGGCAAATGTTTAAGCTGAAGGGTCGCCAAGGAAAAGTGAAATGGAAGGGCAAATATTTAAGCTGAAGGGCCGCCAAGGAAAAGTTGAAATGGAAGGGCAAATATTTAAGCTGAAGGGCCGCCAAGGAAAAGTGAAATGGAAGGGCAAATGTTTAAGCTGAAGGGTCGCCAAGGAAAAGTGAAATGGAACGGCAAATATTTAAGCTGAAGGGCCGCCAAGGAAAAGTGAAATGGAAGGGCAAATATTTAATCAATAACTTATGTTTAGATAAGGGGAAAAAATCCAAATTGAAACATAAACAATAAAATTTTATTAAAAGTAACTGTAATAAAAATTTGCTTCGTCGAAGTTGGATTAATGTTCTCTTATACGCTGTTTTTCTCTTTTGCAAATTGCGGTTGGTAGTGTGCCCAAGCCTGGCCTAGAGAGAAAGAGTCGCTGAATTCGAACCGGACTCTCGTGATGTTAATAGACGATTTTAAATGAAGACTTATTATAGAAAGGAATTAGAGCTCAAAGCAGTACAGATTACATTGGACTGAGTCATAATTTAAATTTTTAATTCTTAATTCTCAAAAAAACGTATATAATGCATAATTGCTTTTGGTTATGGGTTGGTCATGCCACCCAGCGTTTTCTTTAACGTGCACAGGTCATGGCTCTCCAGCACACGGGGCCACGGCTTAACGTCCCATCCGACGGACGACGGCCTTTTCAAGCCCATCGGTGTCCCCTACTGACCGTGGGCTGGGCGGGGAATTTTTCGGAGATAAATCCCAACGCTGACCCAGCTCAGATTAGAACCTGGGAACTGCAGATTACGAGCCTGGCGCGCTACCGACTGAGCCACCCCCGCCCCTCTTTTGGTTATAATTTCAATCTTGTCAGTGTTTAGCTCAGTAGGTTAAATGTATTCCTTTTTGCCGTCCAATAGCAAAGCGTGGGTTAGCGCTCTTGGCTACTTATCAAAAAGTATCTGGGTTCGAGCCCCGGATAAGGCATGGCTGTTTTGCGTTGTCTTTTGCTGAGGTCTTGCCTTCCACACATATCTTCTCTATGACGTATAAACTGACAAGCTCCTGCCAGACGTCTGTGGCAAGCAGACGCAAAGTGAGAAAATTTTACACTTTGGTAATTTTTAGGCTTTTTTCCTCTTTTAGTAGGGAATCATTCTTAGCATTTGTAAGATGTGACTCAAGAATTCGAAAACACAAAAAACTCAAATAAGAGCTTTTTATATTATAAAATAAAGTGCGGAAAACCAAGAGGCAACCAGAGCTAACAAGGAACAGATGCCCCAAGGAAGTAACAGCAGCGTGACCGCCGACTCAACGGCAACGAGCGGCAGCCGCAGTCAATGTATGGCCGTGAGACGGACACGGTGACCTCCATGCATTACCCCTACATGCAGTAGGCCAAGGTGAAATTAAATATCTAGATTATATCCCGAAAGAAATTCCATTTGTTACACATGTTGAAAAAGCTTTAAGACCAAGGATTGGGTTGTTTTACCTCTGAGCGACACTTATTTTGCAAACAATATGCTAAATGGCCAGGTCATAAGGACCTGAAAGCTCAGAGAAGGTTTTGGAAGGGGACCCACTGGAACAGCTGTAGGGAGACAGATGGTAGCCTCCCATCAAGGCCATCCAGCGTGTTCTTTAACTTGAACAGGGTACGGCTTTCCCGCACACCGGGCCACGGCTTAACGTCCCATCCGACGGAGCAGGGTGAGGAATTTTGCGGAGATAAATCTGAACGCTGACACAGCTGGGATTCGAACCTGGAAACTAGTTTACAAGCCTGGCGTGCTACTAACTGAGCCACCCCCGCCCTTTAAGACCAAGACTCCAAACAGTTACATACATGTGCTCTGATGTGTAATAAGATCCCAAATTTATTGCTGTTATTATAGAACCAAAAAAATTAGCTAACATGTTTAACAGATGTGTAGCTACACTAGAGTCGCAAGAAAGCGCTCAGACCATATGGCATAAATTGCCTAATACCGAACTGTCTAAATAAACATCGTCATTTAAAATAGAGCACTAATTTCATCTTCTTACATTCTACAATTAATTTTTTGTTTTGCGAGTGGTTAGCGCGCTTGGCTACTGATCTAAGGGACGTGGGTTCGAGCCCCGGGTATGTATGTGTCGTTTTTCTGCTGAGGTCCTGCCATCCTCTCAGACCTACTATGGCATATAAACTGACAGGCTCCTGTCAGACCTCTGTGGCAAGCAGCTGCTTGAGGGGTAGGGAACACCGATGGGTTCGGAAGCGCCACCGTCTGTTAGATGGGACGTTAAAACGTGGCCTGTGTGCTTTAGTGTGCACGTTGAAGAGCACGCTGGATGTCCTTGACAGGAGGCTATCATTCGTCTCTTAACAGCTGTCCAGTAGGTTCCCTCCCCCCAACCTTCTCTGAGCCCTCGAGGTCCGTGTGACCTGGCCATTTAGCCCATTGTGTGCAAAAAAGTGCCGCTCAGAGGTAAAACAACCTAACCAAACTGCGTTGGTTGGTTGTTTTCGTTATGTATAACTACAGATTAGCAAATAAATTATGATCGTAGATCGTTACATCGTAAAATGAAGTATCAGGTACCATAGTACCCATAACCATCTTCATCTGGAAATATGCCTAATTGGCATCAGTTTGAAAAAACAAACAAAAGTAAACCACTCAATGGTGGGCCCCAAAGGGCAAAAGAACATAAAACAAAAGAGTAGTAATGATGCACAAGAGACCTAAAATGGATAACTTTCTTTAGCGAAACCCATCATCTTAGGCCTCTTGTATCTGTTAAGGACTTCATGATCGTAGTCCAGAAGGCAGGATATAATCTCGTGCGGGTTTCTCTGCACTGACTCGTAGAAACCTTGCGAGACAAACTTTGTAAATATGATCAATGCCCAGATCTTTATGCAATTGTCTATTGGCTACAAACAAGCGGGCACTGACAACACATCGCAGAAATAAATAATAAATCAATAAATAAATAATAAATTATGAACAGTAAACCTAAAGGTTTCGAGAAAAAGGGGGAGGTTCATGATGCGGTGTGCAGACAATGTCAAAAAGGACATCATTAGAAATGGCTACAATGGCCGAATGCAGTAGCTGCAGCTCAGGATAGACATGTTTGGAGAACTAAATTGCAGAGTCTAGTTAGACCTCCATAGCCCATGGCTGTTGAGGATTATGTACTTATTTATGTACTAGAAATCAGTTGGCGACTTCGGCGCCTCTTTGGGCTTGGGGCGGGGAGAATCGTAATCTGCAGTTTTCAGCTTTGATCACGCCATGCCCACGGTCAGTAGGTGATGATGCTCGATCACTGATGTGCTTGGAAAGACCATTGTCCATCAGATGGAACTCTAAACCGTGACACCGTGTGCTGGAGAGAGCCATAACTTGTGCGTTAAATAACATGCTGGATAATCCTTTACGGGAGGCTACCATCTGTCTCCCAACAGCTGTTCCAGTGGGTCCTCTCCCGAATCTTCTCTGAGCCTTCGGGGTCCTTGTGACCTGGACGTTTAGCCCATTATATGTAACAAAGTGCCGCTCAGAGGTAAAACAACCTAACCCTGAGAACTGCAACCCCAAACACCCCCAAACACCAATTTTTCACGTTTCTAGCAATCGTAGATTAAGGTTTGACCTCTACGTGGCCTCTATTCGGCCTTGAATTACCCGTCGGAGGTGAAATTTTGGATTTTCCCCCGAGATCTACGACACGTATTACTCCTAGGACCAAAATTTTAGAGCTCTACTATTTCTACATCATAGATTGAATTAGCATGATCCCGTGACACTCAGTCACTCACTAACACAATTATTCCCAACCGTCTAGGGGCGGGGGTGGCTCAGTCGGTAGCGCGCCAGGCTCGTAATCTGTAGTTCCCAGGTTCGAGTTCCAGCTTGGTCAGCGTTGAGATTTATCTTCGCAAAATTCCCCACCCTGCCCACGGTCAGTAGGGGACACCGATGGTCTTGGAAAGGCCGCCGTCCGTCGGATGGGACGTTAAGCCGTGGACCCGTGTGCGGGAGAGACATACCCTGTGCACGTTAAAGAACACACTGGATGGCCTTGACGGGAGGCTACCATCTGTCTCCCAACAGCTGTTCCAGTGGGTCCCCTCCCCCAACCTTCTCTGAGCCTTCAGGGTCCATGTGACCTGGCCATTTAGCCCATGGTGTGCAAAAAAGTGCCGTCAGAGGTAAAACAACCCACAACCCAACCGTCTATATACTTATACAGGGTGTTTCAAAAAGGACGCAACCCTAAATATAAGAGAATTGAACTTACCCGCATGTACATTTCATGCCAAAATATTAGTCAGTTGGCATTACTGTACCTCAAGGTTAACAGCCTTTAGCTGTTGAAATGACTTTGCCATGCGCTAGTCTCACTCAAGCATTCATTCCTTTGTGTTGTGTCAGCTATGTCGTTTTATAAAAACGAAAGTGTATTTATTGTTGAGACTCATTTGTGCGTACAAATCTTACAAACGTGTGAGAGAGGCGTTTGAGTTGAAGTTTCCTCAGTCTGCAGTTCCCAACAAGTCGATAATATCTCGTTTGATTTATAAATTTCGTGACACTGAGTATGTACAAGATCGAAAGAACCCAGGCCGGCCATCATTGCTAACTGCCGAAGTTCTTTATGATGTGTCTCAGCGTTTAACATGCTCACCCAGAAAATCTCTTAGAAAGTTATCTTCACAGGTTGAACTCTCACCAGCTTATGTTTTCAGGGCTACAAAGAAGTTAAAATTTCATGCCTATCGCATTGGTGTCGGAAATGAACGGAAAGACCAGACCATGAAAAACTTTACGGAACTCTCGTTGGTTTCGTTCTTTTGTTGATGAAAATGGAATTGAGGTATTTAACCGTGTTTCTTTCAGTGACGAGGCGGTTTCACTTGATTGGTATGTGAACAATCAAAACAGTCGAATATGGAGCAGTGAAAATCCTCACACTTTTCACGAACGTCCATTACACGCACGGAAAATTGGTGTTTGGTGTGCAATTTCTTGTTGTCGTGTGATAGGGCCATTATTTTTTTTACTCAACTGTGACTGATGAAGTTTATCATGACCATCCAACAGTTTATTGCACTATTTGGGTTGGGTTGTTTTACCTCTGAGCGGCACTTTTTTGCACACCATGGGCTAAATGGCCAGGTCACAAGGACCCCGAAGACTCAGAGAAGGTTGGGGGAAGGGGCTGGAACGGCTGTTGGGAGACAGATGGTAGCCTCCCGTCAAGGCCATCCAGCGTATTCCTTAACGTGCACAGGGTATGTCTCTCCCGCACACGGGGCCCACGGTTTAACGTCCCACCAGACGGACGGCGGCTTTTCCAAGCCCGTCACTGACCATGGGCAGGGCGGGATGTTTTGCACTATTGGATGTGAATGAACAAGAGTGTTGATTTCAACAAGAGAGCGCGACCACCCATACTACAAATGACATAATGGTCATGTCACAGGAATTTTTTGGTGATCATTTGATTTAAAAAATTTGTTGACCCTAAGATCCTCAGATCTTACTGTTCCAGATTTTTTCCTTTGGGAATATCTGAAATGTGTAGTGTTCCAAAACAACCCTCATACACTTGAAAACTAACATTGAAAGAGAGATTTTAAACATAAGAAAACAAACATTATGAAAGGTGGGCTGCAAATGTCATAAAACGGGTACGAACCTGCATCCAGGTTGAAGGAAATCACTTTCAACATCTGTTGTAAAGGAAAATATATGTCTAATTTGCATCTTTTGAAATTTATGTCTTTTGTCAAGTTTAAATAGAAAAATAGAATAGAGGGTTGCATATTTTTTGAAACACTCTGCATTAGATGTATTTTTTGTTACAAGTAACATTAATATTTGAATAATTCTAATTATTTTAAAGTTTATAATAGCGCATAATATGAAGAATTAAAAAAAAGTGGCTTAGCTGCATGCATTTCTGTATATACACTGCCGACCATTAAAAGTGCATCACCAGGAAAGACATGAGATATCAAAGCCATATTTAATGAATAAATAGCTTATGTTATGTACAAGAATCAAATGATTAGAAATACAACTCGGTTAGACTTATGGAATACAAAGAAATCAGTATCTTGTGTAGCCACCATAAGTAACAATATCCGCTGCTATACGGTCCAGCATTGAGAGGATGAGACGTCAGTGGTGTGTTTGGGGAATGTCAGTCCATGCAGTTTCAATATGTACCCAAAGTTCATCTGTTGTAACAGCTGCTGGTGTCTGGTGTGCTAGTCGTCGTGAGATCATGAACCAGACATGTTCAACTGGGGACAGATCCGGTAAACGCGCAGGCAAGGCAGAAGTGTCGCATGTTGGCTATCCAGGTTTGTTGGGCGTTGCATGCCACATGTGGTCGGGTATTGTCCTGTTGGTAAATGGAACGAAAAAGCCTCGCAAGATTAGCTACGCCCATGGCTTCAACACCTCAGTGATGTAACGCTGGCTGTTGAAAGTACCAGTAATACGTACGTGGCACATGTATGAGTGGAGTCCAATGGCACCCCATACTATCACACTAGGGGCCAGACCTATATGGCGCTGCATCATGCATGTCTCATTGAGTCTGTCGCCGCGGTACTCCCAGATACAGAATTTTGAATCAGGATTCGTCTGAAAAGACGATGCGATGCCATTCGCATACCCATGCATGACGTTCTTGGCACCATTGTAGTCGCATACGCCTGTGTTGTAGAGTTAATGGTAGCAGAAGCAATGGCCACCTAGCAAAGATGCCCCAATGATGCAGACGACATCTAACTGTATGTGCGGACACTGGTTGATGTGCAGCACCCCCTAACTGATGAGCTAAGGTGTTTGATGTGGCTGTACGATCATTCATAGCCATGTGCACGAGATATCTGTCCTCTGGTTCGCTTGTGTGACAGGGCCGTTAAAATCCCTCATGTTGGTGAGTTCGTTCCTCCTCTAGCCATTTTCAGTTGGTAGCGCGGCAGGATCATAATCTGCAGTTCCCAGGTTCTAGTCCCAGCTGGGACAGTGTTCAGATTTATTACTACAATGCCTTGCCCACTTTCAGTAGGGGACATCGACGGGCTTGGAAAGTTCTCCGTCCATCGGATGTGACGTTAAGCTGTGGTTCCGTGTGCGGGAGAGCCATACCTTGTGTACATTAAAGAGCACGTTGGATGGCCTTGATGGGAGGCTACCATCTGTCTCCCAACAGCTGTCCCGTGGGTCCCTTTCCCCCAACCTTCTCTGAACATTTGGGGTACTTGTGACAATGTCATTTAGTCCATTGCAGGCAAAAAAAAAGTGTCGTTCAGAGGTAAAACAACCCAACACAATTCAATCCCTGTCGGTCGTCAGTTAGTCACTCAGAATCGTCTGTATACAATGCGATCGAAAAATCGCGCAACCCAAAGTTGAAGTTTATGTGAATTGTTTCGAAATAGTTGTAATTGTTCTCCCTCCCATTAGATGCCACCATAAAATTATTGAAAACTACTAGAGACCCTGACTGCACTGTAATACGTACAGGATGTCGTCAATGTAACTTTATTCACAGAGGAAGTGAAATGTCTTTTTCCCAGGCACGTTTTCATTTTGGACCATTATCTTAGTAGTCATTCGTATACACATGTTGCCAAGGAGTCTCATAAGAAATATCCAGCTGCTGCAGTCCCTCTCCACAATAGCCAGATTAGTGAAATATTTCCGGGAAACGAGATCTCCATCTTTCGGGGAAACCAATCGCTGTGTAAATCGGAACCGTGCAAATCAAAATCAACAAATGGGGAAAAGGGGGATAGGTTCCAAAAGAATCCTTGCTGGGAATAAAACGCACATTTAAAGTTTTATTTATACATATTTTTCTCAAATTTCTGTTTAGCGGTAATAATGAGCATTAAGGTGACATTATATTGTACTTTATTTGCATTAATTCGGATTGGATTATTTTCTCTAGATTTCATTTTGGTCACGAAAAATACTCATCATTTGAAGATGTATACTATCGAATTTGAAGTCGAAATTTGAAAGAAAGATATTTATGAACTGAATATAAATTAGAAATTAAGCATTTGTACCAACACTTTGTGCTTTATTTGTACAATTAGTATTTATATGATATTTTATGGAACATGTGCTTATGAATCAACTGAACTTAGTCTATTTAATAGTCAGCATAGTTAAACTTGTTACTGAAAATAAGATAACACGCGGATTTAACTAAATTGAAAATTTCAGTCTTGACAAGTCAGATCTCGCTGCCGATTCGAAGCAGGCTTCATTTCACTAACACGTCGATAGACATTTTGAATTACAATGGAAAGAATATAATTTAATAGAAAGAATATAAATACAACTTGTTACAGATGTCTATTTTATTAATATAGGAATTTATTATTATCTATTTATTCCTGAAAATAAATGATAACAAAACCATTTAGTTGATTTTTACTTTGGGATGACAATCTGATCACTTCCCTCGACGCATTGCCATGGTTACTTCATAATATGCATTATATCTATCTACATAAAAAAAAACTCTATCCGTACTGTATAAAACCAAGTCTATAATCGTGTAAAAACAAAACTGGTTGTTGCTACGAAAAAAAAAAACTAATATATGCAGCTTCTATATGCGCCTATGCAGCTTCTTCTCATTTTATTTATATGCATCAAATAATTATGCAATTCCTGTATATATGTTTGTTTATTTGTACTGTCTTTAATATTTCTTTTTAATTTCCCAAATGTACTGGGTATCAAGGCACTTGAACATTTAAATTACTATCTAAAATCACCTGTACTTTGGCTTTACTGTAACACCCCTGAATGAGATAAATTAAATAATAAGTAATAATTTTTTGATGGTCTAAAACCTTTGCGTATAAACTAAGTACCGTGGAAATCGAGAGATAGGCGTATTGTTAAATACAAGGCGCGGGAGAATATGCTTGGGAAAAACAAAAAAAACGAGCAGGCTTATCAAGTGTGCGTATTATTAAACTGAACGGGTTAGAGGATATGCTTGGGAAAACTATCAAGTGCGGCTATTGTTTAAACTGAAGTGGTTAGAGCAGTAGTTCTCAAACTTTTATGCTTCACGTACTGCTTGGAAATGTGTATGTAACTGGTGTACCCCTTGTATAGATAGATAAAACTATAGTTATTGTATAGCAATGGTTATATTTACTTTGTTACTAGATCTAGCGACTTTTGAACTCTCACGGCATACCCAAAAAAATTTTGCCGCGTACCTTTTGGGAGTCGGCGTATTCCACGTTGATTAACCCCTAGGTTAGATGATATGTTTGGGAAAAAGCTGCAAACGAGCGAGCTTATTAAATACGACTATTGTTAAACTCAAGGAGCGAGAGGATATGCTTAAGAAAAATCAGCAAACTAACAAGCTTATCAAGTACGAAGACAAGATACAGATGGTTGAGACACAACTGTGCCATTGGTACCTTTTCAGTGGTACAAAGATCACAAGAATTAAGTTTCGAGCTGTCAGAGCAAATTGCCCAATTGTTCTCTATATTATCACATCTCTGTATCAGCATTGAGGGTTTTTAAGTATTATTAACTCTTTTATGCAGAAAAGAAGATGAGTTCCAGAAATAAAACAATGCATCTCATTTGAAGAGATGACATTTTTTCTACATCAAAAAGAGCTTAATCTGGTTAGTTTATTATCCTAAAAACTTCTTGTTTATAATTAACATTTGATTTGCTGATTGCTTAGATGTAATATTAAAAAATTTCGTCGTCAATAAAGAAATGAAATAAGACTTTGAATTACGATACCTGAGAACTAATTTAATTTTTCTCGTTTCTTTATTTCACCTCCAACTAATATTCTTAATATTTCTTTTTTTGTCTGCAGATTCAGGGTAAACTTTTAAATGATATCTGCATCTAATGTTTAACTATATATGCTATGCATATCTGGAGGACGAAAATTGCAAGTAAAAACAATTAATTAAACAAAAAGAAAAAATACCGGCATAATGTCCTGTGTAAATTTCTCCTGATAATTATTGTTTACATTGCAATTAATGCAAACTTACCTAGTAATCAAACAGAAAAGCCTCCTAGGATATTTCACGATAAAATGTTTGCATACTTACGAAATTTGCAGATGACTAATTTTTTTTTTCATAAAATGGAGCATTTTGAAACTTCCGTAAAACCTTTTTTTTTTCTAGTCATTTAAGACTCATTAATAAAAATGCTTACTTTACTTCTTTTAAAGCTGGACGTTACTTTATACAGACTTTAAAAGGATAGAAATGTTGGTAAACCTAATCAAGCTATTTGCATAGTCTTCAGTCTGCTACACTCAACTGAAAGAAAACATGGAAAAATTAATGAAAATTATACAGCCTTTGGGGAGTATCGATTAAATTTCTTTTTCTTTCTCGCACTTTCTTTCATCTCTGATGCAACTCAATAGTTGCGAATCTAAAAAAATAATCGATCTTTTCAGGACGAACTGAGGTGTAACATAATTTAGAATAACCTTCGTCGATCTTCCGTTCTCTCTTCGTTTTGTTTCCTTCAAGAGAAAAGAAAAAACATTTTTTTCTTCTTCTTGTTTTCCTGCGAAGAATTTCTAATCGGGGTGAATGAGATGTTTCCTTTCTGGTGCCCCTGAGAAATATGGAAATCATATCGCTCTTCATAATGATTAATGATGTTACTTTTGCGTAGTCATCAAACAGAATTCAGATTTAATTTCTCTGCAGCAGATGTCGTTAGGGGATAAATTAATTTTAGATTAACTAAGTTTAATAGTGTACATTCGAGTCGTATTAATTGTTAGCTTAAGATGAAATTTAAGTTATTTGCATTAATTTATAAACTGTCCTTTCGGAATATTAAAGAATTTTCATGATATGCCAATGGGAATCTAACTTTTAGGATCTATAATTTCTAAAATATGGTTTTAATGGGCAAAAGTGATTGAATATAAATTAAAGATCATAATAAAAAATATTCGTTCATTATTTAGAATTATGAAAGCTAGAATATTTCACAACAGTAATGCGTCATAAGACTTTACATCAAAAATTAAAATTTAAAAAAATAAGCTGTTTCAAACCATTTAAAGCGAATAAATATACATTTTTAGAAGTTTGTGTAATGATTATTTCAATATTAGACAATTGGGAATGATTTTTATAAAACAAGATAATTTATTGTTTTAAATATTCCAGGTACTGAATTTAATTCTAAATACTGAACGAATATCCTGAAAAATTGATATTTAAATAGATTTAATAATGATTTTTATCTTCAATCACGTTTCCATTAAAATATTGTTGCGGATCACAAAAATGGATAGCCACTGAGCGTGAGTATTAAAAGCTATATTTCAAAACCAAATTCAATACAAGGTAAATTGTTACAAAGGAAATATGGATGAAGTATCTTATTAACAAATCAACTATTAACATGCACAAGTCATCAATCTTCCTGCGTAGAGCACACAATATCAGCTCTGTGTATTTTACTAAATACTACCTTTTACTTGATTTACCAGGTCACCCGAAGATCTTCACTCGTAAACCAATTCTCGTCCTGTGCTAATAACTTTTCACACACTAGCCGAACAAAAAGACAGTCCGTGTAGACATTCGAAGTTAGCCATAAAAGTTCCCACTTTTATACTTCCGCGTATACACAACACATCAAGTTACTTCTTGATACTTAACGATAAAAGATCCCACTTTTATCCTTCCGCGTATACACAACACATCAAGTTACTTCTTGATACTTACGCGCACTGTCTCAGAACAGCTCACCGTCCATTTTCGAACTCACCGACCGTTACAACACAACGACCGTTACAATACAAAACGACCGTTAACGCTCCACTCTTCTTCTCCAAATTCTCCCAATGTTCTTATTCGTTGGCTGAAACTTTTTGCTTTCGGTTGCCAGATTCCTTCTGTCGTAACACTGCCCCCTTCCTAGGTCTTGTTCGTCCCGAACAATTCTGGATTCCAAAGTTTCTTCAGTTCTTCGATGAAACGGGGCCAAACGATCCACGTGAACCACCTTGCACTTTGTAGCTGGACATCGACGAATGCGATATACCACGTCTGTGTCAAAATGAAAGCGAATCTCATTATGACGTAGATTTCTTTTCTGACTGAAGCCTCGTCCACAAACATAATACGTGTAAGGCCTATAGCCCTTGTGAACACGTTTATGTCTCTGCAGGGAGAAGAATCGACTAAGAGTTTTCGTGCAAAACCTGTAAAAAGTTTTCTTCTTTGGATTTTTACTTCTATCAACAGTAACAAGGAATGAAAGTCATTAGTGACATAAAATTAGGGAGGAGTTTCATCCTGCAATCTGACCCTTTTGTCAGTTGACTTTCACTTAATTCAGAACTGTCGTGATGAACCTTCAGCCATATTTCACCTGATTCAATTTGATCCCCAAGGTGCTTCACAAATATAATATCAGCTCCATAATTCTTTTTAGCGCTTCGGTCCATCTCCTCCTTCCATACTCTTGCTAGAACTGCAGCTTCTAATCCGACAACCTTACCTGTTTCTCCTGTATAAGTGAAATCAGTGATGTGTCGGGCTGCTAGCAATATTTTTTCTGTTTTACCTTCACATAGCCAGCTTGCAACATCTTCAGATACTCCTTGTTCTATTAACATGTTACGAAACTTGTTCAAAGCATTGCCGTTATGCAGAACCTTGCAGACACGTGATGCTTCATCTACCCTATTATCCACAATGTTCACCAAACGCAGAAGTTCTCCTCCTAACTCTTCGACGAGCTCTTGCAGTTCCAAGGATCCGTTACCAAGGAAACACTGAACAGCTTCCATCACTTCCAGAGAGTTGTCAACCGAGTTTTCAAGAGGTGAATCCATGTTGCTGATAACAGCTGAACTCTTCATTCCACGAGCTTGTGATGCTGCAACCATTTTCTTAACTAAATCAACAGCGTCTTCTGTACTGATGAGATCAATAGCTCCTTTTCCGAATTCAACATCATAAACCAAAGCGCACACTCCTTCAGCCAGCTTTTTGGACACAATTGAGCATCTCATTAGAGGAACGCTATCTACGGTAGCCGTCAGATCCTTGCAGCGGTAAATCTCCTTATCTGTTGGCACCAGCTCCACTGTCTGTCCTACGATGCAGCATCCGACGTCTTCCATCATCTGCTCGATTTTATCTTTAGTGCAGTCGACTGTGAAGCCAGGGATGGATTCCAGTTTGTCCAGAGTAATATCAGTCATGATTGCCAAATTGTCCATTCTGGAGATCAGCGACGAGTTCTGTAACATGATATTGTCCACTTTAGAGCTCTTGTAATCGTGATAAAACTTTTCTATATCCTTATAATCTAAATGGTTATAATGTCCAAATCTGCGCATTGACTGTTCAGAAAAGAAATTCAGCATGGTTTCGTTGAGATTGTCTGAGGGCTTTACTTCTCTCCGATCGTAACTCTGAGGCTTAATTTCATCCAGAAAGTTAGTCTTTGAAGTACCGTCTCTGCCTGAAGCTCTTTTACTAGCATCACCTGTTATGCTTCTAAGCCATTCTTCGGAATTCCTCTTCCTTAATTCCCCACTTTCTATAAACGATTCAAGTGTGGCTATATGCTTCGGAAAAATCTCTCCGACTTCCCGGGTAACGTCGAATGGCACTTTGTTTCTATGATGAATGGACGCCTCTTCTTTACTCGGACCACTCTGCAAAACGTAAACTCTGTTTCGTTCCCCCTCATTACCACTCGCTACTCTGCCTTTGCGATAATTGTCCATGACGCATTTTGCTGACAGCGAGGAATAGAATACCTTTCGTGTGGATCTCTCTTCAGATCGTGCCAGACTTGTATACCTAGGTATTTTGAAGTGCAAAGCGTACTGTATAGTCTCACAGCTCTCTGATCTGTGTGATTGTTCTTCACAGTTCCTAGACATGTCACCAGCGACATAGACACTCTGCCATGCATTACTAGTAGTTGCGTGGTCAAAGGCATTATCTGCGCTATCTCTACGATTCTTGATTTTCAGTAGCAGATCCACATTTTTATATGCGTTGCCTTTCTCTTTTTCTTTTCCATGTTTACAATCTAACTTAACACTATCAAGATCATCTTTTTCACTGACAAATTCAACATTTAAACTATTGCATTGTCTATTGAGTTCGGTTTTATTATCCTTGAACTGATCAATAATCTTACCAACTTGAGAAGCCACTTCAGCTCTCATCTCAGTATTTTGTGCGGCCAGGTCACCTCTTTTATTTCTCAACTCATTATTTTGTGCGGCCATTTGGGCTTTCAAATCATCTTTTTGAGAAACTATCTCAGTCCTCAACTCATTATTTCGTGCGGTCATTTCGGCTTTCAAATCAGTCATCAGCGTAGTCATATCGGCTTTCAAATCAGTCATCAGCGTAGTCATATCGGCTTTGAAGCTATATATCAACTTTACTAATTCATCCATACTTCTAGTTAACGGCATTCAATTAATTAATCCCACTTCTGACACCAAATGTTGCGGATCACAAAAATGGATAGCCACTGAGCGTGAGTATTAAAAGCTATATTTCAAAACCAAATTCAATACAAGGTAAATTGTTACAAAGGAAATATGGATGAAGTATCTTATTAACAAATCAACTATTAACATGCACAAGTCATCAATCTTCCTGCGTAGAGCACACAATATCAGCTCTGTGTATTTTACTAAATACTACCTTTTACTTGATTTACCAGGTCACCCGAAGATCTTCACTCGTAAACCAATTCTCGTCCTGTGCTAATAACTTTTCACACACTAGCCGAACAAAAAGACAGTCCGTGTAGACATTCGAAGTTAGCCATAAAAGTTCCCACTTTTATACTTCCGCGTATACACAACACATCAAGTTACTTCTTGATACTTAACGATAAAAGATCCCACTTTTATCCTTCCGCGTATACACAACACATCAAGTTACTTCTTGATACTTACGCGCACTGTCTCAGAACAGCTCACCGTCCATTTTCGAACTCACCGACCGTTACAACACAACGACCGTTACAATACAAAACGACCGTTAACGCTCCACTCTTCTTCTCCAAATTCTCCCAATGTTCTTATTCGTTGGCTGAAACTTTTTGCTTTCGGTTGCCAGATTCCTTCTGTCGTAACAATATTTTAGAGTCATAGAGTTTTGAAATTAGATTCCCAATGACATAATATGAAAATTTCCAATATTTTGGTACGTGTGTGTGTGTGTGTGTTTGTGTGTATACAGGGTGTTTCAAAAATATAGGTACAAACTTTTAGGGGAGGTAGATAACATCTAAAGGAATGAGAATTGCATAGGAACCCATAACCGGAAACGTCACCGTTAGTCAATAGGCGGCGCTGTTCATCAGTGCGCTAGAGGGGAAATTTCGGATTTCCTCATTCGAGCGGCAGTCGGCTGACGAAGAACATGCAAAGATATTCGAATAGGGAGCTGGCAGACATGCACTTAGTGTATGGAATAGCTGAGGTCAACGGACGAGCCGCTCAACGAATGTATCAAGAACGCTTCCCACACAGACATGTACCGGGCCACCTGTTTGTTTGCGCGTGCGCATCAAAATTTGTGCGATTATGGGTCATTAAGAGGTAGCAGAAATGAGGGCAGGCTCGATCGACGTGTACTCCCGCCATGGAAGAATGTGTGTTGGATGCCATGGGGACAAATCCTAGTACCAGCACACGTGCCGTTGCCTCTGCCTTAGGAGTGTCTCATTGCAATGTACAGCGTGTTTTGCACGGCGAGTCCTTACACTCCTTTCATCTCCAAAGGGTTCAGTTACTTCTCCCCACAGATCATCCTGCATGTGTGCGTTTTGCGCAGTGGTACTCCAAGAAAGTGCCCAAGATGTGAATTTCCAAGCTTATGTTTTGTTTACTGATGAGGCATGTTTCACTCGGGATGGCGTATTCAATCAGCACAATGCGCATTTGTCGGCTCACGAGAATCCCCACGTTGTGCGCACCCATGCGCACAACATTGTTTCGCAGTAAATGTGTGGGCAGGTTTGGTCGATGACTGCTTAGTCAGGCCATACCTTTTATCGTCCCGCATGACCTCTGCGAAGTATCTGATCTTTCTGGAACAGGTTCTACCAGGCTTACTTGCCCAAGTTCCAGCAAATGTGAGACGCAACATGTGGTTTCAACATGATGGGGCGCCTCCCATTATGGAAGGTGTGTTCGTGCACATATGAACATGCCTTTTGGGCAACGGTGGATTGGGTGTGCTGGACCAGTGCTTGGCCCCCACGCTCACCTGATTTAACGAGCATTGATTTCTTTCTGTGGGGTGCCCTCAAAGCTAACGTGTATGGACCGCCTGTGGAGTCAGACATGGATCTCGTGGCAAGGCTCGTCTGTGCTGCTGCTACTATCAAAAAAACTCCAGGTGTGTTTGATTGTGTCTGGCAATCAATGCTCCATTGGTGTTACACATGCATCGCGTCTCATGGTGGAAACTTCGAGCATTTGCTGTAACGTTATGAAATATATCATCTAGTAAGCCATTTGTAATAATTATGTCCAATAAATGTTTTCCCATTAATCACTTCTTGTGTCCTTTCAGATCTTGTACCTCTGCTACCACTTTCCCATGACGTTTCCAGTTATGAGTTCCTATGCAATTCTCATTCCTTTAGATGTTATCTACCTCCCCTAAAAGTTTGTACCTATATTTTTGAGACACCCTGTATATATGTTATATATATACTTTTCAAAGTGGAAATCGCAACACTAAGAAGGAATGAAAGTAGAAATGGAAGCAAATCGCTGACGCCATGACCTCTGCGAGAGGACACGTGACACCCAGCAGAGTCGTTATAAATACTGTGCACCATGAGCTTGTATCATAACACGGACGACAGTGAGATTGGAGTGCATGCTGGGAAAATGTTCGGAACATGCCTTGGAGATGCCGACAGGACCCTTATGCACAACTGACGCATTCTGAGAGAGAGAGAGCGAATCATTGATATGCGAGAGCTCGGATCGAGCTTTCGGGCAATTGCCACACGCAGGGCACAATATGAGCACTGTGCAAAGATGCATTTCATGTAACATCATGGAGCATCAAATGACACAAAGGACAGGAATGGGACCAGTACGCTGCATCGGAGGACGTGAAGACTGCATACTCCATAGGAGGGCCATTCACAACCTTTTCACCACAGGATGTGAAGATTGCATGCTCTGTTGGATGGTCATTTGCAACCCTTTCACCACGGCAACTGTTCCGCAGAGGGATTTGCAGACTGCTATGAGTACCATGGGCTCCATGGAAACTATCAGGCAATGTTTGCATGATGCAAGAATGAGGGCGAGACATCTAGTCTGTCATCTGCTATTGCAGCAACATCACCGGTTATGCCATCTTCACTGGTGTCAAGTGAGGCAATAATTGACTGTGGAATGGAGGAGAGTGTTGTTTACAAACGTGTCCAGATTCTGTTTCGGCATGGCAGATGGCCGTTTGTCCGCATGGCGTTGGCGTCATCAATGACATGAGGAAGACTATTCCATTAGCTGGCTCCCCACCATGGTACAATGATATGCGGTGATATCACATATCGCGGCCAGACACTTCTGCTCTATGTTTCTGAAGTGCTGATGGCGAGATGTTGCATCGATGACATCTCTAATCCTGTGGCATTACTTTTACTTACCACCATTCCTGGACTGATTCTGCAGCAGAACATCATTCCACACACTGCTTTAAAGTTATTTGCACACTGCACATGCAACGATGAGCAGCTTTCAAGGTGTGGACATTCTCCCACGACCGACATACTCCCTGGACTTGTCGCCAATTGAGTATGTGTGGGACCTTCGCCATCTCCCTCTAATGGCGAACTTAGTATAGTTGTATGTCTGATTGAATGCTGATTGGAATGCCATACCTCACAACACCATTAACCATCTGACTGATGGATTGCCGAGACGTCTGCAGGCTTGTATAACCACCCGACGTGGGCCTACTATGTACTGATGAATCTACAACATACTCACGTAGCCTGCGTTCTCACGTTCCGTTTTGGGATCATTTGCACATCTACCCTCATAGCTTCCATCCTATCAGCTTTGGCACATACATCACTTCCTTCAAAATGTTGCGATTTACACTGAGATCAGTGTAGTAGATGCTGGGGACTCCATTTCCTGTTAGATCCGGTCCTATTACAAACCACATTCCTCCAGTGGTGTAGTGAAAATTTGACAACTGCGAAGAAAAGATTGCGCAGTTGATGCTGTGACAGTTCTCATTGATCATAAATTGATTGACAGGTCATTGAATTATGATTGGAGAGAACTGTTGAAGCCCCAACTGGTTAATTTTAGTTGCCACTGATGCTACGCTACTTCAAGTCACTATTAGAGATTTTAACTCGGACCACAGTTGTAAGCCACTACCAGAGATTTAACTCGGACCACACTTACAAGCTACTATCAGAAACTTTAACTCAGACCACAGTTGCAAGCCACTGCCAGAGGCTTGGGCCACAATTGTAAGCCACTACCAGAGATTTTAACTCGGACCAAAATTGGAAGCCACAACCATAGACTTGGGCCACACTCGCAAGCTACTACCAGAAAATTTATCTCAGACCACAGTTGCAAGCCACTACCAGAGACTTGGGCCACAGTTGTAAGCCACTACCAGAAATTTTAATTCAGATCACAGTTGCAAGCACTATCAGAGACTTGGGCCACAGTTGTAAGCCACTACCAGAGATTTTAACTCGGATCACAGTTGTAAACCACTACCAGAGATTTTAACTCGGACCACAGTTGCAAGCCACTACCAGAGTTTTAACTCGGACCACAGTTACAAGACACTACCAGAATTTTAACTCTGACCACAGTTGAAAGTCAGTACCAGAGATTTAACTCGGACCACAGTTGGAAGCCACTACCAGAGATTCTAACTCGGATCACAGTTGCAAGCCACTACCAGAGTTTTAACTCGGACCACAGTTACAAGACACTACCAGAGTTTTAACTCGGACCACAGTTGAAAGTCAGTACCAGAGATTTAACTCGGACCACAGTTGCAAGACACTACCAGAGATTTAACTCCAACCACAGTTACAAGACACTACCAGAGATTTTAAATCAGACCGAAACCTATAGAGCAAATGCATATCCAACGCAGCATTTAATAGAATATGTTACACCAGAGCTCAAATGCATAAAGTGCAATTGATGAATTGGAGGCTCTACTGAGGAGTCTTATGGATTACAAAGTGGACAATGAAGTAATAGTATAAATCCTGTCATGCAGTGGTCTGGAGACATGGTATGCAGATTATGAACGACGGACTGGAATAGATGATTCAAGCGAGGACATAAGAGATCTTGGTTAGAAAAGAGGACGCTTTTTACTATTCAGCTGTTACTTTCTGAATAAAGAAAAGTTATAGTAACAGGATGAAACTTAATCTTGTCTTGTACCCTTGCCTACTATTGTTAAACTTAAGATAGAATGTTTTAGTCGGTGATCCGAGAATATCCGAAGTAAAGAAAAATATCTAATCAGAAATAAGACACAGAAAATTATTCGTTCAGTCATCCATACGGACAATGCTAAATGCATCATAACTATCGAGATGTTCAATTAGCCGTTTTTTGTTAAAAGACCTCAGAGAAAGATTCAGAATAAACTGTGTGATTCTGAATATAGGCTCCAGCGGAAATATTTCCACAAAATGAGAGGGGGGGGGGATGTTAAATCCATTTTATTTTACGATTTACATGAAGAGCAATATGCCAATTCAAGATTCCCTGAATGAGCAAAATGCTGTTTTATGATTTCTAGATTGTGGTGGTGTAGGCTAATACCATACTAGGATTTCCACAGGGTGGTGGAGGAGGCTAATACCACATTAAGATTTGCAGAGGGTGGTGGTAGTGGTGGAGGCTGTTACCATAGTACGATTTGCAGAGGGTGGTAGGGAAGGTTAATACCACATTACAATTTGCAGAGGGTGGTACTGGAGGCTAATACCTCTTACGATATGCTGATGGTGATGAGGCTAATACTGCATTAAGATTTGCAGAGGGTGGTGGTAGAAGCTGATAAAACGTTACGCTTTGCAGAGGGTGATGCAGGAGGCTAATATCACATTACGATTTGCAGAGTGTGATGGAGGCTAATACTATTTTAAGATTTCTAGAGAGTAGTGGGAGACATATCTATGTATTATCTCATCTGTTTGGATACGCTAACGAACTAACAACCTAGCCTAAGAATGCCGGAGGGAACTGACGAAAAAATTAAGATGTGAATAATTTTTACTGAACTTATTCTAAAGAATTACAATGAATGGGGCTAGAGTGAATGAAAATTTTTCTCTGGAGCTTTAGATTTTTTCCGGACTAATAAGATTTAGAAGAGGATAGAGAAGAAACTAGAATGAGACTAGAAGTGATTATTTCATTAGCAATTCTAGTCTCATTTTCTGATAAAAAAAACATCTCAGAAATTGAACAACCTGAAACTTAGTTTTCCATATATATGAATTTAAAGGAATCACTTTAATAGATAAAGAGTTGCAACCACAAGAGGGAGTCAAATTCAACCCTAAAATGTTTTTGAAAAAGCATTTTATGAAAAACTGTGACAAAATAAAAACCTCTCCTCCAAAACACTATAAATATCGACCTTCACCACTATACACAGTTGGATCAGAATAATATGACCACCTACCATACATATACTATGGTAGGTGGTCATATTATTCTGATACGACGGTGTACGTTCAGCATTTAAAACAGGGACAGGCATTTAAAACAGGACCAGTGGCTAGAGGAACACTTTTGTTTTCCGATAGTGAAATAAATGTGGATAGACAAGCTCGAATCTAGAAAAAAAAAAGGTGGAGGAGGAAGTGATGGAATGAACCGGAACTCGTTCTGGTATAAACCTTTTTCCTTAATTTTAGTGGTCTTTAACAAATTTCTTAAAAAGTACGGGTAAATCTTCCTTTTCCAGTTCCCAATATTCTCGAAGGGAGAGGCATGACCACTTGCCCCCCTCCACTTCCAGTTCCTGCAGGCTTTGTGAATGGGTTGGGTTGTTTTACCTCTGAGCGGCACTTTTTTGCACACCATGGGCTAAATGGCCAGGTCACATGGACCTCGAAGGCTCAGAGAAGGTTGGGGGAGGGGACTCACTGGAACAGCTGTTGGGAGACAGATGGTAGCCTCCCGTCAAGGCCATACAGCGTGTTCTTTAACGTGCACAGGGTATGGCTCTCCCGCACACGGGGTCACGGCTTAACGTCCCATCCGACGGACGGCGGCCTTTCCAGCCCATCGGTGATCCCTACTGACCGTGGGTAGGGCGGGGAATTTTGCGGAGATAAATCTCAACGCTGACCCAGCTGGGACTCGAACCTGGGAACTACAGATTACGAGCCTGGCGCGCTACCGACTGAGCCACCACCGCCGCTTTGTGAATGGATATTAATATTTTCACCTGATTGAGAATTGGCATTCAGTTGAAAGAAACTGTTTATTTTCACAGAGCTTCTTAATTCAATAAGGACATTCTACATACAAACGGATTTGCTCATGGATTGGGATAATTGTATCTAATAACGATGTTGAGCTGCTATCAAACATTTCATAACATTTAATAGGCATAGTGCTTTATTGTTCTGTCCTATATTCCCCTCCACTGATAAAGGTTAAGCGCCCTTGCTTTAAAACGTACGTATTTAACCATAACTCAGCTTGTTGTGCAAAATAGTTATCTCATGATCTAAATAGTCATTATACAACTTCTAAGAATGTGCTTCGTACATTTTAGTAAAGTTTAATATAATGATCACTATTTTGCATCTTAAGCGATTTAAATTAACTATTAAGGAATATTATTTTGAATCACAGTAAATCAGAGTAAATGTCCTGTAGCGAAATAACAATGGAAGTAATAGATGAAAAAAACTGAGTTTTGTCGAGAGTGGAATCCGAACCCACAATAGTAGTCCTGCGCATTTCTGGGTGTTCGACTATAAAAATAATACCATCATTCAGTTGGATCAGGGTTCTCAACGTGGGGTACGCGGTAAAATTTTTTTGCGGTACGTCGTGAGAGCTCAAAAGTCGCTAGATCTAGTAATAATACATATGTTTTTTTTAATTCCCATTGGCATAACTATACCTATAGTTTTATCTATCTATACAAAGGGTACGTCAGTTACATGCACATTTCCAGGGGGTACGTGAAGCATAAAAGTTTGAGAACCACTGATCTAGATGTTCTAAACCTGATTAATAGATGGCACAACAAGAGATTAAAGATCACGGAAACAAAGTTTGTAGCACCAATTAGCTGGAATTGAACTAACCGTGGGAAAAATCCGAGTAGAACACCTGACATGTTTCCAGGAGATCGTGGGTTCGAATCTTACTCTCCTTCAAACTCCTTTTTTAAGAGAACAGTTTAATGATTTATTTCAACTAATTAAATACTGTTGAAAATCGAGATTTAGATAGGTTTGATCTAGTCTTTAATTTTTAGTCAGATATTTCCGTAAGAAAGTTCATTTACGAAGTTATGTATCTGCGAAGTTATCTACTCACTGATATAAACATAAAATTATTTGAATCCAAGTGGCCAACGAGTTTAACATGAAAGAGGATAACAGCGTATTTTCGAGTTGTGTTTTGATCCTGTTTCATATGGATATACTTCTCTCTGACGTGAGAGTGTTATGATCAGAGGCATCAAGAGGCAGCATTGGAAAGTGGAGAAAGCCAGCTCCCAAAATTTCCCTTTGTTCTCGACTTATAGGTGCAGCCCGTAATTCAGCCACGACGGCTTCAAAGGAAGATTCGATGGTGATTTAACTTTCATCTGTTTCCGGAGAATCCTTTGACCTTCTTCTGAGTCAAAGGATTTCAAATCATCGGCTTATGACAAGGAACTTATTGGGACGTGGCAAACTTGTAATTTACACTCATGGTTTATAATACTGAAATGATTTCATTGGGAACTACAATATGTAACAAGTTGTTTAGTGACTTGAAACCTACATTGAGTTGTGCAGATAGCATTAAAAATTTCTAGTTGCAAGAACGTTCAAAACGAAAATAGATAAATAACGAGTCAACCCTAGCATAACAGGATTTAAGAATTACTAAACCGCTCTTTTAAATTAATAAAAGACAATTTAAAATTAATTATCAAATATTTTGGAGAGTTTGTTTAATCGAGACCACAAAAGGTTTCGGTATACAGTTCTCTCTTATTATAACTTAATGCAGCGTAAGGGTTTGGCACCCCCAAAATTCCCTTGCACATAAAAAACTGTCCTCCTCCAAAGAAAGCGGAACTGATTTCTCCTAAACGGTAATAGGTAGGATCGTCAAATCAGATATACAGTTTCCTGTCATCTTAACCTAAAGAAACGTAGGGTTTAGCAGCCCAACTTTTCTTCATCCCCATCAGAGAAAAAAATTACTGAATTTTACGGAAATTTACGGAAAAAAGGCGGATTAAATTCTTCTAAAGAATTTAATCCGCCTTTTTTCCGTAAATTCATTTGAAGACTGAATTTAAACTATTATAGTTTGGTCTTTTCTAATGTTAGTGAAACATGTTCCTTTGCTAACAAGATAACAGTAAATATAGACACTAGATATTTTTGCAGTATCTTAAGCATTCCGTGGTTTGACTTTGGAAGTGATGACTTGGTTCGGCGAAGAGTCGGCAACCTCTTTTGATCAGCATAATGCACAGAAAGAGAGGAGGATGTGCAACGCTAAAATGCTATATTTATTCGTGTGATTAGTATTTTTTACTATTTCGTTTCTGATGAATAAACTCAGCGTTCTTTAATATTTTAGCTTTTAATTAGCTACTACTACCACCACAACATTCGAATACTATGCTTGGACTAAAAAATATGTTATATAATGGGAGGGGGGGAGGAGAAAGAGGGCTTAGCCTTACGTTTGGCAAAGGGGAGGGGGCTAAAATTCTGATAAAACAGAATAATGCGTTTATGAACGACCCCGAAAATGAAAGAAAGATATTAAATTTGCAAATGTTAATTTTATCAAATATATGTTGTTTTCCCGATTTTGTATATATTGAAATATACCTTTTATGCTAATACCGTGTAACAAAAAATAACTTCTAAAACATGTTGAAAAATTTGGTTAAATAAGAACAACGAAAATACAGTCATCTTCAGCGAATTTCACACGAACGTTGATATAAGCAGACAGTTGAGCATGATGTCACTCTCATAGTTTTCTCTCTTTAAATGTTTAGCGAAGACTGGAAAATACAAAATATAGAAATGATTTATAAATAAAAAAAATAAATACCCCCTCAAGCAGCTGCTTGCCTCAGAGGTCTGACAGGAGCCTGTCAGTTTATATGCCACAGTAGGTCTGTGAGGATGGCAAGATCTCAGCAGAAAAACGACACATATGTCCATGCCTTATCCGGGACTCGAACCCAGGTCACCTAGATCAGTAGCCAAACGCACTAACCATTCGGCAATGCGTTACTTAACTCCAAAAAATAAAGATTCGTATACGGCTGAAATGAATGGTTTTTAAGTTAATTCAATTGCTTATTTTGCAATGAGGTTTTAAGGCATTTGACTAGGGGTAACGCAAAGTACGTCGATTCTATAGTCCCTCTCCCCCGCCCCTCTCAAAAGAAAAAAATGTTTACCAGAAATAACACTTAAAAAAAAAGGCAAAAGTGAAGGCTACAGAGTCTGAGTTTTTTTGTCACCTTTATTGTTTCAGCTAGCTTTTTATTTTTATCTTCGGAATTAGTGGGACCGTTATATCGTGTCCTACCCCATTTCCATCACTAGGAGTGAGAAAAATAACTGAAAGTAAACAGAAATTCCATACAAATTACTAATTAAGATATCATTAGAATAGAATATCATCGATTTTGAAGCGAATATCAAAAGCCACATAGGAAGAGTTAGCCAAAGCAGAGTCGTATAAATATATCTAGGGGCCTGGTGACAAAGCTCATTTGGAAAGGGGGAGGGATCCCCATCCAATTATTAGATTTGTTGTTTAAAAATTGTTATGAAAGAAAAATAAAATATCTTTACCTTCAAATTATTATTTTGATTTATTTGAAGAAATCAAAAAGTTCATAATAGAAATATAATTCTAAGTTAGGATTTTACACTGTACCGGTGGTAAAATTATTCTTTGAATACGATAATTATTGTACGTCTGACAACATTGTTTCTAAGGCACTAAACTTACGTTGTTTAAAAACATTTAGAAAAGCAAGCAGAGCCAGAAATGCCAATCTGTTACACGAACATTATGGCACTAACTGAAACTTTCACTGTTACACGAACAGTATTTATTGGCACTAACTGACTTTCCAAAAAACTTTCTTCATTACTTGATGAATACAGCAAATCCGTTTGAAATCTAAAAACTACTTCATTTATAATAGTTTCATAAAAACGAAAATTTTTTTAGTATGAAGAATTCAAAGGAGCCCAGTGACTTGTGGGTTGGGTTGTTTTACCTCTGAGCGGCATTTTTTTGCACACCATGGGTTAAATGGCCAGGTAACAAGGACCACGAAGGCTCAGAGAAGGTTGGCGGAGGGGACCTACTGGAACAGCTGTTGGGAGACAGATGGTAGCCTACCGTCAAGACTATCCAGCGTGTTCTTTAACGTGCACAGGGTATGGCTCTCCCGCACACGGGGCTACGGCTTAACGTCCCATCTGAGGACGGACGGCCTTTCCAAGCCCATCGGTGTTCCCTACTGACCGTGGGTAGGGCGGGAGTTTTGCGGAGATAAATCTCAACGCTGACCTAGCTCGGACTCGAACCTGGGAACTGCAGTTTACGAGCCTGGCGCGCTACCAACTGAGCCACCCCCGCTCCAGTGACTTGTGGAACCCCGGGGCAACGTCCTCGATGCTCCCTTCCCTTGACTGGCTCTCAGACAAACTTATTTGTTTAATCAGCAATTTTTCCCACACGATCAGCAAGGAGAGTCAAAGATAGTAAATAAAAAATAGAGAAATATAAATGGAATGAAATAATTTTTTTCAGAAAAGAATAGTTGGACAAAATGTCCGTATTGACAATTTCCATTTATGAAGTTATTTCCAGAGGGAAAAATCCGAATTACGTGATCACTGTTAGGAATGCAACTATAGCGTAAGTCGGGAGATAACTGTAATCAGGAAGCAACCGCGTATGTAATCATTAACAGCCATAAAACCTGGAGGACCAGCCAATGTGCAATTTAGTTCTCCCTGCAAATTTCTTTTCTCTTGAACAAAGCAACAGTAATTGGTTACCGACGTTCGGTTGTCATAAGATCCTATTTAACAGTACCTCATTTCAGTCTCCCACTTTTCATCAAGATTTTGGGCACACTCCCCATGTTTGCTGATACACAGTTCTTAATGTGAACGACTGAAACAAGACAATTACTCTCTGTGTGAGATGCTGCCTAAAGGAGATGGATAACTATTTTAAATTCATCATCAGTAACATAAACTTCCTAGTACTCCAGATGCTGCTTAAGCATCGGAAATCAATAGCATCAAGATTCCTGTTGCTTTGCTTCCAAAACGTCTCCTTTATTATAATAAACTTTAGAGAAGACAACTATTAATTAGTTTTAGTTTAGGTTTTAGGTGAATCCGCCTAATCATGGTAAGAAAACAAGAAAGAGGACTGCAGGAGCAATTCTTAAAGATTTGATTAAATCGATCCAGTTGAAACAATCGAAAAATAATTTCAACTACAATTTAAAATTAATGTTGACTCCTAAACTGACAGACTCCTGTCAAACCTCTGTGGCAAGCAGCTGCTTGAGGGTTTTTGCTTTATTTTTTTTAATTAAAACACCTAACAGAGTTTTTAGGTAGATGAGGTAGTAACGTTTTTAAATCAATGTGAATTTGGATTAATTTATATTATTATGATTATTAAGGTATAGTTTAAGAACAAAGAGCTTTAATTCTTAGAAATTTAGTTTCTTACTCTTAATTTAACTATTATTACTGAATAAAAGTTTTTTCAAAATTTTAATACTTCACTGGCTTCCATAACTAAAGAACAATGATTTATATAAATAAGGAGCTATCGCCGAAGCTCTATAGCTTTTAATTGTTTTTTTTAGAAAAATATCATAGCATATAAAGATCTCAATCAAATATACGGAAGGTGTTCAAAAATTTTTTTTGACACGTGCCTGTAGATTTGCACTTGTTTCGTCGAAGCTAACGATCTATCACTTGTTCCAAAACTTATCTAAACTTCTCATTACACGTTAAAAACAATGATCGTATCACCATTTTTTTCTTTATTGGTGAGGGGCGGGGGTGGCTCAATCGGTAGCGCGCCAGGCTCGTAATCTGTAGTTCCCAGGTTCGAGTCCCAGCTGGGTCAGCGTTGAGATTTATCTCCGCAAAATTCCCCGCCCTGCCCACGGTCAGTAGGGGACACCGATGGGCTTGGAAAGGCCGCCGTCCGTCGGGTGGGACGTTAAGCCATGGCCCCGTGTGTGGGAGAGCCATACCCTGTGCACGTTAAAGAATACGCTGAATAGTCTTGACGGGAGGCTTACCATCTGTCTCCCAACAACTGTTCCAGTGGGTCCCCTCCCCCAACCTTCTCTGATCCTTCGGGGTCCATGTGATCTGGCCATTTAGCCCACGGTGTGCAAAAAAGTGCCGCTCAGAGGTAAAACAACCCAACCGAAATCTTCACTGGTGGTGCGTAACGTTCGGTCTGCGAAACTTGTGCGTTCTGGCTATGGAACCTTCTAAGGGGGAAAGATTTTATATTTTTGAAGGATGCAGCTTGGGAATGACGAGAAAAAAATTCATGCCGATTTATCATAAGTATATGGGGATAACGCCTGTTCATATGGCCCTATTACGGGATGAATGAGCAAATTCAGAGAAGGACGCAGAGCTTCGAAGATCTACCTCATGCAGAAAGACCGAAGGATGCCATGAACGAGAGAACCATCGCTGCTGTTCGTGAACTCATTAAAAAAAGCACACACACACCATCGTTCAGGTCATAAGTTTAGATGTCAGTGTATCGATTGGCATTGTGGAAACAATTATTCATCAACATTTAAAGTTCCGAACGATCTGTGCTAAATGGTTACCCCACAAACTGACAGAAGTGCAAAAGGAGATGCTAGTAATATTTGAACCTACTGGCTCCAAACGGTTAACAGACATTGTTACAGGTGATGAGGCGTGGTTTTATCACTATACAACTCCCAGAGAAGATTGACAACTATGTTTGGGTTGCAGAAGACGAACTGCGTCCCCAAATCCTCCGACAAAACTTTCGCTGAATGAAGGGCATGTTCAGAATGTTTTTAAATTCCAAAGGAGTGGTAACCGTGGACATCTTTCCTGAAAAATGACTATAAATGGCCAAAACTACACCAACATTTCTTTGCCCAAAATAGTTAAGAAGATGAAGAGCAGCTTCCAACAACAGGCGTGTCAAGGGTTCTCCTTCTTCGTGACAATGCCAGTGCTCACAAAACCTGACAAGTTACGGTCTATCTGGATCAAGAAAAATCAAACAGCTACCCCATTCTGCATATTCATCCGATCTTGTACCATGCGATTTTTGGTTGTTTCCAAATTTTAAAAAGGAAATTTCTGGGAAATCTTATTCAGACTGCAAAACCTTCAAAAATGCGTTTCTTCAGCGTTGTGGAGTATTCCCCGACAGGAGCACCACCAAGCGTTTCAGAATTGGCGTAGACGTCTGCAACTTTGCACAGATGCTGGAGGGAGGTGCCTTGAAAAACAGTAAAAGTTTTGTTGAGGTAAGTGCAATGATTTTTGTTCTGCAAATGCATGTCAAGGACCTTTTCGGACGCCGCTCGTATAAGTTTCTTAAGACGGGCATTGATGTTGTTAAATATTCCAACTTCATAACTCGTTAAATAATGGACAATAATATTTGTGGAAAACTGAGAAATTGATATATTTGATCTGTATCACATTTTTCAAAACAAAAGAAACTTATTTTAGAAGTTATAGAGTTTCGACGTTAACTTCCCATTGGCATAATATAGGATCGTGCCTTTATTTATGGGAACCAGTGTATCTAAATAACAAATTTCTTTGACCATTTAAAAAATTGGTGCTGCAGAACTGTTAAACCTCCAGATGCCCCTACAAATGCAATATCCGAAGCATCATAATTTTCTCAATCCCCGTATGGATGTTATGATGCCTATGTGGCTATCATTACTGCTTGTGAGTCTATAAAATCTGCTCTCAAAATCATCAGGAAACCTTTTCCTCTTTCTCTGAACTGTGGATTCTCTGCAGCATTGGCTCCACAGCAGTGGCAAGCAGGAAGTTCTTTCATTCGTCACGTCCATTTTTAGAGCCCCAATAAACAGAAAAGGATAGGACTCATTTATGAGGTAGTTTCATTTCTCTGCTTGTGATTGCTTCGTAATTTAGAAGGAGCAATTAAATAAATGATAACGAGGGAAATGAAAGCAAGAAACAAATTTGCGTGATCTCAGGTGAATCATTTCGACACGGTGGCTGCAAAGGAAACGCCATTAAAGGAGTCAAATGCCGTGACTCGACGTCAGCATCAGAGTCATTAGGACTAATTAGGCAAGGTCAGTTGCATTTGTCATCACTTAATGTGATGACTGGCTCCCATTTCGGATGACCACCGGATTTTTCGCAATTAACGGCATCTAGATAACAAATGATACCGGTGTTGTGAGACGAAAAAAAAAAAACAAATTGGCAGCCTGCTGCTGAGGGAATGCAGCACTTGACAAGTATTTTCTTAAAGAGTTGAGAAAATAAAATAAAACCGAATTAACCTGTTGCTTACAGCAGAGTTGTCTCACGTTTAACCACTGCAGGATGCACTTAGAGGACAATTTTCTAGGTACAATTTCATGTTTACATCAGTAGTAACTCAGGTGTAGAATTCAGTAATTCCTTAACTAAACTTTTTTATGAAAAAATGTGACTGAAAATAATTTAAATACCTGAATAAACTTTATGTAATCTCGATTTCTAACAATATATGTTTGATATTTAAAGAATTATGGCAGCTTAAACGTTTAGTAAGTTCTCAATTTGGAAAAACATTAAAAATTGGCAAAAAAGAAACATAGTCATTACGTGAACTACTAAAACTACTATTATACATGTTATTAAAGTTTGTATGGAGGTTATTACTTGAATTTTAATTAACTTTTCATAGTAGATTTTTAAATGGAATTATTGCTGTTAAAGATTCTAATTTCCGTGGACGAATGTTCAGCGCGCTAGGCTGCTGATCAAAGGGACCCATTGGTTCGAGCTCCGGGTAAGGTATGGATGTTTGCGTTTTCTCCTGAGGTCTTGCCTTCCTCACAGACCTTGTATATAGCATGTTAAACTCAAAGATTTCTGTCAGACCTCTGTGGCAAGCAGCCGGTTGAGGTTTTTTTTTAATATTTTCTGAACCGAACGAATATTGTTTAAAATAACCTTATTTAAGTTACTGATTTCTGTATCTGAGTTACTACTTACAAAACATAGAACTGTATCTAATGAAGTGGGCATTGAGTGCTTAGAAACTTATCCATGAGCCTCGTTATAGAAAATGAATATGCATTTGAAAGTTTATCTCTTTTTGCAGATTCTTAAATCTACAATTAAGAATTCAATACGTAACATTCGAAAATATTAATTTGTAACATTGTAACATTACGTATAAATTTTAGCACTTTTTTCGAATAAAATATTATATATCCTTAACACCAATTTATACCTCAAATTTCCATATCACCTGGTCAATTAAATTTATACCAGAGTAAATTTATCGAAATCGTTAGGCTGGACCCATTTACACTGTAAATATCTGTGGGCTACAACTATGAACTATATATACGTATATATATATATACGTGTTTTCAAAATTTAAAAGTTGTCTCAATCTTGAAAGAAACGGGCTTATAGCAAATCACAATGTTAAATAATATCCAACATTTAATACTTAGTTTTTAGGAGTGAAAAAGAAAATGAAAGCAGTGCTTTGAAGAATGCAGATCTGCTTTTTGTCGCCGTTGTACTGCTTGGAATTTTCTGTTGTCACCATAATAAAATCCAGTCAAACACGATGTGGACAGCAGTATTAAAAGCTAATTAATAACTAAATGAGATTTTTGGTTGCAAAAAAAGAACAAAAAAAAGACTTTTTTTCAAGGGTTGCTAGTGAAGGACATTAAAAACCTTAAAACGATATTTTATGATTGTTCCAGGTTAATGATCTAAATTTTAGAAGCCATCTCTTAGGTTATTTGACTGTTAAAACTTAGCGACGTACAGGAATTACGATTCAGAATCTTTTTCAGGGAATATTAATAGAATTTTTCATAGAATTTGATACAGACCTCGTCGAAGTTCAAAGCATGGTTTCTGCAATTATAATTATATTAAAATTATAATTTAATTATAATTATATTAAAAAGATTTATTAAACAGGCAACTATTAAATACAGATGGGATTGGAATTAGCAAACGTTGTATTGAGAAAAATATGTATAAAAAAGGACACTTTCAACAGAGAGACTATTAAATAAAAAATTCTGTTTTGGGCAAAGACATCCATAATGTCATGAATAGTCCAGACTATTTTTGCCTAAACGTTTTATCAATATTTGTATTATTTTGGATTTCCTGGTATATTAGTAATTCAATATAACTCTTTGTGAATTTTGTCTCACTCGCTTTAACTCTAAAACCGACATTATAAAGTGAGTGGGCGTAATGCCAAGTAGCCTAAAGCAGTTCCCGTATTACAAGCTTCATTTTACCCTAACTTCTAAAACGATTTTCATATTCCCCGCTTTTTAGGTGGAGGGAGTACGGAGATTTAAATTTTTTAGCCTATGACATTCGCTTCTCGCTTCATGACAAGCTTTTATTTTATACATAACTCATTCAGATCGGTCAACGAGTTGGGGAGACATGGTGGAACAATTGTTTTGATATACACACAAACCAACAAACAAATGGCTGACGGAAAGCAATACAAAGTTAATGGGAAACTGTCTCCAGTTTTAGAAATCGAGTCCGTGAATCATCAGATCAATAAGATCAGTGTACTTAACTAGAAGAAAATGCTTTGCGTTCAACGTTGTGGCTAAGGGCAAAATAAAATTCTAATCGGATTAACATTTAGATTTTTTTTTATATTGTTCGAAAAAAAAATCAAACATTATAGTCAATAAAATAAGCTACATACGCAGTCCTCAGGTGGAGTACTGCAATGATAAAAACGAGAAAAGCTCTATCTATTGATCCACAGTCCGTCGTATGGGACGAAAAGCCGTGGTCCGTGTGAGGGTGAGTCACACCCTGTGCACGTCAAAGAACACGCTGGATGGCCATCAATGGAGACTACCGTCTGTCTCCGAACAGATGTCCAGTGGGTCCCCTCCCCCCAACCTTCTCTGAGCCCTCGGGGTCCTTATGAACTAGCCATTTAGCCCCTTGTGCGCAAACAACTGCTGCTCGGAGGTAAAACAATGCAATCCAAATCTATCTATTCACAACTTATGGGAACAAAATCATTCATTGCACAATTTGCTGACTGGAGGCAGATTCCGTTTTTTGCACGAAACTCGTGCGGCTTAAAAACATTCTCTCTAATCATGGAAATCGGAACAAGAAAACCATCCCAAGTGAATTGGTCTTTAAGAGCGTCGAATTACTTCATTTGCGAACAGATGGGTTTGCTAGTAAAAGCAAACAACGAAAGCGAAGTCTGAAATGCAAATTTATTTCTTTAGCATCATTATTTATTTTTCGATCATTCTTACTAATTGTTTGAAATGCATTTCGAAATATATTACTACGAATGAAAATCCTAATAAAAATTGCGAATAATTTGAATAATATTAAAAAAGAGTTTAACACGGCTTAAAATATTACATTTCGCAAAAGATAAGATTAAAATGACATTCTAAATTAAGTAGGAGAGTAATTATTGTCAGTCGTTACAACCCTGTTTTTTACCTTGCAATTCTATTAATGACTTTATTGAAACAAATTTTGAATGCAACTGAGAATACATTTTTCTGTTATCTATGAAAGCGCATTTTATTAAGGAAGGATGAAATTTGGAGTTTATATCATTAAATTTTACTGAAACATTTAGCAGTCATTAATTATAAATAAAGCACAGTTTAGTTATTTCACTTATATGAAATGAATACTAATGAACAATCAGTCTTTGTTAGGAAATAGCAAACGTTGAATAATTAGCGCAATTTTTGAATTTTAAATTAAAGCTTTTTTCCGATTTTAAAATTGTAGTTAACAAAGAACTTTTGACGATGAAACGATTTTAAGTTTTTGTAAAAATAATTACACTGGTTTACAAGGTTTATATAACAACACGAACAATTATAGCAGTCTTTAACTATTTTTATGTGTTGATTTCAGATCTGGCCTTTAAAAATGGCTAGCACTTTTTTTGGTCATTTTCACTCCTATTAAGATCTTCTTATACCAACACCTCCAGGCAACTGGGAAGATACTAGATTACTTTTTGTGGCTGGCAACACTGATTGCCAAGTGGGAGAAAACATGTAACAGTAACCTAACCTCAGACCACCATTTGTGTTGATTTCATTGTAGGAGGAACATGTGCTGTACGTTGAAGAGTGAATTTTGGCGTTTAAATGGCACAAAGACAGCGTCGCGGATGTGTTAATGTGCCAGACAAGTTTTTCTATTTGTGTGGAAATTATATTTTAAAATCCGAGGGTCGTTCTTTGACAAAGATTGTGAAGAAAGTCTATAACTTCTATTTTGGATGTTATGCTGGAGATCAGAAAAAATATGGGCTCCACATGTGTGCTGCATTTCGTGCTTTGTTGGAATGAGTGAACGGTTGAAAGGTAAGATAAAATCCATGCCCTTTGCAGTTTCAATGGTTTGGCGTGAGTCAACTAGTCACTTGCATGATTGCTATTTTTGTTTAACTAAAAAACTTTTTTTTTCGAAAAAGGACAAAAGAAAAATACAATATCCAAATGTGCCTTCAGCCATAAGGCCAGTTCATTCTAGAGAAGATCTTCCTATACCAACACCTCCAGCCAACTGGGAGGAGATGGATTCACATTCATCAGAGGAAGACTTTGAGGTACATACAGATCCTGATCCTACATATACCCCTAAAAACTTAGACGAGCCTCATCTGATTCAGAAAAATGAACTAAATGGTCTTGTTCGAGGCCTAGGACTTTCCAAACAACAATCTGAGGTTATACGTTCAAGATTTCAAGAGTGGAATCTTCTAGCCAAGGGTACCAGAATTTCTCTATTCAGAAAGAGAAATTTGGCTTTATCTGCTTATTACGAGATGCAAGATGGTTTGTGTTTCTGCATAGATAGTTCAGAGCTGATGGAAGAAATTGGAACAACTCGCGACCTTAAGGAATGGCGTCTATTTATATATTCGTCAAAATTCAGCTTAAAAGCTGTCCTTTTGTATAAAAGCAGGGCCAATGCGAGACGCGTTCAGCGCATTCCCCGGAACCCGGCCCCGTGCTTTAAAAGGCCCCACGGTCCACGAAAAGCTCATCTTAAGAAATGATGCCATTTTCCTATCTTTAACACAGTAGATGACACAATGTGTCCTCGTTCCTCTAGCTCCACGTCCCACCACCAGAGCGCATGTCAGTTATTTTCCAAGCCCAATAGTAAATCCAATCGCAGAATCCGTTAATCGATGACTAACTATTCTTTCAATAGAAAGCGAAATAGCGAAATCGGTCAATTTTGATGACGCAATTAAAGATTTTGCGGCGAAAGAGGCAAGAAAAATTATGTAATATTTATAATATACTCGTTGTTCCTGTAAGTTGTATGCAGATATATATCGCACTTTGTACTTATAATAAATAATTTATTATTATAAAATTTAGAAGTACATATAAATGCGGTTTTTTTGGCCCCGCACAATTTTGGAACCCGGCCCCGCAAAAGTTCACGCCGGCCCTGCATAAAGGAAACCAAAAACTTTCCATGTCAGTGACACACGCTGTGGGAATGAAGGAAACTTATGAAAGCATGGGAAATAATACTCACTGCTATAAAATATGACCAGTTTAAGTGGAATATGTGATGACCTAAAAGTCACATCTCTCTTGCTCGGGTTTCAAAGAGGCTTCACAAAATATTTCTGTTTTTTGTGTTTGTGGGACAGTAGGGCCAGAAAGGAAAACTAGAAAACAAAAGACTGGCCCAAGAGAGATGTTTTTATTTCTGGAAAGAGTAATGTGAGGTACAAGCCTCTAGTTGACTCCTCTGATGTTCTGCTTCCACCAATACACATCAAACTGGGGCTTAAGAAAAACTCTGTAAAGGCTATGAACAAAACTGGTAAAGGGTTTTTGCACTCGAAGGAAAGATTTCCAAAACTAAGTGATGTCAAACTGAAAGAAGGGATATTTGTTGGTCCTCAGATCAGAAGGCTATTCGAATCAAAACTGAATATGAAGGAGCGCGCTGCATGGAAATCCTTCACATCTGTGGTCCAGGGTTTTCTTGGGAATCACAAGAAAAAAACTACCATCAGCTCGTTCAAGATCCTCTCAAAAAACTATGAAAATCTTGGCTGCCGAATGTCTTTGAAGATCGATTTCTTGCAGTCGCATGTCGACTTCTTTCCCAAAAACTGAGGAGCTGTCACTGATGTGCAAAGGGAAAGATTTCACCAGGATATACGAACCATGGAGGGGAGATAACAAGGAAGGTGGGACCCAGCAATGATAGGTGACTACAGAAAGAAGATTCCTCAGCATATAAAAGACAAAAATAAACTTCTTGTAAGTACCACGGCAGAGTGGTTAGCGCGCTTGGCTACTGATCTAAGGGACCTGGGTTCGTACCCCGGGTAAGGTATGGATGTATGTGTCGTTTTTCTGCTGAGGTCCTGCCATCCTCTCAGACTTTCTACTCTGACATATAAACTGACAGGCTCCTGTCAGACCTCTGTGGCAAGCAGCTGTTTGAGGGGGTAGTTATTTATTTTATTAAATAACGGAAGCCGTCCCGCGGCCGAGTGGTTAGCACGCTTGGCTACTGATCTAAGGGACCTGGGTTCGAGCCCCGGATTAGGCATGGATGTGTGTGTCGTTTTTCTGCCGAGGTCCTGCCGTCCTCTCAGACTTTCTACTCTGTCATATAAACTGACAGGCTCCTATCAGACCTCTGTGGCAAGCAGCTGCTTGAGGGGGTATTTATTATTAATTTTCTTTTTAAGTATGAAAGATCCTTACCCATGTTTTCTTATTTTGCTTTTTATTTTTATTTTATTTATTACTTTATATTAAGTGGTTTATAACTATGATGTTTCTAATTTTTTTATTGTAATCATGTAATTAATTAATGAGTTTTAAGTTCCAATTTAATAAAATAGTCACATTTATTTTCATTTCCCAGATATGCGAATTCATTGAAATTTGAAATATATCAATCCGTAATAAAAAAAAAAATACTGTCTTGCTACCGTTTTTTTACAGCCATATTTGAATTCAGCACCACAAAATTAGTTAAAAACATCCTATTTGACCAATGTTATGAAAAATGTTTCAATTTGTTATTACCCTATAGTTGTAATATTAATATTATGCTTTGACTAACCTGAAAAATTAATGAAGAATTAAAATAAATACGCAACAATGAAAATCCGAAATAAATAATTTATCCTAGAATGGAATTTTTAAATGCCTCCTTATAAAGACTTCTGTCAATATCTACGTAGCTAAATCAAAATAAACATGCAGTAACAAAGTAAACATGAAACTAACATTACATACTTTTAATGTGTAAATCGCGGCTTATAGAAGGTTATAATTTCATTACAATACATTTAAACTGTTAAAACAAAATCTTCTTTGAATTCTGCACGCTTTCTATTTCTGTTTTATAGGCAGTCGAAAAGACTTAATGCGAAAAGGGATAAGGCGAATTATCTTTTAACGCGAACCTCAAGTTTGGTCCCTTCCCGCGACGTTTACTTACATAAATATGCTTTTAACAACACGAAACGAAATAAGCGAAATAAATCCCTTAAATGGACTGTCCGATGAATAAAACTTTTTCAAACATCCTTGGATAATACGAAATATATAGATGATCAATAGTCATAATCCCAACCACTGTTTCATAAATTTTTCAACCACTTCAAATTTTTTACTAATTAGTTTTTTACCAGTGGCTGTAAATACACTATTTGTGTTATACTCTACACCTGGGGGGCAGGATCCTGAACTCTGTTCAGATTGTCGATATAACCTGGAAGGCAGGATCCTGAACTCTATTCACATTGTCGATGGTACTAATTCTTTATCGGGAGTAATAAAGGGCGCCGGAAAAATAGGGAGGATGGGCAGGGGGGGGGGGGGGGGGGCAGGGCTTTTGCTCCCTGGAAAAATCGATGGAAAAATTAATTCATGTTAAAAATATCAAGCGTATCAAAAATTAATATTATTTTCTTTCAAGAAATGTAAATGTATTTTTTCCCCTTTCTTTTGTTGTTCGAAGTATTTAATTTCTTTTTAGTGATTATTACGAAAAAAATTTTTTCACGTATTTTCAATAATTTTCTTTTTTTTTTGGCGTTTTGTTTTCGGGCATCCTTGTATTATGCAGGTTCGAGTCCCAGCTGGGTTAGAGTTGATATTTATCTCCGCAAAATTCCCCGCGCTGTCCACGGTCAGTAGGGGACACCGATTTGCTTGGAAAGGCCACCGTCCGTCGGATGTAACGTTAAGCCGTGGCCCCGTGTGTGGGAGAAACATACCCTGTGCACGTTAAAGAACACGCTGGATGGCCTTGACAGGAGACTACCATCTGTCTCCTAACAGCTGTTCCAGTGGGTCCCCTCCCCCAACTTTCTCTGAGCTTTCGAGGGTCCTTGTGACTTGGCCATTTAGCACATGGTGTGCAAAAAAATGCCGCTCAGAGGTAAAACAACCCAACCCAACAACCTTGTATTATGGTATGATGTATTCATGATTCCTTAAGGGGCGAGGGTGGCTCAGCCGATAGAGCGCCAAGCTCGTAATCTGCAATTCCCAGGTTTGAGAGTCATTTGGGCCAGCGTAGAGATTTATCTCCGAAAAACTCCCCGTGCTGCCCTCGGTCAGTAGGGGACATCGATCAGTTTGGAAAGGCCACCGTCCGTCGGATGGGCATACTGAGCCATACCATGGCTCAGTATGCGAGAGAGATACACACTGGATGGTTGTTAGAGAACACGCTGGATGGTCTTGACGAGAAACAACCATCTGTCTCCTAACAGCTGTCCAATGAGTCACCTCTCCCAACCTTCTCAGAATCCTCGGGATCCTTATAACTTGGCCATTTAGTCCATTGTGTGCAAAAAAGAGACGCTCAGAGGTGAAACAACCTAGCCCATGATTCCTTATTTGCAACTGCACTCATTAATGAACGACTTGACATCAATATTTCTATTGTAAAACAATGGTTTGTTTTTTACCCCTCCCCCTGCTGGAAATATTTTAACCCTACCTGAAACAAATTTATTCCCACACTCCAATTCCGAAAAAATTCTGCCGTAGCCCATGGGAATAGCATACATAATGAAGGCTAGATGGACTCAGACCACAGATCTTTAATCAATAAGGAAAAGGTCTCATTCAGTTGTGAAATATGTGATCTTTATCGACAGGAAGACAGAAAGTAACGTTGTTTTTTTTACCTCTGGGCGGCACTTTTTTGCACACAATGGGCTAAATGGCCAGGTCACAAGGATCCCGAAGGTTCAGAGAAGGTTGGGAGAGGGGACCCACTGGAACGGCTGTTGGGAGAAAGATGGTAGCCTTCCGTCAAGGCCATCCAGCGTTTTCAAAGGGTATGCACGTTAAAGAACACGCTGGATGGTCTCCAGTCTCCCGCACACGGCTTAACGTCCCATCCGACAGACGGTGGCCTTTCCAAGCTCATCGGTGTCCCCTACTGACCGTGGGCAGGGCGGGAGTTTTGCGGAGATAAATCTCAACGCTGACTATCAGAAAGTAACGACAGAATGGCTTACTTAAAAAATGCTTCAAAGGGACCTGAGTTCGAATCCCGGGTAAGGCATGGATGTTTGCATTGTTTTTTCTGCTGAGGTCTCGACTTCCTCAAAGATCTTCTCAGTAGCGTATTAAACTGATCATGCTACTGTCAAATCTTTGGGGCAAGCAGCTGCTTGAGAGGATATTTTTGATGTAGAATAGATGTAAGATAGTTGGATAAATTTAATTATTGATCTCAAGGGTTTATTAGTGCATATGGTAAGATGAATTATAACTTAAAGTAATCAGTTGAATTCTAAATGTAAGATACTTAAATTTTGGTAAGTGCAGATTTCGTTCATTGCTTATAATTTATCTGAACTGTCCTAATTATTATTTCTAGTGAATTGTACTTGTATGAAAGAAACTGATTGCTACTGGCATTGTTCAGTCCTGTAAGTAAATACGTAAATTCATTTATTATGTCTCCTGCTTTGAAAATCACAGCAATTTGTAAAATTCTAGACTCAATTACAAAGAATATGTATACTTTCCTTTGATAACTGACACAAGCATCATTGTAAATTCCCAAACCACATCTACATAAGAATAAATTAAAATAAATTCGTTTCAACTGGTTTTCAACCATTTCGAAATGTTTCTTTTAATTTAATAAAATATATCGAAGTGCTTGGATTCTCCTAAGATTTATGCAATATAATTCATTTGCGTACAATTTTTTGTATTTTCATACTAGTTCGTCATAATAATAATAACAACTTTATTCAACTAGAATAAAGTACAAAAAATACACGAGTTTTAATGGTTTGTTTACTCTCGAGATGGTTTGTTTACCTCTGAGCGGCACTTTTTTGCACACCATGGGCTAAATGGCCAGGTCACCCCGAAGGCTCAGAGAAGTTTGGGGAAGGGGACCCACTGGAACAAGCTGTTGGGAGACAGATGGTAGCTTCCCGTCAAGGCCATCCAGCGTGTTCTTTAGTGTGCATAGGGTATGACTCTCCCGCACATGGTGCCACGGCTTAACGTCCCATCCGACGGACGGCGGCCTTTCCAAGCCCATCGGTGTCCCCTACTGACCGTGGGCAGGGCGGGGAATTTTGCGGAGATAAATCTCAACGCTGACCCAGCTGGGACTCGAACCTGGGAACTACAGATTACGAGCCTGGCGCGCTACCGACTGAGCCACCCCCGCCCCTGTTCATATAGGCAAGTGCAGATTAAAGCCTGTCATCCTCATAGCATAAATAATAAAGGTTGCGTGTCATTAAAACAATGCATACAGTTTTACTCTTTTCAAGAGTTTTCACTCCGCAAAATTCCCCCCCCCCCTGCCCACGGTCAGCAGGGGACACCGATGGGCTTGTAAAGGCCGCCGTCCATCGGATGGGACGTTAAGCCGTGGCCCCGTGTGCGGAAGAGCCATACCCTGTGCACGTTAAAGAACACGCTGGATGTCTTTGACAGAAGGCTACCATCTGTCTCCCAACAGCTGTTCCAGTGGGTCCCCTCCCCCAACCTTCTCTGAGCCTTCGGGGTCCATGTGACCTGACCATTTAGCCCATTGTGTGCAAAAAAGTGCCGCTCAGAGGTAAAACAACCCAACCCAACTCAAGAGTTTTCTTTTCCTCATGGTACTTATTAATGAAGGAAATCTGCTAAAATACACTCAGTGGCTACTTTATTAAAGTTTCATGTTATATCAATTTGTAACTCAGTAACTTCTTAAATAAGCTTTTCATAAAATATACGACTGAAGATAATTTAAAGATCTCAATCAAATAATCTGTTTCGATCTCGATTTTCAACCCTATTCGTTCGGTATTTAGAGATTTATGGAAATTGAAATATTTAACAACAAATGCCAGTTTAAATAATTTCTCAAAAGTTAATAAAAATAAGCGAAACGGAAACCGCTATGCTAAATTTATCTAACACGTGTATAATATTTTGAGCTTTCGAGTAATAATTATGTTAATTTTCGCCAGTTTTGAATTTTTTTTTTGCAGAACGAGTTGACTTGCTAAGCATTGCAGCTTCAATAACTCTTTACATACTAAACACACTGTTGAAAATCGATATTCAAATAGATTATATTGAGATCTTTAAATTATCTTCAGCCACATTTTTTCAGAAAAGGCTTAGTTAAAAAGTTACTGAGTTCTGTATCTGTTACTATTTTCATAACATGGAACTATATACTTAATAATATGGCTGCTGATGTATGTATACAGGGTGTGCTTGAATTCATGGGCCAGACGTGAGGGGATGGTAGTACTCACCGAACACACCAATATTCGTCATAGAATATGCGGCCGCAAACGCAGTGAGGAGTCGGAAATGAAGGACAGACACAGAGGTTTCCAGAGTGACATTTATTGGAGATCATTACAAAAAATGTTCAAACGTCCTCTCTATAAACGTTGATACAGGCGGCCCAACGGCGTAGTGATCGGCGTACCTGCTCGTAAACATCGGGCTTGTCGCGCACATCGGCGGCTGCGACGAACAGTCGGCGTAAGCTTAAGCCGTGCTGCCTCGTCTGCGCCCCCTACCGGCACCGGGTTGCGTTTGCGCCGCATATTCTATGACGAATGTTGGTGGGTTCGGTGTGTACTACCATCCCCTCACGTTTGGGCCATGAATTCAGGGACACCCTGTATAATAAAAGAAGATGTTTGTGTGTCTGTGGCAGCCATAACTCATTGGGAAATCAACGTAGACGCTTTAAGTTTTCAGAGAATGATTCTGGTTGTGGTCCGGGTTGCAGTGCCAAATTTCAAGTCGAAAGTCCAAAAGGGGGACTTGCTAGAAGCTAACGTATTTACCATGTTATACCTACGATAAAAAGTAATCGCTCTCAAATTTGTTGTTGCCATTTACTGCTCCCTAACTGTGAACGTAAAGAGTTAAAATAACATTTAAATCTACTGCCGTTGCCAGATTCCCCACAATTCCAAAGGCATTATTAAGGCGTTACATTGCAGCTAGAAACCTGATTTTCTACCCCAATATGGGGTCAGGCATGAAGAACCTGTTAAGAAATTTGGAACGAAATTTGGAACCTTTCGGTGAAGTTCGTCGGGAATTACAGAATGCCAAAATTAATCGAAATAAAAATCTTGATAGTTTGTTCAGTTCAGTTTTATTAAAATAATAAGGTTACAAACAACAGATATTTGTAATACTCTTATTAACCCAAGAGCATCTAAGCTCATGTAGGTTAATTTACAAATTATTTAAATACATAATTTTGGCAACACTGACACTCAACTTTACATAAAGAAAAATATATATATATACAAAAACAACACAGAATTTATAAAAATGAATTATTTTTTTTTACTTTAACACTGCAAACAGGCTGTCTGCATTTGTAATGGTCATTAGATAATTAGCAGTGAGAGATCTGAAATGTATAAAATTAGTTTCATTTCGAATTATAATCGGTAAAGAATTAAAAATTTTAGGGGCCAAATAATCAAAGTGTTTGTGCATAATTTCTTTATTTGCAAGTGGTAACAGAAACCTTTTCCCATCATCTCGCATAGAATAATTTGTATAATGCAGCACTGCATTATTGTTTTTAAAGAAGTAATTTAATGTTCTATAAACAAATAAATGTCTCAGTGGAAATATACCTGGAATGGTATACTTACAAAAAATGGTAACAGTTTTATATTTATTTGGTAAAATTTGGAATATAAATTTATTTTGCATTGAGATTAGACTCCTTAATGATGAAATGTATGTTCCTCCCCAACTTGTAATACCATACTGTATAGCAGACTGGACCCAAGATTTGTATAACATTATTAACATTTTATTACTGAGGATTTTTTTTAAATAATAAAATTTATATAACATCTGTCTAAGTGTGTTTGTTAGTTTTCCAATATGCATTTTCCAACTTAGGGAGCTATCAATATAAACGCCTAGGTAGAGTAGACTTTGAACCTGATCAATTTCTTCACAGCAACAAGCTGAGTAATTATTGCATGAAAATGTATGCAGTTTTAATTTAATCAAATTTGGATTGTATGATTTCTTTTTTAGGTTAAATAGAATATACTTAGTCTTTTTCGTATTTAAATGTAATCCATTTAAATCCAACCATTTCATCACACATTTTAGATCAGTGTTCATGTTATATAGGAGATTTTCCAGAGAATCAGCACATAAAGTTAATGATGTGTCATCTGCAAAAGTATTTATATAGCTATTTATTTTTAATTTACATAGATCATTTATGAATATCAGAAACAAGGTTGGTCCCAGGACTGAACCTTGTGGTACGCCACACGAAATATGTTTTGGGTTACTAAGTGTATTAAAAAGACTAACACATTGCGTTCTGTGCTGTAAGTAGTCTTTAAACCATTTTAATACAACACCACGAATGCCAATATTTTCTAGTTTGCTAATTAAAATTTCGTGATCAACGGTGTCAAAAGCTTTCTCTAAGTCCATAAATACGGACAGAGTAAATTGATTATTGTCTATGGAATGAAACACCTTTGACGTATAATTCAACAATGCATTTTCTGTACCTCTACCCTTCCTAAACCCAAATTGGTTTTCAGAGAGAAAATTAAAACTGTCTAAAAAATTTATCAGTCTATTATTAACTAATTTTTCTAATATTTTTGAAAATACTGGGAGAAGAGATATCGGTCGATAATTCTTAAAATCATTTTTATTTCCCTTTTTGTAAACTGGAATTACAATAGCTTTCTTCATTAAATCTGGAAAAGTGCCAGTTTCGAAGGATAAATTACAAATGTGAACCAATGGTTGAATCAAGTTAAAAGAACATTTTTTAACAGCAATAATGGAAATATTGTCATACCCAGCAGATTTTTTATTTTTAAATCCTTTTATAATGTCAGTCAATTCCTTTCTACAAGTTGGAGCTAAAAACATGGATTTGACATTTTTACTGATATGGCTATTTTGATTTCTTACAATCCTATTCTTTGACAGATTTACTGCTATATTTACAAAGTGTTCATTAAATTGGTTTGCCAATAACTTAGCATTTTCAGTTGAATTAGAACCACTTTCTAATTCTGGATATTTATTTTCTACCTTCTTCTGATTTATTATCTCTCTTATCAATTTCCACTGCTTTGATATATTTCCATCACAATTTTGAAACTGAGTTGCAAGGAAACTGTTTTTTGCATCTCGTATTTTATAATTTATTTGATTTCTAAAGTTTTTAAAGCTACTTTCGTAAGTTTCATTTAAAGGGTATTTTTTGTGTTTTTTATGTAGCTTATCTCTTTCTTTTAATAAGTTCAGAATTTCGGAAGTAATCCATGGCTTTACTGATTGTGATTTATTTTGAATTTTTCTTTCTCTAGTTGAATCTTTAATTATGAGATTAAATGTGGATAAAAATTTATTATAAGCTTCATTGGCATCATTAAGAGTTAATACCTCGTCCCAGGAACATTCACTTAAAAGCCTATTCAATAAAGTATAGTCTATGTAGTGATAAAGAATAGACTCTGTATAATTATCACACTGAATATTCATATTATTGTTAAAATTAACTGTTAAGGCAATGGGATAATGATCAGTCACTGCTAATTTAACAATACTACTCTTGAATGAACTTTCGATTTTGCTTTTAACAAAAATGTGATCTAAACAAGTAGAAGATATCATACTTTCTCTGGTCGGTGAATTTATGAAACTTTGAAAGCCATTTGATGACAACAAATTTAGATATTCATTTGTGTAGTGATCATTTCCTAGTATATCTATATTTAAATCACCAATTACAACAACTTCGCTTTTATTATCAAATGATAAGAGTAATTCCTGAAATTCTACTAGGAAGGTGGTAAGTGGGATACAAAGAGATCTATAGATACATACGAAATATTGCTGATAATTTTCCAGATAAATAGCAATATTTTCAGCTGAACTTATATCATTAAATGCAATTTGCTTGATTATTAAGGAACTTTTAACGTAGCAAAGTATCCCACCAGATTTATTGTAATCTCTACAACAATGGAACATATGATAACCATCTATCTGATACAAATTTAACTCATGTGGTTTGATCCATATTTCAGAAAGTATTAAAATATCCGTCTTACTATTTAAATATTCAAGAATAGCTTCTAGCTGTTCAAATTTATTTCTTAAACTTCGGATGTTAAAATGTAAAATTTTTAAACTTGAAAAATTTCCAGAATTAAAGAAAGACAGTAATTCTTTAATGTCGTTACAGATCACAGAACATGGCATGGGTTCAACAGAACTAAAAGGTGAAATATTTTCAGTAGCCGACTAACACATGGGCTATGAGAGCGCGCCGCTGAGTTAGAAATGACCTTTGCAACACCGGGAAATTCTTCGTATTCAAACTGTGCTAAAATGTCTAGGTGTGTTGGGGGGGGGGGTATTTACAATACCCTTTAGTGCAGTAAACAGAAGAATATGCAGATTAAAAGTGAGACACCAGCTGTCACAATTTGTGTAGAAACGAAGCAATGGGCCAAGTGAGGACCTGATTTTTAAATCAGTCACCGGGCCACACGGAGGACGCTGTGCAGAAAATTTAGATCGTGCCTTCGAGTATCACGGGAGCCATAGGGCAGCAAAATCTGTCGTAACGGAAATAAAAATATCGACGGTTTAGGTAGAAACTAAGCCACGGGCTGTGAGAGACCTCGCTGACGTCAACAACGACCCAATCAAACACCAGAAAATTTTGTTCCTATTGAAACTAAAATGTCGGGGAGGGGGGATTAAAAAAATTTACCTTTAGTGCAGTGAAGACAAGAATATAGAAATTGAAACTAACTCCCGGGCAGCGCCGGCGCGCCTTTCAACTATTATTTAATAATTTAAAAATATATTTAGCCACTGAAATTGATCCGGGAAGGAAAATATTTGAACCCAAGCATCAACGTTCTCAATCTCGTTGTTTTACGAGAAAAAAAGCAACTTTGAATTTGCATCAGTAAAAAAAAGAAGGAAATAGACTCTAGTTCAGTCTCCGTCGCATAATTCAGCAGAACACGTATGGTTAGCTAGTTTTGCAAAGGACCTCGTTTACCTTTAAAGGATAAGTGCATTTCTTTATATTTAAGCAAACTACATTTATACAACTTGTGAAAACGCCTCAGTAAAATTTAAAAAAAGAAGGGGAGATAAAAAAAAAATCGATTTCATTTCAGACACTCATCTAACATTCGAATTATTCATGCCAGCTAATTTAAAAAATACTCCCAAAAATTTAAATTCGTTCTTCTGAAACTTTAAAATATTTATTCCTTTCCTAACTCTCAGTACACCTTTATGCATCGGAAAACTCAACGTGCACCTCCTCGCACGCCGACTGATGCTTGCTCCCACTTTTTACTCTTCCTTTTCTCTCTTTGCTTTCCCCCACTTTCCGCTACCCCCTATCCCATGCCGCAGCCACCCTATTACCAGCCTCCCAATACTTAAATCCACAGAAGACAGCCAATCAGCTCTTCCAACCGCCTGACCTGTGATCCAATTTTCGGAGAGCGCTTCTTCGTTCCGCCAGTACGCCTTTCCCATTCAAAACTGGCCTCCTCCACACAGAACTTCATTAGACATGGAGGTCCGGGAGAAGAGAAGCAGAGCCCGGATCTCTCTTTCTCCTATCGCATAATGTTGGATAATGCATAGAGCTGTCGTCAAAGACTAATTTCATTTCTTAACGCCTCGTAGGAGAATTCCGTTTCGGCATTCTCTAAAATATTCCTTCTTATCCGGAAAGATACAAATGCAGCAGCAGACTTGCCCCCGATAACGCAATCGTTGCTGTAGTGGATGCGTAGCTATTAAAATTTTTTCCTGTCGGTAAGAAACAAATTTAGGTACCGTAAAGTAGAGAGTTGTCGCTGCAATAATAACGTGGAGCAAGAAGAGAGAGGTAGAGCGAGAAAGAGAAGGGGACGGGACTAGTGGGAGAGTTGGGAAAGCTTTATTTTGAATTTAATGCATCCTGCAAAAATCTTCATTTAAATGACACGCGAAGTTCTTTTCAGGAAAGACAATTAGAGAGAAAGTGAGGAAGATTGGATTCTGGCGTTTCTCGATTGCGTTATCTGGCTGCTCAAGATGAAAAGCTGTTGGATATTTCTTGAATTGTTATGACAACAAACAATCGACTTAGATCATTGGTTTAGAAGAAATTAATCATGGTGACCTAAATCGACGGATAAAATTTGATATCTAAACGAAATCCAGTATTGACTATAAAAAACATTTTAGTGTTTAAAGTCGCTGTGGACAATTTTTGTATCTTGTCCGCCTTCTTTTTGTGGAAGTTTGTTGTTGCTATTGCAGTTGTTTCACCTCCGAGCGGCTCTTTTTTCTGCACACATAGATAAAGAGCACGATCACAAGGGTTGCACAGGCTCAGCACACAATAAGGGAAGGGGAAACCATTGGACGTCCATAACGAGACAGGTGGAGGCCTCCTCAGACAAAGCCAAGTGCTTTTTCTTGATTACGTTGAGATACAGCTCTCCGGCAGGCGAGAACAGGGAGTAACATGTCCACGACGGATGCTGACCTTTTCAAGCTCATCGGCGTTCTGTTTTACATCGAGAGAAGATAAAGGATTAGTGGGGGAAAGTTTAACAGAGGAATATCACTTGGAACCTGAGAAGTCAAGTTAAAAGCCTGGAGCATCATTGAACCGTATCTGGGCCAGAGTGGCTCAGTCTGTAGCGTGCAAGACTCTTAATTTGTAGTTACCAGGTTTGAATGCCACCTGGGCTAGCATTGAGATTTGTCTCCACAAAACCGCCACCTCGATCAGTAGGGGACACCGATGTGCTCGGAAAGGCCGCCGTCCGATTTTTTCTTCTTCTCTAGTTGTTCTCTCAGAAAATAGTGTTCGTCTAGGTGAAGAATATATTTCCTTCTGTAGTGGCTCTTTAAGGGTATAGTTTTTATCTAACGGTTGTTCGCTAAGTTTGTGTTGACCATCCCTGATATAGCAGACTGTGCTTTCTTTATTGCAATTACTTGTTTTTTGCATATCTTTCGGGGCGGGGGTGGCTCAGTCGGTAGCGCGCCATGCTCGTAATCTGTAGTTCCTAGGTTCGAGTCCCAGCTGGGTCAGCGTTGAGATTTATCTCCGCAAAATTCCCTGCCCTGACCATGGTCAGTAGGGGACACCGATGGGCTTGGAAAGGCCGCCGTCCGTCGGATGGGAAGTTGAGTCGTGGCCCCGTGTGCGGGAGAGCCCACGCTGGATGGCCTTGACGGGAGGCTACCAGCTGTCTCCAAACAGCTGTTCCAGTGAGTCCCCTGCCCCAACCTTCTCTGAGCCTTCGGGGTCCATGTGACCTAGTCATTTAGCCCATGGTGTGCAAAAAAGTGCCTCTCAGAGGTAAAACAACCCTATTGCTTTTAGCTTCGAAATTTGTTGGTTGGTTCGGTTTGCCGGTTTGTGGAGTTGACAAAACGTTGTTCCACCACATCTTTCGAACGCGATGGAGAAAATGGTTTATGTGCTAACGAAAGCTTCTGATACTGGGAGTGTCAGAGGTTATAAAAAATTGCCCCCGTGTTTCCTTCCCCCTAAAAAGGGGAAATATGAAAACTATACTTAAGCTATACTATATACAGAACGCGAAGGCCCAAAGTAACAAGCTATGTGTCGAATGAAAGCTTCTGATGCGGGGAATGTCATAGGCTACGAAAAATTGACCCATATACTTCCTTCTCCCCTGAAAAGGGGGAAATGGAAATTATTGTTCCCCTATATCTCCAGAATGCGAGCGCGAAAAATAACAAGCTATGTGTCGAATGAAAGGTTGTGACGCGGAGAGTGTCGTAGATTATAAACACTGACCTCCAATGCTTTCTTCCCTCCTAAAAAACGGTAAATGTGAAAGTAGTTCTACTATATCTTCCGAATGCGTGGGGTTACAGTCACCAGTTAGGTGTCAAATGAAAGCTCGTATAATGACGGTCCTAACAATTTCGAACTTTGCCCCCACTATTCTTTCCTGATAAAATGGGGGACGGATTTCGCGGGATCGTATATCAAATTAAAGCTTGTGATGTTTGCAGTGTCATGGACTACCTCAAACATGACTCCAAAAAGGGGGGGGGGGGGTAAATGTGCTCGATATTTATGACTCGTATATCAAAGTTTTGAAAGGTAGGTGTTTTAGTGACAATAAAAAAAATGAAAAATTAAAAACAAATACCTATTTTCTTATAGAACGCTAAAAAGTAAAAAAATAAACCTAAAGCATATCGATGGTGCAATCAGTTATTGAGTTCATATTCACTTCAAAGGAAGATAGGGCGCCGATTTCCCTACTCAACAAGATTGCGCACCCTATCTTCCAAAGGCGGGGGTGGCTCAGTCGGTAGCGCGCCAGGCTCGTAATCTGTACTTCCCAGGTTCGAGTCCCAGCTGGGTCAGCGTTGAGATTTATCTCCGCAAAATTCCCCGCCCTGTCCACGGTCAGTAGGGGACACCGATGGGCTTGAAAAGGCCGCCGTCCGTCGGATGGGACGTTAAGCCGTGGCCCCGTGTGCGGGAGAGCCATACCCTGTGCACGTTAAAGAACATGCTGGATGGCTTTGACAGGAAGCTACCATCTGTCTCCTAACTGCTGTTCCAGTGGGTCCCCTCCCCCAACCTTCTCTGAGCCTTCGGGGTCCATGTGACCTGGCCATTTAGCCCATGGTGTGCAAAAAGTGCCGCTCAGAGGTAAAACAACCCAACCCTATCTTCCTTTGAAGTGAATACGAATTCAGTGACTAATTGCACCATCGATATGCTTTAGGTTTCTTTTATACCTTTTAGGGCCATACAGGAAGATAGGTATTTTTTAAACCTTTTAATTTATATTTTTTTAGGAAATAAATAAGAACGAAACGGAATAAATTTCTTTGATATTTGAGCGTTGCACGGTCAGGACTCGTTGGGGCGAAATATCGTATATCGCCCTTTCGACTGAATTCCTTTATTTTCTGTAAATATCATCAGTAGGGCATTCACTTTTCCTTTTATATCAGCCATTTTTCAGGATATAACAAACATTGCTTAAAAATCGCTAAAAGCAGCATAGAGACTTAAAACCGGAGCGCGTTAGCAAAACTTTTATTCGCAACCTAAGCTTTGAGTTGCCTTCATAAGTGGTCTCATGGTTTGAAATACTAATATGGGTAACGTTGTTGGGTTGTTTCACCTCTGTGCGGCACTTTTTTGCACACCATGGGCTAAATGGCCAGGTCAATGGACCCCAAAGGCTCAGAAAAGGTTGGGGACTCACTGGAACAGTTGTTGGGAGACAGCTGGTAGCCTCCCGTCAAGGCCATCCAGTGTGGGCTCTCCCGCACACGAGGCCACGGCTTAACGCCCCATCCGACGGACGACGACCTTTTCAAGCCCATCGGTGTCTCCTACTGACCGTGGGCAGGGCGGGAGATTTTGCGGAGATAAATCTCAACGCTGACCCAGCTGGGACTCGAACCTGGGAACTACAGATTACGAACCTAGCGCGCTATCGACTAAGCCGCCACCCCCTCCCCAACATGGGTAATGAATGCCGTAAATACAGATCAACTAAGTCTAAGACTGCTTTTAAAAGAGGAAAGAAACATTTTGCTCAAACCAAATAATATGGTACCTATATGGACTTTATTTTTACCTCGTTTAAAAAAAACCCTTTTCACTGTATTGTCCATCTGTAGACATTAATCAATTTTAATTTTTAGATATAAGTGGGAAATTCTTTTTTGGGTTGGATAGGTATTGATGAAATATTAGAATTCAGATTTTTAGAATCCACAAAAAATTTCGCTAGAGAGCCGCATCTAACGGTGCAAAATGGCAAAAGTGTTTCAACGAATGTTGCAAACAATCGATTTACGCGAGAAAATTTAAATTTCTGTGTTAGAGTGTAATGCTTGAGAGGTTTACAATGGAAACAAGTGATTTACGCCCAGAGGTAATGGTAAAATGTAACTTTTTTAGTTTTTAGAAATAAATGCAAAATTCTTTTTTGTGCTGTATAGACACTACTAAAGTATTAACATTTTCACTTTCCTAATCATCCATTAGTTCGAATCATCCACTATCAGAGGGCGCTCTAGGCGGAAATGGGCAAAATTCATTATATTTGAAAACGAACATCCCATATTTGCTAGATGCGAGATGTTATTGTTCTAGTTCATGGGTTCTAGCTCATGGAAGAAAAAAAAACTAGAAACACACACAAAAGTCATTAAAAAACCAATCGGGAAAATTCTTTGATTTTGTGCAAATAGTCCATTTGATTGAATAGAAACAATAAAATATATAAATAATAAATACAATGGGATTGATTATTAAAATACAAACAAGACGTAACTCTGCCCAAAGCTGATGAAAGTCAATCGAAACTTCAACCATCTAATTTCTTCTTTAGTGGGTAGAGAATTTAGCTTTCTAAAGCGTAATGAGTTCCCGAAAAGAAATGAAATTGTCTGTTGTTTATATTGCTGTAATATGGACTAAGTATGTTTGAACAGTCGGAAAACCATTTTCGTTTTCTCTGGGTCCTGTTTCGACCGAACGAACGTCCTATAAAGCCTGGTGTCATGGGAATTCTCCAAAAGACAGTAAAAGTTTAAGAGCAGTTGCAGCTTCTTTGTTGAACTTTCAAAGGAGAGCTGAAAAGAAGTTCAAGATAGTTGGAGAGAGGAGGGGTGGGGGGGGGGGTCAAATAAGCCTTATCGGATAAATCTTCATCTGATCAGTTGGAAATTGACTTAGCTTCTTAACTGGGTCGATGACGTTTTGAAGTGAACCGTGGCCTGGGTAAACTTTTCAATTTGCCCACAGATAAAGCTCGCTCAGAGAGAAAGTTTGTTCTTCATTTCAATGTTGTTAAAAGTTAATGATCGCCGATAATCTGTCTAGTAATGTTTTCTTGTCAGGACTCAAAGAGCTTGAGTGTTTGACTTTGTACAAAAACTTCTGTTGTTACTTATTAAAATATTGGAAGTCTAATTCCACGTAATAACAAAACTGTTTTTATTGTAAATTAGTACACCGAATAATTCACTTTAACCAAACACTCTATTTGGATGTTATAATTTAATAAAGTCTGCTATTGTATAAGTAGCGAAATGTTTCAATGGCTTATTAAATATTTTTTTTCCTGATATCATTTGTCTGAAAATTTCTAAATTCTAGTTTATTATGTGTGCGTTGTTATTCTTCTCAGGTTCATGTATTTGTAAGAGTTGATTTTGTTAAGCATACACTGAGTTAAGTATTGATGATTAAAAATAATATTTAACGTTAAAAAATTTAAGCTTCACAACTTCGCGTGGTACAAAATAAAAAAAAAAGCCAACAAAAACGTTTTCGAAAAACTTAAAATTGTTTAAATTGAAGAAATATCATCAGGAGATGGTGGATTCGTATCCCATCTGGCTCAAGATCATTTTTCCTCTAAATCTGATAATGACTTTGAACTGAGAATGATACTTTCCTTGACACTTAAAATTGCTATTTTTATTTTCAGGACTAAGAGCTACGAAATAGTTTACTACATGAAGGACTACTTAATTATTTTTTTAAGTACACAAGACCTTTCTGAAATAAAAAATTTTTCAATTTTTTATTGTTTTGCGGGACAGAGGTGAGAATAAATAAAAATGCACACAATTGCATTTATGTAATATGTTTCATATTTTTCACTCGTTCGTTTGCTTTAAAATATTTAATGCGAAAACAAACATGTTTTATCACCACAGTTAATCTACATTTTCTTCAGCCCTTGAATAATTTCGTTTTGCTGTTCCTTTTCTCTGCAGTAATTCTGTTGAATAATTCTCCGACAACGTGACGATCGTAGAGAATTGTTGCTCTTGATCTTTTATTAAAGACAACATCGTTTGTTATTAAAAATTGGGCTAATCTGAAAATACTCTTAAATAATAAACAAGTCCTCAGAAGACCTCTATGATTTAATTGATGCCAGGATAAAAATTGCGAAGTTTCTACTGCTCTCCGCTAATCCTTCACCCTGCTCTGAGTCAGAAAAAGAACACCGATGGGCTTGAAAAGGCTGCCGTCCTTAGGATGGGATGTTAAGCCGTGTCTCATTGTACAGAAAAGCCTTACCCTGTGTATGTTAAAGAACATACTGGAATGCTTCGAAGGATGCTACCATCTGTCTCGTAATAGCTGTTGAGTGGGTCCCCTTCCCCCGACCTCCTCTGAGCTCTCGGGATCCTTGTGACCTCGAGAGCTCAGAGAGGTCCTTGTGACCTGGATATTTAGCTCATTGTATGAAAAAAAAATGTGTTGCTCAGAGGTAAAACAACCTAGTGCTCTCGTGTTACATTCGCAGTTTGATAAATCCACAAAATATTGTTTTGCAATAGAAAAGAAAAAATCGTTTTGAACTGTTTTAAAATATCATTGATGATAAAGTATTTTCTCGGCTATAAGTCGCACGCCACTATGAAATGGGCAGAGAAATCCGGCAACGTGGTAGTCGCGGTTGAATGAATTGATGGATTAAGATAAAAGTTTCAATAACTTATTGGAAACTTGCGGAGATCAAGGGAATTGCCCATGAGAGAAGCGAAAGCCATCGAGCAAAGATTAATTCTGCTTTCATAATTAATGGCTCTGGGAAAGGAAATGGAAAGAGAAACCAGAAATTGGTGCAGCATGCGAGAAAGGTTTCCTACAAATCAAAATATTAGAGCAACCCGGTTGTCTGAATATTTTGGCCAAGCAGCATTCTTCTGCTAATTGATATGCGAGAAAAGGAGAAATGTACGAAGTAAGTTAAAGGTTTGGGATCATCTTTTCTTTAAAAATATTTCTCACTTAACGTGTAGATCCCCTCTTTTTATTTGCTATCAAATTGCTGCAGACTTTTAGGTCTGATCATTCAACAGATGTGACTCACCATATCATTATAATCAGACATTTTCTATAAAGTATTTTGGAAATGATAAGAATATATATCAAAGTGTAATTGGTCCTCTTCTGGAATTTTAAATATATATATATGAGTTTCTTTATTAAACAGTAATTAGAGAATAAAATTGTCTGTAGCGAATTTATGAAGTTTGCTTTTAACCAGAACAACGTTTGTCATTTTCCAAATTTAGAGCCCTCTAACGATTAAAATGGAAATTATTTTAAGATTCGGAGAATTGAAATGGTAATATTTTATTAAGACTTTTCCAACTGAAAAAGAGTTTTCCATTTATTTTTTAAAACAAAAAAAAAATTGGCCAAGCAGCTTGTGACCTATGCGCTTTTCTCCGTAATGCGCATAGATCATAGACTACATCAGAACAGGGTTGTCATCTGCAAACAACACAGGAATGCTCAGTATGAGTATTTGATGTCTTAGCATAGATTCGGTATAGTTGAATAAAGTGAATATAAAAGTTGAACATCCTAAAATTTAATATTTTTAATTTGCCTATGGGTTGGGTTGTTTTACCTCTGAGCGGCACTTTTTTGCACACCATGGGCTAAATGGCCAGGTCACAAGAACCCTGAAGGCTCAGAGAAGGTTGGGGGAGGGGACCCACTGGAACAGCTGTTGGGAGACAGATGGTAGCCTCCCGTCAAGGCCATCCAGCGTGTTCTTTAACGTGCACAGGGTATGGCTCTCCCGCATACGGAGCCACGGCTTAACGTCCCATCCGACTGACAGCGGTCTTTCGAAGCCTATCGGTGTCCCCTAATGACCGTGGGTAGGGCGGGGAATTTTGCGGAGATAAATCTCAACGCTGACCCAGCTGGGACTACAACCTGGGAACTATAGATTACGAGCCTGGCGCGCTACTGTCTGAGCCACCCCGCCCCTACTTTGCTTATGTATAACGCTTAAGGAACAACACTGTGTATAGACGATTGTGAGTGATTGACTGACAGACATGGGATCACTCTAATTCTGACTATGATGCAGAAATGGTAAAGCTTTGAATATTTGCACCTGGGGTGATCCGGGTCATAGATCACGGGAAAAAAAAAGAAACTTGATTTCCGAAGTATCCTTCAAGGTCAAACAGAGACCACGTAGAGGTCACACCTTGATCTACAAGTGCTAGAAATGCGAACATTGGTATCCAGGGGTGTTTAGGGTGGTAGATATCAGAAATGTTGTAAACTTTCGGATTTAGAGGGTCCTTCTAGGTCAAAAGTCAAAGTTTGATGTACCAGTATTAGCTAAAAATTGGTGCATATCGATATTTCAGGCCGTATATCTCAGAAATGTTACGTGTTCAAAGTCAAAGAGGTGCTGGAGTGACGGATTCGAAATTAAGAGGCGTCAAAGGTGATACTTGGTTCATTTAATATACACTTAAACGACAATTTATTATACACATCCTCTTAATAATTTCTTCCAACTTTTGCCCTCACAACAACACGCCATGGCATGGACTCTATCAGGTGTTTGGAAATGTTCAGGTGATATTGCGGCTCATGATTACAGCTCTCTGTAAAGTGCTGAGAATTGCCTGTGATCGTTTCCGGGCTCTAATGCATTGTTCCACTTCATCCCACAGATGCTCACTACGGTTCAGATCTGGAGAGTGAAGAAGGCCATTCGATGACTGTTAAATCACTCGCATGCTCCTCCAACCAGTCCTTTGACAAACAAATATGGGCATTGTTTTTTGAGAGAAGATATCCTACTGTGGGATATGGATAGCCATGAATTGGTGTGGGTGGTCGGCGAGTACGTCAACGTATCCTTGTGTTGTGATGGTGTTCTCAACAGTCACAAGAGCTGGACCACAAAAACACTTCCCAGAATATTACACCACGTCCACTGGCCTTTAATACCACATATGCAACGTCCCACTGGCATGTTGTATTTGGAAACTCGATTTGTGGGACCAAGCAACCCATTTCCAGTCCTCCATGGTCAATTGGCGATGTTCTTTTGCCCACTGCAGCCTCATAGCCCGATGAAAAAATGTAACAATGGAGTGGTATCAATGCACTCCAGGTCTTCCCTAGGCACTCTGCTTTCCATCTATTACGTCACCAGCCACCCCCTTATTAATATTCATAATTAACAATTCATAATTAATAATTATTTAAAAATTAATTAATCCCCCTTTATTAAAAAAAACCTTTTATTAAAAAAATTCCTCCCCTTTATTAAAAAAATCCCTTTATCAAAAATTCCTCCCCTTTATTAAAAAAAACCCTTACTCCCCCCTTTAAAGTGTGGCACCATCTGGTGACTATGAGTACTATTCTTAGAAAAAACCCTATTTTAGCTATAATTTCCCGATTTTTGACTCCCCACATTAAAAACTCCCCCCTCTTTTAACCCGTGGCGCCATCTGGTGACTATGAGGAGTATTATTCTTAGTAAAACCACTATTTTAGCTACAATTTCCAGATTTTTGACTCCCCTCATTAAAACCCCCCTAATCAAAAGTTCCCTCCCCCTTTTAACCCTGGTGCCATCTAGTGACTATGATGAGTACTATTTTTAGAAAAACCCTCTATTTTAGTCGTAATTTTTTCAATTTTTAACCTCCCCTCATTAAAGAAATCCCCCCTATCAAAGGTTTCGTCCCCCTTTAGTAAAATTCCCTCCCCTTTTTTAAACCCTGTTATCAAAAGCTCCCTTTATTAAAACTTCACTGATCGCAAACTCCCTTGGTATCCGTGTTCATTTCCCAAATCCAACTAAACTTTGGGTGGCAACGATCAGATGATGCAATCTCCAAAATAACTTTCGGTGAAAGCCGCTCACAGAAAATAAACTCTCAAAGTTGTATATCCCCTGTATTTATTGCGAATTTTTATTCCTTATTAATTAAACACTTATCAAAATTCCCTCTTCCTCATTAAAAAAAACCCCTTATCAAAACTGTACCACTGGTTGATACACCTGTATTTTAAGCCCCCTCTTTAAAACCCACTGGTTGACCTAAAAGCCCTCCTCTTTAAAGAACCCCTGGTCGACCCTTCGCATGGTAAACCAGTTTTCTCTATGTGCATTTAATCTACTTGTGGTGTCATCCAACGTTTGTACTATTTTTGGTACATCTCCTGTATGTAAAAAAAATTCCTACCAACACAGTGATTTGAACCCGATACCTTGATGTCAATAGCTGGACGTTATCTCACTCGACTATGCCTTATTTCCTAACACCTGAAAAAGATTTTTGGTGGCATCATCTAGTGTATATTTTAGCAAGATTTTAACCGAAATTATTCCCAGACTCCCCCTCATTAAAAAACCCCATGTCAAAAGTTCCCTTTATTAAAACTTCACTGATCACAAACTCCCTTGGAATCCACGTTCATTTTTTCCAAGTCCACTAAACTTTGGGTTGCAACCCCTCGCTGAATGGCTGATGCAATCCTCTAAATTTTTGCGAATTCGACCTTCACTAGAATAAGGATTATCCCGCAGTAACTGTTTTAAAAGGCTGTCCCGCAGAAAATGAAAAAATGCTATTGGGTAAAAAAAAGGAAAAAAATCTTATTTTATTCGTAATTATGAAAAATATTGAGGGGTAATATGGTCGACGTAAAAGACCCGTGTTCGGATCTTCACCCGGGACCACGTTTTACAGGCAGATGGTTTTTAACAAAAGTCCTGCGAAATTAAAAATTCCAAACGGGGAACCACAAGAGTTTTATTGACGGATGAATCTTGGATCACCCCCTGCACTGCTTCAGTATCAGGCATGCTGTATTACATCGTGAAAACCCACTGGCACACTTTATCATTGCTTTCGGACTCGAAAATTTTCAAAGTCCAGAGACGGTTCTCCACATTCACAATTCTACCCTTTACGATAGGTCAGCGTTTCAATGTACCCAATGTAGGAAAACTACTTTGAAATTATGCGCCCTAAACCTCCAAGTGCTGAGCTTATTAGTCTCCATTGGTTTGATGCCGTCAGATATCTGTGCTTCCGCATCAGAACTTGTCTTGGAAAGTGGTTTTACGTTTGTCTCAATTACTCTCCGCCATTACGCGACATGGTTCAAAAATGCTTATTACCGGTGTATCCTCAGTACATGATGCATTGGAAGTAATGCTACTCGGAGAAAAATCAGCTATGGGAGTAATCATTAATCTACAAACGCTCTCACAGTTTGTAAAAATCGTCTCTTCCACCGTTTATTGGCGAACGTGAAGATGCTGATGAAATTTGCATTGCGGCGTCAGTTACAAGCTTTTACCGGGTAAATTCTGTAAAGACTACATGGCAGAATGCTAAAAGTAGAATTCACACCTTTCCACTTGCGTAAAAAACGCAACACGAACGCATGTTAATAGGGGACAATAATCAAATGCAATAACCTACTATAAAAAATATTACATAAGTCTCACTCGAACGTACCCTCTCAACATACCTGGACTAATCCAGAGAAATGAGAAAGATTCGGCACAACATAAAAATCAAACCTAACTATGCTTTGACATATATGTTCTGATTGGGCCTCTGTACTTATGCCGTTGTTCTCACGTAGAGCGTACAAGAAGCGACCTGTCTTTACAAACAAAGATCGTGAAAATCCCTCTCTCCCGCTTCGACTCTGTTTACGTAATCTGCTGAAATGACACACCACAGCAACAGGCAACTAGTGACGTACAAAGGTCATGGACCACTCACCCACGCCACTCGCGCTGACCTATGGGACAGTCGTGGAAACAGATAAAATAATTAGATAGGGTCGACTTACTTTGAAAAGAGCAGTCGCTCCATGCTTTTATGTTCCTCAAGCCTAATGAGAAAGTTAAATAATGACATGTCAAGAATGTTGCACTTTATTAGAACAACGGAAATTCCCTGTATGGTGCCTTCGGATCTTTTAGGGGGGTTAAGTTATCGCGTTCTCCAAGCGGTCAGCTGATTTCACAAGGTCGACATCACAATTAAAGTATGTAGCGGTTACAGAGAGAATATGGTTTGACCTCGTCCATTAGAAAGGGAACATACAAAAAATTGTTAACTGGCACTCTTTATCCTCATAAGAAATTGTGACGTGTAATTCAGCGTAAAAACGTAATACGAGTTTCGCAAAATGTGTAAAAATCCCAGTGTGAATGAAGTAATACGAAATCTTGAGCATTATTCCCTGCGTCCTTTGTTAGATGATAGTGTTAACATCCAACGAATTTTCAAATGACATTCGGGGGAGTTATCACTTAAGTTTCAACTTTTATTTTTTTCCAACCACGATAATGCACCGTTTCTTTGGACTTCGATGCAAAAAATGGGAAGGGGACGATCTTTCTCACAGTAGCGATATGTCCATGCACTTTGCTAAAAAACAAACCTGGTTCATGCATTTCCCATAGACAATAAAGATTTGAACTAAAAAGCCATTAAAACCGTGAATGGACTGATCTAATTGATAAAAATATGTGAAAAGTAATGTACTGAGCTTGAGGGTTGACAACATTAATATAGACATGGATTGCCTTCCTCGCTTGTTTTCTCTATACTATCATAAACTGAGAAACCTCGATGCTTGAGAAATGATTCAATTAACTATCAAAGATGAATAGACCTCTGTAAAGTTTAATTCTCCACACAATCTTCTGAGTTAATTCTGCTGTAGATGTCTAATTCTGTCAGGATCACAAGGGTTGTTTTGCACATTCAAGGACTTTCTCTTTTTCTGACATCTTATTCGTTAATCAAAGTGTCTATCTACAAAAGACACTATGAATCAGACGTTAATGACTCATCATTACACCGACAAACTACCTATCCATATGCTGTGTAAGCATTTAGAATGAAAAACCGATAGCAAGTTTGTTTCACTACCATACAATCTTAGAGATAAACTCATAGCTTAATCTTCAGATGCATGTTTCTCAATATCTATGCATTTTCTCATACAATACCTTTATCTCAAACATTGATTCATCTTCCCTATCTGTATATTTACTTTCTAATAAACCATACTTTAACGACCAAAGTAGGTAAATTGCAAGCATCTGAGGCCAGACCTGGATATTAGATGGTTTGACTTTGTAAGCAATGATGAGGCCAGGCCTGTGCATTAGATGGTTTGACTTTGTAAGTAATGATGAGGCTAGGCATGGACATTATGTGGGTTATCTTTTTAAGCATTGATGAAACTAGGCCTGGATATTGGATGGTTTATCTTTTTAAGTATTGATGAAACTAGGCCTGGATATTGGATGTTTTATCTTTTTAAGCATTGATGAAACTAGGCCTGGATATTGGATGTTTTATCTTTTTAAGTATTGATGAAACTAGGCCTGGATATTGGATGGTTTATCTTTGTAATTGGATAATAACTTGTAAGTAATCATTTTGGATTACTTACAATCCAATAATATGATTATTGGATAATAGATTGTAATAATGAGGAGTTCAGGCCTGGACATTATCTGATGATTATTATATGACGAGAAGGCGTTTTTTTTCAGTTATGATTTCAAATTAAGGGAAAAAAATGATTTCTTTGAGACCTCTATGATGTCAAAAGTCGTGTTTTGCTTTTCATCCGGAAATTTTTTTATTTCGTACTTAAAATCGTGTACGGAACAAAATGGTAGAATTGTATTTAACTAAGTTCTCAATAGCAGAAGTCACTCTTTCAGTTTATTTTTATTTTTTGATGAAACAAATTTTACTTCCATTTCCGTCAAATCGGGGTAATATTTTATGTCTTTGCTAATCCTTAATCTCGTAATCTGCTTTTCTTTATAGTGTACTGATGATGTGCAGAAATCATTATTTACACCAAGGAAAAATTGATTTCTCAAGGTATTACTATCACTAAGGAAAAATTATTTTCTCAAGGTATTACTGTAATTATATCTTTTATGTAGGGTAACCACACGCCCAGGATTTTAGATGCTGTCCTATCAGGTTCAGTATTTATTCCACCTAAAAATTCATGCTATTTTCAATCAAATTTTTCATCAAAATAATTTCAAGCTAGGGTGTTTTGAATATACTGAAATGTCCCTGTTTCTACCAATTGAAATCTAGTGACTCTACTTTTATTGCAACTGGATGAATTGTGGAAAGAAACAGTGGTCTACAATTCTAGGAAGTTTGGTACTTATTATATTGTTTCTAAAGTCGAAATCTATGTTTCTAACGTATTTCATAGCAACAAATATCACACAATTTTCTCGGAGAAAATGTAGAAAACAAATAAATTCGTTGGGTAATGTCTTACAATTCTGTTATTAAGTAATTCTCATATTTACTGTTTTAATTATCTACTTGATTTCCGCCCTGTTGCTTTTTGACAAAGTTTACGTTATTCTAATGATTCAATATTTAAAAAAAAAAACTAAAATCTTTTGGCAATATGTGTTAAATATAAAAGTTTATTTTTTCTTTTTCTACTATTTCTTTCTTATTTTTTTTTCCACTCAAAGAAACTATACGTGAAATGACGTACTTGTAAAAATATTGAAGTAATTTTCATTCCTATAAAAGTTTATTTCCCTTACCAGAAATCCAGCTGCCATTGAATCTTCGAGGTACGAATTCTCCATTCACAATATCATCTAAAGAGAATCTTTCTCCTTTAAGACCCACTCCTGCATTTTCTGCAATGAGAAATGTACATGTTGCATTAGATAATCAAAGAGCAAATATAACGAGATAAACAATGATGCGTCAGATAAACAAAGATAACACGATAAAAAATGACGCTTTAGATAAACAAAGATTCGTAGGTAAGAATATATATAATGATGCGTTAGATAAACAAAGATGCAAAGATAGCACAAAAATGACTCATTAGATGAACAAAGATAACAAGCTAAACAATGAATAATTAGATGAACAAAGATAACAAGATAAACAATCACGCATTAGATGAACAAATATAACATGATAAACAATGGCGCATTCGATAAAATAAACAATGTCGTAATAAATAAGTAAAAACATTAAAATATCTACGGAAAAGAAAGTTAAAACATAAATTATTCATAAATATTCGACTGGATCAGTTATAGGCTTAAAATAATTCAAATTTCCAGGAAAAAGTTTTTAAAAAATATGGATTAAAAAAAGAAAAACATCACGAATATATCAAATTAGAGTTTAACATTTGTGCATTGGATTTATTCACATATTATTAATTTTGACCAAGACAATTGTTTTTTAGTTTGGGTTCCGTTATGTTACTCCTGAGCGACATTATCTTTTCACATAATGGGTAAAATGTCCAAATCAGAAGGATTCCAAAGGGTAAGAGAAGGTTTGGCAAGGAAAGCTTCTCAGAGGTTAAACAACGTAACTCAGATTAGTAAAATGATTAGTGACATGCATGCTCGGATCTAGAGCAAAATCGCGGGGAAAACGAGCCGGATAAAGGTACAGGCAGGGGGAGGGACAGAAGACTGGATTTCCAATACAGTCTCTTGCCTCCTCCTCCCACACTTCGTTTTACAGCCCCCCCCCCCCCCATAAATAATCGGGCCATGACAACAGGAATTGGATCTCACCAAGCTTGGCTTCACACTTCATTGGCATTCCTTAAAAATTAAAGGAACAACCCTACGTTATGTCTATGCGAAGCGAACGTCGAAGTTCCAAAACTTCCAAAATAAGGGTTCTTTTATGTGAGAGAAGATAAAGATCTCAATCAAATATATCTATACCTCGATTTTCAGCAATATTCGTTTAGAATTTAACGGGTTAAGCAAGTTTGAATATTTGACAACAGGAATGCAAGTCTTAAGAAATTTATACAAAACTGATGAATACCGAAAGAAAAATTTCTGAAATGCACACTTATCAAATACTTCGAAACAATATTTATTATTAAATGTTGATTAACTTCCGAAGCATATTTTTGTGACTGCTTTGTTATCGTTATATACACAGTCGTATCAGAATAATATGATCACCTACCATACATATACTATGGTAGGTGATCATATTATTCTGATACGATTGTGTATTCAAACTGTCATAACTCATTAAATCCCGAACAAATATTGTTGAAAATCTATATATTGATATATTTGATTGAGATTTTTATTTGCCAACACATTTTTGAAAACCAAAAAAAAAATACTTATTTCAGAAGTTATAGAGCTTCGACTTATGGATTCCAATTGATATAACAGAGAATTTTTTCTTAATTTATTGAAACCAATGTATTTCCTTACTCAGACGAAACTCGTCCACTTCCTAATATCCAGAAAAAGGATAGGAACTGTGTCTTTCTTCTCTTATTCGCGAAGAGGAAACTAAGTGACCTTGACGAAGACTATCCCATTTTCTTCGTACAGCACGAAGGAGAGAAAACTCTCTCAGTGTTTTCTTCCCTCCTCTTCTGGACATGAAAGGTCGTCCGATCTTAGGCTGACAGATCGATGTCCAGTTCGCCCTGACTCTGGCGAAACGATCACTTCGACGTCCTGCTCACGACAGAAAAGTGCTCCCCATAATTAATTTATGGCGTAGTTTTCTCGTTTCACGGGCACAAAATGAGTTTCATCTATAAAGGCCAGAGGAAAGGGACACAGAAGAGCAAAAAAAAATAGATAAATAAAAATCGATGAAAAAAAAATATATATGATAGGGGAAAAAATATGTGTAATCTGCCACAAGTCTCTGAGCCTTGGAAATTTAGTGACTCCTAAGTAGTACTTAGAATCTCTGATTTATTTTTATAATAATTAGTTCTTACACACTAGATGACTCTACTTAGTATATCCCTACGTGATACTGAATTTATGCATTTATTCTACTATAAATTCAAAAATATAAGCAAAATAAGTAGTCAAGTGTCTCAAAATTTCCCTATTACACAACCTCAGTTCATTCTCTTATTACTATGAATATATCTATATCCAGAACTGTATTAATAACTTCTTCAGCTGAGTGTCTACCAAAATTGCGATATCTTTTAAACACTACACTCGAGAAGATTTGCATCTCCAGGTTACTTCAGGATTACAAGCTCTTTTTTTAATAACTTTGGACACGGACAAGCGTTTTCTGAACTTCCCCCTGCATTGCTAGCTTCTCTGTAAGAGTCCTGCTACAAAGTTTGTTTGCTTCTCTCTTCCCTGATCCTCCTTTCCTGATGCTTTTGCCTCTCTAATTCCTACATACATACTAAAAATTCTCTGTGTGGATCCCAAACTTTTTAATATGGTTTGTTAGCTCTAATATTAGAAGCTAGATATAAATTCGAGGTGGATCGAGCTGGACTGGACTGGACATATAGAAAACACGGAGAGATTGCAGTTCTAACTTTATCCGGCAATACATTATTACCACTGCATATAAGAAGGTGGCTCGTAATCCAATGTTCCAAGGTCTGAGTCCGAATATACGTTGAGATTTTTACCACTAAATTCCACTGAAGACTTGTAGAGGTCGCGTCCATCGGATGGGACGCGAAGCCATGTTACCCCTTCCTACACACACACACACATACAATACCACCACTTTTGAGAATATTAACCCCTTCCTACAAACACACATACAATACCACCACTTTTGAGAATATTGACACCTTCTTACACACACACATACAATACCACCACTTTTGAGAATATTGAACTCTTCCTACACACACACATAAAATACCACCACTTTTGAGAATATTGACCCCTTCCTGCACACACATACAATGCCACCACTTTTGAGAATATTGACCCCTTCCTACACACACACATAGAATACCACCACTTTTGAGAATATTGACCCCTTCCTACACACACACATACAATGCCACCACTTTTGAGAATATTGACACCTTCTTACACACACACATACAATACCACCACTTTTGAGAATATTGAACTCTTCCTACACACACACATAAAATACCACCACTTTTGAGAATATTGACCCCTTCCTGCACACACATACAATGCCACCACTTTTGAGAATATTGACCCCTTCCTACACACACATAAAATACCACCACTTTTGAGAATATTGACCCCTTCCTACACACACACATACAATGCCACCACTTTTGAGAATATTGACCCCTTCCTACACACACACATACAATGCCACCACTTTTGAGAATATTGAACCCTTCCTACAGACACACATGGAATACCACCACTTTTGAGAATATTGAACCCTTCCTACAGACACACATGGAATACCACCACTTTTGAGAATATTGACCGCTTCCTACACACACACACATACAATGCCACCACTTTTGAGAATATTGACCCCTTCCTACACACACACATACAATACCACCACTTTTGAGAATATTGACCCCTTCCTACACACACATACAATACCACCACTTTTGAGAATATTGACCCCTTCCTACACACACACACATACAATGCCACCACTTTTGAGAATATTGACCCCTTCCTACGCACACATACAATACCACCACTTTTGAGATTATTTACCCCTTCCTACACACACACATACAATGCCACCACTTTTGAGAATATTGACCCCTTCCTACACACACACATACAATGCCACCACTTTTGAGAATATTGACCCCTTCCTACACACATATACAATGCCACCACTTTTGAGAATATTGACCCCTTCCTACACACACATACATACCACCACTTTTGAGAATATTGACCCCTTCCTACACACACACACACACACATATAATGCCACCACTTTTGGGAATATTGACCCGTTCCTACACACACACATACAATGCCAACACTTTTGAGAATATTGACCATTTCCTACACACACATACATACCACCACTTTTGAGAATATTGACCCCTTCCTACACACACACACACACACACATACAATGCCACCACTTTTGAGAATATTGACCCCTTCCTACACACATACAATGCCACCACTTTTGAGAATATTGACCCCTTCCTACACACATACAATGCCACCACTTTTGAGAATATTGACCCCTTCCTACACACACACACATACAATGCCACAACTTTTGGGAATATTGACCCGTTCCTACACACACACATACAATGCCACCACTTTTGGGAATATTGACCCGTTCCTACACACACACATACAATGCCACCACATTTGAGAATATTGATCAGTTCCTACATACACACATACAATACCACCACTTTTGAGAATATTGACCCCTTCCTACACACACACATACAATGCCACCACTTTTGAGAATATTGACCCCTTCTTACACACACACACACATACAATGCCACCACTTTTGAGAATATTGACCCCTTCCTACACACACATGCAATACCACCACTTTTGAGAATATTGACCCCTTGCTACACACATACAATACCACCACTGTTGAGAATATTGACCCCTTCCTACACACACACACACATACAATACCACCACTTTTGAGAATATTGACCCCTTCCTACACACACACATACAATACCACCACTTTTGAGAATATTGACCCCTTCCTACACACACATACATACCACCACTTTTGAGAATATTGACCCCCTTCCTGCACAAACACACACATACAATGCCACCACTTTTGAGAATATTGACCCCTTCCTACACATACAATACCACCACTTTTGATAATATTGACCCCTTCCTACCCACACATACATACCACCACTTTTGGGAATATTGACCCGTTCCTACACACACACATACAATGCCAACACTTTTGAGAATATTGACCAGTTCGTACATACACACATACAATACCACCGCTTTTGAGAATATACTAGTAACGGGAAGGGAAGCGATAAAAGACTTAAAAGCATGTATATGTGAAACATATTTCCGAAAAAAATTTTAAACACCGAAAACGGAGGGAAAATGTTTATACCGGAAAGGTGTTCCAGGGTTATTTTCGCTAGATCTTCCCCCTGCCACTTTAATTTCACTCGGATCACTTGGCTTTGTCCGTTATTTTTTTTTCTAGATCCGAGGACTATTTTAAAATACATACAGAATCAATGAATGTACATATGTGGTACTGGAAAGTGAAAACTGATGTTTACAAAATGCCATACTATTGTTGCGAAGTTTTACCGTAATATTTATTTAAGAGTCATTGTGTAGTTAGTGGGTTCGAATTAACCATACTGTTATTTAATGAACTTATTTAATAGATAAACGATTATTTTCAAAGAAATATGAACAGTCAAATAGTTATCTTAATAATCAAATGGACTGACTGTAATCATGACTAAGTATTAACTCTTACCAGCAAATATAAATACAACAGATCATTCGAAGTTGAAGTTATATGACAATCTAATCAACAACATAACCTCATAAGTCAATTCTTGCGAAATAACTACCTAACTTTATTTGACGTACACAAATGACCTGTTTATTTACTTAGCATAACACAGCTTGAGGGTTTAATTGTAATGTCAGTGTCTCCTAATGTTGTCATACAACTTGCAAACAGGGCTCTACCTAAGATTCTCTACACTTCCTAGAAACAATGACCTGGAACAAAATCTCCAGTAACATACACGTGAAAGCACTAATTGCTGAATACTAAACTCAAATGATTAATTACCACCGTGTCACATCAACTAGAAATGCTACCGTTTCGAAAACTACGCAAACCGACTGACTGGGCACAACTCAATTCACACTTCAAAACTGACCGTTCCATTATAGATATGATGTATTCTTCACAACACGTGGAACACCTCGTTATACAATTACGCACGCTTCTATAAGCAATTGTTGCATGTTAACACGTGGTTTCATTATATTTGCTTCGATGCAAAAACAATGGAAAAAGATTGCAAAAGTATTTAAAAAAGAGAGAAAATAAACGACTAGCAATATGCAGTTCACCAAGTTTCAGTTCCGCGAAGCTACCCTACTTACAATATAAAACTAGTGAAAGGTAAAATTAAGTTAAATCATTAATTATAAGATTAAGTTATCAGGCGTATTTTTTAATTTCTATTTCTTACTATGTTACTGAAATGCTTATTTTAATGCATTTTTATCAAGAACAACTATACGAAACTGCAGTATTTTATTACTAGAGTGTATTTTAAAGTGTTGAAAACTAAAGTTCATTATATTGCATCAATCATTTGAAAAAATGTTTTTTTTAATAAGAGATTCCTTATCCATTGCACTTTTCAGAACATAACCTCAATGAATAATGAACCATGACGATATATAAAATTCCTAAAATAAAGAACCGCTATTTGCAAGACATTTTTTTAATAAATGTAAAACATTAATATATAACTTTTGTATACATTTAAAAATATATTGACGGATTAACTCTCTTTTGAGAATCAGTTAAATTCTGCATTCCTTATTTATGAATTGGCAAAATTTTAATGTCGCTTTACTATTTTATAATAATAAATAAATACCCCTCAAGCAGCTGCTTGCCACAGAGTTCTGACAGGAGCCTGTCAGTTTATATGCCACAGTAGAAGGTCTGTGAGGATGGCAGGACCTCAGCAGAAAAACGACACATACATCCATGCCTTACCCGGGGTTCCAACCCAGGTCTCTTAGATCAGTAGCCAAGCACTCTAACCACTCGACCATGGGACGGCTTACTATTTTATACATTTCGAAAATGAATTTGTTCCTTGAAAATTACCATTTATGAATTTAGGTCACCATTTGGAAGTATATGTTTGGTTACATTATATTAATTACTTATATTAATTAGAAATATTTCTAAGGTTGAAGTTCGTAAAAAATCAATCTCCAACAACATTGTTCTAATGAGTATTTGGTAAATGATGCATAAAACGAGGAAATTTTGTCAGCATGAAAAAAAATGTACACATATACATACAGCGCCAGATCCAAGATGGAGGATTGACAAAGGGGCTAGTAACAGTAATGGAGATAATAAGAAATTGAGTTATGCATATTCATGAATTTTTCAAGAAATGTTTTAAAGACTTCCAGAATGGAGAGGGAAATGTTATACTAAAATGAAAATCCAGTCTCTTGCTACCTCCCCGCCCCCTTTGCTTGTTACCGCTCGATAAAGTTCCTTGACCCTTCCCCACCTTATTATTGATTTTCTAGATCTGGGCTTGTGTGTATGTATATACATATATATGATTTTGTTTTTACTTATATTCATTCAATATATTATGTTTTTGGAACTCTTCTAAAGAAAGTCTGATAGAAAAAAATCATTCTGTGATTGTAAAAAACTTCAAAGTCTTATTTCAGATCGTTATTTACCTATAAAGAAACACTCAATCAAACAACATATTTCTTCCCATCCTCTTTATCCACATTTTTTTAATCTTTTGAAAAATGACGAAAAGTTTACGAAATATTACATAATTATGTATATTAATATGCGATATGTGTAATTTTATTCCGCTGTTTCTCGCTTTCATTATGAACATATATTTTTTTAGAAAAGCTGTGCCACCGTCCCTATTTCACTGGCCCCAAGTGCGGGGCCACTTTGGACTTTGACCCCTATGTCGCAACCGCCCGGTCATGTGATATGATGCAACCGCCCGGTCACGTGATATGGTGCAACCGCCCGGTCACGTAATATGACACACCCTTATTACTATTCATAATTCATATTTAATATTTCATAATTAATCCTCCTTTATTGAAAACCCGTGGCGCACTCTAGTGTATATCATGAGTACTATTTTAACCGTTGTTTTCCAATTTTGACTCCCTCCTCATTAAAAACCCCTCTTATCAAAAGTTCCGCCCCTTTATTAAAAACCCGTGGCGCCATCTAGTGTATATAAAGAGTACAATTTTTAGAAAAACCCTCAGTTTTAGTCCTAATTTTTCCAATTTTGACTCCCCCTCATTAAAAAACCCCCTTATCAAAATTCCACACCCTCATTAAAAAACCCCTTATCAAAATTCCACCCCCTTTATTAAAAAACCCCTCTATTAAACTCCCTCTGACTGATCACATACTCCCGTTCCTTGGTTTCTACTCTGCACTTTTGATAAGAGGGGTTTTTAATGAGGAGGGAGTCGAAATTGGAAAACAACGGTTAAAATAGTACTCATCATATACACTAGAGTGCGCCACGGGAGTAGTATCATGCCACCCCACCGTACCCCCACTAGTGCTTTCCCCCCCTATGACGTCACCGACCACGCCCCCTATGACGTCACCGACCACGCCCCTATGACGCAACATGACGTAATCATTGCATAATCATTACGTAACCGACCTTTATTAATAATTCCTCCCCCTTTCACCCCCCTTTCCCCTCAGTGGCGCCATCTGTTGACAATGAGAAGTACTATTTTCCCAAAAAAAACCCTATTTTTATTCTAATTCTTCGATTTTTGATTTCCCCCTTTATAAAAAAAATTCCTCCCCCTTATGAAAAACCCCTGGCGCCATCTGGTGCCTGTGAGGAACACTAATTCTCCAAAAACCCTTATTTTAATTCTTTGATTTCCCCCTCCTATTAAAAATTACTCCCCCCTTTTAAAAATTTCTTCCCCCTTATGAAAAAACCCTGATGCCTTCTGTTGACAATGAAGAGTACTATTTTCGGAAAAACCTCCTTATTTTAACTCTAATTCCCGATTTTTCTTTATTTTGTCCCAATGGTTGACCTATATTTTAAGCCCTCCCCCTTATGAAAAACTCTCTGGTTGACCATTTTAAGGCCCCACCCCTTCACTCGGCTGATGCAAGTCTCAGAATAATTGCATGGAACGATTGACTGGTCTTAGAATAATTGTACAGAAAAGGATGATACAAAATTCCTTAGTAATTAAACACTCATCAAAATTCCCTTACCTCTATTAAAAATCATCCTACAGTTGAAACTCATTTTACTCTTACTGCTTCCATAGAAAATACCATAGGGTGAAATTAATAATGGTTTAAATTATTCGTAGGGATGGCATGTTAAATCTGCTTTTAGAACACACGTCTGCAGTGGAAAAATTTTCAAACTCCGTTAATCAACTCCCTAGTAATTAAACACTCGTCAAAATATTCCTCACCTTTATTAAAATCACTCCACGGTTAAATCAGTTTTTCTGTAGATGTGTTTCACCGGAAAAAAAAAAAAATCGTCCCTCGCTCTGTGGATTCCGTCCGACTGTCTTGGGTTCCCGGACTATACCGTGTACTTGCTGTGGCCTTGATGCGGGTCAGGCATTTCAAATATTAACCTAGCTTTTTCTATGTATTTCTTACATCAAAGCCAACACTAGCACTGAATTCTTTTGAATGTAGATCTCAAATTGTAAATCAACTCACAGAGTTGTATTTATTCCTTAGTAATTAAAACTCTTTGCTATTCATTTAGCCAGGACGACTAAACGATTCCTTTATAATTAAAATTCCCTGCTATTAAACTCCCTAGTAATTAAACACTCGTCAAAATTCCCTTACCTTTATTAAATAAAACAGTTTTCTGTAGAGGCGTTTTATCGAAAAAAAAAATACTTCTCCTCGGCAACGAGAGTCGAACGCGTTACCCACAGCTTCACTCTGTGAACTCCTAACAAGAACCAACCTGCAATGGAAAAGGCATTCCTGAAGTCGTACGTGGAGTCATGCCCACACGTGTCCGTTTACCGGTCAGGTAGCAACGAAACATCTCGTGACACAATCGCCCTGGGAGGTTGAGTGTCCAGCGCTCAGCAGTGTGATGACTCATACGATGTTGTTCTCTGAGGGTAGGTGACGTCACAACAAGGGGAAAGTAACGTGGAGTGACCAGCGAGTGACACGTATCAGAAGACTGAGCACTGGGGAGGTGTTAGGATTAACAACTCTTATAGCATAGTTATTGCGGGTAGGCTCCCTCTCCCACTTTTAAAATTTAGATCTTACACCGACAGTCTTTTCATATACGTATTTTTATAACCATTTTAAAACCAACACTTATTTCTTTTATCCCTAGCGATTACTGGTTGTTGCATTTTTTACTAGAAGAAACCCTACCCCTGCAGTAACAGCCCCCGCAGAAAATAAAAAAATGCTATCGGGCGAAAAATTAATAAAATCTGATTTTATTCGTCGTGATGAAAAATATTGATGGGGTAATAGGTTCGACTTAAAAGACTTCGTGTTCGGATCCTCACCACGGACAACCTCTCGCTGAAGGACGGTTAAACCCTACGAAATTATTCCAAACGGGGAATCACAAGGTTTTTATTGACGAATGAGTCTTGGACCTGTACTGCTTCCGTACATCGTGAAAACCCACTCACAGCCTTGATCAGTGTTCCCAATTTCCTTTACTAAGTCACTTCAAAAAACATTGTGATTGCAAAAGTATGACTAACAGTTTTATTACGCCACGTTTTAAAAATACTTATTACTGCTGTATCCGCGGTACGGGAGAGTAACACTGTTCGAAGAAAAATCAGGTAAAACAGTTTTAAAAAAAAAAATCGTTTTCTCCGTCGTTTGCGTATGTCTCATCACGCTGGTGAAACCGGGTGAAAAAATATTTTTTTTTTTGTACGAGGTAGAATGTTAAAAGTACGTCGCGTGCAAAAACTTTAGTTCCATCACGAATGCACATTAATAGAGTAGGGAGGTCGTAGTTTAATACTTCAGCTATAAAAAAATAATACAATGTCTCACACACACCTCTCAACTTGTCTACACTAATCCGCTGAAATTTCATTTGCAACGGAGGCTGATACTTCGATTCCGCTATATGTTCCGGAGCTGCAGTGGAATGCATGGCCCCTGCTGAATGCTACGCTATCAGAAGTCCATGTGGCTGTCACGTTCTCCAAGCGCTCAGAATATTACTATACTTATAACTGATCTAAAGTCCGTTTTAATCAATACTTATTTCTTTCAACTCTGCGACTATTGGGCCGGCACATTTTCACTAGAAGGACCGCCTCACAGTGGCAATCCCGCAGAAAAAATTAATAAAAGGAAAAAATCTGATTTTATTCCTCCTGATGAAAAATATTGAAGGTAATAGGGTCGACCTAAAAGGCCCGTGTTCGGATCCTTGCCCCGAATGGTTTTTAACAAAAGTCCTACGAAATAAAAAACTATCCCGTTACACGACGGCGTTGTTTAAAAATACTTATTACGGTTGTAACCTCAGCAAACTCTTTCCTAGGAAGTAACGCTACTCGATGCAGTCCCAGTTACATGCTTTTTTACCGAGTAAAGACTGTGCGCCAGAATGTTAAAAGTAGAATTCATACGTTTCCGTAAAAAAAAAACAACTTTAGTTCCTGCTTAAAGGAGTATGGTTCGATTCAGGAAGAATAGGATTTGACCTCGTGCATTAGAAAAGGGAACAAATCCGTCCCCGGTGTCATTTGTTAGGTGGTAGTATTAGTACCCTTATACAAGCTCACTTCAAAATTTCATATGACATTCTGGGGTTGAGTTTCAACCTTTTTATTTTTTCCAACCGCGATAATGCGCAGTTTTCTGCGGAACGCGAGCGACTTCGGCGCCAAGGACGACCCGCACTAAACGATACGACCGTGCACTAGAAAACCGTGAACGGACTTGTGTGAAACGTAATGTACAGAGCTTGACAACAGTAATATAGACTGGGATCCTCGCTCACTATACTATCATAACCCTCGAGAAATTATCAAATATGAATAGACCTCTGTAAAGTTCCGACCCCACAATCTTCTGAGTTCATTCCCCGGTCGATGCGGTCAGGATCACAAGGGATGTTTTACACATTCAACGACTTTTTCTGACATTCGCTAATCAAAGTGTCTATCTACACATCAGACTTGTCATTACATCGACAAACTACCTGTCCATAGGCTGAGTAAGCATTTAGAATGAAAGATTGAGTCTGCTTCACGACACAGATTCGTAAAACGCTCATTAATTATTTTGTGAGAGAAAGCATGCATAAAGTTCAAACACTAATACATCTTCCCTTTCTAATAAACCATACGATCAAAGTAGATAAATTGCAAGCATCATCGGATCTGATTCCGTATATCTGCTTACGACGAAAATCTCACAATAGCCTATTCAGTACTTTAACCCCCCGATATAGTATGTGACTAGGTCGTTTAACTAAATTACGTGCATAAACGAAAATGTAAAGGGATATCTGTAAATTCGCACAACGGGATAGGTGAATATTTTCACAATTCTTTTGAAGGCAGAATAACTGTGACGAGAGAGAAAGTATAAAAATGCAGTGGGATGGCTGTAAAAACAACAGATTACATCGCAAATACTGTAAGATAGAAAAAGCGACTATTAACAAGTGTCATATAAGGAGCGACCGATAAAAGTCACACCGTAGCGGAAGGAATAATACAGGAAAAATCATAAAATATTAACCCCCCCTCCCCCATGCTGGTAAATCACGGTCCATTGCGTACACACGGATGAATATCACAAAAATACTTTGCATATAGTAAAGAACCACCGAAGTTTGGAAATTTAAAATCTGAAAACTCACTTTTTATAGTATTTCCGTGAAAAGTCACCCCCCAGAAACGAGATCTAGCTCTGTCGCCAGTTATTCCAGCGTACTATCTCTTTTCAGCACGTTTGAATAAGTGCATATGAAGGTGGCTAGCTGCAGACACAAGCTTTTCGACAAAGATAGGATGTTTCACTACAATCTAACACGGAGATGTCTGTTAAGTTATTTTTTCCTCCTATTTCTACACTAGTGTCGAAGTCTTAGAACAAGTGGTTCGGGTTAGCACACGTTTTTGATATTATCTTGTTTGGCAATCTGAAAGAACACTGTCTGTGGAACATTACCCCCCTGCAAGCTAGTACTAATTACTTTACGATTCTGAGGGACGAAGGTTGAAATCGTTGGCAGCTATTTTTCAGAAATATGTAATCAACCATAGTGTTCGGATATTTGATCCATAGTAAGACATGAACGATGTTTACCTGCCATCAGCGACCCCTTCTACGGATCGTATGAGAGGTAATTGTTACGACAATTAGCTACGTGAAGTCGTGTTTATTTTTAAAAGCAAAGACACACTAATTACCGACTATCTAGAGAACGATATATTAACCTACTAAAGTTTGATTTTAACGATCAGATAGTGTATATATCATCACTTTTTTAGTTCATAATAATATTCCAACTTTTAAAGGAAATATTGTCTCGTTATAAGCGATTACATACAAAGAAATACACACTCTATACTTTAAATCTATAGAGACAACGATCACTATCCCAGGAACACATCTGTGAAATATCACCACATTTTTGTTTTTAACGTACGGTTGAATCGTTCTACGATGCTAGCTTTGGTTTCCCATCCCTTTCTTTTACACCCACCCGATATAAAACATTCGACCCAACATAGCTTGCTAGCTGTGCGAGGTCTTGATACAGAGAACAATATTAACACTTCTAAGGCTGACCTTAAAATCCCCGTTAACTATACAAAAGAAATCACATTGACAAAAATATCAGAGACATTCATATTTATTTACATTAAGGTCACATTAATATTTAGTTCGTACATACCAGTTCACCGTGCACCTCTTTTAGTACTGTTGCAAAGTTCAATTTAGACATAAACGCGACATTAGCAGGACGATTTAGTTCGATACATGATTCTTCCACAAAACTTACGGCAATATCAGTTAGATTAACGTTTCTTACCACTTCGGGGAAATAATCGTAAGCTGATTCAGCGTTTATGGTGAGGCACGAATGGCGAAGTTGACTCGGATGATCCACTTCACACCCGAAACAGTTCTTACGTAGCAGCGTAAACAGTTCTTTTCGGAGATCTGTTTTCAAAGTCCGCTTTAAACAGTCCATAAGCTTTACGAAATCACTGCTGCCTTGTTCAAGGGGTCGATCGTTAGATGCTGGGCTTCGAGGAAGATTTGCCGCTAATTCTACCTTCCGCACTACATTCCAAAATTTACCGTTTTCAAACTTCAGAGCCATCAAACTGTAGGTGATTGGATCGCATAAATCTGTCAACCGATGCCACTGTTCGACGCTGAGCCGAACCGATGACGAAAATACAAGTCCTCCGTCACGGGGGATGCTTTTTTTAATGACCACGCCGTGTCCACCTTTGAGCACGACGAGGCAAACCATAGCGTCCAGTTCATACTCGCCGTATTCGACATCTTCGAAGGCTTCGACGATTGTAGACGCATACGAAACCAGTCCATGCCACTGCTCTTCAGACAGCATCACACCGTCCTTTGTAGGATATAGTTTTAACGAGTCATCACTCTGGAACACACGTATGTGCACTTTAGGATATGACCGATATTCACAAACGCTCGCAAACAAATCCGATCCGAGTTGAAACATATGGCTATCATCGTCTCTAACAGCAAGTCGCTTCGCAGGAAGATCACCAACGGTCAGGGAACGTTTAGCACAAGCCATAGCAAGTCGATACTGGAAAAAATAATGCCTTACAGCCCGTCGAAGGGTAATACTTATACCTCAAACCTGTGACGTGTCCCTGTAACTCCATCCCATTGGTCGAGATCTGGTAGATTTGCCATCTCTTAGTAAACATGATGACGTCTACAAATATTTACGAGCCTGTATAGACGTGCTTTCGAAATATGCGTGTGGTGCTCCTTTAAAACGGAAATCGTGGGAGCTTTTGATCACAAAAACCTTTCAGAATATCTCTGAAATTACAAACAGATAAGGGGGGTTGAATTCATTAACAGAGTATTTCAAAAGTATCTTAAAAACACACTCATAATGAAACCAAAGCTAGCATCGTAGAACGATTCAACCGTACGTTTAAAACAAAAACGTGATGATATTGCACAGGTGTGTTCCATGGAGGCGCCACTGAGGGGGAAAGGGGGGGGTGTTTTAATAAGGGGAGTGGCCTGTTACGTAATGATTTCGTAATGAATACGTAACAGGCCACTCCCCTTATTAAAATACCCCCCCTTTCCCCCTCAGTGGCGCCTCCATGGAACACACCTGTGCAATATCATCACGTTTTTGTTTTAAACGTACGGTTGAATCGTTCTACGATGCTAGCTTTGGTTTCATTATGAGTGTGTTTTTAAGATACTTTTGAAATACTCTGTTAATGAATTCAACCCCCCTTATCTGTTTGTAATTTCAGAGATATTCTGAAAGGTTTTTGTGATCAAAAGCTCCCACGATTTCCGTTTTAAAGGAGCACCACACGCATATTTCGAAAGCACGTCTATACAGGCTCGTAAATATTTGTAGACGTCATCATGTTTACTAAGAGATGGCAAATCTACCAGATCTCGACCAATGGGATGGAGTTACAGGGACACGTCACAGGTTTGAGGTATAAGTATTACCCTTCGACGGGCTGTAAGGCATTATTTTTTCCAGTATCGACTTGCTATGGCTTGTGCTAAACGTTCCCTGACCGTTGGTGATCTTCCTGCGAAGCGACTTGCTGTTAGAGACGATGATAGCCATATGTTTCAACTCGGATCGGATTTGTTTGCGAGCGTTTGTGAATATCGGTCATATCCTAAAGTGCACATACGTGTGTTCCAGAGTGATGACTCGTTAAAACTATATCCTACAAAGGACGGTGTGATGCTGTCTGAAGAGCAGTGGCATGGACTGGTTTCGTATGCGTCTACAATCGTCGAAGCCTTCGAAGATGTCGAATACGGCGAGTATGAACTGGACGCTATGGTTTGCCTCGTCGTGCTCAAAGGTGGACACGGCGTGGTCATTAAAAAAAGCATCCCCCGTGACGGAGGACTTGTATTTTCGTCATCGGTTCGGCTCAGCGTCGAACAGTGGCATCGGTTGACAGATTTATGCGATCCAATCACCTACAGTTTGATGGCTCTGAAGTTTGAAAACGGTAAATTTTGGAATGTAGTGCGGAAGGTAGAATTAGCGGCAAATCTTCCTCGAAGCCCAGCATCTAACGATCGACCCCTTGAACAAGGCAGCAGTGATTTCGTAAAGCTTATGGACTGTTTAAAGCGGACTTTGAAAACAGATCTCCGAAAAGAACTGTTTACGCTGCTACGTAAGAACTGTTTCGGGTGTGAAGTGGATCATCCGAGTCAACTTCGCCATTCGTGCCTCACCATAAACGCTGAATCAGCTTACGATTATTTCCCCGAAGTGGTAAGAAACGTTAATCTAACTGATATTGCCGTAAGTTTTGTGGAAGAATCATGTATCGAACTAAATCGTCCTGCTAATGTCGCGTTTATGTCTAAATTGAACTTTGCAACAGTACTAAAAGAGGTGCACGGTGAACTGGTATGTACGAACTAAATATTAATGTGACCTTAATGTAAATAAATATGAATGTCTCTGATATTTTTGTCAATGTGATTTCTTTTGTATAGTTAACGGGGATTTTAAGGTCAGCCTTAGAAGTGTTAATATTGTTCTCTGTATCAAGACCTCGCACAGCTAGCAAGCTATGTTGGGTCGAATGTTTTATATCGGGTGGGTGTAAAAGAAAGGGATGGGAAACCAAAGCTAGCATCGTAGAACGATTCAACCGTACGTTAAAAACAAAAATGTGGTGATATTTCACAGATGTGTTCCTGGGATAGTGATCGTTGTCTCTATAGATTTAAAGTATAGAGTGTGTATTTCTTTGTATGTAATCGCTTATAACGAGACAATATTTCCTTTAAAAGTTGGAATATTATTATGAACTAAAAAAGTGATGATATATACACTATCTGATCGTTAAAATCAAACTTTAGTAGGTTAATATATCGTTCTCTAGATAGTCGGTAATTAGTGTGTCTTTGCTTTTAAAAATAAACACGACTTCACGTAGCTAATTGTCGTAACAATTACCTCTCATACGATCCGTAGAAGGGGTCGCTGATGGCAGGTAAACATCGTTCATGTCTTACTATGGATCAAATATCCGAACACTATGGTTGATTACATATTTCTGAAAAATAGCTGCCAACGATTTCAACCTTCGTCCCTCAGAATCGTAAAGTAATTAGTACTAGCTTGCAGGGGGGTAATGTTCCACAGACAGTGTTCTTTCAGATTGCCAAACAAGATAATATCAAAAACGTGTGCTAACCCGAACCACTTGTTCTAAGACTTCGACACTAGTGTAGAAATAGGAGGAAAAAATAACTTAACAGACATCTCCGTGTTAGATTGTAGTGAAACATCCTATCTTTGTCGAAAAGCTTGTGTCTGCAGCTAGCCACCTTCATATGCACTTATTCAAACGTGCTGAAAAGAGATAGTACGCTGGAATAACTGGCGACAGAGCTAGATCTCGTTTCTGGGGGGTGACTTTTCACGGAAATACTATAAAAAGTGAGTTTTCAGATTTTAAATTTCCAAACTTCGGTGGTTCTTTACTATATGCAAAGTATTTTTGTGATATTCATCCGTGTGTACGCAATGGACCGTGATTTACCAGCATGGGGGAGGGGGGGTTAATATTTTATGATTTTTCCTGTATTATTCCTTCCGCTACGGTGTGACTTTTATCGGTCGCTCCTTATATGACACTTGTTAATAGTCGCTTTTTCTATCTTACAGTATTTGCGATGTAATCTGTTGTTTTTACAGCCATCCCACTGCATTTTTATACTTTCTCTCTCGTCACAGTTATTCTGCCTTCAAAAGAATTGTGAAAATATTCACCTATCCCGTTGTGCGAATTTACAGATATCCCTTTACATTTTCGTTTATGCACGTAATTTAGTTAAACGACCTAGTCACATACTATATCGGGGGGTTAAAGTACTGAATAGGCTATTGTGAGATTTTCGTCGTAAGCAGATATACGGAATCAGATCCGATGATGCTTGCAATTTATCTACTTTGATCGTATGGTTTATTAGAAAGGGAAGATGTATTAGTGTTTGAACTTTATGCATGCTTTCTCTCACAAAATAATTAATGAGCGTTTTACGAATCTGTGTCGTGAAGCAGACTCAATCTTTCATTCTAAATGCTTACTCAGCCTATGGACAGGTAGTTTGTCGATGTAATGACAAGTCTGATGTGTAGATAGACACTTTGATTAGCGAATGTCAGAAAAAGTCGTTGAATGTGTAAAACATCCCTTGTGATCCTGACCGCATCGACCGGGGAATGAACTCAGAAGATTGTGGGGTCGGAACTTTACAGAGGTCTATTCATATTTGATAATTTCTCGAGGGTTATGATAGTATAGTGAGCGAGGATCCCAGTCTATATTACTGTTGTCAAGCTCTGTACATTACGTTTCACACAAGTCCGTTCACGGTTTTCTAGTGCACGGTCGTATCGTTTAGTGCGGGTCGTCCTTGGCGCCGAAGTCGCTCGCGTTCCGCAGAAAACTGCGCATTATCGCGGTTGGAAAAAATAAAAAGGTTGAAACTCAACCCCAGAATGTCATATGAAATTTTGAAGTGAGCTTGTATAAGGGTACTAATACTACCACCTAACAAATGACACCGGGGACGGATTTGTTCCCTTTTCTAATGCACGAGGTCAAATCCTATTCTTCCTGAATCGAACCATACTCCTTTAAGCAGGAACTAAAGTTGTTTTTTTTTTACGGAAACGTATGAATTCTACTTTTAACATTCTGGCGCACAGTCTTTACTCGGTAAAAAAGCATGTAACTGGGACTGCATCGAGTAGCGTTACTTCCTAGGAAAGAGTTTGCTGAGGTTACAACCGTAATAAGTATTTTTAAACAACGCCGTCGTGTAACGGGATAGTTTTTTATTTCGTAGGACTTTTGTTAAAAACCATTCGGGGCAAGGATCCGAACACGGGCCTTTTAGGTCGACCCTATTACCTTCAATATTTTTCATCAGGAGGAATAAAATCAGATTTTTTCCTTTTATTAATTTTTTCTGCGGGATTGCCACTGTGAGGCGGTCCTTCTAGTGAAAATGTGCCGGCCCAATAGTCGCAGAGTTGAAAGAAATAAGTATTGATTAAAACGGACTTTAGATCAGTTATAAGTATAGTAATATTCTGAGCGCTTGGAGAACGTGACAGCCACATGGACTTCTGATAGCGTAGCATTCAGCAGGGGCCATGCATTCTACTGCAGCTCCGGAACATATAGCGGAATCGAAGTATCAGCCTCCGTTGCAAATGAAATTTCAGCGGATTAGTGTAGACAAGTTGAGAGGTGTGTGTGAGACATTGTATTATTTTTTTATAGCTGAAGTATTAAACTACGACCTCCCTACTCTATTAATGTGCATTCGTGATGGAACTAAAGTTTTTGCACGCGACGTACTTTTAACATTCTACCTCGTACAAAAAAAAAATATTTTTTCACCCGGTTTCACCAGCGTGATGAGACATACGCAAACGACGGAGAAAACGATTTTTTTTTTTAAAACTGTTTTACCTGATTTTTCTTCGAACAGTGTTACTCTCCCGTACCGCGGATACAGCAGTAATAAGTATTTTTAAAACGTGGCGTAATAAAACTGTTAGTCATACTTTTGCAATCACAATGTTTTTTGAAGTGACTTAGTAAAGGAAATTGGGAACACTGATCAAGGCTGTGAGTGGGTTTTCACGATGTACGGAAGCAGTACAGGTCCAAGACTCATTCGTCAATAAAAACCTTGTGATTCCCCGTTTGGAATAATTTCGTAGGGTTTAACCGTCCTTCAGCGAGAGGTTGTCCGTGGTGAGGATCCGAACACAAAGTCTTTTAAGTCGAACCTATTACCCCATCAATATTTTTCATCACGACGAATAAAATCAGATTTTATTAATTTTTCGCCCGATAGCATTTTTTTATTTTCTGCGGGGGCTGTTACTGCAGGGGTAGGGTTTCTTCTAGTAAAAAATGCAACAACCAGTAATCGCTAGGGATAAAAGAAATAAGTGTTGGTTTTAAAATGGTTATAAAAATACGTATATGAAAAGACTGTCGGTGTAAGATCTAAATTTTAAAAGTGGGAGAGGGAGCCTACCCGCAATAACTATGCTATAAGAGTTGTTAATCCTAACACCTCCCCAGTGCTCAGTCTTCTGATACGTGTCACTCGCTGGTCACTCCACGTTACTTTCCCCTTGTTGTGACGTCACCTACCCTCAGAGAACAACATCGTATGAGTCATCACACTGCTGAGCGCTGGACACTCAACCTCCCAGGGCGATTGTGTCACGAGATGTTTCGTTGCTACCTGACCGGTAAACGGACACGTGTGGGCATGACTCCACGTACGACTTCAGGAATGCCTTTTCCATTGCAGGTTGGTTCTTGTTAGGAGTTCACAGAGTGAAGCTGTGGGTAACGCGTTCGACTCTCGTTGCCGAGGAAAAGTTTTTTTTTTTTTCGATAAAACGCCTCTACAGAAAACTGTTTTATTTAATAAAGGTAAGGGAATTTTGACGAGTGTTTAATTACTAGGGAGTTTAATAGCAGGGAATTTTAATTATAAAGGAATCGTTTAGTCGTCCTGGCTAAATGAATAGCAAAGAGTTTTAATTACTAAGGAATAAATACAACTCTGTGAGTTGATTTACAATTTGAGATCTACATTCAAAAGAATTCAGTGCTAGTGTTGGCTTTGATGTAAGAAATACATAGAAAAAGCTAGGTTAATATTTGAAATGCCTGACCCGCATCAAGGCCACAGCAAGTACACGGTATAGTCCGGGAACCCAAGACAGTCGGACGGAATCCACAGAGCGAGGGACGATTTTTTTTTTTTCCGGTGAAACACATCTACAGAAAAACTGATTTAACCGTGGAGTGATTTTAATAAAGGTGAGGAATATTTTGACGAGTGTTTAATTACTAGGGAGTTGATTAACGGAGTTTGAAAATTTTTCCACTGCAGACGTGTGTTCTAAAAGCAGATTTAACATGCCATCCCTACGAATAATTTAAACCATTATTAATTTCACCCTATGGTATTTTCTATGGAAGCAGTAAGAGTAAAATGAGTTTCAACTGTAGGATGATTTTTAATAGAGGTAAGGGAATTTTGATGAGTGTTTAATTACTAAGGAATTTTGTATCATCCTTTTCTGTACAATTATTCTAAGACCAGTCAATCGTTCCATGCAATTATTCTGAGACTTGCATCAGCCGAGTGAAGGGGTGGGGCCTTAAAATGGTCAACCAGAGAGTTTTTCATAAGGGGGAGGGCTTAAAATATAGGTCAACCATTGGGACAAAATAAAGAAAAATCGGGAATTAGAGTTAAAATAAGGAGGTTTTTCCGAAAATAGTACTCTTCATTGTCAACAGAAGGCATCAGGGTTTTTTCATAAGGGGGAAGAAATTTTTAAAAGGGGGGAGTAATTTTTAATAGGAGGGGGAAATCAAAGAATTAAAATAAGGGTTTTTGGAGAATTAGTGTTCCTCACAGGCACCAGATGGCGCCAGGGGTTTTTCATAAGGGGGAGGAATTTTTTTTATAAAGGGGGAAATCAAAAATCGAAGAATTAGAATAAAAATAGGGTTTTTTTTGGGAAAATAGTACTTCTCATTGTCAACAGATGGCGCCACTGAGGGGAAAGGGGGGTGAAAGGGGGAGGAATTATTAATAAAGGTCGGTTACGTAATGATTATGCAATGATTACGTCATGTTGCGTCATAGGGGCGTGGTCGGTGACGTCATAGGGGGCGTGGTCGGTGACGTCATAGGGGGGGAAAGCACTAGTGGGGGTACGGTGGGGTGGCATGATACTACTCACGGGTTTTCAATAAAGGAGGATTAATTATGAAATATTAAATATGAATTATGAATAGTAATAAGGGTGTGTCATATCACGTGACCGGGCGGTTGCGCCATACCACGTGACAGAGCGGTTGCACCATATCACGTTACTGGGCGGTTGCACCTTATCACATGACCGGGCGGTTGCGACATAGGGGTCAAAGTCCAAAGTGGCCTCGCACTTGGGGCCGGTGACGTCATAGGGGGAAAGCACTTTGCAAAGGGGGATCCCTGTAGTGCATTGAAACTACTTGCCAGCATACGTAATCCTGATTCGCAAAGTAAATGTTGTGACTATCTACGTAACAGGGCAAAGGACGATGAAACGAATATAAAAATGATATTATGTTGATTTAGACAAATAATGGATACTAAATTCGTTTTGATGGCCTAATAGATGATCCTCCCCTGAAAATATCCATTCCCTACCTGGACCCAGTCCCTTTGAGCACTAGCCAAGCGGCCACGAGACATACATCTTTAAATATTTCTCCTGCGAAGCTTTATACAAATGGCGAATCTTACTGATTGCTGAATTTGAGAAATATTTTCAAGCCTATGATAACCAATAACGATCATTTCTACGAACATTCTTACATTTTGTGGTTACGATTTGTGTTCGATTTGTCACGTCGTCTTTAACGAACGATAAAGTATTGCATTTGCAAACTCATTAAAACACTTTAAAAGTGAACACTGAGTTTGAGACAATATTAACATTCGTTCCTTTTAACCAAACACTTTAAGCTTATCTCACGTACATCTTTCTTTCAGAGGCCGAAGTTTGGTGTAGCATTAAAAGCAAATTGAAAAATATTACCACCAATTCTAATAATAGAGAAGAGCCCTTTACACGAACTCATTTGAGCGCAAATGTTATTCGCCGACAATCTTTACCCTACTAATTTCCAATATCTGCTAAGAACTTCGCAGCGAAACAAATTAATTTCCTCCCAAACAGCGCGGTTTTAAGAGCGCATTTATTGTTCTCGTGTGTTACGACTTCTTTTGCCGGCCGCATTGTTACCTGCGTTGCAGTGTTGAAACCGCCTCTGTTGTATCCACAAAAGGCACAACAATTTATGTCGCAGCGCGCGCAGCATTGTTTAGTGGGACGGGCACGCAACAGTTCCAGTTGCCGTTAATGGCGGACTGTCATTGTTGTATCCAACAGTTCGTATGTCTAGCGCCGTTGATGAATGGATTCATTGCGGAAGGCTTTCCGCTCCAGCTGCCGGGGACACAGGGATGCAATTAAAAAGACGATGCTAACAGTGAGCAAGGATGCAGACTCCTGTTCATCCCACGGAAGGCAATATTCATTAGTGCTTAGTTGCTGGCTAGAGATCGCTTCACTTTATGTTCGGGAGTCTGTGGGTGGGCGTTTTGCTTCTGCTAACGGAATGAAATGGTAGAATACCCAAAACAGTAACGATTAATGGTTTTAATAGTGATATGAGATGACGTCTCTTTCTAAAGTACGTTTCAATTTTGTTCTTGTTGTGGGAATAATTCATAAGGGTTGACGAAATGCACAGTCAGTGGGTGTTGCTTTGTCAGTTGACGAATGACACAGGAGATATATGGTTTTTTCGCATTTGTTAGTTTGCAGAAAGCTTATCTGACAAGTAAACTACTTTAAAGTTGTTTACGTTTTAGTAAATTTGTCAGTATGATAAAGTTTTAAATTTAAACTAGGACAGAAACTAATTTTAAGACTTCAAAACTAACGAAAAACCTGAGAAGATTGAATAAACATTGTGATTTTTCGTGTGGGATACGAATCCACGATCCTGATAGCATGTCAGGTTTTCTGAACACTGATGACTGATTAATATCGCTATTAACAAGGGTTATGAAGAAACCCATTAAAAATTTCCGTTATCAATGGATACGAAGGGATGGGATCCAAAGCTAACTAATAAGGACTATGAAAGGATCCGGTGAAATTTTTTACGAATAAGGAGTATGAAGGGATCTGATGAAATTACCACTAATAAAGGATATAAAGGGATCCGAGGAAAATTATCACTAATAAGTTATAGGAAGGGATTCTATGAAAATTTTCGCTACTAAGGAATACGAAGGGATCCGATGAAAAATTTCACTACTAAGGAATACGAAGGGATCTGATGAAAAATTTCACTATTAAGTTGTGTGAAGGGATCCGATGAAAATTTTCACTAATAAGTTGTACGAAATAATCCGATAAAATTTTCGCTAATAAGGAGTAAGAAGGGATCAGAAGAAAATATTCACTAATTAGTTGTACGAAGGGATCGGATGAAATTTTCGTTAATAAGTTGTACGAAGGGATCTGAGGAAAATTTTCGCTAATAAAGGTTACGAAAGATTCAGAAACATTTTCTCTAATAAGTTGTAGGAAAGTATCTGAGAAAAATTTTGGCTAATAGGATATGAAGAGACCTGATGAAAATTTGCACTAAAAGGGGGTAAGAAAAGATCTTATGAAAATTTTCACTAATAAACGAAAGGATCAGATGAAAATTCACACTAATTAGTTGTACGAAGGAATACGATGAAACTTTTCGCTAATAAGGGGTATAAAATGGATCCGATGAAAATTTTTACTAATAAGGGGTACGAAGGAATCCGATGAAACTTTTCACTAATAAGTGTACAAAGGGATCCGATGAAAATTTCGCCAATAAGGGATATGAAGGGATCCGATGAAAATTTGCACTAATAAGGGGTACGAAGGGATCCGATGAAAAAATTTGCGCTAATAAAGGGTACGAAGGGATCCGATGAAAAAATTTGCACTAATAAAGGGTACGAAGGGATCCGATGAAAAAATTTCACTGATAAGTTGTACGAAAGGATCTGATAAAAATTTTCGCTAATAACGGGTACGAATTAAAATTTGCACTAACATCGGCTATTAAGGGATCGGATCCAGCTTTACACTAAGAAAGAAAGGCTGAAGGGATCAGACGAAAATTTGCACTAACAACGGATAAGAAGGAATCGGATCCAGATCTCTGCTAATAAGGGCTATCGATATCTCTTTTAATAAGGGTTGTGAAGGGATCACATAAAGATTTCGATTAACAAGAGCAATGGAGAAATTCGATCAAGACTCCATTAAAATGAGTTATAAAGAAATCGTATCAAGATCTCCACTAACAAAGCTTTTTTTTTGCACTAAACTTTAATTTCACATCACTGTTTTTTTTATTCCATATCTTTAACCAGTGTGTTTTACATCTGGGTTGATTTTATCTTGTAGTGTATAAACCTTTCGGAATGTTTTAAATGTTGTTCATACTGTTGTTTTTTGTTGGTTACTTTCATTGTTGTTATTTTATCCTTTTACGATTTTCGTATTTGTGCTTTTTGTGTTACTATTTTAAATTTTGGTTGAGGGTTTCCATGTCTCTTATCCCTTATTTTGTTTTTAGTTTCGTGCATTTTGTATAGCCTTAGTTTCTAATGCGCCATAAACCACATTTCTAATGCGCCATGAACAATCAGCCAAGGGTATAAAATGATTCGTTATTATGTTATGTGGGAAGCGATGGTTCGTATCACATCTGGTTGACAACATTTTCACAGGTGGTAACTTGTTCCACAGTCTATAGACTTTTCAATCATGAATGATTAATTCTTTACACTAACAAAGACCCTCAATAAGCAAATGACAGATTAGTTTACAAACTCAAGTATAGATTTCACAAGTGTGAGAAAACTATGTATGTAATTAAATGAACAATAGAAATAATAAAAGATAATTATTTACGGTAATAACTTGTTTTAGCACATAAGAATCTAATGAACCATGAAAGTCATCAACCATAAAAAACTTTCATAGTGTTGCACCAATTTTCCAGACATTTCTACAGTCAGATGGCATTCCAAATATAAGGAATCAGTAATCTTTAACAAGGTACGAACGGATCGAATTCGGAACGGGATTCGGGTTCGAGTCCCAGGTATGGCACGGCCGTTTGTTCTGTCATATATATTGTGACTGTCCCTCAGAAAACTCCGATGGGCTTGGAAAGACCGCCGTTCAACGGATGGGACGTTAAGCCGTGGCCCTGTGTGCGGGAGAGCCATATCCTGTGCACGTTAAAGAACACGCTGGATGGCCTTGACGAGAGGCTACCATCTGTCTCCTAACAGCTGTTCCTGTGGGTCCCCTACCCCAACCTTCTCTGAGCCTTCGGGGTCCATGTGACCTGGCCATTTAGCCCATGATGTGCAAAAAAGTGCCGCTCAGAGGTAAAACAACACAACCCCCCCCCTCTCCCATTAGACTCACATAACAATCGTATTGTAAATTTTTAGGTACGCATCTCTCTAAATGTTTTCTGAAACTGTGTCTAGACTGAGGATATGAATATAAATATAAATCAAAGTAAGGATTGAATTGGAAGAAAGCCATTCTGCCACATTATCGTAGAAAATTGTTTCGTTAAATAATCTATGTAATATAATACAGTAAAAACTTCACTATCCTGATTAATTGGGGATGTAGGTAGGTCGGATAATTAAGTTTCAAATAAGACTGTTATATATATATATTATGTATACAAAATTTTTACAGGGTATTAAAGAAAGTATTAAAACAAAAAGGATTTAATTGAATTTTGAGAAATTATACAAATAAAGTGAAAAATTACATACGAAATTAGCAAATAAATTCACCTTGAGTGATTTTTGCAAAACGTGCCCTGCAGTCCGGATAATCAAGGTTCAGATAAACGGATTTCTGCTGTACATTGCGTTGTTAGATTTTAATTTTTCATTTCTGTTTCCGCGTTTAAAAGCATCCAGTGATAAAGCTCCGTCCTCTCAGATCCAGTCTCCCTCAAAGCCTATATCGTGAATGAGTGGATTGGATAATTTTAATTCTTAGAGTCAGTTTTTTGGTGGCAATGGCCTAAATGTTACAGGTCAAAAGAACCCCAGAAGTGAAAGTAAAATTGTGGAAGAGAACTCATGGGACACAAGCTAGGAGATAGACGGAAACTTACACCAAAAGACATCCAGCATACTCTTTAACGGAAACTTACACCAAAAGACATCCAGCATACTCTTTAACGGAAACTTACACCAAAAGACATCCAGCATACTCTTTAACGGAAACTTACACCAAAAGACATCCAGCATACTCTTTAACGTGCACAGGGATAGCTGTCCATCCCAAGGTGTGCGCTGCCTTTCTTGCCGAGGGCAAGGTGGCAATTGGTGGGGGAAATTCTCTTTGGGGCATAGAGGGTATTCAAACATGAAAACTGCAGATTATGAGCATGGCGCCGTTACGACCGAGCCCAGGTCCCGCCCTTGAGATAATCAAGACTAACTTTAAACTGTAATCAAACTCTCGTTACAACTGTAGGTATTTAAATGAAATATTTTCGTTCCTTTATGCATGGCAATGTTTCCTGAATGTAATCTTGATTACAAATGCTGAATGCGATTACTTTTAATAAAATAAGAGCTGTTGGATTTAGGGAAACATGATTGTCTAAAACGAATAAGAAAACTAAAATTTTATTTATATAAAAAGTAATATAAATCCCAAGTTCGAGTTTCAATTGTGCCTGCACTGAGATGAACTACAACGGTGAGAAAGGGGACACCGATGGGCTTCGAAAGGCCGCCGTCCATCGGATGGAACGTTAAGTTGTGGCTCCGTGCAACACCTCCTATAATAGATGGCCGGTGGACCAAGTTATGACGTCACCATAAGTAGTCCTCTAATATAGATAATTCATATATATTTCTATTATTACTACTGGTGTACTTTTATCGTAAAATTTCTATTAATATTTATTTATAAATATATCTTATTTAGAAAAAAATCCTTTGGATTCACTAGCAGTTATCTTAATGCTAATAAATAAGAATAATTTTTCTTCTAAATAAGGTATATTTAAAAATAAGCTTTCGTACAAAAGTACGTCACCGATAATAATAGAAAGAAATATATAGGAATTAGTAGTAAAGAATCACAGGATAAGTCCTGTAGACATGGAACTCATGAAATAATGAGCTGAAAAAAATTGGTTTTGCCATGAGTGGGATTCGAACCCATTTCTCCAGGAAATATGCCTGTTATGCTAACCATTACACCATCAATGCAGGAAGCATGCCTGTTAGCTAACCACTACACCATCAATGCAGGAAACATGCCTGTTATGCTCCCCACTACACTATCAATGGCTAAACATTTCTCAGCTTAGTGACGTTATAAACTTTCCGGATTTATTTATTTGATTCGCACAGTGGCGCCATCTATTACATAGATGGCGCCACTGTAATAATAAATCCAAATAAATAAATCCGGAAAGTTTAACGTCACTAAACTGAGAAAAGGTTAGCCATTTATGGTGTAGTGGTTAACATAACAGGCATGTTTCCTGGAGACGTGGGTTCGAATCCCACTCATGGAAAAACCAATATAGGGATTATCTACGTTACAGGACTACATATGCTGACGTCATAACTTGGGGTACACAGGCCTTCTGTTGTAGGAGGTGTTGCTCCATTCCGTGTCTGCACGTTAAAGAACACGCTAGGTAGTTTTGACGGGGAGCTTCCATCTCTCTTTTTTCCTAACAGTTGTTTGGCGGAACCCTTTCACCTAGCCTTATCTGATCCCTTGGGGACCTTGTGATCTGGTCATTTGGCCCGTTGTGTGCAACAAATCGATGCTCCGAGGTAAAACAATCCAATTGCTTGAATATTTTGACACTAAAGTGATTAGAGTGAGGTTTTGCACCCAGGTTCTCGACTTTTACGTACAGTGTCATTATAATAGAATACTCATAATTTAAGGTGCTGTATTTTTATTCAATATTAAAATAACCAAAGTAAGTTTGTGTTCAAACTGTCAAAAATGAGGCATAGCGTTAGTATTAATGTCATCGCGTGCCACCCTTAGAAAGGAGGGAGTAGCTCAGTCAGTAGCGCGCTAGACTCGTATCTGCAGTTCCCAGATCCGAGTCCAGCTGGAGATTTATCTCCACAAATCCCCCACCTTCTCTTCAGTAGGGGACACCGATGGGCTTGGAAAGATCACCTGCCTTCGGATGTGACTTGATTAAGCTTTGGTCACAGTGTGTGTTAAAGATACACACGAGTGCACGTGAAAGAAAAACCTGGATGACCTTGACGGGAGGCTACCAACTATCTCCTAACAGCTATCCCTTGGACCCCTTCCCCCAAACCTTTTCTGAGACTTCAGGGTCCTTGTGACCTGATCATTTAACCCATTGTGTGCAAACAATGTCGTTCATAAGTAAAACAACCGAACACTTTTAAGTGCCACTTTTGTGAGCACAATAGGCTAAATGGCCAGGCCACAAGATCCCCAAAAACACAAAGAACGTTGGGATGGGGATCCACTGGGAAGCAGTTAGGACACAGAAGCAAGTGTCCTGTTAGGACCATTCAACGTGTTCTTTATGGTGCACTGAGTATGTTTGTCATGTACACAGTGCTCGACTTAACATTCCATCCGACGAACGACGGCCTCCAAAATCATGAACACAAGCACAATTTAGACTTGAGTCCAAACTGTGCTTGTGTTCCCTTGAGTCCACCTTGGAACATCATGTTACAACCAGCTGTTCTACCAACTGAATGAACACGCTCCTCACCTCCTATGGCATGTATGTGTGTGAGATTGTAATGGGGTGTAGGTTCAGAGAGTTTGACTTGCTTTCTACTTTCCTTTCATATTACATCAGTCGCTAAATTTCAAATAAAAATCCTCTATAAACTGAATAAGCACGATTGCGTGAGACAGGCCACCAATAACATAAGACATACGAAAATATTCATTTAATATGATCGCCCACCGAGACATAACCGAAAAGTGATCATATTAAAAAATAAATGCATCAACTCCTTCGAAAGCTAAAGACTCCCAACTTCCCATTCTTTATATGAAACACCAAATGAAAATTGGAAGCAAACAGCTCGCGTATGATTTATGACACAAGGTATTTAGGAGCAAACTTTACAGACAAAGATGAACAATGGTTCCCTTGATCCAAGTTTTTATCCTGCTTGGATCATCATACCCTCCAGCATTCAAGATCAGCATCAAGCGCCGTTGGTGCCACGTGATCGTATAAAAAGAGAATTAAAGTGCAACGTAGGACGTACTTTCCTTTCTGCCTTGTCTTTCTTTATTAAACAGATCAAGGAAAAATATATTGCACTGAGCGACGCAATTTTGGGACCTCATCTTTAATCTTGGCGAATACGTGCGAGGAATTAATGAGATCACTTCTTTGTCAGGAAAAATTAATTACGAGGACTTTTTCTTCTTTGTTGGTTTGTGATTTATAACTGGAAACACGTCTGAAGCGAATGCACAAAGAAATAGGAATTTAGCTTTTTTTTCTTATTTATTGGTTTAAGCATGACGTTTCTGGATTATAAGTATTATTACTTATGTTATCATGTCACGTAAGACTGTTATTGGAGATTGCATAAAAACGGGTATCTGGTAGTCATGAAAGAATTTAGCGAGTTGTACAGTTTGATCTCAATCTTTCTTAAACTATGTGGACAAAAGTTAAATTACAACTCTTTGTAAATGGAAACCATAAATTGAAGCTCTAGAATTCATGAAATATGTTTTATTGTTTTGAAAAATGTGAAAGGGGATATAGATCTCAATCAAATAAATCAATATCTCGATTTTCAAAAATATTCGTTCAGTATTTAATGAGTTATGGAAGTTTGAATATTTAACAATAACAATACCATTCCTAAGAAATTATACAAAACTGATGAATTATGATAGATTAATTTTAACAAACATCTAAAATAAATATTTATTTTATGTAATTAAATCGTTTGAAATAATATATTAAGTCTTACTTCTGAGGTAAATTATTATGACTGGCATTGTTATTGTTAAATCTTCAAACTTACTTAACTCATTAAATAGTGAAAAAATATTGTTGAAAATCGAGATTTTGATATACAGGGTGATTCAGAATTCATCATCAATATTTGGTGGGGAGGTAGGTAATAAGAAACGAAGGAGATTTGACATAGGAAAGCATGGGCGCATATGCCATGTAGTAGGGCAAAATGACCCCAGTTCAATGATGGAAAGAACACATAAGAAGGAAGTGGTAAGGAAAAAACATTTATTATCTTACATGTAACATTTCTTTGCATTGGTTGTACAGACTTACAAGAGGTGCTCGAACTGCCGACCATGTGCTAGAATGCATGACTCACAATGGCGTTGCATGGATAGCCGTACCCTGTGGAAGATGCCTGGCATTTCCCGGATGTTTGAGGCACCAACTGATATGCGTGCTACAAGATCCATAGCACTATCAACAGGGGTCTCGTACACCATGTTTTTCATAGCACCCCATACAAAGAAATCGATTGGAGATAAATCCGGTGAACGTGGTGGCCAAGAAACCGGTCCACCGCGGCCAATCCATTGACCACCAAACTGTCTGCGTAGGTAAGCTCGCACAGCATTTGCGAAATGTGCAGGAGCGCCGTCATGCTGGAACCACATTCGCCGGAGACTACCATCAGGAACCTCGTTCAGAAGATCCGGTAACACAGTCTGAAGAAATGTTAGGTACTTGGCACCGTCCAAACGGGATGGTAGTAAATACGGGCCCAACAAACAGTCACCGACAATCCCAGTCCACACATTGACAGCAAAACGTTGTTGCGCAGCTCCAGGTCTTGTACTGTGTGGGTTCTGATGAGCCCACACATGCCAATTGTGTGTGTTGAAGACACCCTCTCGAGTGAACAACGCCTCATCGGTGAAAAGAACATACGTTGGGAAATTGGGATCAACGGCTGTTCTCTGCATGAACCACTGACAAAAAATAACACGCTTGGGATGGTCGTCTGCTGCCAATAATTGCACTCTTTGCAGATGAAACGGATATAACCCTTCATCGTGTAATATCCGCCACGCTGTTGCTTGTGAAATTCCAAACTGCCTAGCCATACCTCGTGTGCTAGCACCAGGTTGTTCCTCGATTTCCTGTAGGACAGCTTCCTCTACTGCTACTGTCCGTGCCGATCTGCGCCTCCCTCGATTAATATTACTAGCAGCAAACGATCCTGTTTCACGCAGTTGGCGATGAATACGTGAAAACATTTGATGCTTTGATGCTGTTGCACACGGCGGTTTGGGAAGCGCTGCATACAATTGCCTGGCTGGAAGACATCTTTCTCCTGCTGGACTGTAAGTTACACGCATATCTGCACATTCATTCCACGTATACCGGTTCATGTTACTTCTGCAAATTCACCTTGTCGAATGACAACTGACTGCACGCGTCAAACAGCTGTGCTTCTGTATGAGAGGTGTGTACACACAGCGCCCTCTACACCACCATGCGTTCGTCTGCCCCCATACTTTCCTATGTGAAATCTCTTTCTTTTCTTATTCGCTTCCTCCCCACTAAATATTGATGATGAATTCTGAATCACCCTGTATATATGTGATTGAGATCTTTATTTGCAATCGTATCGTTCAAAAAAGATTTATTTTAGAAGATTAGAGTTTCGACGTTGACTTTCCATTGACATAACATAGTGTTGGAACTTAACTTTTGTCCACCACGTGAATATGCAGTTAGCAGGGATAAAATATTTCGCAAAAATTTCCGTACAATCCTTGCACGCTATGTGAATGGAGATATCGCATTCAGAGCCTAACTTTGGAAATAAGCTTTTATTTTTTAACATAAAAATGTGACTGGAGATAAAGATCTCACTCGTATCTTTGAAATTCTAATTTTTTTCACACTATTTTTTTACGTTTACAGAGATGTTAATTTGGAAACGCCAAACTCTGCTGTTATAAATAAAAAAATAAAATAAATACCCACTCAAGCAGCTGCTTGCCACAGAGGTCTGACAGGAGCCTGTCAGTTTATATGCCATAGTAGACGGTCTGAGAGGATGGCAGCACCTCAGCAGAAAATCGACACAAACAGCCATGCCTTACCCGGGGCTCGAACCCAGGTCCCTTAGATCAGTAGCCATACTCGTTCTAAACATTTTCCAAATTAGTTGAAAGAATTATTACACCGCCTTCTAAATTTGCATTTATTTTAGTAAGCGGTTTATTGTGACAATTATAATACGTGTTTTAGTGAGCTTTTGAAGTAAATCGTTATGATCAGTAACGTTACTTTTAAACTCTCCAGAATCCACAACTCTTTAACTATCACGCAAATATTGTTGAAAGTCGAGAATTGGAATGATTCGAGCCAGATATCCAGGAGCATTATTCGGTAAAAAGCTTATTTTCATTAAGTTAGAGAGCTTTGAATGTGCTTTTCCTTTTACATAGCATGGTAGCTTTCAGAAACGTGTTAGTAATATAATATAATAATAAATACCCCCTCAAGCAGCTGCTTGTCACAGAGGTCTGACAGGAGCCTGTCAGTTTATATGCCATAGTAGAAGGTCTGAAAGGATGGCAGGACCTCAGCAGAAAAACGACACATACATCCATGCCTTACCCGGGGCTCGAACCCAGGTCCCTTAGATCAATAGCCAAGCGTGCTAACCACTCGACAGTGCATCTAATATTCATATAGACTGTTCTGTAATTGAGTGAGCAAATGAGTGACAGGGTATTATGCTAATTCCAGCTATGATGAAGAAGTCTCAGAGCTCTGAAAATTTGCACCCAGGTGTAATCCGGGTTGTAGATCTCGGCAGAAGTCTGACCTCTAACGCATCCTTTAAGGTCAAACCTTGATCTACAAGTGCTAGAAACGTGAAAATTTCTGTCTAGGAGTGTTTCAGGTTGCCGATTTCAAAAACGTAGGAAATTTCGAATCCGACGGGTCCTTCGAGGTCAATGGCCAAATCCCCAATTATAGGTGATTAGAGAGTTAAAAATTAGGGTCGTATATCTCAGAAACCTTATAAAAATTTTATATGCTCAGCATTGTTCGAGGTCAAAAAGTTAAATTTTTCTATACTCTTACTACAGAGTTAAAAACTGGTATATAGGACTATTTTGGGCCGTAGATCTCAGAAATGTTAAGGAATATGCGATACAGTATCGTCTTCAAGGTCAAATAGGGGTTGGAGTGTCACATTTGACAGACATCCATCGAAACAGCCGTTAAACACACGCCAAAGGTGTGATGATAACGGTTAATGAGTTATGGAAGTTTGAATATTTAGCGATAACAATGCCAGCCACAAAAATTGACTTCAGAAGTTAATTAAAACTTAGTAATAAGTATTGTGTCAAAGTGTTTAATAAAATAAGTTTGTAATTTAAAACTTTGTGTAAAGATTTTTTTTTAATATTCTTCAATTTTATGTAAGTTTCTTAAGACTGACATTGCTGTTGTTAAATATTCAAACTTCCATAACTCATTAAATACAGAACGAATATTGTTGAAAATCGAGATATTGATTTATTTGATTGAGATCTTTATCTGCAATCACATTTTTAAAACTAAAAAGCTTATTTTAGAAACTATAGAGCTTTGATATTAGCTCCCCATTGACTTAACATAGGGATTTTCCTTAATTTATGAAACTAGTGTAATTCAATACTGTTTGGAATTCAAATTAGAATAATTTATACATTTTGAAATCCTGTTTTTTGTTTTCAATATTCCATGTTGGTGTTAGTTACCAGTTAAATACCACTAGAATCTGAGGTTCTTTTGTGCTTAAGGTTAAAATCACGTGTTTTTCTTTTGGCATGAATTTATTTTAACGTAATTTCTAATTTAAATTCATTATAAAAAATTACGCGAAATAGGTTTTATAACTAAAACGGAGGAAATTTTTTAATTCATAATATCAATTTATATTAAAAAATCATATTTTAATTCAGCGTGTTCTGCCAGTTCAATGCCCGCTTCTGCATTTATCTTCACGAATTGTTATCATGAAAATAATATTTTTATTTTACTTAATATAATAATAAAAATAATTCTTAGCAATTCCGCTAAGCAGAAGATAAGCTATTATCAGTGTTATTAAAATAAATAAGAGATTGAATTATTTACTCAGAGTAGTTAGAAGCAGAGAGAAATCGTTCTCTCCACGAATCAATTGCTCAATTTAAAAATTACTTACTGTACCTTTAAATCGCATCGTTTATCCAAACGTGTCTGAGCATAAATTTCCTTCAATTGATGTACGTTCCTCAAAATCGCTAAGATAAATCTAAGCGCATTGAATGTTAAGATACTCCAGAGAATCTATTGTAATCACCAGCTCCTAGTCAAAAATTTGAATTGCAAAATCAGCAGCCCACTCTTTGAACCTTTTGTTTGAAAGATTCTGTCGGCATTCTTTATTAAGTTCGCCGAGGTATGCTATACATCACGCTCACACACGTGAACAGTGAAACATCCGACAGCTTCTGTAGTTTTAAGAACTTCCACATTTCAGAGACTTCTACTGAAGAACTGCACAAAGCATCCGTTGTTGAACCGTATCCAGTTTGCCTAACCGAAGGTAGAACATCTGCTACCTCGTGACAGGAAAGAAGAAGATGCCGGGGAAGTCAAGTTGATCTCAGAGATGTCTATCTGCATATCGAGCACTGCATTCAATTTGGCAAGATTCGGGCTCGTTAATAATCCATCTCCCAAGAGCAACAAGCGGCCCGAGGTAAGATGAATGCCGGCTTATACGGCTCGCTGACTCGGTTCGTTGGTGGGAGGGGCGAAAGCTCCCTCGTGGTTCATAGCTCGTTTCGCAAGATCTAGGACGTTCGGAAGAGGAGGGAGAAACTTGATCCTTGCTGCCGCAACCAGCAAACGTGTCCGCAGGGTTCGGGCTGGATCTTTGTTTATCTGGCGGACCGATGCGGATGGTGCGGACGATCAGCCACACGGTTCGAAGTGGAGGTGGGAGTGGGGGTGAGAGTTGACTGGAGAAGTGTCTTGGTAGCTCTTGCTTTAGTTGGGTCAGTATTGATGAATGAAGGGGACGACCTTCGGCCAAACACGACTCGTAGACATTAGGGATCAGAGAATTGATCGTACTCTAGCCATGATGCTGCAACTCGCTCTGCCTTGCAGATTCTTCAGAACTTTCCTTTGCTTTGAGCAAGTTTGAAGTTTGCTAGAATTTTACGCTTTGTTTATTAGCTCGTTTTTTTAAAAAAAAACGAGCTAATGTTTTCATTTTGTCTTCTGTCTGTCTGTCGTCTGTAGACATCGAACTTCTTTGTTTTTAGAGATAAATTAAAAAGTCTTTTTGGGTTGAATAGGTATGAACGAAGTATTACGATTCTCACGTTTGGAATCTTCCTATAGTTATAATGTCGCCCTCTAAACAGTGGAAAAAGTTGAAGATTTCAAAATTTCAAACTAATATTGCAAACAATGTAATTAAGTCTGAAATTTGAAATTTGGTTACGAAATGTGAATATCATGAAATTTCCACTGACATTAATAATTTTCATCTTGACCTCCAGAGGGAATGGGAAAACGCATTTCTTTGTATTTTAACTAAAAGTGTTTGTTTTTTCAGAGAGAAAATAAAAATTCTTTTTGAGTTGGATAGGGACTGATAAACCATAATGATTCACACTTTTTTTTTCTCCCAAAAGTTTAAATACCCCTCTATGACGAAAATTTTGAAACTCGAGGTAGGTGTACAGTCGCTGAAAAAAAGTATCCGAACGCTATGATTGATTACAGAATTCAGAAAAAATATCTCGCAACGATTTTTTTAGAAATTAGTGATCTGGCAACCTTCGTGTCACGTGACACGAAGGTTGCCAGATCACTAATTTCTGGCAGATCATAATTTTCTGTTGCCAGATCATAATTTTCTGGCAACCTTCGTGTCACGTGACACGAAGGTTGCCAGATCACTAATTTCTAAAAAAATCGTTGCGAGATATTTTTTCTGAATTCTGTAATCAATCATAGCGTTCGGATACTTTTTTTCAGCGACTGTACCAATGGAAAACCTTGGTAGGGTTTAACACAAAATTTTAAACGATTGTTTAAAATTTGTGCTAAACAATTAATTAAAAATTGGTAGCAACAATTTATCCCTTCACTATCAACTGTGGGTGGGGAAACGGAATATTTTGCTTTGAGAGGTTAATGAAAATTCCTTTTTGAGTTGAATAGACTAACGAAATATGATGATTCATAATTTTGAAATCCTCCAGATGCCTTTAATTTATTCTTATTAGAGGGCGTTGAAATGTAGAATACGAAAAACTTGAAGTCATATTGCAACGATATATTTATGCTAGAAATTCTGGTGATGATGTTGAATGGAATACTTGATAATTATTTGTGTTTTACTTTAATTAAAATTGGTTAAAATTCTGCGTTTGCTTCTTATTTTTATAAATTTAGTATCTAATTTTTAAAATTTCAATATAGTGATAATAAATAAGAAATGTATTTTTTATGCATTGGAAGATTTGCCTCGTTGTCCTAAGGGATAAGAAAATCCGATTTTTTCATTTTAAGGTTAAAGGAGATATCTTTTTATGCGTTTTACAGAACTAATAATGCATTATTATTATTTTCATTTTCAAATCACCGATTAGCACGCATGACTATTGTTAAAGGATGCAAAATTGGGAAAAAAACAAAACTTCGTATTCTCTGAACACGAGCCTCCCATATTCGCCAGAGTCGATATGTTATCCTTACAGTTTTTATTTAGTTATTAGTATCCTTTAAGTTTGTATTTCCTTTTAACACGTGCCTAGTCATCAGCCATTTGCAAGTCTGTTTTCTTAATAGGAAAGCATAAAAACTCAGCCAAAATAAACATATTGACGGTCCATCAGACAGAGAGATAGATATTAATCACAAAACTGTTCTATTGATTCAGCCACAACAAATGTACAGTCGCTCAAAAAAATATCCGAACACTACGGTTGATTACAGAATTCAGAAAAAATATCTGGCAACGATTTCTTTTAGAAATAATGATCTGGCAACTTTCGTGTCACGTGACACGAAAGTTGCCAGATCACTATTTCTAAAAGAAATCGTTGCCAGATATTTTTTCTGAATTCTCTAATCAACCGTAGTGTTCGGATACTTTTTTCAGCGACTGTACAGTTGATCCATCAGTTAGGGGTATAGAGAAACAGATATTACTTAGGCTAGTGGTGGGCTAACGGTTTTATTTCGGACCCAGTTGAATGATGTTCAATATTATTAGAAGGATCAAAATTTAAGTACCGTAAAAAATATTTTTTGCGGTTCGTTTTGCTATTCGAGTCACGCTAAGGATAGAGAAGTTAAAATTTAATGCAGACTATGTATGTATAAAAAAAAATTCTCCTCAAGCAAATATTTGGCCACCGAGGTCTGACAGGAGCCTGCAGTACTAATGAGGATGCAAATGTTAAAATTTGCGTTTTAGTTTTTTACTGGCTTCAGAAATGCGAACTGAATTAAATATTATTATGAGTCGTAATTCGCCATCACTGACTTAGACAGTCATATAGAAATAAGTAGTTTTTGAAAAAAAAATGTTCTTTATTCAAGTAATTGACACAATGTACATATTTTAAACCCGGTGACCCGCTAAGCTTTTGGCTTATCTGCAGGAGATTGAATAATTCTAATTTATACATAAAATATGTCACAGATAATTACAAACACATTTATAGTCAAAAAGACAGAGAGAAACACAGACAAATAGGATATTCCGTAGGAAATTCGTAACTAACTGACTTATTAGTCAGGCTAATAGGTATATCTGTTACCGCTAAAGCTCGAAAGCCGTTAATGTGCACATTACCTAGCTAATCTTGCAGATTAACTGATTTGCTCCGTTAACGTGCGGAATCAAGAGTTTTCCGCATTTTAATTAAGTAATGTGCACATTAACGGCTTCCGTATCGTAAAAGTTTGTTTCTCTCATAGTGGTGAATCTCTTGAATATGAATCTTCGTGTCACGTGATTCACTCCTCCGCATTATAAAAAACGCCCCGGATGAGCCGAGGCCAAGTGAGAACGAATCGGTAAAGTGATTCATTCTTGATAACGAATCACTAAAATGATTCGTTCTCACTTGGCCTGCTCATTTTGGGGGCGTTTTTTATAATTCGGACGACTGATTCATGTTGACAGAGGGATGACCCTGGTTTCAACTCTACTCTTGGACACTAGATAAATAACATTATGTTAATTTAAGCGTACAGAAACGTTCCTGTTGTTCCAGCAAAGATCTTATTTTTACTTTAACGAGTGCCTAGTAGGTAATGTGCAGATTATCCAGGTAATTTGCAAATTACCTAGGTAATTTGAGAAATGAAACAATTTTCCGCACGTTAACGGATCACCCTAGTTAATCTGCACAATACCTAGATAATCTGTAGAATAACTGATTTCTGCACTTTAGCAGTAACATATCGATTCAGTCGAAAAAATAAATAGAAAAATAAATTTTGCCAAATTATTCAGAAAAATTTATTTTATCTGATGTTACTCAGAGAGATATCAGCGAGAGAAGCATGAACTAAAATAAATGTGTAAATTCAACAGTCGTCAGATAGCTGCCAATCATTTCCTTCAGTATATGGCTTGGTTCAACATCTGAATTATCTCTTTAGTCCTGAGAATATTCGAATTGTTTAGGGATTAAGTCTTGACCCTAAATTCAGTGGAATTAAATGCAGTGTAACACTGCTTATGACGAAAATTCACTCCAAGTAGACGGGTCAGATTTGAAGCATACATTGTTTGCCAGTAGTTGTGATGTGTAGGTTCTAGAATAAAAAACTTCCAATGAAGTATTTAACAGTTCTTTGTAATGGACAAAAAAAAACTCATTGCTAAACACATAATCCTTAATGACACGGTCGTAATATTTTTTATATGTACATCTCAGCAGTTTTTCCCTGGAAAATGAATAAAACGATGAATAAACCTCAAGGAGTAAAATATTCCCTTATTAAGCAAAATGTGCCTGAATTATCAACTATTTAATTTCAATTTATGTGGCATTAGGTATTTAAAAAATACCCAACAGCAATTATCATCCGATTCTGAAAGATCCACTGCATGAAGAAGTATCTTATAAATCGTTCTATTTTCCGTTGACGTTGATGCGCCTCCCTGTCCATCATTTAGACCATCTTTCACTCAGCCTCCCAGTATCACTAGGCTCATCAACTCACGTGTCCGTCATCTGTCATCGAATCACGTCTCGACCAATAAATCAATTTCTCGCTCTCGCGCGTTTTTCGGTTGTTTTGACAGCTTTAATCTGCGCGAGAGCAACGCTCTGTCCAGCCTCAAAGTGGATGATGCCAGTAATGTTCTGATCTCAGAATGATCGGGATCTGTTTCGTTCCCCACCTCTACTCCTTCAGCTTTACTAGTTGCATTACTTCAACATCCATACCGATAGATGCTGGCCTAAAGATGAAAGCGGAGCTACCTAGGATTAGAAAATGAAAGGCTCTTGAAGATAAATGGAAGGGAACTGAGTCTGTTCGGTAGGTATGTGAAGGATGTGAAACAAAACTGGGAGGGAAAGGAAGGTATTTTGTGTGGCCGGCCTAATAAAATAAGCTGATTTTTTGGCTGATCAGATCTGTAAAGAATGACGTAAAAGTGTGTGTGTGTAGTGTGTGGAGTTAATAGGCTTAACCTCGAGTAGCTATTTCTAATAATTTTGAAACATATAAAAATATGCTTTTTAAATGTAATTGAAATATTTTAGAAATACGTAATTTGTAGGGTTGGGTTGTTTTACCTCTGAGCGGCACTTTTTTGCACACAGTGGACTAAATGGCCAGGTCACAAGGACCCCGAGAGTTCAGAGAAGGCTGTGGGGAGGGATACCCTGGACAGCTGTTGAGAGACAGATAGTAGCCTTCCACCAACGACATCCAGAGTCTTCTTTAACTTGTACAGGGTATGTCTCTCCCGCACATGGGACTTCGGCTTAACGTCCCATCGGAGGACGGCTGAATTTCCAAGTCCATCGGTGTCCCCTACTGACCGTGGGTAGAGCGGGGAGTTTGGCGGAGATAAACCTCAACGCTGGCCCAAGCGGGACTCGAATCTGAGAACTTCAGATTTCGTTCCTGGCGCACTACCGAGTGGCATTTATGTAATTTTCATCACGCAATTTACAATAATATTGCATGCTATTAAAATTTTGTTGGTTTGCTTAACCTCTGAGCGTAGCTTTTGTGCACAAACTGGACGAAATGGCCAGGTCAAAAGGACTCCAAGGGCGCAGAGAAGGTTGAGGGAAGGGGATCCATTGAACCGCTGTTAGGAGTCAGATGGATACCTCCATTTAGGCTATCCAGCGTGTGCTTTAACGTGCACAGTGGAAGGCTGATCAGATCTGTAAAGAATGACGTAAAAGTGTGTATGTGCGTGTAGTGTGTGTGTGGAGTTAATAGGCTTAAGTCCCTCGATTAGCTATTTCTAATAATTTTGAAACACATAAAAATATGCTTTTTAAATGTAATTGAAACAACATCTCATATGGAGATCTTTCCAACCCCATCGATATCCCTTTTCTCATCGAGGGCAGAACAAGAAGTATCGGAGATAAACTGCCGTTCGACCTGGAATCTGGGAACAGCACATTACCACCATGCTCGAAATTCTGGACTTTTTCAAGAACGTAGTCATCTGCTGCGCTTTAGCAGAGCCAGAAAACAGACAATATTAATGGTGAGTAGGACGAATCTTTTTTACAAATTTCCGTAAGAATTGACGATTTGTATTCCACTACACGGCTACAAGGAACAAAATTCCCGTTTTAATGCATAGTTATATTACCGTAGAAGAAAAAGAATTACTTCTGAAAACTAGAATTTCTTTCCATCTATTCTATGTTGAGTTTTACTGTTGTCAAGGTTACGAAAGCTTCAGGGGCCGTATTTTGCTCATCTCAGAACTAGGAGAACAACGTATCTCCTCTGGTTGCTATGGAATGCTCGTTTCCAAAGAGGTGTAAAGTTTGCCATTTTTCCGATTTTGAAATAATATAAATAAATACCCTCTGAAACATCTGCTCGCCACAGACATCCATGATAACGAAAACATCCATGTCTTATCCGGGACACGAACCCAGGTTCCTTTGATCAGTAGCAAAGCACGCTAACCACTCAGTCACGGAATTTAGTACCTTTTTGCACTCAGTTGTTTACCTCAGTTGTTTTTGTACTCAGTACTCAGTTGAAAAATTTCGTCAGGCACCCTATTATATTCCCGCGGATTAAGGCTTAGGCATAATGACATTATTGGTAAATAAGAAATACAATAGGATTCTCTCCCCTGGAAAAAAACCCTGGTTGTTCCCATGCTCAAGTTTCTCAATCTCTACGAACAAGCAAAGTTAAATGTGTACAGTCGCTCAAAAAAGTATCCGAACACTACATTTGATTACAGAATTCAGAAAAAATATCTGGCAACGATTTTTTTAGAAATTAATGATCTGGCAACCTTCGTGTCACGTGACACGAAGGTTGCCAGATCACTAATTTCTAAAAAAAACCGTTGCCAGATATTTTTCTGAATTCTGTAATCAACCGTAGTGTTCGGATACTTTTTTGAGCGACTGTACAGAAGGAGAAAAGGAGGGCGTTGAAACGAAAACAATTACTTGTTTTTCGAAAACGAGCTAAAAAAAATACCAAATCGAGAAACATAAAAGATTTTGTTACATAATGTTGAGAATTTTTATCGTGAAATGCATGCACTGTGTTTATTGGCACTAAATAAATACCCCAGTTAGGTAAAGCGCTTTGTAAGGGCCGGGGAGCAGGATAGTAAAAGAATCCCTTTCATCTCTCATGCACGCGCAACTTACCAACTCTATTTGATAAGTACAGATGTATATAAAATGTATGTATATAAAAGAGATCAATCGTCATTTTCTTAATATTTTTGAGTCTACGGCGCGAAATAACTCTATATGCTAATTATTAGCGCTCTAGCATAGGTATATTGATATTTGACCTTTAACCTCGAAGGACCCTTCGCATCTCAATTTTCATAAAGTGTCTGAAGATCTACGAGCTGAAGTATCTCCAGGAACCAATTTCTAACTCTCTAGCATCGACCGATCGGAGTTTGACCTTTGGCCCAGAAGGACCCGACAAACCGAAACACCCCCGTGGCAACTTTCATGTTTCCAGAATTCCTATATCAAGGTTCGACTTCTACTCGACCTCTATTTTACCTCGAAAAACATTTCGGAGTTTAAGGTTCTGATATTTTTCCTAGATTTGCGATCAGGATTACCTCTAGGTGCAGATTTTCAGAACTCTGTCATTTCTGCATTATAGTTAGAATTGGCGTGATCAGGGGGATCACGCCAATTCTAACTATAATGCGGAAATGACAGAGTTCTCAATATCAGTCATTCACAATCGTTTATATATAACAGATATCGTCAAACATGCAAATGTAAAAGGTAATCGCCAAATAAATATATATATACAGGGGTTTATCAAAATAATGGAAACATGTTTGTGGAGAACATTTTATTAAGAAGGTGTAGCCACATCTCGGGAGTTCAGAACAGACGCAATTAGACGTGGAATAGACTTATACAAGTCATGCATATATGGTAATGGAATGTGAGACCATTCTTCCTGTAAAATATGGCCCAACTGTGCCAGTGATGCTGGAAGTGTAAAGTGTGATCTGACCTTGCGCTCCAGATATTCCCACAAATGTTCAATATTATTGAGGTCTGGAGAATGAGGTGGCCAGGGTAGCTGTTACATCTCATCCTCATGCTCTGTAAACTACATCTTGACACATTTTTTCCACAATGAACGGGTGCATTATCTGTTTGAAACCAGGGACGGTCATTAGAGAAGAATGCCCGCAATATTGGTGGTCCCCGAGAATGAATTCGTACATTGCGGATGTGACACAACCCTGCAGAATAACTAATGGCCCTAAGGAATGTCATGCATGATATGGCACCCCACAGCATCAGGGATCCACTTCCATGCTTCACAGTCGGAACACGAACCTATGTTCGTGTTCCGACTGTGTCAGGGTGGTACGCTTCTGCATGTTTTCGCCAGACGTACACTCTATCAGTGGTGGGTAACAATGTGTAGCACGATTCATCAGACCAGATGACACATTGCCAGTCTTCAACATCCCAGTTTTATGTGCTTTGCACCACCTTAGACGTTTTGCTGCATTGATGTTGGTAATCATCAATGCAGCAAAACGAAATCAGAGGTTTGTTGATTGCAACATGGCCATAAATACCGGCACCACGAAGTTCTCGATGAACTGTCATGACGGAAACGGGATCATTCCGACTGACGTGCAACTCTGCTGCTATTTCCGGTGCCGTGGTCTTGACCTTCCGTTGTACAATCCGTGCCAATGTTCTCCTATCCCTACCTGATAACTTCGTATGGCGTACCACATTTTCCATGTTTGGAGGCAACGCCCCACCTAATGATTCCGCTGTTATGATTGCTGAAGCTCCTGCAAGACTCGCATCAACGATCATGCCCTTTTAGAGGTCACTGAGATCTGACACTGTTGACAATTACACCACAACAGCTGTTTCACCTGCGCCTATGGCACTGCTACATGATAGCAGACATCGTACTTCTCCTCTTTGTATACCTCACATCGCGGGTAACGTCGTCCCTATGATATAAATATGGCACATTGTGTGTACTCCGTTCACGTCGGTGTTTCCATTATTTTGATAAACCCCTGTGTATAATGATAATTATATTAAGCAGCACTTTCATCACTGGAAAATTTAACACTTGTACATTTGAATCCCCTGAGCTCAGTACCCCTGCAAGTGGGACCTTTGCTCTATGATGGTTATGCCGCTGGTTTAAAGTATGAAATTTCCAATTTTAGAATATTGGGGAGGATTATGAACAATACAAATTATCTAGATTACTGTCTTCTTAGGAACGAACGAAACTAACGCTTTTATAGACAGTTGATAACATTCTTATGGTGGTATTGAGGGAAATTAATTTACAGACTAATCATTAGTAAAAATTCTACCACAAATACTACTGACAAGTGAATTTGTTTGACGACAGAATTATGAGTTAGTTTATAAGGAAAGATTCGTAAGGCATAAAATCACCCAAAATGGCATAATAAATACCTCCTCAAGCAGCTGCTTGCCACAGAGGTTTGACAGTTTAATATGCCATAGTAGAAGGGATTTGTGTGGATGGCGGGTCCTCAGCAGATTTTTTGCCAACTGCACGCGGTGTTCCCAGGTACTGACCACGCCCAAAGCTATTTAACTTCAGTGATCGGACGAGAACCGATATTTTCAGCTTGGTACTGCTGTTGGCTACTCAAAATTGGTACTGCTGTTGGCTACTACAAAATGGCATGGAGACGGTTAAAAGGGGCAAAAGACTTGGGCATTCAAAGGCTCCAATTTTGCATGAGCACGGGGGCACCTTCTGAAGCATTATAGTTGCATATTTGGAATTCCCAGATTTTTAGTTTGTTTTCAAAAACCAAGTGCTACACTCAAAATGTTTCGTAAAGTCAGTTAATCTATCTGGGAGTGTGGCCAGGCTCTTAATCTGCAGTTCCCAGGTTCGAGTCCCAGCTGGGCCAGCGTTGAGATTTATCTCCACAAAATTCCTCGCCCTATCCTCGGTCAGTTGAGGACACCGATGGGTTTGGGAAGGCCGCCGTCCAACGGACGGCGGCCTTTCCAAGCTCTCCCGCACACGGGGCCACGGCTTAACGGGACGTTAAGCCGTGGCCCCACGTGCGGGAGAGCCATACCCTGCACACGCTAAAGAACACGCTGGATGGCCTTGACGGTAGGCTACCATGTGTCTCCCAACAACTGTTGCAGTGGGTCCCCTACCCCAGCCTTCTCTGAATCATCGGAGTCCTTGCGACCTGGCCATTTAGCCCATGGTGTGCAAAAAAGTGTCGCTCAGAGGTAAAACAATCCATTCAGTTAATCTATCTGCAAAAATTTCAGAAGAATTCGGTTCAAATACGTCGGTAACTTGGTGTACCTTCGACTGAAATCTGTTCAGTTTCCTTCCCTTCAATGGTGCAAAAATTCTTTCGGTTGTTTTCAGTCCATATGAACTTGGTGGCATTCTTCTAACTCAGTGGTTTCCAACGGAGGAGGTTAGATATTTGAAGAGAGCGTTCTTTAGTGGTTTCGATAGAAATAGATTAAATGAAATATCGAATAGTTCTCAGATTAACATAGTTATGATTGTTTTATTTCGATAAAAAAATTTTAGAAATTCATGGTTAAGTATCAAAATACGCGTAAATTTATATATATGGTAAATGTTTCTTTATTTTCAACTAGTTTTACACAAAAAGGATTATTTTGAATTGCATGGAGCAAGTTAGAAAGGGTAAAAGGGGCGTTATAAATATGGAAAAGGTAATGGAGGCGTTAGAAAGGGTAAGAGGGATATAAGAAAGGGTACAGGAGACGTTAAAAAGGGTAAAGGGGGTGTTAAAAGGGGAAAAGCGTAGAAAGGATAAATGAACATTTGAAAGGGTAAAATGAGCTTCGGAAAGTGTAAAGGGTCAGATAGAAAGCATAAAAGTGAATTAGAAAGGGTAAAGGGGCATTTAGAAAAGTAAAAGAGCATTACAAAAAATGAAAGGGACATTAGAAAGAGTAAACAGGGTTTAAAAAGGATAGGGGGTATTCGAAAGGGTAAAGAGGGCGTTAGAGAGGGTAAACGGGCCATTAGAAAGGGTAAATGGACCATTAGAAAGGGAAAAGTGAGCGTTAGGAATGGTAAAGGTGGCGTTAGAAAATGTAAAATGGGTTTTACAAAGAATAGGGGGGGGGGCAATAGAAAGCGTAAAAAGGGCGTGAAAAGGGTAAAGGGCTTTCTAAAGGGTAAAGAAGACGTTAGATAGGGTAAAATGGACATCAGAAAGGGTAAAGGGACATTAGAAAGGGAAAAGTGACGTTACAAAAGTAAATGGGTAATTATAAAGAGTAAAAGAGCGTTAGAAAGAATACAGGGGGCGTTAGAAAGAGTAAAGCGGGCGTTAAAAAGGGTAAAAGGGGTTCGAAAAGGTAAAGTGGCATTGGAAAGGATAAAGTGGCCATTATAGTAAAGGGGAGTTAGAAAGAGTGAAGAGGGCGATAGAAAGAGTAAAAGGGTAGTTAGAAAGAGTAAAGGGGTGTTAAAAAGAGTAAAGGGACCATTAGAAATAGCAAAAAGGCGTTAGAAATAGTTAAAGGGAAATTAGAAAGTGTAGAAGTGGAGTTAGAAAAGGTAAATGGGGGTGTTACAACGAGTATAGCGGCATTAAAAAGTGTAAAGTGGCCGTTAGAAAGAGAAAAGTGGGCGTTAAGAAAGGGTAAAGGGGACTTTAGAAAAAGTAAAGAGGCGTTAGAAACTGTAAAATGGGCGTTAAAAAGAATAGAAAGGGTTTTCGAAATGGTAAAGGGCTGTATTCAAAATGGTAAAGTTGGTCACTGGGTTTAAAAAGATTCTAATCTTTCTTCCCAATTCCAGCTATTTTCCCCTTGTTCTAAGCCTGGCTTCTTTCATGTGCGGGCTACATTCCTTCATTAACGAAGTTTCTCCACGACCCTCTTGTACCGCTTCAGAGGATAATGCCACAGGTCATCCTATGCATATGATTCCCTGAAATGGATCTGTTCTGTACTTCGGCATCCAATTGTGAAAGAAGCAACAGCTCACTCTCCAATGCTTGGCCATCTTCCTGTAGGAAACTTCGAGGAGAGAATTTGGTATCAAGGGCATAGATTCCATCCCATTCTGATTCGGAAGGGATGAGTTTTCCGATTACAATCCGACGAAATGTTAGCCTTTGTCTCATTACGCATGGAGATGACACGTTCCTCTCATTTGCAAACCACTCGATGAGGAAGAGCATTCATGAGAATTCAGCAGACCTTTCTCTATTATTCCTCCTTCTATTCTTCTCCGAATGCAGAGGTGCACAAACAGGCAACACAAATTGAGACTCAGGAACCACACAGGTGATTTTGAGAAATACAGAGCGGCATATTTGGCAGCAGCACGCCAAGTTCTCAGAGCACAGCGACGTCCACCGAGACTTACAAAAGTTGGATTTAACAATATCTTATTATTATCTAAGATGGAGTATTCAGAAGATCTTCATACTCCTCTTCTTCATTCGGTGTAATACATCACGTACAATATTACATATTCATTTGCTTTTGAAATGAACGAAATTTTAGGCGTTCTTAAGCATTGCTGTGATTTATTCAGCAGATTGTGAATAATGCATCAAGATTGTTTAGAGATAGCGGGCAAGTGGTTGACTCACCATCACCACTTTGATTTTACTTGTGGTTATGTGTTTTCAGCTCCTTTTAACTGTGTCTATCTTTCACTCTGATTGTCCTCTATCTATCTTTCATTCTGACTGTCATCTATTTTCACTCTGACTGTCCTCTGTCTATCTTTCACTCTGATTATCCTGTCTTTCTTTCACTCTGACTATCTTCTGTCTATCTTTTACTCTGACTGTCATCTATTTTCACTCTGACTGTCCTCTGTCTATCTTTCACTCTGACTATCCTGTCTATCTTTCACTCTGACAGCCCTCTGCCTATCTGAATGTCAATCTGTTTATCTGACTATCCGTCTGTCAGTTGACCTTCAAGTTGACCATGGGCTAAATGGCCAGGTCACAAGGACCCCGAAAGCTCATAGAAGGTTGGGGGAGGGGACCCACTAGAACAGCTGTTAGGAGACAGATGGTAGTCTCTCGTCAAGGCCATCTAGGGTGTTCTTTAACGTGCAGAGGGTATGGCTCTCCCGCACACGGAGCCACGGCTTAACGTCCCATCCGACGGACGGCGGCCTTTCCAAGCCCATCGTTGTCCCCTACTGACCGTGGGTAGGGCGGGGAGTTTTGCAGAGATAAGTCTCAACGCTTACCCAGCTGGGACTCGATACTGGAAACTGCAGATTACGAGCCTGGCGCACTACCGACTGAGCCACCCCCGCCCCTAATCTGGTTTGAAATGAAGGCTCTGGTGACCAGATCTAGAAAGGAAAGCGGCACTAGTTCCAAATGCCTGCCTTTATTTCTTTTAATCAACAAAACATTCAAACAGATTGCTACCTATTTTTAAAGGTTAATTAATTTCACAAGGCAATTTTTCACGCAGTCAGAAAATTTATAAGGTTTACATGGCACATAATCTCAAAACTAAATGACCTTCACTTATTATGACTCGGAGTGTGGTGCGGGAGAGATTTGTTGTTGGGAGACAGATGGTAACCTCCCGTCGAGACCATCCAGCATGTACTTTAACGAACATCACATATGACTCTCTTGCACACGCTTGATTACGAGCCTGGCGCGCTACCGACTGAACCACCATGGTCCTAGTGAAGAATTTGTTAGTCGTTGTTGGTAACACTGAATGTGTAGTGGCTGAGTGGTTAGCGCCCTTGGCTACTGATCAAAGGTATTTTGGGTTCGAGCCGCGGCTAAGACATGGATGTTTGTGTTGGTTTTCTGCTGAGGTTCTGCCATCCTCACAGACCTCCTATGGCGTATAAATTGACAGGTTCTTGTCAGACCTCTGTGGCAAGCAGCTGCTTGAGGGAGTATTTATTTTAAGAAATTAAGTAAGTTTTTTTTCTGTTTTATGTGCACATATGTACGAATCAGGTGAAGATGGCTTCTCAGGTGGGTAGATGCTTCTAAAGATGATTGAACAAGGTACAAATCTGACCTTTGTAACGAACAGCTGCTTGAGGGGTATATTATTTACCAATTAATGCGTATAAAGTTAATTATTAACAAAATTCCAGTCCTAAGAAACTTGTGCAAAACCCGACGAGTGTTGAAAGAATTACTTACAGAAACTTCGAAGTTGCAAATTTATTTATTATATGGTTTGAAATAATACGTATTACTTATGTTTTAACTAACTTCTGTAGTCAATTCTTATGCCTAACAATGATGTTGCTAAATATTTCAGTTTCCATAACTCTTTAAATACTAAAAGAATGTTGTTGAATTTAAGGACCAGTTCAGTATGGCCTACTGATCTGGTCATGTATGGCCACTTTTTTTTTCAACCCTGCTGAGGAGTGGTCAACTTCACAGGGTCCTGGTGCTGACCATTTATACCTACTAAACTGGATTTGTTTATGGATTTGAGCTTGATTATTGATCCTGGATTTGCTGCACTGGTAGGCCTCTGTTGAGGGAGAATCTGCTGCTGTGTTTTCTGTTTACTTCTGAATTGCCAGCCCTAAGTGAGCAGACGCATGGGATACCTTATATCAGCTGGTGGATAATCCTAATCAGAGGCCATCGCAGGTACCTGAACCTTACTTAGCTAGTTGGGCATCGTCAAGCCTAAACTGGAGTAATGTGTCTCAGGCAGGCCATATGGCTCTTGAAAAAGTCCACTTCAAAAGGTGGTGCTTGAAGTTCCTACCAGCATCGGTGACTTCAGCCTTTAGAGGAGGAACAGGTCTTTGCCCATGCCTGTGTTTAGGGGGCTGTTTGATATTGTTGACTCTACCTATCTCAATAAAACTAGTTCCTTTAAAAATCCTACTAATCATTTTCTCTTTGCAGGAACGTGGAACGTGAGGACATTATATAGATATTATTCTCTTCATGTCCTCTTGCAGGAATTCCAGTATTATAACCTATATATTTTAGGCTTGCAAGAGATCAGATGGACAGGTAAAGGTGAGATACTTAAAAATAACTTTAAATTTCTCTTTTCAGGCAGGGAGGATGGAAAGTATATCCAAGGTATAGACTTGCTTCTCTGCAGACATGCTAGTGATGCTCTTCTACGATATGAGTACATTAATGAAAGGTCTCTTACAGCAAAGTTTCAGACAAGCATTAGAGACTTGAATGTTATCTGCTGTTATGCCCCCAATGATGATGCCGATGAAGATGAGAAGGATAGGTTTTACGGACAACTTCAGGATATTTTAGATTCTGTCAAGAAAGGAGATATTACCCTTGTTTTAGGTCACTTCAATGCCAAAGTTGGTACTGACTATGATCTTTGGGAGGGGTGATAGGCTCTTTTGGTATTGGTAGCTGCAATGGCAATGGACAACGTCTCCTATAGGTAAATAAACTCAATGGTTTCAGAATAACTAACACATATTACAAACACCACGACATACATAAGTACACACGGGTTTCACCCGATGGGCTGCATAAGAATATGATTGATCATATATTAATTAACAGCAAATGGGCTAGTTCTGTTAGGAATACCAGGTCATATAGGGGAGGTGAAATTGGATCTGACCATTACCTTGTTAAAAGTGTCTTGCAACTTAAACTTAAAAAGTGTTGTGCTAGGGTTAAAAAAATTACTTTTAATACTGAAGCTCTGAAAAACCCAGTTATAGCCAAAGCTTACCAAGATAGGTTACTTAGTCATTATGACAGTCATGGTATGCTTACTACTGAAGTTGAGGAAGAATGGGATCATTTTAAACAGGCTTTTTTGGAGACTAACAGTACTCTTTTAGGAAAACAGGAGTAGAGGAGACAGAATTATCTGTGTGATAAGGCACTTGAGCTCATTTCGGAAAGAAAGAATTGCAGGAATGTCCGTAATCAATACCCTACTAGTCCTTATAGAAAGGATTACAGAGAGCTTAATAAACGTGTAAAGGATCAGTTAGTTACTGATAAGAATCTTTGGCTTGATGGCTTGGCTGACAAAGCCGAAGAAGCAGTTAGACAGCACAACAGCAGAGAGCTGTATTCTGATAGTTAATGTTTTGAGTGGTGGAAAACGAACAGGTATACAGGGATTGAAAGATAAACAAGGTAAGATTATAGAAGGTGAGGATTCTGTCATGGCTAGTTGGGCTGAACATTTCAGTGATGTTCTAAACAATGTGGTTAATTCTACTCCCATTGTTTGCAGTGATGATGGATGCATTGGTGGCTTTAATGTTGGCCCTATAACACAATCTGAAGTTATTTTGGCTGTTTCTAAACTTAAACTACATAAATCCCCAGGGGTAGATGAAATTACTACCGAAATGCGTAGAGCTGGGAATGTTTCGGTTACTACTTCGATAACTGAAATTCTGAATATCTTTTATGATAAAAGCGTGGTTCCTAAGGATTTTTCAGACTATTATTATTCCTATTTTCAAAAAAGGTGATCACAGTTCATGTAATAACTATAGAGGTATCAACCTACTCTCTGTTCCAGGTAAAGATCTTTCCATGATTGTGCTTAATTGAATTAAGGATCTGGTTGACAGTCAATTGCATGATGAGCAATGTGGATTCAGAAGTGGTAGGGGATGTGTGGATCAGATATTTTCACTTAGGCAGATTCTTGAGAAAGGTTTAAAGTTTCAGAAACCTTTGGTTGCTAGCTTCGTTGATGTCAAAAAGGCATTCGACTCTGTTGATCGTCATAATTTGTGGTTGATTGTGAGATCATATGGTATACCAGACAAGTTAGTTAACATAATGAAAGCTCTTTGTAATAACACTGAGTCGTGTGTGAGAGTTGCTAAGTCTTGTAGCAATTGGTTTGGCATTACTTTTGGTGTTCGACAAGGGTTCATTTTGTCTCCTTTTCTCCTTGGTTTAGTTATGGATTATGTTGTGTGAAATTCATTGCAAGGGAAAGGTTTTTGCCTTAAATGGTCTGGAGATGCTAGATTTTCTGATTTAGCCTTTTGGCAAGTGATGTTGATGAGATGAACTCTTTCATTCGAGCTGTTGATGAGACTGGTAGTAGAGTAGGTTTGGTTATAAACAGAGAGAAAACTAAAGTGATGCAAATTGGTCAGGCAGACTGTGATTCAGTTAATCTGAATGGTTGCAGTCTTGAGCAGGTGTCACAGTTTAATTATCTTGGGAGCTATGTAAGAGATAATGGTGATGTGAGGCATGAGATTAACAGACGAATAGGGATTGCTGCCGGGACTTTTAAGAATCTATGGAGATTGTGGAGAAATAGGCGTATACACCTAAAGACTAAAATTAGACTTTATAATAGTTTGGTTCTTTCTAGGGTTAGTTATGGTAGTAAAACGTGGAGACTTTTTAAACAAGATAACAGGAAACTAGATGCTTTTGATTCCAGATGCTTACGCAGTATCTTGGGCATTAGGTGGTTCAACTTTGCAATTAATGATGAGGTTAGGCAAAGGAGTCTGCAACCTCTTTTAAGCAGCATATTGTGCAGAGAGAGACTCTGTTGGTTTGGCCATGTTGCCCGTATGAATAAAAATAGATTGGCGAATAGGGTTATGAACAGTGTGCCTAAAGGCCTCAGAAAGAAGGGGAGACCTAGGATGCGGTGGGCAGACAATGTCAAACAAGACCTTGTTAGAATTGGTGTGCAGTGGCCGAATGCAGCAGATGTAGCTCAGGACAGATATGCTTGGAGAATTCAACTCCACTGTCTGGTTGGGCCTCCGTAGCCCATGGCTGCTTGAGGATGATGATGATGATGATATAGATCTTTATCATTAATAAACTTCTTACCATTAAAAGAATATTTAGTGAAGCTTTATAGCTTCACCAACCAATGGCGAAGACCAATGTCATTTGTAAAACATTTAACGATACAAATATTTTAATAAAAGTTATAAAATATGTATGTATAAATTACTAAACGATTCTTAATAAACAGAATACCTGACAAATTGAATGGCATCCAAATTGGCAAATTTCAAATGACATTCATTCCTGATTGTTCACAATGATTCTTGATTCAGTTGTGATTGCATATATTTCGATGAAGGCTATCTTAATTATGAGCTCTAAAAAACACTCCTTTCAGGAAAATATATTTTTCTTTGATCATGAACGAATTTATGTAACACTAATAGAATTGCCCGGCGTCATTCTGGCCTCAACATAATGACTCAGAGTAGCAGACGTATTCCTGACGGGTGTTATGACATTCGTTCACGTCCAGGGTGACGCCACTGAGAGAGAAAGTTTTCGCTACCCGTATTTCCTTATGTATTCGACTAATTGGTCCCGAATTTGGTGTGATGGTCTCACTTAGGTCTGGCTATGTAGGGTAGAGAGATCGGGTTCCCAGCTGCAGTGGGTCGGGATTATATCCGCCGCAAGTGTCCAAATTCTCTGGGGGCGCTATTGTCGCCTACCGTAAGAATGGAGATTCGAAAGTTATGAATGGAATAGTACGTTAGCGATTTAAAAAGCCATTGATAACATACGTTTCGCGGCCACTTTTGGAGGAGGGTCTGATTTTGTGGGGTCCAAACTCTGACAGTGTACTAATTTGCGATGATATGAAGATGTAGACGAAGTTTGGTGGTCCTAGTTCTGACCATTTAGTAGGAGATGTCGAAGCAACAGACACACACACACACACAGACAAACTCTTTATTATTTATATATATATACAGATTAGTGTTTTTTAATTAAAGTTTCTTGGGAATATATTGTATTTTCAGCAAGAAAATGCAAAGAGTTCTTTTTTTTATGTAAAAGAAAAAGACCACGATTCTTCGTTTGCCTTTATTATGGGTTTATCTGCATTGTGGTCACCCTAGCTACAACATCTGGTGTCTTCACAGATCTCTAAAATTTCTCCTGTTTTTCACCCTTCCATTAATAATTTTCTTCATAAAACATATTGACGTGTATTTACCATTTATCTGCCGAAGAGATCCATTTGTATTAATTATTCATTTGGAAGATCACTAGAAAACCAATTTCCAGCGAAGCATGAAGTTCGGCATCCTATTTGCCTTTCCTAGCGAATCCATTGATATCCGTTAATTACCCTGTCAGCGGTGGAGATCCGAATTTCTTGACATGGAATGAACGAAACGGACAAGCCAAATGCATTGTGACGCACACTGTCAAATTGCATAAATTGTCCAAGAGGATTTCAACACGCAGCATCACCGGAGCGAAAGGAGAGTTTCTATTTATATCAACTGTTTGGTGTCAGAAAACCAGGATGCATCTAATAGGCAACAGATTCGAAGACAGCAAACACGATGCGTAGCATTCTCTCTTGGGGTTTCTGGGTATCGCATGCGCTAAGCATTTCCTGTGGGGAGTAGAAGAGGATGATCAACGGTTTCTCAAGGAAAGAAGAAACCTACATCCTCTAGACTAATCAGTGGTATTAAGTAGATGGAGAGAAATAAATCTTTCACCAGACAGAAGACACCAGAGAGGCTTCCTTGTTTCGGCTCTAAAATTCTTACATTAACACTTCTATATAGGACTAATGAGATGGTGCCATGGACACCTTCCGATAATGTAATACAGTAGTTCTCAACCTTTTTAATTTGAATTTGGCCATCGGCTTTGGTTCAGTATTACTTTTCTAACACTTCCCGTCATGGAAGACTGTGTTAATCTACGAAGTATGCGGTATTTTGTTTAATCCATTTCCACAGGAAAGGAAAGAAAACGCCCCCGTAAATAACCGCTGATTAAAAATAACCACTGCTGTAATCCACGGCTTTAACGCCCCATCGAATAAATGGTGCATTTTGCAACTCTCTTTCACAACAAGGGAAGAGTGATATTAAAGAAAAAAATCTTAACGTAGGAACAGTGGGGACTCGAACCTGGGATCTGTAGATTACCCTGGGGCACGACCAGCAAAGAATAATAGTACACCGAAAATATAAAATACTGTAAAGTTTATAATTTAATATATTGAATAATAAAGGCATTAAAAATTACCTACAAGAAAAAAAAAATCTTTTTAAGTCAACTTTCTTGTTTTTACAGTCTGTTATTTTTATCCTCACAGATTTTCGGAAGATGAGATCCTTATATACCGTTCCCACTTTTGGCTGTGTGACTGCGTCTAATAATTCAGATTAAGATTAAAATACTTAAAAATAGATTTGAGATAATATTACGATATTCACTGAGCTCATAAACAATAAAAAAAAACCACTCATACAGCAGTTTAAATACGTTAAATGAAGAACAATAGAATGAAACAGTAATAAAATTTTAGTAATAATTTTACAATCTCTAGAGTGTTTTTCTCTGCTGAATACATTTCTCAGATGATATTTTAAAAGACTTTCATATTCCGCAAAAAAATATTCAACGCATGTAAATAAGTTACGAAAAGGAAAATATGATAGTGGAGCTCTTTTAAATCCTAGCAGTAGAACTTTAGAAGCGTAAAATAAAGGAGAAATAAAAAAACAGGCTAGAATGGAACTCCGTTTATGGCCATAACTATACCCCAGAGGATGATGCCCTGAGACTCCCGTATAGCTTGGCTTTTGCATCGAGAACACGCAGATGAAACGGGAAGCGGAGGTGGATTTTTTCTCTTCGGAGGAGCCATAAAAACAGAGACAGTAGTGAGACCACGTTTAAGAGACAGCAGGCTGTGACAATGCCTGACATTGAGTATCGTGTCTCGTAACAGATAAGGAAATATATATACACAGTGCATAAAGTCTGCCTTGGGTTCAAAATGGACCTGGAACTAGTGGACAGGGAGAAACGAGAAGACTTCTTTAGTTTCATGAGTGGAATTTCGTGCTGTATAAAAACAATAAAATGTAGTAACTGGCAATATAAATGCTGCGGGGGAGACGCGAGTAAAATAAGTGGTAAATAAACCTTTTCTCAGTCGCTCTTTGTTCCATGGCCGATTTTGTGAATTACATTAGAAAGGAGGATGGGATGAATGAAGCGATTTCTTGTACGAAGCTGGGATTTCTTTTCATATATGCTGAGACAAAGTCAGAAGTTAAATTACCAAAGAGTAGTTTGGAAGCGACGTATTTATTTATGCAATGACGGAAATTCAGAGTATAATTGACATTCTTTGGCATTTTCTACATCATTAAGAAATATTAGTTTAAATGACGGAGATTTGTTAAATAGTAACTTTCAATTTCAATATCATAACATCGTCCTTAAGTCTCTCTGTAAAAATGTCTTTTTCTATTCCTAAAATATTGATTAATTATGGAAAATTTTGTTAACATAAGATTGCTAACCTAAGTATGTTGATTAAGCAGCATTATTGTGGTCTGGGTGCTGTGATTGGAAACGTGGACTGGGAGTTGTTGATTAAGCAGCATTATTGTGGTCTGGGTGCTGTGATTGGTAACGTGGACTGGGAGTTGTGAGAGGCAACGTGGACTGAGAGTTGTGAGTGGTAACGTGGACTGGAAATTGTGAATGGCAACACAGACTGGGAATTGTGAGTGATAAATGTGGACTGGGAATTATTAGTGGAAACGTGGACTGGGAATTGTGAATGACAACGCGGAGTGGGAATTGTGACTGATAAAGTGGAGTGGGAATTGTGAGTGACAAAGTGGACTGGGAATTGTGACTGACAAAGTGGAGTGGGAATTGTGAGTGATAACGTGGAGTAGGAATTGTGAGTGACAAAGTCGAGTGGGAATTGTGACTGACAAAGTGGAGTGGGAATTGTGAGTGACAACGTGGAGTGGGAATTGTGACTGACAAAGTGGAGTGGGAATTGTGAGTGACAAAGTGGAGTGGGAATTGTGAGTGACAAAGTGGAGTGGGAATTGTGAGTGACAAAGTAGAGTGGGAATTGTGACTGACAAAGTGGAGTGGGAATTGTGACTGACAACGTGGAGTGGGAATTGTGAGTGACAACGTGGAGTAGGAATTGTGAGTGACAACGTGGAGTGGGAATTGTGAGTGACAACGTGGAGTGGGAAATGTGAGTGACAACGTGGACTGGTAATTGTGAGTGACAAAGTGGACTGGGAATTGTGATGGCAATATGGACTGGGAATTGTGATGGCAACGTGGACTGGGAACTGTGAGTGACAATGCGGAGTGGGAATTGTGAGTGACAAAGTGGACTGGGAATTGTGAGTGACAAAATGGAGTGAGAATTGTGAGTGACAACGTGAACTGTGAGTTGTAAGTGACAAGTGACTGTGAGTGGTACCGCAGACTGAACTCTGTGAGTGGTATCGTGGATTGAGGTGTGAATGGTAACGTGGATCAGCTATTGCGAGTAGTACCGTCACTGTGAGTGGTACCATGGATGATAACCGTGAGCGGTACAATGGACCGAGCACTGTGAGTGGTACCATGGACAGATAATTGTGAGTGGTACTGTGGACTGATCATTGTGAGTGAAATTGTAGATTGAGCACTGTGAGTGGTACCGTGGATTGAACCCTATGGACCGATCACTGTGGCTGGTACTTTGGATTGACCACTGCGAGTTCAAATAATTTCCAGTCCACAAACTAAAATAGTGTTTTCACAGCACCTCCCTGTTTTTAATATCTATTGAAAATTTACTTTAGCATTGAAAGAGATATTGTTTGCTCTCAAGTAATTCACATTCACTGGTTTCAGATACATATTATTCGGATAATGATATCAGTAAATTTTAAAAAAGATTAAGAACACTAAGCATGGCAGAGAGCGATAACGTCTTTTTTTTATAACAGAGAGGGAACAAAAGGAGGATTTTTTTAAACATTGGATTAGTTATTTCTATGCTGGGCCGGACCTAGGGAGAGTGCGTGGTGGCCCTCCTCCTTTCAGAATGCTATTAAAGGTAATAGAGGCAAAAATTATTAAACTTATTCATATTTCATGCATATTTTTAAAGACCTGTAAAAGGGAGGGGGAAAGGAAATGTTCCACTGTATTGGAAATCTAACCCCTGGCTGGCTCGATTATGTTTATTGATCCCTTTCCTCATTGTCTCGATATTTTTCTAGATCCGGACTGTTTCTACGCATTTATTTAGTAATTTATACACCTAACAACCATGGTGATGTTACGGCCAGGCTCTTCTACCAGGTTCAGTTAAAAACGATACAAAAGGTATAACGAAAAACAAGAGAATATTTTAAATATTATACATATCAAACATAGAAGTTGTCATTATTCAATGAAGTGTCATAGTTAATTAATTTAATAGTTTTATGCTTAATAGTAAAATAAATAAATAATAAGTTAAAGTTTGAAAATAAAAACCTGAGTAATAATGATATATTTAATATGTGCATACATATTACACGTATTCACTACCAAAGTTAGACAGTGAAGGAACAAATTTCCATTACAGAAAGTTAGAGTAGAATGATTGAATTTAACAACTGTAACCATAAAAAAAATAAAATAAATACCCCCTCAAGCAGCTGTTTGCCACAGAGGTCTGACAGGAGCCTGTCAGTTTATATGCCACAGTAGGAGATCTGAGAGGATGGCAGGACCTCAGCAGAAACACACACATCCATGCCTAACCCGGGGCTCGAACCCAGGTCCCTTAGATCAGTAGCGAAGCGTGCTAACCACTCGGCAACCATAGTAACTGAAATATGATTGGTCCAGCTTTCCCATTGTTGAGGAGAAATCCGGTTATATCATGTTAAATAAAGAAGTCGCGATTTACACTTTCAAACTCTCCAAACTGCAAAAACTGTAACGTATCCGAAACAATTCATCATATTTTACTTAATTGTATAAACAACACAACTCAAAGGAAAAAATTCTTTAAATCACTAGAGGAACATGGGTTTCAGGTAATCAGAACTGATTTAATTTTAAACCAGAAAGATTTTGATTCTAAAATTAAAATTTATAAAATTTTATTTGAATTTCTAATCTCTACAGATTTATGGAACAGAATCTAAAAAATAAATAAATAAATAAGTAAATAAACAAAAACAAAAAGAGTAAAATGAAAATTAACCCAAAAAGTATTGTAGTTAATTATTTAAAAAAAAAAGAGAAATCCTGTATAAGGACCTCTCAAATATCTGTAATGTTGAGCAGGAAGTTAATAAGAAAGTTGTAGTCTCTACCATGCTTAGTGTTCTTTTTTATGCATTTCTGACGTCACTACTGAAAAATTCAACATATCATGTAAAGTACACTAATTTATTCCTAGTTGAGATAATTGCTTAGATTTTAAAAATAAGCTGAACAATTCTTCCATGAATATAACGTACATACAAAGTTCATTTAAGTTTATGATCTAAAACAATTCCACAAAAGATGAATTTTAATGAACTCTACCACTGCCAACATCTCTTTGGATTTGCACGCAAGTATTCAAAAAACATGACCACAGAAGTGTTAAAGGCGTGAAAATTCGATTCGAATATTTCATCTTAAGGTTTCCAATAAATGTTTACAGCGAGTTGAGTGTGTTATAAGCCAAAGCAGAATACAATTAATACTAAATCGCTGGTGTCTCAAACTCCAGGTACCTTAGAGAGATTTCAGTGTATGGAGGGCAGCATCCTAATTTACCATTAGTGACTAGAGGAAAGCCGGTTGGTTAGTCAAGTGCATCTGCTTTACGGAACATCTGAAATTAGATCAATAATCCTAAACTCGATACACTTTGGACGCTAAAGCGATAATTAACAGTTATGTACATAAACTCAATGCTGGGAAAGCAAGGCTATAGGGGTGATGTAATTGCAGAATAGCAGAGGAAATGCGTTAAGTTTCCATTCTGGTATTTGCAGTCAACCAGAGAATTTAAGTGGAAACAAAACGCACTCTTGGGCGATCTCTAAAATTTAGATGGTCCTTTGAGACTTGAATTGATTCGAGAGAGATGTTTTTAATTGGGTCATCTACTGAAATTGTTTAGCGATTTCTTCTAGGGTGGGGGCTCAGTCGGTAGCGGGCCAGGTTCGTAATCTGCTAGTTACCATGTTCGAGCCCCAGCTGGGTCAGCGTTGAGATTTATCTCCGCAAAACTCCCCTCCCTGCCCACGGTCAATAGGGGACACCACAGAGCTTGGAAAGGCCGCCGTCCGTCGGATGGGACGTTAAGCCGTGGCTCCATGTGCGGGAGCCATACCCTGCACACGTTAAAGAACCCACTGAATGGCCTTGACGGGAGGCTATCATCTGTCTCCCAACAGCTGTTCCAGTGGGTCCCCTCTCCCAACCTTCTCTGAGCCTTCGGGATCCTTGTGACCTGGCCATTTAGCCCATGGTGTGCAAAAAAGTGCCGCTCAGAGGTAAAACAACCCAAACCATCTCTTCTGGGGGGGGGGGGGTGCTGAGATTTCGGGTTTCAAGCTCATTTTCATAGAAAGAAACGATTGCGTTCACCTTCTTGTCTTTCCGTCTGTCTGTAGACATTCAGCTTCTTTTGTTTTGTAGAGAAGAGTGAAATTTGTTTCTTAGGTTGAACAGATGCTAATAAAATATCACTATTCCAATTTTTAGAAACGTCCAGTAAATTTAAATATCGACCTTCAGAGAGTGCTATAGTTAAGAAAGATCAAAACTTTAAATTAAGATTTTAAACAAACTACTCAAGCTACAAGTTTGAAATTTAAGTGATAGAACCGCAAATGTTAAGAGACAATTATATTGATAACAGCAGTTTGATTCTGAGAAGTTGGGAAGTTTTTTTGGTTTAAAAGAAAAATCAAAAATCTTTTAAGGTTGTTGTTGTACCTCTGAGCGGCACTTTTTGCACACCATGGGCTAAATGGCCAGGTCACATGGACCCCGAAGGCTCAGAGAAGGTTGGGGAAGGAGACCCACTGGAACAGCTGTTGGGAGACAGATGGTAGCCCCCCGTAAATGCCATCCAGCGTGTTCTTTAACGTGCACAGGGTATATCTCTCCCGCACACGGGGCCACGGCTTAACGTCACATCCGACGGACGGCGGCCTTTCCAAGCCCATCGGTGTCCCCTACTGACCGTGGGCAGGGCGGGGAATTTTGCGGAGATAAATCTCAACGCTGACCCAGCTGGGATTCGAACCTGGGAACTACAGATTACGAGCCTGGCGCGCTACCGACTGAGCCACCCCGACCCTATCTTTTAAGGGGGGGGGGGTTATTAGATATTAATAAAATATTACCATTCACATTTTACGATCCTCCTTTTAGTTGTAATTTCCACCGTTATTAAAATTTCAGAGTTTCTTTCACATTATCAAACTCTAATCAGCATTAACTGAATCTTGTATTTTCTCAGAGGTGTTGGTGTGTGTGTGTGTGTGTGGGGGGGGGGAGTTACACTGTAATGAAATTCATACGGACACCGGAATTGTGAAAGAAATTGAAGAGAGGAAAACTACGTTATGAACAGCAAAAATAATAATTTTTCCGTTGTTCACAATTTCTTAACGTTCTACGTTACTGTGGATTAACATTTATTTTACTAACTATGTAGGCTAGCTTGATTATGTTTCAAAAAAAATGGATGTATATTTAAGGTCTACTCTTGTATAAAACTAGGCAATATTTAGAGTAGGGGGAGGTTTAAGCGCTGGACCCCCTTTGAAAGTGCTGTTAAAGGTAAGAGAAGAAAAAACATTTTATTAAACTTATAAAATTTTTTAATATTTTTTTTTAATAAATGCTTTAAAGATCTCTAAAATAAAGAGAAGAAATAATGTACCATAGATAAATCAGTCTCTTCCCCCCACTTTCCCTATCTTTCGGTCAGATCGAGCATCTTGGACCCCCCAAATATTTTTCTAGATACCGGTGATTATCAGAAGAAGATACCATTTCATTTCTTAAAATCTGAAACTGGCGTTCACAATATGTTTCTACATTATCAATTTGATGTTTATAATCTAACTTAACACTATCAAATCCGATGTTAATATCACAAGTAATTTCTTTAACATTACACTTTATGCCATCAATATCATTTTTTTAATAATCAATTTCAATCTTTAAATTATCACACTGTCTGCTGAGTTTTGTCTTAACCTTTTTACACTGATTAGTAATATTACTAATTTGAGAAGCCAATTCAGCTCTCAATTCGTTATTTTGTGCAGTCATTTCAGCTTTCAACTCGTTATTTTGACTAATTATATCACCAATTTTGCTACTTTTAGTAACCATTTCAGCTTTGATATCATCGTTTTGACTAGCAATATCGCCAATTTTATTGCTTTGAGTAACCATTTCAGTTTTCATATCATCATTTTGACTAGCAATATCACCAATGTTATTGCTTTGAGTAACCATTTCAGCTCTCATATCATCATTTTGACTAGCAATATCACCAATTTTATTGCTTTGAGTAACCATTTCAGCTTTCATATCATCATTTTGACTAGCAATATCATCAATTTTATTGCTTTGGTAACCATTTCAGCTCTCATATCATCATTTTGACTAGCAATATCACCAATTTTATTGCTTTGAGTAACCATTTCAGCTTTCATATCATCATTTTGACTAGCAATATCACCAATTTTATTGCTTTGAGTAACCATTTCAGCTTTCATATCATCATTTTGATTAGCAATATCACCAATTTTATTGCTTTGAGTAACCATTTCAGCTTTCATATCATCAGTTTGACTATCAACATCACTATTTCAGCTATCATATCATCATTTCGACTAGTAATATCATCAATTTTACTGCTTTTAGCAGCTATTTCACTTCTTATATCAGCTATAAGTTTTACCAACTCCTCCTACTTCTAGTGAATGGCCTTCAATATAATGTACCTCTCCTCTCACCAATTGTTATGAATTTTTAAATGGAAAACTGAATATGAGTTCAAAAAATAATTACCAACCAGATGATAAATGAACTAATTAATTACAAGGGTAACTAAATCACAATTTAAACTAACTAAACACAAATTCGTCTCCATCAGTATGAAGTTAAACCATCAAATTTCACAATTTGTAACTCTATTTCAAATAGTTTTATTATAATTCATACAAACTCTACTCCAAGCATAAAGGGAATCTTATTATAACATTTAATAAGGGCCACAATTATCTTTGTGGATATACCTATAATTTACCAAGGTTTATCTTTTCAATTCTATATTTTACCTTAAATACCTCGCCAGTACCATATCTGCTTTACCTTTCCGCTAGTCAGGACTGGACTTAGACTTTCTGGAGCCCTAAGCTATGAAAAGTTTGAGGCCCTAGACTACGTTAAATTTAAGAGGCACTAAGCTATAGTGAGTTTAAAAGACTCCAAAAAGTCAAAATATATATTTTTCTGATTGAAGAAAAAAAAACAAAAAAAACAACAACATTAAAAAAAAAGCAATGTGGTGAAAACATCATATTTGCATTGGAATACATTGATGACTGTGCAAAGATAAGATGAACAGTGTTTGGACAATAGATTAATTTGATTATAGTCACAAAATCTTTTTCTTAAACTTCAAACTCAATTTTTTTTTAGGCTCCTCATATTCGTGAGGCCTTAAGCTGTAGCTTATTCGTATATCCGGCCTTTCCACTAGTAACTTCTTCGACACATTACTGCTACTAAATTAGGTTTTCATAATGCTAACTTTGTACTTATACTTAATACAAAACACTACTAAAAAGGCAATCCAACTGTTTACGGTAAATTTCCCCAAAGTTTGATTCACTCATTATATTTCAAAGTCTCTCTCTATTCCAACAGAAGAGTGACGAAATTCTCACGCTAAGACGTAACTCGAGTGTCAAATGACACACCTCACATCGTGGTTTTATTGCTGCACGTTCATCCGTCGTAACAATAGCAATAATAATAATGATGATGCTAATAACAATTGGAGTAAGTCACTGCACCTTCTCAATGATGCGAAATTGTTATTTTTTCGGTTTCGGCAGATAATCTAGTAACTTCTACGTATAATAACACACTTCCAGATCTCTTTAATACGCATTTTCTTGTGGAACTCTCTTAATGTGAGTCTTTTATTTGACGTCATTTTTCAGGCGATGCTTACTGTTGTTTCGACTAAAGGTAGGTCTTTTTTTCCGTCTTCCATTAAAGACAATTTCTAATTCCGTGTTTCCTAAGACCTCTTCGTTGTAATTGCGATTCAATTCAGCATTTCCTCACCGGTGTTTTATTATTTTTAGCTGTATCGAAATATTGTTTACCATCATTCTGTCTCTACGTTTAAATGCGAAGATTATTGCATCCCCCATTACTCTCCTTTTCGTTATTTTGTCCATTGTCTGCAAGAGCAATTTATTTTTGCAACAATCCATTTCACCGCAGAATTACAAAGGGATACATTTATACATTCTGTTTTATGTTTCGTGAAAGCCTCTTTTCCATTTCCCCTCTTCTTTAATATAGATGTTCTATTAACGTTATATTCCCTTTCCTTTTCTCCCAGTATGCTTCAAAGTTTTTTCTTCTCAGGCGTTTTTTTTTTCTGTTTGTTTTCTATCTGAGCAGTGTTCCTTTTTCCATTAGATGTGTTAGAACAATGTGTCTAACGCGGCGGCTGGTTAAATAGATTCTACTCCGTATATAAATATTTTTTTTTTTGCTTTATTCTTAGCGGTCTTGCCTAGTAGTCTTAGTAAGAAGGTTCTCGAGAGTGGGGCTTGTTATTTATTTATAGTTTTGTTGTCATAATAATAATAATAATAAGTAATAAATATTCCCTCAAGCAGCTACTTGCCACATAGGTCTGACAGAAGCCTGTCAGTTGAATATGCCGTAGAGAAGATCTGTGAAGAAGACGAGACCTCAACAGAAAGACAACACTCTTACAAAAACACAACTTAGCTTCACCCTCCAAATCCAGATAATAATCAAAGGCCAGGGGATCAAAGGCATCCAGATCAAAGGAACCTGGGCTCCAACTCAGGTCGCTAACCACTCTGACACGGGACGGTTTTTTATTCATTACTGCTAGGAAAATTATTCCCTTTTTTAGATTTTTTTTTACATTGACTTATAAATTAACATAATATATATATAATTAAAGTATTTACAATTTAAATATATTTCTGATTTTTAAATATTCAACTGTAAATGTTACTTTTAAAGATTTGTTAAGCTTTTTTTCATCTCTTTTATATGATACAGCTTACAACTGTCGAGTGAATACCAACTCTGAATCCTTGGGATTCTTTTCGCCCTTTTCGTGCACAGCAGTGCCTTTCAGAGGTAAGCCAACCCAATTTGATCTAGCTCTAGGTCTTTGGGTTCTTATCCTCCGGCCATTTGCTTTGTTGCGAATTGTATGCAAAAAACGTCGTTTTGAATTAAAGAAATACAACCTTCAAAAGAGTAAACGAATATCATCAAAAACCAACATTTAGATTTGATTTCTTTTGACATTTCGAGTCACGTTTTTCTGCCTAATTTCAGAAATTACGTAGTCTCGAATTTAGCTTTCTATTCACATCAAATGGAATTGCCTAAACCTTTTGTAATAGAGTCTGTGTTAGTTGTTTAACTCTGAGCTGCGCTTTTTTTGCACACGATTGGGCAAAATGGCAAGTCGCGAAGACCCCAAAGGCTCAGAGAATGTTGGAGGAAGCGGATACATTGTACAGCTGCTAGGAGATGATGAAAGCCGTCCAGCGTTTTCTTTAACGTTCAAAAGATGTGGTTCTCCTGCATACTGAGTCATAGCTTAACGTCCCAACCAACGGACGCAGGCGTTTTCAACCCCGTAAGTTTCCCCTTTATGATCGTAGAGTCTCTGTATACAGAATATTTTTACTTTTATGCTTTTATTTTTTATGATCGTAGAGTCTTTGTATAACAAAATATTGAAAGCCTGCTATTAACCCTGTACAGTCACTCAAAAAAGTATCCGAACGCCATGGTTAATTAAAAAATTCAGAAAAAATATCTGGCAACGATTTTTTCAGAAATTAGTGATCTGGCATCCTTCGTGTACTGTACACGAAGGATGCCAGATCACTAATTTCTGAAAAAATCGTTGCCAGATATTTTTTCTGAATTTTGTAATCAACCATAGCGTTCGGATACTTTTTTGAGCGACTGTACAAACTATTCAGAAGAATGCATGAAAGAACAATGTACATTAGCAAATTCCAGATTCAACATTGCCAGAGTTACCAGCTTCATTTTTCAAGGCCAGATTCTAAAATGTATACAATGAAGTTTTGTTAGAGCGTTTACTATACTCATGCGTTTCTTGTTTAATAGTCTGTGCAGTATTTTTTTAAAGATGCTGACATATTTTACTGCATTTTGATTCACCATAAACATTGCCTACTGACCATTGTTTTGATTTCCAGATTTTACTTTTTTGTAATCAGTGGTGTAACCAGAAAGTTGTAATGGGAGAGTACAAGGGACGGATGGGGATAGCACAATAGAATCTCTGATTTTCGGAGATTGTCTTAGAAAATGAATCTTATTTAGGAGCAGGGACGGATCTGGATTGGGTGGGGAAAGGGGACCATTCCCCCCTTTCAGAATACTAATAATGGTAATAGAGGCGAAAAAATTATTAAACTTATTTATATTTCATACAGTTTTAAAGAATTTTTTTGAAGACTTGTGAAACGGAGGGAGAAATGTTACACTGTATTGGAAATCCAATCTTTTTCTCCCCCTCCCCTTTATATCTTTTCGGCTCGATTGGGTCTTTTAATCTTACGTAGAGAGACCCACACAGAAGGAACAGAACAGAACCAGTATAGGAGAACGAAGCTAAACAGGAGTAAATGTTTCCCATTGATGGATAGAATACGGCACATTGTATTAGAAATAAACATGGCTAGAATCAGGGCCACACAATCTTGGCCCACTCCCCTCGATTTTTTTCTAGATCCAGTCCTGTTGAGGAGAGTAGGATTATAATCACATCCCAATAATTGAAATTTGTTGGGTTGTTTTACCTCTGAACTGCATTAGCGGGCTAAATGGCAAAGTCACAAAGGCCCCAAGGACTCAGAGAAGATTTGGGAAGGGGATCTAATGGCCAGCTGTTAGGAGACATTTGGGGGCTTCTCTTCAAAGCCATTCATTATGCTCTTTAATTTGCACAGGCTGTCTCTTCTGCACACGGTCTAGATTTTACATTCCATTCGATGGAGGGGGGCTTTTCAAGCCTTTCGGTGTCTCTTTTTTTCACTGAGGATAGATAAGAGTTAGTTAACGGAGATCAGTCTTAACTCAGGCACAGTTGGGTCTCGAACCTTGGCACTTCAGATTACGAACCATCCCCTACTCACTGGTTGCAATGGAGATGCATTAAAGAAATGGAAATTTATCTTGGAAAAAAGAAGCGGTAACATTATTGTGGTCTTTTAATCGTATGTGAGAGAGAATCGTACGTAGAGAGACTTGTGTAACGGAAAGAGAAATGTTATACTGTATTGGAAATCCAATCTTTTCCTCCCCCTCCCCTTTATATCTTTTCGGCTCAATTGGGTCTTTTAATCTTACGTAGAGAGACCCACATAGAAAGAACAGAACAGAACCAGTATAGGAGAACGAAGCAGAACAGGAGTAAATGTTTCCCATTGATGGATAGAACACGGCATATTGTATTAGAAATAAACATGGCTAGAATCAGGAAGAAAATGAAATGATTTGATGTTTAATCCTTTGAGATAATGTTTATCACCTAGCGTTTAAAACATGGGACTGAATCCATCTTAGGGCCTCGAAGTGTTGATATGAGAAAAATATTTTACAGCTCCAGAAACATTATATAGCATTGTAATGTTTCTCCTCAGTACATTTAGTAGCTGATCATTTTGCATAGTACTAACGGCTCAAGTATCCTTTCCTTGAAAACATTCAAATTAGTGTGAATGGTGGAGCAAACATTTCATTTTTGGCATACCTCCACAGGATAAAAAGTAGATCTTTGACATACCTTTCCTTTCACTCCATCTAATCCTACTCCTTTGAGATGAGTTCGGGCTCAATTTTTCGGGCCCAGGCTCGTAGTTATGGAGCTCGAGTCCGAACCATTTCGGAAACTGTTGAGCTCAGTCGCCCTAGCCCCGTGTAACGAAACTTTTCTCTGACGCATCTTCTAATATACTTTTATACTGAATGGACAAATTATTATATACACCCCAATAATAATATACAAAGCAGAGACGCTGAAACTGGCAATGCGTATAAATAGAGAAGGTCTCTACGCATTGGTAATCATGGGTAAAGGCAACAACATAAGTTAGTTTGACCTTGGCCGGATAGTAGGTGCGAGGAAGGCCGGTTGTTCAATCACCGCAACTGCTGAACTGGGGATTTCCACGTCAGACCTTCGCACATGTATACCGAAACTAAATGAAATACGACAAATTTCCACCAGGGGGAGAAATGTGGACGTAAACGTGCAATTGACTCTCGAGGTGAGGGCAGAGTGTTTCACATCGTTGCAAGGAATCGCAGGCTACCATGGAGCAGATAATGTCGGAATTGAATGTCCACAAGCTTACACACCAAGACTATCCGTCGTACCATAAAAAGTAGGCTATGGCAGTCGACGTCCACATCATGCCCTTGTTGACTGCAAGGCACCGATATATTAGGCTGCAGTTTGCAAAGACCTATCGCACTGGAGTGCAGAGGAGAAACACATATTCTGGTGTAACGAATCACGGTTTCAACCCTATCACGCCGATGAGAGGGTGCGTGTGTGGTGTAAACCACAAGAAGCGATGACCCAGCTTGCCAAGTTGGGATCATACATGAAGTGGAGGCAGTGTAACAGTTTAGGGTGCTTTTACATGGGCTTCCTCGGGGTCCCTCGTACCCGTCGAGACCTCTGTCACCAGCACAAGGTATGTGAACATCCTTACCGACCATCTACACTCGTTCGTAATGATTCTCATTCCGCACCATGGTGCCACCTTCCAACAGCACAAGGTATGTGAACATCCTCGCCGACCATCTACACTCGTTCGTAATGATTCTTATTCCACACCATGGTGCCACCTTCCAACAGCACAATGTATGTGAACATTCCCGCCGACCATCTACACTCGTTCGTAATGATTCTCATTCCGCACCATGGCGCCACCTTCCAACAGGACAACGCCACATTGCATAGTTCCCGAGTGGCAGCCAATTGGCTCCAGGAGCATTCAAGTGAGTTTACCACACTCGAATGGCCCCCTCGATCGCCGGACCTCAACCCCATTGAGAATGTTTGGGACGAATTAGACAGATCTGTTCAAGCCCGCTAACCCCACGGGCAAATGTGAATGCTCTAGGACATGCGATCCTCGGTTCATGGGCGGCAATTCCACCTTCGTGTTTTCAACACCTCATTGAGTCCTTACCAAGACGTCTGGCTGCAGCTGTGAGGGCAAAAGGTGGATCAATATTAGGTAGTTGTATATAATAATTTGTCAATTCAGTGTATATAAACAATTGTGAGTAATTGACTGCTGACTGACAGGGAACAACGCTAATTCTAAATATGATGCAGAAATCGTAGAGCTCTGAAAGTTTGCACCTAGGGGGTAATCCGGTTCGAAGATATCGAGAAAATCCGAAATTTGATTTCCGATCTGTTTTTCATGGTCAAATATTGGTCACGTAGATGTGAAACCTTGATCTACGAGTGCTATAAACGTGACACTTGATGTTTGGGAGTTACGAAGAGTTACGAAAATAACATAATGTCACGAAATTTCAGATCCGGATGGTCCTTTGAGGTCAAAGGTCAAATATTAATCTATCAGTGTTAGACGATTAAAATTGATGTCTGGGTGTATTTTGAGTCGTAGATCTCAGAAATCATGTCAAATTTTGAATACGATGGGTCCTTCGTGGTCAAATTTCAATATACCGGTGCTGGAGAGATAAAAATTGGTCAAAAAGCGGTCGGAGTGATGAGCTAGAAATGAAGAGGTGCCGAAAGCAGTGATTGATTTTTGGTAAGGCATATCTACAGAAATGCATCCTCTAATCTATTCATTCTTATATTATAAATTATAATTTTTTTTTAGAAAATTAAAATGTTAATGCTCTTTGGAAAGAAAAATGTTACAAATGCTAATAGAAAGTGAACGTTCGAGTTTAACATCATTATAAACCCAAGTAACTATTCATTTATTAAAACTAGAGAATACGTAAAATATAGTTGAAAACCACATGGTGCTTTTTCAATTAATAAAACTGATTGAAAAGTTGAAAATATAATCAAAAGCATTTTATATTTTTGCGTATTTTTTTTAAATTATAAGAAACATTTAAAATTTAACTTATTCTAAACCCGACGTCTGTGTTATATTCAGCGGCACAAAGCCCATGCTCATCTCTATTAAAACAGTTCTATTCTATCACTGGCAACAATTTCGGATAATTTTGAAAGAAAGAATACAAAAGGTTGTTAGAGCAAACAGTTCATTACGATCTGCTGCAAAATGGGTGGAGTGAAACAGAATATCGCTTTAATATCTGCAGTGCCCAAACCACCAATAGCTTAAATGAATTTTTTTGTATTAGTCTAACCTGATTTTCTATATATATTTGCAAGTTTTTATCGCAATAACATTTATAAATCGGAAGGAGTATTTTTAATCACCTTTTACATTGCACTACTAGTGAAATACATTGTTTTTCATAGATTAAGGATCAATCTTATGTAAATGGGAAGCTAACGTCGAAACTCTATTACTTTTAATGAGAGGCAATTTACGGAGTGGAGGGGAGCTCTGCTGTGGTTAACTCCCTTCGGGTGAAGTAAGGGGGGGACGACAAACTAGGAAGAGTCCATTTCAAAACTCGGCCGGTATGGTACTCTGAGGTACTTCGTTTTTCAAGGCCTGTGGTAGTGAAAGGGTTAAAATAAGCTTTTTATTGTAAAAAATATGATAGCAGATAAAGATCTCGATCAAATATTTCCATGTTTCGATTTTCAACAATATTTGTTCAGTATTTAATGAGCTATGGAAGTTTGAATATTTAACAACAGAAATGGCTAAGAAACTTAAAAAAACTGTTGAATACGGAAAGAATTCTTTATACAAACTGCTAAAATTCATGCTTATTTTATTAAACACTTTGATACAATGCTTATTGCAAAGTTTTAATTAACTTCTGAAATCAATTTTTGGACTATAGAACAATGACAGGCATTGTTATTGTTAAATATTTAAACTTCCGTAACTCATTAAATACTGAACAAATATTGTTGAAAATCGAGATATTGATATATTTTGATTCATATCTCTTCATCTGCTATCACATTTTTCAAATATATATATATTTTAGAATTTATAGAGCTTTGACGTTTTCTTCCCATTGTTTATTAATTAATGGAAACCAGTGTGTTAGGGATCTTTCCGGTTATATCAATGTATAGACAAATTCGAAGCACTCTTATGCTTTAAATATATTCGAAGCACTCTTATGCTTCAAATATATCGTTTAAGTACTTTCCTGAGAGGTTTTCGATACTCATCATCAGAATTATTTAAATGAGGTGCATTAAGGAAAATAACAGAAACTCATTTCTGTTGCTTTTCATTTAGATCTATATAACTAAATGAAAAAGATCAACAGAAAGACCGCACAAATATGCATGCTTTACCCGGGCTCGAAAAATTCCCCGCCCTGCCCACGGTCAGTAGGGGACACCGATGGGTTTGGAAAGGCCGCCGTCCGTCGGATGGGACGTAAGTCGTGGCCCCGTGTGCGGGAGAGCCATAACCCTGTGCACGTTAAAGAGCACGATGGGTGGCCTTGACGGGAGGCTACCATCTGTCTCCCAACAGCTGCTCCAGTGGGTCACCTCCCCCAACCTTCTCTGAGCCTTCAGGGTTCTTGTGACCTGGCCATTTAGCCCATGGTGTGCAAAAAAGTGCCGCTCAGAGGTAAAACAACCCAACCCAACCCGGGCTCGAATCCAGATTCTTTTGAGCAGTAGCTAAGCACGCTGTCCACTCAGCTACTGAGACGGCTTCTATTCTATCTCTTCTATTTTGTAACTGAAAAAAAAAATTAAATTTGAGAGAAGAATAATAGAAATAAGTTTCTATTAATCTTTTTCTCATATTTTAAATTTTTTTCCAGTTAAAAAAGTTATTAAAGTCCCTTTAACTGAACTTATACATCTGGATCCGTACATCTTTCCTAGGCGAATAATTTGCGCAGGGAAAAATATATTATTTTAATAGTGGAGCATAGAGTGCATATTTGTATGATTCTGCTCCAAAATGGTTTAATTATTGTGCATTACTCCTTTAATTCTTAGATTTTATCTCCCTCTAATTTTGATCAAAATTGCGAATTCTACATTTTGTTGCCTCATTAGTCTATCGCTGCAGATATCACGCGAGAACAACTTGTTTTTACGAGAGCAACATAACAGGCGCGGTCTATCACGCGCCAAGGAGAAAAGTATAAAGAAAAGCAACAACTGGAAGTAAGTCAGATATAAACAGAACATATAACAGAGAAAGAAAACCAAGTGGACTCGAGTTCAACAAATGAAATTCGAGAGGAACAAAAAATCGGATTTTCAGACCAACAGTGTCAAAGGAACGAGATTGTTGCATGGAGAATTTGAAAGTGTAGTTGACGTCGTTCTGGAATGGCAATGAACCTGGATGTCGAAAGAGAATGGGTAAAGTTTTGACGAGAGTCTCGTGCTTCAGCAGGAGATCAAAACACGAGATTGGTAAAAAGCATCTGTTGGCTTGTTTCAGTTTTTTTTTTTTGTCAGCAAGAGGCTATAAACCAGACAGAAACACGGCTAAGGGTGGCTTTCTGCTAGAGCCGCGGATTGCCAGAGGATAAGTAAATAAATTTAACACAGCTGAAAAAGATTTTCACGCAAGCGGTGAGCTCAGACGGATGCTATTCTCGTCGAAGGAATGTATGCGGTCGTCATCCAAAAGGATTTTAGTAAGTGAATTTTTTTACAGGGGTAGGTTCTTTTTATAAAGATTTGCTTTCGAAATTATCTTTTCATTTTTTTTTCATACGATGGGGATATATTTTATCGTTGTAATGAAAGTTTAAAAATAAAAACTACGAAAATGCGGAATTTTTTTTTCAATTCGTAATTAGCACATTTCAGTCGAATTTCGGAAACAAACAAAATAAATTGAACAAGTTGAGCAGATTTAGGTCTTTGAATTTCATAATAAATTAAGGAAAAATAAAATAAGCAGTATAAAAACGGCGTGCCAATTCCAATCGAGCTACACAAAAAAAAATCCCTAAAAAGTAGAAAACTTAAAGATTATCGATGGTGCAATCAGTCACTGAATTCGTATTCACTTCAAAGGAAGATAGGGTGCCGGCAATATTGTTGAGTAGGAAAATCGGCGCCCTATCTTCCTTCAATTTTGTTTATATTTTTTGTCAGTAAAATCACCTACTCTCAAAACCTTTCATTTGTATATATGACTCCTAAACATCAAACACATTTTTTCCTTTTGGAGAAAATTTTTTTACGAAGGTGAAGTACTAAACTATTGATCCGCTATATCACCAGAACGCAATTTTCCGCTATATCACCAGAACGCAATTTTCCGCTATATCACCAGAACGCAGAATTTTTCATAACTACAACATTCCCCGCATCAGAAGCTTTCATTCGACGTATAGCTTGTTACTTTCGGCATTTTTTTGGAAAAAAAAAATTACGAAGGCGAATCCACGACGGTGAAGTAGCCCACGACATTGGAGATTTCACAAGCTTTAATTTAAAATATGACTCGTTAAAGTCGAACCTCCCGAAAATTCGACCCGCCAATTTTCTTTTATCAAGGCTCAAAAGTAGTGGCCCAAAATTCGAAATAGTTTACGACGGTCATTATATTAGCTTTCATTTGACACCTAACTCGTAATTGTACGCCCTCACATGCGGAAAATGTAGTAGAACAACTTTCATATTTCATGTTTTTTAGGGCGGGGCAATGGATGGCAGATCAATTTTTTATAACCTATGACACTCTATGTGTCACAAGCTTTCATAAGACATATAGCTTGTTACTTTCGGCATTCGCGTTCCAAAGATAGAGCGGAACAATCATTTTCGCAATTTTCGCATTCCTTCCCTTTTTAAGGGGGGATAAAAGCATGGGGGGTCAATTTTTCATAACTACAACATTCCCCGCATCAGAAGCTTTCATTCGACGTATAGCTTGTTACTTTCGGCATTCGCGTTCTGGTGATATAGCGGATCAATAGTTTTCACATTCCCCCTTTTTTTCAGGAGCAAAGTCGGGTTAATTTCTTATTGCCTATGACACTCCCAGAGTCACAAACTTTCATTTGGTACATGAATCATTAAGTTTCTCCATCGCGTTTGAAAGAATGGTGGAACAACGGTGTGGTAATATCCACAAACCGACCAGCCAACAAACCGACTAACCGATAACTGAAGAACCAATCAACCGACAAATGTCAAACCAAAAGCAGTAGGGAGACAGGTAAAAATAAAAACGATGTGATGGATTCGAGCCGACTCCAATCGAGCTTAATATAACTATCGAGCCGATGCTATTCCAATTTGCAAAATGTTAAAAATATTAACTTAGTTTAGCATGCAGGATTTTTTCTGGATTGAGTCGATTCCAGTACAACGTTGAAAAGAATGATATTTCCACACACTTTTAGTTAATATAATGGAACAAACCAATTCCAGTCAAACTTCAAGGGAAAACAATATGGAACAGTCTATTCCCTTTTCAATTTTGAAAAAGAATTTAATGGAGCAGACACGGTCCCACACTGGGATTTTGGTAAAAGGAAGCTTTGTAAATATGCCGATTGAGTCGAATTTTGAAGGAAAAATATAATGCAGCCGAGTTTGGAGGACAAAAATGGAGACGAGCCGATTATGATCAGGTATGGAGTAATAAAGGTTAGGTTTTTTTACCTCTGAGTGGCACTTTTTTGCACACCGTGAGCTAAATGGTCAGGTCACACGGATCCCGAAGGCTCAGAGAAGGTTGGGGACCCACTGGAACAGCTGTTGGGGGACAGATGGTAGCCTCCCGTCAAGGCCATCCAGCGTGTTCTTTAACGTGCACATGGTATGGCTCTCCCGCACATGTGGCCACGGCTTAACGTCTCATCCGACGGACGGCGGCCATTCCAAGCCCATCGGTGTCCCCTACTGACCGTGGGAAGGGCGGGAGTTTTGCGGAGAAAATTCTCAACGCTGACCCAGCTGGGACTCGAACCTGGGAACTACAGATTATGAGCCTGCAGCGCTACCAACTGAGCCACCCCCGCTCCAGGAATAAAGGTATAAGTTTAGCTGAGCCGTTTTATAACGAGCTTAGAACAAACAGAGGGAAAGAGCCAAGTTGGTTTCAGTTGAGCTTTAAAAAAAAATAATAGAACCGGGCCGATTCCAGTCACGTTTGGGGAAATAAAATAGAGAGGAGCCAATTTCAGTTGAACTTTGTGAAAAAAAAAAGCAAAGCCGATTCCATTTGAAAAGTGAAAAATAGCCTCTTCCTTTTTTTTTGTCGAACTTCCGAAAACTATAGGAGATGGCAATTGTTCTTATAAGTCAAGATATTCGAAAATAAATGTATGCAATCCTTACCACTACATTGTTTCTTGAAACTCAGCTTTATATATTCTTAATGCATTGGCTTTTAATGCAGAAAAGTATTTTATTTCTAAGACCAGATTATTTTTCATGACATTTCTCTTAGACTATTAATTTAAACTGAAGTCTTCATTCCATGGTTAAACGGAAACAAATGTCATTTATTATTCATCTCCAAAAGGAAACAAATTACTCCTACGAAACAATACTGACATGGCAACACTGCCGTAACCCAATTAAATATCAGAATAATAAATTATCTGCACCGAGATTTTTTACAGTGGCAGATCTTAACCTTTCTCTGAGAAACAATTTGACTCGAAGATTGGTTTTGTAATTGCGACGAACAAAAGACGAACCCATATCGAAACAAAATAATCTTAAATCCTTCACTCCTTTCCCCCCCACAAAGAAAAAAGCAGAGAAAATAAGAATTTCATATTAATTAAAAACCGGCGAAGAACAACAATTTGGATAAGGCGACTGTTAGAAGAGTCGGAATGTTTCCCCTTTTTTTTTTCCGTTTTCTAAAAATTGGTGTCGGTAGTGGCCTAGTGGTTAAAGAGTCGGGTTTCGTCTAGGCGCACTAATTTCGGCCGTTTCCAGCGCCAGTTTAACACATCAGCCGTTAAATTACTCAGCTACTCGTTATGAGACGGGAGGTCGATGATAAAAATAACGCATTCAGCTGACAACAGATAATTAAATAGTACGTGGAAATTCGTAAACCACAGGAAATTAATGAGGCTAATTTCCCGTCGTCGTCGTCTTTTTTTTTGTTTTTTCCTTTGTTTGGTGCAGTCAATTACAGACCTGAAAGCTTTGGCTGAAACTATCAGTTGCAACCTGACGCAATTTGCTTCGTAACAAGATAAAAATGGATAATGGTGCCATTTTGGAGGGTTCAGTTTTGAACTCACCCTTTGGATTAATAAAAAAAGAATGTTGTGTTTTGCTATTTTGGTTTCTTTAAAAAAAATTCAAAATCGATTGATATATTATCAGATGTAGAATTATCACATTTTCGGGAGGGCTCGGGTTGTCTCAGCCAGCACAACTTTAGGTTAGTAATCTGCAGTTCCCAAATTCGAGTTCCATTTGTGCTGCCAGTGTTGTGATTTATCTCCTTAATCTCCACTCTAGGTCAGAAACTAGACACTGATGGGCTTGGAAAGAATGCCGTCCGTCTGATGGGACGTTACTGTGTCTCCATGTTCAGGGTTGGGTTGTTTTGAATCTGAGCGGCACGTTTTTGCACACAATGGGCTAAATGGCCAGTCACAAAGCCCTGAGGTTGGGTTGTTTTACCTCTGAGAGGCACTTTTTTGCACACCATGGGCTAAATGGCCAGGTCACATGGACCCCGAAGGCTCAGAGAAGGTTGGGGGAGGGGACCCACTGGAACAGCTGTTGGGAGACAGATGGTAGCCCCCGTCAAGGCCATCCAGCGTGTTCTTTAACGTGCACAGGGTATGGCTCTCCCGCACACGGGGTCACGGCTTAACGTCCCATCCGACGGACGGCGGCCTTTCCAAGCCCATCGGTGTCCCCTACTGACCGTGGGCAGGGCGGGGAATTTTGCGGAGCACAAAGCCCTGAGGACTCACAGGAGGTTGAGGTGAGGGGCCCACTGGAATGCTGTTGGGAGACAGATGGTAGCCTCCCGTCAAGGACATTCATCGTGTTCTTTAACGTGCGCAGGGTATGTCTCTCAAGCGCCACGGCTTTGCATTCATCATCTGAAGGATGGCTGCCTTTCTCAGCTCATCGGTGTCTCCTATTGGCCGAAGGAGCGGGGTGTTTTCGGAGATAAATCTCAACGCTGGCCCAGGCGGGACTCGAATCTGGGAAATGCATATTACGAGCCTGGCGCGCTGCTACCAATTGAGGCACCCTCACCCATCTCCATATTCAGGAGAGCCATACTCTGTACACATTAAAATACGCTGAATCGCAGGATACTTCCATCTGTCTCCTAACATCTATCCAGTAGGTCCCCTTTCCTAATTTTAACTGAGTCCATGATGTTCTAGTGAGCTGGCCATTTAGTCCATTTATTGCGAAACACAAGTGCTGCTCAGAGGTAAAACAACCAACATTTTCAAATCAGACGATCTGGATATTTGAACAGAAAGCTGTTATTTTGAATGAAGAATCCAGGCAATGTGAATAAAAATCAAGACGTTTTAAAACTGTTGCATAGCAACGTTTTATGGATAGGGAGGAGAATATCTGATTAACCGTAAGTTGCTAAATTTACGATTTTTTTCACGTTTTTTAAGAAATAAAAATTCCTTAGTGAAAGTTTAAAACCCTTAAGGTTTTGACCAAGACGGTCATCTTTGTAAAAAAAAATGGATACTTGAAATTATTAAGCCAAATTTGAAACAAACAGATAATATAATGTGAATCAAAAAATCTGACCACGACGTGAGAAATTAGGTTAGGAGCTTAGAGCGTTGTCGACTGAGTCAATTATGAATTTATTTATCTGCTGCTCTCTAGATCATTTCACATTTCGTTTTTTTAAAAAAAAACTCTTATTTTCGGCTTTATATCTCACTGAGTATAAGTTCAAAATCACTTTTTGTTTTTGAGTGGAAATGTGCTAAAACTAATCTGATATTCTAAAAACGTCTATTGATGTTAGATATTTGATTGATTGCGGTAATCAGATAACCGAAAGGTTTACATTTACGGCCGCGACTTATCTCATTCCCTTGGGCAGAGAGGAGATTAGAGGGATGGGAATCAGTTAATTTGCTTTTTGAAAACGAAGATTCCATATTTGCCTGATATACTGGACTTTCTAGTAAATAAATAATTTCGCGATTAGAATTGTTAATATATTTATTCAGACGAGAATATTCAAAAATGATAGCTTGAGTAGCATGATTCTATTTATGAAGGAAATTCACGAGTTTCAGAAGAGAGGACTGACCGATTCAGTATGAAGATTGACTAATTTACATGGAAACTGCAAAACGCAAATGCCACTCAGGTTAATAAAAATATTTTACTACTGACGCCTCGAGTTTTCTGAAATCTGAGTCTTTCCAAAGGAAGCCGACCTCCCCCCCCCACTTACATTGCTCACGAGAGGTAAAAAAAATCATCCTTCCATCACCTACTCTGTGATGAGAGGCATACGCCATCCTTTCATTGCCCACGAGAAATAGATGCATCCTTCTAGTGTAAATGATAAGCAGGTACTATTTTTCTATTATAAATGATGAGAAGATGCTTTCCTTCTAGTGTAAATGATAAACAGGCGCCATCATTCTAGTATGAATGATAAGCAGATGTCTTCCGTATAGTGTAAATGATAAGCAGATGCCATCCTTTCAATGTAAATTATAAGGAGATGCAGTCCTTCTAGTGTAAATGATAGTGTAGGTGATATCCTCTTAGATTAAATGATAAGCAGGTGATATTGTTCTACTGCAAATGATAAGCAGATGCCATTCTTTTAGTGTAAATGATAAGCAGATGCTATTCTACTGCAAATGTTAAGCAGGTGTCATCCTTTTAGTTTAAATGATAGGCAGATGCCATCCTTTCATTGAGAATGATAAGCAGGTGCGATCTTCTTAGTAGGCATGATAAGCATGTGCGATCTTCTTAGTGTAAACGATAAGCAGGTGCCATCCTTTCAGTGTAAATGATAAGCAGATGTGATCTTCTTAGTGTAAACGATAAGCAGATGCTATCATTTTAGTGTAAATGATATGCAAGTGTCATCTTTTAGTGCAAATGATAAGTAGATGTCATCCTCTAGTGTAAATGTTAAGCAGATGCCATCCTTTTAATGTAAATGATAAGCAGATGTCATCCTTCTATTGTAAATGATAAGCAGATGTAATCCTTTTAGTATAAATGCAGATACTATTCTTTTAGTGTTGGGTTGGGTTGTTTTACCTCTGAGCGGCACTTTTTTGCACACCATGGGCTAAATGGCCAGGTCACATGGACCCCAAAGGCTCAGAGAAGGTTGGGGGAGGGGACCCATTGGAACAGCTGTTGGGAAACAGATGGTAGCCTCCCGTCAAGGCCATCCAGCGTGTTCTTTAACGTGCACAGGGTATGGCGTTCCCGCACACGGGGCCACGGCTTAACGTCCCATCCGACGGACGGTGGCCTTTCCAAGCCCATCGGTGTCCTCTACTGACCGTGGGCAGGGCGGGAGTTATGCGGAGATAAATCTCAACGTTGACCCAGCTGGGACTCGAACCTGGGAACATTTTCTTTTAGTGTAAATGATAAGCAGATGCCATCATTCCAATATAAATGACAAGCAGCTATTAACTCCTATTACCAAAAAGTGGTAGACGCAATTCTTCTCTCGCTCATAAGAGGCAGATGCTTCACCCAACTTTATTCAAGAGAGATAGATGCCACCCTCCATCGACTACAATAGCGAATACCCCTTCATCCATCTGAGGTACATTTGATTATTCTTACTTCTCCTAACCCACTTTGCATTTGCTCCTCAGCAAAAGCCTCCTGGCTCTCTGTTTGTAAATAACCTTTTATACTCTAATAAAGTAGTGACTCGGATGACTAACTAACATTCATTTCGCAAAAGAGAGGAGTTACTTGATTAGATGCGAAGGTCTGGCCGATTTCCATCAGCTATCAAGGAAGCTGAAGCAGAGTAATGCAAAAGCTCAATGGGCACTAAAACTGCTTGGAAGTGTTGAAAGGATGTTTCTTCTATTCTCTCGGTGACTTTGCTCTTTTCCTCATCCTTGGGAAGGACTCATAAACGCAGCAGAACTAGATATTCAGCTTAGGAGTCAGCAATCATTTCAGTGGGTGGGATGGTTCGGAAGAGGGGGGGAGAGGAGGGAGAAAGATGGAGAGAAGAAAGAGGAGATTGAGAATAAAGCAAACATCGCAGATAGTTCGGAAGTAGATGTATAAATACTCTCACTGGCCAGACATAAAGGCAACATCAGCACTCCGGCACACAGACGGTGTAAATTGCCAGACGTATCGCAGATGTGGTGGACAAGCCTCGCACCGGAGCTGGTGCTTTGGCGGATATGGCGGAGAGGATCGTTTAAGATTGCTGGAGAAATAAGCATTAGTGCACATGCAATGCAATGGGGAAGAAAGGAGGATGGGGAGGAGGATGGTAGTTGGGTTTCTCTCTCTCTCTGACAAAGCCTCTCTTGGGGGTAGGATAAATATTAACGATGTGGATGCCGCAATCAGGAAGGCACCAAACTAAGAGGAATTATGGCGCAGGTCATTTTTCGCTTCTGTTACGTTTCTTTCCATTTGATGGATACATTTAGAGTTTTGTAGGTTTTTCTGGTCAGATTTGGATGCAATGTCGTGGGCCGATGTTTAAGCAAATTCTATGATTTTGAAGCTTTGAAATTGATGTAACTTACGAAATGGTTTATTGCAGTGTTTTTCAATGTTTTTCATATAATAGAGAAAATAATAAAAATAAAAATTGGCTGAAGATTGAGGTTTACGTAAAAGTGTAATTTTATCGTGACATAAAGTTGAAACTATACAGTGTAGTTAGTTGTATATTTTTCAATATTGTACCTATAAAAGCTGTTAAGTACGAAGAAATAACGTAAGTTTAATTACTTTTTTGATATTTAAAAAGTGTAAAGACGTTTGGGTGCAGAAACAAATTATATCATGCCAAACTGCAGATTTCGCCCAAGTCTCGTAATCTGTAGTTCCCAAGTTCGAGTCCCGACTGGACCAACGTTGAGATTTATCTCCGCAAATTTCTGCACCCTGACTTCTGAGAGTAGGAGACACCGATGGACTAGGAAAAATCGACGGTTGTCAGATGAGGCATTGAACCATGGTCCCGTGTGGGGGACCCCCATCGATCTGACCTCTGAGAGTAGGAGACACCGATGGACTAGGAAAGATCGACGGTTGTCAGATGAGACACTGAACCGTGGTCCCGTGTGGGGGACCCCCATTGATCTGACCTCTGAGAATAGGAGACACCGATGGACTAGGAAAGATCGACGGTTGTCAGATGAGACATTGAACCGCGGTCCCGTGCGGGGGACCCCCATCGATGTCCTGTACTGACCGAGGCTTGGGCGGGGAGTTTTGCGGAGAAACATATCTACGATGGGCGCCGCTGTGACTCAAACCTGGGAATTACAGATAACGAGCCTGGCGCGCTAGCGATTGAGACCCCCTCACGAGAGTTGGGATGAATATATAAGATTATCCACTTTCACGGTTTCCTACGACTTGTTGATTGCCCCGTAAGAGGCACCAACTTTTTTGATTTAATAGTATAATGCACCACGATGCATTTACTTGCAATGTACAAGCTTTCGACCTCTTCTCCGATAGCGGCTCACGACCGAATATTTCCATCTGATATAATCTCAATTTCAGCATTCAACACTCTTGCAAACAAAAGTATCACGAATATTTTAACGCTAACTATGATTAATGACCAGCATAATCACTGATATGTATTCGCAATTAGATGGCACAACAGTCATAATACAAGAAATTTTGATGAGGTTTATTCCGCATTTACCCTTATTATCGAAAAACGCTTAGCCATAATACCTACAGCAGCAAGGAAAACTAATGAAAATACTAAATTAAAGAAGATCCCAAACCACAAGCTTAAATTATGGAGAAATAATCGAAACATTCGCTCTGATGTTTAGAAGAGAATATTGCTTCAATGAAGTATACCAAAGCTGTGCAGAACAATTGAGTCTACAATATTGAAATATTGATGTAATAATTGCGTTGGGTTGTTTTACCTATGAGCGGCACTTTTTTTCAACACCATGGGCTAAATGATGGCCAGGTCAGATGGATCCCGAGGGCTCAGAGAAGGTTGGGGGAGGGGACCCACTGGAACAGCTGTTGGGAGACAGATGATAGCCTCCCGTCAAGGCCATCCAGCGTGTTCTTTAACGTGCACAGGGTATGGCTCTCCCGCACACGGGGAGCCATACGACGGACGGCGTTCCATCCGACGCACGGCGGCCTTTCCAAGTCTATCGGTGTCCCCTACTGACCGTAGGCAGGGCGGGGAATTTTGAGGAGATAAATCTCAACGCTGACCCAGCTGGGACTCGAACCTGGGAACTGCAGATTACGAACCTGGCGCGCTACCGACTAAGCCACCCTGCCCCTGATGTAATAGCAAAAAACGAAATGCTTTCTTCTGCAACATTCGATGGTGCCTGAAAGGAACATGCAGCTTTCCATCATTATTACAATCCGATGGCACCCTGGATACTGTAGACTTTGATAAAGCCTCTCTTTTCAGCTAAAATGTTTGGTTTAGTTTATGTCCCTGATTGCACAGCGAGGAGTATGTCAGTTAAAGAATCTACCTTTGACTCACACTTTAATGAACTGTTTGATGTGCAAAATATTAGAAAAGCCATTGATCAAATTCTCATTATTTCTGCACCAGGACCTGATGAATTGTTACCAACCTTTTTCAAGAACCTCATTAATTCCATCAGCAATAAAGTATCAGTCTTCTTCAATATTTGTTTAAACAGTGATCTCTTTTTAAGCGAAATGGTGAAGCATCAAATCATCGCAACTATCATCTCATTTCGCGTACCAATATAATACTTAAGCTTATGGAAAGATATATAATATAGAAGCTCTTACACTTTTTACAATCGCGAAACCTGTAATGAACACTTTGGCTTCTTACTTAACCGTTCTACCACTATTCAATTACTTCATAATTTGCATTCGTCGACCTCACTTTTGGACAATAATATCCCGATTGCTGTTATTTTCCTTGATTCTTCGATCAAGGAAAAATGATCTTCGATGAATTAAAACGATCCTATTTAATTCAAACATTACTAAGTCTTGACATACCTAATCTGATCGTGAGACTCCTCACCAATCTTTTACTCACCGAATATTCCAAGTTCGATTTGGAAATAGTTATCCTCTGTCAGAACCATCGAAAGTGGTGTCATTGCAAGGGTCTGTACTAAGAGAATTTGTTTTTTATTATCTTCCCTTCTGAAATTCCTAATATTCTTCGTCCTATTCATGTACGGCTTATGCAGATGGCATCAATTTCTTCTGTACATACATCAATCAAGAATACATTTCATTACAAACTGCTTGTGATGTATTTACCAGTGCAGCTAATTTGCGACCTACCTATTTCAAAAGGCAAATCAAGTGTCTGTCACTTGGAAGCACGAATTCTCATTATAATTACAACTTTGCCAATATTCCGATTGCAAATATTTAGGAGTTTTATTATCACCATAGTTAACGTTTGGTGACCACTATAACAAAATTGTTAGAAAAGCTAACCGAACTGTTTCCTTAATTCTGAAATATTATGACAAATGTGACATTAATTTCCAAATTCGTACTTCTATGAGTTTCATCAGACCTTTACTAGAATATGCCACACCGCATCTACTACTAATCGTCTATTAAAAATCTTGAACCCAGACATGGTTTACAAAAAGACTTCCTGGATATTATAATATGCCATATGAACCAAGGTTGAGAAAGCTCTCGTTGCATTTTTGGAGTGGAGAAAACTAATTTCGATTTAAAAACCTGTTATAAACTTATTCATGAAGTAAGTCATTATAATCTTGATATTTCAGTATTCAACCTTGTCAGCAGAAAAACAAGAAGTCATCCTCTTACGATTGACGTACCTTTTGCTCGGGAAAAACTGTAAGTACCATTCCTATGTGTGGCGTGAATAGTATCAAGTATGTCCAGCGTACCCCTTTGCACAGTGCTTTCCCCTATGACGTCACCGGCCACACACCCTTACATAACCGACCACTCTCCCTTCCGGTCACGCCACCTTATTAATAATTAATAATTAATGAATAATTCATAATTAATAAAGACCCCCAGGTTGACACATTAAAAAAACCCTTATTAATAGTTCCGCCCCTTTATTAAAAACCCATGGCGCCATCTAGTGTATATTATGAGTACTATATTTAAAAAAGCCCTCTATTTTAACTGAAATTACCCCCTTATCAAAAGTTCCGTCCCCCTCATTAAAAAAAAACCCTTATAAAAAGTTCCGTCCCCTTTATTAAAAACCCTATCAAAACTACCCGCTGGTTGACACACCTGTATTTTTTAAGACTCCCTCTTTAAAGACCCCCTGTACTATTTTAATCCCCCTTATCAAAAGTTCCGCCCCCTTTATTAAAAAAACTACCTGTATTTTTTAAGCCCCCTCTTTAAAGAACCACTAGTTGACCCACCTGTATTTTTAAGCCCCCTGAAAAGTCACCTGAAAAGCCCCACGATTTTTGGTGGCGCCATCTAGTGTATACTTTAGCAAGATTTTAACCGAAATTATTCCCAATTTTTTAATCCCCCTCATTAAAAAACCCACTTATCAAAAGTTCCGCCCCCTTTTATGGACTATCCCACAGTAAGTGTTTTAAAAGACTGTCCCGCAGAAAATGAATTAAAAAAATGCTATTGGGTAAAAATAAAAAATATTTATGAAAGGAAAACGGCGAAAAAAATATCTTTATTTTAAAAACAAATTAATTATGAAAAATATTGAGGGGTAATATGGTCTGGTGACCTGTATGGGTGACATAAAAGACCCGTTTTAGAACACGCAACAAGCGTTCGGTACTTCACCCCTACTATAGACCACGTTTTATTGAAGGATGAATCTTGGATCACGTCACCCCCTGCGCTGTCAATACCCCTTTGCTTCCGTATCAGACACGATGTCTTAAAACATGAAACCCACTCGCAGCCATGACCACTGTTTTAGGACCCATCTCGAAATTTTTCTAAGTCCACAGATGGTTGACAGCCCTTCTGACTAAACCGCATTGTCACCCCCCAATTCTACCCCCTTTGTCTCAGGCCATCACACGAGATACGGTATGGAAACAATGTTTTGGAAATATCCTCTGATCGAAACATCGCATTTACCCTTTATGATAGGTCAGCTATTTGTTTCAATGTACCTCGTCAGAAAAAGACAAGCCATTTTGAAATTACACCCTCCTAAACCACCAAGAATTGAGCTTCTCTTATTAAAATTAGTTTCCATGGGGTTGAAGGAGGTTGCCATCAGATATTTGTGTTCACACATATTCTGCACTTTCCGCGTCAGGACTTGTTTTGGAACGATAAAGTGGTTTACGTTAAATTCTTATCTCTGCCATGTCTCAATTAATTACTCTCCGTAAGTATATCCGTAACGCGACATGGTTTAAAACTTTTAATTCCTAATACTTATTGCTGCTGTATCCTCAACATATGATGCAAAATATTACTCGTTCCTAGGAAGTAACGCTACGCAGTAACAGTCGATAACATTTTTGTCCTCGGAAGAAAAATCAGCTAATTATTTGGAAGTAATCATTTTAAAAAAAAAATCTGCAAATGTAAATACTCTTACTGTTTTAAAAATCGTCTTTTCCACCGTTTATCGGCGAACGTGTGATCCAATGACTTATCACGCTGATGAAATTTTATTTCGCATTGCGACCTCTCGTTAGTACGCGCTTGTTCGTTACGCTTTACAAGGTCAGTTGTATTCATCGGGTAAAAAATAATCATGTAAAGAATTTTTTGTACGCGGTTGAATGTTATAGAAAGTAAGCAATGCTAAAAATAGAAAACAATTCTTACGTTGCGGGTACCCTTGCGTTTCCGCTTGCGTTGCGTAAAACATCTAAATTTAGTTCTACATCCAACATGAATGCATGTTAATTGAGTAGGGAATATTAGTTTTAACAAATACTATAAAATACACTAAGCTACTATAAAAATAATACATTTAATAAGTCTCACTCGATCGTACCCTCTCAACTTACCTGAGCTAATCCACCGAAATTTTATTTGCAACTGGACTGATAGTCAAAATTTAGAAAATACTTCAACGATTATATCAGTATATCTCGAGAAAGCTTCTTCGATTCGGTAACATAAAAATCTGCCTAACTAAAAATTTTCAGGAATAATTTAAAAAAGTACAAACCTCAGCAATAAGGTTTGGATACTTATTACGGTTCAGTGACACCGCTGAAAACGAATTTTTCCCATGTGCAGAAAAGCGACACTGATATACCTTTCATGCAAATGCTTGGTTAACGATCGAAAATTTCATGCAAATGAAAATTTTCATGCAAATGCTTGGTCAACGATCGAAAATTTCATGCAAAGGAAAATTTTCATGCAAAGGAAAATTTTCATGCAAATGCTTGGTTAACGATCGCGACTGATGAATTTTTTCCCGCAGACCCAACCACGACATGGACCGGTGAATTGTGCACTTAATTTTCATAGTGACCCCACGTACAATGGATATAAGTGACAGACAAAAAATAATGTCTTTAGAAACTAAGAGTCACTCTGTGTGAAACATCCCAAGTCCAGAAATACCTTTCTTAAAAATAGGAAAATTCCCTCCACACAAACTGCTACTTCTTGGTGCTTAATTCGAAGAAATGGCAGGGAGATGAGCACGCGCACAAACAGCCAGTCCAACCGGTGATAACTCAAAGTTCATGCGGCACTGACCTATGGAACACCCCGTCGATGCGAAAACAGATATGCTACTGTTTATCTAAATCCTTTACTTATGGGAAGAGCTGTCGCTCCGTGAGTTTTATCTTCCTCAACTCTATTGACAAGGTGAAATAATTATTCGTTTTATGACAAAATGCCGCATTTTATCAGATAGGTCAACGGAAGCTGCCGTCTTATCTTCAGGGGAATCTTTTCGGCTTAAGGACACAGCGGTCAGCTGATTTTAAAATGCCCTCTTATACTGTTCATCACAATTAAGAACGTATGTATCAACAAAAATAAAGTTTAATTCTGCTGTCTAATCCTTTCAAGATCACAATGGATGTTTTCCTCTTTTCTGACATCTTATTCACTAAACGTGTTCATCAAAGTCGCTATCTACAAAAGATACTTCCCAACAGACGCTAATGACTCATCATTACACAATCTATCTAACTGGTTCAGATATTATGTAAGTATTTAGAATGAAAGACAAACTGATTGCAAATTTGCTTATTAAAGCTTCACTGTCATACAATATTAGAGATTAACTCATTATATAGCTTAATCTTCAGATGCATGTTTCTTCATAGAATCGTAAACTCTCAATATCTATTCTTTACATTTTCTCATATATCTCGCAAGATAATTAAAGTAACTTGCTCAAAAGAACACAATCAATCACTGATTCAACTTCCATATGTGTATATTTACTTTCTAATAAACCATACTGTAACTACCAAAGTAGGTAAATCGCAAGCATCATCTGAGTCAGATTATTTTTTTCCATATATCTGGACTTGCTAATTCTTTACATTGAAAAACTCACAATAGCCTGAAATGGACACTATTCAGTACTGTACCCACGATACAGAATTAGATATAAGTTATGATAGCCAACAGATTAAAAGATTTAAATCTATCTATCTCATAGACAGTAGGTTAGCACGCTCAAACTTCTGATCTAAGAAACCTAGAGATCCATGGTAAGACATGAGTATTGTTTTTCTACTGAGCACCTTCTACTATGTCGTATAAAACTGAAAGGATTCTATAACCGTTATAACAAATAGTTGCTTAAAGCCATATTTATTTTTAAAGCAAAGATACACTAATTTCGAACTCACTAAGATTCGTACATGCAATCAATAGATGCACATATTAGGACCTATAGCTTTCATCTCCTAACATATGAAAAGGAAGGCTTGTCTGTTTATAAATTAATACAAAAGCATGAACAGTTATTATAATAAGCAATTATAGTATGTTGACTGCATTCACTTTAATTATGATTCGAGTAAGCACAAGACAATATGAATAGGTGTTATTACTTTCAAACAAGATAAAAAACCTGAATAATTTTACATATTCATAGGTGTATGATGTAAAGATTATGTATATACGAGAATGTGAGAGTTTTTCTGATTTTATGCAAAGTACGGATATATGCATGTTTACATCTGTGGTTAAGAGATGTATGGCATTATACATATTCATTGGATGTCTTTCTAAGTGTATGTCTCTATGCATACATGAATGCAATTGACTAAGTTTCTGTCTCTCTTCATATTTATCTATTTTGTCACATACTTCCATATACATGTTTCATGTTTGTCTCTGTACATGTGTTAATTGTATGTGTGTGTGCAGGGGTGTGTGCGTATGTTTGTGTGTATGTCTGTGTGTGCGCGCATGTGTCTATGTGTATGTGGTGTGTGTGTGTGCACGTGTGTACGTGTTTATGTTTTCATGTTTGTTTCTGCAAATCGAATGTGTTCATGTTTGTTTCTGTGAATCGGATGTGTGTGTTATGTGTGTGCGTTCATTTTGTTTCTATGAATCGTGTGTTCACTCTCAAGAATAAACATATTATCTATCTGTCAGTTTCTCGTTACAAAAGAATAGTCGTGTAGGCTGTTAACTGGATACTGTGGTTTTTTACTCTAGTGACTAATAGGGCGAAGGTGGTTATTTTTCCTGCAAGGACACCTTTTTTGACAGCGACATGTATTCACATACGTGTTTCACTACACGAGGAAATCTAATTGCGCATTTCATGTCTAAGTAAGAATCGGTTTAGTTATTTATCCTGCATGAGAATATATATTTCTATACTAGTGTGGAATTCTTAGAACAAGTATGTAAGTACACTATGATTTATAAGTGTGAAAATGGTTGTTTTTCCGACAAGGACATGTTTTTTGATAATGTTATGTATTCCCATATGTGTTTCACTACGTGCGTAAATCTTAACATGCATGTTTCATGTTCAACTAAGAACGGTTTAGTTAGTTTTCTCGCATGAGAATGCATGATTCTTTACCTCCGTTACATTTTTCTGTGTTTATTACAAGTATGTGCACGTGTGAAGTACAGTAGTAACGATAGTTTAACCACAAGCATTCATTTTTTAAGTATTAAGATGTGAATGTCACAATTTCGTTTCTTACAACAACGTTCATTTCGAGTGAGATGCAAGTCATCAACGTTATTTTTCCTACAAACATTCACTTTTTGTGCAAGCATGTGAATTTTACATGTGACATTTCAATTGTATGTGAATCAAATATTCACTTTTCTTAACAAAGGTGAAATCCACACACTGTGTATAACATTTGCAAGTATGAACCAGTCGGGATAATTTTCATGCAAACGCCTGCACGTGCGAGACCTACTTATGTTTTTCGGAGTGTTCGAACTTGTTTGTATGAAATTAATTTTTTCCACGAGTTTCGAAGACGCATTTTTTTGTTCAAAAGGTGGTTATTGCAAAAATATTTCACCGCTGATTCGAACTTGAATACTCATATTTCAGTAGCTGTAAGGATTTTTCTTCAACACGTTCGAATATTTTTAGCACGACTTACGAGCACTGTCTTACATTACGTTTTCTGTCAGATGTCTCGTAACGAAGAAAACGTGTGTGTTTTATTTTTGTTAATACAGAAGATGACATACAACAGAGAATTTTTTCAAACTTAAAATAACGCAATATCCCGATGTGTTAAGAACGAGTCGGAGGGATGCTAACAAGTGATCCATGATCTATAATAATAAATAAATACTCCCTGAAGCAGCTGCCTGCCACAGAGGTCTGAACAGGAGCCTGTCAGTTTATGGGCGGGGGTGGCTCAGTCGGTAGCGCGCCAGGCTCGTAATCTGTAGTTCCCAGGTTCGAGTCCCAGCTGGGTCAGCGTTGAGATTTATCTCCGCATATTCCCCCGCCCTGCCCACGGTCAGTAGGGAACACCGATGGGCTTGGAAAGGCCGCCGTCCGTCGGATGGGACGTTAAGTCGTGGCCCCATGTGCGGGAGACCCATGTTCGGGAGAGCCATGTGCGGGAGAGCCATGTGCGGGAGAGCCTGTGCACGTTAAAGAACACGCTGGATGGCCTTGACGGGAGGCTACCATCTGTCTCCCAATAGCTGTTCCAGTGGGTCCCCTCCCCAACCTTCTCTGAGCCTTCGGGTTCCTTGTGGCCTGGCCATTTAGCCCATGGTGTGCAAAAAAGTGCCGCTCAGAGGTAAAACAATTCAATCCTGTCAGTTTATATGCCATAGTAGAAGGTCTGTGAGGTTGGCAGGACCTCACCAGATCCATGATCTTCAACGAGCGAAATCCTGTTGTTTCGCGCTAGGGCGAAGGATGATAAAACATGTAATACTCTTAAAAGGGAAATCCAGTTGTTTCAAAAAGAGGACCGAGCTAGTCTTTTGTGGTACAAGTATTTTGTCTCTTTTTAGGGGTATTACGTTTTATCACCTCTTCGCCCCTTGTGCAAAACAACAAGATGTAACTCGTTTTTTAATGGGTCAACCAGGGGGTCTTTATTAATCATGAGTTATTAATTAATTATTAATTATGAATTATTAATAAGGGGCGTGGTCGGTTACGTAAGGGGTGTGGCCGGTGACGTCATGGGGGAAAGCACTGTGCAAAGGGGGTACTCTGGACATACTTGATACTACTGGCACATTTGAAAGAATATGGAACTCCTTTTCCAGAGAGACTGTCATTTCCTCAACCATTGATATTTTTTTTCTTTTACCGAAGAGATTTGTCTACTAACCATTTCTCAACTGTTTCAAATTTTAATTTACTGCGCCATGCCCGTATCAGTGTATTAATATTATATCTTCCGATCATTTCTGTAATAATAATATATATCTATAAAATTAAGAAAATTTTGAGTATAGAAGAAATGGAGCAAAAATTGTGTTGTGCCTTTAAAATTGGATTGTTTTACCACTGGGCTGTAATTTGTGGGCTTAATTAACCCAAGAGTTCGGACTTGGTTAGCACAAGGGGACACTCTGGATGTTATATATTCAGAGACATATAAAAATCATCCGTCAAGACCATTCAGAGAGTTTTTTAACATGCATAAGGAATGTCTCTCCTACACACGGGGCTTAACGTTACGTCCGTCGAATCGCGAACTGGCTAATGACATAATGGACATTAATACTATTTTAATGGCCACAAAATCAGGATATTTACTTGAAATAAAATTATGCATGGCGGCTTACTTTTCTCTCACTTATCGCAAATTTTGTTGAATGTTTCTCAGAGATTTTGATGCTACACGAATATGCACGAGGCAAAATAAAAGCATGCGGTAAAACTGTAAAAAGTATAATTTTTCAATTATTTGGTGGATGCTGTTTGCTGACATCGCTATTTCTGTTACGTTGTAAATTGTCTACTTCTGTTACGTTGAATTTTGCTTATTTTTGAACACGAATAGTTCTTTTAAAGTATTTAGTAAAATTACTGAAAATGTGAATTATTTAACGATTATAATTTACCACTGAGTGTGGCACATTTGTGCACACAATGGGCCAAATGGCAAGATCACAAGGACCCCAAGAGCTCAGAGATGGTTGGAAAAGGGAATACATTGGACAGCTGTTATCAGACATGAAAGTCTCTTGTCTAGGCCATTCATGGGGCGGGGGTGGCTCAGTCGGTAGCGCGCCAGGCTCGTAATCTGTAGTTCCCAGGTTCGAGTCCCAGCTGGGTCAGCGTTGAGATTTATCTCCGCAAAATTCCCCGCCCTGCCCACGGTCAGTAGGGGACACCGATGGGCTTGGAAAGGCCGCCGTCCGTCGAATGGGACGTTAAGCCGTGGCGCCGTGTGCGGGAGAGACATACCCTGTGCACGTTAAAGAACACGCTGGATGGCCTTGACGGGAGGCTACCATCTGTTTCCCAACAGCTATTCCAGTGGGTCCCCTCCCCCAACCTTCTCTGAGCCTTCGGGGTCTATGTGACCTGGCCATTTAGCCCATTGTGTGCAAAAAAAAGTGCCACTCATAGGTAAAACAACCCAACCCAACCTAGGCCATTCATCGTGTTCTTTAGCGTAAGCAAGATATGACTTTCCTGCCCACCGGCGATGGCTTAACGTCCATCCAATGGACAGAGACCTTTCCAATTAAAGTTATCGCTTTTCTTATCCAGGGCAGAGTGGGGATTAGAAGAGATAGATTCAATACCATTGTCTAAACACGGCTCTCTACCTAATGTTTGAACGAACAATTTGAGTTGTTCAGTGATTAAAACACAGGCTCACAAATAAATCCAACACGCAAAACTGAAAGTTTGCGTAAAATCAGATATCTGATTGAAATGAAGGTGTTGTCGTGACGTAAATTCAAAGCGGAGGAAATTTTGAGATTTATCTCTGCATTCTTCCGGATCTTGCGTTTATTTTCGTACGATTTTCTCGTTTCGTTCTCTTTCACAGAATGAAGATAATTACGCCGCAGAATCGCGGAGTTTTTTCATTTACGTTTGGCCATCAGTCCCGGTCCTTGACGTGACAGATGACATCAGGGCTGCGATCGTGATAAAAGCAAATTCGGCGTGAGCTTTTGCCGACTCGGACGAAAAGTGCGGATGAGGAATGCGACGACGTGAGGTAGAGGGGAAGTGAATGGCACGTTCTGAGGATCACTAACGGCAGCCGTTGCCATGGATTCAGGAAGACTTTGCGACGGAAGGGATGCTGCAGATGGCTATCGTATGATTTCCCAGATGACTTTGCGGTAATTACCGAATCTGAATTATCGGCACCTGCACTTTGAGTAGAACAAGTCATTCGGATCGTTATTTGCAGCATCTCGTGCACGTTCAGGAAGGATGATTGGATCCGATAATGACGGATTTTTTTTTATTTTGAGTGATGGAAATTTTTTCTCGTCGTGTCTGTAGTTGGTGAGAAGTATTGAGATTACACATATCGCCAATTGAATTCGGAATTTTTATCTCTCTTTCGATGACTTTGAAAGACGAGGAAAAACTTTATTCCATTAGTGAAAAAATAGGCAAGACACATGTATGGAAAGGAAAATTGCCCCGTCTGATAGGTCCTCCGCAGCCCATGGCTGAATGAAGATTTTGTTGGTATGTATGTGCAGCAACATTATTCTTCTTTCCAAGAGCAAAGATAAAGCTCCACGGTATATTCTGAATCAGGGTAATATTCAAAGCAGGTGATCTGAGTTTAATTCACACCCCACAGGGCTTAGTTTTAAGTAGTATAAGGTTGTTGTTGCTTGTTGCAAAGAAAGTTAGTTACATCTCGGAGCAGAATGTATGCGGAGTACACTCGCTCAAAAAAGTATCCGAACACTATGGTTGGTTGCAGAATTCGGAAAAAAATACCTGGCAACGATTTGTTTTAGAAATTAGTGATCTGGCAACCTTCGTGTCACATGACACGAAATGTTTTCGACAAAATTAACGAAATTGAAAGATTTATTAGATGAATTTTCAAATGCACTATTTCATTTTCAGTAAACGGTTTAATACAACAATTATGTATTATTTCTGTCTATATTAGTTTTTGCTTTACCGTATTTTACGGAATATAAGACGCAAAAAAAAGCTCAGAAAGCCAATCTGTATTCAAAATACGCGAAGTTGCAGGTCTCTTGTAGGCTAAACGAACCACCTTGTGTCCAATATGTCAAGTTGTGGATCCCCGTAGTAGAAACGAATCACCCTACATCCAATAAGTGAAGTTGCGGATATCCCGTAGTATAAATGAATCATTCTGCATCCAATAAGTGAAATTGCAGATCTCCCATAATATAAATGAATCATCTTGCATCCAATAAGTGAAGTTGCGGATCTCCCGTAGGATAAATGAATCACCCTGAATCAAATAAGTGGAGTTGTGGATTTCCAGTAGTATAAACGAATACCCTACATCCCATAAGTGAAGTTGCGAATCTCCCGTAGTATAAACGAATATCCTACATCCAATAAGTAAAGTTGCAGATTTCCAATAATATAAATGAATCATCCTGTATCCAATAAGTGAAGTTGCAGTTCTCCCGTAGGATAAATGAATCACCCTGCATCAAATAAGTGGAGTTGCGGATCTCCCGTAGTATAAACGAATACCCTACATCCCATAAGTGAAGTTGCGGATCTCCCGTAGGATAAATGAATCACCCTGCATCCAATAAGTGAAGTTGCGGATCCCCGTAGTATAAATGAATCACCCTACATCCAATAAGTGAAGTTGCGGATCCCCGGAGTATAAATGAATCACCCTATATCCAATAAGTGAAGTTGCGAATCTCCCGTAGTATAAATGAATCATTCTGCATCCAATAAGTGAAGTTGCAGATCTCCCATAATATAAATGAATCATCCTGCATCCAATAAGTGAAGTTGCGGATATCCCATAGGATAAATGAATCACCATGCACACAAAAAGTGAAGTTGCGGATCTCCAGTAGAACAAACGAATCACTCTGCATACAAAGAGTGAAGTTGCGGATCTCCGGTAGGATAATTGAATTCCCTTGAATAACCCTTGAATCCTGATAGTAAAAAAAAAAACATAAATCTGAAAGACCTACTTCGATTGCAAGCGGAGATGTCATGGTACAAATGAATGCAATGTTTCGAAGAAACTGATGCGGAAGTTTTGGGATGCTGACCTGAGTGAGAAAAAAGTGATTTAGTAGGATTTTCTTCCACCCAAAAGAAAAAACTGCACGTTGTTCATCATGCTTGCACTCCTCTCTCTCCCGCTAATGACCTCTAATTGTCGGCACAACTGAGTGGTGTGAAACATAATAGGTATCGCCCCCTGGTGCTGAAACTCGACACTATTTCCTAATGTATTTTGGCAGCTGTATCCATTTACGACTTATTTATTGATTCACCCTCGTAAGATGGGTCTCGTTTCGTGTTAAACGCTTGTTAAATTTATGTTCCACATCTGGGTTTTTCTTCTAAAGTTTATAACCTGTTTGTGTCTCTGCATTTAATTTTTTTGAAAGCCAATAAAGAGAAACACTCCTTTGCCGCTTTGTCGCAATAAATAGTGCTTACCGTTGCGTCTGTAAATAGCATATGATTTGCGCAGAAGGTTAATTAGCAGATCATTAATCGTATGTCTGAAGACAATGGTTCTGCGCAAAGGCAGTGTGATTTCGGATTAAGTAAGGGTCTCTCTCGCGCTCGATTATCGATTAAATTGCACAACGACATCGCATTTAGACGAAGAACCATCCATGGCTTCGAGTAGTGATTGACAATATCAAGCACGGACTGACGCTGATTGGCTTAGATGGCGGATGACTCTGACGACTCTAATTGCAGATAGGGAATCTGCGACTAAATTTTCGCTGTGCTCAAGGCCGAGATGAGGCAAATTGTTTTGAAGCTTACGCAGAGGATGCTCGTGAAGCGATGATGAAAATTGGTTTTTTTTTTGGTTGTAGCTATAGCTGAATACTTAAAAATAGAAAGAAATTTTTTTGTTTTGAAAGATTCTTGTGAATTTAACAGTGACTCTTTTCTCCTACGGATGAAATTGAGTTTGCATTTTTTCGTTCAATAACATGGTGCGCATGTTCAGTTGGGTTGGGTTGTTTTACCTCTGAGCGGCACTTTTTTGCATACCATGGGCTAAATGGCCAGGTCACATGGACCCCGAAGGCTCAGAGAAGGTTGGGAGAGGGGACTCACTGGAACAGCTGTTGGGAGACAGATGGTAGTCAGTAGGGGACACCGATGCGCTTGGAAAGGTCGCCGTCCGTCTGATAGGACGTTAAGCCGTGGCCGCGTGTGCGGGAGAGCCACACCCTGTGCACGTTAAAGAACACGCTGAATCTTGACGAGAGGATGGTCTTGACGAGAGGCTACCATCTGTCTCCCAACAGCTGTTCCAGTGGGTCCCCTCCCCCAACCTTTCCTGAGCCTTCGGGGTCCATGTGACCTGGCCATTTAGCCCATTGTGTGCAAAAAGTGCCACTCACAGGTAAAACAACCCAAAAACAACCCTGATTCCAATAAATACTTGATGCAGCATTCGAAGTTCGATTAAACGTCATCAGTTGCATTGTATTTTAAACGTAGTGAATTTCCAGAACATCAAACACACAACTCCATACTCAAATGTGAATGTTAAAATATGACTAGATGCTAAATTTAAATGATTTTCTGGATTACAGAGCATCGCGTTTCTCCATTACAACATATTAAAATCAGAAGTCTGTTGTATGACTTTACTGCCCATCAGTAGAATATCATCTGCTTTTTTTGCAAATAGTCTTACTCGTGACAGGATCTAGGGGGGAGAGAAGGCCATGCCCCTCTTTTTAATAATTTATTTATATTTTTTTCTTTGTCACTAAAAATATATACTTTCAAAAACTTTCATTTGATTACGACTCATAAAACATCGACCACATTTTTCCTTCCTTTTAGAATGGTGTTTGAGGTAACCCATGATATTGGGGTCGTCACATCCTTTAAGATACGACTCATTAAAGGTCTACCCCGCGAAAATCCGCCACCCCCTTTTATCAGGGGAATAGAATAGGCTGTGGTCCCGTGTGGAAGCTGTGGTCCCGTGTGTGGGAGAGCCATGCCCTGTGCACGTTAAAGAACACGCTGGATGGCCTTGACGGGAGGCTACCATCTGTTTCCCAACAGCTGTTCCAGTGGATCCCCTTCCCCAACCTTCTCTGAGCCTTCGGGGTCCTTGTGACCTGGTCATTTAGCCCATTGTGTGCAAAAAATGTTTCGCTCAGAGGTAAAACAACCCAATCCAACACTCCCCGCGTCACAGGCTCCTTTTAACGCATAATTTGTTACTTTTAACACTCGCGTTCTGTAGATATAGCGGAAGAATAGTTTTCATATTTCCCCTTTTTATGGGAGAAGAAAGCATGGGGGATCAATGTTCTATAGCCTGCGCACTGTTATTATAGCCTATGCACTGTTATTATAGCCTATGCACTGTTATTATAGCCTATGCACTATTGTTATGGCCTATGCATTTTCTGCTGTTTCTATTACTATACAACTCCCAGAAAGATCGACAACTATGTTTGAGCTGCGAAAGATGAGTCCCTTCTCCAAATCCTCCAAGACTTTCACTCAAGGTTTTTTTCACAGTTTTTTTTTTCAATTCCCAAGGAGTAGTAGCCGTGGACACGTTATCTGAAAAAAATGACTGTAAATGGCTAGTGCTGCACAAACATTGTTTTACCCAAAATGGTTAATGAGATGAAAGAGCAGCGTCAATGAGCAAGGCTCTCCATGATAATGCCAGTGCTCACAAAACCTGGCAAGCTACGGTCTGTCTGGGAGAGGTAAAAATCAAACATCTGCATCATCCTGCATATCACCCTATCTTGCATCATGAGGTTTTTGTTGTTTCCAAAAATTAAAAAGAAAATTGCTGGAAATCTTTTCTAGGGGTTCAAGACCTTGCAAAATGCGTTCAGTCAGAGTTGCGGAGTATTCCCCAATTGGAGTACCACCAAGCATACGAGAATTAGCATAGATGTCTGCAAATTTGCATAGATGTTCAGGAGAGTACTTTTACTGTCCTTCAGGACAGTAAAAGCTTTGTTGAGGTAAGTGCAATGGTTTTGTGTTCTGCAGATGAATTTTAAGAACTTTTTGAAAGCCCCTTGTTAAACTTTCAAGGAATGAAAAGGTGGGCAGACGAAAAACTTCATTCTCTTTGAAAAGAGATTCCCACATACGCCAGAAGCGATTTGCATTCTTCTAGTTTTTCTAGTGCTAAACTCTGACCCAAATGGCGCGTACTTAAAGAAAAATAAAAGAACTGGAATCAAGATTACCAGCTCAAGAGGATTCAACCCAGTGATTTAAAAAAATATGGTATATAATATTTAATCAGTAAAATATCGATATTGAAGAAATCTCACTGATAATGAAGCGTTAGAAAAGAATTATGTTAGCTAAAATATTAATAAACATCATACACCAAAAACTGATTTTTATTTGTGATAATAGTGTGAAACAAAATTTTCAAATTTTTGTTTAGTTTGTTTAGGTGAGGCCTGGGCAAACTACGGCTCGCAAGCTACTGATGTCAAATAAATTAAATCTGTAAAAAAGAAAAAGAAAGTACAGAGGACAAAAAGTTCAACTTCGACAAAGAAAATTCTCATTTAAATAATTAATTTTAATAAATTTATATTGTTTATGTTTCACTTTACGTTTTTTCGCTATGCATACGTTGTTGATTATTTATTTTTGTTTGGCAACTCGCTCTCTCCCATTCCGTTTTTTCATGCAGCCCTTCAGCTAAAAGGTTTTCCCAGGCCTGGTTTCGGTTTACAAGGAGTCAATCAAACCTACGACAAAGGATTGTCATTGTCGAATAGCATAATGAAACGCAGGTTGTCATAGCAGCAGCCTGTATTCAAGAACGGATTTCCAGAAGGAGAAGTTTTCTACGAGAGTGCTTGGTGTTTGAAGATAAATCAAAAACAATAGATAATTTGAAGGATATTGCGATCAGAGCTACTGTCAAATTGGGCCTTAGACACTATAGGTGTAGAATAAAGTAAATAATTTATAAAATTTCGTTCGATAACGAAAATATTTGACTTTACCCCTATTATTTAACTTATTTTTACACTGTCATAATAATAAATGAAATTTCTATATCATTTTAAATTCAGGTCCATTTTATTGACTCATTCTTCAACAACACGACCATATTACCAGGGTACTAGGGAGAAGGACGGAAGATATGATATAGAAATGAAATTTCTATATCATTTTAAATTCAGGTCCATTTTATTGACTCATTCTTCAACAACACGACCATATTACCAGGGTACTAGGGAGAAGGACAGAAGAAATGATATAGAAATGAAATTTCTATATCATTTTAAATTCAGGTCCATTTTATTGACTCATTCTTCAACAACACGACCATATTTCCAGGGTACTAGGGAGAAGGAGAGAAGACTGTCCCCCACTACTTCGGAGACTTATAATCATCAGAACAGGAGCGAAACAAAATAGTAAAGATAAAATGTAACATTCTTTGAAACAGTATTTTTCTAAAACCTTATTGGAACGCAGAAGATAATAAAAGATATGTATTATTATCGAGGTAGAAAAGATTTAAAAAGAAAAAACAATATAAAAATGGAACGTTGCTTTGTACGCTCATATATTCATTACCGATTCTCTCTATCTGTATTTTGTTTTGCATTTTGGATCCTGACTTTGTAGGGAAAAAAAATCAATATTTTGTGAATTAAAGGTTTTCGTCATTTTTAATCGTTAGATATAATCTCAGAATTATAAATAGTAAACAACATGATCATATCTAGGGTGTTGGGGGGTAAGAAGACTGTTTACCCCATAACCTCGAAGACATAATACTTCAGAAGAGGGGAAAAATAAAAAAAAAAACATAAATATCATACACAGATTGAAAGAATTTTTTTTTCTAAAATTCCAGTTAAACGGAGAGGAAAACAAAAGTATAATTTACTGTCTGAAGAGAATAATTTCTGAACAAGACAACAGGAACAAAAAAAATAGTAACAGCGCTTTTTTCCCCGTCCTAATAAAATCACACGCTTCCTCTGTTTTTTTTTTCTTGCTACCCCAGCTCGGTACAAAAATATCGGTATTTTATCAATTAAACGTTTTGTCTTTTTCCTGATTATCATTCGCCTCACACGAGTCCACTGTCAGAGACACCACTGAAGATCTCCCCCTGAAATCTGAATCCAAAAACGAGTGAGGGAAAAAAGAAATGTCCCCGACTGCCATTGGAGCCAGGGGGATGTCTCTCCTCTCCGCACCTGCAACCCATTTCACAGTCACACCAGACAGCATCATCTTGTTGCTCCGGATGTAGGAGAGTGAGGAAGAGGAGAAGGATAAAGTGGATTTGCTGAGGTGGAATTCGACTCCACTGCGAGAATCGTGGAGTGAGGGAAAACGGGAAGATGAGATGTGGAGATGCGGAGAGATTGAAAGCGTTAGAGCTCAAAGAGGCTGCTCAAGGGATTGAGGATTGCGCCGTGCTGAATATCGGGTTTAAATAGCAGCTTCGGCAATATGGAAGAAATGACAATGCCCAGTCGTCAGCAGGGGAAATACAAACCCAGCTACGTCAAGTCTCGAGGGAAAGTGACGAAACTTGACTCTGGGAGCCAACGATGTTGAAGACTGTGCCATCGAAATCTGGAGATCATTTTATTGCTTTGTATAGGCTTATTGGCGTCTATATAGCATAAATACCGATGTTGATAGATGAGTTACAGATTTTTCTTCGATAGGGAGATCTTTTTTGAAGAAAATTGGTTTTGTTTCGTGATCGTGGGAGAAATTTAATTCTGGAATGGAAAATGAATAGGAATGAGAAAAAAGTTTTAAAAATTTAACATATTCTCAGGAGTTCAAGAGCAATTGAGCTATTCCCATTTCTATTTTACCTATTCTCAATTGGGAGGAACGTATCAATTTTACCGATTCCCAATTGGGAGAGATGTATCCATTTTATGTATAGAAATAAAAAAGAAAGAAAAAACAACAACTTGTTATTGGTTTTCAAAACCCAGACGGGTACTAAAATACTCCTTAGATGTGAGAAAGTAAATATTAGTTTTATCGTTTCATTGAGCTGTATATTTTAATGAACAAATATTGAATATCAATGGATCTCAGTGGTGTTGTGTGAGTAGCAACTGTAGAGAGTATGAAATTGCGCAGTTAACACTTCTACACTTCTCGTACGTCTTAGGCCAATGAGCTATCAATCATCTGTCAATCATCCTATGATCCACGAGAAATGCAAAGCGTCAACTGCACAGTCTCATAGTCTCCGCAGTTACCCCTAACGCAAAGCTACTGATGAAGCAATTCTGCGAGCTTCCAGATATCTGAAACACTTCCAAGGAGCTTACAGGGACATTACAAGGCATGAGAGTGAGAGTCTGGGACGCAGATGCTAACCTTTCTCCTTCTCTTCCTCCTCCCACCCCACTGCTACAAATGCCCATGTTCCTCGGGTGTCCACTTTAGGAACAAGCAGCGACTCCTCAGTTCCTGTGCCGACTAATCCGATGTAACATCACCAGCAAGTAGCAGAGAGGCTGGAGAGAAGGAAAGTTAACAATCCAGGTAGGAAGACAACTGCTGTTTCTGGCAATCAAATTAACTCTTCATCTGGACTCCTTCTGCCATCAGCTCTCGAGTGTCGCCGTGAAGCGATCAATGAGAGTGGGAGAAGAGGAGCAAGAAGAAGAAGAACGGGAAATCAAGGAGAGGCAGAAGATGGTGGACAGACCAGATGTGCAGGAGTGGCGAAGTCCCGGTGCTACCTCCCTGGACGCGATAAACGTCCCTCGTCGTCGGTTTGGTGAACGTGACTGTGTTAAACGAAAGGGGCCGGAAGTTTCTCGTTTGTTCGTTGGGCGTCGTGGGAGACGATTCGCAATCAAGCGAGGAAGTTGATGAGCAGAGGTATTCATCGCTGGGATTTGTCGGCCCTCTTTCAATACTGTGAACGAAAAAGGCTTCAAACTAATCAATTTAATGGCAAGAAGCAGAAACGAAGATTCTCCACTCTCCCTCCCATAGAAGAAGGTGGGAACAGGAATAAATCATTTCGTTTAAAGGTGTTGGGGTGTGACGTAGTCATAACTTGATTAATAGCAGAATACAACGATGGTGGAATTATTAAGTAGAATCATCAACAGCTTTTGTGGGTCCAGAACTTAATTGTCGTTTAATCTTGAATCTCTGAGTGTTATTTCGAGCTCTAAGCTTCAATAAAACTCGAAGGTTTCACGTTTTGTTCCGTCCTATTTCACGGATTTTATCATTTTGTTCTTTCAACTCTTATTTTGTGAAAGAATGATCATAGTTGGGACCCATTCATGGGAGGGAAGAGAGGATGGGTCATCGAGCTTGGGAAACGTGTAAAACTCTTGATACATTTTGTGTAAGTTAATATTTGAAAAGTGTATACTACTTTCAAAAATATTTTCTGACTGCTCCTATGGCATTATTAATATAAAATAGGCTACAGTTTTAGACTTTTTTCTTCTGGTTAATGGGGGCTGGGGTTCGTTCATACGTCAGTGCACCAAGTTCGTAATGCAGAGTTCCCAGGTTCGAATCCCACTTGTGAGAGCATCCAGATAATCTCGGTTAAAACTCACCTGCCGTTCCTTTGATTGAATTGCTAAATGATACGACGATTTCTTTCCGACTTACAGGAATTAGAACTAATGTTACTGTGGTGTAGTAGGTATTTCATACAGAATAAATATTCCAGGTTTTTATTCATAGACTTAAAATGGAAAATAGTTGAGTAACTAGATACTATTGGAGCGGGCGTACCTGTTCTGTTAACACTGTGAACTATGTCAAAGATCCTTTAGAATTAATGGATTTCTCGTATGAGTAATCATCCTCATCCTCAAGCAGCCATGGACTAGGAGGTCCAACCAGATTTGCGCAATTTAGTTCTCCAAGAATAACTGTCCTGAGCTACATCTTCTGCATCCGGCCACTGCACATCAATTCTAACAAGGTCCTATTTGACATGGTCTGCCCGCCGCATCCTAGGTCTCTCCTTCTTTCTGAGGCTTTCAGACACACTGTTCATAACCCTATTCGCTAATCTATAATAATCCATACGGGCAACATGGCCAAACCAACGGAGTCTCTCTCTGTACAATATGCTGCTTAAAGGAAGTTGCCAACTCCTTTGCCTAACCTCATCATTACTTACAAAGCTGGACCACCTAATTCCCAAGATACTGCGTAAGCATCTAGAATCAAAAGCATCTAATTTCCTGTTATCTTGTTTACAAAGTGTCCAAGTTTTACTACCATAACTAACCCTAGAAAGAACCAAACTATTATACAGTCTAATTTTAGTCTTTACGTGTATGAGTAAGGTCTGTGCAAAATGATAATAGCTTTTAAGTTACTTCCCTGTCCCTTACGTAACATAAAAAAAACTAAAATAACATATCGCCTCTGACGTCAGCAATGGTTGGACGATAATCTGCAGTTCCCAGGTTCGAGTCTCATGTTGAGATTCATCTCCACTAAACCTCCACTTTGCCCTCGGTCAGTAGGGGGCAAAGACTGAATTGGAACGCTCGCCGTCCTTCTAATGGGACGTAAAACCGTGGTCCCATGTGTGGGAAACCGTGGTCCCTGTGAACGTCAAAGAACGTATGTTCTTGAGGGGAAACAACCATCGGCTGCTTAACAGCTGGCCAGTGGGTTCCCTCCCCTCGTACCGTCTCTGAGCTCTCTGGGTCATTGTGACCTATCGTTTAGCCCATTATGTGAAAAAAGAGTGCCGCTAAGAGGGAAAGGAAAACCAACCAACCTCTGGAGAATGTGGAATGCTTACTTTTAAAGAGAATGAATTTTTTAACGGTCTCTAAAAGTGCAGATTGTAAATAATGGTTGATTGAGAAAATGCAAATAGTAATATTTTATTAGTATCTATAGAACACGAAAATAAGTTTTCTCGTAAAACCAAAAAGTTCCGGATGAAGACAAACCATTGCTGCCCAAAAACTCAAGTTATCTTGAGCATGATGACACTACCAAAATTTCAGATAGTAGCGCAAATTGATCACTTGTAATATTTATTAAAATTTTGAAATTTTCTGCTCCTTTCCGCATTTAAAGTTATTTTGAAACTCGGAAAGCGCGTATAGTAATATTTCACCTATCCATCGCAAACGGAATTTGACCAACCCAAACGCAATTTTGGCAGCTAGCCAACTCAAACGGAATTTTTAATTTATTTCTTACAACAAAAGTATCGAATGTCTACAGGCGGAAGGACTTAGCTAGTTTTTATTTTTTTTTTATTTTTAAATATCAGCTAAATAAGAACTATATATGGTATTTGCGATTCCAATATATTCTATTTAGAAATTTTACCTGAGTCTAAAGTTTTTCATATATGAATTTATCGCAAATATCTTTCACATTTTCGGCCCAGCTAGGTCAGCGTTGAGATTTATCTCCGCAAAAATTCCCCGCCCTGCCCACGGTCAGTAGGGGACACCAATGGGCTTGGAAAGGCCGCCGTCCGTCGGATGGGACGTTAAGCCGTGGTCCCGTGTGCGGGAGAGCCATACCCTGTGCACGTTAAAGAACACGCCGGATGGCCTTGACGGGAGGCTACCATCTGTCTCCCAACAGCTGTTCCAGTGGGTCCCCTCCCCCAACCTTCTCTGAGCCTTCGGGGTCCATGTGACCTGGCCATTTAGCCCATGGTGTGCAAAAAAGTGCCGCTCAGAGGTAAAACAACCCAACCCAACCCAATTTTCACATTTTCGTAATTTACTAAATAATCTAAAATATAATCTTTATAAGAACAAAAAAATATATAACAAAATGTATAACAAAACATATGACAAAAAAAAATCTGGATAATTGTGTTATCCATACACAAATGCGGATAAGTTAATCATAAAGTTCGTTTTTTTACCTATAAGCAGTGCGTTTTTTACACAAAGTGGGCTAAATGGCAAGTCCCAATTACTCAGGGAAGGGAGACCCACTGAATAGGTGTTAGAAGGCAGATGAGGCAGATGGTATCCAGCGTGTTCTTTAGCGTGCTTGGGATATGGCTCTTCTACACATGGAACCAGATTTAAGATTCCACCCTACTGACGACGGCCTTTCCATGCCAATCACTATCACTTTTTTTTAGCAAAGGCAGGGTGGGCGCTTAGCGAAGATAAATATCCAAGTTGCCACAGATGGGACTCGAACCTGGTAACCGCAGATTATGAGTTCACCCCCCCCCCCTTCTTATCATGAAGGACTGTAGACAACATTTCTGATATTCTCGCTTTCATCCAATATGAATTTGAAAAAAAAATATCGCTAAAATATCCATCTGAAATTCTGAAAAAAAAATATATATATATGTCAACCCAATCTACGCAGCATTGTCCTTTGGCTCTGGATGATTTTAGTTTAATAACAGTTGACTTAATCATTTTGGAACAGATTATAGGGAAATAAAATTACCCAGTGAACTGTAAATGTCCTTATTTGATCTTTGATCTTGAATACGGTTCTGGTAAGTGTTAATAATACCATGTCGTGCCAAATTATTTAATAAATCAATAAATCAAATGTATTTTTTGATAGTAGAGAGCAAAATTCAATTGATCCATAATCTCTAAAATAAAACTATATAATGGAAAATATGAGGAAAGATAAATGGACATACCCAAATAAAAAATCATCGAAATAGTAATTTCCAACAATATCCATTTAAAGTTCAAAGAGTTATGAGAGTTTGAATATTTAAAAAGAATATCGTTCGTCATGAAATATTGCTTCAAAAATTACAAAAAAAAATGATATAAACTTTACATAAGCTTCCATATTAATACTCTTATTTCAGTAAAAGATTTAATGCAAATTATATTAAGGTGGTTTAATTAGCTTAAGACTACTACTATTAAATATTCCAGCTTCCACTTTGAAGAGTGAACACATTTATTTTGTCCAAGTGAAAATTGAGACAGATTTGAATTAAATCTGAGATTTATCTTCAATCTCCTATTGCCAGAGAAAGCTTACTTTAAAAGTAATGTTGCTTCGTATTTGGCTTGCTACTGTCATAGCATGAACTTTCTTTAATCAACTGGTAAGGCACTAAATATATATAATGTCCAATATTTTAAGCAGAGTGTACTTCTTCAAAAGGTTTCTGAAGTTATCTTGAAATGCTAATTCTCTACAGCATTCATCGAGCATCTTTAAAAGCTCTCGCATGTATCACATATCACATAACGCAAAGATGAAACATTCGCTGAGATACTTTATTGCAAAACTGACTTTAGGAAAGTGATTAACACTGATAGGATTATTTACGGCGTTATTAATTTTAATTTTCGACAATCCCAGAGAGCATTTCTTCCAGGAAAACCAAAAGAGTCTTCGGAACAGAATACCAAACAACGGAAACACAGAAAGAGAACATTTTAATCAAAACGTGTACTTAAAAAAATGAAAACAAAAAAGGGAGACATTTTACTTCACCACCTTTTGATGAACACATTTATTTTGTCCAAGTGAATCGCATTTTTGTGCCTTTGCGCAAAAATGAAATATAAATTTGTGGCGTGTACGATAACAACTTCACCTTGACGAAAGTAACCTTTCCGCTTGGGATTTCTATCGTCGCTTAAATTATTACAGTTTTGGAGTTTCTGAAACAGCTAGGTAAGAGAGGTTGAATATGCATTTATGCGCATTCAAGATAGCGCAGAAGTATTTCGCAAAATGAGTAAATATCGTTGTTGTTATTTTTTCCCATCTGCTTTTCTCTTTCCTTTTCGGAAAGAATGAGAATTCTTAGAATTTATAGTGTCGACGAAATCGTAGAAATAAAAATGCATCAAGGATTTACGGCTGAAATTCTGTATTTCATTTTGGAGTTTGGGAATTCAGGCGACATTAGAGAGGTAGGAAAGTTGCTTTGTAGTACAAAGCCAGGATTATTAATTTTCATTACGATTTCGAAAGATTAAGACTGTGATAATAGAGAAGAGATGTTAAGCCTTCGCACACAGAAGATATATGTCCTCTTCGTGAGATAAATCGTGTGTAATAACAACAACGGAATTATTTGTTTCGATTAGATTATGGGTAAAAAGGGATGTGACATTTGTGCAAGCCTTATTGAAGGGAACATTGACACATGGATGTGTTAATGGGATACACGCAAAGGTGACTAACTTTGTCGGCGACTAAGAGAAAAATATCACCCGAATATGGGTGAGTGATGGCCATAATTCAATTACTAATTATGCCGATCTTTTCTTTTTTCCCTCCCCCTCACTTCCGGCAAACATGCCTGATGCACATACCAAGTTAATCTCTGTCAATACACTCTGTCTAGAACAATTCTTAATTAACTTCTTTGGCTGGCTTTAAACTCTCGATTAAGTACCGAAGATAACGAGACAGTCGTGTCAGCTTGCTCAGGCGGCAAATGGAAGTCGCTTCGACGAAAAATTTTTCCGAAAGTTTCTGTTGAAGAGGGACACGCATAAAGTTCGGTTGAATTTCTTTTTTTAATTTGCGGTGCGCTGCTTTTGTCGTGTTCGCTGTTGCTGTGTGGACAGAACGTTCTTTATAGAAAGGAGGAGGGTTTGAACAAAACCGCAACCGTAACGTTTTAGAGTTTCGGGGAAATTAATACGTTGAAAGGAAAAGTGGGGAGTAAAAGTTGCTCTTGAAGTGTTAATTTGTCATTAACACGTGATTTTTAACTTTGCCATCAGTCAACGAAAAGTGTAAATTAGAAAATTAAAGCATGTGGCTGATATTCTTGCTGGAAACGCTGCTACGCGCAAGGAAGCAAGTATTGTCTGCTGCCATCTTCTCCGTCCACCTCGCAGGTTAAAAGAAATGTACGAAATCGTGTCTTAAAAACGATCATAGGGTGAAATTCCGAAGAAAACTGGAAACGAATATTAACCTGCTATTGAAACATCTTGTATTTTGATAATTACTGTAGAATACAGATAGCAATGTATATAAAATATTAACCCGGATCTAGAAAAGAATTACGTGGGGAATTCACGAAACAAAATAACGTTTCACTATTTTTTTTATCAGAAATTTTTCGCTAAAATAGTGCAATATGCAGTATATATGTTCTCCCCTCACGGTCTAGTTATCTGGGAAAAATATTCTTACAAAATATTGTTTTCCTGAAGAGTAAACAGAATAGAAATTGTTCTAGTTGTTCGCGAAATTGCGAAAGATACACGTCTTTAAGCAGAAGGCGAAACAGACTGATCGGAAATTCTGAGTTCTTAGAGCAGAGGTTCCCAAACTTATTTGTCCTACCGCCCCCTTTACAGAAAAAAAAAATTACTCAGCGCCCCCCTTGAAATCTACCTTCTTTAAGCGAACAAACAGAAAGATGCAGTGACAAATTTGCGTTCTTTTATGTATCTATATTTCTACCTACGTCCTACAACATAGTAAAGAAAGATGTTGTTGCAAATAAGACACCTTGAAGCTTGAAATTATAAAATTATTTATTAAAACCAACCATAGTAACATTCGCATTACACACAGAAAATTAAGATAACGAAGGATAATTTTATGTGTTTATTTGGAAAATAAAGTATTCACCACGACTTTAACTCTGTTACACAACAGATGAAACATGTACGAACGGTTTTTCAAAATTTTCTTATCTTCCCTTCTTTCTTTATTCTTCCACTGCCCCCCCCCCAATTGCACCCGAGGCTACTACCGACACCCTAGATCGTTCCAGCGCCCCCCCCCCCCCCGGGGGCAGTATCGCTCACTTTGGGAAACATTGTCCTAGAGCAAGGCAAAACAAAGACTGACGGACCGTGTAGTCTCTGTTCTTTGCGAAATACATGGTCCATCTGAAACACGTCACAGCGTGGGAATGCCGTTACAGCGATTATGCTATGGTGCTAATTGGCAATTTTCTTTCCTTATTTATGAATCGGATTAAAACGAAGTAGCATTATATGGGTGCTACACGTTGATATAGTATAGGAGTTTATTATTTTCTCCTTCTTTTGATTCTTAAATTTATCCAAGGGGTGGATGTACGGAGGGGACGTGGACTTCTTGATCCGGTCTCTCCTAGGTCCCCGCCCTATAATTAGAAATCCTTATATATAAATATTTATGTATTGAAAGAAATCTATTGAGAGACATAGAAAAAATGCTTTTCAGTTATTAAAATTCTTTAGAAAAAATGTAGAACTTGGGAATAAAATAGATCAGTCCGTTCTTAATGTTTTAAAAGTAATCTTTCGATGTTTTACATTTCATTGAGAAATATGTGTGGAATATATTTTGTTCCTTTAGGGAGTGTTTTTCAACCTGGGATTTTCTGCTACGCAATTAATTATCTTAGAATGATTTGAGTTGAGTTGCGAAGAGATTCGAGGTAGATAAGATGATTTGAAAATGGCTACAGACTGATTTGAGATAGGTAGGCCTTAGAGTGATTTGTGCTGTGCAGAAAATTGCTCAGATATGCTACAGAGTGTTTTCAGATATTCTACTGAGTGATTTCAGATGAGCTGCAGAGGGATTTGAAGTGTACATAGAGTGATTTGAGGTATGTTGCAGATGGATTTGTGATGAGCTTTAGAGTGATATCAGATGAGTTGCTGGGTGATTTGAGATGTGCTTCAGAGTGATTTGAGGTATGCTTCAGAGTGATATGCAATGTGCTGCAGAGTGATTTGAGGTGAACTGCAGAATAGTTTGAGATATACAATAGAGTGTGATTTCAGATGTGCAGCAGAGTGTTTGAGATGGGCCTTATAGTGAATTCAGATGAGCTACAGAGTGATTTGTGATGTGTTGCAGGGAGATATGATTAGAGATGGGTCTTAGAGTGATTGAAGATGGACTCCAGAGAGATTTGAGATGTACATAGAGAGATTTGAGATGTAGATAGAGAGATTTGAGATATGTTACAGAGTGATTTGTGATATACAGTTCAGATAGATTGTAGAGGGTTTCAGGTTATAATAAGTAATTTGAGGTATGTTGCAGATTGATTTGAGGTATGTTGCAGATTGATTTGAGGTATGTTGCAGATTGATTTGAGGTATGTTGCAGATTGATTTGCGGTATGTTGCAGATTGATTTGAGGTAGTTGCAGATTGATTTGAGGTATGTTGCAGATTGATTTGTGGTATGTTGCAGATTGATTTGAGGTAGTTGCAGATTGATTTGAGGTATGTTGCAGATTGATTTGAGGTATGTTGCAGATTGATTTGAGGTATGGTGCAGAGTGATTTGAGATATGCAGTAGAGTGATTACAGATGGGTAATTCTGAGGGATTCGAGGTGTGCATAGAGTGATTTGATATGTGCTGCAGAGTGATCTTGAGATGTGCTGCAGAATGATTTCAGTGATTTGAGATGTGTTACAGAGTGATTTGAAGTATACTGCAGAGTGATTTGAGAAATACTGCAGGATGATTTGAGATATGCGACAGAGTGATTTGAGATGAGCCTTAGAGTGATATCAGATGGGTTTATGAACAGTGTGCCTAAAGGATTCAGAAAGAGGGGAAGACATAGGATGCGGTGAACAGACAAGGTCGAACAAAACCTTGTTAGAATTGGTGTGCAGTGGCCAGATGCAGCAGATGTAGATTAGGATAGATATGCTTGGAGAACCAAATTGCACGATCTGGTCTGTACCCATGCTGCTTTAGGATGATAATGAATATGAGATAGGCTTCAGAGTGATTTGTGGTGAATAGCAGAGCAATTTGTGGAGGGTCACTATTTTCTAAAATACAGAAAAGTGTTTTGTGTGTTGCTTTCGTTATTGTGCGTGGTTTAATTTTAACATTATCGCTTTAAATTCCCCCTCTGCTCATGTGACTGATACGACTAATTCATTTGCTCTGTGTTGCGAGGTTGTAGAAGTAGATTTTAAGGAATTAAAAATAATTGCAGTGTTTCTCCCAAAATTAAAACAATCGATTTCCGCTTTCTCATATAATATTCCATTTATGATTCCGATAAAAAAAGCATATTTTAAGTTTTGAAAAGGTTTTAGAAGTACTTTTGTTCTGTTATTTGAACCATACGTCAAACTTTACAAACAATAAATTGCTCCTCTCTTTTCATTAAAATTTGGGTTTTTGTGTAAATATTCTTGATATTATTGTCATCCTTTTGTGGGGGCGGGGTTGGTTAAGTCGGTAGTGAGCCAGGCTCGTAATCCGTAGTTCCCAGGTTCGAGTCCCAGCTGGGTCAGCGTTGAGATTTATCTCCGCAAAATTCCCCGCCCTGCCCACGGTCAGTAGGGGAACCGATGGGCTTGGAAAGGCCGCCGTCCGTCGGATGGGACGTTAATAACGGATGGGAGAGCCATACCCTGCGCACGTTAAAGAACACACTGGGTAGCCTTGACGGTAGGCTACCATCTTCTCCCAACAGCTATTCCAGTGGATCCCCTCCCCCAACTTTCTCTGAGCCTTCGGGGTCCATATGACCTGGCCATTTAGCCCATTGTGTGCAAAAAAGTACCTCTCAGAGGTAAAACAACCCAACCCATCCTTTTGTATTTGGCATTAATATTTCGTCGTCCACGTGTTTGAGGAACATAATGCCTGTTGATTTAATTTCCAGTCCCTGAGATTTGATCCCCAGAATTTATCCCCAATATTTAATCAGTGGTCGGCTCGTTAGCCATGACCGCTCAGCCTTTCAAGGGAGCTAAATCAACACAGGCGGTTTCGAATTATCTCTCTGCGACACTAAATTTAAGCCATAATTTAGCTCAAAAGCTTACTTATAAATCCTTGTCATAAACACCCAATCCATAAAAATCACTGTTCCTCCTTTTCAGGACTTGGAGAACACAAGAGAAGAGAGGACTTTTTTGTTTTGAGTCCTCTGTTGCTCATCGCCAGTGCACTTCGTAAACAAAGTAAAGAATGCCTCGATCGTGGCAAGCATCGCTGGTATTTCCTGATACTCAATTAATAATGCAAGTCGTGTGCCAGATGAAGCAGATACGGCATTTCTACTGGTACGATATCGGATAGGCTGGAAGACTCCGGCTATGCCAGGCATTCCGCACGAGTGGAGGAGAGGACAGTAGATGGGTATTGAGCAACGCCGTTAAACCATCGTGTCCTCAGTTCCAAGAAGAGAATGCTGGATAGACTCCAGTTTGTCGACGTAGGTCACCGTGTTTAATTAAAGAGCTAAAGGTCCATTGGTGGGCTGGCCGCTGTTGATTCGGTTAGCGCTGCAACCGAGATCACGCAAATGAGGTAACTAGGAAGGTGAAAAAAAAATAGCCGTAAAACACACTCGAGGAACTTCGAAGTAATTATCTCGAAACCTTAAACAAAGCAAATGAAGTGAATTTCTAGTTTTTATGGCCGTAGTCATGGAAACTAAGGAACAAAGTGAAAGAGTCAGTTAAGAGGTTCTTTTGGGCCAAATTTTTTTGTGATTTTGTGTTTTTTCATAGCTGAACGGAAGAAGTGTTTATTGTTTGTGTTCATTTATTTCAAAACTGATCATTTCTGCATTAAAGTATCACAGGAGATGCCCTGTAGACGTGAGACTCGTGAAATAGTTATTAATTTAACGTCATGACAGTGAGGGACAAAATAGCAAATTCTATCATGTGAAGCAACTTGGTTGTCCGTTTTCCTATACAGATGGCGCCAGAGCGAATCAAATAAATATGCGAGAAAAATCTATGTCACATTAGTTGAAGTTAGCCACTAATGATGTTTTTGGTTTTCCTCTAAGCAGCAGTGGTTAACATGCCTCGCATCTAACTGAGAATCGTCGGTTCGAATCCCACTTTAAAACTAAACATTTTTCATGCAAATGATCATTTCTGTTGGGATTTTTTTGCTGTACGAGAAATTAATAGACAAATTGCGAGAGCCATGGATATTGTCAACCACCTAATGCTCAAGATCACCGCTATCTTCCCTCCCCCCCACGGTGAGAAAGAGGATATCGACGGGCTTGGAAAAATGCAGACATGATAGAGGACTCGAACCAAGGAACATCATATTGCAAGCTTAGTGCGCTACCGCCACAACCAAACCTCAATTAATTCAAGTAATAAGAAATATTTTTTCCGTAACTTTTGCTGTCGAAACAATTTATACTCTTTTTCCTTTACAAACGCTAATAACCACTGACCCTTGTTTATAGAGGCTGTGAATAGAAATAACTAAAAAACTTCATGACCATTTGGTTTCACTTAATATATTTCTCTGAATCCAATAAAGCGTCTTTCGGCGACGACTTCACTCTCTGAAATCAGAGAATAAGTATCTCTCTCCTTAGACTGTTATAAGCTTCGATTCTCTTTCTTTCTAATTGGATCACATCCTTTTGCTCTCCTCCTTCTCGTTCCCTACGGCACCGTCGAAGGCAATCCTATTGGAATTGGTTGACTCTACGCTCATCATGCAGAAGAAAAACTTCCTTTTATTTCTTCTCTAATGAAGAACCGAAACAGCCTCAAAAAAGAAATTTCAATTATTAGAAGGATGCATTGTTTTTTAGAAAACAAAGTTTCAGTTTTCCAAAACCTTGAGAGGTAGTTTGAAAAGTGTTTATTATCATTGTGAGAGGGTTCAGTTGATCAGGATTTCTGGACTTGGGCGTTTTACCTCTAATCAGCAGTTTTTTGCACACCATGGAATGAATGATCAGGTCACAAGGACTCCAACGGCTCAGAGAAGTTTGGGAGAAGGGGACCCTCTGGACAGCTGTTAGGAGACAAATGGAAGCCTCCCGTCAAGGCCATTCATAGTGTTTATCCAGCGTTTTGTGGACTCATCATACCATGTGCACATCCAGTTTTTGTACACAGGGTATGACTCTCCCGCACACGGAATCACGGCTTTACGTCCCATTCCGACTGACGACTGCCTTTCGAAGCCCATTGATGTCCCCTACTGACTGAGAGCAGGGAATTTTGTGGAGAAAAATTTCAATGCGGGCTTAGGTTGGATTTGAACCTGGGAACTGCAGATCATGAGTCTTGCACGCTAATGACTGAGCCAACTGCCGCCCCCAGGATATCTGGGTAAAAGGTTATGGCTTTATATTTGTTTCGGTTTTCTTGTTTCCAGATTTTATTTGCCTTGCCGTCGCATCTCTTAGGTTCACTTTAACCTACAGTCTTTCTTCTTGGTTTGCTTTTTTCCGTTGTAGTTTAGGGTTTTGTTTTTTAACTCAACTTCCTAGGTCTGTCTTCTACTATTTCGCCTGTCAGAGTTGATCCTTTTTCACCACAGTAAGTGATTACTCTTATCAACTGATATATTTTTAGAATAGAATTGCTCTTCCAAGAGGTTTTTCTTAAAGGACAGAATCTGATCTGTCTTTGAACTTTTATTGCTAAATATTTCCTCACAAAACTAACATCCCAGTGATCATGCTCTCTGTTTCCTTTCTCCCAGACCTTGCGGTTAATGTTCCTAAAATCTTTCTTATTTCATTAATAAAATTCTCAGGTTTGTATCCTTCTAAAAAGTTCCATGACATTCCGTGATCTCATGTCTGGGTTGTTTTATTTTAATGATCACCTTCGTGGGCGTATCTCTCTCACTAGCAATTGATTCAGTATTCTGTTAACTTAATGATTGACTTCTTAGGCGTCTGCTCTTTTACTATACACATTTTGCATGTTTATGTTGTCCTACTGATCAACCTCTTAAGGTTTTAAGGTCAAACAGATCATTCACTTTTACCTGAGAGGCACCCTTTATTTAAGTTCTGCTGTTCTAATGATCACTTTCATTGTTTCTGCTCTCCTAATGATAGCCATACAGCTCTTCTGTTGTCCTACCAATCACCTTCACATGTTTCGGTTTCCTAATGTAATGTAAATGGCCTATGAAAACTTAAACCACAAAGCGTAACCTAGGTTTATTTATATTTATATCATGAGCTACTATCAATCGCATTATTTCCATCCCCCTTTTCTGAGGCTTTTAGGAACACTATTCATAACAGTATTGACTAATTCTCTATGAAAATACATATATATATACATTTGGCCACTGTAGACCAATTCTAACAAGGTCTTCTTTGACATTGTCTGCTCACCGCATCTTAGGTGTCCCCTTTTTCTGAGGCCTTTAAGCACAATCTTTGCCAATCTACAACAATGCATACCAGTAACATGGTCAAACCAAAGTCTCTCTCTGCAAAATATGCTGCTCAAAGGAGGTTGCCGACTCCTTTGCCTAACCTCATCATTGCTTACAAAGTTGAACCACCTAATGCCCGAGATATTACCTAAGCATCTAGAATCAAAAGCATCAAGTTTCCTATTATCTTTTTCACAAAGGATCAAAGTTTACGTACCATAAGGAACTTTATGAGAATGTTTACCAGTTGTTAATTCCCTCTCTTCAATAGTTAAAATTTAAAGAGAATATGGGAAAGCTTAAGTGGTTTCGAAGCTAAAGTGCTGGATTCTGACAGAAGTTCACAGTTTCAGTTAGGCCAGAGTTCAATTATTTTCCACCTATTCGCAATCTTCCTTTGGTGAGAAATGAGACACCAATGTCCAATTATTATTGAGGTCACAAATTTACGTTGGGTTTTACCTCTGAGCGGCACTTTTTTGCATACAATGGACTAAATGGCCAGGTCACATTGACCCCGAAGGCTCAGAGAAAGTTGGGGGAGAGGACCCACTGGAACAGCTGGTAGCCTCCCGTCAAGGCCATCCAGCATGTGTCCTTTAACGTGCGCAGGGTATGGCTCTCCCATCCGTTATTAACGTCCCATCAGACGGATGGCGGTCTTTCCAAGCCCATCGGTGTCCACTACTGACCGTGGGCAGAGCGGAGAATTTTGCGGAGATAAATCTCAACGCTGACCCAGCTGGGACTCGAACCTGGGAACTACAGATTACGAGCCTGGCGCGCTACCGACTGAGCCACCCCGCCCCACAAATTTACGACTGTCACTTTTATTAACACAGAGTTGTCGCAGAGTTATTGCTAACTTTAAGGGTGAAGTGCATTTTGATTTTCTTTACATTTCCTTTTGCTGAAAACGTTTGGGAATTGTTAGGCAGATATTTTTCTATCGATTGAAACAAAATTCAGGATCTAATTTCATGTTGTTTCGTCACCCTCAAGGTTTGTGAACTTTATTTACTGCAGCTGATTATTTTCCTTTTAACTGATTCATTATAGTTTTTTACGATGTTGGGTTGGGTTGTTTTACCTCTGAGCGGCACTTTTTTGCACACCATGGGCTAAATGGCCAGGTCACAAGGACCCCGAAGGCTCAGAGAAGGTTGGGGGAGGGGACCCACTGGAACGGCTGTTGGGAGACAGATGGTAGCCTCCCGTCAAGGCCATCCAACGTGTTCTTTAACGTGCACAGGGTATGGCTCTCCCGCACACGGGGCCACGGCTTAACGTCCCATCCGACGGACGGCGGCCTTTCCAAGCCCATCGGTGTCCCCTACTGACCGTGGGCAGGGCGGGGAATTTTGCGGAGATAAATCTCAACGCTGACCCAGCTGGGACTCGAACCTGGGAACTACAGATTACGAGCCTGGCGCGCTACCGACAGTTTTACGATGAGGCCGGAACATAAAGTTTTGTCCTCAACGTAATTCTCGGGGCTACTTTTCATGATGTTCGGGTGGAAATTTGTTCTTGACCTCCACTTCGCTCTTACTTTAAACTCAGTTTTTTCCGAAGAGTGGGGCGCACAACTAGTTGGTTAGCGGAGCGCCGATTTTTTTTTGTAAAATTGATTATAGTTCTCAAAATGTCGGAGTTGGATTCCTTAGTTTCGTACATTTCCTTTGGAAACATAACCCTGCAGCTTACAAGATCATCCGTTCAAATCTATCTTCAATCATTGCATCTCCTTCACGGCTTGAAGTTCAACATTAGAAACAGTAGCTGTTGGTTCTTTACAGTTAGCAACATTGCCGCATGAGTTTTCAATTGCTTTGTCTGTCAGTCACGTCTTAACAATTGACACTCATTTCCCTTTGCATCTACACTTTGGGGGGTGATATTTCAAGGGGGGGGTGATGAAATCTTTGCTAAGGGGGCACCGTTACAGAAAGTTCGAAAAGTACAGCCTTAATTTCTTTCTTAACCTAGGGTCTTTGTGACATGGCTAATATACACAACGAAGAGATGATCATGGTTAAAACAATAAATCTTCTGCCACTGTGGTTTCGACGTGAATAATAATAAGTAGCTCTCTCGAGAAAAAGCAACATTCGGAAGCACTCAACCATTCTAAGATTCATTCGTGCAGTTCGGTTGATCGTCAGTGATAAAGTGCCACATGGCACGTGACAAGCGAGAAAAGAAATAATTCTTTCCAAAATGCTCCGAAGATCCATGATCATCCATAAAGGTTTGTTGAAAGAAATAAAATACTAATAAAAAAAAAACAAGCATCGTTAGTTGTGTTAGCAAAGCATCTCGGCGTTAAAAATTCCTTGACAAATAAAGATTTCTTGAGGAAGATGAAAATGAAGAATATGCCACTTCTGACTTTCCTGATGATCGATCAGTTTTCCGATATATGAGCGTATTTAAATGAGAAGTGGAAAAGGATTTTCTTTCTTCTTCCGTTTTGACCTCTTCCACGTATAAAAATGATCAATGTTAGTCACATCAAAAACTTTGTTGTTCTTCATGTGAGCTTTACGAAATTCAGAGGAAGGAATAAAAATGTTTTTAAGAGCCTTTTTTTGCATCTTTTATTGTACTTTTGCGAAGATATTTTCGATCGCCAATATCAGAGATACAGAAGTCAGGTATTATGCAAATATTCACTTCCATATGAAGGAGATGCTGAAGTATAAATGCTTTAGGAATAAGGGATGTGTTTTTTCTCCATTTGATACATTTAACGCACTCTAATTCGTGACGTTGATACACTAAATCATAAATTGAATCTCATTCACGAGAAATGCATTTTGATATCGTAAGATTGGAATATAGGTTGGAATAATTCCTTTTAAAGTCAACAAGAAAAAGAACTGTTAACCTCTGACGAATATGGAAAGTTCGTTCTCAAAGAAAATGAAGTTATTAATCTATCTAATAGAGACTCTAGCACTTCCTAACAGCGAAAATTCGAACTAATGGATGGTTTGGAAAAAATCAGATAGTCGAGTGGTTAGCACGCTTGGCTACTGATCTAAGGGACCTGGGTTCGAGCCCCGGGTAAGGCATGGCTGTTTGTGTCGTTTTTCTGCTGAGGTCCTGCCATCCTCTCAGACCTTCTACTATGGCATATAAACTGACAGGCTCCTGTCAGACCTCTGTGGCAAGCAGCTACTTGAGGGGGTATTTATTTTTTATTTTTTTTTTTATTATTTTATATACACAAAAAGAATATTTCATTTATCTCTTAAAACAAAAGATGCTGCATTTTCTATCCGCCCCTAGGATAATGGGTAAAACCATTGTTGCCAAGGTAAGATTCTTAACTAAGACATTCTGTGAGAAAAATTCTAATTCCTGGCTTCAAAATTTATCGTTTTTATTTTAGCGAATACCAGTATAGCGAAAATATCAGTTTAACGAAATAAAAATTTATACAAATACAAAAAATATGATCAGTATAACAAAAACTGCAAAAAGAAAAACTTTACAATTTATATTCTAGCATCTGGCAAAGTTGCAATGATTTAAACGCTGTGAAATACGCAACCAATTACAGCGCTATGAATAACGTGCTATTATGTGAAGAATATCGCCCGCAAGTGTTTAAAATATTATTAATTTATTTTAAAATAAGACTTTGTAATATTCATTTAAACTTTGGTATTTTATAACTTTTCCTACCGTTAGAGGGCTTTGTCAAAACAATGGGAAATTCGGATTGATTTGTTTTACCTCTTAGAGGTACTTTTTTTTGCACACAATAGGATAAATGGCCAGGTCACTAGGACCCCTAACGCTCAGAGAAAGTTGGGGGAGAGAACCCACTGGACAACTATTGGGAGACAGATGATAGCCTTCCGTCAAGACAGTCTGTTGTTTAACGTGCACAGGGTATGGTTTTCCCGCACATTGGACCATGGCTTAACGCCCATCCGACGGACGACGTCTTTCCAAGCCCATCGGTGTCCCCTACTGAGGCAGGGCGGGGAGTTTTGCTGAGATAAATCTCAACGTTGGCCCAGGCGGAACTCCAACATAGGAATTTGAGATTACCAGCCTGGCGCCCTACCGAGTGAGCACTCTCCACCCCCCAGGGAAATTCGGAATGTGCAAATTGTAATATTGTATTTCATCAGTATCTATCCAACTCAAAAAGAATTTCTAACTGCGATCTGAAAGCAAAAACGTTGAATGTCGACAGACAGACGACAAAGCGAAAATATTAGCTCTTCTTTTTCGAAAACGAAGTAAAAACTTGTAGCTAAGAATAGTCATAAATGATGTCAAAATATGTGCAAAACTATCTAATGCATAATACGACATTATTTCAAAATCAAATGAAGGTAATTGTCAATATCCATGAACATAGCAAAACTGGGCGAAATAACTGTCCTATTTAAGTATTATGCAATTCCCTCAAAAAATGAAAGAAAGATAGTGAAATATTGAAGCACACGAACAGTGCAAAAATTTGTCGATTTTTGAGATCAATTTTTTAAAGTCAAAAGACATAATTACTTACTTCTTACCAAACTCTAGCAATTCAAAATTCGGTAATAGTGACAAATCTGGTAAGATTGGGTAATTCATCTCAAACAGATATATCTCTATATATATATATGTAATACTCCTCAAGCTACAAAGATCTGACGGGAACATGTCAGTGGAATATGTCACAAAGATTGTTGAGGTAGACTACCTGTCAACGATGCGAAATATGTAGAAAATTAAAAAATACAAGAGAAGATATTTCTGCAAAATTAAATATGGACATCTGTTATCTTAGAAACGAGCGAAATGGAATTTTTGAAAAATTATCTAAATAAGGATTTGATAATTTGTGGAGAAATAGAATCTATGAATTAGAAATCCTCATGAGCTATGGGAGAAAGTTCATAGCATCAATTAGAGGAGATATTAATCGGTGGCCGGTAGCTCAGTGGTCCAGAGCATCTGACATACTATCAGGAGAGGTAGCTCAGTGGTCCAGGGCACCTGACATACTATCAGGAGAGGTAGCTCAGTGGTCCAGGGCACCTGACATACTATCAGGAGAGGTAGCTCAGTGGTCCAGGGCACCTGACATAATATCAGGAGAGGAAGCTCAGTGGTCCAGGGCACCTGACATACTATCAGGAGAGGTAGCGTAGTGGTCCAGGGCACCTGACATACTGTCAGGAGAGGTAGCTCAGTGGTTCAGAGCACCTGACATACTATCAGGAGAGGTGGTCCAGGGCACCTGACATACTGTCAGGAGAGGTGGTCCAGGGCACCTGACATACTGTCAGGAGAGGTAGCGTAGTGGTCCAGGACACCTGACATACTATCAGGAGAGGAAGCTCAGTGGTCCAGGGCACCTGACATACTATCAGGAGAGGTAGCGTAGTGGTCCAGGGCACCTCACATACTGTCAGGAGAGGTAGCTCAGTGGTTCAGAGCATCTGACATACTATCAGGAGAGGTGGTCCAGGGCACCTGACATACTGTCAGGAGAGGTAGCTCAGTGGTCCAGGACACCTGACATATTATCAGGAGGTCGTGGGTCGTATCCCACCTGGCTCAAGACAATTTTTCGTCTAAAATTGATCGACCTTAACTTCAGAGTGATATCTTCCTTAAAAAATTTTAAATCTAAATTTTAGCCCTTTAGTTGCATTTGTCTTTTTCTTCATTGTATTACACAATCTCATTATCTAAACTCCTCATTTTAATGAAATAAACAGATGTTCAAAATTGCTATTAAATTTGAGATACTCTTTCAACAGATATTCAATGTCATATGTAATATTTAACGTTAATGAATTAAAAGACATTTGGTCTATTGCAATAAAAGGACTATTGAGTAATTCCTTTAATTTTAGTTCCGTACATTAACTGCTGCAATATAATTCTTTTACTGTCGCCATTGATTATTCCTGTAAAAAAATTAAAAAAAAAATAAATGTCTAAGCGAAAAAATACTTTTTCATCTATTGTTTTATAAAAGAAAAATTTCTCCTTCTTGAAATCAGAGGCGTGGATGCAATTCCCAAGAATAATGATAGTAACAAAATCAGAAAGTTCAATAGTTCATGGACGGATATAAATGCTCATTTCGAGAACTGCAAAGAATTAAATTTACGTTCCCTCCATCCCCGATAGAAAGGGGAGGGGGTAGTCGCGGCTGTCAAATTTAAAACCTCTTGACTCTACAATTTAAATATCAAATTTCCGACATAAATAGCCTGTTTACAAAAGTACGTTTATATGTAACTTCTCTTTAACGGTGGAATTACAAATAAATGAAAGACTGAAAAAGTGCGAACAGTAATATTCTACTATATATCCAACTTAAAAAAAGCTTACGTTTATCTCCGAAAACAAAAGCGAAGAAGTAAACAAAATGAAGAAATAAAATATGAGAGTGATGAAATAAAATGACAGAGTGAAAAACAATAGAACGAGATTTTTTTGGGTGAAATAATTAATTCATCAAGCATAGTTGATTCTGGGATGAATTATGGTGTAATCTATTGATTATCACTTAGCAAATAATATTGTTTTACAACCAACTTGACTCGAAAAATTCCCTCTATTCTGACTCTATTTCCCATTGCATGTGAAGCAGCGTGTTCTGCCGCAATTTTCGATTGCTCATGTCCATATATAATTTTAAACGTAGATAAATTATTCAAGAGTAATTTTCAGCGATGCACGGTCACAAACAGAAATATTGATCAGATGAATCCATTCATTAGTTTGCTCGGCGTCATTGAAGAGTTTTCATATTCCTGTCACCTGCACTCTGCAGATTCATTTGTTACATCACCAACGAACGTGAATATTTATCTGATCAAGCCATGCAAAGTGTAGGCGTAGGCGATTTCGCTAGACAAATATTAAATCTCACAGCATAATGGAATTTCTGGCTATTAATTATGATATAATATTTCGACGAATTAATTGATAGTTTGTGTCGGTGGAAATACAGTTCTAGTCAAAGCATAATTCTTATTTGTCGCTAATATTTTTTTCTAATAGACACGTTTTTTGTTCCACAGTGGCTGAATGGTTATCTTTTTGTTTTAAATGAGGGGGACAATATCTGGGTTCGAATCCCTAATAAGCCACGGATTTTCTTTCCGTTATGTGCTGTATTTCTGTTGAGGTATTGCCTTTTACACAATTCTTTATTTAAAAAAATGCAGAAGACAAAAATAACACATAAGCTGTTGGATTTTGAGGTTCATATGCTTACACAAAATATGAATAACAGACACACAAGTTCACGAAAATTGTCGAAAATTAGTCATGCTCGCTAATATTACATCAGGAAGAGCTGATCTATGGGGTATTATTTTACGGAAAGACTCCTTGCTTCAACTGTGTGGCATAACGGATTCAAAAGATATTTACTTATTTTACAAAGATATTGACAAAAACTGTCAAAATTATCTAGAGGAGGCCCGAATTTAAAGACTCTTAGGAGGGATGGAAGTATAAGGATGGAAAAGCGATGAACCAGAAGAAAGTTTCGGAATTTTTTTCATAAATTATTTTTCTCCAAATAATACAGTAAAGGCTATCCCCTTCCTCAGATGTAGTCTTTTAAAACAATCTTGTGAAATGTATGTAAACTATAATTATCTTTACTACATTTTCCGTCTGCTTTATGGCGAATAAAAATATCCATGGAAGAGTAGGAGATATACATTGCTCCTTTTCTCACATCTCCAAATCCCACCCAGATTAAGAGATTCTGCATTTTAGTTTTTATTATTTTCATATCAAAAGTGTTCACATTTGATATCAACTTAACATTTTCTTACAATGTCAATGTTATAAAGAGAAATGTGTTTTTAACTGAGGATAATAATCGATGTGGTGGATCAATATTCCTCACGGAATTTGATTTATTTATGCAAACATAACAATATCTCATTTCCAGGTGTTTAGACAGCTGTTGTTACTTAGCAGTCATTCTACAGACAGTATCATGAAAAATTGACGTTTTGCATGAATTATTAACAAAACAATGTCGTCTTCTTCTTCTTCTTAAAAATTATATTTGGGATTTTTAGCACCTTCGACTTTTGATCCGAATGCTTAACAAAATTTTGATCCGAATGTTTATCAACAGTTATGTAGCGACTTTTCCTAGAAGATCAGATATTATAGATTATCGTTGTAGATAGAAAGCATTTCTGTCGTTAGAAAGCAGAGATTAGAATTTGTGGGACTGTCTAATGAAAATTTTCATTCGAGAATATAAAAACTTAAAAGGTAAAGAAAAAATATTGTAAAATATATTTGCTTAGTAAATTTTATTTATTTCTTATTTACTGGATGTTTGTTTATTGTCTGGACTATTCTCGTTGCCCTTTTTGCTCTAAGATGCGGATTTATTTCAACTTCCAATTTAAGAATTTGCTTTATGGTGGAATTTGTTCAAGAATTTATTCATTATGAGTAATATCTGCAGCTGCTACGTAGTTAGTAGGGAAGACATACACACATATAGACGCTCATATCTTCACCGGAACACAAAAATAAAAATGAATTCAACACTGAAGCACAAGCAAGTACTTCGATACACAATCATAAATTTTCATACATACAAATAAACATTGCATACTAAACAAAAAAAGGCATTGAAATGCAGACAACACGAAATTTGGTAGCTTTCATTTAAGTGCCGTGGGAATTTCTGAGGGAAAGATTTTAAAACGCATACAGAAACATACACACAAAAATATACATTTAAAACACATTCGCACACAAAAAGCATAAGCCACCTATACAAACTTGCACACACAACCCATATAGACAAAGAAACATTTAAATATAATATAAACTGTTACACACACACACACACAAAATACACACAGAAAAATAAACACTCAAACAAATATAAATCAACTTCAAATACATAAAACTAAATAGACAAATAGACACTTAAACAAAACAAAATGTACAACATTACAATATAGGAAAACACGCATCCACAAATCCAAACACAAATGAATATTCAAAAGCAATGCAAAACATAAAGCACTAAAACCGAGACACACAAAAACAAAAAAAATATACATGTGAAACTTTACGCACAGATAACACTAAACTCATAATACAGCACAAACAAACTCTAAAAGAGACATTCAAGCACGAAATGGCAAAATGTTTACAGAGACAGAGGCAATTTCTTCACTAAATATAAGTATTCAGGGTATATAATTAGAAAAACGTGTGACTTCCCAAGTATTGAATCTATTAATTATTTTATACAATCCAATGGTGAGATCAAAGTTAGAATATGGCTCACTAATTAGGATCCCATATCCGTTTTACGTTATACCGTTTTATGCAAAATTATTGTTTATATGTATGTATATACACAGTCGTATCAGAATAATATGACCACCTACCATTCGTATTATTAGGTAAGGTGGTCATATTATTCTTATACAACTGTGTATATATAAATATATATGTACCTAGTGATTACTGTAATTGGATCTTAGATCAGTTGTAGCCATAGAAATAAATATATAAATGATTAAAAAAAGGAAGATAAAAAGATTAAGTAAGTTACCATAATAGTAACGACATTTTTATATGGAATTAAGTGTTTTTTCTTGAGAGTACCAAAGGTGTGCAGGAATGCTTCTTCCCATTTTTGCTAAAGATTGAATATTTCAGTATTCCTGTAAGAATGATAAATTTCTATTTTTTATGTGGATAATATGTAGAATATTGTCGTGTAAAATTGGTTGTATTGGTTGAAATGAATGATCAAATTATATACGTTTTCATACCTTTTGAATCCTTCGTATACGTAGTTTTCTTGCGTAGAGAATTACTTTTTATTCCAAAAGAGGAAGTACGAAAAAAAAAAAGAAACCAGATAGAGAGAAAGAAATTCTACGGAAAAAGGAAAAACACTCTTGCTATTTCAGCATTTTTCTGGAGCATCACAAATCAAGATGAAAAAGAGAGTTGAGTTATTTTACCTTTGAGTGGCACTTTTATGTTCACAATACGTTCAATGGCCAGTTCAAAATAATCCTAAAGGCTCAGCTCTGGTTAAGGAAAGGGAATTCCGTAGACAGTTGTTAAGAGATGATAGAAACTTCCAGTCAAGTCTATTCAGCTTGCTTTTAATGTGCATAAGGCTGCTACTCACGGTCCACGGTTTAAAGTCACATCTGATGGACGATGGTTATTCTAACACCATCTTTTGTACGCTTTCTTTTTGAAGTAGTACAGTCGCTCAAAAAAGTATCCGAACACTATGGTTGATTACAGAATATAGTGATCTGGCAACCTTCGTGTCACGTGACACGAAGGTTGCCAGATCACTAATTTCTAAAAAAATCGTTGCCAGATATTTTTTCTGAATTCTGTAATCAACCATAGTGTTTGGATACTTTTTTGAGCGACTGTACTCTCAACTGCTCAACTGCCCTTTCTTTAAAGGGACAGTCTTTCTTTTTTCTGAAATAATGGCCTTCCAACTTTCTTGGGATTAAAATGTCCTTTCTTTCCTGAAACATCATGAACGAACGAAACTTTTGCAAGTTCTAAGATGGGTTGGATTATTTTACCGCTGAGCGACATTTTTTTGCACAGAATGGGCTAAAATGGCCATGTCACAATGACCCCGAAGGCTCAGAGATGGTTCGAGGAGGGGACCCACTGGACAGCTGTTAGGAAATAGATCGTAGACTCCAGTTAAAACCATCCAGCGTGTTCCTTAACGTGCATAGGGTTTGGCTCTCCCGCAAATGGGGCCACGGTTAACGTCCCATCCGACGGACGGTTGGCATATGAAACCATGTTGTGCACTGTAGATGAGTTTGGGCTCGAGGTCAAAGCAGCACAGAGCATTTCGAGCTCGGACGAGCTCCTGCTAAGAATAATTTGAATTTCAACTATTTCTTGAAGTCGAGGGAAAAAATAACTAAAAATATGAAATATTTTTAGATTATAATTTTAAACTTTTAATCAGTTTTTAGTCATTAAAATTAAGCACCATACGACTTTTAAATTTTGTAACATATTTTCTACTTTTAATAAATTCATGGCTGTTTGCGTTTATAATGATGTTACTCATGAACTTTTAGTTTCTGCTAACATTTCCAGTATATTTCGTTCCAAATAGCATTGACATTTAAATTTTGTCATAAAATGATTATAGTTGATAATGCAAGAATAAAATGAATGATTAGCGACAAAAATTCCTATGTATATATCTTATGATGCGTCAGAGAATTTTTTTCTATCAAATTGGGGAGGAGGAAGTGGCTCAGTCGGTAGCGTGCCAGACTCGTAATCTGCAGTTCCCAGGTTCGAGTTCCAGCTGGCCAGCATTGAGATTTATCTCCGCAAAACTTCCCACCTTGCCCACGGTGTCAGTAGGAGACACGAATGGGCTTGGAAAATGCCGACATCCATCGGATGGGACGTTAAGCCGTGTTTAGGAGTGCTAGGGAGCCATACTCTGTGCAGTTAAAAAATATGCTGAATGGCCTTGACCGGAGACTGCCATATGTCTTTCAACACCTGTTCCATTGGGTCCCCTCCCCCAACATTTTCTGAGCCCTCGGGGTCCTTGTGACCTGGCCATTTAGCTCATTGTGTGCAACAAAAAAGTGTCACTCAGTGGTAAAACAAACCAACCCAACCCAAATTGGGCTCGGCGGACACGGCTCAATAACTTGGAACTCGATCTCCAAAAAATGAGCCCTAACTTAACTCTATTGTGCACCATGATGTGGAATACTTCTCGTTGCGTGTATGCAAGCTCACTCAGATGCAAACTCTCTGAGCATGTCTGTTTGGTGCAACTGTTTCATGTGTGAACACTCTTTCAGATTTGAGAAAAAAAAAAAAAACATTGGTTGCCAACATAGATGTTGACCACAGATGAAGGAGAGTACAGATAGGTAATACCCATAGACTCCATGGTTATAACGAAACCATCGCAGCGTTTCTTTTGGTCAGGGCCCGAAATCCCAAAGAGCCATCCACCATTCCCCGTTTACTATCACACAGCTTAACAAATGCAGCTTACGATTCGCTTAGAACGTAACATAGAGTTACACGTTTTTTTTTATAATGCAATGAATTACAAAAGAACGTGACTTGAAAGGTGATAACACATCGAATATTTACGCATATTTACACGATGTGGTAGAAGAAAACAGGGAAAGTCAAGTTTACTAAATGTCCTTCTTTGACAAAATAAAAAGTTGTGGAAAATCTACTTTGAGTCAGAGCGGCTGTTGGAGGTTGAACATCTGAATTCAGGCCCAGTAGTCTAACTGGGAATATTAGGATACGAAATCGCCTTATTACTGACTGAGCTACCCAAGTCAATGGAATAATCCAGAAGTAAAGTAATCAAGCTTTACTACAGGGGGAAAAAGGAAGATGCTGTAAATTAATCAATGCTCACTTTATTACTTTCAATGAATAATTTTATCGACATAACTTCATCATACAATTGCCTCAAATGCATTGCAAAGTAGATGAGATGTTTATGAAGGAATTGCAGACCGTGGAGTAGGATGAAACAAAACATCAGAAGGATCATCATCATCATGAGATGAAAACATGCTGCACTCGTAATATACTCACAAGAAACAGAAAAGGCGATGATCGAATAAAAATGAACAGAAAAGTTATAGGTAAAATTTCAGTTTAATTTAGTTATGTAGGCTTAAAACAACTTTTCTCTGCGCCGATACTTATGTGAATACGAAATTGGTTCTCGAAACATACACACGAATCAAGAAAGTAATCATTTGCATATTTATTATTTGCTCTATATCCGTTTCGTTTTTAAATCACAGTCATATTTTATTTATAAAGAATTATACAGAGAGCAGGATTATTTAGTTTAAAATGTTTCAGTACAGAGAATATACCGAAATATTCTGAAAGAAGTTTGAATGAGAAAACTCTGGTTTTTCCTAATTTTCACTGCAGAATATTAAAAATCTGGTGATAAAATTGTAAAAATTCAAGAATAATTGGAAGTGTGTTCTTTAATTTCCACACTTTTTATGATTTGTTATAAATTAAGTGTTCAACTATAAACGAATTTAATCTTCCTTGATTCATAATCGTCGAGTGGTAAATGAAATCATTTTTTTTGGAATACATCCGTAATTACTCACTTCACTCAGTCAGAAACTGTTATTTAATAGAGGAATAATTGAAAACCAAACAATAGTAACTTGATAAGGGATAGAAAATATGGATGGAAAGAAAAAATAGAAAATTAATATCATGAAGAATAAACTTCTTATGGGGATGACAGCATTAAAGATCCATATGAAGCTCATATGAATTTCTAATATAAATTCATTACTTACGGCAGCTGGGATATTTAGCAGAAAAGCTGCCAATCATAAAAAATTATCTCATAAACTAATAGGAATATAAATAATAATTATTGTGCAGAACTTATATCGAATCATTTATTAAAATAATATAATACTTCGTAGATCTAATAATTTTTTCAATTTTCATATGTTTTAAGCAATAATGATGCTGCTCTACCTCTTTATATACAGAAAGAATAACTAAAAATTTAAAATGAGCTCGACTTGATTTAAGATCTTCAATTCTTCTTCATTCACACACACACAAAAAAATTATTCTTGAATATATTGAGACTAAAAATTTCGTAGGAGGCTCGGCATGTGCTTGGGTGAAATATCAATATACACATGCATTACAGAGTTTTGATTGATTCAGTAGCAATTATTTGTATTACATATTTAGGTTTTAATTTTTTTTCATCAAACAATTACTTCATTATGACGCAGAGTAATCATCCTTAACACATTTAGTTTAATAGAGGTTTTATTCCACTCATTTTTTGATTAAATAGATTTGTTATACTAGTGTAGTACAAGGATAATTTTAATTGAGGGTTTATATTTTTGAATCCACTGTAGGCTGAGCTAACATGTTTGACCATCCGTTTTCTGGAAGTGCCTTAGAAAATTTACAACATTTAAGTCAATGTGTTAGAGTGTGTGTATGGGGGGGGGTTATACCCCCCAATAGCCTCCTTTTGCATATGCCAATAGGCCAGCATACCCTAACTAAGAAAAGGAATACCGTTGGACTTGGGAAGATCACCGTCCATCGGATGGGACGTTAAATTGTGGTCCCGTATGCATGAGAGAGCCACACCCTGTGCACGTTAAAGATGGATGATATTGATGGGAGGCTACTCTCAGTCGCCTAACAGCTATCCAGTGAATCGCCTTCCTCTACCTTTGGGATCTTAGTGACCGGAACATTTAGTCCATTGTGTTAGAAAAGAAAAAAATGACCGCTCAGAGGTAAACCAATTTAACTACCTCATAGTAGCGGAAATAATAACCATTGTTCTTTTATTATTCCTATAAACAATTAAATTCGAACTGTTCAATGAACTGGGTTTTCGAAATTCGTGTTTGCGATTCTTTCGGCTTCGGTCAATTCTTAAAATAAAACTGAATACATGAAAAATAAAGTACAAGATATTGATGTTAGATACTTCAGATTACACATCTCCTTAAATGCTAAAATAAATATTCTTTAAAAAAATTTCAAGATTCGAATGGATTTAATTTTTATCTTATCTTCAGCCTAACCTTAGAAAAAGAAACTTAAAAATGTATTTTTTTTTAAACTAAGGAGTTTGGTATTTACTTTGTAATTGAAATGACACGTATTTTTATTTATTTATTTTTTTGTTTTGTTAAGTCTCCGACGCAGGAATTCCAGGCATTTTTAAAAATGACTTTTGCACAACTGGATATGTGTTATGCCAAGTAATAGCCTGAAATGATATATTTGGGCGATTAGTTCGTAGAACCCATTCACTGGCCTTATAGGACTCAATTTATAATAACAACTGTAAATAGTAATCGTACAATCGCAATTTCCTTATAGTCCTAATCTATGTAGATGTAACATCATCCTTTTAATTTATCAACCCAGTTTCCGGTCTTCGCTGGTAATCAAATAAACAGTATTCCGATCAGTTTAGTCGTTTTCGCCTTTCCTTTTACCTTCAAAAGGGAACGCATTCTTAAAAATTACAAAGGAAGATATTCTTAGAATTGGAACGGCCACTTTAAGAATGGAAATATCCTTCGAAGCATACATCTATCGAAGCATATTTCCTGGAAATTGTAATAGTTTGCCTGAAAACGTAAACACTCTCCCCATAATATATTTGCAGTCTTCCTGTGAATTGGAGCATTTTTTTTCTGGCTTTAGAAACGCCCTATGCATCAAAATTGAAAAAAAATATATATATCTCCGAAAATTGAAATATTCTATACATTAAAATTTAACTCTTTACAAGAAAAGTTAAAGTAATCTGTCTGTGGAAATCGCAAACTCCCGCGAAAATTTTAAACGTTTTCCATGAAAACTAAAACTTTCTCTGAAGACTTTCACATCCTCGCTGGAAATTAAAGTACTAGTCTAGAAAACTGAAATATCCTTCTTGAAAATTAAAACATTCTTCCTGAAAATTAAAATATTTATCCAGAAAACTGAAATATTATTTCTGAAAACGGAAAAAAAAATCGAAAACGCCAAAAATTAAGTAGATACTATTCAAAACGCTAGTAAACTGAAATATGCTCGCTCAAAATTGAAACATCCATGCTGAAAATTGAAACTCCGTTCCCGCTACTGAAAATTAAAATATCCTCCATGAAAATCGATATCCCCTACTCGAAAATCTAAACAACGTCGCCGAAAATTTATACGCTCTATCTGAAAACTGAAACAACCTCCCTGATTTCAATTCCAGAACCAAACAGCGACAGAAATGATTTGCGTTAAACAGAACAACGCACAAAAAAGTATTTATACTCAATTCGTATCCGCAGAAAAAAAATTAGAATTCCCGAAGAAAAATAATATTCCTATTCTTTTCGGGGAATTCTGAATTCGTATAATCGATACTGCGAGGAAAGATGACAGTCCAAACTGGAAAGGATAGCTACGTATAAATAAATATCTCCCTTCTCAGAGAGAGCTCAACTTCACCAGAGATTTATTATGACACGAAGAAAATGGATTTCGGATCCAGAGTGGAACATCTCCATATCAAAAGCAATATGGCGGCACCCTGGGTGCATCTGGGCGTGTGAAATGGAAGAACCTTGCTGTCCTACACGTTATTAAGTATCGACCCTTCTCGACGACTTAAGACAGTAGAATGTACAATGGCAAATTTGACGGGATAGAGACGCCGCAAGAATCAATTCCCAGCCATCGAGTGGTGGGTCATGGATGTGTGGAAAATCGATTTCCGGAGGTTTCTGTGTTGTTGTCTCTTTTTTTTCGTGTTTTCTTGGTTTTCTTCTAAGAATATGAGTTTTTCGGTAGAAGAACAGTTTTCTCATGCTGCATTAACAGACGTGTTGTGGTTAAGGAAAATATAACAGCGAATAACAACAGGGGTATAAAGGATGATTGTACTGTATGGTGATGAGAACTGTGTAAGTGCATTGCACATTATCGGGTATTAGGTTCTCACTGATGTTACCAGCAGCCAAAGTAATATTTGTTTCATAGCCTGTCCATTATGTTTATCGGAATATCATATGATTTCACTTCTCAGAGCAACTCATGATACTTTTAAATGATCATTGACCAAGGTCTGTAATGAGTACCAATAAATCCACACATTTATAGCAGGCTTGCAATATATTTGTGAATAAATATTCTATCCTATCAAAATTATTCAGACAGCCTTCATTTATGGGAATGCATAGAAGAAGTCTAATCTACCTAACTTCTAATACATTCATCTAAAAGAGGATTTATATATTTATTTTCTTATTAAATTTCTAAATCAAGCTTTATTTATTTTTCTAATTAGATTTCTAAGAAAATGCATGAAATTTTTCCTTCAAAAATGACACTTGATAAAAGTCAAAAATATGAATATATACTAATTTGTTTACAATTTTTAGCGGGAGTGGTTCAGCATTTAGAAACATTCGTACCTTAAAAAATATACACTATACTACCAAAAGTAATCGGACACTTCCTTGAATGGAAAGCCACATTAAAAGATGTCTAACTTTAAAACTATTTTTTTAAACAATGTTCCTTAATAAATTAAAATCTCAATCAAGTTTATCAAAAATCTCCAATTTTCTAAGTATAATTGTTTGATATTTAAAGAGCTATGATAAGCCGAAACTTTTAACAGAAATATTAATTAATACAAATTTTATTAATACTGCAGAAATATATATTGAAAATTACAATCTGGCAGCAAATAATAAACCCGAGAGACCAACAGCCTCACGAACAAAACAGAAATGTAAATAGTACTGCAGATTATAATTGATAAAGATAATAAAAAACGAAATAAAAATCTCTCGTAATAATTTATTGCATATAAAATATTCTTACTTACAATTACATACGTACAACATACGTATTACATAACGCGACAACATATATTCAAATTTCTAAAAGCATGGCATAGAAATGGAAAAATTAAATATTAGAAACGAACAACAATTTTTAAGTCTAATATTTGGAGTCTTTGTCACCTAAAATACTCTATTAAGATTTAAAATAATTTAAAAAGAAATTGCGAAATATACAATTAACTGAATAAATTAAATTGCCTCAAAGTGACCTGGGTTCGAGCTCCGGCTGAGGCATGAATGTTTGTGTTGTCAGCAGCTGCTTGAGAGGGTATTTACTTTTCTTTAATTTAAATAAATATAATAATGAATATAATAACTGTTGTAACAAGTTGTTTACTAAAATAAATATTGTTTTGAATGTTTGCGAAAGATTCTCCCAGTTACTGTAGATTTTAGACAGTTTAGTATGAAATGTCTAGGGTGGATGTAATGAGAAGTACCTGCTGTTAAATCTCTAAACTCCAATAAAGTTTCGAATATAAAATGAATATTATTAAAAAAAGAGATTTACACAGATTTGAATAAGATTTTCAGCTTATTTTCAGTGACATTTATCCAAGTTGTTTTAAATTTTTCTGAATGTTTTTTTCTTAAATACTTGTTTAAATATTTCCGAAAGCTTTTTCTTAAATATTTGTTTAAATATTTCTGAATGTTTTTTCTTAATAGTTTTTGTAAATGTTTCTGATTTTTTAAATGTTTGTTTAAATGTTTCTGAATGATTTTTTTTAAATGTTTGTTTAAACGTTTCTGAATGTTTTTCTTAAACGTTTGTTTAAAATTTTCCGAATGTTTTTTCTTAAACGTTTATTTAAATATTTCCGAAAGTTTTTTCTTAAATGTTTGTTTAAATGTTTCTAAATGTTTTTCTTACACATTTGTTTAACTCTTTCCGAATGTTTTTTCTCTAAAGGTTTCTGAATTTTTTCCTTAAATGTTTGCTTAAATATTTCTGAATTATTTTTCTTAAGCGTTTGTTTAAATTTTCTGAACAGTTTTTCTTAAATGTTTGTTTAAAAGTTTCAGAATGCTTTTTCTGAAATGTTAAGATGTTTCTTAATGTTCTTCTTAAGTGTTTGTTTAAATGTTTCATGATGTTTTTCTTAAATATTTTTTTAACGTATTTGAATGTTTTTTCTTAAATGTTTGTTTAAATATTTCTGAATAATTTTTCTTAAATGTTTTTTAAATGTGTTATTAAAAATTGTTTTTTTAAACGTTTCTTTAAATGTATTGAATGTTTTTTCTTAAATGTTTGTTTAAATGTTTCAGAATGTTTTTTCTCAAATGTTTCTTTAAATGTTTCTTAATATATTCAGTGGTAAAGTATCACAGGAGATGCTCTGTAGATATGGAACACATGAAATAATATGCTGGTTCGAATCCCACTTTACGGCAAAACCAATATTTTCAGCTTATTATTTCATGTGTTTCCAACTGTTTCTTCTTAAACGTTTGTTTAAATGTTTCTGAATATTTTTTCGTATAGGTTTCTGAATATTTTTTTTTAAATGTTTGCATGAATGTTTCTGAATGTTTTTCATAAACATTTGTTTAATGTTTCTGAATGTTTTGTCTTAAATGTTTGTTTAAATATTTTTGAACAATTTTTCTTAAATGTTTGTTTAAATGTTCTGAACATTTTTTCTGAACTCTTTGTTTAAACGTTTCTGAATATTTTGTCTTGTATGGTTGTTTAAATGTTTCTGAATGTTTTTTCTTAAATGTTTGTTTAAATGTGTCTGAACATTTTTTTTCTTAACCGTTTCTTTAAATGTTTCTGAATGTTTTTTCTTAAATGTTTGTTTAATATTTCTGAATGTTTTTTCTTAAATCTTTGTTTAAATGTTTTTGAACAATTTTTTTTAAATGTTTGCTTAAAAGTTCTGAACATTTTTTCTGAAATCTTTGTTTGAATATTTCTGAACGTTTTGTCTTATATGGTTGTTTAAATGTTTCTGAATGTTTTTCTCAAATGTTTGTTTCAACATTTCTGAAACATTTTTCTTAAATGTTAGTTCCACCGTCAGATGAGAAAGCAAAGTCGTCTCTGATAAAATAAATCTTTAAATGTTGCGTGAACCATTTACATTTAAAACAACAGCAATAACAAGAATTTATTTAAAGTGTGTTTCAGTTATGAAGATGATATTAACCCATCAATGGCTAACGATATTACTCGGAGTGTAAAGAAACAAAAAGCCATTATTTAATTAATATTTGATAAGCAACTTTATTTTTAATGTTATTATTCTGCCTAAAATAATCTTTCTTAAAGGTTTCTAAATAGGAAGGATAATAAAATAGGATTTTAATCTGTCTTAATGTTATTGTTCTGCCTTTCAGATTTTCACTTCAGCCTCCAGCAGTTTTATTGCGTATTGTTATTAGACTATTAATGCAAACAATAATAATCGAAGGATCTCAAAATTAGAGGGTTCATAAGAATGAATCATTATTTCTCCTAACATCCACCTCCCCCTCCCCTCGGTGAGAAAGGGGACAATGATGGGCTCCGAAAGACCACCTTTCGTCAGATGGAACGTTAAGCCGTGGTCCCAAATGCAGTAGAGCTATTCCCTATACATGCTACAGGATATCGCACACTAAGAGTAGATTAAAAAAATGTAAAATTTTATTCCATGTAGAATATCATTTTGGCCTTTCCTGTTCGGTGGAATAGTTTAATAGTTGGGAAAGTGTACTCAAGTCTTATTCTCAGAACTCTTCGAAACAACGCCCCCGCTCCGAAACTAAGTCATGGGTACCTGTATGAGTTCTACATATCGCAGCCCACTGTTTAACAGCGGTAGATGCTCTGTTATTATCCGTATTAGTAATTCATACATAATTATATTATATAATTATAATATAAATTAGTTGCACGTACCTTTATATTGTTATTGTAGGTAAGCCTGCTTGATTCAAATAAGTAAATAAAATTAAACGAGGATTATTCGAAAATGTAAGTTTGTAAGGTGATTTAAGAAACTAATTTTATTACAAGACAAATAATTTGGCATGTATTTAGACAATAACAAATCGCTATTTTTCTACATAATCATCTAACGGATTCAAATATTTCTAGCCCCGAAGTAATCAAATGCCAATTACTGCACTAGTTATTAACCTTTCAAACTTACTTCTGGAAAATTTGTGTCATAATTATATTTATTTCTAAGTCATTTTACTGTTAACATTTGTATTATTATAGAACGTATACTTAGATTACTACTTTTAATATATTCATACTGTTATCATCATTGTATTTGGCTAATACTGAGCATACAGGAAAATATTGTTTTGAGCCGCGAGGGATCCGAACCCACGCTATATCCAGTATTAGCAAAATAGAGCGAAGATAGTGGCTTGGATATGAACCAATGGATCGTTCTGAATACAAAATAATACAAAATACTGAAAATTGTATTATTATTATGCTTATGCTTAAATTAGCCGTCCCATGGCCGAGTGGTTAGCGCGCTTGGCTACTGACTTAAGGGACCTGTGTTCGAGCCCCGGGTAAGGCATGGATATATGTGCTGTTTTTCTGCTGAGGTCCTGCCATCCTCTCAGATCTTCTACTGTGGCATATAAACTGACAGGCTCCTGTCAGACCTCTGTGGCAAGCAGCTGCTTGAGGGGGTATTTATTTATATTTTATTTTTATGCTTAAATTATTACTCTAATAATAATTTGTATTATTATTGTACTTATGTTACTACTCTATTTATTATTATACACATATAATCGAAATATTCGAAACACAGTCAATGACACAAAAAAGAAACAAAATAATAATTGGCTGACGGTTTGAGTTGATACAAGTTTCAGCCTGAGATCTAAGTATCAATTAGGTATCATCGTAAGATGTTTGTAGTTCCAAGTAGTGCTGTCTTTTGCAGTTCTGAGGATGTTATATCAGAAATCTGCAACTTCTTGAGATGGTTTATAAAATTTTTTAAAATGGTGCCAAGGGCCCCAATGACAACGGGAACAATAGAAATGTGTTTAGCCCACAGTCTAGTAACTTCAATTGCTAAATCTCTATATTTAGTCATTTTTTCTTGTTCTTTACCCTCAATTCGGGCATCACCCGGAATTGCAATATCTACTATCCACACTTTTCTATTTTTAATTAATTTATATCTGGTGTATTATGTTCGAGATGTCAATCAGTTTGGATTCTAATGTCCCACAGGATCTTAACTTGGTCATTTTCAACCACCTTCTCTACCTGATGTTCCCACGATTTTTCTGATACTGGCAAATTGTATTTTTTGCATAAAACCAGTTAATCAACTTCGCAATTCTGTCATGCCTGTTCTTATAGTCTGTTTATGCAATTTTGCTGCATTTACAAATAAGATGAGACACAGTTTCGTCTTTTTGCTGACAAAGTCGACATTTTGAATTTTCAGTAATTTTCTGAATTCTAGCTTTCATAGCATTTGTTTGCAATGCCTGGTCTTGTGCAGCAAAAATCAGACCTTCAGTTTCTTTCTTTAAAGTACCCTGTTTCAGCCATGCCCATGTTAAGTTATTATCACTTTTCCCTTCAATATTCTTCAGATGTTGTCCATGAAGTGGCTTGTTCTTCCAGCCATTCAATCTATTTTCGAACTGTTTTTTCTTAAATTCAGCCTTGGTTTCTGCTGTTTATTATTATTATTATTATTATTATTATTATACTTAAACTATTCTCTATTTATTATACTTAATTATTACTTTTATTAAGGATTGTTATTGTGCTTAAATTATCATTCTATTTATTATGTATCATAAATTATTATTGCATTAATATTTGTATTATTATTATACTTATGCTTAAATTATTTCTTTATTAATGTTTATATTTTTATTGCACTTTTATCATTGCTTTATTGATATTTGTATAATTATTGTATTCATACTTATATAATTACTCTATTATTATTATTGTTGTTGTTGTTGTATGCACTTAATATCGTATTTGTATTTGTATTATTACTGTACGTATGTATGCATTATTAATGTACTGGCCCGAATCCAAAATAAATAAAAGAGGTGGGGGTGGGGACAAATTACTGGATCGCAGTGACACGAGGTTTTGTCTTGCTGTGTCTAGTGTCATCTGGAAACAAGGTCATCATGTAGAACATCACTTGGTCCGAAACAATATCTAGGTAAGATCTGGTGATGAGGTGTCTTCAAACGGGATGAGAGGACTCAGTGATGTCCATGAGAACAATCCCCATATCATGTATCGTCATCGATGGCCTGTTTCTGACCAACCGTGCAGTCTGGTTGCAGCTGTTTACCTGTGAGGCGTCCAATACAGACCTGTCCATTACCATGACGGAGCTGAATTTGGACTCATCGGACCAGGCGATTCTTTTCTAGTCGTCCAATGTCCAGTCACGGGATTCCGATGCCCACTGCAGGTGGAACTGTTGATGACGCTCAGTCAACATGGCATATGAATAGGCTGCCGACTCCGCAGTCCCATCTGTAAAAGCATCCGCTGGATTGGATTGTGTGCTCGGAAACATTTCTCTCTGTGCTCTGTGGTTGCAGTCTGCCATTAATTGAGGAATCATGAGCAGTCTGTTGTCCCAACTCAGCACACGCCAACTGGCGTTCATCGCAACTGTCATTAGTGATGGTCTCCCGTTTCTGGAACATTGAGTGGATGTGTATCCTCTTCGGATCATTCCTGCCGTACCTTCACTCTCGAACAGCCAACAATGCCTGCGGTTGCTGAGATGCTGCCCTCTTCCCACAACTTCGTCGCGTCGATAATCATTCCCAATTCAAACTACGACAAATCCTTTCCCCATTACACGGAGTTCGCACTGAAGAATTGACACGTCCTGCCCGTGCTGTCTGTATATATTCCGCTTCTGTCCGTGACCTCATTGTTACTTACTGTGGGAGGTGTCCACTCGTGGAAATTCGGGTGGTCATAATGATCTGGATCACGAGTTTATATGTTTATTATTTTTTCATTTCCATTCTGGTTACTAGCATTCTCAATGCTAGTGTCTTTGAATTTTTATTAAGGAGGATTCCGTTGCTCCACTCCTAGATTCGCGATTATTAGTGTACAAACTGGTATTATAATTATTTATTTTACGAGTATTTTTATTGTACATATATAACGGAAGGATATACTGCAAAAGTGAATCTACTAAGAACAATAAATGCGTAGAAAAAGAATTTAATTTTCTACGTATTCAAACCCCTATTTCATTCGTTCAGATAACAAGTCATTAGTCTTCAATGTCATTATCGCCATCTCATTAATTCAGATTATTTGTGATCTTGGGTGAAGGGTAGATCTTCATCAATAGTTGACACTCGATTACTATCCTATCTAGTCGTACATAAAAACAAAAGCAGCATACAAGAGTAAAACTCATTAGGAACAATTAGGCCGGATCAATAAAATTTTCTTCGAAATTCGCATCTTCTCGGCGAAGAGGGGGAAGATTTGCGAGGCGTGATCCCAGTTTGTCGACAGCATGAAGATAAATCGTCACGGTAAAACTTGAAGTAGCAGTCGATGGGGAAAGGGCGACACGACACTGCGACCGTTAAGGTTAGGCTAACGACAAACTCTTGGCAATAAGTTGCGCTGCTTGTCGGGGCCAATATCCATTTAGGATATAGCGAGACGGCCCAATGAAGCAGGAACCAATAAACTGAGGAGAGAGAGCCTTTTCAGAGAGACAGAGTAAGGCGACACCTAAAACCTTCTCCTGCAACGTATTCGGAAGCTTTCTCTTCTATCCTAGCTACGAGTGAGAAAAGGAGAAGACGGAAAATACGATATTCATCAACCCCAAAGCTCGAGCTTCTCCCAGTCAATGCAGAGATACAAGTACACTTAGAGAGGAGGAGGGTTGGGAGTGAAGAAAATCCTCCTCTCTTCTGCTCTGCGATGATGCAACGAGATTACACAACATCTGAAAGTTCTATCTTGTTGTGTTCGGGAGAGAAATTACAATAGGGAAAAGGAGAGAAATTACAATGGGGAAAGGGAGAGAGATTACAATGGAGAAAGGGAGAGAAATTGCAATGGGGAAAAGGAGAAATGGCATTGTGTAATATCATGAAAGGTTGACTTTTTTTTGGGGGGGGCAGAAAATTTTAAATGATCAAGAAGATAAAGACTGTTAATAGAATTGAACTCTGACGTCTTTTTGGCTGGGTTGTATTGTTTTACCTCAGATCGACACATTTTTTGCACATAATGGGCTAAATGACGTGGTCACAAAGACCCAGAGGGCTCAGAGATCCTGGATAGGGGATCCACTGGACAGAAGATACAGATGTAAGATTTCCGTCAAGTCCATTCAGCGTATTCTTAACGTGCGTAGGGTATGGATCTCTCGCACACGGAGACCCGGCTTAATATTCCATCTGACGGACGACGGCTTTTCTAAGTCAATCGGTGTCTACTTTCTGACCGAGGGCAGAAATGGGGTCAGCGGAAATAAATCTCAACTCTGGCACAATTGGGATTCGAACCTGGGAACTGCATATTACGAGTCGATTTTATACTGTGGTTCTCATTGGAAAGAAGAAATCGATGGGATTTGAAGGCTACTGTCCTTCGGATGATACATTAAGTCGCAGCTTTGTTACAGGATAGCGTTACGATTGTACATTAAAAAACCCCCTTGGATAAAGGCCAGATCTAGAGGGTGCAAAATAAGCCATTAACCTCTATTTGAGAATGTTAATGACTGGAATGGAGGCAAAAATATAAATATACGGGAATTATAAAAGAATAACCATATTTTAAAGTGTACATTTCATTAAATAATTAAGTAGCAAAAGTAACTCTGTCCAAAATATCAAGGAACTCTGAAAGTTTCATTTTGATGACTGCATGAAGTTATCATCACATGGTGTGACGTCACATGTAATGTCTTAAATGCCAAAATTTCCAAATTACTGAATTGATAGTGGTGAGCCGATCTTGTGGCACCCGAGATGTCGAGATTTGATACCACTGGGCTTTTTTTTTGTTGGTGGGGATACATTAGAAGCATGGTTAAATAAAGAACACTACAATTTAAAGTAATCAAAAGAAAGAATCACTGTAGCTGTTGCAAGTGTTACACTAGACATGATGCGTCGCATATGGAACTGGGGAATTGAATTAGGACTCATATTAAAGTCAGTTTAACACGGAATGATACTTTGAGATTTCTTGCTATTATGACACACCATTAGATGTTTTACTTGATTATTTAATAAAATATAACACGTGAAAATGTGGGTACTCTTTTATAATGACTTTGATGATGAATTCTTGAAAAATACATATTGAATGTATTTTTCAAGAATGGTTTTAAAACACATAGTGAAAACAGTATGTTAAAACTTTGTTGAAAAGTATAACTTTTCAATCTATTCTCGCTCAACCGAGTTCATTTAGGCTTAGGTTCATAATTTTTTCTCCAAAGAATTAGGAAGATCCAGATCTAGGGGGTGCAAAGAGTGAAATGACTGAAAATCCGCTCAGAATTCATGGCTTTTCGTTGTTTTCAGAGACCACTGATGTTTCAGAGACCAATGGCTTTTCAGAATCATTGACGTTTCAGAGATCAATGGCTTTCAGAGACCAATGGCTGTTTTCAGAGACCATTAACGTTTCAGAGACCACTGACGTTTCAGAGACCAATGGCCTTTCAGAGACCATTGACCTTTCAGAGACCATTGACTTTTCAGAGACCAATGGCTTTTCAGAGACCATTGACGTTTCGGAGACCATTGACGTTTCAGAGACCAATGGCTTTTCAGAGACCATTGAACAAATCCATTCACGTCAGAGTCATCCAGCGTGTATTTTAACATGAACAAATTTTGGCCATCCTGTACACCACTGGCCACGGTGTAATATTACAACCGACGGACTCTCCAAGCTCATCCGGGGTCACATGTATCACACATGGTGTGATATTAAATTACATCCATATTCTGAAATAACGAATGTCGGGCAAAAGTGGAAAACGACCTCTGGAATTTTGTTCTACCTTTTTTTAGTGTTTACCTCTGAGCATCTCCGCTGAATGGATTTGATGGAACACTTCCGTCATCCACAATGTGTTAGTGGGTTCAATTACCCAACCCAACTCTGAACCTTTGAGGTCCTTGAGATTTGGCCTTTTGCCTATTATACGACAAAGGCATTGCACAGAGGTAAAAGAATCTAAAATAATACTTCCTCTACCTAACTGTAGTTGTGTAGAGTCCTTGTGACCTCCAATGGACTTGAAGAGTCCCGTCCATCGGTTGGGCTGTTAAACGTGGCCCCGTGTACAGGATGGCCACAACTTGTGCATGTTAAAATACACGCTGAATGACCCTGACAGAAGGATTCATTTATCTGCTAGCAAGTGTTAGATGGATTCCTTTCTCCAACCTTCTCTGAATTCTTGGGGTCCTTATGACTTCACTGTCTACCCCATTGTGGACCCAGGCACATTTGTGAACTGACTCTTAGAAGGCTAGGTTGTTCAACCTCTGAACGGCATTTGTTTGGAACAATGGGCTGAATAGCCAGGCCACAAAGACCCTGAGGGTTAGAGAAGGTTGGGGGTTGGTTGGTTGTTTTACCTCTGAGCAGCACTTTTTTGCACACCATGGGCTAAATGGCCAGGTCACAAGGACCCCGAAGGCTCAAAGAAGGTTGGGGAAGACCACTGGAACAGCTGTTAGTAGACAGATGGTAGCCTCCTGTCAAAGCCATCCAGCGTGTTCTTTAACGTGCACAGTGTATGGCTCTCCCACACACGGGCCACGGCTTAACGTCCCATCAGATGGATGGTGGCCTTTCCAAGCCCATCGGTGTCCCTACTGACCGAGGGCAGGGCGGGAAATTTTGCGGAGATAAATCTCAACGCTGACCCAGCTGGGACTCGAACCTGGGAACTACAGGAAGGTTGGGGAACCCACTGGGCGGTTTTAGGAGACAAATGGTAGCCCCCCTCCCATTAAGGTCATTCAGCAACGTACGTAAGATATGACTCTCCCGTACATGTGGCCACGGCTTAACGTCCCCTCCGAAGGACGGCGGCCTTTCCATGTCCAATCTGTTTCCCTTACTGACCGAGGGCGGGTTGTTTTGCGGAGATAAACCTCAACGCTGGCTCATCTGGGACTCGAATCTGGGAACTGCAGATTGCGAGATTGGTGCTCTCCCCATTTAGCCACCTTTCGCTCCCTAGAAGGTCAGGTGAGAGCCTCTTAGCGTGCCGACCACGACATCTTGAGCTCACATTGCCCGAAGCATCTTTCTTTATAATGCAGACATTTAACATTTCAAATTGGAGCAGACGCCAGACAAATCTGCTGAATATTCTGCAATTGAAACTCGTTCCTCCTCTCTCTTTGTCGGCAACTTTAGAAAGACGGAAAAAAAAGAAAAGAATTAAATGCCGCAATTAGAAATCTTTATTGAGAATATCGAATGTCTGGCAAAAGTGGAAAACGACGAAAGATTACATCTTCATAAGTCGCATACATTTCTTTCATTTCCTACCGAGTTTGCCTTTGAACACGTTTTTAAATTATTCCTCCTTTCCCGAAAAGTTTCTCGAGGGGGGGGGGGGGCAGAATCGTACTTTGTCCGAACGAAGGAGTAAACCTCGAGGACATACCGACAATTTAAGCTTCCAGCAGGAATGCAATGTGCAGGTGATAGCTTTTCGGAGAAAGGATGAATGTTTAAAAAAAAATGAAGAACGCGGTTTTCTGATCGTATTTCATGCTCATTACTGAAATATCGCAGCACCTTCAGCATACTTAAACAATTGAACGGTCTCTTTAAAGAGCACGTCTTAAACGAATAAATGATAAAAGAAAATTTTCAAAGAAAAAGGACCTTTTATACTTCGCCATAGGGCCATTACTTAAAGATGAATCGCTCTTAATAGCAGATGCCTAGCTAGTCGCTGTACTCAAAGCTTCCCTGAGAAACCTTAATGATACTTACAATTACTTTTTGGTTCTTTTATTGAGGTGTTTATTCATTTGCTTTTGCTTAATGAAAAGCATTAAACTATAAATTTTATGGATCGTTAGGGAAAAAAATTATTATACTAGAAATTTATTTATTATGAGTAAGAATTTCTTTTATAGTGTTTCGCGATTATTGCTTAGCAGATAGATAGAGAGACATATTGATCGACAAGGGGAGTCCGTAGCGTTCCAGGTGAGAAAGATAATCTCCTCGATAAGAAAGGGGATAACGTTGGGCTTGGAAATGACGCCGTCCGTCGGTTGGGTTCTTAAGACCTGGTTGCGTATGCAAGAGAGCTATTACCAAGTTACCTCCTAGAACGAACAACCCCCACCAACTTGCTTTTGGCGTCACACACATTAGGCTATCGCTGCGTTTGCTCGCTGCTGGTTATTTCCGGACATCGCTTCATTTGAATGAAGATGAAGGGAAATTATTGTCGATGGTTTCAAATGAACCAATTTTTAACCCAGATGCAATTTATGAATCTTTGAATAAAAATAATTCCTCGACAAAAATTTAAGAAACGGAAAATATATCTGCCGAATTTTGCACTCAAGTAAAACAAACGCAGTTAAAATCCAATCGCTGTATCCTTTCTGATAACAATTTCAAAAAACAATAAATAACTTTTGGAATATTCTGATGTGGACAGTAGTTATTGAAAATTCCTCTTGTAATAATATTTTTTTCACTAAAAATAAACAAATAAAATCTCAGGTAAAAAAAAACATATCTTTCACGATTTCAAACAAACCAAAATTACAATAGTGTGAAAATTATTAACTATTACAATTTTAAGTAATATGTCATAAACATTTAGATAAAAAATAACCAGCGCGATTAGCAACTATACCTGGAAATGAAATACATAAAACCAGCAAAATGAGTGATTCATTTGTAAAATATATGCTAAATCTCATTGAAGAAATTCATAAAGCTTCTAAAGGTGAGGAGGTGAATATTAAAAATTGCAAAATATTTAGAAATAAATCATGAAATGATGTAAACTAAACCAATTGAAGAAATGCATAAATCTCCTAGAGTAGGGATTCTCAACGTGGGGTACGCGGTAAAACTTTTTGGGGTTTGCCGTGAGAGCTCAAAAGTCGCTAGATATATGTTATATATATATATAAGTTTTATTTTATTCCCATTGTATATTATAACTATAGTGTTATCTATCTATACAAGGGGTACGCCAGTTACAAACACATTTCCAGGAGGTATGTGAAGCATAAAAGGTTGAGAACCACTGTCCTAGAGGGTGAGGGAAAAAATATTGAGAATTTCGCAAAACTAGGAGTAAATAAATTAATTCATATATAGTAAACCAACTGAAGAAATACAAAATCTCCCAAAGAGAAATATTAAATAATGCACAAAATTGGGAGTGATTCAGTTAATTTATATATGTATATAATAAACCTAATGCAGAAATGCATAAAGCTTTTTTAAAGTGAGGACATATTCGCATAAAATTAGCCTGAGTGATTTAATGAAATCATATACTAATTCAATTGAATAAAAGTTTAAAACTCCTACAGTTGGAGGAAAAAATATAAAGGAAATAGAAAATTAACAGTGGTAATGATCAATTTAAGTCATATATATATATTAAAATAACTTTAAAATGCACATTAACTTTTCTATGAGTGATGGAAATAAAAGTTAGTAAATAGAACACAAAATGAGCAAATTCAGTGATATATTTTTATCATATACTTTGAACTAGATAAAGAAATATATGTGCTTTCCTAGATATGAGAAATGGTTCATTATATATACACACAGTCGTATCAGAATATGACCACCTATCTAATAATGAGAATAACCATCCTTGGCCCGGATGACAGCGGCGAGACGGCGTGACATGGATGCAATGAGGCGCTGGAAGTTGCCAGAGACACACGTGCCTATTCGGACTCCAGCAAAGCACAGAAGTTCCGGAGATGACGTGGTTGTGGTTCCAATCTGTCAATCCAAATGGTCCCACAAGTGCTCTATAGGATTGAGGTCGGGCGATTTCGTCACCCTTGGGAGAACGGAGACATCACTGTCGTGTTCCTGGAACCAGTCACGCATCACCTTAGAACATGGCAGGGCGCATTGTCCTGCTGGTAGACACCATCACCATCAGGGTAAACGTCCAACATGAAGGGATGCATGTGGTCAGCGAGGATGGATAGGTAGCCATTGGCGTTCAGGGACCCATCCAGTGGTACCAGCGGTCCCAGGTCATACCAAGACAACATTCCCCAAACATGCACACTGCCACCGCCATCCTGTACTTGACGACAAGCGTGTCCGGGTGTTGGTTCTCGTGTGCCCGACGCTGTATCCGCCACCGCCCATCACTTCTGTGGAGTAGAAACCTCGATTCGTCAAAGAAGGCAACCTTTTTCCACTCTTCCACTGTCCAATGACTGTAGTCCCGTGCGAACTGCAGGAGTCGTTACACTCTGATTCCGTGGGTGGTCATATTATTCTGATACGACTGTGTATATATGATAGAGAGTGGACAAGAGTAGTAATGCAAGAGTAGTATGCAAACAAACTAATTGTTGATATATCCAGAAAGCATAACACAAAAACTGCAGAGTAGTGATTCAGATAAAGGGTATACACTAATACATAGACTACCAGATATGTTAATAAACAAGCATAGAAGGTACCTAAAAATGATGATTCCGATATATAGTGGGGACTATGTAATTGACACCTTTGCCTTGTCATAGTTAGACTGCTTATCCCGCATATAAATCTAAGTATTAGTAATACTTATCAAATTAAGCTAAAAAAAAACTATTCATAATATTTCAATCATATTTAATTGCATATACATTCTCACATTAGGTATTAATGAAATGCCAGCATGAACGAAATCATTTTACATTCAAAATGCAAGGACATATCAGTTCAAATGCAATGACTATAAAGTCTAATTTCTTTACCATTGAAATATCAGTGACATGCCAACTCTAATCTAAACCAATTTAGCACTAAAATATCAGCGAATGTCAAATTTAAGTCATTTTAACATTTAAATATAAGCGAAATTTGAACTTTACAACCAAATCATTTTTACCAATTACATACCAGCGAAATGTTAACTATAAATGAAATCATTTAATCACTAAAATATCAGCGAAATATAAACTGCAGAACCGAATCATTTTACCACTTAAATATCAGCTTAATTTCAGCTATAAACCAAATCAATTTAGCACTAAAATCTCAGCGAATGTCAATTTTAAACTAAATCACTTTACCACTTAAATATCAGCGAATGTCAATTTTAAACTAAATCACTTTACCACTTAAATATCAGCGAAAGGTGAACTGTAAACCAAATCATTTTACCACTAAAATATCGGCGAATACAACTGTAAATCGGCGAATACAGTTGATATATAATTTTAGCACTAAAATATCAGTGAAATATCAGCTATAAACCAAATTATTTTACCACTAAAACATTAGCGAATGTCAACTATAAACCAAATAATTTTATCATTCAGATATCACTGAGATTTCAAATGTAAAACCAAATCACTTACCAACTAAAATTTTCAAAATTCCATTTACTTTGGAGGTTCTTGAAAGCGACAATGAAATTCTGATCGAAATGATTTTCACAAAACATCACTTCTCACAAAAGAGTGAATTGCTGTTGCAACTAAGCACACAGTACATCCGAGTCGAAGCGTGATGGTTACACTAAAAAAAGAACTATCACAAAGTAGCTCACACAAAAATTATGTGCACAAACTATCTACAAATCACTTTACTTATTACACCTGAGGACGTTAAACACTTTAATAAATAACAATTCACGTTGTATTCACCTCAAAAACGTGCAATATATATCTACTACAAAAGTTAAAAATGGCGCCAAAGCACTACATTGTGGCCAGCGAGAACAAGTAAGACGAAAGGCTCACGAGACGCTTGCACTGCTTAGTGACGCGGCCCCCTAGGACAGCCATTGTTGTGACGTATTCCGAAGGTGGTTGGCTTTCAGCTCCAGGTGGTACTGGCTATACCCTGTGCACGTTACAGATTACGCTGGATAGCCCAGATGGGAGACTTTCTCTATTTGCTAACAACTATCCAATGAATCCTCTTTTCCAAAAAGGTTGGGGATGTCTCAGTCGGTAGCGTGCCAGGTTCGTAATCTGCAGTTTCCAGGTTCGAGTGGTACCTGAGCCAGCTTTGAGATTTATATCCGTAAAACTCTCACCCTGCCCGCGGTCAGTAGGGAAAACCGATGGGCTTGGAAAGGCCTCCGTCTGTCGGATGGGACATTAAGCAGTTGCCACGTGTGCGGGTAGTAGCTACTTATAACATTACTGGAACGGCTGTTGGGAGACAGATGGTAGCCTCCCGTCAAGACCATCGAGCGTGTTCTTTAACGTGCACAGGGTATGGCTTTCCCGCACACGGAGCCACGGCTTAACCGTCCCAACCGACGGATGATGGCCTTTCCAGGTCCATCTGTATCCCCTACTGAACAGGACGGGAGCAGGACGTGGGCAGGACGGGGAGATTTGCGGAGATAAATCTCAACGCTGACCTAGCTGGGACTCGAACCTGGGGATTGCAGATTACGAGTCTGGAGCGCTACCGACTGCGCCCCCCCTGCCCCACAGTTCAGAGGTAAAACATCTCAACCCCTAAATGCAAAAAACAAAGAGGTCAAAGAGAATTCGAAACCATCGTTAAAAAAATATGAACTTCTGCTCCAAAAGAAATAATCGAAATATTCTGAAAACAACAGAACAATAGGAGAGTCAATCTGCAATTTCCAACTAACAATAACTGCAACAACAATCACGTTCATGACTCAACAGAAAGGTCCTTCGTCTCCATATTCCTATTCTGGCAATTGGAAAGGCACGCAGAACTGGGATTAAAACACCTCTGATGATTATTTAATTCCCAGAAGGAGTACCCTAATGAAAGGCATATTCAGAAGCGACCGCGTGATTATGGATAAAATGATATTCCTCAGTGACAATGTTCGCGCTCGTAATAACGAACCGGAGCTAGACCCGAGGCTATGAGGGGAAATAATCAGTAAAGGGTGATCGGAAACAGAGAGAGCTAATCATCAACTGAAGGACTGGAAAATAAAGATTCACCTTGGGGGACTGGATCACTAGCTTAACTCTTATTGGTTCTCGAGATCGAGAGATGTATTGATCACGTATTCGACTTGTTGTCTGCTTGTTAAGAGAGCAATGACGTCACAACAAATAGGTTTGTAGTTACGCAAAAGTCAACGATCCGGTAACAATTGGAAGTTTTATTGTGAAGATGGGTTCATTAAAGAGGGAAAAAGGTAAAGATGTATTGTTTACACTCTGGTGGCTGTAGAAGGATAATCTGAAATTTTAAAAATAGTTTTCGTGAATGTTTCCACTACAATTTTTCACTCAGACAAATTCGTTTTACAATGAAAGTCAATTGCCAACAGAATGGTCATTATCGTTTGAATGTTGCTTTTTTTTTTCTTACCCTTTTTTATCATAAAGTTTTATGAAGAAGGGACGGTAAAAATAGTTGCAAATACATTTTTTGCCTCATTTTTAAATATTATTCTCAATAGAGTTATGAATAAGGTTCCAAAGATGTGAGAAAAAGAAGCAGCCTTTGTATGTGGGTAGGCGATATCAAACAAGATCTTATTAAAATTGTTCTGCAGTGTCCAAATACAACAGTTGTAACTCAAGATAGACCTGCTTGGATGACTGCATTACAATGTTTGGTTGGAACCCCTTGGTCCATGGATGACTGAGGATTATGCAGTGACTTAGAAAAAAATAAAGGTGGGGGAGATGGCCAAGTGACTGGAAAGTACCGGAAAGCTGTTCTGGTACAAAATGTTTTCTTCCGCTGTAGTGGTCTTTAAAAATCTCTGTGGCATACTGTTCAAAGGGGTTCGAGAGGTTATTTTTTCTGATAAAGTCTGGCCTTTCTCATAGACTTTTTATTACCGCGCAGGCGTCGGCAACCTATGACCCGCGGGTCACCAAGTGACCCATTTAATAATTTCAAGTGACCCACTTGAGTGTTCGTCAACCGTAGTGTTCGGATATTTTTTTGAGCGACTGTACAGGTATTGGACGGAAAAATGGAAACAGTTCCATGTTATCTCGATAGAAAATCAAATTCGGAGCTAAAAATAATTATTGAGTATGATTTTTAAAGATGTCAATCAAATCTATCTAAATTTCGATTTTAAACAATATTTGTTCAGTATTCAAAGAGTTACGAACTGTGGAATATTTAACAGCCTACAAAAAAAAAGCCCAAATTTTAATTTAACTCTACTAAAGTCAGTATGATCTCTCAACCTATTGTAATGTTTTCATTATATTTTGAGTTCAATTTTTGTAGCTGTTCAAATATTCCAACGTTCATAACTCTTTGAAGAATATTGTTGCAACTGAACAAATATTGTTTAAAATCGAGGTTTATATAAATTTGATTGTGGTCTTTAATTTATCTTTAGACATACGTTTCATTAAAAATCGTATTGAAAACATTATTGAGCTCTGAATGTGATTTCTATCGTGATAACTTGGAACTGTTACCATTTTCCTCTCCATATTCTATCTATATCGATGCGATATCTCACGATTTCTATGAGTAGAGTTAAATAAATAAAACGATAAAACAAAGGTATTTTTATCTCAGTGAAAAAAATCCCCTTAATTTTTTCCCCAAAATATATTTTTATGGATTGTTTTACCTCTGAGCGGCACTTTTTTTGCACACCATGGGCTAAATGGCCAGGCCACAAGGACCCCGAAGGCTCAGAGAAGGTTGGGGGAGGAGACCCACTGGAACAGCTGTTGGGAGACAGATGGTAGCCTCTCGTCAAGGCCATCCAGCGTTCTTTAACGTGCACAGGGTATGGCTCTCCCGCACACGGGGCCACGGCTTAACGTCTCATCCGACGGACGGCGGCCTTTTCAAGCCCATCGGTGTCCCCTACTGACCGTGCGGGGAAATTTTGCGGAGATAAATCTCAACGCTGACCCAGCTGAGACTCGAACCTGGGAACTACAGATTACGAGCCTGGCGCGCTACCGACTGAGCCACCCTCCCCATATTTTTATGGAGAGAGAGGTGTCACTGTAAAGAAATCTCTCACCAGAGCCCGGTGTGACTTTGGTATGCCCTTATTGTTTACCACATTTTAAGTAGAATTTACTTTGTCTTATAACATTGAGGAAATATTAGGTTTAGCACTTTTCAAATCTTTCAAAGGCTTTAATTTTCGCCGTTTTTGTGGGCGCTAAATTTTAAAAGTGCAAAGAGTTAATCTATTCATACCGGAAACTTACAAGTTGCCTGCTAGAGTGTGGTGATCAAACGAGTTAGTGACTGCAGCGATCATCACCCCCGATATTGATCCCCCTGGGGTGTTGGGAAAATGTAAATTCTTCGTTCTAAGAGATAAATGAAAAATTTCTTTTGAAAAACAGAGGTACTAATAAAATATCACTAAACGCATTTTCAGAATCATCCGTTAGTTCGGTTTTCTACCATCTAAAGAGGCTAAATTCCAAAAATAACAAACTTTGTTTGAAACGGAGCACTCCCTTTTAGAAGCGATTTGTTTTCCTAGTTTTAAGCTTAATAGCAAACAAACATAGGTAAGAGCCTGTAGGCTACAAACAATCCAGAGTATAGGGGAAAGGTTTCCTTGGACTCAGTGGGATACGAACCCACGACCTCCTCATGACATACCATGGGCGGGGGTGGCTCAGTCGGTAGCGCGCCAGGCTCGTAATCTGTAGTTCCCAGGTTCGAGTCCCAGCTGGGTCAGCGTTGAGATTTTTCTCCGCAAAATTCCCCGCCCTGCCCACGGTCAGTAGGAGACACCGATGGGCTTGGAAAGGTCGCCATCCGTCGGATGGGACGTTAAACCGTGGCTCCGTGTGCGGAAGAGCCATACCCTGTGCACGTTAAAGAACACGCTGGATGGCCTTGACGGGTGGCTACCATCTGTCTCCCAACAGGTGCTGTATAGTGGATCCCCTCCTCCAACCTTCTCTGAGCCTTCGGGGTCCATGTGACCTGGCCATTTAGCCCATGGTGTGCAAAAAAGTGCCGCTCAGAAGTAAAACAACCTAACCCTCATGACATACCAAGTGCTCTGAGCCCTGGAGACTACCTGTGGAAGATAAATATTTCCTCTGTTGGAATAGGAAGTTATAGACATCAATAGAGGGTAGAGTGCTATAATATATAAATAGCTTCTATTGATAGCTTTATACCATTTAGAAGGGGAGGGTAAGGCCCATTTGAGAATGCTAGTAAGGTTAATGGAGGTAAAATATTATTAAATACGTGCATATTTCACGCATTTTTCAATAAACTTTTAAACACCGCTAAAAGGGAGGGAAAATGTTAAGCTGCAATGGAAATCCAATCTCTATACACATACTCTTTTACTTTTTCCAGCTCGAATGTGTCACTTGCTCCACCCTCCTCGGCTCACTTTGATTTTTCTCCATATCTAGGCCTGATATCACTGGATCGGGGATGGGCGTTGCTCAGTGTTTAGCATCCCATGTTTCAGTTCCAACTGTTCCAGCGTTGGAATATTTCTCTGCTAATTCCTTCTCTTTCCTCTATCAGGTAGTAGACACCGAAGGATTAAAAAAAGTCGCCGTTTTTCGGATGGGACGTTAAGCCATGACTCCACGTGCAGGAGGGACATACCCTGCCCTCGGTCGGTAGGGGATACAGTTGGGCTTAGAAAGGCCGCCTATTCTTCCGCCTTCCTAGGATGGGATGTAAAGCCGTGGCTCCGTGTGCGGGAGAACCATACCCTGTACTTGTTAAAGAACACGTTGGATAGATTAGACGGGAGGCAACCATTTGTTACCTAATATAGGGGCGGGGGTGGCTCAGTCGGTAGCGCGCCAGGCTCGTAATCTGTACTTCCCAGGTTCGAGTCCCAGCTGGGTCAGCGTTGAGATTTATCTCCGCAAAATTTCCCGCCCTGCCCACGGTTAGTAGAGGACACCGATGGGCTTGTAAAGGCCGCCGTCCGTCGGATGGGACGTTAAGCCGTGGCCCCGTGTGCGTGAGAGCCATACCCTATGAACGTTGAAGAACACGCTGGATGACCTTGACGGGAGGCTACCATCTGTCTCCCAACAGCTGTTCCAGTGGGTCCCCTCCCCCAACCTTCTCTGAGCCTTCGGGGTCCATGTGACCTGGTCATTTAGCCCATGGTGTGCAAAAAAGTGCCGCTCAGAGGTAAAACAACCCAACCCAATGTTACCTAATAGCTGTCCAGAGTATCTCCTTCCATCAAACTTTTCTGATCCCTAGTGATGTCAACATTTTGACCATTGTGTGGACAAAAGTGTTGCTCAGAAGTGAAACAACCCAACAATAACCCACAATAACCCAAACAATAGGAGCAATCATTAGAAGTAGTTCAGTTTCAATTAAGATTATTTCTAATGATTGATCCTATGGTTGACGTTTCTAGCCATCATTAAGAGAAGATTTTTCTCATCTATCGTTAGCTCAGCGGTCAGAGTTCTGAGATGTCATTAAGAGATTATGAATTCTTATCCACACAGGGCTCAAGACAATTTCTCTGCCATATTGAAGACATTTACACGTTGTTTTCTTTTCTAAGCATCAATCCTTTGTTGCACTAACAACAATACATAAAACAATTTATCGAAATTAAAGGTTTCATGAACAACTAATATTATCAAGCATACCGACCCTCGGTATTTTTTTTCTATAAGCATTACAGTTACGACTTTTTTAGGTTTTTTGGAAAGTAGAGTTGAAGGAGGTAGAGGGAAGGGCAGGATCTAGGGGGATAAAGGGAAATTTATTTAAAATTAGTAAATGGTAATAGTGGCAAAAAATTAAACTTATATATATATATTCATAAAATTTTCAAGAAACTTTTGAAGACTTCTAAAACAGAAGGGAAAATGTTATACTGTAACAAAAAAATATGGTGTTTTAGCCCCTTTTACGTTTTTACGTCCGATTGAGTTTCTTGGCCCCAGTTCCCTCAACTTTTTTTTCTAGATCCGGTACTGGAAGAGAGATACTCTCGTTTTAGTTGGAAAGGTTTGAAGAGCAAGTTTTTATTTAAAGGAAGACGAGGCACAAGCTTTTAGCTAGCGTAAGATGAGACGAAAATTTTCAAATTAGGAGATGCAGAAGCCCACAAATTTTCCTTGGAAAGGCTTTGCATGTTTTCCCTTTAAAAAATTTTAAAGGCGCAGTTTATTTCTGAGGTAAAAAGTTTCTTGAAATTCATTAGGGCATGTGAAAAACTTTGAACTAAGCTTTAGCACAACAGCTTCAGCACTAACTTATAACACTAATAAATAACACCTCTTTATATTTTTGCTGCCATACTGTTCGCATATAATGTCATTCTGTCATAAATCTGGACATGGTAAAATGGCATTTTTCCTCTTATTTTTAACCTCTCAGTAAGGTTTCTTCTCGCCCACATGGTTAGCAGAAAGTTATAAAAGTTGAAAGCATATATTCTGAGCTCATTCGTTAAAATCCTAATTTCCTCTACAATTTTACATAAATAAGTGATAATACATAAATCTTACTGAATAGGTAAGCTTTGCAAGCATTCGCAACTCACCGAATTGGAAGGATTTACAGGCACTGATATTGAGCTTTAAAATCCTCATGATTATGAGCTTTAAAATCCTCATAACTTCACCTATAGGTAAGCTTTGTAAACACTCATAATTTCACCGAATAGGTGCACTTCACAAAAGCACCTTTAACACTCATATGCAGAGACTGATCGTACAACTTGCTGACTTCATGTCATCTGAGGTCATCAAGTCGTTCAAGTATTGTTTATCTTTTATTCTTCGTTTAGTTTGTTTATATTAAAAACGAAGAAAGAAAAATATAAATCTAAACTCCTGACAACGACTGCATTGTACATCTTTGGACTTTTGTTGAGGATAAGCTTATGTTAGGAAGAGAAACAAACGCTCTTTAATATCAGAACGCATCAAAACTTAAGATTACAAAATATTAACGAGGTTCGCTATTGTCCAATAAAATCGCGAGCACAAAGTCCTGTATCGCTGATTGCCTACGGAAATGCTAATTGCTAGTGAGAATGTATCGCTTACAAAGCACTTTGTTCAAAGGATACGCGAATACAAAGCGAACTCAGATATTGCTAATGTTTGGAAATGGTAATGGATGCTGAGATCAAACGGACTGCTTCATCTGCCCTTTGATTGCAATAAGACGCTGATGCAACCTTTGTTGAGTGTTTGCGCAGCATTGCATTCATTCACACTTGATGATCTTCAAGACTTTTCGCGTTTGCCGGAGACAAAAATCAAAGTGTCACTCTAGCTTTCACTTTTCAAAAGAAAAGATATGGCCTTTGGGGTCATATATTATAATTTAAAAGATACTAAGAAATTACATACAGTCACAGAGGGGAGCATTTTAATTTAATATATGTGTGAAGTTAGTGTGAGATAGTGGAAACAGGTGGGTCCAATTATGCAAAAGTTATAGACTCTGTTATCAAAGATATTAGGAAATTTCCATATTATGTAAATGAAAATCCACATTCAAATCTCCATAATGCTGAATATAAGATTTATAAGGAAATATGTTACTTCAGATAAATATTTCATTCAAATCACTGTAATTCTAGATTGTCACCAATGTTAAATAAGGTCATTTTAAAAACGTACCCTTGTTTTAAAGTGTTTTATTTTATTAAATAATTATGCAACAAAAGTAATCGTGTGTACAAAAAATATCAAGAAACTCTCAAAGTTTCGTTTTGTGTTCAACAGACTTCATCGTAGGGAATGTTGCTGGAATGATTGGCATTTGAAACATTACATGTGATGTCACACCGTGTGATTTACGTGTGCTACTAACTTCACGTCGTCCTAATAAGAAAACTTTCAGAGTTTGTTTAAATTTTGAATACACAATTACTTTCGTTATTTAATTATTTAATAAAATATAACACTCTATAAAAGATGGATATTGTTTTATAATGGCATTGCATTTAAAGACTTATTAAATTGGAACATTTAGCAAGGTGAAGCTGCTGCTATTCTAGTCCTAAACTCTTTTCGTCAAAATTGGAGATGTCTGAATCTTTATACAGCTTTTAAAAATTATCTTTATCTAGTGAACGATTTGTTATAAGAGATATTACAAATTATGCTTTCGAGATTAATTCTTATGAAAAGCAACACTGTCAACTCTTTAAATATTAAACAAATATTGCTCGAAGCAGAGATTAAGAGAGATTAATTAGAACGGGAATTTACCATATTTATTTTATTATTAAACATTTAATTATTATAATTAGGATTATTTAGTGAAATCTTCAATTTATTTCCATTAATATTTTACTGAAAAAGCACTGTTTCCAAAGTGTTGGAGCTATGAATGAACTAGAGATATAGCAAGGAAGTATTCCGATACTTTTCGCAATATAAGACGGGAACATTTTATCATCATCATTAACATCATCATCCTCAAGCAGCCATGGGCTACGGAGGTCCAACCAGACCGCGCAGTTTAATTCTCCAAACATATCTGTTCTGAGCTACATCTGCTGCATCCGGCCACTGCACAACAATTCTAACAAGGTCCTGTTTGACAATGTCTGCCCACGGCATCCTAGGTCTCCCCCTCTTTCTGAGGCCTTTAGGCACACTGTTCATAACCCTATTCGCCAATCTATAATTATCCATACGGGCAACATGGTCAAACTAGCGGAGTCTCTCTCTGCACAATATGCTGCTTAAAGGAGGTTGCAGACTCCTTTGCCTAACCTCATCATTAGTTACAAAGTTAAACCACCTAATACCCAAGATACTACGTAAGAATCTAGAATCAAAAGCATCTAGTTTCCTGTTATCTTGTTTATACAGCGTCCACGTTTCACTACCATAACTAACCTTAGAAAGAACCAAACTATTATACAGTCTAATTTTAGTCTTTAGGTGTATACGCCTATTTCTCCACAATCTCCATAGATTCTTAAAAGTCCCGGCAGCAATCCCTATTCGTCTGTTAATCTCATGCTGCACATCACCAATATCTGTTACATAGCTCCCAAGGTAATTAAACTGTGACACCTGCTCAAGACTGCAACTATTCAGATGAACTGAATCACAACCTGCCTGACCAATTTTCATCACTTTCGTTTTCTCACTGTTTATAACCAAACCTACTCTACTACCAGTCTCATCCACAGCTCGAATGAAAGAGTTCATCTCATCAACATCATTTGCCAAAAGGGCTAAATCATCAGCATAATCTAAATCAGAAATTTTCGTATCTCCAGCCCATTTAAGGCCAACATCTTTACTTTGAAGTGAATTTCGCATAACATAATCAATAACCAAACTAAAGCGAAAAGAAGACAAAATGCACCCTTGTCGAACACCAGAAGTAATGCTAAACCAATTGCTACAAGCCTTACCAACTCTCACACACGACTCAGTGTTATTATAGAGAGCTTTCATTATGTTAACTAACTTGTCAGGTATACCATATGATCTCGCAATCAAGCACAAATTATGACGATCAACAGAGTCGAAAGCCTTTTTGAAATCAACAAAGCTAGCAACCAAAGGTTTCTGAAACTCTAAACATTTCTCAAGAATCTGCCTAAGTGAAAATATTTGATCCACACATCCCCTACCACTTCTGAATTCACATTGCTCATCTCGAAATTGCATGTCAACCAGATTCTTAATTCTATTAAGCACAATCATGGAAAGAACTTTACCTGGAACAGAGAGTAGGCTGATACCGTATAGTTATTACAAGAACTGCGGTCACCTTTTTTGAAAATAGGGATAATAATAGCTCTGGTAAAATCTTTAGGAACCATGCCTTTATCATAAAAGTTATTCAAAATTTCAGTCATCCAAGTGGTAACTGAAACATTCCCAGCTCTGAGCATTTCTGTAGTAATTTCATCTACCCCTGGGGATTTATGAAGTTTAAATTTAGAAATAGCCAAAATAACTTCAGATTGTATTATAGGGCCAACATTAAAGCCGCCAATGCATCTATCATCATTTCAAACAATGGGAATAGAACTAACCACATTGTTTAGAATATCACTGAAATGCTCAGCCCACCTAGCCATGACAGAATCCTCCCCTTCTATAACCTTACCTTGTTTATCCTGCAATCCTTGTATGCCTTCCCTTTTTCTACCACATAAAACATCTGGTACAGCTATCTGGTAAACTATCCGGTACAGCTCTCTGCTGTTTTGCTGCCTAACTGCTTCCTCAGCTCTCTCAGCCAAGCGATCAACCCAAAGATTATTATCAGTAGCTAATGATCCTTTACACGTTTATTAAGCTCTCTGTAATCCTTTCTATTAGGACTACTAGGGTACTGATTAAGGACATTCCTGCAGTTTCTTCTTTCTGAAATAAGCTCAAGTGCCTTATCGCTTAAATAATTCTGTCTCCTCTGCTCCTTTTTTCCTAAAAGAGTACTGTTAGTTTCCAAAAAAGCCTGTTTAAAATGGCCCCATTCTTCCTCAACTTCAGTATTAAGCAAACCATGACTGTCATAATGACTAAGTATCCTATCATTATAAGCTTTAGCTATAACTGGGTCTTTCAGAGTTTCAGTATTAAAAGTAAATTTTTTAAACCTAGCACAACACTTTTAAAGTTTAAGTTGCAAGACACTTTTAACAAGGTAATGGTCAGATCCAATTTCAGCTCCCCTATATGACCTAGTATTTATAACAGAACTATCTCATTTGTTGTTAATTAATATATAATCAATCATAGTCTTATGCAGCCCATCGGGTGAAACCCATGTGTATTTATGTATGTCGCGGTGTTTGTAATATGTGTTAGTTATTCTGAAACGATTGAGTTTACTTACCTGTAGGAGACGTTGCCCATTGCCATTGCAGCTACCAATACCAAAAGGGCCTATCACCCCTCCCCAAAGGTCAGAGTCAGTACCAACTTTGGCGTTGAAGTCACCTAGAACAAGGGTAATATCTCCTTTCTTGACAGAATTCAAAATATCCTGAAGTTGTTCATAAAACCTATCCTTCTCATCCTCATCAGCATCCTCAGTGGGGGCATAACAGCAGATAACATTCAGGTCTTTAACGCTTGTCTGAAATTTTGCTGTAAGAAACCTTTCATTAATGCACTCATATCCTAGAAGAGCATCACTAGCATGTCTGCTGAGCAGCAGACCCACGCCTTGGTGACGTTTATTATCGTTCCTCCCTGTAAAGAGAAATTTAAAGTTATTTTTAAGTACCTCACCTTTTCCTGTCCATCTGGTCTCTTACAAGCCTAGAATATCTAGTTTATAGCGCTGGAATTCTGCGCTATAACCAAGATATTCCTGTAGAGAATAATCTCTTGAGGAATATCTAGGTTATAATAACCTAGGTTATACTCTAGGTTATATTAACTCTAGGTTATAAAATCTCTTCAGGAATATCTAGGAGAATATTCTAGATATTCCTGAAGAGAATAATCTCTATGTAATGTCCTCACATTCCACCTTCCTGCAGAGAGAAAAAGATTAGTAGGAATTTTAAAGAAATTAGGTTTATTGAGATTGGTAGGGCCAACAATATCAATTTATTTTATTTCGCCTAATTAAATTTAACAACATTGATGAAAACCAATATGTGATAATTCGAATGATATATGTGTAAATACTTACGTGAATCTTTTTAATTTTGGAAAAATTTAAATGGGAAAATATTACTAGAGATTAAAGATCACAACCAGATCTCTCTAATTATTGATTTTCAGTAATATTGGTTAAATATCTAAAGAGTTACGGAAGTTAGAAGCTTAGGCAATGGTGTTATCAGTCAAAGCAATTCATTATAAATATTAATTAAACACTAATAGTTATCGATATATTCAACTATTTACTATATTAAATGCATATTTATAGTAGTTTGCATAATCGAGAAAAGTTCTTTACGGAGATCGGGCTATTGCTTTACAATTCCAGTCCTTTTCCTGAAGTTTGCATAATGGAAGAAATTTCTTTACAGAGTGTGAAATCATTGCTTCATATTACAGTTCATTTGTTGAAGTTTGCATATTTGAAAAAAAGTTCTTTACCGATTGTCGAGCCACTGCTTCACATTATAGTTTATTTTTGTAGTTTGCATAACTAAGGAAAATTATTTATGAAATGTGAAGCTATTGCTTCATTTTCCAGTTTATTTCATATAGTTTGTATAATTCAGAAAATTTCTTCACGGATTGTCGAGTCATTGCTTCATATTCCAGTTTATTTCTCCTAGTTTGCAGAATTGAAAAAAAAAAGGGTCTTTATGGAGTAAGGAAGTTATTGCTTCATATTCCAACAAATTTCCTGAAGCTTTCATAATTGAGAACAGTTCTTTATGAACTATGAAGACATTGCTTCATATTCCAGTTTATTTCCTGAAGTTTCCAAAATTGAGAAACGTTTTTTACAGTGTCGAGTCATTGCTTTATTTCCGGTTTATTTATTGTAGTTTACATAAATGAGAAAAGTTCTTCACTGAATGTGAAGCCATTGCCTCATGTTCCAGTTTACAGTTCTAATGTAGTCGTCTGTGAACAGATCACACCTAAGAGAATTAGTGGTTGCCTGACTATTGTCTAATTGAAGAGGTCGGAGTCACCTCAACTCCTGGAAGCGTAAAAGCTGCGATCGCGCGAGAAGTGGAAAGCGAACTCAAGTGGCGAATATCATAGTAGACCATGAAGTTCATGGTTAATGTTGTGTATATTTTAAAACTCAAAATGGAGCTTTGAAGACCTAGAGCTCAAGAGGGGAATGTGGAAACGTCAAGTTTAAAATGGCGTGCATGATGACTGAAATTAAAGTGTGTATGGATATCAACAAACTCAAAGAGAGTGTGAAGACAATGATCCTCACTGGGTATGAGATAGGTAAATCTAAAAGTGGGCGTGTGAAGACTATGGCATTCATAATATGTGGGAAGATAGCCAAATCTGGAAGGAGTGTGAAGAATGTGAAATCAGAAAGTGTAAGTAAATTTGGGAAAGTCTAGAGTTGTGTTGTGAAAGTCGAGAGTTGTGTCTGTGTGAAAGTCGAGAGTTGTGTGTGTGTGTGTGTGTGTGTGTGTGTGTGTGAAAGTCGAGAGTTGTGTGTATGAAAGTCGAGAGTTCTGCGTTTATAAGTCGAGAGTTGTGAGTATGCTAAGGGTCGAGAGTTGTGTGTATGTGAAAGTTAACAGGTGTGTGTCTGTGTGAAAGTCTACAGGTGTGCGTGTGTGAAAGTCTACAGTTGTGTGTGTGAAAGTCGATAGTTGTGTGTTTATGAAAGTCGAGGGTTGTATTTGTGCGAAAGTCAGGAATCGTGTGTATTGAAAGTTTGTGAAGATCAAGGGTTGTGTGAAAATTTTCAACGTGAAACGTAATATTAAAATCATTTAGGTGAAAGGGGAATGTGAAATTGTGAAGCTCAAAGTGATTGTGAGAATTATCAAGCTCAAGAGTGTGTGTGTGTATGTGAAAAGAACTTCAAGCTCAAATGAGCAGTGTGATGACTGTGAAGTTCCAGAGATGTGTGTGCATATGAAGATCGCGCAATTGAATGAGAGTGTGAGAACTGTCAAGCTAGAAGGTTGTGTGAAGTTCGTTGAGCTCAAAGGAAGTGTGAGTATCGCCAAGATCAAAGTTTGTGTGAATAACGTCTGGCTGAAAAAGAGTGAGAGGACTGTTAAACTGAAGAAGGGTGTGACAAAACTTCTCGAGCTCAAAAATGGGTATGTTAACATCGTAAAGTTCAAAGGAGAGCGTTTATGAAGACTAAAGAATCAATACGAGTGTGAAAACCATAGAGTTCAAAGGCCGTGGGAAATCACTCAAGATCAGGGATGTGTAAACAATATTTAAGTATAGAGAGTTTGAAATAATTGAATTCAATGCATGTATTAAGAGCATCAACCGTTAAACTCAGTGGACGCGTTGAAGAACGTCGCATGTAAAGAGAGTAAGAAGATCTTTAAGATAAATGGATATGTGAACAACCTAAATATCAAGGTGATGAATGTGAAGCAGGTAAGCTAAAGTGATGTGTGAAAATCATTTGGTTCAAGACAAAAGGAAGTAAAGACCGTTAAACTCAAGAAGTGTTTGAAGAACATAAACTTTAAGGGGATTGGGATGTGAGCTCAGCCTTTATAGACTCCCTCAGCAAACCCTCGATTATCTCTGCCGATAGGGACAGATGAGTGCATCCTAAAGATGAGTCCGAGATTTGTCGCGCAGAGCTCGGGCTGAAAACATCGACGACTTTGGACACAGGCGGGCTCCGGCTCTGAATAATTTAAATTTCAAATATTTCCTTTTCCTGTAACTGGGGAAAAATGAGAAAAAATATATAATACTCGTGGATTATAGTTCAACTTTTTAATCAATTTGAGAGATTAAAAATAAGCACCATGTGACTTTACAAAGAGCATTAACATTTTAATTAAATACAGGGGTACCCCGCTCACACGACACGTTAAGTTCCAGACCAGAGTCGTATAGCGAATCATTTCCCTGTTTTCCCTTGTAGATGCGTGTAATGGTTTAATAACATTTTTAAGCGGTCATATATGTGCGTAAGTGAGGTAAATAAAGCATTTATAATTAACATAAATACTCTCACTCGTCACTAAATTTTACAATTATAATATTTGAATCTAAAGCAAATGTTCTTCTTTTCACTGGAAGCAACAGTACCTGTAGCTTGATTTTTATCTGTCATTATTAAAATAAAATGATAGTTATAAACAGTTTATAATTCACAGCGAAATACCAAAGCACAGTGAGATGCAGCGATCAAAGACGACGCATGCAAATTGAGTTCATGAAATTGCGCATCGGTTGATTCCAAAACTGAGTAAACGGAAAACATTGTCCAATGAGAAGAGTCACGTGGAAAGTGATCGCGCGCAATGCTATGTAAAACAAACCACCTGCTTTGGGCATGTGTTGGTTCAAGGTGTTGTAAGATCATGGTGAAATTAGCCTCCGATGATGGGCTCCCTACACCAGACACGTGTTGGCAACATGGCAAAGTATTGCTCGATGAATTATATATAGTTCGTGGAGCTGCTGTCGGTCACTTACGCGGCGTCATTTTTACTATGCAGTCGTCACTCTTTACCTTTCATCCAGCTTTGGTTGATTCACGGCAGAGTCATGTCGCTTAAACCGTATTATGAACGAAGCGACGTCGTAAAAATGGGCATTGGCCGTAATTGAAAATCGTCCTATGAGCAGTTCGTCGTAAAGTGGAGTATTACTGTAAATTGATTGCTTATATATGTTTTAGTATACGTCAAAAATTTTTTTTCTCCAAATTCGGCTCAATAATTTTCGAAATGTTTCGGGCTCGAAGAATTGAGCCCAAACTCATCTCTACTACACGAATAATAGAAATAATATATTTTAAAGGTTTCTCTTAAGTTTCTTTAACGATTTTTTCGGATACTTTTAAAATACATAATACTGAAGGAACATTTAAGTGAGATTAATACCACTAATTTCTTAGTATTTTTTTGGAAACTGCGGCACCTGAAGCAGCTCAAAACAGTTTTTCATTAACGGATTCCTAGAATCAGTTTTCCGCTGTTTCTGATGCAAAATTAATTCTCACGTGCTTCCTCATTCAGGCAGACAGTCTCTTTGATGTAGTAGATGGACCATTACCTCAGTTTTTCAATGAAGTTATACGTTTTTAGAGTTTTGATGTATTTCAACTGTTGTAAAAGGAGTAGGTGAAAGGAGTTTAGAATCGCGTGTTTTTAATTTTGATGTTATTTTAAGCAGACTGAAGTGGTAAAATCAAAGATAGTGAACTGTTATTATTATGTAAATATATACATATATTACCTAAATTTAGTGTAAGTTAAGTTTGTGCCTGCTTTCCCACATTCCCTACAGATTTTACACATCGTTGTTGCTTTCACATTCAAGAAAGGAAAAGGACTTCAAGAAAAAAAGAACATCGTTGTTGCTTTCACATTCAATAAAGGAAAAGGACTCCAAGAAAAAAGAACATCGTTGTTGCTTTCACATTCAAGAAAGGAAAAGGACTCCAAGAAAGAAGAACCCCTTCTTCTTTCCTGGAGTCCTTTTCCTTTCTTGAATGTGAAAGCAACAACGATGTGTAAAATCTGTAGGGAGTGTGGGAAAGCAGGCACAAACTTAACTTACACTAAATTTTTTTCAGGACCAGATAGACAGATATTAGGAAACAGATGGAAGCCTCAGATAACTTGCCCAGAGTGTGTGTTCTCTTGGGTTGGGTAGTTTTACCTCTCAGAAGCATTTTTTTTGGGGGAAAGGACACACTGCACAGCTGTTAGGAGACAGATGTAAGCTCCCGTCAATCCAGCGTGTTCTTTAACAGGATATAGCTCTCAGCACACAGAGCAACGGCTTAATATCCCATCGACGGACGGCGGCATTTCCAGGCCCATCGGTGTCTCCTACTGTCCGTGGCCAGGTTGGGGAGTTTTTGCGGAGATAAATCTTAATGCTAGGCCAGGCGCAAATCGAACCTGGGAACTGCAGATTAGCCTGGAGCACTACCGACTAAGCCATCTCCGATCTTCTGTTCGTTTGCACACGGAGCAGAATTTTATGTCCCATACGAAAGACGGCGGCCTTTCCAAACACATGAGTGTCTCCTTTTCAAACACATGAGTGTGTCCTTTCCAAACACACGAATGTCTCCTTTCCAAACACGTGAGTGTCTCCTTTCCAAACACGTGAGTGTCTCCTTTCCAAACACATGAGTGCCTTCTTTCCAAACACATGAGTGTCTCCTTTCTGACTGAGGGCAGGGTGGGTGTTTGGCGGAGAAAAATCTCAATGGTGTCACAGGTGAGACTCAAACCTGGGAACTGCAGATTATTAGTCTGGCGCGTAATAACTAAAGATATTGAGCCAACCGCCGCTCTCAGTTAGAGGAGAAAATTTCAGCTTAGTTACAGTGGGTACACTAACATCACGTTATGAACTTGTCACGCTACTGACTCCACCAATCCTGCACTTCGTTTGGAGAATGTTTGCGATGCTCTAAATTCGTCTGGGTCAAGCAACAACATTTTAAAGTTTTTGTAGAAGAAAGAGAGGGAAGGAAAAATAAAAGGTTATAATAATTGATGAAAAAAAAAGGGGTAAGGCTCACCGGAGCTCAGTAGTGGAAGCGAAAAAGAAGAAAGATTATCTTGTAACACGTCAAAAACTTAAAAGAAGGAGAAGTGCATCTATATATAAAGTAATTCAACGCTTAAAATAATCGATATCATACTGTCAAGTTTCCTAAGTATATGGAAAACAAAGGAAGACTTTATTCACTCGTAAACTGTCCTGAGGGGTTTAATGGTAACCTCATTTGGTGTGACAACTTTCTATTCCGAGATTAGGGGCTTTGTTTAGCTCTCTGAGGTTAGCCCGTGAAGCAGAAAAAAAAAACGCTGGTGATGTACATAAGAAAATTCAACAATGCAAAGACATCAGTACTTTTTTTTTTATTCTTTTTCTTTCGGAACATTAGATATTGATTTGTAACATGACGTTATCTCTGAATTACTTCAACCAATGGCATATTTCTTACGAGGAATTTTTATCTTTCGTTGTTTAACGACCTGAGTTGCATTTTAAGACGTCAACTGTCCGTTGCTAAGGCAAGTATTCAAAGTATAAGACATGTCTCTACTGTTATCTTGACAGTAATGGTGTTTGAATACAGAATTCTTGTGTTTTTATCAGAGAGTGGTTTTAATATGGATCATTTAGTAATTATCTTTTTCCTTCTGGATGTTGACTCTGGGCAATTACAAAAATGAGTTTCTGTTTTCTTTGCTAAAAGTACTGGGTTGTTTTATCTCTGAGCGGCACTTTTTTTTGCACACAGTGGGATAAATTGCTAGGTCACAAGGACCCCGAGGGCTCAGAGAATGTTGGAGGAAGGGAACCCACTGCACTTCAGAACTGTTATCAAGCTGTTAGGAGACAGACGGTAATCTCCCATCAAGTCCGTCCAGTGTGTTATTTAACGTGTACCAGGTATATATGGCTCTCCCGAACACGGGGCCATGGCTTAATGCCCCATCCTATGGACGGTGACCTTCCCATGCTCATCGGTGTCACCTACTGACCGAGAGCAGGGCGGGGAGTTTTGCGGAGATAAATCTCAATGCTGGCACTAATGGAGTGTCGAACCTGGAAACTACAGCCAAGTTACCAATGGAGAGATGTTTTTGCCGCCAATGTTTAGGGGAGGGTTTAATTTTTGTGGGTTCTAAACCCTGGTAGTGCACTAAGTTACTATGAGATGAAGCTGTAGACGAAGTTTGGTAATTCTAGCCCTGACCGTCTAGGAGGAGATGTCAAACAAACAAATTCATTATTTTTTTATTTACATATAGATTAATTATTTGCGATAGCAAAATAATTTAACTGGTTCAGAAATCAGAAAAAAATACTAATTGCAGAAACAAGCGTATCATTTCAGCACTAAGTTTCTGCTTTACGTGAGGTGAAAGGAGTCGTAAGGGACTCCTTTCACCTCACGTAAAGCAGAAAATTCTTCTCGTGAGCAAAAATTCTTCAAAAGCAAAATTTCAAAGCAAAAATTCTTCTCGTGAGGTGAAAGGAGTCCTAAGGGACTCCTTTCACCTCACGAGAAGAATAGTGAAAGGAGTCCTAAGGGACTCCTTTCACCTCACGAGAAGAATAGTGAAAGGAGTCCTAAGGGACTCCTTTCACTATTCTTCTCCACCTAGAGGTATTAGATATTTTAGGGACGACTCCTTACGGTTGCATCCCATTTTGGCAACAACCAATTTTTGAACTTCGAAATAATCAATGTATACTCTGTTTTTTCACGACTTGTTGCATGATAGACTATAGAATTTTACATTCCGATTATTAGTCGGAATTAACAATGTGTTATTTTTTAAACACTTGTAGATAGAAAGTAGGTAACATTTGTATCGATCCAATCTAGTAGTATTATGCGAAAAAAAAACGAGGTAAATGACATTAAATGAATGTAAGGATTAAAATATAAAATTACACGATGAAATATAAAGTAAGAGAGCTCATCATCTGCCGTTGAATTAGTAAGAAATCTTGAATAAAGACAACAATAAAGACAATATGCAGCTTAAACGATTTTCTTTTAAAAAGATAGATATTGTAGGAGAGGTAACAACATAATTAGGGTGGTAATTTATAATGTTTATACTCCACGAAAAAATTTTTGAAAGAGTAATAGGACAAGATAGCGATTTTCAAAAAGAATACGAGAACACGTTGCGATTCTGTAAAACGAATACTACTGTACAACTGGTGATGATTATTGAAGGGCTACTAGGATACGTGATGATTCCCCAAAAAATATAAGGACTACTGGCGGTTTCCAAAATGAGCTAAGACCTAACATGATTCTCAGAATAATATCAGGAATACTGTCCGTTACGAAACTGAAACCAGTATTTCTGACGATTTTTAAATTATTATGGACTCTGTCGAAGCAATAGTTGGATTTCTAACGATTATGAAAACAGTACCAGGACTCGTGTCGATTCTTCAAATAATACAGTACATTTGACCATTTTCAAAATAAAACCAGGACTCGTGTCGATTCTTTAAATAACACAGGAATTTTGACCATTTTCAAATCAATTACAGGACTCCTGATCATTTTCAAAAGGATATCAGGATTTCTTGAATTCTCAAAATAATACCAGGACCTGTGGCAAATCTGCAAATAAAACCAGTCGTATTGACGAATAGCAATAGAAAACCAATCCTTCTGATGTTTTTGAAATGCAAGCTGAATAGCATTGGTGATGCTGAAATAGAAGAAATATAAAAAATACAAGAAACGAATGATATTTTGCAGTTGACTGCTTCGAATACATAAGAGTATATCAAAGTGTTTAATACCAATAACACGAGTTTCATAGAAAAAGAAAAGTACACTTGAACTTTATCGAATGACGTATTAGCTGAAATAAAAGAAATGTAAAAAAAAACATTAAAAAATGATATTTCGCAGTTCACTGCTTGGAATGTATAAGGGTAGATCAAAGTGTTTAATACCAATAACACGAGTTTCACAGAAAAAAAAAAGTGCACGTGATCTTTAGCGAATGACATATTAGACGGCGGTTTTGCAATGGAGGATAATTTTATCTTTTAAGTCAAGATATTCAGTGGGAAAATTACACATTGTCATCTCAACATTTGCTTCTGCTACAATGTGTTGTACGGTGCTTTGCTCTGAAGGCTACTGACATTTGAAAACTATGCACATAAGAAAGATCATGAAACCAGTCAGATAAAAAGAAATCAGTGTGGCGTGAAGGAAAGGGAACTCCTGCGGAGGACTAAATAAAAGCCATCACTTTTGCTCCTTGGTCTGATAAGATCATTAGTGCAGATGAGAGAACAGAGCGAACATACAACATTTCACCGTCTCTACTGGAGTTGTCATCACCTGTAAGAGAAGAGCTGGAGCAGATCTCTTTGCTGCATCTCCGCATCACGAGCTCTTCCCTCTCTTGTTAGCACATGAAAGACACCGTGTGCTATTTCCATGGCAACGTCTTCACGTGTCACAGAACAGACTTCTTCCGCTTGGACAAACATACGTAGAAGGACTTGACCTACTTACTTCTTTTTTTTGCTGAGATCATTTTTTGCGAAGTATTTATGACCTTTACTAGTTCATGTACTGTTCATTCTGATGATGATGAATAGGATGTTATTAAAGGAAATATTGCGCCAGTCAATAAAATTCTTAAATGAGGGGGGATCTTTGTAACTTGACTTCCGAATAATTCAGCTACTACGGTAAGTCGAGCTTTCTGTGGTCAACATTGCATTTAATTAGAAACAGGCCCTGATCTGTAAAAAAAATAGGGGGAGGGGCGAAAGCAACGCAATCTAGCGGGAAAAAAAGGAAAGGGACTGGATTTTAATTGCAGTGTAAAATTTTCCCTTCGTTTTAGAGATTTTTGAAATATTCGGTTTAAAATACGCAAAAAAAATGCACAAGTTGAATAATTTCTGACCTTCATTACCTTTACAATATTCGCAAAGAGGGAAGATGCATCTTTTACCCCCCCCCCCCTACATTCCAGACCTGATTAGAAATATCCTAAAACACAAACTGTAGTATTTAAGGTGGATGGTGGCTCACACAGTAGCTCCAGGTTTGCAATCCTATGTTTGTCAGAGCTCTTAACAATAACTCAAACTCCGATAATTTGACATTCCCAGTATTTCATAAATTTTCGGTGGGGTATGTGGGTAGTCTGAGAATAAGGAAAATTGAGACGCCTCCCACACCAATTTCGATAATTATTGACGTCGAGCCCTCCTGAACACAATAAAAAAGAAAAAAAATTCTGACACATCGTAAATTATATATACATATATACAGAAATGTATCCCGTAAAACCATTTTTCTGTTCTTCGTATTTTACTGCTTTAAGACGATTATCATTTTTTGTAGAATAACTTATACTCAGAATAAGACTTGAGCAGAGTCTCCCAATAACTAAAATATTTCACCTAAAAGGAAAGGTTAAAATGATAATCTATATGGAATAAGATTTTTATAACGTTTTTTTTAATCTATTTTTAGTGTCGTACATTTAAATATGGGGCTAAATTAAAGTTATACAAAGACAACTATTTTGGATTTCAAACAGGTAGAAAAGTTTGAGATTTCGTCTAACACGATAGGAATTTCGGCGGAGGTAGGGCGGGGGTTAGGGTGGGGGGTCTATTCCCCTCCCCCCTTCTCCGCACATAACATATCCATTACTTGGACTATTCCAAATTCAGTTGATCCCAAATCAATGTTTTCACTAAATCGAACTCGACGACAAATCGGCTCTCTAGTAATTCGAACTCTCCATGATTAGAGTTCTTGTCTATCCGGGACTAGTGGCACGATGGTCTTTTAGACGCCAAAAGTTAATTTTTAATGGCCACGAATTTATTTTTTGGCATCTGTACGTGTCCATTTGTTTAGCTTATCGCAAATATCCATAAATATATCGTTTGCGATATTCCTTTAAAATTTTGGTAATTTTCAATTTTTCCACCGTTAGAAGGCGCGATTAAACCCATTTAATCCAAAAAGAATTTTTAATTTAACTCTGAAAACAACAAAGAAAGTTAAATGCCTTAGAGGGACAGACAGACAGATTACAAAATAAAAATATTTGGGTTTCCTTTCTTTTCATGAAGAGCAAATAATATTATTATATATATATAAGTATTTTAAAAAGTATGCAAATAATTGGGAAAATTGAAATAAAAAAAATAGAAACGAAACATTTCAGAGAATGAACAGAGAAAGTTCAGAGGCGAAGAGTAAAAATCAAATTTTACCAATAACGTGGCCAAAAGAAGTGCTCCCTGGATAACTGGAATTCTTCATAACTCAAAGCATAATTAAATAAGTCTAATTTCATATTCTACATAACATAAACACGAAATCTTCGATAATTCAAAACCAAATTGAAAATTGGACTCTCCAGGACTCCAATTTTCAGAATCCTAAATAACTCGAAATTTAGGGTAGGTCGAATTTTACATAACTCGAATTCGCATAAGGTGAATAATCTGACAACTTGAATCCACCACGAGTTCAAATTTCTGGTAACTCGAACATATTCAACAAGAGTGACACAAATTTGAAAAACTAAGACATTCTCGACGACTAACAACTAAATATCTTTATTCGAACAGAACGATATCCATGTCACGTTGTAAACAAAAATAAAGAAACCCGCATTGTTCACACAACAGCAAATATTTTATTCCCATTCTCCTGGACACAGATAGCTTTTATCCACCCACCTTTTACTACTGTTTTGTAATTTAATAGACTTTTCAGCACGTAGGAAATGGAGTAGACTTTCTCTGCAAACGAAACGATCGTATCTGATAAAGTTTCAGCAATGAGCTTTTGCCTCGTTCTTTCACAAGCGCTGATGATCACCACTTTATCTCTTCTGATCACAATTCCTGCTCTGGGACGCGTCGTTAGAGGCAGGACGTTTCCTGGCACGGTATGGCCAATCGATATTCCATTTAGCTGTTAACTCTGCATTCTCGCCAGCAGTGTTTTCCATACAGGAGCAGTTATTGGATTCCTGTTAGCAGCCTGAATTTGCGGTACATATGCACAGTGAACGGTGGTAAGTGTGGTTGTGGCCAGCTTCTCCACGAACCAGTCTCAACTGAACAACATCAACAAAAACAAGGAGACAGCAGTACAAACAATAACAACGTTTCGACTGGCAGTAGCGAGCGTGCTAATGGCAGTTAATGTGACCGTGAAAGGGGAAGCTTTCGAAGTGTCGGAATAACGTGAAAATGGAGCAGAAATAAAGAAAAAAGGAAAGAAAATGACAAAACAGAAAATGCTCCACAGAAATGATCTTCTAAAATTTACTATGCTATATGAACACACACACACATACTTGCATGTATGCTTGAGGCAAATTTCTCGACTTAAGTATAGTCGCACTGCAGTTTGAGACGAAGAAAGGTAAATCTTATTATTTGTCTCAAGTGAGGCAGTTCTGTTTGCGAAAGACATTATGGCTTCTGCCAGACCGTTATCGACCGGCTCAATCATTCAAGGTTAAAGTCATTATTCTGATGCTGTTTCCTTCTAGCGAAATCCTCGCTATTAGTGGAAAGTCTGCTTGCAGTTTCATTTCGCCTTTGCAGTTTTTAGGTATTTAAGTATTCATAAGGAGAAGACTTCATCTTCCCTGTTTCGCATTCTTTCCGAGTTTCTTTAATTGAAAAGGGGAGTAAAAAAAATAATTGATGCACTTGTTTAAAACGGGACCGAAAAGTGTGAAATGGGTAATTCCCTTTATTTTCTTAAGCGGTATGCTTAGAATGATAATGTGGGAAACCAAACCTTGATTTATTTCTTGCAGTATAAAGACACAGCATTTATTTATGCAGTGTCTTTATAAACATTAGCCACATTTTAAAGTGTTATATTTTTTAAACAATTAAACATGAACAGTAATTGACTACACAAAATGTAAAAAAAAACTCTCAAAGATTTAAATAATTAGAGAAAAAAAAATTTATTAGCTGGGGGGAATCCGAATCCACTACCTCCTTATATCATGTCAGGTGCGCTGACTGGTGAACTACCTGCCTCCGAACAATCATCCACTCTTTGTGGCTTTAAGCATTACACCATGGTCATTGGAAATCTATCTGACTGTCTTCTTGTTATTATGTAGTGCAGTTAGTATCACATGTGATGTCTTAAATACCAAATTTCTAAGTATCTGGATGAATAGCCATTCTCAAAGGAAGGGTGGACATGGACTTTTTTGCCCCCCACCTCCCTCTATATCTGTCCCTGTCTGCACTGGACAGCTATCAATTGAATCTCTATACCTTTTCTCAGAAACGGGGGTGGTGTGAGTGAGAGCCATACAACACGTACGTGCACGTGCGCACGTTAAAGAATAGGTTGAATGGCCATGATGGGAGGCTACCATCTGTCTCCCAACAGCTTCCCAGTAGATCCTACTCTGAGCCCTCGGGTCTTTGTGACCTGGCCATCTATCCCATTGTGTGCTGCTCAGAAATAAAACAACTCAACCTTCTTTCTCAAGTATCAAACATTTTTGAAAATGTTTTTGAAGCTGTTTACGGCCAAATTTCCATTGAATATAAACAAACAATAAAACTTGGTTTGGTGTTTGGAGTTTTATGACTCAAGACATGAAAACTTGTTAATATAAATAAAAAAATTCGCTATATAATCGTACGTAAGAAAAATGTGACCTTATTTTAAAGCTAATATTTCTGAAGCTGTATTGACGTAACTAATATCCTCTCTTCAGAGTGTTCATTAATTGACAAGGTAAAGCAATTCAGTGACCATCTTATCCACTCAACATGTCATCTGATGCCGAAGCGCTCTAAACGCTTACAACGTTATAACGTTTCGCAGATAACGTGTCTTCTGAAAATGGAGGAGTCTATGTAGCGATTGTGGAACAATGATGAGTCGATTAGAGTTAATGGCAATCGTTTCTCCTTTTTATCGTGGTCAGCAGGTGATTAATGGCGGAGACAGATTTATCTTCGTATCTAATAAGCTTCTGTTTGGAACAAAAATGACCGTCCAGAAAAATAGGGCATGGTCATCACGATACCCCTAAATGATGTAGGGTTTACCATTTAGCTAGTTCTTATTACGTCGAAAGGCAATTTCTCTTTATGACACGACTTCTGGTCCCATTTTTAGTTAGGTTTCCTCTGTAGATTCCAGTTTTATGCAAATGGTTATCTTTTTTAAATATTATTATAACTTAAAGTGTTTAATATTACTCTAGCTCCCCATTAACGAAGAGACGGCCCTGTAGCTATAAGTCATATTATCTGCAAACACTAGTTCATTTTACTTCCGCTACATCTTTTGTTTTCATATAAAAATCGATTTTTAAAAAGAACTACCGATCTTTACCGATGCTATGTAAAGTTTTGTTACTAAATTTAATATAATGAATTTGTGCCCTTTTGTCTCTGAGAAGCATTGGGTTTGCACACAATAGGCTAAACGGTCAGATCAAAAGGATAGATAGAAGTGGAAGATACAGAAGAAGGAGTAGGAATTATCTACTAAGTCATGAAATTCACTGCACTATTTCTAGGTCACGAAATTTATCGGCACTATATATTTGTTCATGAAATTTGTTGACACTATTTAGTAGGTCATGAACTTTGATCGCACTCTATACTAGATCATGAAATTTATCAGCACTGACTATGAAGTCTTGAAATTAATCTGCGACTATCGAGTAGATCATGAAATTTATTGGCACTATCGACTAAGTCATGGATTTTGCGGGCAACCTTGTCATGAATTTTGCTGTGACTATACACTACACCTTGAAATTTGCTGGAATTATATACTAAGTCATGAAATTTAATAGCACTATTTCTAGGTCATGAAATTTATCGGTACTATTTCTAATTCATGAATATTATCGGCACTATCTACCAGGTCAAAAAAGTGCACTGGCCCTCTAAAAGGTGAAATTTAAGTGCAGGGCGCAAATTCGAAAATTCCAAAAGATGGAAAAAACTACAACAAACGTATGTCAGAAAACGCTTCATTTGGAAATTATGACATATAAGTTAATAAAAAAATAAAACATAAATAATAATATGTATAATATTTATTAAACATTTATATACATATACAAAACGTACATGAAAAACAATACACAAAGACTTTCCACAATACAATTAAATTTATACCTCAAAGAAACATAATTTTGGTCTCTACAATTGAGAACCAAGGGGCAACTGCCCGTTCAGGTTCTGCTGAACATTACCAATGAAACTTTCGGTAAGAAGCGCACTGTATTACATGGTAAAATAAAAAATAAATAAATACTCCCTCAAGCAGCTGCTTGCCACAGAGGTCTGACAGAAGCCTGTCAGTTTATATACCAGAGTAGGAGATCTGAGAGGATGGCAGGACCTCAGCAGAAAAACGACACACACATCCATGCCTAATCCGGGGCTCGAACCCAGGTCCCTTAGATCAGTAGCCAAGCGTGCTAACCACTACAACAATAAAAAGTAAAACCGTTTTTTTTACAATAAATTTTCTATAATAGAAATATTTAAAACAAAAAAACGTAAATATCTTTTAAATGCCATAGGGTTATTTTCATTTCTAATTTCTGAAAGTAAAGAATTAAATACTAATGATGCAAAATATGGGAAATGTCTCTATAAAATATTTCTTTTTTGCTATAGAAACTTTATATAGTAATCCAGTTTGTCTCGAGTTAAAAGTAATAGTTTTCTGAGGTATCCAATTTTTGCTGGTACAGAATAAAATAATTTTATAAAAATAAACTTGTCTAATAGTATGAAAATAGAGGAAATGAAATATTGGAATATTTTATTCTAAATACAATTTTGAAAAATTTTATGTATTAAATATAAATTATTTAAATTATGTTTATATTCTCCACTTCAGCTACATATTCCATATTGTATATTTATATATATCCATGTAAAATAGAGTGTAATAAGAAAATTTCTTGGAATCAACTTTTTAACAAAATAAAATTAATATAAAATATGCCTAAGTTTACTTGTAAGTTTGTCTGCGTGGGATTTCCATTTTCAATTGGAATGAAGCAAAATAGTTGAAAATATATATACTCTTTCAATAGGTGGGCAAGCTCAGCCAATGCTATCTTTTCAATTTAATTCATGATATTTGTTATTAATATATATACTTCTCAGGTACTGTAAGCTCTCGGCCTCCGACCAATATCTCCTTAGTTAGGTTATATGAACCTTCCTCTCTGCAGTACACAATCAGATATCTATGCCTTTTGAAGGTAGTTATCGTAATAATGATCGTCGAATGTCCTGCCTTCAGTTGAATAGAGGAGATCTTGATAGGCTGCCTGTAACGCAGCGTTCAGAGCACCTGAATGTTATCAAGATATTATGGTTTCGTATCCCTCCTAACTGAAGATGTTTTTTCCTCTAAATTCGATATCGACGTTAAACTAAGAAGGATTATATACGTTTTTATTCAAGCAACTGTTGTGACATCCAAACAAAGAGTTTCTAGCGATGTTTATTGAACCTTTTTCTTCTTTTGAACCATAGAGTTCATCCTTGAATTTGTGTAGTGCACTTGGCAGGACCTCAGCAGAAAAACGACACACACACATCCATGCCTTACCCGGGGCTCGAACCCAGGTCCCGTAGATCAGTAGCCAAGCGCGCTAACCACTCGGCCACGGGACGGTGATATTATATAGAGTTAAGAAATTACATTGAAACTATCGACTGTGTTGAGAAAGTTACTTTGTGCTAATTTCTTGGGTTCCGAAAGTTTATTGGCTATATCTACCAGTCGATGAATATTCATTGGCATTGTCTATTGTGTGTCAAATTTCACTGGTAATATTTACCAAGTCGGGAGACATCACTGGCTCTAACTAATGGGTCGCAAAAATTTATTAGCACTAGCTCAGATTGGCGAAAATTTGTTTACTCTCTAGTGGAGCGAGGAAATTTACTTCAACTATCTACTAGTCACGAAATGTCACTTGCGCTATATACCAGGTTTCAAATATTTGGGTACATTCTCTACTATACCAAGAAACTTCACTGTCAGTGTCTACTGTGTTCCGAAGTTTCACTGTCACTATTTAATATGCCGCAAAATTTCATTCGTTGTATACGGGGCCATAAGAGTTTACTTACTTTAACTATTAGGTCCTGAAAGTTCAATGGTACTATCTAGATCAAGGGTTCTCAACCTGGGGTACGCGGTAAAATGTTTTGTGGTACGCCGTGAGAGCTCAAAAGTCGCTAGATCTAGTAATAAAGTCCCTAAGTTGGCAACACTGCTGTGCAAAAATGTAATTTTTTGTGTTTATCGATATATGTAATTTATGAATACAAAATTTATATTATTTTATTCCCATTGTTATACTATAACTATAGTTTTATCTATCTATACAAGAGGTACGCCAGTTACATACACATTTCCAGGGAATACGTGAAGCATAAAAGGTTGAGAACCAGTGATCTAGAGAATGTAAAAAATTCATTGGCACTATCTACAAAGTGGATAAAGTCATTGGCACTATCTACAAAGTGGATAAAGTCATTGGCACCGTCTAGCAGGTTGGAAAAATTCACTGGCGCAATCTAATAGATGGCGAAAATTTACTGACACTAACTAGATGGTAGCAAATATTCACTGTTGCTATCTAAGGGTCGCGAAAATTTACTGGCATTATCTAACGAGTCGAGATCACTGGCAGTATTTAAAGCATCGCGCAAATTCATTGAAAATTTTAGCCAGTAGCAAAAAATGATTGTCACATGCGCGTCACAAATTCCACTTGCACTTTTTGCTATTTCCAAGTTCAAAGGCACTATGTGCTAATTAGCTTTAGTAATTTAAATAGATCAGTTGAGCTACTACGGTTTTGCTCAGTTTTCAAAAGTTTGAATCACGAATGTTCATTTTAATCTTTCCTCCGTATCATCACTAAATGATACTGTATCGATCAGTCACTTTTAATCCTCTTAGGCATCCTTTCCTCTGTTCACATAATCTTCTCTACTTTCTCTACTCTCTTTAGGCCTAAATCTAAATTACGATTGACACCGCTTTAACGAAGACAGTTTCTTCAGTTTCAATAATCAACGGCGGATGATAACGTTTGCGTCCTCTGGCAACAACAGGATCCCTCATTGATTACTGGAAGTTTGCATGCAATAACAACAGCAACAAAAAGTGGATTGCTTTCCTTACGTCGAGTTTGTCGCAAGAGCCTCCTCGTGTTCTCCTCAGCGGTGAGGAGAAAATTACGTCCTTCGCTCCGCACGTCCTCCAAGAGACTGTAATGTCTCTCAAAAGGCCCTGTAATTTGCTATCGGAGTTCTCGCAAAATAAAAGAATCTCCGAAGTTTTGAGCTGTTAATAACCTAACGGTGCGCATAAGTGATTGGTCTGAATCGAGAATTATTTAAGTGTAGCGAAAACCATTGTCTCCTTACCCTCCCCTTTGAAATTTTAGGTACTTATGAGCGAAAGAAAAAACTTTAAGGGTCAAAGGTAGGGAATTTTAAAGGATTCAGTTTTCAAAAATTTCTCACTGCGAGGGAGTCAGAAGTTAAAATTACAAAGAAGAAGAGAGGAAGGAAATAATTATTTTTTACCTATTTCCAAGGGAGAAGGATTCTTTTCAACGAATATTTAGGCGCGGGAAGGGGAGGATTCAATATTCCATTTTACGCATTTTCGGGGAAAATGGTTGGCTTGTTTTCCCTCTTTTTTTTTTTCACACAATGGGCTGAATGGCCAGGTCACAAAGACTCCGAAGGTTCAGAGAAGGTTGGGGGAGGGGACCCACTGGAACAGCTATTGGGAGACACATGGTAGCCTCCCGTCAAGGCCATCCGTCGTGTTATTTAACGTGAATGTTTTAGCGTGCACAGGGTATGCCCCCCAGCACATGGGGCCACGGTTTAACGTCCTATTCGACGGACGGTGGTCTTTTCAAGTCCATCGGTATCTTCTACTGACCGTGAGCAGGGCGAGAAGTTTTGCGGAGATAAATCTCAACCCTGTTAGCTGGGACTCGAACCTGGGAACTGCAGATTACGAGCCTGGTGCGCTACCAACTGAGTAACCCCCGCCCCTTCAAGGGAAAGAGCAGCATTCTATTTTTTCTAATTTCTAGGGGAGGAGCATATTTTATTCAGTGCATTTCTAGGGAGAGGCCCAGAATTCTACTGTACAAATTTCCAGGGGTAAGAGGAAACATTACACTTTACATATTTCCATGGGGATGGGTAGCAAAATCCAAAACACTTTGAAATTTGGAATCCGATGAGTGTTTCGAGGTCAAAGGTTAATTTTTGATCCGCTGGTACTAAAAAGGTTTGAATTCGTGCCTAGATGATCTTTCAAGCCTTACATATCAGAAACATTATGAAATTTGGACTCTGACTGGTCCGTTAAGGTCACAGGTAAAACAATATCGATTTGCCTGTGGTCTAAAGGTGAGACTTTGGTACATTGGAATATTTTGGGTTCAGAGTAACGGTGGAGAAATCAAGATACGATGATTGCGAAGGCGGAAATTCCGAGTTATTATCAAAAGGTTTATATTTTTAAAGGGAAGAAAGTTTCTCATATAGCATACAAACACAAGTACAATGTATTCCTTAATCAAGTTTTGAATCTACTGGCAGGAATTCCAGACTATAAATATAATAGCATAAATGCAGTCCAACAGCCAGCAAAGCCTGCGGTTGCTGAGAGGCTTGCCGCTGCAATCCTCGCGCATATAATCATCCCCCGTTCAAACTCCAACAAGTCCTTCCCTTTCCACATTGCACGGGGTTCGTACTGACGAACTGACGCGCCCTACCCAATTCTGTCTGCATATATTCCGCACCGGTTGGTGACGTCATTGCATTACTTCGATAAGATTATCTGGAACACAAATCATTCTTATCCCTCCTGCCCATCAGGGCCCACCCTAGTGTGGTTCAATTATCTACAGTGATTACATCACCAATGCATTGAAATATTTTGATTCAGATGAAGGAGATTACGGGTGAATTCACCTGGTGCTCCGACAAAGTGAATATTCTGTGGAGCGCTTCCACTCGTGAGACAGGGGTGGTTGCAATGATCTGGCCCTTGAGTGTGCATATTTTAGTTCATTAAATGTATGTGAATATTGAATTTACTGTTTACTTTTACTATTATACTTTTGTTTGAAATTTTACTTCCTTAAAAGTTGTGGAGCAGAAATGATTTTACTAACCCCCAAAAGTGAATGATGTATATAAATATAAATAAATAAATAAAGTTTTCAAATTATCATTTTTAAAATATTATATTGGAAGAGGTTGACCTACTCAGTAGGGCGACACTCTCGCAACCTAGTTTCTCAGGTTCGAGTCCTCCTTTTTCTCGACCAGTTCCTGTTTTTTTTTCCCTTCTGGGGCGGGGGTGGCTCAGTCGGTAGCGCGCCAGGCTCGTAATCTGTAATTCCCAGGTTCGAGTCCCAGCTGGGTCAGCGTTGAGATTTATCTCCGCAAAATTTCCCGCCCTGCCCACGGTCAGTAGGGGACACCGATGGGCTTGGAAAGGCCGCCGTCCGTCGGATGGGACGTTAAGGCGTTGGCCCCGTGTACGGGAGAGACATACCTATGCACGTTAAAGAACACGCTGGATGGCCTTGACGGGAGGCTACCATCTGTCTCCCAACAGCTGTTCCAGTGGGTCCCCTCCCCGAACCTTCTCTGAGCCTTCGGGGTCCATGTGACCTGGCCATTTAGCCCATGGTGTGCAAAAAAGTGCCGCTCAGAGGTAAAACAACCCAACCGAACTCTGTTTTCTGTAAGAGGAGACACCGATTGGATTTCGAACGCCGCCATTTGTCTGACCATGATCTCTTGTGTAGTGAGCCATCATTCCCTTTTAACATTAAAGAAGAAGCTCCATGCCTTTAATAGAAAACTTTCATTTCTCTACTATCAACTGTTAGTAGTGGAATCTTCCTTAACCTTACTCTGAACACCTGGGTCTTTGTGACCTGACGATTCAGACTATTCTTGTGTTCATAAAAAGTGTCAGATGCAAAACAACCCAACCGTTATGAGTTCGTTAGCTAAAGATTTTCTTCACACAGTAGAAAAAATAAAAGTCAGAACTTGCAGTATTCTGCCAATGATCAACTGCCTACTGATAAAGTATTTAAGGAGGAAAACCAGTGAACTAATTGACTCAACCTTCTCAGGATGTATTGTTCAGTTCGAGAGAGTAACAAGTTGCATTCATTTTTTCCTGAGCTTAGGAGTCTCATTTTCCCACATCACTGAATCTCTTCTTCCCACTCAATTAACTTGTCATTTTCTTTCCAAGAAGCAGGAGATGGCGATCGATGCAATTATAGCAAAATCTTTTTTTTTTTCCTTTTTTCACGTGGCATTGCCTTTTTGCTGCGTAGGTGATATTTTCGCGGAATTGTTCCCCAAACTGTTCGCATTACTAACGACGGTGGAAAATTTCAGTCAATTAAAGCATTATTAAATTAAGATATTTTATTACAGAGGAAGGACTTGACTGATTATATGTCTAAAATGCATATTGGGAATTCTGTAAATAATTTGTATAATATCTGAGTTAAATATGAAAAGGAACAGAATTTATTTCAGTTTATGTTTTCTCCATTAGTGCAGTTTTAACATGAGTAGTTGGGTTGCGTTGTTTTACTTCTGAGCAGCATTGTGTTGCACACAGTAGGCTAAATGCTCAGGTCACAAGGACCCCAAGAGCTCAGAGAACGTTGGAGGAATGAGAGGAAATTCTTATATTCAAAGTGATGTAAAAATGTAAACCCGTTAACATAATATAATGATCAAGGTAGTTTCATAATGAATAAAATTCGGAATTACGTTCCAGTGACTTCTCAGCGTTTCTTCTAAACATTTGCTTCCAGGCGCGACAAGTCACTGAATGTACGGTATAAAGCGTTTTTAATCTCTTTTTAAAATGGCGGAAAACTTAAAAAATGAAAAAAAATTGGTAGAAATTAATAAATGGAAAAAACAATTGGTGGAACACTTAATAAATAGTAAAAAAAAATTGGCGGTGCACTTAATAAATGGTAAAATATTTGGCGTTGCACTTAATAAATGGTAAAATATTTGGCGTTGCACTTAATATATGGTAAAAGAAATTGGCGGAATAGTAAGTAAATGTAAAAGATTTGGCGGAACACTTAATAAATGGTAAAAAATTTGGCGGTGCACTTAATATACGGGAAAAAAATTGGCGAAACAGTAAGTAAATGTAAAAAATTTGGTGGTGCACTTAATATACGGGAAAAAATTGTCGGAACAGTAAGTAAATGTAAAAAAATTGGCGAAACACTTAATAAATAAATAAAAATGGTGAAATACTTAAAAAATGGTAAAAAATTTGACTGAATAGTAAAAGCGGCACACTTTGCTCTAACATAAACAAAGAGGCTACTTGATGTACAGAATTACAGTATTTTTTAATATTGAAGAAATGTATAATTTATTTTGAATAAATTTTTGGAATAAATTACATTTTTTATAAAACAAAGGTGAAGTTTTTATATCTCACTGTAATTTTATTTTTGAAAATATATTGCGTTTTGCTAATAAGTCAAAATTGTCGCTTTTCCCAAATAATTACTTTAGCAAATTGTTTAAACCCACATGAGAGTTTCTTGAATTCTTGTGGTCTGTTTTCAGTATTCCCATAGTCAGATGTATATTTTTTAGATAACAACTTATGTAGAATACAACTTTATCTGAAATATATAACTTGTCTATGAAAAGATAATAAATCATTGCTTATTTAATGGTTAAAAAAAGATAATTTTTGGAGGGAAACCTCTGAAATACTACCATTAACATCCTTTGAAAAGCGAAAATTTAATGATTTTAAGAAAATATTTTAATGTATTGACCTGAAAGAAACGTAATACTGTACGTGATCCCGGGTTTTCATATTCGTTCTCCAAATAAACCAAAGGTCAAACCCAACCCATCTCTATTCAATAAAGAAGTGCTAACTTGACCTGCCTCTCTATGGAGATCCGAAAGCCTCACCTCTTCTCGTTGCCCTCACGATTTGCTATAGATGCTGTACGACAACCTAGTGTGCGTGGTCCTTTGGCGGCAAAAGGTCGAGCTTCCGTGACTGAAGCTAATGCGACGTGTACCGCCGTCACGTGCTCGGTGTATTGCGCTCTCTGCGAGCTCACGGACTCGGATCAAGAGCTGTCGTGAAGTTGTTGAAGTGTGGCATCGAGAAAATTTCCCTCTGCCGAAGACCGTGCAGCGACGAATGCATTTCTAATGCCGATTGGATGCAATCTGCATATTTCTGAAGGAGGAACACGAGCCTTCAATCCTAGCTCGATGTCACGCGTCAGTACTCCTTCATTACGCAGGACAAAGTCTCGAACAGTAGAAGAGCAATGCTCATATCGCGTGCACGGAATATTAAAGTGATCAACTTTTCATCAGAGGAAAGGACAAAAATCTCCTTTAATTCAGAAGTTTCTCTTTTTCCGTAGGGAATATCTGTGAGTTATTTTTAATCAAGTTAAAATTGAAGAGTAAAATTGTTTGTTTTATCTTTTAGGGACACTTTTGTGTACCCATTGGGCTAAATGGGCAGGTCCAAGAATATTTCCAGGGACTGGAGTAACCAGGGATCACCTCCCCCCTATTTCAAACGTGTCTTTTATGTTTGTCTTTATCTTTGTATAATTTTATTTTAGCTCCCACAGTATATGTTAGACACTAAAAGAGATTAAAAAAACTAAAAAATTTTATTACATACAGAATATTATTTTAACTTTTGCTGCCAGGTGGAATATTTTAGTCAAGTCTTATTCTCAGACCCCTCCTCCCTGAAACCAAATTCTTGAATCGTCCCTGAAACCAAATTCTCAAACCTTCCCTGAAACCAAATTCTCGAACCTTCCCTGAAACCAAATTCTCGAACCCTCACTGAAACCAAATTCTCGAACCCTCCTTGAAACCAAATTCTCGAACCGTCCCTGAAACCAAATTCTCGAACCTTCCCTGAAACCAAATTCTCGAACCCTCACTGAAACCAAATTCTCGAACCGCCCCTGAAACCAAATTCTTCAATTGTCCCTGAAACCAAATTCTCGAACCCTCCCTGAAACCAAATTCTCGAACCGTCCCAGACACCAAATTCTCGAACCCTCCCTGAAACTAAATTCTCGAACCGTCCCAGAAACCAAATTCTCGAACCCTCCCTGAAGCCAAATTCTTGAACCGTCCCTGAAACCAAATTCTGGAACCGTCCCTGAAACCAAATTCTCGAACCCTCCCTGAAACCAAATTCTCGAACCCTCCCTGAAACCAAATTCTCGAACTTTCCCTGAAACCAAATTCTCGAACCCTCCCCGAAACCAAATTCTCGAACCGTCCCTGAAACCAAATTCTCGAACCCTCTATGACACCAAATTCTTGAACCGTCCCTGAAACCAAATTTTCGAACCCTCCCTGAAACCAAATTCGAACCTTCCCTGAAACCAAATTCTCGAACCGTCCCTGAGATAAATTCCGGACTCCCCCTCTCCCCCCGAAAGCTAATAACTAGTTCCAATACGTAAATGGTTCCAAAAACATTTATTGCTATTACTAATTTTTAAACTTTGAAAAAAGTTCTAAATTAAAATATATCAATTACCATTTGAATGGCCAAGTTGTTAAAGTACTTGACTGCTGTGAAAATAGATCTGGGTTCGAATCGCGAATAAATGAATGGATACTTTCTTTCTACTGAGATCAATCAAGCTTTCTCATAGACTTTTTTTAATAGATTGCACGGGCCATGCTTAATGTCTCATCTTACGGGCGGTGACATTTACGATCCCATCAGTGTTCCCCCCCCCCCCCCGATACTCACTGATAAGTTCCTTTGAGAGCTCCGTGAAGAGCAGTTCATTTTATTTTATTTTTTAAACTCGTTGTCAAGAAAAAAAACGAGCTAATATATTCACTTTTCTTCTGTGGCCAATCATTTTCCCCCCTTCCTTTTATAGATATAATTCAAAAATTCCTTTTGGATTGCATACGCTTTGATGAAATATTAGGATTTACACCTTCCGAAAATCACTCTCTGGAAGTAGAAAAAAGTGTCAAAACTTTAAACGATTATTTAGAACTATCTATTATGGTAGAGATCTGAAATTTTGGTGATAGACTGTCAAGGTTACGAAGCTTATATTGAAAGCAATGATTTGCCCTATTACCGTCAGGGTGTGTGGGGAAAACATAGCTTTTATCTTTTAAGAGTTAAATGAAATATTCCTTTGTGTTTTATAAGCACTAATAGAATATTGCTATTTGTATTTATCCAATCATCTTCTAGTTCGAATTTCCGTTCTTAGAGGGTGCTAAATGCGGAAAACAAAAAAACTTCATTCTGTAGAAAACTATCTAGGAAACGAGCACTCTACATTCGCTGGTGTCCCGTCATTTCATCGCGTTTAATTCATCGCAAGGTCAGTTCGTCGCAGCGTCAATTCATCGCAACATCAATTCATCATTACGTCAAGTCATCGGAATTTACTACAGCGTCAATTCATCGTGCATCAATTCATCGCAATTCATTACAACGTCATTTCATTGCGCTTAATTCATCGCAACGTCAGTTCATCGCAGCGTCAATTCATCGCAACATCAATTCATCATTACATCAAATCATCGCAGCGTCAATTCATCGGAATTTACTACAGCGTCAATTCATCGGAATTTACTACAGCGTCAATTCATCGTGCATCAATTCATTACAACGTCATTTCATTGCGCTTAATTCATCGCAACGTCAGTTCATCGCAGCCTCAATTCATCGCAGCGTCAATTCATCGCAACATCAATTCATCATTACGTCAAATCATCGCAGCGTCAATTCATCGGAATTTACTACAGCATCAATTCATTACAACGTCATTTCATTGCGCTTAATTCATCGCAGCGTCAATTCATCGCAACATCAATTCATCATTACGTCAAATCATCGCAGCGTCAATTCATCGGAATTTACTACAGCGTCAATTCATCGTGCATCAATTCATCGCAATTCATTACAACGTCATTTCATTGCGCTTAATTCATCGCAACGTCAGTTCATCGCAACGTCAGTTCATCGCAGCCTCAATTCATCTCAGCGTCAATTCATCGCAACATCAATTCATCATTACGTCAAATCATCGCAGCGTCAATTCATCGTTCATCAATTCATCGCAATTCATTACAATGTCATTTCATTGCGCTTAATTCATCGCAACGTCAGTTCATCGCAACGTCAGTTCATCGCAGCCTCAATTCATCTCAGCGTCAATTCATCTCAGCGTCAATTCATCGCAACATCAATTCATCATTACGTCAAATCATCGCAGCGTCAATTCATCGTTCATCAATTCATCGCAATTCATTACAATGTCATTTCATTGCGCTTAATTCATCGCAACGTCAGTTCATCGCAGCGTCAATTCATCGCAGCGATTCTCATTGACATAACATGGCAATTCTCCATTTTGGTAGGTTCTCTCATGCCTGGGCAAACATTTTAGCGAAAGAGCTGCATAGAAAAATGAAATGGAATAGAGGGCCTCATACGAAACTGAAATGGAATAATAGGCTACCAAAGAAATATATAATCAATAACGTATGCATAACCAGTGTAGAAAAAAAGAAACATAAATGATATAATTTTACTAAAATTAATTATTTTTATGAGAATTTGCTTTGCCGAATTTGGACTTCTTGTCATATATAGATTCTTTTTCTCTTTTGTAAAATTTATTAATTTGCCATCAGTAGCCCTGAGGCCGTACAAAAAGAAATGGCTGGCAGTAATTTGCCCACGGCTGTTCTAAGTAAAGTATTCGAAACCCAATTGATGATTTTTAAACTTACCCTTAGGGGGAATGAAATTTATTTGTTTTAAGAGATAATTGTTTTAGAAATAAATTAAAAATCCTTTTTTGGGTTGGATTATCAGCAACCAACTGTGCTGATTCTCCATGACAAACGCAAGACCACAGGTTAACGCAAGATCACAGGTAAAATATTCATAAACTGGCTTCGGTCAGAAAAGGGACACCAATGGGCATGGAAAGGCCTCCACCGTCGGATGGAACGTTAAGTCGTGGCCCCGTTTGCAGGAAAGACATACCCAGTGCATATTAAACAGCATACTAGATAGCCTTGATGGGAAGCTTCAATCTATCTCCTAACCGCTATCCAGGGAGTCGCTCAGAGGTCATAATCATAATCTTCTGTTACTAAAGTGGGGCATATAACATATAATGAGTTTTAGGTACTTTACGTAACAATTCGTCAAAATACCAAAAGAGCTCCCCAAAATACCATCCAAAATAGATATTTGCCAAGTTAAGTCAATGAGAATATAACTTCGAAGTCTAACTTCTAATATATGCATTTAATGGAAAAATATAACTGATGATAAATTAAATATCATAACCAAATCTATTCAAATTTCATTTTTCTCAATTTTAACAATATTCTTTCAGTATTTAAAGAGGCACGGAAGCTGGAATATTTAACAATAAATTATTTTCATAAATATCATTAGCAATTGTCTAATATTGAAATAATCGTTACGCAAACTCTTAAAATGCTTATTTTTTTAAATGGTTTGAAACAATGCATTTTTTAAGGTCTAATTAATTTCTGAGGTAAATTCTTCTGACGAATGTTTAAACTTTCGAAGTCTAAATTACTGTCTCTAGAGTTCATTTGAACAATCTACAGATGCAAAAAGTCAATAAAACTACATGTCTATACTTAATTCTCTATCAGTAAGATTCTAATCTTAACCTACCACCCCAGTAAAATTATAAACTTAAGCTTAATTTTAAAAAAAATTTATCTGGAGCTAAATATCTAACACTGCGATGAATTGATGCGCGATGAATTGATGCGCGATGAATTGATGCGCGATGAATTGACATGGAACTATATTCGTTAGAGGTGAGAGGTTATTCTTCTAGTTTAATTTAAAAAATGGACTTAGGAGAACTTTTTAGCCCCACTCGTCCCTTAACGTAATCTTGTCGAATATGGTTTAATTCTGCCTGAGAAGAGTTGAGTTGTTGTTTTACCACTGAGCGGCACTTTTTTGCATACCATGGGCTAAATGGCCAGGTCACATGGACCCCGAAGGCTCAGAGAAGGTTGGGGGAGGGGACCCACTGGAACAGCTGTTGGGAGACAGATGGTAGCCTCCCATCAAGGCCATCCAGCGTGTTCTTTAACGTGCACAGGGTATGTCTCTCCCGCACACGGCGCCACGGTTTAACGTCCCATCCGACGGACGGCGGCCTTTCCAAGCCCATCGGTGTCCCCTACTGACCGTGGGCAGGGCGGAGAATTTTGCGGAGATAAATCTCAACGCTGACCCAGCTGGGACTCGAACCTGGGAACTACAGATTACGAGCCTGGCGCGCTACCGACTGAGCCACCCCAGCCCCTGCCTGAGAAGAAAATCTGAGCGGTCCCTCACAGCAGCGCTGTTAGTGAGGTCTGTCAAAGATGCTGATTAATCTGTGTTTACCTGATTTTTATTCGCCCTGATACGAACACAAAACAAAGAATGCAATTCGATATAACCAACTTCAAGACACTGACATTACAGAAACCAAGTCATCAGACTCTGATTTTGTAAATATGTCGTCCATCAACAGTGACGTAGATCATTTCAAAAGTAATGTACAATGTGTCAACTCTGGTATGGATGACGCAATAACCACAGTCGTTTCAATTGTTTTAGACAGGAAGTGAAAAAAGGCGAAGGTAACTTGTTTTGCATCGCAGCATTTCGCATTTCGGTACATCATCATCCTCCTCCTCCTCCTCAAGCAACCATGGGCTACGGAGGTCCAACCAGACCGTGCAATTTAGTTCTCCAAGCAAGTCTATCCTGAGCTACATCTACTGCATCTGGCCACTGCACACCAATTCTAACAAGGTCCTGTTTGACATTGTCTGCCCACCGCATCCTAGGTCTCCCCTTCTTTCTGAGGCCTTTAGGCGCACTGTTCATAACCCTATTCGTCAATCTATAATTATTCATACGGGCAACATGGCCAAACCAACGGAGTCTCTCTCTGCCCAATATGCTGCTTAAAGGAGGTTGCAAACTCCTTTGCCTAATCTCATCATTAGTTACAAAGTTGAACCACCTAATGCCCAAGATACTGCGTAAGCATCTGGAATCAAAAGCATCTAGTTTCCTGTTATCTTGTTTACAAAGTGTCCAAGTTTCACTACCATAACTAACCCTAGAAAGAACCAAACTATTATACAGTCTAATTTTAGTCTTTAGGTGTATACGCCTATTTCTCCACACTCTCCATAGGTTCCTAAAAGTCCCGGCAGCAATCCCTATTCGTCTGTTAATCTCATGCCGCACATCACCATTATCTGTTACATAGCTCCCAAGATAATTAGACTGTGACAGCTGCTCAAGACTGCAACCATTCAGATTAACTGAATCACAGCCTGCCTGACCAATTTTCATCACTTTAGTTTTCTCTCTGTTTATAACCGAACCTACTCTACTACCAGTCTCATCAACAGTTCGAATGAAAGAGTTCATCTCATCAACATCATTTGCCAAAAGGGCTAAATCATCAGCATGATCTAAATCAGAAATTTTCCTATCTCCAGCCCATTTAAGGCCAAAATCTTTCCCTTGAAGTGAATTTCGCATAACATAATCAATAAACAAGCTAAAGAGAAAAGGAGACAAAATGCACCCTTGTCGAACACCAGAAGTAATGCTAAACCAATTGCTACAAGCCTTACCAACTCTCACACACGACTCAGTGTTATTATAGAGAGTTTTCATAATGTTAACTAACTTGTCTGGTATACCATATGATCTCACAATCAACCACAAATTATGACGATCAACAGAGTCGAAAGCCTTTTTGAAATCAACAAAGTTAGCAACCAAAGGTTTCTGAAACTCGAAACATTTCTCAAGAATCTGCCTAAGTGAAAATATCTGATCCACACATCCCCTACCACTTCTGAATCCACATTGCTCATCACGCAATTGACTGTCAACCAGATTCTTAATTCTATTAAGCACAATCATGGAAAGAACTTTACCTGGAACAGAGAGTAGGCTGATACCCCTATAGTTATCACAAGAACTGCGATCACCTTTTTTGAAAATAGGGATAACAATAGCTCTGGTAAAATCCTTAGGAACCATGCCTTTATCATAAAAGATATTCAGAATTTCAGTCATCCAAGTGGTAACCGAAACATTCCCAGCTCTAAGCATTTCCGTAGTAATTTCATCTACCCATGGGGATTTATGAAGTTTAAGTTTAGAAACAGCCAAAAGAACTTCAGATTGTGTTATAGGGCCAACATTAAAGCCACCAATGCATCTATCATCATTGCAAACAATGGGAGTAGAACTAACTACATTGTTTAGAACATCACTGAAATGCTCAGCCCACCTAGCCATGACAGAATCCTCCCCTTCTATAACCTTGCCTTGTTTATCCTTCAATCCTTGTATGCCTGTCCGTTTTCTACCACACAAAACATTAACTATCTGGTACAGCTCTCTGCTGTTGTGCTGTCTAACTGCTTCCTCGGCTTTGTCAGCCAAACCATCAAGCCAAAGATTCTTATCAGCAGCTAACTGATCCTTTACAAGTTTATTAAGGTCTCTGTAATGCTTTCTATTAGGACTAGTAGGGTATTGATTAAGGGCATTCCTGCAGTTCTTTCTTTCCGAAATAAGCTCAAGTGCCTTATCACTCAGATAATTTTGCCTCTTCTGCTCCTTTTTTCCTAAAAGAGTACTGTTAGTGTCCAAAAACGCCTGTTTAAAATGATCCCATTCTTCCTCAACTTCAGCAGTAAGCAAACCATGACTTTCATAATGACTAAATAACCTATCATGGTAAGCTTTGGCTATAACTGGATCTTTCAGAGCTTCAGTATTAAAAGTAAATTTTTTAACCCTAGCACAACACTTTTTAAGTTTAAGTTGCAACACACTTTTAACAAGGTAATGGTCAGATCCAATTTCAGCTCCCCTATATGCCCTGGTATTCCTAACAGAACTAGCCCATTTCCTGTTAATTAATATGTAATCAATCATATTCTTATGCAGCCCATCAGGTGAAACCCATGTGTACTTATGTACGTCGCGATGTTTGTAATAAGTGTTAGTTATTCTGAATCCATTGAGTTTACTTACCTGTAGGAGACGTTGCCCATTGCCATTGCAGCTACCAATACCAAAAGGGGCCATTACTCCTCCCCAAAGGTCAGAGTCAGTACCAACTTTGGCATTGAAGTCACCAAGAACAAGGGTAATATCTCCTTTCTTGACAGAATTCAAAATATCCTGAAGTTGTTCATAAAACCTATCCTTCTCATCCTCATCGGCATCCTCAGTGGGGGCATAACAGCAGATAACATTCAAGTCTTTAATGCTTGTCTGAAATTTTGCTGTAAGAAACCTTTCATTAATGCACTCATATCCTAGAAGAGCATCACTAGCATGTCTGCTGAGAAGCAGACCCACGCGTTTGTGATGCTTATTGTCGTCCCTCCCTGAAAAGAGAAATTTAAGATTATTTTTAAGAATCTGACCTTTATCTGTCCATCTGGTCTCTTGCAAGCCGAGAATATCTAAATTATAATGGTGGAATTCTTGTGTGAGGACATCAAGAGAAAAAGCTCTGTGAAGAGTCCTCACATTCCAACTACCTATGGAGAGAAAATGGTTAGTGGGATGTTTAAAGAAACTATGTTTATTGAGAGAGGGAATGCGGACAATATCAAACAGCCCCCTAATCGCAGACATGGGGCAAAGACCCGTTCCCCCACTACTAAAGGCTGAAGCCATCTACACTGGAAGACTTCCTCCAATGTAGAATTTGACGATGCCAATAGAAGCAAAGAGTTCAGGTGCCTGCGATGACTTCTGCTCAGGATTATCCACCAGCTGATAAACATATCCTGTGAATCTATTCACTTGGGGCTGTCAACCCACAAACAAACAGAAAACACAGCGGAAGATTTTCCCTCCACAGAAGCCCACCATTGCAGCAAAATCAGGATCCATAATCAAGCTCAGAGCCATATATCTGTCCAGTCCAGTGGGTTTATATGGTCAGCACCAGGACCCTGTGTGGTTGACCACTCCTCAGCAGGGTAGAAAAAAAAGAAAAGTAGCCATAGTTGTCCAGATCAGTAGGCCACACTAATCTGGCAGCCCTCCCCTTCCGTTCACTTCCACAAGAGAGTATCTCTTTTGAAAGTTACTAACGGTCCGCACCACGAGAAGGCGGGTCGGACATTAGGTGCTAGGCCTGGCCGGTTCTATGCATCATCACAGGGGATTGGTGCATAGCTCTCCTTCCAGTAACTACCTAGCTACCATTTACAGACCAAATTTTCGGTACAGCTGTCGCTGAAAATGGCTCTTGCAGAGATTTCTGGTAATGTTAAGCGGGATCAGCCGTCGTACATTAAAACTGGAATTTTACTAGGAGATAATTTTTATTGAAGGGGGAGGATTTTCTGCATCCAATTGTCGCTATTGATGAAACTTGGAATAGGAATTTTGAACCTGAATTGGAATCTCAGTCCAGTCAGTGGAAAAGAACGGCTTGCCCTACCTGTGGTCTTGCGTTGTCATGGAGAATCAGCACAGTTGGTTGCTGCACCTTTTTCACCGCAGCTTTTGAAGAAAATCATAGTAACACTATACTGTGATAGTACTGCCAGTAGGCACTCTTCTGTCAGGATGACATCAGCGTATCGTGCGCAAAGATCATCATTTGATTCACTTTCGATATTCTACGTCGCAGGATTTTCCCATTAACTGGACTGAGATTTCATTTCAGGTTTAAATCCCTTATCCAAGTTTAATCAATAGCGACAATTCGATGCAGAAAATCCTCCCCTTAGTGAAAAATCCTCCCCACGTAAACTTTCAATCTTAATATACGTAGCAGCTGATCTTCACGCGTAATAGTACCTGAAACCGTTGCAAGCGCGATTATCAGCAATAGCTGTCCCGAAATGCGATATGCTACGACGAAAAACACTTCAACTTCGTCTTTCTCCACCTCATGTCTACAACTGTGGTGATTGCGTCATCCATACCGGAGTGTTGCCACATTGCGCATTACTTTTGAAATGACCTACGAATTACAAACAGAGCCATCGTGTGCGTTTGTGTGTGCAGATGAGCGCGTTATTGTGCTTGGAACAAGTACTTATCTTTTAGAAGTTCTGCTAGTGTCGCTGAAGATTAAGGAAAGGAAGAGCCATCTTCAGAAGAGGATTAAGGTCATCTTAGATGCTACAACACAATATCAGTTGTTGGAATGAAATGCATATAATCCTTTCGGTTTGCAAAGCAATCATCGCAAGTGTCCCAGTGGAATTGAGCATCCGCGAAGACCCTACATTGGCGATAAATATTTCATTTGGAGGATTAGGGTTGACGTTTAGGAAACAAACATTGTTTACTGAAAGACGACAAAGGCATCTTGTATTAATGACCATAATTTGCATTCGGGTACTTTTAAGTGATTATAAGAGCAGCAACAGATGCGAAGATATTCAAAAGATAGATAATTCTATGTTTAACCATTTTACCAAAAGTACAGTCGCTCAAAAAAGTATCCGAACACTATGGTCGATTACAGAATTCAGAAAAAATATCTGGCAACGATTTTTTTTAGAAATTAGTGATCTGACGCGAAGGTTGCCAGATCACTAATTTCTAAAAAAAATCTTTGCCAGATAATTTTTCTGAATTCTCTAATCGACCATAGTGTTAGGATACTTTTTTGAGCGACTGTACCTACTACAGTGAAATGTCAGTATATCGAACGCCAGAATAGCGAATATTCAGTATGATAAACTATATATGTACTATGTATCTCTATGACACTGACCCCGGTCAATTTACTATGTATCCCTATGAAAAAAAGTTTCATTTTTTCATGTCACATAGAGATATATTTTTCATAGAGTTCTATGACACTGACATTATTTCTATGACGTTGACACCGGCCAATTTACTATGTATCTCTATGAAAAAAAATGTTTCACTTTAACGAATATCAGCTTAACGAAACGAAAAATTATCACGATGCAAAAAAAACAACCAATAGAATATAACGAAATTTGCAAAAAAAAAATTTCTTAAACACTGTGTAAAACGTACGTTGTTTTTCTATCTTAAAGCGCTTTGGTTCGTTAGTTTCTAGCAACGCTGCAATGACTTAAACGCTGTAAAATATCTAACCAATCACAGCGCCATGAATCACATGCTATTGTAAAGATTCTATATTGTCTGGAACGTTTTTTTGCCGATCTCACTTCATGGCCCAGATGCTTCCTTCACGTGCAGGCATAATGCTTTATAGTAGTGTTGCCACATCTTCCTAGCAAAATTAGGGAATTTTCAAACTTGTAGATTTATCTCCGCAAAACTCCCCGCATTGCTCACGATCAGTAAGGGACACAGATGGGCTTGGAAAGGCCGCCGTCCGTCGGATTGGTGGTAAACCCATACCCTGTGCATGTTAAAGAACACGATGGTTGACCTTTTTCCAACGCTTCATTCTTGACGGGAGGCTACCATGTCTCCTAAAAGCTGTCAGTGGGTCCCCTCCCATCAGAGCCCTTAGGGTCCTTGAAATCCAACCTTCTCAGAGCCCTTGGGGTTCTTGTGACCTGGCCATTTAGCCCATGGTGTAAAAAAAGCGCCGCTCAGAGGTCAAACAACCCAACTCAAACTCGGAGATCACCACGATTCTGATTGCATTACATTGCAAGTAACGGTGTTGTCAGCGAAAAGCTATTTTTATTAGTCGTTAAATTCAAGATAGCCAACGGCAGTACCAAGCTGAAAACACCGGTTCTCGTCGGATCACCGAAGTTAAGCAGCTTTGGGCGCGGTCGGTTCCTGGGAGGGTGACCACCTGGGGACACCGCGTGCAGTTGGCAAAAATCTGCTTATGACCCGCCATCCTCGCAGATCCCTCTGCTCTGACGTATTAAACTGACAGGTTCCTGTCAGACCTCTGTGGCAAGCAGCTGCTTGAGGAGGTATTTTTTTTATTTAAATTTAAGTCATTGTTCGTTATTATCATTGTTTTAGTTAAGTTCGTTTGTTTCGTTCATTAGTTTCGTTTCGATATTAGCGAAGTCTGCGCCGTTATAAATGGAGCGAAGTCTGCGCCGTTATGGAGCGAAGTCTGCTACAATATGGAGCGAAGTCTGCGCCGTTTCTTAATGACACGGAAGGATAATCCTGACAATATGCTGCAGAGTTGCGACATCATTTAAGATTTGTTAGAACTAAATAAAATTACCAACAGTTTAAAAAGTAAACTCTAATATAAGGGAAAATTTCTTTGATAATGATTATTTTGCAGTATATAACTATTATAGAATATTTTTCATTGAATTTCAGGGAAAATAATTTTCCCTGTAAAATGGCGCTTTCCTTTCTTACTCTATTACTATTTCAAATGTAAATAATTTTGAGATTAACCGACATTTTTTTTTGCCTTATCGTTCATAACAAGTGTTTGAGTATCAAATACAGAGTGATTCAAAATTCGCGCAACCCGAAATGTAAATGCCTATATTTTCGCGCCAACTGAACGGAGTTAAATACCGATTCTAACGTTCGCAACCCTGCAGTCACTGACATATGTCATACTGTTCAGTTTAGTTCTCACGCTATGAATTTTTTCTTGATGTGGTGTATTGTATTAGTTTCCTGTAATGAAATTTTCCCAGGCCGAACGTGTATACATAGTCGAACGTTATTTAACAGCCTAATCATTTTAAACTGTTCAAGCTGACTTCAATGAACAGTTTCCTGATTCTCCCATAACCAAGAAGTCTACAATATCACGTTTAATTTCACAATTCTTAGAGACTGGAAGCGTACATGACAAGAACCTAACCGGTCGGCCTTCTCTATTAAGTGATGAAAAACTTGAGGACATTAATCAACGTTTGCAGCAATCACCCAAGGAGGACCTTTCAACATCTATTGTGACCCTTTGTAAACAATTTGTAAACGTAAAAATGAAATTTTCTAATATGGGTTGCGCGAATTTTGAATCATTCTTTATTAGAACAGAAAATGTACCGCATTTAACAAGATATGAGATAAATTTCGTTGGTTATTTTTCTCTCAAAATTTGGGGGCTAAGTCATGGAAATTTTAAGGGAAAAGGTTGCTCAGTAGGTAGTACTCCAGACCCGTAACTTGGTGCTCCCAGGTTCGACTCTCCACTGTGTCTGCATTGAGATATTTTCCGCTAACCCTTACTCTTATTTTGGAGAGCTAAAGGGCATCGGCGATCTGGGAAATGCCGCCGTCAGTGAAATGTTTTATACATATGTATATCGTCAGTCGGATGTTTATGTTTATAAGTTGTGATCTTTTATACAGGAGAACAAAGGCCCTTAAAGTATATGCTCGAAGACCTTAAAAGGATTCTTCTATTTGTCTCCTAATAACTGTCAAGTGAATTCCTTCCTCTATACAACTCTGCGCTCTTGATATCCTTGAAACATAGTAATGGGGCGGGAGTGGCTCAGTCGGTAGCGCGCCAGGCTCGTAATCTGTAGTTCCCAGGTTCGAGTCCCAGCTGGGTCAGCGTTGAGATTTATCTCCGCAAAATTCCCCTCCCTGCCAAAGGTCAGTAGGGGACACCGATGGGCTTGGAAAGGTCGCCTTCCTTCGGATGGGACGTTAAGCCGTGACCCCGTGTGCGAGAGAGAGCCATACTCTGTGCACGTTAAAGAACACGCTGGATGGCCTTGACGGGAGGCTACCATCTGTCTCTCAACAGCTGTTCCAGTGGGTCCCCTCCCTCAACCTTCTTTGAGCGTTCGGGGTCCATGTGCCCTGGCCATTTAGCCCATGGTGTGCAAAAAAGTGCCGCTCAGAGGTAAAACAACCCAACCCTTACTCTTATTTTGGAGAGCTAAGGGGCATCGACGATCTTGGAAATGCTGCCGTCAGTGAAATGTTTTATACATATATATATATCGTCAGTCGGATGTTTATGTTTATAAGTTGTGATCTTTTATACAGGAGAACAAAAGCCCTTAAAGTATATGCTCGAAGACCTTAAAAGGATTCTTCTATTTGTCTCCTAATAGCTGTCCAGTGAATTCCTTCCTCTATACAACTCTGTGCTCTTGATATCCTTGTAACATAAGTAATACACAGTACGTCCGAAGCATAATGACAAAAATTCTAAAGCGAAAGCAGATGTTCAGATAAATAATTTACTACGAAATTCATTCAAAATAGTCACCATGGAAACCTATACACTTATTACGTCTCTGTTTTAATCCTTGAAAGCATTCTTGAAATTCTTCGCAAGTTATTTCCGCGAGTGGTCGGTCACATTCTTTCGGACGCGTTAATTTTTCGAAGAGCTCTTTCGCAAAGTGGTGGGATAGCTTATTCGCCAGATTTGGCTCCAGATGACGTATTTCTCTTCCCGAAATTAAAAATGAAGATGAAAATGAAATTATTTCATACCAATCAAAACATTCAAAAGAATATGACCGTCATGTCAAGGAGAAAGTTAGAGGCATTTCAAGAATGCTTAAAACATAAACAAGCAGACGTTTGTAAACAGATTTCACTATTACATACTTATTTCTTTGTTTTCATTTCGTCTTCGTACAGTATCTTTCCATTTATGATATACGCGAATTAGAAGCAATCTAAGCAGTGGTAATAAAAGGGTGAATCGCGGTTTAGAGAAAATTGTAGTTGAAATTTTAAAGTTATATTTTGGAGACGCTAAAGTTAAACTCATTATAATTCTCAAAATGACAAAGAACGATTGTTAATCTCGTGCATTACTTTTCAAAACACAATCCTTGCAGATTGCGTTTGATATAAACACTGGCGGAAAAAAGGAAAAAAGAACACCCAGAAGAAATTCCTTTAGGATTGTCATATTTATAATATGTTGATAGTTAAGGGCAGCAGAAACCGTGATCCAAGATTAAAAGTCATTGGATGAAATAATGACGTCACTGAGGACGACAACTTGCAAAGGTACGCGCCGTGTATTTAAGGACTACGGTGAGATGAAAGAAGTTATTCGTCTTGTGCCGTGTTGTTGAATTCTCTTTGAAGAAGCTACCATGCCTGGACGATGCAGGCGCGCAACATTTTGTTTAGTTAGCAGAGTTTGAGCGAGGTCGTATAGTGGGTCTTCGGGAAGCAGGTTGGTCTTTTCGTCAAATTGCTCAAGGCGTTGGACGAGAGGTATTGGGAGTGGTACGATGGTCAGAAGAGCATTCGCACACTCACAGATGTGATTCGGAGCAACACAGAATTACTGACGCACGAGAGGATCGGCATATCTGAGGGCGGCAGTGGCAGAGCGGATGGCTATGGCGTCACAAATTCGATCCTCTGTCGTACCAAGGGTGTCTACGAGAACGATACGCAATCGTCTTTTGGAAGAAGTAATACAGGCATGCGTGCCGCTGGCACGTTTACCACTCTCACCTCGTCACTGTCGAGCACGTTTGTAGTGGTGTCAAGAGCGAGTTCATTGGAGGGAGGAATGGCAGTCTGTAGTGTTCAGTGATGAACGCCGATTCTGCTTAGGAGCGTCAGACGGTCGTTTAGTGTCCGAAGGCGACATGATGAGCGGCTTCTTCCATCGTGCATCCGCCAGCGACACAAGGTCCACGCTGGGCATCATGGTGTGGGGAGCGATTAGCTATCTCTCTTATACGTGTCTGCTGTTTGTACAGGGTACACTGAATAGCAGCAATACGTACGTCACCGGCATCGTACAGACGGTCACCTTGCCACATTTCAGTGTAATCCCAAATTCGATATTTCAGCATGATAACGCCCGGCCACACTCAACATGCTCTTCACGCAGGGTACTAACTCCCTTGGCCAGCACGCTCTCCAGACTTGTCTCCAATCGAGCATGTCTGGGACTGGATCGGATAAAGACTTCAGCGGACCGCGGTAGGCAACGACCATCGCTGAATTAAGCGTCCAAGTTGAAAGAGCATGGAATGGGAATGGTATTCCCTAGCATGATATCCAGTATGTGTACGATCGATTGCATGCCAGATTGGAAGCTTGTATTGCTGCTCGAGGAGGTTCAACACCTTATTAAAATGTGCCTTCTGTGAAATGTAATACTCATTAAAAGGAAAAATAAACATTGAATCACTTCACACGTGTGATCACTGTCCTTTCTCAGGAAGTTGTTTCTACTAAATAAATCTCATAGATTACACTCCAGTTGCTAATGGTGTTCTTCTTCCAGTTTCCGCCAGTGAAGTGTGCATGGTCAGATTTTTTCTTTTTTTTTGCGGGGGGGGGGGAGGAGTTCTTTGAGAAGTAAAGGAAAGGGAATAGTAAACAGGGTTGGGTTGTTTTACCTCTGAGCTGCACTTTTTTGCACACAATGGGCTAAATGGCCAGGTCACATGGACCCCGTAGGCTCAGAGAAGGTTGGGGGAGGGGACCCACTGGAACAGCTGTTGGTAGACAGATGGTAGCCTCCCGTCAAGGCCATCCAGCGTGTTCTTTAACGTGCACAGGGTATGGCTCTCCCGCACACGGGGCCACGGCTTAACGTCCCATCAGACGGACGGCGGTCTTTCTTAGCCCATCGGTGTCCCTGCTGACCGTGGACAGGGAGGGGAATTTTGCGGAGATAAATAGTAAACAGAAGAAGGTAAGAGCCAGTAAGGATAAGATAGGCAAAAAATTATTAAACTTGTGCAATTTCATGCATTTTTGAAGAAATTGTTTAAAGACTTCTAAAACCGAAGGGAAAATTTTATACTCTAAGGTAAATACAGTCAGGTCTCTTGCCCCCCCCCCCCCCCCCCCCCCCCCAATATCAATTTTTAAAGATCCGGGCCTGGAAGTGTGTACTTTACAAAAATGAAGAAACCGAAAGAAAATTCCACAAAAGAAATCAAACAGAGCTACGAGATCGCTCCATTCAGTTAAAAGATTTTGAAGTTCAACGTCACAAACTACATCTGTAATTTCTTAACCGTTGGCAACATTGTCGCGTGCATTTTGAGCTGCTTTGCCTGCCCCCCACGTCTCAGATATTGGCATTCCTTGTCAATACACATACATTTGGGATGGGGTACTTTACAGAATGTTTGGTAACCAGTCTAAATTGAGATATTGCAACTGAATATGAATTCGAATCTTCTGGTGAGAAGATTTGAATCTTTTGACCAGCTTTCCTTTATTCTGGCCAGCACAATCTTTTTAAACAGCACTGAGTATTGCCAGCAGTCAGTTGGTTAAACAATAATATCTCTCCGAAAGCCAGAAAGGTGGACATGTACAAGCATTTATCAAATTACGAGAAAGTTGGTCCACAAGTAGTGACGAAGAACACTCGAGTGCTTAAAAAGCATTGCAAACAAGTCTTTCCTGCAATGTGTACTCACTTTCATTTCGTTTGTTCAATCAAAAGATTAAACCAATCAAAGATGGCTTTGTGAATCAAAGAAGCTATCCATTCAAAGATTATTAGAAATTGCATATGTCGAAGTGTTAAACATACTACTAAAATATCTGTTAGCAATGTAATTTTCACATCAAATTGATAAATATTAGAATAGCATCATTATTTTTAATATTATTATTATTATTACTATCTATTTTTCATATATTGGCTGTTGTTTCACCTTTGACATAACGTACTAAATGACCAAGTCACAAGGACACCAAAGGCTCAGAGAAAGTTGGAGAACAGGATGAATTAGACACGAGAGAAATGCTGCCTCCCGTCATGGTCATTAGCGTGTTGTTTAACGTGCGCAGTCCACGACAAGGCTAAACCTTTTTATCCGACGGAAGCATTCTTTCTTATCGAGGGAAGAGTAAGGGTTAGCAGGAATAAATATTATTGCTGGGACTCCAACCAGGGAACTGCAAATTAACGCACTACCGACTGAGGCAACACCTACCCAAATATATATATATATTTCAGTTACATCAGATTGGTAAATATTGACTAAGGATATTTAATTGTAGCTATGCCAATATTGATAACAATAGCGGCAAATAATCAAAGTTGGTTGAAAGATGCTTTGCTGATAAAAATAACTAAATGTTAGTTAAAAGATGCCTTACCAATCAAAATTGTTATCCCATTGAATACGTTTAAAAATTGTATCATTAAAAAATCTATTATCATCTAGCCAACATAAGGTTATATATCATCAATTTAAAAAAAACATTCTTCGACTGGTAGATTTCTCACATGTTAAGTACCAAAAAAAGGAAATTATTCGTTTCCCCCGGTTTCCATGGCAACCTGATTTCTCCTCCTACATGCGGAGATGATGACTGTTATCACTGGAGTCTCATTCTTGTCAGCCTACCTCCATTAATGTGGCCAAAAAGCCTGGGAGAAACAGCATCCACTGGGACATCAGCTTAATCTGCTACGGAGGAACGAGTGGTGTAACAAGTCTGTCTTACATGCTGCACGAGACTCCGGAAAAGGAGGAGAGTGCTGTGAGAGGTTGGCCGGTCGTCTATCTGTTGGAGTTTCCTCCGACTCAACCTCCCTGATGCACTCACAAGTAATTGGATCTGAAGCGCACGTCTGCAACCATTGATCGTCGAACGGAGGCGACAACAAGCATTCATCTTTCACAAATAAGGATATTTCGAAAATAAACGAGCCTTGCAAGTGTCAGGGAATGAAGCTGGATAACTTAGAGTGATGTGGCAACTGGTAGTGGTGTCAGTGGTTACTGATGCTGGTAGTTCTATTATTTCTAATCGAGCCCTGTGCACTTCTCTCTTGATCTAACGTGTGCATTTATCAGTTGAGGCACAAGATATCTCTCTGCTCTTGAATGAGAAATGGCTTAGCAACATCTCTCTCCAAGCGAGAGGCTTAATTGCCAAAACAATGTATGTCTTAATTTGCCTGATGTTTGACTCTGAGTAGAATGGTTCACGATGGATGTTGTGTGTGTTTCGTGGAGGAGATCTACTTGTAGTAGCCTCCATCCCACCTTTAGCATCAAAATTGTCCAAATTGTCTGAAAACATGCAACCAATTAGGAGCGCATTGGGTCTAGAAAATGTATGTTTATCTCATTTCAACAGCTCATTTCCCAACTTAGGTCTGTTTTTCTTCGGTTTTTTTTTTGCTTTCTCCTAGTAAAAATGAAGAAAGAGTTTTAACTGTGAAAAATAAAACTCCTCGGCTGCATATGTGCCCGAATACACGAAATACACTCAGCGCATTACTGCACCCTACATCTGATTCTTGTTCCCGTGGAATTGAGACTTCCCTCTAAGTATTAAATTCCCAATAATAATAATAATGCAAGATGAGTAGAGCTTGGCCAATTGTTCAACTCTTACAACTGAATTGGGTTTGGAGTCAGTAATTGGATTTAGAGAGTGTTACGCCCCTAAATGAACAGACGTTATTAATCTTCGAGTTGATATTTCTGAAAAAAAAAAGAAAAAAAGAAACAAGGTTATTTTCCCGTAAAGAAAACATGCAACCAAATTTTTAATTGTGTATTAGTAGATATGTCTAGGGAATGGACATGCCTCCCCCTCCAAGAATACTAGTAAGGATAATAGAAGCAAAAAATTGTTAAACGTTTATATATATACAGTCGTATCAAAATAATATGACCACCTACCATAGTATATGATGTATGGTGTATAGTCATATTATTCTGATACGACTGTGTATATATTTCATACTTTTTCAAGAATTTGACTCAGGGTCCGCTATTGATTGAGTTTCTGGATTTGAGTAGTGATACTATCGACTCAATGAGGTTTTGAGAAACTTTGAGCCATTTAAGCAGGCGATAAAGTCAACGATCCAGGATTTTTGAGCAGGAAGGCTGCTTGGTTGATGACAACGCCTCTCTCAAACTGTCCAATTAACAGTAACGTCATTAAACAGTTATGTTGGGAATGACTGGAACACCATCCTTACAGTCCTGACCTCTCCTCCATGTCATTTTAAAGCTTTTCGAAAATTAGCCATGAAAATTAGCCTAAAATTAGCCATGAAAGAAAGAAATTTCGAGTCGGACGAAGAAGTACAGCTCATGGTCACAGAATTCTTGAATAAAAGCCAAATCATTATACGAACAGGGTATCAGGTTGCTAACTTCGTACGTAAAAAATTTTACGACTCCTACTAAAAAATGGTAGTCTAACACCTGAGCGGTTCAAATCGTTATATCTAAACTTTTATATTTAAAGATATTTATACCTAGATTAATTATTCTAATGATAATTATGAATCTTTTGATGAAAATATTAAGGATAGTTTACATCAGAATGATTACATGAAATGACCTATTACGAAAACAGCTCTATGATTTTTCTACATATTTTTGGATATATTTAGGATTATACATACATTTAGGATTGGGTTGTTTGACCTCTGAGCGAGACTCTTTTGCACACAATGGGCTAAATGACCAGGTCACAAGAACCCCAAGGGCTCAGAAATGGTTGGGGGAGGGACCCACTGGACAGCTGTTAGGATAGAAATGGCTGCCTTCCATCAAGATCATCCAGTATGTTCTTTAGCGTGCACAGGGTATAGCTCTCCCACATTTGGGGAGACGGCTTAACGTCCCATCCGATGGACGGGGTCTTTCCAAGCCCATCGGTGTCCCCAATTGACCGAGGGCAGGGCGCGGAGTTTTATAAAGACAAATTCAATGCTGGCCCAGATGGGACTCGAACTGGGGAACTACAGATTATGAGCCTGGTTCGCTATCCTTTGAGCCCCCCTTCTTCTCTATATACAGGACGTACAATCAAAATCATTATTGCAAAAGCCACATACATCTACAATAAGTATAGACGTCTTTTAAAGAAATTTTACTTAGGTGATAAACACGTTTCTACTTCAGCTGACCATACGTTACTTTCAGCCATTATAGAAACACTGAAAAAAAAAGTTTCAAAAATCGTACAAGTGAGAAACCAGCTTAGGTGGCAGAGTCCAAGGGGTGAGAGAAAAAGACTACGAAAGGGAAAGAGCAAGATGCCCTTCTCATCATTGAGAATGACCTACCTAGAAAAATGGGTAGATATATTTGACGATTTCCATGCAGAGTTATGAGTTATAGACGAAGACGATTTACATATCAAGACGATAAATGCAGTAGAACATCCAGCAATATATTCGGTGTCGCATTAACGTAAGAGTAGAGGACACCGATGATCTTGGAAAGGCCATCGTCCGTTGGATGGGACGTTAAGCTGTGGCGCTGTGTATGGTAGTGCCATATTCTGTGCACGTTAAAGAACACGACGGATGGCCTTGACGGGAGATTACTATCTGTCTCTCAAGCTGTTCCAGTGGGTCTTCTTCCCCCAACCTTCTCTGAGCCTTCGGGGTCTTTGTGACTTGGCCATTTAGCCTATTGTGTGCAAAAAAGTGCCGCTCAGAGGTAAAACAACCCAACCCAACTGACATAGGATTCTGAATGGGCTATAAAAATGGAGGTAAATATCAGCGGGAAAAACAAAATGGTGAGCGAATGAGTTGCTAAGAGTGTGCAATGCATTTAACAGGTGTAAAAGGTGTTATGCAGAAGGGACTTTTTTTGAAAGGGGTAGATCATTGGGCAGTCAGAAGCTGGATGGTCAACATGGCAAATTATTATTTTTGTGGGTCGTAATGTACAAATTGTTGTACGTTGTTGGCAAGAAGGTACCTGGACAAGTTTGCAAGACTCTGGTGGCATCAGGAGAACATCGAAACGGAAGGATCGATGGATCTGCTGACTCATCATCATCATCATCCTCAAGCAGCCATGTGCTACGGAGGTCCAACCAGACCGTGCAATTTCGTTCTCCAAGCAAGTCTATCCTGAGCTATATTTACTGCATCTGGCCACTGCACACCAATTCTAACAAGGTCCTGATTGACATTGTCTGCCCACCGCATCCTAGGTCTCCCCTTCTTTCTGAGGCCTTTAGGCACACTGTTCATAACCCTATTCGCCAATCAATAATTATCCATACGGGCAACATGGCCAAACCAACGGAGTCTCTCTCTGCACAATATGCTGCTTAAAGGAGGTTGCCAACTCCTTTGCCTAACCTCATCATTAGTCACAAAGTTGAACCACCTAATGCCCAAGATATTGCGTAAGCATCTGGAATCAAAGGCATCTAGTTTCCTGTTATTTTGTTTACAAAGTGTCCAAGTTTCACTACCATAACTAATCCTAGAAAGAACCAAACTATTATACAGTCTAATTTTAGTCTTTAGGTGTATACGCCTATTTCTCCACACTCTCCATAGATTCTTAAAAGTCCCGGCAGCAATCCCTATTCGTCTGTTAATCTCATGCCGCACATCACCATTATCTGTTACATTGCTCCTAAGGTAATTAAACTGTGACACCTGCTCAAGACTGCAACCATTCAGATGAACTGAATCACAGCCTGCCTAACCAATTTTCATCACTTTAGTTTTCTCTCTGTTTATAACCAAACCTACTGTACTACCAGTCTCATCAACAGCGCGAATGAAAGAGTTCATCTCATGAACATCATTTGTCAAAAGGGCTAAATCATTAGCATAATCTAAATCAGAAATTTTCGTATCTCCAGTCCATTTAAGGCCAAAATCTTTCCCTTGAAGTGAATTTCGCATAACATAATCAATAACCAAGCTAAAGAGGAAAGGAGACAAAATGCACCCTTGTCGAACACCAGAAGTTATGCTAAACCAATTGCTACAAGCCTTACTTGTCACCAGCTGCTAGATTTGCAACACAGTAAAGCCATTCCTCTCTGCGACTGTATCGAGCACCATGATTAGAAGACGATTGCTAGAATTCGGGATGCTTTTGTGGCATCCGTTGGCTCATCTATCTCTGACGCCAATCCATCTTCTCCGCATCTGAAGAGCTGCTTGGAGAGAAGACTGGTATAGTGACGAATCACATTTTTGTTTGGGATTCAATATTAACCGTATGTGCATCTGGTGACATGCCACGGACGGAAGTAATCCAACTTGCATCGAGGAATGTCATATCAGGCTAACACTCACAATCGCGGTATTGCCATCAGCTACAGTAGCAGTTCACATCTGATATTTATTGATGGTACATCGACTGCAAGACATTATGTTGGAACAATTCTGTGACCTTCCATCCTTTCTACGCTCCATCGCAAACACTATTTTTCAGCAGGATATTACCCACCCAGATACTGGTCTCATATCCCAACAGCATTTACGTGATGTGGATATACTTCCTTGGCTAGCATGTTCCCTAGATCTATAATCCATTGAACATGTTTGGGATATGATGAAATGATCACTGACCACTGCCTCTGAGCCTCCTATCACTGTTGCCCAATTCATGGTATAGAGGCATGAAGCACGACTCCTGTCACCAGAAAGACATTAATCACATTTTCCACTCGCTACCGCGACCGTTTGACCACTTATATCATGGTATCGATGCATACTGCATTTTCGTAAGTAAATATTCTGATTTGATGCACAAACTTAATCAGTTCTTGTGTTCATTGCTATCTGTCACTGAACTTGTTTTAAGTTCAAAGTTAGCATTCCTTGTAGGTTGGGTTGTTTTACCTCTGAGCGGCACTTTTTTGCCCACCATGGGCTAAATGGCCAGGTCACATGGACCCCGAAGGCTCAGAGAGGGTTGGGGGAGGGGACCCACTGGAACAGCTGTTGGGAGACAGATGGTAGCCTCCCGTCAAGGCCATCCAGCGTGTTCTTTAACGTGCACAGGGTATGGCTCTCCCGCACAGGGGACCACGGTTTAAGGTCCCATCCGACGGACGGCGGCCTTTCCAAGCCCATCGGTGTCCCCTACTGACCGTGGGCAGGGCGGAGAATTTTGCGGAGATAAATCTCAACGCTGACCCAGCTGGGACTCGAACCTGGGAACTACAGATTACGAGCCTGGCGCGCTACCGACTGAGCCACCCCCGCCCCTTCCTTGTAGGTAGGGCAATTTCTATGATTAGAAGTGAATACAGCTAAGAAGTAGGAGTCACCAACTGCTTGTAATCAGCATCTTACAAAGGAAGAGACTGCATTGGATTTATCTCAAGGTGAATATAGGTGAATATGTATTGGTGAATATAGTTATGAATAGCATTCTTGAGCGATCGATGAGAAAGGTAGACCTTGAACGAGATGGATGGACAATGTTAAAAGGTCTGGCCACTGGTTACTCACATCCTACAGTGTATTTTTTTCTCTTAAGTGAATTGATTGAAACTGATTGCTCCTTTTCTTGAAAAAAAAAAAACTCTTCACCTTATTGAATTCAAAACACAGTTGAATTGAAACTAAACTATTTTTTCCGACTCTTTGCCTAAATTCCTTTAGCTAAGATCTAAAGATGTTTACTAATGACTTTTAAAATCGAAAACTAGCTGCATTCTTCAGCCACACTAAGAAAAAAAAAATAAAACCAACTGAAATAAACGATTCTCAGAGGGGATTAAACGCGTTTTGAAAATTCCTTTCCTTCTTACGTAGAAGCATTTCTTTAATGCGAAGACGACTCTCAATGAGGCATTTAAACGCCAGCTAGCTCTTCACTAATACCTATGTTAATTTCTGTTCACCGTTTCCTTCCCCCTCCCTCCCTCCCAACGCTACAATAAAGTTGTTTTGTATTTTCTGCGGGTGCATGATAGAAAGTCTCCTAAACTCCTTCAATAACCACAACCTTCGTCCGGTCCATTACCAGAATCTTTATTACAATGCGGTGTGATCTCTCCACCAGCACGTGCAGATGATGCCTTCTCCATTGATGGAGAAAAGCTATGATCTCCCGCTTCCTTTTACCACGACGTATTCATTAAGTTAATAAATTCAGCTTAAATTTGCTAAGCTCGCTTGTAGTGGAGGATCGCTGTGAACCTTTGTCTTTCCAATGTCCATTCAGGCGAATAGCCTGCTACACCCAAATCCCCCGTGTAATAAATTATGCTTAGAGCTGTAATCTCTCTCCCACCTCGTAACGCGTCTCAGGGATTTTTCGCGGAGATATTTAGAGGTAGTTGAAATAAGCCTTGTTTTGAAAGTTTAATAGAACAGCATAAATCAGGTGAAATAGACGTGTGAAGGAAAGGACTACCTTGAACGGGAGGAGGCCCGAAGATCGTTAACGGAGGTATCTTTGAAATGGTCACTTAGGGAGATGATGATCTCTCTTATCTATGTCTTGGAAAGTGTTAGGTCCTTTATAGAGGATGTTAATACGAAACATAACGATGAGTGAAATATGAAGGATGAGGTAGATGCTAGTTATATTCTGTTATATCTCAATATTTTAATTATTAAATGTGATTCGTTCATTGAGAAGGTTTTGTATGATTGTATTGAGAAGAATAGATAATGAATGTGTTTAACTCTTTCACCACCTACAGACTTGTAAGGACTAGGGAGATTGCGCTATGTAGTCCGACATTTTTTGCATGTGAGAGTTTAACATTTGCGATATTCTTCTGTGGACAAGGGAGATTTCGCTACTACTGTCCGCATTTTCTGATTGAGGCAGTTCAACATTTGCGATAGTCTTCTGAGGGCCAGAGTGATTTCGTTACTATTATTAGCATTTTTTGGCTGTGACAGTTCAAAATTTGCGATATTCTTCTGAGGGCAAGGGAGATTTCGCTACTACTGTCCGCATTTTTTGACTGAGGCAGTTCAAATTTTGCAATATTCTTCTGAGGGCTAGTGTGATTTCGCTACTATTATTAGCATTTTTTGACTGTGACAGTTCAAAATTTGCGATATTCTTCTCAGGGCAAGGGAGATTTCGCTACTACTGTCCGCATTTTTTAACTGAGGCAGTTCAACATTTGCAATATTCTTCTGAGGGCTAGAGTGATTTCGTTACTATTATTAGCATTTTTTGACTGTGACAGTTCAAAATTTGCGATATTCTTCTGAGGGCAAGGGAGATTTCGCTACTACTGTCTGCATTTTTTGACTGAGGCAGTTCAACATTTGCAATATTCTTCTGAGGGCTAGTGTGATTTCGCTACTATTATTAGCATTTTTTGACTGTGACAGTTCAAAATTTGCGATATTCTTCTGAGGGCAAGGGAGATTTCGCTACTACTGTCCGCATTTTTTGACTGAGGCAGTTCAACATTTGCAATATTTTTCTGAGGACTAGTGTGATTTCGCTATTATTATTAGCATTTTTTGACTGTGACAGTTCAAAATTTGCGATATTCTTCTGAGGGCAAGGGAGATTTCGCTTACTACTGTGCGCATTTTTTGACTGAGGCAGTTCAACATTTGCAATATTCTTCTGAGGGCTAGTGTGATTTCGCTACTATTGTTAGCATTTTTTGACTGTGACAGTTCAAAATTTGCGATATTCTTCTGAGGGCAAGGGAGATTTCGCTACTACTGTCTGCATTTTTTGACTGAGGCAGTTCAACGTTTGCAATATTCTTCTGAGGGCTAGTGTGATTTCGCTACTATTATTAGCATTTTTTGACTGTGACAGTTCAAAATTTGCGATATTCTTCTCAGGGCAAGGGAGATTTCGCTACTACTGTCCGCATTTTTTAACTGAGGCAGTTCAACATTTGCAATATTCTTCTGAGGGCTAGAGTGATTTCGTTACTATTATTAGCATTTTTTGACTGTGACAGTTCAAAATTTGCGATATTCTTCTGAGGGCAAGGGAGATTTCGCTACTACTGTCCGCAATTTTGACTGAGGCAGTTCAACATTTGCAATATTTTTCTGAGGACTAGTGTGATTTCGCTATTATTATTAGCATTTTTTGACTGTGACAGTTCAAAATTTGTGATATTCTTCTGAGGGCAAGGGAGATTTCGCTTACTACTGTCCGCATTTTTTGACTGAGGCAGTTCAACATTTGCAATATTCTTCTGAGGGCTAGAGTGATTTCGTTACTATTATTAGCATTGTTTGACTGTGACAGTTCAAAATTTGCGATTTCTTCTGAGGGCAAGGGAGATTTCGCTACTACTGTCTGCATTTTTTGACTGAGGCAGTTCAAATTTTGCAATATTCTTCTGAGGGCTAGTGTGATTTCGCTACTATTATTAGCATTTTTTGACTGTGACAGTTCAAAATTTGCGATATTCTTCTGAGGGCAAGGGAGATTTCGTTACTACTGTCTGCATTTTTTGACTGAGGCAGTTCAAATTTTGCAATATTCTTCTGAGGGCTAGTGTGATTTCGCTACTATTATTAGCATTTTTTGACTGTGACAGTTCAAAATTTGCGATATTCTTCTGAGGGCAAGGGAGATTTCGCTTACTACTGTCCGCATTTTTTGACTGAGGCAGTTCAACATTTGCAATATTTTTCTGAGGACTAGTGTGATTTCGCTACTATTGTTAGCATTTTTTGACTGTGGCAGTTCAAAATTTGGATTTTCTTCTGAGGGCAAGGGAGATTTCGCTACTACTGTCCGCATTTTCTGACTGAGGCAGTTCAACATTTGCGATATTCTTCTGAGGGCTAGAGTGATTTCGTTATTATTATTAGCATTTTTGACTGTGACAGTTCAAAATTTGCGATATTCTTCTGAGGGCAAGGGAGATTTCGCTACTACTGTCCGCATTTTTTGACTGAGGCAGTTCAACATTTGCAATATTCTTCTGAGGGATAGTGTGATTTCGTTACTATTGTTAGCATTTTTTGACTGTGGCAGTTCAAAATTTGGATTTCCTTCTGTGAGTTTCAGTGATTTCACTAGTATTGTCAGCATTTTCTGACTGTGGCCGTTTAACATTTGAGATATTTTTCTGAGGTCTCTGAGATCTCACGTTTTTGTTAATTTACTTTTTTCGTATTGAAAACGTTGACGAGTTGGGATTAGGACACATAAAAATCGTTGTGCGCGATTTTAATGAAAAATGCCACCTCTAATAGGTTTCTATTCTAGGTAACTCTATCACTTCCTTGTTATTAAGTCAGATTTCTTGCGGTTCCTTTGTTAAAGTTATGAAAAACGAAATAAGGAAAGGGAGCCGAACTTTTTTTTTTGACTAGGAGAAGCAATTACCAAAAGTAGTGTTAAAATTGGACCCGAAAGTCGTTCTGGTACTTGTTGTTTCCAAATATTTGATTTATGATTGTTTTATTTAAAAAAAGTTAAATAACTTTTGATGATTAATATTACAGAGAAAGTCGAAACTATCTAATCTTTATCCGACATCTTTCTAATCCGTCATTGCATTATCTAACAACTCTCTAATCCGGCATTCCATTTTCTAGCACCTTTTTAATCAACCGACATTCCACCATCTGACAACTTTCTAATACATTATTCCATTATCCGATGGAATGCTGGATTATGTCCATGCAGTTCCATTATCCAAATGTCTAATCTGGCATTCCATTATCTGGTAACTTTCTAATCCGGCATTCAGTTATCCGACAACTTATAATCCTGCATTGCGTTATCCGGCATCTTTTTAATGTATCATTCTGTTATCTGAGAACTTACTAATCTGGCATTTCATTATCAGACGACTTTATAATCCGGCATTCTATTAACCGACAACTTTTTATTCCTGCAATATTTTAATCTGGCATTCCGCTTTCCGGCAACTTTCTAATCTGTCATTCAGTTTTCCGACAATTTTCTAATCCGGCATTCTATTTTCCGGCAACTTTCTAATCAGCATTTCGTTATCCGACAATTTTCTAATCAGCATTCTGTTATTCAACGGCTTTCTTATGCGACATACCCAAGAATTCGTCATAATTTCCGTGAACGGCTTTTGAACACAGAAGTCGATTATGAAGTTCAATTGCATTGCGTTGTAATCTGTGTGAACCTTAGGTCGTCGTTAAATAATCCATCACTAATAATGCGATAACTGCCCATTCGAATCATGGATGATATTTCATTTACTGAAATATAACTTACTTCATGATTTAAATTATACAATAGGAACGGTTCATTTTACTGCGTTTGTGGGGAAATAAACGAAATAAAATACATGAAAATATATAAATAAAAAAATCCATGTTTGCGCTGTAAAACTAAAACGTAAAACATGCCTATGATGAAATCACTTGATAAATTCACATTAATTACAAAAAAAAAGAGAGCGACAAAATATTTCGTTCTCTTTGTAGGCGAAAACTCTTTTGGCAACTATATCTTCCATTGAAGTTAGTTGTTATGAATGCGTTAAGTGATTTCACTCTCTGTGTTTCATTTTTTTACTTTATGTGACGCATATAAGAAGATAACTTTTTAAGCACTTTTTTTTATCTCGTTTTCCAAAAAAAGAGAGATATTTCTGCTTTGTCGACATGGAACGTTTTTATTTTTAGAGGTAAATTAAAAATGATATCTGTGTCGGATAGGCATTGATCATATTTTGCGATTCGCATTCCGAGTCTCAGAAAAGCTGCATTTGTGTCCTTGAAAAGTGGAAAAGCAGAAAATTGCAAACTTTAAACGAATATTGCAAGCGATGCATTCATGATAGAAATCTGACATTTTGGTGGTAGAATGCGAGGGTGATGAAGTTTGTATCTGCAAAAATAAGCTATCCTCTTGCACTCAGGGGTGGAGGGTGGGGAACGCAACTCTTTTAGTTTAAGAGATCAGTAAAAAAATCTTTATTTATGTTGGTACTAATAAAATTTTATAATTCCCATTTTTCAACAGCTTAGGTAATTTTAATTTAGATCGTCAGAGGAAACTAAATATGGAAAAGGTGAAACTTCTAACAAATATTGTAAGGGATTCACTTATGGTAGAAGTTTAAAATTTCGGTGGTAGAAGAGAATAATGCATTGACGACAACAATCCCCCTGCCGCAGTCCCCTTTCTCAGATGGGTATAAGGAAAGGCGGCTTTTTAAATTTAAGGAATCCCCTTTCTCAAATTGATATAAGGAAGGGCGGCCTTTTAAATTTAAGGAATCCCCTTTCTCAGATGGATATAAGGAAAGGCGGCTTTTTAAATTTAAGGAATCCCCTTTCTCAGATGGATATAAGGAAAGGCGGCTTTTTTCTGTGTCGGATAGGCATTGATCATATTTTGCGATTCGCACCTTCCGAGTCTCAGAAAAGCTGCAATTGTGTCCTTGAAAAGTGGAAAAGCAGAAAATTGTCAACTTTAAACGAATACTGCAAGCGATGCATTTATGATAGAAATCTGACATTTTGGTGGTAGATCTTTTATAACTAAAACAATAAAGATTTTTTTACTGATCTCTTAAACTAAAAGAGTTGCGTTCCCCACCCTCCACCCCTGAGTGTAAGGGGACAGCTTATTTTTGCAGATACAAGGAATAAAAGACAATACTTTTTTTACGTTATATAAGAACTTATAAAAATACTACCCTTTTTATTTTCCCACTCATCCGTTAGTTCGAATTAAAACTTTTTAAAGAGTACAAAAGTAGGTAAACGAAAAACTTCATTCTCTTTGAAAGCGAGATTCTATTATTCGAAGAGGCGATTTGCGTTCTTCTAGTTAGTTTATGTACAGTGATTCCTTTTTATAATGCAGTTCATTTAGCGCTAATTCGCTACAACGCTGTCATTATATTTTACTATATCTCACAACAGTGCAGTCTCAACTAGCTATAAGGCTATTATAATCTTCTCGGGGTATAGTAATAAAATGACAACATATGGATCTGGCAACAGAAACTGAAGCCTCCTATACTCAGTTTCACATAAAAAAATGGAGCGGCGAGTCTATCTCAAAGAAGGACGGGGACGACTCAGTCGAAGCACGCCAGACTCGTAATCTGAAGTTCCCAGGTTCGGGTCCCACCGTTGAGATTTATCGCCGCAAAACTCCCTACCCTGCCCTCGGTAAGTAGGTAACACCGATGGCTTGGAAAGGCTGCAGTCCATTGGATGAGACGTTAAGGCGTGTCTCAGTGAGCGGTAGACCCATCCTTCTGTGCACATTAAAGAACACTTTACTACGAAATACAGGTTAGAACCTTCAATTTGTTGCTTAATATGATAACGTGTTTGGGAATGTGAGCGATTTCACCCGCTATGGGGTCAGGTAGGGGGAACCAGTGTATGAAGTTTGGGAACATTCGGTCAAGCATCTCGGATTTGCAGGGGTGTCAAAAGGGAAATAAACTTTCCAGTAATTTGCGTAATAGCGAAATTAACGGCCTATGAGAGGACGCTCTGACGTCAAAAAGACCTGAGCAACACCAGGCAATTCTTCTAGCCACTAATATAACAATGTAAAGGAAGATATCACTCTGAAAAGGTCGATCAATTTTAGAGGAAAAATTGTCTTGAGCCAGGTGGGATACGAACCCACGACCTCCTGATAACATGTTAGGGACTCTGGACCACTGAGCAACCGGCCGATGATGAAGATCTCTTCTAATTGATGCTATGAACTTTCTATCAACAGTACACAATTCTCCGTGTCTCATGAAGGTATTAAAACAGCTGCTGTCAACCTCAAGAAACAATGACAAGTATGTCATGAAGATGGCAAGTATATTCTGAGTATACAATTGATTAAATTGAAGAGATTTTCTGATTTCTTAATTATGAAGGAATATATCACTCTGAAAACGTCGATTAATTTTTCAGAGTGATATCTTCCATCATAATTGAACAAATATGTCAGAAATTCTCTTCAACTTAATGTAAATGAAATTATGCTTCATTGTGGACTTTTCAATATCTCTTAATAAAAAACAGAGTTTTTAATTTCTCACTTCCATAAATTATACACTGAGATGCCAGTTTATTTGGTACACCTATCCAATAGCGTGTTGCACCTCCTTGGGCCTTCAGAACAGCACCAATTCGTCGGGGCATGGAACTTACAAGATGCTGGATGCATTTGCCTAGTTGTGCGTTGTGGAAATGATTGTGTCGCGTAGTTGCAGCAAATTGGACGGCTGCACAGTCTCGCTGCGAACAGCTCTTACAATCTCATCGCAAAGATTCTCGAGAGTGTTTAAATCTGGGGACTATGCAGGCCAATGAAGCAAGTAAAATTCGTCGGCATATTCCTAGAACCATTCGGTAACTCGTATCTTCCTATATGCGCTCTAAAAAGTAGAAAAGAAACCTAAAAAATATCGATGGTGCAATCAATCACTGAATTCGTGTTCACTTCAAAGGAAGACAGGGTTCCGATTTGCTTAGTTAAAATGATTGCCGGCGCCCTATCTTCCTTTGAAGTGAATAATAATGCAGTGACAGATTACACCATCGATATGTTTTTGGCTTGTTTTCTACAGTTTAGATCGTATATAGGAAGATAGGTATTTATTTTAATTTTTTTAATTTATTTTGAATTTTTAATTGGCCGCGCCTGTGGGGACTTTGTCACTAATTACCTTTCTTTCCCTATTTCAAATTGCCACTAATGAATTAATGACTGAATAAAGTTTTGATGAAGACGAAAACGAAATCAAGAGATGAGATTGGAGTGCCTTTAAATAAGGTATCCATAATCAGTCCTAATTCGTTTATAACTAATTAACGTTTGCAAAACATTCGGATGAGTCAAGTCTTTCAAATATACGTTTTTTACATTTACAACAGAATCATTTTCACCTGATATCGAAGATATCTATGAATAATAAAAGCATATTCTCAAGGAGATATCTGAAAAGACAAAAGCTTATCTAAGTAGAATCCAGATATGCTGATTGATAGCAGCTAGACACCTAGTAGAGGTATTAAAAAACAGACACAAAAGTAATTTTAGTTAAGTAAAAAAAGTTTGAGTTTTAGATTTTACTATGAATTACTTAAAAATACAATTAAACTCTGTTATTCAGAATGTCTGGAAATAAGACTTTATAGTTATTTGAATTTCGCATAATACAATCCTAATAAAATATTGAAAAAAAACAAAACATGAAAATACTTTATTTTCTTCATACGTAACGTATGAACAGTGAAACATTGAATCAAAACCCATGTGGTTCAGAATTTTTGCTTCGTAAGTGATCATAATGTGGTAATTGATCATATGATGGGGCAGGGTTCGGCTCAGTCGGTAGCGCGCCATGCTCGAAATCTGCAGTTCCCAGCTTCGAGTCCCGCCTGGGTCAAAGTTCAGATATATCTCAGCTAAACCCTTCCCTTGATCAGTAGGGAGTAGGGGACACTGATGACACAGATGACCTTGGGAGGACCGCCGTACTTCGGATGGGACGTAAAGCCGTAAGCCTGGAGAACCATGTTCTATGCACATTTAAGAACACTTTCGATGGCCTTGACGGGAGACTACCACCTATCTCCTAACAGCTGTCCAATAGGTCCCTTCCCCGAAACCTTCTCTGAGCCCTCGGAGTCCTTATGACCTGGTCATTTATTCTATTGCATGCAAAAAAAAAGTGCCACTCAGAGGTAAAAACAACTCACCATATGGTGTTATGTATATCTCACAGACAGGAAATGTGACATTTGGGTAAACGTTTCTGGATATTTAGGTATCGAATAAAGGGGCTTTTATTGTATTAGAATCTAATGAAAAATGTGATTTTTTTCAAAAACAGGACGATAGACAGACTTCGAGTCATTTACTTAATCGTTTAAAACAATTAAAATTGATCATTTAATATTTAAGTCATACAAAGTAATCATTTAAATCAATCATCTTCAAAAAGTGCATTAAAAAGAGCTAATACAATCTGATAAGCACACTCTTTTTTCCAGTAGTGTAATCATTCTGACGACACTAAGTAAACGGAAACGTTAATTTTCAGTAAATTAGAATTCGGTATGATATCCCTCCTAACTTGCGTATTTAAATAATAAAAAAAGAGAGGAAATGCCCTTTGTTGTGTTTGCTGTTCAAGTTCTGTGGACTGCAGATAAACAGGTGCTGACTGTATTTGATTCAGATATCATGAAAAATGCACTACGCTGCGTCAAGACCAGGACACGGAGGATTCATCCTTAGAAATAACACGAAGCACTTGCGGCTTACGTATCTATCTCATGTAGGATGCAAAGCGATGCAAAGGAGACAGACTCTGATCCGGTGACATGTTGACACAAGGGTGCATAATTAGTTCAACTGCAGAGTCCATCTGCGGCTTAGTTGTTGAGCAAACATCGGCTCAAGAAAGGTGGAAGCCATGCAACAAGTCATTGCGGCAAACTTTTTATTTTGGCTTAGAGGTATTCGGAGCGAAAAGTTTTGACACCAAAAACTAATTCAGTTGTAAGAGAAATGCAGTTTTGTTATTTCTCCGAGAGGAATCTTCTCACAGCTTTTCTCTCTTCTTCTGGTGTACTGAAGGAGACGAGAAGCTGGAGAGGCCTTTGAAGAAAGTTTCTCAAGTATTGTGAAGGAAGAAGAAATGCTTTCATTTAGTTTTTCTGTAAGGTTAAAATCGGGTTTCGAATTTTCAGCAATGAAATGCAAACTTTTCCTAGTTTACGGCTGCAATACGAGCGTTTTGATTGATCATTTTTTTTATGACAGGGTGAGAACCACGAAAACTGATTAAAGCGATCACCGATAAAAAGTAAGAGGCGTTCCCTCTTTTGCGATTTGTGGATTAAAATTGTGATTGATGCAAATATCCTATATAATAATTGTATCACTGCAAAAGTCCAGAAAAATTTAGACATTTGTTATATTATTGTGCCGTCCCAGTGGCCTAGCAGCTATCATGCTTGGCGGTACATCAAAAAGCCTGGGTTCGAGCCTTGTATAAGGTATGGATGTTTCCTTTCTTGTATTGCTCTTCTGGTCTGTAAATGGTAGCTCGGTAGTCACTGGAAGGAGAGCTATGCACCAATCCCCTGTGATGATGCATAGAACCGGCCAGGCCTAGCATTTAATGTCCGACCCCGCCTTCTCGTGGTGCAGACCGTTAGTATCTTTCAAAAGAGATACTCTCTTGTGGAAGTGAACGGAAAGGGAGGGCTGCCTGATTAGTGTGACCTACTGATGTGGACAACTATGGCTACTTTTCTTTTTTCTCTACACTGCTGAGGAGTGGTCAACCACACAGGGTCCTGGTGCTGACCATATAAAGCCACTGGACTGGACAGATATATGGCTCTGAGCTTGATTATGGATCCTGATTTTGTTGCACTGGTGGGCTTCTGTGGAGGGAAAATCTTCCGCTGTGTTTTCTGTTTGTTTGTGGGTTGACAGCTCCAAGTGAATAGATTCACAGGATATGTTTATCAGCTGGTGGATAATCCTGAGCAGAGGTCATCGCAGGCACCTGAACTCTTTGCTTCAATTGGCATCGCCAAATTCTACATTGGGGGAAGTCTTCCAGTGCAGATGACTTCAGCATTTACTGGTGGGGGAACGGGTCTTTGCCCCATGTCTGCGATTAGGGTGCTGTTTGATATTGTCGACATTCTCTCTCTCAATAAACAGAGTTTCTTTAAACATCCCAATAGCCATTTTCTCTCCATAGGTAGTTGGAATGTGAGGACTCTGCACAGAGCTTTTTCTCGTGATGTCATCACACAAGAATTCCACCATTATTATTTAGATATTCTCGGCTTGCAAGAGACCAGATGGACAGATAAAGGTCAGATTCTTAAACATAATCTTAAATTTCTCTTTTCAGGGAGGGACGACAATAAGCATCACAAAGGCGTGGGTCTGCTTCTCAGCAGACACGCTAGTGATGCTCTTCTAGGATATGAGTGCATTAATGAAAGGTTTCTTACAGCAAAATTTCAGACAAGCGTTAAAGACTTGAATGTTATCTGCTGTTATGCCCCCACTGAGGATGCCGATGAGAATGAGAAGGATAGGTTTTATGGACAACTTCAGGATATTTTGAATTCTGTCAAGAAAGGAGATATTACCCCTGTTCTAGGTGACTTCAATGCCAAAGTTGGTACTGACTCTGACCTTTGGGGAGGAGTAATAGGCCCTTTTGATATTGGTAGCTGTAATGGCAATGAGCAACGTCTCCTACAGGTAAGTAAACTCAATAGATTCAGAATAACTAACACTTATTACAACCACCGCGACATACATAAGTACACATGGGTTTCACCCGATGGGCTGCATAAGAATATGATTGATTATATATTAATTAACAGCAAATGGGCAAGTTCTCTTAGGAATACCAGGTCATGTAGGGGAGCTGATATTGGATTTGACCATTATCTTGTTAAAAATGTCTTGCTACTTAAACTTAAAAAGTGTTGTGCTAGGGTTTAAAAATTTGCTTTTAATATTGAAGCTCTGAAAGACCCTGTTATAGCTAAAGCTTACCATGATAGGTTACTTAGTCATTATGGCAGTCATGGTATGCTTTCTACTGAAGTTGAGGAAAGATGGGATCATTTTAAACAGGCTTTTTTGGACACTAACAGTACTCTTTTAGGAAAAAAAGGAGCAGAAGAGTCAGAATTATCTGAGTGATAAGGCACTTGAGCTTATTTCGGAAAGAAAGAACTGCAGGAATGTCCTTAATCAACACCCTACTAGTCCTAATAGAAAGCATTACAGAGAACGTAATAAACGTGTAAAAGATCAGTTAGCTGCTAATAAGAATCTTTGGCTTGATGGCTTGGTTGATAAAGCCAAGGAAGCAGTTAGACAGCACAACAGCAGAGAGCTGTACCAGATAGTTAATGTTTTGTGTGGTAGAAAACCGACAGGTATACAGGGATTGAAGGATAAACAAGGTAAGGTTATAGAAGGGGAGGATTCTGTCATGTCTAGGTGGGCTGAGCATTTCAGTGATGTTCTACACAATGTGGTTAGTTCTATTCCTATTGTAGTTGGTGACTTTAATGTTGGCCCTATAACACAATCTGAAGTTATTTTGGCTGTTTCTAAACTTAAACTTCATAAATCCCCAGGTGTATATGAAATTACTATAGAAATGCTTAGAGCTGGGAATGCTTCGGTTACCACTTGGATGACTGAAATTCTGAATATCTTTTATGATAAAGGCATGGTTCCTAAAGATTTTACCAGAGCTATTATTATCCCTATTTTCAAAAAAGGTAATCACAGTTCTTGTGATAACTATAGGGGTATCAGGCTACTCTCTGTTCCTGGTAAAGTTCTTTCCATGATTGTGCTTAATAGAATTAAGAATCTGGTTGACAGGCAATTGCGTGATGAGCAATGTGGATTCAGAAGTGGTAGGGGATGTGTGGATCAGATATTTTCACTTAGGCAGATTCTTGAGAAATGTTTAGAGTTTCAGAAACCTTTGGTGGCTAGCTTTGTTGATTTCAAAAAGGCTTTGGACTCTTTTGATCGTCATAATTTGTGGCTGATTGTGAAATCATATGGTATACCTGACAAGTTAATTAACATAATGAATGCTCTCTATAATAACACTGAGTCGTGTGTGAGAGTTGGCAAGGCTTGTAGCAATTGGCTTAGAATTACTTCTGGTGTTCGACAAGGTTGCATTTTGTCTCTTTTTCTCTTTAGCTTGGTTATTGATTACGTTATGCGAAATTCACTTCAAGGGAAAGATTTTGGCCTTAAATGGTCTGAAGATACTAAAACCTCTGATTTAGATTATGCTGATGATTTAGCCCTTTTGGCAAATGATGTTGATGAGATGAACTCTTTCATTCGAGCTGTTGATGAAACTGGTAGTAGAGTAGATTTGGTTATAAACAGAGAGAAAACTAAAGTGATGAAAATTGGTCAGGCAGGCTGTGATTCAGTTAATCTGAATGGTTGCAGTCTTGAGCAGGTGTCGCAGTTTAATTATCTTGGGAGCTATGTAACAGATAATGGTGATGTGCGACATGAGATTAACAGACGAATAGGGATTGCTGCCGGGACTTTTAAGAATCTATGGAGAGGTGGAGAAATAGGCGTATACACCTAAAGAGTAAAATTAGACTGTATAATAGTTTGGTTCTTTCTAGGGTTAGTTATGATAGTGAAACTTGGACACTTTGTAAACAAGATAACAGGAAACTAGATGCTTTTGATTCTAGATGCATACGCAGTATCTTGGGCATTAGGTGGTTCAACTTTGTAACTAATGATGAGGTTAGGCAAAGGAGTTTGCAAACTCCTTTAAGCAGCATATTGTGCAGAGAGAGACTCCGTTGGTTTGGCCATGTTTGCCCGTATGAATAATTATAGATTGGCGAATAGGGTTATGAACAGTGTGCCTAAAGGCCTCAGAAAGAGGGGGAGACCTAGGGTGCGGTGGGCAGACAATGTCAAACAGGACCTTGTTAGAATTGGTGTGCAGTGGCTAGATGCAGTAGATGTAGCTCAGGATAGACTTGCTTGGAGAACTAAATTGCACGGTCTGGTGGACCTCCGTAGCCCATGACTGCTTGAGGATGATGATGATGATGATGTTGATGATTGCTCTTCTGATGAGATCTCTCGCCTTTCTCATACATCTCTTCTATGGAATATTATGCTGACAGTCTCTTGTCAGACTTCTGTGGTAAGCAGTTGCTTCAAGGGAATTTTTTACGCTATTGTTGTGTGGGGCAAAAAATGCCCATTTTATTCACTTCTCGGTGTAAGAAAAATTAACCCATGTTATGTCCCTTCTCAGTGTGACAAAAAATTAATTCATATTATGCCGCTTCTTGGTGTGACAAAAATGACCCATGTTATGTTGCCTCGCGGTGTGACAAAAATGTGGTGTGACTATAATGATTTCCGAAGTGTGTGTGTGTGTGGGGGGGACTAGTTAGTTACGGAAATGAAGGATTTTCTAGGAAAGTTTTGTTATAAAGCTGAATTGATTATTATTCTCAAAATGTCAGCGATCGATTGTTTAGTGAATTACTTTTAGAAAGAGAACCCTTACAGCAGCAAGATTGCCTCTTTCAATTAAAAACTTTCTTCAGTCATTTCATCTCTTGAATGATTTGAAGATCACAGTCAGGCGAAGATTTACAAAAAAATTAAGGTGTTGTTGTTGGTGGTGGGGCAGGTGAAGCAATCAAGTCGGAAGAAAGTGAAAAGGAGGGGGAAAGATGCTAGATTTTATTGCGGTAGAATATTTTCCGTTACATTTTAGACGTCTTCAAAAAATCTTAAAAATGTGTGAAATAGCACAAGTTTAATAATTTTTTTGCCTCCAATACCCTAATTAGCATTTTCAAAGGAATGGGGTGGATGGGTTACGGCCCTCTTATACATCCGACTTTGCAAACAGTAACTGTTCGTTCATGACAGTTAGCAAAATATTTGCTCTACTGTTCAATGAGAAAAAAGCTCTATCCTAGCTGAGTCACTGCTTAGGAAAGACATTTTTTTGCCTCTCGGTAATCCATTGCCGAGTGGAGCAAAATTTGGACCATAATTATAAATTCGACAGGTGAGTGAAAAATTTAGACACTAATTTGCAATTGATTTGTGCGTAGACTTGACACTAGCTCCGAAACCTCTTGGTTAATGGAATATTTGACACTTATTATGGCCTTAATTTAGACCTTAGCTGTGGAATTGCTTAATTGGTGGAAAATTTGGGAACTAGTTATGACACTGTTTGATGGCTGAAATATTTAAAAGAAGTTGCGAAATTGTCTGGTAGGTAAAAAAAAATTACTCTTGTTATGGATTTGCTTAGTGAATGACACATCTGAACTCTACCAACTGTTAGGGAATGAAGTCACTGCTCTTTGAAACAAAACCTAGAATTCTTTACATTCTTTTCGGTGAGACAGAAACTTAGGCTTAAATTATTCGAGTAGCTGTATAATATTATACGGAGATAAAATGTGGGCGCCAAAAGGAGTAAATTAACTTATGATGGTCAAAAGGAAGTTTGTGGTGGTAAAAAAAAGTTGATTCAGGATAGCCTAAAAAACTAACTTGTAGGTGCAAAGAAATAAAGTGTGGACAGAAACAAACACTGTTTTAGTTTACAGCGTCAATATCAGTTTAAAGCAGTAGGGGATAAGTTTCGGGTGTAAATAAATTAAGTGTGGCAAAAATCAAGTTTATTTGCAATGATACAAATTCAACTGCGGCAAAAAATGAATTAGATTGGAGTGACACAAATTAATTGAGGCACAAATTAAATCAGTTGGAGTGACCGAGAACTGAATATGGCAAAAATAAATAGCTAAGAATGTCGCAAAAGTTAATTGCCGTAAAAATTAAGTTAACCTTGGAACGACACAAAGCTAAGTCCCGAGAAAAGTTGGAATCGCAAACATTAAATTAGATAAAAATTGACAAAATATTTAATGCTATATCTGTCTCTATCGTTTGGTGTTTGGTTCGAAAGTAATTTTAGTTAACAAAAACATTTAAATTATTTATGAAGTTGGAAAAAAATCCATGAAATTTAAAGCGATCAAGTTTGAATACAGCACAAAAAGTAAAAACAAATAATAAATACTTCACAACTCTCTCCTAAACGAAGATCCTCAATTTGCAAATAGCTAAAAGGAAGGTAAGGAACTGAAATTCTACTTTAATATTTAAAGCAGTACATTAAGAACCATTACACCATATCCACTATGCTATTTTTAAAGTCTTAACATTTCAGCCATTACCATGAAAGTTAACCCCCAAAAAATACAAAACGACTTTTGTTTTATAACTTTTTTTTCCGTTGCTAAGCGCTTTCACGCGCAACATCATGAAGAGTCAACAGCCAACAAAACAACGCGACGTCGTCTTTCTTATTTTTGTGTGTGTGTGTGTCGAGGAGCCCATTTTTACTCCCATTACTCAGCTCCGCTGTTGCAGCATCCGCTAATAGCCCGGCATGGTGAAGATTGATGCCATAGTAAGCCAACAAACTCCACATTTCCTAAGATGCGGTCTCTCTTCCCGAAACGACAGTAAAAGCTGTTCTCTCCTACTATTGTTATGGAATGGCATCTAGAATATGCGTTTGTTATCCAGGGTTTCCTTTCTGGCCAGTAAAAAACCCTTTTTTTTCCCTTCCTTCTTGTTATGAGGATTGCAGCATCCACCACTCTACCCGTTTCATGAACATCTGGGACAAGACCTCTTTCATCCGTAAGCTAAGATGGTTGTTGCAAAGTCATGAGGAGGAAAAGGAAAAGAAGAATTTATATATATATAGAAGCATATGTTTCCACTACAATTTCTGATAAACTAGAAGAATCATACTTATATGAGTCTCAGAAAATGATTTATGCCAATAAATATCCGCAATGAATGAGGCTATTTCCATCCACATTACGCGGTTTCTCGTACAGCGCGTCACTACCACAGAGGATGTTGAGACTATTTCCTGTTGTAGGACGAAGAATGCGGATCCTCTGAATACTCACACGTGACCATCGATGGGACGACCAGACAGAGATGTCGAAATTTATAGCATATTCTTTAGATAATTGGTTTACGAGACAAAGAAGTTAAAGCTTCTAACGCAGTTATCCTAGTTCTAATCTTGTGTTCTTATCTTATATAAAAACTCTTACGAACATTTTAATTGATTGTTTCTTTTCTGCATTAGAATAGGAAGAAGACAGAGTCAGAAAAACCCTATGGCTTAGAGTTAGATATCAAATGGATAATGTTAGAAATGAGAAACGGTGGTCTGCTTCCTTACAGTGACCAGTGAGTCTCATTCGTAAATAATGCCCAGTGTTTGCTTCTTTTTTTTTCATACAAAGTGCCCTTCTTGAAATTACATCTCCTAACGGATTTCCGCAACACTTTGGAAAATCTTCCATAATCAGCTGCCATTCTAAACAAAAGTTCAATGTTCATTGCAGGAAAAATCCCTCTTCTTACATGTATTCTTTTCCTTTTCATTCTTCTTGCAATAATTAATTGTAGGATTAAATATTATTGTTTCTGATTAGATGACCGAGCTATGCAGCTTTCATTCTCTTGCACTTGTTCATCAATTCGCTGTTTCTTATGTACATCATCTTTCTGTAAATCCACATCTCGAACGTTTCAATCATCTTTATGATTTCAGTGTACAAGTTTCAATATCATACAGCATGACCGATCATATATAGCATTTCATCATTCCAATTCGAAAAAGTGATCAGTTGGTATCTATTTTAAAGAGTATGCATTAAGTGGTCTGTTTCGAAACGGTATTAAATGCATCTGCTTTGTAAAGCTTCGAAAAAATTTGAAAGGTATATTCTTTCTAAACTGTATAGTGGTTCTACTTCTAAACATTGTCAAGTTAGTCTCATTCCTAAATAATGTCCAATGATATCCATCTTGGAAAAATCCAGAGTGTCTTGACAAACTATCCAGTGGGTCTATTTTATTAACTGTATCAAGTGGATCTGTTTTGTAAACGGTGTCCAGTGATCTCCATCAAGTGCTCAGTGCTTTCTAAACTTTGTCCAGTAGGCCACCTTCCTAAATATTGTCCCGATGAATATCCATCTCCAGGAATATCCAGTTGGTCTATTTCATAAACAGTATCAAGTGAAACTACTTCGTAAATAATGCCCAGTAATTTTCTTTCTGAAGTGTACATGGTTATAGTGTCTAAATATTCGCCAGTGTCCATCTCAAACAATTTCCATTAGGTCTCTTAAATAAACAGTTGAGTGGGACTTTTTAATAAATAGTATCAAGGAGATTTTCTTATTAAACATCGTCCAAGATGTTTCACTGGACGCTTTTACTGAAATGTACAGTAGTTCCACTTTCTCGACATTGCTCAATGGGATTCCTTCCTAAAGATTGTTCAAATGATACACATCTTAAAGAATATCCAGGGTCTTTTATAAAGTATCCCGTTAATAAATAGTATCAAAGTAGGTCTGCCTCATAAATAGTATCAAAGTAGGTCTGTTTCAAAAATAGTGCCGAAGACATTTGTCACCCTCAGGTAACTTTTTTGCCGGTCCTTAAAGTATTTTATTTGCTACCTCAAATGAATTAACTTTTCTCTCCCTTTACAACTGATTTTGGTTTTCCCCACCTCAAGCGATCTTACCATTTTTGTGGCTCTAACTCATTATATTTTTCTTCTTCCATATTTAAAATAAATACCAACTAAATCATTAGAAAAGTTTCAAAATAACTCTCCTCGAAAATTTAAAGACCTTAGCACTTTATGGCATTTTTATTCTGAACTGAAATTCGAACAAGCCCATCTGATTACTAACATGTCGCCCTTAACATTTTGTCTCCTCAACCGACCGCTTAGAACGTTTATACTGCGGAATGCTTATACTGGACACAGCGCCAATCCTGTGGCTAGTAATCTTATTTCTGTAGTGTTCAGGGGCTATACTTTCTAAACATTGTTCAATGGATCTTCTTCTCAAAGAATGTTCCCTGGCTATCCATCCTGAAGAATGTCCAATGGATATTCAACTTGAAGGATGTCCAGTGATATTCAACTTGAATGTTGAACATCCAGTTGGTCCCTAGATTCCACAGAAAATATTTTTAAGTAAGATAGTCACGTATTTTAATAGATACATAAATTAGGGAGCCCGCATAATACGTAGGACTGTCTACATAGCAACTGTCGCACAAGTAAAGGATTTAGCCACATATTGAACACGCCTGTTCTAGAACTTTGACCTTCAATTTATCTTCAATGACAAATAATTTTCTGTAAGAAGCTTATTTTTAAAGTTAGAGCGTCCTTGCCATTAACATAGCATTACAATATATCAATACATGATTGAGGATAGCGTGGATTTAAGTAAAACAGTATACACTAAACTTTCGATTACGATAATCAACCGGCATATAGTTTCTTCAACTTTGAGCATCATTTGCATCAATTTAAGTGCATATTTTTGTTTCTTTAAGAGGTCGCTACCTTTGCAACTTAATAAACAAATTTACATTTCCCACTGGAATATTACTAAAACTATCCCATGACTGATAAAGAACTAATTAAAGAAAACCTTTCTTATCTTATAGTTAGGTATTTAGCCTCTATTTAGCCAGTTGTGCCCGTAAGCTACAGCAAAAAGTATCTTCAAATATCTGATACTAATCAGCTAAATAATCACTATTATTTAAAATGACTTCGAGAAACATTTACTTTTACTCTTTGTGAACGAAGTGTTCCAAATCACCATCCAAAATGATACTACCATTTATTCCCGAAAGTTTCCTCCAAGGTATTTATCAGAAATAAAAGAAAATGATTTTTACCTCAAAATTTGCATTTGTCATCATTCGGACATACCCTATATTCTCTTGAGGGAGATTACCCACCAGATTGTATCATACATAATTACTTTGGTTCATTACATTTCTTGGCTAATTACCAACAAACAACAATAAAATCCATGAATATCTGAAGTGCTGTAGGGGCCTCAATGCTCCAAAGATTTTCTAAGAGCCTTTGGCAAAAAACAACTCTTCATCATTTACCTAACTCTGGCTCCTTGATTAATTCTTGCATGGCAAGGTTTTCGCCTAAGGTGGTGAACGTTTCGTTGAATTTTCGATCAGGTGTTTTTTTCTGGATTTCCCCAAATGCCCCAAAATGTTTTGTTTTGTCTCTTTGCTAACATTGCTTCATTTAATCTTATGTGTTGAGTCTTTTTTAGCAAACAGAAAGTTAATCTTTAGTTATTTTGTTTAAAAAAATAGCTAATGTTTGTCTCTCCGTGTGTAGCCACTGAGCTTTCTTGCTTTTAGAGATGAATTAAAAGTTCTTTTTGGATAGGTATTGATTAAACATTACGTTACACATTTTCCTTCTCGATGTTATCTATAACGGTAGAAAACTAAAAGTAGAAAAAGTTTGAAAATGCCGAAATTTGAAATATTGCAAAAGCTCTCTTTATGCCGGAAATTTTGAAATTTTAGTGGCAGAGTGTGAAGCTCAGAAGGTTTACTTTGGCAGCTGCGATGTGTCCCCTTTACCCTTAGTACCTTTTCCATAGTAGTAACTCAGTATCTATATTTTTTAAACTGCCATCAGAAAAGCAGGAAAAAAAATAACATTTCCTATGATTTGTGACGATTCAAAATTAACTTTTTTAAAACAATCATGCGTTTGAAAAAAAGAGTATTCTTCCTTAAATGAGTCATAAAGCTAAATTATTTAGAGATTTTTTTGGTTAATTATTAGATAAATTATATTTTCTCCTTAAATGAAACCACGTGATAACTTGCAACAAATTCTCATGAAAAACGTGTGCATTGTTTCACGAGGCGTTCCACGTGCTCTGAAGAATACGTCATATCTGCGTAGATAATATATATGTTACCGCTAAAGCTCGAAAGTCGTTAATGTGCATATTACCTAGCTAATCTGCAGATTAACTGATTTGCTCCGTTAACGTGCGGAATCAAGAGTTTTCCGCATTTTACCTAGGTAATGTGCACATTAACGGCTTCCGTATCGTTAAAGTTCAAAAGTTTGTTTCTCTCATAGTGGTGAATCTCTTGAATATGAATCTTCGTGTCACGTGATTCACTCGTCCGCATTATTAAAAAGGGCCCGGATGAGCGGAGGCCAAGTGAGAACGAATCGGATAAACACTAGATAAATAACATTACGTTAATTTAAGCGTACAGAAACGTTCCTGTTGTTCCAGCAAAGATCTTATTTTCACTTTAACGAGTGCCTAGTAGGTAATGTGCAGATTATCCAGGTAATTTGCAGATTACCTAGGTAATTTGAGAAATGAAACAATTTTCCGCACGTTAACGGATCAGCCTATTTAATCTGCACAATACTTAGATAATCTGTAGAATAACTGATTTCTGCACTTTAGCGGTAACATATAGACAGAATAAGATTTCTGAGAAGAGCGAGCAGCGAAAGTTGATTTGATTGTGTGCGCGAATGTCGGCTTAAATGCCGTTATTGATTAACTAGTTTTTATGTAAATGTAACAGGTAGTGGTGAACCATTTGTGTATATGCTCAAATTTCAGTGTCTTCAGTATATGTGTCGAAGGTGATATTATTTCAAGTTAACACATCAATTTTATTAATTGCAAAATTGTTATTTGGTAAGAATCGACTTGTAATTTGTTAACAAGAATGTTTACGTAACGAAAAGTTGGAAAGTTTTATTCTTTTTGCATTTGTTACTAAAAGCTGATCAGTCATTATTTAGCCAAGGTCTTCTGTAAATATAATTCTGTAATTAAATTTTACATTATATTCAGTAAATTATGTTCAGTACTTTATATATTGTATTCATATATTTATATTCAGTAAATTAGTTGGTTCATTTGCTTATTGAGTGAATTATTTAAGCTTTAATCACTTCTTGTTCAATAATGGTTTCATCTGTTAAAAAAGCTCATTTATTATCAGTCTGGTGAATCGAACCCATCGCACAGATTGTTAGACGAACATTATTGAAGCTTTGCAACAGTTATTTTCTTCTTAGCTACCGAGTGCTCTTTTCATTTTTCGAACGTCTGAATTGTTTTTATTTATGTGCGGATTATTGCTGATGTAATGGCTAGTCGTCCCGTGGCCGAGTGGTTAGCACGCTTGGCTACTGATCTAAGGGTCCTGGGTTCAAGTCCCGGATTAGGCATGGATGTATGTGTCGTTTTTCTGCTGAGGTCCTGCCATTCTCTCAGACCTTCTTCTACTGTGGCATATAAACTGACAGGCTCCTGTCAGACCTCTGTGGCAAGCAGCTGCTTGAGGGGGTATTATTTTATTAATGGCTATTATCGCATTTTGTAATAGAGTGATTTCAAGTTGAGATTTCTACAATCAATTCAATAAGATTTAAAGTTATTTTGAAACAATATACTAAAGCAAATTTATTTGTAAGAACAGGGCTTTGATTCCGCAAACTTAATTCATTTCTATGTACCTCCGAGAAATTAAAGACCTGAGACTTTAATAATTCCTAAAAAGACTTTAAATTTGACTAGGCCATTATAATACTATACGTCAGTGCATAATTCATTATTCTTTATAGTGTTATATCCCACCGATAAAATTAAACAAGAAGCGTTTGAATATGCAAAACTAAAAATATAATTTTGTAATTAATAAATAAATTACATTTCAAACTTGTCAAAAAATAAACAAGAAAAAACGTTTCACGTTTCAAGATGAGTAGTTTTTTCTGGTCCGATATTATTATATTTATTAAAAGACGACAGCAAAATTAATAACATTAACTTTTTAAATATTTATTTTTCTGATATCATGAGCGAGACGTAAACAATTTGGAAGGCCCGATATTCACTCTCCATTCCACTGGGCTCGAAATTATTATTTAATCAGAAAAGAATATATATATATACATTTATTAATCTAGAATACGTTTGTTCCAAACGTTGCCACCACCAATCACATTGTAATTCTTTTTCGGTTATACGATTTGTTCTAGAAAAAGATAAATATAAATAAATTAAGAAAAATGCATGTTTCGGAAAACACCCTGGCATCAGCTGTTACGCGTTATTTTTCAAAAGGATGTAAAGTAATGGAAGGCTATTGGGAGTTCGAGGCAGTTATAAAAGAGAAATGCATCCCTTTGGATTTCTCCATATTGCAAGCTAAAAAATTTCTTTCCAAGTAAAGTTAATGTCCACTCATTATCGTTTTAAAAGCGACAGTTACTAATTACTTATTAAATTTATATTCGTTGGATTACACGGATTAATAAACTTTTATTTACTAAATTATTTAAATTATTAATTTTTATTTCCTAAATAATATTTTATTACATCTTTATCATTTTGTATTTATTATTAAACTTTTGGTTACCAAAACATATTTTATTTACTAACTGAATTCTTAATTTCTCTTTACTAGGTTGCATTAGTTATCAATGTTTTATTTTATTTGCTAAATAACATTAGTTATTAAACTTTTAGTTACTAAACTACATCAGTTTCTAGATAGCAATAGGGTAAGTTTAAAAAAAAATTAATTGTGAAAATATCAATTTTTCCACACTTTCATAAGTACTGCAAAAAAAAAATTTAGTGAGTTTCGTCCTTCTTAATACTATAGTTACTAAACTTCCATTGACTAAATCCATTATTAAACTTCTGTTGGCTAAGTACCATCAACCTTTAAATCAAGGGTGTCAAACAGAGCCCTTGAGATTAATTTATCTGGTTGCAGTTAATTTTCAGCATAGGGAAATTATAAAACTAGGTTTTTTTAATCAAGAATTGAGAATGAAAAAAGAAAAAATTGTAAACTCAGTTTTTAGAAGCAGTAGTCGCAGCTACTATTTCAAGCATATATATTTATAATACTAGCAGAATTACCAGGTGTTGCTCTGGCCTTAACAAAATAACTCAGAGTAGCAGGCGTATTCCGAATGTATGCACGGACTCGTTTAGGTCTGGGGTGACGTAACTAGTGGCGGAAGTTTCCGGCTCATTCCGCAGGTACTTTACCGATCGGTTCCGAATTTGGTGTGGTGGTCCTTTTGCGTCTTGTTGTCTAGGCCTTAGAGATAGGGTTCCTAACTGCGGTGGGTGGAGATTAAATTCTCCTCAAATACCTGGGGACGCTGCAGTCGCTTATCTTACGAGTGAAAAGTTGGGTTGGGTTGTTTTACCTGTGAGCGGTACTTTTTTGCACACCATGGGCTAAATGGCCAGGTCACATGGACCCCGAAGGCTCACAGAAGGTTGTGGGAGGGGACCCACTGGAACAACTGTTGGGAGACAGATGGTAGCCTCCCGTCAAGGCCATGTAGCGTGTTCTTTAACGTACGTGCACAGGGTATGGCTCTCCCGCACACGGCTTAACGTCCCATCTGACGGCCGGCGGTCTTTCCAAGCCCATCGGTGTTCTCTACTGCCGTGGGCAAGGCGGGGAGTTTTGCGGAGATAAATCTCAACGTTGACCCAACTGGGACTCGAACCTGGGAACTACAGATTACGAGCCTGACGCACTACCGACTGAGCCACCCCCGCCCCGATATTACTTGGGGAATAAAAAATCAGGAAATGTTGCATCAAAAAAGTTGGCAACACTGACTTGTTTGCAATAGTTTACACTCAAATGTTTGCAACAATGTTATTCTATTCATAGTTTAGATAACTACTAGTCTGCCTCTGTAAAGTTTATTTTAAAAACGTATAAGTAACAAGATATTTGTGGAATTAATATCAGTTTTTTCAAACTGTATTCTAGGGTATGTAAAGATATTTTATGACAATATTTATGTAGTTAACATGAAAGGTTTGTGAATACTTCTATTCTGTTATTTTTTTATTTTGTATTCTAGAAAATGCCCCCCCCCCCCCCCCCGAAAATGTCAAAATAAGGCAGACAACTTCTGTTATATTTTCGAAGAGTTCACCTTTGCAAGACAAGAAAAAAATGTCACCTATAATAAAGAGAGCATTCAAACATTACTTTGGATGTAAAATAGGAGACCAGGATAAGCAGTGGTTCCCTGACATATGTTGTGCAACTTGCTATTGAAATTAATAAACTGGTGGAAGGGTAAAGGTAGCGCGGTGAAAAGAGTGAAGCACGTGAATCACGTCCAGAAAGAAGTGATCCTTCCTACGAGGCTATCATGGATTCAACCCCACATTTTTTAATGCGAACGATTTGGTTCGTGATCTAGGACTAAGTAAACAAAATGCTGAATTGCGGACTCTAGATTGCAAGAATGGAATCTTCTGCAACATAGTACAAGTATAACTTTATATAGGAATAGAAAAAGGAATTTTGTTTCATTCTTCTCACATGATGGCCGATTGACTTTCTGTAATGATATTGCCGGTTTGATGACAGCTTTAGGCTTTATTCATGACCCATAAAATTGGAGGCTCTTTAGAGATGCATCCAAAACTAGCTTGAAGACAGTTTTACTGCATAATGGTAATTTAATGTCTTCTGTTCCAGTTGCCTATGCTAGTATGGCAAAAGAATCATATGAGATTATAGATATAATGCTAAAATCCATTAAATATACGAATTTCAATTGGAAAAAATGTGGGAATTTGAAAATCATTGCCATGATATTGGGATTGCAACAAGGGAACACAAAATTTCCTTGTTTCCTTTTTGAAGGGGACAGTCGTGACAGAGCGTCCCATTACTTGAAGAAAACTTGGCCAATACGTAATTGGAAAGTGGGAGCATAAAATTTACAGAAGCAGAGACTTATAGCTTATGAAGACGTGATCCTTCCTCCCCTTCATATAAAACTGGGACTTATGAAGCGATTTGTCAAGGCAGTGGATATATATATGGTAGAGGATTTTCCTACCTAACAACAAAATTCCCCCGTCTTTCAGAAGCAAAGATAAAAGACGGCGTGTTTGTTGGCCCTCAAATAAGACAGTTGAAGAAAGATGTGAAACATGTGAAAAAAGATGTCTAACAGAGAAAGAAAAACTTGCTTGGACACGTTTTAAGAAAGTTATAGACAATTTTCTTGAAAAAAAAAGAGGTCTAAAGATTATAAAGAAATAGTAAACCAGATGCTACATGCAAATCGGGATTTAGGATGAAAAAAAAATTCAAATTCAAACAAACTCTCTATTTTGTATATAGAGCTATCGAAGTAACAGACAGACAGATAGAGAGATGAAATCTTTTATAACGTCTTTGAAAGTGCACTTCCTGCATTCACATCTGGATTACTTTACGGAAAGGTGCAGTGACGTCACCTCTGAACACGGTGAGAGGTTTCACAAAGATATTTCGACAATTGAAAAGCGATATGAAGGAAAGTGGATGTCTACAATGTTAGCTGATTTTTGTTGGAATCTCAAGAGACAGCTCAGATAAACATAAAAGAAAAAAAATGATGTACGTTTGGTGTTTTTGTTTTTTAATTATTCTGTATTCAATTTATTTCTGTATAATATTCTGTAAAATTTTCTGTATGAATCTATATATCATTTTAATAATAAAGACGCTAGGAATAATCTCTTTTTTTCCCTATTATTATTCATTGTAAATCTAGGAATGAAATGAAAAATTGTCTATATCCCTGATAGAAAACATCTAAGCACAGATCTGAAGTCTGCACTAAAAAAAACCCTTTAAAATCACACAACTCTTACTTGAAAAAAAGTTATATTTTGTAGAACAGTGTTATCAATGGATAGACGTTTCGCGTTCAACTTTTGAAGGAGGGCCCAATTATCTGGGGTCGAAAACCTTATAGTGCACTAAGATATGGTCAGATGAAGCTGTAGATGAAATTTGATGGTCCTAGCTCTGAACGTCTAGGAGGAAATGTCGAACAGACAAACAAACTCTATATATTGTATATAGAGCTATCGAAGTAACATACAGATAGAGAGATAAAATCTCTTATAATAGATTAAATAAACACAAAAGAAAATTCTTTCCTTTATGGGTAACATAAATTTGAATTTAACACTCGAAAAATCTTTTATTTTGTTTATTATTCTTTGATCATAGTACAGTAAATTTTATCGTTACAGATGACGGGCAAAGCTTAAAGCTTATCTGCAGGATATAGAACAATTGCATTTATAATTTGTTACAACAGTATGTTTAGCCTTCTTTCATTTGATGCGACATTAATATTTTGGCATTGATATACGATGAATGTAATATTGACATTGAAATGTGATATTTATAATATTTTACAAACAAATTAATGACATTGACATAAAACATCAATAGTAAAATACAATTTCTACTTCAAAAGCGAATTTCGTGGTACATGTATAGAGTATTTTACATTTATAGTGTTTCTCGTTTAACAATAATCTATTTTGTGATATAGAAAACCTTTTCTATGTAAAATGCGATAAATATAATTTTTTCTTTACTTCGGTAGTGTACAGTTTCTTTGAGTTGAGCAGTTAGTTGGTTATACTGAATGTTTTTGTTTGTTCCTTTGAATCCAATTTCTTAGAGCATCTTTTAAATTGGGTTTCAACAATGTAAAAGAGTTTATGGAAAATATTTCTCTTGGTAAGAAGAAGTTAAAGGTATGTGGTACTTTGTAATGGCTTTTATATTTCCCATAGTTGTTTCTAAAAGTTGGTAACTGAAAATAGATAAGATATCTAAATAATCAAACTTTCGTTAGCTGTAGTTAGATGTGTGCAGTAATTGACAGGTTTAAAATTTTGGCGATTTAAGATTGATTTCCTTCAATTTTTTTAACGTTTGTTAAGTTTGTCGTGCCGTAAATTGTTTTACCATAGTTTATGATCGATTCATAGATATCTTTAAAAAGACCATTAAACATGTTTCGGTTTTTAAAATATACCTTGATTTATGCAGTTTCAAAGCGCAGAATCTTAAACTTCCGCAGAAGTTTTTCGTGTGTGTCTTCCAGCGTAATATGCTATCGAAGTGTAGACCTAAGTATTTTATAGTTTCGACTCGTTCTACAGTTACCGTCTGTAACGTTAAGAATGCTTCTTTTTGTAGACGCAGTCAATTTTATGTGTGTTTATATGTATATGGTTATTGATATGAGTTTCTGGAGAGTGAAAAAGCATCCATTTGGTTTTTTAATGTTTAAATAAATTTCATTATAATTAAGCCAACGTATAAAATTATTGTAATCTTCTTGTAAAAGTTTCACAGCGTTCTCCTGGTTTGCATCCGAAGTGGCGATTACTATATAAACTGCATACATAAATAAGTGACTTTTTATATTAGTGTCCACCGGATCATTAATGTATATCAAAAAGAGCAAAGGCCCTAATATAGATCCTTGGGATACATCATGTTTGATATGACGTCTAGAACTAAAAGTTTGGCCTATTTTTGTTATAGAGATCCTATTTGTTAAATGTTAAATAGTTCCGGAACCAGACTAGTGAGATGCCCCCCCCCCCCTTGATTTTTGAGAAACCCTCACTCTTCCTTACCCTTCATTTATCAACCAGCTAATTTTAACACAGTTTCATTTCATAATTCAAGATTAAATATAAACAAAAAGTTACATCCTCGCATCACCTTTGGAATGCTTTTGCAGTTTGGAAACCTCTGTTCTGCGCTAATCTAAATCGAATATATCCTAGGTAACTTTTTTCTAAAAGAGAGTACTTTACATAATCGTTTGAGAAACACTATCCTAAGTAATATCGCACATGGAGTGGCAGGGAAGTTTGCATGCGCAGTTAAACAAGTACAATTTTTGCTAGCTTAAGTAACTTCAGTCTTAAATAGTGAGGCTTCTCTACCACATCCATAGCTGTTATTATTTTATTAAGATGTCACCAGACATACATATTAGAATGCTAAGAATACAATTTTCGCCTAATAATAAAACTGCAATTTGTTGCATTGGCATTTTTTAATATCACGATTTACTATTACCTATTAATCTAAGAAATAAATAAGCCTTCTATTTCCCAGTGCAACTTTGAAGAAACATTCCAGTTGTTTCCTTTTAATTTTCTGCACTTTTTTGTACTGTTCCTCTGTGGACCATAGCAATTCTAAAGATGCAATCCCTGATGCTTTGTTTTTTCTTTCAGTGAAAAACTTCAACGTAAATTAAAAATCTTTTAGTAAAAAGTAAAAAAAAAGAAGTCAACAAATGTATTGAAATTAATTAGTTAACTTTCCTTCTGGAAAATTTAGTTTAATAATCTTCCCGGACTCTACGTCTCTGTCACTTCATTATTGCTTGTAATAATATTCTTACGTTGACAAAGTGACACTTCAGAGTTTGCTCGAAGGCAAAAAAAAGTTCGAAAACCTCGTAAATACCGAACTTAAAACTTTCAAGTTAAAAGCCTTCAGCGACTATTTTTCTCGTTTCTAGTAATCCCTAAGAAGACATTATCAGACTCTGAAATAAAATCATTCAATTTCAAGAACGTAAGCAATGGCTTCTGAGGACTAAGGTAAAGACTAAGCAGTGTTCGTGTGGTGCCACCATTAATTTTCGTCTTCCTCTGAAACTAAAACCTTAAGGAAAGGAATCTTGGTAATGTTGCGAAGTTGAAATGAAGGGCAGCTTATAGAGATGCTTTTAACAAAATCAGAATGGACACATATAAGTGACAGTGAGTAATGATGCAATACCTTATATTTATTTTTTTCCCCTACCTTTAAAGTAACTAAGTTTAAAATGTTAAATTTTAGTTTTTAGAATTAGGTTCTTCGCTTTTTTTTTTAACAAAGATATATATATATAGATCTTTCTTTCTTTAGGTATGAATATTGAAAAATTATATTCAATTTGTCACTAGTGCTTTTAAGTGTATGTAAAGAGAGGATGTCCTTATAAATATAAAAATATTTTTTTCTACAGCTTGAATTATTGTGAAAGTTTTGATTTTCTAATGGATGTCAGAAGATCTTGGGCTTCACTGTCAAATTATATTAAGTACTTTAGAAAATTCCTGGTTAACGACGTTTGACCTTTTAGGTAAAAACATTCTTATGAAAACGGATTTTTTTTCCAGTTGCTAAGAATGATTTCGTATTATTTAAAATAAAGCAGTTTGTGTGATTTCGGTCAGTATTTTCTATAACAAAAACAAGTGAAAGAAAAAAAAACCTTTAGTATCAAAAGTTATAGATATTTTTAAAACAAAAAGAAACATCTTTTACTTTCTGGGCAATGAAATACTTCTCTAAAAATAAGATCATATATTTATTGATGAATTTAAGTAAATGATGGCATTTTAAAATTAAAAGTAACGAAAGAAATTTGTCAGCTTTTAACAAACGAAAACACAATAAACTGAAAGTAAAAAATAAAAGATAAATCTTTCATAAAAATATATAAAATTTAATTCTTATTTTGGAATATTTTGGAGCTTCTATCGACACTATTTTTTTACAACAATAGACAGATAAATGACCAGATCAAAAGGAACTAAAGACCTCAGAGATGATTGTGAAAAGATGAAAGTCCTCCGTCAAGCACATATAGCGTGTTTTATAATGTGAACAGGGTGTAACTCTCCTACTCTCAGAACAACGGTCGGAAAGACGGCGGCTTTTTCTAGCCTAGAATCAACCCCGTTCTGAAAATTTAAAGCTGTGTTAGATAATTTATTACGTTTTTTTTTAATCTATTATTTTTCTGAATAATTTCTCCTTCTTAAGTTTCAAGCTTAGTATATATTATTTGTAATATTTTGATTCATCGTATTTCACTCATAATTTATTTTAGAAAACATTACCAAAATATCAGTCAAAGATCTAAACACAATCAATCAAATTCTCTTGAATCATTCATTGAGCGCCAGCATATAGATTTTCATCGCATGTTGTGAAGAAATCATCTATTTCCATTGATGCATTTTTGCTGAAAAAGTCACCAGGTCATTACAAATACCTCTATAACGACATTAAGAGTATCCGAGGAAAGAAGGGTCGAGGAGAGACAAATGTCGAGGAGAGAGGGATGTTAGAAGAGCAGATGTCATCTCCCTTTCCCCTACCTGCTGCTGCCAATGCTGAAATGTATTTGATAAATCAATAAAGCATTTCATTCTATTCTAACTTAATGGATTATAAGGATTCAGAAAACGTATCTCTTGGAATAATTCATTTTTCAAAGGCTTTTTCTTCTTCATTTACAGTCTTCTTAAAGCTGATGTACATAGTAATTCTATAGTGCATTTTAGAACACAGTAGTTCTCCCTTTTTATGAGCTGATATTTTGATTTTTTTAGAATATAGTAGTTTTCCTTTTTCGGAGTTTATTGTCTGATTTTTTTAGAACAAAGTAGTCTATTTTGTCCTCAGCTGAATCTTAGATTTTTTAAACTATAGTAAATCCTCTTTTTCAGAGCTTATTCTTTGGTTGTTTAGAATATAGTAATCACCCTTTTTCGCATTTTTTTTGATATTTTGGAATACATCAGTCTCTCTTTTTTCCAAGTTCATTATTTTTTAGAACAGAGTAGTCTTCTTTTTCTTGAGTTTATTTTTTTGTTTTTTTTTTTAGAATCAGTAGTTTTCATTTTTCAGAGCTTATTCTTTGATTAGAATATATAAATAGGTAGTTTTCCTTTTTTCTGGGATTTATGTTTTGGTTTTTTTTTGTAATGTTCCCCCTTTTCTCAGAGCTTGATCTTGTTTTCTTTTATAATATAGTAGTATCTCTTTTTCTGAAATTTTTCCTTTGGTTTATTGAAATATAATAGTCTCCCTTGTTATTACTTATCTTCTACTTGCTTTCCGCTCGTTGGGTTGGGTTGTTTTACCTCTGAGTGGCACTTTTTTGCACAAATTAGGCTAAATGGCCAGGTCACATGGACTACGAAGGCTCAGATAAGGTTGGGGGAGGGGACCCACTGGAACAGTTGTTGGGAGACAGATGGTAGCCTCCCGTCAAGGCCATCCAGCGTGTTCTTTAACGTGCACAGGGTATGGCTCTCCCGCACACGGGGCCACGGCTAACCGTCCCATCCGACGGACGGCGGCCTTTCCAAACCCATCGGTGTCCCCTACTGACCGTGGGCAGGACGGGAAGCTTTCCGCTCGACATTTGTCAGTTTGTCGGTTTGGGCATTTGTGAAAACGGTTGTTCCAACCATATCTTTCGAAAGCGACGGACAAACTGAATGATTTACGTTTCAAAATGACGCGGGGAGGGTCATAGGATAATATAAAACTGATCCCCATGCTTTCTTCTCCCAAAAAATAGGTAAAATATGAAAACGATTGTCCCAGTGTATCTTCAGAACGCGAGTACCGAAAGTAACAAGATATGATTCAAATGAAAGTTCGTGACATGGGGAATGTTACAGGTTAAAATCATTTCCACCCCCGCCCCTTCCTTATCACCCCCTACAAAAGGAGAAATATGAAAATGAATATTCTGTTATATCTTTAAGACGCGAGGGCCTGCAATTACAAGTTAGGTGTTAAATAAAAGCTCATATGAGGTCCGTTGTAGATTGTTTCGAATATTGCCCACACTATTCTCCTCCCTCCCGATAAAAGAGCGGATTTTCGGGGTTGAGTCTTAACGAGTTTTATTTGAAACTGAAGCCTGTGACGTCTCCAATGTCATAAGCTACCTTAAGCATGATTCCAAAAGCAACAGGATGGAAAATGTGGTTGATGTTTGTGAGTCACATTTCAAATGAAAGTTTCTGAAGGTAGGTGTTTTTGGTGACAAAGAAAAAATATAAATAAATTAAAAAATTAAGAAATACCTGTGTTCCCATATACGCCCTAAAAGTAGAAATTTTAACTATGTCATATCGACAGTCACTGAATTCTTATTCACTTCAAAGTAAGATAGGGCGCCAATATACCTACTCAACAAGGTTGGGTTGTTTTACCTCTGAGCGGCACTTTTTTGCACACCATGGACTAAATGGCCAGGTCACATGGACCCCGAAGGCTCAGAGAAGGTTGGGGGAGGGGACCCACTGGAACAGCTGTTGGGAGACAGATAGTAGCCTCCCGTCAAGACCATTCAGCGGGTTCTTTAACGTGCACAGAGTATGACTTTCCCGCACACGGGCCCACTGCTTAATGTCCCATCCGACGGTCGGCGGCCTTTCCAAGCCCATCGGTGTACCTTACTGACCGTGGGCAGGGATTGGAATTTTGCGGAGATAAAACTCAACGCTGACCCAGCTGGGACTCGAACCTGGGAACTACAGATTACGAGCCTGGCGTGCTGCCGACTGAGCCACCCCCGCCCCCGCCCCCTACTCAACAAGACTGCCACAGATCTACCTGCCTTTGTAGCGAATACGAATTCAGTGACTTATTGCACCATCGATATGTTTTTAGGTTTATTGTCTATTTTTAGGTCGCATATGGGAAGATAGTTATTTTTTAGAATTTTTAAATTCATTCTGAAATATAGACATTTCTCTTTTTTGAGTTGATTCTTTGATTTTTTAGACTATAATAATCTTCCTTTTTACTGAATTTACTTCGGTTTTTTAGAATATAGTAATCTCTCTTTTTCTGAATTTTTTTATTTTTGATTGGTTTTTGGATTGAGTTTATTGTTTGGTTTTTAGGAATATACTAGTCTATCCTTTTCTCGGTTTATTCTTTCATTCTTTTAAAATATAGTACTCTCCCCTTATTTTGCTTTCTTAATTTTTTTTGTATATTTTATAATACAGTAGTGTCCCTTTTTCTGAGTTTATTCTTGGAAGCACGTAGATAATTGATGAATTATTGCCATGGGCAGCAGCAGGAATATTTTCAGGGATGGGGGTAATGCTTTCAGGGGCAAGTTAAAATCTTCCACTGGGGGGGGGGGGATTAGCAAATCAGTATTTAAAGGTAGAAGTATTTAAGTCGAGCAGTTCATTAAAGAGCGTAGATGAGAATGCAACTATCATACATGCATCATACCATAATACAACTGGAGCAGTTCATTAAAGAGCGTAGATGAGAATGCAACTATCATACATGCATCATACCATAATACAACTGAAGGTACTTGGAAACAAAACGAAAGAAAGAGAATATTATTATTGAAAATACAGTAAAAATATTTTTTCATATTAAGAAATAAAAATGAATGATATGATTCAGAAACCAAAGAAAATTAAAAAAAAATCAAAATTACGTTTCGTTAAGGAAAAAAATGTCATTTTTTTGGTTTACCTGATATTATTCAATATAAATTCCTTTGTCCATCACATTTTGCAGGAAGGCGATGGACCACTTGCCCCACACCTCCTGCAGACGCCAATCATTATTGCCACCGATGGAGTGGGGGAAAATTTGATCGATTCTCTAGTCTTTAATTGCTAACCAAAATCAAACCTCTGTGATGAAATTCTATAAAATTTGAACTAAATCTCTTTTAATAAAGAAAAAAAATCACCTTATCAACACTGGTTGTGGTGGATTGGGTGATATTTCTTCTGAACCAGCGTTGTAAATTAGGATATGAAATTCGGTCGATTAAAAACTTATGATCACTATCGTGAGTAGCATTTTGAATAAAGACAAGCTATATATAACATTTGATTTAGGATGGTTCAGAACACCTGATTCAGCAGAAATATAAACACCAACACCGGTGTTGTTAGACTGGTTTTTTCCTAATTCAGGGAGATTTAATGGATATTGGGATACATAGATAATTAAGAACCGTCTCGTGGTGTAGTGGTAAGCGTGCTTGGCTAATGATCAAAGGGACCTGGGTTCGAGCCCTGGGTAAGACACGGATGTTTGTCTTTCTGTTAAGTTCTCGACTTCCTCATAGACCTCCTACTATGGCGTATAAACTGACAGAATGAAATAATCATTGCCGTCAGACCTTTGTGGCAAGCACCTGAATGAGGGTTTTTTTTATATATATAATTAAGAACAACATTCCAGAAGACGCGAAAATCAGAAATGAAGTGGGCTGACCAGAGATTTGTCGCTGTTTAAAATTTCGAGTCGGAGCCAAACTAGGCCAAAGATTATTCAACTGAAATCATTTCGATAATAATTAAGTTTGAGCACTATTAGGGGAAAAATAATTTGTCACTTATTAAAACATATGCATAAGAGAAAGGTATTGGATAATTCTTTATTTTACTTTTCGCAATATACACTATTACAAATTTTAAAATAATCGTAATTATTTGACGACAAAATGAAAATTTTAATATTATTCGAAAACAAAAAACTCTAGAAATAATTCGTAGAAACTAAAAATTATTTAAAAACATCAATTAAACACCAAGAGCGTTTCATTAATGAAACAGATAATTCTTAAAAAATATCAAAGGCTGAATTGTGCCTATTTTTAATGACTAAAGATTGAATAAAAAAAAATTGAAATTATAATCAAAAGAAACTAAGTATTTTCGCTAATTTTTTTTCACTATTACAAGAAACGTTTTGTTCCTGGACGATCTTGAAATATTCTACTGAGGGAAAAAGAAATGCTAAGTCATTGTTATCAAATGAATGGAAGAGAGAGAACAAGTCATTGTTGTCAAATGAATGGAAGAGAGAGAACAAGTCTTTGCTGTCAAATGACTGGAAGAGGAAGAACAAATCATTGTTGCCAAGTGAGTTGAAGAGGAAGAACAAGTCATTGTTGTCAAATGAATGGAAGAGAGAGAACAAGTCATTGCTGTCAAATGAGTGGAAGAGGGAGGACAAGTCACTATTGTCAGCTGAGGGGAAGATGGAGAAACAAGTCACTCCTGTGAGCTGAGTGGAAGATGGAATCATATTTCACCGTATTTCTTCGATTCTCAGACGCCAACGATTGTAAGACGCACTTTAATTTCGGTACCACCAACAGAAAAAAAAGCTTTGATTCTAAGAAAAAAGTAAAATAAAATAAAACGCTAAAATATATCTCACAAATATAATAGATTTCAATTTAGTAACAATAGTAGTACCTATTTATCAGTAGGTATGTTATTCATCACTTCCTTCTGAATTAACATCACAGTCTGATTCTTCTGAGTCATATTTATCCTCATTATCCCATAATATATCGTGTTCTGAGCCATCGAGACCGTTGGTGATGCAACATTTTTTAACTGAGTGCTGCACTATTCTTTCTGGAATTAACTTCCAAGCTCTTGATACCCATTCCGCCAATTTTGATGCCGGCGCTTTAATTTTTTCCGGAAGGTGTCAGCGGAAGGTTATCAGTCAACAGCCAGTCCCCAACTTCCTAGTTGTCGCTGAGTGAGCTCCACTATAATGAAACAACGTGGCTTCACATTTAAAAAGCACGGGAAAACACCCAAGCCACTTTATTTCTCCAATGGAATTGGAGAATGCGATAACGGTGAAACTTGGAGGCGGGGTTTTCGCGTAAAAACAAAACGTGTGGTGCCGTTTGCAAAGCGCGGGAAAATTAGAAAAAAAAACTGCGATTCTAAGACGCCATCGATTCTAATACGCACCCCGTTTTTAGAGACGTTTATACGGGAAAAAAGTGCGTCTTAGAATCGAAGAAATACGGTATCAGCTAAATTTCAAGTTTTTAGAATGGATAGATGTCTACAATTTTTGCTTTGAATTTTGACATTAGCACGCTCTATGAGTGGTAATTCGAACTTTTAGAAGATTAGAAAAATGCGAAACGTAATACCTATAAGTACTTAGTCTAAAGTAATTACCTATATGTCTCTTAAAACAAAATGAATATATACGAATGGGCAGACGGTGGAGTAAAAACTATGGCTCACTCTTTTGAAAACAACCTAAATTAAAAAAAAATAGTTCATTTTCTCTAATTATTAAACTAGTGAGATAATCATGTAAAATATACTTACAATAATGTGGAAACAACTATTTCGGATAATTTAGGATTTATTTTTTTTAATCTTATTAGAGGTGCATATTTTTTTCTCTCTCGGGAATATGTTGGTATTGTTTAAAATGAAAATGGTTCGTATAGAAGTAAAAATGTCATATGAAACTTTTCCCTCCTTTCTGTTGTTTCCTGAGGAGTAAGAGAATCGATGAAGGATTTAAGTGAGTTTGAAATGTTTGCTATGAACAAAAACACTGAAAGGAGTCTCATAGGAATGTCAGAGGTCGAAAGTGTCAAATAAAATTCTTTCATTTGAAATGTTTACAACTTTCAAAATGTGGAAATGCTGCAGATATTTCCTTTTATTGCGATAGGCGACCGAATCCTCTGACACGTACATCAACGTCGTCTCTGATTTGGAAACATAAAATTCTCTCTGTCTGACTCCTCGTCGTTATTCTGATTTGCTGGATTGTTTACTTCGAAAACTACAGAGACGGTCGAAAAGCAGACGGATTCTTTCTTTTGTTCCCATTTCATTTCGGTTTTGACAACTCTATACATTTTAGTCGTAGAGTTTAGATGACTTTCTGCATGAAACTTTCAGTGAAATGTGAAAATTCGAACGTTTTGCTTTATGCACATTTAGCTCAGCATCAGTTGGGTCGTTTTACCTTTAAGAGGTACTTTTTTTTCCAAACCATGAGCTATATGGCCGGGTTACAAGGATCCCAATGATCCAGAGAAGGTTGGGGGAAGGGGACCCACTGAATAGCTGTTAAGAGACAGATAGTAGCCTTCTATCAAGGCTGTCCAGCTGTTCTTTAACGTATAGTATATTTTCTTTAACGTAGGGTATAGCTCTTCTCTGCGTGGTGCCACGGCATAATGACCGATGGACGCAGCTTTTCCAAATTCATTGGTGTCCGCAACTGACCGAGGGTAGGGTGGGTATTTTGCGGAGATAAATCTTGCGCAGGTGGGAATCGAACCTGGAAACTGAAGATTATGAGCTTGGTGTGCTACCGATGGAGCCAACAACTCCGCCCCCTAAATATATAATAAATAAATAATAAATACCCCCTCAAGCAGTTGCTTGCCACAGAGGTCTGACAGGAGCCTGTCAGTTTATATGCCACAGTAGAAAATCTGAGAGGATGGCAGGACCTCAGCAGAAAACAACACGAACATCCATGCCTTACCCTGGGCTCGAACCCAGGTCCCGTAGATCAGTAGCCAAGCGCGCTAACCACTCGGCCAATATAGGAGTTGTTAAATTATATTTTTGATTTTTGTATATACAACGCATTTAAAAAAAAGTTCTCTCTATTGTTTGCTTCATATGAAAAAATATATAACTTCAATAAGATCGTTTTCTTTTACTTCTGATTCTTCTTAAATGAACTTTTTTGCACACCATGTGATAAATGGCCAGAACACGGCAAATGAACACCCACTAAATATTTTTTTACAGTGTTGTTTTTTAAATTAGTTTCTATCCTTATTTCCTCTGCTTAGGAAGTGGAAAAAACCACCTTAAAAACATTCAAAAGTCGTCTTAAAATTCCAAATTCCTTCCTTATATTCCTAAGAAAGATTGAATCTAATTGTTCTAGTATGTGTGAAAAAAGAGAAAAAGACTCAATGATTTTGTTCATATGCAGGAATCGGAGATTAATCCAGAATGTAGGAATGGACAGCTGTTAAGAAACAAATGGACGTCTCTTGTCTTTTAACGTGCACGCTAGAGATGAGGTGGGCTTAAAGATTGGCGCCTGTTCGAGAGTTCACGAGATCTTCCAACCTCTAACCATTTCGACAGTTGTTCAACCCTAATCCGTCCAAGCGCGAACCAGTTCGACAATTGTTGAGCCCAAGTCAGATTTGGTGAAAACATTTCTCTGACCTGCGTCAGAGAAATGGAAAAAGAAAAAAAAGTTTCCAATTCTTCTAACGTAGGTCAGAGAATGTTTCTGTAGTATATACTACAGGAAAAAAAGTGCAATATCTTGAAGGATTAATGCCATTTTAGTAAAATGCATCGCAAATTGCGATCCTGTCGGTCCGTGGTCATACGTCGTCTTTCTGATCCTTGTCGGCGTTTGCTTGATCCTTTTTGAACCCACTGGTGCCATATGTGTACGATGACAAAGTTAGACACATCTCTGTACGTCAAACCAGCTTCTCTAAGACGGATGATTCTTCCACGCTCAAAGTCTGTTAACTGTTAGAACCGCTGTCGACGTCTGCGTAAGGGCATGTTTAGCGGTTTAGACAAATTCCACAACGTTTTGTCAACCAGGGAACTTTGGTTGCCTTTATCTGTGTTTGACTGCTCCGCATCTGTGACGTCAGCTCGCGCCTGTCCAATCGTTTCGATCGTCCTGCAAACCTAATCATTTCGATGCATTTCCATACACTACTGCATCCCTAAATTTCGTCATATTTTGCATAACTTCTTGCAAGTGTTTCATTTTTTATTTCCTGAAGTGTATATACATATAGACGATTGTGAGTAATTGACTAACGGCTGACTGACAGAGGATCACGCTAATTCTAACTATGAAGCAGAAATGGCAAAGCTCTGAAAATTTGCATCTAGGGGTAATTTGGATCATAGATCTCGGACAAAATCCCAAACGTGACCTCCCATGTGTCCTTTAAGGTCAAACGGAGGTTAGGTAGAGGTCAAACCTTGATCTACGAGTACAAGAAGCGTTAAAATTGGTGTCTGGGGGGGATGTTTCGGTTTGCAGGTTTCAAAAATGTTACAAAATCTCGGATCAATGGGGGGGAAGTAAGGGAGGGAGGGGGTTCTTCGATTTCAAAGTTCAAATTTAGATATACCAGTTCTAGAGAGCTTTAAATTAGTTCCTGGGGATATTTTGAGTCATAGAGCTCAGATATTATAGCAAATTTTGGATGCAATGGGTCCTTCGAGGTCAAAGGTCAAATATCAATATGCCGGTGCTCGAGAGCTAAAGAATGGTGAATAGGGGACGCCAGCGGACTTTCCAAGCCTAAACCTTTCTCACTAAAGACAGGTGGGTGTTAGGGGGATAAAAACATCAAATCATCTGCAATTGACTATCGTAATTGAAAGAGACAACAAGAAGAAACATTAGCTAGTTTTTGTTTTTTGAAAATGATCTAAAAAGGGAGAATCTACCACTACTCTTTGTGTACCTCTACAAATTACCTCAGAAAAACAAAGTGGTAATAAACTTTAGTACTACTTCCACTGACTCGGGGCTTTCTCATGGAACATAAATACACTTTCTTATCTCTCGCGTCCATCCTCGACGAGCTGCAGAAGCTCTTGATGTTGAAACATGTGAAAAATATTGGGTGTGGTTCTGACGTATTAACCAGAAAGAAGTATTCGCCAATAATTGAATGTTTATTTTTGAACTGTTTGGAGTTTCAGGAACTTTTGTTCCAAAAAAAAACAACAAACCCGTCTTTTCTCGTGTGTCTGTATAACAAACTATTCATAACAACTAAGCAGCCTTATATATATTTATATATGCAGGTCATGGTCTAGAAAAAAAGCGAAGGAGGTGGACAAGAGACTAGATTTTTTCCCAGCATAACTTTTTCCCTTCCGTTTTAGGTCTTTAAATATTGCTTGAAAAATGCGTGAAATATGCACAAATTTAATAATTTTTTTATTAGACCCAGATCCGGCCCTGTATATATATGTGTGTGTGTTTATATTGATTCTAATATTGGTCTATTGATAAGTCAAGAACGCGGAATATTCATTTCTGCTTTATGTGTTTCAAGAGGAGAGAAGCAGTACCCAAGTTTTTGTTTTTTTTTTTCATTTTCAAAAGGAGCATGTTTAAAAAAAATAACAATATTTATGGGAGGAATTTTAGAAGAGAGGAACTGAACTAAGTTGCAATTTCTAAGAGATCAGCATTTTTGTTTCTAAAAAGGAGCGGAGTTTGATTTAGTCGGTTAAGAGCCAGGATCCCAATTTGATTTATTCCATTAACTTCGGTTCTATCCGCGGTGAGAAAAGGGACCCCAATGGGTTCGTAAAGTCCTCAATGGAGCCCCCTTTCTTCCCTTTGCTTTGATCATCATGCAAGAAACCTATAGCATTTGCACGTTAAAGAATGTACCAGATGGTCTTGTCGACTGATATGTCTCTTAATAGATGTCCAGTGCAGCCCTTTCCCTATCTATATTTGAGTCTTTGGGATTCTGAGGCGGGGGTGGCTCAGTCGGTAGCGCGCCAGGCTCGTAATCTGCAGTTCCCAGGTTCGAGTCCCAGCTGGGTCAGCTTTGAGATTTATCTTCGCAAAACTCTCCGCCCTGCCCACTGTCAGTAGAGGATACCGATGGGCTTGCAAAGATAGCCGTCCGTCGGATGGGACGTTAAGTCGTGGCCCCGTGTATGGGAGAGCCATACCCTGTGTACGTTAAAGAACACGCTGCATGGCCTTGACGGGAGGCTACCATCTGTCTTCTAACAGCTGTTCCAGTGGGTACCCTCAACCAACCTTCTCTGAGCCTTCGGGGTCCATGTGACCTGGCCATTTAGCCCATTGTGCGCAAAAAAGTGCCGCTCAGAGGTAAAACAACCCAACCCAACTTTGTGATCCTTGTGACTGGTCATTTTGGAAGAAGAGTGCCGCTCTGAGGTAAACTAATCCAACCCTTTAAACAAAATTAATATTTATGGGAAGCAGATGACAAGTTATTACACCTTCAAAAAATAACTGAAATTTTTAACTGCTGTAAATATATAAAAGTCTGCTGAGTTAGAAAATCGTGAGAGAAGATTCTTTCCTTATAACCCAATACACCTGCAACATCTGTAACGCAATGTACAATTAAAAAACACACTTGAAATTCACTGTCTAAAAGAAAAAGGAGTGCTTAAAAGATAAATTAATTAGTGCACTTTTAATTAATAATGTAATTAACAAACTAACGAACTATCGACTTATTTGTTGAGATAAACTCAGCATAAAAACGGCGATAAGAAGGCCTCATCCTCTCACACGCTATCAGAGAGAACTGGGTGTAAATAAATATAAGACATCCATTTATTTACTTTAGTCGTGAAGTGATTACGTTTTCCCTGCTTTCGTTCGTCATCAAGCAATTGTGGTTATCTTATTATCTTTATGAACATTAGAAAAAGCAACAACTGCAAAGTTAATTATTACAAGTGATGGGGTCTGAAACATAGTGTCTAATATACCACAAAGTAATCTACACCATATTTTCTTAGACGACAACAGATCTTATTTATGCATTTAATCTGGTTATGTGAGACAGGATCCACTTTAATTCACGACATAATGGTTCGACGTGCGGAACTCACAACAAAACAATGTAATTAAACTATGTAAGGGAGGATGCAGGCAGCAAGTGGACGAAGCAAGGCTTTCTGTAATTAAAACTATCTATCAGAGGCAGCAGCCAGGCAGAAAAAGAACTATGGGCCGGCAGAAATGCTGCTTCCGCGAGTGCGGGATGGGAATCAGTTCTGCTGATCTATGAGCTGCAAACAACTCTCATTAAAGCTGAGGCTTTTTGTGATGTATAGGTTTAATAAAACTGTTTAGGAATATTCATGAAATTGTCTGAGAATTTGGAGGAATTCCGGTGAAAGTGGGAGGAGTCTGTCTTATCATGATCATCATCTTGTTGTTGTTATTTTTTTTTAAATTCTTTCGGATTGAGTGAGCTATGTGGAAAATTTTATATAAGCTTTCAAAGACTGTTAATAATGGTTGTTAATGTCCGAAAATAGAAGCTTATTTGTGAATTTTATGATTTGTAGATGTTTTAAATTCGTTTTTAATTTGTTTATGCGATGTTGATTACTAGAAATGAGTTAAAGAGTTTCTTTCATCAGTCACAGATGTGGAAAAGTCTCAGGAAAGTGCTACATTGACGGATTTAAGAGCAGAAGAACAGAATATTCTCATAATTTTTATTTCCAGAATTATTTTCGCCAAATATAGTGCCTTATGTTTTATCATCTTTTTTTCCTAATGGTATTTTAAAAATAGCTTTGTAAAATGTGATAACCTATCTGAGTAATGAACTGAGTGATCTTCAGAACTCATCAACATTAGAATCAGTGGTAAGTACCGGCGAGAACGTGGTAGACATTGTGTAGATTCCAGACAGATCCAGCTTCGAAGAGGCAAAAGTTCAATAAAGTGCAGTGTGTCGAAGTTTTAATTTGATTCTCAGGATCTGTTGCTGGTTCCGTTTTTGAGCCATGGTGACACCATCAACTCGCAACGATATTGCGAAACTTTGAGCCGTTTAAATCGAGCAATAAAGTAAACCAAGGACGTTTGAGAAGGAAGATTGCTTTGTTGCATGATAACGCTTCCTCCACTCACTATACTTCCCAATTGACACTTAAACTTAAATTAACGTTGAACAAATATCATGAGAATATATATAGACCCTTCCTCTATTCCTGGCCTCTTCCCATGCGATTTTACTATATGCAGTTTTCTAAAAGAAGATATGAAAGGAAGGAATTTTGGACATGAAGAAAAAGTGCAGCGTACTGTCACAGAATTCCTTAAACAACAGCCAAAATCGTTTATGAACAGGGTATCATGTTGCTAACTTCACATTACGGGATTTATCTCAACAAGGCTAGATAATATCTATAAGTAAATTATTTATGCTTGAATGACTCTTACGTATTTACTAAATTATTTTCCTCCTCTTCTGAGCTATTCAAATTCTCCACCAAAGGAGCAGGTTTGGCAACCTTCTCCCTCCTTACATCCATAGATTGGGTTGTTTTACCTCTGAGCGGCACTTTTTTGCACACCATGGGCTAAATGGCCAGGTCACATGGACCCCGAAGTCTCAGAGAAGGTTGGGGGAAGGGATCCACTTGAACAGCTGTTGGGAGACAGATGGGTCAAGGCAATCCAGCGTGTTCTTTAACGTGCACAGGGTATGGCTCTCCCGCACACGGGGCCACGGCTTAACGTCCCATCCGACGTACGGCGGCCTTTCCAAGCCCATCGGTGTCCCCTATTGACCGTGGGCAGGGAATTTTGCGGAGATAAATCTCAACGCTGACCCAGCTGGGACTCGAACCTGGGAACTACAGATTACGAGCCTGGCGCGCTACCGACTGAGCCACCCCCGCCCCAATGAGCTCCTGCATTTCAACTCTGCAGACCAATTCTAATAAGGTTCTTTTTGACATTATCCGCACGCCTAAGTAAAAGATCAGCCGTTTTACTTTTTAAGCCTTTAGCACCCTCTTCACAACCGTTTACTAATATGTAATTTTGCGTGTAACCACCATTTCACCCTGTATATAAAAGAAAAGAAATTTAGCAGACACAGGTGGGGTATCAGTTGCGTGACGAATTTTTTTCGTTGACCAAAATTCTCGTTTTCTACATTAGAGATGTTTTTTCAAAGCTTGTGTTTTTTGTTATTTTCAAGTGAGTTTCTAATCTGACATTTCTCCATTTCAATTATTCACCAAGCTCTAAAATTAACATAATAAATGTTTTATTTAAAAAAAAAGCTTTCATTGTTCATTCATTTAAGGATGTTATTTTGCTCTAAATTCAAACAGTAAAAATGAAAATAGATCAAAATTCCTTCTTCAAGCTCTTGAATAGCTTCAAAGTAAAGTGCTTGTTTGATTTAACTGCCCTCACAGACTAAAAAAAATTTCTCTCAAATATCCACGAAAAGTCATTGCCAAGAAAGACATCATCAGAATAATCCGATTAAGCAATTGCTACGAGGAATGAAGCCTGCTGCGTTTGTTTTTGAGTTTTAAGACTTTTAAATTCACAGATCAGATAAAATTAATTTATACCCTTGCTTTTAATTAAAGTGGTTTCATTAATTTTAATTTAATTATTTTTCCTTTTTTTTTGCATTTAGAGTGATATTTATTTGTAGTTAATGTAAATCTGCCTCAAGATGAGGTTCGTTTAAGTTCAAATGCTCCTTTTGAAAATTATCCATCGTGTTCTTAAAACGCTTGAAAAACAGAATCATAAATTTATTAAACAATTTCTTTGTTATGCCAATAGAAATGAAAATTAGGAGAAATAATTTCTAAAATGAATATTTTATGGGGAAATGACGCTAAAAATAAAGATCGAAATATCTTTAAAATCTATATTTTTAATAATATCCACCACGTGTTTAAAGAGTTTTTGAAGTAGGTTTATTTAGCAGTAGCCAGTGGTAAGATTTCATAACAAAAATGTTTACTTAAGTTAGTTTATTTTTTCATAAGTCGGTCTAATTGTTATAAGTAGCACTTTCAGTTGGTATTGGTTCCAAAGTCAGTTTTTTTTATTAGAAAGGGAAGAAAGTACTCTCCTACACAGAGGACAGAGATAATCTAGAAGCGTTATCTAGGTCAGACTTGAAAAAAAACCACAGCGCGCCATATCTTTTTGTGCGGCCCGCGAACCACTGATGAAAAATAAATTAAATTTGTAAAAAGTCGAAAAGAACGTATAGAGGACAAGAAGTCCAACTACAGAGAAACAAATTCTCATTAAAATAATTTTAATAACGTTTCACTTATTTTTGCATTGGTTCTATATGTGTACGTTATTGATTACATATTTCTTTATATTACCCTTCCTTTTCAGTTTTCTCTGTGGCCTTTCGGTTAAAACATTTACTCGAACCTAATATAGGTTGTCTTCGTTTGAAGTAAGCCGTTACTTAGATGATGCCTATGATTTCTATTGACCAAAATCATCTACATGAAGTGACATTTTAATTGCTTTTGCATTTTAATAGCTACATACGAACTTCATTTACAATACTGGTCCAATTCCGGATGATTATTCTTATTAACATTCTCCAAAGGGGGCCTCTCCACCTTAGTTCTAGCCCTGTACAGATATACAGATAGACGACGCATGGCTTTAGAGAGAATCCGTTATGAAACTTGAAAAAATATAATATATATATTAATCTATTAATCGATAAGAAACTTAAACTGATAACTTTAAAATCATGCTTTTACTCTCTTCTTACAGAAAAGATAACTTCCGCTTTATTTTGCTTTTGACTCCCTTTCTAGTCAAAATCCTTTATTTCGCTTTTCACCCCTTATGTAATCAAAATACATTACTATAGTTTGTTAAATAGCTCAGCCAGGTAGTGTTTAATCCACCTTTGGACAAGTTTTTTTAAACACTCCTTTGCGAATCTACTATCTAAAATAGAGTTTTAAAAAAAATTAAGTCCCTTTCCTAAATTTATTTTTGAATCTCCTAACGGTGAAAAAATTCCAATTTTTATATTGCTTTTGATACCTTTACTTCTCCTCCCCGTGCTGAAATCCCTTTTTTCACTCTACATATTTCCCACCTCTGCAAAAAATACTGCATCTTTTTCCCTTTCTTTTGTATAGTTGTGTACAGGCCGGATCAAGGAAACAAAATAGGGGTGGAAGTTGGGTTGTACTACCTCTAAGAGGCACCTTTTTGCACACAACGGGCTAAATGGCCAGGTCACAAGGACCTGGAAGGCTTGGAGAAAGTTGGGGGAGGGAACCCACTGGAACAGCTGTTAGGAGACAGATGGTAGCCTCCCGTTAAGGCCATTCAGCATGTTCTTTAAAGTGCATAGAGTATGGATCTCTCCCACACGGAACCACTTCTTAACATCCATCCAATGGACTGCGGCCTTTCGAAGCCCATCATTGTCTGCTACTGACCGAGGTCCGCGCCGTGTTTTGGAGAAATAAATTTCAACGTTGGCACACCTGGGACTCGAACCTGGTAACTGCAGATTACGAGCCTGGCGCGCTACCGACTGAGCTACCTCCGCCTCCAGGACGGGAGGGGGGCGGGGAATGACGCAATAGAGCCAGAAAAAAGTAAAGGGAGTAAGAGACTGGATTTTCATTTCAGTAAAAACCTTTCTCCTCCGTTTTATAAATTTTTAAATATTTCTTGAAAAATGCGTGAAATGGACAGATGTTTAATTTTGTTTTGCCTCCATTACCCTAACTAGCATTCCCAAGCATCCCCCACCCATAGATCTGTCCCTGGCGGTCTATATAAGATTCTAGGGCAGGTAGAAGTATTTATTTCCAACGCAAAATCACAATTAAGTTAAAAGCAATTTTCAGAATACGCTTTACACGAACACCAATTCACACGAGAAAGAACACTTTATCTTGAAAAAAAAAAAAACTCTTTCTAATTCTTCCTCCCCTCATATCGCTCACGATCATTACTTTCCCTCCTTAAGTTGCATCAGCGTATTCCACACGAGCAAACGATTGCGCTTGATCATTCCCCACGATTGCATCCTCAGGCTCGTGCTCCTTTACGCCACTAATCCCAGATATGAATGGAGATTGAAAGGATCCAAACAAGAAAAAAACTTAAAATTCTCTAGGCACTGCCATAAATAATGACTATCAGCATTGCGTGCTCTGCAACTGTCCCCCTAACAATTGCTAGATTTCAGAAGATACCTCGATTTGTCTCAATTTCTCCTTTTTTTCTGTCTGCAGTTCTTTCTTCTCTTGCTCCCATCAGTCTGCAGCTCCTCCTCTTTCAAATATTTCTCGATGTTTTTCTTAACCGTATATCTTGAAGAACTTAACGTTTGACAATAGAGAGATTTATTCTTTATTTTGATCTTAACTTCGAGTCCCGTTTTCTTTATTTTTATCTTTTTTCATTCGCTCTACCAATCATCAATCACCAATCTCAACTATTTCCAGCTTTTCTTAGTTTCAGATCATTTCGTCATGTCAAAAATCTGCTAGGGATGTTTCTTTTTCTCTGCTTTCAATCTTTGCTTTGGTTTAATATGCTTTTTTGATAAGCTCCCCATCCTTTTTTTTTTGCAGAGTAAAAGTCGTTTCTGAATTTAAAGCCATGCTAGGTTTGAAAAGATATTGTTGAGTAATTAGCATTTATCTTTTATTTTTCCTTTTCGATATGAGAGAGGATATTTACGCAAATAACCGATTACAGAGAGAGTGATTGAGTTAGCTCTTTACATATTTATGCCTCAGTTCAGCGACGGTCTCGGATGAAGGAGGTCGTGGGGGGAGGGAAGGCGTGGGGGTGGCACGAAAGCAGACACCGTTCCCCTAGTTGCAGAGTGTTTATTTTTTGATATTGTATAATTAATGACACAAAACAGATCCATTGTATGTATATCAACTCCTTTATTATATTTATGGTCTTAATATAGTGCTTTTAAACATATTTTTTATGTTTTGCCTAACATCGATGTGTCAGCTACGGGGTCACCAATTTATGAAAAAACATTTCCATCCTTGCAAATCGAAGCCTGTCTATCCAACTATCTTTTAGAAGTATGAAATGGGTGCTGTGTCGTGGTGCACGTGATATATTTTATTAACAAGGAAGAAGGTACTCCTACACTAACCTAGAAGCTCTATTGGACTTGCTCTGGTTTTTCATATAACATACAAATACGCAAACACAGATATGCCCGCTGGGTTAATAGTCAGTTACGCTAGCCACAAGATCAGGTATGGGCTAATGTAAAAATGCTCTAATTTATTTTTCTGAAAACTGTTCAAAAACTAAGCTGCAGTACTTATTGTAAATGGTATTTTTTGTTGAGCCGTCCCATGGCCGAGTGGTTAGCGCGCTTTGTTACTGATCTAAGGGACCTGGGTTCGAGTCCCGGGTAAGGCACGGATGTATGTGTCGTTTTTCTGCTGAGGTCCTGCCATCCTCTCATACCTTCTACTGTGGCATATAAACTGACAGGCTCCTGTCAGACCTCTGTGGCAAGCAGCTGCTTGAGGGGGTATTTATTTATTTTTTGTTGAAATAAAAGTTCAGAATCCAAAACGCGATAAAAAAATTCGGAAAAATTAGACACGTTGTCAATAATTTTGACTGATGAGAAGAAGATTTAGGAACAGTATACTTAAAGACTTGAGAAAAAGACAGTTGGACATTTGAGTAGGGAGATAAAGTATTTTTCTGTTGATTAAAGCAGTGTTTTTCAATTTTTTTCTCTTGACGACATACAGTCGCTCAAAGAAGTATCCGAACACTATGGTTGATTACAGAATTCAGAAAAAATATCTGGCAACGATTTTTTTAGAAATTAATGATATGGCAATCTTGACACGAAGTTTGCCAGATCACTAATTTCTAAAAAAATCGTTGCCAGATATTTTTTCTGAATTCTGTAATCAACCATAGTGTTCGGATACTTCTTTGAGTGACTGTACTTCTAATACAGTCCGTTTACAATTTTAAAATTGATTAAGCAATCAGTAGGGGACACACTTCTGAAATGGTCCATTTAACGCGACACGTCTGTGGTAAAAGGAAATTTTTGTATTATTACATATCTTAAAATTAAATTTATTTAAGCAAAAACGCATGTTGAACTCAACATTTGACAAGAGACAACAAAATAATAATAAAATCTTGAAAAAAGGACTAAAATACAAAATGATATATAGCATTATTCTTTTCTTAAATTTTCGCGAGACAGTTAGACCTTGGTCGTGATACACCGGTTGGGAACCAATGGATTGAAATAGAGGAAACATTTTCCTGATTATGGATATAATATACATAAACTGAATGGAGAAATTATTATATACACCCATCTAATAACCTGTTGCTCCAACTTTTGCCCTCACAGCAGCAGCCAGACGTCTTGGTAAGGACTCAATGAGGTGTTGAAAACACGAAGCCCATGATTGCCGCCCATGAAGCGAGAATCGCATGTCCTAGAGCATCCACAGTTGTCGGTGGGAGTTGGCGGACTCGAACAGATCTTTTCAATTCGTTCCACAAATTCTCAATGGGGTTGAGGTCCGGCGATCGAGGTGGACATTCGAGTGCGGTAAACTCATTTGAATGCTCCTGGAGCCAATTGGTAGCCATTCGGGAAGTATGCAATGTGGCGTTGTCCTGTTGAAAGGGGGACGGAGGTGGCTTAGTCGGTAGCGCGCCAGGCTCGTAATCTGTAGCTCCCAGGTTCGAGTCCCAGCTGGGTCAGTGTTGAGTTTTATCTCCGTAAAATTCCCCGCCCTGCCCACGGTCAGTAGGGGACACCAATCGGCTTGGAAAGGCCGCCGTCCGTCGGATGGGACGTTAAGCCGTGACCCCGTGTGCGGGAGAGCCATACCCTGTGCAGGTTAAAGAACACGCTGGATGGCCTTGACGGGAGGCTACCATCTGTCTCCCAACAGCTGTTCCAGTGGGTCCCCTCCCCCAACCTTCTCTGAGCCTTCGGGGTCCATGTGACCTGGCCATTTAGCCCATGGTGTGCAAAAAAGTGCCGCTCAGAGGTAAAACAACCTAACCCTGTTGAAAGGTGGTACCATGGTGCGGAATGAGAATCATTACGAACGAGTGTAGATGGTCGTCGAGGATGTTCACATACCTTGTGCTGGTGACAGAGGTCTCGACGGGTACGAGGGGCCCCGAGGAAGCTCTGTAAACGCACCACACTCTATCACTGCCTCCACTTCCTGTATTACCCCAACTTGGCAAGCTGGGTCATCGCTTCTTGTGATTTACGCCACACACTCATTCTCTCATCGGCATGATAGAGTTGAAATCGTGATTTGTTACACCAGATGATGTGTTTCTCCTCTGCACTCCAGTTGCGATAGGTCTTTGCAAACTGCAGCCAAATCTTTCGGTGCCTACTAGCAATCAACAAGGGGACACAATGTGGACGTCGACTGCCATAGCCTATTTTTTCTATGGCATGACAGATAGTCTTTGTGCATAAGCTTGTAGAAGAGCCCTCAAACAATTCCGTCGTTATCTGCTCCACAGTATCCATGAGATTCCTTGTAACAATACGGGACAGTCTGAACTCGCCTCGAGAGTCAATTTCACGTTTACGTCTACATTTCTCTTGCTGGTGGAAGTTATGTCGTATTTCACGTAGTCTTGGTATACGCATGCGATGGTCTGACGTGTAAATCCCAACAGTTCAGTAGTTGCAGTGATTGAACAACCGGCCTTCCTGGCACCTACTATCTAAACACTGTCAAACTCACTTACGTCGTTGCCTTTACCCATGATTCTTCTCCTTGACTCGTTTCCAATGCGTAGAGACCTGCTCAATTTATAGGCATTGCTAGTTTCAGCGTTCCACATGACTGGAAGCGATAATTCTGCTTTGTATATTGTTACTGGGTTGTATATAATAATTTGTCCATTTGGTGTATATTGGAGTCAAATATTTGACATAAGTAAAAATTTATGTCCATGAAGCTAAAGCGTCTTCTAATCCCAGATGTCCATGCATAAGTTATTTTTAACTATTTGTAATACTTTAACTCAAAATAAAAGAAAAGAACAATGAATGCCTTATTTTAATTAGATACATAGCTGATAAATATAAAAGAAAATGGAAAATCTGGTTGGAGTTAATTGGAGATAATGAAATAAATGGAGAAGCTCAGAATTCTCGAAATGTCTTTGAAAAAAAAATTAGAATAAATGTGTCAGTCGTCTAAACAGAAGACACAAATATGAAAATTGGATTAATGAAAGCTGGTGAACAAAATTCACCCTTCTGTATCCTTTCAGACATTTGCTCACTTGTTATTCAAATTAAAAACAGAAGTAAATTCAGTCGGCCGCGAAATCTTAGGGTTCATTATGCATTCATCAAGGAGATTTGCATTCTTCAAGTTCGTTAGTATTTCCGTTTGCATTGCTCTGATTTTAAAATCCTAATTTGCATTTCCTATCTGTAAAATAATTATATTAAAGGTAAAAACAAAATATTACGATTAAAATAACAGGCTTCACGGTGTAGTAGAGAGGTTGATTATGACGTCACATTTACTGCCGGAAAGAGAATGTTCGGAGCTGCGTTGCATAATTAACATAATAATTTTTCCATCTGTTGGAGTCGCGGTTTTCTCAGATTGTGATTTTGAACAAAATTATTTAAAAGTTGTAATTTTCTCAATGTATTTACCTTTGAAAAGAATACTCTTTTGGGGAAGGGAATGGAAGGGGAGGGCTGCCAGATCAATGTGGCCTATTGATCTGCACAACAATGGCTACTTCTTTTTTGCCTACTCTGCTAAGGAATGGTCAACCACACAGGGTCCTGCTGCTGACCATATACGCTAACCAGGCTGGAATAAGGCTATGAGCTTGATTATGGATCCTGAATTTGCTGAACTGGTGGGCTTCTGTGGAGGGAAAATCTTTCGTTTTGTTTTCTGTTTGTTTGTTGGTTGATAGCCCAAAGTTCACAGGATATGTGTTATAAGCTGGAGTATAATCCTGAGCAGAGGTAATCGCAGGCACCTGAATTCTTGCTTCTACGGGCATCGTCAAATCCTACATTAGTCTTCCAGTGTAGATGGCTTCAGCCTTTAGGAGTGGGGGGAAGGGTCTTTGACCCATGCCTTCGATTAGGGGCTGTTTTATATTGTCAGCATGTTTTATATAGTCGGTCTCTCTCAATAAACATAGTTTCTTTAATTATCCCACTAACAATTTTTTCTCCATAGGTAGTTGGAATGTTAGGACTCTGCACAGAGCTTAATCTCTTGTTGTCTCACACAAGAATTCCACCTTTATAACTTAGATAACCTCTCTCGGCTTGCAAGAGACCAGAAAGACAGACAAAGGCCAGATTCTTAAAAATAATATGAAATTTTTCTTTTCAGGAAGGGAAGATAAGAAGCATCTCCTAGGCATAGGTTTGCTTCTCAGCAGACACACTAGTGATGCTCTTCTAGCATATGATTGCATTAATGAAAGTTTCTCACAGTAAAATTTCAGACAAGCATTAAAGTTTTGAATGTTATCTGTTGTTATGCCTCCACTGAGGACGCGAGTGAGGATAAGAAGGATAAGCTTTATGGACAACTTCAGGATATTTTGAATTCTGTCAAAAAAGGAGATATTACCCTTGTTCTAGGTGACTTCAGTGCTAAAGGTGGTACTGACTCTAACCTTTGATAGGCCCTTTTGGTATTGGTAGCTGCAATGGAAATGGGCAACGTCTTCTACAGGTAAAAAACTTAATGATTTGAGAATAACTAACATTTATTACAAACACCGCGACATACATAAGTACACATGGGTTTCACCAGATGTGCTGAAAAAGAATATGAATAATTATATATTAATTAACAACAAATGGGATAGTTCTGTTTTAAATACTAGGTCATATAGAGGAGCTGAAATTGTATCTGACCATTCCCTTGTTAAAAGTGTCTTGCAACTTAAACTTAAAAACTGTTTTGCTAAGCTTAAAAAAGTTAACTTTAACACTGCAGCTCTGAAAGATCCAGTTATAGCTAAAGCTTACCATGATCGCTTACTTAGCAATTATGACAGTCATGGTTTGTTTACTATTGAAATTGAGGAAGAATGGGACCCTTTTAAACAGGCTTTTCTTGAAACTAACAAAACTCTTTTGGTTAAAAAGGAGCAAAGGAGGTAAAATTATTTGAGTGATAAGGCGCTTGAACTTATTTCAGAAAGAAAGAACTGCAGGAATGTTCTTAATCAATACCCTACTAGTCCTAATAGAAAGCATTACAGAGAGCTTAATAAACGTGTAAAAGATCAGTTAGCTCCTGCATGCTAAATTATTTCTGTATATGCTAAAGAACATGCAGGGTGGCCTTGATGGGAAGCTTCCATATGTCTCCTAACAGCTGTTAAGTGGGTCCAGTCCCCAAACCTTCTCTTAGCCTTTGAGATCCTTGTGACTGGCTATTTCGTCCATTGTGCACAAAAAGTGCCGCTCAAAGATAAAACGGCTCCACCTTTACCATGACAAATGAAATACCATTAGATTTTTGGTATTCTCATCTGAAGCATGCCACTTGTAATGGAGGTCTGGAAGTTTGTCAATAATAATATATTAAGGGATCTGGGTTCGAGCCCCGGGTAAGGCATGGTTGTGCGTGTTGTTTTTCTGCTGAGGTCTTGCCATCCTCTCAGACCTTCGATATGGCATATAAACTGACAGGCTCCTGTCAGACCTCTGTGGCAAGCAGCTGCTTGAGGGGGTATTTATTTTTTTTTTATTTAAAAATAGATGTGAGGAAGACTATACCTCAGCAGGAAGACCATGTAAACTTCCATGGCTCAAGGAGAATTCTAATCTAGATCGCTTTGCTTTACAGTGAAACACACTAACCACTCGATCACTGGTAAGAGAGTTGAATATACTTCGCATGGAAGTTGCAAAGTACCTAATCGAACCAAAAGACCAGTCAATATCTATTTGCAGTTTTCAAAGCAACCACTTTACTGTGGAATAGGCATTATGGTTACTATAAGAACTCTTGCATCGGAATTTAATAAAAGAGTGTAAAATAACAGAGAAATGGCAATGAGATCTCCACAGGTCCCATTACTTGATAACTTCTGTATTTATCATATGCGAACATTAATAAATATTTTCTGTAAATAAAACTGTATAAAATATATATTTGGATTAAATCATCTGCATTTTCAACATAAGTAACAAAAACATCCCGGAAGAAATTCTGAAAAAAAAAAAGAACAAACATAAACGAAACATAATTTATTAGAGGGGGACCAAAAATTAACTATGCGAATAGGAAAGGAAAACTAAATTACTTTCTTGGGATATTAATTTAAAAATTGAGGAAGAAAAAATCTCAACCACAAACTAAAAAATACCAAACAACACAGAGCCACTCAGATTACGCGAGGAAAAATTCTAATAGACAAGACAATAAAGAAAACAAATTACAAAATACAGAAGAAAAGCAAGCAAAAAAAAAAAGCGAATTGAAGAACTTTAAAAATTGTTTTTTGAAAAACCATTATCCAACTCATCTTTCTGAAGATACGATAAAAAAAATTAAAACAAAACCTTAATTCATTAAAAAACTGCCAAAACACAAAGAACTTTTCGAAAAATTTCAAAGAATTTGTAAATAAATGCAACAGAAAAATAACCCGGATGTAAACAACAGAATAAAAAATTATACTCCAAATGCATAAACAAAGTTTTCAGAGTGGGAACTATTTACGAAACAAATCTCTGGATGTAAATCACTTTATTTAGGAGAAACAAAAGAACATACACACAAAAAAGCAACAATGGAAAACAAAATAAATATGAAATAGATAGACATATAACAAAAACTAAAACTGAATAGATTTCACAGCAGCAAAAAGATTTATTAGGAAAGCAGAGAATTGCCTATGAACGATACACAAGGTATTGTCTTGAATAATTCTTGGAAACCTTTTACACATCGAACTCAAAAATCTAAGTTCCAGTTGGAAGCATCCCAGTGGATGATCTGTATAGGACACCGAAATATTAAGAGTCAATCGCAAATAAGGGATTATCATGTTTAAAGTTTTGTAAATTGTAATTTCGATAAATTACTAATCTGAACAGATATAAAATTAATTAAATATTCGGCAAGAAAATAAAGATATAAAAAGGTTTAGAAGTGAGGACATTAGGGCTTTAATGGAAGGTGAAAAGAATATTGTTCGAAAGATTAAAAGGAAACGATTTACTTGATATGAATACAATTGCGGAAATTGAAAAAAGAGGAATTCCTTTAGGAACGTCATATTATAATACGTTAAGAGTTAAGGGTAGCAGAAACCGTGATCCAAGATTGAAAGTCTTTGGGTGAATTAATGACGTCACTGAGAACGAAACATGCAAATGTACGCAGCGCGTATTTGAGGACTAGAGCGTGAGGAAAGAAGTTATTTGTATTGTGTCATGTTGTTCAGTGCTCTTTGAAGAGCTACCATGCCTGGACTACGCAGGCGCGCAACATTTCTTCAATTAGCGGAGTTTGAACGAGGTCGTATAGTGGGTCTTCAGGAAGCAGGTGTCTTTTCGTCAAATTGCACACCACGTTGGACGAGAGGTATCAGCAGTGGTACGATGGTGGCGTCGATGCTCAGAAGAGCATTCGCACACTCGCAGATGTGGTTCCGAGCAACGCAGTGTTATGGACACACCAGAGGAATGGCGTATCAGTAGGGCGGCGGTGACAGAGCGGACGGTTATGGCATAACAAATTCGATCCTCTGTCGTAACAAGGGTGTCTGCAAGAACGATACCAATCATCTTTTGGAAGCAGGACTACTGGCACGAATGATGCTGGCACGTTTAACACTTTCATCTCGTCACTGTCGAGCACGGTTGCAATGGTGTCAAGAACGAGTTCATTGGAGAGAAGAATGGCAGTGTGTAGTCTTCAGTGATGAAAGTCTCCTGTCCAGTGGGCCCCATTCCATCAACTTTCTCTGGGTCCTTGTGATTTTATCATTTAGTTCATTGTGTGCAAAAAAAGTGCTTCAGAAAGAAGAAAAGCCAATCAAAAACGTATATCTTTTTTTCTAAGAAATTCCTTTTTTCGATTCCTTAAAAATGTAGTTTTTCTTCGTAATTCGCTAGTAATTAGAAATGTATTTTTGCCATTTTAATGTAAAGAATTAGTTCTGCGGCTGATTAATAATCTAATTCTTTTTCCTAGTGACGGTACGCTACGTTTGGGTTTGGCAACCCTTGTATTAAACTAACGGTAAATAAATACAAAGTATAATTACTAATGTAGAGAAAATATAACTGCTAATGTAAAGAAAATATAATTGCTAATGTAGAGAAAATATAATTGCTAATGTAGATATATATATATATTAGAAAAACTGTTAGAGGAAGGATATCAAAATAACTGTTAATATATAGCTTTTAGAATAACTGTTATTGGAGATATTAGAATAACTGTTACTGCAGAGATTTATTAGAATAACTGTTAATATAGTGATATTAAAATAACTGTTAATGCAAAGATATCAGAATAATTGTTAATGTTTAGGTACTAGAATAACTGCGAATATGGCGGTGATAGAATGAATATAGAGCTATTAGACTACCTATCGATATAAAAAAAAATATTAGAACGACTGTCAATAGATGGTTATTAGAAAAAGTGACAATAAAAAATTGGAATAACTGCATTTTGAATTTTAGGAAAACTGTTCTGAAGTTGCTTCATAGTGTAAGGAACAAAAAGGAAAAACCAAAATGTTTATTTTAAATGAACACGATTAAAGTTATGAAAAGAAAACGTGTAGCAAGATTTAACTGTGAGAATATTTAAATGTAAACCTTTTGCAGCTTATGGTTAGTTACTTTAAGAGAGGAATTCCAACGGAAGCAACGATATGAAAGGGAAAACAGTCCAACGAAGAAATCAATAAATTTACATGGGAACTATTCCAGACGGTGAGCGCTATAAAACGTTTCAGTCATGTCGGACTAAGACCCCAAGATAAAGTAAGTGAATTTGTAGAATGTCTGAAAGTATCATCTCTTCCAGGAAGCAATGGATTGTGGGGAAATAACAGCATTTTTAATTTGTGATTTTCGTTAAACCCGTATTTGTCTATCACCTGCTAAAACGAACCCCTTTTTCACGGAATTGTATATGCCTGCTTTAGACAGGTTTCACTGAAGGTGTTTTAAAGAAGTAAAAAAAGTGTAAAGAAAGAAAAAATTTAAAGAAATAAAAAAAGAAAGGTATTTTAAAAAAGTTAAAAACAGATAATTTTTTGATTCAACAACTGAATTAAATCGGTAGCTGAGTGATTAGCTTACTTGGATGTGTATCAATGACAGTTGGGTACGAGTTCCGCTTTAAGGAAGGATGATTTTTATTGTCTGCTTCATAGATATTTTCTGTGGCGTAGTACTGAGAGAATAGTGCCGCGATTTAAGAGAGCTTTTTGGAATTAACCATGCAAAACGAAACTATTTCAATAGGATGTTAAGAATTTCGCGTCTGTTTGTTTGTTGATGGTTTGGTTTGTTTTACTCTGAGCAATCTTTCTGTGCGCAGTTCTCCCGTAATTTTTCTTGCCCACAATGGGATGAATAGACAGGCCACAAGAATCAACCTAAGAGGAGTTTGGGGAAAAGGACTCACTGTAAGTTGTTAGGAGATAGAGGACCATCAACGCCATCCTGCACACGAGGTCACGGCTTAATGTCCCATCCAACGGCTTCAATCTATTCCAAGTCCAACGTTGTTCCCTTTTTCACCGAGAAAAATGTCGGGGTTAACGGACACAAATCTGAAAGCTGACACAATTAGGATTCGAACCTGGGAACTGCATCGCAGCCGACTGAGCCAATCTCCGCCCTTTGGTTGATAGATTTGTGGATTTTCTTCGCAGTGCGTCTTGACCGTTGTTCTCGATCATTCCTGATTTCTAATTACTGAGTTATTTCCGCAAAATTTATCTTCCTCTATTATAACAGAAACATCAGTCCCGTCGTTCTTCTTACATTCAACAACCAATCAATAATTAATAAATAATTGTAGAATTCTTTAAACAAATATATGTTTATAGTAATATCATGTTCGTTCTCTCGTATATGTTATTCGTCCATCACTTTAGCTGAATAAAACCAGTTGACTGGTTGATATTGCTATAATAATACACCTACGGCCTCAAAATTGCATGCTTAATTCAACAGTTACGTATCACTATGTATTTGTTTCTCGAAAGTTTTTTATGCTTGTTTTAAGCTTGTAATTCTTCGCCATCACATAATTTCAGCTTATAATTTTAATCCATAACATATTTGCAGCTCACAATTTCGTTTCCTTTCAAGTTATCGCACCATACACATATCACATCGAAGAAAACATCACAAACTTTGCCTCCTGCACCCTGAAAGCTAAGTGAAGAGGATGAATCACTTCTTGTTAATATATCTTCATCTTCTTTGTCGCCTTCCAGTATCCAAAGTGCTTTTCACATTTACTTAGTCATTCCTGCTGAAACTGAAGGATGAGGACATTCATGCGAAACTTTTCGAGAGGCACGAGATGTCACTTCTCATGAGAGGATTATGAGACGTAGAGCAAATCGCCGACCCGCATAAATTCGATAAGATCATCTTGCCTGAAATGCCCTTGCCCAAGGCAACGTAAAAGTAATTCTTGTGGTTCGTAAAAGGAGTATAAAGAACTTTTATTTTCTGAGTTATTAAGGGCCAGATATTGTTACAAATTTATTAGACCACTGGTGGGATTGATAAAACTTATAATAATTTTCAAAAAAATGATCTCTATACTATTAATACTTAACTTTTAGATTACTAAAGTTATAAGAAACAACCCTTCAATTTCGTTGTTCAGCAACTTATTTCGTTTTGTAAAACTAAGAAAAGTTTAAAAAAGGCGTAAGTCAACAACTGCAAAAAGTACTCTCACACGTGTTAGCAAAGTTTAGTATAACGATTATCGCTTTAATTATTTTTATTTACTTCCCATACCAATTATTTAAACTATTCCAATTTCACTAACTCTTTATTACCGAAAGAATATTATTAAAAATCGAGATTGAAAGGATATCAGGTTGAGACCTTTAAATTATCGTCAGTCACATTTTTCTCATAAAAAGTTTATTCAAGAAACTACTGAATTCTATATTTTTTGAATTACTATTGGTATAACATGGAACTATACCTAACAAAATGACCGCTGAGTGTATAACATGATGTTAAATATCAAAAGAAAATGCATTTACTTTTATGCAAATAAGATGTAGAATTTCAAAGACAATTTTCTATCATTTGAAAGATACTCTTGTATATCCATGATCAACTAATTAGAGCAGTTATAACTAATTAATGCAATTAGTACTCGTACATCAAAATCTGAGGTTTCTAGTCCATTGGCTTTCTTTCTGCTTTCAGTTTAATGTGTCTCGTATTAAGTCACGTCGTGTTTGCTTTTCTGTTTAGATTCCAAGTCTAAAATATAAATTGCGCATCCTTTAAAATGTGCTCTAAAGACCAAAACAGTTCTTGAGATGGGAATTTCATTTGCCTCAGAGGAACGCAAAGTATGTGTCACCTTCTTTATTCTCCTGGATTATCGTCTTCCTGTGCCTGTCACCTTTCCCTTTATTATGCTCCCTGTAATTGTAACGCTGTGGAAGAAAATTTCGTTACTACGAACTTGGTTTCCTGAAAATACGATATTAAAAGCCATTAAAAATCAGTTTGTGTCTTGGAACATTGTTCCTCCTCGGGATCTGTAAATGATTAATTTAAATTTTAGACCCAAATGAATTATTATCGGTGTTAACTTCTTTATTTTTTGTTACTATGAGGTATTTTTAAGAGAAAACAACACGCTCGATCTGATTATATTGTTGTTAAATTTGTGACAACGAGCTTGATCTAATTGAATTATTACAAAACATTCTAATACCGTTAATTGTATTTAATTGTTGTGAAATATGCAAACGAGCTCAAATGTGTTCACCTTTCTGTATTACTTTTCTCTCATCATGTTTGTTTATTGGTAATGTGTTCGTCAAAATGTTTGTTACACCATATCATCCAAACCTATTGACCATTATTAATGAGTTATGCGCCAAATGAAAACTTGTCACATGCGAATAGTGTCACAGATTATAAATAAAAATACTCCCGCACGATGTTCCTCTCTAAAAAAAAGAGATTGTGAAATCGTTCTTCCACTATACCTTCCGAATAGGAGGGCCGATGGTTACAAATTTGGTGTCAAATGAAAGCTTGTGAAATGAGGTAATGTGTTCGTCAAAATGTTTGTTACACCATATCATCCATACCCATTGACCATTATTAATGAGTTATGCGCCAAATGAAAACTTGTCACATGCGAATAGTGTTACAGATTATAAATAAAAATACTCCCGCACGATGTTCCTCTCTAAAAAAAAGAGATTGTGAAATCGTTCTTCCACTATACCTTCCGAATAGGAGGGCCGATGGTTACAAATTTGGTGTCAAATGAAAGCTTGTGAAATGAGGACTGTTGTGATATGTCTCAAGGTATGCTTAGTGTTCCCAACTCAGCTTTTTCAAAGTAGATCTAGCTTTTTTTAGAAGCTGGATATTTCGGGAAATTTTTCATTCGCTCATTTTTCACTCGCCAAATTTGGGTTTTTCCTTTTTTAAAACTGCTTTTTTTAATGATTAAAATTTTGCTTTAATTGCATTTCTAAGTCCGTTCCAATAACTTCTATTCACCCTCTGTCTCTTATGCATGCAGCGTTTGATTCCGCTGAAACACAACCCCGATCCCATAAAGCGTTAACCACGTCTTTATATTTTCATTTGCTCAAACACCCAACCACTTTCTCCCATTACTGAAGTTTCAGGACTTACTAAATATTTTTATTAAGTACGATGAAAGAGTGACCTAAAATGTTCCGCTGAATTAAGAATATATAGTAAAAGCTCTTTTTTTGTCATCCAGAAAGTTCAAACAACCTTCTTCGGCAGGATAACATTATGTTTCAAGCAAGGTTATCAGTGATTAGATTTTGGCATTATTTTTCCAAATCTTTTTGACAAACCGGTTTAAAAAAACCTGTCTGAGTAATAAAAATATCAGCTTTTGTCTTCTATAACGTTTTATTAAGGTATAGATTACCTGGAAGATATTATTTCTAAAACATTCGGATAGTCATGCTTTGAAAATGTCTGGAAACAGAAACATCACAATGACTAAAACGTTACTTAAAAGGCAGAACCATTAAAATTTAATTGGCAAGGAGATTTGCGAAAAAGAAAAAAAATTGACTACCGATGCATTTTAACTGTCTATTCTGTGATCCCTATCATTTATTCCATATATTAATGATTTTTTAAATATTATCTTCAAGATTAAAGTGTTTTTTCTTATATGCAGATTAACAGTTAATAGCAATCCGACATAGAGATAGCTCTCTCAAAATGACAAGACAACTTTAATTATATAGTTAGTTGGGTATGTCATAATATTATCTAAACCTTTATCCTGCGTTCGATCAGAAGAGAGACATAGATGAGCTTGTAAAGGTCACGTAGGACGTTAGCCGCGTCTCCGTGTGCCATACCCTGTGCACGCCAACCTAAGTGCTTTCAGTTTAATGAATTGATGCATAGCCACATTTATATCAACATAAGGTACACTAAATGGAGGAATATTTCATTATCAGAGATACGATTATCCACAACAATTTGTTTATATTCGGTTACATAGAATTAACTATGAATAAAAATTAAATATAACTGTCTTCATAGATCTAATTGTGATCTTGCAGAAAGAGTAAATACTATTACGTATTTAGGCCACGATCTTCATGTATTATTCAGATAGAATATATACATATTTCGGAACTAAGCGAGCATCTAGGATCTCAAGCCTTTATCTATAAATTACTATTTATGGTACGAGTAGATACAGGTATGCTGAGGCATTTATGGTTTATACAGTTTTTTGTGAAAAGATGATCAGATATGATCTAATTATATATGGCTTTAGAAGCAACCTTAAAAAGATAAATTACGAACTTCGATCTTTAGAAACACAATTCCACGCATAAAACAGTCGTGGGTGTGGAACAAATTCAAGTAATTTAACATACTTCCTGGGAGTATTTGGGTTGGGTTGGGTTGTTTTACCTCTGAGCGACACTTTTTTACACACCATGGGCTAAATGGCCAGGTCACATGGACCCGAAGGCTCAGAGAAGGTTGGAGGAGGGGACCCACTGGAACAGCTGTTGGGAGACAGATGGTAGCCTGCCGTCAAGGCTATCCAGTGTGTTCTTTAAAGTGCACAGGGTATGGTTCTCCCGCACACGGGGTCACGGCTTAACGTCCCATCCGACGGACGGCGGCCTTTCCAAGCCAATCTGTGTCCCCTACTGACCGTGAGCAGAGCGGGGATCTTTGCGGAGATAAATCTCAACGCTGACTCAGCTGGGACTCGAACCTGGGAATTACAGATTGCTTGTCTGGCGCGCTACCGACTGAGCACCCCCGCTCCCCGGGGAGTATATTACTGCCCGGATAAAGTAAAGGGTGGTTGTGGGGGGGGGGGAGACAAGACTGAGCAGGAACACTATGGGTTTAGGTATCAATAAAAGTATCAGAACTGGTGTCCTTGATGGGAGGATTCAATCTGTCATATTAATAGATGTCCACTGGGTCCCCTTCCCCAACTTTCTCTGAGCCCTCGTGGTCCTTGAGACTTGGATATTTAATCCATTTTGGGCAAAAAAATGGAGCTAAAAGATTAAACAACACAATGGTTAAAATGCTATAACCTGGGGTCGGTTCTTGGGTGGGTGGTTGGAGGAGGGAAGGGCAAGGGAATATCATCTTTTTTGAGAACCTCCCCCACCCAGAACAGGTCTTGGTTTGTAATAATTAAAAAACAAATTCATAATATCATTCTTAAAGTATCATGTTATAAAATTATTGGAAAAGTTTATTTAATTAACTGTAAAATTTCATTTTATATAATTAACTGTAAAATTTTACAAAAAACTAAAATGAAACAACCCTGATTATCAAATAATTTAATTGCTTCAATAAATCATAAAGAAAAACTGTATCAAAAATATTTCAAATACAAAGGTATAGTTTCTATGTAAGAGGAGTATTAGACATTTAGTAAACATTTAAAACTAAAATTTAAGTCAGGTAAAGAACGGTGTCTCATGGATAATTTGAAAGACGTGGTAACAAAAAATAGTTATTTCCACAGTTTTTTTTTAAACCTCCTACTGACTGAGCCAACTCTCGCCCCTCATGTTTATGTTATACTTGTTGATGATTATAAATCTCCAAAGCAAACATCTTATCTACAATATAACTTTTCACTGATAAAGATATATTTAATAAATAGAAAGTTCGAAGTCTTGTTTTTCTTTGTAACTTTCGACAGCAAATGATTATTGTTTTTTTGTCTTCTGTAGACAAACTTTTAGCACTGATGGTCCAAGATAATTTCTTTTGTCGATGGAACAAGAAGAAATAAAATTTACTAATATCACTCTAGTTATGTATTTGAATATATATGCTACGCTGTGAATAAAAGTATATTATATATATTTGTTCAATTCAGTCAAGAACAATAGGGTTATAGTAATATAGCTTTATTAATGATAATTTAATATATAAAACGGATAGTTTCATTGATTTTAATACTTTCATTGATATATATAAATGTTTATGAATTTAAGCGATTAAAATTTTTTTGTTAGACCGCAATTCATACTTTAAAAAGGGAAATGCAGTTGAAGATTTTTATAATAAATTTAGCTTTGCTCATGCAGCAACAGAAAACAAGCTCATTCCACTACCAGTGAATGATTCGAACCCAGACTCAGGCTTATAAGTGTTACCAGTGAAAACAAAGCGAACCACAATCAGGGATGCCATTCAAATGATCTTTTTTTATTTCTTTCTGTCATCCTTCAGTTAAATGCTGCAATTTGAAAATCCTTCAAGATTAAACGTTTTCAATTGCATATTTATCTCTTAATTTCCCTTCCTCCAACTTACTCTTTTAATGCGAAGGACACTCATATTTTTCAAGCACGCTTTTATCTAAACAACTGCTCCTGGCCAATGAATTGGTTCATTAGAGATCGTCGGACTGAGCGGGCTACCATTCACAATCAATGACATATTTTTCAGCCTTAAGCGACATCGTTTTCGATTGCTTTATCTCAAGCGCAATAAATAACCAATACTTTAGAAATTCCTCAGGTGAGTGCGTTAGTTTCTGAGGATGACTGGTTTTGACCGTCTCTTTCATTTTCCATCTTCTCAACGTCAAGGAGTGGACCACTTCACTAAGACGAGTTGAAAAACTTTCACTGAAATGACTGACAAAAAAAGCAGAGAATATTTCTTCAAATCGTTCTCAGTCGTAAACACGAATGCAAATTTCGCAATCAGTATTTGTCATTCACTCATTAACTTGACAATTTTTCAAAATTTCAACTCTTTCATGTTTATGTTGGATTGTTTTACCTCTGAGCGCCATTTTCTTTTTGCACGTCATCAGCTAAAAGCGAAAGGCGAAAGGTTCAGAGAAGGAGAACCTACTGGACAACTGTTAGAAGACAGATCATACCTCCCATCAGGGTCAACTTTAGGGTCATTTTTAGCTTGCATAGGGTATGGCTCTCTCATGCACACGGGGCAACGGCTAAACGTCCCATCCGCCGGACGGCGTCATTTCCAAGCCAGTCGGTGTCCCCGCTGTCATCGACGGCGAACGAGGGTTAACAGCGAAAATTCTCAACGTTGGAAAATTTGAACTCTAACCTTGGAATTGTAGATTATGAGCCACCTCTCGACCCTCCTGTTTATGTTGATGAAAATACTTCTTCACGATTATAAAACTCCAAAACGAACATCTTTAAAGCATTATACCCTGCCACTGATAAGTACATCGTTAATGAATACAAAGTTCGCAATCTCGGTTCTAAAGATAATCTGCCTTTGACTATGGAAAACTTTCAGTTTCTAATAATAATGATACCTTCACTATGGAAAGTTCACAATCCCCTTGGTACAATTGGTATCAATCCGAAGGCTCAGAGAAGGTTGGAGGAGGGGACCCACAGGAACAGCTGTTGGGAGACTGATGGTAGCCTCCCGCATTGATCAGTGCTAAAAATTTGCATTTGATCACCGCATTGATCAGTGCTAAAAATTTGCATTTGATCACCGCATTGATCAGCATACACGGCATTGATCATCGCATTGATCAGTGCTAAAAAAATAGAACTCAGCAACATCAGTTCTAAAATTTTATCTACAGAATACAAAAAAAACAATAATCATTTGCACCAGTAATTGGTATCAACATAACGATACAATGCCTTTGATTATAGGATTATTAAACTATGCAAACTCCAGTTATAATTATTTCCTTTGGTTGCTGAAGACATATTTATATACTTGAACTAGAAAAAAATAGAACTCAGCAAAAAAAAAACGAAAATTAAAACAGCTTGATTTCATCTCCGAAGCATTTTTTAGTTACTTTCATTTCGCTTTCCACAACAAGCTTTTGAAAGCAAGTTTTAAATAATTTTGCTCCATAACATCAAGGCTCATGTTAAGGTAAAGAAGAAGCTTAAAATATGTATGGGCAAGGTAATGCGTCTTGGAAGGGGAAAAAAGATGCAACGAAAGCTCGTTGATGAATGACTTCATATTTCAGAGGCTGTGTTTAACATCACATGAGAAATTAGCCTGTAACATCGAGTTACATTTTCGCCTATCGAGAACAACTGTAGATGCTTTCCAAAATTTACTTTCTTCCAGGTTTCTAAATTATAAAGAATTTTTTGTGTCTTCAAGACTAGAAAGGTTGACTTTTTTCACTTTCCCTTCTTTTTATCTCTCTTGTTTGAGAGATTGTTGTTGTTGATGTTGCTGTCGTTTGTTAATATTTCTGTGTAATGTGAGACTCCAACGCAGAGGGGTAAATAAATAATAAAAACAGAAAACCCAACCTGAATTTTTAATAAATATATTAAGTTGTAAAGTGTTGTTGGAAAGCGAGAAAGAATCTTGATAAAAGAGAAAATAAATAAGCAATGTTCCTTTCTTAATTTTGCCGTTTTTACTGACATTATAATAAACAGAATCTAAAAATCGCAATTCAAATGAAGAATATCTAGGAAATAAAACATTTTTTTTCAAATAGAATCGTTCGTACTTTTTTTAATCCTTTTCTATAGAGTGGATGACAAAAGCAATATTCTTTCTTAATAGAGACGTTTCAGTTTTTATGGTATCATTTTCTGTAGAGTGGATTATATAAAAACTATTTTGTATTATTATTCTGCTTCATATTCGTTCCTTATTATTTTACATTTTATTGCTCATTTGTCTGTTCAATGGAATATAGTAAAACCTCGATAGTACGGCATCTTATAGTTCTAAACTTCCGAACGTTTGTCATCAGAGTGGTCGGAGAGATTGACGAACAAGTCCGGTGTCAGTCCGCAATTTCCCGTCATTATACTTGGATTGTTTTACCACTGAGTCGCACTTTTTTCACACAATGGGTTACATTTATATATTTTTTTACCGTAGTATATGAGTAAAAAACTTAAGGATACATTTTTTATATATAATGACACATTAAAATGCATGCATATGTATGTACACATATTTAATTAAATAATTAAGATATAAAACGTAAAGTTTGGAAGATCTCCTTGATGGCCGACTTAGACTCGTAGCTAAAAGGATAGGGTTTGTAATAATAAGAGAAATGAAATATGCTCAGGTTACGCCATAAACATACACTCTTGTCCAAAAATTGTTACAACTATGTTATATCAAATTAAAGTTAATTTCGTAGCTTTATAATTTCTAAAGTAATCATATGTGGAACAACATAGCTTTATAATTTCTAAATTGAACTTCATGTGGAACAACGTAGCTTTATAATTTCTAAAGTAATCTTATGTGGAACAACATAGCTTTATAATTTCTAAATTGAACTTCATGTGGAACAACGTAGCTTTATAATTTCTAAAGTAATCTTATGTGGAACAACATAGCTTTATAATTTCTAAATTGAACTTCATGTGGAACAACGTAGCTTTATAATTTCTAAAGTAATCTTATGTGGAACAACATAGCTTTATAATTTCTAAATTGAACTTCATGTGGAACAACGTAGCTTTATAATTTCTAAAGTAATCTTATGTGGAACAACATAGCTTTATAATTTCTAAATTGAACTTCATGTGGAACAACGTAGCTTTATAATTTCTAAAGTAATCTTATGTGGAACAACATAGCTTTATAATTTCTAAATTGAACTTCATATGGAACAACGTAGCTTTATAATTTCTAAAGTAATCTTATGTGGAACAACATAGCTTTATAATTTCTAAATTGAACTTCATGTGGAACAACGTAGCTTTATAATTTCTAAAGTAATCTTATGTGGAACAACATAGCTTTATAATTTCTAAATTGAACTTCATGTGGAACAACGTAGCTTTATAATTTCTAAAGTAATCTTATGTGGAACAACATAGCTTTATAATTTCTAAATTGAACTTCATGTAGAACAACGTAGCTATAATATATTTACATTAATCGTCATGTGGAATAACGTAGATTTCTAATTTCTAATTAATCTTCATGAGGAATAACGTATCCTTATAATTTCTAAATTAATCTTCACGCGGAACAGCGTAGCTTTACATTTCCTAAATCAGTCTTCAAGAAAAACAACGCAGAAAGGTTAAATTACAGATCCCGTTCAAATCTATTTACATATCTATTTTTAACGATATTCTTCCGGTATTTCAGGACTCATGGAAGCTGAAATATTTAACAAAGGCAATGCCAGTCATAGGAAATTTATACAAAATCGAGAAACATTGGAATAATTATTTGCACAGACTTCAAAAAAATATAATTATATTTCATTAAATGATAGAAATAACACTATTTATATTTTAATTAACCTAGGTAATGAACAGGTATGAACTTCATTGCTTAACCAAACACGGGTCACCCACGGGGAGATGTCGAACCATTCGGTCGAGTATTACGGAAACCACAGGTTATCAAAAATGGTGGGAAATATGAATCTCGATAAGTTAGTTTGCGACGAAGCCACGGAACTAAGCTGTAGTACAAATAGAATATAGAGATTTAAAGAGAAATACGGGCAGCTCAGGGTGACGTTCAAATAGTAGACAACAAAGCTGAACGTACAACAATTGGCAATTCGTTGGTAACGGCATAAAAAAGTAAACTATTTCTTTATCAAATTGTTACTGGTGATGAGATATTGATTCTATATGACAAATCCAAGCGCAAGAACCAGTTGAAACCGATTTCTGCAGCAAAACCGGGTTCCCATCAACAGAAAATCTTGTTGTGTGTTTGGTGCGACAGTGTTGGCCTAACTGACATCGAGTCACGCAGAATCATACATAATTCACTTCGAGCCAAGTCACACCATAACTGTAGATCTGTATTGCTAACCTTTGGACTTTTTAAACGAGACTGTAATTCACAAACTTGAAGCGTTGGTCAACAGAAAAGACGTTATTCTGCAGCACGAAGTGGAAGAACCCATTCTAAATGCGCTATCCAGCATTCTTCTTTGGATAGAAAAGAGCTGCCCCAAACCTATAGTCCACCTACATTACCTCATCATATTTTCAAAAATGGCAGCATTTTCTTAGCTGGAATACATTTAGAAATATTGTTATCAAACATCTCGGCCTCTCCTGCCTAAACGCAAACCCCTATCTATAACAAGGGTTGGGTTTTTTTTTTTCACCCAATGAGCTAAATGGCCAGGTCATAATGGTCCCAAGGGCTTAGAGAAGGCTGGAGATGGGGATCCACTGGATGACTGCTAGGAGGCAGATGGAAACCTCCCTGAAAGCCATTTAGAGTGTTCTTTAACTTGCGTATGTTATGATTCTTCTGTACAAGTCCACCATCCGATTATACTTGACTTAGTATCCGACTGACGGCTTGATGATGCACACCTAACGAGAGGACAAAATACTTTCCGAGTTCATTGCGTTTCCTTTGAGACTGAGAGCAGAACGGGGGTTAGTCTGAGATTAATTCAACGCAGACGCAGTTGAGGCTCGAGTCTGGGAACGTTAGATTACGATCCTGTTGCCCTCTAGACTGACCTAACCCTCGCTGCTATAAAAAGGGTAATACTGCTATAAGGCAAAGATGGGGCACTGTTCTTGATAATGTGGTTATAACATATGAAATTAATAACAGCAATTTTTAAGAAAAAAAATATTTGTTCCACCTAAAAAAATACATTATTTTCTGATGTATTATATACATTCATTCCTATTTTTCGGTAAAATTCATATCTTAAAAGATGATTGGCTTCAAATGTCAGTTTTTCACGCAGAAACGTCCAAATTGTTTTGAGAATGTAGTGCATATATATATTCCCTTAAGCAGCTTACTTGCCACAGAGGTATGACAGGAGCCTGGCAATTCAATTCGCCATAATAGAAGGTCTGTGAGGATGGCGGGACATCAGAAGAAATACAACACAAATATCCATGCCTTACCTAGGGCTCGAACGCAGCCCCTCTGATCAGCAGCCAAGCGCGCTAACCACTCTGCTACGGGACATACACTGAGGCAAATAAATTAAAAAATAAAATTAATATAAAAACTTGCTTGTCAGTACGCACGGTTTGGGAAAGAATCTCAATTCGATAAACTTCGTAGAAAGACCGCTTTCCTGACAATATAAAATTTCCTTACGTGAATAACTTCTATTGGATTCAGCAGAACTTTAAATATCCAACCCTGACACTCTCGCTGGAGATTGAAGTGTTGCAAGCCGAAACCTAATGCAGAGAATGGAGGGTCTGAGGGTTCTCCATTTGTATTCAAAGAGGCTATTGAAAAATAAAAAGAAGCATCTGCCTTCGTTAGGGCAACAGTGACGAGAAGTGCTAGAAGAGTGGCGGCGCCTTCCGCCAAGCGAGCGTTCAAAGTGGCGATTGAACTCGAAACCATCCGAGGGGAAATGAGAGGAACACAATATCTCCTCATCTCGAGAAGAAATCAGCCGTGGCTTTGTTGTCACTAAGAAACAAAGCTTTTCAATCAAAACATCGATTTGTATTCCTCAATCTACACCTCGAGTCGGGAAGAAAAGGCATCAGCAGTGAGACGAAATACGTCTAGGAAGAAAAAGAGTTGAGTAAAGATTTTTTTTTCTTGTTTTACTTTCGCAATTTTTTTCCTATTGACGACAATAGTTCTCTTGAGATTTTAAACTTAGATTCCTTGGCTATGATATGGTAGAAGCCATATGATAGAAATATTAAAAATGTGTCTGGAAGTTACTAATAGGAGCCTGTATGATCTAAAATTCTATTCGGTTGGTTCGTTGCCCAAGTCTCAATTCTGCTTTTAGTTGCTTATAGTCTGAGATTTACACAAGATTGCACACTATATTACAAAACGTAACAGGACACTTCCATGTTATTCTGAATAATAAGCCACAGTCAAAATTCCCTAACTTTGAACACAAGATTCTTACAGAAAAACGTGGCTAGATGCAAATTGAAGTTCTTATTAATGCCTCTTTAAGTATTGATTTTTGAGAACAATATAAAAAAAATAAATAAATACCCCCTCAAGCAGCTGCTTGCCACAGAGGTCTGACAGGAGCCTGTCAGTTTATATGCCACAGTAGAAGGTCTGAGAGGATGGCAGGACCTCAGCAGAAAAACGACACATACATCCATGCCTTACCCGGGGCTCGAACCCGGGGCTCGAACCCAGGTCCCTTAGATTGGCAGCCAAGCGCGCTAACCACTCGGCCACGGGACGGCGAGAACAATATATAAGGAGTTATTTAAGCTGGAATATTTAACAACAGATGGTGTTATCACACTTTTTTTAAGCTTCACCCCATTTTGACGATAATTTAAAAAAATTGTTACGCAAATTCTAAATATTACATTTATGTTAGTGAAAGATTTGTTATTATAGTTTTATTTTAACTTTTGAAGAAAACTTTAACGAGTAGCAAAAGTTAGAGTTAAATGTTTCAGCTTTCATAACTCTTCAAATAATAAACGAATATTGCAAAAAATAGAGATTTCAATAGATCTGAGTGAGATCTTCATCTCCAGTTACACTTTTTCATAAAAAAAAAACTTATTTTTCGAAGATACGGAGCCATTCAAACAGATGGAAGTGTCTGGTTACTTTTTGTAACATAGTGTATGCAGTGAGTATCAACTGCAGAGACTATGAGATTGCGTAGTAGATGATTTGGCATTTCTAGTAATCATAGTTTAGTGAGCTATAAAACCAGCTATGAATTAACTTTATAATCCAGAGAATTGTCGAAGCATCAACTGCGCAATCTCATTGTAACCTCATAGTCTTTGAGTTGCCTCTCGAAGTCACTCGTTAGGTTGGGTTGTTTGGGTTGTTTTACCTCTGAGCGGCACTTTTTTGGACACCATGGGCTAAATGGCCAGGTCACATGGACCCCGTAGGCTCAGAGAAGGTTGGGGGAGGAGACCCACTGGAACAGCTGTTGGGAGACAGATGGTAGCCTCCCGTCAAGGCCATCCAGCGTGTTCTTTAACGTGCACAGGGTATGTCTCTCCCACACACGGAGCCACGGCTTAACGTCCCATCCGAAGGACGGCGGCCTTTCCAAGCCTATCGGTGTCCCCTACTGACCGTGGGCAGGGCGGGGAATTTTGCGGAGATAAATCTCAACGCTGACCCAGCTGGGACTCGAACCTGGGAACTACAGATTACGAGCCTGGCGCGCTACCGACTGAGCCACCCCCGCCCCCACTCGTTAGGTTCTGGTGTTATTATTATAATATGCTTATATGTTAGTAATTCTAAACGAGATTAGTTCTGAGAGGTTTGTTTATGATTCAAACTTTACTACTTCCTTACGAGAGAGGATTTAATTAGGTCGGGTGTTATTTAATGTTTGAAACTTCAGTAAATTTTTGCTAGCAGCGCTAGCAAGCTCGCTAGGAAAAAAAACAGGGGGTTTTAAGTGGAAAAATGTAGAGGGGGGATGTAAGTGTAACATTTCCTCCATTCACCACATAGGTTTTTAAATTTTTCTTGAAACTTTATTAAATCATTACATGGAATGTCTAACTCTGTATTATTTCATTAAAGTTTGAAACTTTACTTATACGCGACGAGGGGGAAATCTATTTAGTCCTGGTGGTTATTTTTATATTATTTCAAACTCTTTATTAGGAAACGTCTATTTAGCTCTAGTTGCTTTTTTACTGATTGAAACTTTACCAACCTATTAAGAAGAGGAGTCTATTTAGTTCTGGTGTTGTTCCTTTTTGAAACTTTACTAAATCGTTATGGGGTTTGTCTATTTAATTGGGTTGTTTTACCTCTGAGCGCACATTTTTGCACACAATGGGCTAAGTGGCCAGGTCACAAGACTCAGAGAAAGGGCTAGGAGGAGCTCAGAGAAAGTCCAAGGCCTCAGAGAAGGTTGGGAGACAGATGGTAGTCTCCCGTCAAGGACATCCAGCATGTTCTTTGACGTGCACAGGGTGTGACTCTTGCGCACACGGGACCACGGCTTAACGTCCCATCGACAGACGGCGACCTTTCAAAGCCCATCGTACTGATCGTGTGTAGGGCGAGGAGTTTTGCGGAGATAAATCTCAACGCTGGCCCAGGCGGGACTCGAACCTGGAAACTTCAGATTACGAGCCTGGGGGCTACCGATTCAGCCACCTAAGCTCCCTCTTCGTTTATTTAGTACTGGTGCTTTTATGATAATGCTTGAAATTTGTTGAATCATTACAAGAAAGTTTCTATTTAGTTCTACTGATGCTTGCTTTTTATAATAATGTTTCAAATTTTGATAATTTTTTACTAGAGAGGGTCTATTTAGCTCTGTTTTTTCTATTGCTTGAAACATTATTAATTCATTACGAAGAGGAACATAAACTCTTGTTAATACTTTTTTTTTTCAAATTTTACTAATTTATTGCGAGGATGAGGGTGTCCATTTAGTGCTGGCGATTTTTCTTACAATGCTTGGAACTTTGCTAATTCGTTATGAGAAAAATGTATATCTATTTCTAATTATTTTAAAAAAGACCTCTGTCTGTCGGTTGGGACGTAAAGCTGTTGCTCAGTGTGTAGGAGAGCCATACCTGTGCATGTTAAAGAACACGCTGGGTGACACACACAAATACAGGATTTAGTTTCGGGAGTTGATGGGGGGGGGGTCGGAGAATAAGACTTGAATAGGGTTTCTCAATTACTAAAATATTCCACCGGACAAGAAAGTTTAAAATAATATTTCATATGTAATAGATTTGTACAGTTTATTTTTGTTTCGGATTTCAAAGCAGGTAGATAAAAGGGTTGGGTTGATTTACCTCTGAGCGGCACTCTTTTGCACACCATGGGCTAAATGGTCAGGTCACATGGACCCCGAAGGCTCAGAGAAGGTTGGGGAAGGGGACCCACTGGAACAGCTGTTGGGAGACAGATGGTAGCCTCCCGTCAAGGCCATCCAGCGTGTTCTTTAACGTGCACAGGTTATGGCTCTCCCGCACACGGGGACACGGCTTAACATCCCATCCGACGGACGGCGGCCTTTACAAGGCCATCGGTGTCCCCTATTGACCGTGGGCAGGGCGGGGAATTTTGCGGAGATAAATCTCAACGCTGACCCAGTTGTGACTCGAACCTGGGAACTGAAGATTACGAACCTGGCGCGCTACCGACTGAGCCACTATAGCCCCAGATAAAAGGGAGATTTCGCATAAAACAACGGGTCCCCGGCCAACGTAGTACGTCCTTGTTGGATGGTCTTAATGGGTGACCCCCATCTTTTTCCTAATAGCTGTCCAGTGGATATTCTTTCCACACTTTTTCAAATTCCGTGGAGTTCTTATGATCTGGTCATTTAGCCCATAACGTGCAAAAACGAGGGCCGCTCAAAGGTAAATCAATTCAACCCAACTGATATCTAGTTCTTTCCCTAATATACATTATAACTGTATTAAATGCAATAATTATATATCATTATATATTAATAATAATTATTGTTTCATAAGACTTTAAACTCTACCAATTCATTACGAGAAGCATTCATTTAGTTCATATTTTTTTTCTTCTTTATAATGAGGCAGGCGAATTCTTCGTCAGCACTGATTTGCATCATTATTTATGTCAGAAAAAAGAAACGCCGACCATTAGGGTACCGATAACAGCGCCACGTGAAAAGAAAATGGCGAACCGTGAAGTTGTACCGCAATATTCGACTTGTGTTCTTTCCATCCATCTGAAAAAGGCGAAAGTGAGAAGATGGAACGACTGATGGCGGGAGAGACGACAGACACCAGCTCGAGAGTGAATCGCGCAGCATAGAGAAAAAAAAAAACAGCATGTTGCCCGTGACGTCACTCGCGTGGGGGGGTGGGTCAGCGGTGGCGGTTGCGGACACCGAGAGGCGAGGTCGTCTGCTCTTTCATCCGTGTCTTAAATCACACGAAAAACGAGCAAATGATTTTCTGTTTTGACGATGTCGGCATTTCTCCCGGTGTTCGTCTCTTGCGACACGATCATAAATATCGTTCGGCTCGTAGGGCCCGAGCGCCCTGATGCAAGAGGAACGCGTGTGTTGGTCTGTGCGTGCGTGGGTGTCAGTGTCCGCCATTGGCGCCAAGACTCGGCGACGACTCGTGCTGTCAGCGCGCGTAAAATAGATGATGCGATCAATGTTAACCTACAGAGTTACGAATGGGGAAAGCAAAGATGGCGGCCGGACTGCACGGAGATAATTCTCCTAATTATAACGGTTTGTTTTTGTTTTTAATGGATCTTTTACGTGAAAGAAGATAACGTTGCTTTCTGTGTCGTTTCTTTTCTTTCCTCTATTTTTCAAAACTTGAAATATCAATTTATTATTCACTAACTAAATTTAATGAATATTATCTTATTTAGTAATGCATCGGACTATTTTTTTTGTTTCGCTGCGATGATTTTTTTTTTCAATCATTTTTGGATTATTATTTATCATTTTTATTATTCTTTAACCTCGTACAAAGGGAACAGATCTGCTTTCTATTTAAAATTTTAGACAGTTGGGTTGTTTTACCTCTGAGCGGCACTTTTTTGAACACCATGGGCTAAATGGCCAGGTCACATGGACCCTGAAGGCTCAGAGAAGGTTGGGGGAGGGGACTCACTGGAATAGCTGTTGGGAGACAGATGGTAGCCTCCCGTCAAGGCCATCCAGCGTGTTCTTTAACGTTCACAGGGTATGTCTCTCCCGCACACGGCGCCACAGCTTAACGTCCCATCCGACGGACGGCGGCCTTTCCAAGCCTATCGGTGTCCCCTACTGACCGTGGGCAGGGCGGGGAATTTTGCGAAGATAAATCTCAACGCTGACCCAGCTGGGACTCGAACCTGGGAACTACAGATTACGAGTCTGGCGCGCTACCGACTGAGCCACCCTCGCCCCATTTTAGACAGAGAAGAATTGTGTGTAATGCACTATGGAAAGTGAATAATGTTATTTTATTACCGATGGGATTGGATTGAGTAACTTGATCCTCTGTATGACACTTTTGTTTTGCCACAAAGATCGAAAGAGCAAGTCTCAATGACTTTGAGGATCAGAACAAGGTTGGAGGTGACCAACTGTTAAGAAGCAGATAATGTAACCTCTGAACTCATTTTATAACTGTTAGGGGCAGATGAGATACATTGTATCAATGTTATAGGACTGATAAATGACTCATTGGATAACTGTTGGGGGCAGATAGGACACTCATTGTATAAGCTTTAAAAGGGTTGGGTTGGGTTGTTTTACCACTGAGAGGCACTTTTTTGCACACAATGGGCTAAATGGCCAGGTCACATGGACCCCGAAGGCTCAGAGAAGGTTGGGGGAGGGGACCCACTGGAACAGCTGTTGGGAGACAGATGGTAGTCTCCTGTCAAGGCCATCCAGCGTGTTCTTTAACGTGCACAAGGTATGGCTCTCCCGCACACAGGGCCACGGCTTAACGTCCAATCCGAAGGATGGCGACCTTCGGATCGGAATCCGAAGGACGGCCTTTCGAAGCCCATCGGTGTCCCCTACTGACCGTGGGCAGGGCGGGGAATTGCTTTAAAAGGCAAATGAGAGACTCCCGCGTGGACAGCTGTTACAAACAGGTAGGAGACTCAATGATCCCAGTGGACCAAATGGCATCTTTTAGATGAAGATAAAGAATCCAGTGGTCAACTCTTAAGCAAGGGAAGATTCACTATACAGATGTTACGAAAGCAATCACGATTCACCCAATAAAATTGAATATAAACTGAATTTTCTGTGAAACGTTTTCAATGTGTTGCTAAATTCTTTAACTAAAAAGCTTCTGCCCCCCCCCCCTCAACATCATATCCTTCTTACCCTTATGTTTTAAGGATCTGGTATGCTGAAAGTGTGAAAAGACGTGGGACACACTAAAACTATGAAAAGGAAAACTGCGGAATTGAAGAAACATCTTAGAGGACGAAGATTTCCCTCGGATGACCCCGTCAAAAGGAAGTCAAAAAGTGTCTTTAAGAGTAAGATGTGTCCTTCTATTAGCAGGGCTTCGATAAGCCGATCGACCATTATAACAAGGGTCTCAACCAATATGATGACTGTGTAGAAATATACATATGTAGGTCCATTTACTGTACATTATCTTCGGTGTAATTAACTACCTCCGAAGTTATTATGTGGAGAACTTTACTTTCTGACTTATCCTCGTACAAAGGACACCAGTAAGTTTAAATGTTGAACTAAATTTTGCATTTCTCTGCAATTTTCTTCACAATATGGCGCACTTTCCATGAGATGAATGATAGAATCTATAAGATTTTCGGTGGCTATATTCAAAGAGGATGGATTTTTGCATTAAAATCACAGTTTTGTTAATTTAACCTTATGCGTTGAGACACACTGAACAAACGAGATTTTATCCTTTTATTTCCTGTGAAACCTTGGTCGAGATTTCAATCAATACTTGCTTTGATAGTTTCTCGGCTAATGCTTATTTTGCTCTTCTGAGAAAGAGGACAGTGATAGGCTCGGAAAACCGCCATCCCTCGGATGATACATTAAGTTATGATCCCAGTTGCTGGAAAGTCATATCCTGTGCACGTTAAAGAGCACGTTGTATGAATTTAACTGAAGGCTCCCATTTTTCTCCTGAGAACTGTCTAGTGGAATGACGTACCTAATCCCTTCTGAATCCTTGGGGTTCTTGTGAGTACAGGGGAGAATGTGGCTCAGGCGGTAGCGCGTCAGGCTCGTAATCTCTGATTCTCAGGTTCGAGTCCCAGCTGAACATTAGGATTTATCTCCGCAAAACTCCTCAGTCAGTAGGGAACACCGATATGCTTGCAAAGGCTGCAGTCTGAAGGATGGGGCGTTAAGCTATGGCTCCGTGTGCAGGAGAGCCTTACTCTATGCGAATTAAAGAAGAGTCTGGATGGCATTAACGAAGGCTACCATCCGTCTCTTAACAGCTGTCCAGTGGATCCCCTCCCTCCAACCTTCACAGATCCCTTGGAGTTCTTGTGACCTGGACATTTAGCCCATTATGTGCCAAAAATGCCACTCAGAGGTAAAGCAATCCAACCGAAACCTCGTGAGTTCTCCCAGAGACGTTGAGAGGTGAAATAACCGAACAGCAGCACCCATTAGCGTGAGATGAATTGAGGTGTTTGGCATCAACATTCCTCGTCTTTAAGCAATAGACGCCACCTCTTTGTAAGAGAAGCGAGCTGTTACGTCTGTCTTCACCTTCGTAATGCTCACGTACTTTGTGTGGCAGAAACAACGGCTGAAGCACCTATGAGCTCATTTAAATTCAGGACGAGATATGTGTTGCATATTAGCGCGTTTAATGAGGATCCTGAGCCATTTAAGAGTGCTAAGAATGTTTCCTCCGATCCTTAGCGCAGGAAGCTAATTCAGATATACAGTACACAGAGCTTTCATAACGTCACTAACTATCCAAAGCTGGTTTATGGGCATAATTATCGCAGTAATACGATTTCAACCTCCTGATGCTTGAAATTGGCTTTACACCTGGTTAAGGTCCATTTTGTGAAGTGAAATCTAGCTCGGATTATTAACCCCACAACTAAAGACGAATTCGTCAAATTGTGAAAATACTGAAGTTCGAAACGCGTCGTTTAATATTTTCGGCAGTGTCGTCATCTCTGACTATCAGACTTCTGTTTTGGGACAGGTGTTTCCGTGATAAGCGGTTTTAAATGTTTCGCAACTTTTATGACCTGCATTTTATGGCGTAGTAACTTCCGCCATTAAATGCCGTTCTTAGGGAAAGTTATGTAACAGAAATTTTTATTGCCACAGTAGAAATGCTGACAGTGCTGTCTTGTAATTAAAAGGAGACAACGTTAAATCAGACTGCTTCATACTGTTTGCTGCGTTTGGTGTTTAAATTTTTTGCTTCTGTTACTTTACCTGTTTTACAATGCATGAACTGAAATAGTATGTGAACCTAGGGCCAGATCTAAGGGGGGAAGTTGGGGAGCACAAGGGGTCATCCCTTTGAGAATTCTGTAAAGGTAAAAGAAACAAAAATTATTAAACATGTAAAATTATCATGCATTTTTCCAAAGATTTTTAAAGATCTCTAAACCGATGGGGGAAATATTATTCTATAATAGAAATCTAGTCGCTTGCCTCCTCTCCCTCTTTTTACTTTTTTCCGGTTCGATTAAGTTTTTTTGCCTCCCCCTCGTCCTTAATTGTTTTCTAGGTCCAGAACTTTGTGACCCTTTATAGTTGTTTATAGTCTCTTTCGTTAAGGAAACTCTCAATATTCAGTAATAAACCTTTTATTAATTGTATTATAAGGTTTTCATAAAGTTTCAGATTTATAGTCTCAGTCAGTGGATAAAATAATGAGACTAATGTCTCAGAAAATGCATCAAAGCAAGGCGATACCTTCCTGATATTTTAGTAGTACGATAAACTGATTACTTAGGTTGGAAAGCTTTCAATCCGGCATTTTCAAAAGCTCTTTATTCTTGATTAAATTATTAGTAACACTGCATCGTGCGACGACTACTTTGAATGCCACAAAATGCCAATGCATGCAAAATTTCTTACTGACGAAAGTATTTTACGTCACTATAAGTCTCATATAAGCCATAAAAACGTGGTGGAAAGCAAAATCGAGTGCGACATGGGTAAAAAAGCTGATCTGGCAAACTTCGAAAGGGGTCTCATCGTTGGATCGCCATGGACCGTAAAGGAGGTGATGGAACTCAGTGGAGAATAATGGGGCACAATATCCCAAGTGTATGAAGAATGGCAATGGTTTCAAAAAAGTCCGCGAATCGTTTCAAATGAGAGAGGAAAAAGTCTCGGACATTCAGGGACTGGGTTGGGTTGGGTTGTTTTACCTCTGAGCGGCACTTTTTTGCACACCATGGGCTAAATGGCCAGGTCACATGGACCCCGAAGGCTCAGAGAAGGTTGGGGGAGGGGACCCACTGGAACAGCTGTTGGGAGACAGATGGTAGCCTCCCGTCAAGGCCATCCAGCGTGTTCTTTAACGTGCACAGGGTATGTCTCTCCCGCACACGGGGCCACGGCTTAACGTCCCATCCGACGGACGGCGGCCTTTCCGAGCCCAGCGGTGTCCCCTACTGACCGTGGGCAGGGCGGGGGAATTTTTGCGGAGATAAATCTCAACGCTGACCCAGCTGGGACTCGAACCTGGGAACTACAGATTACGAGCCTGGCGCGCTACCGACTGAGCCACCCCCGCCCCCTCAGGGACTGGAGATTATTGTCACGAACTGTAGGACAAAACATAGCTGATACAGTTCATCAGCTGAGATTAAAATTGTGATGACCGCTATCAACACTTCAAAACCTATTTCAACTAGGACTATGCGCAAAGAATTGAAATATTCGAAATTTGAGAACTATGCCATAATACATACGATGAATTATTAGGCAGACATTCAAAGTAATTTGGTATGGTAATGTGTATATATATATACACACGTATTTCTCAACATTTTTCTTAAAAACTGTTAAAACGGAGGGATAAAATTTTATATTGGAACCGCTTTCCGGTTCGATCACGACCACCCCCCTTTCACTCGGATCCCTTCCCCCACTTTATTTATTTTATTGAGCTCTGGATCTGCTGGCAGGAGTAACATGAATAACATAACATGAATATTTTACTTTGATTTGGTAGCGAACTCTAAATTTCCCCTAAGACTGGTACCATTGCACAAACAATTTTCAAGAGCTCGAGAAAGGACGAAGTTTAGAATTCATCGCATTTCGAGTATAAAGAACCGAATTAAACATCTTCCGAGACCTTCCTCTTTCTCTGTGATCTCTTCTTGCATTATGAAACATCGAGGACGCAGAAAATGTGCAAAGTTCACCTTTGTTTCGAAAGAAGAAGAAGAAATACGAGAGGCGTAAGCAGTTTTCGAACAGAGGGGCGCTTGGCGATAGAGTTTCCTCCAATCAATCGCTATCTGCATCGCGGAGGATTCGAAGTATATTTCTGGAAACTGAATAAATCAGGTCATCGATTACTCTACTTGATGCTGTGTGTGAGATATGTGTTGGAAACAAACGTATTTGGGTCAGCAGACAATAGAGAAAATTTCACAGAAGATGGAGTTTTGTTTCCCATGTTTTAATATATTCAAGGATATTAGAAATACGTTATTTCACAGGTAGAAACAAAGTCCGAGCTAAGGAGGGTGTTAAATACTCGAATTGTTATATTTGCTTTGAAGTGATGTGTTCTTATTGAATGCAGTAATTTTAAATCAGTTATGGTTGAAAAGCAGGGCAGCCCAAATGAGCCTTTAATTAAAAAATAATCGTTTGTTTAATAATGATTATTTCTAATTCGCACGAATTGATGATTAAAGCAAAATTTAGACGGAGGCAAAGGATTCTTACCATTCTTTCAAAAAATTTAAAAAGTGGGGACAACTGGAAATTAATGGAACAATTAATATAAATTAAAAAAAAATAATAAATATTGGAAATCATTATTTATTTTAAAAAAAAATTAAAACTGTACATTTAAACTTTGATCAGATAGAAATATTTTTCTACATTAGTAAATTAGTGTATTATTTCAATGGATCTAAATTCTTTTCATTTTTCTGCTTATGCTATTCTTATCTTTCTGAACATTATTTGTACTTTTCTGCATTTAATCTTCAATACTTCTGTATTTGTGAATTTATAAAATTTCTGTACTGAAACCTCCTGCAGGAGAGTACGCTTGTAAACTTTTCATTTTTGTTTATGTATGCAATTGCCTTAAAGAATGAAATAAGGAAAATAAAAAAAAGGCTCGCTATTATTAATTCTCTTTACCTGATTTAAACAATTATTTTAATCCAACACAAAAAGGATAGTGAGACGTTGTATAAGTATCAAATATTTGCCGCATCTCCCTAATAATAGATAAAATAATTATTCTTTAGGGAAACCAACAATTTCCAAGTCTATCTGACACGATCTAGTCAGGGCAATACATCTTAGATTAAATACGAAAGAAGAAGAGGCTTTAGAGAAAAAAAAAACTAAGTGCGTAAGAAACTAGAAATAATTTGGCAGGAAAAACGAGTGAGTAGGACTCGAACCCACGTCTCCCTGTTAAATGTCAGGTATATTCACCACTGATAGATTATTTGTCCGCCAATTGTGATTATAAATCTTCTAGATCTGGAGACCCTTTACCGTGGAGACCCTTTACCGGAAAAATACTCCGATCTTTCCAATCTGCCTTCGGCTTTCTAATGGTTCTGCCAGCTGCCTTAGGCCCAAACCTCATTTCACCAGAGACCTTTTTACCTACTGGCTTCTCTACCTACTGACTTCTCACCATCATCGAACTTAAGAAACTTCGGGCATCTGTCAACCTTCGACATAGCCTCATCATTAACTTTTCTATCGGCTTGTACATCGCCGCATTCCTTACTTTCTAAGTTACTGACACCATGACTCTTAATATCTACTATATTATCAAATACTTCTCTCGTAGTACCTTTAGATTTATTATCGCATTTTTCCTTCTCAGGCATATAATTACTCTCATTAAAACAAGAATTACCAGTTTTAACAAGCACTTTACTTCCATTATTATTCTTATTAATCTCATTACACTTACTCTGACAATCAGAGTTATTATTGCCTCCTGCCTTAACAGCACTAAACCTTTCCGGGGGGGGGGGCGGGGGGGGCTCAGTCGGTAGCGCGCCAGGCTCGTAATCTGTAGTTCCCAGGTTCGAGTCCCAGTTGGGTCAGCGTTGAGATTTATCTCCGCAAAATTCCCCGCCCTGCCCACGGTCAGTAGGGGACACCGATGGGCTTGGAAAGGCCGCCGTCCGTCGGATGGGACGTTAAGCCGTGGCCCCGTGTGCGGGAGAGCCATACCCTGTGCACGTTAAAGAACACGCTGGATGGCCTTGACGGGAGGCTACCATCTGTCTCCCAACAGCTGTTCCAGTGGGTCCCCTCCCCCAACCTTCTCTGAGCCTTCGGGGTCCATGTGACCTGGCCATTTAGCCCATGGTGTGCAAAAAAGTGCCGCTCAGAGGTAAAACAACAACAACCTTTCCAGGGCAGCGAAAGAACTCGGAGTGATTATCATACTGGCACTCAAATTATTTGCCACTGTACATAAAATTTCGTATTTTCTTCCATTTCCACTGTCCGGACTCCCCTTGTCAGCCAGCTTGAGGGGGGGACAGTGATTAACGGGGCCTCCTGTCGCCCTCCGAAAGCATTAATTAATACCACCTTTGATTCCGACTCCTTCTATTCCTCTGGGATTAGCGAACTTCTGATGACCAAAATCTCAGCGAAGGCCTCGATGACGTCGTACTTGGGGAAATTTTACTTTGTAGAACACTGCACTGGATGCTGTTTGTAGCTTCCTCCCTTTCCGGAATCACTGCTACAGAAGCACAAATTTTTCTTGGAATTCTTCTTTCCAGGAAAACTCTCTTCCTCTTTTCCTTTTATGTCAATGGACCTCTTCATCGGCATACAAGTGACAATCGTGAACGACTGCGCCAGATGTAGTGACCCTTGGTTCTAATCCTGTCAGATCCTTTCCGACTGGGCCAGAAGTGATGACTTCCCTTCACAGGATCTTGATTGACTGCGACAGATGTGATGACCCAGTCCAAACATGAGAGAGGGACGATGATGAAATTGCTTAATTCACTTCGGTGAAACTTCAGGTTCGCGGGTTTTTATGCCCGTGCCACTGTATGCCTCAACTTTGCTGCGTTGAATGAAGAATAACAATGGTCCATGATTTACTGCACGAGAGTTATATAGGGATGACACAATTTTTATTCACACTATGTACAGCTACGTGCTGGGAATGAACTCCACTCCGTGGGCCTTTGCTGCTTCACATTGTGGTTCTTTCTGAATCCACAAAATAATAAAATAAATAAATACCCCCTCAAGCAGCTGCTTGCCACAGAGGTCTGACTGGAGCCTGTCAATTTATATGCCAGAGTAGAAGGTCTGAGAGGATGGCAGGACCTCAGCAGAAAAACAACACACACAACCATGCTTACCCGGGGCTCGAACCTAGGTCCCTTAGATCAAGTAGCCGAGTACCGTGGCCGAGTAGTTAGCCAAGCGTGCTAACTACTCGGCCACGGGACGGCGAATCCACAAAACTACTATCAAATTCACCGCTAAACTCCGTGAGCCTTTGCTGCTTTGCTACTGCAAATATTACTAAAATGAGGTGGAGAATTGCACAATCTGCAATTTCTCACTTTACAGATCTCAAAACTTGGCGAAAGGATAACCAAACTTTGCCTACACTGCGGCTCCTCCTGAACCACAAGAATAAAAGACAAGATTCCCCAAGAATCTGGATTCCCTCTTGGAATCGCACCCTCACTCACTCCAAGGGTTACTACTGAGAAAGGCGGCGTCCTTTCGACGCGTGTCAACGCGACCTCTTCGCTTGACAGCTAACGCACAGACTGATTCTTCCAACTCCTTCCCCTAACCTCGTGCGCGAACTAATTAGTCATATACGGCATAGGAGCAGCTTTTGACCCGAAAAACAACAACAGTGAGTCATCCCAGCACAAACATTTCCAAGAACACATAAAAATATATACAACAATATAATTCAACAAAAATATACAATAAATAAATAAATACAAAATTCAAGGGACATGACAGGCATGGACAGCATTTTCTGCGACGTATAAAGAAGCAATGAAACATGTATGTCTGCATAAGTATTTTTTCACATACGTATTGATGAACGTATAAAATTTTATGTTAGCATTTTAATTAGAATAATTACTTACTGAACATTTAGTATAAATTAAATGAACAAAGTTACTGGCATTCAAAACAAATACAAATTGAAATAATAAAATCTGCACATATTAAAACAGTAGCAAGTTTTACACTCACTACAAACCACATCAATGCGAAAATTATATTGCTTCAAAAATGATGTATGTGGAATTTTCATGATGAGTAATATATGTAGATTTTTTTGCCAAATACTGTAAAGATTAAATATAAAGAAATATTATTATAATATTCAGTAATGATTAAAAATTAGATTATTCATTTGAAATTTCTTTCGATTTTTTTTTTGCAAAGCTACATTCAATATTTTCTAACTTTCAAATAAACCGTATGTAAAAAAACATGTCACAGGAAATAAACTGAAAATCTTCAAAAAATACTCAAGTCTCGTTTTCAAGCAATATTTGTGTAATATTTAGAGTTCTGGAATTGCTAGTAGTAAGAATTTTCCTCAAAAGTAATAACAAACCCTTTACTAAAATAAACGTAATTTTAGAAGTTATTATATTTTTTTTCAGTTTCCATCTATTATTAGTGTTTAGAATGAGCATAACAGCGGCGTCTAATGTCAAATATTTCAGGTTGAATAACTTTTTAAATATCAAACGAATATTTCTTAAAATCGACATTACTATCCTGTGGCATCTTACTGTAAAAAAACCTTATTTATAAAGTTGTGGGGCTTCAAATGTGATTCTCCACTCACATACCTAGAAATATACCGATACTTTGAAAATATGCTCTATATCTTCAACATCCGTATCGTTTAAAAGTTAATTTTCGATTGGTAAGAGACAGCTCTTTGAACTGTTCTTGAACCATGGATACTTGAAACAAGTTTGTTCTGAGAAATTAAAAGGATATAATTTTGATGAAACTTAATTTAATACTTGAATTCTGGCCGCCCAGTTACTTTGTACTCCTAGGGAAGTGCCTAACGTGCCTAATGGAAAATCCTACACTCTTGCTATGTATCGACAATGTTGAATTTTTAATGAGGAAGTGTTTTTGTAACCTTTTTGTTACGTTACAGCTCGCCGAATGAAAAGTCCGTGGATGCGGAGAGTTTGTCCCCGTTCAATGTTTTTAACTTGGAGCACCCCCCCCCCCCAAAAAAAAAATTTAATTAAATTAAAAAAAATAAAGACTAGCAACTTCCGAGGCCCATAAATCTTAAATATCAATGTAAATATATATATATATTTACACTAAATAAAAAGCAAAATTTTATTGTTCACATATTTTATTTTCCTTAGTAAATTTGTTGCTTAATAAAATTAATTTCCAATGATATATTCACAATGATGATTGAACAGGCCTCTGAAATAAAAGTCACAAGGATTTCAACACTCTTGTGAAATAATTTGATTCCCTTCAACTTTCATTAAATTAAGTAAACCAATTGTTCATTTATTACAACTCAAAACTGTACCGAAAATTTCGCTCCATACGTATCGATAACTCTATCCATCGATATTTTCATTCACAGCTTTCCACCGCACTACTCACAACGTACTATTCTATTCACAAGGTAAGCGACGGCAGCGCCCCCACAAATTTGGAACATTTTTCGATTGATCACTCCTGACCCACGGCAGCTAGTAACGCCATCTAATTCCACCCGACAGTGGGAACAGACCACCAAATTTGGGGCCGATTGCTGAAGAGCCGTGGAACCACAGGGAAACTAACAATTTCTGTCGTCAATGACGTCCCACGTGTCCTTCCGCCAGTTCGTTCGTCAATACACCCGTTCGTCCGGAATTACCCCTATTGTGTAATACTAGTTAAGCCGAGTGGTTTGCGTACTTGGCTATTGATCAAAGAGATCTGGGTTTGAGCCTCTTGTAGGCATGGATGTTTGTGTTGTTTTTCTGCTGACCTCCTACTATGGCGAATTCTTCCCATCGATAAGTTCATCCACAACATTTTACCTCCAATCACAATTAAATCCCTCCAAAAGTTTGACAACAAACATATGTCCATCGCTAACTTCATTCACAACGTTGGCAACAGTAGAGATCCCAGAAATTTCTGACACTTTTCAAAAAATCACTCTCGACTTACGGTATCTAGGAACTTGATCTGTTACCCCCAACAGGGTGGTTTATGCTGTGATTCCAAAGGATCAGAACTTAGATTTTTAGATTCTGTTGAAATACCCTGATGACTTTGATTACCTAGAGGCATCTTTTGCCGCCAATAGCAAAAGGTTCGTTCAGTCTTTTAAATCCTCACTTAACGTATGAGGTTCATGTGAGATGGGGTGAGTTGATTTACCTCTGAACAGCACTTTTCTGCACACATTGTCCTAAGTTGCCAGGTCACAAAGACCCCAAGCCCTGAGAAGAAGTTGGGGAATGAGACCCACTGGACAGCTCTTAGGATACAGATGGAAGCCTTCCATCTTTCACGTGCAAAGTGTATGACTCTCCTGCACAGGTTTTGGATGATTGCCTTTCCAAGCCCAACAGTTCCCTTCTTACCAAGGGCAGAGTGAGGACAGACGGAGAAAATTCTCACACAGGCACAGTTCGGAGTAAAACCTGGGAACTGCAGATTGCGAGCCTGACGGACTGCAGACAGAGCCAATCATCTCTCCATGGTGATTAAGCTGTGATTACGAGTGGTCATAGCTTAAATTTTCGATGTTATGGTTAACGTGCTTGGCTACTGAACGAAGGCACCTGGGTTCGAACCCCCAAGTAAGGAATAGATGTATGTGATTCTGCTGAGATCTCGCCTTCCTCACAGATCTCGTCTATGGCGTTATTAAACTGATGGGCTCTTGTCAGGCCTCTATGAAAAGCAGTGCTTGAGGGGTTATTTATTTTATTTTTAACTGAACTACCTCTAAGATGCTGATTATCTAGAGTGATCTTGTGCAGCAAAAAGCAACGTTTCGTCTAGCCTTTGACATTAATTATCATCATTTAAGATGTTCTTCAGAATCTTCTGTGATTTTTTTTCAATTTGCGATCGGACCCGCCGATCTACTCATTTATCATGCTTTTGATGAAACAACGAACGACTATGCTATTCCAAGACTCGAACCCGACCCCCATTAGTTGCAGTTTCCACGCGAACCCACATGATACCACTGCGCCACAGTAACGGCTTAGTGAAATTCTGCAAAATAAAAGTCAAACTGAAATAATTCCACTCCCACCCCACTCCAACACAAAAAGACGAAAGAGTGGCTGTGAAACAGAATGTATCGACTTGATCAACTAAGGTCTGAAGAAGCACCATCGAGTATATATTGTTCTAAGCCATTGCTGAACACTAATCCAGCACATCCAATTAAAACAACGGAGAGGGAGAATGTTTCATCCTCAAGAATTGAGAATCTTCCATTTCATCGAGTAGGGTGCTTCTCTCTGCCTCATTTAGCCTTTGGGATGCTGTGAGAAAGAAATTATGATGATCGTGACAGAAAGAAAGGAAGAAAGAGAGTAAGACACGTGTTTGGGGAATACATCGTTAACAGCGAAAAAAAAGCTTTCTTGTGGTACGGATAATTTGACCTGAACAAAGTCGTACAGGGAAGCTCCTTTATCCCATCAGGTTCCCGTTCTTTCTTTAAATAAAAGATGGCCCCATTCGACAGCTACATCACGATTGAGCAGCCTCATTCTGCAACATGGAAAAAAATATACATGGTTATCTGGAAATTTTCACGAATTCTGCTTTTTTATTTAATATTGTGGGAATTTTACACGAGATAAAAAAAAAACGTTTTCTATTTGTTTGTACCTTTTAAGATATCCATGGTAAATCGGAGAAAGAAAATGAAATAAAGTTTTCTTGTTTTTTCTCTCTTCACGGGGAATCTCTAAATCATATTGGTTGGATTAAAGTGAGGCTGTCTTTCCAAGATGTGTTCACCGGTGCTTCAAATCGTATTAGAGAAAGGCTGAAATTGTGTTTCCGGCTATTTCTCTAGACGCAGAAATATGATTGTTTTAAACCACCAGTCTTTCTTTTCTTCAATATCTGTCATTAATGTATTTCTCGAGCTTCTGAATCTGTTTACAAAAAAGGTCAATGACATGATAATTTAAATTTGTGAAATGTCTTTTAAGTTGAGAGCAGTTCTCTTGTGGAGAGTAACGAGGAGGCATGTTCATGGAAGTAATAGGTCACATCTTTGAAACCTTTTTTTTTTTATGAAAGTCTGAACAAATTATTAAATCTCAATTTTCTTGGGACGGGAGATGGCACAATCGGCAACGCGCCAAACACGTTAACCTGACATTCTTGAAGTAAAACCACTACTGTTGGGTTGGGATGTTTTACCTCTGAGCGGCACTTTTTTGCACACCATGGGCTAAATGGTCAGGTCACATGGACCCCGAAGGCTCAGAGAAGGTTGGGGGAGGGGACCCACTGGAACAGCTGTTGAGAGACAGATGGTAGCCTCCCGTCAAGGCCATCCAGCGTGTTCTTTAACGTGCACAGGGTTATGGCTCTCCCGCACACGGGACCACGGCTTAACGTCCCATCCGACGGACGGCGGCCTTTCCAAGCCCATCGGTGTCCCCTACTGACCGTGGGCAGGGCGGGGGAATTTTTGCGGAGATAAAACCACTACAGTAAAAACAAATGAAAAATAAATAAATACACCTTCAAGCAGCTGCTTGACACAAAGATCTAGCAGGAGCCTGTCAGTTCATACGCCATAGTAAAAAGTCTGTGAGGATGGCGGGGCCTCAACAAAAAAACACGCAAACGTCCATGCCTTACCCGGGGCCAGTCTCCATTTAATGGAACAATCGAGGGGACTGGGTGTTCATTAAATCAGAGTATTCGATAAACAGTGATGGAATTTTATGAAACTTAGAATAACGTTAATATTCACTTTATATTATATTTAATGATTTTATACGAGATAGTGACAGGTTAACAAAACTTAATTATATATTTATCTAAAAACTAAAAGTATTTAAAATTATTATTACATAAGTGAGTAAAGAGGCACAGCCACTGTGATCTATTCTAACTTTTGCTTTGCACTCAGATTTACTCCTTTTTTTTGTTTACCTTTTAAGCCATGGTTGATTCATATTTGACCTTTTTTTTATAAAATATACCAAACTCTAACACTTGTAAAAATCCAATGATGCGGAGGCAAAATGGTACTTTACACACAGAGACACTCGTCCGAATAAATTATTGTGGAGGCGAGGCGATATTTTCGGAGAGAAAGAATAAAGATACTGCTATACTGTGATTTTACGGATGGGGAATACCCAACAGGAAGTACTGAATATTGCGCGGACTGATCCGCTGTCCTCGGGAAGGAACATTGAGCCGTGGTTCAGTGAGCAAAAGAGTCATACTTTGTGCATTTAAAGAACACGCTGGATGGCCTTGACAAGGAGGCTACCATTTGTCTCCCAACAGCTGTTCCAGTGGGTCCCTCCCCCAACCTTTTCTGAGCCTTCGGGGTCCTTGTGACCTGGCCATTTAGCTCATTGTGTGCAAAAGAGTGCAGCTCAAAGGTAAAATAATCCAACCCAACCATTTGGGGTTCGCCATTGTGTGCCAAGCAAAGTGCCTCCCAGGAGTAATACAACCCACGCTTAAATCATAATGCTTTCTGGTGTAAATCTTATATAAATTGTTAAAAAAATTCTGAGTTTTCTTCGTACCCTTAGTGAGTCACATTTAATTAATATATGGAACTGAACAAGGACTCTTGAGTCCTTGTTCAATTTCACTTACCTATTTATTTCTTTATTTATTTATTTAAATATTTTTATTAAAAAACGTTTTTAGTAAAATTTGTAGCAAACGTTTAGTATTTTTTATTATTTACCCTAATTCAATTTGCTTTCCTAATTTTGAAATTTTTCCTAATTTTTGTTCCTCTGAGCGACACTTTTGTGCTTCAAATCAGCTAAATGGTCAGGTTACAAAGACGCCCAAGAGTTCAGAGCTGGGTAGGTTAAGAGAATAAACTATACAACTATAACGAGATAGAACAAATCTTCCCGTTAAGCCATCTAGTGTGTCATTTACCGCGCACAGACTGTAGTTCTCTTGGACACCGGACCTTGGTTCAATATGGCATCTGACGGAGAGTAAATTTTTCTAGATCATCTCTATTTATTTAGGCAATGTGTAGAGCTATATTTTCTTATCAACCAGTGTACAAGCAGTACACAAGAAGACTGTTTCAATAATTCAACTTAAAATATCACAGGATATGTCATGTAAATATGGGGGTGGCTCAGTCGGTAGCGCGCCAGGCTCGTAATCTGTAGTTCCCAGGTTCGAGTCCCAGCTGGGTCAGCGTTGAGATTTATCTCCGCAAAATTTACCGCCCTGCCCACGGTCAATAGGGGACACCGATGGACTTGTGAAAGACCGCTGTCCATCGGATGGGACGTTAAGCCGTGGCCCCGTGTGCGGGAGAGCCATACCCTGTGCACGTTAAAGAACACGCTGGATGGCCTTGAAGGGAGGCAACCATCTGTCTCCCAACAGCTATTCCAGTGGGTCCCCTCACCCAACCTTCTCTGAGTCTTCGGGGTCCATGTGACCTGGCCATTTAGCCCATTGTGTGCAAAAAAGTGCCGCTCAGAGGTAAAACAACCCAACCCAAATCCTAGCAATATTGTAAGGTTGGCGTTCCTAATCGTAGATGAGGAGAGAGGTACAGCCTAGTGATGTAATTCAGAGCAAAGCGAATAGTAATGTGCAAAGTGGCAAAATTAAATGTGAAAAGGTAGATTGAACAATAATTTATGTAGTAGGGTTGTGGCAAAATTTAGCGAAGAAAGTATTTCTATGAAGGACAAATGTAAAATATTGAGTAAGATAACTGATGAGCAGAAGGGTGGTAATAATAATATTAATCTCAGAGAAAGAAATATAGAGCCTAGTGGCTTGACTGAGGGCAAAGTGTGTAATGGTATAGATGGCGAGAACATTAAATGTCAGAAAATAAATAATTAAAATAAATACCCCCTCAAGTAGCTGCATGCCACAGAGGTCTGACAGGACCTCTGTGGTCAGTTATATATGCCAGAGTAGCAGGTCTGAGAGGATGGCAAGACCTCATCAGAAAAACAACATGCACAACCATGCCTTACTCGGGGCTCGAACCCAGGTCCCTTAGATCAGTAGCCAAGCGTGTCAGAAGGATGAGATTAATATATATTTTGATAAGGATTTACCCGGTAGAGCGATTGATTGTGGTACCGTAATCAGCAAAGATAATTAAATGGATTGTAAAGAGAATACGATGGACGTCTGTTTTGAAAGGACGGAAGGAATTCGCCGCATGAGGCCGAATAAGAAACATAGAAGCTCGATAAAATGTAATAAGAGAAGGAATAAAAGGCATATTAAGAGATGGGGGGCAAGGCTGTAACAAAACAAGTGTCAATAGAGTTTGAAGATAATTGTACTTGCGGACTCATAATGAAAAGGAAGAATTGTAAGATGAGACATAAGGTGCTGACGATAGCCTGTAATTATCCAGGAAGTAACAGACTTCCAGATGCTCAGAAGACAAAAAGAGAGGGTCCTCGATGGGCCACCAATACAAGGCGTCGGGCCAAGGTCAGTTATCAACGTGTCTGGAGAAGCTCTTGGCGACTGGATCAGGGCCATTAACCACAACACTCTGCCTTTAAGGAGAAATTCGGGGGGGAGGGTATAAGTTATGGCTAAGAGTGTACAATGTGAAGGGGACTGGCAACTTAAAAGTGTAAAAATGGGAGTGATGGAAGATCACCCATAGGCAACACTGAAGGTACACAAGTTAATTACTTCTAAGTGACAGAGACATTTTTGAACACTATAGTTAATTAACTGGACAGTCTTCCAGTGGGAACATTCATGGCTCCATTGCTTTGAAGAGGTCAAAGTAATTCGAGTGACAAAGAGGCTGTGAGTTTTATAAGTCTCATAATAACTGATGAAACTCTTTGAAGAAGGGGCGTGTCATGTCCGTCGATTTTATATTTCTTTATTTATTGTATATTTTTGTTGAATTATATTGTTGTATATATTTTTATGTGTTCTTGGAAATGTGTGTGCTGGGATGACTCACTGTTGTTGTTTTTCGGGTCTAAAGCTGCTACGGGTAAGTGGTGACGTATGCAAGCAGTTGTTTATGCTGTATATGACTAACTAGTTCTCGCACGAGGTAGGGGAAGGAGTTGGAAGAATCAGTCTGGGCGTTAGCTGTCAAGCGAAGAGGTCGCATTGACACGCGTCTAAAGGACACCGCCTTTCTCAATAGTAATCCTTGGAGTGAGTGAGGGTGCGATTCCAAGAGGGAATCTTGTCTTTTATTCTTTTGGTTCAGGAGGAGCCACAGTGTAGGCAAAGTTTGGTTATCCTTTCGCCAAGTTTTGAGATCTGTAAAGTGAGAAATTGCAGAGTGTGCAATTCTCCACCTCATTTTAGTAATATTTGCAGTAGCAAAGCAGCAAAGGCTCACGGAGTTGAGCGGTGAATTCGATAGTAGTTCTGTGGATTCGCCGTCCCGTGGCTGAGTAGTTAGTAAGCTTGGCTATTGATCTAAGGTACCTGGGTTCGAGCCCCGGGTAAGGCATGGTTGTGTGTGTTGTTTTTCTGCTGAGGTCCTGCCATCCTCTCAGACCTTCTACTCTGGCATATAAATTGACAGGCTCCAGTCAGACCTCTGTGGCAAGCAGCTGCTTGAGGGGGTATTTATTTATTTTATTATTTTGTGGATTCAGAAAGAACCACAATGTGAAGCAGCAAAAGCCCACGGAGTGGAGTTCATTCCCAGCACGTAGCTGTACATAGTGTGAATAAAAATTGTGTCATCCCTATATAACTCTCGTGCAGTAAATCATGGACCATTGTTATTCTTCATTCAACGCAGCAAAGTTGAGGCATACAATGGCACGGGCATAAAAACCCGCGAACCTGAAGTTTCACCGAAGTGAATTAAGCAATTTCATCATCGTCCCTCTCTCCTGTGTGGACTGGGTCATCATATCTGGCTCAGTCCGATAGGATTAGAGACAAGGGTCACGGCAATGCCAATTAATTATATGTTCTCAGAGTATAAAGCTTCGGTCCTTGGCAACCTCTGCTACAATGCTATCGTATATTCAGGCATCGACAGTTTACCGTGATTACATCTTTTCGTCTTCCGTTGGTACCTTTTTTGTTTTCAATCCCCCCCCCCACACACAATGGCAACTTCAAGCACTGTGTCATGTAAATAATAAAAAGAACAGTTTTTTGTATTTTGCAACAGCCAGCAGATTATGAATAAAAGAATATTATTTTGTTTATAATAAAAATAAATAATAGATACCCCCTGAAGCAGCTGCTTGCCACAGAGGTCTGACAGGAGCCTGTCAGTTTATATGCCAAAGCAGAAGATCTGAGAGGATGGCAGGACCTCAGCAGAAAAACGACACATACAACCATGCCTTATCCGGGGCTCGAACACAGGTCCCTTAGATCAGTAGCCAAGCGCGCTAACCACTCGGCCATGGGTTAAAGAAATGTGCATTTAAAAACATAAATTCTGCAAAATATAAATATTTAGCAACAAGAAAAACGAATATCACCTCTGGCGCGTATATGGGAATCTCGTTTTCAAAGATAATGAAGATGTTTTACTTAAAAAAAACTTAATCACTATCCAAGCTGTTTTATTATTGTTCCAGTGGATCAAAATAGCATTTTGATCGGTGAATACAGGGTAGTAGGGATGTTAGTCACTTTTTGTCGAAATATATGAAGTAAGTCCTTTCCTGTTGCACGGAAACAGGGTTGGGTTGGGTTGTTTTACCTCTGGGCGGCACTTTTTTGCACACCATGGGCTAAATGGCCAGGTCACATGGACCCCAAAGGCTCAGAGAAGGTTGGGGGAGGGGACCCACTGGAACAGTTGTTGGGAGACAGATGGTAGCCTCCCGTCAAAGCCATCCAGCGTGTTCTTTAACGTGCACAGGGTATGGCTCTCCCGCACACGGGGCCACGGCTTAACGTCCCATCCGACGGACGGCGGCCTTTCCAAGCCCATCGGTGTCCCCTATTGACCGTGGGCAGGGCGGGGAATTTTTGCGGAGATAAATCTCAACGCTGACCCAGCTGGGACTCGAACCTGGGAACTACAGATTACGAGCCTGGCGCGCTACCGACTGAGCCACCCCCGCCCCCACGGAAACAGGAAAGGACTTACCGTGTAACAGGAAAGGACTAACTTCATATATTTCGACAGAAGTGACTAACATCTCTACTATCCTGTCTTGTAACTGAAACAATAATAAAACAGCTTGGATAGTGATTAAGCTTTTTAATTTAACTCAGCTGTGTTAAATCTGTTATCTTCTTAGTTGTTCACTCTTTAAAAGTTTTAATTCGAGCTAATGGATGTTGGGGAAATTGAAAATTGTAATATTTTATTAGTAATTGTACAACATTCGGAAAATACAAATCATTTCGTCAATACCTGTCCAACACAAAATTTTTTTTAATTTTTCCCAATGAAAAAAAAAATCGATGTCTAGAGACAGCCGACAAAGTGAACTCATTATCTATTTTTTTGAAAACGAGTGTGAACTGAATTAACTAATTAAGATAAAGTTTGATAAAAACGAAGAAGATAAAAAAATATAAATTCCATATAAATGATAATATATGGAAAAGAAAATGGGGCTATATTTTTCACTCCTGTTTCAGGGGATAAGTTAAACAACTGATTTCATATTTCTTTAATTTACTAAATTATTTTAAAAATAAGTTAAACCAACAGAGCTTTCAGTTCATTTAAATTGTGTACATAAATATCCACTTCATTTTAAACAATGTTTCATATTTCTTTCGCTCTTTTGAAAATGAGTCAATTCCAACCATTACTTGCAAGTATGCAGTGTTTGCTTCTTCAGAATAAATAATTTTTAAACCTTAATACGCTACCAAAAATAATTTAAAGCAATGATAATGGTACAGAAGTGAAATAATCGATTTGAAGAATCTTACATACGTTTTTTTAACGAACTGAGTTTATGTCTTTATATTTTCCCCCGAAAGTAGTTTTTTTTAGCTCCGAAGAGTGTTTGTCATCATTACTAAAACTTACGACAGCTTTTCTGCGTTAACATCAATATATTTTTATAAATCTTCATCTGATTCATTTTAACCTATCCACTGCATTCGTAGTCAGATGTATGTGCAGAGTCCTGGCTACATTGGTGTAATTCCGCTTAACGATTCTCTTAGCGCTGGAAAGAGGTGATGTCCACGCACGCCCCATTTGCCACAGGGTAATGGAGCAAAGCAAAAGGTGACAAGCGACGGCTGACTAATGCCCCACACTTTCCCCTCCAGCTCTTCGGTCTCGTTACAGACATTCGTCGTTATGAACATTTGGTGGCACTTCGCTGTCGCCGATTATGCACTTAGACATAATCAGTTATAGGATGGTGAAGAAGAGGCGGAAGAAGTTTGGTTTAAAGAAATAGCTGCAAAACATGAGGAGTGGTGGTGGCCATATTTAGGAGGTTACAAGCGATAAAATGTAGGGTACCTTTTTGGGGTTATAAGAGACCCCAAACGAGAAATAAAAGGGATAATGGAGAGCCAACTACTACTATTTGTCATTAAGAGATAGTGACAAATAATAGTGAGGGATTATTTAAGATATTAAAAGAGAGAATGCGAATAGTGGAGTGTTAATTAAGAGGTTTACAAGCAGAGCTGGATCTAGGGGGGGGGGGGGGGGAGAGCAAGAGGCCATGTCCTCTCACCCTTTCAAAATAATATTAAGGTTAATAGAGGCAACAGTATTAAATTTGAGCATATTTCAAGCATTTTTCAATATATTTTTAAAGACCTCTAAATGAGCGATTCCGGCTCGATGATGTGGGGCGGGGGTGGCTCAGTCGGTAGCGCGCCAGGCTCGTAATCTGCAGTTCCCAGTTCGGGTCCCAGCTGGGTAAGCGTCGAGATTTATCTCCGCAAAAATTCCCCGCCCTGCCCACGGTCAGTAGGGGACACCGATGGGCTTGGAAAGGCCGCCGTCCGTCGGATGGGCGTTAAGCCGTGGCCCCGTGTGCGGGAGAGCCATACCCTGTGCACGCTAAAGAACACGCTGGATGGCCTTGACGGGAGGCTATCATCTGTCTTCCAACAGCTGTTCCAGTGGGTCCCCTCCCCCAACTTTCTCTGAGCCTTCGGGGTCCATGTGACCTGGCCATTTAGCCCATGGTGTGCAAAAAAGTGCCGCTCAGAGGTAAAACAACCCAACACAATCCGGCTCGATGAAGTTTCTTGCCTTCCCTTCCCCAGTTTTATTTCTTTCTATATCATGTTCTTGTTTTAATGGTTAATGGCAAATAATATTACTATTTAGAATATTATAAGAATCCGGCCCTAATGTTAAAAACCATATAGTGAGCGGGTGACAAAGAGACTAGATTTACATTGCAATGTAATATATTCCTCTCCGTTTTAAAGGTCTTTAAAAATTTGAAGAAAATGCCTGAAATATGCATAAATATACCCTTACTAGCATTCTCAAAAGGGGATTGTGGATTATTGGATATTTTAGCCACCTTTATATCCATTTAATTATTGTGGTTCACTCATTCACATGCTTGTATTCATCACTCTGTTTACCATTTGTTGGCATCAGCCCATTCACTTATTCCCATCTCTCTGTCTAGCTGTCTTCTACATTTAACCATTCATCTGTTTCTATCCTCTCTCTCTCTCTACCACTTGTTTATATTTGCTTATTCTCCCATCTCTATTGTATACTACCATCTCTTTGTATACTTTTCTACTATCTGTTTTGCATGTACTTACGTATCTGCTCTCATCTCTTTGTATGCACTTATTTACTTGTTTGCATCTCTACATAGACCTATATACACTCAGTGTGTATCCACCCAATCAACTTTTACATCCCTCTGTCTATCGGTATATCACCGTTTTGTATCCCTTCATTTGTTAATATATTTTTTCTTTCCCGTTGTGAAATATATCCCGTTGCGAAATATATGTGGTATATATACCACATATTCCCGTGTGTATATATTTTCCAGTTGTAGATATATATCTGTCTATGATCTATTTGCATCCCTCTATCTGCCACGCATCTATGTATTTGCATTAACATATTTATCTGCTTGCATCCCCTTTCTGTTAGCTTCCATCTCTTCCTCTATCTTGTATTATCTGCTTGTATACATACTTTCATATAAATTGGTCTACCTATCACTCTGCTCGTAAATATAATGACTCAATCTATCCCTCTGTTCATAAATATAACGAGTATATCCATCCATCTGTTCATATATATATATATAAAATGAGTCAATCCATCACCCTGTTCATAAATATAGTAAGTCTATCCATTCCTATCTTCATAATTATAATGAAATCCATCCTCATCAAGTTCATAAATATAATGAATCTATCCATCCTTCTGTTCATAAATATAATGAATCTATCCATCTCTCTGTTCATAAATATAATGAATCTATCAATCTCTCTGTTGATAAATATAATGAGTCTATCTGTCCCCCTTTTCATAAATATAATGAATCTATCAATCTCTCTGTTGATAAATATAATGAGTCTATCTGTCCCCCTTTTCATAAATATAACGAGTCTATCTATCCTTCTTTTCATAAATATAATGAGTCTATCTGTCCCCCTTTTCATAAATATAATAAGTCTATCTGCCCTTCTTTTCATAAATATAATGAGTCTATCTGTCCCCAATTTCATAAATATAATAAGTCTATCTGTCCCTCTTTTCATAAATATAATGAGTCTATCCATCACTCTGATCATAATAAATAATTAGTCTATCCATCTCTTTGTTCATGTGTCTACCAGGTGATCCATCCATTTACCTATTTGCCCATCCATCATACACCCATTCATTTTTCCATAGATATACATATAACGACCGATAATATCATACGTTTTACTCATTAATTCTCTGCGATCAGCTAGTAATTGTACACACATTCGCTTATATCGATATATTATATGCGAAGAATAGTTTGTTCAGTCGGTATTACCAGGCTCATAATGTTTAGATCCTGCAGTGCCAGCGTTCAGATTAGTCTCCTCTTAACTTCCACTCTGTCATGAGTGATAAATCGATGAGCTTTGAAAGGTCATAGTCCACTGAATGGAAAATTAAGCACCATGTGCATAAGTGCTCTATCCTATGCACATTAAAAAACATGCTGGAGGGGCTTGACTGGAAACTTCCATTTTTGTCTCAAGATTCTCCACCAATTCTGAACCCTTGAGTGTTCTGACTATTTTGCCTGTTGTGTACAGAAAAGCGCTCTTCAGAGGTAAAAGAAGCCGCCAACGGCTTCTTTTACCTCTGCCAACGTGTATCAATCCGCCAACGTGTATCTGCATTCATTCCCTTGTCTCTATCTATGTTTGTCAAAACATGATTGTTTTTCTTTTCTAGCTCATCATTTAAGTAAAAAAAAAAACTTCAGAAATAATAATTTTGCCAAGGTGCATTAACAAAAGCTCTCATCACCACGCGCATTAATTTTTGGTTCTGTTCATTACACTCTCTTCCCCCCTTACATTTTTTAGTTCCATTCTGCTTCATAAATTGACAAACCAATTAAACTCACATTCCAGGAAACGACAAGATAAAAAAAAGCTAACAAACGTAATCCATCTTACATGCTTATGTCGCCAAAATAGCGAAAGAAACAAACATGCTCTTTAATTTCAAAAGGTATCATATTTTCCTCAAAACACCAACGCCATTTGCTCATTTACCATTTAAAGACTAATCAATCAATTACGCAATAATGGAAATTACAACGGCATTCTTTCTTGAAAAAAAAAAACATTTCAAGAATGCGAACTGGATACGAATCAGCCTCTAACCACTCATCCTTCCCTCCCCCCTCTGACCCCTCCTCCTTTCACTCCCTCCCATATGCTCCCTCGGGAATCTTCCGAAATACTCAACGTTAACCACTAAACAGAAAGATGAACATAAAATTTCGATAATGGTGATTACACCGAGAAATAAAGACACGCATACATCGTTTATTTCTGTTCCAAAGAGAAAAATTCTTTTTCTTTGAAGAGTTCCCGCGTTATTTTAATTTCCGCGCGCATCACGTAATTAAATTTATCAACGTGAGAGAGATTATTCCTTTCCGTTGTTTTTTTTTCACTATCACGGAACAGAAGAGCAATACACACAGACATCGCCATTCGCATCTTGATAGATACGACTAACATCTTTTCCATATCTCATGTTTTAATAGAATAGGAGCATTGAAATGGATTTTAATATTCGTTCGCATTGCTATTTCGATTCCCCAGAAACTTCGATATTAAAAACTTATTCCTTCTCCTGCTTTTCTTTTTCTTGTTTCTCAGAAGGAACAGAAAGGAAATACACACAAGGCAATCATTAATAAAATGCATTATGCAAATGGGGGAAAGAAAAAGAGATTTGGAAAAGGTGAAGCAACATGTATCGTAAACGACAACGTTTAATATAAGGTGTTTTTTCTTTGCCTGGAAGCTACCCTTTATCTCATTTTTATTTCTTCTCATATTTTTACCTTGTTCTTTATGAAACGACAGTTTAAGAGAATATTTTGAATGTTTCAGACGTACAACGAATATATGTTAAAAAAACTGTCTTGCTAGGCAACTTTTGAAAGATTGCTCGACTATAAGTTATCTATCATTTCTTGTCTGTATGTCTGATAGAGAACGTAAATCTTTCCTTCCCTTGTCTAAGAATTCCACCCAGCTCCGATGTTTTCAGCACTCAAATCGCAGACATGTCTTACGAATACATGATATCCGTAAACAAGGTCCCTTGTATTCTGTCTCACGTATTCTTCCCGACTATTGATCTGTAGGCTAGTTCTTGATAAGTAAGTATATCGAGGGAAACATTCTGTGGAGTCTGCACGTGCGAAGAAGAAACGATGGTGAACTTTGAACGAAAAAAAAAACACACAAACTTGCTTTTGCAAATCTACTTATAGTTTGGGTCTTTCATGAGGTGACAGATTTTTCACAAGGTTTTCGGGAATGATATAAAATATTCTGTGTCTTTCCTTTAAGCAAAGATGTGACAATGGTAAAATTCTGAGAACATGGAAATATCCTTAGAAAAATCTGTTTTACACCAATCATCCCTTTGTATTTTTACACATATAAGTCTGTGTGCATGCATAATTTAAGCTACTTAATGTATAGATTGGTGCAGGGCGATTCATGTTGAGTTCAACCAATAACACTTCAGACACGTAAGCTAATGTTCCTGTGTTTAAGTTTCTACTCATTCTGGATTGTGTTTATTCCGGCTAACCCAACTCTGCATTGAATGAAAGCGGATACTGATAGTCTTTGGAAGTAAATCGTCCGTTGATTGGGATGTTTGCCTGTTCTCCTGTGCCGAAGAGTCATATCCTGTGAACAAAATATTAAATATATTTTTGATAAGAAGATTGCATCGATATCCTAACAACTGGCCGTCCTTTGGATGGGATATTAAACCGTGGCCCCGTATGCGAAAGAGCTATACTCTGTGCACGTTAAAGAACACTCTGATAGGAGGCTACCGTCTGTTTCCTAACAAACGTCCACTGGATTGTCTTCCACCAACTTTTGGGGTCCTTGTAATCTGGTCATTTAGACCATTGTGTGCAAAAAAGTGCCACTCAGAGATAAAACAACCCACCCCAACCTAACAACTGTCCCGTTTATTCCTTACTAGGCTTCTCTCAGCCCTTAGGGTCATTGTAACCTTTACCTTTAAGCCACTGCATTGAAATAAAAAAGGGACCATTCAGAATTGAAGCAACTAAATCCATCTCAGTGTATTAAAGAGCTCGGACTTTAACATTGTTTCTAGTGTTACTAAATAGGAAGTCATTTGTATATACTAGTAACGTTCTTGTGGTTGACTGTTTAGCATGCTTGACTGAGGATAAAAATGACTTGGGTTCCAGCCCCGGATAAAGCATATTTGTATTCGTTCATTTTCTTTCTATCAACCGTTGAATTTCAACAGAAAGTTTGTTGCGTAAAATCGTACCTGTGATAAACCCTACTAGACCTTACTATAAAAGAATCCGATTTTGAAACCTGGAATAGCTTTTCTTTCCCATTCTCTTATTTCGTCATTTCGAATTTTCAGGTTCACTCTGTGGCATTGAGAAGGGCTTTTCACTAGTATTAATTATTACATTTAATAAGAGTAATTATTGGATGTGAATCCTTGTAGACAAATCAACGAGGCGAAATAACTGCCCTTGCTTTTTATTTATATTTTATGTTTAAAACATATTTATTATATGTAATTAGCAGACATTTCTGCTATTATCCATATCCAAAAAGAAAAATTTTATTATCCGAGCACAAAAATATTTTATCTTCAAACGTGTTTTAATAATGGAAATACGATTAGGTAATTTGCGTGAGATCAGATGTAAAGATTGGTTCAGGATTCCATTTTATAACTCCAGTGGAATGTATAAGTATCCAATACTTCCATTCCTCAAACATCACAACATTAATTACTTAGGCCTTAGGCTGATTGTATCATAGATATTAATAACTATTTTCTTGGACAGATTAAAATTTCAGAGTTTCAGCAAATATAAAGGTTTGATTACGATAACAACATTCATTTTAAACATTTATTGAATACGAATCTTGCGACAAGCAATCTATACCCAATGCTTTGTGCAGAAAATGGAACTAACACTTAACAGAGCATTAAAAATAAAATATTAAATACTTTAGTAGTGCACCATTCCATCTCAAATCACGCAGAGAGTGTCAGGTGACCCTCGTGGATTCTATTGAATGAAATGTGTATGAGATTACCCTTAGTCAGAACTTCGAAATGGCATTCGCTTCCGATCAAAGTTTTTTTTTTTAAAAATTGTGACCATTTAAAAACTAGCCATTCGAAAATGATGATGAATACGTCTTGTATTCCTAAAACTTTCACAAACTATTAATTCCCAGATTTTCAATTATTTTTAATTTAAAAGACCATATCCGACACATACATCTGTGTTATTTGGTTCTTACATCTGTGTTATTTGGTTAACCTTGGGACCTTTGGTAAATAAATTATTTCGAGTGTTTAATGCACCAAAGTTCTGAAATGTTTTTTCTGTGATGGTTTTGGAAACTTTCATAATTAAAATGTTGACTGACATAAGTGTCTATTTGAGTGAGAACTGAGCTTTTTAATCGGGAGCTGAAGAGTACGTTCAAAAAACCCGATCTACCCCTTAGCATAAAGTCTGCCATGGTGGTAGATGTCATCGTAATTTAAAATTAGGCTGTTAAAGAATACCTTCAAAAATAGTGTAAAGGTAAATTGGGAAAGAAAGAAAAATTGTGATTCCGCAAAGTACTTTAAGTACAAGAGATAAATTTAGTAATTTGCTCAGCAATATTCGCCGGCCACACCGGCCACAGTGACCCATGTGTACTTTAATGTATTAAATATTAATGCCTCAAGAAATTAGTAAATATAGAAAATTTGAAATAAACCTGAAAAAATGGCATATTTTTAAAATCAATGAAAAACGAAACAAATATCCAAAATATCTTAAACTTTCGCGAATTAAGGACAAAGACTGAACCTAAATAACTATGGAAAGAAACTTTGATGCATTTTAGCTTAACATTTTTTTTCGGTCTTTGAATATTTCGATAAAGCTTAACATTTTTTCGGTCTTTGAATATTTCGATAAAGCTTAACATTTTTTTTTTCGGTCTTTGAATATTTCGATAATTTCATTTTCATTACGGCAGAATTATGAAGGAACTGTTCCTAATATTCCTAATATCTCAAAAACTGTTTATTGGAAAATTTTCACTTACTTTTTCTCTTAAAAGACTATATCAGGCATATCCATTTTAAATATATTTGGTTTTTTTAACTTAACAGAAAGTTGTGAAAAATCGTCAAAATAAGGTTAAAAATGAAATTTTTCTCAAATTCTTGTTCACGTTACAGTTCAATTTCTAGCAACATCTTAAAAATATTATAATCTCCTGTAGTTATCGCAGTCATCTCTCCACATAAATAGTTACGCTTTAAGATATTAAATATTAGTGCTCCAAAAAATAAAAAAATCGAAAACATTTAAAATATGGGAAAACTTGCAAAACTGACATATTTCAAAAATCATTTAAAAAAAAATTATTAAAAAATATCGAAAACTTTTGGAAGTTATAGATCATAGATTCCCAACGGGGGCGATACCGCCCCCCAGTGAGGGCGCTGGAGCCTTCCATGGGGGCGGTAGCGGAACCAGAGGCAAATGGGGGCGTTGAGGCAGTCAAGAGGGGCGGTCAAATAAATAAATTCGACGGAATTTTCTGTGACAACCTTTTTATCTCTTCTATTCTGTGGTGTCTTCCAAAAGGTTATCTATAATATAGATAATATCGTGAGTTAAATAACTGTGGAAAGACACTTTGCTATATTATATTTCAGGCGTAGGTGACAGAGTCGCTGTTTACGAATGTTGCTTAATATCTCAGAGTGTTATGGTCACTTCATTCAGTAGATAAACAAAATTATTATATGTTGTGTAATTACTTTCACCTATATTTAAAAGTATCATTATTTATACGTTGTTTTTGCTCCTTTGGTGGTGAGAATATAATGGACACGTTTTTGACTTTTAATGGAGAAAATTTGCAATAATTGCTGTTTATAGTGTTGTACTTATACGAAAAGTGTCCCGAAATTTATTAGACTACGTAGATAAAATGGAAGTGAATGAACTCATTACCTAATGTTTGAACTCTTTCATTCGATTACGGATAATAAAATGCAAGGATTAAAAAACATGTGAAAAGCAGACATAAGTGACTTGTTTCAGGAGTTGGAAAGATCTCTGAAACTAGCGTATACACGCCCAAGGAAACTACTTCGGAGATGAGAGCAATCATTAGGAAATGAGCTCATCCAGTTCCTTTTTATCATTATAATTTTATAAATTCGTAACACCCCTCCTATATGTATAACACTATAAATATCTGTTACCGCAAATGTGCTCTACAGGGATAATTAGTCCAAGTGTTCCCCAAGAAAATGTCTCCCAGACCATCACACTCCCTCCAGCTGCCTGGATCCGTCCCACAGTGCATCCAGATGAGAAGGCTTCCGTGGGCAAGCATCGCACATGAGCTCGTCCGTCCACATGGCGTAACAGAAAACGGGATTCGTTTGACCACGCGACCCTCTTCCAGTCTTCTGTGGTCCAATGTCGATGATTACGTGACCACTGCAAGCGTTGATGACGGTGAACGGCTGTGACCATAGGCATACGAATGGGTCTGCGGCTGCGAAGTCCTATATCCAAGTGCTTACGATGAACTGTGTGTTCGGACACATTGGCCCTTTACCACAATTGAAATTATGGGTAATGTCAGCCACAGTAGCCCTCCTATTGCTGTGCTACAGGCAAGACGAGTTAGCCTGTGCTGACCTCTGGCATCAATGAGGCGTGGCCTGCCCACGCCTTGTCGGTGCCTCGAAGTGTCACCTGTTTCGGACCATCTTTGATAGGTACTAACTACTGCATAGCGTGAGCAGCCTACCAGCGTCGCTGTTTCGGAGATGCTCTTACCAAGGCGTCTTGCCATAACGATCTGGCCTTTGTCGAAATCAGATAAATCCTTTGCTTTTCCCAACGAAATATTGCCTGCGGGAGCTCCGACCACAAGCTCGCGAATGATATATATATATCATTCGCGACCTTGGCACGTGACACTAATTGAATGCACGCGTACTTCTTTGCATAATGCAGAGGTGGTTTTAATGTATTGGCTGATCAGTGTATATATGTACTATATCAGTATCAACGACAATGAGAAGAACAATCATAACGATAGTCGTGAAAGTGCAACAAAGTTAACAATAATCATAATGGTAGTTGTTTCAGTTCAACAATGTTAACAATAATCATAATGGTGGTTGTTATAGTTCAACAATGTCAACAACAATCGCAATGGTCGTTGTGAAAACGTGAGAAATATGAACAAAAAGAACAACAGTCAAATTGATAGTTGTGGCAGTGTGCAACGGTGTTAACAAACAAAAAAGGCCAATAGTTATAGTTGTAGCATTGAGGGTGCAAAAGATAACAATAATAACAAATAAATAAAACAATAACAGTAGATTGACAATGGCAACAACAATAATCACAGAATGATAGTGACAGCAACAAAGTAAACTTCTGAACTGCAATATTTTGAAAATGTTCGGTATTCGAAAAGAAACAACATGACGTCAGAAAGCTGATATTTTCATTTTCCTCTTCGCGAAACAGATATTATGGCAAAGAAGGAAATGAAACAATTTCCTCCAGACACCATTTGCACATCAGTGGAGTCAACAACATCTCTATCAATTGCGAATGAAACACGGCGTATCCTTTATAAAAAAAAAGGAAAAGCTGCCACTCTTCTCTCTTTGGTTGCAATTACCGATTCACTTAGAGAGAGCGAAGATAGGAATGAGGGCTCCCTCTTTATGCAACCGCAATCGGCAAGGAGATCTATTATGCGTTAACTTCTTATTCCCGTGGACGACCAAATCATTAGCCTTTCTTTTCACCGAAGCGATAAGCAAAGATGGAAGAGGAATTCAGTTTAAGTGATCACGTGACACGACCACACTTTCAGACATGACGAATATCATCATTGCGCTGCTCATTAAAGGAGAATTCTCTTTTGGCGAAAACGAAAAGCACTTGTTGTTGCTGTTGGGCTTGGAACAGCGTTGGAGAATGATCCTAGAGGATTATCTGTTCTGTCGTATCGCTTTCTTCTCTCTCCAGTTGAAGCTTCTTCTTCGGCAGGGAGGGTAAGAAAAAAGGTCGATTGCTTCTTCTAATGATGGTAAGAGTTTTTACTGACGTAAACGTGACTTGAAGAAGTTGGGTATCATTAAAGAAATTAAAAGCGTTATGTACATGAAAGGGAATTAGAGTTCATATATATTTTTCTTTTCTTGCAGATGAGAGTTAAAGGAATGAAGGATAAAGCAGAATTGAAGAAATGATATTAGATGGAAAAGAAAAAAATGAATGATAAACATGCTTTTTTTTTCTAACAGAATATACAATAATCTTTATAGACGGCACTATTTTTAATTTAGTGTACTAAAACATGGAAAGAAATTTTTGGGAAAAAATGAGATCCTTTGCAATTAATACTAGATTATTTAAAAACTTATTATTGGAAGAGCTTTTTGTAAAAAGGAATATTATTACCAGGCATTACATTTATATGTCCTCAAAATTATTTTTTATTCGATTCGAAATTATACGAAACATTTGAGAAATGTAAATGAATTTGTTAGGGGAATTAGAAAATGATTATTATTCGAGTTAAACCTGGAAAATTTTACAGTATTTTTTTTAAGGAAAAACGGGAAAAAAAATTGCCTACATAAGAATAATGTTATATATTTGAAACAAAAAAAAAGAACAACTTTCGAATTTGAATCAAATCTCGTAATTCTCTTTTAGTTTTCTTTGTGACCAAGTAATATTTTAATTTTGTTTTTAAAAAAAGTTTGAAAAGAAAAAGAAGAAACCTGAAAATTAGTTTATTGCATCACATATTTGAATAATAATGCATTTCCAAATTTTACTCTTTATTACAAATTCAACTTTTTTAGTTAAAATTGCTGGTCTATAATAAAAAAAATTCCTTTCATTTTTTTTTCATTTCGGGAGTCTAATAAATTTCAAAGTGGAGGCTGACTCTTTCGGCAGGTCTCCTGGAACGTAACATGTTGTTCCCAGGTTCGAGTCCCCACTCTGCCTGTGGTGAGATTTTTCGTATTAATCCAATCTCCTCCCACTTTAACCTCTCACTTTTACCAATCTCCTCTCACTTTAACCTCCCACTTTAACCAATCTCTTCCACATCTACTGTCACTAAGAAAGGGACATTGATGAAATTGTAGAGAGCGCCGTACAACGGATAGGAGGTTAAACCAGACTCTGATGAAGGAAAACTCTGAGTAAGTACTGAGCCACCAACAGCTTGTACTGTTCCGACTTGACATGCAGAATCCATGGCTTCATGGGCTTGGCGCCATACCCTCAGTCTCCCATCGGCGTGATGAAGTTTAAATTGGGATTCATCACTTCAGGCTATCCGTTACCAATTTTCAATGGTCCAGTTTCAATGTTCTTTAGCCCAGGCAAGGCATTGAGCGCGGTGTCAAGCTGTTAGAATTGGGACTCTCATACGTCGGGGCTCCCGTAGCTGAGACGATGAAGTGAGCTGACTTCCCAGCTGGAACCCGCGTTCAGATGGGAGGTGATTTCAGATAATGCCTGGCTGATGTGGGCCAGGATGTGTGACCTACGATGTGGGCCAGACGGCGAAGGCCAGTATCATTCAAGGCTGGTTGTCCTTTGCAGTTTGTCCGGGTGCTTGTTTTTTTTGCCAGAATTTTCGTATTCCCGGAACACTCTTGAAACTGTCGTACGAGAAAACCTAAGTTCGTTGACAATTTCGGAGATCGAGTGTCCCAACCGTCGGGCACCTACGATCTGCCCTCTGTCAAATGCATCTAAATCCCGTGCCTTTCCCATTACGCTTCTCACGACGAATGCTTGGGGAAGCCAAAACTGACAGCTATATATGACCAGAGGTTCAGCCACGCATGCGCAAATACGGTACTGAATTTGGATAACGTCTCTTATACCTAATTCAATGGCACATCAGTGTAGCATTACTTGTTTTTAAAACACTTTAAAAACAAGCACTGCTTGTTTTTAAAGAAAAGCAATTTATTTCATTTCCTTTTCTTTATGAGGTATTAGCAGATTTACCCAGCGTTGCTCGGGTCCGAAATTTTCTAAAATTTAGAGTAGATGGAACTTCCCACATCGCAAACTTTCATTTGGAATAAATATCATTACACGTGATCTCCCCCCCCCTCCGGGGGGATCGAATGTATGCCTCTGTAGCGCTCAGTCGGTATTGTGCCATCGAATGTATGCCTCTGTAGCGCTCAGTCTGACTGTGCCATCGAATGTATGCCTCTGTAGCGCTCAGTCGGTAGTGTGCCATCGAATGTATGCCTCTGTAGCGCTCAGTCGGTAGTGTGTCATCGAATGTATGCCTCTGTAGCGCTCAGTCGGTAGTGTGCCATCGAATGTATGCCTCTGTAGCGCTCAGTCGGTAGTGTGCCATCGAATGTATGCCTCTGTAGCGCTCAGTCGGTAGTGTGCCATCGGATGTATGCCTCTGTAGCGCTCAGTCGGTAGTGTGCCATCGAATGTATGCCTCTGTAGCGCTCAGTCGGTAGTGTGCCATCGAATGTATGCCTCTGTAGCGCTCAGTCGGTAGTGTGCCATCGAATGTATGCCTCTGTAGCGCTCAGTCGGTAGTGTGCCATCGAATGTATGCCTCTGTAGCGCTCAGTCGGTAATGTGCCATCGAATGTATGCCTCTGTAGCGCTCAGTCGGTAGTGTGCCATCGAATGTATGCCTCTGTAGCGCTCAGTCGGTAGTGTGCCATCGAATGTATGCCTCTGTAGCGCTTAGTCGGTAGTGTGCCATCGAATGCATGCCTCTGTAGCGCTCAGTCGGTAGTGTGCCATCGAATGCATGCCTCTGTAGCGCTCAGTCGGTAGTATGCCAGACACGATATGTGTAGTTCCCAGATTCGAGTCACAGCTGGGTCAGCGTTGAGATTTATCTCCTCCAGAACTCCCCTCCCTACCCACGGTCCGTAGGGGAAACCGATGGGCTTGGAAAGGCCGCCGTCCGTCGGACGGGACGTTAAGCCGTGGTTCCGTGTGCGGGAGAGCCATACTCTGTGCACTTTAAAGAAACACTGGATAGCCTCGACGGGAGACTATCATCTGTCTCCCAACGGCTGTTCCAATGGGTGTTCCAATGGGTGTCCTCCCCAACCTTCTCTGAACCTTCGGGGTCCTTGTGACATGGCCGTTTAACCCCATTGTGTGCAAAAAAAGTACTGGTCAGAGGTAAAACAACCCAAACCAATATCCTCCCCCCCAGTTAAAATTTCTCCCTCTCTTTTAGGTGAGGAAAGAAATGGATATAATTCGAGATATCCATAATCCTACCCAAATCAGAAGTTTCTAAACCAAAAACCGGAATTGTCTGACTCAGAGAATCGAACTTTCCAAATCACTTCGTACCCACCAGAGTTTCTCGGACACAATTTGCCAGGCATATGTAATTTCAAAGCAAAAGAAAATTAAGTACGTTCTGAAGTGCATAAAAAATGTAAAGGTAAAAAAAATATATTATTGTTATTAAACAAAATTATTTATTACTCAACGTAATATTTAAAATATTTATTTATTATTTGTACAGTCGCTCAAAAAAGTATCCGAACACTATGGTTGATTACAGAATTCAGAAAAATATCTGGCAACGATTTTTTTTTAGAAATTAGTGACCTGGCAACCATCCTGTCACTGAAGACAGAATTCAGAAAAAATATCTGGCAATGTTTTTTTAGAAATTAGTGATCTGAAAACCTTTGTGTCACGTGACACAATGGTTGCCAGATCACTGATTTCTAAAAAAAAACGTTTCCAGATATTTTTCCTGAATTCTGTAATCAACCATAGTGTTTGGATACTGTTTTGAGCGACTGCATATACTTTTATTAGTTTTTGCATATTTTTAAAATTAAGTTAATGATTTTAACTTCTGACGAGAATTTAGTTTTTGAAGCTTTCATTTCAGCAAATAATCTCGTGTTCCGCTCGTGCTTAATTACAACGACTTCAATATCCACGGACGTTCGCGCTGTTGACCCACCAAACTCAACAATGAGCTATCACCCGAAATCAGAAAGAAATTAGTTTGATGCATTCATTATTTCAAATTCAATTTTAAATTCAATTCATTTCATTATTTCAAAACGGTGGCAACAGTTATTTTGAATAACTCAACTGTTAATGTTTAATCACGCGAAATCTGATATTAGTACAGTTTGATGTATTCTTTTTTCAAATTCATTAGTGGCAACAGTTACTTTGAGTAAATTTCAAGCGTTAATGTTAAGTCCATGGGGATTTTGAGAAATTCAAACCCGCCCTCCCCAAAGTTGGTTAACCCCAGCGAATTCACACATAGCCTATATTCTTCCCCTGGGTGAAGGGAACGTTCACGAAAAGTTTGGAGTCTCTAGCTCTTCTGGGGGCTGAGTGCATAAGCGGACAGACACACAAACAAACAAACTTTCTTCCTTATATATTAGATTGTCAGAATAGTTGATAAGATATCCGTTAATGTTATTTAAAACAAAAAATGCACCATACTACTTAAAACACGACACAAATTTAATTATGGAACAAATAAATTTTTATGAAGATAATATTACTATATATGTAGTGTACATGAGGCCCCGTTTAGGGTTGTTTCAATCTAACGCTCGAATTTCAAGAAAACATCCCTGGCGCTAAACGAGGCATGCCTGTATCAACACCACCTATAACAGAAGGCCAATGTACCAAATTTTTGACGTCACTTAAGTAGTCCTACTATATGAACATTTCTTATACTTTTGATTCTAACTTTTTATTCTATGTTAACCTTTATACTAATGTTTATCTATAAATATATTTTATTTAAAAAGGAAATTATTCGCATTTATTGTCAAATATCATAGTGCTAATTAATTCAAAGAAATGTTTTCTTAAATAATATATTTTTATAGACAAACATTAGTACAAAGAATTGCACAGAATCTACCAGTAATAATATTAGAATAAAAAATATAAGAATTATCTCTTTATGACGTCATAAATTGATGACGTCATAAATTTGGTCCTCTGGCTTTCTGTTATAGGAGGTATTGCCTGTATTCCTTTCCCACTGTTAAAGGTCAGTCAACTTATTGACGCTCTTGCTCAATATGCATGACTTGTGCAGCGATTCACGTATTTCTATCTTTACCTAAGTTACCATCACTTGTTACGTCTTTGACATGTAAAACCGTCATTAGTAGTTCATTCAGTTATTTTTAACAAGTTCAATCACCGTTCCAACATGGAAATGGATTATGATTCTTCTAATATGGAAATGGATGATGATTCTTCTAATATGGAAATGGATGATGATGATATTTATTATAATATGGAAATGGACTCTGAAAATAAGAAAATGAAAAGAATTCATCTCCAAAGGTTATGCATATTTAATAATAAATGGAATCAAAAGTCCGAAGTATTCACCTTGGATTTTAAAGACTGACAGTTCATTTAGTTCTAAATTTATAGCATATAATAGTTTAATGCCTTTAAAACGCGAAGGATTAATAACTTATATTCTGTTTACAAATAAACAGTGGATTTGCTTTTGTTTTTTATATCCGCTTTTTATACTTTTGCATTTTATCTCCGCTTTCTTACTTTTGCGCTTTATCTATCCCTCTTTTTTTACTTTGCATTTGTTTTTCTGCCCTCTTTTTTACATTTAGTTTTTTTTTGTCTAGCTTTTTACTTTTGCGATGCACCCTATTTTTTTTTATAATTTTGCATTTGCTTCTTTGTTCCCCTTTTTTACTTTTGCGTTTCTTTTTTCCCTCCCCACTTTTTTATTGTTTGAGTTGTTTTTGTCCCAAATTTTTACTTCTGTATTTGATTTTTTGTCCCTCCTTTTTATCTTTGCATTTGTTTTATGTCCCGTTTTTACTTTTAAGAAGTGGCTACCCTACTCCTAACAATTTCTCGGTGAATCACCTTTCTTTATTCAACTCTGAACCCTTGTGCGTACTCATGACCTGGCCATTTAGCCCATTGTGTGCAGAAAAAGTGCCTTCCATAGGCAAAATAATTCGACTGAGAGATCCCAATAAACTGATTGGTAAAACAATAACACTGAGAAAGCTTCAAAACTACATTTACTTATATTTACATAAATAAATCAAACTAGACAAGGTTTATCGGTACATGGCTAACGATGGCTAACATAATACAAAATACAATAGTTGGGTAAATATGATCATGACAATAAACACCAACGATTTTCCACTGCTCTTCCAACAAACCCTCACAATTCTTAAATTGCAACAGCAAGTTTGCGGTTCAGTTCTCAGAGAAAATATTTAGAGTATTTTGATACCAAACTTTACTCTTGCATTCGAGAATTCCTAGTGTCCCAAATCAATAACTTATTAGACTAAAATGTAAACCTAGAAGTATAATGTAAACCTAGAAGCCACACTCGAAGCTCTATTGCCATCGTTTTCAGCTTCATTGTCTTATTTCTATTTGTTTACCTTTGATAGGTTGAACGGAAATACATTTGCCTTTTTATTTTTCTTTATTTGGAATCGGCTTCCCCATAACGACACACTCGTTTCTTGGAAAAAAAAATCTTTGTAATGAACTGAAAAAAAGTAGATTCTCTAGCAATCGAACTTTATGAGGTCTCTTTCGATTGTTGCTTTTCCACTAAAGCGGATCTCGAGAACCGGAAATATAAACTATCCGAACAAAGAGGTATAATGACGTCTTTCGAAAATACGATAGATACGATGTGAATATTTCTTTTGTTTTTGCTTGTGTGTTTTTAGTCGCTCGTTTGGATGATCGACTTTGCGAATCAAGCATGAAAAATATTCCTACGAATAGTTCAACTTTATTTTTTAACTCAAGGGAAAAAGCCACGGAGACTGTATCGAAAGTTTCATGGAGAAATAAAAATCTCTATGGTGAAGATACGGTTTCATTTTTCTTTTTTTCTGCTCACAATGACCAGGTCACAAAGACTCCAAAGAGTCAGAGTTAGTTAAAGGAAAGGAGATGCACTGAACAACTGTTAGAAGAAAAATGAGTCTCCTGCCTAAGATTATTCAGAGCAGGGCCGTGTCGGGAGGGGGGGGGGAGACCAAGGGAATGCTCGTAAGGGGGATAATGCTTTAAGAATGCTCGTAAGGGCTTTGGGTTGGGTTGTTTTACCTCTGAGCTACACTTTTCTGCACACAATCGGCTAAATGGTCAGGTCACAAGGACCCCGAAGGCTCAGAGAAGGTTGGGGGAGGGGACCCACTGGAACGGCTGTTGAGAGACAGATGGTAGCCTCCCGTCAAGGGCATCCAGCGTGTTCTTTAACGTGCACAGGGTATAGCTCTCCCGCCCACGGGGCCATGACTTTATATCCCATCCGACGGATGGCGGCCTTTCCAAGCTCATCGGTTCCCTACTGACCGTGGGCAGGGCGGGAATTTTGCGGAGATAAATCTCAACGCTGACCCAGCTGGGACTCATAAGGGCAACGGAAGCAAAATATTATTAAACTTGAGCATATTTCACGCATTTTTAAAGAGTGAAATATGTACAAATTTAATATTTGTTTAAGAATTTTTTCAAACCTCTAAAAAGAAAAGGAAAATATCACATTGCAATGGAATTCAGGTCTTCCCCCTAACTCTATCCGGCTAGATTGCATCACTTCCTCTCACATATTTTTTTCTATATCCAGGCCTGATCCAGAATGTTCTTTAACATGCCCAGGATAAGACTCTACTGCACACAGTTTACGGATTAATGCACGCCTTGACACCTTTTCATGATTATCAGTCTCACTGAGGGCTGAGTGGAACTTAGTGGAGAAACTTTCAATGCAAGTATAGATGGGATTGGAACGTGAGGTTACGAATTTATTGTGCTACTGACTTAGTCGATCATCGTCTTGCCATTTGGCTACTATGAAGTGATCCTAATATATTTTCTAGTTTGAAATGAACTTTCGTTTTTGTAAATTTGCTAAAACATTGCGGAAAACATTGCTTTAGCAAAATTCAATGCAGAATCAGAGTTATATATAATAATCTGATTCTGCATTCTTTAAAGAATACTATTTTAGGAATTATGCTTGAAACTGAATATTCTGCATATCTCTACCAATCTTAGGGAGTGCAAAGTGCCTGACATCTTTAACCTTTACCAAAATAAATCATATATCAAACTAATTTTAGTGAGATAAAGTTAAAGTTTAAAAACGATTTAAATAATGTCTGTTAATCGGTATTGCTAAAAAAAACCTGTATTTAAAAGAATTTTGTGTTCTTTTTCGTGTCGCCATGTTCATTTCTATTTCAGCACAATTTAATTGTTGTGCACAGTTTGATTATCAAATAATTTCAATTGTTCTATTTCGATATATGAGATACTGTCATAACATTTTATGTATATACTAATGTTATAATATTTTATGTATATACCAATGTTATAACATTTTATGTATGAAAAATAATGTTCCTCTATATTTCCTACAGATAAGCTATTAGCTTTGCAGGTCAAATGCAAAAAATCTCTCTATATCTGGGTTATGTGAGATTACGATGATGATGAATAAAATATATCTATCTATCAATCTAGCGAAATCGTACCATTATTTTTTTAATATCATGAAAATCTCTGCTATTGTTAAAGTGGTGCTTCCCGTAGAGGGAACGCCAAAAATAATACTTTTGCTGATAGTATCACTATCAGCAAAAGTGCCGTCAGTTTCTTCCATGATGCGAAGTATGCAGCAATTACTCGATTATCCGTTATACCACGATTTGCCATAATGTACCATGGCCGAGTGGTTAGCACGCTTAGCTACTGATCTAAGGGACCTGGGTTCGAGCCCCGGGTAAGGCATGGATGTGTGTGTGGTTTTTCTGCTGAGGTCCTGCCATCCTCAAAGGCCTCCTACTTTGGCATATAAACTGACAGCCTCCTGTCAGACCTCTGTGGCAAGCAGCTGCTTGAGGGGGTATTTTATTTTTTTTTATTAATATCTACGACGCGGAAGAATACATAATACATACACTTGTCGTCTATCACATATAGCTTCATTCGGTCGCTTTAAATAAACTCTATTGTTTAATTTTCCTGTAAAAGTAATGATTGTTGCTGGGAGATTTGGATTGGTGCCTTTGATCAGTATGTATTGTTTGTACTACAAACACTAAGGTACCACAACGTTCATAGGTTGGGGTGTTTTACCTCTGAGCGGCACCTTTTTGCACACCATGGGCAGGTCACAAGGACCCCGAAGTCTCAGAGAAGTTTTGGGGAGGGGACCCACTGGAACAGCTGTTGGGAGACAGATGGTAGTCTCAAGTAAAGGCCATCCAGCGTGTTCTGTAACCTGCACAGGGTATGGCTCTCCCGTACACGGGGTAATGGCTTAACGTCCCATTCGACGGACGGCGACATTTCCAAGCCCATCGGTGTCCTCTACTGACCGTGGGCAGGGCGGGGAATTTTGCAGGGATAAATCTTAACGTTGATCCAGCTGGGACTCGAACTGGGAACTGCAGATTACGACCCTGGCGCGCTACCGACTGAGCCACCCCTGCCCCAACATTCATCATGCTAGAGCTTGGTGGTGCAAACGCACACGTAGGAGAGTCTTATTGTCTGCTGTTGTGATGTTGGTATACTCGAAACATGATAACTATATTTATGAAGCTACTAGAAGATTTACGTTGCTAGCATATGAAAATATTTAAAGTATATGGCAGATTGCACTCCCCACATCTCAAGCTTTCATTTAGTATAAAAATCATTTCGATGGATTCAATATTGATGACGAATCTAAGTTCTGCAAAAAATTGTACTAAGAATGTAAAGTACAAAGGAAAACAATATTTGTTATTTAACTAATATATAATAGGTTTATTAATATATTTTTATGAAATATACATTTATTACAGAACATTTTAATAAAATATACGAAACAAACACACATTTTTCAAATTACGTTAATTATATTAACATCCGATATAAATTTTTCTTAAACTGTTCCTAACGCGTTCATTTGAAAAAAAAAAAGAACTTCTTCCTCTCATGCTCTTTCGAATGACTTCAATTTTTAACAAAGAACCTCCTGTCCCGCTGGAGTTCTTACACGTTTCTGAAATAATGGCTTTATCATGCTAAAAGAGAAAGATCTTAATAATTGTTTCTTATTTTGAAAACAACAATTGTTATGAAAACAATTGCATTCAATTTTCGCTGATGTTAAAACTTTAGAAACCAATCCACACAAATTCTGTTGAACCCAATGGGTTCGCACATAGCTAGTGACGGAAAAGAGCATGCAAATTTCGGTGGCTAGCTCTTCTAGGGTGCTGAGTGTATAGACAAACAAACTTTCTTCTTTGTATAGGAGATTTAGGAAAGAATACACTGTGTTTTAAGTGACACAGGTGTTCCACTTGTTTACTTATTATCGCAGGTAGGAAATTCATATAATTATGTAGATGAAGTGTTGCTTGACGGTCAGTATCTCAATGTTTAGAGCATCTGACAATCTTTCGTATCGCATCCAGCTCAAATTATTTTTCCATCTAAATTTGTTATTCATGTTTCAAGAGTGAGTGTTAGGTCCTGTTTCGGAGTGTGGGTAGAGGTCTCTCTTTTTTTGCCTCTTCCTAACCTGTAAATTATGATCACGTTACGGGCGGATGTAGCTCAGTCGGGAGCCCGCCAGGCTTGTAATCCGCATTTTCTGACCACGAGTCTCACCTGCGCCAGCGTTGAGATTTATATCCGCTAAATCCGATAATCAGATCCAATCGGACACCCATAGGGTTGGAAAGGCCGCCGTTCCCCGGATGAAAGGTAAAGCCGTGGACTCATGTACTGGAGATCCAAACCCTGAACACGTTAAAGACCACCCTGGATGGCCTTGATGGGAAGCTACCATCTACCTCCTAACAGCTGTCCAGTGGGTCCCTTTGCCCCCAAGCTTCTCTGAGCCATCGGGGTCTTTGTAACCTAGAGATTCAGCCCATTGCGTGCAAAAAAAGTGCTGCTTAGCGTAAAACGATCCAACCAATGATCACATTAAGCATAAGGGCGACAGACATCATACTCGTATTGCTTGATACTCTTACACACGAAGACTTCGCAGGGAAGAAAACGTTTCAGAATCAAACAAAGCCGTTCAGATAATCGGTGGGCAATCGAAATTAGAACACTCTTACCCAATCGTAAATCAAACAATGCAGAGCAAGCGAGTTTTTTTGCACTATAACACAACCCAGCCATTTTGTTGCGCAATCCAAAGAGGGGCACTGAGGACTGTTGCGCAATCGAATTAAGTTTCAGGCGCCATTTCTACGCAACCAGTGTCATTGCAGTACGAAAAAATTCTCGATTTCGCATCGTATTTATTCCACTGTAGCAATTATTGCAAACCACTGCTTGCGCCAAAAGACAGAATCAAGTTAGTCCAACAGATATTAGAAATTCAGCTCGTATGCTATTTCCTCTCGGGATGCGCAACGACGGATGATCAAACGCGAAAATTACGCTCTCCAGAATCTTCGCTCAGCACCCATTCCGAAAGCAAACATCGCCTTTCTCGAGTCGATTTTTCCTTCACGATAAGAAGAGATTTAATGATTCGGGAGCCATTGTGAATTTTAATCGTCAGAGTCATTTAAAAGGCTCGAGTGCGGCCCGAGTTAAAGCTCTTGGTTTAATTACACACAATTAACTCTTCCCAAGAGGGGCTTTAGGCAAACTTCCTAATATCGAATATCCCCGATGAATTGTTATGTTTCGCGGATGGGTAATGTTTAAAAGATTCACACCCTAACATTATAAACTTCTGAAGAATAATTCACAACCTCTAAAAATTAAATCGGAAGTAGGTATCCAGTGCATTAATTTCTATATAAGTTATTCATATTTTGATCTGATATTTTAATGGGATAGAAGGTGTTAATTGTATCTCGAGTCGTTCCCGATTTGACACCTGATTTATGCAGCATTAGTATTTCGTTACTTGATAAGGTGTACGATATACTTTGCTAATGAATTCAGTTTTGAAGTCTATCAAATGCATTTGGACGGCAGCATTCACTTTTGGAGTTTAATTCGTGAAACATTTAGGATTTTGAAATAAATAAACTGAGTTCAGATTGTAACGTCAAGAATTGTTAATTTTGTTAGTCCATCGAATAACCAGAACGTTGATTCGATTATGGACGAATTCTATTCTTCCGAAAACAGTTTGAATTACTTAAAATGTCTTTTCAAGGAAATGTGTACAAGCTGGCAACCATTATAATTCAGGTATCGCAGTTACGATATGATTAAGTCTTAACTTTTGAATGAATACAGCATTTATTCAAAAGTTGGTTTTAGAATTAAATGGATTGAATGCAGAATGCATTCGGTTGGCTGTTTCTATTTCTCTGAGCGAAACCTTTTTGTACACAGTGGGTTAATGGACAGAAAAAAGAGTTCCTAAACCTCAGAGAAGATATGTCTCCTAACTCTCTTTTCAATAGAGTCAATGGACAGCTTCTAGGAGACAGATGGAGAGTTCCCCGTGTGTCAGAGAGTGCGAGTTAGGAGACAAGTCTCCGTGTGAAGGAGAGCCTATACATTTTCAGGAGACAGATGGAGAGTTCTCCGTGTGTGAGAGACTGCGAGTTAGGGGACAAGTCTCCGTGTGAAGGAGAGCATACATTTTCAGGAGACAGATGGAGAGTTTTCCGTGTGTGAGAGAGTGCGAGTTAGGAGACAAGTCTCCGTATGAAGGAGAGCCATACATTTTTAGGAGACAGATCGAGAGTTCTCCGTGTGTGAGAGAGTGCGAGTTAGGTGAGCCATACATTTTTAGGAGACAGATGGAGAGTTCTCCGTGTGTGAGAGAGTGCGAGTTAGGAGACAAGTCTTCGTGTGAGGGAATGCGAGTTAGGGGACAAGTCTCCATGTGAAGGAGAGCCATACTTTATAAGGAGACAGATAGAGAGTTCTCCGTGTATGAAAGATGTGTGAATTAGGAGACAAGTCCCCGTGTGCAGGAGAACCATACATTTTTAGGAGAGAGATGGTGAATTATCCGTGTGTGAGGGAGTACGAGTTAGGAGACAAGTCTCCATGTGAAGGAGAGCCATACATTTTTAGGAGACAGATGGAGAATTTTCCGTGTGTGAGAGATGTGTGAGTTAGGAGACAAGTCCCCGTGTGCAGGAGAGCCATACGTTGTGCACATTAAGAATCACTCTGGATGGCCTTGACGGATGGCTTCTGTCTGCTAACAGCTGCACAGTGGGTCCCCTACCTTCTCTGAGACCTTGGGGTCCTTTTCAGCCTGGCCATTTCGCCCATTGTGTGCAAAAAAGTGTCTCTCAGCTGTGCAAAATTCAATCCACAACCCGTAAAGTCCATCCAGTGTATTAGTTAACGTGAGTAAAATATGACTATGTTGGACATGGGTACACGGCGTACTACCCATCAAATGGACAGGGCCATCGGTACGGTTTCCAAGCTCATCGGTTCCCTCTTTCTCACAGGGGCCAGAACGGAAGTCAGCGTAGGCATACACCGAAGAGCCATAACATTATGACCAGCGTGTCTTTATGAAAATCGAAGCAACTGCTGGTAAAAGATGGCACTTATGAATGTCATGAAACGGTATAAATAACACCTGATACTGAGCTCTGTTAATCAGTGTTATTCTTGTTCTTCAGATGGGAAAGGCAGTGGACCTAAGTGAGTTTGACAAAGGCCAAATTGTAATGGCCAGACGACTGGGTCAGAGCATTTCCGAGACAGCAAGGCTTGTGGGGTGCTCATGGTCAGCCGTGGTTGGTACCTTCAAAAAGTGGTCCGAGGAGGGAAAAACCACGAACCCCCGGCAAGGTGTGACCCCGGCAAGGCTGACCACGGCTCATCGATGCTAGAGGTGAGCAAAGGCTATCCCGTATGGTACGAGTCAAAAGAAGGAATACAGTGGCAAAACTCGCCCATAATTTGAATGCTGGTGACGGGAGTAAAAACACACAGTACATAGAAATTTGACGAAAATGGGGTTGCGTAACCGCAGGCCGCACCGTGTGCCCATGCTAACCTCGGTTCACTATCGAAAGCGTCTGCAATTGGCACGCGAGCATCAAAACTGGACCTTGAATAATTGGAAGCAGATCATCTGGTCCGATGAATCTCGTTTCCTGTTGTACCACGTGGACGGGCTGGTGCGTGTGTGTCGTTTATTGGGGAAGTGTTGGCACCAGGATGCACCATGGGACGAAAAGAAGCCATTGGAGGAAGTGTAATGCTTTGGGTAATTTTCTGCTGGGAAACCATGGACCCAGTCATTCATGTGCAGGAAATTATGACGTCTACTGCCTACCTAAACATCATTGTAGACCAGATACATCCTTTCATGGCAACGGAATATCCCTCTAGTACTGCATTCTTTTAAAGGATAATGCGTCATGCCTCACTGCCCGGATTGTTTGAAAATAATTCGTGGAACATGAGGAAGACTTCCAGGTATTCCCTGGCCACCAGACATCAATCCAATCGAACATCTGTGCTTGTGCTGGAACACCATATCCCATTTGCGGCGGTTCAAACACGTAACTTATAAGAGTTAAAGGATCTGCTGGTAACGTGTTGGTATCAGATACCAAAGACACCTTTAGAAATCTTGTAGCGTCTATGCCTCGGATGGTAAGAGCTGTTTTGGCGGCACATGGAGGACCAACATCATATTAGGCAGGGAGTCATAATGTTTTGGCCCTTCGGTGCATCTCAACCTAGGTACAGTGAGGTATCGAAATTTAGAACAACTAATTACGAGCACGACGCGCTGTCGACTGAACCAACTCCATTCCCCAAATAATTGTTAGTATTAGAAGTGAAAAGCAAAAATTTTTTTGATTGCGTATTCATAGGTTCCCATCGTTACTTACATACTTAGAGTTCTGTGATTGGCTAGGGCGACCCACGTGACTTTCTCCATTTTGTCCTACACTGATCTACTTCTATGTTGTTTAGTATAGTGCCTAGCGCTAACAAGTAAGACAAAAAAAAAACCCGAACTAAAACAGATTAGATATAAAAATTTCCAGAAGTATTATATTTCTCAATCTATATGTAATTTTAAACCACGTGTAAGTTATTTTCGTGTTTTTTACGCCTATTAGAAGAAATCAGAAAAAAAGGAAATAATTTACGATAAAACTTTTGTTTAATTAGTCGAAGAACATAAACCAAATATCAGTAATTAAAGAACGGGTTCTCTTTCTTTTTTTTTACACTTCTCGCACTTCTCTAAATCGATGAAAAGATAAAATTTTGCACACCCATGGCTTCTTGCATAAACGCTTAAATATCTCCTTCGTTCTTTCTGCGCTCCAAGCGAAAGCACTTAATGTTTCTCCCGAATAATAAAAATACTTACCCCATTTTCCAAAACCGAGTTTTTAAAGAACAGGAAACAAAAGTACTCTGGCGATCACAGTCCTTCATTCACTCTCCATAAATTATGAGGATAACAAACTACTTAATGTGTATGTGATTGTTTCAGAAACAGCTGTTGGGCCATAGCAAGCAGTCAGTAAAGAAAAAAAAGAGAATGTAAAACAAAAAAACAGCGAAAAATGGAAATGCTTGATGCCCGTAACACTTGAACGACTCTGCACTTCTTAATTACCTGAAGCCTTACCCGTGTAATTTGACTCTGATTGATTAGCTACATTGGGACGGGAAGAAATGATTTTTCTTTCACATTTGCTCTTTATTCTGCATCGGAGTTTCCGTAACAGTTGCTGCGAAAGGGGGTGTAGTTAATGAATGGAACGAAAAGGAAACAAAACTCGTGTGATTATGGTCGTGGAGAAAAAAAAAACCTATTAGAAGGAAGATGCAGAACGAGTTCGAATGGACATTGTTTGACAATAATCACAAAAACACTGAGAGGGAACAATAGCAAATGCGGATGCATTGTTGGAAGAAGTCAAGGGGGGAGAGACATCTTTAGGATTCGGTTTCGTCGAACCGTTCTTAAGGCTATTGTTCGAAACAACAAAAATTTCGAACAGAGCGAGAAAAAAAACAACACCAATGCGAATGGAAAAAAACATAAATTCGTATTCGGTGTTTGCTTAGAGCGTTTAATGAAGTGAGTGAATTTCAAGTATGTTAAAGGTCTGTTAAACAACCTTGTAAATAAATTTAGGTCTCGCTTATTGTTGCCGCAGCTCTGTTGATAGACTTTAAACGTTTCCCCTCTGTGCAGTAAAGATGGTCGTTATGCTTTGCTGCTTCATTAGACACGTTGCGTTCGCACTCAAGCAAGAAAGAATGTTGCGATTGAGCAGCATTAATTCAAAAGAAAACAGAAAGGACTTGGATGCAGTCTCGAGGGAGAATCCGCATCTGTGAATGCTAGATTACGCGCAGTCTAAATCCCTGCATTGGAAATCTATGAATACATGGTAATCATCGATGGGACGTACAGTAATTATTCCGTTTGTTCACCAGGAGTATGCCTAGGATCTAAATATTTGGAAGCCTTTAGATCTTCTTTGGGGAATGAAGCTAATAATTGATTTCTTTTTTTTAAATGCCACTGAAGAACCTGATTTAACCGAGAGGTTTGATGGGAGCATCTCAGCACAATACGTCGTAGAAAATATTTGCGAAGAAGGCTAGTCATCAGCGGAAGGACAAAAAAAAGGGAAGAATGTCGATACCTTATCTCAGACTCGAACCCAGGTTACTTTGATGATTAGCCTAGCACCCTATCCACTCGGCTACGGGAGCTGGTAGCGTTTAGAGGAGCGTTTCGCTTTGCCAAAGGGCAAAGTATGGATGGGGGCGCAAGGCTAGAAATCTGCAGTTCCCCCGTTCTGCTCCCAACTGTGGCACGATTAAAGTTTTATCTCCGCTATCCCCACCCTCGGTTAGCAACGGGATACCTTTGAACTTGGAAAGCGATAACCGCACCTGGGATCGATGAGAAAGGTCACATCGATGGGCTTGAAAAGGTCGCCGTTCATTGGATGGGACATTAAGCTGTGATTGCTTGTGAAGGAAAAACATACCCTCTGCACGTTAAAGAATAGGCCAGATAGCCTTGGCGGGACGCTTCCATCTGTCTCATAGCAGCTGTTCATAGTTCCCCTACCCAACCTTTTCTGAACCTTTCGGGTTCGTTGTGACCTTTCCATTTGTGCATTGTGTGCAAAAATAGAGCGTCGCCCAGAGGTAAAACACCCAACCCAAAGATCTGTGTGGAAGTCACGGCGAAAGAAAGGTGTTTAAAACGGAAAGAGAAAAGTTCAGTGAGGTCACACTGCCATCATATATATATGTATATGAAATCTGGTCTGATTATCAGTCTAAAATTTATTTCAAAGATTAAGAAACTCGAAACAAAAAACAATCTTTACGATCATAACTGATGCAAATCTTTAAAAGAATTGTTTTCAATGTATATCTGAAAGGCAATAAAGAAAAGAGTTTTATTCCAATTGAGTTGTTTTTTACATTTTGCACGACCTTTTTGCATGTAATGTGCGAAATAACCACATCAAGAACTAAAAGTTTCAGAGAATGTTGGAGTGGGGGATACACTGAACAGCTATTAATAGATAGATGGAAGCCTCCCATCAAATCCATCCAGCTTACTCTTTTAACCTTCACAAGGTATGACTCTCTCCTGTACACGGGGCCATTTACGTGCAGTAATTACGTTCGATGCACAGGGTATGGCCATCTGTCAGATGGGATATATCAGTGTGCGAGTCGGATTGGTTTTTTTTACCTCTGAGCGGCATTTTTTTGCACACCATGGGCTAAATGTCCAGGTCACATGGACCCCGAAGGCTCAGAGGAAGTTGGGGGAGGAGACCCACTGGAACTGCTGTTGGGAGACAGATGGTAGCCTCCCGTCAAAGCCATCCAGCGTGTTCTTTAAAGTGCACAGGGTATGGCTCTCCCGCACACGGGGGCGTAACGTTGCATCCGACAGACGGCGACCTTTCTAAGCCCATTTTTTTTTCACGTTCGAAATATATTACTCGCCGTAATTTTCTATAAGAACCGGAATAATTAAAAATCATCGGTATTAGTGAAAAATAAAAGTTTAATTTCTCTATTAATTGATGGAAATTTTAATTCTGATGATCTTGATTGATTGAATTATAACATTGTGCCGAGTGTATTTTGCGCATCTCTTTCTACAAAGCTCAAGGAGATCAGTCATGTCCAATAAGATTATATTCAAAAATCAGTTGAATTGTGTGTATTTCGTATGCTTAGAATTTATTACATGAGAATAAGAGGAAATGGCTGTTGTAGGCAGTGCACGTTTTTCAGCTGAAACAGCTTCACTTTGGGGCATTCTGTTCGTTTTGAAACCTCATAGTTTAAAAAAAGAACTACACTAAAATAGGTATTTCGAACAGCTTCCTTTTTGGAATCCGCTAACTCCACTTCTGCCTTCTGGAAACACTGCCATCTGTCGGATGGGGTATGAAACTATGGCTCCGTGTGCGAGTTGGGTTGGGTTTTTTTACCTCTGAGCGGCACTTTTTTGCTCACCATGGGCTAAATGTCCAGGTCACATGGACCCCGAAGGCTCAGGGGAGGTTGGGGGAGGGGACCGACTGGAACAGCTGTTGGGAGACAGATGGTAGCCTCCCGTCAAGGCCATCCAGCGTGTTCTTTAACGTGCACAGGGTATGTCTTTCCCGCACACGGATGGATGGCTTAGCGTCCAATCCGACGGGCGGCGGTCTTTCCAAGCCCATCGGTGCTCCGTGTGCGATAAAGCCATACCATGTGCATGTTAAAGACGACGATGAATGGCATAGACTGGAGGCAATCATCTGTTTCCTAACAGCTGTCCCGTACACACCCTCCCTCAACTTTCTCTGATCCCTTGGAATCCTTGTAATTTGGTCTTTAGCGCACTGTGCACAAAAAAATGAAGTTCAGAGATAAAACAACATTCTTGATTTGCCAGTAACTGACTTTTGAGTGTAAAATTGTAGTGAAAGTTACGAAACTTTCTCTCAGCTCTTTTTTTGCTTTGTTCTTGCGAACCCTTTCCCAGTAATGGTTAGGTATGACCTGTTTGCGATTTCGAGAACTGGCATTCTCTTACAAAATATATTTTTTTAACAATGGAATGAAGAACACATTATCCATCAACCCTGAAACCCAAATGTATAGGAGGGTGGCTCAGTCGGTAGCGCGCCAGGCTCGTAATCTGTAGTTCCCATGTTCGAGTTCCAGCTGGGTCAGCGTTGAGATTTATCTCAGCAAAACTCCCTGACCACAGGAATAGTAGAGGACACCGATGGGCTTGGAAAGGCCGCCGTCCGTCGGACGGAACGTTAATCCGTGGCCCCTTGTGCGGGAGTGCCATACCCTGTGCACGTTAAAGAACACGCTGGAAGGCCTTGACGGAAGGCTACCATCTGTCTCCCAATAGCTGTTCCAGTGGGTTCCCTCCCCCAATCTTTTCTGAGCTTTCGTGGTCCTTGTGACCTGGCCATTTAGCCCATGGTGTGCAAAAGAGTGCCTCTCAGAAGTAAAATATCCCACAACCCATTAGGATGATTTTGATTTTCATGAAACCTCTCCATTGAGCTTCCCTTTCTCTTAACTTTCTTCAGTGGACCCTTTTTATGAATTCTCTCCAATGGGATGAATGAACGGGAGATTTCTGTTCCCTGCTAACTCTTTAGTGGATTCCTCTGCCAAACTCTGAATTCTTGGCATCTTTGTGACATAATTCAGCACATGTGCACAATAGCGAAAAACTAATCTAAATTCGCATGTGCACAATAGCGAAAAACTAATCTAAATTCGCATGTGCACAATAGCGAAAAACTAATCTAAATTCGCATGTGCACAATAGCGAAAAACTAATCTAAGAAAGACTGCACATCAAATGGTGGACTTGATGCAGTAGAGCGAAACATGACCATCCGTTATACAACAATGTCTTTTGATTAAGTCAAATGTTGCCCAACACTGAATAGCAATCTGATCTGCTCTTCTTACAAGAAACAGAAACAATCGCACAGCAATCAACCTCCCAACACCGATCCCTGCAATACGGAACTTTGATTTATCAACATTCACTCTTTCACTTTCACTCGACATTTCCAATCACACGAATTTTTCTCATATCCGCAGCTTTTGTAACTTTACGAAAAGCGAAACGACAGATTCCATAATCTCAGAAATTCTTCATTCTCGGTTAGCTGTCTGACAGTGAAGTTTCATCCGCTCGCAAAACAAAGAAACCGAGCATACGGAAAATGGACCACCCATCAATAAGTACTTTAACAGATATTTTGTTTCAGGTTGACAGGCAGAAATTTCCCCCACACCTTTCCTTCTCTCGTAAGTTTTGTTAACTCAAATCTGACCCACTACATTAGGGTGTGGGGTGTGGGTGGCTCAGTCGGTAGCGCGCCAGGCTCGTAATCTGCAGTTCCAGGTTCGAGTCCTAGCTGGGTCAGCGTTGAGATTTATCTCCGCAAAATTCTCCGCCCTGCCCACGGACAGTAGGGGATACCGATGGGCTTGAAATAGGCCGCCGTTCGTCGGATGGGACGTTAAGTCGTGGCCCCGTGTGCGGGAGAGCCATACCCTGTGCACGTTAAGGAACACACTGGATATCCTTGACGGGAGGCTATCATCTGTCTCCCAACAGCTGTTCCAGTGGGTCCCCTCCCCCAACCTTCTCTGAGCTTTCGGGGTCCATGTGACCTGGCCATTTAGCCCACGGTGAGCAAAAGAGTGCCGCTCAGAAGTAAAATATCCCACAACCAATTAGGATGTTTTTGTTTTTCATGAAACCTCGCCATTGAGCTTCCCTTTCTCCTAACTTTCTTTAGTGGACCTTTTTTATGAATTCTCTCCAATGGGATGAATGAACGGGAGATTTCTGTTTCCTGCTAACTATTTAGTGGATTCCTCTGCCAAACTCTGAATTCTTGGCATCTTTGTGACATAATTCAGCCCATGTGTAAATAAAACTTCTCAAAGATAAAACAACCCATTCCATTGCACCCCCTTTCTCCCAATTCACTTCTTCATTAGGAACTATTTTCTCAACATCTGTACTTCAGCATCATTTTACCAACTCTCTCTACTGCAATGCTTTTCTTCCAGGCTTCTACACCACTTTTCTTCGTGCTCTCTCTATTTAACCACCTTTTTCAATCCTCTCTACTGCCTCACATTTCTTCCAACCTTCCTACTGTAAAACTTTCCTTCCAACTCTCTATACTGCACCACCTCTTTTCCAGCAGTCTCTATTTCATCACCTTTTTTTAATTCTCCCTTCTAAACCACTTTTTTCCCCAATCCTCTGTAGTTCAACACTTTTCTTATAATCTTCTCTACCTCACCACCTCTTTTCCAACCCTTCCTGCTAACCCACCTCTTTTCCAACCTTCACTACTGCACCATCTTTTTCACCAATATCCTTCTAATGCCTCAACTTTTTTTCCAATTCTCTTTACTTACCATGTATTCCAAAACCTCTCCTCTGACTTGTGGCTTTTCTTATTTTTATGTTTGTATTTTTTTGCCAAATTACCAAATTTACTCAATTGTTCACCGAGCGTGGAACGAAATATCCTAAATTTTAATCACATTTTGCAATCATTGCCATTAATTTTGGATTTTATTCTATATCCTCTTCTTACAATCCCTCTGTCGTAAAATTGTATATTATACAAAGTTCTTCTTAACCCTTTTCTATTCTTTAAAGTCTTTTTCAAACTCCAAAGAAACGTTTTGTGTAAATAATTTAAATATTTGATTGAAAATTAGTTTATATTCTAATACTTAACTTCGTCTTTCTGCGCCATATTTAAAAATTTATGTATATAATTATATGTTGTAATATATGTTAAAATTATCTAAGTGTAATAAGTTGCTTATTATCTTTATTATAATCTGCTTTTTTGGTTTTTACTTGTATGTTTTGCAAATAAACCACTGTTGGCTTCACGGATTTGCTACAAAATTGTAATTTTTAATAGATTTGTGAAGAGTAATAATAAAAATATTTGTTCTCTTAATAAAGATATATATATACAGTATATACTACTGATCAACTGTCTTATTCTTTTTTCATTTTAACATTGGAAAACACCATTTGTTTTAAAAAACTAATTATGACTTTGGAAAATAAGAAACGAACATCAAATATTCAGATGGTTTACCTCTGACGTTATTTCAATATCAGCCTTAAATAAAATATTTAGTTTTATAAATTTCCATTTGTTTTCTTCAACCAATCTTTACACAAGTTTCGATTTCTTTCTATCATATGCATCTCCTGCTTCATTATTATTATTAGAAATAAGTCGTAACTAAGATCTGAAACATTATTTCACTTTTATCTGATTTTTGACCCAATTTAGTCAAATAGAAAGTAGTAATATTAGGTTTGCGAAACTGAAAAATAATATTAACAAAATGCACTTGTTACATATTATAAATGCAGAGCATTTCTCAATTTTAATTACGAAGAAATAAAATTATTACTTTATTAGGTTATTATTCTTTATTATTAAAAAAAATATTACTTTATTAATTTATTATTGTTTATTTGTATCAAATATATGGTTAGTGTAATAAATTAAATTTCATTTCTTGCGCTTTTTTAATTCTGCAACAACGATAGGAAATAAACTAGAAGAATAACATATCCCCTGTGGCGAATATGAGAACCTCGTTTTGAAAGAAAGTGAAGTTTTTAATTTCCTCCTTTACCATTTATTAACGGTGGAACTTCCAACCAACGGTTTGGGAAAATACGAATAGTAATATTTTATTAATACTTATAAATTAGAAAGAGAAAAAATATCACTTGAAACAAACAAGCTTCTTTTTCTAGAGTCCCCTGGGAGTAATGGGTGAAGTCATTGCTGCCAATGCAATGCTCTTCACCATTACACTCTATCAGTCTCTATCAGTGGCTCAGTCGGTAGCGCGCCAGGCTCGTAATCTGTTGTTCCCAGGTTCGAGTCCCAGCTGGGTCAGCGTTGAGATTTATCTCCGCAAAAATTCCCCCCCCTGCTCACGGTCAGTAGGGGACACCGATGAGCTTGGAAAGGCCGCCGTCCGTCGGATGGGACGTTAAGCCGTGGCCCCGTGTGTGGGAGAGCCATACCCTGTGCAGGTTAAAGAACACGCTGGATGGCCTTTACGGGAGGCTACCATCTGTCTCCCAACAGCTGTTCCAGTGGGTCCCCTCCCCCAAGCTTCATCTGAGCCTTCGGGGTCCATGTGACCTGACCATTTAGCCCATGGTGTGCAAAAAAGTGCCGCTCAGAGGTAAAACAACCCAACCAACCTATCACCTAAATTTAAAGTTTGTAGCATAAATAGCTTATTTTACAAACAAATTGCACCGTTACAGGACGCTATTAAAGAATAGGAATATTCTAAAAGTTTGAAAGGTGATATTTCATTAATACCTATGCAAACGAAAAAAATAAATTCATCTTTGAGAAAAAAGCTTAATATTTATAGACAAACAGAAAGACTGACGGCAGTGTAAAAATATTTTTTCAAAAAACAATGTAAAAAAAAAACTATGAAATAAAATAATCTTTTCCCTAAACAAATTGGATGAAATCGTGTTAAATAACTAATTTACAAATCACACTCAACTATTCCCGAATAATGCGCAGTAGAACCCATCGATTATCCACCACCAATCAAATGCACAATAGCTCATGATCGAATTGAAAGAAAAAACGCAATGTTTAGCCTATGCGCTATGTCTTGCACGATTTTTAGCACAACTGTAATAAAATTCCCCAAGACGAGGCGTAATCAAGACATCTCTATTGCAGTCCACCAGTAGACTGCGAAGAACTTTTAGGTGTCAGTACTAAATAAATACCCCCTCAAGCAGCTGCTTGCCACAGAGGTCTGACAGGAGTCTGTCAGTTTATATGTCACAGTAGAAGATCTGAGAGGATGGCAGGACCTCAGCAGAAAACAACACGAACATCCATGGCTTACCCAGGGCTCGAACTCAGGTCTCTTAGATCAGTAGCCAAGCGCGCTAACCACTCGGCCACGAGACGGCGGTACTAAACACAATAATATATATTTCCTTGTAAAAATAGTACAATTATACGAAAATAGCTACTAATATATATTTTCAAACTCTGCTATTATTATTATTAATTTCATTGTTACTTGCAAAATTTGTACAATATGATAATTCTTTTCATTTAACAATGTATATTCTATGAATCTGTTTGTCCCGTATACAACTAAACAAATTAAATAAATGTGCGGTGAAACACGGCGTTTTGGAAAAATTACAAGTTGCCCTTCGGCTGCAAAAGTCTGTCCAGACCTTCTTAGGATTATGACAACGATCTTTTCCAATAACTGGAAGAATTAGCTCTCTTCTCTGTAGAATAATGGAATACTAAGAAATATAATCATTACTAAGAAAAATAAGAAAAAATAATAAATGAAATATAAATTTCATTACTAAGAAATGTAAATGAACTTTACAGTTATTTTCAAACAGAATGAAATATGTTATTTTCCGATTTGAAAATCCTCTGAAAATTCAAACTAATGGATAATTCCGAAATTACGAATAATAATAATATTTCGTTGGTGTTTATTCAAGCCATTTCAAAATCCCACTACAATCTGTTAATATTTGATGACGAGTGATTACTTATACGTTACTAATGAAAAAAGGGAAAAAACTTTTATATCCCACAAAGAAAAAAATCAAAAAGATTTTTTTTTGAGTTTACCTTACAAAGTTGTACAGTAGCTCAAATAAATATCCGAACACTATGGTTGATTACAGAATTCAGAAAAAATATCTGGCAACCTTCGTGTTACTTAACACGAAGGTTGCCAGATCAATAATTTGTTACTTAACGCGAAGGTTGCCAGATCACTAATTTCTAAAAAAATTATTGCCAGATATTTTTTCTGAATTCTGTAATCAACCATAGCGTTCGGATATTTATTTGAGCGACTGTACACGCATTTCTTAATGCAATCACAACGAATGGCTTATGGTCAGTAATGCAACAACGAGAAAATATCTCCTGAGAATAATTCATCTAGCCAATTATGTGCAAAGTACTGTTTAGTGGTAAAATAACCTAATCATGACCTAACCATAACACAAAACACATAAAGCTCACCCTTTATATAGACTCGAACCCAAGTCTATTTATCCTACAGCCAAGTAAACTAGTATCTACTCCCTTTCAATCACTCCTTCATGAAAAGTCACGGAATTTTTACCTAAGGAACTCGAAAGCAATTCAGATGAGCAGACAAAACTTGAGAATTTCACTGACATTCTCATTACTTTCGGGGCAGGGGTTGACTCAAATGTTAGAGCGCCAGACTTGCAATCTGCATTTTCCGGCTACGAATCTCATCGATGCCAGCGTTGAGATTTATATCCGCTAAACCCCAGCGTGCTCTCGATCAGATCCTATCAGACACCAATAGGCTTGGAAAGGCCGCCGTTCGCCGGATAAAACACAAAACCGTGGACCCGTGTGCAAGAGAGCCATTCCCTGAACTCCTTAAAGACCACCCTGGATGGCCTTGACGGGAAGCTACCATCTACCTCTTAACAGCTGTCCAGTGGGTCCCCTTCCCTCCAAGCTTATGTGAGCCCTCGGGGTCTTTGTGACCTAGATGTTTAGCCCATTGCGTGGAAAAAAAGTGCTGTTTAGAGGTAAAGCAACACAACTCATCATCGAAAGATTATAAAATTTTAAATTCACACTAAACACTAAAAGAATTGGGTTGGGTTGTTTCACCTCTGAGCGGCACTTTTTTGCACACTATAGGCTAAATGGCCAGGTCACAAGGACCCCAAAGACTCAGAGAAGGTTGGGGGAGGGTACCCACTGGTACAGTTGTTGGTAGCCTCCCGTCAAGGCCATATAGTGTGTTCGTTAACGTGCACAGGGTATGACTCTTCCGCACACGGGTCCACGGCTTAACGTCCCATCCGACGGATGACGGCCTTTCCAAGCCCATAGGTGTCCCCTACTGACCGTGGGTATGACGGGGAATTTTGCGGAGATAAATCTCAACGTTGACCCAGCTGGGACTCGAACCTGGGAACTGCAGATTACGAACCTGGCTGCCGACTGAGCCACCCCCGCCCTTGCTAAAACAGTATCAATCACAGTATCCGCATAATGGAAATGAAAAGGTACAAGCTTCAGTTTTTAATTTTTTTTCAAAGTTCTGTTTTCGCCATAATTTTCTTCTTTCGCTTTATACACCTCAAAACCAGCGACCCCACATTCACTCCGCCGACACTCCCAATGCGGCCTCTCAAAAACTACAAATGTAGCTGTATAATCTTTACGGTTAGTTTCGAGTCATGATTCGCAAAACAATAATTTAATTCAGCGAAATCATTTCAAGTCAGAAACCACTCTCAACACGCGGCATTTGCAGCAAGATAGTTTAAGCACTCCATCAATCAAGTTGGGTGGAAACACTTTGCGCAAACGCCATTCTCATCAGGCAACGGAAGCCCTACCCTAGCTCGTGCGCTTACAGGGTGTCACTTTTCTTTTGAAGGTTTTTCTGCACCGTGTTTTTCTTCTCCTCAGAGCGACAATCACATCTCTTTCTCGTCAGGAAGCAGCCACACTTTTCTCTCAATGCATAATGCATGATTTAGCCATTCATAAGAATGCCTTTACTTTGCACATGTTCCCACCGAGGCAGCAACAGCAGCAGGAAGTTGGAAGCAGACAGGGGAAATGGAATCTACACCAGCAGCCTTTCTGAAGGTGGTTTTTATTTTCTATCGCTCTAGTCTTTTTTTCACCCTCTTTACTGATTTTTATTTTTAAAAGCATAATTGCATCATATATCACTTTCTTAAAAGATTTTCGAACTGTCCTTCAGAATATAACATTAATCATTATTTTTATTCATTTTGAAGCCTGAGGAAAATAAATTAGTAATTAAATTTTCATTTCCTTTAAATGCTATTTTATCCACTAAACAATAACGATATTTAGAGCAGGAGCTTTTAGGTTCTACTTTTCTTGCAGCGTTTTGAAAATCATCAGCGTAACTAATTACTATTATTAATAAAAATATATTTATTTTCCAGTCTTAGAATTTGGAGTCATTTTTTTCATTCTGGACGTATAACACTAAGAAACATAGATGAACTTTACAGTTATTTTTTAAGCTTTTCGAACACAAAGCATACAGATCCTTCTTTGGGATTCTAACCTGAAAGCTAAGGATGAATGCAATAAGAAAATTCACGAGCTCATTATTCAACGGGGCAATGCGGCATTTCGCCAAGATTTAAACTCCAAGACAACTAACCTCGGTATTTTACCTTAAGTCAACGATTTCCCACTCGTTATTTTTTCAATTATCAACGGGATTCCACTCATTTATTCATTTTTAATGACATTCCACACGTTGTTGAATTATCAACGAAACTCCACTACTGCTCCAATTACCAGTCATAGTCCAATCTTTTTACATTTTTTAGATTGAACCTTATTTCAAATAACAACAATATTCCATTTTTAAATATCTATATCACTTCTTACATTGATTTACAATCATCAACGATACTAATCTTCCTTTCCAGTTGTCAGCGGCATTAAACTCCCTTTTCAGTTGTCAGCGGCATTAAACTCCCGTTTCAGTTGTCAGCGACATTAAACTCCCTTTCCAGTTGTCAGCGGCATTAAAATCCCTTTCCCCTTGTCAGCGACATTAATTTCCTTTCCAGTTGTCAGCGGCATTAAACTTCCTTTTCGGTTGTCAGCGGCATTAAACTCCTTTTTCAGTTGTCAGCGGCATTAAACTCCCTTTCCAGTTGTCAGCGACACTAAACTCCCTTTCCAGTTGTCAGCGGCATTAAACTCCCGTTTCAGTTGTCAGCGGCATTAAACTCCCGTTTCAGTTGTCAGCGGCATTAAAATCCCATTTCAGTTGTCAGCGGTTTTAAAATCCCTTTTCAGTTGTCAGCGGCATTAAACTCCCTTTTCAGTTGTCAGCGGCATTAAACTCCCTTTTCAGTTGTCAGCGGTTTTAAAATCCCTTTTCAGTTGTCAGCGGCATTAAACTCCCTTTTCAGTTGTCAGCGGCATTAAACTCCCTTTCCAGTTGTCAACGACATTAAACTCTCTTTCCAGTTGTCAGCAACATTCCGCTGGGAGTAAACAGAAAAGGGAGTAATTATTAATGACAATCCTCTTCCTTTTTAATTAGTAACTAAATACAGGTAAATCCCGTTAAAACGCGATTCCGCTTATAACGTGATGCAAGCGTGGCTCCCTTTTTCTTCTCATATGAAACGTAATTTTTCACTCAAGAACTACATATTGAATTCCTTGTGTAGTTTTGTGTACACGTAGGCGATATTTTCACTCCACTGCGAATCCACGATACTTGTTATCGTTTGACATTCGAAAGAATACCAGCAGTTGATTCATTTACTTGTAACCTTCTGTTGGCAAGATCCGTTTGATTTATATTTCAAACGAACAAACTGACAAGTGTTTTGTTACTAAAGGCACTCGTACACAATTGGCATATTAATTAATTTAATTTTCCATGTAATGATATTGTTTACCTAATTTTTTCCATTTTTCGTGTCTTCTATTGCAATTTATAACGCGGAAAAAAGCGGCAAAGACAGGTTGATATATATATAGTTGGCCGATGTACGAAGGAATAGAATGACGAAAAATGGCTTGAATTTTTGCTAATGCGATCCCGCTTATATCGCGATGCGATACTTTGGACTCTGAGTACCGCTTATAACGGGATTTACCTGTAATTTCGATCTTTCAAATATTACTTTCAAATTCTCAGTGACATTCCACTCTCTTTTCAATTATCACCAAAATTCCTTTCCTTTCTAATTACTAAAAACATTTCATCCACTTTTCATAACGGCGACACCCTACTCCATTTTTTTTTTTTCAGAAAAAGAAAAAAAAAACATTTCTCTCCTTTTTGAATTGCCGACATCATTCCACTCCACTTTCAAATATTAACGACATCCAACTCCAACAATTCAATCAATCTGTTACATTCCAATTATTTCTTACTAGCTGAAAAGCAGTAATTTTTAATAATTTTAATCTATATATAGTGATTTTCATTACACTAAACGTTAGTTTTATGAGTACAGTTTCCCTCCCCAACACTTTAGCACGGATATAACACGACGACTGGCGTGACTCAGTTCGTTGATGACGTCAGCTTGTCCTCTCATAGCTCCTGGCGACATCGCAAACTATCTACATTTTTATTCCCTTTTCGACAGATTTGGTAACCTGTGGTTCCCAAGATACTGGACTAAAATTTTGTACGCGGGTCCCCTGCATTGACCCCCTGTTGAGTTAATAAAATCAGGTTCCTACCCGCAATGGGAAGCCGGAAAATAATAATGTCTTTGAGAATGTGGGGATCGGTTACTATGAATCAACAATATACCTCTCCGCCACTGAGGCGGCTATCAAACAATAATTAAATTTAATAAAATGTAAATTAACAAAATGTCAAACAACATTCCACTCCCTTTTAGTTTTACGTCTGTGTGGTACTTTTATTTTTGCTCAAAATGGCCTAATTGTTCAGCTCACAAGGACTCCAAAGGTTCAGGGACGTTTGAAGAAGGAAATCCATTTGTCCACTAGCCAGTTGTTAGGAGTCAGATGGTCCTGTTAAGGCTAACCAGCACATTCTTTAACGTGCAAAGATAATCTCGTGCACACGAGGCCATGGCTTAGCGTCCCATACGACGCACTTTCCAACGCAACGGGTGTTCCCTCTCTAGCCGAGAGCACAGTAGGAATTGGCGGAGGCAAATCTAAACGCTGGCACAGATCCGACACTAAATGGAAACTGCAGATTACGAGCCTTGAGCGCCACCACAGATTAAGTATCTGTACAGATAGACGACTTCCATTTATGCTCATTGTAGAGAAACGATTGGCGAGGATCGGATTAACTAATTTTGTTCCAAATTTTAATATATAACTATAACGTTATGATTAAATAAGTAGGGTTTTTTTTAATTCAGCAGTTCATTTTAGGTTATTCTAAATCAGATATAGAACTGCAAGATGTTCACATACTTTGGGAAAATGAAAATTACGGCCTGCTACTAAAACAGACGCTGCAAGCAATGGTATTGAGTCTGCCATCCAGTTAGTTTTTCTGAGGGGCGCTACGAAACCTCCTCCCGTCCTTTTCATTTGTCGACTACATTCCATACACTTCGACCAAAGACATTACACATCTTTTTTTTCCCACACGAGAATCTATGCCAATTTTAGAAAAGCAGCTTCATACTTTAATCTTTTCATTCCCTAAAGCTTATTTTTTTCCTTCGTAAGTTTACCTTTCCATTTCAAGCCTTTCAAAAATACGACTTCGAGTTTCCATTAAGACTTATGTTTATTTTCTCCTCTGATTCCTTTTTATAGGACTTTACATAAAACCCCTCTTCTTCACAACGTTTACTTTTTTCCTTTCACATTCAATTGCAAATACTTTCCTTTCTTAAAATGTTGCATTTCGTTTCTAAACATCATGCTTTCAACTTGTCTGTTTGACTTACCTACTACCACCAAGGAATTCATCAACTTTCTTTAGAAACCATTTCACAATATTGCAGTGTTTTTTTTATATTCCAAGTGCTCCTTTCATACTTCAGTTATTACTATGTTGTTTCTTTTATGTCTATATATATATATTCGTTTTCTTATATCCTCCTTATATATATATATTCGTTTCTAGTTGAATATCAGCATCATCTTATTAGTGTAAGATTGTTTCACTTGAAATACTTTATTTTTATTCCCACGTTTAATTCCGTTACTTTTCCATCTGCACTTTTCTTCTTTCAGTCATCTCCGTTTCATAATCTCATTTGTATAAAAGATACCATCACAAAAAGGTCGTCTTTTCTACCAAAAATATCATCTTATATAAACGAAACATCCATTTTAAATTACATATTAAAAATTCAGATTTAATTAGAAGAGCGGAAACTTAATCAAAGTAGGCAAAATAACAGATTTAGTTTTGTTCGCTTTCACAGTATCACAAAAGAAATAGAACAATTGTTTATTTTTTTCTTCGAAAATCATAATTATTTGCAAATTGAGATTTATAAAAAAATCGTTTCTTGTTGGGTTGTTTTGTATAATTTCGCTTCTTTTAGGACTCTCTCTATCATTAACGTCAGAAACGCTTTATTAATTAGCGAAACAGTGTGATGCATTTGATTCCAGATGTTTAATACCATCTAAGGCAGAGGTGCCGTCCCGTGGCCGAGTGGTTAGTGCGCTTGACTACTGATCTACGGGACCTGGGTTCGAGCCCCGGGTAAGGCATGGATGTTCGTGTTGTTTTCTGCTGAGGTCCTGCCATCCTCTCAGATCTTCTACTGTGGCATATAAACTGACAGGCTCCTGTCAGACCTCTGTGGCAAGCAGCTGCTTGAGGGCTAGTATTTAAGGCAGAGGCTTCAAGCTCAAATCATACAAGCGCCAAATCAGTAACTTCCGAATATGTAGCAGGCAACATTTTACTTTAAGCAATTATAAGCATTAATAGAATCGAATAAAAAATCATATTACTATTCAATGGGTTCCTTCCCATTCAAACATAACAGAAAATAATGTAGTAGATTCTATCGCAAAAAGAGGTCATGAAATTTGCGACATTTCCCCAACTTATTCTTTCCATTCTACGGCAAAATTAGATCTAAAAAAATTAGAATTTTTCTTAACAGAAAAATACTTTCAAATTGAATCTATAATCAAACCTTCCTTCAGATATCATCTGTCTAACAATATCAATAAAATTCCAAAACTACCTTTTAATAGAAAAGAATCAAAAATTATCTTTCGATTAAGAACTGACAAAATAATGCTAAATAATACAAAATTTAAAATCAACATTTTAAACTCCCCAAACTGCATAACATGCAACACACTTGAAAATACTTCACACATTCTTTTGAATTGCACAAGATATGAAACTCTTAAACAAAACTTTTTTGATAAACTAAGTGAAATAGGTCTGGAGGAATTCAAATTAGATTTAATTTTAAATCATCCTTTGGAAAACTTAAAAATTAAGATTTACAAATTAATTTTGGAGTTCCTGAAGAGGACACACTATTGGAATTTAATATAGTAAAGGAAAACTTTAAAAAAAAAGTATATAAAATGGAAAAATGAAAAAAAATAATAAAAATAATATAAATTCCTTTGGAAAAAAAAAAGAGTTTTTTAAAGTCATATAATTAAAAAAAAATGTTTTAGTTGGGAAAGCCTGAGAAAGGATCTCCCATTGTGGTGTCAAGTTGATAATAATAATAATAGAATCGAAGACAAATATTCTAAAAAAACAAACAAACTCAGACAAAAGCGTTTTTATTCACCAGTCTCAGCATTATTAAGACAATTGTTTTCTTTATGTTTTTATCAGCTATCAACTTTAAACAATTTCCTTGAAATAATATGTCTCACAAATACACTGCTCAGTAATGAAATTGCCCCATCCAGCAGCAGCGATTGGAATTTGCACGCAAATCAGCATGCGAGTGCAGAGAAGTGAAACAGACAAATGATTACGTTTCGATGACAAACACATGGTATCTAAGGGAGTTCACAGAACGAAGATTCAGCTAGTAAGCTGAATGCTTCAGTAGTTGTCCGTAGAGTAACTACAAAAGAGTGTTAATAGCAGATATTGAGGAAGAAGCGTAGAGGATACCAGGATGACACTTCTGTTATCTATATCAGGAACTGTGGTCATATTGCAGGACAAATGGCAACGATGCAAAGACTGTGGGATTTTCTTGTTGCCAATGATTTTAAGAAGGTACTCATAGCCATCGCACAAGGTCAAGTACTTAGCGACTCACAACTGCACTGGTGGATAGCTGGATTCGTGGGCAGGCAATAGCAGGCATAATCTCCACCTTAGTTACCGTTCGACGACTGCTGCCATGGAAGTTACCATTCCGACAAGATCCATTGCCAAGAGACTGGTAGATCCATGACTGTGGGCATAGTGCCCACTGCACAGACTTCCATTGACTACTGTCAGACTTTGCTTGACTGGTGTCGAGTTAGCGCTACCTAAGGAATGGCAACATGTTGTCTTCAATGACGAGTTCTCGTTCTGTCTGGGTGGTGAGGAACATTGCATCCACTTCTGGATATGATGAGGACAGAGGTCTGATCCTACCAACGTCCACGAAAGCCGCTCTGCTTGTCCACATGGCGTCCACTTTTGGGAACCATCAGTTACGACAAGAAGGTCTCCTATGGCTTCGTCCGTAATTCCAGCATTCAAAGGGATCTTTGTATCCCTTCTGTTCCGGACTGCACTAGAGATGCTGCAATTCCGTTTTTTGGAAATGCTATGGAACACCAGAATCTTCTCATTTCAGGAGCTGTTAAGTACAATAACCTCTGCCAACAAAAGTTTAAGAGGCCAATATCCATCCTGATAACAGATCAATTCTAGTGATACTTTTTTTTCCCTCTAGTTGATCTTGAAAATCAAGAAATAGCCTTAGGGCTCTGATTCTTTTCAGTTTACATCTCTTTACATTTTAACTTCAATGCCACAGGCACACTTCAGATGGATGAGACAAGGACTTGCAAAAAGCCCGGTGCTCCATTTCGCCCGTTTATGATCTCTGATCTGTCCTATGGCCAGTCGCATTACCATTCCTGGCAATCTTCCAGAAAAGTAACGCTTGCCCACATACAGCTGCCATTTACAGTGTGGGTCTAAAAGACACCCAGATCACTACATCGCCAGTGATATCCCAACACCGATCACAGAGAGAGCATGTTTGGAGTAGGACAGGATGTCAGCTGCAATCTTACCCTCAACAGGACCCAAATACAGCTGCGCTGTAGGGTTACGTGCATGTGGCATGTCATTTCTCAGTACACCGTCATGAATCTTTACGCCTCTGTGTCGTGTTGGGTTGTTTTACCTCTGAGCGGCACTTTTTTGTACACAATGGGCTAAATGGCCAGGTCACAAGGACCCCGATGGCTCAGAGAAGGTTGGGGGAGGGGACCCATTGGAACAGCTGTTAGGAGACAGATGGTAGTCTCCCGCCAAAGATATCCAGCGTGTGCTTTAGCGTGCACCGGGTATGGCTCTCCCGCACACGGGCCAACGGCTTTACGTCCCATCCGACGGACGGCGACCTTTCCAAGCCCATCGGTGTCCCCTACTGACTGTGGGCAGGGCGGGGGAGTTTTGCGGAGATAAACCTCAACGCTTACCCAGCTGGGACTCGAACCTGGGACCTTCAGATTACGAGCCTGGCGCGCTACCGACTGAGCCACCCCGCCCCTCTGTGTCGTGACATGTCACTGAATGTATTACGAACTACTGCAGTTTCGTTGCATACTATAAGATGTAAGCGTATGTCGTTCGTCTAATTCATTGCATTGAACTGTAACGAAATCATGTCATATCCATCTGATCATCTGTGGTGTCTGTCATGAGTTTCAGATATTTCCGTCCACTCTTTCTGGGTGGGGGAAATTCCAATGATGAGCAGTGTATTTATACGTCGTGCAAATGTTTTCACAGAAATGCACATTGTTGATTCCAGGAATAAAACCCAGATCCTAGCCAACGTGATCTCATTAATGTAAAAAAAAAACAATATTTTTATTGGAAAAAAACCCAACATATTTTATAAATTTTGTTTTATTAGACTGAAATACAGTGACTTTCAGGTGAATATTTCAGTTTTATTAATCCGAATTTTTTCCTTTGAGCTCAAAAACAACTAAAAAATTAAGGGTAGGTATGTAAAGTAATCAGAACATTCGCAATAAATGGCATTTAAGATTATTTATATTCTAAACATTTTATATAGTCCCACTAAAGCTTAGCGATTTGGGAAGAAAACGTTGTGAGAAAATAAATTCCAAATAAATAAGTCATTTCTGTTTCATTTTGTTTGCTTTTTTAAACTTTGCGTTCGTCGAGAAATTATTTTTATTTTTAAGAAAAATCTCCAATAAACTAACGTAAGGTTTGTACATTTTGAATGTTTGCAGTTAACATCTGTGAGATAAAAAAAATCCATATTCAAGTAAAGACACCATTTCTTAAAAATAAATAAACTCTACATCAGGAGTAAAACTGAGTGACAGAATACTTTTTGATTGAACGAAGATCTTATTAACACCAATTTGCCACTTTAGAAGAAATCAGAAATGACTTGTTCATTGAGGAACTAAAGAGAAAGATGAAACTAAAGAATCCCCTCCTCCAATAAAAGAAGGAAAGATATAATTAGTTTGGAACAGAAGCAACATTATATCGATTTTCCACACATTTTAAGACTCGCAGTTTTTTGACAGTGGTAGAGAAAAGCAATGGCATGTCCAAACAATTCTGAAAAGTTCCCTCGTGCTTCTGGCATGGAAGAAGCCACTGAAACCTACACTTCTCTTCACAGTATATGTGTGAGGGAGGAGGAGAAAGAGAATATGTTTGCAGTTCAGAAACTAAACCTACAGATAGCTTCTCTAAGCTCATTTCTTCATTCTCTGCTTTGTGTAAACCGCACATGTTACAAGTGAACAACCATTAAAATCCCATCACTTTATGCTTTATCCCGCAAATTACTCTCTTAGCAACATGGAGTAGCTTTTGGAAGGCATGGAATGAGAGAAAAAAAAAAGGAACGCAACGCCACAGCCCTAAGCCCGGAAGGCATTTATAACAGATGGTGCATTATTGCAAGCTAACACAGTTATGTCTAGGGAGTTTCTAGGATACCTTACAGAAAGCGATTAAGAAAGATTACTGGAGTAGAGTGAAGAGACCTGGGGGGAATTCGCCAGAGAAGTGCGTACCAGTTCCTTTATGGCTCCTGTATTTAAAACTAAAATCGTTTAGCCGACTAGACAGCTTTTCTACAGGGGAGTAGGGAGTATTTTTATGAGAGTTTGAAGTACTCTGTTCCATAAAAATGCGCGAGAAAGTAATTTGTTGTTCCTCTTAGGTATACGGATGGCGAAATATCTGGAGGGGCATAGAAAGGTTTAAAGTAATTTGGGAAGCAGTTTGTTTACATCTTTAGTTATGTGTTAGAAGGAGTCAACTCATTACACATATAAAATGAGCTTAAAATATTGTGGAGGATTGCTTCTCTTGAAGTAATCGGTTGCAGGATTTTTTTTTATTGGGATAGCTGTATAAGAAATACGAATATTTAGTGAAGAACGCGAGTAAAATAAAAATAAAATGATTGCAGAGATATTTTTTGCATGATATGAGCCATTTATATATATATATATGGAAAACGAAAATGCAGTATAAATGTTTAGAGTTAGAATAACTTGGATATAAAATTTAAAAGAAACATTTTAAAATGAAAGGAATAAAATTTGCCTATACATCTCTTTGAGTAAGTATAAAATGGATTATTTTTAAAGTAAGGTAATATTTACGTTTGGTTTAGTCGACGTTGAATAGAAGAAAGCTCAACTAACAATTTCATTATAATATTTTGTATGACTGAAAATGTATGTTTTAAAGTGGTTTTTAAAATCTAAACTCTTATTTTTAAGCATACGAAAATGAAAAAAAAATCTTAGAGAGCACGTTTTTTGACATTTTTAAACATTTAACGCCCATTCAAATAAAATTGAAAAACATTTTTTTATCAATTCCAATACAAAATTCTTATTTATTCACATGATTTTGCGATTTAAATGTGTTTTAAACTTTTGAAGTGTCTAATATTTTAAGAGATGAAACATGTGACGTCAATATCTGATTTTATTACTTAAAGACAGTGGTTCTCAACCGGGAGGTACGCGTACCCCCTGGAGTACCAGGGGTTACCTTACGAGATACAAAAGGTTACCTAAGCGTTGCATTCAAAATGACTTCAGCAGATATTGAATTAGCAAAATCGCCGAAAATCTGCCGCAGCAGGTGTCTCCTTAGATTTAGCGAGTAAGTCTATTTTTCATATTTTGTTAATTTCGAATCTTAATACAGTGGACCCCCGATATAACGCGCATGTCGGGCGGGAAACAACACCCGCGTTATAAGGTGAACCGCGTTATACCGAGCGGAGCGGTGGCGACATAATAAATTTACTCAGAACGATTTGAGCTGTATACTGAAACATCCCATCAACTATATATATATTATGTATTTTAATAAAAAAATTTATTTATTAAGTGTTTTATTAAAATTCACATAACATAGTTATACATCTTAATAAGTACATATATTTATTATTTTATTTACGTACATAAGGTACGCTTGAAAATATGTAAAAACAAACACTATCTATAACTTATCGCGAACATCGCCCGCGCTATAACCGAGTGCGCGGTATAGCGAGCAGCGCTATAACGAAGGTCCACTGTAACACCTTATATCGTCTCCAGCTAAACATTTTAAGCGAAGCGTTCATTTTTTGGTTGTACTGTAATACAGTACATGCATGCAAAAAACGAAAAGAACCTTTTCCTTATCGTTCATTGCGTGCAATATTCTTAGGTGTACCTGAGCACCTGGCCGACCTTCCACGGTGGTACAGTCGCTCAAAAAAGTATCCGAACACTATGGTTGATTACAGAATTCGGAAAAAAGTGAATTAGTGATCACCAGAAATTAGTGAACTGGCAACCTTCGTGTCACGTGACACGAAGGTTGCCAGATCACTAATTTCTAAAAAAAATCGTTGCCAGATATTTTTTCTGAATTCTGTAATCAACCATAGTGTTCGGATGCTTTTTTCAGCGACTGTACCTCAGGACACATCGGAGGTTAAAATTCGGAATTTTACCGTGATTACCCCTAGGTGCAAATTTTCACAGCTATACCATTTCGGCATTAGCGTGATTCTCCTATCAATCAGTCAGTTAGTCGTCAATCACAATCGTCTATATAATGTATATTAGACGAGAATGGCATGCAATCGACTAACCCAGGCCTGCACAAACGTTTTAGCTGAAGGGTCGCATAGAAAACTAAATGGAAGGGCGTGCCGTCAAAGAAATATATAACTAATTATATAAAAAGTGAAACATAAACAATGCAATTTTATTAAAATTAATTGCTTCACTGAGAATTTGCTTTGCCGAAGTTGGGCTTGTCCTCTATATGTTCTTTTTCTGTTTTACAACTTTGGTTTTCTGTCCTCAGTTGCACGCGGGACGTACAAAAGAGGTGGGAACCTGTAATTGCCCAGATCTAGAATAACCCTCTCCCGAGTTTCGAAGATTCTGCCTTAATAAGCTCTTTGTATCTAAATTTATATTTTCAGTGTTCAACTACAATTTATCGATTCAGATAATCATTAATAAATTTATTATTAAGTTAATTAACTATTTAGATGATATGTCCAACTTTGTCATCAGCTGTTTACGTAACAACAGTCGCGTGTTATTGTTTGGCGTTTCCCTAAGGAACGTCATTGAATCTAATAATGGCGGTTCCAATAATGACAACGCAATTAAGCTCGCCTCTATAGAAGAGGCTGTTGATGCCAAAGATCCCTCGTATCAGTCACATTCTAGCTTCAAAGATAATATCTGAGCCAAATAAAGAGAAGTTAATATTGTTTATTACCAGTTAATTACCAAGAAATGATAACACACCTTTTAAGTTGATGACAGGAAATTTCAGAACTAATCAGATTTTGTAGCGTTATTTTGCGTTCGCAAGATCATTGTGCCAACATCTGTTGTTCATTTTTCCTTCTTAGGTAGAACAATTTTGTTGTCTGCTCGAGTGAAAACAATCTTTATCAGTGATTGTAATCAGGATCGTCCAGTTAACAAACGACTGCAGTCTCTACATTATCTGAGAGGCTGCGTTGTTGAGTAGTTTGACCTCTGAGCGGCACTTGTTTTATACACAATAGACTAAATAGCCAGATCACAAAGACCTCGAGGACTCAGAAAAAGTTGGGGGAAGGAACTCACTAGACAGCTGTTAGGAGACAGACAGTAGCCTCCATCAAGGCCATCCAGTGTGCTTTTTTAAGATGCACCGTATACGGTTATCCGACATACGGAACCAAGGCTTAATATCCCATCCGACGGATGGCGACCTTTTGAAGCACATCAGTGATCCCTACTGCCCGAGGGCAGAGCGGGAAGTTTTATGGACTTTATGGTACAATTGAATAAAAAAATGCATTAGGTCTTGGTTATACTAAATATTAAATGAGGAGCATTTGTACTAGTCACTCAATAGAACTGACAAACTAGCAGAGGAGTTATACATACTATATGTGTATACAGTGACATTATAAAAGAAAACTAATATTTTAAAGTCCTATATTTTATTAAATCATTTAATAAAAAAGTAATTTTGTGTAGAAAATGTCTAGAAACTATTCAAGTTTCGTTTTGTGTTTCAATAGATTTTAATGTGTGGTGTCATCAGTGGTGTATACCCCAAAAAAAGAAACCCAGTGGTGTCAATCCGGAAGTTCTCAGGGTGTCACAAGATCGGCCCATCTCTATCAATCCAGAGATTTGATAATTTGTCATTTAAGACATTATACGTAATTCTAGCGCCACCATGCGATACTATTCTATGAGGTCCTAACAAGGAAGCTTTGAGAGTTTCTTGACATTTTTAATACTCAGTTACTTTTGATACTTAATTATTTAATAAAACGTGATGCTTGAAAGTATGGGTAATCTTTTATAATGGCCCTATATTAATTGGTAGCCTAAAATTATAAAGTTTTCAATGCTAAGATCATGCTTTTCTTTTTCGGACGGATTCTTATCGTAATTATAAAAATATTTTCACAAGTTCTCGTTAAGAGTTCTCACGAATATTTTATAAAAAATTGAAAAGAAATATATATATATACACCCATTTCTATTTTTATACGATAGATAGGTTCCCGAAAAACCGTGTAAAGAAAAAACCGTGTAAAAAATACAATGCGCATGAAAAAATATAGGGTTGATTTCAGACGTGAAAACCCAGTATAAATATTGGCAAAACCCTGTACAATAACATATTTATCTATGGATGTTGAACCTCCTCCAGTTGCAAGACGATCTAAAATTTGGATCTTATTATCCAAAGAGATAGCTTTCCTTTTCTGCTTTTGTATTGTTGAATTATCCGACATCGTGGTAAGGCTTAAGGAAAATATTTGAATTGTAGTTAATAAATCAGATGATGAAAAATTGTAAATAACCTATCAGCAAAATTAAATAAATTTATATTACGCACACAAAACTTCAAAAAACAAAACAAAACTTTTTCGATTTCTTCTGTTAAACATCTAAACACTTTTAAATTTAAACACGAAATAAGAGACCAAGACTAACGTATGTATTGAAGATAAAATTGAGAGGATTTCCCGGAACTCAAAGTTGCCACTTTATTCCGAATGAAGTAGGTTTTGTACAATTCTCAGTTTTGTATTATTTCGTAGAATTGGTATTGTTATTGTTAAATATTTAAACTTCCACAACTGATTAAATACTAAACGAGTGCTTTTGAAATTTGATATATTTGATTGATATCTTTATCTGCTTTTACCATTTTCAAAAAAAAAATATTTTATAAGTTATAGAGCTTCGATGTTAGCTTCTCATTTAAATAATACAGGGTTGTAACTTAACTTTTGTCCATCATTGTACTATCGAAAGCTGAAAGCAGTAAACATAATTTTTTACCCTAAAAATGGATAAAAATGCGGTAAACAACATCGATAATCATCATTTAGAGGGTTTTAAAACCAGCAATTAGCTTTATTATTTAAAGTCAGGTATACGTCATTGATATCCTTTCAAATTTGCTTCACTTTTATTATCTGTTGAGGTGTCCAATTATCGTGTCGCTGTCTAATAAATGTCTTTTCTGCTTTCAGCCAGTTTTTTTTGCCAATTTCTCTTAGAAATTTATGAGGCACACCTTACCACTTATTAGACAAAGTGTCCTCGAATTTCACAAAATAGAGTGGATAATTCATTAGGAAATGAACTGAAAGCATTAACAAAACACTAAAAAGCCTCTGACATCAGAACTCGATCAGTAAACCCAGACACGAACATTCTAAAGTCGGTTGGTACACAATGTCCAGTCGGATTCATCTGTTTTGTCTTTGAGTTTCACTTTTAAGCCTACAATTGGTTAAATAGTTAGGTCGCCAGGACCCCAGATGCTGATGGGAAAAGGGCCAAGGCTCAGAGATAAGGGAAAAAGATCCACTGGACAGCTGTTAGGGACAAATGGAAGTTTTTTCAAGATCAGGGTTTCATAAGGTGGTCGATATCAAAATTTTGGGGTCAATGAGTCTGTGCAGGGGAAGAATAAAGAGCAAGAGGTCGATGAGACTGTTCAGGGTGTGAATGAAGTGTAAGGGGTTGAAGAGACCGTGCAGGGGGGAGGGCGAATTAAGAGCGAAGGGTAGATAAGAATTTGAAGGGAGTGAATAAGGAGTAACGGTCGATAGGATTGTGAAGGAAATTGATGAAGAGCAAGGGGATTAATGAGACTGTGCAGGTGGTGAATGAAGAGAAAGGGGTCATCGAGGTTGCAGGTGGTGAATAAAGAGCAAGGGATCGATGAGACTGTGCAGGGGGTGAATGAGGAGGAAGGGTTCGATAAGAATGTACAGGGGATGAATGAGGAAGAAAGGGTCGATGAGACTGTGCAGAGGGTGAATGAGGAGCAACGGGGTTTATGGGAACATGCAAGTGGTAAATGAAGAGCAATGTGGTCGATGAGAGCATGCAGACACTGTGCAGGAAATGAATGAAGGGGGATGAGATTGTGCAGGTGAGGAATGAGAAGCAAGGGAAATAATAAGACTTTGCAGAGGGTGAATGAAGAGCAAGGGATCGATGAGATTGTTCAGGAAGTGAATGAAGAGGAAAGGGTCTATGAAAGCTTGCAGGTGATGAATGAGTAGCAAGGGGGTTGATGAGACCAGAGTTCAGGGGTTGTATGAGGAGAAATGTGGTCGATGAGACTGTAGGGATGAATAAAGAGCAAGGGGTCGATAAGAGTATGCAGGGGATGAAGGAAGAGGAAAGGGTCCATGAGAGCGTGCAGGTAATGAATGATGAGCAAGGGGTTCGACGAGACTGGGGTTGAATGAAGGGTAAGGGGTCTATGATCTGTGCAGGGGGTGGATGAGGAGCAAGAGGCAGATGAGACAGTGCAGGGGGTAAATAAAGAGCAAGGGGTCGATGATACTGTTCAGGGCCCCATTTTATGATTAGACATTAGACTATATGATACTCTATGAAAGCCTGTAATTACATGCTCTGGTATAGTATCACTTTATATAATAATAACTACAAGAACGCATATCGCCTCTGACGCATATAATAATTTCGTTTACAAAAAGATTGAAGTTTTTCCTTTACCCACTCTTTCAATGTTTAAAAGTTTTAATTTGAGCTAAGGGATAATGGGGAAAATGAAAATAGTATTTTATAGTAATCATACAACATAAAAATTTTCGTCTTTTAATTCTCAAATTTAAAAAGTTGAATTTTCAACACCTCTCTCAGAAAAGTGGGTACATTAGTGCTCTCAGTGGAATATCACTTGAAAGAAGTCGAGATGCAAGGGCAAGAAAGGGATTTTCAAAGACATTCGGCAGCCAAGATTTTCATAGTTTTTGAGAAGATCTTGAATGAGCTGATGGTAGTTTTCCTCTTTGTGATTCCCCAGAAAACCCTGGACCATAGACGTGAAGGATTTCCATGTAACGCGTCCTTCATATTCAGTTTTCCTTCGAAGAGAGTATCATTCAGTAGCTTCCTGATCTGAGGACCAACAAAGATCCCTTCTTTGAGTTTGGCATCACTTACTTTTTGAAAATTTTCCTTCAAGTGCAAAAACCCTTTACCAATTTTGTCCATAGCTTTTACAAAGTTTTTCATAAGCTTCAGTTTGATGTGTAGTTCAGTTGATAAGAGGGATCAACTAGAGGCTTATACATCCCATTACTCTTCCCAGGAATAAAAACATCTCTTTTGGGCCACTGTTTTGTTTTGTAGTGTTTCTATCTGGCCCTACTGTCCCACAAACACAGAAAGCAGCAAAATTTTGTGAAGCCTCTTTAAAGCCCCAGCAAAAGAGATATGACTTTGAGATCACTACATATTGTCCATTTAAACTGGTCATATTTTATAGTAGTGAGTATTTTTTCCATGCTTTTATAAGTTTCTTTCATTCCCACAGAGTGTGTCACTGGAATGGAAGGTTTTGGTTTCCTTTATTCAAAAGAAGCTTTTTAGCTGAATTTTGACGAATCTATAAATAGACGCCATTTCTTAGGGTCGTGAGTTGTTCCAATTTCTTCCATCAGCCCTGAAATATCTGTGTAAAAACACAAATTTTGGTACCCTGGTCCAGAAGATTCCACTTTTGAAGTTTTGAACCTAAAACCTCAGGTTGTTGTTTCGAAAGTCCTAAATCTCGAACAAGATCATTTAATTCATTTTCTGAATCAGATGAGGCTCGTCTAACTTTTTAGGGGTGTATGTAGAATCAGGATCTGTATGTGCCTCAAAGTCTTCCTTTGATGAATGTAAATCAGTCTCCTCCAAGTTGGTTGGAGGTGTTGGAATAGGAAGATCTTCTCCATGAGGAACTGGCTTTATGGCTGAAGTCACATTTGGTTATCGTATTTTGTTTTTGTAATTTTTTGAAAAGCCCTACACTTTAGTTAAACAAAAATAGCAATCATGGAAGTGACTAGTTGGCTCACGCCAATCCATTGGAACTGCAAAAGGAATGGATCTTATCTTTTAACCATTTACTCAGGTCAACAAAGCATGAAATGCAGTACACATGTGGAGCCCATGTTTTGTCCTGATCTCCAACATGACATCCAGAATACAAGTTATAGACTTTCTTCACAATCTTTGTCAAAGAACGACCCTGGGATTTTAAAATATGACTTCCACACACATAACAAAACTTCTCTGGTACATTAACACATCCGCGACGCTGTCTTTGTGCCATTTAAACGCAAAAATTCGCTCTTCAAACGTACAGTACGTGTTCCTCTTACAATGAAAACAACAAGAATGGCGGTCTGAGGCTAGGTTACTGTTACATGTTTTCTCTCACTTGGCAATCAGTGTTGCCAGCCACAAAAAGTAAAATATCTAGTATCCTCCCAGTTGTGTGGAGGTGTTGGTATAGAAAGATCGTAATAGGATCAAAGTGACCAATAACATAAAAACGTGACGTGCTAGTCATTTTTAAAGCAAGATCTGAAATCAGCACCTGCAAAAAGTTAAAGGCAGCTACAACAGTTCACGTTATAAAATACTTGTAAGCCAGTATAATTAAAACTACGTAGGCATTTGAAAAATCCGAATTATAATAATTCATCAGTACCAATCCAATTAAAAAAGAGTTTTCTGATTATTATTTCATTATTTCCATTATATGCTTCATGACGCTCACATTCCTCCAACAAAAATTCTTATTTCTAACATAAATATATCGTTTGCAATATGCGTTTGAAATTTTATAATTTTCAACTATTTCCACCATTATAGGGCACATTATAGCAGCACTGTCGAACTAGCGGCCCGCGGGCTGTATGTAGCTAGCACAAGGATTTTTGTGGCCAGTGAACAAAGTCAAGTTTTTACTTGAAATTTTAAATAAATATCTGTAATTTACCTTATAATTTTTTGTCAGCTTATATTACTTTACTTGATGTGCAATCTTCAACTTACTCATTCTATAAAGTTTAGAAAACATACTTAAGCCGATCGGCAAATTTCTGAAACCTTTTAAGAGCGTTGCGGCGTCATCAAATGCTTTTATGAAGCTGCAGTAACAAGAAGCATCTAACGACAGCACGAATCGCTTTCACTGTGCATGCATATGGCATGCATTGTCGAATATTGCACTGTATTTGTGCACCAGGAGACATTGTGTGGCATTTCGCTGAGACTAAACGACGTAATGGAAAAGGTTGTCAAAATTACCAATTTAATTCGTTGCGGAAATCATTCTCTTACACACAGAAAATTCAAAGTTTTTTTGGACGAACTGCATGCTGAGTGTGGCGATCTGCTTTTACATAGCAATATTCGCTGATTAAGTGCCGGAAAATGCCTCAAGAGATTTTTTACACTTCGAAAATAAATTCATCTTTTCCTCACAGAAATGGACACCGATGAAGATTTAACAGCAAGTTTTGTTGATGAAAATTTCTATGTTCACTTGCTTTCCTAACAGACGTTATAGATTATTTAAATGTCTTGAATAAATCCTTACAAAGGAAAGATCAAAACGGTGCTGTCTTTATAATCATTTTATTGGGTTTAGAAACTACAATTGCTGAAGTCAAATTTGCAGGAAAACAATTTAAATCATTTTGAAACTTGTAAGGAGTTCTACGAAGAAATGAAGCACCTTAGTAATACAGTTAATTTTGAAAAAATTGTTCCCAAATTAGATATCCTAATTGAAGATTTTAATAGAAGATTTTGACAATTTGATGATTTTAAGCAAAGTTTAAATATATTCAGTACTCCATTAAATATTGATATTAGCACCGTAGATCCTAAATATCAAATGGAATTATGTGACCTTCAGGCCGACCAAATTATTGCATCTAATAGAGAAACTGAAATAGAATTGTTCAAACTTTTGTCTAAAGAAAAATATCCAAAAATGAAAGAGTCTGGACTCCAAATAATTTCTACGTTCGGAAGTACATATATCTGCGGACCCTATTTTCTGACATGAAATATATAAAATCAAGATGCAGAAACTGCTTGACTCTACACTTGAACATATACTTCGACTCACAACAACAAATATCGATATGGAGGTAAAAGAAATTATTGCCCAACAACTACGGCCACAATGCTCTTATTAAATTTATTAAATATTTGATAAGGTTTAGAAATTTTACCTTGATTTATTATACTTATTATTTTTTGTATAAATAAAATAATTTTTTAGGTTTTTCAGGTTTATTATTACTTATTATTTTTTGTATAAATAAAATAAATAGCCTGTAAATGGTAGCTAGGCATAAACTGGAAGGAGAGATGTGTACCAATCCCTAGTGATGATGCACAGAACCGGCCAGGTATAGCACCTAATGTCCGACCCCGCCTTCTCGTGGTGCATGCCGTTAGTACCTTTCAAAAGTGATATTCTCTTTTGGAAGGGAAAAGGGGAGGGCTGCCAGTTCAGTATGGCCTACTGATCTGGTCATCTATGGCCACTTTTTTTTCTTTTTTTTTCAACCCTGCTGAGGAGTGGTCAACTTCACAGGGTCCTGGTGCTGACCATTTATACCTACTAGACTGGACTTGTTTATGGATTTGAGTTTGATTATGGATCCTGGATTTGCTGCACTGGTGGGCCTCTGATGAGGGAGAATCTGCCGCTGTGTTTTCTGTTTGCTTCTGGGTTGCCAGCCCTAAGTGAACAGAGGCATGGGATACCTTATATCAGGTGGTGGGTAATCCTAATCAGAGGCCATCGCAGGTACCTGAACCTTACTTAGCTAGTTGGGCATCGTCAAGCCTAAACTGTAGTAATGTGTCTCAGGCAGGCCATATGGCTCTTGAAAAAGTCCACTTGAAAAGGTGGTGCCTGAATAGAATTGTTCAAACTTTTGCCTAAAGAAAAATATCCAAGAAAAAAATCGTCAAGCCTAAACTGTAGTAATGTGTCTCAGGCAGGCCATATGGCTCTCGAAAAAGTCCACTTGAAAAGGTGGTGCCTGAAGTTTCTACCAGCATCGGTGACTTCAGCCTTTAGCGGAGGAGGAACAGGTCTTTGCCCCATGCCTACGATCAGGGGGCTGTTTGATATGGTTTGGCCCTACCAATCTCAATAAACCTAATTTCTTTAAAAATCCTATTAACCATTTTCTCTCTGCAGGAACGTGGAATGTGAGGACATTACACAGAGATTATTCTCTTGATGTCCTCACGCAGGAATTCCAGCCCTATAACCTAGATATTCTAGGCTTGCAAGAGACCAGATGGACAGGTAAAAGCCAGATATTTAAAAATAACTTTAAATTTCTCTTTACAGGGAGGGAGGATGGAAAGCATCACCAAGGCGTGGGTCTGCTGCTCAGTAGACATGTTAGTGATGCTCTTCTAGGATATGAGTGCATTAATGTAAGGTTTCTTACAGCAAAATTTCAGACAAGCATTAAAGACTTGAATGCTATCTGCTGTTATGCCCCCACTGAAGATGCCGATGAGGATGAGAAGGATAGGTTTTACGGACAACTTCAGGATATTTTGAATTCTGTCAAGAAAGGATATATTACCCTTGTTCTAGGTGACTTCAATGCCAAAGTTGGTACTCACTCTGACCTTTGGGGAGGGGTGATAGGCCCTTTTGGTATTGGTAGCTGCAATGGCAATGGGCAACGTGTCATGTAGGTAAGTAAACTCAATGGTTTCGGAATAACTAACACATATTTCAAACACCGCGACATACATAAATACACATGGGTTTCACCTGATGGGCTGCATAAGAATATGATTGATTATATATTAATTAACAGCAAATGGGTTATTTCTGTTAGGAATACCAGGGCATATAGAGCAGCTGAAATTGGATCTGACCATTACCTTGTTAAAAGTGTCTTGCAACTTAAACTTAAAAAGTGTTGTGCTAAAGTTAAAAAAATTTCCTTTAATACTGAAGCTCTGAAAGACCTTGTTATAGCTAAAGCTTACCATGATAGGTTACTTAGTCATTATGACAGTCATGGTTTGCTTACTACTGAAGTTGAGGAAGAATGGGATCATTTTAAACAGGCTTTTTTGGAAACTAACAGTTCTCTTTTAGGAAAAAAGGAGCAGAGGAGACAGAATTATTTAAGTGACAAGGCACTTGAGCTTATATCAGAAAGAAGGAACTGTAGGAATGTCCTTAATCAGTACCCTACTAGTCCTAATAGAAAGGATTACAGAGAGCTTAATAAACGTGTAAAGGATCAGTTAGCTAATAATAAATGTAATGTAAAGGATCAGTTAGCTGATAAGAATCTTTGGCTTGATGGTTTGCCTGACAAAGCTGAGGAAGCAGTTAGGCAGCACAACAGCAGAGAGCTGTACCAGATAGTCAATGTTTTGTGTGGTAGAAAACGGACAGGTATGCAGGGATTGAAGGATAAACAAGGTAAGGTTATAGAAGGTTAGGATTCTGTCATGGTAGGTGGGCTGAGCATTTCAGTGATGTTCTAAACAATGTGGTTAGTTCTACTCCCATTGTTTGCAATGATGATAGCTGCATTGGTGGCTTTAATGTTGGTCCTATAACACAATCTGAAGTTATTTTGGCTGTTTCTAAACTTAAACTACGTAAATCCCCAGGGGTAAATGAAATTACTACTGAAATGCTTAGAGCTGGGAATGTTTCGGTTACCACTTGGATGACTGCAATTTTGAATATCTTTTGTGATAAAGACATGGTTCCTAAGGATTTTACCAGAACTATTATTATCCCTATTTTCAAAAAAGGTGATCGCAGTTCTTGTGATAACTATAGAGGTATCAGCCTATTCTCTGTTCCAGGTAAAGTTCTTTCCATGATTGTGCTTAATAGAATTAAGAATCTGGTTGACAGTCAATTGCGTGATGAGCAATGTGGATTCAGAAGTGGTAGGGATGTGTGGATCAGATATTTTCACTTAGGCAGATTCTTGAGAAATGTTTAGAGTTTCAGAAACCTTTGGTTGCTATCTTTGTTGATTTCAAAAAGGCTTTCGACTCTGTTGATCGTCATAATTTGTGGTTGATTGTGAAATCATATGGTATACCAGACAAGTTAGTTAACATAATGAAAGCTCTCTATAATAACACTGAGTCATGTGTGAGAGTTGGTAAGTCTTGTAGCAATTGGTTTAGCATTACTTCTGGTATTCGTAAAGGGTGCATTTTGTCTCCTTTTCTCTTTAGCTTGGTTATTGATTACGTTATGCGAAATTCACTTCAAGGGAAAGATTTTGGCCTTAAATGGACTGGAGATATTAAAATTTCTGATTTAGATTATACTGATGATTTAGCCCTTTCGGCAAATAATGTAGATGAGATGAATTCTTTCATTCGAGCTGTTGATGAGACTGGTAGTACAGTAGGTTTGGTTATAAACAGAGAGAAAACTAAAGTGATGAAAATTGGTCAGGCAGGCTGTGATTCAGTTAATATGAATGGTTGCAGTCTTGAGCAGGTGTCACAGTTTAATTATCTTCGGAGCTTTGTAAGAGATAATGGTGATGTGCGGCTTGAGATTAACAGACGAATAGGTATTGCTGCCGGGACTTTTAAGAATCTATGGAGAGTGTGGAGAAATGGGCGTATACACCTAAAGACTAAAATTAGACTGTATAATAGTTTGGTTCTTTCTAGGGTTAGTTATGATAGTGAAACATGGACAATTTGTAAACAAGGTAACAGGAAACTAGATGCTTTTGATTCCAGATGCTTACGCAGTATCTTGGGCATTAGGCGGTTCAACTTTGTAACTAATGATTAGGTTAGACAAAGGAGCTTGCAACCTCCTTTAAGCAGCATATTGTGCAGAGAGAGACTCCGCTGGTTTGGCCATGTTGCCCGTATGGATAATTATAGATTGGTGAATAGGGTTATGAACAGTGTGCCTAGAGGCCTCAGAAGGAGGGGGAGACTTGGGATGCGGTGGGCAGACAATGTCAAACAGGACCTTGTTAGAATTGGTGTGCAGTGGCCCGATGCAGTAGATGTAGCTCAGGACAGATATGCTTGGATAATTAAACTGCACGGTCTGGTTGGACCTCCGTAGCCCATGGTTGCTTGAGGATGAGGATGATAAATAAAATAACTTTTTGAGGTTTTTGAGGTTTATTATTACTTACGTTTCTTATAAATAAAATAATTTTTTGAGGTTTATTATTACTTATTATTTTTCGTATAAATAAAATAATTTTTTGAGGTTTTTGAGGTTTATTATTACTTATTATTTTTCGTATAAATAAAAATTTTTTTGAGGTTCCATGAACCGACTTTTCAATTACCTATCCTATCATATTATTCTTTTTGGTCCACGAAATATTGGCAAAAGAAAAAATGGCCCGCATGTCTTAGAGAAATTGGACAACACTGCATTACAGTATTCTAAATATTCCGAAAGTGCGAATCATAATATTTTATCAATTCCTATCTAACCGAAAAAATAATTTTTCAATTTATCTCTAAAAACAAGAAATTTTCTGTTAAAACAAAAACGTTGTGTCCCTCCCTCTGGGTCAAAGCGGTTAAATCATTGTTGGCAATGGAAATTTCGTGACGTTGACATTCCAACACCAAAATTTCAAATTTCTAACATAAATAGATTGTTTGCGATATTCGTCTGAAATTTTTGAAATTTTAAAATTTCCACCGTTATAGGACGCAATTATAGTGTTTGAAAGATTCTGAAAGTGCGAATCATAATATTTTTTTTTCAATTCCTATTTAACCCGAAAAAATAATTTTTCATTTATCTCTAAATGCAACGAATTATTTGCTAAAACAGAAAAACAAAAAAAAACGTGTTTTCCCACCCCACTCTAAGGGGCCAAATCATTGTCGACAATAAAAACTTCGTGACTTTCGCTTTCCACCACCAAAATTTTTAATTTCTATCAGAAATATATCGTTTCAAACACTCGTTTGAAATTTTGGAATTTTAAATTTTTTTCACCGCTAGAGGGCGTAATTATACACTTTAGAGAGATTCAGAAAGTGCGTGTCGTAAAATTTCATCATTACCTATCCAAAACAAAATAATTTTTAATTTATCTTTACAAACAAAAGCGTTGGATGTGTACAGACGGACAGATAGATAATAGTAATCTTTATTAATACTGTTCACAAATCTATTAAAATTACAATTTTGTATCAAATAATAAATCCGCGAAACTAACAGTATCTTATCCGCAAAACAGAAAAATAAGTAATAAATAAGATATATAAGTAATAAATAATAGATTATAAGTAATAAAAATTTTAAGTAGCTTATTACACTTAAATACTTACAACATATATTTATATATTTTTAAAATACGGCACAGCCTTCTCTACGTTGAATGAGTATAGACAATTCATTTTGAACAATTTTTGATTAATAAAATTGCATTAGTATTGTCAGGACAGATGAACGACCAACAATGAAACCGTGATGTGCTGTATCATTTTGATGCTCGCGTATGTGTTTTAGCATGCGAATTACGTCACTAGCGGATTGGAACAATAAGAACTCGAACTTTAACGATGTTTTAAAGTGGAATAAAGAAATTAGTAGTATTTGAATGTGTATATTTCCTTTTCACTAGGTAAATTAGCATAAAGTTAATGTTAGGAAAGTTTCTCCAAATATTTGGAGATTATTTCAAGGAAGGGAAATGTTAGTCGAACAAACAGAGCTGACCTCAACTTCTCTGTGTAGAAGAGGTGATCGTCTGATGCATGATGATCAACGTCTGAAAAAAAAATGGTTCTGAAAGCCCAGTATACTTCGCTGCAGTTTTGGAGTACTTGATGGCTGAAATTCTGGAAGAAAATCATTTGATGCGAGGTTATTTTTGGTTTATTTAAAGAATTGTTAAGACTATTCTTGGTAGTTTACAGGTTGGTGCACATGATGGTGCCACTTATTGAATACACCTATCCCTCGATTTACACGGTACTCAGTTCACACAATTCTGGCTTTGTACGGTCAAAAAATGCAACCAGTTTCGATTTACACGGTACTGACTGAGATTTCCTTTCTATGTACGTCTCAGTCAGTACCGTGTAAATCGAAACTGGTTGCATTTTTTGACCGTGCAAAGCCAAAATTGTGTGAACTGAGTACCGTGTAAATCGAGGGATAGGTGTAGTACGAAAGATCTTATTTTACGTTTTGAGTGGGGACTGTAAGAATTCTGAAGAAACGATTTTTTTTTTCTGAAGAAACGACTTTTTTTTAAGAGTGATAAGGTGAAATATTCTTCTGATGGTTTATTTTCATACTGATGAAGATAAAGATTTGTGTTAGTTGAATTTATTTTATATTTGCGTCTTTATTCATACTTTTGAAATAAATTATTTTATTTATGAAAGTTTGTTGCTAAATATTCTTATGAACTCACTCTGAAGAATTTCCCATTAAAACTTCTAACAGTATTGAAAATTTTTCGAAAATGTGTTCTGTGGGAATTTGAATGTAGGCGACTTAAATATGTGCTCGCTGATATTATGAGTTTCCAGAAGTGTAAAGGATTTTATAGAATGAGAGGTAATTTGATACCTTTGATATTAATTTACCAAGTGTGAAAAAAACCACCTATCCTCCTCCCGGACTTGAACTCGGGACCTCCTCGTTACGTAATCAAGGGTTGTTTTACCTCTGAGCGGCACTTTTTTGCACATCATGGGCTAAATGGCCAGGTCACATGGACCCCGAAGGCTCAGAGAAGGTTGGGGGAGGGAACCCACTGGAACAGCTGTTTGGAGACAGATGGTAGCCTCCCGTCAAGGCCATCCAGCGTGTTCTTTAACGTGCAGAGAGTATGGCTCTCCCGCACACGGGGCCACGGCTTAACGTCCCATCCGACGGACGGCGGCCTTTCCAAGCCCATCGGTATCCCCTACTGACCGTGGGCAGGGCGGGGAATTTTGCGGAGATAAATCTCAACGCTGACCCAGCTGGGACTCGAACCTGGGAACTACAGATTACGAGCCTGGCGCGCTACCGACTGAGCCACCCCCGCCCCACGTAATCAAGAGATCTGTAGTCCGTGAAGCGAATAGGTGTTTTTTCACACTTGGTTAATTAACAAAAATGAATCACTATAGTGAACTTCATTCCTCGGTATCAAATTTGCCTTTATTTTTCATAGATATGCATGTCTAGGTTCTTATCTAAGACACCGCAATAGATTCCCATGTGCGTTTCGGGTTCATTAAAAAGTTACTAAAACTTGCTAATAATGGTTAATTGCAATTTTCGGTCACAGTGGTTTGAATTGTTGAGAAACCCTAAAGTATTTTATTCCCAATGGATTGTAAAATTCTCAAGCTACGATTGTTGCCATTCACGTCGTTTGTAGCGCAACAATAGACTAATAATAATGCCATCAGTGGAGAGCGTGGAGGATGCGCGGGCACGAACAATGGAACAGAAGCCGGTGTTGTACTTGTTGATTGAGTTGGAAACAAAATGAGATAGAAGACCAGATAATCTAACGAGATGGGCACACCAATTGTGTATGCTGAAGAATTGATGGAGGAAGGAGCTTTATGTAATTATAGTTGGGCTCATTCGGAAATATCCGCAAGGAAAAACGTTACCTACGTGTAAAGAGAAGCAACATCGTGTGTTGAATTTTTTATGAGTTTGTGGAGTGAATGCAGGATGCCAAAGATGAAGAAACGAAAATGAAAAATGATCGAAATGAAGCGAAAAAGAAATCGGGGGAAAATGAAGAGAAATTATACATATGATTTCGATTTTCATCGTGGTGAAGTGTTATTTTTTCAATAAGGGCCTGCTATAAAATATTATATTTGACCAGATTAAGATTGTGAATAATCAACTGAATCTATTGGTATTTGTTGTTTATGCGTGTTTGCAGAACAATAGCTTTTGAACTGCACATGAATAATGATCAATCGCCGTTTTAATAGCTAAATAGCAATTGTTTAAAAAAAAAGTTCCTTATAACTTTAAATACGAACAAGGGTTAAATTGCTTTACTTCTGAGAGGCACTTTTTTGAACCTATGGGCTTAACGGCTAGGTCACAAGGATCCCAAGGTCTCAGGGAAGAAGACCCAATGAACAGTTGTTAAGAAACATATCATCGCCTTGACGAGAGACGATGGCTCTCGTCAAGGCGTCAAGTCCATCCAGAATGTTCTTTAACGTGCTCAGGAAATAGCTCTCGTGCACATGTAACGACGGCTTTTTCCGTTCGTTGTGTTTTGCTTGTGATCGTGTTTTTTCTAAACAAGTAATTCCTTTTTAGTGTTCACGCAAAAACTACTAACTGCACACTAATCATTACTTTCTTCGAACGATATAAAAACATTTACCACAGTATGTATTTTATTATCTGGAATAAACCTGAAACTCACCAAAATGAATTACAGGGATTAGTTGATGGTAGATAGATGAACCACTCATATCCTAGTGTATACAACTTAATTAGAATGTCAGTGCTAATTTCCTTTCCTTTCTTTATGCTGTCCTGCTCCAATACGATTACTATAACTTTAAACGTCACAATACAGAGCGCTGCATAGTTTGAACAGATCCTTCGTGTAATACAAGGTCTGATTGGTACAAGAAATTCACTCTCTTAATTTACATAGGCGGAGGTTCATTCTGTTGGTAGTGTGCCAAGCTCGTATTCTAATATTTCCACGTACTAATCCCTACTGTGATTATGTTGAAATTTTGCTCGGAGCGCTACTCTGCCACCGACGAGAAAAAGGGCACCGATGGCTTGTGGATGTTAAGCCATGGCGACAAGTGCAGGAGAGTGAAATCTTTTTCACTTTAAGAACACTATGGATGACCTTGACACACGATTTCATACTCTATCGTCATACTCTATAGCTCTTGTAAGAGCTGAATAGTTGATTCTTTTCTCTATCCTTCGCTGAGCTTTTAGTATTCTCTCTAAAGCGATGAAAATTGGTCAAGCAAGTTCATGCTTTAGTTGTTTTAAACTGTTGCCTATTGGAGTCAGTATCTCAGTTTAATTATCTCGGAGACCTAGGATGTGGTGTGCAGACAATGTCAAACAGGACCGCCGTAGAATTGATCTACAGTGGCGAAATGCATCAAGTAGCTCAAGACAGTACGTGTTGGAGGACTAAATCCAATCTGTTTGGATCTCCGACCCAAGGCTGCACGAGGATTTTGTATGTGTGTAGGACCAATTGTTTAGCTTATTGTGTGCATATGGGCAACGATTAGAGCAGACAAGAAGGGCAGTTGCCCCTCCACTAAAAACACTGATAAAAAATTAATTTATGATGAAATCACAGATGTACCGAAAATTAATGCCGTTTTTCCCTTAACGAAGAGGCTACAGTGGCTCAGTCGGTAGTGTGCCAGGCTCGTAATCTGCAGTTGCCGTTTGAGTCTCGTCTTGGCCAGCTTTCAGATTTATCGCCACAATACTCCCCGCCTTGTCCTCGGTCAGTAAGGCACATCGATGGTCTTGGAAAGGCCGCCGTCCGTCGGATGGGACTTCAATTACCATTTAACAATTCTGTGCACGTTAAAGAACACACTGTATGGCCTTGATGGGAGGCTACACTTTTTCTCCCCAAAGCTATGTGGGAAAACCACTTAACAATTCTGTGCACGTTAAAGAACACACTGGATGGCCTTGATGGGAGGCTACATTTTTTCTCCCCAAAGCTATGTGGGAAAACCACTTAACAATTCTGTGCACGTTAAAGAACACACTGGATGGCCTTGATGGGAGGCTACATTTTTTCTCCCCAAAGCTATGTGGGAAAACCACTTAACAATTCTGTGCACGTTAAAGAACACACTGGATGGCCTTGATGGGAGGCTACACTTTTTCTCCCCAAAGCTATGTGGGAAAACCACTTAACAATTCTGTGCACGTTAAAGAACACACTGGATGGCCTTGATGGGAGGCTACATTTTTTCTCCCCAAAGCTATGTGGGAAAACCACTTAACAATTCTGTGCACGTTAAAGAACACACTGGATGGCCTTGATGGGAGGCTACATTTTTTCTCCCCAAAGCTATGTGGGAAAACCACTTAACAATTCTGTGCACGTTAAAGAACACACTGGATGGCCTTGATGGGAGGCTACACTTTTTCTCCCCAAAGCTATGTGGGAAAACCACTTAACAATTCTGTGCACGTTAAAGAACACACTGGATGGCCTTGATGGGAGGCTACACTTTTTCACCCCAAAGCTATGTGGGAAAACCACTTAACAATTCTGTGCACGTTAAAGAACACACTGGATGGCCTTGATGGGAGGCTACACTTTTTCTCCCCAAAGCTATGTGGAAAAACCACTTAACAATTCTGTGCACGTTAAAGAACACACTGGATGGCCTTGATGGGAGGCTACACTTTTTCTCCCCAAAGCTATGTGGGAAAACAACTGAACATTTCTGTGCACGTTAAAGAACACACTGGATGGCCTTGAGGGGAGGCTACACTTTTTCTCCCCAAAGCTATGTGGGAAAACCACTTAACAATTCTGTGCACGTTAAAGAACACACTGGATGGCCTTGATGGGAGGCTACACTTTTTCTCCCCAAAGTTATGTGGGAAAACCACTTAACAATTCTGTGCACCTTAAAGAGCACACTGGATGGCCTTGATGGGAGGCTGCACTTTTTCTCCCCAAAGCTATGTGGGAAAACAACTGAACATTTCTGTGCACGTTAAAGAACACACTGGATGGCCTTGAGGGGAGGCTACACTTTTTCTCCCCAAAGCTATGTGGGAAAACCACTGAACAATTCTGTGCACGTTAAAGAACACACTGGATGGCCTTGATGGGAGGCTACACTTTTTCTCGCCAAAGCTATGTGGGAAAAACCACTTAACAAATCTGTGCACGTTAAAGAACACACTGGATGGCCTTGATGGGAGGCTACACTTTTTCTCCCCAAAGCTATGTGGGAAAACCACTTAACAATTCTGTGCACGTTAAAGAACACACTGGATGGCCTTGATGGGAGGCTACAGTTTTTCTCCCCACAGCTGTCCAATGTGTCCCCTCCTCCATCTTTCTCTGAACCATCGGGGTCCTTGTGACCTGGCCATTTAGCCCATTGTGTGCAAAAAAGTTCTGTTCAGAGGTAAAACAATCCAATTCTTAACGAAATTTGATATTGATATTTTTATGTTTTCTTTTATTTACATTTATTTATTAATATGAAAGGATAGTTTTAAACTATAGGCAATATTATCTTTCCTTTTTTTTTTCGGGAATCTTTAGTTGTATTATGGTATGAGGTATGCATAATTGCTATTTTCGCAACTGTTCGACGTAAATATTTAAATATCTAAAATTCTATTATAAATATTTGAAAACAGGTAAAAGATTCGAAATATTCGAAAAAAATATTTAAATATTTAAAGATCTATTTAAAATATTTGAAAACAGACAAAATATTCGCAAGTTTCAGAATTAATAATAAACGTATATAAAGTTGATAATTTATTCGGTAAAAATTAGCGGAAGCACAAAACAATGCAAATGCACTTGAGTGTTTAGGTCGACAATACATTTTCGAAAATTTTCACGAATAAAATTACATTAGTATTTAAAATTTTGCGAAAATGTTTTAAGGAAATTTGAATATCAACGACTTAAAGTTCGCAGTGATATTATGAGTTTCTAACCCAAAGTGTTAACGTAATATAATTTCGACCTAATTATCTCGAAACACGAGGGGCAGGGGTCGCTCAGTCTGTAGGGTGCCAGGATCGTAATCTGCAGTTCCTAGTTCTAGTTCTACCTGTGCCAACTTTGAGATTTCTCCCCACCCTGCCCTGGGTCAATAGGGAACATCGATGCGATCGGAAAGGCAGACGTCCGCGAATGGGACTTTAAGTCGTCCGGCCCTGTGCCGAAGAATCATGCCCTGTATACGTTAGAGAACACACTGGATAGCTTTGACGGGAGGCTGCCATCTGTATCCTAACAGTTGTCTAGTGGCTCCCCTTCCCCCAACCATTTCTGAGTGTTCGGGGTCCTTGTGACCTTGTCATTTAGCCTAGTGTGTGTAAAAAAGTGCCGCTCAGAGGTAAAATAATCCAACCATCGGAACACAGATTTGAATTTTACTTCCCTCAAATGAAAAGAAAAATTCCGCCGACTTGCAGACGTCTTCACGAAATTGCCTCTCAGAGGTAAAATACTCAACAGTTACTTTAAGTCGGAGACGCAAAATGGGTTTTTGGAGGGGATTTTTTATTTGAAGTATTTCACAAACGTTTTTCGACAGCGTAAATTTGAGGAGTAATAATTTTTAAAGAATAATTTGTCCAAGATCAGGAAGGTGATCATCCTCTGATACAAATTTATTGCTTAGACTACATTACCTCTTTAAAATAATATTTTAAATATACAATATGGATGAGATATTTTATATATAACAAAACACGCATATAACAAAACGGTCGGTGTCGCAGAAACCTCTTGATATGTAGACTGTCACTCCAAAGCATATTTGATCTTGAGCGTAATATCAGTTTCCAAATTTTTAACATTTCGGTGATATACGATCCATAATACACTATCTGATCAAAGGTATCAGGACACTCCCTCTAAGTAGTGGATTCGCCCATATACGGCACAGCCATGGCCCAAACAGATATAAAAGGACACACATGACCTGGTAAACCTCATAGACATACATGAACAGCAATGACTTTAAACGTGGCACAGTCATAGCACAGTCATAGGAATCTACCCCGATCAATTGTAAATGATTTTATTATTAAATGGAAATGTCTAGGAGCAACAACAGTGCAATCGCGACCCGGTAGGCCACATAAATGACAGAACGGGACCGCTTAGTGCTGAAGCGGCTGGTGAGACAAAATCGCCTGTTCTAGGTTGCAACATTCACCATCGAGTTCTAAAATGCCTCTCGAAGCAACGCCAGCACCATAACAGTTCATCACGAGTTGTAAGAAACGGGTTTCAATGGCCAAGCAGCCGCGGACAAGCCTAACATCAACAAGATCAATGCCAAGCGTCTGTTGGAGTGGTGTAAAGCATGGTGCATGTGGACTCTTGAGCAGTAACACATTCTCTGGAGTGACGAATCATGCGATGTCAGGTGAACGCTACCTGCCTGACTGTGTTGTACCAATTGCTCAGTTTGGTGGAAGAGGCATCGTGCTCTGGGGATGTTTCTCATGGTTCCAGCTGGGTCCCTTAGTTTCAGTGAAAAGAGTCTGAACTGGTCTATAATGGCATTCTCGACAATTCTGTGCTCCCAACTTCATGGTAACAGTTCGCTGAAGACCCTTTCCTCTACCAACATGACAATACAACATGTCCACAAAGCGAGGACCATGCAATAATGGTTTTATTAGATGGGTGTGGAAGAACCTGATTGGCCTGCATAGAGACATGATCTTAACCGCATGGAACACCTTTGGGATGAATTGGAACGCCGACTGCAAGCCACGCTGAACCACATGACATCAGTGACCGGCCTCACTAATGCTCTTGCGGCAGAATGACAGGCAATTCCCGCAGTAAAGTACTGAAATCTTGTGGAAAGCCTTCCCCACAGAGTGGAGGCTGTGAGAGCACAGCAAGGGGTATACCAACGCGATATTAATTGCTTTCCTATTACAGTGAGACTCTGGATGAGCGAGTGTTCGGATACTTTTAATCATATAGTGTACCTCTATATTAATCAGTTTTAGAACTCTAGAACCAATATATTAAAATTTAACTTTAACCTTGAGTGACCCATTAGATCCAAATGTTTACAACGTGTCTGAGAGCTAAGATCCGAAATAACTCCAATCATCAAATTTTAGCTCTCTAGTACAAGTAGAAAAACTCTGATCTTTTAATTTGAAGGACCCACGGGTTCCTAAATTTCGCAAAGTTTCTGCAACTTACTACCCAAAATACCCTGCGACAGAAATTTACAGCTTTCCAGCATCGTAGATCTAAATCTGACCTGATTGGCCTGCATAGAGACATGATCTTAACCGCATGGAACACCTTTGGGATGAATTGGAACGCCGACTGCAAGCCACGTTGAACCACATGACATCAGTGACCGGCCTCACTAATGCTCTTGCGGCAGAATGACAGGCAATTCCCGCAGTAAAGTACTGAAATCTTGTGGAAAGCCTTCCCCACAGAGTGGAGGCTGTGAGAGCACAGCAAGGGGTATACCAACGCGATATTTATTGCTTTCCTATTACCGTGAGACTCTGGATGAGCGAGTGTTCGGATACTTTTAATCATATAGTGTACCTCTATATTAATCAGTTTTAGAACTCTAGAACCAATGTATTAAAATTTAACTTTAACCTTGAGTGACCCATCAGATCCAAATGTTTACAACGTGTCTGAGAGCTAAGATCCGAAATAGCTCCAATCATCAAATTTTAGCTCTCTAGTACAAGTAGAAAAACTCTGATCTTTTAATTTGAAGGACCCACGGGATCCTAAATTTCGCAAAGTTTCTGCATCTTACTACCCAAAATACCCTGCGACAGAAATTTACAGCTTTCCAGCATCGTAGATCTAAATCTGACCTTTGACCTAGAAAGACCATCTGGATCTGAAATTTCGCAGCGTTTCCGAGATCTAAACCTGAATCACCAGCAGACACCAATTTTCACGTTTCTATTACTCGTAGATCAAGTTTTGACTTCTGCCTGACTTCTATTTGACCTTGAAAGACATTGCGGAAGTCACATTTAGAATTTTTCCCGAGATATACTACCCGGATTACCCCTTCGGGTAAATTTTCAGAGTTCATCACTTCCGTATCGTAGTTAGAATTAGTGTGATCCCCTATCAGTGAATCAGTCAATAAGTCACACAATAATTCACAATCAATCACTCATAATCCGCTGTAACGAGTTGGTAATAGATACCATAAGACACCTTTAGAAATCTTGTAGCGGCCATGCCATTAGAAAGTCGATGCTTGTGGCGTCCATGCCACAAGACACCTTTAGAAATCTTGTAGCGGCCATGCCATTAGAAAGTCGATGCTTGTGGCGTCCATGCCACAAGACACCTTTAGAAATCTCTTAACGTCCATGCCTTTAGAAAGTCGATGCTTGTAGCGTCCATGCCCAAGACACCTTTAGAAATCTTGTAGCGGCCATGCCATTAGAAAGTCGATGCTTGTGGCATCCATGCCACAAGACACCTTTAGAAATCTTTTAACGTCCATGCCTTTAGAAAGTCAATGCTTGCAGCGTCCATGCCACAAGACACCTTTAAAAATCTTGTAGCGTCCATGCCTTTAGAAAGTCGATGATTCTAGCTCCATGCCACAAGACACCTTTAGAAATCTTGTAACATGTCTTTAAAAAGTCGATGCTTGTAGCACCCATGCAACAAGACACCTTTAGAGATCTTGTAGCGTCCATGCCATTAGAAAGTCGATGCTTATAGCATCCATGCCACATGACACCTTTTAACGTCCATGCCTTTAGAAAGTCGATAATTGTAGCGTCCATGCCACAACACACCTTTAGAAATCTTGTAGTGTACATGCCACAAGACACCTTTAGAAATCTTGTAGCGTTCATGCCATTAGAAATTCGATGTTGTAGCGTCCATGCCACATGACACCTTTAGAAATCTTTAATGTCCATGCCTTTAGAAAGTCGATGCTTGTAGCGTCCATGCTACAAGACACCTTTACAAATCTTGTAGCATCCATGCCTTTAGAAAGTCCATGCTTGTAGCGTCCATGTCACAAGACACCTTTAGATATCTTGTAGCGTCCATGACAATCGTCTATATACACCGAAAAGACAAAACATTATGACCATCTGCCTAATATGATGTTGGTTCTCCACATGCAGCCAAAACAGCTCTTACCCTACGAGGCATGGATGCTACAAGATTTCCAAAGATATCTTGTGGTATCTGATAGCAACACGTTACCAGCAGATTCTTTAACTTTTGTAAGTTACGTGGTTGAGCCGTCGCAGATCGGATATGCTGTTTCAACACAAACCACAGACGCTCGATTGGATTGATGTCTGGCAAATTTGGAGACCAGGGCAATACCTAGAAGTCTTCAGCATGTTCCGCAAACCATTCTTGAACAATCCGGGCAGTGTGGCATGAAGCATTATCCTGATGAAAGAAAACACTTCTAGAGGGATATACCATTGCCATGAAAGGTGGTAGACGTCATAGTTTCCTGCACATGAATGACTGGACCTAGGGTTTTCCAGCAGAATATTGTCCAAAGAATTACACTTCCTCCACCGGCTTGTTTTTGTCCCATGGCGCGTCCTGTTGCCAACACTTCCCCAAGTTAACGACGCACAAGTACCCGGCTGTCCATATGGTGCAAAAGGAAACGAGATTCATCGGACCAGACGACATACTTCCAATCATTCAAGGTGTAGTCTTGATGCTTGCGTGCCCACTGTAGTATATCCTCAGGTGCCCATTCACAGAAGGGTTCGCTAACGAACTCAGGGACTCCCAAGCGATCAATGAGGTAGCAGGTGAACTGGTCTCAGTGTCCATTGAGAGTGCCCGTGTCAGGGCACACTTGAGGGACATAGGCTGGCTTGTCTGCCAGCTCCGGGACTCTCTCCTTTGAGCCCCGTGGCTGCTGTCTCTATTGGACTTATTTTCCTACCTTCTTCCCGGGCTGCACTCAGCACCCCCTTTAACACCACCCATACTCCATGTCCCTACTGGTCTCTCCTGAGACAAACTTCACCTTCTTTTTTCCAAGCCTCTAGTTGCTATGCACGTGTAGTGTCGTGAGACGGAGCACGTGCTTTCCCCATGGGGAGTGGGTCCTTCGGGACCCACTCCCCACCCCGTATTAACCAGAGGTGTGTGCCCACTGTAGGTGCTTTCGATGGTGACCGAGGTTAGCATGGGCACTCGGAGCAGCCTGCAGCTACACAGCCCCATTTTCAGCTGGGTTCGATTTATCGATACTGTGTGTTGTGATACATTACTCCCATCACCAGCATTCAAATTACGGGCGAGTTGTGTCACAGTATCCCTTCTCTTGACTCGTACCGTATGGGATAGCCTTTGCTCACCTCTAGCACTATGAGCCGTGGTCGGCCCACACCTTGCCAGTGGTTCATGGTTTTTCCCTCCTCGGACCACTTTTTGAAGGCACTAACCACGGTTGACCTTGAGCACTCCACAAGCCTTGCCGTCTCGGAAATGCTCTGACCCAGTCGTCTGGCCATTACAATTTGGCCGTTGTCAAGCTCACTTAGGTCCGCTGCCTTTCCCATCTGAAGAACAAGAATAACACTGATTAACAGAGCTCAGTGTCAGATGTTATTTATACCGTTTCACGACCCTCATACGCGCCGTCGGTTGCCTGCAGTTGCTTCGATTTGCATAAAAACGCGCTATATATAATGTTTCGTCCCTTCGGTGTGCATATATATATTAGATATACAATGATTTAACCATCTGAATATTAGACCAAATTTCGACACTTTAGAGGCATAAAACAGCGTTCTTCCCCCACCTTTAAAATATAACATCAGACTTTAGAAGCAACTTCCTTTATTCGATGTAATTTCATTTTTTTTAAATTCGTAATGTGAGTTTGTTACAAAATCCTAGCCACTTTCGATTTTTAATGCATAACATTAACATAAATGAAAAAATTTACTGACAAAGACTATCATCTTCTCTGATATACTATCAGCTCATTTTAATGCACCATGAGTGGAAGGTCACTTTTTATTTCATCGAAGATTGGGAATTTTTTTCCTGCCTCTTCTCGTAACTTAAAACACCACATGACGTTGTTCCAAGATATCACAGGTGGTTTCTAAAAACTGCCATGTTAATAATTGGAATTGTGTAATTAAGCATTGGCACCAGCTTATAAAAACAAAGTGAAAGCTTTCAGCTTCGAGAGATATTAATTTTTCATTTTTTTTAACATTTTTTTTAATCTGATCGCATTTTTTACCTAAAACAAATGATATCCGTAGTATATTTTAACACTTTAAACTGGTTAAACACTAGAAACTTTCATGAAGGAAAAAAAAATAGGGGGAAAAAAACGTGTCCTCTTGCAAATTATTTCCATTTTCGTACCGAAGTTTTTATTATTAAGTGGGGAAAAAAGCAAAAAAAAAAAACCTCTGAAAAATGTTGAAAAAAAAAAACCCTTTCAAACGGAATTTATGTGTTAACTGAAGCACTTCTTTTATTTCATCGTTTTAACATTGAAATTGACGTAGAAAAAAAATATCTGTTGTTTCGAAAAAAGATGGAGTCATTTCCTCATCTATATGCATTTGTTCTTCAGTATTATTTGCCACGATGATTTCAATTTTTGGTATATACTGTGCGAAAGATTATTGTAAATATATGGTGTTAATAGAATTTCGCGTTGACAGTATATTGAACACATTTTATTGTTGACTCCTAACTCTATTCATAGTTTATGCATTATTTTGAGAGTAAAGAACATGATAAAGATTGAACGAGACCTTTCTTTATTGATTAAAGATCTGGGACTGAGCTCATGCAGCCTTCATTATGAATGTTATTCCTAATAAAGGATTAATAAGGCCGACAATCTGAATATAGCGTAAGAAAAAAACGTCAAAATCACAAAGTTAATAATCTACGTCTCAGGTGTCGAGTCTAAAACACACTAGTGTATTTAGAGCCGCTGTTAAATAACTAAGTAAGAAAGTTGAAACTGTTTTAGAATTTATCAAAGAGTGGTTCGGATTACCTTAGGATTAATAAAATACCTTAAAATTGAGGATTACTTAAGGATTACTTATATCCCTTAGAAATTAAGGAGCACCTTAAGGATTGATTAAGTCCCTTAGAAATTAAGGCGTTCCTTAAAGATTACTTAAATCCTTTAGAAATTAAGGAATACCTTAAGGATTTCTTAAATCCCCTTAAAAAATAAGGAGTACTTTAAATATTACTTAAATCCCTTAGAAATTGAGGAGTACCTTAAGGGTTACTTATATCCCTAGAAATTAGAAAGTACCTTAAGGGTTACTTATAATCCCTTTAGAAATTAAGGAATACCTTAAGTATTTCTTAAATCCTTAGAAATTAAAGCGTACTCAAGGATCACTAAAATCCCTTAGAAATTTCCTGCTAAATGAAGAATTTAAATATAATTTTAGTCATTCATATCATGGAATATTTTAGATTACGGGATTTTTTCACATTATCCGTTTTGTGCTAAAAGAATATTTATGCATATAAAGTATTGTCGCTGAAAAGGACCAACCATTAAGTTTCGCGGTAACCGATATTTCGTATCTCTTCCATTTTCGTCTTTAAATATTTAGATGTTCGTGATTCTTTATTATAAAACTTAATATTTATTTTTTCATTCTGAATTTGACGTATACAAGTATGATCAATCAGTTCTCTGAAATATAAAGAAAAAAAAACTAGGACATAAAAAAAACCCTGTCGTTTGAACCGGATCGAAAAGAGGGAATGGGGAAGGAGAGGGGATAATAAAATTAGTTTAGTTTAGAGTTCTTAATCAGTAGATATATCTGAATTTTTTTCCCCTCTGTAATCAGATGTTTCGTTTTTTATTGATTACTTAATACGCTTTGAAGGACGCAATCAAATTAGGGTGTCATTTTTTGGAGTTTTACCCGTTTTCGCCCGATTTTTATCCTTTGAGCAACAGATTAAATATTTAGGTTAAATTAGACAAAAACCAGGAAAATACATGCATTTCATAACAGTCTGTTGCTTTCAATTAGACTAGAAGGATAGAATATCGACTCTAGCGAATATGGATCCTCAAAAGTCCTCGGCGATTCGACTATGTTGCCCACTTTTTAAACCATTCAAAGTTTGGCAATACCGTTGCGAGTTGATGGTGTCATCATATGAGCTTGGTTGTTTTACCTCTGAGTAGCACTTTTTTGCACAATGGTCTAAATGGCTAGGCCACATGGATCCCAAGGGTTCAGAGAAGATTGGGGGAAGGGAACCCATTGGCCAGCTGTTAGGAGACATGACAACGTTGAGGGCATATAGCATGTTCTTTAATGTGCACAGGGTTATGACTCTCCTGCACATTTGGCCATCACCTCTTATCCAACGTACGGTGGCCTTTTCAAGCCCATCAGTGTCCTCTTTCACTGAGGGCAGGGTAGGGGTGAAGCGAAGAGAAATCTCAACGCTGGCCTAGGTGATAATCGAACCTGGAAACTGTAGATTTCGAGTGGCGCTCTACTGATTCAGCCTCTCCGGTTCAGGGGTCGTTATGATACAGAAACACACTCAACATCTGACCATGACAGACAAAGGAAAAAAACAACCTAATACCCTGTTTTAGTAAGTAACCCTGTTCCTCAATTTTGGACTCTTTCATGATGGATTTGACTGGAATTCCTCTAATGTCTATGACGTCCATGCCGATAATATTGACTGTTTATGGCGTTGATGAATTCTTTTTGTGTATACAAATAGTTACTTGATTGGGGGTACAATGATCATACCTTCCACTACCCAATCAAGTGTCGTAATTAAATCAAGTGTTTACAAATAGATTATAAGGAAAGAAGTAATGATATAGGCATTGTCCATTTTTCAGTTGAATGATCCTTACATTTAATATTTTCCACTGACCAATACAATAACGAAAAAAAAAACGCCCCAAACGGGAGTGAAACAGTGATAAGAAAATATTCTCATAAAAAAACTTTTTTGTATTCTTCGTATAAAGAAAATTTACTGAGCAACTCAAAACCAATTTTTTTAACTGTCGATAAGTCTGCAATTGAACTTTGAACGCAACAGGGTGTTTTAAAGCTACCTTAAAGGGCTGCAATCCTTATAAGATTGGTGGTGGTTTTGTTTTAAACTTTGTATTATAGTCTTGTTAGTGTTTCATGGCCAACGATGATAAGCAATTTATTTCGCTTTCATTAAAAAAATGAAAATGAGGAGTGTAAAACGAATGAGGAGTGTAAAAAAATGAGGAGTGTAAAACGATAAAAAATTATTTAAAATCAATGTGATAGTCAAATGTGAATTAAAATTCTACTATCACGTCGGCAAAATGAGTGTAAATAAGAGGGAATGCAGAGGAATATTGAAAATAATTTTACAATTATTTTTCATCTAAGTATTCTTCGTTTTTGTAACAGTTTAGCTACTTCACAAGGAAACTTTCTGAAAATCCGGTTGGAATGCAACCCATTCTCTTTAATCAAACAGTTAATTACAAGAGGAAACCTAAGGCAATTATTTTAGACATTCATTTAACGCTCGCATTATGAACCTTAATCTCTTTAGTTCTGAAACATATTTAGTTCCATGTACATCACTTAATACTAGAATGGAGAGGTTTATATGGCGAAAGGATTAAGCTCAGCGTAATGATTGTTGAGACTGGACTTAAGAGTTGCGTTTAATACCTTTTGCATCTTGAAAAGTCTTCCTGTTTCACTGGAAACTTGTCTCCAACCTTACGCAAGGTTAGTATTAATTTCAATTCTTCGTGGGTTCCTCTAAGGCGGATATCTTGCCAACCTTGTCTCAGGCAATGTAACAAGCAGTTGTAGAAAGGATTATAGTGAAAGATTAGGATTTTTGAAGTGGCTTCCCTTTGTTGATAATAAAGATTATTCGGAAATCTTCATTGAAATTAGGAATGACTGCGAAGAGCAGCTGATGGATTACAAGTCCAGGCAAAAGAGTTGGGGAAGGATACGAGTGATGCGTGGAGTTTAAGGTGTGAAGTGATGGGATGAATTTAAGATTATAGTTGGAAGATGGATTTAAACAGTGGTACAAATAGATTATAAGGAAAGAAGTAATGGATAAATTTAAAAGGTTTAAGTAGAGGATATATGTAGTGGATACCTTGAAAACATTATTATAGAGGTGTATGAAAGCAAATGCGCAAATTAAAACTGTGGAAGTGGATGGTGGAAATTGTAAACAGATTAAAAGGGAAAGCAAAGGATATAACCTAAAAGGAGGGAGTGGTGCTGAATTGTATAAAATATAAATTGCTAGGTTTAATAAAATGCTGGGTTGAATATATACATAACAGATCTGTCTGCCTGCCTGTGTGTTGGACCACTTCTCCTAGACCGTCAGAGCTACAACCACTAAACCTTTTCTAGAGCCGTAAGTTAGTTCAATGTAAGATTTTCGACTCTACAAAATTGGACTCTCCCCCAAAAGTTGGTCGCGAAACGTCTAGTCTTTGATAACTTTGATGATCGATATCGTACTACTCCATTCATAACTTTCTATTCCCTATTCATAAGGTAGGCAATGGCAACGCCTCAAGAGATTGGGGTACTTGCGCCGGGTTCCATCCCGACTCACCGCAGCTAGGAACCCGATCTCTAAACCAGACATAGTCAGAACTAAGCGGGACCACCATACGAAATTCATTCGGGACCGATCTGCCCAGTATCTGCAGAATTACTGGGAGACAAAAACTTCCACTACCCGTGAGTCACTGCGGACAAGGTGGGCGTGATCTGCGCATCCTTTACGAATACACTTGATACTCTGAGTTGTTATAACTGTGCCCGAGCGACGCTGGATAATTATGCTAGTAAAGTATAAAATGCTGGATTGAAACAATGGATGATATTAAATAATGCAACTGAAGGATAGAAGTAGTGAATGCATTTAAAGATAAAAAGTTTTATTTGGATGTAGCTGATGAATCTGATAACTTTAAAAGGTTAAGTGTTTCAAAAAGATTGGATTTTTGGAAAGTGAAAGAAGAAATGGATGAATTACATTCGTCTGAAGTGGCGAATAAACAAGATTTATTGATTTAAACGATGGAAATGTTCGATGTGTTAAAAGAGAAGAAAGGTGGGATGAAGTAATAGATGTGTTTATAGAATGAGATGTAAGTAAATATAGGATCTTTTTAAAGGATGAAAGTAGGGGATGTGCGTGTTTAAGGATTATAAGCAGTGGGCAGAAATAGGATATAGAGTTAAAGAGCAGAATTAGTGGATTATGTAGAGCATATATTTAAAAAGTATAAGCGTAGGAAAACATTTAAAGAGTGGAAAAATGTATGTGGGGGGAAATGTAAGTATTTAAATTGAAGTAGTGTATGGAAATAGGAATGCATTTAAATTGAAGTAGTGTATGGAAATAGGAATGTATTTAAATTGAAATAGTGTATGGAAATAGGAATGTATTTAAATTGAAATAGTGTATGGAAATAGGAATGTATTTAAATTGAAGTAGTGTATGGAAATAGGAATGTATTTAAATAGCGCAAGTGGTCAATGGAATAAAGGGATGTATTTAAAAAGTACCAGTAGCGGATGGAGGTAGGGGATGTACATATTTAAGGAGTATAAGTTGTGGTCCGAAATATGATGCATAGTTAAAGAGTAGAAGTATTGGATGAGGTAGGGAATATATTGAAACTTTTGAAGCAGATTACTGTAAAGAAAGTCGACCTCACTGAACTTGCTTTAATTCTCGATTTTTCAACAAATTTTCATTTAATATTTGTAGAGTTATTAAATTGGAAACATTAAACAGATATTATGAACTTCTAAATTTGCATTTATATTAGTAAGCGATAGTTTTTAATAATTATAATTTGCGTTTTAGTGGGCTTTTGAAGTAAATTGTTATGATCAGTGGGTGACGAAGCTTTTAAAACACTTCAGTCTCCATAACTTTCGAAATACCACACGAATGTTGTTGAAAATTGAGAATTGGAGAGATTTCAATCAGATCTTCAATTTATCTCCAATGACATTTCCCCGAAAAGTGCTTATTTTCAAAGTTAAGGAGCTCTGAAGGTGATTCCCATTCACATCACATCAAAGTGTCAGCATCTTGCTATGCATTATATACAGGGTGAATCTGAAAAAGTGGGCAAAACTTTACGGGGTGGTAGAACGCAGCTATACGAGCAATATTCGTCATAGAATGTATGGTCGGAACGCAAGCGGTGAGAAGTTAAAAGGTAGTTTTCCACTGTCACATTTAAAGAATGAACACAAGAAGGAGAGGAGATACTCTGTGCCTCACTTGCATTCCCGTCCGCCGCACCGTACACAAAGTGCATATCCGCCATTTCGTGGTTAGTATAACCAGCCATCCTCTCGGCAATTCACGGTAGAAATGCCGTTGGGTGCGAGGACCGACCCTTTTATACCATTTCCAACGCCACCTAGCGGCTCGCCGTTTGCGTTCCGCCCATACTTTCTACGACGAATATTGCTCGTATAGCTGCGTTCTACCACCCGGTAAAGTTTTGCCCACTTTTTCAGATTCATCCTGTATAAAGAGAGTAGATAGTTGATGGAGATAAGAAATATATTTCAAGAGTGTAAATAAGAGAATAGGAGTAATGGATGAATTTAGAGCAGTTGTTCCCAACAGGCGTGTCGCTTCCAGTCTAGATGTGTGAGGGAATTTTAAGAAAAAAGAATGATACTGCATAACAATTTGCACTTTAGTACTTTTTTTTACGACTTGTGTTATGAAATGTTTTTCGTCAAATGTTGAGCTTTATATGCTTTTTTGTTAAAAAATTTTTGATTATTAATAAAGCGAAAAACAATGACATTTCACGCAGATCTATCGTGATAAATAGACTCGTTCAAAAGTGTGACGGGATATATTGACATTTCAAAAGTGTGTCAGGACTATTTCAAAAGTGTGGGTCAGCAAGAGAATAAGGTTGAAATGCACTTATTTACTGTTTGGGAGTAGGGAATTGAAGTAATGGATGGTTTTTTATGGCATTTATGATGGGTTAAATTAATATAGGAATTTGATGAGAGGGAATGTTGAATATAAGCTATACCAAAGAATGGCAAAAGTATATAGGAGTTATTCTTTAATGTGTGAAATTTATCAGATATCAGAATAACAAATTTGATTCGACAGGACGATTCGATCGCGATAGAGCAGAATCGTTTAATCTCTTCTAGAAATGTTGTTTGGGCAAATAGCCACTCTGAGTTTGAGCTCTGTCAATCTGAACTCAGTTTTCTTCTCTTCTGATGTGCGTCAAGGTTGAAAATATATGCAAATTTCCTCAGGCACGATGCCGAGAATGGCCAGCAGCAAAGAACAGCCTTACTTGAGATTGCCTGTCAACGTCAACTGCAATCTCTACCGGTATTCCATCAAATGTTATTTTCAGTACTCAAGGCACTTTTTTCCCCAGTAAACTGATCTGAAACCATTCACTCTTTTCCACGCTAAAAATATTAAAAAAAGAGTTGAAAGATGAAGAAAAATCTTTTACTTTGATTGAAGCGTAGAACATAAACGCCACTTGCTAGAACAGATTCTTTTATTGTTCTTTATTTGATTATTATTATATATTGCTAGAACAGTTTGGTTTCTTTTTCCGATTAGAATTACCAGAAATTGTAAGTTTGGGATAATGAAAGTAAAATGCAATTTTGAAGAGTCTGACGATTACTTTACTTGGGATAAATGTATTATGCAGTGAAATATATTTCTCGGTCATCAGCTAATCTTTTATTTTTTACTTGTACGTGATTTTTTAAGATGTGTTTGTATTTCCTCAAAACATTTCACGTTCGTCAGGTACTCGCGCATATTTTCAGGTACATAATGGAAAATTCAAGGAAGATGTACGACTAAGGGATTGTGAAACAGGGATTGTTCCATCAATGCAAACTTTAGGTGCTCTGTTAGCTCTAACTGAGGCAGTGGTCAGCAGTGACTTCGGTCTTAGTAGGGCATGTCCTTGTATGAGAATACCTATAGGAGTAGCTTCTAGGATTCGTCTATTCGTATATTTGCGACATATAGGAATATGTCGCAAATTAAAAATAAAATGAGTTTTAGTGCGAACGGAATGTTGGGTTGTTTTACCTCTGATCAGCACCTGTTTTACACAAAATGGTCAGGTCACAAGGACCCCAAAGGCTCAGAGAATGTTAGGGAAGGGTTAGTACTGTAGAACTGTTAGGAGGCAGTGGGTAGCCTCCCATCAAAGCCATTCACCGTGTACTTTAAGGTGCACAGAGTATGGTTCTCTCATGCACACGAGACCACAACTTAACGTCCTATACAATGGATGGCTGTCTTTCCAAGACCACTGGTGTCGCCCTTTCTGAACAAGGGCAGGGAGAGGGTTTAGTCGAGGTAAATCTCAAAGCTCGCACAATTATTACTCGAATCTGGGAAATATAGATTATGAGACCGATCCACTACCATATAGATTATGAGACCGACCCTACCCCAGTTATACAGGACGGCATATATGAATCTACACGATGATCTTTATACATTATTTACAGATCATAAGTCAATGACCTATCAAATATCTTTCAATCAACCTATGATTCACTGGAACTGTCCAGGCTTCAATGTGGCAGTCTCACAGTCTCTTCATTTGAAGCTCACGCTACTCCAGTGATGATGTACACCCTCGCTGAATTACCCTTCGAGATAAATTAGTTACTTTCGGTTTAGTTATTTTGCCTACTTTGAAATGAGGCACTTACCCCTAAAATTGCATATATATATATCTCACTGATTTAAATTTTTTGGGGGAAACGCTAGTTCTATGTCAGAGTTCGTGTGTTTGTGAAAGAGTGACAAGCTACAAGATTAGTTAAATATCTATCTCAGAAGTGTCCCTAAACTCTGTAATCAGTGGGAATTCCACAATACTTGGGTATAGTAATAATTAGAAAGGGAACTTATTGACTAGGTGTTAGGGGCAGGTGAGAGCCTTCCGTGGCATATTCAATTCTCCCCCCCCCCCTCCTCTGCCCATCTTCAACATCCAGCAGTACGATTCATCAAACTTACATACACATTTAATGATTCTAGTTCTCCATGATGTTAACCAATCTCCCTTCAATACTTTCAGTGATTTTAAGCTTAGTCTCATTCATACCATTTTGGTCCTGTTCTGCGATTCATCAATAAATTCTGCCTGTCTCATTTATTTTCCATTAAGGTAGTTAAGTTACTTGAGTCACAAGTCAACAACTCCTATAACAGAATGCAGTACAACCAACTTATGACTGTCAACCTAAGAAATGTCCAAATAGGTAGTCTTGAAATCTTGACATTTCTTATATATTTATTTCTATTATTATTATTACTGGTGAACAGGGACGTATGGGTAAGGGGCGCAGAGCGCTATAGCATCCAGGGATGCAGAGGCATCATAGGAACAAGATTAAAAAAAAATAATTATTCTTATTTTACGGAAACTCTACAGAATTCCAGAAAAGCTATTTTAACGTTCACATACGAACACTCAGAATAATAAGTATTGAAATCTTGAAATAGAAAACAATTTTTTTTATCGCAGCCCTGCTACAACATGCATCCCTGAAAAATAGTGCCACTCCGCCCCTGCTGGTGAACTCTTTTATATTAATCATTACACTAATGTTTATTTGTAAATATATACATTTTAGAAAAAAATGTATTTATTAGTGATATGATAATGAGAATTGATGCGAATAGTTTTCCTGCTAAATAAACATCAAAGATTGACATTAAAATACACCATTAATAATAATAGAAATAAAAATATAAGAAATATCTAGTTTTTTTAGAACTACCTATGCTGACGTCATAACTTAGTTGTACGGCCTTCTGTTTTACGAGGTGTTGGACAAGTTCTTATTCTAATGTTATGAAGTTCATGATTTGAGATTTTCAATCAATTCACATCTTCTGGAAGGGGCAGAGAGGGAAAAGGTATCCTTAATCATTTGATAAAACTTCCCCTCCTTCTAATGGGATGTCGTATCGTGGTTCCGTGTGTGTTGACATTAAGGTCATTCTTGTTCTCCTCATCCATGGGCGAATGTTGCCCCAATCAGTAGTGTGTCAGGCTCGTAACCAGAAGTTCCTAAATTCAAGTCCCCACAGTTCCTGCATTGAGTTGGGTTGGGTTGGGTTGTTTTACCTCTGAGCGGCACTTTTTTGCACACCGTGGGCTAAATGGCCAGGTTACATGGACCCTGAAGGCTCAGGGAAGGTTGGGGGAGGGGACCCACTGGAACAGCTGTTGGGAGACAGATGGTAGCCTCCCGTCAAGGCCATCCAGCGTGTTCTTTAACGTGCACAGGGTATGGCTCTCCCGCTCACGGGACCACGGCTTAACGTCCCATCCGACGGACGGCGGCCTTTCCAAGCCCATCGGTGTCCCCTACTGACCGTGGGCAGAGCGGGGAATTTTGCGGAGATAAATCTCAACGCTGACACAGCTGGGACTCGAACCTGGCCTGCATTGAGACTTATGTATTGAGAGAACCTACACCCTACCCTCATTAAGAAATGAAATACACCGTCCATCGGATGGAACATTGCGACATGGCACCATGCAGTCTCAGATCTAGGAAAAAATCGAGAGGGGAGGGAGCAAGAAACACAATCGAGCCGAAAAAAAAGGTAAAATAAAAGTTGGGGGATGGAGAGACAAGACACTTGATTTACAATGCAATATAACATTTTCCCTTTCGTTTTACGGGTTTTAAAAAAAAATTCTTGAAACATGGATGAAATCTCCTTACTTGAATTCTGAAAGGGGGATGCCATGACCCCCTTGCTCCCACGTGTATAGGAGAGTCATGCCAACACCTCTTATACTTATACTCTATTCAGTTACGGAACACGCAGGATGGGTTGTCTTGTGGAAGACTTCTATCTGTTCCCTAATAGCTAGCCAGTAGATCCCATACTTAATCCTAAGCCTTTGGAGTTCTTGTGACCTGGCCTTTAGCCTATTGTGTGAAAAAAGTGCTTTTCAGAGATAAATTAATTCAACCCATCATTTAGATCCAGTATGCTCGGTAAAACACGTGACGTTATGGGAGTCTTTTATCTAATAGCAGTTCTGTGTGAATTCTTCTGCTGTTTTGATCTAACATTAACACAATTTTGCAAACAAAAGATTTGTCTTATAGCTATTTTACTACCAGCCTTCTCTTGTTACTTATTCTATGTGGGTTGCTTTAAAATTTTCACTTAAGATTTTCTGTTGCATTTTAGTTTGCATTGAAAACTTCATTTACTGCACTTTTAGAATCATTCTATTCACTCCGTTTTTTAACTCGTTAATTGACTCCAAGATAAATTGCTTTTAATTACTTTCCAACTCTCAGATTGCAATTGAAAACAACGATAAGAATTGGCATTAAGTAAAGAAATATTTAAACGAAGATTGAACTCCCTTTTAAAAGTACAAGCCATACCAATGGCTCTACAATTGATGCTAAATGCTAATAATACACATGAATAATAAATCTATTCAAATAAAACGCCAAAACGTCGATACAGCCACAACTCCACCATCACGCGATTACCACATAAAGTGGCAAAAATGTGGCCATTTAAAATACACCAAAGATTTTATGAACATATTATATTTTTAATGCTTACATTAAATGAGGTTTATCTGCTCTCAAAGTAACGATGATGTCGTAAATTTCCCTGCTAAGACGATGATGTTTGACCAAAACAAGTCGACGAAGCTATTAAAACGTTAGCATTGTTCAGACAGCGGCGATGTGAAAACTTGGAGAGCGAGAAGACAAAAGCTCCTTTTTCATTTCTCTCCTAACATCAATGCAAACGCTAAAGATTGATAAACGCGGCGTTCATAAAACTACAACAGATTTTTAATGCCGTAACTCAGAGTCTTTGTCTTCAGGGAATATATAACCACGAGATACAATTGGATTGTTATCATCTTCTTGCCTAGAATTATTTTCTTCACAAATTCCACACAGCGACGACAGAGTACTTTTCTTTTCTCACAATTTTCTGCTGCATCAGTGACAGAATACTTTCCTTGTACAAGTTTTTGGGTAGAGCAATGATAAAAAGCTTTTTTTAATATATCTAATGCATAAGGGCAGTGTTCTTTTCTTTTTTTTAAATATCTCTGATGCAGAAGTGGCAGTTCTTTTCTTTTTTAAATATCTCTGATGCAGAAGTGGCAGTGTTCATTTCTTTTTTTTAAATATCTCTTATGCACAAGTGGCAGTGTTCTTTTCTTTTTTAAATAACTATGATGCGGAGGTGGCAGAATTCTTTTCTTTTTTAAATATCTCTGATGCGGAAGTGGCAGAGTTCTTTTTTAAATATCTCTGATGCGGAATTGGCAGAGTTCTTTTTAAATATCTCTGATGCAGAAGTGGCAGAGTTATTTTCTTTTTTAAATATCTCTGATGCAGAAGTGGCAGTGTTCTTTTTCTAACTTTTCAGATGCAGCGACAGCTTACGCTTTTTTTTTTTTGATTGCGGCAGTGACGGATGTTATTTTTGCAATTGAAGTATTCGATTTATCTTCAAAGGACTTAGTCGTACAACATATTTACGTAAAAAAATACCAGTCGGTGAAAGTTAGAAAAGCGACTAGTAAGAAATTGGTACTCTTCTCAGAACACGTCGATTCATAATCCCTAATTAATTAGATTCACTAATTGTAATGCACAGTAGGTTCAGATTTGTTCCAAACCCATCTTTTCCCCCCAGTGGAGACCATATTCCTTTATTTGACTAGCAAGAACCAAAAACGATATCCCGCTACATAAATTCCCCAGCAACACGTTTAAAAGTTGCCATTACCATCCTGAGGAGGAGGAGGAAAAAGCAAGTCTTAAGTCGCATTGACGGTTTGCGGTAATTAATTATAAGCTGATAGGAGTGGAGATAACAGAGCAGCCGTCTGTAAGATGCAGTTAGGAGTGGCAGAGTTGACGGCTGGCAACGCCGCTCGAGCTGTTGATAACAACGTGTCAGACCAATTCTCCCGGTCCACGATATGATTAATGGCTCTATTATGTATCGATCCACTATGAGAACCACATTAACAACGATACGGTTTGGTGACGTGCTGATATCATTAAATATTTAAATTCAATTTTTGCTCAACACCCCAGAAAATAGTGATAAGCACGTGCCGCAGGCAATTAGACGAATGGCACGGGAGGGGAGAACGACACGTGAAGAGAAGAATCTCACGAATTGTGGCTGCTACTTGGGGTGCTTGACATGATGGGAGAACGTTAGGAAACTTGGGAACTGAAGGATGAATGTGGTTTTCCACTTCTGAAATGAAGAGGGGGCGATTATTTTTAATCCTGAAGTATCAGAGTCGCCAGATCGTTTTAATCTCCAACAAGATAAAATCGTAACCCTAGAGTTAAAACATTCGATTTTCATTACGTTTTGAACACTTTTGTCAGATATTTTCACTTAGCCACTCATTTTTATCTGTAACAGAGTAAGCGATATTTACCGCCAACCGAAAATTTACAGATCTAATATATTTCCGGATGTGATTGCGAGAGGAATCCGACTGGTTTCCTTCAAACAATATATCTTGACGTCACTCTTGGTAGTTTTCAAGGAACCTGCCGAATATGATTATTGAATAAAGTGTACCGCTTGGAAGTTTTCAAAGAACCTGGTGAATACGACTGTCGAATAAATCTGCCGCTTGGAAGCTTTCAAGGGACATATTGAATAGGATTATTGAATAAATGTACCCTTGGAAGTTTTCAAGGGACCTGGTGAACGGAATTATTGAATAAGTGTGTCCTTTGGAAGTTTTCAAGGTACCTCATGAATAGGATTATTGAACAAGTGTGCCGTTTGGGAGTTTTCAAAGGTCATGCCGAATAGGATCATTGAATAAAGAGCGGCTTGGTTAACTATTGAGAAATTTATTTGCTTCTTTCAACAGGCTTGTCTGCCCCGTCCTACCACCCTTTCCTAATTTGAAAATAATTTTCAGGTCCTAAATTTAGCATTGGGATAAACCCCATGCAAATCAATGTTTCGTTAAAAAAATTTATTCTTCATTCGTCATAGAACTTCATTTTGAACCTCGGATCACTATTTATTATATTCTCCCAGATTTTAATTTAAAACCCAGTTATATTCCCAAGTACGTGACTGTCGGGTCCAAATTTCTCATGCGAATTTCTCCAATTACCCCTCCCCCTCAAATTCTCCAGTTCTATTTGAAAAGTTCTTTTAATTTCCCAATTCAAGGACTCGTTAAATTTCGTCTGGCAGTTTTCAGTGTATAACATGGACACAGTTTTACCAAAATAAACATCGTAGCATCTAAGTAAATGAATATAGAACATCACTATAGCTCTTTTCACAAAATTTGAGAAACATTACAGAAGAAAGATTGATTTGCGACATATAGGACAGAGAAGAATCCTAGAAGCTACTCCTAGCTTTTACCGTCCTTCTCATACAATTTTCTCATACAATTGGGGTGATTCAACTTCGAAAGTCTTTTCAGTTTGAGTTTTATGTTGAGCTTTTCGATAGGACATGTCTGGAATATTCTTTCAAATTTTGCGAATGACATTAGAGTGAACTCTATGTTTATGTCCAGTAATATTTTATCTGTTAGTTGAAAATGCATAAAAGGCCAATTTACCCTCCCCGGAAATCTTAAAAAACAATAGTGTCATCTCATCTCAGGAAATATTTCTGCTGTCATCCATGTAGATGCAAAGTAATTGGGACCAGGAGAATAATCAGAACCCTGGAGGGGAGAGACTGAAGAAAGTCTTCAAATTCATCCTTGAAAATGATATCTATACCATATTGCTTCTTAACTGAGAGAGATTCCACAGCAATTTCCCATCCCTCTAGTAATATAACCAATTCTTAATCATCTTCTGTTTTAAGGTATAACTCACTTAGCATATTTGACTGACTTGTGGAGTGGTTGTAAATTGTTGCAATAATTTTGTAAGAAAAACAGTTTTAAAGTTTATTTGCGTGACCGGGCGTTCATATGTTGGATTTTTTTTTTCACAAAAAATTTAAACATATATTAATTTCTGTCTCTCTCTTTATTTATTTATTTTTTTTTGGTTTTTACAATACACCAAATAGAGACGAAAGAAGAAATTTGATGCTGATTATGGATTTTCAAATTTTTATAGGTTTTAATTAATATTGTGAAGCTCCTCAACAACCTATTAGAAGATGGCCGGTTATAATCTTTCATATACTTTCTATATCTCAACAAATTCCTATGCTTTACTTGCTTCTTTTTAAAAAATTATAGAATTGTCAAGATTAGCATTCATGAAAGTTTGAGATATTGAGTTGCACCTTACATGAATGGTCGGTATCGACTCAAACGGTAATCTGTAGTTCTTAGTTTCCAGTCCCACCTGGCCAACGTTGAGATTATCTTTTCAAAAGTCCTCGCCTTACCTCGGTCAGTAGGGGAACACCGATGGGCTTAGTAAGGCGACCTTCCGTCGGATGGACCTTTTATGTCGTGGGCCCGTATGCGGGAGAGCGATACCATGTGCATGTTAAAGAACACGCTGAATGGCCTTGACGGGAGGCTACCCTATGTCTCCTAACAGCTGTCAGTGGGTTCGTTTCCCTCAACCTTCTCTGAACCCTCGGATCCTTGTGACTTGGCCATTTTGCCCATTATGTGCAGAAAGGTGTCGCTCAGAGTTAAACTAACCCAACCGAAATCCTTCCCCACACTTCTATGAGTCCTTCTGGCCTGGCTATTTAGCCCATTGGGCGAAAAAAGCGTTCTGCTCAGAAATAAAACAACCACAAGTTCTAAGGTTCGAGTACTACCTGTGTTAGCGTTCAGAATTAACTCCAGTAACTTCCACCATGCCCTGAGTGAGAAAAGAGAACACCGATGAGCTTGGAAAGGCCGCCATGAAAAAAAAAACCCTACAATTTCTTAAGGAAGTACAAATATCTAAATTCCATTCTTCTGAACGTCGTTGGCCAATCGATAATCCCTCTCTTAGCCGCAATAAATAGAGTTTTCAAACGAAGATCCTTCCATTAAAAGATCCTCATTTAATTCGTCTTTCGACAATTTGCCGAAACATTTCGCGGGATTTCCATTTACTTCGTTAAATAAACCCAGAGGATAAGAAGACTCCAGTTGCTTCGTCGTCGTTTGACGAACGATTATCGGTTAATAGAAATAGACTTCTAGTACCTAAATCATCGTCTGGTTTTCGTTTAAGTGAACCGCCAAGCATTAGGAGATGACAGGAACGGAAAGAAAAAAAAAACTCGTTCGCTAAAAGACTTCAAAAGGGTAGACGCAATTGCAAACTTGTTACATTAAAAAAGAACTCTGATGTCTTTTTTTAAAACTCAGTGGTGCGCTGCAAGCAAACCTTCTTCCACCCTCCCTCCCTAGCTCTCTTGCACAGAAAAGATGTTTTGAAGTAATCGGGCCGTTAACTTTACCGACAAAAGATGGCGATCGAAACGCCTAAAAAAAGTACAGAATGTATTCCTCGAAACCTTACTTTAAGTGATAATGATTTTGTGAAATATGTTTTGTATATTTGGTATATAAGAAAAACATTTCTCTTAAGTGTAATTTATTGGATTTTTCTCCCTAAGCTGAAAGGTAACGTTCAGCATTTTAGAAACAGAAGCTTTGGAAAAATAGTAAGTGCCGATATAATTTTCGGTGATTAGAGACATAACAGAAATCTGCCGTTCAAACTAATGTTAGAAAATTTTGCCGCATCTGGATTTACGATTGTTTCGATTTTATATTTTAAGTTTCTGACGTCTTCATTTAGAAATGAAGAGAGTGCAGCAGGGGCTGAAGGATTACATGTTCTCCCCCTGGAAAGTTTTTGTAACCTCAACAGAGATGAAATAAAAATATAAATTTTATACATTTACACTCCATCATGTATTGGAATACTTCCATGTTATCTGAATGGAAAAACTACTGAAGCTCTTTACAGAAACATATTACGGGAGATAAGAAATGAGGGTTGTTTCAATGGGAAAAAACCTAGGCTTGTAATCTGTAATTCTCAGGTTTAAGTTCCAGCACTGAAATTCCTTCATACTGTCCTCAGTGTAATGGGGCGGGGGTGGTTCATTCGGTAGCGCGCCAGGCTCGTAATCTGTAGTTCCCAGGTTCGAGTCCCAGCTGGGTCAGCGTTGAGATTTATCTCCGCAGAATTCCCCGTCCTGCCCACGGTCAGTAGGGGACACTGTTGGGCTTGAAAAGGCCGCCGTCCGTCGGATGGACGTTAAGCCGTGGCGCCGTGTGCGGGAGAGCCATACCCTGTGCACATTAAAGAACACGTTGGATGGCCTTGACAGGAGACTACCATCTTTCTCCCAACAGCTGCTCCAGTGGGTCCTCTCCCCCTAACCTTCATGAGCCTTCGGGGTCCATGTGACCTGGCCATTTAGCCCATGGTGCGTAAAAAAGTGCCGCTGAGATGTAAAACAACCCAACCTCAGTGTAATAAAGGGACAATGATGGTCTTAGCAAGACCGCCGTCTGTCGGATGGGATGATGTCTTGCTCCGTGTGCAGGAGAGCCATACTCTATGCACGTTAAACACACTGGATGGCTTTATCTGGACGCTTCCGTCTCCTGGCAGCTATCCAGTAGGTCCCCTTCCCTTAACCTTCTCTGAGCTTTTGGGGTCCTTGTGACCTGGTTATTTAGTCAATTGTATGGCTTAACGTGCCTCTCAGTGGTAAAACAACCAATCTACTGTAACGTAATCTTTTTTCTTTTAGTTTCTGTGAATAAAGAAGAGTAGAAGTTCTGTTAAACAGTCTTCCGTTTAATTCTCCACAAAATTCCCTGCCCTGCCCACGGTCAGTAGGGGACACCGATGGGCTTGGAAGGGCCGCCGTCCGTCGGATGGGACGTTAAGCCGTGGCCCCGTGTGTGGGAAAGCCATACCCTGTGCACGTTAAAGAACACGCTGGATGGCCTTGACGGGAGGCTACCATCTGTCTCCCAACAGCTGTTCCAGTGGGTCCCCTCCCCCAACCTTCTCTGAGCCTTCGGGGTCCATGTGACCTGGCCATTTAGCCCATGGTGTGCAAAAAAGTGCCGCTCAGAGGTAAAACAACCCAACCCTTCCGTTTAACTGGATAGTTATGGTTGTGATAAACCATGGTAACTCAATATAAGTTTCCCACGCATTCGAAGTCTGATATTTTAGTGGAAGTTTATTATGAATAAATATAAATCCTTTTACATATGATAAATTTGACGTTTACTTTTCGGATTTTCTTTTAATTATACAGTGAATTTTAATTACAAAACCTCAAATTTCAGAAATAATTACATAAACTTATCAGGAGTTATGTACATTTCGAGCACATTTAATCCATTATCATATGAATCTTTAATTTTTGAAAAATTATTAAAGCTCGGGTATTGGCAGAAACGCAATTTAGGGGCCTCAGCCACCATCTTGTTTTGGTCCGCCACGGTTAAAAAAAGTGCGAATGGTAGAATAGTCCGTTACAGATCTACCTTGAGTATGTTTAGAAGATATGTATAAAAAAAATGTAACACCATATAGAAGAAAATCTTGTGTCTGCACTTAAAAAACACTGAAAATAATCTCATCAAAACAAGATTCCATTAGCAACTCTTATCGCTAAAGAAAGAACCCTCGTTCCGAACTTAAAAAAGCCCAAAAGTAAATAATCTCATCAAAAGTAGATTTCATTAACAACGATTTTTACTAAATAAGGAAACCTAGTTCCGCATTTAAAAAATCCCTAAAACTAAATAATGTCAAAAGTATATTTCATTAACAGCGCTTATCGCTAAGGAACGAAATTAAGAAAAAAAAAACGATCAATCTCATTTGAAGACAACTATTTTAAACAGCCCTAACGGTCATAAAGATTCAGACAAATGCGGGTGGATAAAATATTGTAACTCCACGTCAGACGTTTTCTGAGAAAAAATTACAAGATGGCGGCAAAGAGCACTACTTTGCATCGTGGCAACACCTCCTATAAACGTCAGCTTAAGTAGAGTCTTGTGCTAATCTTTATACTAATCCATCTGTAATTACAAGAAACCCACGAAATATTAAAAATCAGCTTTCAGAGAAAATGCTACGTGCCGTTCAAAGGGTTTTCAGTGGTTCTCAAAGTTTAAAGAGGGTCGCATGTCCGTTAAAAATGATCCTCGCTTTGGCCGTCCTTCAAATATCATTGATTTACTTCAAAAGCCAATGATTCCATCGCTAGTGTTAGTGATCTGATCTGAAATGATCGAGGTTTAACTATTCTCGAACTTTATAGTGAAACTAATATTTCTTATGGGACATGTGAATCAATTTTAGGACTAGAATTGGAAATACGACCCTTTCAGCCAAGTTTGTGCCTCACAACCTCACTGATGATCAGAGACAGTGACGTGTTCTTACATGTCAGGATCTTCGTCAACGTGCTGCTGTTGACCAAAACTTTGTTTCTTCCATCATTACTAGTGACGAGTCGTGTCATACTCGCCGGATTTAGCTCTCTGTTTTTTTGTGTGTTTGGTTCCCAAGCTTAAAATCGCCTTGAAACACTATTATTCAGAACGCGACTTAGTCACAATTGGCAACTCAAAAAAAAAGAAAGAAACTGTGAAGAATGCTTTTATAAGTTGCAGAAGCTTTGGAATCGGTGTACATTGTGTCAAAGAGATTACTTTCGAGAAGATCTATCCGAATAGCTGGTAAGCTTCATCATTTCCCAAATATTAGTTCACTCTCCAAACTTTTTGATCCCACCTCATATACGAAGGCCATATCCTTTGAGCGATAAAGAAGAAACTGGATGGCATGACAGGATGTCTGTCTGGGGTTTAAAATTGATCAGAATCCCTCTAGGGGTGTTGTGACTTTGACATTTAATCCATTGTGTGGATAAAAAGTGTTGCTCGGCGATAAAACAACTCCAAAACACATTTTTTTTTATCCAAAAGCAAATTACATTCCTATGAGCTTTTATTTACGTAGATCTTGTATTTATATCACGTTGAATCAATCTGAGCTCGAGAGAGATCAAAGTCTACAGTTTGGGTAGTTTTACCTCTGAGTGGCCCTTTTTTGCACACCATGGTCTGAGTAGCCAGGCCCCAACGACTCCAAGGGCTCAGAGAAGAAGGTTAGGGGAAAGGGACCAAATGGACAGCTGTTTGCAGACAGGGAGAAGCCTCCCGTCAAGGCCATCCAGGGTGTTCTTTAACATGGTCAGGCTATTGCTATCTTGAACACCTAGCCCCAGCTTAACATCCCATCCGAAGGACGGTGGCCTTTCGAAACTCCTCTCTGTTTTGCGGAGTTAAATCTCAACGCTGGCCCAGGTGGGACTCGAACCTGGTAACTGCAGATTACCAGCATGATAGAGCCACAGAGTCTACAGAATACAACTGATTTAACAAACGAAACTTTCGAAGACAAAATGTTCGATGACTTCCTGGAAAGTATCTTTTTTTCCCCATTCTTAAACTCAAGAGGTAACAAAATTTGCTCGGTGAAAGTTCAAAACTCAAATGCTCAAATACCGCAGTCACTAAAGGAAGGCTTATCGTGAATTATTAAACAGAAATTTGTTTAGTAAAAGGTTAATTTCAGCACAGAAAGAGAATGTTGAGTGAGTAAGATATAGAAATGCAGAAATATTTGTATCCTTTGCTCATTATGAAAATGTTTTGGATAATGCAAAACATGAACAAACCGTTGAGGATTCTTACAGAACCACACTGTAGTTCAACAGAGTTTAGAATTGTGAAAGAACTGTATTAAAATTGGAAGTCAGAAGACATAATGTACCTATATATGTCTTTGGGTTGGGTTGTTTTACCTCTGACCGGCACTTATTTGCACACCATGGGCTAAATGGCCAGGTCACATGGACCCCGAAGACTCAGAGAAGGTTGGGGGAGGGGACCCACTGGAACAGCAGTTGGGAGACAGATGGTAGCCTCCCGTCAAGGCCATCCAGCGTGTTCTTTAACGTGCACAGGGTATGGCTCTCCCACACACGGGGCCACGGCTTAATGTCCCATCCGACGGACGGCGGCCTTTCCAAGCACATCGGTGTCCCTACTGATCGTGGGCAGGGCGAGGAATTCTGCGGAGATAAATCTCAACGCTGACCCAGCTGGGACTCGAACCTGGGAACTACAGATTACGAGCCTGGCGCGCTACCGACTGAGCCATCACCGCCCTATATGTCTTTAGATTAAGAAAAAGGACTAATACAAGACTAGTCAAGCCAAAGTCAAGCAGATGGCTTAATGTGAGTCGTTCACTGGTGCATAGACTTTGGCAGAGATTCCAATAAGGACAAAGCGTATCCAGGTGATTCATTAGCGGACGACGACGGGCAAAAGACACAAGGGAGGACGGTTCTCTGGTGTTACGCACCTGGAGGAGTAGAATCTCAAAATCCCGTAAAGTGTGATCAGACTTCTCAGCAGGAAGCAGAGCACCGATATCCACTACCACCTACACTGAAGACTTCATTTGGTGTGTCTGTACGCTAGGCTGCCAGTTGTGTGTATGCCCCTCACCAGATGTCACAGGAGGGAACGTCTAAACTGGTGCAGACATCACGTGAATTGGGCCCAGGCGCAATGACAATTCAGGCTCAGCTCACAGCGATTCGCACTATATGGAGGGAACCAGGAACAAGATATCATACCACAAATATTTGTGAACCAGGCCCATGGGTATATAACCAACAATGATAATATGTGATGGTAATATTGTCATTGTTTATCGATCTATCTCAGATCATCTTGACCTTTTTACCATGTGTTTGGATTTGTATATAATTTTGGGAATTGAAAGAGTTATTCCATTTTTTCAATTGTTATCTTTATGGAAATGTTTATATACACCTATTTTCCGATTAACATGCAACAGATTCAACGGGTTTTCAGGGTTTTTTTTAATTTATGGAAACCAATGTATTAGTGATAGCAATTGTGAAAACTGCAGCATTATTTCAACTAAAACGCATAAAGATCCACAGAAGAGATTCCTAAGTCATCGAACTTGGGATTCACCTTAAAAATATACAAAACCTGCCACCCATCCAGTACTACTGAAATTTCAAGGGTAAAACAACTATTGTAAATTCGATAATGGTATTAATATATTAAGAAATATTTTCAGTTAGATGGATAATGATGTTATTCTGAAGCAATCAAATTTTAAATCTGATTCGACACATAATCTACTTCTTAATTTTTAAAGTTGAAAATGCACACATACAGCATAGCCAAATTATTATGGGCTTTTGCTTAATACTTCTTCGTATGTATCATGGCACAGTTCACAAATTGCAAACGTTTTAAATTCCCTGCGCATAGTTCTCATTGAAATGGGTTTTGAAGTATTGCTACTGGTTATCTCTCATCTCTGTTTTGCTGTACAGTTACAATAAACGCCCGTCTTTGTCAGTCAGAGTATTTCTCCTTCCTCATTTGCGACGATAGGAGAACGTGTTTTGAGACCGTTGCCATTCTCCATGCACTTGAGATAATGTGCCCCATGATTTTCTGCTGAGTTCCACCACCTCCATTACATATGCTCCTTCCCATCGTGCTCCGACGATGAGTCCCCTTTTGAAGTCAGTCAGATCAGCCTTCCTTTCCACCATGCCTTCACGATTTTTATAGGATAAGGAAGTAAAATATTTGCATAAGTAATAAACTTTGATGCCGTCCCGTGGACGAGTGGTTAGCGCGCTTGGCTACTGATCTAAGGGACCTGGGTTCGAGCCCCGGATACGGCATGGATGTGTGTGTGTTGTCTTTCTGCTGAGGTCCTGCCATCCTATCAGACCTTCTACTGTGGCATATAAACTGACAGGCTCCTGTCAGATTTCTGTGGCAAGCAGCTTCTTGAGGGGGTATTTATTTTTATTTATTTAATAAACTTTGGTACATTGGCGTGTTTCACGGTACTGCGCTTGCGATGCAGTCAGTGTTCCTAATAATTTACTCGGGCAGTGTATGTAACTAGTCATAAAGGATGTTAGATACTTTATCTGAAATTACTCTTAAAATTCTTGAAATATACAGGTTCGGAAGAAAACCATGACAGCAGAAACAGAAGTGTAAAATAGTTTTCAGTTAATTGACTTAGCATCTGACAAGCCAACATAAAAGTTTAATGTACCGTTAGTATAAAAATACATTTTATCGTAGAATCTTTATGTGAGAATACTTTAAAAGGCGTTACAACGTTAAAAGAAATATCTTTTCTTTCAATATTTTACTGGTATATTTTTTACCATCATCATTATTTACTCTGATCTCTCCATGAAAAAAACATAATTCTAAACTTTTTTTGAATGCGTTTGCTACAGCCCCGTTGTTCAACTGCTGCTCGACTTATTCAGGAAAGAAAGTACACTAATTAAACTGTCATTAAAAGCTAATTAGGTGTTCATTGTGGTACTGCTTCAATTCACGATATGCCCTTTTGGTTTCGCTATCATGTTCGTCATAGGAGCTATTCGCCATTATGTGGAAGAAACGTCTAAAACTGATTAATAAGCTGTTTGGGCAAAAAAGCATCCATATTAACAACATAGGAATTAAACAAAAGAAAACAGTTTTGTTTTATTTATTTATTTTTATTTTCCGGAACCCAGATGTTGTCAGCAATATATAGAATCTATTCCAGATGTGGTTTATTTTCACCAAATGATAAACACGAGATTAATCTTATTATGTGGACTAGTGGTTCTCAACGTGGGGTACGGGGTAAATATTTTTGGGATACGCCGTGAGAGCTCAAAAGTCACTAGATATATGTTATACGTATATGTTTTTTTTTATTCCCATTGTTATTCTATAAATATAGTTTAATCTATCTATACAAGGGGTACGTCAATTACATACACATTTCCAGAGGGTAAGTGAAGAATAAAAGGTTGAGAACCACTGATATATATGTTTTATTTTATTCCCATTGTTATACTATAAACTATAGCTTTATCTATCTATACAAGGGGTACGCCAGTTGCATACACATTTCCAGGGGGTGCGTGTAGCATAAAAGGTTGAGAATCACTGATATATATATATGTTTTATTTCCATTGTTATACTATAACTATAGTTTTATCTATCTATACAAGGGGTACGCCAGTTGCATACACATTTCCAGGGGGTGCGTGAAGCGTAAAAGGTCCTTTTCCCTTGATGCAATTTTTCACATATCTCACTTTGTTTCGTTCACCATTACTACATGATTTTTTAATATTTTTAATAACAATAGCTGGATATTAATCTCAATTAATTTTTAACTATTACAGGTTTATTGTTGTTACGAAATTTGAAAAACTAGTGAAATTTAAGTTTCTCTATTTCAATTTCTATTAATTTACGGGGTTTTTGAAAGCTGTTATGCACCCCCCCCCCTTACACCTCACCTCTCATTTTCTCCAGTTTATGAACTCTCTGATCTAAGCCAGTTTTTCCAACTGTTTTCTGCTCTCGATTTCTATATATGTGTGTGAAAGAAAACAAAATACTTTTTTTCTTTAATCTGTATGCTTCCAAAACTTATTCTGCAACCCGTTTAATTAGGATCAATTATAATTTATTAATTATTTACAAAGTTAAATATTAATATTCTTTCAACTTGTGTTTAAGCTATAAATATAATAACATTAATTTTCGTGGATATCCTACGGTTAAGAAGATCCTATTTCTTAATGTGTGGACTCTCTCTAAAATCTTTTCATATTCATCACAATCCCCCTCCCCCCCAAAAAAGCAACAAAAACACACACTGTACCAATTATGTTGTCTGTCCACACCCTGGGCATATTGCTTTCTTTTATTTTGATTATACCTCATCATTTTCCTGACCAAAGCCTTTGTACTATACATAATAATATCAGTCGAGATTTTCCTATGGTTTTAGTCTTTAAATGAATCGAATGTCTGAATGCATGCTATACTGTGTATTCTGTGTTTTCGTAAATAAAAACATTAAAAATATTGAAAAGCCTAACATTTTTTTCTTCACTATATCAAATTCATTTCTTCACTTCAAAATAAAAATAAAGCATTGTTTTCGTTTTGTTATTGATTAACTAAAAATGTATTTTTTGAGGAAAAAAAATTATACCTTTCCGTATCTTTTACGTCTTTTACGACAAGCGAAAGCTTTCCGTTTCTTTGCTTTTTCAATATTAAATAATTTCTTCGTTTTTTTTAGAATATAGGGCATCATAACTACTTCCATTTTTACTCGACAAAACACGGTTTCTTTTCCTTTTGTTTTTTAAGAATAAAAGAATGCACTTTTGCAATAGGAAAAATGAATGAATGAAAGAGCACATGACTGTTTGTTTACGTCAAAAAGTTTTAAAGCATTTTTATTCCCAGGATGAAAAGATTTTATACATAGTATAAAACTGATTGTAATGTTGCCCCTTTTTTACGGCAAAAATTTTCTTTAGCTTTTCTTTTTCCTCATGGATAAAATTTTTTTTATAGAGCAAAGTAGGTAATGGCGTTTTCCTTTTTTTTCTTTACAACTAAATACATATATTTTTTTATTTTCTGTTGCCTATTTTTCAGGATTAAATAATCTTTTTTTTTCAGTAGGGGCACATACAATCGTAGCTTTCTTCAGCTTATTTTTAGGACCAAAAAAACTTTCTTTTCTATTATAATTTTTTTAATATCAAGGAAGTCATTATTTTTTTTCCCATTTTGCTTTCCATTTAAGATAGAAGAATATCTTCCGAAACTAGTAAAATTTCATCAGCAAACATTCAGCAGCGGATTAAATATCAGCGATTTAATTACAGATGCACCGTCCTCAATTTTTAATCAGGGGGAAAGCATACGACGCATCATCATCAGTGTAATATCCATTGCTTTTTCGCCGATTCATCTACTGCCGAAGTTTCTCTTTCCTTACGTTCACATAAGCTTTGTGTCTTATAATTAAAATGCTGCTTGCTCTTCAATAGAGCAGAGACAACTCAGCATTAATTGAGAAAACTCCTTGACATTTCCAAGATTGATTTCACCTCACAACAAAGCGATTTAATTGTCAAAGATTTCCTGTATTATTTATCTCACTAGTTAAAATGAGTTTACGAAGAAACAATTAAAATTAAACTTGTAGTTCTTTTTACATTTTTATAACATCTTTTCTTTATTCTTTTCAGTTTTAAAGTTTTTTTTGCTGTTTTCAAAAATTGAAAGTCAGTTTCATTCTCTCCTAATTCACATTTTCGTTATCATATACAGCGAAGTGAAGTAATCATGAAATGTATTCCTTTTTTCGTCAATTCTTTTACTTCTCTCTTTAAACGCTTAATTAAAGCAGCGTCGTGGAGAAAGAATTTTCTTTTTACACATATACATCCTAAACAGGTAAATATTTACGTCAAAATCCAGCAGTGGATTAAATATCAGCGATTTAATTAGAGGTTGTACTTTATGATTTTTTAATCAGTTACGATACATCAGCGTATCACTCTACGATTTCTCTCCAATTCATTTACATAAGGCTTCCTCTGTAATTTACAGCAGTAGAGATATTGTTAATTCAAAACAATTCTGCCAACAGTAAATGAGAAAGTCCTTATCATTTCTGCCCTGATTGTCATCCCTTTAATAATTAAATTTGTTAAATGGTGGTGGCTTCAAACAATCAGTTCACAACAGTTATTAGAACTAATTGTTGTTGCACCGTCGATGGGGCTGAGTCAGCTACGACAAGGGAAGTTGGGTTTATCTGACAAACGTAATGACGGCGCCGCTGCCTTCGTGAAATGAAAGCTGTCAGGTCATAGACCTCCCGGAGTTCCAGGTGTGCCGTGCTTAATTTTCATCTAGTGATGAAGGAAGGCAAATGTACAACAGAAAGGCTCCAAGTGATCAGTCGTGATGGTAGTACACCATCAATCTTATGGTCTCAGAAATCAAGGTTTTCTCCTTTTCGTTGGAGAAATAGGAGATACAATTAATTTGGAATATTTATCCCTGATTGAGACTAGAGAGGCTAAGCATATTTCGTCAGAAGTCTAGAGAGCTAAGATATATTTCGTCAGAAGTCTAGAGAGCTAAGATATATTTCGCCAGAAGTCTAGAGAGCTAAGATATATTTCGTCAGAATGCAGGACACGTAAGAAAAAAGTGCCGTTGGACAGAAATGAAAAAATACAGAAAGGTGCTGATGGATAGAAAAGGGTTGGGTTGCTTTACCTCTGACCGGCACTTTTTTGCACACCATGGGCTAAATGGCCAGGTCACATGGACCCCGAAGGCTCAGAGAAGGTTGGGGGAGGGGACCCACTGGAACAGTTGTTGGGAGACAGATAGTAGCCTCCTGTCAAGGCCATCCAGCGTGTTCTTTAACGTGCACAGGGTATGGCTCTTCCGCACACGGGGCCACGGCTTAACGTCCCATCCAACGGACGGCGGCCTTTCCAATCCCATCGGTGTCCCCTACTGACCGTGGGCAGGGCGGGGAATTTTTGCGGAGATAAATCTCAACGCTGACCCAGCTGGGACTCGAACCTGGGAACTACAGATTACGAGCCTGGCGCGCTACCGACTGAGCCACCCCCGCCCTGGATAGAAAAGAGAACATAGAGATAAGCAAATGGACAGAAAGGGGAGTTAGAGAGTAGCGGATGAATAGAAAGGTGGACACAGAGAGAAATAGATGGGAAAAATGGGGCACACATAGAAGCAAAGAGACAGAAAGGAGGACATAGAAACAAGCAGCTGGATAGAAATGGCGGGGTACAGAGAGAAGCAGATAGACAGAAAGAGAGATACAGATAGAAGCAGGTGTGAACAAAGGAGGGATACAGAAAGAAGCAGGTGGATATAAAAAGAGATGCATAGGTAATCAGGTGAACAGAAAGGAGGGATACAAAAAAGAAACAGATCAAGGCAGATACGGAGAGAATCAGTTGAACAGAAAAGTGGACACAGAGAGAAACAGGTGGACAAAAAGGAGGGACAAAGAAATAGAGAGAATCAGATAGACTGAAAGTGGACACAGAGTGAAGCAGATGGACAGCAAGGAGAGTCACAGAAAGAAGATGGACGGAAGGGAGAAGCAGATAGATAGAAAGGGGGACGGAGAAAGTTGGACAGAAAGTTGGACAGAAAGGTGGACACAGAGAGAAGCAGATGAACAGGAAGGGTGACACAGTAAGAAGCAGATGAACAGAAAAATGAACACAATATATACCAATATATTTTTGAGATAAATGTCCATAAAAAAATCTAGACTGAAGGCTCCCCGGAATGACCTGAAAATATGGGTTCAGGAACTCTTCTCTGTACGGCAGAGCAGTAACAGAGCTACTCTGAGAGTTGTGCAGGTCTGTACACCCGTTCGTCATGATTCCTGCTCCAACCATCATGCTACGACCACCAGGGAAGTCCCTTTCTCTGATGTTCGAGGGACTGTCACGGGTCCCCGATTCTCTCCAGGTGCGAATACGTTGCGAATCAGTATTTCAGCTGAATCGTCATTCATCTGTGAACATAACATGCGCCATTGCTCTGGACTGCAAGTGTGATGTTGGCGACTCCATATTAAAAGAGCTCGCCGAGCGGCTGGAATTGAACGGGCACAAATAACAGGTCTCCTGGCATAAAGTCATTGCTCACGAAGTCTCCTGTAAACAGTATGCTTTGGAACCTCGTTCCTGTAGCTGCTGCAATCCTAGTGGTCATCACTCTATTCCGTCTGGTAGTAAGACTCATATAGCGATCATCTGGAGCAGTTGTGGCTCGGGACAACCTTGTCCTGGTCGACGACGAATATCTGCTCTCTGTTGAAACTCTACAGTCTTGACAGGATATTTTGTGGAACATTCAATGTTCTGTAAACTTCGCTCTGGAACTGACCTGCTTCCATCCTTCCAATCGCTCTCTACCGCTTAAAATCATCCATACGATGTCTTCGGGACATAATCAGCTCGACGTATCACTGAAGTGAAAGCAAGAGTTTCGTAGAACAGCTACAAGCTGCAAGTAGACTCACGCGTCTTTTTAAAGCATTCCTAATTTGCATATTCCGGCTTACGAGCGGCAACTGTAAATTAAGAATAGTTTTCGGCATAGCGTATTTTCCATGTTCGCCCATTTTCAGTTTATTATTTTAGATATATCGGCAGCTATATACGTTTTTGTCGATTATCCTTTAATTTTCAGACTAGTGTAGTTTTCTAGTTATTGTCCCTGTATGGACATACAGAGTGTTTTCAAAAGGTATAGTCAAACTGTAGGAACGTGTTCTACTACGCAGAGCTAAGAAAAGTTTTCCAATGATCATTGGACAAGAACAATTTTTTTTTCGAGTTATAGCATATTTTGAGAGTGCAAATAAGAAAGCCTGAAGTAATTAGTTTTTATTCCAATTGTTATAGCCACACTGTAAGTGATCGATGATACAATTTTGTAAGTCTACATCAGAGCAAATGTTCGAAATGGTTTCCCTGAGCAGCAAATACACGCCTCAGAGCATATTCCCGTTGACTGTCGAACACGTTCGAAAAATCTCGGAGTGTTCTGAAGTATTTGACAACCATCCGCAATCCGTTCACGGAGATCTTGTGTATTAGGAACCAGGGTAGCGTAAACACCAGCCTTAACCATAAGAAGAAATCTAGTGAATTCAAATAGGGAAAGCATGCAGGCAATACAGTTGGTACAACTCTACCAATCCAACTGGCAAGATACGTATGGTTGAGATCATCCCGGAGTGGCGGGATTTTGTCCAACATTTGCATACATCTACTATGCTGTCAGAAATGCAAATTTACCTAGCATCGTACCTTTTGACAGTCTTCTTTAATTGCAATTCTCAAAATGTGCTATAATTCGGAAAGGAAGGTTTCTGACCCAATGTTCATAGGAACGTTCTTCATCATTGTGCGCAGTATAACACGTTCCCAAAGATTTACTAGATCTTTTGGAAACACTTTACGTACGCAAAACAAACCATCATACAAACAGGGAAGCGTATGTAAATAAATAAACACATCCGGACTGATGAAAAATCAGTCGAATCAAAGACCTCTTTTTATTCGGCATATTAAAAAGACAATTTCATTCAATGCAGTTTTGGAGACGACTCATATTAGTTTCGATAGCTATTTCATTCATTTACAGATAAAGTTTTTCCCAAACGATAAATTCATCGTTAGGATCTTAAATCTGTCGCTCGACAATTTGGCGAACTTTATTTGGGCCGCAAACGGAGAGACTCGATTTGTAAACGGAACTGACGACTAAAAACAGAAAACTACCCACATTAATCACAGCTGTAGTCGTTTAGTGTTTTCTGTTAGCGAAATTTGAAATTGTGATTTGAATTTAATGATCCGTTTGATCTTTTGGTCAGGATTGAATCTTTTGCATGAAAGGGTTTTGTTTTTATTGCTCTTCCTGTAAATCTAGTTTCAATACAACATTTTTTTTCCTTGAGGTTTGCAGACTTGATCTACAGCCCATCGGGACTACAAAGGTTTTTGCTTTACGAACTGCTCGTTTAATCTATTTAAAATTTTGAAAAATAAGACAACTCTTTTTAAAGATATTTCTGTCAGGTTCAGTGAACTGATGACCATTTCTAAAGCATTCGTTTCGTTTTTTATTGGCTATTTGCAAAAAAAGTATAAATGCGATATTATTAGAATTCAGCCTCTATATTAAAATATGCGCATATGTTATAGATATATATATATACTCATTTAGTTTAATATTTGGAATGCGAACAGTACGAAACACCTCTGAACCTTTCGTATTTTGGACACTTCTATGCTGATACCTTGACCTAAGACTTCTGACTGTAATGCTCATAATAGCTGTCTAGTGAGGTTGGTTGGGTTGGTTTGTTTTACCTCTGAGCGGCACTTTTTTTGCACACCATGGGCTAAATGGCCAGGTCACATGGACCCCGAAGGCTCAGAGAAGGTTGGGGGAGGGGACACACTGGAACAGCTGTTGGGAGACAGATGGTAGCCTCCCGTCAAGGCCATCCAGCGTGTTCTTTAACGTGCACAGGGTATGGCTCTCCCGCACACGGGGCCACGGCTTAACGTCCCATCCGACGGACGACGGCCTTTCCAAGCCCATCGGTGTCCCCTACTGACCGTGGGCAGGGCGGGGAATTTTGTGGAGATAAATCTCAACGCTGACCCAGCTGGGACTCGAACCTGGGAACTACAGATTACGAGCCTGGCGCGCTACCGACTGAGCCACCCCCGCCCCCATCTAGTGAGGTTGTTGGTATAACAGAGTAATGAGCTATATGGTCGAATAGCCTAATTCTGTAGTCTGAAAAGAATAAATGTAAACTGTCTGAGAATAAGACCAAAAGTAACAGATCAGGAGAATGTAAATCTGACTTTTTTTTAAACTAATAACTTAATATATTTGAATTTATGTGATCCAACAATTATTTGATTAGAAAAAATAAATCTGATTTTATTAGAATAACTCAACCAATAATTTATTTTTTTATCAGAAAGGAATAAATATGACTCTTTGAGGATTTCTGAAAGAAAAATGGCTTTGCTAGAAATAAATCAGCTTTAATTTTCTGAAGATAACTCAATCGTTAATTCTTTGGCCAGAAACGAATACATTTGACTCTCCAAGCTCAACTTACAATTCTTTGTTCAGAAAACAATAAATCTTAGTCACTGAGGATAACCACCCCTCTCCCTCCAACTTTCTTTGACCCCTCTGGATCCTTGTGACCTGGCCATTTAGCCCATTGTGTGAAAAATGTATCGATCAGTGGCAAAACAACCCAACACTTTTGTTAGAAACAGATAAGTTTCACTTTCTGAGGATAACTAAAGTTATAATTCTTTGGCAGGAAATGAACAAATTTAACTCTTTAAGCATAACTCAGCTAACAATTCTTTGGTCAGAAAACAATAAATCTTAGTCACTGAAGATAACCACCCCTCTCCCTCCAACTTTCTATGACCCCTCTGGATCCTTGTGACCTGGCCATTTAGCCCATTGTGTGAAAAATGTATCGATCAGTGGCAAAACAACCCAACACTTTTGTTAGAAACAGATAAGTTTCACTTTCTGAGGATAACTAAAGTTATAATTCTTTGGCAGGAAATGAACAAATTTAACTCTTTAAGCATAACTCAGCTAACAATTTTTTGGTCAGAAAACAATAAATCTTAGTCACTGAAGATAACCACCCCTCTCCCTCCAACTTTCTATGACCCCTCTGGATCCTTGTGACCTGTCCATTTAGCCCATTGTGTGAAAAATGTATCGATCAGTGGCAAAACAACCCAACACTTTTGTTAGAAACAGATAAGTTTCACTTTCTGAGGATAACTAAAGTTATAATTCTTTGGCAGGAAATGAACAAATTTAACTCTTTAAACATAACTCAACTAACAATTCTTTGGTCAGAAAAGAATCAAAAATTGACTCTCTAAGGATCACTGAAATTATTAATAAGGGATAATTAATTGTACATATATTGCATTTATTAGTTATCGGATTTTACATTTTTCAATCTAGAGTGAAAAATATTTTCATTCTGCAAAAATGCAAAAAAAAATAGATTTAAAAATAAAAACGTGTCTTCGTCACTGTTCCTTGAAAGTAAAAAATAATTTTGAAAAATAGAGAAAATTGCGGAAGTACATTAAAAATACTTTTTCTATAGGTAAAAGCATCCGGTTTCCTGATCTTCCTTCGAAACTGAGTGGGATAGTTCAGCTGGTTGTATGCCAGGTTCGTAACTTGACCTTCCAGGTTCAAGTTCTATCATGTCTGTATTGATACTTTCTCCGATAATACCTATTATGCTTTTGGTGAGTAAAGGTAATCCCTGGGATTTGAATAAGCCTTTCAACAGTCGAATTGAACATTAAGCTGCCGCCTTGTATATAGAGGAGTGCCATACATTGTGGACATTAGAGATCACGTTGGATAACCAGGAAGGCAGAGCTTGTATCAATCTCATAACAGTTGCCCAACGGATATCTTATACAGGTCCGAAAATTTTATTCATATATATATGACTTGGCCTTTAACAGATTTTGTGAAATAGCTCTCTCAGTAGTATAAGCTCTCTCAGTGAATAGCACCGCTCAGTAGTAAACATTTGAAAATTATATGAATTGAACAAGTGACGAACACCTTATGTATACGTTACGAATTACGTTGACAAAGAATTTACGTATTCGTTACGAATTACGTTGAAGAAAGAATTAGGTATAAGTTACAAATTACGTTGACGGATACTTTATGTGTTAGGGCACAAAAAAGAATATGACTATTTTTATTTTTTTTCATCAGTTTTTTATTAAAGACTACGGAAAATTTGTCACTGAAAATATCTTAATCTTTTTGCTTCGCAGTAAAGTTTTTTTGGTATCTTATCTCACTTTGCATTTCATATACTTTCACTTCATAAATAATTTATTTAAGTCTTCTACATGGTTGGCGAGGTATAAAGGGAGAATCATGTACAAACTTTCAACTTTTTGATGCTAAAGAAGATGGTAAAATAATTCATGAAGTCTATCACACTTCCTAAGTCATAAGCTTTTATCTGATACATAACTGGAGAGTACTGTCGTCAGTGTTGGCAAATTATAATGCAAAAACTGTTTTGTCGAATCTACTAACAGAGCAACAAGCTGGCAAAATGCAAGTCAAGAGAAATAAGAATAGAGATAAAAAATGAACATCATACCCATGCACATTTGATCTTTTTGGGATTATTAGATTTAAAGAGAATCATTTTTCATTCAAAAGTTTTTAGGTGCATTCAAGCTAGGGAAAAAGCTGAGCAATAATGCATCTTGTATAAAACAAAATGAGATCTAATTCTTACTGTTTGTCCTAATATTTAAAATAGTTTTTTCAGCACTTTATTTCATTTACTCTGAAAATATTATTGACAAATTAGAGAAGGGAAGTGAACAAGACGAGGAATCATAAATATTTTATCATCGAATATTTGTATGCTTTTTTTGTAACAGAACGTCTTCTTGGCATTTTTTTAATCATCAAGATCACACATTTTTAAAGGAAAATTTTCATTTTTTTAAAGTACCCTACGTAGCTTTTAGAGTGAGATGTTTTTTTTTTAATTTGCATTAAAAAATTGCATAAAGAAACGAGATTGCAGATGAAAGTAAAGAATTGAAATAACCAGAAAAAAATCAGTATATCTCTTTGTACAAATTTCTTTTGTGATTTTTTTTCCTTCTGTTGACGATGGGTTTTAATATGAAATAATCGTATAACTTGTTTTCTGCCTGTATAGAATTAAAAAAAATATCAGATAGAAAGAATTCACATTTTTTATGTTCTGAGAATATAAAATGATATTTTGTTGTCTAGAACATTCTTTGAAAAATATATTTAGAATGGAGTAGATTAAAGAAACGTATAAAGATGAATTCGTCAATTCCAGCTAGATGTGAATGTTTTAGTAAAGAAAACTTCGTCTTTTTCTGAAAATGATTACAGAAAATAAAATTGTTGCAATACCTATGAGAGGCAGTTTTCCACACAATATGGCTAAACGGCCTGGTCACAAAGATCCCAGGGGCTCAGATAAGATTAGGAAACACACTGGACAACTGTTAGGAGACAGGTGGAAGACTTTAGTTAAGGTTGCCCAGTGTGTTCTTTAATTTGCACAGTGTACGGCTCTACTGTACACAGAGTCACGACAACGTCCCTTCCTGCGGACGGAGGTCTTTTCAGGTCCATCGATGTCCCCTTTCTGAACGAGTACAAGATGGGGGGGGGGGGGGGTGTTCGTGAAGATAAATCTCAACGCTAATGGAGATTTAAAGACTGGGGCGCTAACGACTAAGCCAAGCCCTACCCCATTGCAATTAAGAAGGCAAAACGACGATTACGACATGTTATGACAATATTTAAATAAAATAATACACAATAAGATAAAAGGACAATATTTATATGATGAAAATTTTGATAAATCATCGTCATCAAGAAGGTGATGGAGCTATCTAATATGATGATGTTAAAAAAAGTGATTAAACAGAAAATGCTTATCAGGTTATGACACGATTAGGATAATGATGACAGCATTCAGCTGACATTACGATGATGGTGACGATAAAGATGATAACGCTCTTACAATTACGACAATAATGGCGTCATAATCATGATTTCCGTCATATTACGATGATGATTAGGAAACTACTGGCGGCAATTAATATAACGATTTGGAAAGTACGCCAGTACTTATTATGCCAATGGGGAAAGTACTGATAGTATTTAATATGATGATCTGGAAAGTACTGATAGTAGTTAATATGGCGATCTGAAAAGTACTGACAGTATTGAATTCGCAGGCGATGATCGTGTTGTAATGATGATTAATAAAGCGGCATTAATCCTGGTGAAAACGTAGACGATAACGGTAGCAGGATGATGACTGAAAATTTTTCAACGATATATTGAAATTATTTAATCAGCGGCATGAGAGAAAATCTCAGTCATCCGGATGAACTCACAAAACACAACTTTCGTACAAAAATGCAAAGTGTAGTAAAAAAAGTTGCTTCTTCGTCTTTGTACTCGATTGTAACGTCAAAATATGTAATCTGCATGGAGTGTGAACCATTTCTTATTTAACATGTGTTGAACACTAAATGAAAGACACTGACGACTTCTTTTTATTATTCAATAGTCACATAATAACTCAGAGTTAAATTTTTAAAATGCAATAATCCCTTGCCTTATGACTTTCCAGTTGTACACTTATCAAAATAAAATCATAAATAGGGTGCACATGGGTGCCGTGGACCTGGATGAAATTAAAATTGGAACGGCAATTCGCTCTGCAGTGGACCAATAAATAAAGAAGGAAAATCATCGACTTCCTACCTCCTTTCAGTAGTTCAGTAAAATGTTTGGATCTTAAGACCTTTGGATCTTAAGACCAATTAATTGTAGAATGGAGTGTCATTTATTGACACCAAATATCCTGTTATGTAAGATGCTATTCAGGGTTAGACGAGATCAAAGCGATCGCGTAATTTGAATTCACACCGGTAACATCTCCGAGAAAATTACCACTAATATTTGTGGCAATTATCCACTATTCTTCCAAGCATGTCACTCTCCTGAGCGGGTTTGCTCTGCTGTTCAGCGACGGGGTTCCTCACTAGTATACTATACAGTTGAAGAACCCCACTATTTTGCCAACTATGCCAATATGAGTATTTTGCCAACTCACTGACGGGGTTCCTCACTCGTATACTATACAGTTGGAGAACCCCACTATATTACTATTTTAAAGAGGGGGGGACAAATGTTACCGGTGTGAATTTTTCGTGCATTAAAAATAGTATGTTCCACTTGTGTACAGGTTTGGGTTGCTTTAGCTCGGAGCGGCCCATTTTTGTTGCACACATTGTGATAAATGGCTAGGTCACGAAGAAGATTAAGAGACGGGGGACCCATTGGACAGCCCTTAGGAGACAGATGGTAGCCTCCCGTCAAGACCATCTAGAATGTTCTTTAACGTGCACCTTATATGGTCCTCCTGCATAGGGGAGGTCAAGGCTTAAGGTCCTAACCGACGGACGACAACCTTTCCAAACCCATCGGTATCTGCTATTTCCACTAGGGTGGGGGGGATGACGAAGATAAATCTCAACGCAGGTCTAGTTGGCACTGGAACCTGGGAATTGTAAATTACGAGCCTTGACGAGCTACTGACTGATTACTACCCCCCGCCTCACACTGGTTTACCAAACGTAGGTATTAATAACATTATTTAATATTACGATTGAAATAACATAATGACATTATGCACAGATAAAGTTTTTCTACTCAGGGAAAGTTTTCTATCAATTAAAAGTAACTGGAAAGTTTGTCGCATTCAATTTAGGCTCGAAATATTATATAAAAAAGGTATTTAAACACCAGTATTTATTATGTATGGTAGACAGGCTTTGATACATATATTTTCTTCAAAAGGATTAATTTGTTTTCAGCAAAGCATTTCTTTCTGCCATCCAACTATGCCATTCATCACATTAACACAACTCTCTAATTAGAAACATCACCTGAATAAAAGAATGTGTAAACACAAAATGTGGAAGCCTCCGGGAAAATTGACAGTTTCCTAAACACGATTTTTCTTCCTTTTCTTCGAACCAAAACAGGCCCTGAAAGATTCCATTTGCATTAAAAAAATATCTGATGAACAATAGAAAGAAAGAAAAAAAGACAAGATCGTTATCGGTTCTCTCAATCTTTAAATTTATTTTTTTTTATTAGATTTTACTCTTTTTTTTAATCATCACTATCTTAGGCGTGCTAAAGAAATTGTTGTTTATATTATTTTTCAAAAGGATCCTTCAGCTAATTATCTCGAAAATCGAACCATTCTGTTTTTATCTTCTGTAGTAGCTAATTACTTTTACAGAACGAGAGGCTCTCTGCCTGGCTCTTGAAAATGTTGATTAAAGAATTTGCCAAAGCATCTGCTTGATGAAAGGATCGTTATCGATTTTCACAAGTTTTCATCCCCCTCTAGTTTGAAACACACCACTCTAAACGAACATGAAAAAATTAAAAAATGGACAATCGTAATGGAAGTGTTTCTAATTGGATCATCTTTATGAGATTTGAAACTTGATGTGAAAAGTAAAAAATACGTACCAGTCGTTATGAATACAATGTTAAATAAATCTGACTGATGATTAAAGTAAAATGAATCTCCTGGGATTACTATTTCATTTCTGAGATGGGAAATTTGTCCCCCGGAAAAAAAGTTGGAAATCATCAGTGGAATTATCGAGATCTTTATGAAGGTTATCTAATAGATTGGAAGACGTCGAGGTAGGTTTATGGAGAGAGGGGAAATAATTGTTTGTACACGAGAAAAAATTAATTGAAACTGCTAGTGATACATGAAAAATAATTCGGGAAATTGTTCTGATATACTTAATGGACGCGAAGCAGTTTCTAAAGCTTTGATAAAATAAGGAAAAATAAGTTTAAGAAGTGGGATTTAATATTCAGAGAAATATGGAAAAATATTCATTCGAGCACGTAGATATATAGAGATAAACTGTTTAGAATATGAAAATATATTGAGAGTAAAAATGAGAAATTATTTGTAAAAATAGGTAAAGGTATTAGAAAAATGAGAGAAAACATTCACGAAACATCAGAAATGGATCCCAAAATATTTGTAGCTATATGAGAAAACATTCAGAAAGTCAGAAAATACTTTGTTTTCCATAAATTAAGGAACAAACCCTACGTTATGCAAATAGGAAACTTATGTCGAAGCTCTATAATTTCGAAAATAATCCTATTTTATTACGAAAATGATACAGCAGATAAAGATCCCAATTAAATATATCAATATCTCGATTTTCAACAATATTCGTTCAGTATATATTGAATTAGGGAGTTTGAATATTAAACAATAGCAATGCCAGTCTTAAGAAACTTATACTAAACTGTAGAATAGTGAAAGAATTCTTTACACAAACTTCTGAGATACATACTTATTTTATTAAACACTTTGATACAATATTTATTACTAAGTTTTAATTAACTTCTGAAGTCAAATTTTGTGACGGTATCTCAATAGTTAAATATTCAAACTTCTGAATTGATTCTGTTAAATATTCTAATTTCTTTAAATCTCTAAATACCGAACGAATATTTTTGAAAATCGAGATTTAAATAGATTTGACTGAGATCTTTAAATTATCTTCAGTCTCATTTCTTCGCGAAAAGTTTTTTTAAGAAATCACCGAGTTCTCTCTATCAGTTGCTATTCACATAATATTAATTGGTCGGCGAATGTATGTTTTTTTGTGTGATGGTGTTTGTTATTTAAAGCAAGTAAGTTATTTAAGAAAATGTAAATTTCAAGCTAAAAGAACTCAAATGAGAGTGTCACATAATGATTAATTAATAGTTAATAAATATTTCCTAACCAGTTATATTTTTACGATATCTTTTCATATAGCAATTTTGTTCCGACATCCGTTTTACTTAGCAATGTCAGTAAAAAAGCTGATAAGCCAATAACAGCATTCCAATGGACTCAATAGTTACATCAAATAAATCAAATTGAGAGGTTTAATGGTCCACTGTAAACTTGGCATGAGAATGGCTCTCTTGTACGTGATAAGTCTTAAGTGATCTTTTTACGAGTTCCAAGTGTTTATGGCTTTCTTATATACTGCACCAAACCATATTGCCTTATCTGAGAGACAACTTCGTGCTCAAGTTTATCTTGGTCTTCTTTCACGCCGTGAGCAAAATACAAGCAAGCAATTGGGCTTGGAATTTACCTTCCGACTTGCAAAACATAGATGCGTCCATCTATTTAAACTCATAAATGTTTTTACTTTACAATAATTGATTATGCTAATAGTCGAATTACATGAATAAAATAATTTCACAAAATTCTATTAGGATTGAGTTATTTTGCCTCTGAGTGGCACTTTTGTTTACATAATGGGCGAAATGGCTAGGTCACAAGGACCCCGAGGGTTCATCTTGGAATGGGTTGGGTTGTTTTACCTCTGAGCGGCACTTTTTTTGCACACCATGGGCTAAATGGCCAGGTCACATGAACCCCCGAAGGCTCAGAGAAGGTTGGGGGAGGGGACCCATTGGAACAACTGTTGGGAGACAGATGATAGCCTCCCGTCAAGGCCATCCAGCGTGTTCTTTAACGTGCACAGGGTATGGCTCTCCCGCACACGGGCCACGGCTTAGCGTCTCATCCGACGGACGGCGGCATTTTCAAGCCCATCGGTGTCCCCTACTGACCGTGGGCAGGGCGGGGAAACTTTGCGGAGATAAATCTTAACGCTGACCCAGCTGGGACTTAAACCTGGGAACTAAAGATTACTTAGAACTAAAACTTTATTATTAAGAATACTAAAGAACTAAAGATTACAGAGCCTGGCGCGCTACCGACTGAGCCACCCCCGCCCCATAGAATAGCAAGACCATTCAGCGTATTCTTTAACGAGCACAGGATATCTTTATTAAGACTCATTTGAGGACTCCTTTTTCAACAAATTTAGGATGTTAGGCCTAATTTCTTTTAACGTTAAATTTGATTTTTACCTCTGCGAGATTATTTATCTTGAATTTGGTATCGCATTTTTCGGAAAATTACAGAAAAATTTTCTTATTAAGTTTATTATTTTTAAAATAATAGGTCATATTTCTGTGAATATTGGGTCATATTTCCCAAATATTTGGTGCATATATCCGAATGTTGGATATAATTTCTCATTCTTTAGACATTAACCTAAATTTCCCTAAACGTTGTTAGATTTTTCAAACATTAAACCAGGTTTTTCTGAACATTAAGTCACACTCGTAGAATGTTTGGATCACAATATTCTAAATATTGGAATAAAGAAATTTGAATAGTTGAGTACATTTTCTTTAATGTCAAGTAATATTACCCAGAATAATAAGTAATATTATCTGAATATACATTGGTTTCCAAAAATTAAGGAACAATCCTGTGTTACGTCAATGGGAAGCTAACGTCAAAGTTCTATAACTTCTAAAATAAGTTTTTTTATAAAATGTGATAGCCGATAAAGATCTCAATCAAATATATCAATATCTCAATTATTAACAATATTCGTTTAGCATTTAATAAGTTACGGAAGTTTGAATATTTAACTATATTAAACACTTACACTGAAAGTTAAAAAAATAAGTTAAAACGAAAGCAATAACATTTATACTAAACATTACTAACACTCGCAAGAATATCTTTAGCGGTTCGCATAATATGTGAATTTTAGCATTGAGTGATTTTTTTCGCAGAACGAGTAAATGTTTCAGCTTCTGCATTTCTTCGAATACTGAATGCCTATACTGGGAATTAAGATTTAGATTTAACTGAGATCTTTTAATTCTCACTGACTTTTTTTAATAAAAGCGTAAATATTTAACGAGTTGCTGAGTTCTGTATCTGAATAACTATTGACATAAACAAGGAACTACCTAATAAAGTGTACATTAACAAACACACAAACAAACGACGAATTCACCAACACGAAGCTACGAAAAATCCAAAAGAGTGAATCCTTCTCTACTTGTCAATAAATCCTACTGCAACTCAGTTTAATGAGCGAAACACTTCCTATTTAACAGAAGAGTAGATGTTTTTCCTTATTTTAAGTCATAATGCTAATTTATTGAATCCACTCTTGACGACCTGAACATACATGCCTCCAAGAAGGAATAAGGAGAAAAAAATGTTTATGTCGGTCACTTCGATTACTTTGAGCACGTGGATGCATTAAAATGCCGATGACCCGATGTGTTAAATAAAGTAATAAGTATCGATGGATATGCCCAGCTCATAATGGAGGTCGTAAATTTCAGCTTTACAGCTAAGGAGGTCTATAAAAAGTGAAAAGGGCGAACTTTAAGACTGGCGCAAACTGTGACAGTAAGTTCTTGTGAGGTAATGGAGTCAGTCATTGCAGGGTGGTACACGGCATCCCTTACGTGACTCGCATGCGATATCGTAATATATCGTTGTAACGGGCTTTGGTCAAGGATTGGTAATTTTTAGATCCCGATGAATTGGGAATGCTGTCTTTCTTTTCTTTAAGCTCTCTTTCCACTTCAGATCATCGAATAGCTTTTCCCAATTCTTTCTCTTTCTTGTTGTTTTGGTTTTTGAGGAGAGTAGGAATCACTGTTCCCTCCAAGATCTGGAATTTGTTATTATCTCAAAAGAGTGTTATAATATTAACATTTCTATTGGAATTATTAAAGGGTGGTATGATTTTAAATGAAATGTTATGATTTTAACACTCCTATTGGGATTTTAAAAGGGTGGTATGATTTTAAATGAAATATTGTAATTTTATCATTCCTATTGGGATTTTAAAAGGGTGGTATGATTTTAAATGAAATGTTATGATTTTAACACTCCTATTGGGATTTTAAAAGGGTGGTATGATTTTAAATGAAATGTTATAATTTTAACACTCCTATTGGGATTTTAAAAGGGTGGTATGATCTTAAATGAAATGTTATAATTTTATCACTCCTATTGGGATTTTAAAAGGGTGATATGATTTTAAATGAAATGTTATAATTTTATCACTCCTATTGGGATTTTAAAAGGGTGGTATGATCTTAAATGAAATGTTATAATTTTATCACTCCTATTGGGATTTTAAAAGGGTGGTATGATTTTAAATGAAATGTTATAATTTTATCACTCCTATTGGGATTTTAAAAGGGTGGTATGATCTTAAATGAAATGTTATAATTTTAACACTCCTATTGGGATTTTAAAAGGATGATATGATTTTAAATGAAATGTTATAATTTTAACTCTCCTATTGGGATTTTAAAAGGGTGGTATGGTCTTAAATGAAATGTTATAATTTTAAATTGATATTGGAATTGTAAAAGGTGGTATGATCTTAAATGAAGTGTTATAATTTCAATACTCCCATTGGAATTACAAAATGGTGTATAGATCTTAAATGAAGTATTATAATTTTAATACTCCTATTGTAATTATAAAAGTGTGTTATGATCTTGAAGTGTTATAATTTTATCAGAATTGCTGTAGTTATTAAAGGGTCGAATTTTAAGAGTTGTAGTTGGGCAAATGAACTTTCAATTTTAAAGAGAGTGCTGTAATGTTAAGGATAATGTTGAAACTTTTAAGAAATGCAGTTGAATTTTTAAAATAAAGAATTGTAATTTTAAGGGACCTGTTAAAGTGCTTAAAGAGAGGTGTAGCATATTTAAAGTGCAAGTGATTTAAACTTAAGGGAGAGTGTTGAGTTTTTAGAAAGAATAATGGAAATTTTAAAAGAAGCATTATTTTAATGAAAAAATGTAAACATTTAATAGCTCGTGTTCCAATTTTAACGAACGTTTCAAATTGAAAAATAGAATTTTAACGAATGTGTTGCAGTTTCCAGTAGAGGGGAGTGTCGGTAACATATTTAAATATAAATATAAATAAAATTTAAAAATAAATTCGCAGTGACAATACAACTCTCTGTGTTCGGGTTCGAGTCCTGGGCTGGCATGATTGTTCGCGTGCTTTTAATTCTAACTAAGATAGTGGTAAGCAGTGACTGGCCTTAGTAGGGTTGGGTTGTTTTACCTCTGAGCGGCACTTTTTTGTACACAATGGCTAAATGGCCAGGTCACAAGGACCCTGAAGGCTCAGAGAAGGTTGTAGGAGGTGGCCCACTGAAACAGCTTTTGGGAGACAGATGGTAGCCTCCCACCAAGGCCATCCAGTGCGTTCTTTAATGTGCACAAGGTATGGCTGTCCCGCACACGGAGCCACGGCTTAACGTTCTACCGACGGACGGCGTCTTTTCCAAGCCCATCGGTGTCTCCTACTGACCGTAGGCAGGGCGGAAATTTTGCGGAGATAAATCTCAACGCTGACCCAGCTGGGATTCGAACCTGGGAACTGCATATTACGAGCTTGGTGCGCTACCGACTGAGCCCCCCCCCCCCCCCCCCAGTAAGGCATGTATGAGAAAGCTTGTAAACGCTATGAGTAGTTTCAAGGAATCTTCTGTGTCCTATACGTTGGAAATAAATTAATTAACATAGGAAATTTTGCTGTGTTAATGAACATGTGGAAATCTCTAAATAGGTGTGCAACAGTTTTAAGGGCTTTCTAATCTTAAGGATTTTTATATTTTAATTTTTGAAAGTTGTTCCATTTTTAATGAAAATGGAATTTACGATTGTTAATAAAATTCATCTAGCATGTTCTTTAGTACGTCTCCCCTTAGGGAAGGCTCGTATTTTTGCAATGCCGGATGCAATTTGTCTTTGTGGACATCTTTGTCATGCAAGAAAGCATACAAAAATTAAGATATTTTCCATAAACCTACAAAATATTATTTTGGTTAGAAATAAGCTTGATTTTTGAAAATGGCGAAAGATAATGTCAATAGCAATACACAGGCTATCTCACGTAAAAACTGTCATCTCAAATGTATCCTTAATGTATTGAGATAAAGATATCAGTTGAGGTTTAAACCATAAAAAAATATTATGTGTCTGTTTGGGGGAGGGTGGATGGAGCCCATTTCCTACGAGGAGAAAAATGCTTTAACTAACAACGCATCATGTCACTAGTTAGAGAACTGGTACGATAAATCAAAAATTGATAAGAAAATATCTGGTTAGCATTTTCCAAAGGTCAATAACGATTTACGGAATATACTATATCAATGCTTCTGAAACTGTGTATTCCCCCCCCCTCACTCCCCTAAAGACACATGAACCTTGAGTAGCCGCGAGATCACAGTTGCCAACATCAGTTTCAACTTCTCCAGAGCCATCTACGTCCACATTATCAACTGGAGCTGGAAAAAAAATTTCATACCAAAAGGAAATATACATGGAAAAATTGAAAAACATAATCCAGATTTTTTAAAACAAAAGTTATCTTAAAGTGTGGGTCGCAACTCCTAGGACAGTCTAGAAAACTTAGAAGTGGGTCGCAATTGCCGTGACAGTCTCGTGAAGCTTGGAAATGGGTCGCAAAGTTATGAAGAACTGTATTTAAAATTATTGAATATTGTCATGCGAATGAAATAAACATCCACCTGGTTGTTGGCCGTTGCCCGTCTTTGACCTCTCTAACGCTATGGACTACTCCGAGTAATAGACCATCCGAGCATCAGGAAGTTATGGCAAACTACAGAAAAGAGGAGACTCTTTTCTGTAGTTTGCCATAACTTCCTGATGCTGCACCCTATACTGTTGTCTAAATCAGAGGTTCTCAAACTTTTATGTTTGACGTACCCCCTGGAAATGTGTATGTAACTGGCGTACCCCTTGTATAGATGGATAAAACTATATTTAGAGTATAACAATGGAAATAAAATAAAACATATATATACGCATTAAATTTTGTATTCATAAATTACATATATCGATAAGCACAAAAAATGACATAAACAATTTAAAAAATCTTACAAAATTATAAACATTTTACTGGGCAATCAGTGAAATTGTTGCGCTAGTTTATGCTTGCACAATTCATCAGTGGTTGGGGTTATCTTGCTAAGGTAGAGTCGCAAGTCATCTTTAACATTTAGGCTGTTCCTATATTTATTTTTTAAAGCATATAAAGATGAAAAACCAGTTTCACATAAATAAGTTGTTGTGAAAGGTAATAAATATAAATATTTGACTGTAATTCTTGACAAAGTCGGTATTCCTTCTCCACTCCAATCCAAAAACTAATCAATGGCTTTTTGGAATGAATGCTCTTTAAACTATGTTACAAGATATCTCAATCAACTCTTCTTTATTGGACAATGGGAGATCTAGCGACTTTTGAGCTCTCACGGCGTACCACAAAACATTTTACCGCGTATTCCACGTTGAGAACCCCTAGTCTAGAGCATTCTGTTGTGAAATTATTTCTTCCTAAATTCAAGTTACTTTTCGTCAATGGTAAAGGGAAATGTGGGACAAATCCATCAATAGTAAAAAGGGGCTGTGAAAAATTCCATCAGTGGAAAAGGAGGTCGCGGAAATTTCCATCACCGGGGAAGGGAAGCAGCGACTGAAGGAGTTTGAGAGCCACTACACTATATTCCCAAAAGTGTTTAGAAACTTCTGTGTTAAGTGACTGGTACTACAGAATTCAAAGCTATATCAATTTTTAGGTCCCAATGTCACTGGTGAGAAATTAAAGATATTGGTCGAATCTCTGCAAATAAGCATTTTCATCAATAAAAAAAAAATAAATAAATACCCCCTCAAGCAGCTGCTTGCCACAGAGGTCTGACAGGAGCCTGTCAGTTTATATGCCACAGTAGGAGATCTGAGAGGATGGCAGGACCTCAGCAGAAAATATCTTTTTTTTTAATGTTTAAATCTGGAACCATTAAGAGCAGACGTTGATGCTGTAGCTCTCCTGATGAACAATTCGTTTCCAAATTAAGGAAAAGAAAACTGAAAGAAGAACTATTAAGACTCCCAAAATTTTATTTATTTTTGCGAATAATTTTTCATAACAATTATTATTTGTGTTTAATTTACTTTTGAATTAGGTTGGTCTAATATTTGGAGTCTTTTTTGAGCATTAACAATTAAGCTGACAATATGTTAAATAAGAAATAAGAATAAGATAGGACTGTGTAAGATAAAAAATAAAGTAAGATATAAAATGTGTATGATAAAAAAATAAGATAAGAATGTGTAAGATAAGAAATGAGAATATGAATGTGTAAGATAAAAAATAAAAATAAGAATGTGTAGAATAAGATAAGAATTTGTAAGATAAGAAATAAGAATAAGAATGTGTAAGATAAGAAGTAAGATAAGAATATGTAGATAAGTTATATAAGAATAAGATAAGAATGTGTAGATAAGTTATATAAGAAAAAGATAAGAATGTGTAGATAAGTTATATAAGAATAAGATAAGAATGTGTAGATAAGTTATATAAGAATAAGATAGGAATGTGTAGATAAGTTATATAAGAATAAGATAAAAATGTGTAACTCTCAGACCTTCTACTCTGGCATATAAACTGACAGGCTCCTGTCGGACCTCTGTGGCAAGCAGCTGCTTGAGGGGGTATTTATTTATTTATTTATTTTTTATTAAGATAAGAAATAATAATAAGAGACAAAGAAGAAGAAGGGTTAAGAATGAGACTAAAACTTTTGTGGTACATTTTTATGACTAATAGCTCCTCTGGTTAAATGTTCTCACTTGAATAATTCTTTAGTTATTAAATGAACAATGGTTAATTTTTAAAATATTGTGAAAAATGTATTAGAATTTTTCCCTTGACAACCTTGTTTTCGAAGTTAAGTAGTTTTAATATCCTTTCCCTTTCACATAAAATGGAACTATCCGAACACTTTTGGCAACAGAGTGTATCTCATAGAAGCCTTTTTCAAACCTTACTATTATTTTCTTTCTTTTTTTTGGCTTTTATTATTTACTTGCATTAAAATAGTTTCAATTTACTTCAAAAGTTTCCTTATTTATTCTGTAGTTGATTGTGGATAATGCACATATCCCTCTTTTAAAAACGCTACAAACGTGTTCCCACAAAAGCAACACCTATAAGTATTGTCTGAAGTGTACAGTCGCTCAAAAAATATCCGAACACTATGATTGATTACAGAATTCAGAAAAAATATCCGGCAAAGATTTGTTTAGAAATTAGTGATCTGGCAACACGAAGGTTGTCACTAATTTCTAAACAAATCGTTGCCAGATATTTTTTCTGAATTCTGTAATCAACCATAGTGTTCGGATATTTTTTGAGTGACTGTATGATTTTCTCATTTATTTGATATATAGCTATTTCTGAATAATACCAAACTACTCTACAAAAACGTCAAGATCTTAATTCACTTTCTGCATCGATATCTGAATCGATTTCAAGAGAAGGAATAAAAGAAATCTCTCTTACAAAACAAAAAAACTTCCTTCACCAAACACAAAAGATTCTACTGCAGAGATTGATTCCTTATTGAACAATCTAATATTACTAGACTTTATGTTTCTGCGAGACAAAGAGAAGTGTGGTGGGTAAGGGAAAAAACAAACTTTATTTTGACAGAAAGTAGAAAAAAAGAAGTGACTACACCTACTTAACAGTCCCCTCGCTGGAGCACAACCATCCAACATCCGGGTCCATCCTCACACTACCAACTACTGTCAGAACGGACATCTGCACAGAGATATCACTTCACGGCCGTCCAGAGCACCAGCTCTTGAGCACAACTCCCATGCGTTCCTGTCCAAGGAGGTTTGCCGAGATATATGGAGAATCTCTCGCAGCCGTCGGAAAGAGATGGATTGCCTAGCAACAGTGGTCAGCATCCCGGTCACGAGCGCGGCAGCATTCTCCCGGCAATAACTTCCGATAACCCAATACATCGGGCCGAACTAAATGTCAAAGGTTCCTGGCGACATTTATGAGATTCCCCCGGTAGGAAAATACTGTCGAGAAAAGGAGTATGCTTGAGTTTCGATGTGGCCAAATGGTTTGGGCTTCGTGAGTTATATTCGGCCCGTTCCTTGGGGGAGATTGAAGTTGACGTTGATAAGGTACTGCTTATGGAGATATTAAACTGATATTCAACGTCTCGGCTGAATCCAAAATCAGTTGTCATTCGTTAAACTTTAGTTGTCAGAACCAACAACCAGGTATGGCTGGTTGTAAGTGGGAAACTGTGCGCATATGCGCACTAGACTGGCTACTCAGCTTCAACCTTCTCGAATCAAGCATTTCAGAGACAGATTGCTAATGCGTAATGAGGCGTACGGTATTGGAAATTGCTCAGATAATGTGTAACTGTCACGGAAACGTAAGATTATAGTTGACCGATGTCGGAAATGTGCTCTAAGCGGAAATAAGTGTGGCAATACTGAATTCGGTTCTCTTAATGCAAAATACGGGATAAATTCGAGAATATGTATGTAGATGCATAACGAAACAGTGTCATATGTTATTCATTCTTCTCGTTAGCAAGGTTACGAACAATTCACCGATTTGCTGCGTGTTGCATACAGTATATTGCCAAAAGTATTGGATGAACGCATATGAATAATTATGCATAATGATTGGTGAATAACTAGCAGATATCAAGTACTTAATTAAACTGTAAAATATATTTTAGAATTAGATGATATTATCCACGTTTCAAGGTTGCAGATTTTCGTTTAATATTATGATCTGCTATAGGAAAATTCCCTTCCCTCTCTTTATCTTTGGGGGGGGGAGAGGCAGAAAATAAGGAGCATAATTGGAGATAGATATTTCAACGTCAGAAGCTTTCATTTGAAGTGTATTTTCTTAGGTTTTGTAGGGGGAAGAAAGGTTGTGTATAAGTGTAGGAGGAGGACAATCTATTTCCTTGGTTTTGACAAATTGAACATGTATACCGAATTTGCTGATCTTAGTTCTTACCTTTCAGACAGAGTTCTTATCCTGTTATGAGGGAGGGTTTTCTTTTGGGAGAAGAGAATGGTTGGTGGTCTAAACAATTACGTTGTTTTAACTCATGATCACGGAAAGCAAAGAAGCTGTATATTGAATTTGGTGATGCTTTCACAGTTTTAAAAAACTTCTTTTTCTGTAGTTTTTCTGAGGCCCCAAAGTGGCAGTAGAGGGAAAACTGGGAGATCAAACTCTTAGTTTCTTAAGCTGTGATGACAGGAAGATGTCTTTGGGCCGTGTTTGGTGTTCCTAACTATTACAGTTTAGGAGAGGTTGTTGATCAGACATTCAGAAACAGAGATACATAGGCAAAGTATCTAAAATGTGTAGCATAGATTATGGAAAGTTTATTGTCTGGCAAAATAGTCTAAATCGTCAACTACGAGTGTTCCAGCCAGATATGCTATCAAATGAGATGATCATTGTCCTCCTTTTACAAACTAAGCTTCGTTTGGTTTGGTTTTTACCAAAAATTAGCCCAAAGGATAGCCTTCGCTCACTTCTAGCACCTATGAGCCGTGGTCGGCCCACACCTTGCCGGCGGCTCGTGGTTTTCCCCTCCTCGGACTACTTTTTGAAGGTACTAACCACGGCTGACCGTGAGCACCCGACAAGCCTTACCATCTCGGAAAATGCTCTGACCCAGTCGTCTGGCCATTACAATTTGGCCTTTGTCAAACTCACTTACGTCCGCTGCCTTTCCCCTCTGAAGAACAAGAATAACACTGATTAACAGAGCTCAGTGTCAGGTGATATTTATATCATTTCATGACCCTCACACGCGACATCGTTTACCTGCAGTTGCTCCGATTTGCATAAAGTCGCGCTGATCACAATGTTTTGGCTCTTGAGTAGTTCTTTTACTTTAGTTCTTTTACAGTTCAACTTATTGCTTTTACAAGTTCTTTCTGAATTGATAATTTCAGCGGTTAAGTACATGTTAGGTTTTTCCAAACAAAGCTTACATTGCTTACCTTCAATAAAAGGAATTTTGCTAAGCATTTTTCATGTTATAAAAATACTTACTAAAAAAAATCTATGGTTAATTTCAAACAGGTTTTCACAACATATGATCTTAATTTGAAGAGAATAGTTTTTATCTGTAGGTAGATTTTTGGACACAATGGGCAAAATGGCTAGGTCACGAGTACTCCGAACGCTCAGAGAAGGTTGGGAGAGGGGACTTACTGGAACAGCTGTTGGGAGACAGATTTTAGTCTCCCATCAAGGCCAGCCAGCACGTTTTTTAACGTCCACTGCTCTCCCGCACACGGTCCACGATTTAATGCCCCATCATACGGACGGTGTCTTTTCCAAGTCCATCGGTGTCCCCTACTGACCGAGAGCAGAGAGTTTGGCAGAGATAAATCTCAACGTTGACCTAGATGGAACTCGAACCAGGGAACTGCAGATTACGACCCTGTCGCGCTACCGACTGAGCCACCCTCGCCCCACCTGTAGGTAACATAATCATTCGATTCGATTTTATTGAGATTACAATGTCCATTTATTTACTGCTAGTCGGGATTTAAATTTATCTGTAACCGTAACGTTCGCATTATTACGCAAACTTGAATCTGATGTGCGCAAAATATGATTGTGTCAATACCTAGTGAGATGAAACTCTGATTCTTCCTCCACGTTACATTAGAACCGATACAGTCTAATAGAAATTGGGTATTATTTACATGTTAGGCACCTAAATTCACTGAAATGACTGAAAAATATTTTAATTATTTCAACATTATTACCGCTAAAAAAATAAGTGTAAATTGTCTTCTGCAGTCTTCTTCTAAGTCAGTTGTATTATTGTTCTAGAAATTTTGCAAACTATCATAAATAATTCTTTATATATATTTTACTACTAGACTATATAGAATTGTGGTTAGTTCAATGCACAAGCGCGCCAGACTCGTATTCTGCAGTTCCTAAGTTTCAGTCCCTCCTGTGCCAGCATTAAGGTTTATGTTCAATAAATCCCTATCCTACACTCGGTTAGAAAGCGGACACCGATGAGCTTGGAAAGGTAGCCTTCCGTCGGATGGGGCGTTAAGCCGTGGTGCCGTGTATGGGAGAACCATACCCTGTACACATTAAAGAACACGCTGAATGGCGTTTACGGTACGCTTCCATCTGTCTCTTAACAGCTGTCCAGTAAATCCCCTTCCTCAACCTTCTTTGAGCCCAAGGGGCCCTAGTGACCTAGATTTTTAGCCATTGTATTCAAAAGAAGTGCCGCTCATAGGTAAAACAATTATGCTACTAGAAAAGCATATCTAGTTTGTCTTTTCATTTGCATAATTAGATCATTTTTTACAGTCAGAATCCCTCAGTTGTTTTATTACAGAATCTTATAATTTTTCAGTATTAGGCCCATTGATGCACGACTATTTTCATTCTTTCACTCCATATCGAGATCAATTACCAACAATCTCTCTAATTACCATTCGCGATAGTGAAATAGAGCAAGAAATTATCCTATTTAAAAAACAAATAATTCTATATACCGGTATAGTGGTTAACAAACGCTGTCTTGGAACATTAATTCTTAAGCTTGTGGACGGGATTTCAGCGTTTTCTATGCTAATCGAAAGCGATATTCTAGGTTATCACCGTCCCATGCGTTGAAAACTATCTTCTTAAATCCTTCCGCGTCGAGTGATTTCAGTGTTCTGGCAAACGCTATTTTGGGAGGAATGTTAACTTTGAATTATTCTGAACATTTCATTTTAAAAGCCATAGCCTTTGTGAGTGTTAACAAATTTCCATGAAATTTCGGCTGAACATTCTTCGTATGCAATACTAAGAGAAACTGAATTACAATTTTACATATAGAGTGTGCTACAAATCATGTTGGGATTTCAGGTAGCACTGTCCCCAAATACACAAAAGGCATTCATTGAATGTTGTATCTGTACATTCCCCTACTCTTACAATTTCACAGACGGCCACCAGACCAGACTGTGCACAAACACATTTCTCAAGAGACGTTAATTTAAGTTCTAAGTGTAACATTTCCTGACAGATGGATTGGCAGGGATGATCCAATCCTATGGCCACCAAGGAACCATGAGTTCACACCCCTTGATTTTTCCTTGTGGCATTTGTAAAGAATTAAATTAAATAAAATAAATACCACCTCAAGCAGCTGCTTGCCACAGAGGTCTGAAAGGAGCCGATCAGTTTACATGCCATAGTAGAAGATCTGTGAATTTGGCAGGACCTCAGCAGAAAAACAACACGAACATCCATGCCTTACCCGGGGCTCAAACCCAGGTCCTTTAGATCAGTAGCCAAGCGTGCTAACCACTCGGCCATGGAACGGAATTGAGATCTGCTGCACGTGCATGTCAAGAAGTAGAATACCAAATGGAAATATGCAGGGTCACAAAATATGCACATTATGTTAAAAACTATTTGAGGTACGTTTTCGACTAAAATGTTACTTTTTTGACTATGTATATTGTTTTACTACATATTGATTCTCAAAATCCCAACAGTAGTTTTCGGAAACCCTGTATTTAAATCTAGATATTATATTTTAATTCACACAGATCTGAAAAATGTCATCAGATGACAGGAGAGAGCACAGTTTACAGCACGAGTGCACAGACCTTTTTGACATCGGGACGAATAAAAAAATGTAATGTTTGCTGATAGCTATGAGGTGGGAGGGAGGTGAAATAAAGAGAATACTTTCTAAGTCTATTACATTTTATTTGCCATATGTATAGGCGCAAAATGATAAGAAAAAAATTAAATATTGATATAAAGTTTATTTTAAAGTCAAAACTGAAGTTGGTTTGTCGTAGCAGTATGTTATGGATTAGGACTGAATCCCAGAAATAAGCTCTGAACATTTGGATTCAATGACGTTGTAGCTAGTTGTAAATAAATTTTTGTCTTATTCAAACACCATTCACTTTAGTAGAGAGAGAGATTAATTTTTTTTATATTTTATTACTTTTTACTCAGACCGGATAAAACTGTTTAAAATGGTTAGAGTTGTGAACGCCTAATCTACAATATACGAGTGGGACGAGACATCTTGCAACTGCAACCCTTATGGCATAGCTTAGATACACTGCAACACACGTGTAAAGAGAAAAAAATATATTTTAACATTTTTATACACTTCGGTTCATTGCTTTCAATCTGCACTACCAGCAGACAGTCAATTACACTAAGCTTATATTTAATGCTCATTTATTTCCACATTACGTAATCTTCATTTTCATCCCTAAAGAAACAAATTGTTTAAATATGAAAAAGAACTCGTAAATATTGACTACTGAGCTTCGGAAAAATAATACGAAAGCACTCATTCACTCATTTCTATACTCGCATCTTTGGATCAAGCTTTCTTTATTTTCTCACAGTGCTCATAATATTTCTTCTCGTTTCAACCACTACTACGTACAAAATGGGTTAAATCCGAACATAATATTACTTTCACATTGTCTGCTCTCCGGCCCTGTCGTTTGAGTGATTCCCACGAGTCTACCAAAAAGTTACCCGCACTTTCCAACTCAGCGCTCTCTGCCAATGAGGCAGAAGGGAATAAGAAAGAAGAAGAAAGAAAAAGAAGATATTGGGGTGAAAGTGAAGGAAAGCAAATTGGAGAGAGGGGGGAAGTAAGCAAATAAAAGTGTAGAAGGAGAAAACGACTTCCTACCAAGCGAGACATCTATTTAATTTCGGACGACGGGGAGACGTTGGCAGAGATCCAACGACGACTTCCGAGTTCGGTTTAATGACCCCTTCGATGCTGTAAACTACTACTTCAACATTAACCTATTGTTACTCGAAAGAGTATATTCTATTACTCGGTTAGTGATTCGCTCTCCGCCATCCGTAAAAGCGAGCTCCGCTTTTGTGTTGTGAGGTTGTCTCCACTTTTCGCATTCAACCACAAATATTTTATCTTGTGGGTGAAGTTAGGTGGTGGTGATGGAACGAGGTGGCGATGTCTGGGGGTTGTAAGATCCAGCGTGGTAATGAATCAAGTCTTCAACTTTTTATCTTTCTTCGGAGTTTTCAGTAGAAGAATTAAAACGTGTAAAGTTTTATGTAGAGGGGATATCTATTGACTGACGTAAAGTTCATTTCCCAATGCTAAATTGACTAAAACTTTTAGTGGCCATTGTATTTCTTCTAGTGGCGTTGTGATTAATTGGAGTCTAGTTAATGGTAAAGCGTTTGCAGTCTTGGATATTTAAGTGTCGTTTTATCGTTGCGTTATATGAAGTCTGTATAATCTAATTTGTAGGAGTTTTATTTCAATGACTGTTCATTAAAATGGCTTTTTTTAATGCTGTCGTAAATTCTCATTAAATTATAAAATATAATCCTTTCAGTGAATTGTTTAAATATCAAGCTATTAATCTGGTATTACGTATTTTATAACGAATCTTTCTGATTTTAAACTTCTTTTTAACTATCTATTAAAACTTTCAATTAGCGAAAGCTACTTAATTCTACCATTAAATATTTAACTGGGAATTAAGACATGATCATTTCCCAAGTACATGGATGAAATATGATTTAATTCAAATTGAATTGTAAGATTACGTTTTTACTACCGATGAACTTGACTAGGCTGTCGTCTGACGGATGGACCATCAAACTGCTTCTCCGTGTATTGTATAGCTATATCCTGTGTATGGTAAATAATATACTGGATGCTTTGACCGAGAGGATTCCATCTGTCTCGTAGAATCCGTCGAGGTGTGTTCCCTTTCCCTACTCAGCTCTGAGGCTTTGGTGCCCTTGTGACCTGGCTAATTTTAATTGACTATTACTGCAAAAAATTTTTTAATTAAATGAATAAAGAATCATTAAAATAAAGACCTAAATTTTAATTTAAAGGATTAGCACAATTCATTGTAAAATTATGTGGTTAGGGAGTTATAACACACAATCTTTATTAGCGTTTTATCCGAATAATTAGCACTCCTTTCTGGTACTCTGAATTCGTTTGCTTCTTTTCCCCTAGTCTTCTGCATCTATTTTTCTCCTTTTTCTCCAGTATTATTCATCCGTTTGCATCCATTTTTCCTCTCCTCTTCATCCATTCCTTTTGAACTCTTTTTTCTGGTTTTGTGTATTCTCTTGCCTTTTTATAAAAGGTGCTCTGCATTAATTTGCCTCTTCAATTCCGACCATCTTCATCTATTTGAGGCCTGCTTTAAAATACTCTGCATTGTCTTGCCTCTGCCTGTCTAGTCCTCTTCACTAATTTCCCTCTTCCTATCTAGTCTTCACTAATTTTCGTCTTCCTCTTTAGTTCTCTTCACTAAATTTCCCTCTTCCTCTTTAGTCCCCTGTATTAATTTTCCTCCTCAATTCCTGTCATCTTCATCTATTTGAGTCCTTTTCCTGTTCCTTCTGCAATCATTTAGCTCTAGTCATCTGCATCCATTTTACACCTCCTTCTGTCCTCTGCATTATCAATTGAACAGAACCCTGTTCATTTTGCAATGAACAGGACGTTATTCAAAATAACGTGGATGCAGCGGAATTTCCACTTCCCACCAGACTATTATTTTTGGCGCTATTCCTTTTCTCTCGAACAGACTTGTATAAAGCTGTTAGTAGTGAGACGGATTGATTAGGATCCAGGCACAGCCAGTGAAGCAACATTGATGTTTTGGGTTAAATTAGTGCTGCCCTCACACCACAAGTTGTTACAATGTTAAACAAGGGCAAAACAGGAAATACGACAGGCATTTATATAATGCCTATCGTAGAGGGCTGCTAGAGAGACTTCTAGAATAATTAATTAATTAATTAATTAATTAATCATTTTTAATTAAACTGTATGATAATGTATCTTACGCTTTGAAACAGGGATGTATTTTGTCTTCAAGTTCAATGTTTTGATGTGTGGAATTTTCGCCTAATAAGGGAAGTCCATTAAAAATATTTGTTTACGGTCTGAAACCATTTTCAAAGCAGTATTGCAGGAACACAGATAATCAAGACTTATTTGCATCGATCCTGTTGAAAGTCTGAAACCATTTTCAAAGCAGTATTACAGGAACACAGATAATCAAGACTTATTTGCATCGATTCTGTCGAAATATAAACACAGCATCAATCTTTAAAATGCTTTATATAAGCAAGTTATTACAATCTCTCCTTTGAGTACAAATTTGAAGATATAAAAGAAACCTCTTAAGGGTTAACTTGAATGGAATTCAATTGGTTTGTTTTACCTCTGAGTGGTACTTTTTTCAAACCATGGCCTAAAACGGCCATTTCAAAGTAAACTGAAGTTATGGTAGCATATGGACGGGTGAAAGATGGCTCAATTGATATCACATCAGGATTGTAATTCGATGTCCTTTGATTCGACTCCCCATTGTTCCTGTTTTGAGTTTTCTGTCACAGATCCTTTATAGGGGCAGACATGAACGTGGCAAGAGAGCCGTGTCTGCTCTCCGACATAAAAGGAACTTAGATTTGACGTCTCATCTGACGGACGTAGGCTTTCTCTAACACTTTCCTCATTGAGAGCAGAACATATATTTGAAATATCCTCTGAGTACATAGAAAATGTAATAATTAAAATTCTGCATTTAATTATTTTTTAAATTGATAAGTTCTATTTTTCTTCGTGGTATTATCGGTTGTATCATACCATCATAAAACAACCAGTAGAAATATTAGACAAATAATTATAAGTTATTATTCTTCGTTTAAGTAGTTATGCTGATGGAAAAAGTTTTAATCTTCCAGAAAGTTTCTGTATATACAGAGACAAAAATTTACGAAAATTAGCTGGGGAGTTTTAATTTAACTAGTCGAGCTTGATACCTAAAGTTTTTTGCAAAATCATTCACCTGAACTAAGGAATGTGTAAGAAGAAATGGAGCTTTGACTAGGATAAAACCTGATAAAATCTGCTAGACAGATTTTTTTTGTGAATATCATTAATTGACGAAATTTCGTGGAAGGTTAACTGTACTATGTTTAGGAAGTTGTGTTATTTTATCTCTGAACGGACCTTTTTTAACATATAATTGGGTAAAGGTTCAGGTCACAAGGACCCCGAAGGCTCAGAGAAGGTTGGAGGGGTGAACTCACTGAACAGTTGTTAGGAGATAGGTGGTAGGTAGCCTCCCGTCAAGGCCATCCAGCTCCTTATTTTACATGCACGGGGTATGGTTCTAATGCACACGGAACAACAGCTTTACATCCCATCCGACTCGATAGTGTCAGCTTTATCACTGGGATTAGGTTGGGTGTTAGACGAAGATAAATCTCAACTCTGGCACAGTGGGGACTCTAAAGTGGGAACTGCAGATTATTAGACAATCTAATATCTCTCTTTAGTCGCATATAGCATATAGCAAAATTAGTATTTTTCACAGTACCAGGATCTAGGATCCCATAGCTTTTTCCATCTGAAGGTGTCCAATAAATGGTATGAGTTAAAAGACAAGAAAAGAATCACCAAAAAGGGGAGCTCTAAAGGGCAGTAAAAACAGAGATAAATATGATAATTCAGAGAGTCAAACCGAAGTTCGAAAATCAAAGGTCTAGCTCTTTTGAATCTACTCATAAGATCGTGATCAAATTTCAAAATATTTGAAATAAATATATGAGGATTTGTGTCCACAGTTTCTAAGAATTTCTTAGATATCTGCTTTATATAAGTGTAAATATGCTACACACCTAAATCTCCCATGTATTTGTCTGTTTTACAAACCATGGAGCATTTACAAAGAAGTCTAAGAATCTTATTTTGATAGGTCTGAATCCCTCTTTAGTCGTAGATCGTAGATCGTTACATCATAAAATGAAGTACCAGGTACAATAGTTCCCATAACCTTTTTCATCTGGAAATATGCCTAATTGGCATCAGTTTGAAAAAACAAACAAAAGTAAACCACACAATGGTGGGCCCCAAAGGGCAAAAGAACATAAAACAAAAGAGTAGTAATGATGCACAAGAGACCTAAAATGGATAACTTTCTTTAGCGAAACCCATCATCTTAGGCCTCTTGTATCTGTTAAGGACTTCATGATCGTAGTCCAGAAGGCAGGATATAATCTCGTGCGGGTTTCTCTGCACTGACTCGTAGAAACCTCGCGAGACAACCTTAAGATATGTGTAAATATGATCAATGCCCAGATCTTTATGCAATTGTCTATTGGTTACAAACCAGGGGGCATTGACCACACATCGCAGGATTTTATTCTGCAAGACCTGTATCTTGTGAATGTTCGCGGGAGTTGTGTTCGCCCAAATTGGGAAAGTACCTCTTTTATCGTAAAATTTGTTCATCTGTTATATAATTATTTATATTATTATTAGTGGTAGATTTTAATACTAATGTTATACTAATACTTATTTATAAATATATGTTATTAAAAGGAAAATTATTTTGCTCTATTAACATTATAATAATGCAAATAAATATGAATATTTTTCTTTTTGAAAAAGGCATATTTGTAAAGAAACATTAGTATAAATGTTAGCATTAAAATTCACCGCTAATAATAATAGAAATAATTTGTATGTATTTAAATTTTAGGGCTGCCTATGCCGGAGTCATAAGTTAGTTGTACGGCCTTCTGTTATAAGAGGTGTTGACTGGCGTAGTACCGACTAAACCAACCCTCACCACTGTTTCGAGAGTACAAAACGTTAAAAAGAAAGACTTGGCATTCTCACTTCATCTGAAGAAAGGTTTGAATGCTTTACGTTAACCACAGTAGAGACTATCCCTTCTCCTAAAGTGTAGACCGACATGTAGCATCGCCTTGCATCTGCCACCTATCTTCTTTACCATCCTACGCTTCTTTGTTAAGCATCGCATCAAGGACAGGCCGGATACAAGAGGAACGTTATCAGCTACAGCTCAAAGAGTAGTGGTGGAGGTGGTGGTAGGAGGGGAGAGGAGCGCGGTGGAGGTTGGAGCGTGGTGGGGAGGGAGGTATAGATATCTCATAAGGAGTGTTATCTGGCAGTCATTTCCGGAGTAGCAGACTGCACTGTAAAATCTGTTCAGTCGGCTGTTCCATTAAAGGGGATCACTCCATCCCCAATTACAAAGAGAGAGATGTTGAATGAGATCGGTTGGTACCTAATGATAAGCTGATACCGCAAGAGGGTGAAGTTAGTTGGGATGTCAAGATAGGAAACTTCATGACTTTCATTGACAGGACATTTTTTCTCTGTCTTACTCTTCTTTGAGATATCGTTGAGCTGTCTGGGTTTATTTTTCTTTTTGTTTGTCTGTGTTTCTTTTCTTCGCTGCCAAAGTTGCAAAGGTAGTTTCAGGTGAATCTTGATATTTTGATCCTAGTGATAAGCCTTTGCTCATCTGTACAGAGCAGATTGCATTAAATGCAATCATTTGCCTTTGCTTTTTTACAGGGGTTCATTTTAACGAAAAGATGAGTGATACGTTATTAAAAAATATTGGAGGTATAAAGTTTGCTGACAATTGAGACAGGGAAGTCGTCAGTAAGTTTCCAGTGTGGGGAAAGATGGCTCAATCAATATCAGTAGGGACCTTGGCTTGTAAACTGAAGTTACGGTCGTAGGTGAACTGGCTGAAATCTGGATCAATTAATAACACATAAGGATTGGAACTCGATATTCACTGGTTCGAGTCCCATTATGGCTGTATTGAGTTTTCTGTCGCGACCCTTGCTCTGTCATCGGTGAGAAAGAGGAGAGAAGAGCTTGGAAAGACCGCTGTCCATCAGATGAGATATTAAACCGTGGCCGTTGTCATCAGAGCAATATCATACATAGTCGTATCAGAATAATATGACCACCTACCATAGTATATGTATGGTAGGTGGTCATATTATTGTGATACGACTGTGTATGCGAGACAGACAGATCCTACTGCTATTTTAATAGACCTACAAACAGAGAGGTGAAATCCATTTTTGGTTCAAAGGTCTTTGAAACATGCTTCAATTTGATAATTTCTAAATCATTTTCTCAGACAGGCGGACTAACCATCATCCGTCAGACAGACAGATCGATAATGAGATAGACTCCGATCCACAGACAGAAAAAATGCCTTTTATGCATTCAGAAATCCCTGTAACGTGTTTCCAAATAATTTTTTTTTCAAACCCCTTGTCAGATAGGTAAACCTGCAGACAGATCAAACACCCTTTCTTGAATTCAAAAACCCTTGAAACCTGCATCTAATCCATTATTTCTATATCTAAAATTTCCCTCCTTTAGGCATATAATAAATTAAAAATGTAGTAAAATAAAAATCTCGTTCTTTCTAAAAAAAACACCCTGGGAAAAATATATAACCAATAACATAATTTAAATTTCAGTTATTTTGTCGCTGATAGGCGTAACATTAGTTGAGCTAAAAACGGCAAAATTTATTTTCCGCATTCTTTTATCCTCTCGACAGAGACTGATGATTGCACACATCCGTCAGAAGAGGATGGCGGGGGAAAAAAACAACAACTATCGTGTTCCGTTTTGCTTAGCCGTACTGTTTCATTCGTCAGCGCGAGACTTACCACCCGATGCCGTTAACCGCATAGAGAAAAGTCACCATTACCTCCGTATAGGATGTCCGTCTGTTATCTCCTTTTGCAGGAGTCTCGCAACGTTATCAGAGCTCGACCTCCTTCCTGCTATCTCTGACTGCCAATCAGCGACAACAGGGAGAAATGGGCGCAAAAAAGAAGGTAACAATGTTGCGGCAAAAGCTGCTGGATTCCTAGTGGGTAAAGCCAACAATGTCTTTCGGAGATACTCTCCATGGAAACCATTTGTTGGCAGCAGAGTTTTGCTATATTGTCGGACTAACTGTGTTTGCTCGTGATTAACTCTTTTTGTTGCATTCTGTCCACTGACAATGGAGGCAGTTTGTTAAAACTTTCGCCGGCAGAAAGAGCCATTATTTCAGTTATCTGCTGTTTTGTATCTGTGTTGTCGCGTCATAGACTAAATTTATTGTTTATCAGTTCAGGTTAAATTGTTAATACATTTCAGATGATTTGTGAGTTAAATTTATCTACTTTTCATTAAGCAATTTTTTAAATCAAAAATTATTGTCATAACACGCCTGACCTTTGTTTTATGACTGTTTTCATGGGTTGATTTTTATCAAAAGGCGGAAAGAATTATACTGCAAGGGAATATATACTGAATGTTAATGTCAGGGGTGCAGCACGATTATGCTAATGGAATACTATTCCATAGTTGCGATAAAGTGTTTTTTCAATGTGTTTGACTCAACATCAAAATTGCACCCTTACATATTGTCGTGTCCCTCTAATTTATTTTTATTTTTGTATCTATTGTTATTCAATATATCTATGTTATAAGTGTATTTTCAGAAGTATCCTAAATGGGAATGTTTATCATTAGTCGTCATTCGGTCCAAGCTGGGAAGTTCTCCATATGCTCGGAAAGCAAGTGCACTAAATGTCTTTATGGCATCTCCGTCACTAGCTGGAGGGCTAGGGTGGGAGTCATCACGAGGAGCGACGAAGAGATGCGAAGAGCAAAACATCAGACTGAGGGCTTCTGACAAACAGAGAGGAGAAGTTTGTTTTAGCACGTCGAAGTGACATAGCTCTCTCATGGAACCCTAAAGGTGAAGGGTTCTGTTCTGTGTTAACCAGGATATTTAGGCAAGGATTAGAATATCCTCTCGCCGAGGTTTGAGGTCTGTAAATCAATTTCTATACGGAGAAGTAAAGATTTCCATCTCATTAAATGAATGCCTACAGAAGCCAAGAAGCATTCAATATATTTTGCTGATTGGAGAAAGTCTCTTAGGAATATCTAAAAGCCATTCCTTCTAACGAAATGAGCACAACTAAGACCAACAGAATCGAGCACATTCCCATGGGTATATATATGTGTGTGTGGATGTAAATAAATACTGTGTCGTCCTCTACTTAGTGCATTGGACATTTGTTTGTTTCATCGAAGGCACAACAAGCTTAACGCATACCTAAGCACAGGTGTAAAGATCGGGGAATCGGTGATTTTACCCCAATCACGGGTGAAGATTAATTAATTGGCATAATTAATTACAAGAGGAATTAAAAGGAGATTGAGAGTGGACCACCAGCCGTCCACATTCACGACACTTATGATTGTGGTTATTATTTTGAATTTTACCAGGCAAACTCTTTGTCTATGTGAAAGCCTGTTCTCTTATAGGAGTTAGTCTGAAAAGTAGGGAAAGCATAAACTAAAGCTTTTTGCCCCTTTATGATAGGCCTTCACCACGACACATGAAGTTTGGCGATAAACACATTCGAAGGGGCTTAGCCGAATGGATTGTTACACTTACTTATAATAGCTTTCGATGATTTTCATCCTTATTTTTTTCCCAGTTTTATAATGACTCTTTCATGAAGAACAACTCTCTCATAACCAAATAGAGATATTTATTTGGAAATATTGTAAATTAGAAAAGTCATAACCACAATCGGAAGTCAGAGCGCAATTCTGATATCTCATTGGAGAAGATCATCTTGAATGCATTAAAAAAAAAACTATCAAAAACTATATAATTACGGAGAAAAGAGACATTCTCGCTTGAAGATTTAATATCTAGTATATTATAAACATTAGCGGTAGCAAAAAGAGGCATTTATAAAATTATATTCTCAAACAATCAAGATATTAACGATACCCGATCTGAGTAATTGCTTTGCGACAAAATATAAGGAATGAAATAGATTCCAGGTGTTAACATCGCTTCTTTTAATCATATTTCCGCTTAATATCGCTTCATAAATAATCTCATTATAATTTAATAATTTTGCTAAAAATGGAAAATGAGAATATTTGTTCATCGGCAGAATTATAGGGAAAACCAGGAAAACAGTTGAAAATAATAACGACAGACTTAAATTAATTTTACCTATGTATTAACTTAAGGAACGCAATATTTTAAACTAACTAATGCATCGTATATGCAAATAGTTTTTTATTCCATTCAGTTTGGTTTATTCAAAAAACATAAAAATTTATATTTCACTTACTATTTCATTTCTTTTAAAATTTATAAAGATCGCGAAATAAAATTGAAAGAAAAATACTTTAATAAAACAAATCTCAACAATCCTTCTAGTTGTTCTCATTACGACAAAAATGAAAGCTGCTATAAGTTCAGACTCGGTTTCGTTAAAAGTAAAGACTCGAATTTTTCATGATATATGTGTTGCATTTAGGGATACCCACAAGTACAGTTTTAGAGTGGAAGGGTCAAAATGTCAATGTTTACACAATGTCAAAAATATAGAAACAGTTAGGAGCTTATGCAAAGAAATAGTCAAGAGACTCAGGACTTTTAATTAAACTTATGGGGGAAAAAAGTGAGTCGTGTGAATCAGCACTTTTAATTAAAGTTATTGGAAAAAATGAGCGAAGAAACTCGAAACTTTTAATTCAAGTTATATTAAAAAAAAACGGAGTCAAGAGACCCGGTACTTTTAAACAGACTTACGTAAAGAAAAAGTGTCAATAGATTCAGAACTTCTAATTAAACTTATGTGAAAAATGACTCAAGAGAATAAGTACTTTTAATTAAAGTTATGTAAATAAAGTTATAAAAACTGCATCACATTCTACGACCTTTGCTTCAGTTAGAGATGACCACGCGGCATTCTGTAACTGCTGTTTCAAGTAATCCAGGACCACACAGGAATCTCTGACTGGTACTACAATTAGGGCTAACTACAGAGCATTTTCTAATCTGTGTTTAAGATCTACACACTGATCAGAGAATGCTGAATGATGTTCACTCAGCATTTTCTGATCGCTGCCTCAGTTAAGATTAACCACATAGAGATACACAAGTTCGAACAGTAGTTAATATCCCCCAATCATTCTACTGGGTTGGGTTGTTTTACCTGTCAGCTTGGTCGTTTTTCTTTTGCACATAACGGTCTAAATGGCTAGGTCACAAGGACCCACTGGGCAGCTGTTGGGAAACAGATGGTAGCCTCCGATTAATGCCATTCAGGGTGTTCTTTAACGTGCTCAGGTTATGGCTATCTTGCACACCTATCCTCAACTTAACATCCCATCCGACAGACGGCGTCCTTTCGAACTTCCTCTCTGTCCCTTACTGACCAAGGGCAAGGCGGGGAAGTTTTTGCGGAGATCACTATACTGATAAGGCTAACTAAAAGTACAGCATGGACATATTGTGTTCAGTATGCATCCCTTATAACCTTTCGCTTTGCTCAACTAGATTTTCATATTTTCTGCTACATCATTTCATTATGAAACAGTTTATCTTAAGTAAATTTAAATAAACGCTGATATAATACACCCATCACTAATTTAATGACACCGATGTTTAGTTCTTCTCTTATAAAATAATAATACGAATTTAAATAATAATTCCTTAAAATTTGATTAATAAAGTTTCTGCATATTTTGCATTTTTCTTTCTCCTACAAGAACGACGTGCTATTGTAAAAAAAACCTTTAAAAAGCATTAATGGATTTGATGGAATACATTGTTTAATTCTATCGCATTGTTTCAATTTTTGCTAACATTAACGTAATTGTTCCGAGGTCGTTCCAGAAGAATATTAAATTTCGGTTGTTAGTTATTAATAAACATGCCTCCCTTTCTCTGAGATACAATTATTCACGTTACTAACGAAATTTTGGCTTTTATTCAAGAATTTCTGCGAAGAGTAATTAATAATTTTCACCGCGAAATTTGATAATAACAGTTCATCAAGTTGAGGCTTTTCTAATGGTACGACAAAATATATTTGCCTAATGCTTATCTTTCGATATTAAATATGTGTGCGCGTTTTAAAAGCAGAGCGATTTAAAGATTATTTTTCTATTTTCGAGAATAGGGATTTTCAACCAGATTGCAATTCTTAAATTAATATTTCCCATTCAAAACAATCTTTAAGAAAATATTCATCATGATTTAAAGCACCGTCAAATGTTTTCCTAAAACCTAATCTAAACGTTTTCGTAATTAATTCAGATTTCATACTGAATATAAAGTTAGGAAAATAAAAAAACCTACTATCTGCAATTAATTAAATTTAATAGATAACATCAAAGTCATTTGCAGGCATAGAGAAAGTAGAGCTGCATATCTGTCATCTTACCTGCAATGTCTCAGGTTTAAACTTCTAATAGGTTACAAAATGGTTTTATTTCCATAGAAAGAAATCCTGAAAAATCTCAAAAGTACATTATATCTCCGTTCCATTACTCTTTAACTAGCAACACATATTTCTGTTAATACCCGTAAAATGTAAAAATAACTTCGGATATAAGTGATTCGGAGATACTCCTAAAACTTCTTTTCCTTGATATTAATGATATTATGTTATCCCCTTTTATACATAGTTGTATTTTACCATAGAAATGTTCTATTTATATGCCTCGCAAAACTTCAGCTTACGATCACCATTACCCATGATTAATTTTTTGAGAAATAATTATATTTTAATTTTTCTTTCATTTTCTTTTTATTTTGATTTAATTTCCATTGCATTTCCCTAAATATGTCGACATTATACATACATAGAAATCCTCAAGCAGTTTTGGGCTATTTAGGTCCAATCAAATTGGACAATTTAGTTCTCCAAACATGTATGCCCTGAGCTACAGCAGCTACATTTGGCCCTATAGGCCAATTCTAGAATTGTCTTGTTTGACATTGTTTGTCCATCAGATCCAAAATCTCCCCCCTTTTCTGAGGCCTTTAGGAACACTGCCCATAACCCTATTCGCTAATATATAATTATACATACGGGCAACGTGGCCAAACCATCGGAGTCTCTCTCTGCAAAATATGCTGCTCAAAGGAGATGCCACCTAATGCCCAAGATACTGTGTAAGTATCTAGAATCAAAGGCATTACGTTTCCTGCTATCTTGTTTACAAAGGTCTACGTTTCACTACCATAACTAACTCTAGAAAGAACCAAATTACTGTATAACCTAATTTTAGTTTTTAAGTGTATACGACTATTCCTACACACTCTATATAGATTCTTAAAAGTCTCAACAGCAATCCTTATTCTTCAGCTTATCTCATGCTGCACATCCCCAGTATCTGTTACATAGCCTCCAAAATAATTAAATTGAGACACTTTCTCAAGGATGCAACCATTCAATATAACTAAACCACAACCGTCCTGACAAATTTTCACCTCTTTAGTTGTCTATCACCGAACCTGTTTTTTTTATAATCAAAGGCATTACAACTGGCAATCAAAGGCATTACAAATGATGCTGATGAAATGAAGGAGTTCATCTCATCAGCATCATTTGTCAAAAGAGCCAAATCATCAGCAAAATGTAAATAAAAAATTATTTTCAAATCTCTGGAACATTAAAGCCAAACTAAAATCCACACTGCCTCTATGAGAAAAGAGATAGAAATTAGTTTAGAAACTAGGAACAGATTGGCCGTTAGTTGAAGGGGACGGAACCTCAAGCCGTTTACCGTATAGCCTTATGCTGTGCACTTTAAAGAACATGCTGGGATTATTCATTATTAACATTTTTAATTTAATAACATAAGGAATAACACTTTATGGTTTTGAAGACTATTTTCCAGATTGGGCTTCTCCATTTTTACATCCGAGGGGCGCTTTTTACTCTTACAATTAGCTAAATGGCCAGGTCACAAGAACCCGAAATTCTCAGATATGGGTAGAAGATACACTGTAGAGCTGTTAGACTGGGTTTTATTGTTTTACCTCTGAGCGGCACTTTTTTGTACACAATGGGATAAACGAAGAGGTCACAAGGATCCCGAGGGCTCAGAGAAGATTGAGGGAAAGACACCTATTGGGAAGCTGTTAAGAGATCGATGGCAGCCATAGCTTTAGTGCCATCGACGGACAGCGGTCTTTCCAAGCCATCGGTGTCCTCAATTGACCGAGGGCGGGGCGGACAGTTTCGCGGAGATAAATATCAACGCTGGCCCAAGGTGGTACTCGATCCTGGGAATTGCAAGTTACCAACTGACATGATGCCGACTGAGTCACCCTCGCTCCAGAGCTGTTAAAAAACAAATGGAAATCTCCTTTTAAATTCACGGCAAGGACAACGAACATGTGTAAACAGATTTGCATATCTGTTTTATTGAACAGATTTGCATATCTGTACTATTTAACAGATGCTTTATCTGTTTCGATGTTAAATTAATACGACACTCTATCATCAAAATGTGAAATTTTATAAACATATCTTTTGTAATATTCGTGTGAATATTTTCCGTTTTCAATTTTCCAGGGCCACACGTACATGTGTGAACGATGAACCAACGAACATGTGTGAGCAGATTTGCATATCTGTTCTATTGAACAGATTTGCATATCTGTACTATTGAACAGATGCTTTATCTGTTTCGATGTTAAATTAATACGACACTCTTATCATCAAAATGTGAAATTTCTAGCATAAACAGATCGTTTGTAATATTCGTGTGAATATTTTCCGTTTTCAATTTTCCAGGGCCACACGACACTATTAAAACTCTTGGGATATTCGAAAAATGGAAATTATTTCTTTAATACCTATTCAACCTAAAAAAAAGAATATTAAATATTTTTCTAAAGACAAAAATGTTTAATGTCTACAAATAGACGACAGAGTAAAAACATTAGCTCGTTTTTTTTTTCTGAAAACGAACTGAAAATAAATTATATTTAGGTGTTTAAATATATCATGGAAATACCAAACCGAAATTAAATATAAATGTAATTGAGGTTCAAATAATGTTCAGTAATTAAATTCATTACCAAAGTGTTTTCATTGGTACGGTGTTTTTAATTTTTTTGGACAAGACTGTTTTTAGCATAACCGCCATCCATCGGACGGGACATTAAGCCGTGGCTCCGTATACAGGATAGCCATGTTCTGTTCACGTTAAAGAACACGCTGGATGGCGTTCAGGAGAGGCTACTTCTCCGTCGCTTAATAGCTCTTCAGTGGATCTTCTTCCTCCCAACGTCTCTGAGCCCTTGGGGTCCTTGTGACTTGACCATTGTGTGAAACAAAGTGTAACTCAGAGTTAAAACAACCCAGAGAAAGTATGTATAATAGCGAATTTCCTGTCTGTCTACTCTCTTTGCTAAAAATAAAATAATAAATTTGAACTAAAATCGTAACCATTTACTAGCTGCAATATATCTTACTTTTTATTCTTACACGAATTTGATATAGATGAAGAAATTTCAAAGATTACAGCGTTCTCATCTAAATATTCACTGAGTTCTCTGTATATTCTTTACCATCCCCCCACCTTTTTTCGTATATATAGACATGCTCAAATAATGTTTTGCTAGTTATGTACAACGTTCTTAATTTTGTTAATTTTCACTTCTAATTTCATGTTTTTAAAAAACGGAACGTTCTCCTTAAAATCGGAATACTTTCTCCTCCCTACTGAAACGCTGTTTATGTCGCGATCATTAAAATCATTCGCAGCGTCATTAATTACTCCCTAATTCGCTTTCTCGAATAAGACTCTTATTGCAGTAATAGTTAACTAAAGATTTGAACTCAACTAATGTTAATAGTTAGTAGAGCAGAAATTTGAAGTCTTAATCCCTTCAATGTTTGAGATGGAAGATATCCAAGAAGTCTGAGGCGTTATTCTCTTATAACAGAGTTTCACATTCCGTGTATCTAGTAGATCGATTGATTTAAATTCTCCAAATTCCTCTAATCCTAAAATCCGCTCTCTAATCCTTTAGCGGATATCTCTTAAATCGATGTGCATCAAACTACGGAAAAGGTAGAAGCAATTCGTTCAAGATGCTGTCATCCCAGAGATAAATTGGGTTAGTTTTACCTTTCTGTAGCACATCCTTGCATACAATGGAATGAATAGCAAGGTCATAAGAACCCATGAGCTCTAAGCTGGGTAGTGACTTAGGTTGTTTTACCTATAGAAGGGGGGATGGCTCAGTTGGCCACGCGCCAGGCTCGTAATCTGCAGTTTCCAAGTTCGAGTTCCGCCTGGGCTAACGTTGAGATTTGTCTTCGAAAAACTCCCCGCCCTGACCTCGGTCAGTACGGAGCACCGATGGACCTGGAAAGGCCGTAACCTGCCTGATGGGACGTTAAACAGTGGCGCCGTGTGCTGGATAGAGAACACGATGGATGGCCTTGACGGGAGGCTACCACCTGTCTCTAATAGTTGTCCGGTGGGTTCCTTTCTCCCAAACTTCTCTGAGACCTCGGGGTCCTTGTGACCTGGTCATTTAGCCCATTGTGTGCAAAACATGTGTCGCTCAGAGGTAACCCAACCTCTAGGAGGCACTTTTATGCGAACAATGACAGGTCACAAGGCCCCGAAGTGCTCAGAGAAGTTCACGGAAGGAGATTCACTAGATATCTGTTAGACGACAGATGGAAGTCTCATGTCAAAGCCATCCAGCGTGTTCTTCAATGAGCACAGGGTAAGGCTCTTCTGAACACAGGACCACTCGACTGAAGATGGCCTTTCTAAGCCTATCAATATCTCCCTTTTTAACCTGTAGGCATAATGGAGGGTTAGCGAAGTAATCAATCTAGCAGTTTATCATTGTATTATATAACCAATTTATCAATGTATTATATAACCAGTTTATCGATGTATTATATAACCAGTTTATCAATCTCAACGCTAACACAGGTGGGACTCGAACACGGGAACTGAAGATCACAAGCCTGGCGCGCTGCCGATTGAACTAACCCCATGTGTAGTACAGGACGATTAACTGTATGCAGTACAGCCATATCCTGTGCACGTCTTGATGGGAGGTTTTTATCTGTACCCTAACAACTTTCCTTACCCTAACTTTGAGGGAGCGGGGGTGGCTCAGTCGGTAGCGCGCCAGGCTCGTAATCTATACTTCCCAGGTTCGTGTTCCAGCTGGGTCAGCGTTGAGATTTATCTCCGCAAATTTCTCCGCCCTGCCCACGGTCAGTAGGGGGACACCGATGGGCTTGGAAAGGCCGCCGTCCGTCGGATGGGACGTTAAGCCGTGGCCCCGTGTGCGGGAGAGCCATACCCTGTGCACGTTAAAGAACACGCTGGATGGCCTTGACGGGAGGCTACCATCTGTCTCCCAACAGCTGTTCCAGTGGGTCCCCTCCCCCAACCTTCTCTGAGCCTTCGGGGTCCATGTGACCTGGCCATTTAGCCCATGGTGTGCAAAAAAGTGCCGCTCAGAGGTAAAACAACCCAACAACAACCTAACTTTGAGAGTTCAGGCCCTTTTCGCCATACCTTCTGTCAGTAGCCCATTGTTGCATTGCTGCACTGGCATTTAGCTCATTGTTATCAAACGAAGTGTAGTAGGTAAAACAACTCAATTACAGACTTTTTTCACTTTAAGATCATCTTATTGTACTAAAAAATTCAATTTATACTTAATAATGACAATATAAATTGACTTCAGATATCTTTTGGAATCGTACGCCTCACCTCTCTCCTCTACATATTTCCCCAAATTTCTAATCATAATATTTCGAGGGTCAGTCTGTAAAATCGCTACTCTTTTAAACACTTACAAGGTAGACTACAAAAATGACGCTCTGGATAGAATTAATACATACATTACAAAAAAGTCAGTTTTCGAATAATCTTTATATTAAGCTATACGTGTTTTCCTATAATTTATTTACGTGAGGGATCCTGAAGAAAAGTTTACTTTGATCATTCTAAATTCACATGCACAAAATTGGAGAGCAAAAAGTAGATTTTGTAGATTAACCGATGATGAGTCGAACTTCTAACGAAAAAGGAGTGTTTGAGTTCAGACTGTAGAGTGCTAGGCTCGTAATCTGATGTTTCCGGGTTCGAGTCCCCATTATGTCTGGTTCGAGATTTTATCCGCTAATCTTTGCCCTTCCTCCAGTGATGATAACAGGGGCATCGATGGATTTGTAAAGGCAACCGTTGTATGTGATGTTAAGCCATGACTCGGCATGCATGAGAGCCATACTCTGTGCACGTTAAAGAAGACGCTGGATGGCTTTAACGTAAGGATACCATATATCTTCCTGCACCTGCCCGTTGTATTGCGTACCTCTTCATCTCTGAGCTCTCGAATTGTAATCTGTTAATTTAGTCCAATGCATGCATAATAGTGCCGCTCAGAGATAAAAAATCCAAATTTCTCCATCATCACATTATCTCGTCATCGTCTTTTCAATCACTGTCATCAACATCGTCATTTCAATCATCATCTTTACTACCATATTTGTTATCGTCATTATTGTCATCGTTATCGACTTTATCATTGCTTCATCCTGTTCTCGTTACTGTTATTATTATCATCGTCGTTATTATCACAATCATTATCGTTATCATCAGCATGGTCGTCGTTATCATCACCATAGTTGTGATAATCATCGTCGTAGTCGTTATCATCTTCGTCATCGTTATTATTATTATTATTATTATCATCGTCGTAATCGTTATCACAATCATCGTTATTGCATCATCATCATCATCGTCGTCGTTATTGCACGTTGTCCTCCTCCTCATCAATATTATCATTATCTCATCATCATCATCATCATATTCATCGTCATTATTGCACATTGTCTTCCTCATCATCATCATCAATATTGTCATTATCTCATCATCGTCGTCGTCATCTTCATATCTGACGAAAGTGTTAAATATTTCACCTTAGAATGTAATAAAAAATATAAAATGAACTGAATCGTATTCCTTACAAATATCGGTATTTCACATAAACCCTTCTTTAACTAATTTATGCAACTACAACTACATAGCGAGCTAGGAACGAGAAGAAAACTTTCGCACGGCAGAGGCACGAGAAATATTGCATTAGCATTCAAAGATAAACACATTCAAAATGACCATAGCCCGCGGGCCACGTGACCATGAAACACCCTCCACCAGCTGCGTACAGGAAGTTACGTAGTTTCCTGCATTGGCTGAGGACTTCTTTTATATTTCCCTCAACGACCGCTAGTGTTTCCTCCTGCCGCCGTATACTGCTACATAACCTCGACCTGTTGCAGCGTCGTCAGAGTGAGCGAGTACAAGTTATAGCAGGTTGCACCAGCTGCATGAGCGTGTCGCAAAGTGAAAAGTTACACACCACCACGAGCTGAGGGGTGGTAAACGCTTTTTCCGTGTGCAAACAGGGGGCAGAAACAAAAGGAACGAAGCAGCTTAGAATCCAGCGACATTGTTTTTTTTAAATTTTAAGAGCTTCTCTAGTGATGATGGACTTCTTCTGCTTCAAGTATTATCAAATAATTTCTGATTTATGGAAGTTGGAGATTTTCTTTCACCCTAGGAACAGTTTGTATATAAAGCTTGCTTTCATAGAACCCTATATTCTGAACCAATGATCTCATAGATAAGGGGTGTTTCAAACCCTTTTATTGGCGCCCCCCCCAAAACAAACAAACAAACAAAGAAAACATAATTATCCGAGGCTTTTAGATCCTGAAAATCCAAAACTGCAACCTAGATACACTAAATATGAAACAAAATTTTAGTTTTCATACATTTTATATGCTTGTTTCATCAAATTGATGATTAACATAATACTAATTAATATATTACGTTATGTTACACATAATCTAGCATGTCGGTTGTTTAATATAATTTGATTTAAATTCAACGAGGTATTCGTAATTAGGAGTGATGTGCAATAAAAAGCACGTGCATTTCAACATTCGCAAAAAAAATATACATTCTTTCCGACTCTCGTTAAATCGCGTTATTTAATTTATTCATTTTTTTTATACTTCACTGGAATGAATGGGATTCAAACATAAATATTGCAGAGCTACGGAAATTTAAAGCTGAAATTTAATGAGCTGCTTCCAGTTGGAGGGCTGAGACCCATAGTTTGGAAAACTTTGCAATAGATCATTGGTTGATTGATAACTTAATCAGCCAGTGATATGTGAGAACCGTGAACTATGCCATCTTATATCATTTACTTTCATGTAATCCTCGCAACTGTATCCAGATCTTACGATAACACTGTGGAAGAGCATTCGCCGGACACATGTTAGGGTTGTTGTTATTTTGGGTTTGTTTTACCTCTGAGCGGCACTTTTTTGCACACCATGGGCTAAATGGCCAAGTCACATGGACCCCGAAGGCTCAGAGAAGGTTGGGGGAGGGGACCCACTGGAACAGCTGTTGGGAGACAGATGGTAGCCTCCCGTCAAGGCCATCCAGCGTGTTCTTTAACGTGCACAGGGTATGACTCTCCAGCATACGGGGCCACGGCTTAACGCCCCATCCGACGGACGGCGGCCTTTTCAAGCCCATCGGTGTCCCCTACTGACCGTGGGCAGGGCGGGGAATTTTGCGGAGATAAATCTCAACGCTGACCCAGCTGGGACTCGAACCTGGGAACTACAGATTACGAGCCTGACGCACTACCGACTGAGCCCCGACTACACATGTTAGAGAAGCGATCGAAGACTCCGTCATAGCCATCCAGAGTGTTCTTTAGCGTGTGCAGCAGGTTATGGAATTAATTAATTTAAATTAATTAATGATTAATATTAATATTAATTAATTTATTATTAATTAAATTATTAATATTAATAATAATAATAAATTAATTAATATATTTATTATATTAATAAATATATTTATTATATTATAATATTAATAATAATAAATATATTTATATATATATATTTATATATAATATTAATAATAATAAATTAATTAATACAATAAATTATAATTAATATAATTAATTAAATTAATTAAATTATAATATTATTATTTAAATTAATTAATTATCTTCTGTAAACTGGTCAAAGCAGTAACATTTCCTCCGACTGATGGCGACATTTACACACTTAACGTTGTCCCCTTTTTCACCCCCTGTGAATCTGGGGTTAAAGGCGAAAATTCTCAACGTAGACACAGTTGGGACTCGAACCTGCGAACTGTAGATTACGAACGTAGACCAACTCATCCAGTCCTTGCCCCATTCACGGTGGGGAATCGTACCCTAGCTCCTGAATCGTATGATATTTGGTTTCCTGTTATCTTGACATCGCACCATCATTGATAACTGATGTCGACAACCGTATCTGTCTGCGAGTAGAGTGATCTTCTCTCTTCTTTATTCTAACTAAACCACATCGAGGTAAAGCTGTGAAAGGTCAGGTGAACAAAAAAAAAGGAAGACATAATAAATGAAGTTTGTTTCTGTTTCGTTTTTTTTTTTAGCTAGATAAACTTACTGCCGTTCCTTTTCGCCATATATCTTCCCCTGCTACAGTCTCCCAGACGTAATTAACTAGTGTAACCAGCAAGGCGGGTGTTCTTGAGTGATTTGTATTTATTCTCTTACTGAGGGTGTTGGTGGACACATGGCTTACATCCCAGCATGTTGTTGGAAAAAGGCAGCCGAGAGAAGCACTGAAACACGGGCACTGAAAAATCTGAATCTGGTTAGAGGTGCGCCTAATTACTATGCAAATTAGCGGAGGACTAGTTGAAAGGCTATATAAGTTGCAAGCATTTCTTTCTTAATTAAGGTAACAAGATTGTTAAATCCGGGTGAAATTTTTCTGCGGATTTTGCCAAAAATGCTTACAAGTAGTAGGCATGTAGATACATGTTTATCAAGATTGGGAAATTACTATGGATAACGCATCTAAGGACAAAAGATGAACTATAAAATAACTTTGTATTGTTTTCTATCAGATCTTTGTGTGCAGCCTTTAATCTGATTATACTTTATAGCTAGATTTTTGTATGTTTGATTTTTCCTAGTTTCATGTTAGTGTTTTGTTTAAATATTAAATCTGTTTCTACTGACAAAACGATTTCAGTTCACATGAACGAATAATTACTTTTTTTAGATGGGGGATAGTTAGAGTGGCTCAGTTGGTAGCACGCTAGGCTCGTAATCTGCAGTTCCCAGGCTCGAGCCCCACCTGGCTAACGTTAAGACTTATCTCCGCAAAACTCCCGCCCCGCCCTCTGTCAGTAGGGGACACCGATGGGCTTAGAAATCTCCCCCCCCCCGTTCGTCGGTTGGGACGTTAATCCGTGGTTTCGTGTTCGGGAGAGTCATACTCGGTGCGCATTAAAGAACACGCTGGATGACCTTGATGGAAGGCTACCATCTATCTCCCAACAACTGCCCAGTGGGTTCCATCTCCACAACCTTCTCTGAGCCTTCGGGGTTCTTGTGACCTGTTCATTTAGTCTACTGCATGCAAAAAAAGAAAAAAAAGCGCTCCTCAGAGGTAAAAACAACCCAACTTTTATTTAGAGAAAAATCCATGCAATAGATGAATTGTTATAACTGTGGTTATAGAGACTTTTCACTGCAATTTTTTCCCGGAGATTCAGAGTTGTATTGTTTTACCTCTGAGAGACACTTTTCTGCACGCAAACGACTAAATGTACAGGTCACAAGGACCCCAAGGTCTCAGAGAGAGCTGGGGAAGGGGATTCAATCAACAGCTTCTCTCTCTCTTTTTCATTAGTGTGTTCTATCACATCATCTCACATCATTTCATCCAGTGTTCATCTCACAGTTCATCTCACATCATTTCATCCAGTGTGTTCTTTAATGCCCACAAGGTCTCATTTGGCTAGTCACCATTTAACAGCCCATCTGACGGACGGAGACCTTTACCAAACCCATTGGTAACCTCTTTATCGCAGAGAGAAAAACAGATTTACAGGTCAGTGGGGTCTCGAACCTGGGAAGATCAGATTACGAGCCTGGCGCACTGCCTGTTGATTTATTCAACTGAACGAATGTTGTTGAAAATCGAAGTATTGATATATTTAATTGAGATCTTTATCTGCTATCACATTTTTGAAAAAAACAAGAAAACAAACTTGCTTTAAAAATTATAGAGCTTGGACCTTAGCATCTCATTGACATAACATAGGGTTGTTTTTTAATTTGTGGAACCAGTATATAATACCATAATCAGGGTTAACCAAAAATATTCAAGTCATTGCCTTTGAAATATTTTAAAAAAATATTGTTTCCGAAAACTTTATCAGACTTCCCTTTAATAGTTTTCTACCTAGTCAGTGTGTTGTTGGGTTGGGTTGTTTTACCTCTGAGCGGCACTTTTTTGCACACCATGGGCTAAATGGCCAGGTCACATGGACCCCGAAGGTTCAGACAAGGTTGGGGGAGGGGACCCACTGGAACAGCTGTTGGGAGACAGATGGTAGCCTCCCGTCAAGGCCATCCAGCGTGTTCTTTAACGTGCGCAGGGTATGGCTCTACCGCACACGGGGCCACGGCTTAAAGTCCCCTCCGACGAACGGCGGCCTTTCCAAGCCCATCGGTGTCCCCTACTGACCGATGGGCAGTGCGGAGATAAATCTCAACGCTGACCCAGCTGGGACTCGAACCTGGGAACTACAGATTACGAGCCTGGCGCGCTACCGACTGAGCCACCCCCGCCCCTAGTCAGTGTGTAATATCAGCATTATTATAATAGTAATCAATAGGAATAAACCCAGTTTATATCAACTGAGAGTAAGATTCAGAGCTCTAGTATTTCTTAACCACTTACGTGACACATTTTTTCGAATTTCCGTTTCGAAAATTACTCTTTTTTAAAACACATTTCAAATCATTGGTCCATTAAGCAATGCTCTTTACTCGTAAATAATTACGACAATTTATCTCGTTATAATACGATATTTTTTGGCAGTATCATTAAGAAAAAGGTGATATAAGCAACTTTTTTTGAATGAAACATTATGTTTTCAATTCTTTAATAAGTGTCATACTTTACAAATTAAACTTATTCTAATACAAACTATATATATTATATATAACATATAGATTATAAGAAATATATTTTCAATGAATAAAATTTTGTTTCTGGTATTTTATTATTTTGCAAAACTTGTTTAATACAGTATAAATAACAGTAAAGTCGTTCTCAAAACAATGTTAGATTAGACAAATTTATTCAGGACTGAATCTTTTCAGTATGGAAAGAGAATTTAAAAGTAGCTAAAAACGTAATAGTATGGTTCGCTAGTTTTAATTTTAAAAAAAGGCAATAAGAACTGGAATTAAATGACCAACACCAAACAGAGATAAATAGCATTCGCTACACCCGCTGACATTCCATTTGCCAACTACGTAAACAATTTCGAATAAAACCTTTTCAAAATAATCATTTCAAAAAACAATTTCAATTAGAACACTTTTAATCCTTCCAGTGTCCAGAACGTATATATCCGTTTTTAGTACAATAAAAGAAACAAACTGACTCTTTATTCAATCGTGAAAACACAAATAATCTTTTTTTTTCTGAAGCTTGATAAATGAAGCATTTCTAAAGCTGAAGCGATTAAGAAAAAAAATAAAGATTGCCATTTTAATTTTTTTTAATAGATATCTTATAAAAATATGTAATTTAAGCTTGATAAATAATATTTCTTTTTTTATTTGATGCATATTTTATTAAACTATGACATAAATAATTTGTTAAATTTCTTAGAAGTTATAGAAGGTATTGCCAATTTGTTTGTTAACATTACTCTCTGCTGAAGCAATCCCATAATTTAAGCTCAGAAGTTTGATTTGAACTATTATCAACAAATTTTTCCTTAAAGTTTTTAAAATCTCCTGATAATTAACCAAAGAACTGCTACTTTTTAAAAATGGAAGATTTTGGAAGTAATTATGAAATGTGTACTTTTTTTGTTATATCACTGTAAAAATTGTTACTAAAATTCATATGTTACTACATTGATCCAATTTTTTACTTCAATAAAATTCAGAATTAAATTCTTTTTAATTTGGTATATAACATGAGCTATTTCTGTTGACTAGTTATTTATTAAAAATATTCTAAATGTGACTTATTTATTGGACTGCAACAAGCCTGGACTTTTTCTCAAAGTATAGTATGGAGAAATAAATTTCAAAATGGAAGAAATGTTTACTTTAAACAAGAATTTTTTTGTTATTTAAAAAAAATAGCCTTTCTATTCATGTGCATTATAATCATTTCTGTCTATTAGCTTTTTTTTTTATATAAAATTTTATTTGTGTTGCCAGATGCATTTTTTACTACATGACTCTAAAAAAGTCCTATTTAAATAAAACATATGTTTTTTTTTTGTTAAATATTTTATTTTCAGAAAACCCAGAATTAAATGTTGATTAATTTGGCATATAACATGCCATAATTCCTTTCGCTAATTATTTGGCAAAAGGTTCTAAAGTTAAATTTGGCCTCTGGATGTAAACCAGTTTTTCAGGCTGGACACTGGAAGGTCCAGCCTGAAAAGGTCCAGCCTGGAAGGTCCAGCCTGGAAAGTTATGACACTGGAAGGGTTAAAAGACCCTTTTCAAAGTCCAGAAATGCTTAGAAACGTTACAGTACAGTTCTGCCATATAGTGAGAAGCTTCAGAAAAAAAAAAGATTATTTGTGTTTTCACGATTGAATAAACAGTCAGTTTGTTTCGTCCACCGCAAAAGTAGAAGCGAAATCATTGCCAGAAGCTATCTCGGGAAAACGCGAAAACGATTAGAGACCTCTTTCTTAACCATTACTTATACTAATAAAGCACGTTAAAACAAAATATCATTTATACAAACAAAGCAGTATAAAATAAATAGTACAATTTCCAATGGCTCGATTTTAAACACTTTCATTAATGGAGCAGGAGTTGGGTCAATAGGACTGTAAACTGAAATTCTCAGGTTCGGTACCAACTATGCCTGCGTTAAGATTTTCTCTCTGCTAACCCACAATGTGCTCGCGGTGAGAAAGTGGACACCACGAGGCATGATAAAGACCGCCGTTCGTCAGATATGTATAGATCGTAACCGATGCAGAAAGCTATATCACGTGTTCGTTAAAGACAGGAGGCTTTTATCTGTTACTTAAAATTTACCCAGTGCATTACCGTCACCCAAACCTCTCTAAGTCTGTGGAGACCATGTGAACTGGTCATATAATCAGTTGAATGCACAGAAAATGCCTCTCTGAGGTGGGGCAAGGGTGGCTCAGTTCGTAGAGCGCCAGGTTCGAGTCCCAGCTGTGCCAATTTTGAGATTTATTTCCGCAAAACTCCTCCGTCAGTAGGCGAAATGCGCTTGGAAAATAAAATAATGCGCTTGGAAAGGCCTCAGTCCATGGGATGGGATTTTATGTCGTTTCATCTGGTGCCGGAGAGCCATATGCTGTGCACGTTATAGAACACCTAAATGGCCTGAATCTCCTAAGAGCTATACAACGAGTCCCCTTCCCCAAACTTTCTCTGAACCCTCGTGGATTCTTGTGACATGACCATTTAGCTCATTGTGTGCAAAAAAGCGCAGCTCAGAGGTAAAAAATAGAAACTTCCTCTACCCTTTTCATGTCTCATAATGGTAATGTGGAAATATTGCATTTATTTCTCAACCAACATAAGTAAAAATTAAAGACTATTTAAAAGAAATGTATTTTCAATGACAAAAATAAAATTTTGGTATTTTATTATTTCGCAAAACTTGTTTGTTACACTCTAAATATGCAACATTATCGTCGTTCTCAAAACAATGTTAGATTAAACAAATTTATTCAGGACTGAATCCTATTAAGTATGAAAAGAAAATTTAAGAGTAGCTGAACCTAAGGTATAGGCGCTAGTTTCGTATAAGAGTAAAAATCGATACTAATATTCATTTACGTATTTAATATTCAGAAGTAGTATCTCCCTGAGACATTCTATTCCCTGCGTGTGGTGTTATTCTTTTCGACTGCGAGCTAAAACTTGTGGGAATGGGGTCAAAAAGGAAAAAAAAAAAAAGCATTTTGCGTGCAGGGAGATTTAACTCTCTCTCTATCTTTTCTTTTCTTTTGGGAAGTTTTAAATGAGTTTTAAGTCGGATATTTAACATTCGTGGCAAAAAACAGCAACAAAGGACTGGTTGCATGAATTTGAAATTAGTGTTTCACTTCTTGTTTTTTAGGGAGGGGTGAAAATATTAAAGGAGTAAATGAAGTGTAAAGTATATATATGTGAGTTTTGTAGTATTGAGTTTGTAGTAGGACAAAGAATGCGTGGAATGTTATTAAGTTGCCAAGTTAAATGTTTTTTTCTACTCTTCGGGAGATGACAAAGACAAATAGAAGATAGGGATGACTGATGTCAGGGTCGAATATAGAAGTGGGGAAGGAGATCATGACTCATCCCCCTTTGTGAATGCTAGTAAGGGTAATGGAGGCCAAAAATATTAAACATGTGAATATTTCAGGCATTTTTCAAGAATTTATGTAAAAATCTCTAAAGGGGAAAATGTTATATTGCAGTGGTTATTCAATCTCTTCATCCCTCCCCCCCAACTTTTAACTTTTTCCAGCTTGATTGCGTCTCTCGCCTTCTGTCCCATTCCTTTATTGTTTTGTAGATCACGGTCTGGCTGCTTTGACTTCTAAGAATCTGTGGAGAGAGAGAGAGGGCGAAGAGTGCCTAAAGTCTATAATTAGGCTTAGAATAGTTTAGTCTTTCTAAAAAGTAAGTTATTGTAGAGAAATGTGGACGTAAACAACATCACAGGAAACTTGATGCCTTTGATTCTAGATGTTTACTCAGTATCTTGGACATTAGCTGGTTTAGCTTTGTAAGTAATGATGAGGTTAGGTAACATGAGTCAACAACCTTTGATAATCGTATTGTGCAGAATTTGACTGCTTCGGTTTGGTCACGTTATTCCTATGTATAGCCACCCTGTGTAGAATTACAGATTAGTTAATAAGGTTAATGTATGCTTAAAGGACTCAGAAAGAGGGGGAGAGCTAGGATGCGGCAGACAATGACAAACTGGACCTTGCTAGAATTGGCCTTCAGTGGAGGAGCTGAGCTCAGGATAGTTGTATTTGGAGATATAAATTGGCACATTTTGGTTCACATCCATAGACAATGGCTGCTTGAGGATTACGTAATGCAAGAGTGAAAATTGTTCAATGTTGAGAATGAAAATAAGGAACGTGCTTTAAAACGAAGTAGCAAACACTATGTTTTGCAATTATACGAGCCAAAAAACAATATAATTTGCAATTATAGCAAGTATCATAATACAGCTTGGCATTTAAATTTTAATGCTTTATGCTCCTAATAGTTAAAACAAATTTAATTTTTATTTCGTTTTCAATAAAAGAGAGTTTCGCTTTGTCGCCTGTCTGTCTGTCCGTTTTCGACTTTTTTGTTTATAGATATAAATTAAAAATTCTTTTTGTAGTCGATAGGTATTGATGAAATATTATGATTTACATTTTCCGGATCTTCCTAAAGCTATAATTGAGCCCTGAAACGGTGGAGAAAGTTGAAAATGTAAAAAATTTAACGAATATTGCAAATGATATATTTACTTGGAAATTTAAAAATTTGGTAGTGGAATGAGAAGGTCAGAGGTTTTCATTTCCAATAATGAGTTTACCGCTTAGACCCAGAGGGGGTGGGAAAACGCGCCTTTTTAGTTTTAGCAGATAATTGTTTTTGGAGATGAATGAAAAATTCTTTTGAAGTTGGAAAAGTATTGATGAAATATTACGTTTTGAACTTTCTGAATCTCCCAAAAGCTGTAAATACGCCCTCTAACGGTGGAAAAGTTAAATTCCAAACTTCTGAACGAATGTTGCAAACGATATATTTATGCTAGAATTTTTTAATATTCGTGGTGGAATGTGAAGGTCTTTACTGAATATTGCAAACGGTGTATTTATGATAGAAATTTGACATTTCGGTGGTGAAATGTGAAGGTTACCAAGTTTATATTGGCAACAATCACTTGACTCCTTCCCCCAGGGCGGTGGAAAGCATAATCCCATTTTTTAAAGTGATAATTAAAAAACTCATTTTAGTTGGATTAGTACCAATTATAAATCGTATTTTTCAAATACTTAGGTAATTTTAATTTGCATCATTAGCATCATTAAATATGGAAAAGGCAAAATTTTTAACAAGTCCTGCAAATAATCTGTATATGATACAAATTTGAGATAACGTTTAAAGAGATATTCCACTGAAAGTAATGATCTATCCACTTACACTTTTTAAATTGAACAAACAAAAGAGAAATACTTTTTATGCTGGATAATTACTAATAAAATATTATTTTCACTTTTCCCCCATCGTCCGTCAGCTCAAATTAAAACTTTCAAGGAGAGAAAAAGTAGGTAAAAGAAAAACTTCATTCTCTTTGAAAACAAGGTTCCCTAGGGAAAAAACATTAAATCTCTGTCAACGTTAAAAGATTAAAGTTCTTAGTAGAGAAAAACGCAATATACTAGTGGAAAGGACATTGCTTACAGTTACAATACTGAAAACAGAGTTTCGGTTGATGACAAATGAAATAATTTTTTCTAACGTTTAGAGACAAATAATACGGTTTGTGATGCGATCATATGTTTCGATTACATCTGAGTTCGAATTTATGGTAGACATGATGTAATTCTCTAATTCAATGTTTAAAAATAAAACGGTTATAAAATAATTTCATTATTTTCGATGTTGTTAATAGGCCCATCTGGTAATATAAGGAATAAAACTGGAACTTCAATCAATGTCAGCTATGAAGTGAAGCTTTTTTTAAATTTTATTTAAAATATCTTATATTCATATTATAATATGATCAAAATGAGTCCTACGATCCTTTAAAGCTCAGATTTGAATTCAAAATATTCAAATTAATCGTAATCGCCTGTTTCTGTATTAAGACAACATGTCACATTTGTTTAGGGCAGGATCTAGAAAAAAAGAATATGCTCCCCCTCTTAAGGCAGTTAATAATCGAAAAGGAGGCAAAAATACTGAAATATATATATGTGGCATATTTGTATACACAATCGTATCAGAATAAAATGACCACCTACCATAGTATTTGTATGTTAGGTGGTCAAATGTAGTCATATTATTCCGATACGACTGTGCATATATATTTATAACAAACATCTTTTAAGACCATTTTTATAAAAATTGTGAATAAATTACCCCTCAAGGAGCTCCTTGCCACAGAGGTCTAACAGAAGCTTAATATTTTCAGACGCTAGAGAAAAGATTCGTAAGGCAAAAGAGACTTCAGTAGAAACACAACACAAGAAAAAAAAAAAAACATTCCTTATCCATGGCTGGAATCCGCGCCCCTTTTATCAGCAGCCAAGCATGCTAACGACGCATTCACTTGGCTCCTCCTTTGCTTTCTTTTTCTAGATAGAGTCTGTATAGGAGATAAAATAATGCGGTTAACATTTATATATAGTAAACCCCATTCTGTCCTCGGTCAGAAAGGTTACACCGTTGGGCTTGGAAAGGCCGTCGTCCGTCGGATGGGAGATTAAGCCGTGGACCTGTATGCATGAGAACCATCTTTGCGCACGTTAAAGAACACGCTGGATGGCATTGATTGGAGGAGGCTTCCATCTGTGTCCTAACAACTTTTAAGTCTATCTCCTTCCTCCAACCTTCTCGAAGCCTTTGGAGTCCTTGAGACGTGGTTATTCAACTCATACTGCGGAAAAAAGTGCCTTTCAGCGCCTAAACTTCAGAAAATGGCAAAAATAGAATTGACAGCGCTTACCGTTTCCCGTAGGAAAATGAATGGTAAATATATTTGTTTCTATCAAGCTTCCCTTTTGGAATTTCAACTAGAAGCTTGACGCTGCATCTTGGACGGCAACCAAAAGCAGTCTGTCAAATTTTGAAGTGTCATGCTTGATTTCCCAAACAGACATAGCTGCCACAAACATACACACAGAAAGAGAGACAGCCCTCCCACTACGCCTTAGCATAGATTCAACACATATATATGTTGATGCTTTAATAAGAAAAAAGTATTAACTGTACTGTTGTCAACACCGAAAGATGAAATCCCGCTAAACGATTCACAAAAATCGTTAAAAACTGCGCGTAATTTACAACGATTACCGGAAGGAAACGAAAACACTTAATCTACATCTTTAACGTCTTACCTTTAGCTGAGAAAGAAATTATATGGTACCAAAGTTACTTTTCGACATGCTACGTAATTTGAGCAAATGAAGTGAACAAAAAAGGAAAAAAGATTAATGGGCCTAAACTTCAGAAATTATCCATAATGGATTTACTAGAGATTCCCATTTCACGTAGGAATATCATGATAAATATTTTTGCTTCCAGAACCCTCCCTCCCCCCCCATCCGTTTGAAATGTCGACTTGAACTGACCACTACAATCTGGACGACAACAGAAAACACTGTCGCATTTTGAAGTGTCTACCATGATTTCCAGATGAATTTTGGCTGCCACAGAGAGATAAAAAATTTCCTACAAAATTTACTAATCCAAGAAAAGAAAACTTACTAATCTGAAAAAGAATGCTTCCTACTGTAATTTTCAAAACATTTCTTTTTGATTTGCGACATATAGGACAGAGAAGAATCCCGGAAGCTACTCCTAGCTTAATACAGGCCTTCTCATACAAGGACATGCCCTACTAAGACCGAAGTCACTGCTGAACACTGCCTTAGTTAGAGCTAACACAACACACAAAGTTTACCTTGCTGGAACAGTCGCTAGCTGCCTAACCACTATGCCAGTAAGGCATAGTGGTTAGGCAGCTAGCGACTGTTCCAGGAAGTCACAAAGGTTACATTGCAGTGAAACCTCCTTAAAAGAGCAACGAAGTGAAAATAAAAGAAAATAAACCCAAATAAACAATGTTTTCTCTGTGTGCCACATCTGAATCAATCCATCACTTGACACTTCTTACACAATATCACCCTGAGCATTGGGAATTCTTGTGACCTCTTCCATTAACCCACTTCACGTGAGAAACGTGCCTCTCAGGTGCTAAAAACAACTCAACTTATTCTAAACCCTCTTTTCAAAAGCCTTTGTTTCTTTGCTTAGAACATTCCTAAGAGATTCTTGACCATAAATTCCAAACGTTTATTTTACATTTCTGACAACAAGAAGACTTCTACGAAAATAAAACTCAAAAACATACCATTACACGGCTCCCGTTTTGTTTTTTGTTTTTTTTTTCTCCTTGAAAAAGTTCGAAAAAAAAAGCCTAAACTGTAATTCTGTGAAGGAGACAATGACACGGATTTGCCCAGTCGACGGTTTCAGATTAGTTGGATGGTGCCCAGAAAGGACTTTTACAACCGTTGGGACTGAGAGCAGCAACGGAATGAAGAAAATTCTCTCCATCCTCTTGTCTAGAGAGAGAGTAAGCAGCTGTTTCACAGGCGCAAGGAGATATATGTCGTGTACTCCTTGTCACTACCCGTTTGCATCTCCTCTGCAGTTAATGCTACTTTCTACTTCTGTCAGCTCCATTGGCGAAGTAGTTCTGGCAGAAATAAGTTTATAGGCTCTGCCTCGGGAAATGCACGCGTTCGGCGCAGGAAGAGAGTGCTGTGAAGAAGAGGGAGGTGGTATTTGTTTTCTCGGTTAAGTTTTAAAGGCAAGCCAGCGAACAAAGCTGGCCGTGAAAGAGACAGATCATGGCGCAAAAAGAGCAAGAGGAAATCCGTAAGAGGTAGAGAGACTGAATCACAGCCACTTCCTGTTAGTTCCAGGAAATCTGTTGAGAGAGGGATCACGGGAAAAACAAAGTAAAGCGAGGGCAGGTCTTTCTCTCTGGAAAGATTGTGCCTCACCTTTGATAGTTATTTACGGTAAGGTTACTCAGACGTCTCAGCTGAAGAGTTTTCAATGATCCAGGATCTTCTTGCATCCACAATCCAGTTTGTTAGAACTCAATGTAAATGATATTTTACCTTTAAATGAAAGTTATATACAACATCAGTGATATAAGTATTCTGCAGTTAAGATTATATCTCCCTTGTTTAAAAGAAAAATTAGGAATATTAATTTCTTGTCAAGATACACATTTTCGTGAAGGTATCTTACCCATAATTGTTTTGCTTCAATTCTTATGATTGTGACATTTAAAAAAATAATAATTAATCAGAATCATTGACAATAATTTTGCATACAATAGGTTGGAAACTACATTTTTGTTCTTCGTTTACTTCATAAATAGTTTAAATATCGATCGCATATGCACTTTACACAAGAATATTCTAATAGTTAATTTTTAGGAGCAAGGCCTCATGAAGAATGGGTGTATGTTGAGGGATAGGAGTGATTTAAAAAGGAGTTGAAGACTCGAATAGATTAGCAGAATGAATTAAGAGGGCGTTCTTCTTATTGGCCGAATGTTTCAAAGAGACGAGCGTGTGTGTGGAGGGGGGGGGGGAGAGACTAATCTAGAACTTTGCAAAAGGCTTCCCATTCTTTGGAAGAAAAAGCAAAATTAGAATATTATCAATTCTGAACATATGAACTAACTCCTTTATTTGGACAAGCTATAATATTCCATTAAAATCCTGTTAGCCGTCCCAGTGACCTAGTGGTTAGCGTGCTTGGCTACTGATTAAAGGGACCTGTGTTCGAGCCATAGATATTTTTGTTGTCTTTCTTCTGAGGTCCCCCCATCCTTACAGATCTTCTACTATGGCATATTAAACTGGTATGCTCCTGTCAGACCTCTGTGGCAAGAAGTTGCTTGAGGGAGTGTTTGTTTTATTTTTATGACTTAGCACATACTGAAATTGGGAAAAGCAAAACTCTAAGCTATATCATGATAGCAAGAATTTCGTATACAAAAGTATATTTAGATACGACAAAAGGAGAGGTAGAAGAGCCCCACTGTATTATCCCAATAGTGAATTCAGGTGATGATGATGATGCTCTGATGTTCTGTTATTCAATTTGTTTCGAATATTGGACTGGTCTTTTGATCTCCTGGTTCTAATTCTATAGGCAACAATTTTACGTTTTGATTTTTGGTAGATTTAAACTTGTTTCATTCGCATTTCATTCGATTTAACAACGATTCAGAATAATAAAAATAATGATGATAAAGAACTTTTTAATATTTCCACTTCCCTAACCTTTAGGTTCCCACGAGCCTATGTGGGAACACTAATTGGCATATTATTTTTGATTAATATAATATTGTTAAAACACGAAAATTTGTTTCCTGTATGAGAATACAATAAATTTACAATTAATAAAGGATTTTTTTTCATTTGTATTTTAGTTCACTTTGATTTATTATCTTTCATTTCATTTATTTTTACGTTATTTGTTTGTTTATATTTCAATGAAAGGCGTTTACGAGGGTTCCTATAGAATAATATCAGGTTCTAAACTTGATTAGATTAATTCGGTACTAAAAAAAGGTTCATTATCTAAGTATAAATATGTACCTATTTTAACGTGTATAAGGAACCCTTGTGTATAAGGAACCCTCTGATTTTTCATCAAAGATTTTTTATTTTAAGATATAAAAAAAAGAATTTTTTTTATTCATCATCTGTGGTCTCTTTATGCGCGCGCCGTTGCTTGACGAACGCGTGCACTTCTCCAATAGGACGTCGCGACCCGTTGGGTGTCGGCCTGAGGCTTCCGGTGTTGCAAGTTATGAAGATTTGAGTTTCGAGGAATTGAGTAATTTGTTAATATCTATAATACTATCCATGTATAAAAAAAAAAACTATTTTTGGGACCCAATTTTTGGCAAAAAGGGGTTCCTTATACACGTTAAAATACGGTAAATGAATGAATGAAATTCCTTTATAACGGATGGCATTTTTACTGCACAATGGGTTAAGTGATTTCAGGTGTATGATGTCTTGCACCTGAAAATATGATTCACTGGATAACTCATCATCACTATCACCATCATTGTCGTCATCACGCCACTACCATCACAATCATCATCAAATCGTCGTCGTCACCACCATCACAACCATCATCATATCGTCGTCATCATCCCACCATCACAATCATCTTCATCAAGCCACCACCATCATACCGTCGCCGTCGTCGTCATCATCACAATCACCATCAGACCACTACCATCATTATGCATTACAAAAACGCACGAAAACACAAAAGCAAGAATTAGAGCGATAACAATAACAACATCAAGGACAAAATGAAAAATAACAAATAAGCAAACAGCAGCAAGAGCACAGCAGAGATTTTAGAAAGCTGATGCCTCAACATCAATAATCATTAACAATCTATACATTCATCCAACGTCGTCGTCAGCATCATCATCAGCAAGGGCAACATGAATAAAGTTTTCCGAAAGTTCAAGCCAAAGAATGGTAAACGAGAAAAGGTGTAATCAGCACTCTTTAATTTAGATTAACGATCCTCTTTTCCGTCAGCTTCGTCCAGTGTTGTAGTACAGAGAGAGCAGTCGGCGTCTTCTGTTCCTTCATTCTTTCGTCATAATCCTCTTATTCACCCAACCTAGAGAGCAACGAAAGCACGTACTGTGCAAACTCACAAAGAAAACAAAACAACTCTGTGCAGAATTTTGAGCAAAAGTCATAATAGTATTTGTCTTTGAATTGAGCGCTAAAATGTGACTCTATTTTAAAAGTCAGTCTTTGCTCACGCGATGAATAATAGCTGTAAATTACTCTCGTTGCACTGGGACTTGGTGTGTACTCTTCCATTTTTAATGGTGATCTTCGGAGCACCTTCAAATACTCTCGGGCAGTGGGGTTTTGATCAAATTTTCAAAGCTTATTCTTATTACTGACTGAAACGAATGCTTTCAGAAAAATTAATTGTGCGGCGAAAACTTTGTGGAGTTGAGTTTCTTTTGGTGAGGCAGAGCTGCACTTGATTTAATTTCCTTTTCTCTGAACTGCTAAAAGCATTCTCTCAAATTAAAATTTGTTTGTAAGCTGGCATTTTGCAATACAAATATAATTCTACTTTTCTTTACTTGGAGAAAGTGGAAATGGGCTTCTGAAACGAAAATCAATCGACCTTTATTCGAGCAGAATAAAATATGAAAGAATTAAAAAACTGAATAAAGTTTTATGTATCAAAAATCCGTCTCGAATATTCATGCGCAGTTTATTTCTGATACGGATTACCTGTGATCTTATCACTCTCGATTATTCATGAGCAGATTATTCTTACGCGGATTATCTGTGCTTTTATCATTCTCGACTATCCATGGTTAGATTATTCTTGACGTGGATTATCTGTGCTCTTATCACTCTCGATTTTCCATGGGTAGATTTTTCTGGATATGGATTATCTGTGCTCTTATCACTCTCGATTACACTGGTTTACAAGGTTTTTATAACATGAACAATTGTAGCTGTCTTTAACAACTATTTTTCAGGTGCTGATTTCAGATCTAGCCTTAAAAAATGGCTAGCACGTCACGTGTTTATGTTATTGGTCATTTTCACTCCTATTAAGATCTTCCTATACCAACACCTCCAGGCAACTGGGAGGATATCAGATATTTTGCTGTTTGTGTCTTGCAACACTGATTGTCAAGGGGAGAAAACATGTAACAATAACCTAACCTCAGATCGCCATTCTTGTTGTTTTCGTTGTTGGACGAACACGTGCTGTACGTAGAAGAGTGAATTTTGGCGTTTAAATGCTCGCAAACGTGTTAATGTGCCAGATAAGTTTTGTTATGTGCATGGAAAACATATTTTAAAATCCCGGGGTTTTTCTTTGACACAGATTGTGAGAAAGCCAATAACTTGTATTTTGGATGTCGTGTTGGAGATCAGGGTATCCACATGTATGCTGCATTTCGTGCTTTGTTGCCCTGAGTGAATGGTTTAACGGTAAAATAAAATCTATGCCCTTTGCAGTTCCAATAATTTGGCGTGAGCCAACTAGTGATTTGCGTGATTGCTATTTTTGTTTAACTAAAGTGTCGGGCTTTTTAAAAAAGAACAAAAGCAAAATACAATATCCAAATGTGCCTTCAGCCATAAGGCAAGCTCCTCATGGAGATGGGGCGGGGGTGGCTCAGTCGGTAGCGCGCCAGGCTCGTAATCTGCAGTTCCCAGGTTCGAGACCCAGCTGGGTCAGCGTTGAGATTTATCTCCGCAAAATTCCCCGCCCTGCCCACGGTCAGTAGGGGACACCGATGGGCTTGGAAAGGCCGCCGTCCGTCGGATGGGACGTTAAGCCGTGGCCCCGTGTGCGGGAGAGCCATACCCTGTGCACGTTAAAGAACACGCTGGATGGCCTTGACGGGAGGCTACCATCTGTCTCCCAACAGCTGTTCCAGTGGGTCCCCTCCCCCAACCTTCTCTGAGCCTTCGGGGTCCATGTGACCTGGCCATTTAGCCCATGGTGTGCAAAAAAGTGCCGCTCAGAGGTAAAACAACCCAACCCTCATGGAGAAGATCTTCCTATGCCAACACATCCAACCAACTGTGAGGAGATGGATTCACATTCATCAGAGAAAGACTTTGAGGCACATACAGATCCTGAGCCTTCATATACCCCTAAAACGTTAGACGAGCCTCATCTGATTCAGAAAAATGAACTAAATGATCTTGTTCAAAAACAAGAGACAAGGACTTTCCAAACAACTGGCTGAGCTTTTATGCTCAAGACTTCAGGAGTGGAATCTTCTGTCCAAGGGTACCAGAGTTTCTCTGTTCAGAAAGAAAAAATTTGGCTTTATCTGCTTATTACGAGATATAAGATGGTTTGTGTTTCTCCACAAATATTTCAGGTCTGATGAAAGAAATTGAAAGAACTCACGACCTTAAAGAATGGCGTCTATTTATAGATTCGTCAAAATTCAGCTTAAAAGCTGTCTTTTTGCATAAAGGAAACCAAAAACCTTCCATTCCAGTGACACACGCTGTGGAATGAAGGAAATTTATGAAAGCCTGGAAAAAATACTCACTGCTGTAAAATATGACAAGTTTAAGTGGACAAAATGTGGTGACTTATAAATCATATCTCTCTTATTCGGGCTTCAACTAGTCTTCACAAAAGTTTGCTGTTTCCTGCGTTTGTGGGACAGTAGGGCCAGAAAGAAACACTACAAAACAAAAGACTGCCCCAAAAGAAATGTTTTTATTACTGGAATTCCTGGAAAGAGTAATGTGAGGTATAAAGCTTCTAGTTGACCCCTCTGATATTCTGCTCCCCCCACTACACATCAAACTGGGGCATATGAAAAACTTTGTAAAGGCTCTGGGCAAAACTGGTAAAGGGTTTTTGCACTTCAAGGAAAAATTTCAAAAAATAAGTGATGCCAAACTCAAAGAAGGGATCTTTGTTGGTCCTCAGATCAGGTAATTACTGAATGATACTGTCTTCGAAGAAAAACTGAATATGAAGGAGCGCACTGCATGGAAATCCTTCACGTCTGTAGTCCAGGGTTTCTAGGAAATCACAAAGAGGAAATCAGCTCATTCACGATATGTACCATCAGCTCATTCACGATCGGCTCAAAAACTATGAAAAGCTGGGCTGCCGAATGTCTTTGAAGATCCATTTTTTGCAATCGCATCTCGTCATCTTTTCCCGAGAACTTAGGAGTTGTCAGTGATGGGCAAAGGAAAAGATTTCACCAGGATATCTGAACCATGGAGGAGAGATACCAAGGCAGGTGGGACCCAGCAATGATGGGTGACTACAGAAGGAATATACCTCAGCATATAAAAGACAAAAATAAACTTCTTGTAAGTATAAAAGATCCTTACCCATGTTTTCGTCTTTTGCGTTTCAATATTATTTCCTTTGTTACTTTATATTGAGTGGTCTATAACTATGATGTTTCTAGTTTTTGTCACTGTAATCATGTAATTAATTAATGAGTTTTAAGTTGTATTTTAATAAAATAGTCACATTTATTTTCATTTACCAGATATGCGAATTCATTGAAATTGAAAATACATCAATCCCTAATTAAAAAAAACTGTACGTGCTACAGATTTTTCACGGCCGTATTTGAATTCAGCATCCCAAAATTACTTAAAAACATCCTATTTGCGTAATGTTATAAAAAAAAATAGCTTCAATTTGTTGTCTAGTGTTTTCAATGAGTAGATTGTTCTGGATGCGGATTATCTGTGCTCTTATCACTTTCGATTATCAATGAGTACATTATCCCGGATGCAGATTATTTGTGCTTTTATCGTTCTCGATTATTCAAGGGTAGATTATTCCTTATGTATGTGATGTGCTTCAAGGGTGGATTATTCAAATATGTGATGTTATATAGCTATTGTCTCTTATTCAGATAACAATTATAAAAAGTCATTACGTAATTTGGGCCAACATAAAAGAATTATTTATGCAAGTTTTACTTTCGTAAGAATATGTACATGTAATTTCTGCTCCTGCAAACAACTTTTACTAACTTAAGATTTTTAATTCACTATATTTCAATCGGCTTGGACTAACATTAAGGTGGAATGTCAATCATTTTTAAAATTATGAAAGAGTAACACTGATAAAAGCCGTCAAACAGAGAATAGCCTGAAACATTTCACTGTCTCCGAGTAAATAGGAGTGAGGCTTAATTCAGTCGGTAGCCCACCAGGCTAATGATCTGAGGTTCTCACATTCGAATCCCAACTGTGCGAGAATTGAGGTTAATTTGCCTGCATTGTTAAATTACTGTTTCAAGTGTGAGAAACATTCAATCATTTTATTTCTGAAACAAATGACATCAAAAGTAGCATTCCCAGTTGGTACACAAATTGATTTTATTTATACTATGTATGAGGTTATCCAAAAGTGTCTTAGGCATCAGGTGTCATTCACTTACAGCGACCACTTGCAGTTCATGTCGAGCCCAATCTAATTGTATTTTGGAGGTTCACGGGAAGTCCACATCTCATTGCATTTTGGAGGTTTATGGGAAGTCCGCATCTCATTGCATTTTGGAGGTTAATGGGAAGTCCACATCTCATTGCATTTTGGAGGTTCATGAGAAATCCGCATCTCATTGCATTTTGGAGGTTTATGGGAAGTTCGCATCTCATTGCATTTTAGAGGTTCATGGGAAGTCCACATCTCATTGCATTTTGGAGGTTCATGGGAAGTTCGCATCTCATTGCATTTTGGAGGTTCATGGGAAGTCCACATCTCATTGCATTTTGGAGGTTCATGGGGTGTCCACATTTCATTGCACTTTGGAGGAAAATTGAGGGATGCAACACGCTTTTCTAGATCATCCCAAGCATACTCTATCGCAGTTGTTCTCAAGATTATCCAGTCGAAGCCCTCCTTACCGTTGACGGACTCCCCTTACCATTGATAGAGTTTTCCACGGCACCTTTTTACTACTCATGGAGTTTATAACCCCTTCTCCTTCCGCTCTCCATACCATTGATGGAATTTGTCACAAATATTCCATCACCCTTGACGAAAGAAACTTTGCTTAAGGAGAGAATATTCTCACAGAAGAATGCTCCAGATATTAGCATGCGGTACAGCATCAGAAGGTTCTGGTAAATTAAAGAATGGATGGGAATGTAGCGGACTACTCTCGGAGTGATCCATACGGCGCGGGAGGTCCGGGGCAGGTAACCATAAACCTCAAGGGGATGGCCATTTCACTAGAAGGGTAATATTTGATTATTTTGTATGCAATTCTTCAGAGCTTTGCTATCTCCTCCCAAGTTCCTCGTGACTTCCCAGGGAGTCGCGACTCATTCTTTTAAGAACCTTTGTTTTAAATAACCAGGATTAAATTTTTCAGTTTCTCCATATTGTATAGTATTTTCTTTTGATATTACTTTTCTTATCGCAGCTCCAGTTGATAATGTAAACATGGATGGCCCTGATGAAGATGAAACTGATGTTGGTAACACTGCTGTCGATTCTGTGATCTCGCGGCTCCATGACGTAAGCTTCACGGATGCCGGGGGGGGGGGGTCGTGGCCCACAGATTAAGAAGCACTGCTTAATGGGACTGAGGTCTGGAGAACATGTGTCTGCCACCCCAAATGGCTGATCATGTTCGATCCAAGTGACTGATGGTGTTCACCTTCATACAATGAAATCGAGTTCTATGGGTATGGATGTTATCGTTTTGGAAAATGATATTTTCCGCTATTGAACTTGCATAAAATTGTTTCATAGGGGTCAAGGATCTTATCTCTGTATCAATCAGCCGCCATCGTGCCGGTAGAACTCACATAGAAATCTGTGAGACCGCTCGTTGAAACGCCTGCCCGGACCACCACTGTCCTCTCGTAAGTGTCTCTCACGACAATGTTTGATGGATGATGGCGTATTTTGATAGATGATGGCGGAATTATATGATACATTCCTCTAGATCAGTATCCGTCTTGAGTCGTTCTGCTGGACAAATCTGATCTCATCAGTAAAGAGCACTGAGAGCATTGATCCTCATCTAATCAATCACGATATTTGTCTTCCCAATCCAGTCGCTCCTTTCTGTGGCGTGGAGTGAGAGGCACACAACATACTGATAGGCAAGCATAAAGACCACATTCGTGAAGCCGCCTTCTAATGGTGGAGTTTGAAAAAATGGTCCCAGTAGCCCCACGGAGGTGATAACTCAATTGAACCAAAGCTGTCTGCATATATCTTCCAGCTATATGATGCATGTCCTCGAAGCTACCTGTCGATATTTACAGTCCAACTCAAAGATACCTGTCCTCATTTGCTTTAGTTGACCTTGGATGACTCCTTGATGGTCTTCTGGAAACATTATTTGTTGTTGGAAACATTATTTAACTATTGTTGTAACTCACATTGAGCCATTTCGCAACCTCTACTGGTGATTGTCATCTTTCAATTCATCCAACTGTTAATCATCCAACACGACAAATGAACATTTACCAACTTAAAGCGATAAATTCATTTACCTGTGATCATCGTATTCAAAGATTTTACATAACTATTGCAGTATATTAAGTTATATTTATTGGCAACATTTTGAATTGTTTATAAATATTACATATATCTTTAAACTGATAGGTTATATTATTAGTTTTAAAACAAATCTAAAACTCCACTAACATCTATATGTAAAACCTACAGGTACTGGACAGAAAAATGAAAATAGTTCCATGTTATCTCAATAGAAAATCATATTCAAGACTCCATAACTTCTTCGATATAATTTTTAACGAAAAATGTCTAACGATAAATTAAACATAAAAAATATCAAATTATAATTTTATAATCTCAGTCTTTTGGGTTGGATTGGGTTGTTTTACCTCTGAGTGGCACTTTTTCGCACACCATGGGCTAAATGGCCGGCTCATATGGACCCCGAAGGCTCAGAGAAGGTTGGGGGAGGAGACCAACTGGAACAGCTGTTGGAAGACAGATGATAGCCTCCCGTCAAGGCCATTCAGCGTGTTCTTTAACGTGCACAGGGTATGGATCTCCCACACACGGGGGCCACGACTTAATGTCCCATCCGACGGACGGCGGTCTTTCCAATCCCATCGGTGTCCCCTACTGACCGTGGGCAGGGCGGGGAATTTTGCGTAATCTCAGTCTAATTTAATATTAACCATCTAAGTGCTCACTTAATAGTCTCAATCAAATCTAGATTTAAATAATATTTGCTCAGTATTCAAAGACTTATGAACGCTGGAATATTTAATCATAGTTGACTCTAATAGAGTTATAATTTTATACTCTAATACAGTCAATTATGATTAAATTATATTAGGTTAAGATAGCAGAGACAAGATTAAACAGTTAACATTTAACAAGTTAAGATATCACAGATAAAAATTAACTATATTAGAGTCAATCATGATCTCTGATGTCTTAACCTGTTTTAATGATTTAATTAAATTTTGGAGTCAATGTTTTGTAGCCTGTTAAATATTGAAGCTTTTATAACCCTTTGAATACTGAACAAATATTGTTTAAATCGAGATTGAGATAGATTTGACTGAAATACTTAATTTATCTTTAGACATATTTTCGATTAAAAATCATATCGAAGAACTTATTGATCTCTCGATGTGATTTTCTGTTGAGACAACATGAAAATGTTTCCATTTTTCTTTTCACTTCCTGCAATCTTCAGATTTGGGAAATGCAAACCAGGAGACTAGCTGCTTAAAACTTTTTGCCACGGTCATCATGCTACGGGACGTTAAGCAATCCCGATTGCGATTTGATATGACCGAACAAATTCTTTATTTTCAGTTCGTAATTAGAATCGCAAGCATACTAGCTTATATGTAGGTTATGACAATATAAATGATCATGCCATCGATGGATTCGAACCCGGACCCTGGGTTTGGAATTTTTTGGGAGTTGCGACGAACCAACGCGATACCACTGTGCAATCGAGTTTATATCAGATTCTTCCAATCACACCTCACATTAAAAGGGGTATTGATATTTGCAGAAGGCGAATAACATCAAAAGGAATCTCGAATAGCAAACCCATGATTCAAAACAATTGTCCATGAGTAGTGAAGGTCTACTCTATCTTTATAATACACGTTAATGAATAAAAATCATAAATTTTGAGGTTCAAAGTCATGCTTTTTAAAACCACCCACCGTGGCCGAGTGGTTAGCGCGCTTGGCTGCTGATCTAAGGGACCTGGGTTCAAGCCCCGGCTAAGGCATGGATGTTCGTGTTGTTTTCTGCTGAGGTCCTGCCATCCTCTCAGATCTTCTACTTTGGCATATAAACTGACAGGCTCCTGTCACAGCTCTGTGGCAAGCAGCTGCTTGAGGGGGTATTTTTTTTTATACTTTACGTGCAAAATTCATCCAAATTCCTATTTTGAGAGGGGGTTGGCTCAGTCGGTAGCGCGCTAGCCTACCAATCTGCAATTCCCAGGTTTGAGTCTCACCTCTTCCAGCTTTAAGATTTATCTCCGTTAAACTTTTACCTTGCCTTCAATTAGGAAGGGGACACCGATAGGTTTGGAAAGTGCGCCGTCCGTTTGATGGTACATTACGCCGTAGACTCGTATGTTGAAGAGCCATACCCTGGGCACATTAAAGAACACGCTGGATGGTTTTGACACGAGACTTCCCATCTGTCCCCTGTCAGCTTTTCGATTCAAGCCCTTTAACCAATGACCCTTTGGATCCTATGTCACCTGCTCATTCAGCTTAATGTGTTACACAGAAATACCGCTCAGAGGAAAACTAGCTGATACGTAAAGTCGCTAAGATGTTGGAGTGGAAGCTACGATCTTTGAAACACCCACTGAATACAAGAACTAATCCAAATCCACTTGCCCTGTTGATTTAAATTCCCTTTTATTGATCGTTTTCTCATGCGCAGCATTTGCCCATTTATTGCTTTCTTCCGATTGTAGGTAAGACAGCAATTTGAATTCGATGTTTTCCCGTTTCTCGGCTACCTTAGCGCAAATACGGAAATAATTATAATTATTGCCGGTAAACAGGGGAATTATTTCATGGAAAAGCAAAGTTCCTTAATTGCACGCGATGTATGCATATGCATGGAATGATCCTTTCCTAAAAGCTCGAAAGCAAATGATATGCATAATTCCATGAGAGAACTTAAATAACGTTTAAACGTGTGACAACGCAAATTAGTTTCAAAATAAATACCGAAGAGAGATGCATTTTCTTAAGCGATCAGAAACGGATTTGAAAAGAAAATTTTCTTTCTCCATTATTTCTGTAAATGGTAGCTAGGCGTAAACTGGAAGGAGAGCTGTGTACCAATCCCTAGTGATGATGCACAGAACCGGCGAGGTCTAGCACCTAATGTCCGACCCCGCCTTCTCGTGGTGCAGGCCGTTAGTACCTTTCAAAAGAGATATTCTCTTTTGGAAGGGAACGGAAGGGGAGGGCTGCCAGTTCAGTATGGCCTACTGATCTGGTCATCTATGGCCACTTTTTTCTTGTTTTTCAACCCTGCTGAGGAGTGGTCAACTTCACAGGGACCTGGTGCTGACCATTTATACCTACTAGACTGGACTTGTTTATGGATTTGAGCTTGATTATTGATCCTGGACTTGCTGCACTGATGGGCCTCTGTTGAGGGAGAGTCTGCCGCTGTGTTTTCTGTTTGCTTCTGGGTTGCCAGCTCTAAGTGAACAGAGGCATGGGGTACCTTATATCAGCTGGTGGATAATCCTAATCAGAGGCCATCGCAGGTACCTGAACCTTATTTAGCTAGTTGGGCATCGTCAAGCCTAAACTGGAGTAATGCGTCTCTTGAAAAAGTCCACTTGAAAAGGTGGTGCCTGAAGTTCCTACCAGCATCGGTGACTTCAGCTTTTAGCGGAGGAGGAACGGGTCTTTGCCCCATGCCTGCGATCAGGGGGCTGTTTGATATTGTTGGCCCTACAAATCTCAATAAACCTAATTTCTTTAAAAATCCTACTAATCATTTTCTTTCTGCAGGAACGTGGAACGTGAGGACATTACATAGAGATTATTCTCTTGATGTCTTCATGCAGGAATTCCAGCGCTCTAACCTAGATATTCTAGGCTTGCAAGAGACCAGATGGACAGGTAAAGGTGAGATACTTAAAAATAACTTTAAATTTCTCTTTACAGGGAGGGAGGATGGAAAGCATCACCAAGGCGTGGGTCTGCTGCTCAGCAGACATGCTAGTGATGCTCTTCTAGGATATGCGTGCATTAATGAAAGGTTTCTTACAGCAAAATTTCAGACAAGCATTAAAAACTTGAATGGTATCTGCTGTTATGCCCCCACTGAGGATGCTGATGAGGATGAGAAGGATAGGTTTTACGGACAACTTCAGAACATTTTGAATTCTGTCAAGAAAGGAGATATTACCCTTGTTCTTGGTGACTTCAATGTCAAAGTTGGTACCGACTCTGACCTTTGGGGAGGAGTAATAGGTCCTTTTGGTATTGGTAGCTGCAATGGCAATGGGCAGCGTCTCCTACAGGTAAGTAAACTCAATGGTTTCAGAATAACTAACACATATTACAAACACCGCGACATACATAAATACACATGGGTTTCACCTGATGGGCTGCATAGGAATATGATTGATTATATATTAATTAACAGCAAATGGGCTAGTTCTGTTAGAAATACCAGGGCATATAGGGGAGCTGAAATTGGATCTGACCATTACCTTGTTAAAAGTGTCTTGCAACTTAAACTTAAAAAGTGTTGTGCTAGAGTTAAAAAATTTACCTTTAATACTGAAGCTCTGAATGACCCAGTTATAGTTAAAGCTTACCATGATAGGTTACTTAGTCATTATGACAGTCATGGTTTGCTTAATACTGAAGTTGAGGAAGAATGGGGCCATTTTAAACAGGCTTTTTTGGAAACTAACAGTACTCTTTTAGGAAAAAAGGAGCAGAGGAGGCAGAATTATTTAAGTGACAAGGCAATTGAGCTTATTTCAGAAAGAAAAAATTGCAGGAATGTCCTTAATCAGTACCCTACTAGTCCTAATAGAAAAGATTACAGAGAGCTTAATAAACGTGTAAAGGATCAGTTAGCTACTGATAAAAATCTTTGGCTTGATAGCTTGGATGACAAAGCTGAGGAAGCAGTTAGGCAGCACAACAGCAGAGAGCTGTACCAGATAGTTAATGTTTTATGTGGTAGAAAACGGACAGGCATACAGGGATTGAAGGATAAACAAGGTAAGGTTATAGAAGGTGAGGATTCTCTCATGGCTAGGTGGGCTGAGCATTTCAGTGATGTTCTAAACAATGTGGTTAGTTCTACTCCCATTGTTTGTAATGATGATAGATGCATTGGCAGCTTTAATGTTGGCCCTATAACACAATCTGAAGTTAGTTTGGCTATCTCTAAACTGAAACTTCATAAATCCCCAGGGGTAGATGAAATTACTACAGAAATGCTCAGAGCTGGGAATGTTTTGGTTATTACTTGGATGACTGAAATTTTGAATAACTTTTATGATAAAGGCATGGTTCCTAAAGATTTTACCAGAGCTATTATTATCCCTATTTTCAAAAAAGGTTATCACAGTTCTTGTGATAACTATAGGGGTATCAGCCTACTCTCTGTTCCAGGTAAAGTTCTTTCCATGATTGTGCTTAATAGAATTAAGAATCTGGTTGACAGGCAATTGCGTGATGAGCAATGTGGATTCAGAAGTGGTAGGGGATGTGTAGATCAGATATTTTCACTTAGGCAGATTCTTGAGAAATGTTTAGAGTTTCAGAAACCTTTGGTTGCTAGCTTTGTTTATTTCAAAAAGGCTTTCGACTCTGTTGATCGTCATAATTTGTGGTTGATCGTGGGATCATATGGTATACCAGACAAGTTAGTTAACATAATGAAAGCTCTCTATAATAACACTGAGTCATGTGTGAGAGTTGGTAAGTCTTGTAGCAATTGGTTTAGCATTGCTTCTGGTGTTCGACAAGGGTGCATTTTGTCTCCTTTTCTCTTTAGTTTGGTTGTTGATTATGTTATGCGAAATTCACTTCAAGAGAAAGTTTTTGACCTTAAATGGGCTGGAGATAGGAAAATTTCTGATTTAGATTATGCTGATGATTTAGCCCTTTTGGCAAATGATGTTGATGAGATGAACTCTTTCATTCGAACTGTTGATGAGACTGGTAGTACAGTAGGTTTGGTTATAAACAGAGAGAAAACTAAAGTGATGAAAATTGGTCTGGCAGGTTGTGATTCAGTTAATCTGAATGGTTGCAGTCTTGAGCAGGTGTCACAGTTTAATTATCTTGGGAGCTATGTAACTGATACTGGTGATGTGCGGCATGAGATTAACAGACGAATAGGTATTGCTGCGGGACTTTTAAGAATCTATGGAGATTGTGGAGAAATAGGCGTATACACCTAAAGACTAAACTTAGACTTTATAATAGTTTGGTTCTTTCTAGGGTTAGTTATGGTAGTAAAACTTGGACGCTGTGTAAACAAGATAACAGGAAACTAGATGCTTTTGATTCTAGATGCTTACGCAGTATCTTGGGTATTAGGTGGTTTAACTTTGTAACTAATGATGAGGTTAGGCAAAGGAGTCTGCAACCTCCTTTAAGCAGCATATTGTGCAGAGAGAGACTCCGCTGGTTTGGCCATGTTGCTCGTATGGATAATTATAGATTGGTGAATAGGGTTATGAACAGTGTGCCTAGAGGCTTCAGAAGGAGGGGGAGACCTAGGATGCGGTGGGCAGACAATGTCAAACAGGACCTTGTTAGAATTGGTGTGCAGTGGCCGGATGCAGCAGATGTAGCTCAGGACAGATATGCTTGGAGAATTAAACTGCGTGGTCTGGTTGGACCTCCGTAGCCCATGGCTGCTTGAGGATGATGATGATGATGATGATGATGATGAATTAAGAGAAAAAAGACCTTGAAATACATTAAATACTTTTAAACGGAATCGGAAAGATTTAAAATTACAAAATCTTCGACTGTAAAATCTAATTAACCAAACTAGGAAAGCAATAAAAAAATAGCTTGCAGAGCTTAATGTATCTAATCAAACAATCACCGATGTCTAAACGCTAAATAATTCCAGATACAATGAACAACAGGGGGGTCCCTCTTTCAGGGGTCTAGGGGGGCTCCCTTTTTCAGAATGCTAATAAGGGTAATAAAGGTAAAAAATTAATAAACTGAGGCCCGGATCTAGAAAAAAAATGAGGGTGGAAGCGAGTCAGTCGATCCGGAGAAAGGTAAATGGGGGAAGGAAATACACAAAAAGTTCATTGCAGTATAACCTTATCACCTTCATTTTAGAAGTTTAAAAAAAACATGAAAGTGCGTAAAACATGCACAAGTTTCATACGTTTTGGCCTCCATTATCCTTAGTAGCATCCTCAAAGTGAGGGAGGGGTGGCCTCTTACCTTCTTATTATAACTTATTTATATTTATCTATTTTTCAAGCTTTTTTTTTTCAAAAACCTATAACACTCAGGGGCAAATATCATACTCCATTGGAAAACCAGTCTTTTGTCCGATTCCATTTACCCTCTTTACATTTTTCCAGTTCCATTTACGCTCTTTACATTTTTCCAGTTCTATTTACCCTCTTTACATTTTTCCAGTTCTATTTACCCTATTTACATTTTTCCAGTTTCATTTACGCTCTTTACATTTTTCCAGTTCTATTTACCTTCTTTACATTTTTCCAGTTCGAGTGTGTTTCTTAGCCCCTCGATATTTTCTAGATCTAAGCCTGATGACGAATAATGCTTATATATATGTGTGTGTGTGTTTATAAACTTCAGCGAGATTTTTTAAAGAAAACATAGAAATATTACCTAATGTAAGTTTTTTTTACTGTTATGATTTATCATAAATGAAATCATTTCTTTCACAAATAATGGTTCATTTTTAGACAAAGTTTTTCTCAGCAGCCACATTTCTTAAAAACAAGGCTAGAAGAGTTTTCAAAGAAGAGAAGATGCTCTCCGAAATTCCGCCAAGACAAACGGGCGACGATACCTCAGGGGGTCCCTAGACAGTCCCGCATCACTTCATTTACAAAGCAGTGGACCAACTGCTGCTGACGCTGTTGTTGCTCCGACTTCTCTGACAACTGGAGTGCTGATGCTCAGTTTATGAGAGGCACGACTGAATGCCAGCTATGCATGGCACAATCCACCAAATGGCTTCTAGGCATGACGAAACGGTGACTTTGGTGGAAAGTTCCACGTCGTACTTGGAATCGATGGAAAATGTAAACTGTTTTTTTTATATATATTGTCGTTCGCATTTCTTAGCTCCCAGCTCATTTTTCTCAGCTTTTTATCCAAAGGAGAAGGGTTATTTTTTTCAAAGTCTGAAGTCAAACACATTCCATTTAGTTTTCGGAATAGCTGTAGTAACATCTCTTGGTTTGACTGTCCTTCCATCAATTGTTTTTCGGTAATTCTTATCGGGTCAGTTTTTCACCCGAACAAGCGTAGTCATTTTCTCCTAGGTTCGGATCTTGATGGTGAAAGAGTTCACATCTTTTAGTCTCCAGCTAATTTTCCTCAGATTTTTATCAGAAGGAGAGTTTTAAAGTCAGAATTCAAGAATTTCATTCGGTGAAGATTGTGTTATTTTATATCTGAGAGACGCGTTTTTGCACACAATGGGTTAAATGGTCAAAAGAACCCCAAGTACTCAGAAAAGGTTGAATAAAGATACTAGCATTCACTGAGCAGGCGTTAGGAGACAGCTGGATGCCTCCCATCAATGTCATCCAGCGTGGTTTTAAACATACACAAGGTATGGCTCTCCTGAAGACGGAACCATGGCTAAACTTACCATTCGACGGAGGGCGGACTCTCCAAGACTAACGATACCCCTTTTCTCACCGATGTCAGGGTGGACGAACCTGGGAACTGTAGGTTATGTGCATGACGGACTATCGAATGATACAACCCCGTCTCTACAGCTGTAGGAACATCTCTATGTCTGTTTGCCTCTAAGTCCGATTGTCTTCCCATCATTTGTTTTCTGGTGGATTGAATGAGTCCTTTCCTTTCTTCGATCAAGCCAATGACAGCAGTCATAAGTAACATGTCTGTTAAAACAACAGTTGATTATCTGCAGACGGAAAATGAAAAGAGTAGTTAGGTTTTTCTTTTGGAAAACTAGGTGGCAAAAATACACACACTTTGAAATTTGCGTACCCAGTTAACTTTATCGACAGTTCAAAGGCAAAATGTTCTGTTTGTAGGATTTGGAGAGGTGATCACCTTAGTTCACCGTGACTTGAGAATAATAATTATTCCCGTTAACATCACCACGCAGAGTGAAGGAAGAAGATCTAGTGGACAGTCCTTAGGAGCAGATGAGTCTCTAGATCATTTGAAGGCTTTTTAAACGTGTTCGGGATCTGGCTCTCTAACTGTCAGAGACTATGGCTTAATGTATTTGACTATGGTTTATGTAACTCACTGAGACTATGGCTTATGTCAAACCACGAGTATCAGCCTTTCTCTCAGAGGTGAGTGCTTTTTTCACCAAATGGTGGATGAGATGTGAAAATCTCAACGATGGCACAGTTGGGACTCGAACCCGAAAAATATCCAGGGTACGATCTCGTGATGCTGATGACGGGTAAATCTCTCTTTGGTTTGAGATTTTATAAAATGCAATCGCAGAATTTTTTTTTTACTGAAAATACTAGTTCTGCTCTGAGTGGACTTCTGACGAGCAAATCTCCCTTTGGTTTGAAATTCTGGTAAAGTGCAATCGCAGGATGTACTCTTGCTGAAAGAACTACTTTTTCTCTGAGTGAAGTTTCAAGAAAATAGAGGGCAGAATCTAAACCACTAAACTGTCAATGTCTAGTTCATTTTTCACCAAATATTTCTTGAATTCTCTGTTTGCAGGTAATCCGTTCCTTTGCTATTGGTTAGTTTTGCATTTCTGTTGCAAAAATAATTAGCTGAAGGAACAGAAGCTAAAGGTTTTGTAATTTGTGCTATCCCATGGCGATTAGTGTATTTGACTGCGGAGCAAAGGGATTTGGATTCGAGTATTAGAATTTAGGCTTTCTTTCTGATCTATTGCGCCTTTTTAATTAAAAAATAAATACCCCCTCAAGCACTTGCTTGTCACAGAGGTCTGACAGGAGCCTGTCAGTTTATATGCCATAGTAGAAGGTCTGAGAGGATGGCAGGACCTCAGCAGAAAAAACGACACGTACATCCATGGCTTAACCAGGGCTCGGAACCAGTCCCTTAGATTAGAAGCCAAGCGCGCAAACCACTCGACCATGGGACGGCCTTTCAATCTAACTTCCATTTTTCCCATAGATCTTTTCTAACGAATATTTTACTGACAGCCTCGTTCAGATCTCCATAGCAAATGGACAGTGGAAGAAATTTATATTTGCATCATATTTTTCGTTTACATCTAAAGATTTAGTAATGGAAAAACGTAAGATTTTTCTATACTAATTTTAAAACTATAACCTGATATTTAAATCTACATTTAATTAAAAATCAGTTATCTTATCATATACATAGCTTTACACTCTGATTACTCATGTGCATTAAAAATATTTTTTTTCCATTTCGTCAGTGAATAACAAAAAAAAAACTTAAACTGCGAGTTCTATTTCCTTGGCCTGATGACAAACCGCGGTACAATAACTGAAATTGCTTAACGTTTGAAACGAAAATTTCTTAATAAACAAGAAAGGCAAATAAATTGCTATTGAGATTAGAGGAAAGCGAAATAGCCGTAGCTTAAATTCTGATTTTCTTCAAGTTCTCTCTCCCAGTTTATCTGAAAGAGAGACTGTTAATATAGTCCCCCTTCTATTTATTTGAATAAGAATCGCCGTATGTCTTCGGCTTTAGCGAATATGCCAGAGGACATTGGGAAGGGTAGAACTTCAAGGACGGATCAATACTTATCCTTCTACAAAAGATAACTCCTTTCATGAGCAGGTCTGAAAATCACTGGCCGGCACTTCTATTCACTGGTTTTCATTCACTATTATCAGATCCAGCAGAAAATGGAGCATTAAGCTTGGGCTGCTCCTACGTATATTTCTTCACTAATAAAATGCGGAGGCGGTTTCGTTTTGAGCACTAGTTTCTGCTTTTTTTTTATGAAGGGGGGATTTATAAACAGAAATGTTTTGATTTTGTAGTGAAACGATGAGATAGGATTTAAAATCCCCCCACACGATAAGAGTTGAGATATGTTTCGGAATTTGTATTTTATGCATAATGCAAATATATCCTTTGCGACGTTCGAATGCATCTCTGGACTCTGCATTGTGATTTTGATTTCTTGTACGGAATCGTTTCGAATCTCGCTTGTAATGTGGCATTGCGATTATATCTTTTCGTTATAAAGGTAGGAAGTGGAGAGTGAGTTAGAATTTCGATATTGTAAGTTGCTAAGCAATTTAATTACTGTGTTTAACTTCTAAGGAAATTAGAGTTACACAAATCACATAGTAAAAAATTTCCCCTTTCATACTAAGAGATCGTAAATGGATTAATGCAACGTGAAGTCCCTTAAGATACCAGAAAATCTCTCAATGTCAGAAGCTCGCGCAGTCATAGAGACAAACAAAGCGTTTGATAAAGCTATTTTTTCGGTTCCAAACTAGCTAATGAATCTCCGATAAAGACAACGATTATTTTCGCGATCTGAATAAGTTCCTCCATAATTTTTTATGACAAAGTGAAAATCAAAAACCATGATAAACGTTTTCTCAGCTTGGATTATTTTACCTCATCAATTTCTTTTTATCCTACAGGTGGCTAAATGACCTGTAGGAAAAGCTATCAAAAGACTATGTCAGCCGTTCAAAAGACAGGATGCGTTTCTGAGGAGTAAAAAAATAATCATCTCAAGTGGACAACAATTAGTGTGGTCACCTGTCCAAATGCGAAATCGGGGAAACAGGACATTTACCTTTGGAGTTGTCGAAGAAATCAACAGTACGTGAATGGGTTTTGGAAAAAAACTGCTGTTTATAGAAGTTGTATCCGTTTAAACCGGATAAACCTGTAAGGCGGTTTACGTTTTATAGCAAAATAATCTTTAAAATATCTTAAAATCCTGTACATTAATGTGTAATACTACGCCCAAAACGGATAGAAACAGAGAAAACCAGGCTAGATTCTTTTTTTATTTATAGAATGTAAAATTAACTAATCGATCATATATATATATACATTTAGGCAATTTTTTGCGACATATAGTACAAAGAAGAATCCTAGAAGCTACTCCCAACTTTTGCAGGCCTTCTGATACAAGGACATGCCCTAATAAGACCGAAGTCACTGATGACCTCAGCCGGAAGTAACACAGCACACAAAGTTTCCTTGAACTGTCGCTGGCTGCCTAACCACCATGCCAGTTAAGGTTTAATTTATGCATTTATGTAATTAAAAAAAATCGCTGTAAATTACAGTTATTTTTCTTGAAATAAAACATCCATTATAATTAGAAAAACATCAAAGCTATCAATAAGATAGGCTAAAAATAATTAAATAAGAAATGCCCCCTCTCCGTTTAACACGGGAATTCATTTAACGCTGATTTCACCGAAATCAACTCCCGCGTTAATCTGATGATGACCTGTAAGTTGCTTTTACCGTTGTGACCATCCAATGTGTTCGCCATTAATCTTCATGCACGTAGAACAATGAATTAAAAGAGCAACTGGTGAGATGAATTAATCAAGCCAATGGAGAAAATACTCTCGAAGAAATTATCTGAAAGATGAAAGGATGAAAGGATCATATGTAAGGATGCCTATGAAACAGACGTTAAAGTAAATGGAAATTTATGATCAACATATAAAGTATATCCATATCATTCGTATGGAGACATGACACACTGGTTCATAGCTGGGTTATTTTGCGTCACTTTAAATGGTCAGGTCACAAGGACCCCAAATGGCTGAGAGATGGTTGGGAAATGGTACTCACTTAGAAGCGTTAAGAGACAGGAGAGCCTCCCGTTAATGCCATTCAGGGGGTTTTCAACTTGTGCAGAGTATAGTTATTCTGCACACGATGCCACGGCTTAATGTCCCATCTGATGGACGGAGGCCTTTTCAAGTCCTTCATTGTCACATTTCTGACCGAGGGCAAGGTGTGGGCTTGGCAGAGATAAATCTTAATGCTGCCACAAGTAGGACTCGAACCTGAGAACTGCAGATTACGAGCCTGTGTTCTAACAACTGAACCAAACTCGCGCATGACTCCTTGCTTAAGTATGGTCCTGCTGTATAAGAGATTAAGATTTAACATGTCATCCGAAGGACGACAGTTCTATCAAGACCTGGGGCGAGGGTGGCTCAGTTGGTAGCGCGTTAGGCCCGCAATTTGAACTTCCGAGGTTCGAGTCACAGATTTATTTCCCCAAATTCTTCGTTTTGCCCTCGGTAAGTACAGAACACCGATAGGCTTGGAAAGGTCGCCATCGGCTGATCTCACCTTTCTCAAGACCTTTTTCTCATTTTCTTTTGATCTTTACCTTTCAAACGTCGAATGGGACTTTCAGCCTTGGCCCCCATTGTGCAGGAGAGCCATACCCTGTGCACGCTAAAGAACATGCTGATGGTCTTGAAGAAAGGGGGGTGCTTAGTCGGTAGCGCGCCAGACTCGTAATCTGCAATTCCCAGGTTGGAGTCCCAGCTGGGTCAGAGTTGAGATTTATCTCCGCAAAACTCCCCGCCCTCCTACGGTCAGTAGGGGACATCGATGGGCTTGGAAACGCCGCCCATCAGATGGGGTTTTAAGCCGTGGTTGCGTGTGCGGGAGAGCTATACCCTGTGCACTTTAAAGAACACACTGGATGGCCTTGACGGGAGGCTACCATCTGTATCCTAACAGCTGTTCCAGTAGGTCTCCTCCACCAATCTTCTCTGAGCCTTCGGGGTCCTTGTAACCTGGCCATTTAGCCATTGTGTGCACAAAGTGTGCCGCTCAGAGGTAAAACAACCCAACGCTTGAAGGGAGGCTACCATTTTTCTCCTAACAGTTTTCCAATGGATTCCCTTCCTCAACTTTCTCTGAGCCCTTAGGGTTCTTGTGATAAGGGCATTTCTCCCAATTAGAAACGATATTTTTGTAATTTTTTTGATTTTCACAGAAAGTATGATATGAAACATAATTCGTCGCAGCACTCCCTTCCCCTTCCCCCTCTTAAAAATTTTCCTAACGTCTCGAGAAAGCCAGAAACATAGCCTGCAACGAAAACCATGACAGCTAAATTTATTATTAACTATGAATATGATATTTAAAAAATAAAATATTCTCATGTTTTTAAAACATAATTTTTTCGAAAGAATCATTAATTTTTAATGCGAAATTTGATTTGGCTTATTTTTATCAACTATTCATTTCCACGAACGACAAATGTCGAACTCAAAATGCTAATCCCTGTTACTTGACGAGAGGAGGGTGAGGGGTGGCTCAGTCGGTAGCCTGCCAGGCTCGTAATCTGCAGTTCCCAGGTTCGAGTCCCACCTGGGTTAGCGTTGAGACTTATGTTTGCAAAATTATTCGCCCTGTCCATGGTCAGTAGGGGACACCAATGGACTTGGAAAGGCCGCCGTCCGTCGGAAGAGACGTTAAGCCGTGGCTCTGTGTACTGGAGAGCCATGCCCTGTGCACGTTAAAGAACACGCTGGATGGCCTTGACGGGAGGCTACCATCTGTCTCCCGACAGCCGTTCCAGTGGGTCCCCTCCCCCAACATTTTCTGAGCCTTTGGGGTCCATGTGACCTGGCCATTTAGCCCATGGTGTGCAAAAAAGTGCCGCTCAGAGGTAAAACAACCCAACCCTTGACGAGAGGAATTAAATCGATCTTCACGCAGACATGACACAATCAATCTATCATTAACACTACATAAGCATAAATGAAACACAATGGATCCCCGCCCTCACACAATCTTCATTCCCCTCGGGAAACCAAGTCTCACTTTTAAGTGCTAAAAGCAAAGTTTCTAATTAAATTCATTTTAATCTGTTCCAGGAGATGCCAAAAAACCGTAAAAAAGAACGGAAGCTACAGATCCTAAGTCGAAAAAGCGTCAAAAGATTCTATTTACTATCAAGGGCGCGGAAAGGTTTCCCCCCATTCATCACTTTCAGAGGCAAGTCGGCAGCGGGCTTTTTTGCACTGTGAGAATATGCAAAATAAATCTTCACCTCCATCCTGAAAAGGATGCAGGAGGAAGAAGAGGAAGAGGAGGATGCTGCGAAGGAGAATCTCTTCCTCTTTTACTGGTGCGTTTCGCCTCTCTCTTCTTTTACTTCTCTCCTGCGAACATCGTTACGTCACTCCGCAAGTAGGGATAGGACAAGCAGATGTGAGAGAGAACGAAAGAAATTTGAAAAAAAAACATAAAAAAACACTTCGTAACTTTTTATTTTTTGGCAATTTTTTTCCTGGTTGTCAACCGTACGTGATAGTGGCTGTCATAAAACGGAGGGTCTCCCGTCAACTACCAGGAGTAAGAAATTAGGTGGAATTTTTTTTATTTATTTCATTGGTAAGTTTTCGCTTTATATGTTCTGTGTGTATTGTTATAAGCAGCATGAAAGTAGAGAGGATGCGTTTTCGATATTTGTAAGAGAGAGAACGGTTGCAGAAATATATACAAATGTGTGCGATCTCATCAACAGTCAGAAAGAAATTCGGTTACATTTAAAGCTCAGATGCCGGCTAGTGGCTGTGATCAATTTCTGATTACCAATGCATGATAGGCAATTGCACACAAATGCTGCATGGTGTGAGAATACCGAAAGTTTCGTATACAAATAACCAAAAATGCAAAATTTTATATAAATGTCGTATTTGAAAGTGTGTAATGTAAATAAATACATAGGGTAAAGATATTTTTGTGCAAATAAACTTGTATATAGGAACACTGAATGAGTTATTGTAACTGCATCCTATATTATCTCTTATAACTTTATAATACGCTAAATCTAATACCTGCAGACAGACCCGGATGTAAAAAAAATCGAAAGTGTTTTGGGGGTGGGGCAAAAGACTGAATTTCCAATGCAGTATAACATTTCCCCCTCCGTTTTGCAGGTAAAAATATTTTGCCTCTATTACTATTATTGGTATTCTGAAAGGGGGGAATGGCCCCCATCCCCGCATTAGATAAGGCCCTGTCTGCCTGACGTCATGTGGAGAGGATGGTTCAGTAGGTAGCGAGTCAAACTATTAATCTGCAGTTCTCTGGTTCGAGTCCCACCTGTGCCAGCGTTGAGATTTATCCCCACTAAATCCCACGCTCAATGATAAAGGAGGCATCGATGGGTAATGAAAGACCGCCGTCTGTCGGATGGGATGTAAAGCCATGACACCGTAGGCAGCAGAGCCATACACTGTGCAAGTTAAGGAACAACCTAGATGGCCTTGACGGGAGGATGGCATCTGACTCCTAACAGCTGTCCTGTGGGTTCCCTCCTCCTCCAACCTTGTCTGAGCCTTCGGGGTCCTTATGACCTGGCCATTTAGCACATTGTGTGCAAAAAAGTGACGCTTAGGGGTAAAACAATCCGATCCAACCGTGTAGGAGAGCCATATCCTGTGTCATTAAGGAATGTCCTGGATGTCCTTGACGGCATCTGTCTCCTAACAGCTGTCCAGTAAAAACCTTCTCTAAGTCCTCGGGATTCTTGTGACCTGGCCATTTAGCTCACTGTGTGGAAAGAAAACACCGCTCAGAGGTAAAACAACCAACGCAGCGGTCGTTATTCGACTGAGGTAACGGATCAGTTATGGAAGTGTTTAAAATCATCTATTTATGAAGTGAATGCGTAAATAAACTTGATAGTAACTCACAAAATTTGAGAAATGCTCAACAGAAATCAGGGACTTGCAAACAGATTCTTAGAGCTATTTTGTGGATCTTCTGGTTTCCTATCTTTTGGGTTCTCGGTTGAGTTTACGATGTTAATGTTTCATGCGCTCTTAAATAAGATGATAATTTTTCGGTTATATGTCGAGGAATTCCTGTTGCACAATTTAAAATTTAAACTATTGAAGAGCAGATTTCTAATAACCACACATACAGTTACAGGCTATTATTCGACTTTGATATTTTGATAGCAATTATAACCTCTCTCTATCTCTCGGCGAACTGTAATCGTACATTGGTAGAAACCATAACTATAATTTATGGAACAGTCCATATGCTCATTAGAAGTGTGTCCTACAGTCAATTCGAATATTGCCATTGAAAGCTTCCTGATAAACAAACCGATAGTTTGCAACCATACACCTTAGTATGTGTCAATCACTACCGTCACAGCTCGAGAGTAATAACTACCGTAACATCCGTCATAGTTCAAGTGGTAGAGTAGTAACTCTCTCGAAATTGCCGTCTTTGCTGAAATAGTTGAATAACTGTTTGAAACCAAGTGTACAGTCGCTCAAAAAGGTATCCGAACACTATGTTTATTACAGATTCAGAAAAAATATCTGGCAACGATTTTTTTAGAAATTAGTGATCTGGCAACCTTCGTGTCACGTGACACGAAGGTATCTCGCAGGTATCTCGAAATAGGAATCAGTAGATACCTCAATTTGAAACAGGAAATCCCATAATGGAACCAGAACTAGCAGAGCCCACACTAGGCCCACACTACATCCCTCAGTAAGGACCAGGACATCCTGCAATAGGAATCAGTAAATCCTGTAATAAGAAAGAGGAGATCGTCCAATAGTAACCAGTTGGGTTGGGTTGTTTTACCTCTGAGCGGCACTTTTTTGCACACCATGGGCTAAATGGCCAGGTCACATGGACCCCGAAGGCTCAGAGAAGGTTGGGGGAGGGGACCCACTGGAACAGCTGTTGGGAGACAGATGGTAGCCTCCCGTCAAGGCCATCCAGCGTGTTCTTTAACGTGTACAGGGTATGGCTCTCCCGCACACGGGGCCACGGCTTAACGTCCCATCCGACGGACGGCGGCCTTTCCAAGCCCATCGGTGTCCCCTACTGACCAATAGTAACCAGGAATCATGCAATAGGAGCTAGGTGATCCCGCAATATAAACCAGGAGAGCCCTTAACAGACATAGCTAGACTCAGGAAATTCTCAAATTCTCTCATTGGATATCTATATTAAGAGATGTATTTGTTAGAATAATAGTTTTACGATTCAGAAATGTGGTTTCACTTAATTTCCTTCTGAGAGTTCTGAAAACCACTCTTTGAGAAGGTTTGCGTTAAAATTGCCAGACAGACTGAAATATTCTGTTACGAAGGGAAGCGAATATTCCGTTTCTGATGATCCAGCTGTGAGTCCTTCTGCGCTCCGATTTTATTTGCAGCATGTCATTCACGAACTTATTCAAGTGAAATTGGAAATCCTGACTATCGCTCTGTGAAGTTTAAGCTTCCCTCTTCAGTTGTCAACAACGCCGAAAACCGCCTTGATGGTGACTGTAGATCCGCCGTCCCTCGGAGCGGCAGTCGAAGATGTAAGAATCGCAACATCTGCGGAGGAAGCTGGTTTCATCCAACGCAGATGAAGCTAGAGCAGGTGAGCAATCCTTTGACAACTACGATTGCGTAGCACGCCTTGGGAATAATTTTATTGAGACTCTGGAATGCATTTAGAAAATTGTGATTCATGTGCTGACTTGCGAATTATCAGTCGACTTACTGGTTTAGTGAGAAGTTCAGGAAGGCAGAGCATTATTGCATGAATCCTCCCATAAATCATATGCTAATTAATATACTTGACCAGTATCGGATCTGCAATACGAGGATTGGATTGGAATGTTTTACTCTGAGCGGCACTTTTTTGCACACCATGGGCTAAATGGCCAGGCCACAAGGACCCCGAAGGCTCAGAGAAGGTTGGGGGAGGGGACCCACTGGAACAGCTGTTGGGAGACAGATGGTAGCCTCCCGTCAAGGCCATCCAGCGTGTTCTTTAACGTGCACAGGGTAGGGCTCTTCCGCACACGGGGCCACGGCTTAACGTCCCATCCGACGGACGGCGGCCTTTTCAAGCCCATCGGTGTCCCCTACTGACCGTGGGCAGGGTGGGGAATACAATACGAGGAAAAGGGCATTCTCTTTAGAGTTTTTTAACAAGAAAGAAAATAATTATAGTAATATTTTATGGCACACATACTTCGTCAGCTGTTCCATAGCCGAATGGTTAACACTCTTGACTAATAATCACAGTGACTTGGGTTCGAGCCCCGGGTTAAGGCATGGATGTTTTGTCTTTCTGCTGAGGTCTCACCTTCCTCACGGATCTTCTATTATGGCATATAAACTGACATGCTCCTGTTAGACCTCTGTGGCAAGCAGCTGCTTGAGGGAATATTTAATTATTATATTTCGCAAGAAAACTTTTTTTCTTAAGGCAACTAAAACGATACTTTTAACCAAAGTATGTTGTACTATTTGGAGCGAAAAATTTTAGAAAACGAATACAAGAACAACCTATAATACGACCTATATAACGACCTATAATCTTTTTTTCTAGATCCAGACAGCTCTAAAGCCGATTTTTTCTAGTTACAACCCTGCCCCATAGGCCTTTTGGTTTTCTAGGTATAGACCTCTTCTTAGACACTCGCTTGGACCGATCTTTTTATCTAGATCTCTTTTATTCATCAAAGTTACCTGGGCACGATCCCCTTATAAGGCATGGATATTTCTTTCTTTATGTGTTGTCTTTCTGATGTGGTCTCGCCTTTCTTAGAGACCTTCTCTAGGGTGCATTTCACTGACAGGCCTCTGTCAGACGTCTTTGACAAACAGCTACTTGAAGCAGTAATTACTATTTTTTTTTTTATCTCGTAGACAGTTGTTCCCCTAGATCAGGGGTGGGCAATTGTTTTCGTATCTGCACTGCGGATGCGTATTGACGTGGCCGTCCTAGTGGAAAATACGAGACGAATCTTCGGTCGCGCACTGGAAGGAAATCTCGGTTCAAGGCGGATTTTTCTGACTGTCTTGGCGGGCCACAAAAAACACTTAGCGGGCCGCTATTTGCCCACCCCTGCCCTAGATCATAGAACATTTATTTCTAGCTTAGATTCTAGCCTAGATCATAGAACATTTATTTCTAGCTAGAATTCTTAGAGCATTTAATTCTATCTTTTAGACCATTTGTTCCTAGCTCTTAAAACATTTGTTTTTAGCTATTAGACCATTTGTTTCTAGATCTGGTTGTTATTAAAATCAAACAGATTATGTAGGTATTCTAATTTTCAGCTTAATACTATTAATGTCTTATTCACATCCCACTAAAGCCTATAATTGAGCGAAATGTGCACCAACACACAATAAAACGATATTGAATTAAATGTGATAAGTAAACAAATTCTGATTTCTCGCTTTAACCATGATAATTGTGTTTTTTGTTCTAAGAACCAGATACATCTTTTGTCATCGATAACCCATTTATGTACAAAATTTAATAAAAAAAAAAAACGATTTATGTAAACGTCGAAGCAGACACGAAGATAGCAAGAATTTAGGGAGGGCCAAGTGACATGATTGAACAGAAACGGAACAAAAAACGGTCTCAATAAACGCAGCGATTTTTAACTTTCCCTCCAACTTGGATTTTGTTTATTAAAATTCTGAATGAGTGTACTTGTTTCAAGGGAGCAAGTGTGCGGAGAGAGTCTGCTTCCTTGTTTTGTACTTGTTAATAATTTCACAACTTTCACTATTTCCAGATGTATAAGACATGAAATTGCCGTCTAATCAGAGATATATTCTTCATTCTAATGGAATTTCATTTGAGATTCCCGTCTTTGGACCTTAGATTGAAAGAAGTTGCTTTCTTATTTCTACTTTATTTTAACGATGGCTATTTATTTTTTATTACTTTCTGCGCATTTATATTTTCAACCGAATTATTGATAATAAAAGTTAGGCTTGATTTACTTATCAGAAGAGCTTTTTTAATTTTTTTTGCACACAATAGGCAAAATACACCATCATAAGTACCACAAAGGCTAAACGTACAGTTAAGGAATGAGGAGGGGAAGCCACCTAATAGAAGATAGGAAACATGGAAGCTTTCGTCAAGGCCATCCGATACATATCATAGCATGAATAGAGTATGGTTTTACCAAATATGGCTTACATTCCCATGGATCAGTGGTTCTCAACCTTTTATGCTTCACGTACCCCCTGTAAACGTATATGTAACTGGCATACCCCTTGTATAGATAGATAAAACTATAGTTATAGTATAACAATGGGAATAAAATAAAACGTATATATATATATAACATATATCTAGCAACGTTTGAGCTCTCACGGCGCACGCCACGTTGAGAATTCCTGCTATGGATGATGGCTGTTACAAGATTGTTGCTGTTCCCTTTCTTACCATGGAGAAATCAACGATTAGCAAAGGGCAAAATCAGTTCAGGTAGAGTGAGCATTCGAACTTAGATACTTTGGTTTACGAGTAAAGGTTAATATGAAGCTAACAGAAGAGAGTACGTAGAGTTATAAAGCAGAGCATTTTAAAATAATTTACCGGAAAGAAAAAAAAAAAGTCACGCACTGTAACTAGAAAAAACCATCATGTGCACAACCACTTAACAGTAGCTTGTACTTTTTGCATATTTGTATGATATCGATTACTAAAGCAGGTTACCAGATATTGAATGATTACTCTGAACGAACTCCGAATACAGAATCACAAAAGTGTCAATAATATTTATTTCGTGAAATGTGTAATTGAAAATATCGATGCATGTTAAGAAAAACTTTCAATCGCAAAAACAGAATATTTCCCCAACTAATATAGAAGCTTGTTCTTGCTGATATTTTTTTCATTATTATAGCAGCTGTACTTCTTGCTTTTCTCGAATGCTTCTTTTATTATAACTTTATTTTGAAAATGGAATATATTTTGTCAATAAATGAAATCACATCTATAGATTTTGTATTCAATTTGTTGCCATTTTTAAACTTTTTAACCAAATTGTATAAACACATAAGCGAGTTTACTGAACTCTTGTGGATGTTTCGCCATTCCTAAAGTTGAATGTATATTTTTGGGAAAATAATTTAAGTAAAATACTTGATGTGAAATGTATCTGCAATGAATCATTACTTACTTAAAATTTTGCTATATATCCATGATGGATCAGTGTTACTGTTTAAAAATTATGAAATAAGATGTTGGCTACAAAAGAACTGGGTTCGATTGCATCAGTTGAAAAGACATTGGTAGATAAGTTACCTTGTCTTACTTCAAACAAGGATTAACCTCAATGACATTCACGTCACCGTTATAGAGCCAATGTCTAAGTGCCGTAATAAGAATTCCTGTCCGTTCCATAAGCAGCGATTCTACGTAAAGATGACGCAGGCAGCCACCATAACAGCGGAGGTTTTCTCATAACATATCAGCACGTAATATATTTCCCCATCCTGCAATCGTCCACCAGTTCCAGCCTCCACCTAGCTGGATTACAGGAGTACGCCACAACTCCCAGCTGATGTGCTAACTTTCGAGATTGATTTATAAATCTATCATAATTCAGAACAGTGTATTCGAAATTTTTTCACCTGATGGTAAACGCGATGATGAAGAGGGGCTGTGATTGACTCAGTCAGTAATGGGAGGGGGTTGGCTCAGTAGGTAGCCAGACTCATACTATGCAGTTCTCAGGTTCAAATTCCCTCTGGAGCAGCGTTGAAATTTATCTACACTAACTCACATCCTGCCATCGGTAAGAAAGGGGACACTGATGGGCTTGGAAAGTCTGTCGGATGAGACGCAGAGCCGCGGTTTCGTGTATATGGAATCCATACCCGATGCACGTTAAAAACAGGCTGAATGGCTTTGATGGGAGGCTATCATTTGTCTCCTATCAGCTGCCCAGTGGTTCTTTTTCCCCAAACCTTCTCCGAGCCCTTGAGATTTCTGTAGCCTGGACTTTAGCCTATTGAGTGCAAAAAAAGGGCTACTCAAAGGTAAAACAACGCAGTCAGTAAGGTACATTTCTGGTGTTTTGATATTCCAAGGTGCAATATCCCTACTTGTGACTATGTTGAATTTTTTTCCCTAGGTCCTGCTCTGCATTAGGAACAAAATACTAATGAACTTAGAGAGGTCGCCGTAAATTGGTTAATACATTAACCCATGGTCATCTAGATCAGGAAAATATTTTATTAAATTTCAGTTAAATCAAGATGATTTTTCTCTCTTTTTATTAGTAGAATTTCGTTCGAAAATCACTCCTCTGAAATTGTTTCCTTGAAGTATTTCATTTGTCGCGATTAACAATATTATTTGTTATTATTTTGTTCCCTTCTTTATTTATAATAGACAATAACTGTTAAGTGTGTTTTATCTATGGAAAAAAATATTTTAGCCCACAGTTGGCTAAAAACGGGCTGGTGACTGAGTGGTTAGCGTGCTTGGCTACTGATCAAAGGGGACTGAGTTCGAGTTCCGGGTTATGTTTATAATCTTTCTGCTCTAGTGTCGCCTTTCTCTAAGGCATATTAAACTGACAGGCTCCTGTCAGACCTTTGTGGCAAGCAGGTGCTTGAGCGGATTTGGCTAAATAATCAATCAAAAGAAACCTAAAGGCTTAGAAAACAAACATTGGAGAATGGGGAACTAGAACTACTGGACAGCTATTAGAAAAGAGTTGCATCCATTGAGACTGAGGTCCGGATCTATAAAAAAATAAAAGGGAGGTGGTGACAACTGACCCGACGATTGGAAAGGAAAAAAAGATGGATGGAGAGCAGGAGACTGGAATTCCATTGCACTATAACATTTTCCCTTCCATGTTAGAGATCTTAGATGTTAGATTTCCTCACCCCTAAATCCAGGGTATACTTTAATATGCACAGAATATGGCTCTCCACAGCACGAAAAAGTTTTTTAACTAAAGAATCGAAAACAATTTTTGAAACTAAAGAATTTAATTTAAACTTATTTTAATTTCTCATATCTTGTATTTGACTTCCTCAAAAAAGAAAAAAAATTGAAAAAATAAAAAAAAAATGAAAAAAAAAAATGAATCAAAAAAAAAAAAAGAAATTGAGAGAACTTCCTCAAGAAAGGAAGTGACTATATATACTTTGTTTTCAACATACTTTAAATGGGTAAGACTGAAGAAGGACCATCCAATTTTCGTGAAGTGTAATCAACCAATCAATCTCCACAGCATGGAGCAACGGCATAAAGTCGTATCCAATTGACGACTCGTCTTCCAAGGAGGAGAGAGCAGAAAATTTTCAGATCAGTCTCAATGTGCATTCGAACTTACGAGCATGAGGTTACGAAAATATCCTTCTACTAGTTGAGTCAATCACCGTATAAGAAATAAAAAGAACCTTTAACTGAAAAAGAGTAAACTCAAAATAATGAACTTTTTGGAATCATTTTTACGTCAAAAGGAAATGCTAGACAAACACGTTGAGATTCATCTCCGCAAAACACCCTGACCACAGTCAGTAGGGGACAACGATGGGCTTGGAAAAGCTGCCATCCTTCGGATGGAATATTAAGCCATGACACCGTGTGCGGAAGAACCTACCTTGTGCTCGTCAAAGAACACGATGGATGGCCTTGATGGGAGGCTACCATCTGTCTCCCAGCAGTTGTCCCAATGGGTCCCCCCCACCTTCTCTGAGCTTTCGGGAAGTGACCTGGCCATTTAGCTCATTGTGTGCAAAAAAGTGCCGCTCAGAGGTAAAACAATCCAGTTTATCTTACCTGGAATTAAATTATTATACTGATCGAGCTTAGAATGAAAAACCAGTGATCTATATATTTCTTGAAATACATAATCGAAATATATGAATTAGAATTTCAAATTGAAAAGCATTAATAATAAAAGATTCTTCAGTTATTAAGTTATTAGATGAGTTTTATGTGGTCTCGCAAATCACTTTTATACAATAACTATGAAAGATTAATAGAGAGTTACAATTGTTGAAAAATATGCTGCACATAAAAAATAGAATTGGGTTTGATCGTATGAGTCGAGAGTTGGGTTGTTTTACCTCTGAGCGGCACTTTTTTGCACACCATGGGCTAAATGGCCAGGTCACATGGACCCCGAAGGCTCAGAGAAGGTTGGGACCCACTGGAACAGCTGTTGGGAGACAGATGGTAGACTCCCCGTCAAGGCTATCCAGCGTGTTGTTTAACGTGCACAGGGTATGACTCTCCCGCACACGTGGCCACGGCTTAACGTCCCATCCGACGGACGGCGGCCTTTCCAAGCCCATCGGTGTCCCCTACTGACCGTGGGCAGGGCGGGGAATTTTGCGGAAATAAATCTCAACGCTGACCCAGCTGGGACTCGAACCTTGGAACTACAGATTACGAGCCTGGTGCGCTACCGACTGAGCCACCGCCGCCCCATATGAGTCGAGAGACAAAGGCCAATAGGTTCCCCTCAACTGTATGATGTCAGGCATACCATTTCATATCGTGTCTTTCTCTCGTTCAATAGCTGCGAAGGTATACTTGTCAATTGGAACTCCTTCATATATTCAATACGTAATTGCAAAGCAGCTATTCTCGTAAAGTTCATTCATGTCACCACTATACGAATCGATATTTTTCCATAATAACTGGGCGGCTTAGTCGGTAGTGCGCCAGGCTCGTAATGGTAGTTCCCAGGTTTGAGTCCCAGGTGTGCCAGCGTTGAGATTTATCTTCGCAGAACTCCACGCCCTTCCCACGATCATTAGGAGGACACCGATGCGATTGGAAAGACCACAGTCCATCGGATGGGAGTTAAGCCGTAGCCCCATGTGCGGGCGAGCCATACCCTGTGCATGATAAAAAACATGCTGGATGGCCTTGACGAGATGCTACCATCTATCTCCCAATAGGTAATCCAGTGGGTAAATAAATGGGTCATAGTCTGTCTGAGTGAACATTAAGTCATGAGCAGGGGAACTCAATATTTATTTCATTCTAACAACCTGAAGCAATTTCGAAGACTATTCACACATAAACCTAAGACGGCCACAAAATCCTATTATTCTCTATTATCTAATTACAGATAATAACTCTTAATCTTGTTTTCCTATGATAGACACTTTTGTTTGTACACAATGGCCTAAACGCTCAGATCTGGAGGATATAAAAGGGTCAGAGAAAAGTTCAAAGTCTGATCGACATCAGTTAAGTAACAAATGGAAGCTTCCACCATCAACCATACATGTTAACATGCACAGGGTTTAATCCTCCAATACTGTGACACAGGTAATTTTTTGGAGGCGTCTGACTTGGCGTATATTCTACTTCAATGACACACAAAATATGACATGTAGTATTAATTCTGACGTACCTGTAATATTAATAATTTCGGTCATTTCTAAGTTATGCAAAAGTTTGTGACTTAGGCTGAACCGCCAGACTCGTAATCTATAGTTCCCAGGTTCGAGTCCCAGCTGGACCAGCGTTGAGATATATCTCCGAAAAATTCCCCGCCCTGCCCACGGTCAGTAAGGGACCCCGATGGGCTTGGAAAGGCCGCCGGCAGTCGGATGGGACGTTAAGCCGTGGCCCCGTGTGCGGGAGAGCCATACCCTGTGCAAGTTAAAGAACACGCTGGATGGCCTTGACGGAAGGCTACCATCTGTCTCCCAACAGCTGTTCCAGTGGGTCCCCTCCCCCAACCTTCTCTGAGCCTTAAGGTTCCATGTGACGTTCAGAGGCCGCTCAGAGGTAAAACAACCCAACCCAACTTAGACTGAACTTTAGGATACTAGTGTTGAGAGACTTGGCTCAGCCGCTACTGCCCCACGCTTTTAATATGCAGCTCCCAGGTTCGAGTCCTACTTGTGCCAGGTTCCCTTGTCAGTAGGAGACACCTATGGGCTTGGAAGCAACGACCGTAGGATGAGACGTAAAGCCGTGGCCCCTGCGGGAGAGCCATACCCAATGCACGTTAAAAACACCCTGGGTGGCCTTAACGGGAGGCTACCACCTATCTACTGATATCTGTCCAGTGGTTCCACTTCCCCCAACGTTTTCTGAATCCTTCGGGTCCTTATGACCTATCCATTTAGACCATATGGGCAAAAATGCTTCTCGGAGGTTAAACAAACCAACCCACTGTTAACGGAGTCAACAGTTTTCCGAAAAATATGCATATATTTAAAATGATAGAATGAATTTATAAATAATAAACAATTTACGGGCCAAAAAAATAAAAGTTTATCCAACCCCTTTTTACGTTAATTTTCCGAGAAACCTCCACACTAATAAATTACTTCGCAACGTTTAAGCATTTTTACCTTTACTCGAGCAGCTTATCTGCAATTAAATAACTATAAACCAGACCAGAATATGAAATCTCGAAAGGGGCAACGACGTCAATTTCTTGAAATATATAATACTCAATATGTTGATTAGATATGTAAATCATAAAACAACAATGCTAAGTGTTTTCTTCAAATATGATGGAAGTATTATCTGGTCACGATGATTATTTTGATTTCATATCTCTGAGAGATTACTAATATTGAAAAAAAATTGATTTGGTTTTGAGCATAAAAAGAATTGGGTTCGATCGTATCAGTTGAGTGACAGCAACAGATATGTTCCCCCTACTGCTGAACCAGCACTTTCCATCAAGGATTACGTACACATGACAGACCTAAGAATGACCATAAGTTAAGCCAGGTAATACCCCTTTTCATAAAACCACTTCGCGGCTTTAATGTATGTCCTACAAATCAGATATTCTACGTAAAGATGACTTATGTAGCCACCATAACAGCTGAGATTTTTTCACACTCAGTAATTAAGTAATACGTCTCCCCAACCTCACTCAAATCGTCCATCAGTTTCAGCCTCCGGATTACAGGAGCATGCCACAACTCTCAGCTGTAATCACAGCTTTCTAAAGTATAAAGCTAATTATTTAGCTTATAAAGCTAAATTGAATTGAAAAAATCAAAAAAATTCGGAGATCCTTCCTCAGACTTTCCCATTTCAAAATTTTGTGAAAAAATATAAACTGGAATATACATATTTTTTTCAAATTTTTTTTTTAATTTTTATTTTTTTTTTAATTTTTTAATTCAAATAAAAGTTTTTTAAAATTTTTTATTTAATTTTTTTAATTTTTTAATAGTTCAAATTCAGTTTTTTTTTAAATCAAAATTATTCATTTTTTATAATTCAATTAAGTTTTTTTAATTCAAAATTATTATTATTATTTGGAATTTTTAAATTCTTTTTTTTTTCCTTTTTTTATTCATAACAAATTCTAAAGATTAGTTTCCAGGAGGAAGTCAAGAATAAATCGTAATATTAAAATTATAAAGCTAAACGGCAACACGTAAGAATTAATACTTCATATCAGAACAGTATATTTCCACTTTTTCACTCGATTAAAATATGGGTGGTGATTAACACAGTTGGTAATATCTGAAGCTTGAACACTGATTAACAAATTCACGGTAACAGAGCGTTTTTCAGCGATATTTTAATTTTAACATCACGAAGATAAAAACATTGTATTATAAGCAATATTGGATGCAAATTTCGAATATATATACAATCAAAATTGATCTACGACTCAATAATTCCTTGAAATATACAAATTACTAATGCCTATGAAAACTGGGACTGCTATCATACCACTCCACTTCGAAACTGTGGTTTTAATGAAGGGTAAATCTCACTTTTTCTACCCAATATCGTTTAGATGATTCCTTACAATGGTGAGTTGTTGGAAGACTTGAAGCAGGACAGTCTCATGCGGAGGGAACAAGATGGCTCAATGTGTCGAGAAAGTGGTATCGACACTTTGGAAACAGTTTTCACATGACAGAAACTACACTGGCGGAAATTGAAAACAAAAAAAAACACCCAGAAAGAATTCTTTTAGAAACTTCATATTATAATATGTTAATAGCTAAGGGCAGCAGAACCTGTGATCCAATATTTAAAGTCATTCGATGAAATAATGACGTCACTGAGGACGACAACATGCAAATGTACGCCGTGCGTATATAAGGACTAGGGAGTGAAGAAAGAAGTTATTCGTTTTATTATTATTCGTCAGAAGTTGTGTCGTGTTGTTCAGTGCTCTCTGAAGAAGCTACCATGCCTAGATAACGCAGGCGCGTAACATTTGTTCAGTTAGCAGAGTTTGAGCGAGGTTGTATAGTGGGTCTTCGGGAAGCAGGTTGGTTTTTTCGTCAAATTGCACACTTCGTTGAACGACAGGTATCGGCAGTGGTACGATGGTCAGAAGAGCATTCACACACTCGCAGACGTGGTTTCCCGGCAACACAGAGTTACGAATGCGCAAGAGGAAGGCGTATCAGGAGGGCGGCAGCGGCAGGATGGTTACAGTTTCACAAATTCGATCGTCTGTCGTACCAAGGGTGTCTACAAGAATGATAAGCAATCGTCTTTTGGAAGCAGAACTATAGTCACGCATGCCGCTGGCAAGGTTACCACTGTCACTTCGTCACTGTCGAGCACGTTTGAAGTGGTGTCAAGAACGAGTTCATTGGAGAGAAGAATGGAAGGAAAGAATTCAGTGATGAAAGCCGATTCTGCTTAGGAGCGTCTGATGGTCGTTTACGCGTCCGAAGGTGACAAGGTGAGCGGCTTCTTCCATTGTGCATCACCCAGCAACACACATGGCCCACGCCGGGCATCATGGTGTGGGGAACGATTAGCTATCACTCTCCTACGTGTCTGGTGTTTGTACAGGGTGTACTGAATAGCAATACGTATGCCTGTGACATCGGATAGCCGGTCGTCCTGCCATATTTGAGTGTAATCCCAAATTCAATATTCCAACAGGATAACGCCTGCCCACACTCCACCTGTGCAACTAAACATGCTCCTCAGGCAGTGCACCAACTTCCACGGCCAGCATGTTCTTCGGACTTGTCTCCAATGGAGCATGGGACTGGATCAGGCAAAGACTCTTCCTTAAAACGTCACATATGCGACGTTTTAAGGATGCATTTGACGCTGATTTTCTGTTTATGAATAACAATGCCCAACCGCATTCAACTAACCTGGTGCACGAATACTTATAAACGGAAGATATTCAGTGAATCCCATCGAATATGTGTTGGGTGCCTTAGGGAGACGCAATGGAAATGCCCTTAGCCAATTCCACGGTCTCTCGAGGAGGTAAAGTTAGTGTTTGATCTCTGATTACCGATCAATATCCCTCCCAACAAGGATACGATTAAGGTGGCTGCTAGAGCATTAACTAAATGTTTCTCTTAAAGCACACTTTCACTAAAGACCAACCATTATGAGTGCAAACCGTAACAAATGCAGGATTGACCCCTGTGCCTCTTTCTGCTCTCAAGCCTCTTTAACCGTCCAAAGGGGATTGTGTGACCTGATATGTGCATATTTTGAAGCATTTGAAGTCAACTTCTGCAATGCGCAATATTTTCGTGTTTTAAGGAAGTGATTGTGAAAGATTCATTTACGTTCTGAGGATTCTTGAGGCTAAACAATATTTCTGGGCAAATTTTCGGTGAATTACATCGTAGAATGAAAAAAACAGTATGCTTCATTTTGTTAGTATTACTTTAACTTTTCCAAGCAGTGTAGTTTGATATTCAAAAGCACCGAAACCCTACAGGTGTTGAGATTTTAACCCCTAATTTACCCTCTGCACCAAATCAGGGAGGGGGCGGGGGGGGCTCAGTCGGTAGCGCGCCAGGCTCGTAATCTGTAGTTCCCAGGTTCGAGTCCCAGCTGGGTCAGCGTTGAGATTTATCCCCGCAAAATTTCCTCGCCCTGCCCACGGTCAGTAGGGGACACCGATGGGCTTGAAAATGCCGCCGTCCGTCCGATGGGATGTTAAGCCGTGGCCCCGTGTGCGGGAGAGCCATACCCAGTGCACGTTAAAGAACACGCTGGATGGCCTTGACGGGAGGCTACCATCTGTCTCCCAATAGCTGTTCCAGTGGGTCCCCTCCCCCAACCTTCTCTGAGCCTTCGGGGTCCTTGTGGCCTGGCCATTTAGCTCATGGTGTGCAAAAAAGTGCCGCTCAGAGGTAAAACAATCCAATCCAAATCAGGGGGTGAATATCTTCAATCACCAATCAGAAACTAAATAGGTTGCCATTGGTCGGATGGAATATTACGGCCGTAAGCAGATATCAAACTTTTTAATTAATTAGAACCAACAATTTTAGATTGCTCAGGTGGTCGGGTGTTTAGCGTGCTTTGTTACTGATCACAGGGACCCTGACATGGAATATATGTTTTCTTGCAGCTGAGGTGATGTCTTTCTTCCAAATCTTGATGGCGTTTTAGAAAAACAACCTGTGAGAAGTTTGGGGCAAATAGCTACTTGAGGAATATTTAATTTATTTTGCATGAAATTGAAGTCTAACAAGCTTAAGCAATTCCCTAATGTATTCTACAACAAAAAAAATTGTCACGATACCGGTTCACTTATACGTTAACGGTTAATACTAGAAAAATTAACTTAATGTTTCTCTTAAGGAGTTAAGCACACTTTTACTAAAGACCAACCTTTATGAGTGCAAAAAAAAAAATCACACGAGATGGAAAAAAACTTTAACCAGTATAACCTACAGGTCTAGATGGGCTATTTAAATTTAAATAGCGCCATCTAGAACTGTAGGTTTATAAAGAAACATAATGCTATTAGCAAATATGTTTCTTTAAAGCATTGGCTTAAAATTTGCAAATATATTAAAAAGACCACTGACATAAGGCTTGAATGTTAATTAAAAATCAAACTTCAGCTCACTCCAGGCTTTTGCGAAATAATATTATTTAGAATGAGTTGGCTTATTTTATCTCTGGGTAGCACTTTTTTTCATACAATGACTTAAATGGCCAGGTCATAAGGATCCGAATTACTGAGAATAGGTCGGAAAGCAGAACCCACTGAGCAACTGTTCGGAGACTGATGAAAGTCTTCCATGATTGTCATCCATCTTGTTCTTTAACGTTTGAAGACTATGACTCTCCTACACACGGGGACACGTTTTACATCCCATCCGACGGATGGCGGCACCTTTCTCACAGAGCGTACGGGGGAGTGGTGCAGTTAGAGAATATAAATGTCATCGCTGGCCTAGTTGCCACTAGAACTAGGAACTGCCAAACACGATTCTGCCATGCTATTGACGGAGGCCCTGTCCCCACCACTGGAAGTAAATTATATATATGTCAGAATATTTCAGACATATTTCGGAATATTTCAATAGTATTAATTGTGTACTCTTAATAACAGAGTCTACTGCTAAGACAGTATGAAATATTATTTGCTCAAAATTGATGAAAAATTGTTAAAGAAACAACATTTTAAAATTACCTTTTAACAAAACGTTATGTAACACTTATTATTTACTTTAATTAGGTATTGAGACAAATTTTTGTTACTAGAAGCATTTGACTCATATTAAATCAATGGGAAGCGAATTTTTACTGTTTCTGCTTGCGGGAAATTCCTTAAGTGCAATGTGTGTGTGTGTGTGGGGGGGGGGAGCTAGTACATATTTTTGTGCTTCTTAACTTTCATCTATTTAAAGATTTGTAAAATAATTTATTAGTTTCATTTTAACCACTGACTCATTTCCCACTTCTAGAATTTTGTTTGAAATTCAGGTTTTTGAAATTTTTATCACAAAGAATTGGTTTTGGTCTTATGGTCTTTATATTTGGGATCTTTGTTTCTCTATTTATTACTTAATTATATATAACAAATATTAGGTTGTCTTACTTTGGAGTTACACATGTTTCTGATCACAGTAAGCTAAATAATCAGAGCTAAGTTGAGAAATGGCGAAAAGGACTCGTAGAAGAGCTGTTAAAAGCAGATCCTCTGTGAAGTCCATTCAAGTTATACTTTTTGATACCCAGGTTACGGTTCTCCTGAACACGACATAAAAGTCCTATTTCAAAGGACAGCTGTCGTTGGAAGCCCATCGTTGCCACCTTTAACATCTGGAATGGAGCAAGCTTTAATAGAAAATAAGTTCAATGCAGACACAGTCAGCCTGAAAATGTCGAGTTACGAACGTGGTGATTTATTGGCTGAATCAACCGAGTCCGTGAAAACAAAAGCCCACTGAAAAGTGTAAATAGAGTTAAAAATAATTGCTATTTTTAGAAAAAAATTATTTTCTAACAATGCCCTAACTATTCATCAGCTAAACATATCAAGCAACCACCAATCGCTCATTCATTCCTCGCATTTTTTATGAGTTTTATGTTTATTCAGACTTCTTATCTGCGCTTGAATGATTACTCTGAGCGAGTTCTGAATACAGAAACTTAATGATAATGTGTTGATTTCTATGCAGTATATAATAGAAGATATACAAGCATGTTAATTAGATCTGTCAACTGAAAATTGCGAATACTGAACTATTTCTCTAATTATCAGAGAAATTTATCTCTCTGAATATTTGTATTATATATCGGAGAGATTAGTAATAGATGTCAAAAATTATAAAATGGTAGATTGGGAATAACAAGATATGGGTTCGATTTTATTGGTTTGAAAGACAATGGCAGATATATTCCGCTACTGCACCATTTCAGATATACTACCGATATCTACTTCCGGTCGTGTATTCCAAAGATACTCTTATATAAGCACCACTTTAGGCATGGATGTGTGTGTTGTTTTTCTGCTGAGGTCCTGCCATCCTCACAGACCTTCTACTATGGCATATAAACTGAAAGGCTCCTGTCAGACCTCTGTGGCAAGCAGCTGCTTGAGGGGGTATTTATTTTCTTTTATCTTAATGTTCTACCAACAAGTCCTACACGTCTCATCGGAAGCACAAATTCTACGTTAATACGACTTATGTAGCTATCACATAAGCTAACAATAATAATAAGTAAGAGAAAAGTATTTCTCGTAATAATTCGTTGAGATTTTTTCCGCTAATACTAGCCCCAACTAATAACTAAGTCACCTGGTGAGAAAGAGGAAGGCGATGTGTTTAAAAAGGTCATCATTCATTAAATGAGATCTTAAACTCTGATCAGAGGGAGGCAGTGTTTAACTACCCACATCCATTTCAAGCTGAAGCGATTTTAACAGTTATTATCCCATTCGTGTAGAAAATGTTTTTCTCTCTTCTTATTATAATTTCGTTTGAAATTCAAGCTTTTGGACTTTTTTATCGAAAGAGGTTGTTTTTTCACTTTTGATTTTCTCGATGTATGGAAGCTCTCTATAATATCACTGAGTCGTGTGTGAGAATCGGTACGTCTTGCAGCGATTGTTTAGCATTGGTGGCAGAGTTAGAGAAGGGTGCATTTTGTCTCCTTTTCTCGTTGTTTGGTATTGATTATGATATACGAAATTCTTTGCAAAGATTCTGGCCTTAAATGGTGTAGAGATTTCAACAATTCTGATTTAGATTATGCAGATGATTTGGCCCTGTTGGCTACTGATGTTGATGAGACTGGTAATAGAGTAGATTTGGTGATAAACAGAGAAAAAAACTAAAGTGACGAAAATTGATCAGGCAAATGGTGCTTCAGTTGCTTGGAATGGCTGTACAATTGAGCGCCTCAGTTTAATTATCTTGGTAGCTATGTAACAAATACTGGTGATGTGCGGCATGAGATAAATAGAAGAATATGGATTGTAGCTGGGGCTTTTAACAATCTATGGAGACTGTGGACAAATAGGCGTGTACACCTGAAGACTAAAATTAGGCTGTACATAGTTTGGTTATTTCTAAGGTTAGTTATGGTAGCAAAACATGATCCTTTTTAAGCAGGATACAAAAAACATGATACCTTTGATTCTAGATGCTTACGCAGTATTTTGGGCATTAGGTGGGTCGACCTTGTAAGTAATGACGAGATTAAAATGAGTCATCAATCTGCTTTGAGAAGCGTATTGTGCAGAGATAGACTGCGTTGGTTTGGCCATGATGCCCTTATGCATAGCTGCATATTGGCAAACAGGATTATGAACAGTGTGCCTAAGGGTTTCAGAAAAAAAGGGAGACCTAGAATGCGATGGACCTTGCTAAAATAGGTCTAGAGTGACCAAATGCAGCAGCAGTATCTCAGAACAGACATGTCTGGAGGGGAAATTATACAGTCTGGTAGGGTCTCCATAGCCCATGGCTGCATGAGGATTATGTATGCATGTATATTTTATCTCTGAGGGGCACGTTTTTTGTACACATTGGGCGAAATGACCAGATCATAACGACCCGAGGTCTAAGAGAAGGTTAGTGGGAGAAGTCACACTGGATAGCTATTAGGCGGGAGATGGTAGGCCTCCCATCAAGGCCATCCAGGGTATTATGTAACGTGCACAGGGTATGGCTCTCCCACACATGGGACAATGGTTTTACGTTCTGTCCGACGGACTGCTGCCTTTTTAAGCCCATCAAGTGTTCCCTACTGCCAGAGGGAAGAGAAGGAGTTTAGCGAAGATATAAAGCAAAGCTGGCAGAAGTGGGACTCGAACGTGGGAAGTAAAAAAGCCTGACAGTTATTTTTTAGCGGCCTAGACATCATTCTATTGACAGCTTTTGCGGTATTTTTTAAATCCTAAAATGCTAGTACTAATATTTCAGAAAGTATTAATTTCGAAATCTTTTTAAACAGGTAAAATGTATAAACATCAAGATTAACCTTGGATGTTATTTTTGTCACAACTGGAGTAAAAAGGAAACTATTTTCTTACATAAGAGATGAAGTAACAACGAAAAACCCGATTCTCAGATTTGCCGAAACAATAAGTCCAATTTTCACTTAGAAGTAAAGGTTGAAATACGCTTTCAAATAAGAACTAGATCAGATTAAAAGGCGATATTTGACATAAATATTTAAAATATTACCTGTTTTTCGTTTTCAATCTATCTGCAAATCCGATAGAAACGATATGCAGGGGTATGAAATCTGCTAAATATTTAATGTGGAGATTTTTCAATAACGAGAATGCTGAATATTTTATTTTTCACTACCATCGAAGCTGCGGAATAATTGATGCGGATATTTTTAGCCAGAATTTTAGGAATCTAAGCAACTACGCACAAACTACAGTCTGCAGCATCCAAACTAAGCATCACTGCAGACTGACGTTTTGGTTCCCATAATTCTCTGCTTCTCCGTCGTTCTTCCGTTTGCGACCTCGCTCTTCATCTTTGTTTTCTTCATGTCATCCTTAAAAATAATCATTCATCGTCATGCGACTAAACGAAATTACTTAATAAATTAAGAATGTTGTTTCTCATATGCAAACTCTAAAAACGAAACGACTCTGGAAGTTAGATTGTTGTTAGGAAATTTTCGCCTAAGTTTAAAAAAATTATTTATCGGTAAAAAAAAAACATCGTTACTTTCCAACGAGGACTCGGAAATTACTGCTCGCTACCTCTTCTTTTGTGCTGACTGTGAACTATTGATGACAATTTAAATTTGTAAAAGAGAAAATGAACATATAAAGGACAAAAAGTCAGAACTATGAGAAAGCAAATTCTCATTAAAATAATGAATTTTAATGATGCTGAATTGTTTATATTTCATTTTCAATAGTTTTTAGCTTTACGTACTTATGGATTAGATATTTCTTTGGATTTTTAGATTTTCTTATTCTTTTTATTTTTTTTTATTCTTTTGGATTTTTAGATTTTCTTTCATTTTTAGTTTCCTATGCGGCCCTTGGGCTAAAAGGTTTGCCCGGGAATATCTTAGACACTTATTATATTTCCACTTTTACGAATCGTGGTATTAATTAAATGAAGAAAGTCAAACTTGCATTTCAAACATTTAATATAATTAGCAATTCGATGCCAAACTAAATTAAGTTTTTTGTATCTACTACACTGGCAGAAATAATAAAAAAAAAGAACACCGAGAAAGAATTCTTTTAGGAACTTCATATTATAATACGTTAATAGTTAAGGACAGCAGAAACCGTGATCCAAGATTGAAAGTTATTGGATGAAATAATGATGTCTCTGAGGACGACAACATGCAAATGTACGCAGCGTGTATTTAACGACTAGGGCGTGAAGAAAGAAGTTATTCGTCTTGTTGTTCAGTGATCTTTGAACAAGCTACCATGCCTGGACGACGCAGTCGAACAATATTTTGTTCAGTTAGCACAGTTTGAGCGAGGTCGTAGAGTGGGTCTTCGGCAAGCAGGTTGGTCTTTTCATCAAATTACACACTGCCTTGGACGAGATGTATCGGCAGTGGTATGATGGTCAGAAGAGCATTCGCACACTCGCAGACGTGGTTCCGGGCAACACAGAACTACGGACGCACGAGAGGATCGGCGTATCAGGAGGACGGCGGTGGCAGGGCGGACGACTACGGCGTCACAAATTCGATCCTCTGTTATTCGAAGGGTGTCTACAAGAACGATACGTAATCGTCTTTTGGAAGCAGGAGTACGGGCACACGTCCTACTGGCACGGTTACCACTGTCACCTCGTCACTGGTGTCAAGAACGAGTTCAATGGAGGGCTGAATGGCAGGGAAGAATTCAATGATGAAAGCCTATTCTGCTTATGAGCGTCTGATGGTCGTTTACACGTCCGAAGGTGACAAGGTGAGCGGCTTCTTTCATTGTGCATCCACCAGTAACACACAGGGCCCACGCCGGACATCATGGTGTGGGGAGCGATTAGCTATCACTCTCGTACGTGTCTGGTGTTTGTATGGGAACACTGAATAGCAATACGTACGTCAGCGACATCGTACAGTCGGTCCTCCTACAATATATGAGTGTAATTCCAAATGCGATATTCCAGCAGGATAACGCCTGCCCACACTCCGCCCAGGCAATTCAACATGCTCTTCGGGCAGTGCACCAACTCCTTTGGCCAGCACGCTCTCCGGACTTGTCTCCATTCGAGTATGTCTGGAACTGTATCGGACAAAGACACTTCCGTGGACCGTGGCAAACAACGACCATCGCTGAATTAGGCGTCCAAATTGAAAGGGCATGGAATAGTATCCTCCAGCGTGATATCCAGCATTTGTGCGACCAATTTCATGCCATATTGGAAGCTTGTATTGCTGCTCGAGGAGGTTCAACACCTTATTAAAATGTGCCTTCTGTGAAATGTAATACTCATTAAAATGTAAAATAAACATTGAATCACTTCACACGTGTGATCACTGTCCTTTCTCAACAAGTTGTTTCTACTAAATAAATCTCATAGATTACGCTTTAATTGTGTATGGTGTTCTTTTTTCAATTTCTGACAGTATATATTTAAGTTTTCTTCGATTCATCCAAAAATGTGGAGAACGTTTCTGGATTTATTATTTTCTATAAAATTTAGGGTTGGGTTACCTCTGAGCAGCAATTTGTTGCACACAACGGGCTAAATAGCCAGATCACAAGGACACCAAGGGCTCATAAAAGGCTGGGAAAGGGGACCTACTGAACAGCTGTAAGGAGGCAGATGGTAAACTCCTATCAAAGTAATTCAGCGTGTCTTTTATCATGCACAGAGTATGACTCTCGCGTACATGGGGCCACGGCTTTATGTTCCACGAGAAGGACGGCAGTCTTTCCACGCCCATCGGTGTCACCTATTGACCGAAGGTAGGATGTTTTGAAGAGATAAATCTCAACGCTGACTTAGGTGGGACTCGAACCTGCGACCTTCAGATCATGAGCCTGCTGCGCTACCGACTGAGTCACCCCCACCCCACGTAATGCAGAGATAAAAATTCAACTCCATGACGTTACGAAGACTACGAAAACGTGATCGCGACTGGGAAAATCGGGAGTTTTTTTCAGGATCTTGCTTTGGTATTTTCTTCGCTAACCTTCACTCTTCCCTTGGTGCAAAAAAGATGCATCTATGATCTTGGAAAATCAGCCATCCGTTAGATGGGTCGTTAAGACATGCCTCGTGAATAAGAGAACCAAACCTTAGATTATTGCCATCGTATTTCTGATGATCATTGTTATCGTATTTCTGATTAACTGTTTCTTCTACACGTTAAAGATTGCTCTGGATGGTCTAGACGGGAAAGGCCACCGTCTGTCGGATGAGATGTAAAGCCGTGGTCCCATGCGGGAGAACCATACTCTGTGCACATTAAAGAACGCGCTTAATGGCCTTGACGGGATGATACCATCTGTCTCCTAACAGCTGCCCAGCGCATCCCCTTCAACCCAACCTTTTCTGATCACTCGGGGTCCATGTGACCTGGCCATTTAGCCCGTTTTGTGAACAAAATTGTCGTTCAGAGGTAAAACAATCAATCCCAATAGGAAATTTCAATCGGTCTACAATGCTCTTTCGCGAATAGAATTATTCATATTCTTCATAATGAACATAACAATTCTACTCTGATATATCCCTTTGTTTACACTAAAGTTATATCGCTTTGTTCCAAAAATTGTAATTGTGTTATTTCATCCTGTATCTGTTTCAAATTTCCAATGTGCATATGTTTTTTTAATTATTCATTTGTTAGCTTTTATTTATTCCCAGTTCTATAAAAAAATTCAATGGTATTTGGATCTAGAAACTGACTATGCTTTCTTGTCTTCAAAGCTAATTACAGTGGAAATTTACTTTTTCGAATTTTCTTCACACAGGCCAAATAAGAGTAGTTCTTATTTTAACAGAGAATGAGAATATTTATTCGTTGCTTTCTGAGCTTCTCAGTTTTTGTGTAAAACTGTAGATAATACGAGAGCAAACAGAAATAAGTATGTCCATAAACTTATCAATAATTTTTAGCAAATATACTACACAAAAAGACGGGAGTTGGTGAAATTGCCGTGAAACTTATCTAGCATACGATGACAACTCTTAAATCCTACTCTCGTGATTTTTTAAAATTTAATCATTCAAGCAGCACATTTTCTCTTTTCACTTTTATTTGTTACTGTTAACATGCTCAAAATGAAAAGGCAAAAGGTTTTTTTTTCTCGAATGACTATTTCCTCTCGAAAATTTCATTCATTTTTCTGAAAAGTGTTATCTCTATTTACTTATTTGTATTATATATTCACGAAAGATTAAAAATAGAAATCGAAACATAATCAGGAGTTAATATGTAAAAAAAATGGGTCCGATTGCATGGGTTGAAAGACACTTCTGAGGGTAAAAATTCCATGACACCTCGTCTTGACATATTTTCCTTACCAATTGCTCTCAATCATACATTCTGGCACTAGTTATTTTACCGTTCGGAGTAAACCTGGATATCTGCTGCCTGGAGCGAGCTTGAACTCTACCTCCTCTTTCTCCAAGTGTGATCTTAGATATTGATGATTAATTTAGCTACTTTGAAAGTAATTTTTTAAAAAAATTGAAAACATCTGTTGAAAAATATGACATACTTACCGAAGTATGTTAATTATTTTGTTTCCTGCCCTTGTTTGTGTCATTTAAGATCGGACATTTACTCTACAGATAACGTTTTACAACTTCTAATCATCATGCAACAGTTCCATCCTGGAAGGAGCTGGTTGCAACTACAGAATGAACTGTCTTCCTTTAGAAGTTGTTTTATATGCTGAAATAAAGGATTTCCTCTTGCTTGGATACATAATGTAATGCGACTCTTCTTTATGTATTATTAAAGGGTTGGTTTAGCAAATTCCTCTGCTTCCAGGCTGCATGTAAAGATTCCTCAACAACTCACAATTTAATGACACTTTGGCACTTATTAACATAACATTGAGATGTGTTCGTAAGCGAAATGTTCGTAAGTTGAATTGATGTTTCTCGTAAGAAATAATTTTAAATCCATTAATATGTTGCTTCATCTCTATCAAAGGTTCCCCCACGTAACGATGGTAAAGGAGTACGCATAGGTTAATGGATTTCTTTTCTTTTCCAATTATAAAAATCAATGAATTAAATAAATGTAGTAGTATACTTCTAGAGCCATATTTTAATGTATACTGCCTGTAAGAATCAGGAGATGTGTTTATGTAGAAGGATCGGGAGAAGTAAGCAAAGCAATTAAAACGGATTTTTGGGAAGAGGAAATAGGGGAAGCAGAAAATTTTAAAGGATATTTTGTGCAGAGATTTCTGATATGATGACAGAGATTGACGGCAGACAAGCATGTTGCTCTTAACTTCATTGCAGAACATTTTTCAACGAAATTTAAACACTTTTTTTTTTCTCTTCTCCTCGTACAGAATTACGTGCTGTAAATCTCCAGCAAATAACTAAATTTCCAGACTTCTCACTATTGGAAAAATAATAAAATATTACCAAAAGCAAAAGAAAAATTATTTAATAATTGTTATGAAATTTATGTAGTTGTTTGGCTTTCGGTTAACGAACTGCAATAATTTATACCTAAACGTTAGCTATAAACATTTAACTTGGCAATACTGGAAAGAGGGTAGAAATGGCTAGTATGATATTTGCGAATAAGTCAGATGTTTGTATGTGCGAGAACTGTATTCGTTATTCAAACAGGGAGTCGTGATTCTTTAATTTGCAGGTTGTTCATAATATGTATTGTTTGCAACTTGAATGTTCATAGGTTAAACATTACTTGTAGTTCCTTTGAATGCTCTTTTTTCGGCCGAATGTGCATATTGGGCTCCCAAGGTACTCATTCAGAACAGTATACATTTTGCACATTACTAAAGAGAAAAGTTCCTTTTATCAATAGTCCCATCTGGGCCAGCGTTCAGATTTATCCTCGCAAAACTCTCCGTTTGGCCAGTATGGGACACCGATGGAATTGAAAATGCAGACGTTCTCGGATATATATGGACGTTAAGACGTGGTTCTGTGTGCGAGTGAGCCATACCCTGTGCATGTTAAGGAATTTGCTGGATGGCCTTGACGGGAGGCTACCTTCTGTCTCCCAACAACTGTCCGTGGGTTCCCTACCCACCAGCTTATCTTGGTCTTTTGGATACTTCTGATCTGGCCACTTAGTCCATTGTGTGCAAAAAAATGTCGTTTATGGGTGAAACAACCCAAACCTTTCGATGGATAATTTTAATTTTTTTTCAAATCTTTTTATCGACAATTTTCATTTTTTTTTCAAAACTTTTGATCGATAGTTTTCATTTTTCTCAAATCTTTTGAGCATTTTGCAAAAGTGCCTTTGAGTTTAAGTAGTTATTATTGCTAGTCTAGATTTAAAAGCATCACACGAATTATTTCTTTTCTTAATATAACAAGAGATTTTTCTAAATGAATTTACGAAGAGGGTTAAAAGAATTGGGAAAACATTTCGGACAATTTACGTTTTGTAAAATGCTTAAAAAGAAAGCAAATACTGTTTTCGTTTTAGAAACTTGATAGAAATTAAAAAATACACACATTTTCCTGCCAAGAGAAAACTTAGCGAAGGACCAAACGATGGGAGAAACATTTGTGTGATATGGGACAATCAATGTTTTTATCCAATGTTCCAAAAATGTTAGTTTTCTGTCACCCTCATGCTCTTAATATGATTTGTACGTGGATGACATCCTTGCCACTACAAAGCTGGGGTGAACCAAAACAGTTGTGGACCGAAGTTATATAGTTTTAACGGATAAAAGTTATTCAAAATAAATGTTGCCACAAATAAATTAAAAAGAAAGAATGTATCAATTATTTTTTTTCTTACTTTATCGTGATGAAACAATTGTTTCAGAAGTAGGTAAAGAGCTCGAACGTTTCTGTGGAAATTAAAGTCATTCTAATGAAGCACAATCTGGCACAAAATTTTTTGTTGAAATGAAAGGTTCGGAAACTAATAATTTATATCTGACGTTAAAATAATTGACTTAATTTGAAAAATATGCAAAACTATTGAAAAGTAAAAATATGCAAAAATATTCAAAAGTAAAAATATGCAAAAATATGCAAAAATATTCAAAAGTAAAAATATGCAAAAATATGCAAAAATATTCAAAAGTAAAAATATGCAAAAATATGCAAAAATATTCAAAAGTAAAAATATGCAAACGTATATTTCATAAGATATGCTAATCAATACATTTTTTAAATTATATGTTTTATTTTTCATTATACATTTACTTCTTAGTATATATAACTACATTCATTTTTTGGCCAACTTAGACCACATTTAATTTTCTTTTGCTATAAAGTTACATATTCCGAACAAATTGTATCCGAGCAACTCTGGTGGTACGAAATGATTTCAGAAGTTCGATATCTGAGCGAGGTAATATTGTTTTTAGGTTTAGACACTTCTGACGTGGGGATGTTCATACGGTACCTCGAAATATGTGCGCTTCTTTCCGCCTCTAAAAGACGGGAAAATATCTAATGGAAGGGAGAAGGGGTGATCATAATGACTTTTATATCAAATGAAAGCGTACGACATGGGGTGTGCCATTTACTGTATATTTTAGAGGGTTTCAGACCCGAGTAACGCAAGGAAAATCTGCTGGTATCTATATATCTAAACACTACAAATCACGCAGAAGAAAAAATACTGCCCCTTCGAGGAAAATAACAGCTCTTAAAGGAGCGGAGTTTGTTTAAAACCGTTTATTGAACACTTTTTGATATTGATGGACAATAACAACATATAGGACAGAACAAAGGACCATGCCATCCACACCGTGACTCGAACCCGGACCTCGTCAGTCGCAGTGTCACCACGAGCTAACAAGATACCATTGAGCCACCGAAAACAGGTTACTAGTTCCATCTACCCCTAAATCTCGCCTTTAGAGATGCTTCACAGCACAACTCAATCACTGAAGAATCAAGGCTTTGATTATGCTCTTCTCTCTCGAAGAAACTCGAAAACACCTATTTTTCTTTCTACTCTGTGTGACCCATTATTGATCAACTGGGAATGTTTGAGATTCAGGTATCGACAGAAGCTTCCCAAGATCGACTGCTGCTGCAGCTACTACTGTCTCTCTCCGTTTTCCTTTAATTTGGGCGTGATCATGCTGGCTGTTTCTGCTCGTGGATTTTTCGAGTTGAGGGAACCCTGAAAAGAGCTCTTAATCGATATTCTGGAGAGAAATTTCTTTCGTGATTGCAAAAGTTTTCCTGTACGAAAAAAAGGTCGAATCTTGTGTTTAATAGGTCACCCGCTGTCGAGCTTCGAGATACTAGTTTTTAAAGAAGAGTCCAAAAGGTTTTGTTAGGTTATTTTACCTCTGAGTCGCACGTTTTTGTACACAATGACCAGGTCACAAGGACTTAGAGAAAGTTTGGGGAAGCTGTTAGGAGCCAAATGGTAGTCTTCCGTCAAAGATTTCCAGCGTTTTACTTAACATGCACAAAGTATGGCTCTCACGCACACAGACAATTGCTTAACGTTACATCCAACGGACTGTGGCCTTTACAAACCCATCGGTGTCTCCTACTGACAGAAGGCAGGGCGGAGAATTTTGCGGAAACAAATCTCAAAGCTGGCGTAGCTGGGTTGGGTAGTTTTACCTCCGAGCAGCACTTTTTTGCACACCATGGTCTAAATGGCCGGGTCACATGGACCCCGAAGGCTCAGAGAAGGTTGGGGGAGGGGACCCACTGGAACAGCTGTTGGGAGACAGATGGTAGACTCCCGTCAAGGCCATCCAGCGTGTTCTTTAACGTGCACAGGGTATGGCTCTCCCGCACACGGGGCCACGGCTTAACGTCCCATCCGACGGACGGCGGCATTTCCAAGCCCATTGGTGACCCCTACTGACCGTGGGCAGGGCGGGGAATTTTTGCGGAGATAAATCTCAAAGCTGACCCAGCTGGGACTCGAACCTGGGAAGTACAGATTACGAGCTTGGCGCGCTACCGACTGAGCCACCCCCGCCCCCGTAGCTGGGACTTGAGCCTGGGATTTGCAGATTATGATCCTGGCGCTCTACGAACTGAGCCACTCCAGCCCCAATAGTACCTTCTGAGTGATACGTGAGGAAAGCTGCGAATGAAGGCATCAATGAACATGCGTTTGGCACCAAATTTTTGACGGATTTAATTGTGAGTGGAGTGGAGGAAACCTGTGAATGAAGTTATCGATGGGAAGGGAATATTATTGAAAATCGAGATTTAGATGCATTTGATTGAGCTCTTTAATTTATTTTCAGTCCCATTCTGTAACAAAACCTTTTCAGAAGTTATAGAGCTTCGAGGTTATCTTCTACTGACATAACATGGAGGGAGATGGTCATAATTCAGTGAATACTGATATTTATCTTAAATTATTATTTTTCTTCATTCCTTTGCGTCGGAAGTGTGTAACTAACTGCCCCGGGGGAGTGTAACGCTAACGAAATAAATTAATAATAACAAAATTTTTCCAAAACAAAATCAAACCAATCTATTTAAACATAAGTTTAGATGTCGATGCATTTACAAAATATACGAAGTAATTTGACCAACTTGTACCATTTAAAAAAGTCAACATACCCATTGGTGCGCCATTTTCTTTTCACGTAAACATTTTAATAATAGACAACATGGTTCTATTAGTAGCTATTGTCTGTAATTGCTCAAAATTCAGTACAATGATTATAAAAAAAGTAATCTTCATTAATATTACATATATCGCTTTAGTTAGCTCTTGTTGGGAAGCCATATTGGCGGGAACTCATTCACATGGCCGCAATTGAAATTACTACAAATTCCCTACTTCATAGAAATATTCTTATTAATGTTGACTGAATCAGTAATATACGCATAATGTAAATTAATGGCTATAACAACATATAGTTTTACTGCATAAAAATACCTACTTATCCGAAAGCAACGGTAATGGCGCCTCCTCCATCACTTATCAATAAGTGCTGAATTTTCAATAATCACCTAGTGCTGTTGCTATAATCAGTGATATGATCTCTAGGTATTTTTGTGGGTCGTTTCACGGTTGTCTAAAATCGCTTTAACTTGTAAACTGTAGTAGGCAGTGTGGCAAAAGAATGACACCAGCATGGTAGAGGATTGCAATTTCTGAACACACTTGAAGCTTGCCCTGTAATATCCCGCAATTATTTGGGCTTACTATAATTAAGGCGTTACTTAGCTAAATGCTTGTTGAAATTAAAAGGACAAGATGTCTTGGAAAACATATATCCATGTAAAATATTACTTTTATTATTTATCTAATTCGGAATTTAATATTTTAGTATATACTGCAGAAATGTTGGTAGGACCTGATCCTCTAAAACCGAAAGTTGAGCCGGCCCTGGTAGCGGAAATAGCCAAGGAGCTTGATTGCCATTTTCTGATTAAATGGAATTGCGTCGGAGGTAACGTTTGGATTGTATTGGATTGTTTTACCTCTGAGCGGCACTTTTTTGCATACCATGGGCTAAATGGCCAGGCCACAAGGACCCGAAGGCTCAGAGAAGGTTGGGGGAGGGGACCCACTGGAACAGCTGTTGGGAGACAGATGGTAGCCTCCCGTCAAGGCCATCCAGCGTGTTCTTTAACGCGCACAGGGTATGGCTCTCCCGCACACGGGGCCACGGCTTAACGTCCCATCCGACGGACGGCGGCCTTTTCAAGCCCATCGGTGTCCCCTACTGACCTTGGGCAGGACGTGGAAATTTTGCGGAGATAAATCTCAACGCTGACCCAGCTGGGATTCGAACCTGGTAACTACAGATTACGAGCCTAGGCCGCTACCGACTGAGCCACCCCCGCCCCCGGAGGTAACGACATGAAGGCCAAACAGCATTTGACTTTTACGTCTTTTTCAAAATAGTTATTGCTTAAAACAGAGAGGAACTGAAACAACAGTTTTCCAATATATCATACAATGGAGTTTAATCTGATGTGTTTAGTTTTAGTTTCGTTGTAAATCTACGAGCAACTGGTAAAAAAATGCAAAATTTATTAAAATGGACAGAAAAGTCAAAAGAACCGGGTCAGTTGGAAAACAGTGGCAACCTGCTGTCATGCCTCCTATACAACATCTCACGGAAGATGACGAGTAATTTTTTTTATGACGCAAGCTGCGATTATGAACAACTCGTGCTTATCTACGTCATGCACAGAAGAAACATAACAACGCGAAGAAACAACTTGCTCAGTACGTAATCGATGTTACTCTTTCAATCAGTTATCCTAAGTGAGCCAGAACGATCTGGCAGCTTACATCAGTGAATAGTAGATAACCTACCTCCAATGATCCACCAATTCCAGCTTCCAACCCGCTAGATTACAGTAGCACGCCACAACTCCCAGATGTTATCTTGTCCTTTGGAGTTGGGTTATATGCGAATCATGCTACATTAACTCTTTCTTTCCAATGTAAATTATTAGTTCTCTAAATATAAATAACAATTATATTCACTAAGAGCATTATTTTGTGTTCGAATATTTTTTTAAATAAAATTATATATCCTATTTTAAAACTGAATTTGAAATTTCCTATTGTGACATTTTATCCTACGTTTTGGGTCTATTGGTCAGAGTAAGAATCAAAATTTATATCTCTATATCTTATTAAGACCGAAGGTCATCATTAGTTGCATTTACAGAAAAAACCCTCCACTATTTTAATGATAGTTTTGAGGATTAATTAAAATACCTTCTGGTGCTACTTAATTAACCTTAGTAATCCAGAATTTTCAGTTCTAACAGAGCAATAGGGAATGAAAAAAGATGGAATCCTAGTTTAATGGAGAAGCAAACGCTCTCTAGTAAACCTTCCTACTACTTGTTTATCTAATTCTACTTCAGTAGAAATAGAAAACCAAACTGTATGATAACGTTAATTATAAATTAATATGTTTTTAAAATACATATTTCCAGAATATCTCTCCCCAATCATTCACCATTTCCAGCCTCCAAGCAGCTGGATTACAGGAGCACGGCACAAATCCCAGCTGCCGTATCAACTTTCACAATTAAATTACACATATAACTAACATAATTTCACAATGTTTTTCATTCGTTCTCAAAATAACACTAATAATTGTATTTCGCCAACGGAGTAATTTTCTGTTCCGTTGTTTTCGGTACAAAATAAATTAATTTTCCATTTTAATGTTAAACCGAAAATAGATTCTGTGCCCTCTATTAATAAGAGTCATAATTTGTATATCTCTACGTCTTATTAGGTTCAAAAGTCAGTAGTTGCTTTTCTAAAGGCAGTTTCAGTTACACTGTAATGAAGAATCTTTGGCATTAATTACAATATCTTCCAGCGTTAACTAATCAACTTTAGTAAGCTAGAATTTCCAGTTTTAACAGACGGATGAAGTGTGATAAGAGTACAAACCTGGCTTAAGGAAATTTAAAGAAAAAATTTTTTTACATATTTTTTCGAAGAAAAAACTTCGTCAAAATATACGAAATAAGTTTTACGCTTTTTGAACTGATATATATATCTGAAATTAGAATGAATTTTTTTTTAAATTTAATCGCATGAAATTAAGTAGCGTGAGCACCGAATTTCTAATGTAAGTATTGTAATTCTAATGTAAGTACAGGTAATAATGACATTTAACTGAAAGAAGGTTTTAGAAAGAAACGTGTGTAAGAGATTCCAAGGTTTTTATTCCAATGTTTGAGGGCTTTCATGTCCTGTGGCTAATATAGCTATGGGATATAGAAAAATGGAGATACTTAAAAAAATAAATAAGCTATACTACGCTCGAAGTGTACTTCTCACGAATGAAATATTTTGTCGTTTTCTAATTTCAGTTCCTAGCTAGGCATAAACTGGAAGAAGAGCTGTGTACCAATCCCTAGTGATGGTGCACAGAACCGGCCACGTCTAGCACCTAATGTCCGACCCTGCCTTCTCGTGGTGCAGACCGTTAGTACCTTTCAAAAGAGATATTCTCTTTTGTAAGGAAACGGAAGGGGAGGGCTGCCAGTTCAGTATGGCCTACTGATCTGGTCATCTATGGCCACTTTTTTCTTTTTTTTTCAACCCTGCTGAGGAGTGGTCAACTTTACAGGGTCCTGGTGCTGACCATTTATACCCACTATACTGGACTGGTTTATGGATTTGAGTTTGATTATGGATCCTGGATTTGCTGCACTGGTGGACCTCTGTTGAGGGAGAATCTGCGGCTGTGTTTTCTGTTTGCTTCTGGGTTGTCAGCCCTAAGTGAACAGAGGCATGGGATACTTTATATCAGCTGGTGGATAATCCTAATCAGAGACCATCGCAGGTATCTGAACTTTACTTAGCTAGTTGGGCATCGTCAAGCCTAAACTGGAGTAATGTGTCTCAGGCAGGCCATGTGGCTCTTGAAAAATTCCACTTGAAAAGGTGGTGCCTGAAGTTTCTACCAGCATCGGTGACTTCAGCCTTTAGCGGAGGAGGAACAGGTATTTGCCCCATGCCTGTGATCAGGGGGCTGTTTGATATTGTTGGCCCTACCAATCTCAATAAACCTAATTTCTTTAAAAATCCTACTAATCATTTTCTCTCTGCAGGAATGTGGAACGTGAAGACATTATATAGATATTATTCTCTTGATGTCCTCTTGCAGGAATTCCAGTATTATAACCTATATATTCTAGGCTTGCAAGAGATCAGATGGGCAGGTAAAGGTGAGATACTTAAAAATAACTTTAAATTTCTCTTTACAGGGAGGAAGGATGGAAAGCATCACCAAGGCGTGTATCTGCTGCTCAGCAGACATGTTAGTGATGCTCTTCTAGGATATGAGTGCATTAATGAAAGGTTTCTTACAGCAAAATTTCAGACAAGCATTAAAGACTTGAAGGTTATCTGCTGTTATGCCCCCATTGAGGATACCGATGAGGATGAGAAGGATAGGTTTTACGGACAACTTAAGGATATTTTGAATTCTCTCAAGAAAGGAGATATTACCCTTGTTCTAGGTGACTTCAATGCCAAAGTTGGTACTGACTCTGACCTTTGGGGAAGGGTGATAGGCCCTTTTGGGATTGGTAGCGGCAATGGCAATGGACAACGTCTCCTATAGGTAAGTAAACTCAATGGTATCGGAATAACTAACACATTTTACAAACACCACGACATACATAAATACACATGGGTTTCACCTGATGGGCTGCATAAGAATATGATTGATTATATATTAATTAACAGCAAATGGGCTAGTTCTGTTAGGAATACCAGGGCATATAGGGGAGCTGAAATTGGATCTGACCATTACCTTGATAAAAGTGTCTTGCAACTTACACTTAAAAAGTGTTGTGCTAAAGTTAAAAAATTTACTTTTAATACTGAAGCTCTGAAAGACTCTGTTATAGCTAAAGCTTACCATGATAGGTTACTTAGTTATTATGACAGTCATGGTTTGCTTACTACTGAAGTTGAGGAAGAATGGGGCCATTTTAAACAGGCTTTTTGGAAACTAACAGTATTCTTTTAGGGAAAAAGGTGCAGAGGAGGCAGAATTATTTGAGTGATAAAGCACTTGAGCTTATTTCAGAAAGAAATAACTGCAGGAATGTCCTTAATCAATACCTTACTAGTCCTAATAGAAAGCATTACAGAAAGCGTAATAAACGTGTAAAGGATCAGTTAGCTGCTGATAAGAATCTTTGGCTTGATCGCTTGGTTGACAAAGCCGAGGAAGCATTTAGACAGCACAACAGCAGAGAGCTGTACCAGATAGTTAATGTTTTGTGTGGTAGAAAATGGACAGGTATAGAGGGATTGAAGGATAAACAATGTAAGATTATAGAAGTTGAGGATTCTGTCATGGCTAGGTGGGCTGAGTATTTCAGTGATGTTCTAAACAATATAGTTAGTTCTACTCCCATTGTTTGCAATGATGATAGATGCATTGGTGACTTTAATGTTGGCCCTTTAACACAGTCTGAAATTATTCTGGCTGTTTCAAAACTTAGACTACGTAAATCCCCAGGGGTAGATGAAATTACTACTGAAATGCTTAGAGCTGAAAATATTTCGGTTACCACTTGGATGACTGAAATTTTGAATATCTTTTATGATAAAGCCATGGTTCCTAAAGATTTTACCAGAGCTATTATTATCCCTATTTTCAAAAAAGGTGATCGCAGTTTTTGTGATAACTATAGGGATATCAGCCTACTCTCTGTTCCAGGTAAAGTTCTCTTCAAGATTGTGCTTAATAGAATTAAGTATCTGGTTGACAGGCAATTGCGTGATGAGTAATGTGGATTCAGAAATGGTAGGGGATGTGTGGATCAGATATTTTCACTTAGGCAGATTCTTGAGAAATGTTTAGATTTTCAGAAACCTTTGGTTGCTAGCTTTGTTGATTTCAAAAAGGCTTTCGACTCTGTTGATCGTCATAATTTGTGGTTGATTGTGAGATCATATGGTATACCAGACAAGTTAGTTAACATAATGAAAGCTCTCTATAATAACACTGAGTCATGTGTGAGAGTTGGTAAGTCTTTTAGCAATTGGTTTAGCATTACTTCTGGTGTTCGACAAGGGTGCATTTTGTCTCCTTTTCTCTTTAGCTTGGTTATTGATTATGTTATGCGAAATTCACTTCAAGAGAAAGATTTTGGCCTTAAATGGACTGGAGATAGGAAAATTTCTGATTTAGATTATACTGATGATTTAGCCCTTTTGGCAAATGATGTTGATGAGATGAATTCTTTCATTCGAGCTGTTGATGAGACTGGCAGTAGAGTAGGTTTGGTTATAAGCAGAGAGAAAACTAAAGTGATGAAAATTGGTCAGGCAGGCTGTGATTCAGTTAATCTGAATGGATGCAGTCTTGAGCAGGTGTCACTGTTTAATTATCTTCGGAGCTATGTAAGAGATAATGGTGATGTGTGGCTTGAGATTAACAGACGAATAGGAATTGCTGCCGGGACTTTTGAGAATCTATGGAGAGTGTGGAGAAATAGGCGTATACACCTAAAGACTAAAATTAGACTGTATAATAATTTAGTTCTTTCTAGGGTTAGTTATGGTAGTGAAACTTGGACAATTTGTAAACAAGGTAAGAGGAAACTAGATGTTTTTGATTCCAGATGCTTACACAGTATCTTGGGCATTAGGCGGTTCAACTTTGTAACTAATGATGAGGTTAGACAAAGGAGTTTGCAACCTCCTTTAAGCAGCATATTGTGCAGAGAGAGACTCCGTTGGTTTGGCCATGTTGCCCGTATGGATAATTATAGATTGGCGAATAGGGTTATGAACAGTGTGCCTAGAGGCCTCAGATGGAGGGGGAGACCTAGGATGCGGTGGGCAGACAATGTCAAACAGGACCTTGTTAGAATTGGTGTGCAGTGGCTGGATGCAGCAGATGTAGCTCAGGACAGATATGATTGGAGAATTAAACTGCATGGTCTGGTTGGACCTCCGTAGCCCAGGGCTGCTTGAGGATGAGGATGATGATGATGATGTAGCAGTGGAAATTGAAACAAAGTAGAAATACTAGTTGCAATGTTCTATTAGCCTATAGGTAGTGAGAAGGTATTTCCTACAAATCTGTCTAAGTGAAAAAAAGTTCAATTCCGACTCCATATATAACTCATTACAAAACACTAATGTTTTTACTTTGTCATCTGTAGCCATTCGATGTTTTTGTTTATTGATGCATATCGAAAAATCCTTTTGAGCTGTATAGGTTTTAATGAAATATTACTATTCGTTCTCTTAGACAAGTGTAAAAAAAACCCACTCTTCCGATTCGAATTCGGAATCTCCTTGTCGATTTGTAGTTTCCGAATCTCCCAGAATATTTAATTGCGCCCTTTAACGGTGATTTCAGAATTTAGATAAAATATCGCAAACGATACATTTATGTTCGAAATTCAAGACTTTGATGGTGTAGAAATGGTTTGAATTTACAGCAACAGTTTACCCTCAGTAGGGTTCGAAATAAGCGTTTTTTCTAAAAGAGATTATTGGAAAATTCTCCTCGAGTTGACTGCTATAAACAAAATATTAGGATTCATATATTTCGAATTCTTAGGTAGTTTAATTTCCATCGTTAGAGAGCCTGAATGTGGGAAATGCTGAACTTTGAACAAATATCTCAAGCGATCTATTTATGATAGAAAGTTCAAATTTCGCACGAGAGAGATTGCATTGACAGCTGGATTTGACCCTTTTCTCTAGGGAGTTGGGAAAGATGCAACTTTTTAATTTAAGGGAATAATACAAAATTCCTTTCATGTTGCATACTTACAATTAAAATATTAGTATTTACATTTTCAAAATCATCCATTAGTTCGAATTACTGCTTTTAAGAGATGCAAAGATTACAAAATCCCAAACTTATTTCTCTTTCAACGCGAACATCTGGCATTCCCTAGAGACGATAGGTATACTTCTAGTTTGGTAACAATTTTGTGATGTTGATTTGTTTTTAGATTATTGAAAGTGTACATTACAGATGAATAGGCTCAATCTCTAATGGATTCGGCAGTTGTTCAACCCGAGGATATTTTAGAAAAACTTTTCTCTGATGCAACGTAAGACACAGGTGCAGAAACGCATGTCGCTGATCATTAAATTTAAACTTATGCTTTTAATTATAACCATTTCATGACAAATTAAAATTATTAATGCTATTCGGAACGAAAGATATGAGAAATGTTAATGGAAACTAGAAGTTCCTGGGTAACATCATTTTAAACACAAATAGCTGCACAGATTTGTTAAAGATAGAGAATACTTACAAAAATATATAAACACAAATAATGCTTATATTTAATTAATAAAGACTGATAAAAAGTGGAATTATAGTTATTTAAAAAAAATATTTTGACTTGTTTCTTTCAGAATTTCAAAAGATATTTAAAATTTATATTATTCTCAGTCCAAGCACCACTTCGTCTGTGTCATTTTGAGCCCGAATTCATCTCTAGTGGACAGAAGTTTATCGTGGGCATTTCTATGAATGACTATTTGTGGTGTCTTTTAATCTTGAACAATATATTCTATTTCTTTATGATATCTGATAGGACGTTTTCTTTGTATGGTATTAGGTAAAATGTTTCCTTTTGTGTGATATTTGGTAAGATGTTTTATTTTATGTGATATTTAAGATATTTTCTTTTGTGTGCTGTTTGGTAAAATGTTTTTTTCCTTTCTTTTTGTATGATATTTGGTAAAATGTTTTCCTTTGTGTGATATTTGTTAAGATGTTTTCTTTTGTGTGATAATTGGTAAGATTTGTTTTGTGATATTTGGTAAGATGTTTCTTTTGTGTGATAATTGGTATCATGTTTCCTTTTGTGTGATATTTGGTAAGATGGTTTCTTTCGTATGCTGGTTTTTAAAGATGTTTTCTTTTATGTGATAACTGGTAAGATTTGTTTTGTGATATTTGGTAAGATGTTTCTTTTGTGTGATAATTGGTATCATGTTTTCTTTTGTATGATATTTGGTGAGATGTTTCTTTTGTGTGATATTGGGTAAGATGTTTTCTTTCGTATGCTGTTTTTAAGATGTTGTTTTTGTGTGATATTTGGTAAGATGTTTTCTTTTGTGTGATAATTGGTAAGATTTGTTTTGTGATATTTGTAAGATGTTTCTTTTGTGTGATAATTGGTATCATGTTTCCTTTTGTGTGATATTTGGCAAGATTCTTTTGTGTGATATTTGGTGAGGTGTTTTCTTTTGTGTGATATTTGGTAAGATTATTCTGTGTAATATTTGGTGAGATGTTTCTTTTGTGTAATATTTGGTAAGATGTTTTCTTTCATATGCTGGTTTTTAAAGATGTTTTCTTTTATGTGATAATTGGTAAGATTTGTTTTGTGATATTTGGTAAGATGTTTCTTTTGTGTGATAATTGGTATCATGTTTTCTTTTGTGTGATATTTGGTAAGATTCTTTTGTGTGATATTTGGTAAGATTCTTTTGTGTGATATTTGGTGAGGTGTTTTCTTTGGTGTGATATTGGGTAAGATGTTTTCTTTCGTATGCTGTTTTATAAGATGTTTTCATTTTGTGTGATATTTGGTAAGATGTTTTCGTTTGTGTGAAAATTGGTAAGATTTGTTTTGTAATATTTGGTAAGATGTTTCTTTTGTGTGATAATGGTATCATGTTTCCTTTTGTGTGATATTTGGTAAGATTCTTTTGTGTGATTTGTGTGATATTTGGTGAGGTGTTTTCTTTTGTGTGATATTTGGTAAGATGTTTCTTTTGTGTGATAATTGGTATCATGTTTTCTTTTGTGTTATATTTGGTAAGATTCTTCTGTGTGATATTTGGTGAGATGTTTCTTTTGTGTGATATTTGGTAAGATGTTTTCTTTCATATACTGTTTTCTAAGATGTTTTCTTTTGTGTGATAATTGGTAAGATTTGTTTTGTGATATTTGGTAAGATGTTTCTTTTGTGTGATAACTGGTATCACGCTTCCTTTTGTGTGATATTTGGTAAGATTCTTTTGTATGATATTTGGGGAGGTGTTTTCTTTTGTGTGATATTTAGTGAGATGTTTTCTTTTGTGCGATAATTGGTAAGATGTTTTGTCTTTGTGATATTTGGAAAGAGGTTTTATTTTCTGTGCTGTGTGATAAAATGTTTTCTTTTGTGTGATATTTGGTAAGATGTTTTCTTTTGTGTGATACTTCGTAAGGTGTTTTCTTTTGATGATATTTCGTAAGATGTATCTTGTGTGCTACGTTGTGCTTTGGGAATATAAAATTAAAATATATTTATTTTCAAGGAAAATCGTATGGTGTGACCATAAATCTTCTCATCAGATCAGCATAGAAGCTTCGCAGTAACAGGTAATGTCGGGTGAATTATAGGGCTCACATTGCCCATTGAGAGGATGCTCTGGATCCGCGATGAGAAGATCGGGTCAAGTTACTGATAAGGAGAAGGATAGAAGAAAGCATTTTTTCACTAATATCGTAGAGATAAGAATTATTCTCACTTCTGTGGAAGACTGGATATCTCGCTCTGAAATAATCATATCAAAACTTGATCTCCACAAATGATTCCCTTGGAGGAGAGAGTAAATAAACACCACCCTATTTTATATATTGACAGAGACATTTATAATAGCTGTCGAGATTCAAGCTCTTGTTAGGGTCAGATGGATGTGAGCCTAGGCGGTTGTTTTTGTGGTAAGCCGTACACCGTTGTCTTGTGATTGTTACAAACTGTGTACAGGAAGTCGTATATCCAAATCAACAACTTGTTTAGCTCTATTGTAGTATCCCAGCAATAAAGTAGAAAATTTAATAATTGATGTGAAACGTAAACTTTAATTACTTCAGAGTGAACATTACATTAAAGTTAATATCATTAATAACGTTATTTCAGAGTGAAGTGTTTAATAAATCAGTATAATCGTCTCTCATAAATATTGAGCGAAACACAAATCGTTTGTTTCAATTACTCAATTTTTGTTAGAATCGGTTATAACGATTCACCTCCAAGAGGCTAACAGAACCAGTTGATCAATGAGTTTTACATTTCGATTCCGAAAAGTTATGCTACTTGGTAGCAACAAATTAAAAATCCACGAAATTATGACGAAGGGATATTCCCTGTTCTGTGCTCGAAAACAAAGAGCCGTTGGATTTCAAAGGAATGCTGTCCATCGGATGGGGAGTAAAGCCTTGATCCTTGTGCAGGAGACACATATCCTGTGCACTCAATGCAGCATGTTCTTGATGGGAGGCTACCATCTGTCTCCTAACAGCTGTCCAGTGGGTCCCTTTTTCTGAGCTGTTAGTGCTTGTTACCTTCTCATTTAGCCAACTGTGTTCAAAGAAGATAGAGCGCATAGGAAAAGAATCCGTATAAAAATAAACTGTTAATGATTGTCCCTCTATTAATGAACAATATATGAGTCGATATTAAGTATAGTTGAAGTGGATGGTCTGGACATTGATTCCCTGACTTTTACAGGAAAGATGCAAATAGCTGATGCCAATGTAAACTTTCACCATCATTCTACTTTTCGAAATTATAACTTCATATTTATGACACTTTCCAAAATTTAGAATCTTCCATGAGAAAATATTATTACTATTGAAAGGTGTGAAATATTCAATCGTAGCACAAATCATATTCCCAATGACAGCAGCTAAGACATCATGCTGGGAAATATTTCAGAATAATAATAATAATAAACAGAGAATACAAGAAGTTGCTAATTAATATTAAAGACCATTTTTGAATAATATATTTTTCAGGATATAATCATATTACAGCAGGTATGCGTACAACTTAAGTTTCTACTTGTTTGAAGCATTATCGCCCTATCTGTGACATAAAACCCAAAACAACAACTTAATGATAATCTGACCTATCTAGGGAGAACAGAGTTTTTTAGTGTAAAATGAAAAGTAATGCTTTCAGTTGTATAGTTACGAATAAATATAGGATTTCTTCGAATATGCATGTTATTTTTTCACTCAAATAATTTATATACTAATCATCTGGTTTTCCCTTTCTGATGACTTGAGAGTTACACTTATTTCCAGCTCTATAAAATTTTATTTAAATATGGTTTAAATAGCAAAATTTTAATCTTTTCTTGAAATGCTATATTTAAAGCTTTGAATTTTCGATCAAAAGAGTGTTTTTTTTTTTCATATTCGAAATCTTTGTTTTCACGAAGAAAAAAAATATTATTTCTACTAATTCTCAATTACATTATCTTTCTCTAGATAAAAAGAGAGGAAACAAAACTGAAATTGTGTAGAATAAAAATAGAATTAGATGGTGTAAAAAAATGTAGGACATTCAATTCAACTGCTTAACACTAAATTCTTCAGCTAGTAATTATTATGAGCTTTCCATTACTGCCCAGTATCAACAAGCAATGAACTTTCTTATCATTCTCTGATTACTATGAAAATGCTTCGGAAATAAAGGCATGAAAGTGCAAGAGTATTTAGCATTTGCATTGGTTTGTTTTATCCTTGAAGCTCACTTCATTTAGTGAGCTAAATGGCCAGGTCACAAGGACCCCAAAGACTCAGAGATGGTTGGGAGAAGGGATCCATTGGACATCTGTTAGGAGACAGACGGTAGCCTATCGTTCCATTTCATCCAGGTGTGTTACTTAGCGTGCATAGGATATGGCTTTCTTGTATAGGGGGTTACATCTTATTGCCATCGGACGGACAGCTTCTTTTCTAAGCTTAACTTTCACCTATTTCACCGTGGGCAGGGTGTGGATAAGCTGAGAAAATTCTCCACACAGGCACAGTTGGAACAGCACTCTGAAGGAGTACCGACTGAGCCAACTCCGACCCCAATCTGTATATCTTTTGTTAAAAAAAATATATATATTGAAGCCCAACTGTCACTTTCTCAACGTGGGTAGGGTGTGGATAAGCGGAAACAATTCTCAACACTGGCGCAGTTGGAATTCCATATTCTGGAGGGGTACCGACTGAGACATCTCCGGCCCCAGGCTGTATATCATTTGTAAAATATATATAAAATAAAAATAATTTTAAACAACAGGTTTCATACAAACAAACGAATATCATATGCTGTGATTAATTTTAGTTTCGTTGTAATCTATGAGCCATTTGGTAATAAAAATGGGCAATTTATCACGATAAGCAACAAAAGAACTGGGTCTGATTGTATCCGTTGGAATACACTGGTTACTTGACGAACATTAGACCTCCATTTGCTCTTTACCATCAACCATACATTAGAGTTCATTTGATCTTTACCTCACAAGCAGTTTGATAATATCTACTACTCGTGCTTACACAGCTTCTTCGCATTAACAAGCTGTTTAATGAAATCTCTATAGAATACAGTAATCGATGTTATTCTTTCAATCAGCTATTCTAATGAGCCCGGATGCTATGGTATATCATGCCAGCGAAGGGTGTATATCCTACGTCTAATCATTCACCAGTTCCAGCTTCCGAGACATTGGATTACAGGAGCACGCCACAACTCCCAGCTGTCGTTCTTTGTTTTGGAGTTGGGTTATATGCAAAACATGCGACATTAGCTCTTTTTTTTACAATGTATTTTATAAGTTCTCTGAATAAAGATAACAGTTACATATACACAAAGCATTAGGTTGTGCTCGAATGTTATTGTTTTTTTAAAGAAAAATATTTCCTATTTTAAGCTGAATTTGAAATTTTATATTTTGCCTTCTATTTGTCAGAGTAAGAGTACAATTTTTATCTTTAAATCTTAGTGCCGAAGCTTTCCTCACAGAAAAACATTTACTAGAATTTTAATAAATGTTTTGAGGATTAATTGGAATGCCTTTTGGCGTTAATAAATTAACATTAACTATTGGCAATTTTAAGTTATAACAGATAGATAGGAAGTGAAAGAAGTTCAATATTGGTTAAAGGGACAAAACAAATACTTTACAGTAAACTTTCATGCCATTTATTGCTTGAAAGATAAAACAAAGGTAAATGATATTTGAATTAAAATGAGCGACATCTTTTTACAGTTGCTTAATACATTTCTGCATAGTTCGTCGGTTAAAACGACCTTATGGTTAAACACCTTAAATACTGATAAGATTGAAATCAACACCGATGAACATCTCCTCTATTTAATGATTTTCTCCTTTATTTAATGATCTTTTTACTGTCCAAAGAACATTTATTAAGTAATTAATCGAGTACTCTGGTGATATTTGCCACCAGTGGCATATATCGTGATATATCCACAGTGCTGGATATGTCACGAGATTTAAATAATAATTTGGATGCTGTCGGAAACCAGAGATCATGTGGAGTTCAAGCAACAGAGATGTGAAAATTTCATAATAGATTTAGAAGATTTCATATCATTAGAAGATCGTAATTGGACTGCAGAGGATCAGTGGTTGCAACAACTAGCCTTATTGGCGATTTGTGAGAAAAAAATCTGTTAAATCTTTATGAGTTTCATTTTTGCAGGACCTTTCCTGTGGTTCTGTATTATTGAAGTCAAAGTAATTTTATACCCATAATTCTGCCTAATTCTTTATTAAGCAAAAATCCTTAACTGGCATAGTGGTTAGACAGCTACCGACTGTTCCAGCAAGGCAAAATTTGTGTGTTAGCTCTAACTGAGTCAGTGATAAGAAGTGACTTCGGTCTTAGTAGCGCATGTCCTTGTATGAGAAGGCCTGTAAAAGCTAAGAGTAGCTTCTATTTTGGGTTGGGTTGTTTTACCTCTGAGCGGCACCTTTTTTGCACACCATGGGCTAAATGGCCAGGTCACATGGACCCCGAAGGCTCAGAGAATGTTGGGGGAGGGGACCCACTGGAACGGCTGTTGGGAGACAGATGGTAGCCTCCCGTCAAGGCCATCCAGCGTGTTCTTTAACGTGCACAGGGTATGGCTCTCCCGCACACGGGACCACAGCTTAACGTCCCATCCGACGGACGGCGGCCTTTGCAAGCCCATCGGTGTCCCCTACTGACCGTGGGCAGGGCGGGAGTTTTGCGGAGATAAATCTCAACGCTGACCCAGCTGGGACTCGAACCTGGGAACTATAGATTACGAGCCTGGCGCGCTACCGACTGAGCCACCCCCGCCCCTAGGAGTAGCTTCTAGGATTCTTCTCTGTCCTATATGTAAAAAAGAGAAAATGTTAATGAAATTAAGTTCACATAACCAATAGTCATTCTCCCGTTTTAGAAGTCAGTTGTACGCCATTCTCGCAACTGCAATTTAAAGGTTCAAGTCTCAGCATTGAAATTTATCTTTGCAATATTTCTTTTGCATATATATATATCCTCATCCTCCCAACGATCGTAAAGGAAACATTGATTATCTTGAAAAGTCCACCGTCCGTCGAATGGGACGTTAAGCTGTGGGCACGAATGCAGAAAAAATCCTACCCTACACACATAAGAGAACAAGCTGGGTGATCGTGACGTGAGGCAACTATCTCTATCCGAACAGCCATCCTATTGGTTAACCGTTTCACCGAGAACACCAGGTATCGTAAATTTATGCTTGTACAGATGTGCTGAGACTCACCAACACAACGTTATTCTTGGAATAACGATAAGTGAAGGCAATTAAATTGTTATATGGTAGTTGCAATCTTTAGTTGAACTTCATGTGTAACTAAATATCTATGAATAAATATTTGGATTTACGAATATATACAGGGTGAATCTGAAAAAGTGGGCAAAACTTTACGGGTTGGTAGAACGCAGCTACACGAGCAATATTCGTCATGGAATGTATGGTCGGAACGCAAGCGGTGAGAAGTTAAAAGGTAGTTTTCCACTGTCACATTTAAAGAATGAACACACGAAGGAGAGGAGATACTCTGTGCCTCACTTGCATTCCCGTCCGCCGCACCGTACACAAAGTGCATATCCGCCATTTCGTGGTTAGTATAACCAGCCATCCTCTCGGCAATCCACGGTAGAAATGCCGTTGGGTGCGAGGACCGACCCTTTTATACCATTTCCAACGCCACCTAGCGGCTCGCCGTTTGCGTTCCGCCCATACTTTCTATGACGAATATTGCTCGTATAGCTGCGTTCTACCACCCCGTAAAGTTTTGCCCAATTTTTCAGATTCACCCTGTATATATATATATCTTCCTTTTTCTCTCCTTGTCTGCATCGGATTGGAAACATTATGATCATGTTTTTCAAGTGTAATAAATTGACTTCATTTTTTGTGGAAAAATTAAAAAAAATTCTGAAATTTAACAACTACCTACAAATTCTATCGACAGGAGATTTTGGAGCAACCAGCGATAAGCTAATAAAAATTATTATCTTTAAAGTAAGACGACGAGGACAGCTACCCCTAAAATGTTCAAAGTGTATAAGCGTCACTTCATTATGGAGAGTGAAGCAGATATCTCCAGAGAATGAACATGATTCGAAAAATAAATGGTGGAAAGAAGTGTTCCCAACTGTTTCCCAAATATTTTTTTCAAATAACACTTGAAATAATCTGACCACTGATATATTTTCATAGATGAACGAATCTTACACTTAATGATGATATAAAGTATTCGACCTGCAGTACGCATTTGAAATATCTAGTCACTTCAAAGTAGTGTCTTTGAAACCGCAATGTCGAAAAAGGTAATGTTCAATTACATTCATGAAAAATTCAGTACAACCATGACATTTATTTCAGAAGAGGCGAAGGATTGTCTTCAAGTGACAGAGATATTGAATCTGTGTACTGCAGATAGAAGAGTTCATATCATTAACAAAATTAAGCGGCTCAGAATCTCAGATCATGTTATTGGGATTTCATTCCCATACCCCTTGAAAATCATGTATTTTTTTTTCAGTTAACTCTTAGTCGGTTTTTAAAAATACTTTTGCTTAAAACAGAAATGTTTAAACAGTTTTCCAATAAACAGCTGAACTTCATCTGAAACATATAGTTTTGTTTTTGCTTTAAATCAGTTATTTTTTATTGTAAATCTATGAGCAATTGGTAATAAAAATTTGAAATTATGATAATCAGAAGACGTAAAAAGGACAGAGTTTTACTATACCAGATGGAAGACAGTGAAAATTATGAACGAAATCAAAGATCCACCTCTTGTCTACAATTTAATACTGGCGAACATTTCAGACCAGACTACTGACGTTCACTTCAATTATTCAACTCAGAGTTTACATAAGTTATCCACTGCTGAATTGGAGAAAGTCCACAGTCTCTGCTATTTTGATAAGTCCGGATGATTTGTTAGATCGTAAAAAGCAACATACGTCGTTCAACCTCTGGGTTACAAGAACACCTTAGTTACTATGGCATATTTTAAGGGGTGGGGTTCTATGAATAAAATATTAGGTTGATTCTTTTTTTTCACATTGTAAAGTATTAGTTCACTAAATAAAAATAAGATTTTTATTCACTATATCTAATTAACTTATGTTGGGCTTGGATGTTTTTTAAGGCAAAATATTTTCTATTTCAATGCTGAATTTGAAATTTTGTATTGTGCCATCTCTAGTTCAGAGTAACAGTTAGCTGTTTTCACTGAATAAAACTATTACTAATATTCTAATGAAACTTTTGAGGATTAAGTGGAATACTTTCTGCGTTATCTAAATGAAGCTTAATAATCATGAATTTTCAGTTCTTACAGAAGCATAAGAAGTAGAAACCTGGTTTAAGGGAGAAAACAAATCTCTGTATCAAATTTTCCTACCATGTATTTCTGTAGTCAAAAAATAAAGCCTAACTACACGATAATTTTTAAATTAATGTATTTTTCTTCAAAAACTGTTCAATGAATTTCTCAATATCTCTTCAGTTGGAAAGGCCATATAGTGTCTTTTAAGATCAGTAATAAAGTTATAGGGAAAAGCGATGTAATTAATGTGGTGAGAGGAAGTAATGCTTTTATGAATGTGCTGGAAGACACCAGCCCAAAGTTATTCTTCATTATTTACCAATTTAACCGCTGTTAGGCATATATGGTGTTATTATCTATAGATGAAACATTGAACTACTTGTATAAATAGGTAGTTATAAATAAATGCTTCGTTTATTAATAACTCTTTTCTCTGCTGGTGTGCATCGGATTGGAAAAAAAAAAGAGAATTAAAGAACAACACAGATTCTATCGCCATTACTTTCTACTCGCCAGTCTATACCTATTCCATTCTACTCACCACATCTATCCCCATTCCATTCTACTCACCACATCTATCGTCATTAGATTGTATAGCAACCTGTTGGAGACATATGGACTCTAAGAGAGAGAAAAACGCTGTCCTCAAAGTAAGTCAGGCGAAGAGGACAGTTTAGCTAGGTGTTTTCGTTATGGAGAGTAACGAAGATATCTTCAGAGAATGCACAGAGTTCGTAAATTAAGTGGTGTAAGGATTTGGGTTGGGTTGTTATAATTTAACTTACCTCTGAGCGGTACCTTAACATATAATGATAATTAATACCATAAATATACCACAATGGGCTAAATGGCCAAGTCACAAGGTCCCCGAAGGCTCATAGAAGGTTAGGGGACCCACTGGAACAACTGTTGGGAGACAGATGATAGACTCCTGTTAAAACCATCCAGTGTGTTCTTTAACGTGCACAGAGTATGGCTATCCGATCACGGGGTCACGTCTTAACGTCCCATCTGATGTACGATGTCCTATCCAAGCGCATCGGTGTCCCCTACTGACCGTAGGCGGGGACCTTTGTGGAGATTAATCCCAATGCTCGCTGGCCCAGCTGGGACTCGAGACTGGAAACTACATTTCAAGCCTGGGACGCTACCGATTGAGTCATCCTCGCCCCCGTGGTGTAAAGAAGAAGAGTTTAACCAGAAAACCAAGACTTCTTATTTGGAAATGTTCAAATAACACTACTCACCGAAGAAGTAGAAACAGTTTCTAATCCATACTAGAGAAAGATTTTGTATACAGTAATCCCTTGTTATAACGCAGTTTACTAAGCGCATACTCATTATAACGCCTTCACTGTGTTATTGCTATACCTCACGACTCTGAAATCGCGATAACGCTGGACTAACTCTCTCGCGACATATTAATAAAACAGCAAGTGCTATGGTTCTGAAAATAGAGCAGAAGCCTTTCAGTTTCATAAAAAACGAACCTGCATGGAATTGTTCGTGTGTTTAGCGATTTTTCCTCTGACATAAATATTTAGTAGTTGGTAGGTTTTTAAGTTGTGAAAAAACGTGAAAAATTTTCAAGGATCTGACGAACCCATTGAGAAAATCAAAGAGCAAATTGTTGAGCTCGCGAACGCAGCTGCAGGATGGATGACCCCTGGACGGCGCCCAAGTGCAGATCAGCAGTGACAGGGATGGCATTTTCAATGAAGAGCTCGTGGAAGTGGCGAAAACACACAGGCGCACAATTGAGAAAGAAGATGATGATCACGATGCCTGAGATGTAGAACCGATTAAGTCGCTCATAGTAAAAAGACTCAGTGAGGCTTTTGAACAGTTTGGAAAATTCTGTGCTTATTTCCTGACATGGAACGAAGTTTGAAAGTGAAATGGAATTTAGTAAAAGAATTCTCACACGTTTTTGCACAACGACAAGAAAAGAGCTAAAGTATAACACTTGATCAACTCCTTTTTGATCTGTAAGATGCGAAAATCTGACACCCCAGGGCCATAGCATGAATAAATTCATCTTTCAAATTGATATCGTATAGGTCATAATACAGTGTAAAATGCATGTAGAATATTGTATAATCTTTAAATATTTTTGAATGACATTTATGAACGTTTTTACTTAATTGATTATATTCGCATACACCCTACTAATAAATAATTATCGACTCAGCCTATTGCAATGAACGAAACTTACTTAATTAGCACATACTTTTATGGAAATTGGGCTCTCGCTTAGTCCTAATTCACTTAGAACTCTGTTTTATTGAAACCAATTAACAGCATTAAGCGAAGGATTCCTGTATATAGTATTGTTTCTCATATTACAATCGCGTTTACTACCAGTATGCATCAAAATTAAGTTTACGAAAAATGTTTATGTGAGCTAGCTGTAAAGAACAGATAATATTTCTTTTATGCTTATTGGAAATAAATGTGAGCATTTTAAGGCGTTTTCGGTTTTTTTAGAAAGATGTTTTTTAACTTAACGTTTTATTTCCAGAATGAAAAAAATAATCACTTCTTGTTATTTTCACTGATTCTGAGTTTTACTACCATATTGCATTCAATAACACATTACCATTATCCAAAATTTAGCATCCTCTCTCGGTAGAAATTTTAAGTTACTGAAAGGTTCCGAAAATGCAAACATAACGCAAGTTATATTATACTGTGACAAATGGCACTTGAAAATAAGTGCAGAGAAGTCATTAGTCATGTCTTTTGTTAGCAAGTTTTCTGAAGTGCTATGGTTTTGACAACAGGGCAGAAGCCTTTTAGTTTCATAAAAAAATGGATCTCCTCGGAATTGTTCGTGTTTCTAGCGATTTTCCTCTAACATAAATATTTAGTATTTGGTATGTTTTTAAGTTGTGACAAAACGTGAAAATGTTTCAAGGATCTGACGAACCCTTTCTGAGTTCTAAAGCTGTTATTTCTCAACTAAATATTTACATTAATCATAACTTGTTGCCTAATACAGATCAGCATAAATATTTGGGAGTATTCTTAGACTACAGACTCAAATGGGATAAACATTTACATGAAGTTTGTACAACTGGAAAAAAATCTTTAATTTTGTCAAATGCTTAGCAACAACAAATTGGGATTGCTCTCCAACAAATCTTCTTCAACTTTTTAAAAATGTGGTTAGACCAAAGTTGGAGCATGATCTTGGTTTGTTGGTGGGAATACCAGACTGTAAATTCATCAAACTAAATATCTTGCCAAATAAGTATATTAAACTTGCTTTGGGCTTACTGAGAGGTACTCCAAATCTTTCTCTCTTTGCAGAAAAACGTTTTCGAAATTATAGCAAAAGTTTTGCTCATTAAGTATTATCCTGTATAAGGTTACAGCTCAAACATAAAGAGCATTTTTAATGAGGAGGATTACAGAAACAAATTACGAATTTTTTTCTCTTAATACATTAAAGAAAAGCATATTTTTGGCAAATTTTATAAATTAAAAATAAAGATGATTTATATACAAAAGATTTTATTTGGACTTTGCAGCATCCCAATATTAAAGAAAGTATTCCTAATATAATAAAGAAAAATTATGTGGATCAATATGTCTTGAAGATTATAACTGAAACCTTCATTGATAACGAATATGGCAACTGTTTATAAATATTTACTGATGGGGATTACTTCCCCCAATGAAATATTGATATAGCTGCTTCTGACATACCAGCCAAATACGTTTTTGAACACTTTAAATTTTTAGCAGACGCTACTATTTTGTAGACTGAATTGTTTGACATATACATATAAGGCAATTACATTGGTTGAAATAAATTTACTTAATGTAAATGTGAAGTTGTTAATAGACTGCAAAGCAGCCTTGTTGGCATTGGAAAATTATATTTATTATAATAATCATTATGAGATAATACTAGATATTTTTCAAATATTCACTAAATCTGTTATAAAAGGTAATCATATTATTCTTCAGTAGTTGCCTAGCCACTGTGGAGTGACAAGCAGAATGTGGACAAAATGGCTAAGTATGCATTTAATTTACAGTATCTACAACTTTACCTTCATTTTTAATATGTCTTAAAAGAAAAAATAAGAAAATAAATACATATTTCAAATTTCATGCTCCAATTAACAGTAACTTTGGATATTTTCTTGATGAAAATACTTCATTTTTCAAGCAATATAATTTTGGCAGACAAGATATTACTAAAATCATAAGGCTGCTTTCTATAACTAATAATAAATACTTCCTGAAGCAGCTGCTTGCCACAGATGTCTGCCAGGAGCAAGTTAGTTTATGCGTTAAAGTAGAAGAACTGGAAGATGGCTGGATCTCAGCAGAAAAACATCACAAACATCCATGTCAAGGATCTGAAATCCGGGGCTCGAATCAGTAGTCATGCGCGGTAACTACTCGACCACAGGACGGCTTACCTTTTTAGAATCAAGAAAATCCAGTCCGATTAGTATAACATATCGCACCCCGGCAAGAAAAGTAACATAACTCAAAAATGCAGTATTTGAGAAATAACAAATTAAAGGAATCAATAAAACTGTGAAGTAGCCTAAAAGTAAAACTGATACAACTGCTCCCTGGCGGTTAATTTGCGAGTTAGAGATGTGACGTTTTTCGTTCACGTAGAGGAACACAATACCTATTTATCACTGACATAACCTCAAAATAAGCATTTTTTGAGTTATGTCACTTTTCTTGCCGGGGTGCGATATGTCAAGTCAAAGAGACAGTTTACCATGTATTGTTAAATTGTGAAAGGTATGATGAAGTAAAAACAAAAAATTTTTGACTTACTTGTGTACAAATGCAATCTAACTAAAATACACACTACAAAATGCTTTGAATCCCGATTACTCTTCTAAATTGGTTATCTACCAAATTTTAATTGGTTTCCTTCGAGATCAATGCTATATTATAGAGTATAAACTTATATTTCAATATATCTTTTTCCTAAAGGATCTAAATATCTGATTCAGCCAAAGAACATTCTCCAATTTTTTGTCATATATATATATGTTACCGCTAAAGTGCAGAAATCAGTTATTCTACAGATTATCTAGGTATTGTGCAGATTAACTAGGGTGATCCGTTAACGTGCGGAAAATTGTTTCATTTCTCAAATTACCTAGGTAATCTGCAAATTACCTGGATAATCTGCAAATTACCTGGATAATCTGCACATTACCTACTAGGCACTCGTTAAAGTGAAAATAAGATCTTTGCTGGAACAACAGGAACGTTTCTGTACGCTTATATTAACATAATATTATTTATCTAGTGTCCGAGAGTAGAGTTGAAACCAGGGTCATCCCTCTGTCAACATGAATCAGTCGTCCGAATTATGAAAAACGCCCCCAAAATGAGCAGGCCAAGTGAGAACGAATCATTTTAGTGATTCGTTATCAAGAATGAATCACTTTACCGATTCGTTCTCACTTGGCCTCCGCTCATCCGGGGCGTTTTTTATAATGCGGACGAGTGAATCACGTGACACGGAGATTCATATTCAAGAGATTCGCCACTATGAGAGAAACAAACTTTTGAACTTTAACAATACGGAAGCCGTTAATGTGCACATTACCTAGGTAAAATGCGGAAAACTCTTGATTCCGCACGTTAACCGAGCAAATCAGTTAATCTGCAGATTAGCTAGATAATGTGCACATTAACGGCTTTCGAGCTTTAGCGGTATATATATAAGAACTCTCTGCCTTGGTACCTTCTACTTTATCATACATACAAGGGTTTTTTTACATTGTGTATTTTTCTAAAATAATAATTCCAAATATTATTTTAGTGTGTTGTACTCGAATAGTATGTTGTACTCGAATATTTTTTTTAATGCAATTGCATTAACATTCTACCTATTTCAGTTTTTTAATTACTTTCGGATAGAAGTGTACAACTAAACACCCTAGAGACGTATAATGTTAAATTAATAAATAAATAAAGCCCAAGTTATATTACCGGTGACAGCAGCCAAGATTTCGTCCTGATGAATATTTAAAAATAATACCACAACCAGAAGAAGTTGTTCCTAATTACTGTCGAAGACCATCTCTGAAAAATATAATTTCCCTGATATAATCATATCACTGCAGATATGCATCAAACATGAATTGTCACCTACTTTTAAACGCATTTATAGACTTAGCTGCTGATGACCATAAAATACCAAAACTAAAACCCACCTAATGTTGATCTGACTGCGAAGAACAGGATTTCTTGATGTAAGCGCAAATTAATGCTTTCAGTTATAGCCCAGCTGGGTCAGTGTTGAGATTTATCTCCACAAAATTCCCTGCCCACGGTCAGTAGGGGACACCGATGGGCTTGGAAAGCCCGCCGTCCGTCGGATGGGACGTTAAGCCGTGGACCGTGTGTGGGAGAGCCAAACCCTGTGCACGTTAAAGAACACACTGGATGGCCTTGACGGGAGGCTACGATCTGTCTTCCAACAGCTGTTCCAGTGGGTTCCCTCCCTCAACCTTCTCTGAGTCTTCGGGGTCCTTTTGACCTGGCCATTTAGCCCATTGTGTGCAAAAAAGTGCCGCTCAGAGGTAAAACAACTCAACAACCCAAACTTTCAGTTATACAACTGTAAATAATACAGAATTTCTTCAGATATACAGGTTACTTTTTAATGAACTAATTTATATACCAAGAACTTGGTTTTCACCTTGTAATGTTTTGATTCCAGTGCTATATAAAATTTAATAAAATTTGGTTTCAACAGACTACTTCTCTGTTCTTAAAATATGCGAAAAACTTTGAATTTTCCTTCAGCAGATTTTTTTTCTCATATGTGAGATCTTTATTTTCATAAAGAAAACATTTTTTTCATTAATTCCCAATTTTATTATTTTTCTGAAGATAAAAAGGGGGTTAACACATCTATGCTAACATATAGTCAAATAAAGACATAACTTAGATAGTTTGTTAGAAATGTTTAGGATATTCAATTGAAACTGCATAGCATCATCAGCAATCATATATCATAACTTAGTATCATCAGCTATCATATATCATAAGCTGGCATCATCAGCTCTCCTATACCTTAAGCACTTCTAGCTAATCCTCAGCTAGCGGTGTTTATGAGCCTTCATTTCTGCCCATCGATATTATCCATTCAGCTTGCCTATCAGTCGCTGAATACTACGATGATGCTTTGGGAGTAACAACATTTGAACATAAACTGTATTTGGCTCTCACATTTAAAAAAAATTCTTACTTAAAACAGGAATGATTTTAAAGACAGTTTTGAAATAAAGAGTTTCATCTGACTTAGCTAGTTTTAGTTTCGTCGTAAATCCATGAGCAATCGCTAATAAAATTTGGAAATTATGACAATCAGAAAACACAAAAGAACTGGGTTTGTCTGTACCATTTTTAACTGGTGGAAATTAGAGATCGACCTGTTGTCTACCAATTTAATCCTATCGAGCATTTTAAAGGAGACTTATAATGCCACACACGATTACCTCCCACTGGTGCTAATATATGCTACCTACAACCAATTATTCTAAGTGAGCCCGGATGCTTTCTCAGATTATATCAATGAACAGTCTGTGATCTACGTCCAATCATTCCCGCCTCCAAGCCGCTGGATTACAGGAACACGCCACAACTCCCAGTTGCTCTGCAGTATTTTTGGGTTGGGTTATATGCATAATATATTAGATGAAATCTTTTTTTTTTTGCATTTTAAATTATTACTTACCTAAATAGAAATAAGAATATATTCACTAATAGCATTATGTTGCACTCGAATATTTTTGTTTTAAAATATTTTCCATTTTAATGACGAATTTTAAATTTTATATTGCGCCATCCATTGTTCTGAGTAAGAGTTATAATTTTATATCTAAATCTTATTAAGGTCGAAGGTCATTCGTTGCCTTTAGAGATTAATTATTCAGATTTCATCCGATTGCAAGGTGAGTAAATCAACTCAGCTTTATTTTATGCATTGATAAGGGTTTTTATGATAGTATTGAGGCTCTTGGTAGGGTCAGACGAATATCATCGTAGACGGTTGCTTTTGTAGAAGGCGGTGCTGCAACGTTGTCTACAAATCAGACCTGAAATTGTTTGTCTATAATCAATTGACATGCCCAGCAACAAAGTAGCAAATTCAATGATTATTGTGAGCGAAGCATAAAAGTTTAATTACTTCAGAGTGATCATTAAACTTCATTAATAACATTACTTCATAGTGAAGTATTTAATAAATCAATATAATCGTCTCTCATCAATGTTGAGTAACATACAAAACATTTGATACAATATTCGTCAAAATTCATTATTCGTGAGAGACATTTATATTGATTTTTCTTCAAGAGGCTAACAGAATGGGTTTATCAATGAATATCCACATTTCGATTCTAAAAAGTTGTTCTTCTTGGTAGATACGTACTAAAATCCACGAACTTGTGGATTTTAGCGTTTGTCTCGTAACCTATAGTTCCCAGGTTCGATTCCCAAATGTGCGTGTGTTGAAAATTTTCTTCGCTGACCCTGTTCTGTCTTAGGTGACAAAGAGGGACACCTTTGTACTTCAAAATAATGCCGTCCATAGAATGGGAAGTCAAGCTGTTGCCCCTGTTTAGGAGTGACATAACCTATGCACATTAAGGAACATTCTGATTATCCTTGATGGGAGGCTACCATCTGTCTCCTAATAGCTGTCCACTGAATCCCATTTTCTGAGCCCTTAGTGCTTGTGACCTTGTCATTTTGCCCACTGTGTTGAAAAAGGTGTCGATCATATGTAATCGATCCAACCTGTGTAGAATGATTAAAGACCCATGTCTGTCTATTAATGAATAATAATGATTTAACGTTAAATAAATTTGGGTGGGACTGGACATTCATCCCTCCGCCTTTCCCAAGGTAAGATGCAAATTCTTGATGTCAATGTACGTTTCTTGACACCATATCTCCAAACTCTTGAATTTCAGATTTCTAGCATGGCCAGACTACTTATCGAAACTATCAGTTTAAAAATCTTGCCACTTTCAAAATTTGGGATCGTTTATGAATAAAAATTATAACGTGAAAATTTTAGAAAAATGTAATCATAACACCACATATTCCTAGTCACAACAACCAAGACTTCGTGTTGATAAATACTTCGAAAAATAAAAAAAGAAATACTAGCAGTTCCTAATTGGTGTAAAAGACCATTTTTGTATGATATAGTTTTCAGAATATGATCGTTTAATTGCTGTCCTATGTTAGTCTTAGGATCGGCAATATGCCCTTAACACAAGCCTAATGTGAATCTAATAGGGCTGGGAAGAACAAGGTTTTTTAACGTAAGTGCAAAGTAATGCTTTCAATTATACCACTGCAGATAACACATGAGTTCTTTAAGAAGGCAGATTATTTTTAAGTGATTAATTTATATACCAAGTACTGGTTTTTCCCTTCGTAAAGTTTTGAGAGTTATATCTGTTTTGATCTATATAGATAATTTAATTAAATTTGGTTCAAACGGCATAATCTTTCTCTGTTCTGTAAATATATTGAAAGAAATTAGAATTTTCATTCAGATGATTTTGTTTTCATATCAGAGATCTTTGTTTTCAAGACGATAAAAATATTAGCTGTTAGTTTCACTGTTCGCAATCTTATTGCTTTCCGGTAGATAAAAAAGAGAGTTAACAAATATAATTTTGTATTGTAATCAAATAAAGAAATAGTTTAGGCATTTTTTTTAATTGTAGGATATTCAATTCAACCTACTCAGCAGGTTTTTGGGTTATTTTGCTTCTGAGCGGCACTTTTTTTTAGCACGCCGTGGGCTAAATGGACATGGACACAAGGACCCCGAAGGCTGAGAGAGTGGAACCACTGGAACAGCTGATGGGAGACAGATGGTAGCCTCCCATCAAGGCCATCCAACGTGTTCTTTAACATGCACAGAGTTCTTCCACACACAGAGCCACAGCTTAAAGTCCCATCTGATGGATAATGGCCTTTCCAAGATCATCAGTGCCCCCTACTGACTGAGGGCAGGGGAATTTTGCAGAGATAAAGCTCAACGCTGACCCAGCTGGGACTCGAACCTCGGAACTAGAAGATTGCGAGTCTAATATGCTATCGACTGAGCCACCCCCGTCCCACTCAACAGCTTATTTATCAATCAGTGGTGCTTATGAGTACTTGAATTCTTCACCGTGACCAATAGAGAGGAGTTGGCCTGTAAACATAAATGAATTTAAGAAACAGTTTTCCAATAAACATTCGAGTGTCATCTGATGTGGTTAACTTTAGTTTCGTCGTAAATCTATGAGCAATTACTAATAAAAATGAGAAAAGTATTACGATTAATAGAAAAAAAAAACTGTGTCTGATTGTACTAGTGGGAAGACGCTGGGAAATCAGAGTTCTGTCTACCATTTTAATCCTGTTGAACATTTCACACAAGATAATGAGCAGCCGTATAACACCAACTGCCTTTATCTCGTAATACCCCGGTTAAATACATTATCTAATCTTTTAGAGCATCTATTCTAAATCAATCCCAGATGCTTTGTCATGGTGTGCTTAGTGAGGAGTATATTACTCTTCACTAAGCACAGTATGTATTTATTACTGTTTTAATTATTACTATTTTACAATGCAAATTGTTAGTTCCCCAAATAGAAAGTGAAATTGTATTCATATTATCATTATCTTGTGCTCAGATACTTTTGTTTTAAACCAAAATATTTCCTATTTTAATGTCGAATTTGAAATCGTATATTGTCCCATCTACTGGTCAGAGTAAGAGATGCAATTTTTTATCTCCAAACCTTATTAGGGCCGAGGGTCATTACTTGCTTTCATAAAAAATCGTTTTCTAGCATTTCAATGAAAATTTGTAGTATTAATTAGAAGACCTTCTAGCGTTACCTGATTAATCTTATTTGTTCGGAATTATCAGTTCTAATAGAGAGGGGGGGGGTCAAAAATGTGGATTCTTGTTTTGTGGAGTAAGAAAACATTTTGTAATGGACCTTTCTGTCATTTATTTGTGCAATCTTTTTTCTCTAGAAAAATAAACCCAAACTGAATGATACAGTTTTTTTTTAATTAATATATATTTAAAACTATTCTTAATTAGAATGATACAGTTTTTTTTTAATTAATATATATTTAAAACTATCCTTAATTAGAATGATATATCTTTTTAAAGCTATTTAATAAATTTTTCGCTAGTTCTTCAGTTTAAATAGTCATGAACTCAATTTTTACATTGGTAGCAAATTTAGAGAAAAAACTTCATTTAGTGAGGTGGAATACAAACCCACCATCACGTCTTTTATAATGTGCTAGAGAATCTGACTGATGGCCGACGGTGAAGACCTCTTCTATTTAATGACAATGAGCATTCTACCTGCAGTACACAATTAAAAAATCTGGTCACTTAAAGGTATTGACATTTCCGCTTCCAAACAGGATTTATTAAGTAATTAATTGATTACACTCCTTTACTTCAGGATGTTATTGAACATGTTTAGATGTTGTTGTTGAGAAGCAGCGAAGAATTTGCCTTCAAGTGACAGAGAGGTTTCAATTGTGTGCTACAATTAGAAGAGTTCATATCATTAAATAGACGTCTTTGACTCGCTGCCAGCAATTCAGTGTCGGAACAGTTGGCATGTTATTTGTAGGTCGCCAGTTCGTATCCAGCTCCCAGAGGAACTTAATTTTTTTTCAGCTAACTATTTGTGAGTTCCATGTTTACCTTTCTTGTGGTTTTGCACTGTTCAAATCCAAATGTTTTACATTATCTCATTCAGTGGAGCCACGAATTTTAAATTTACACTTCTTAATGTTTATAGAATTATACCTATTTTCAAATCTATGGAAATGTAAATCAAATTAGATTCTAACAACCAGTATCCTTTCTCTCTTGTTTAAAAACATGCGAAGAATTTCGATCTTTCTTCAGGTTTTTTTACCCAAAGTCTTTATTTTCAGAATAATAATATATCGGTTACACTTTTTTCCTGATCCTTAAGTATATTCCATATTTTGAGATAATAAGAGATTTAAGAAAAGCAGAATCAATTAGAGAAAAGGAACATTTATTGTTTTCAACTTAAAATACATACCCTACATTCTACGACTAGAGATTCTTTTATGAGTTATTGGTTTCTGAAGAATAGCATTAGCTAAGCAGCTGAAGAATAGCACTGAAGATAACAAAAATGATTCATTTAATTCATCTTGCTTCATAAGGCTTTCATTACACGCTTATATGTCGTTTAGTTTATGCAGCATTTAATATATATTTCCCAAACGTAGGTTTTGGATTTAACAGTTTCATACTTTCAAAGATTACCAAATAGATAATTGAATTAAATCAGGTTCTAATCACAGTTGACATTCTCTCTGATTACGAGGCGAATTTCAGTTGAAATTCGGAATACTTCCTTTTCTAATGATCTATTCTTTACGCAAGTTTTGAATTTCAAGATGAACGAGGATGTTTTATAGCTTTTGGGCTTCACAATTTATTTTAGATTTAATAGTTAATGGAATGAGTATAAAATTGTGCTACATAAGCAATGTACTTCAAGTGGTAAGTTTTGTTTACTTCTGAGCAGGATATCTTTTGCACACAAGGAGCTAAATGACCAAGTCGGAAGGGCTTCCCAAGGGCTTAATAGAGAATTAGGAGCAGGGAAACCACTGGAAGGCTGTTAGAAGACAAATGGAAGCCTCCCCGTCAAGGCCATCCAGTTCTTTAACGTGCGCAGAGTATGGCTCTATTGCATACAGGGTCACTGATTAAACATCCCATCCAATGGACGGTTGTGTTTCCAAGCCCATCGGTGTCTTCTTTCTCACTGAGGGCAACTGGAGTGTTAGCAGAGAGAAATATCAATGCTGGTACAGTTGGGACCCGAACTTGGTAATTGCAGATTATGAGCTGAGCGCGCTACCGATTAAGGTAACCTCCCCCTGTTTGTTTCATACGACATACCACATTTCTTTCCGCGTTAAGTGCAGCTTTAATAAGTTTAAAGTTGATGCACATTGAAATTGCCAAATAACTTAGCTGGATTACTAACTTGAATGAACCAGTTGTGAATATAAAGGTAGGAACTGGTAATTACACTGTATATATATATATAGTATATACTCCCCTGAAATAATATTTGATAGTTTCTATATTATGCCAATGGGAATCTAACTTCGAAGTTCAATAACTTTTAAAATATACATTGAATGAAAATATGTGACTAAAGGTAAAGATAATCAAAATTATTTAACTCTCGATTTTCAAGAATATTTGTGCAGTATTTAAAGCGTTTTGGAATATTTTAAATCATCTTGTTTTATAAAAATAATTGATAATTGTCTAATATCCAAATACCATTATGCAAAATACTAAAATATATAAATGGTTTGAAACAATTCTTAATATTTCAGTTTAATTTAATTTCTGAGTTAAATTCTTATGACACAGTACTATTATGGAATATTCCAACTTCCATAACTCTTTTAATATTGTTACATTAAATATTACATTAAATATTGTATTATATTAAATATTGAACAAATATTATTGAAAATCAGATGTAAATAGATTTGATTATGATCTTCAATTTATCTTCAGTTACATTTTTCCATTAAATGCATATTTTAGAAGTTGCAGAACTTCGAAGATAGATTCCAACTGACATAACATGGAAATTCTTTAATATTTTGGTAGGTCAGCGTATACGAGTATATATAACGTTTAATATATAAATCAAATTAATTAGATTGGCGAATGTAAATTACCTGATCTGGCTATTTTTTTATACCATATGCATATATTACGAGAAAATAATAGCAAAATTTGCAGAGTATTAATTTTGACCGGCAAGTATTCCCAACAAACAGTTCTACGCACAGATATTTTAAATGCTTCGTAAAGGCGTTACAGGCATTCTACCTAAACATGTCCAATACCGTCGCTACCTAAGGAGGAATATTCATCTAGAAATGCCAGTTAGATAATATGACTCTCAAACGGTTCACCAATTATAGCCTCCTATTTTAAAGAAACAAGACACAAATCTCATTTAATGTTATATCTTTTAGAATTGTTTTATGTGTATAGGTAATAATGTGTATAGGTGTAGACAAAGCGATTTACTCCCTCCAAATATTGTTGATTACACATTTTTATTTAAGGAGTGAAGCAGGCTTAGCCTGCCAAAATCATTAATGCACTGAATCTGGAACATTTTTTCCATTTTTAGGTGCATAACTGAATCTTTTTGCTAATTCATAGTAACCTGTTTCCGAAGTGTCGATACTACCTTTCTCACACATTGAGCCATTTTACGACCTCTGCCTGAGACTTTCCTGCTTTAATTCTTCCCCGACATCTCAAGGAATCGTATGGCTTGATATCTTCTGGAAAAATAATGAGATGAACCTTCCTTTCAAGCAAGACGTTTGAAATGAAGCGATCTGGTAGCAACCGTGTTTTCATAGGCATTTGTAATTTGCATATTGTCAAGAATTGTGAAATTGGGTATTTGAAATTTGAGTTTAATGCTGGCTATAATATCCCATTTTTTACCTTCGGGGATGTTGTTAAGATTAAATTATCGATAAAAAACGCCGTGATACCATAATTTTATCAAATCCTGTACATCGTCATCAGACATGATGACCTATATGCTGCGAGAGAATACTGTATCTCTGTAATACACGAACAAGCACAAAGGCCGTCGCCAAATGTTCATACGGGGTACAATGGTGAAACTTGTATAATCAGCTTTTCTATGTAATCCAAATTCTCCTTCAAATTTTATCAGCGAAGGATAGGTCTCCCAACCTCCAATCATTCAGCAGTTCTAACTCCAAAGACCTGAATTACAAGAGCACGCCACAACTCTCCCAGCTGCTCTCTTAGCTTTCGGAATTGGGTTATATGTCAACATAACGGGGAATAGAAAAAAAAATGAAGAATTCTTCGCGAACTTTGTTACAGTTCCCCCTTCCCCTCCCTAGAGTTTCATCTGTGGAGAAAATAAATCAATGCTTTTTAAATTTTTTTCGAACTAATATATGTATTTCGGAATATATGGAATTAAAAATCAAATATCTTTTTCACATTTAGTAATATGAAATTAATCAATTAGAATGTTGATTATCGATCTGAAACAGAAAACAATGACGCATAGTGGGAGAAAGTTTGAAAAAAATAAAAACAGTGGAAGAATGTTCTACAGGAGATCAGAAGAATGGATTCAGTGTGACTGTTTGGGAGCTCACTATCCTGCTGTTGATATGTGTTGCATATAGAGAAATTTATATGTATAACTAGAAAGACCAGTCTCCACTAAGGAATGTTTTATTCAAAGAGAATTAAGTTTTTTTAAATTACAGCTACTACGGTGGAAATAAAAATTGTAAATATTTTGTTAGTATCTAAGGAACTCATAAGGTATTTTACAATTTCTTTAAAAAAAGGAGCAGTGTCGTATTCTCGCCTGAATTGTTTCTTTTTTTTTATGTTACTTGGATGATGCAGATGTTTTTATTAAATTGAAGGTACACATTCAGCGATATTTCTATCCGTGATTCCTTGGCATTGCTTTTAATTAGTCTTGAAAATGTAACAGGCCATTCCTTTGTGATTGCAAGTTGGGAACTTTTTGGTGATAAAATAGAAAAATTCTTAATTGTTTGTTAGGATACTCAATACAATGTTAGGAATTTGTCACTACCTGCTAGGCCAACTAAACTCAGTGAACTAGCAGGTGAGATCTGGGTTTTTACCTCTGAGCAGCACTTTTTTTTTGCACACAATGGGCAGGTCATAAGGACCCCCCAGGGCAGAAAAGTTTGGGGGAGGAGACCACTAGACCACTGGACAGCTGCTAGGAGACAGATGGCAGTCAATCTTCGAGGCTATTTAGCGTGTTCTTTAACGTGCACAGAATGTCTCTCCAGCACACTTGGACCACGGCTTAACGTCCTATCCAACGGGCGACGGCCTTTCCAAGCCCATAGGTGTCTCTTGCTGACCAATGGTAATGCGGGGAGTTTTGTGGAGATAAATATCAATGCTGGCCCAGCTGGGACTCGAAACTTAGAACTGTAGATTACGAGCCTGGCGCGCTTCCAACTGAGCCTGCCCAGGAGGAAATGTGTCAAACTGCTGACAAGGAAAAAATGAGGGCTAATTTTCACTCCTCCTTAATAAGCACAAGTTCTTAGAAAGAATTGCTTTGTTTCTCAATGTGAAACACTATCTACTAGTTTAAATTGATGGATTCAATCGATGTTTGAGATCAAGAAGAATAGCCTATATATAATTCTAGATGAGGGAGGGCCCCCGCTTTATTTTACGGATTGATCTACGTATCTACGATGTAAAGCAGGATTTGAGTTGTTGTACCTCTGAGCGGTACTGTTTTGCACACAAATGACTAAATGACCAGTCATAGGGCACAACTCAGAGAGTCTCTCGTGAACAGCTCTTAGGAGACACATGTTAACCTCCTATCAAGGCCATCCAGAGTATTTTTTATCTTGCACAGACTCTCCTGTGCAGATGCCATGGCTTAAACCTTATACGCCGGACGGTAGTATTTTCCTGTCCATGGTTGCGCCCTTTCTAATCAAGTCATGGTGGGATTTAGCAAAGATAAATCTTAACATTAGCACAGTTGGGACTGGAATCTGGGAACTGCAGATCATAAGCCTGACAATCTATCGACTGAGTCATCCCCGCCCTAGAGAGCAGGAGTTCAAACTCATGATGTGTCAGATGGATTGTGGACCGAGATAATAGCCCCTGAAGAAGGCAACACAGACCATTTACCTGCGACTGTTACGTACATACTGTCCCAACGAGATCCAATCAATAACTTGTGTGTTTGTATTCAAGTGGTGTATCCAAGCAACAAATTAACAAATCCAGTAACTGATGTGAAGAAACATCCAAGTGTGGCTATTATTTCAAAGTGAAGGGAAATAAATTAGTTAACGTATTGATTTCTTTCCATTACGTGAAGCTTGCATTATCTTGTTTGATCGCCGAATGCTCAAAAATAGCAAATCAAAATAGAAATTATATTTTAAAAATAACGCAGAAGAGAATATAAGGTAAATACAAAAAAAGACGATTGTTCTTTAATAATATGCTGGATAAACAGCGACTCACACTGCATTCAAATTGTATTTACGATTACGGCTTGTGAACCGAGTTTAATGTAACTGATGTAAGTTGTCACTGACATTCTACCCATTTGACGGAAGTCATCGTCAGTAAATTATACTTCCCCTTTTCACCAGATTAATCCTGTATGATGATGTTACTTCCGGTGTCCGACAAGGGTGCATTTTGTCTTCTTTTCTCTTTATTTTGATTATTGATTATGTTATCCGAAATTCACTTCAAGGGAAAGATTTTGGCCTTAAATGGGCTGAAGATATGAAAATTTCTGATATAGATTATGCTGATGATTTAGCCCTTTTGGCGAATGATGTTGATGAGATGAACTCTTTCATTCGAGCTGTTGATGAGACTGGTAGTAGAGTAGGTTTGGTTATAAACAGAGAGAAAACTAAAGTGATGAAAATTGGTCAAGCAGGCTGTGATTCAGTTAATCTGAATGGTTCCAGTCTTGAGCAGGTGTCACAGTTTAATTACCTTGGGAGCTATGTAACACATACTGGTGATGTGCGGCATGAGATTAACAGACGAATAGGGTTGCTGCCGGAAATTTTAAGAATCTATGGAGAGTGTGGAGAAATAGGCGTATTCACCTAAAGACTAAAATTAGACTGTATAATAGTTTGGTTCTTTCTAGGGTGAAACTTTCTAGTAAAACCTGGACACTATGTAAATAAGATAACAGGAAACTAGATGCTTTTGATTCTAGATGCTTACGCAATATCTTGGGCATTAGGTGGTTCAACTTTGTAACTAATGATGAGGTTAGGCAAAGAAGTATGCAACCTCCTTTAAGCAGCATATTGTGCAGAGAGAGACTCCGTTGGATTGGCCATGTTACCCGTATGGATAATTATAGATTGGCGAATAGGGTTTAATCATTTTAGTGCCTTTCAGCAATGTGTGTACCAAACGTATCTAATTTGTTTATAATCTGCTCATCAGTATGCCCGTCATTAGTTGGAATCATAAACTCTTAATTTCAACATTTGGCATTTGAGAAGAAGCTTGTCTGGTGACAGGACCTTCTTTTTGGCACAGGAAAAGTAGGCGAATGCTGGGATTCATTGATTTTTGGGACCCATTTGTAATGCCAACAATTATTTTATGTTGTTGTAATTATTTTATATTGTTGTATTATTATAATTATTTTTAATTACAACAATTTTTAAGCGGGAGAGAGAAGGGAGAAAACAGTTTAAACAAGAGATCAGTTTAATTGGTTGTTGTTTTACTGTATTTGGATTCGTTTTATACCTACGATAGATTGGTAATAAAACGCAAAAATTTATTACGATAAACAGTGTCTCATTGTACCACTTAGGAGACACGGTATAATTGATAGAAAAACACACTTCGCCCTATTTTCCGCTGCTGTACCATTTTATTCCTGTTGAATATCTCACACAAGACAACTAACAGTTTTACAATAAACATTTCCCCCACCCCACAAAGCATGTCTTTCACAGCGTTAACCAATGAAGCTCTCCAGACAGAAGCATCAACTCCCACGGTACACAATCGCTGCTACTCTTTAAATCAGCTGTTCTACGTAATCCACTTAAAGCTGGATGCTTTATCACATTGTGCCAGTATATAGTATGTGACCCCAGTATCCCCCAGTTCCAGTATCCGGGTAGCTGGATTAGAGGAACACGTTCCAACTGATGTGTTACTCTTTGAAATTGGGCTCTCTTTCTGATATATTAGAATAACTCTTTCTTTACAGTGTAAATCATTAGTTGTCTGAATAGAAATAAAAATTATATTCAACAATAGCATTGTCTTACAGTCAATAATTCTGGTTTTCATCAGTGCCTATTGTATCATCTATCTGTAAGAGCAAAATGCATAATTTTTATCTCTAAATCTTAATTGGTCAGAAATTCATTTGTTGCCTTTACAGAGAAGGGTTCTATGACAGTGGAATGAAAAGTCTTGAGGATTAATTATAATTCCTTTTCGTGTACATAATATTATTTTAGCAACATGAATTTTGTAGCTGTAACAGAGAGATAGGGAGTGATAAAGAGAGGAATCCTGGCTGAACGGAGATAAAAGATGTTTCGTAATACTTGGTGCTTATTTTTTACTACTCTAGTGTACTGTCGCTATGAAGAAAGGCCAAAATATAGTAGGAAATTTTTTTGAAGTAATTGAATGGTTTCAAAATATCCCGAATCAGAATCAGATACCAATTTAAAACTTTACGTACGAAATTAGTTGTTCGAAATAATTACACTAGACAACTAATCGAAACTTTTTTTTATAACATTGGTCAAATAGGATGTTTTTAACTAATTTTGGGGTGCTGAAGTCAAATATGGCTGTGAAAAAGCTGCAGCACGTACAGTTTTTTTTTAATTACAGATTGATGTATTTCAAATTTCAATGAATACGCTTATTTGGGAAATGAAAACAAATGTGATTATTTCATTAAATTGCAACTTAAAACTCATTTATTAATTACATGATTACAGTGAAAAAATTTAGAAACATCATAGTTATAGACCACTGAATATAAAGTAACCAAGGAAATAATATTGAAACGCAAAATAAGAAAACATGGTAAGGATCTTTTATACTTACAAGAAGTTTATTTTTGTCTTTTATATGCTGAGGTATCTTCCTTCTGTAGTCACCCATCATTGCTGGGTCCCACCTGCCTTGGTATCTCTCCTCCATGGTTCAGATATCCTGGTGAAATCTTTCCCCTTGCTCATCACTGACAGCTCCTAATTTGTCGGGAAAGAAGTCGACATGCGAGTGCAAGAAATGGATCTTCAAAGACATTCGGCAGTCAAGATTTTCATAGTTTTTGAGAAGATTTTGAATGAGCTGATGGTAATTTTCCTCTTCGTGAATCCCCAGAAAACCTTGCACCACAGACGTGGAGAATTTCAATGCAGAGCGCTCCTTCATATTCAGTTTTTCTTCGGAGACAGTATCATTCACTAGCTTCCTGATCTGAGGACCAACAAAGATCCCTTCTTTGAGTTTGGCATCATGTAGTTCGGAAATTTTTCCTTCAAGTGCAAAAACCCTTTACCAGTTTTGTCCATAGCCTTTACAAAGTTTTTCACTAGCCCCAGTTTGATGTGTAATGGTGGGGGTAGAACATCAGAGAGGTCAACTAGAAGAGGCTTATACCTCATATTACTCTTTCCAGGAATAAAAACATTTCTTTTGGGACAGTCTTCTGTTTTGTAGTGTTTCGTTCTGGCCCTACTGTCCCACAAACACAGGAAACAGCAAACTTTTGTGAAGACTCGTTGAAGCCCGAGTAAGAGAGATATGATTTATAAGTCACCACATTTTGTCCACTTAAACTTGTCATATTTTATAGCAGTGAGTATTTTTTCCATGCTTTTATAAATTTCCTTCATTCCCACAGCATGTGTCACTGGAATTGAAGGTTTTTGGTTTCCTTTATGCAAAAGGACAGCTTTTAAGCTGAATTTTGACGAATCTATAAATAGACGCCATTCTTTAGGGTCGTGAGTTGTTTCAATTTCTTCCATCAGACCTGAAATATCTGTGGAGAAACACAAACCATCTTGTATCTTGTAATAAGCAGATAAAGCAAAATTTTTCTTTCTGAACAAAGATACTCTGGTACCCTTGGCCAGAAGATTCCACTCCTGATGTCTTGAGCATAAAACCTCAGCCAGTTGTTTGGAAAGTCCTAGGTCTCGAACTAGATCATTTTTGTTCATTTTGCTGAATCAGATGAGGCTCGTCTAACTTTTTAGGTGTGTATGTAGGATCAAGATCTGTATGTGCCTTAAAGTCTTCCTCTGATGAATGTGAATCCATTTCCTCTCATTGGTTGAAGGTGCTGTTACAGGAAGATATTCTCCATGAGGAACTGGCCTTATGGCTGAAGGTACAGTCGCTCAAAAAAGTATCCGACACGTGACACGAAGGTTGCCAGATCACTAATTTCTAAAAAAATCGTTGCCAGATATTTTTTCTGAATTCTGTAATCGACCATAGTGTTCGGATACTTTTTTGAGCGACTGTACATTTGAATATTTCATTTTGGTTTTGTTCTTTTTTGAAAAGCCCGACACTTTAGTTAAACAAAAATAACAATCATGCAAGTGACTAGTTGGTTCACGCCAAAACTATTGGAACTGCAAAGAGCATGGATTTTATCTTACCTTTCAACCATTCACTCAGGCCAACAAAGCACGAAATGCATCACACATCTTGAGTACATGTTTTGTCTTGATCTACAACATGGCATCCAAAATACAAGTTATAGGCGTTCTCCACAACCTTTGTTAAACAACGACCCTGGGATTTCAAAATATAAATTCCACACACATAACAAAACTTATTTGGCACATTAACACATCGCGATGCTGCCTTTGTGCCATTTAAATGCCAAAATTCACTCTTCAAAGTACAGCACGTGCTTCTCCTACAATGTACAGCACGTGTTCCTGCTACAATGAAAACAACAAAAATGGCGGTCTGAGGTTAGGTTCATGTGTTCTCCAACTTGACAATCAGTATTACCATCCAAAAAAAGTAAAATATCTAGTATCCTCTCAATTGCCTGGAGGTCTTAGTATGGGAAGATCTTAATAGGAGTCAAAATAACCAATAACATAAAAACGTGACGTACTATCCATTTTTTTAAGGCCAGATCTGAAATCAGCACCTGAAAAATAGTTGAAGGCAGCTACAATTTTCGTGTTATAAAAACTTTGTAAATCAATGTTATTAGTGATAGTGAGTTAATATTTGTGATTAGTATTTAAAACTTAACGTACTGAAATTAAGTTATTCGAAAAATTGAACTTCTGATATAGAAGGCATAAAAGCGAAGTGTGGCTTTCCGAGGTTTTGCCAAACATCTAACACAGAGAAATAAAAGTGTGGTAAATTAAGGATTTTTTTTCTTTCTATAAAAATCAGCTTCTTACTTTTTCTCTATCACTTCGAGAACTATACAAGCCTGCTTTTATCATGTGGTGCATGAAGAAATAGAGATATATGAAGCTAGAGAAAACTAGTGAAAATGAAAATCTCGTTTTCCTGGTGAATAGAAATTGTCGTTTTCTAACTTCATCGCAATCTAACAGTAGAAATTCAAACAGATGAGAAATAGGAATTATAATATGGCCGAGTGGTTAGCACGCTTGGCTACTGATCTAAGGGACCTGGGTTCGAACCCCGGATGAGGAATAGATGTTTGTGTTGTTTTTCTGCTGAGGTCCTGCCATCCTCACAGATCTTCTAGTGTGGCATATGAACTGACAGGCTCCTGTCATACCTCTGTGGCAAGCAGCTGCTTGAGGGGGTATTTATTTATTTATAGTACCTGCTAAACCAAGAAAGTATATCTCACAACTCTATGGGTTCGTTCAGTGGGTAGCGTACCAGGCTCCAAAGTGTCATATCACTTTCTCAACACATTGGGACATTTTGCTAACTCCGCCTGCGATTGTTCATTACTTCAATTCTACCAATGATTCCTTGCGAGGATTGAAGTTGTTTGCTGCGTTCGCAAAGAATCATATAAATGATGATGTATTGCCATCTTTAGTAGAAATAAAGACAGATTAACCCTACTTCCCAGCACCGATTTTGAAATGCAGTGATTTGGTCGAAACCCATGATTTTATAGAGATTAGTAATTTGCATGTTATTAGCAACTGTGGTGTCAGAGATCAAGTTCTATTGAATATTTAAAATTTTCATATGACGTTGCCTCTAATAGCTTATTTTTACTTTTGGGGAAGTTGTTAAATTAAAATATTGAGGAAAAACGCTGTGTCACCTTAATTTTGTCAACTAGTATATATAAATATATAAATAACTTTTAATTTTCCTTCGGAAGAAGTTATTTTCTTATCTGAGGTCTTTACGTTCAGTAAAATAATATTAGTTATTCTTTCGCTCAGTTTTAATTTTATTACCTTATTGTAAATGATATGAGGGTTAAGATAATTGAGTTGGTACATAAATCAGGAAAAAAAAATTAAGGTGGTTTGTATCAAAAAAAAAATGAACCTACTCATCACTACTCCCGTCAGCTTCTTATACCCAAAGCTCTTAGTTTGAGCACATTGGCATTAGCCAAGCAGCTTGTAGTAAAGAACTACAATCCTGCTTCTTTAAAACGGAATTAGCAAATCAGTGTGCATGGAAATAATCGATTACAGTGAAGATGTTCCAATTTAGAAATTGATGTCGTAAACGTATTCGTATCATTCTACAATATTAAAGCTTCTGAATTACCGTTTAAAATGGAAAAGTCTATTTGAACTAAATTTCCCTAATAAATAGACGAGTTTTATCTCGTACAGTTAGCCATGTTTCCATTACAGAGAGATTGGTGACACGAGCTGGAAATTTATTAATGTGATAAAGCAGGGGAAATAAAAAGAACTGGGTTTGGATTGTAGTAACTGAGACACTTACGCTACATTAGGAAGAACCTACCGTCCAAACAGTGATCAATTACATTTTTGCATGGCTAACATCACATTTGTATTCTCGTTTTATTTCCTTGCACAAACAAGATCAATGGTCCAACCAGATATTCTACGTAAGTCACCCTACAGGATCCGGATGCTTATCACAGATGCTGTTACGATGACAGGCAGTCCTTACTTCCAATCATTCACCAGTTCCAGCCTCCTAGCAACTGGATTACAGGAGCACGCCACAACTCCCAGCTGCAAACGCACATTTCGGAATTCGGTATATGGCAAACAGGCCATGATCTCGAAAAAACTAAAGGGGAGGAACAACTCAATCGAACAGGTAAAAAATGAAATGGGACAAAGAAACTGGGGGAGAGGATTTCCATTGGACTCCTCCAATGGAAATCCTCTCCCCCAGTTTCAAAGTCCGTTTCAAAGGTCATTTTACATTTCTTGAAAAATGCATGAAATATATATATATTAGTATAATAATTATTGCATATGTAAATTACTTAATAGCATTCTTAAGGGGGTGGATGGTAATTGTGTCTCCTCCTCCCTATCTTGATGTCAGGTATGTTATATGTACTATTACTCTACAAAGTCATTAGTTTTCTAAGTAGCACTAATAATTAGGTTTTGTTAATAGCGTTATTTTCCGTTCGATTATTTTGTTTTGAAACAGAATATGTCCCATTTTAATGCAAAATTTATAAATGTTTTGTTCTACCATTTCATGGTCAGACAAAGTGTTCGAAAGGCGTTGACTTCACAGAGTAAATTTTCAATTAACACAATTCTGGATGAGAACATCTTTATTAAAGTAACAGTAACATTCGCCCAGAGAGCCTTGAGAAAAAGTATCATTTAACACCTAACATTCTGTTCACTAACAATCCTGAATAAGTCATTTAATAGCAGAGACGTCCCTCAAATTTCAATACTCAAGTGGAATTCTTTCCATTTCCAAGCAATCACTAGGTCCAACCTCTTAGCAGATAGATTATAAGATTCTGAACAGAATATTCTTTACAGGTGCTTGCGTAAAATAGTTGATTGGATGCATCTTGCAAGACATCCGTTGTAAAAATCTGTGCAGCAGTGGCTTAATTTGTTTCAACGCACATGATACACGCTTCTGTTCAAGTACAAAATAATATAATTTTAATGCAAAGCCCACGGGAGGTATAATCTTTCCGAATTGGGCTACATAACTAGCATTGATATTCTTTTAAGATGTGTTTATTTCTTTAAGCAGCACTCATATTTATATTTCGCTAATGACGTTCATATCTGTCCCATTTTTTTCTTTTAAAACAAAATATTTCCCCTCGTCTATTGGGAAAAAAGATTTAGAATATTTATTTAAATATTTCTTTCGGTCGGATGGTCATTTAATTGTTTTCACTCAGAAAGATTTAGTAATATTCTTAGGCAAAGGTTTGAATTTAGAGTACTCTGGCGTTATAGTGAAATCATCAACAAATGAATATTCCTGCATAAAGCGAGTACAAAATGCAGACTCATTCAGAATGGTTTTAGAGGATCATTTTACTTCTTATTTTACTTTAAATTTAAAAAAAAAATAAAATTTCTAATAAGTTGGTTTGCCTTAGGAATAAAATTAATTGGTGATAAAAAGTTTTTTTCTTTGATTTATCTTCTGGTTTAATAGATTTTTAAGGCAAATTCTGTTACTTCAAGTTTTTTTGAGTTATTAAAATATTTCATTATTTCTTTAAATTGTTCACATTCCAGTAGGCTATGTTCTATTGCGTGGGGAAAGCCACATTAATCGCAGTTTGATGAATTAATTTTTTAGTTGATATTTCCGTTTATTTGTAAGAGCCCTATCACACCTTATTCTTAATATTGCTGTTATTTCTTCTTTTTTTGAGAGACCTTAGTTATTAAAATTTGCAATAGAGTTTGATATTTGGTAAATGAAAGTATGATTTGCATTATTTTGATACCAAGTTTCTAGTTCAGTTAATATTTTATTTTTATTTAAGTTTTTATGAATTGTGAGTAAGTATGGAGAGCTGGCTTGATTTATTAAGTCTTTAGCATTTTTTGCTAGAATATCTGCTTGTTCATTATATTTTAAGTTACAATGGGCTGGTACCCATTGAATATATATTAAATTATTTTGATTAAGATGTTCATACATTAGTATGAAAATGTCATCAATGTATATTGAAAAGTTACTTTTATTTGAGTTATTTAATATTATGTCTAGAGAGGTTTTGCTATGAGTTAAAATTACTATTTTTTCATTATTAAATTTCTTTGACCATTTTATTGCAAATATTATTGCATTTATTTCAGATACAATTACTGGGTTACAATTTTTTAATCTGAATTGAAATTCGTAGTTTCCTCCAGTACTTACAAATGCTCCAGATGCTATAGTTGTTTCATTATTTAAGGATCAGTGTATAGATTTGTTTAAAATTTTTGTATTTTTCTTGAATATAAAGTTCAGTTAATGTTTTAAAATTATTTACATATATTTCTTTTTAGTAATTATATTAGGAATTTTTTATTAATTATTGGAATAGTAGATATTTTCTGGCTTTATCTGCTTAACCTTTGCAGTAGGCTAGTTAGCTTACCTCTGTTATGTATGTAAGAGAGATTATTAATAAATTCGAAAAGTTATTCCGATGATAATTTTAAAAGAACTAGCTCGGAATGTATCATTTGAGAGATACCTCCGATGTGATCAGTCATTGATTCAGTTCCTGCTGTCTCAACATACGTGAGCTTTTCATATTCAAATACTTCAACATCCTCCAAGAAGAGATAGCCAAATCGCGCAGAATTTTCATACACTTGAACAGACTCGTGTATCTTTTGCGTTGAAACAAACTAAGCCACTGCTGCACAGATTTTTAGATTGGATGTCTTACACGATGCATCCAATCAACTATTCTACGTAAGCACCTGTAAGGAATATTCTGGTCACGTAGAATCGGACATGCATTCAACAGATACCCTTTAGAAACAAAACTCTCAACCTTAAATCGTCCACCAGTTCCAGCCTCCAAGCAACTGGATTACAAGAGCACGACACAACTCTCAGCTGCTTTTGTCCGTTGGAAAAAAAAAAAAAAAGCATTTCAAAGAACAAACCTGTTGATGCTAATACCTTATTACCAAAGTTTTCAAGTTTCTAGCACAAATAGATCTTATGTGATATCATTTCAAAAGTTTAGCATTATCCATAACTTTTACAAAATTTTTGGACACTGTCATGGTTACTTCGAGATTTGGAAGGAAAAGAATCGCAATGTATCGTATATATCTGCGTAATACAAAGCTTTATTTTATTTTCAACGATTTTTTTCTCTAAAAACATAAGGGAAACAAAAACCTACTGATAGACAAATAACAACATTACCACGTTTACTTCAAAGCGTACTACCACGTTGCGTTTTGTTAATCTAGCTACTAATTTGCATTTTAGACACGCAGATTTCGTTTCGCAATAATACGATAACGTTGATTTATCCACATGTTTTCTTTAAAAAATCTAATTAAAGCTCATTGAAATCAGCGATGACTATATTTTGATCAACAAAATATCGTATTTCGCGAATTTTAACTATACTTTCAAAGAAGATTTCTGAAGGATTTATTTTCAGGAATAATGGAATTATCGAATTATTTCTTCTTTCATTATCGCCTTCTCGGTTTATTTAAAAAAACCTATATTAAGAGACATAATAGAGAAAGCGAAATTGAAACCAGAAGAACAGATATCGCTTCTGGAGAATATCATTTTCAAAGTAAATGAAGTTTTTTCTTCACCCACGTTTGTCCTCGTTAACAATTTTAATTTGATCGAAAATTTTGATTTAACACACCTCGACTTATTTTGTTTCCCGCTGCTCTACCATTTTATTCCTGTTGAATACTTCACAGAAGACACCGAGCAGTTTTTACAATGACACATAAAAATATCCCACAAAAGTATTTCTTGCACAGGGTAAACCCATGAAGGTCTGAAGACAGAAGCATCAATTCCCACGGTACATAATCGTTGTTACTGTTTTAATCAGCTGTTCTAAGTAAGCCACTTAAAACTGGATGATTTATCAGATTGTGCCAGTGAATGATACGTGACCTCAGCATCCAAGTAGTTGGATTGGAGGAGCACGCCAAAACTCCCAGCTCATGTGTTACCTTTATGAAATTGGGCTATTTATGTGATTTATCAAAATAACTCTTTCTTTACAGTGTAAATCATTATTTGTTTAAATAGCAATAAAAATTATGTTCACCAATAACATTACCTCACTGTCAATTATTTTTATTTCAAAATAACTTTTATTTTAATGTCGAATTAGAAATTGCGCCATCTATCGGTAAGAGCAAATTCATAATTTTTATCTCTAAGTCTTATTTGGTCAGAAACTCATTAGTGCTTATACAGAGAAGTGTTGGATTTCAGTGTAATGAAAAGTCTTGAGGATTTATTAGAATTCCTTCTGGTGTTACCTAATGAAGTTTAGTAATATGAATTTTGAAGCTGTAACAGAGATATAGGGAGTGATAAAAAGTGGAATCCTGGCTGAATGGAGATAAAAGAAGATGTTTCGTAATTCTTGGTTCTTCTTCTTTACTTCTCTAGAGCACCGTCGTTAGGAAAAAATGCCAAAATATAGTAGGGAATTTTTGTTGAACTAATTGAAGGTTTTCAAAATATCCGAATCACAATGAGGTACTCTTTTTAAAACTTAGCTTATGAAGCTTAGTTGTTCGAAATAATTATTAGTGACAGTGAGTTAGTATAGTGATTAGTTTTTAAAACTCAACGTACTGAAATCAAGTTATTCGAATAATTGAATTTCCGATATGTAAGGTACAAAAGCGAAGTATGGCTTTCAGATATTTTACCAAAGATTTAACACAGAGAAATAAAAAAAATTGTTGGAATTCGTGGCAATTTTCCCCCCTGCACTTTGAGAACTATACAACGCAGCTTTAGTCACGTGGTGTTGAAGAAATAGAGATATACAAAGCTAGAGAGGCCAATCGCCTCTGGTGAAAACGAAAAATCGTTTTCGAAATTAAAAGAATCAGTCGTTTCATCTCAGAGGGGTTTTTCTTACACTCCTCTGAGAACATGGGAGTGATTGTTGCTGTCAGTTGACTATATACCATAAATAGATCACGTGCAACATTCATTAAAATGTTCGCCTTTTCTGTACTTAGTTACTCTCTAACATGTTTCTGCCTAAACGTATGTGTAAGATGCTTAATTTACTCATCACTATGCCTATCAACCTGTTGGGATTATGGACTCTAACTTTCAGAATGGTGACAGGGCCATCTTTTGGCACAGATAAAGTAGAAAAGTGCTGTGGGCCAACGATGTTTGGGGTCCATTTCATTACCATACCTCGTATAATAGCTTTAAAGGGCGGCCCATATTTCATTTTTGCATAGGGTCCTAGTTAAGATATAATACGACCTGTCTAGTGCTTACTAATTACATTAAATATATTTCTGTATGAATACGAAAATATATATTCTTATATTTTTTAAAATAGTAAAGCATATTGATTATAGCTTGAAAAGGAAAAAGTAATTGAAACAAGAGACGAGTTTCATCCATTGTGGTTACAATTTGTATTCATGTTATATGTACGAGAGATTGGTAATAAAAGGCCAAAATTTACTATGGTAAATTGTGTCCAATTGTACCACTTGGAACACACTGAGTGAGTGGTAAAAATCACACCTCCACTTATTTTGTTTCCCGCTGCTCTACCCTTTTATTCCTGTTGAATACTCCACAGAAGACATCAAGCAGTTTTTACAATGCCACTTACAAATACCCCACAAAGCATGTCTTTCACAGCGCTAACGTATGAAGGTCTCCAGACAGAAGTATCAGCTCCCGCGGTTCACAATCGCTGTTACTGTTTTAATCACATTTTCTACGTAATCCTGGATGCCTTATCAGATTGCGCCAGCCTCCAAGTAGGTGGATTAGAAGAACTCGCCACAACTCCCATCTCATATGTTACTCTTTGGAGTTGGAATATTTGTTGTGTGTGATATTACTGTATTAGATTAATTCCTTCTTACATTGTAAATCATTAGTTGTAAAAATAGTAACAAAATTATATTCATGAATAGCATTATCTTACAATCAATTATTTTACTTTCAAAACATTTTTCATTTTAATTCCAAATTTGAAGTTGCGTATTGTTCCATTTATTGGTGAGAGCAAATTTCACAATTTTTATCTCTAAATCATATTTAGTTAGAAACTCATTAATTGCCTTCATAGAGAAGGATTTGATTATGTTGTAATGGAAAGTCTTGAGGATTAATTAGAATTCCTTCTGATGTTACATAATTAAGTTTAGTAATCTGAGTTTTGTAGCTATAACAGAGATATAGGAAGTGGTAAAGAGTAGAATCCTGGCTAAGTGGAGATAAGAAAAAAAGATGTTTTGCAGTAATTGGCTCTTAATCTTTACTTCTCTAATGTACCGTCGTTAGGAAAAGGGCCAAAATAGAGTGGGCAGGTTTTGTTGAACTAATTGAAGTTTTCAAACTAATCAGAATGAGATACACATTTTAAAACTTAACCTAAGAAATTAAGTTATTCGAAATAATTGTCAGTGACAGTGAGTTAGTATTAGTGATTAGTTTGTAAAACTTAACGTAATGAAATTTAGGTATTCGAATAAGTAAACTTCCGATATAAAAGGAATGAAAGCGAAGTGTGGATTTCAACGGTTTTTACAACAGATATAACACAGAGAAATAAAAGCCTGTTGGAATAGTCATATATATATTTTTTACTTTCACTTCGAGAACTCTACTACGCTGCCTTTATCACATGATGAATGAAGAAATAGAGATATATGAAGCTAGAGAGAACAATCGCCTCTGGTGAAAACGATAATCTCGCTTTCAAAGAGAATAGAACATGTCTTTTTGTAAACTTCATCGCACTCTAAAAGTAGAAATTCTAAAACAAACAAATACCACCCCCCCAAGAAGCTGATTGCCATATAGGTCTGACAAGAGCCTGTAAGTTTATACGCCATAGTAGATGGTCTCTGAAGATGGCTAGACCGCAGCAGAAAAACAACCATGCCTGGAGTTCGATCCCAGGTCCTTTTGATTAGTACCAAATGGCGTTACCCACTCGGCCACAGGACGACAAAGAAATTCAAACAGATGATAAATATGAATTTTGACATTCTGTTAGTACCTGTCAAACCAGGAAAGTATTTCCCACAGCTCTATGGGTAAGGTTTGGTTCAGTCGATAGTCGATCTGCAGTCTCAGATCCGAGTTCTATTTGGCCTAGTGTTGAGATTTATCTCTGCAAAACCTACACCCTTACGACGTGAAAGGGTCGTAAGGGTGTAGGTTTTGCGACGTGAAAGGGTCTTTACGACGTGAAAGGGTCACTGGGGAAAAGAATGTCGTCCTTTCGATACATTGTTAAGCAATGGTCCCATGCCGTAAAGCGATTGAGGTCAAGTAGCAGTTAAGGAGAAAGATGAACGATAGCAATTACGCACCAAGTTTTTATAGATGTTGACCCTTGTCTACTGAGGTAAATTGGATATATCTCCCGGTTCATATCGATGAGTTCGCTCCGTGTGCGATATCAACAGTAAATCTCATCGAAAAAAAAAAAAACCTCTAAGGAATAAAGAAAATATCTCTAGTAAAACGAAATTATACATTTTGATGAGCATTATGAATTGTCAAATTCGTCATGCGCCTAAAAATGTTTGGTCAAAAAATGTGCCAGTAGAAACACAATAAAAACACAATAATAATATATAATAAAAATATATAAAATATAATAAAAACACAACACACAGTAAAAACACAAACAAAATGTGCCACAAAAAATGTGCCAAAAATAAGCCAGTTTCAGTATACTGATTGTTTATTATATGATTCGCAAGTTCTTTTCTAATCGGCCGCATGCGATTCATGAGCAGACTGATGGACATGCTTGTACCAGCACAATAATAATTAGCGAATAAGAAATGTTGATTTTCAAAGAGAGCAAAAAATATCGTTTTTCAAATTCAGGCCCTCTAGCAGTGAAAATTGAAACAAATTGAAAATATGAAGTAATATTTTGTCATCAGACATTCGTGTTAAGAAAATATTTTTTTTAGACGTCTTTTAAACAAAAAATTTAGTATACCTCACCGGATTATCCTTGTACTAATAATTTAATATTGAAGATTTTTAAATTATTCAAAAAATTATGAAAATTGGACAAAATTTAAAACTTTAGGTACCAAAAATCTACATAAAACACGTTTTTAATTAATATATGAATAAATAGTCATACTTCACTCAAATTACATCCACGATTATAGCTCAGACCATTCATTATATCGCTGCAAATGATCTAGGATTACTTCATACATGCACCTTATTGTGCTAATTGCAACCAATTTACCTATCAAGTATTAGGTTTACTCATTTTAATAATTTAAGAAATTCACTTATTGGCGGATCTGTAGAAAATGCAATAAAATTTGGTTCATACTACCAATCTTTAGAAATATATCAGTATGTGTACGGTCGCTCAAAAAAGTATCCGAACACTATGGTTGATTGCAGAATTAAGAAAAAATATCTGGCAACGATTTTTTTAGAAATTAGTGATCTGGCAACCTTCGTGTCACGTGACACGAAGGTTGCCAGATCACTAACTTCTAAAAAAATCGTCGCCAGATATTTTTTCTTAATTCTGCAATCAACCATAGTGTTCGGATACTTTTTTGAGCGACTGTACAACTTTCCTTCGGAAGGAGATATTTTCTCACATAAAGCCTTTATTTTCACATTTAAAACAGGGTAATTACTAATTTTCTGATTGAAAATTTATTACCGTCTTTCACATAATAAGAGGATCAGTCGACCCATTTGGTACATAATGAAATAAAGGTTTATTATGATTTACACACAAAAAATACACTGTCTACTGCACTCCTTAGTTAACAAAGTCACCAGCTTGAAAAATTCATGAAATATACATAAGTCTAATATTTTTTGCTTCTATTAATTACCCTTAATAACATTCTTAAGGGGGAGGAATTGTCCCTCCTCTTCCCTTCCTTGATGTCAAGTATAACCCATCTAACTATTAATCTACAATGTCATAAGTTTATAACAATTCAATTAGTATCACTAATAATTATGTTTCATTAATAGCGTTATTTTCTGTTCTATTATTTTGTTTTGAAAAAAAATATTCTCATCTTAATGCGGAATTAAAATATTTCATGTTGTGTCATCTATTGGTCATATAAAATTGTCCGAAAGACGTTAATTGATTTACAGAAAAAATTTAATAATACTGTAATGAAACTCTTTTTATTATTAAGTAGAGTCTCTAATTGGCGTCACCTAATTAACTTCAATAATCTAAAACTGAGAGCTCTAATAGGAAGATTGCAAGTGAGAAATTTATTAATCTTTGACTTAATATGGAGAGAAAAAATAACTTTATTACTGAGTTTTTCTACTAAATACCTCTCACGTGTTTGTCCAATAAAACAATAGAGATTAATGGGTGAAAATATGTATGACGTTTTCGACCAAATATATTTTTTAACGTTTGTTTTTGAAATAATATAATATTTCAAAATTTAATCGCGTGAATTTAAGAGATTCGGAAATTGAATATTTAATATCAAATAAGAATGGAAATGGTGCATGGCTGGTAGCGAAAAAATAAATTTGCCCTCAAGCATTTGCTCGGTCCAGAGGTCTGACAGTAGCATGTCAGTTTATACTCTATAATGGAATGTCTGTGAGGATGGCGAGAACGCAGAAGAAGAAAAAAACATGTCAAACATCCATGAGGATCCGCAAAACATAAAATAGTTAAATTCTGGGGTAATCGCATTTTGCTTTCGATTTTAAATTTTGGTAGCTATGTAATCCTGTTGATATCATGTCGCATATAGAGACAATAAGATATTATGCGAATTATTAAGATGTTTACATTCAACATATCATTTTCTCGACACCATCTCCTCCAGTTCATAAGTTCACAATTCACGTGTTCCAATAAAGAAATTGAACGTGCAGTTGTGCAAACGTACAAATAAAACGTGAAATAGCATGCTTTGGAAAAATGATCTAAAAATATTTGTGATAACAAGGAAGGATTATTCGATATTAACTGATTTAATGGATGCAATGAATCTTAAGTTGTTTTTTTTTCTTATAATTTCAGAATTATACCTATTTCCCGTTCTATAGAGAATTTAAGCAAAAGTGGTCCTAGTCACCAATATATTTCTCCCTTCTTATGAATATATTCAAATACGAAAAACTCTAAAATTTCCTTCGGAAAAATTTTTTTTTCCCACCATTAGTCTATTATTAAGACGAAAAAGAAAAAAAAAAAACTACTGGTCCGTCTTTTTTCCTGGTTCTCAATATTTATAACCATAATTTAGATAATAAGAGAAGTAACAAAACTGAATTGTTTCATAATGTAAGGGTTTATACTAGGGATTGTCAACGTGGGGTACGCGGTAAAATGGGTACGCGGGTATAAAATATATATAGGAATATAGGGTTCGCGGTTTTGGCGTACGCCGTGAGAGCTCAAAAGTCGCTAGATCTAGTAACAAAGTAAAAATAACCATTGTTATACTATAATTACAGCTTTATCTATCTACGCAAGGAGTACACCAGTTACACATTTCCAGGGGGTACGCGAAGCATAAAATGTTGAGAACCACTGGTTTATACCATGACGAGTGTTAAGGAATTTTGCCCACGAGCCACTACATTAGCAACTCAGAGTTGTCAAGGACTCTTGGTTTGTGTAAAATGATATTAACCAAGTAGTTATGGTTGGTCTCAAAAATTCTTCCACACTTAGCAAATCTAATTCCAAACCTTTCTTGCCAAAACAAGCTTACTGAAAAATTTGGCAGTACTGCAGTTCACGGTTACAACGCACCAAACTTGTTTTAACGTAATGGTACATTGCATTTTGATTAAATGTCCAACCTCCGCTCCCTAAAGGAGTGTAATAGAGACGAAAAAAGATTTTTTTCCTTCAATAAACCTAAATATATCCTTCCTAAATTACTGCTTTAAGGAAAATTAACGCTAAATACACAGCAAAATGAAAAAAAGCGTAGCAATTGCATATTACTAAGAATATTTGGGAAAGTTCTACTTCTAATGGGCTAAAGTTGTATTACGAACTATTGAAAGCGCATAAAGCAGAATACGCCAAAAAGAATATTATGATAAGCGCTTATTTTAAACGGAAAACCAAATTTGTTTAGCATATAATGATTATTTTTCTAGAGCATACTGCTAAACAAAGAACGTCAGCAACTCAGTAGTTAAGCATTTGAACAATGCCAGACGAAGCCATTTTTTTCAGCAGCCTATATCACTAACTCAATGTTTCCCAAAGTGGGCGATACCGCCGCCTGGGGTTTCTGGAACATCCCAGGGTGTCGGTAGTAGCCTCGGGTGCAATTGGGGGGAGGGGCGGTGGAAGAATAAAGAAAGAAGGGAAGATAAGAAATTTTGAAAAACCGTTCGTACATGCTTCATCTGTTGTGTAACATAGAATTAAAGTCGTGATGATTACTTTATTTTCCAAATAAACACCTAAAATTATCCTTCGTTATCTTAATTTTCTGTGTGTAATGCGAGTGTTACTATGGTTGATTTTAATAAATAATTTTATAATTTCAAGCTTCAAGGTGTCTTATTTACAACAACATCTTTCTTTACTATGTTGTAGGGCGTAGGTAGAAATATAGATACATAAAAGAGCGCAAATTTGTCACTGCATCTATCTGTTTGTTCGCTTAAAGAAAGTAGATTTCCAGGGGCTGCTGATTAAATTTTTTTTCTGAAAAGAGGGCGGTAGTTTGGGAACCTCTGCACTAACCAATGCGTTTTTGTTCCGCACTCTAAAAGAAGCCCCAAAAGATATATAATATCATCAGAACAACTATTTTTACTAGAGCATATCGCTAAACTAGAAATTTTCTTTCCGCGCGAAAAACAACCTTCCTTTCCCTCTCGAAAAAACAAGACAAATAATCTCATCGAAGACAACTAATTTAACCAGTGCATATCATTAAACAACAGATTTTTTTCCGAACTCGAAAAGGAACCCCTCCTCCCAAACTAAAAAATTAACATCGAATACCACCAGTTTAACTAGAGGCTGATCCAAAACAACAGATTTTCGTTCCTCATTTAAAAGAAATATTATTATGCAAAGTTTTGAATTTAGAGTGCCTTCTATCGTTATCTACTTAACCTATTTAGCCTCTATTACGTAAGCAAGAGATTAGTAATAAATTCGAAAATTCATTCAGATTATAATTTTAAAAGAACTGGGTTTGATCGCATCAGTTAAGAGACACTTCCGATGCGAACAGCCATTGAACCAATTTCCTGCTGCCTCAAACTTCTTCATATACAAACAACATATCCCAAGAGAAGAAGGTCATTTCGTCCAGAGGTTTCTTACATAGACTCGTGTTCCTTGCAATGGACGTCCATTAATTAAGCCACGTACCTCTACTGCACGGTGAACCCAAACTATTACTCAAGCAGTTATACGTCTGAACACCGGTCATTAATTCAACAAAATCATGTTCATGAAGATAACTCCCAACATGACATCATCCACCAGTTCCAGCCTCTGGATAACAGGAGCACGCCACGACTCCCAGCTGCTGTACACTTTTTAGGATTGTCTTATACTTCTAAAATAATGGACTCCTTGTTACTTCGTATCATAATGCCTTATTGTCTATCATTATATGCGATTTAAGGGTATGCTTCGAACAGACCGCTACTTTCTGTCACTACATGCGTGTGTGTGTTTTTAAAACGTGTTTCCACTGTCGAATCTAAATATTACATATTGGGTAACTACTGTAAAACGGAACAATTTTAATTTGTATATTTTAGTTTTACAAGATAGTAAAGAAAGAACATCATTCACAGTTAAGTCTATTTTAGCTAAATGTTATCAAAATTTGATAGATTTTTGAGAAATTCTTCAGTGTACAAAAGAGTTTTCTAGAGTGTGAAGGTAATAGCTTTGAGAGAAGAAGCTAGACAAGGTAGGGGACGTATATGTAAGTAAAGAAACAAACAATTAGACATTTTTGTTTTTTACCTATTAAAAGTATTTTATTTTGGAAAAAAAAAATATATGTTTCGGATAATACTAAAAATAAATGTTTTGAATTTCATTGCATATAATTAAGCAATGTGAAGTGATGTGAAATAATCGTTCGAATCACTCGTCATTACAGGGAAAACTTTCCAAACCAAGTTAAATTGGTTATTTTCGTTTATGAGATGTGCTCTTAATTAAAATATCAAGAATATTGTCTTTCACAAAACGTGTTACATACGAAGAATTGAGAGACGTAGTCTAAGGAGCCATCCACTCTTGCATGTTAAGAGTTCTTGTGAAATGATCATTTAATATTCAAACTATAGCGATAGAAACCAAATGAATATATGGAAACCACTTTCTGTTAAAAACATGCAAAAAAACGTTACATAATGTATTTTAAAATAGTCGTTTCGTCGTTCAAAACTTTAGCATAACGAACCGTGGTCACACATTAAAGTGCCTTTTAATGCTAAAAATTAGCTATATTAAAAAAATTGTTTTTATTTAACCTTTGAAAAGTACTTAATTTTGTACACAATGGACAGATCACAAAGAACCCAAGAAAAGAGAACCATTGGAAAGATGGGAACCTTTCATCCAGAATGTTCACAAAAGCGCAGGAAACCACGGATTAATCCCATGAACGGCTGTTTTCCACTACCAACAGTGTTAGTGGAAATAAATATAATTTATGGTATAGGTGTGACTCGAACTGGTAATTATAGATTACGACCCTATCCACTACCGACTGAACCAACCCAACTGCCATTCCCACGTGAAAATATTAGGAGTGAAAAGTTCGATGATTCGGTTGCCTTAATATTTACTGCAATGGATCACTACATCTGCCACGCACGAAGTCAGGTAGGTAATGCTAAAATGATTTTCCTTCATTTAAGTGTAGTTCGTACCATTGAGATTGATCGCTGAATGCGCGAAATAGCACCACAAAATATAGCTCTTCTAGACGGAACATGTTGAGAATTCTTTTTCACATATAACTTCAATCAAATTTCAATCTCGTCTTTCACTGGATAACACGACCAGGATCTTTGAAAGAAGCAATCTCAAGTGTAACCTATATCCACTGTTTAGGGTGGGGTGGCTAAGTCAGTAGCGCGACAAGCTAGTAATCTACAATTCCCAGGTTAGAGTCCCTGTTGGGCCAGCATTGAGATTTATCTCCCCAAAATTCTTCGGTCAGTAGCGGACAACGATGGGCTTGGGAAAGCAGCGGTCTCGTCGAATGGGACGTTAAACCATGGCAGCGTGTGAGGGAGAGCCATATACTATTATACACGTTAAAGAACAGGCTGGATGGCCTTTACAGAAGGCTGCCAACTGTCTCATAACAGCTATCGACTGGGTCTCTTCACTTTACATATTTTGTTTAATATTTAGAATATTTTATGTAAAACATTTTGTGTATATATTGTGTTTCTGTCGCTTAGAGGTAAAACAACACAACCAGTGTTGCGTCACAAGTAGTAGTTATGATATTCGTTTTCAAAGAGAATGAATTTGTTTTCTTCATTTAACGCCTTCCATCGGTGGAAATTCCAACTAAAGAGTTATTGGAAATTTAACAATATTTTATTAGTACCTGTAAAACACAAAATGACTTTTTCATTCATCTCTTAAAACAAAAACGTTGCGTTTTTCCGTGACCCATGCAGATAAGAAAGCAAATCACTGTTACAAATGCAAACTTCTTGATCTTAACACGCTATTATTAAAACTTCAATTTATAGCATAAACAGATCGTTTGTAATATCTCTCTAAAATTTTAGCATTTTTCAAAATTTTACACCGTTAGTGGGTGTTATTATAGCTGCAGGCAGATTTGTAAAATGCGAGTAGTAATGTTTCATATATATATATCAATATAAAAATAATTTTTAAATTTTCTCTAAAAGCGAAAAAGCTGACTTATCTACAGACGGACAGATACGTAACAGGGGAAAGAAATGAAAATTTTCAAACTTTTAACGAACATTACAATTTTTTTCTAGTAAAAATATGAAGTTTTGGTAATGTCATGGTCAAGAGGTTTACTTGAAGCAGCAATGATTTATCTCCATCAACAACTTTTTGTTTTTATCAGAAAAATTATTTTCATGTTTTATAGATAATAAATAAATATTATTATTTTCATTTTATCAATCAACCATTATTGACATTTTCCACTGTTAGAGGCAGTTACAAAATTTCCTTCTGTTTAAAAACAAGCATTCCATATTCACCAAAGACGGGTTGGGCTTTTTACCTATGAGTCAGCCATTTTTTGCACACAATGGGCTAAATGATCACGCCACAAGGTTCAGAGGGCTCAGAGAAGCCTGGAGGAGAGGTGACCCACTGGACAGTTATGAAATAACAGATTTTTCTTTCCCATTTAGACCATCTGTGTGTTGTTTAACGTTCACAAGGTATGGCTCTTTCGCAGATGGTACTATGGATTTATTTCGCATCCGAAGGACGGCGGACTTTTCAAACCCATATGTATCCCTTTTCTGACCATTGAAAGGGTGAAATGGTCCGTAAATGGTAGCTAGGTAGTCACTGGAAGGAGAGCTATGCACCAATCCCCTGTGATGATGCATAGAACCGGCCAGGCCTAGCACCTAATGTCCGACCCCGCCTTCTCGTGGTGCAGACCGTTAGCAACTTTCAAAAGAGATACTCTCTTGTGGAAGTGAACGGAAGGGGAGGGCTGCCAGATTAGTGTGGACTACTGATCTGGACAACTATGGCTACTTTTCGTTTTATTTCTACCCTGCTGAGGTGTGGTCAACCACACAGGGTCCTGGTGCTGGACCATATAAACCCACTGGACTGGACTGAATTATGGCTCTGAGCTTGATTATGGATCCTGAATTTGCTGCACTGGTGGGCTTCTGTGGAGGGAAAATCTTCCGCTGTGTTTTCTGTTTGTTTGTGGGTTGACAGCCCCAAGTGAACAGATTCACAGGATATGTTTATCAGCTGGTGGATAATCCTGAGCAGAAGTTATCGCAGGCACCTGAACTCTTTGCTTCTATTAGCATCGTCAAATTCTACATTGGAGGAAGTCTTCCAGTGTAGATGGCTTCAGCCTTTAGTAGTGGGGGAACGGGTCTTTGCCCCATGTCTGCGATTAGGGGGCTGTTTGATATTGTCGGCATTCCCTCTCTCAATAAACACAGTTTCTTTTAAAATCCCACTAACCATTTTCTCTCCATAGGTAGTTGGAATGTGAGGACTCTGCACAGAGCTTTTTCTCTTGATGTCCTCACACAAGAATTCCACCATTATAGTTTAGATGTTCTCGGCTTGCAAGAGACCAGATGGACAGATAAAAGTCAGATTCTTAAAAATAATCTTACATTTCTCTTTTCAGGGAGGGACGACAATAAGCATCACCAAGGCGTGAGTCTGTTTCTCAGCAGACACGCTAGTGATGCTCTTCTAGGATATGAGTGCATTAATGAAAGGTTTCTTACAGCAAAATTTCAGACAAGCATTAAAGACTTGAATGTTATCTGCTGTTATGCTCCCACTGAAGATGCGATGAGGATAAGAAGGATAGGTTTTACGGACAACTTCAGGATACTTTGAATTCCGTCAAGAAAGAAGATTGTTGTACGTGATTTCAATGCCAAAGTTTGTAATGACTCTGACCTTTGGGAAGGAGTTATAGGCCATTTTGGTATTGGTAGCTGCAATGGCATAATACTTCTCCTACAGGTAAGTTAACTGAATGGCTTCAGAATAATGAACACTTATTTACAAACACCCCGACATACATAAGTACACATGGGTTTCACCCGATGGGCTGCATAAGAATATGATTGATTATATATTAACAGTAAATGGGATAGTTCTGTTAGGAATACCAGGTCATATAGGGGAGCTGAAATTGGATCTGACCATTACCTTGTTAAAAGTGTCTTGCAACTTAAACTTAAAAAGTGTTGTGCTAGGATTAAAAAATTTACCTTTAATACTGAAGCTCTGAAAGACCCAGTTATAGCTAAAGCTTACCATGATAGGTTACTTAGTCATTATGACAGTCATGGTTTGCTTACTACTGAAGTTGAGGAAGAATGGGGCCATTTTAAACAGGCTTTTTTGGAAACTAACAGTACTCTTTTAGGGAAAAAGGAGCAGAGGAGACAGAATTATTTAAGTGATAAGGCACTTGAGCTTATTTCAGAAAGAAGGAACTGTAGGAATGTCCTTAATCAGTACCCTACTAGTCCTAATAGAAAGCATTACAAAGAACTTAATAAACGTGTAAAGGATCAGTTAGCTACTGATAAAAATCTTTGGCTTGATGGCCTGGCTGACAAAGCTGAGGAAGCAGTTAGACAGCACAATAGCAGATAGCTGTACCAGAGAGTTAATATTTTGTGTGGTAGAAAACGAACAGGTATACTGGGATTGAAGGATAAACAAGGTAAGGTTATAGAAGGTGAGGATTCTGTCATGGCTAGGTGGGCTGAGCATTTCAATGATGTTCTAAACAACGTTGTTAGTTCTACTCCCATTGTTTGCAATGATGATAGATGCATTGGTGGCTTTAATGTTGGCCCTATAACACAATCTGAAATTATTTTGGCTGTTTCTAAACTTAAGCTACATAAATCCCCAGGGGTAGATGAAATTACTACAGAGATGCTTAGAGCTAGGAATGTTCGGTTACCACTTGGATGACTGAAATTCTGAATATCTTTTATGATAAAGGCATGGTTTCTAAGGATTTTAATAGAGCTATCTAAGGGACCTGGGTTCGAGCCCCAGGTAAGGCATGGATGTATGTGTCGTTTTTCTGCTGAGGTCCTGCCATCCTCTCAGACCTTCTACTATGGCATATAAAATGACAAGCTCATGTCAGAACTCTGTGGCAAGCAGCTGCTTGAGGAGGTATTTATTTTATTTTTATTTATTATTTTTATCTCTATATTCAAAAAAGGTGATCGCAGTTCTTATGATAACAATAGGGGTATCAGCCTACTCTCTGTTCCCGGTAAAGTTTTTTCCATGATTGTGCTTAATAGAATTAAGAATCTGGTTGACAGGCAATTGCGTGATGAGCAATGTGGATTCAGAAGTTGTAGGGGGATGTGTGGATCAGATATTTTCACTTAGGCAGATTCTTGAGAAATGTTTAGAGTTTCAGAAACCTTTGGTTGCTAGCTTTGTTGATTTCAAAAAGGCTTTCGACTCTGTTGATCGTCATAATTTGTGGTTGATTGTGAGATCATATGGTATACCAGACAAGTTAGTGAACATAATGAAAGCTCTCTATAATAACACTGAGTCGTGTGTGAGAGTTGGTAAGGCTTGTAGCAATTGGTTTAGCATTACGTCTGGTGTTCGACAAGGGTGCATTTTGTATCCTTTTCTCTTTAGCTTGGTTATTGATTATGTTATACGAAATTCACTTCAAGGGAAAGATTTTGGCCTTAAATGGGCTGGAGATACGAACATTTCTGATTTAGATTATGCTGATGATTTAGCCCTTTTGGCAAATGATGTTGATGAGATGAACTCTTTCATTCGAGCTGTTGATGAGACTGGTAGTAGAGTAGGTTTGGTTATAAACAGAGAGAAAACTAAAGTGATGAAAATTGGTCAGGCAGGCTGGGATTCAGTTAATCTGAATGGTTGCAGTCTTGAGCAGGTGTCTCAGTTTAATTATCTTGGATGCTATGTAACAGATAATGGTGATGTGCGGCATGAGATTAACAGAAGAATAGGGATTGCTGCCGGGACTTTTAAGAATCTATGGAGAGTGTGGAGAAATAGGTGTATTCACCTAAAGACTAAAATTAGACAGTATAATAGTTTGGTTCTTTCTAGTGTTAGTTATGGTAGTGAAACCTGGACAATTTGTAAACAAGACAACAGGAAACTAGATGCTTTTGATTCCAGATGCTTAAGCAGTATCTTGGGCATTAGGTGGTTCAATGTTGTAACTAATGATGAGGTTAGGCAAAGGAGTTTGCAACCTCCTTTAAGCAGCATATTGTGCAGAGAGAGACTCCGTTGGTTTGGCAATGTTGCCGTATGAATAATTATAGATTGGCAAATAGGGTTATGAACAGTGTGCCTAAAGGCCTCAGAAAGAAGGGGAGACCTAGGATGCGGTGGGCAGACAATGTCAAACAGGACCTAGTTAGAATTGGTGTGCAGTGGCCAGATGCAGTAGATGTAGCTCAGGATAGACTTGCTTGGAGAACTAAACTGCACGGTCTGGTTGGACCTCCGTAGCCCATGGCTGTTTGATGATGATGATGATGATGATGAAAGGGTGAGGGTTTAGGAACATAACTTTAGACTTTAGATTCTTCTTTCGTGCTTATATGCTGATTACATCATGAACTTGCAATCAAATTCGCATTTATTTACAGGATAATTATAAAAGACTGTTTATACTTTAAAGTGTTATATTTTATTTTAACTGTACCAGCGTTGAGATTTATCAAGCGCAGTTGATCTACGTATTACGAGACTGGAGCATCACCGAACTGGGCTAACCTTGCAGTTGGTATTCTAACGAGGCAACTACATATTACGACACTGGAACGCTACCGACTGGGCCAACGATACAGTTGCGACTCTAATAAGGGAATTTCATAATATGAGACTGGAACCTTAGCGATTGAACCAACCTTATACCTTTAGTTGGCACTCTAATCAGGGAATTACATATTTCGGGACTGGAATGTTACTGACTGGGCCAATCTTTCCTCATATTACCTGGGAGTCACTGATTGCTATGGATGCAAATGAGCGAAAAAGACAATAAATTTACCTCTATGTCTTTTAACATATCAAATCATATTAAACAAAATGGTGGGAAAAATAGCCAAAAAAAAAAAAAAAAAATTCTAGAACAGGTTTTCAATTAAAATGCGAGTTTGATCTGATTAGTTTAGTTCCGTTAGAGATACCACAGATAAGAAATGAAAAACTACTAATATATTAATTTTGAAATGCAAAAGAATTGGTTCCGATTACATCAATTGATATGACATAGCAACGATAAGAAATAGTCGTTCTACTGCACGACATGAATCTGAGGATTATTTCGAGCATTCCATTGAGAACCAACATCACTTGGCGGGTATTACCGTTATTCTCGTTCCAAAGGGCTTTTTTTGATATCTTTATATTCGACAAGCTGTGCAGTATCTTATGCCCTGGCTCTTCCATAAAGCGTTCACTCCAACATTCTTTGAAGATTCTCCACGTTTCTTTGAAGAATAGTGTAATCAATTATTCTATCTAAGCAGGAACAGCATCGTCTCCACGTAAACCAGGATATTTATCAAACCTATCCCGGTTAGGAATATGACTCACAATCTCCAATCATCCACCCTCCAAAAAGCTGGATTAGAGGAACAGGCCAAAACTCCCAGCTGCTTTATTTCTTTCTCGAAATTGCTCTTTATATCTAGCAAAACCGATTTACTGTTGCTGTGAAACAAAGTGCCGAACAATCTGTTTCTAAATGGTATTAAAACGTATGTTTTCAAAATAACGATATTCTCCCCCCCCCCTTAATACTTCTGTTGTGAAACGAAATGCTCCTCAATTTAACGTTGGATTCCAGCATTGCATAGAGTGCAATCTATGGGGGAGAGGAAAGGATTCAGGTTTTTGGTTGAAACAAGATATGAATTTACGTCATATTAAAGAGGTTCTATTTTCATTAAACTATTATTGAAAGAGTCGAATAACTTTCAAGTTTTATCTAGATTTATTTATTCCATAATTAAAATAAAAATAAAGGTTATCTTTACATCACAGTTGTACCTCAACTCAAGAAAGGTTTCCTCGAAAAAAAAAAAAGTATTTGTGAGGAATAATAGCTTTTTAAATCCTTATGCCTAATTGCAAGCCGTCCGGTGGCCGAGTGGTTAACGCACTTGGTTGCTGATTTCAGAGACCGAGATACGAGCCTCATATGAAGCATGGATGTTCATGTTTTTATGCTGAGGTCCCGCCATCCTCACATACCTTCTACTATGGCGTATAAACTGACAGGCTCCTGTCAGACCTCTGTGGCAAGCAGCTGCTTGAGGAGATATTTATTTTATCCCTAATAATATTCTCCGAAGACGTTTCGTTTATCTAGTTCATAAATTTACGCTTTAATTAAATATGAGGGAAATTTAAATGTATTTGAAACATTCTCAATCCATATTAAAATTTTAATAATTCGGAAGATTCTATTGCTAGTGTTTACGTGATTAAATTTTAAATATCTCAAAGAGAATTCTTATTTTTATTGATACCTAAAGCTTGGATGGGTAATAATGACAGTTGATTTTATCTTGTAAATTTTCTAAATAAATTTCATTTTATATTTCTTTATTTCTTTAGGTTCAATTTTTTAAACAAATACGCATATTTATTATAAACAGTTATATGTATTTGTAACATGAAAAAAAAAAGAGAACAAGCGTTGTTTCTGTTATCTAAAAAACAAAGCTTATTTTCCCATCCAACTAGAAGTAATATTAAAACAGTTTTAGATAGCTATTGAACAAAGCATTAAAATTGATTTTTTCATACGGTGGATTCATCAGATGCATTCAGTATGTTTGTAACGTTCATGGTGTATGCTTAAATTACTTCACTCTGTTTTAACGTGTTTCTCTGATCCATGGGGCGGGGGTGGCTCAGTCGGTAGCGCGCCAGGCTCGTAATCTGCAGTTCCCAGGTTCGAGTCCCAGCTGGGTCAGCGTTGAGATTTATCTCCGCAAAATTCGCCGCCCTGCCCACGGTCAGTAGGGTCCACCGATGGGCTTGGAAAGGCCGCCGTCCGTCGGATGGGACGTTAATCTGTGGCCCCGTGTGTGGGAGAGCCATACCCTACGCACTTTAAAGAACACACTGGATGGCCTTGACGGGAGGCTACCATCTGTCTCCCAACAGCTGTTCTAGTGGGTCCCCTCCCCCAACCTTCTCTGAGCCTTCGGGGTCCTTGTGACCTGGCCATTTAGCCCATTGTGTGCAAAAAAGTGCCGCTCAGAGGTAAAACAACCCAACCCAACTCTGATCCATCCAGTGTATTTTTTAATGCACAGCGTATGTTTTTGTCCATTCAGGGCCGAAATTAGAAAGAAAGTTGGAGCAAACGAGCCAACAAGTTCCTTCACCTCTGAATAATTTTAATAAAAGATTTGTTTTTTATCAGAGATAATTAAAAAGATCTTTTTGGGTTGGATAGACACTAGTGAAATATTACGATTTGCAATTTTCGAATTTTGTAGCAGTTAATTTTTCGGCGTCAAAAGATCCTAAAGTTGGAAAAATTAAAACCTTTAAACGATCTATTCTTGTTAAAGATTTAAATTTGGTGGTAGAAATATGAAGGAGGTCCTGGGAGTAAGCAGCGATTTGTTTCTTACGCCCAGCCGTTGCTAAAATACAATTTTTTGTGTGTGTTTTGAGAGATAAAATGACAAAATCTTTTTTGGGTTGAAAAATAAATAAATACCCATCTAGCAGCTGCTTGCCACAGAGGTCTGCAGGAGCCTGTCATTTTATATGGCATAGTAGAAGGTCTGTGAGGATGGCAGGACCTCAGCAGAAAAACGACATATACATCCATGCCTTACCCGGGGCTCGAACCCAGGTCTCTTAGATCAGTAGCCAAGCGCGTTAACCACTCGGCCACGGGACGTCTACCTTTTTTTGGGGTGGAGGGGGGATTGGATACGTAATAATCAAATACTGCTATATGAATTTTCCTAATCGTCCGTTGATTCGAATCTTCAACATTATAGGGTGTTAAATTCGTAAAATGACAGCTTAATTCTCTTTAGAAAATAGGGTCGTATATTCGTCATAAAATTGAAATGGTTAATTATCAGTAATGAAACTGAAAAACATCGAATTATCTGACAGGTCTAGTTGTGTTTTTAAATTAAATTCATCTCAAAATTTCTACTAAACGTAAGCAAACGGAATGAATTAAGATTAAGTACAATTTACTATTAATTCATTTATCTGTTTAAAAGGACTGTGTGGACACATTTCATCATTTTTGTTTAATTTACAATTAAACATTTTGGTAACATTGCCATCTAAATAATATTACTAATATTTTCAATACCGGATACATTGAGAAATAATAACCTACTTTTATCTTTAGTGAGAACTAAAGAAAAATGACCAACATATCGATTGTTTAATACACTAGGCAAAATATGTGTAATGACTGCAGTCTATAACAGTAATTAAAGTGACATATCCATTTAAATTATCATAATATGCTATCCTTTCTTTCAACGTAATCAAAGGGCTTATAAAGAAAATCGAAACATAGAGTCATTCATTTTATAAATTTGTTTAATAAATACTCATTCAACAATTCTACTTTATTTTATTATGATCCACGTTTCTTGTAAATGTTGCTCTTCTAGTTTAGCGATCAAAACCTTTTCAGTGTCTTTAGCGATGAAAAAATAATAGAAGAAAATAACTTTAATAGTAAAATTTACAGATATAAGCCACGTTAATTAATCTTAACTATTCACAGCATTTCCTACAATCCACTATAGTTTCTTCAATTAAAACTTCAGAAAACTCTAACATTAACAAACAGTAACTCAATCATGCGACTGTTATTTAAAACCATTGCTACAAGAAAACCCGACTGAATATCGATTTAGCAAAAGTAATTTAGTCCAAATAGGAACAAATCCACTGGACAGGTACAAGCTTCACTTTGTTCAGATACACACACAAAACAAGATCTTAAAAAATTACACATAACTTCACAGCCATACTTACACAATACTGAAGAAATTAAAACCAAACGGGCGATGTAGAGAAAATCCCTGGAGAGTTGGGACCTCATTAAAGTCTACTCAGGAGTGGTCTCGGAGGATATTGCAAATGAGAAGAGTACACGCTCCATTGCTCTGCTCTCTGAAGCCTTTAATAGTCAGATTGAATTTTTTTCTATTCACAATCCTTAACGAAAAGGAGAGGAAGGTAGAAATGATCGGGTACATAAACTTAATGCGGAAAAATTGCTCATCTTTTTCCTGCATCTGATTCAAATCTGAAAGAAACCCGTTACGTCGTTGGTTTCTTAGGTTTTTTTTTCTACTTTTTTAATCCTTTCTTAACAACTTCGGCAACTTTTTTTTTATTAACGCTAGCGATAAGAAGAGAAATAGCTCATTTCTCAATACATGAGATGAATTTTGTTTATTATGGGACAGTAAGCATTAAGACAAAAAAGACGATACTCTATTTCAATAAGAAAAAATACTTCAGCTCCTTTGCAGTTGAAATGCAATTGTTGGAATATTGTTCAAAATCCTTTTTTAATAACACTTTTGTCAGGGTTTTTTTTCCCCACTTTGCACATTTATTGTTAAGGGAATAAAAAAACAAATAAAAAATATAATTTTGATTTTTTTTTTCCCATTAGTACAAAAACGACGAAGTCCACACACTAAAAAAATTAAATTGGATTACGTTTCCGCCAGTGAAAAGCACATCTTACTATTAAATGCGTAAATCGTAGTTCCAAGATGCGGAATGTCTGCATCTAGAAGAAAATCGAGGGGTGGGGGGAGGGCAAGAAACACAATCGAGCTAAAAATATGTAAAAAGGGGAGGGGTTAGAGACCTCATTTTCATTGCAACATAACATTTATCCCTCGGTTTTGCATGTTTTTAAAAAAATATTGAAAATGCATCAAACGTAAATAAGTTTAATAATTTTTACCTCTTTGACTCTTACTAGCATTCTGAAAGGGAGGGTGGGGGGGGGGGGCATGGCCTCCTTGCACTACCCCAAATCTGGACCTGGAAACACTTACAGAAGAAAGTTCTTGTTCATGTCCATTCAATAAAATTCCAGGGGGCACAGAATGAACTCAGATGCATTCAGTATGTTTTTATCGTTCATGGTGTATGCTTAAATCCATTCCCTCCGTTTTAAATTTCATAGATTATTCTGCGATCCATCCAATGTGTTTTTAAATGCCCAGTTATGTTTTTGCCCATTCAGCACAGAAATTAGAGAGAAAGTTGGAGCAAAAGAGCCAACAAGTTCTTATACCTCTGAAGAATTTTAATAAAATGAATCAAGGGGTAAACAAATAAATGTATGCATTATGTACTAATAAACATTCGTCGACTCTTGATTTCTGGACTACCACCCCGACCCCTATCTGACCTTGAACGTTACACTGGATCTGAGATTTCCTACGTTTCGAGATCTACGATTCTAAATACCTCTCTAGCATTGGTACATTAAAATTTTAATTTTGACTTCGAATGATCCATTGGATCCAATTTTTCACAACGTTTCAAAAAAACTAAAATCCGAAATATCCATAGCTCATAAAATATCAGCTCTAAATACCTGGCTCTCAGAACAATAGATAAAATTTGACCTTCGGCCTCGAAGGACTCATCGATATCAAATTTTGCAAACATTTCTAAGATCTATGACCCAATATACTTTCATGCACCAATTTTTAGCTCTCTAGCACAGATAGATCTAAATTTGACCTTTGACTTGGAATGACTCTCAGGATCTGAAAGAAAGTGGGGGTGGCTCAGTCGATAGTACGCCAGTCTCGTAATCTGTAGTTCTCAGGTTCCAGTTCCCACACAATTACAATCACCATAATATATCCATAAGATATTGAAATAACCAATGGATATCTAATGCTCATCTTAGATATCTTATGTATATAATCTGGAGATTGCGGTTGTATGATTCCCACTGAAGCCAGAATTGAGATTTATCTCTGCAAATCCTTCACCCCACTCTCTATCAGCAGGGGACACCGATGGGTTTTGAAAGGCCGCCGTCCGTCGGATGGGACGTTAAGCAGTGGTCCTGTGTGAGGGAGAGCCATATCACAGTGCACGTTAAAGAACAAACTGGGTGGCCTTGACGGGAAGCTACCATCTGTCACCTAACAGCTATTCAGCGGGTACTCTCTCCCAACCTTCTCTGAGCCCTGGGGATACTTGTGACCTGGCCAATTTGGTCTATTGTGTGCTAAAAAAGTAATTTTCAGAGTAAAACAACCCCAACCCGGATCCAAAATTTCAGGACATTTCCGAGATCTACAACCCGAAACACTCCTAGACACCAATTTTTAGATTTCTATCACTCATAGATGAAGGTTTGACCTCTGTGTGACCGCCATTTGACCTTGAAGGACATTTCAGACGACAAATTTCGGATTTTTACAGAAATCTACAGTTACGATTACCCTCAAGCGCAAATTTCCAGAACTCTATTGTTTCTGCATCATAGTTAGAATTAGAGTGATCTCCTTATCAATCTTTCAGTCAGTCAATTATTCAATCATTCCCAGTCATCGATATATATTAGATATAGTTCTGATTTTCCTTAAATATTAGGTTCAGTAGCGCACAGAATGGCCCAAAATACGACCAGTGAGAGGATCAGGTTTTCTTTTAGGTATTCAACAAAATATAATTGTTTAAATAAATAAGTAAAAAATTAAAAATATTGAAGCCTGGAAAGAGTAATGTGAGGTATAAGCCTCTAGTTGACCCTTCTGATGTTCTGTTCCCACCACTACACATGAAATTGGGGCTTATGAAAAACTTTGTGAAGGCTATGGACAAAACTGGTAAAGATTTTTTGCACTTGAAGGAATTGTTCCAAAATTAAGTGATGCCAAACTCAAAGAAGGGATCTTTGTTGGTCCTCAGATCAGGAAGCTACTGAATGATACTCTTTTCGAACCAAAACTGAATATGGAGGAGGGCGCTGCATAGAAATTCTTCGCATCTGTGGTCCAGGGTTTTCTGGGGAATCACAAAGAGGAAAACTACCATTATCTCATTCAAGATCTTCTCATAAACTATGAAAATCATGGCTGCCGAATGTCTTTGAAGATCCATTTCTTGCATTCGCATCTCGACTTCTTTCCCAAGAATTTTGGATCTGTCAATGATGAGCAATAAGAAATATTTCACCAAGATATCCGAACAAAAGGGGAGAGATACCAATGAATACGGAGGTAGAACCCAGCAATGATGGGTGACTACTGCAGAGTTGCAATTAAAAATTAGACCATAATGTTTCCTAACCATATTGGCAATAAGTCTTTGGCACGGTTCAGAATTCGAAAATTCCAAAATTACAAATATGAATGAACTGACTACGTTGCTTCGCAGCCGTAATGTCAGTATTCTGTTAGGCCTCACCCAGCACACAACAGTGGCTTATGATGCCATCCATAAGATGTAGTACTGTCCAGTATAGTGGAACGTCGGATGGCATCATGCAATGATACTCAAGCTGGTTCTTGCAGAAGGAAGATACCTCAGCAAAAAAAGAACTTTTTTTAAGTACAGTCGCTCAAAAAAGTATCCGAACGCTATGGTTGATTACAGAATTCAGAAAAATTATCTGGCAACGATTTTTTAGAAATTAGTGATCTGGCAACCTTCGTGTCACGTAACAATTTTATTAAATAATATCAGCTGGATCGTGTCACGTGACACGAAGGTTGCCAGATCACTAATTTCTAAAAAATCGTTGCCAGATAATTTTTCTGAATTCTGTAATCAACCATAGCGTTCGGATACTTTTTTGAGCAACTGTACAAAAACTCTTTACCCATGTTTTCGTATTTTGCGCATTAATATTATTTCATTTGTTACTTTATATTCAGTGGTCTATAACTATGATGTTTCTATATTTTTTTCATTGTAATCATGTAATTAATTAATGAGTTTTAAGTTGCAATTTAATAAAATAGTCACATTTATTTTCATTTCCCAGCTGTGCATATCCATTGAAATTTGAAATACAACAATCCGTAATTAAAAAAAGAACTGTACGTGCTGCAGATTTTTCGCAGCCATATTTGAATTTATCACTCCAAAATTATTTAAAAACATCCTATTTGATCAATGTTATGAAAAAAAAGTTTCGAATTGTTGTCTAGTGTAATTAGCAATTGGAAAGAAGTTAGTTAATTTACAACAAATTTAAAGCTTTTCAAAATTTATCAAGCTGTGGTTGGGATTACTTCTGTCAATCTTTTATAAATTTCGTGTTATCTGAAGAAGTTTTAATAGAATTTTCGCTTTAAGCGAAGTTTTCTTGTTATCTTTTTCGCGTTAAAATAATATTTTTACATGTCAAAATATTGCAGCCAGAACGGATCACATTATAGCTTCACGTTAACCGATATTTCATCTTATCCGTTTTCGAGTTAAGTGTTTTCGATTGTAATGAGTACATTGTCAAGGACCCCGACAGAACGTTTTACAGCGAGGGGGAGGAAAATTGTTTTAGGGAGGTCAAAATACTTCTACTGGGGGAGGGGGTCAAAAAACCAATCAATATTTAAAGATGGAAATATTCATGTCGATCGTTTGTTAATGAGTGTACTTGGAAATAAATAAAAATAAAACAAATACTTCCGACAACAAAAGAAAATGTAAAAAAAAAATTAAAAAATTAAAAATATTTACTTTTCTCTAAAAAACACATAATATATCTGTCAATTTTTGGTAAAACTGATACTATATAATATAAATTATTTTTTGCATAAATTTTTCCGGGGGAGACAACTGACTCTATTTCCTCCTTTCCGTGCTCATGTACAATGCTCGCATTTTTTAAACATATTTTCGATAATAAATTTTTTTACAATTAAAAAATCTAAAAACAAGCTTCAGACTGAAAAAACAGTATTGTATATATATATATTGAGATGCCATTTTATTAGGTACACCACCCATCGTCACATAAATGCTTCAATCCAACACGTAATGCGTCAGGTGATGCGGTGTGCAGTATAAAACAGGCAGAGCAGCTCTTTGAGCATCTGTTAGAGTTGGAATGGACGTCAGAATGAGCAAAATGAGTAACCTGAGCGACTTTGAACGTAGCATGACAGTTGGTGCTAGGCGTACCGGTTCTAGGATCTCCCAAAACGGCTTGTCCTCCTGGGCTTTTCACGCACACCCGTTTCAAGAGTTTGCCGAAAACGGCGCGAAAAGCAAAAAAATTACCAGTGCTCGGCGATCTTGTGGACGAAAACAGCTTGTGTATCAGAGGGGTCTATGGAGAATGGCGAGAATCGAGCAGGCGAACAGACGGGCAACAAACCAAGCATATATATACAGCAGAATTAAACATTGATGGGCAGAAGGTCATCTCCAAATGCACCATGTATTGATCCTTCCCCGGATGGGTTACTATGCTGCCAACCATTTCGAGTGCCGATGCTGTCAGCGAAGGATACGAAAGTGCGTTTCCAGTGGGCGTAGGAGCAGCGACACAGGATCGCATGGAGCCTTCTTCTCTGATGGTGCTGTTGGTGTGAAGAATGTTTTTCTGACACATATTATTCTCTAATACCCATCGAAGGCATCTGAACTCCACGGCATATTTGAGCATCGTTGCTGACCAAGTTCATCCCTTCATGGATACAGTTTATCCTCACTCGGATAGACATGTTCAGCATGATAATTCACCAGCTCACAAAGAACATATGATCACCGATTGGTTCCAGGAATATTCCGACGAATTTACCTTGTTTCGTTGGGCTACACAATCTCCAGATCTAAACCCTATCGAGCATCAATGGGATGAGGTGGTAAGGGCTATTCACAGCGAGACTGTACCGTGGTCTAATTTGCAATAACTGCGAGACATAATCATTTCCGCATGGTACAACGTTCCTGAACAACGCATCCAGTATCTGAAAGTTCCAAGCCCAGACGATTTCTGACTGTTATGAACTCAAAAGGAGAGCAACACGCTACTAAATAGGTGTACCTAATAAACTGTCATCTCAGGGTATATACAGAGTACATGCAAAGAATAATGTTGCCATATCGAATGTTGTTTCTACTTAATGTAGAAACAACATGTAGATGTTCCCTAAACACTCTTACGATGATTTTAATATCACTTGAAATTCGCATTAGTGTCGTGAGGACAGACATCAAAAATGGAAAGCTTTTAAATACCCATCACCATTTCACACAATGCTATGTTAATCGTCGAAGATTTGTAACCTGAGGCGGTAAAATGTTCGAAACAGGCACGGGCCTAAAAAAAAGCTGAAGTTGAAGAGGGGAGACGGTAAGATACTGAATAGAAATGGTAAAAATAATTGGGAGGGTGTTGGGGGGAAATGACTGTGCTTGCCGTTTCAGCATAAAATATTTCTCCCAGATTTAGTGGGGGAAGGGGACCATGGTCCTTCCTCCCAGATTTAGTTGAAGAAGGGGGACATTGTCATTCCTCCCAGATTCAGGTCTGTTCCGAATTGAATCATTTGGGCTTCATTTTCGATTACTGGGATGTTACTTTCCTCCCACATTAGAAAAATCAACAAGGACTCAAAGGGATGAAATTATTTTATCTGTAAATTATATGAATAATAATGATACATTTAAATTATTTTCATGTAATTATTTCATTATGGCCAAGAACGTAATATCTTCAATCAGTTGGTACGCAAAACCCAACGGATTTCTCAGTTAATGCTAACACCGGAAACTAAAATATACTTTAGACTAGAATTTGAATTTTTCTTAGTATGGACTTGAAATATTTTAACGACTTGTATTGGAGAGATCCGTATGCAAAGTTCGGGAAGGGAGGGGAGAATATTTAAAAAGTAAAATTTATGTTCATATATAAAGTGTAATGCTACAAGAACCATTAACTTTAACAATTGCGATCACAGTTAAAATGATTACGTTAAATATTTCAGGTCAGAGATTTGGGAATTGATTTGAATTTATAAACAACGTCTTTATGGAAAAATGGTGCTCCATTTGATTCTGTTTCGCGTAACGCCTCTTTTTTGAAGTTAACGACATTAAATTGCAAGCTATTCTACTCGTATTGCTTAAACAATTGCGATCACAGTTAAAATGATTACGTTAAATATTTCAGATCAGAGATTTGGGAATTGATTTGAATTTACAACAACGTCTTTATAGAAACTAGTAGAGTGGAGGATAAAATGCATATTGCACTATTCTAAAACAATAATTTAGGAAGAGAAAAGATTAGAATACTGAAACGGAGTTTATAAACCATTTTCCCTTTAATTCATTCTTCCTTAATGTTTTTCAAGATTAGGGCTTTGGTGCATTCAGTGCATTTTTAACGTGCACAGAATATGGTTATTACTGCATATCTTCTGGGCAATTACTGATTGCACTACTTCAAGAATTCAGCCATTTTTAATAAAGACAAATTCATATATATTTTTTCCAAATTATATATTCTGGAAAATTGTAAAATTTTATCATATTGGGCGTTTCTGTTTATGACATACCAACAATATTACACATGCACACATTAATAAAACTCTAAGTATTTTAAAGTGAAACGAAATGTTCACATTTATAAGAAGAAAAAAGCATCATTTTAAAACCAAAATTCAGAGTTGCATGAAATTAGAGGTTATATATTTTACTCCTCTAGTTTACCACTCAAGAGAAAAGGGAATTAATGTTGACATCTTAAGTAGTTGGATCCAACATTGCTTTCCGAAATTGCATTATTTTGTTTAGAGATAAACTCATTAACGGTTTTTCTTCCGTTCAAGGAGCAGTTTAAACATCGCCTGTGGGACCGCAGCAAACATATCTGTCTGCACGACAAAGTCCAAGCAATTACTCTACATTCTTTAGTGAAAATGATGCAAACAAAAATGATAATGAAGTTAATAAGATAATTAATGTCGTATTCAGAGCTTGGGCTCGATATTCTTTAGTGTTGTTGTAGTATTAAAGTTAACTAAGAGAGAGTTATACACCACTTTGAACATCTAAATGCCACGGACGTTTGACTGGAAAGAAAACAAGATAACCTACCTTGACTGTTTAGTTTTAATTAACGTGAAACTGGGGTAAACATGTAGCGTATATTTTCCTTAGTGAGTTGACTGAGCAAGAGTCTGCGGAAGATCCGAAGTTCATTATGATGCACAAAGCTCTATAATGTTATATAACGCTACAAAAAACACTACCAATGAATATACGAAAACCTATACAAATTCTAGTCAAAACTACATCTCTGCTGCGTAGAAAAGTAAAACTGGTGTATCTTTGTTTGTAATAAGATTTTTAATGGATGTTGTATTTAAATTATTAAAATTATTTCATTGAAACTATTCTTTTACAAAATAACAGAACATAAGAAAACCCTTTACATACCTTTGCTATTATCTTTAGAATATTTATGCATTATTACCATAGTAGCATATCATAAGTAGTTATATATTATTACACATTATAATATAGTGATTGCGATATTTTAATGAAGTCATTGATAAAATTAGTAATATGTATTCTTGGTTGTACATTGTCATCATTTCAACATTATAACCAATCTGCATATTATGACTGAAATATTATAATCAACATGCATTATCATTTGGACATTATTTGAATATTACTACTACACTTCATATTTACATATTATAATTTTCTTTCACCACCGCTATAGTCATCCTCTTAAACTTTACATTCATAGTATCACTGTTTTTATGAGTCCTCTCTGTGAATTGTGATTTATATTCACTAAACCTGACCTTGACTTCAGTCAGAAACAATGCACCAATGGGCTTGGAAAGACCGCCATCTATCGGATGGAACGTTAAGCTGGGTATCAGTGTAAAATGCGAGACATATACTGTACATGTAAAAAATACTCTGGATAGCGTTGATGGGAAGCATCCATATGTCTTCTAACAGTTGTCCAGTGGATCTCTTTCCTCAAGCTACTCACAGCTTTTGAGGTCCTTGTTCACCAGTGTTAGATACAGAAAATTATCGATGTATACACATTTGGGACTCGAATCTGGGAACTGCAGATTACGAGCCACGCGCCTCTTGTAACGTTTTAAGTAGGACACTGAACACAACAAAAAAAAGTAAAACATAAACAACCCCCTTTTTTCTTAAAGTATCAAATGTAAACCTTTCCAACATGAATCGCCCATTACTTTTCTCTTGAGTGTACCGATTCCAACATCCTTGCTCCCTTACCGTTTTCTTACTTTGAAATAAAGAACCATATTTACTCAAATAGCTTCACACTATTCAAGCGAACCGCCTTTCTCACTGCATTAAACAGCCCGATTTCACTATAGACGAAAATTACCGAAAAATTCCAGGAGCGAAGTCGAGTGGTGAAAAAATCTTCACGTGTCTGTCTCGAGCAAATGATTTACGCCGTCTCGATGACTTTCGAAAACTGCTTGACCCCCCTCCCCCCGGATGAAACGGCCAAAGTGAAATACGATCGAATGAAATACTCCAGTCTTTGCTAAATAAGAAGTTGAAACGACTCCGAAGAGACATCAATCCTTAACCCCCCATATCGAGTAAGATTTATCATATCTTTCTCGCGCCTCGCTCAGCAATGTTGGAGAACGTTGAGCGCTATGCGTGGAAAGAAATCTTGCTCCCAGGATTCCTGGGATGCCCGAGGATAGAGAATCCTCTGGAGGCCATCTACCTGACCAGTCAGGAACGCACCAATTGCCAGCACATTGGCCATCGATTTTCCCTCCCACATTCCCAATGGTTGGAGAAGCAGGCAACGATGGAACACAGCCGAGCAGAGCAGAGAGAGAGAGAAAGAACAACCTTTTATCCTTCCTGGCTGAAGTAATCCTTATCGGGACCGGTTATTTACCTGGGCCTTCCGAAGTGCTCTGAAACTTTTCTTTTATTACCTTTCCCTCCACTTTTCATGTGGATTCTTCTCTTTGATCTCCTGGTCTTTGCTCTTCCCGTCCTCATTCCGATCATTCCCTAATAAAGGCGCGAGGAGAGCTTCATCCATTAGACTCTTCCTGCGTTTTCACAGTCGCGCTACTTCTTTCGATTTGTGTGCTCTCTACGGACGATAATTATTATTCATATAGGCTTTCCGTTCTATCTTTTCGATGCTTCAAGCGCCTATACCTGTTTATTTGCGTATCCCTGTTTGATTGCTTATTTACTTGAGGCTACATTCCAGTCTGTTTGTGTGTACATGTTATCAGCTTGTGTAACTTTGTGCATTTGTCCATCTGTCTATACTCTGTTTCGCCTAAGTTTAGACCTGATGTAAACAAACAGCTCTATGCCCATTGTTCTGAAGATCTCAACACTGCTTATAAGTGTACTTGTCCACGTAAAACAATAATGTGTAGATTTTTCTGATATATTGGTTGCAACAAAGCAATGGTCAGAATAAATAATTTTAATTTTCTTTATTTTTTTGTTAGTTGATGGAACTCTATTACCACTTATAATATTATTATATTCGGTAATTTTCGTCTATAGTGAAATCGGGCTGTTTAATGCAGTGAGAAAGGCGGTTCGCTTGAATAGTGTGAAGCTATTTGAGTAAATATGGTTCTTTATTTATATTAATAATCAAAACATTTTGATTATTATAATTAATAATCAAAATGTTTATGAACTTGAAAATCACATCTAAACTATATTGAATAATAGGCAATCACAGCTAATCATTTGTAGGTGATATGCATTAAATAAATTTAGGTGAAAAATTGTCATAGGATGGATGTTAGATGGAGGTGTTGGTTCGGATCCCACTCGACTAATGATTATTTTTCCTCTATACTTATTTAATATCAAAACCAACTCTCGAAGAAGACAAAATGTCAACCACGAGCAAAGGTTATGTGCACAGAAAAGGAAAGTTGATTACAAAATCATCATTATATATATAAAGTTCAAAATCGAATGTTGAGGAACGCCATAAAAGGAACGCCATCCAAGCAACTTCATTTTTTCCAAACTCTGAAAACTTTGTTTAGTCACCAAATGCGACTTTATTTTTTGCTGTTCAGTAGTCCTAACCATTTTTGCCATCTTAAACGATCTTATAATTTTTTGTGGCTGTGGGTATATTTTTCTGCCTCCAGAATCGAAACGAATTGTTAACTAAATCAATAGTAACCGAGTTACAAAATTACTGCTATGTAAAGACCTTAGCAATTTATATTCATGGCACTTTTATATCTTGCGTCGAAATTTGATGTATCCCATTCAATTACTAATATACCACCATTAAAATGTTGTGATGTTTTACCTGCCTGGGTGTAATGATTTCTACTTTTGCAATCTGGTAACGTGTGTGCTAATGTAAATAATGATGAAGTTAGACGGAGTGCAACCTCCTTTAATCAGCGTAATGCGCAGAGAGGAACTGCGTTTGTTTGACCATATTGCCCTAATGCGTAACTACAGATTAGCGAATAGGGTTATGAACAGTGTGTCTAAAGACCTCAGAAAAAGAAGAAGAAATAGGATGTGGTGAGCAGACAATGCCAAACAGGACCGTCTTAGAATTGGTCTGCAGTATTTAAATGCAGCAGCTGTAGCTCAGGATAGACATGTTCGAAAACTAAATTGCACTGTCTGGACACCCATAGTCCACGCTGCTTGATGATTGTGTAAATATGTAACGTATGTTATATCTCTTTCAGTTATTAACCCATTTCTTCCCAGTGTTGCGTACACGCAACACTTGGGAAGAAATGGGTTAATGCAGAAATCGTACATTTATTTTTAAAAAAAACAACGTTTTCCTTTTTGTAAAGCATTTACATTTTGAATTGTTTGTATATGTTTCTAAGTGCATATTATAAATATCTTATTTATATGTATATCATAATATTAAACGCTGGAGCCTAAATAGCATAATGTTTTTGAACTGTAGACTATTACACAGAATTTGTAAATAGTGGCAAGGTCTCAGAGAGGAAACCAGATGTCCCGGAATCTGCAGGATTGTCGCGCAGAGCATCAGTTTGTCTCGAGTCCCCCATCAACATTCGAATGTCCCAAGAATTTCATCCCTATTGAGTCCGTATTATCTATTATATAACGAGCTAAAACGTCTGAAGATATATATGAGTGTGCGTGTGTATGTTTACTGTACAAATCTTGGTTGTCCAGTCTAACTCTATATAACTTGTGTATTTTGAGAGAAAAAAGTGTCTGGCCTATCCAGGAAGGTTTTTAAATCAAGATTGATTCACCGAAAGTATTTGAAATACCGCATATGACATAATAAACGCCAGAGCCTAAAGAATAGTATTCGACTTAAACCGCAGCGGGATAGAAGCAGTAAATTTTAAATTGTAGCGCGGGCTACTATTTGCAAATTTACGGTATATATGTATACTGTACTATGATCTGTAAATGGTAGCTAGGTAGTCACTGGAAGGAGAGCTATGCACCAATCCCCTTTGATGATGCATAGAACTGAAAAAAAAAAATAAAACCTTCGTGTACAGTACACCAAAGTTGCCATATCACTAATTTCTAAAAAACCAACCCTTGCCAGATATTTTTTCTGAATTCTGTAATCAACCATAGTGTTCGGATATTTTTTGAGCGACTGTATCAGGGAGTTAATGTTTTGTGTGGCAGAAAACGGACAGGTAAAAATGGATTGAAGGATAAACAAGGTAAGGTTATAGAAGATGAGAATTCTGTCATGCTAGGTGAGCTGAACATTTCAGTGGTGTTCTAAACAACTACTCCCATTGTTTGTAATGATGATAGATGAATTACTGGCTTTAATGTTGGCTCTAAACATAGTACTTAATTATTTTAGCACTTTATAAATTTAAACTACATAAATCCCCAGGAGCAGATGAAATTACTACGGAAATGTTCAGAGCTGGGAATGTTTCGGTTACCACTTGGATGACTGAAATTTTGAATATCTTTTATGATAAAGGCATGGTTCCTAAGGATTTTACCAGAGCTATTGTTATTCCTATTTTCAAAAAAGGTGATCGCAGTTCTTGTGATAACTTATAGGGGTATCAGCCTACTCTCTGTTCCAGGTAAAGTTCTTTCCATGATTGTGCTTAATAGAATTAAGAATCTGGTTGACAGTCAATTGCGTGATGAGCAATGTGGATTCAGAAGTGGTAGGGGATGTGTAGATCAGATATTTTCACTTAGGCAGATTTTTGAGAAATGTTTAGAGTTTCAGAATCCTTTGGTTGCTAGCTTTGTTGATCTCAAAAAGGCTTTCGACTCTGTTGATCGTCATAATTTGTGGTTGATTGTGAGATCGTATGGTATACCAGACAAGTTAGTTAACATAATGAAAGCTCTCTATAATAACACTGAGTCTTGTGGAGTGGGTTGGGTTGTTTTACCTCTGAGCAGCACTTTTTTTGCACACGATAGGCTAAATGGCTAGGCTACAAGGACCCCGAAGGCTCAGAGGAGGTTGGGGGTGGAAACCCACTGGAACAGCTGTTAGGAGACAGATGGTAGCCTCCCGCCAAGGCCATCCAGGGTGTTCTTTAACGTGTACAGGGTATGGCTCTCCCGCACACGGGGCCACGGCTAAACATCTCATCCGATGGATGACGCCCTTTCCAAGCCAATCGGTGTCCCCTACTGACCGTGAGCAGGGCAGGGAGTTTTGAGGAGATATATCTTAACGCTGACCCAGCTGGGACTCGAACTTGGGAACTGCAGATTACGAGCCTGGCGCGCTACCCTAAGTCTTATGTGAGAGTTGATAAGGCTTGTAGTAATAGGTTTAGCGTTGCATTTGGTGTTCGACAAGGGTGCATTTTGTCCCCTTTTCTCTTTAGTTATTTATTATGTCATGCGAAATTCTTTGCAACGGAAAGTTTTTTGTCCTTAAATGGTTATGCATTTTGATTATTTATAACAAGGCCTATGCAAGGCATTTGGCCTTGTTAGCTAATTATGTTGATGAGATAAATTCTTTCATTAGGGCTGTTGGTAAGACTGGAATTAGATTTGGTTTGGTTATAAACAGAGAGAAAATGAAAGTTATGAAAATTGGTCAGGCAAGCGATAAGCAATATTCCGTTAATCTGAATGGTTGCAGTCTTGAGCAGGTGTCACAGTTTAATTATCTTGGGAGCTATGTAACAGATACTGGTGATGTGCAACATGAAATTAACAGACAAATAGGGATTGCTGCCGGGACTTTTAAGAATCTATGGAGAGTGTGGAGAAATAGGCGTATATACCTAAAGACTAAAATTAGACTGTATAATAGTTTGGTTCTTTCTAGGGTTAGTTATGGTAGTGAAACATGGACACTTTGTAAACAAGATAACAGGAAACTAGATGCTTTTGATTCCAGATGCTTACGCAGTATCTTAGGCATTAAGTGGTTCAACTTTGTAACTAATGATGAGGTTAGGCAAAAGAGTTTGCAACCTCCTTTAAGCAGCATATTGTGCAGAGAGAGACTCTGTTGGTTTGGCCATGTTGCCCGTATGAATAATTACAGATTGGCGAATAGAGTTATGAACAGTGTGCCTAAAGGCCTCAGAAAGAAGGGGAGACCTAGGATGCGGTGGGCAAACAATGTCAAACAGGAACTTGTTAGATTTGGTGTGCAGTGGAGAGATGCAGCAGATGTAGCTCAGGACAGATATGCTTGGAGAACTAAATTGCGCGGTCTGGTGCACCTCCGTAGACCATGGCTGCTTGATGATGACGATGATGATGATGATATTGCACTATGGAGTGATAGGGCCGTACCTAGGGAGACAAGGGGGCCATACCTCTCCCCTCTTTCAGAATGCTAGTAAGGGTAATGGATGCCAAAAATTATTAAACTTGTGTGTATTTCACGAATTTTTCATGAAAATTTTTTAAAAGCTCTAAAATTAAGGGGAAATATTACAGTGCAATGGAAATCCAGTCCCTTCTTCTTCTTCTTCTTCAACGTTACACTATATTGGGTGGTCCTTACTCAGGCTTCCCCCACCCTCTTTATATATATATATCCGAGCCTGCAGAGAGACATAAAGCTGGATTAAATATAGACAGACTCTGCAGTTGAAACAGCGACAGTTCTCAACAGATTAAAGATTGATTAACAGGCTATTGACAAGTCATTGATCTATTATTGATCTATATATCCTATATATCCTATTACAATCATATATGTAAAAAAAATCTAACATTAGACAAACTTTCCCCGCTATAATTATATCGCATGTTAAGCTCGTGTTTCCGGTATTCAATAGTTTAATAAGTGGAGAGAAAGAGATGCGGGGAATCTTCTACCCACCCTTACGAAGTCAGACAAACTCAGATGATCGTAATAACACATATCACTCCGAAATAGCTGTCGCGTCACTTTCTGCCCTTCTGTAAATATGTAAATGTCGCACGTGGATCCAGAGAATAGAAATTTTGCTGCAAATGTTCGCACGATTCGATTTCTGTTGACCCGTGCACTTCGCGATCGTTGTAAGCTGTGACAGCACATCACACGAATCCGTGCGATGATTAGCAGACGTTGCAGGTGTTGCTGACCATTTCCATTTCCTGCGGTCATTAGTTCAAAATTAGTGACAGCATGACGGAAACCACCGAGTCATACACCTTCCGGTTGAATCCCTTGTATAATGCGCTTTAGGTAGCCAGTCAATTAAGCAAAATCAATAGTAGTGGATTTACAATAGGCACCATACAATAAGTAATTGAAAAATCAAATGTTTATCTCTTGGGAAATAATATCTCTATAAAATATCATTGAAGCTGGTATATTTTACATCAGCAATAACAGCTCCCGAAAACATAAAAAAATTGACCAATATTGAAACAATTGTCTGCAAAAAAAAGTTTCCAGATTTAATACATTTATTTATTAAATAGTTTGAACGAATACTTATTACTTAAGTTTCAATTAACTTTTTATACAAAACCTTGTGAATATCGCTCTTCATAAATATTCCCTTTATGACTACTAAAACTACAATTCCCATGTTCGAATTCCACATGCAGGAGCGTTGAGATTTATCTCCACTGAAACCCCACCCTGCCTTCGGTCAGAAAGGGAATACCGATGGCTTCTAAAGGGTATCGCCCTTCGGATGGGACGTTGAGCAGTGCCCCGTGTGCATACCTTGTGCACGTTAAAGAATGAGGCTCTATGGCCTTGATGGGAGGTTATCATCTGTCTCCTAAGAGTTGTCGAGTGGATCTAGCATTAAAGCCTTTGGGATCTGAATATGTAGTTCATTGTATGAGAAAAACAGTGCTGCTCAGAAGTACAAAACCAAATTTTAACTCCTTCATTCCTCATGTTTTCATATGGGAACATTTTTGATTAGTAACAGAGTATTTCGAAACTTACTCCCACAGGGAAGAATATCTAATAAGTTTAAAATTAGTAGCTTTTTTTAATTTATATTTTATTTTTTTTTATGTAGCTTGTTTTTCTCATTTTCATTAATTTTCATTTTTTCGGTAAAAGGTGTTCTATTTGGTCCGAATAAAAATGGTGGCGTGCAAAAAAATGTTATTTTACCAAATTAATTTGGAACAGAAGGATTAAAAACTTGAACCAATATTATTGAACATGGTGATTCAAATTCGATTAACGTCTTTAGTTTATTTTTCGTTCGCAACACATAAGAAAGAGAAGAATCCTAGAAGCTACTCCTAACTTTTACAGGCTTTCCCATAAAAGGACATGCCCTACTAATACATAAGTCACTGCTGATGAGTGCCTCGTTAGAATTTGGCCAACAACGATGCGAAAATGAGTCGCTTTTTGCGTAGTCTCCTACAATCTTAAATCTTGCTAGATAGTGCGCAATTACTGCACGAACAACCCGTTCTCTTCTTTCGTTTTTCTGTTGTTTTTATGTTAAAGTAGAAATGATTCATATTAACAATGGATAAAATTAAGAAAAAAATGTACTTTAGAAATCAGAGATATTAAAACGATTGCTGTTTAAATTCCCAACGTGGAGAACATACCATGCAAATATGTGCAGGCAACGGGGTTGATTGGCTAGGTTAGTGCAGTGTTTGGTGCTCTATTAGGGATTTAAGTAGGCCTGTATTCTGTCATGAGGCTAGGCTTACACAGCATGAAAAGTCTCTCATACTGGAATAGTAGCTAGCTCCCTAACCGATATGACAGTTAAGGAGTTAGATTAACGTTCTTGTATAAAAATCTTGTTTTAGAAGTTATGGACCAACGAACTTGGATTTCCATTTTCATACCATGGAAATTTAGAATTTTTGCATAGATTTCGATTAACTTTTTATTATAAAGAGCACAACAAACGATGGAGAAATATATTTTGCTGCTAAATATTACTTTTTAGTTGCTGACTGGTTATTGAGCGTCTAAGACTGGAATAGCCAATCAAAACTTAGTAAAGAACAATTAAGAGAAACTATGTTTTAAAAGAGTCGCAGAAAATACTCTGTAGTTAAAAACGAAAGCATACATTTCTAATCAGTAACGAATAGGGAAAAAATCATATTTAAAGGAATAAAAAAACCCTATTAAAAAGACAAAAATATACACTTTAGCGAGTAATATGCATAGTCATAATCGTTTAGTAATGTTTGGTGAAATAAATTGGAAGAAATGAGTCAGATTCAGTACACTGGTTATTTGATTTCTCTCGCAGGATTTTTTGCAATGAGCCGCGGGTTGGTGAGGTCTGGTTTAAGATATGCATTCAGTGCATTTCAACTGCAGGTGCACTTTTCCTTATAAAGATGTTCGCCAATTACTATAGCAAAACAAATCCCTAAAGAAACAAAAAATTAAAAAAAACTACCTCTTAGAGAATTTTCGACATTCTGAGCAAAGATACACAAAAAAGGAAACAAAAATGTGTTAAGTTAGATCTTAACGATCCCCTCACTGAAGTCGAAACATGAAGTTATGCCAGGCAATAAAATAACGGATAAATAACTTCTCACTTTATTTTCTCGACTTTAGTTCATTATCTGAACTTCACTTTCGCTTCGCCAGCTATTAGAAAGACCTAAAAGCAAAACTTATTTTGTCATGAATAACATCAAAGAGCCAGAAAGTAAAAAAAAGAAAAGATGATAGAACAGAGGTGAACAAAACGAAACCACATCAAATGTTTCTTCTCCGAAAGAAACTTTTCGATCCGAGTAGTCGCATAAAACGACATCTGAAATCGTTTCGAATTCGCGCAAGTGAGCTGAGATCCTGCCTCTAAGGATCTTTGGTCTACAGTTCTCTGAACTTTCTTACTTTGGAAATTTGACTGTAGCAAGAAGGGCATTATTAAACGTCGTTTTTCCCTCTCAAGTAATTTCCATAAAAATGTCATCAGTCCTGACTGTGAAAAGTCGTTAAAAACGCATCACCTTTATTACAGCCAAGTTTCGGCATCGAAATCACCTTTGCAAAGTTATCGTGGTTTTAATATTTTTTCTTCTCAGTTTTTTCGGGTTCAGATCGTGGAATATTCAGCTTTGATAGAAAGAAAAAAAATTCTTGCCACTTTTCGGTAATCATTTTATTTCGCTATTTTTATCACAGCAATAGCTTCTGTTCTGGTTAATTTCGCTTTGGTTTTAGGTGTTTAAAATATATGAATATATATATATATAATTAAAAGAGAGTACAAAAAAACTATCTAGTTATCCATATCTGTATGTTAAAGTATCAGTTTTGTGTGCATAATCTATATCTAAAAGTAGTATTTCTGTATACTACTTTTAATCTGCAAATATATGTGAGCATAATTTTTATGTTCAGTGAATAAATCATTTGTATACTCAGTGTATAAAAAATTTGTATATCTATTTTATAAAAATTTGTATTTTCAGTGCATAAAAATTGTATATTCTTTGTATTAACTCTGTATAAACATTTTATAAAAATTTGTATATTTCGGTGCATAAAAATTTGTGTATTCAGTGTATAAAATTTTTATATTCAATGTATAAAAACTGTATACTCAGTGTATAAAAATTGTATATCCATTATATTAAAATTTTCATAATTAGTGCATAAAAATTGAATATTCAGTGTATGAAAATTTGCATATTCAACGTATAAAAATTTGCATATTCAGTGTATGAAAATTAACATATTCAGTATATAAAAATTTAAATATTTAATGTATAATTTTTTTATTTATTGCATAAAAATTTGTTTATTAAATGTTTAAAAATGGTATAGTCAGCGTATAAAAAATCATTGCTTTTTAGCACATAGTTTGTATGTAGAAGCAGAATTTGTTTGTAAATATTATGTTTTCTTTATTTGTTTGCACAGGCATTATTTGTCTTACTGAATTAAATACAATATATATCAAAATTTCCTGATCTTTACTCTCGTGCTTTGTCTCATGTTAGTTCCTTTTAATTTTCTTTACCTGTTCAAAAGAAAGATATAGCTCTCGGTTTACACAATTTATAAATAAATAAATATAGCTATTAAGAAAATATTAAATCTTAGTTTACCGTCATCAGAGCATATCGGTCGTAGCCTGACATGTTATCAGGGTTCGTAGGTTCGTAGTATTCCACCCGGCTCAAGGCAATTATTTCCTCTAAAATTGGTATCGTCGGTAAACTAATAATGAATATTTTCCTGAGAGTCGAACAAAAAATCGATGGATTTATTCAATTTATTAAATAAAAATTGTTTTGCATATAATCGTAAACCTACTGGACGATCACTAGCAGCAAAAGAAAATTAATTCCTTCAATGTCAAAAAAAAAAACAAAGTGTTGATTCCGAAAAAGCTTTTGGACATGCTGAAGCCAAAGTAAATCTTCTAAAAGAATCAGGACTGGAATCCCAATAATCTATCTGAAATATAACACTTAGATCATACAGAATTCTTTCGTTTCGAGTTTCAGTAAGCAATAGATCTTTGTTTCGACAACTAACATAAATATTCCGATTCTAGTCCACAAGCATATCACTGAAATTCCCCCTCGTATGCCTTTTTCCAGGAAAAGGTACATTGTAGGGTCTGTTATCAACTCGAGATTAATATTTGTCATCTTCAGGCATGCTTGCCAAGTTACTCCAGGAGCTGTGTAAACATGACAGGAATCAATTTCATAGTATCTGACACATAGTTTTCTGAAATTCTCAAACACATCAGCTAGGCGGACCACGTCGGTGTACAAGTCGTGATATTAGCCTAGGTTTTTTATGTCGAATGAGTTCCATACTTTCATTGCATGTATGTAGTCTTCTTCCCCTAGCGCTTCTCCGAGGAGCGCTCATAATGCGTGTAATCCCAATTTTAAGCTCCCAAATAAGATTCCAGTTATATTTCATAACCTAAAGGGGTATGACAGCCATTTATTATGCAAGGAATCGGTATGATCAAAAATAAGAAGACTAATTGCATTCCCAATAATATGGAAAAATATACAGCATTCTCTCTTGGAACTTTGAATTTCATAGATTTTTATCAATTTTTAAGTGCATCTCTTGAGAAGCTAGTCAATAACCTATCGACAGAAGAATTCCATATTTTGAAGGAACATGTCGAATTGCTGCATTTCGTCATGAAACGAATAATTATTTCAATATGTCGTTAAGCTGAAAGGATCCTTGAGGAAGATAAAACTCACACAGCAGACCGCTCTTCCTGTAAGTAAATGATTTAGATAAACAATGGCATATCTGTTTTCGCATCGGACTGTTCCATAGGGCAGTGCGTAAGTGACATCCTGACCTTTACCAGCGGCTGACTGTTTACCAGCGCTCGTCTCCTGGCCATTTCTTCAGATAAGCGACAATAATAAATAACCTGAGACAAAGGGGGGTAGAATTGGTGGGTGACAATACGGTTTAGTCAGAAGGACTTCAACCATCTCTGGAATTAGAAAAATTTCGAGATGGGTCCTGAAACAGTGGTCAAGGCTGCGAGTTAGTTTTCATGTTGTAAGACATCGCGTCTGATATGGAAGCAAAGGGTTATCGACAGCGCAGGGGGTGACGTGATCCAAGATTCATCCTTCAATAAAACGTGGTCTATAGTAAGGGTGAGGTACCGAACGCTTGTTGCGTGTTCTAAAGCAGGTCTGTTATGTCACCCATACAGGTCACCAGACCATATTGCCTATCAATATTTTTCATAATTACGAATAATTAGTTTTTAAAACAAAGATTTCTTTTGCCGTTTTCGTTTTATCAATTTTTTTTTCATTTTTACCCAATAGCATTTTTTCATTTCATTTTCTGCCGGATAGTCTTTTAAAACAGTTACTGTGGGATAGTCCTTATTCTAGTGAAGGTCGAATTTGCAAAATATGGGACCTTGTAATTATTTTTGAGGATTGCATCAGCCATTCTGAACGTTGCCACCGAAAGTTCAGTTGGACTTGGCAGAAACCGAGGGACTTATTTGGGAGTTTGTGATCGGTGAGGGGGGAGTTTAATAGAGGGGACGGAACTTTTGATAGGGTTTTTAATAAAGGGGTGGAACGTTTGATAAGGGGGGTTTAAAAATACATGTCAACCAGGGGGCAGTTTTGATAGGGTTTTTAATAGAGGGGGCAGAACTTTCAATAATTGGTTTTTTTAATGAGGGGGCTTAAAAATTGGGAATAATTTCGGTTAAAATAGTGGGCTCTTCTAAAGTGTACACTAGATGCAGTCACGGATTTTTAATAAAGGGAGATGGAACTTTTGATAAAAGGGGGGTTTTAATGAGGGGGAGTCAAAAATTGGAAATAATTTCAGTTAAAATAGATGGCATTTCTAAAGTATATACTCATAATATACACTAGATGGCGCCACGGGTGTTTTGAATAAAGGGGCGGAACTTTTGATAAAGGGGGGGTTAATGAGGAGGGATTAAAAATGAGGGGGTCTTTATTAATTATGAGTTATTAATTATTAATTTTGAATATTAATAAGGGGGTATGACCGGAAGTTGCGTCATATCACGTGGCCGGAAGGGGCCGGGAGCCGGTGACGTCATAGGGGGAAAGCACTGTGCAAAGAGGGATCGCTATTCTGCGATACCACTACTAACTGTATACCGAACTGAAGACAAAGCAACTCTCTAAAAATAATAATTATACCGAACTGAAGACAAAGCAACTCTCTAAAATATATACGTATATAAATGTATGAAGAAAGTCGTTTATTTGTTAGTCTGTCTGTTTATGCACACTGCCCCAGAAACAGCTACAAACACCAAACATTTTTGAATGTTCCATTCACCCAGAGGATGAATATAGTCCATGTGCGAACCACCTGGGGTCAAACAAATTAGAGTGGGCTGGTTTACATTTCTCAAAATCCCCAGATCACCATTAACAGTTGAAAGTTACTCAAAATAACTGATGACAGCAATAAATTTGAAAGTAGGAAGGCATCAAACAAATTTCTTTCTGATTTCGCGTGATCAAGTCATTGTTCAGTTTGTTGGGTCAAAAGAAGAGGGATCGTGGATATTGACGTCATTCTAATTAAAGCACGAGTGGAACGTGAAATTCTTTGTTGAAATGAAAGCTTAAAAAACTAAAAAATCGTATCGGAAAATAAAATCATTAACTTAATTTGAAAAATTTGTAAAAGTTAATAAACGTATATATCATACGTTAATTAATAAATCTTTTAATATGCTAAGTAATGAATAATGTTTTTCAATAATAATTTTTTTTTTCAGAGTACCTACACTTTTTAAGGCAACTCAGAACCATATCATATTTCTTTTTCTATAAAGTTACATATGCCTGGCAAACTGTATCCTAGGGACTCAGGTGGGTACGAAATGATTTGAAAAGTTCGATTGTAATGAGCAAGGAAATTCCGTTTTATTTTTTTGGTTTAGAAACTTTTGACGTAGGGAGGATCATACAGTACCCCGAGATGTGTCCATTCCTTTCCTTCTCTAAAAGGGAGGGGAAAAATTAAACCGTAGGGAATTGTTCGTAATGATTTTTTTGACAAATGAAAACTTGCGACATGAGGAGTGCCATCTATTCTTTATATTTAAAGTTTCAAACCTGAGCAAGACCGGGTAAATCTGCTAGTAATAGAAAATATAATAAAAAAAACAACTAACAATTACATAATACAAAAAATCGATAAAGGTGTAGATGATATAGGTGTAATAAAAAGGTATGGGAAGCAAAGAAAAATTTTAACTATTAAGAACGCATAAAATAACAAGTAAAAGGTAAAAAATATAAAAATAGGTGGTAAAAAGGAATAAAAGATGGGACCCCGGATTAGGCATGGATGTGTGTGTCGTTTTTCTGCTGAGGTCCTGCCATCCTCTCAGATCTCCTACTATGGCATATAAACTGACAGGCTCCTGTCAGACCTCTGTGGCAAGCAGCTGCTTGAGGGGGTATTTATTTATTTATTTTTATATCAATCATTCAAGTATTTGAGAATCTAGAGCTCAAAAGTATCGAATTAAAGTCGAAACATTAACTGTTTCAAAACATTTAAAATGACATATATCTTTTCATACATCGCTAATCCACACGAATGATAAATGATGCGAGTTCAAATATATACGTCATTCAAGTCAATAGTCATACAGTCAATTAAAATTATGATGTATAGTTAAAATTGTGTAAGGTTCGTGATTCACTTACTACTGCAGTTGAGAAAGAATGGAATCAGTTTAAACAGGCTTTTCGTGAAACTAACAGTATTCATCTGGAAAAAAATGATCAGAAGAGACAAAGTCATTTGGGTGATAAGACTTTGTAGCTTATTCATTTCAGATATTCTGACAGCAGGATTTGCAGGAATAACCTGAATCCAACACCCTACTAGTCCTAAGAGACTGCATTTCAAAGAGCTTGATAAACGTGCAAAGTAATAGTTTACAGCTGATAAGAATCTGGTGAAAAATGTTTAGCTTTAATTTTGGCCCACTTATAAATGTATAGGCCTGCTGTTCATGTTCTCCAAATGTATTATCTTTGACAACAGGTAGTCGTAATCAATGGTTGCTTGGTAGTATTACCACGGCAGTAATGCTATTAGAAGAGATTGGGACGGCAGGGAGAACATGTTTCAGCCTTATGGAAGGTTACGATATCTATTAGCGAAGCTAGAGTAACGTTACAGTTGGAATTAATTTGTTACAGTCCAGATTATTTGAATTACAATCGAAATTATTTGAATTACAGTCTAAATTTTTGGTCTAATAGTGGAAATTGTTTCTACACACTCTGAATTATTTGCATAACAGTCCGCATTACAGGTGTAAATTTGAATTATTTGAAGAAGTTTGGATTATTCATGTAAGGTTTAGAATCAACTGACTAATAGAGCAAAGAAAATTTCTACACTGGAGAAATCTGGGTTTCGAATTTGTAAAAGTCTGAAGTCGGAATCCAGGTTCGCTCAACTGTGAAGAAATGACGATTCTCTAGACCAGTGGTTCTCAACCTTTTATGTTTCACTTACCACCGGGAAATGTGTATGCAACTGGCGACTGGCGTACCTCTTATATAGATAGATAAAACTATAGTTATAGTATAATAATGCAAACTTAGCGACTTTGTTACTATATTTAGCGACTTTTGAGCTCTCACGGAGTATCCCAAAAACTTTCACCGCGTACCCCACGTTGAGAACTACTCTAGACCAAAGATAAGCGACAACCACGGTGCTCGGAGGGCTCTTAAAAATGTTCGCCGAGGCATCCGTGATTAGGGCCCGCCAGCACGATTTCGTTTGCTGCTACGGGCAACTCTGTATTTGTCTCTAAAACGCAAAATAATTTCTTACAAACAGAAAAAAAAAACACACATATATATCATTATGTATTAAAACAGCGTAGTTTGCATTCCTCTTTTCCAAGGTCGTACCTAGGGAAGAGACCCAGCGGCTCCGGACATATCTTCCTCTGAAATCCAGTCGTCTTACGAACTCTCGAACTCTGGACTACCTGCCGTGAAATCCAAAACAAGTGTCTTTGTATAATTTTAGCCCCATGTTATATAACCGTATTCTCGTATGGTGGAATAGTTAAGTAACTGGGAAACCCTATTCAAGCGTTTTTCTCAACCTCCCCAACCTCTAGCCGAAAATAAATATCCTATCCGTTTCTGCTATTTCTGTAATGATGTTTAAAAATAGTTTTAATCAAAATATTGCGTGTTACAGTCGGCCACCACTGAAATTAATTAAACTGAAAAAATTAATTACCATCGTATTACACTTATTCTGATGAGGAGGTTGCCGAAAATATTTGGTGCCTGCCAAGTCCATCTTTGGATCATTTGGCGATCGCTAAGTTCGTCTTGTTCGAATTGATTTGGTGCTTTCCTCTCTCTCAAAGATAAAAACAACCGGAAAAGTTGAGGATTCTTGGTCAAGAAAGCAACGGAATCCACTCTGAAGTGTGAAACGAAGTGTAAGAGAGGAAAGAAAAAATGTTTGAAACGGCTACCTGGTTCTTAACGCTCTGAAGGCAGAAGTAAATTGATTTGACAGCAATGCTGCAAAATGGACAGACGGAAGACAACTGGAAATCGGACATTAGAAGTGGGAGAAGGGATTGCTAAAGGAAATAGGGCAACTAAGACTCGATCTTTCTCAATGGAAGGGAAAATATCATTTTGTCGTAAAGTGTATAAAGGCAGAACCGGAGACCGAAGTGAAGAAAAAGTGGAACACCAAGAAACGAGTGATGCCTTAAACGAAGTTTACGTTTCCGAGACGCTTACAAGTCACTTAAATTTCATTCCGTCTCTCCTTTCTCATGCTTCGTTTTCTCCTGGAGGTGAAATTGTTCAAACTTAAAAGAAAAAGCATTTTTATAGGAGAAAGTTTTCTTCAGAGGCAGTAAATTATTCAAAGGCGTGCTGCATGAGATAACACAAAAATACTACACAAATATACTGCTGGGATTTTTAGGAATTTCTGGGGAGTGCGGAAAGATAGGCGTAATAGGAAGTAAAATTTGTTAGATAAAATTTGATCCTATTTAAAGAAGATAACAAGAAACTTGTGCTTTTGATTCGAGATGTTTATGCAGCATTTTGGGCATTAGGCAGTTTGATTTTGCAAGTAATGATGAGGCTAGGCGAATGAGTCGCCAATCTCCTTTGAGCAGCATATTGGACAAAGAGAGACTGAGTTCTGTTGCCCGTATGCATAAATATAGATTAGCGAATAGTATTTGTGAAAAGTGTGCCTAAAGGCCTAATGAAAAGTAGGAGAACTATGATGTGGTGGTTACACAATGTCAAACAGGACTTTGTTATAGATCTGGCTTACAGTGACCATATGCAGAAGTTGTAGCTTGGGACAGACGTGTTTGGTGGACTAAATTGAACAGTCAAGTTTGCCCTCTATAGCCGATGGCTGCATGAAGATTTTGTATGGAACGTCCTTTAGAAATGTTTCTTCATATATTTTATCTATCCATCAAAAACTATGTTTTTTTCTCTACATCTATTTGGCAAAAAAATTCCCCCAGTCATATATAAGTGGAGCAATTTTTTGCGAACTCTCATATCATCATCATCATCATCATCATCATCATCATCATCATCAAGCAGCCATGGGCTACGGAGGTCCAACCAGACCGTGCAATTTAGTTCTCCAAGCAAGTCTATCCTGAGCTACATCTACTGCATCTGGCCACTGCACACCAATTCTACCAAGGTCTTCTTTGACATTGTCTGCCCACCGCATCCTAAATCTCCCCTTCTTTCTGAGGCCTTTAGGCACACTGTTCATGACTCTATTCGCCAATCTATAATTATTCATACGGGCAACATTGCCAAACCAACGGAGTCTCTCTCTGCACAATATACTGATTAAAGGAGGTTGCAAACTCCTTTGCCTAATCTCATCATTAGTTACAAAGTTGAACCACCTAATGCCCAAGATACTGCGTAAGCATCTGGAATCAAAAGCATCTAGTTTCCTGTTATCTTGTTTACAAAGTGTCCAAGTTTCACTACCATAACTAACCCTAGAAAGAACCAAACTATTATACAGTCTAAGTTTAGTCTTTAGGTGTATACGCCTATTTCTCCACACTCTCCATAGGTTCTTAAAAGTCCCGGCAGCAATCCCTATTCGTCTGTTAATCTCATGCCGCACATCACCATTATCTGTTACATAGCTCCCAAGATAATTAAACTATGACACCTGCTCAAGACTGCAACCATTCAGATTAACTGAATCACAGCCTGCCTGACCAATTTTCATCACTTTAGTTTTCTCTCTGTTTATAACCAAACCTACTCTACTACCAGTCTCATCAACAGCTCGAATGAAAGAGTTCATCTCATCAACATCATTTGCCAAAAGGGCTAAATCATCAGCATAATCTAAATCAGAAATTTTCCTATCTCCAGCCCATTTAAGGCCAAAATCTTTCCCTTGAAGTGAATTTCGCATAACATAATCAATAACCAAGCTAAAGAGAAAAGGAGACAAAATGCACCCTTGTCGAACACCAGAAGTAATGCTAAACCAATTGCTACAAGCCTTACCAACTCTCACACACGACTCAGTGTTATTATAGAGAGCTTTCATAATGTTAACTAACTTGTCTGGTATACCATATGATCTCACAATCAACCACAAATTATGACGATCAACAGAGTCGAAAGCCTTTTTGAAATCAACAAAGCTAGCAACCAACTTTCAGAAAAATTGGTTCTTTCCAAACAAACTTTCTGAAACCAACCAACCTTTCTGAAACTCTAAACATTTCTCAAGAATCTGCCTAAGTGAAAATATCTGATCCATACATCCCCTACCACTTCTGAATCCACATTGCTCATCACGCAATTGACTGTCAACCAGATTCTTAATTCTATTAAGCAGAATCATGGAAAGAACTTTACCTGGAACAGAGAGTAGGCTGATACCCCTATAGTTATCACAAGAACTGCGATCACCTTTTTTGAAAATAGGGATAACAATAGCTCTGGTAAAATCCTTAGGAACCATGCCTTTATCATAAAAGATATTCAGAATTTCAGTCATCTAAGTGGTAACCGAAACATTCCCAGCTCTAAGCATTTCCGTAGTAATTTCATCTACCCCTGGGGATTTATGAAGTTTAAGTTTAGAAACAGCCAAAATAACTTCAGATTGTGTTATAGGTCCAACATTAAAGCCACCAATGCATCTATCATCATTGCAAAAAATGGGAGTAGAAATAACTACATTGTTTAGAACATCACTGAAATGCTCAGCCCACCTAGCCATGACAGAATCCTCCTCTTCTATAACCTTACCTTGTTTATCCTTCAATCCTTGTATGCCTGTCCGTTTTCTACCACACAAAACATTAACTATCTGGTACAGCTCTCTGCTGTTGTGCTGTCTAACTGCTTCCTCGGCTTTGTCAGCCAAACCATCAAGCCAAAGATTTTTATCAGCAGCTAACTGATCCTTTACAAGTTTATTAAGGTCTCTGTAATGCTTTCTATTAGGACTAGTAGGGTATTGATTAAGGGCATTCCTGCAGTTCTTTCTTTCCGAAATAAGCTCAAGTGCCTTATCACTCAGATAATTTTGCCTCTTCTGCTCCTTTTTATATTCTGCTCCTATTTACCCTTCCTCTCATATACGGATATTTATATATATAAACTCTCCGTCCTTGCATGTACTCAACAAGAATTCTCTTCTTCTGTATATGTATTCATCAAATATCGATATATCTATTCATCAAAGCCATCTCTATCCATATTTATGTACATCGAAAACCTAATTCCTTCCTTAAATAAATCCATGAAAAATCTACTTCCTTTATTTAAGTATTCATCGAAAGATGCCCTCCGTTTCTACACTCTCCTTCACTCTCTCTATTCATATGTTTGCTCATCAAAATGCGCTTTCATAAAAACCTATTTTTATTTCTTTCGTTTATATAGGTAGATAAAAAACCTCTCATATTTTATTCAAAAAAAATAAATTAAAACTCTCATCGTCCATATTATATGAATAACTAAAATATCTCGCTCATTCCCAATATACCAAAACACTACCTCAGCACATTACAAACTGTCTTCCATTTATGCATATCCCTCTCCTTAATATGAATTCTTTATATTCAAATCTGCTCTCACCACAAATTTTTTCTGTCAGTACGACGCACTTCTAAATACTGGCGTCCGCTGTATCCATGACCCGTGACCCATTAAGCAATGACCCGTTGTAGAAGAGCTAACCGTGAACATGTTAAAGGTCACTCTGGACAGCTTTTACGGGCGATTTCCACCTGTATTCTAGCAGCTATCCAGTGGATCCCCTTCCCCAAGCTTCTCCGAGCCTACGTGTGCAAAAAAGAGCCTCTCAGAGATAAAACGATCCAACGCTTTCGTGCATTTTTACTTAAGAAATTCTTTCCATCCACATACATGACTGTCCATAAAAATTCACGAAGGCGTTGGATCGTTTTATCTCTGAGATGCTTGTTTTGCACACGTAGGCTCGGAGAAGCATGGGGAAGGAGATCCAGTGGATAGCTGCTAGAATACAGATGGAAACCACCCATCTAAGTAGAGTAGAACCTCATAAATCCAGCACCCTCAGGACCTCGAAACGAATTTTAGAAAATTCCGTTTTCTTTTCAGAGTGCTGCTTAACTCTCCGTATCTCTTAATCTGTATTCCTTAATATATACCAACATGTACTGATCAGCTGACAACGGAACATGTTTTGAGTGGTTGCCTTCAAATTTGTTCCAGAACTCGAGAATTTTGTTGTGAAGTGGTGCATTAACCGTTCTATAGCGGAGTAAGTTACAAAAATATAATAGCGTTTCTTGATAATTCTGGATTTTTGATTGCGGAAATTATGAATTTCTACTGTATATTCATTCGTCCACCTGTCTTTCCTCAGACCATATGTTCATGCGCGGGAGTGGCTCAGTCGGTAGTTAGCCAAGCTCATAAGTTGAAGTTCCCAGGTTCAAGTCCCACCTGAGCCAGCATTTAGATTTATCACCGCAAAACTCCCCACCCTGTCCTTGATCAGTAGGGGATACCGATTGGCTTGGAAAGGTGGCCGTCCATCGAATGGGATGCTTGTCCCAGTGTGCAGGAGAACCATACCTGCGCACTTTAAAGTACACACTGGATGGCCTTGAGACAATCCAACGTGTTCTTTAACGAGGCTACCATTTGTCTTCTAACAGTTGTGTTTGTGGGAGTCTCCCCACAACCTTCTCTGAGCCCCCCGTGGTTCTTGTGACCTGGCCATTTAGCACATTATGTGCAAAAAGAAGTGCCGCTCAGAGCAAAAAACGCAAAAAACGCGAAAAACGCAACCCAAACATAAATTCATGCACCGCATCTCTTGAAACGATTCCTAGATGTCTTTGATAGAAGTTTCTTATTCCACCATCCCAATAGCAGTTAAGTGTGTACACTTAATCATCTGTTTCTAACTCCTAAGAGGCATCCACGTGAGAAACATCTGATAGTGGAGAGGAATTGCCCTTCAAAGATGTTCTGCGCATATCAATGCTCTTAAATTCATGCGCTAATCATTAAACACAGAAATCACCATTACATAGATATTGCTTCTCGAAGCTTGCGTATTAAATCAAATCACGGAACCGTAATCTCATTCAATCTAGCTTCCCTGCCTTACTTTTCGATCGGATTAGGCGATTCACAGCGCCGTTATTTAATGCTGCCCCTCGAGGATGTTGAAGAGACCGCGATCCAGGAATTAATTTGTGTGCAGCATCCCATTCCTTTCCCTACAATGCAGCAGCATCCCATTCCTTTCCCTACAATGCAGCAGCATCCACCTCTACCTAGCCCCTTCCCCCCCTCCCACATGACTTCCACCCTGAAACGTCCGATGCAGAGACGGTGATATTAGGTTACCATGGGAACGGTGCGCGGTACGCACGACACGGTATTAACGAGCGTCTCAATTCGGCAATGTGTCTGTATGTGTTCTTCTGCAGATCTGGGTGAATGCGAAATGCACTAGAAGATGCTTAACGCTTTTGGCGTCGACGGAGTCATTGAGGTTGCTGTGAGTGGCTGCAGACAATGACACTCAATTCGATATTTCATGAAAGAAAAAAGTTAGTTTATATACCTTAAGAGTACCCAGTTTCTAAAGTGTGTTTGTTTTTTGTTTTGGAGATATTATATACATTAAATCAAATTCCACACTACTTTTTATATAAAATATTTGCGCAACAAAATTGAAGAGTGCGACTCGAAAAAATTGCGATAACTCACGAGGATTGATCGTAGGATCCCAAAAACTTGGCTCTGCTATTGTTCCACTCATCACTGCTGAAAATATTAACTTTTTCTTTTTCAAAGCGTTTGTTATGTTGTTCAGTTACATAAATGACATTGCTGATACATTTCTTGAAAGACTTGACAAGTTTCTCCAGTTTCACAACTGCAGAGAACTTTGTAAAAATTGATACACATATGAAATGGTTAAGAGAAGACACTTCACACTAGACTAATTTTAATCTTTTAATGTTTTTAAATAAGTTATTTTCCTACCGAAAGGACAGATAACATAGAAGCTTTAGCCAACATGTCCTGGTTCTCGAACAACAAAAACGTACGATTGTTGTCAGACATCTTAACCACTATCCCAGTTAATGCTTCGGAGAGCATTAACTGGGAATCTTCATCTTGCTACACCTTAAAGGTCATAAGTGATAAACGAATTTTAGTCATAATGTTCCAGAGAAATTATGTATTCAAGGAAAATGCAGAATTTTTAGTTATTTTATTCGTGATATGAGAACTTACGACAATAATGTAAACCTATGTTCAGCGCTCATTTAGCGGGTATTGCGAGAAATGTATTCTGTTTTCCTCTCAAAAGAGTTTTGAAATTTCGAGAATATTTTACAAAATAATAAAATCTCTTTAAAAAAATATATATATATTACAATATTAAAAATTCTATATTTGATTACACTAGAAAACTTTTTTGATTATATAACAAAATATGTAAACATTATTCAGAGCAAGATTGAAGGCAAAGTCATGACCCTAGCATATTTTTTTTTACCAATTTATTACTTATTTTACCCTGTACTCTTATTACAAATAAAGAGTCTCTTATTTCAAAGAAAGAGTACAAAGCACTCTTTATTTTGGAATCGCGCCAATCGTTTTTTACATAAAGTAGTGCAATTTTCACTGTATTTCAATCTAGCAGGATAAAGAGGGCCAATTAAAAATTGTTCCAGGAAATCCAATTGTTTAATCCGACTCTGATCTCATTTTTACGGAAAACGATTCATTATTTATCGTTTCCTTACTAAAATATGGTTTACAAATACTGATGCACTCTGTATGATGCTAAAGACCATTCATGTTATTGATCATATGAGTTTCATGTATTCATTCAGTGATGAATGCAAGCCTGCGTGTTAATCTCTCTGCATCACAGTCTGCCTATCGTCCATCCTCTCGGCGATCTCGGTGCACTCTACATCGATGCGCTATCATCACAGAGAGAATCCTCATTACGCTGATGTTGGTCGCTGAAGCTTAGAGCGCCCGCACATCAAATCACTGCACAGTAATTCAGAACATCCTGACCTCAATTCTGATTACGAATAAACGAGTTCGAAAAGAATATTTTTATAGCTCTCCTGAAGTCCGCAATCAGTGATGTGTTTTTGTTACACGAGATAAACAGTTGTTTGCTTTATTAGATAACTTTCTGGATAAGGAAGAGGATAAAGCCTCACTTAGACTTTCAGTTCGCAAATCATCCTTGTCTAAAACACTCACAAATCTCATTTCTTTTAGATAATTTAGCTTTCAAATGTAGTTTGTTAAATTTTCTTAAAATAGTTCCAGTTTAGATAGTTAATAGTTCGATGTTTTATATAATTACAATAGTTAATTTTTCCATTTTATTATTTTTGCAGTTCTTTTTAATATTTAAATAAAGTTAAAATAATCATTTAAAAATTCCATATAAACGAGCTTAATATCAGCTTCCATAACTTTAGCAAATTATCTCAAAAATTAATTTTGAGTTATTATTGTTTTGAATTATAATTTGTTTATTTATTACATTAATAATATATTTGATGTTAAATCCCCCATAAAGTTAATTGTATTTGCAAATAATGCAATTATGTAATACGAGTATATAGGTACTGTATATATACATACATATCATATCGCAGTTAAATAAATGTTTAGTTCAGAATAAATTGATTTTCCACTAAGATAAAGCAAAATATTAAAACAAAAAACTGATTTAGAATCGTGTCAACGGATAGTCATGGTTTTCTTTATGATCCGATCCCCAAATTCTCTTCCTTAAAAGTTAAAGGAATAAAGTTACTCTCACAACTTTTGAAATTTGAGCCAATTGTTCCGGAGATAACAGAGTGAAAGGTTCTGTGTCGTCCAATACAGACAAGAAAAGACATAACGTATGCAAATTCCAGCATTTGGAGTAATGCAAAGACGTTAAAACGACACAATCACGCTGCATACACAACAAGTGTGCGAACAAATTTACGTAACCGTGTCTGTTGAATCGGGGTAAGGACAACTGCAATAAATTGGTATCACTTTTTTTTTTCAATACAATATTTAAATGAAGCAAAGAGTTTACTGGTTGAAAAGCATAGAACCAAATCTACTGATGAGTTGATTTACCTCTGAGGCACACTTATCTTTTTTCACACAATGGGCTAAATGACCAGGTCGCAAGGATCCCATTAAGGGTGGGGGTAGGAATCGACTAAACAGCTATTAGGAGATAGATGGTAGCCTCCCGTTAAGGCCATCCAGCGTATTATTTAAGGTGCACATGGCATGGTTCTTTAACGTTCACAGTTTAATATTCCCATCCGACGGACGGCGGCATTTTCAATGCCCATTGGTGTCCCCTACTGACTGAGTGTTTTGTGGAGATAAATCTCAAAGCTGGCCTGGCTGGGTTGGGTTGGGTTGTTTTACCTCTGAGCGGCACTTTTTTGCACACCATGGTCTAAATGGCCAGGTCACATGGACCCCGAAGGCTCAGAGAAGGTGGGGGAGGGGACCCACTGGAACAGCTGTTGGGAGACAGATGGTAGCCTCCCGTCAAGGCCATCCAGCGTGTTCTTTAACGTGCACAGGGTATGGCTCTCCCGCACACGGGGCCACGGCTTAACGTCCCATCCGACGGACGGCGGCCTTTCCAAGCCCATCGGTGTCCCCTACTGACTGTGGGCAGGACAGGGAATTTTGCGGAGATAAATCTCAACGTTGACCCAGCTGGGACTCGAACCTCGAAACTGCAGTTTATGAGCCTGGCACGCTACCGACTGAGTCACCCCGTTCCCAAATCGATGGTAAAACGAGGTTAATATCAATAAAATCATGTAACTAGTTAAAAATAGAAATGTTTTTAACTAGTTACATGAGCTCCGTTTCTAGTTACAAAATCTCCAAATTACAAAATTCGATACGTCCAATTGAATGTCTTACACCTTGTTCAATTAGCTCAGGTTGTGTTTCATTTTTGTTTGCAATTCTATTCGCAGTGATTATTAAGAGAACGTCATAAGCATTACATAAATTTACTATAAATTACTGGTTATAGTTATTTTCGTTATAGTCGAAACAAATGTGAAGATGAAATGTTAAAAAATAATCGCAGATGATTCAATAGTTCTAATACTTTCGTTCTCTACGCCATTTCTTTCATGCAATGCCCTCGGTGCGAGCTCCTGTACGCGGTGAGGGGACGACCCTGTGAAGGTTCCGTTGGCTCGTAAGGATCATCTCAGTTCCTGTGGCAGTAAAGATCATCTCGGTTCCTGTGGCATTAAGGATCATGTCGATCCTAACTAACACAGCGGAAAAGGCAAGCTCACAAGGTCCTGAACGCTTTCCCGAGCTTTACAGGATCTTGAACGCTCGCCCGCGTGCTTGCCGTGTGCGGAGACACGTGTCCCCGGAAAGGAGGAACCTGGTAGTTGCTCGAGGGTCTCCGTCTTCTCAACTCATGACTGGCAGGGTCCCCTTTGGCCGCCTTGCCATTCGCCGCCGTGCCTGTCGCCGCCGTGCTGGGCAGCGGATTCCGGGCCTCTGCTACACACTGTTTTGGCCTCTGTTTCTGGTAAACGGAGCTCCTGGGGCCCCCCACCAGGAGCAATCGGCTGGTGGGCAGGTCCTGCTAGGGTCAACTATGCAGAGCGGTGAGTAACCTTGCCTACGTCCGGGTACAGGTTTGCGAGTTTCCTCACAACTTATTTTCCTTTTGAAGTTATTCTTTCTTTGTGAGACCAGTTTGGTCGTTCACAATTTTGTTATTTTCTGCTTAGTTCCTTTTGTGTAGAAAGTTTTTTTCTACACATTTCTCTTTTCATTTGCTTTTATTTATTTGTGAGGGCTTGTCTCACTGTTTGTGTGGGTATAGTGCCTGCGTAGTCATGGCGCCCGACTGGGCGTCCCCTTGTTGGGCTCCGTGGAGGGTGGGGACAGCGAGCACTGAACCACACAAAAACAAACATGAGAAGAGATGATGAAATTAATGCGATCAATGCGCTAAGAGGTTTCGACATGAGCCCCCATATTCCTCATTCTCTATGTTATCTATGCCGTCGTCTTCTTTGTCTGTGTCTTCGTTCCCGAGATTCCTGATCATCCACTTCATGGGTGATCAGGTACTTGAGGACATGTCCCCATGTTTTGTCAACAAAGGTTTGAAAGGTCTTCCAGGACAGCAGAAGTTCGTCAAGCACTTACAATCTGGCGACTTGCAGGTTGATACCGCTTGTTCCAAACACTCGAAACTGCTCCTGAATATCAGAGAAATTGGTGGGGTGGCTGTCGAGGTCACTCCCCACAAAACTTTGAATTCATCTCGGGGTGTGATCACTGAGTGGGATGTCTTCAAAATCACCGAGGAGGAAATCCTCTCATCAGGCCTCAAGGAGTAACAGCGGTCCATCGGGTTTCGACACGCTGTGATGGGAAATTGGTACATACCTGGATACTGATTATAACCATCAACATGCCATGCCTGCCTTCTTTCATCATGGCAGGTTACATTGTGATATACGGACATATATACCGAACCATCTGTGCTGTTTTCAGTGCCAGATATATGGTCATGCCCACACAGATTAAAGGGGGAAACCCACCTGGACTCGCTGTGGCAGTAAGGATCATCTCGATCCTGACTTCACAGCAGAAAAAGCAAGCTGTGTCAACTGTAGTGGCGATCATCCGGCATATTACCACGATTGTCCCAAGTGGAAGGAGGAAAAGGTGGTGCAACGGCTAAAGATCATGGACAACATCTTATACGCTGAGGCAAGAAAGCTCTCTGCACCACCCGCTCCACCTGGCAAGGTATCCTATGCCAGTGCAGTCATTAGAAAGCCCATTGTTCTAATGACACAAAAACCTCCACCGAAGTGGCGGTTTTTGGAAGACAGTCTGCACCGCCACCCTTCGGTGGCGGTGCAGACTGACATCAGTTTACCACCTACTGAATCTTTCTCACCTGCAGCAAAGTACTGCTTGACGCAGTCGAAACCGAGGTTGGTGTCGATTTCGACATCAACCCCTGTTTACATTCCTGCAACTCAGCCTTCCACCTCCACTGGAAGGCCTCCTCTAGCTAGACCTTCCAAACCAAAGGAGCCCCCACCGGGGCCCAAAAAGAAAATCATCACTCCTCCTTAAAGGGCGATAACCGATCCATGCCCCTTGGACGATTCCAAGGATATGGATACTGACTGATCCGTATTCACTAAACCGTCCTCTGCGGTAGTTAAGCTGAATAGAAATTCGCCATCTGCCCACTCAACCCGGACATTCACTGCCATTTACCTCACCATCTGCTCCACCTCGATCCTTCCACTCTTTACATGGGAGGTCGAGGACAACCCTTATGGAAGCGATCACCTCCCCATGGTGTGCACCATCTCCCATGTGGGGCCTTGCAGCTCTTCACACGATTCATGGTGGAGGCTTGAAAGGGTTGACTAGAGTGATTTCGAGCTGCTCTCTGAGTTCGATGACCATTCTGGCAGTCAGGAGCCCATCAATGTGGCAGTAGCAGAGATAACAGATTGTATCGTAGATGCAGTTGCATCAACAATTCCTCAAACTTTGATAAGGTTTCCTTGTTTTCCGAAACCATTGTGGAATGCAGATTGCACCACAGCTCATAAGGCTCACAACAAGGCTGGGGGGTGGGGGTGTTTCGGAGATATCTGACGTCCCCCAACCTTGAAATGTTCAAACGTGCATTTGTCCCGCGCCAGAGCCAGAAGGAATTTTGGATCAAATATACATCTTCTATCACCCACATGGCCAGTTCTAAGGACATATAGGATAAAGTCCGGAAGATGGGTGAGAGCTACACATCCCACTAGTTATCAATCCTGGAGCACAATGGACAGGCAATTGCTAATCCCAAAGCAATTGAAAACACTCTGGGGGAGTAATTCTCTTCCATCTCTTCTTCTTCCTACTCCCCTGAATTTCCGGCCAGAAGAGCAGGGCAGAATGCTCTGCTGTCCTTCCACTCGATTGGCCTGGAACCTTACAAGAGACCATTCAGACCGAAGGAGCTTCTCGTTGCTTCGCACACCTTTCGTGCATCTGCTGTGTGGCCGGACAATGTCCATTATGCCATGCTTCAACATCTCTCACCATCGAGTAAGGATCGGGTGCTCCATCTTTTCAAACGCATTTTTCTCGAGGAGCATTTTTCAGACTGCTGGCGGGAGGCCATCGTCTTGGCCTTCCCGAAGCCAGAAAAGGATTCCAAGATTCCTTCCAATTATCGTCCCATTGCATTGACGAGCTGCATGTGCAAAGTGTTGGAAAGAATGGTAAATTCCAGACTCATGCGGTATTTAGAACACCACAACCTTCTTTCCATACCCAGTGCGGCTTTTGCAGGCAGTGGTCAACTCTTGACCATCTGATATGCCTCAAATCGGCTATCAGAAATTCATTTTTACGTAGAGAGCACCTGCTGTCAATTTTCTTCGACATCGAAAAAGCATATGACATTCTTCATGACTATCGCCACATTCTTTTCGCGCCCATGTCTGCAACATTCTGTCATGGCCACACCCCCAAGAACAAAGGGTGCCACAAGGCTGCGTTCTGAGTGTTACGCTCTTCGCTCCCAAGATTAATTCTATTACTAGACAACTCCCTCCATCTGTAGGCAATGCCCTCTATGTTGATGATTTTAGCATCTTTTGCTCTTCGTCCAGCAGGTCATTGACAGACAACTGCAAATTGCCATGAACAATCTTTCGGTTTGAGCGACGGCAAACGAGTTTCTGTTCTTACCGCAGAACACCGCCTGTGTGCACTTTTGCCACAAGTGTAATCTTCACCTGAATCCTGAGCTACGGCTTGGAGGTTACATCATTCCAGTTGTGGTAGAGACCAAGTTTCTTGGTCTCATCTTCGATCGAAAATTGGCCTTTTTACCACACAGACGTTATTTCAGGTCCAAGTGCACGCGAGCATTGAACATCGTCAAGGTCCTCTCCTCTCTATCCTGGGGAGCTAACCGATTTTCTCTGCTCTGCCAACACAAGTGTAATCTTCACTTGGATCCTGAGCTACTGCTCGTAGGTAACATCATTCCAGTTGTGATAGAGACCAAGTTTCTTGGTCTCATCTTCGATCGGAAATTAACCTTTTTACCACACATACGTTATTTCAGGTCCAAGTGCACGCGAGCATTGAACATCGTCAAGGTCCTCTCCTCTCTATCCTGGGGAGCTAACCGATTTTCTCTGCTCTGCCTGTACCGTTCACTTGGACAGTTGAAACTGGACTACTGATCCCAGGTGTACGATTCTGCCCAGGGTTCGGTGGTGAAGGTGCTAGACCCCCTCCCTTATCAGGCCCTCTGTGTCTTCACGGAGCTTTCCCCACCTCACTGGTCCAGAGTCTTTACGTTGAGACCGACGAACCGTCTTTATCTCTTCAGCATCAGCAATTGTCCCTACAATGCACATCTAAATTGCGATCCCTGCCTGGCCATCCGACTACGGACTGCGTTTTCAGTCCAAAGTGGGAAATGCTTTACACTAATCGGCCTACTGCCATTCGTCCTTTTGGTTTGCGAGTCCGAGGCTACCTCAGAGACATCAACACCAGTCTCGATAGAGTTGAACAGTCGACAGTCGAGTCACTCCCACCAAGACTCACTGTTTCCCCTTTCTGTGATTTTTCCCTGTGCAGGATGGGGAAGGATTTTACACCTGACTCTGTGTACTGGCAACTCTTTGCCAGTCATCGTGTTGATAACCCGGACTTCTTGCCTGTCTTCACAGATGGCTTGAAGTCTGACACATCAGTGGGATCGGGCATGTAATCATTGCAGACTAGATCCCACGGCAGTGTTCCATCTTCACTGCAGAGTTTCACGCTAACAGTATCACCTTGGAGCACATGGCGGCTAAGCATCATCATTGATGTGTGCTTTACACCAACTTGCTTAGTTCGCTACAGGCTTTGATCTCGGTTAGGCATCGGATTTACCCAGTTCTTTCTAAGATCCGCCGGCAGCTACATTGTCAGGCAGCCACAACCATCATCCATTTCTGTTGGGTGCTTAGTCACATCGGTATCAGAGGCAATGACTTGGCAGATGATGCTGCCAAGTCGGCCATGCCTCTGTCTGGCCCTCCATTGCCGGTTCAATATCTGGATTTCATCCTGTGCTCTGGGCACAGTGGCAGAGATCTTGGTCAGAACAGCTTACCAACAAGATCTTTGAGATCATACCTATCATCAAACCATGGCAGTCATGTTACCGCAGGAATCGCAAGGAGGAAGTTGTACTTGCTGGGCTCCGCTTAGGTCATTCGTTTATTACTCATTAGTTTCTTCTACGGGTGGACGACGAACCTAAGTGTGAGTATTGTGACACCGTTTTAACTATTAAAAATATTTTAGTCTCATGTCCTGCTTTTAACTTTGAACGTAAACTGTATTTTAGCTTTCATGATTTTACGTCCAAGCCTCTTACACTAGGACATATTTTAACTGATCATTGCTTTTTACCATCGTTTTCTTTTTCTGTTTTTACAATATTGTGGTTATTTTAATAGATTTTGATTTTACCTTGTATTCCGTATAACCCAGGTATTTTACACCTGGGATTGTTATAACTTGTATTTTTCAAGTTGTTTTACTTTGTACCTATACACTTATTATTTCTTGTTTTACCATTTTAAAAATATACTACTTTTATTTTAAATTCGGTTGCGAGTTACACTTTTTTTTTATCTTTTATATTGTCTTTTGTTTGGCACATTATGGCTTAGTCGTCCATGCGCCATAAAACTCAAAACAATCAACTTTCATCCAATCAAACTTCAACTAAGCCTCAGGAAAAAAAATGAAATTTTAAACGTGAACTGCAGACAGTAAACAGCAGCATTAAATTTTTTAAAGAAACGAAATTAGTTGGTGAATTAAAACAGTTTAAAATTCGATATGCAGCTACCCAATTACTAAACTCAAGAGCAATTTAAAAAAAAAGAGGATTACAGAAAAAAAAACTTTCATTAAACGCAATTATTCTCCTCATTGAAACACATCGAACTTAACTTTTCCTCATTTCATTATTTTCTTCTGTGCGATTACAAGAGATTGTCGGAAAGTAATTATTTATTTAACTACACACAATTTATTTTAGTTATGCTCTTCAGGTTATCTAAGCTTTCGTTTCGTTTGGCCCTTTTGGATAAAAAACAGAAAGAACAGCATTTAATTTCGAATGATTTTTCCAACCATAAATAATTTCAGTTTCAATTTCCCTCGGTTCACGTTTTTACCATTGTATTTCCTACCGAATCTTCTTTAAAAATTTACTTAAACCACACAAAAAATCTCAGTAAATCCATCTGCTTTGAAGCATTTATCTGAAAAGAGATCTCTTGGAAACAAATGATTTAAAGGATGAAAAAAGAAAAAAAAATATTTGGACTTCAAGAAGACTTAAGATTCTAAAAGGCAAATAATAAAGTTTCCAATGAAGAAAAAAACACTATAAAGCAAAATTCGATACTGTCGGCTACTATAAAAAAACCAAAAATCCTTCCTCAAGAGCATATGTATATATATAAAAGAATCTTAAACTAATATTTCTTCGTTATTGAAAATCTGAACGTTCGGAGCAAACTGGACTCTTGATCAATAAATTTAAAGAAACCAATGTCTTGTCGACGACATTTGGCAAACAATTCAACCTTACAGCTGTTTTTTGTCGGTAACCCTGAAGTTTTAAATCAAATCTCTTCCATCGAAAAGTTTTATAAGCCTCTTAAACAAAGAAATCCTATTAGCGCATAAAACGCACAATCAACACAATTTCTACTGAGGAAACTCTGCTTGTCTTACATAATGTTTTCTGCCAAGTTGAAAGGTTTGCCTTTTCAGTCATGTTTGCATCATCCGTTGATTCGGTTTCTCGTTTTTTGCTATTTTTTCCATTAAAGATTCCTCAAGATAATCTAGAAATAAAGTTTTTTTCATTTGCATGTGCCACTATTATTCTAGCGTAGCAAGTGTTCTCCTGACAACCCAAACGCTAATGATGTAAAAGATCAAACACGATTCACAACACATTCCTGATCTTTAAACCCTCCGTTAACAGAAAGGAAGATTTAGATCAAGATTAATCTTTTAAAAATAATGGGAAACATAAACATGGCATTTGAAGCATTTTTTTTCATTTAAAGTCCAGGAATTTAAGTATTCCTTACTGGAAAAAAAACCCGCAGAAGAGTACAATTTCTAATAGCTGCTTAGAGTCAACACAATGATTAGAATGTAAATGACTATTTACTTAAATTCCGTCTTTGATAAGTAGCCATGTGCCAAATTAGACTTTGTATGTTTCACAACGATTCCAATAACAAAACAAAAAATATTTGTTTTGTTGCTTTCCTACTGGCCTAAAAATGGTTTCTATCTCTGGATGTGAGTGAGGTTGTTAAGATACCCTCCTACTCGAAGAACAGTTCCTTCAACCTGGAAATGCATATAATAAGTAAGTTCCATACATTACGAATTCGTCTGGAACTGTATCTACGTTAAAATACTCAAAACATTTTAAAATAATCAAAATAGGCACCATACCACCCATTTGGAACGTGTAAGTTCTGCGGGAACCATTTGGAACCTGTACTTCTGCGGGAACCATTAGGAATTGTCTCTAACTGGATTAATATCTAAGATACATCCTACTCGTAAGATGAATGCCTGTGCATTTGAAAACAGTCAACTCTGTATTTACGAATTCACTTATTCGCTCCGAAATATTAGTAACCACTTATTAAGTATTCGCTGTTACAATAGAGTATGCTAAGCTTTCGTCGTTATAGAATCATAGAATTTCATAAGTTATAACTTTCATGGTATTATTTGATAGCGTTATGCAACGAACTCCTTCAATGTGATGTTATTTTGTTTGGATGAAATCTTGGAATTTAAGAGAATCCTTTGTGTTGCCATCCTCCCATATGTTTCGCATTTAAAAACGTTAGAAGTCAGGCTAAACAGTTAACGTTGACTGAGTTATTCAGCTATTTCTACCATGTAATTACTTAATAAAATATAGTAGTTTGAAATATGAGTATTCTTCTATAATAACTCTGTATTTCTGCCATGTTCCTATTGATGCTTTTCTTTTGCTGTTCCTAAATAAATTAGATGCAGACACGACAAATCGAACCTAGATGATTTAATAAAGAATATTGGATATTTTCATCTCGATGTCTTGGTGCTCGAATGAGAGCAACTATCCCCTAGGTTGGTAACTTTGCGTGGTTGCATACCCTTCCTGTCGGATTTTATCTTCTGCCCACAGAAGTTTCAAGCGCAACGAAAGAGTTGCCATCCCTCGAGACGCACTCTAGTTAAGGTAAGTGACTTTGCTTACTGCCTTCACGCTTCGCTCATTTGAGGTGAGAATTTTCTTTTTTTTTTATTCCAGTCAACGTTCCCCAAGGAGAGGAGAAGTTAGGCTAAAATACAAAACCTTTTCGACTTCGCCAACCAGAAAACTAATTTGGTTTTCGTCGCTTCTAAAATAGACTCATAAAACGAAATCTCATCCATTAGTTCTTTACATTTAGTTTTTTTTCTTCTCTTTTGTCATGGGACAGGATAAAAATGGCGGTCAACGAAAGGTGGCACAAAGAGCGATAAATCAATTAGAACAAGTAGGTTTAAATGAGTATGCTAAAACGCGCTTCACTATCTCAGCGGAGTGCATGTTTTACAATTCTGATAACGATATTTGCTTTGGTACATAGGTCGTGTCCACGGTATCTAATTGAGTGCAGAAAGGTGTGATTTACCTTAACTTTGATTGGCTACGTTTACGAAAGCACACTTAGTATTTAAAGGCTAGTTAGTTTTGAACCTTAACAAGCTTTTTTCTTTCTTTGGAGTGGTTCACATCTACTTTAAAAGTAAATATTTCTGCTTCCTAACTTTGAGCTGTTTATCAGAGGTATTCAGTACTGCTCTGATTTTATCTTTTTCGTTTCACACGAAGAATTATGTAATAAAACATTTCTCGATATTCGGATTGCATATTTTATTAGTATTTATTAACTGAAAGGGTGATCACTAGCCTTCATCTACTAGTTTACGAATAAATATTGAAACCATCGATATATTTTGGCCCAATTCATATTTAGTGATGCTGATAATTCACGGTTTCATCACATACAGGCCCGGATTTAGAAAAAAAATAAGAGGGGGGAATGCAATCGAGCAGAAAAAGGATAGGGGGGGGGGCAAGAGACTGAATTTCCATTGTAGTACAAAGTTTCCTCTTTTTTACCTCTTTTATACCTTTACTAACATTTTCAAAGGGGGGGGGGGAATAGACATGGCGAGCTTCTCTCACTTCTCCTTAGTGCCAGCTCTGAATACATGATCCCACTTTTAAAGTAAAATATTTAGGACGCATTCGTATCAAGTCCGAGTATAAACTGTTAATGCTTTGAGATTTATTTCCGCTAACCACCCCCAACCCACCCTATCCTCGGTGAAACTTGGAAAGGCGTCGTCTTTCATGACATGGTGTGCGGCAGAACCATACGCTGTGCACGTTAAAGAACACGCTGGATGGTTTTGACGGGAGGCTATCATCCGTCTCCCAACAGCTGTCTAGTGGGTCCCCTCCCCCCAACCTTCTCTAAGCCTTCGGGGTCCTTGTGACCTGGCCATTTAGCCCATTGTGTGCAAAAAAGTGCCGCTCAGAGCTAAACAACCCAACGCAACCCGTCTTTCATGACATGGTGTGCGGGAGAACCATACACTGTGCTCGTTAAAGAACACGGTGGATGGTCTTGATAGGAGGCTTCCACCTGTAATCTACACCTGTCCAGTGGATCCCTTTTTCCTAACCTTCTCTGAGCCCGTGACTTGGTCATTTAGCCCATTTCGTGCACAAAAAGAAGTGCCACACGAAGTAAAACAACCTGACCATAGAAAACGTGCGAAATATGGACTGAATTGTGTTTTTCGTTGATTGACGTTTGCGATTCATCAGTAGCTAAGTATGAGCGGCAACTGGAAGACTATGAGACTGCGTAGTCAGAACTATCGAAGCATCAACTGCGCAGTCTCATAGTTTCCCCAACTACCACTCACACTAAGCTACTGTTTTTTCTGATAATCGAAATTCATTGCATACATTAATCAGTATATGCATACACTATTCAGTAAAGGTTAGTATTACGTATATTAATATCACTGATTTCAAATGTAGAAAACTTGATGAGTTTTTTTAAACAGAGACCGTGTCGATCTAGGGGGAGAGGCAAGAGTCTTTTTTTCTGCACTCAACTAGATGCCGTGGACATGACCTATGAACAAAAGCAAATATCGTTATCAGAATTGTGAAGCATGCACTCCGCTGAGATGGTGAAGCGCGTTTTAGCATACTCATTTAAACCTACTTGTTCTAATTGATTTATCGCTCTTTGTTCCATCTTTCGTTGACTGCCATTTTTATCCTGTCCCATGACAAAAGAAAGAAAAAAAAACGAAATTGTAAAGAACTAATGGATGAGATTTCGTTTTATTTTATGAGTCTATTTTAGAATCGCCTCCTTTCACAAGGTTAGTAAGGGATATAGATGCAAAAATTAAACTTATTTATAATTCATGTATTTTTCGTGAATCTTTTAAAGACCTGTAAATCGTTTTACATTTTCCGCCTCTATTCTCCTCCCTCGATTATTTTGTGCAGATACGAGCCTGTACAGAGACATGAATTTTTATCACAGGGATTATAATCGAAATCACAGTGGGAATGAAATCTTTGAGAATATATATATATAGGCATAAAAAGATAATAGATAAATTAAAATATTAATGAGTTGGTGGGAAATGGTATTGAAATAATATAAGAGAGATGGTTAAAAAGACAAAATTTAATTATTATGAATATGTGATGAAAGCGAGAGAGAGACGACGGTCTTAAAAATATGACATGAAAAATACCAGGCAGGGCGTGATGTAGAGGGGAGGAATGCCTCCATGCTCAAGACAATTGCGTCCCCTTTATTTGCTTCCCCGTTTTATTATATTTTTCTTCATCCGAGCCTTATAATAGGATTAATGACTGTAGGGGTTGGGTTGAAGATTGAGAATAATGAATGAAGGAGGCATTTTCAAATACACAAGTGTTTAATGGAAAAGTTACGGAAAAGACATTCAAGGAAATTTTGCTGTGGAGAATATTGCGAAGGTGTTTGGTTGTTTCACTTCTGAGCGTCCTTCTTTTTCACATAATAGGCTAAATGGTCGGGTCACAAGGACCCCAAATCTCAGAGGAGGGTTAAGAACTGGATCCATAGTACGTCTGTTTACCTCCCGTCAAATCCGTCCAGCATGTTCTTCAACGTGAACAGGGTGTGGCTCTGTACACGGCGCCACGGCTTAACGTCCCATCCGAGGGAGGACGGTCTTTCCAAGCCTATTGGTGTCCTCTTTTTGACCGAAGGCATGGTTTGAGTTTAGCGAAAAGAGTTCAGGAACAATACGCTAAGGTTGGATGGATTGAGTGAAAGATAGGGCAACAGTAAAATATTAGTGGAAAAGTTATGGAGAGAGAAAAAGTAGAAAAAAAATGTTTGCCTTGAATAATACTGAGAAAAATGGTACTGAGAGAGAGGCCGAGAAAAAGACGAATGGACGGAATAAAGGACACAATGTCCACAAGAGAAGATTATGAAGTTGAATAATGTTACTTCTGAGCGACACTTTTATGTACAAAACAGACTATATAGCAAGTCACAAGAACCTCAAGGACTCAGGGCGAGGAATGGGAGACAGATGGAAGCCTCGGGTTCATGTTATCCAACGTGCTCTTTAAAATGTATGGTTCTCCTGCACATGGAAGTCAAGACTTAGCTCCGTCAAAAGACTCAATACTCAAGTAGCACTTCATGGTGCATTAAATTCAAGTTCATCTGTCCGACTTTTCTCATGAAAATCAGAGCCTTGGTCAGCGGAGAAAATCTCAAAGATGAATCCAGTTATGAAACTGGGGATATCAAATTTCGATTATCAGCCCTCCGAAGGAGGATTTAATGAAAGATTATGGAGAGATAGAGAGAACTGCAAGGAAAGTTTGACACAGTAACATTGCGAAAAAAAAAGAGGAAGAATGAAGGGCAAAGATTAATGGATGGTGCGAAGACTACGTTAAAAGGAAGTTGTATAGGGGAAGGAATTGAAAGATAGAGAGAAATGTAGCGAAGTTTTGTTTAGTTGTGGGAAGATCTTACAAGAAGAAATGTAACCTATTAATTTTAGAAAAGGTTAAAGCGATTTTAATGGAAGAGTAAGTTTTGAACAAAATAAAAAAAAACTTATACTAGTCGATAAATCCAGTATCTTTTCGTTAACATGCGTCATAAAGTTTAATAAACACTCCCCCTTTAAAAAAAGCTAACTTTTTACGTTTCGTCGTCATAAGAGGGGCAGTGATTTCTCTCGTGAGCGATTATTTGTCATCGGTACGTTAGTGAGACTGCGATATTGATTGGCCCGCCAGACTAGTCAGTTGGCTGACTACGAAGTTTACGCATTCCTCTTCGCGCCAGTGAAAAGATTCTCGCCGCCAAAGTGTCCGATGCTCCACTGTGAGGACCTCAAAGCCGAATGTTCCTACAACCATTAGTGTGAGGAGTCGCTTCAGAGCTTGACAGCGAAGGCAATAAAGTAAATACTGCACATTACAGTGAGTCTATGGGCTTTGCTGATAAAAGACAAAGACCTACTATCGACTTTGAACTCCTAATGGAGGAGGAGAGGAAGGCGGTGAGGGAGGGGGGAAAGGGGACTAAGGAGGCGAAGGAAATGATTGTTATGGCACAATCAATTCAAACAGCCGTTAAAGGAGTGGGTCAACCATTCTATCCACTTTCTAACTGCTTTGACAAAGGGAATTTCTTCGGCTAAACTGCAATTACTTAGGTGCTCTGTTAAACATATGAGCTTTATAAGGGTAATTATTACTTAATCGCTGACAAAAGCAGGATTGCTCTAAGACGAAACAGTTGTGTTCATCCTTTAATGTTGCCCATTTGAATGTACCTTTTCGAAGGACATTGTCGCGGAGACAGTTTTCGGACATTAATGGACAATAAAGCGTAATTCGTCCGATGGTACAGATTCTAAGGTTTGTAGAATCAAACTGGAAAACTTTAATGGACGTAATGTGCCATCTTATTTCTCTCCCCTCAAGTTCCCTATTCAACTACTCCCACACTGTCGAATTACTCTAGTGTTCGTCTGAAGCGCAAAAAGCTACGTTTTAAAGAGCATCATTCTGCTAAAAGTTCTAAAGGGAAATTAAACGAAAATTGGTTAAGCTTTCGGAGATAATTCTTGAAGGCACAACTGAATTGCTACGAAAGTTTATTGCTGTGATTGCATTTCTTTACTGCTCGGTTAGGGATATTGACGATGAATGTGTTCAGAAGATTGTATAGTTTCGGAGAGAAGATTATAAAGTTTGTTTGCTGAGAGTCTGTTGTTTCAGAATGATGTATTTAAATCTTGTTTGCTACAGAGCGTGCTCATAGTTTATTGATTGTTGGCTGGGAGAGCATTGTGCCTGCTGAGATGTCCTAGCTGAAAGAAAAGTTGAAGGGTGAGACTTTCGAATCTATTAATAGCTGATCGTGTGACACGAAGTCAAGGCTTGTAGTGATTGATAGCGAGTAAGTGCAGGAGTTTGAAAAAATTGTTTCGGACAAAGAAGATGCGAAGAAATAATCGTTCTAGAAGAGAGTATAGGTTGTGGATAAATAATTGTTGCAGAAGAGAGTTTAGGGTGCGGTTAAATAAGGGTAAGTGTTTGAAAAAAATGTTTTGGGTAAAAAAGATGCGAAGAAATAATCGTTGTAGAAGAGAGTATAGGGTGCAGGTAAATAATTGTTGCAGAAGAGAATATAGGGTGTGGGTAAATAATTGTTGCAGAAGAGAGTATAGGGTGTGGGTAAATAATTGTTGCAGAAGAGAGTATAGGGTGTGGGTAAATAATTGTTGCAGAAGAGAGTATAGGGTGTGGGTAAATAATTGTTGCAGAAGAGAGTATAGGGTGTAGGTAAATAATTGTTGCAGAAGAGAGTTTAGGGTGCGGTTAAATAAGGGTAAGTGTTTGAAAAAAATATTTTGGGTAAAAAAGTTGCGAAGAAATAATCGTTGTAGATTAGAGTATAGGGTGCAGGTAATTAATTGTTGCAGAAGAGAGTATAGGGTGTGGGTAAATAATTGTTGCAGAAGAGAGTACAGGGTGTGGGTAAATAATTGTTGCAGAAGAGAGTACATGGTGTGGGTAAATAATTGTTGCATAAGAGAGTATAGGTTGTGGGTAAATAATTGTTGCAGAAGAGAGTTTAGGGTGCAGTTAAATAAGGAAAAGTGTTTGAAAAATATGTTTTGGGCAAAAAAGATGCGAAGAAATAATCGTTGTAGAAGAGAGTATAGGGTGCAGGTAAATAATTGTTGTAGAAGATTATAGAGTGCTGGTAAATAATTTTTGCAGAAGAGAGTATAGGGTGTGGGTAAATAATTTTTGCAGAAGAGAGTATAAATGGGTGTGGGTAAACAATTGTTGCAGAAGTTGTAGACGAGAGTATAGATTGTGGGTAAATAATTGTTGCAGAAGGTAGTTTAAGGTGCAGTTAAATAAGGAAAAGTGTTTGAAAAATATGTTTTGGGCAAAAAAGATGCGAAGAAATAATCGTTGTAGAAGAGAGTATAGGGTGCAGGTAAATAATTGTTGTAGAAGATTATAGAGTGCTGGTAAATAATTTTTGCAGAAGAGAGTATAGGGTGTGGGTAAATAATTTTTGCAGAAGAGAGTATAAATGGGTGTGGGTAAACAATTGTTGCAGAAGTTGTAGACGAGAGTATAGATTGTGGGTAAATAATTGTTGCAGAAGGTAGTTTAAGGTGCAGTTAAATAAGGGTGTTTGAAAAAAAATGTTTTAGGTAATAAAGATGCGAAGAAATAATCGTTGTAGAAGAGAGTATAAGTTGCAGGTAAACAATTGTTGCAGAAGAGAGTATAGGTTGTTGTAAATAATTGTTGCAGAAGAGAGTTTAGGGTGCAGTCAAATAAGGTTGTTTGAAAAAATGTTTTGGGTAAAAAAGATGCGAAGAAATATTCCTTGTAGAAGATAGTATAAGGTGCAGGTAAATAATAGTTGCAGAAGAGAGTATAGGGTGTGGGAAAATAATTGTTGCAAAAGAGAGTGTAGGGTGCAGGTAAATAATTGTTGCAGAAGAGAGTGTAGGATGCAGGTAAATAATTGTTGCAGAAGAGAGTTTAGGGTGCGGTTAAATAAGGGCAAGTGTTTGAAAAAAATGTTTTGGGTAAAAAAGATGCGAAGAAATAATCGTTGTAGAAGAGAGTATAGGGTGTAGGTAAATAATTGTTTCAGACGACAGTATAGGGTGTGGGTAAATAATTGTTGCAGAAGACAGTTAGGATGTGGTTAAATAATTGTTGCAGAATAGAGTATAGGTTGTAGGTAAATAATTGTTGCAGAAGATAGTAAGGGTGCGGGCAAATAATTGTTGCAGAAGACAGTTAAGATGTGAGAAAATAATTGTTGCAAAAGAGAGTGTAGGGTGCAGGTAAATAATTGTTGCAGAAGAGAGTGTAGGATGCAGGTAAATAATTGTTGCAGAAGAGAGTTTAGGGTGCGGTTAAATAAGGGCAAGTGTTTGAAAAAAATGTTTTGGGTAAAAAAGATGCGAAGAAATAATCGTTGTAGAAGAGAGTATAGGGTGTAGGTAAATAATTGTTGCAGAAGATAGTATAGGGTGCGGGCAAATAATTGTTGCAGAAGAGAGCTTAGGTTACAAACCCTGTCTAAGGAAGATCAGTAGAAAGTCTTTTGAAGTGTTTGGTGCAATAATAAGTTGATACTCATGGAATCTTGTTTTCAAGTCTGATGACAAAAATTTATTTGATAGAAGTTTTATAAATGCACACACATTGTAAAGCAGACTAGTTAGATAACGGAAACGTATGTCAATGATGACTGAGAGATGTATTCAACCTCAAATCTGCTCGTAATATAAGATGAATCACAATTAATTACTCTGTGTATTTAAATTAAGGAAGTCTACGTTAACAAAAGAAATGAAATGATTTCAAAATGCGTTAGACATAACATATAGCTAAAGGTATTATTAGTATGCGTTACTTCATTCAAAGCAGAAATAATTCAATCAAAGCAGAAATAAACAATTTTTTTAACTTCTACAATTATCGTTAGAATATTAAATAAAACTATTGAGTTCGATGTTAAGTGTAAATATAGCCTTTGAACAGTGAAATTAGAAAGTTAAATTATTTTTTTTTAATTTAGGAAACACTCTGTGTACATAAACATTTTCGAATTTTTTTTATAATGATCGCTTTTGATTTGAGAGATTTTTAATAAAATCAGACAAAATGTATTACAGTTTGGTTGCCTGAATCATTTTATACGTTTGGTTGGTAATATTTATATTTGCATCTATAAACAGAGAGATGCATAGTATATTGTAAAGAACCAGTTTTCAAAGTACGGTCTTAGGTGTCTAAGCTTACAAATTGCTTTCTGTAATTGCAGTCGAATCATAATAGGGAGCGAAAAAAGCTGTTATTGCAAAATAAACCAAAACAAGACGTTCCTGCGAATGCTTCGGATCGATATTTATGTAAAAGTCCAAGGAGCATCGAAACTAAGAGTAAGTTAAAGTTCTAGGAACATCGAAACTAAGAGTATAATTACTATATAAGAATGTCCTTATTGGCTAGAAACAAAAAACACCGAATATAATGTGATTTTATTATCTGTCTTAAATGCCTACTTTATTACAATAGCTTGAGCAAAAAACGAAAGATATACAGTCGCTCAAAAAGTATCCGAACACTATGGTTGATTACAGAATTCAGAAAAAATATATTTCAACGATTCTTTTAGAAATTAGTGATCGGGCAACCTTCGTGTTACGTAGCACGAAGGTTCCAGATCACTAATTTCACACTTTAATAAAAATAGTTGCCAGATATTTTTTTCTGAATTCTGTAATCAACCATGGTGTTCTGATACTTTTTTGAGCGACTGTACAGGCAATGGACAGAAACGTGGAAACATCTTCATCTTATGCCGATGGAGAATAAAATTCGCGGCTTCATAAAAATTTTTTATTTATTTGGTAAAAATATTTTTGGTAAAATTTATTTGGTTAAATAAATTTTTATGAAATTTTATGAAAACATATCACTGAAGATAAATATAAGATATCAATTAAGATAAATATAAGATATCAATTAAACTGTATAAATTTTGATTTTGGTAATATTCACTCGGTACTTAAAAATTAATGAAGTTTAAATATTGAAGAAGAGAAATGTCAATCATAAGAATTCGTCTCAGAAGTTAATTTAAACTTTAAAAATATATTATTTTAACCATTTAATAAAATAAGCGCATGTTTTATAATTTGTGCAAATAGTTCTTTCAGTAATTTTCGATTTTACCCACATTTCTTACTCCTGACTTTGCTGCTGTTAAGTTTTCGAGCTTCCTTAGCTGTTTAAATACCCAATAAATATTGCCTGGGTTCGAGCCCCGGGTAAGGCATGGCTGTTTGTGTCGTTTTTCTGCAGAGGTCCTGCCATCCTCTCAGATCTTCTACTGTGGCATATAAACTGACAGGCTCCTGTCAGACCTCTGTGGCAAGCAGCTGCTTGAGGGGGTATTTATTTTATTTATTTATTAGGATATATTTGAATGATATTTAAATCTATCTAGTTCTATATCATAAACAAAGCTTATTGTAGAAATCGCAGATCATCATATTTGACTCTCCATTGATTAACAAGGGAAGGTTTCCATTTTTCGGTCCAGTATCTGTAAAAAAGCTTAAGGTAAAAAAAAATATATATTTTTTGTTCAGACTACGCAGTTGTCAATATTTCCGAAAATAATATTCCAATATATTCTGAAAAAATACAAAGCATTTAATATTTATTATTGTGGAGTTGTAAGTTTAATTAAGTAAATGGGGAAATTTCGAAATGGTGCTCAGAGAGAAATATAACCTTTGAAACCCAATTTAATTTCTTTAAATACAAATATTTTATTTAATGAAATAATACTTTAAAGCAGGACCGGATGTGGGGGAGGGGAGGGAGCCATCACCCACTTTGAGAATGATAATAAGGGTAAGAGAAGCAAAACATTTTTAAACATATATTTAATTCGTGAATTTGTCAAGAAATATTGGAAAGATCTCTAAAACGAATATACTGCAGTGGAAATCCAGTCTTTAGCTACTTCTTCCCACTCTTTTATTTCTTCTAGTTCGATTGAGTTTTCTCCTCTCCCCCTCTTATTTATTTCTAGATCCGAGCCTGCTTTAAAGTATAGATTTGGTGGTATTTTAAATTTAATTTTCACCAGAAACTTATTTAACCTGACAGCTAGATTTTCGAGTTATTAAACGAAAACCTTAGGTTTAATGCTGACGCATTTCATAACAATACGAATAGAGAGAAAGCTGATAAGTTTTAAAAAATAGTTCGTACTCACAGTACAAAATAAATCCTTACATATCACTTGTAAACCCCATATATTCCTCTGTTCTAAAACAATTTAAATATGTTTTAGAATCGGGGAAATAAACTTCGTTACAGGTGTTGGAATATTTAAATCAATTTGTTGCTAAAAGAATGAACTTTTTCACGTTATCCGTTTTAGTAAAAAACAAAATAAGATATTTTACAAGATTAGTACGATTAACAAAAATGTAGCTCAGAAAGTATGTTTACAAATCGCTATGATAGTATAATCTCGAGAGTATACTTTCGTTATACACGCTTCCTTTTTCTGCGTTTTCGTATATCAGCGGTCATTTATTGGAATAAAATGCTTTAATCAACTGAATTTTAATTCGGGGTATTTCCAAAAGATCTGGTAAACTTTGTGAACGTGTTCTACTGCGCATAGTGACGAAAAAAGTTCCTATGAACATTGCATCAGAAAAGCTTCCTTCCGAATTATAGCACATTTTGAAAATGCAATTAAAGAAAACTGTCGAAAGGAACATTGTTTGGTAAATTTGCATCAATTCATCTGACAGCATAATAGATATATGCAAATGTTGAAAAAAATCCCGCCACTCCTGGATGATCTCAATCATACTTATCTTGCCAGTTCGAGCGTGCATACTTATCTTGCCAGTGCCTAATACAAAAGCTATCCTCGATCGGATCATGGACAGTTGCCGAAGAATTGGAAACATTCCGGGACTTTTCGAACGTGTTCCACAGTCTATATGAAGACACTGTGAGCGTATATTGCTGCTCAGGAAAGCCATTTCGAAAACTTTCTTTTTTCTTGACTTACATAATTGTTTTCATCGATCACTTACAGTGTGCTGTAATAACTGGAATAAAAACTAATTAGCATCACAGGCTTTCTTATTTGCACTCTCAAAATGTGCTATAACTCGGAAGGGAAGCGTTTCTGCTCCAATGTTCATGGGAAACATTTTTTGTCTTCATCACTATGCGCAATAGAACACGTTTCTAAAGTTTGACTAGACCTTTTAGAAACACCATATATATTTATATATTAATTGAATAATTTGTTTGGGTTATTTTTCCTTAAGAATGTACTAAAATCAGGTGAAATAACATTCTTAGGTATTTTTGAAAAATTGCGTAAATCTATTATAGGATATTGAATTGTTATACACTTCCTATTTTACGCGTTTTAAATATACGTGGTGATTTTCAGGAAAGCAACTCCCGCGTATGACGACAGTTGACTGTTACAATACTCGCTGCTTTAATTTTTACTTTTTAAGAACATTTATTCAGATTCGCAGAATTGGAACATAATTTGATGAAACTATGCCAGCTTCTCAGTTTTAGTAACAGTAATGAAAGAGCAAATGAGCGTCAAGTGATGGCGCGACAGTGTTTTTAGTTGTGATATACATTTATAAATTTTAAGTTTAAAGCTTAATACATGATGAGTTACAAAATGGAAAGTCTACGTGTTTCTACTTGAGTGATTTGTTCTATGAAATAGGAGCTATTATAAAGAAAACGTTGGGATCTGTGCCAGCAGCGAGACAACATGGAATTATAAATCTACTCAATGACAGAGCAAAGAAGGAAGAAAAGAATAAAGGTGGAATCCGGAAAATAGTATCAGTTTAAAGATACGTTGTATGGTTAAGATAGTGAGAAATATCATAGTTAACAAAGTCCATGTTTCTTCACGATTCTCGGGCTCATTATATTGCAATTTTGCGTGAATAAAACTGAAGCGATAATTATTTAGGGAAGTCTGCATTATATTTCTAGACAGTGACCGCTGTCAAAATAAAAATCAATTAAATATGTGACACACAAGCTAAAATATTTTATCTACTCTACTGTTTATATTACTATCAGAGATTGAAGACAGTTATTTCTTCAAAGTACAAAGATCTTCACGACGACCAGTGCTTACCATAAAAAGATGATTTGTAAAAACAGGAGAACAACATATTTTCTAATGAAATGGTTTCATTCCGTATGTATAAAAGATAATTTAAAAACAGGTGCGACAAATTTACACGTTGAATACGGTATGTAAATTATATTAAAATTTAATTTAGGTGAATAAATTCTTTGTGAAGATTAAAATTTCAAATTTTGGGTTAGACGATACTATAAATTACAATCATCTCCTACATTCGTTATTTGAAGACATGATATTAATTTTTAAAATCACACAGAATTAGTAGTCTCAGATATATGTTTTACTGACCCTAAACATCAACAGTTAGTTAATAACTACGTTTTAAGAACAAAATCTAACAGTAGGTAGATGGCATATAGATCATTATGTTTTATATTATCTCCAAATTACTGAAACGTTGGTGCTCTATGCTAGTTTCGGTGCTTATTGTGATGTTATAAGTAACGTAACTAAAGTGCGCATTGAGAAATAATTTTGCATTTTTTAAAACAAAATACATTACATAAATGACTCACTTACCTCTGAATTTATTGGACATCTTGCATCCCTTCATTGTATGATGATACAGAGAATATCTTTATCATGAGTTTCAATAGGGCTTCCATTATGTTTTCAGGAAATGTATTAATATCCAGGTATTAATTCGTGTATCTTGCTGAAGCATAAGGCTATTCAATTGAGTTGTTATGCTGTTTACATAAGCATTTAATCACTTACCTTTCCGTTCAATTACATTACAATGAAAACACATATAAGTCAGATCCATTTTTTGTTAGTGTTTACCAGTAAATTGTACAGATGTTTTCACTCACATAATGTGGATTTTAATTAGATATGCCACTACTGGAATTTTAACATTATGAGCGAAATTGTATAGGATCAATACGTCTAGTATAATAAGCAAAACAATGCCTTGATTGTAGAATATAGATAACACTGTATTTATTGTATTTCTGAAGTGTGTTCAATAGATATACATTTTAATAATTTATTTATTATAAAGTTAATTAAAATTACATGGCACTGAGAAATTAATTAGGTGTATGTGATGACTTTTAGATTGTTCATAATTCATATTAATTATTTTGAAAAACTTCTCGTCATGAAATAACTTCAACTTTCCAGGTAAAAGCTGTGCCAAAAGCTAATAACAGTAAAGTGTTGTTTAATTTTTTCGTAGGCTGAATCAATGAGCATAACTTCAGATGCGATATAGATCAGATGGCTTTTTTGATGAGATGGTTTTTTTTCTAATACAATAATTCGCTGCACTCTCTAATAAGTCTGAAACTGATATTATTTACAGTGCCTTTAATTCATAATAATTTCCCTACTTTTATATTTTCTTAATTTGAAATCCACTCTCTCGGTATTTAAAAATCTGGACTGTTTAACGAGACACAGTTTGCGGCTGTTTGGATTTTTATAGAACACGAGCCTTCAGAATGAGTGTCGAAAAACGTAGCGCACTTAGATTAATGAAATAATACTCTTTAGTTTTAAATAATTATTCATAGCGTTGCTTAACATTTCATTGCCTTATTGTCTCAGAACTTTAAGTAATATGTATTTGAAACACAACATACATTGCAACACAACTTTGAATTTTTAATGTCCAATGAACGATCCATCATCGATAATAAGACACATATCCATAAGGTAATCCAATTCACTGGAAACTCTGCTTAGTGTTTCATATGTCACAGCAACCATTGAATCCAGAACCCGATTTCGTAGTTAGGCAATTGTTATAAGCAAAGATGCGAGCATTCCTACATATCACACTGTAATGGTGTTAAATCGGTGGAAGTGAGCCCATTCCTAGATGTTCATTCATGATACCATACGCTGAAATTCTCACAACAACGCCTCTAGTGATATATCGAAGCAACTCCATGGGAAGAGTGGTGGCATTCAAAATGTTTGTGATATAATGCAGATTTGCTTCATATAAATATATCTTAGAGTTCCTTTGCATTAAAACAATGAAATGTTAAATAACGTTTAAAATAGCTCTATGTATTTGTTGTGAAAAATCTCTTGGGTTCTAGTAGTAGTTTTAAAGTGCATTTCGTGGTGAGCATTCAAGCAAATATTAGTATTGCGAATATTAGTATTGCTTTTAAAATTGTGTGAGGGTCGGTAGCTAATATTAGAATCCAGGGCGTTATGAATGAATATAATGACTATCTGTAACACTTTCTGAGGAGTCTTTTTATACCTAACAAAAAAGTAGAAGAAAGATCGTCCACATTAATTGAGGATCAGGAGTATTCAAAATATTAATTTATTTGGAAACTGAAAACTTTTAGATTTTAAAACAGATTTGTTTAAAACTAAAAAGATTTGGGTACACACTATTGTATACCACGTACCTTTATTAATGTTATTTGTACTTTCAGTGTATTTTGTAATTTTAATATTGTTACAGATATATAAACTTTTTCCACTCTGATCTCTCCAATTCCTAAAAACCGTTTCCACCTAGATGTGCATAAACATATATTTATGAAGTGTACGAGGTCAAATGAGAGAATAAGGTTTTCTATTTAATTTCTGCGGCTAGTAGGTAATTACACCGAAGACAATATACAGGAAATGTTTCAATATACGTGCATTATTTTCAGCCGCAGTTTCCAAACTTGTTATGATCCTTGTCTGGACTGTATGATGGATTGTGAATATTTTCCCATCTCTAGGTGAGGACATCATTCACTACAGCCCACGACCATTTTCGAACTCCCTACACCATTTCCTCACATGTTGCGCTGATGGACATCCGAGCCATACAGAGCCACAAGCTGTTGATGGATTACCACCAGTTGGGTCTTCTGTGTCCACAGACCCTCAAATCTCCAGCTTCATATACAACGTACAGTAATTTCATCATGATCACTCCGTCTCTGAGTCTCATGGCATGAGTGCATAAAAGTGATGGCTGCTGCTAAATCTGTGACACTATTGGATATTAACATGTGTTAGGATCATAGCACGAGGCGTTGCGTTATTTAGAGAGGGAACAAACTGAGAATCTTACTTTCTAACTTCGTATGTAGTTGGACACATTTCCTTAATATTAAGAAACAGTACTACTGAAACTGTAGTGTATAATTAACCAAAAATCTAATAAACAAAAAATGCTTTAATAGTTTATAATTTAAGTATTTTTAACACTACAATTTATTGCACGAATAAAGGTCATTAAAATAACTGTCGTCCTGCTGTGATAAAGCATGGTTATTTTAGACAAACGGTTTTTAAATAAATGAAGCAAAAATGTAAGTTGATTATTTGATTTTTCGACTTCAATTTTTCGTGAAGTATTATTACAGATATTTTCCTGAAAATTGTGAGAGCATGGTTTTAAATACAGATTAATTAAAATACGCGATAGGATTTAAAAAAAAAAACCTTGACAGAAGGAGTGACCAATGTTACAACAAGGTAGTGACAAATGAAAATTTATAAAGGTTTAGATTGCTGACCAATTTTATGCACTTAAATTTCTGGTTAAAATTTGTGCTAAATGCTTATTTTCTACTATGTCTGAAAAATGCTGAATCGGAACCTTAATTATCATACCTTAAATTTAAATTTAATTAATTTTGCATTGTGATAAGAAAAATCTATGGATTTGTAACATGTGTAAATGTGTTTTAAATTTGTAAACAATGTTTCTTTTGATGTATATAATTTTTATTTTATTAAAGATGTTTCTTTTGATGTATATAATTATTATTTTATTAAAGATGTTTCTTTTCATGTATATAATTATTATTTTATTAAAGATGTTTCTTTTGATTATAGTATTCCTGTGTATCAAAAACTGTTCTCTATTATTACTTGCTACAAAAATACTTAAATTTATTTTAAAATTAAGTATAGTTTATATTTTTCATCTGTACAGTATTTTTTGCTGAAGAATCACTGGCCAGCTGATTTGGGCCAATTTATGGCCCACGGACTGTGGTCATGCCTGAGCTAGACTATCTGTGGCATATTTTACAACGAATCTGAGATTGTTATAATGGTTCAAAGAGAAAGGTGAAAAGATTAATACTCAGAACTGAACAAAATAAATTAAGTAAAAAAGGTTTTCCTATATGTTTTTTTTTTAAACTTGCACACTAAAACAACACCTCTAATAGTTACATCTCAACGAAATTCAAACCATATTAATTTACAAAAACTAAAATACATAAATAAAAATAAGCTATACGAATTAAATATTTATGTGATCGTTTTTAATCGATTTTGGTTTGTGAGTTTCAAATTTGTTTTTCCTTATGTCTCAAAAATGTCACCTGTGACGATATTTCGTGTCAGATCAGTGGTCTCAAACTCAAATCATATAATGGCAAAATCACTTAAATTTCGATATAAGCTATTTATTTTAGGCAATCATATAAGTGTTAAATCAGTTACCTCTCAACAGTTGGCGAGTCGGATTATATTTTAAATAATATTTGGAAAACTATAATTACTTACATTGTTGTTTTATTATTTAAATATTACATACTTTGAATGCCAAATATTGTTTTATTATTTAAATGTTTGCATACTTTTAATGACAAAGCATAAGTCTAAATTTAATTTCTAAAGGTTTCACCTTCTGTTGACCACGATCATATTCTTCATATTTGAGAGAGATCAGTTTTTATTGCCAAGTTAGGCCACACTTCGCTGCCATGATAGAATGAATTATACAGTACAAAACAAAATGATTTCACGGACTGCTTGTTTCAGACCCTTGTTCTAGACTTTTGAACTTATTGCCTTATGATGAGCTATACTCATTACTCTTGAAAGCTTTGCGAAATTAATATAGACTTGGTTCTTGCTTCTGATTAAATCATGATTAAATCATGATGATCATACAAGAATATCGCGAAGTTTTTCATGTAAATTTGATATCGATGCTAAAGTTATTTCATGACTTTTTAACAAAGCAAACATCGACAAATATACTAAATAGAATCGTTCTGAATTCTTTAAATATTCAATAGCAGAACATTCTATAGCAGGATCAAAATAAAATTTCGATAATTAATTTCACTATAATTTTGATTTCGTAAAATCAGGTCGTAATGTAGAAACTTTTCTGTTATGACATAACTTTATAAAGTAATGTACATTAGTGAGAAGGACGTAACTGTTTTGTAACAGAAAATGACAAAACACTGATAGAAAAAAACGAAATATGTGTGTAATCTAAAATTTATAAATCAGCTATTACAGAAAGAAAATAAATCGGAATATTGATGCAATAAAAAATCTCAACAATAGAAGTACTGGATAAATTAATTAAAATCATCTTAAATATCATCAATATTCAATGAAGTTTGATTTCTTTCTTAAAATTGCGTTTCGTTTTCTCTTCTTTAATATGATGATTTAGGGAATAATATATTTTTGGTACAATATAAGTAAAGTAACATGAATTTCTTTTCTTTTCTTGATTTTACAACGTGGAATCTCTTAGCTGAATGTCTACTATCCCACGTGATATAGTATCATATGTGCATCCTATTGGAAAAAGATATACATCTGAGAGAACGGAAATTTTCAGTTGAAGTGAGGAAAAGAAAACTGAATATTTCTCTTACTCGGAGTGAGGAGGAGGATAGCAAGAGCGATAACCGAACAGATAGCCACGATGACGAGGAGTGAGATTCCTATCCCTCTCCAGTTGTGATGATCATCTGCAATTTCTTCTTCATCCTGAAGATAAATGGAGATGAAAATACTTTAGAGTCAATCAACAACTAATAATTATAACCTAGTTTAGATTATAATAAATAAAAGTACATAAAAAGTAAATGCTTGACGGATTGCCTCCTGTAAATTATCTTTAAGGGAGTGTGCACACCGCCGCAATTTGCAACAGCAATGCGACTACAATTCGAAAGCAATCATGATGCAATTGTCGCATTATGAGTGCTGCAAACCAATTGCTTATAGACAACCACATACTGAAGCAATTAAACCTTTTCTGCGATTCGATTTGTCTTCGACGTCGTTAGTGTTGCCCCTTTAGGTAAATTGCAAATAAATATACTTCATTCTTTCAATCATGTCTGAAGCGAGTGATCATTTGCTGGTGGCTGTAGACGAAATAATAGGACAAAAATTAAGAAACAATGGGTAGGCCCATTTCTGAAGCAAAATTTATATTTGGAACGTTTGCAGTTTCTCAAAAGGAACGGACTCGTGGTTCAGAGGAGGGTCAGATATAGGGGGGGGGGGAAGAAGCATTTCCCCACTCAGATCCAAAGCATGCATCTTTGATTTTAGAAGCCTTCCTTAGAAAATAGTTATTCAAACCCTCAAGATACGGATAATAACTCATGCGGATAACTCTCTTTTGGATATGTCAATGGAAGGAAATTATTAAGAAATAAATTTTTCCCATTGGGAGGGTTCAAGGCTCCCTCCTGAAATACGCCATTGCCCAAAAGTATAATATTTACGATAAAAGAACAGTTAGCTTTGAGAGACTCATTTTCCATGGGATAAAAATTAAAGCGAGATAGTCAAAACACATCAGAGGGGGAGGGGGAAATTGCAAGAAAATTAAAATTTTCGTGTTACAAGACTGTTGTATCTAAGCCGAATTGCAATTGCTGCGTTGTGCTGTAGCCTACCTTTGTGCATGCATTTTTAAGGAGCAACTGCAATCGTCGTCGCATTTTGTTGCAAATTGTGGTGGTGTGCGCCCTGCCTAAAGGTAATTGAAATTGAAAATAATTTTTCTTACCATGTTTCATTCTATAGTTTCAATCACATGTAACGTTTGATAAATAGTTAGGATTACAAAGAAAATTAAAATCATGGATTCAATAACTAAGATTGATAAGAGTGGAAACTATTTTCTTAATTCGGAACTAACATCACCATAATCAATTTATAGTGAAATATCAGCGGTCCTTTTCTTAAAATGGATGAAATAAACAATTCAGAGCATTGGTAAGTGTACAGTCGCTCAAAAAATATCCGAACACTTCTTCGTTCCACAGCATATCGCTCAAAATCAATGATCTGGCAACCTTCGCGTACGTACACGAAGGTTGCCAGATCACTAATTTCTAAAAAAAAATCGCTGCCAGATATTTTTTCTGAATTCTGTAATCAACTACAATGTTCGGATATTTTTTGAGCGACGTACGTACACATTTTTTTGTGAGTTTAGCCGCCATGTTGCACTTCCTAAATTATAACTATTAGTAAACAAACTTATTCCGGGAAAAAAAATCATCAAATACGTATGCAAATAAATTATCACACTCGATTGTTCTGCTAAACAATTTATTTACTTTAAAGATCGCAGACTAAAGAAACAGTAAAGTACGCTACATAAATATTTAATATCAAAAAACCAAGAAAGAAGGTTTTTTGTTTGGCAATTTAATTTAGCTTCTTTACGCATGCTTTTTTCTGTTTGCATATTTATTTACACGCACAATTTCAACAGACAAGAAGATTCAATAAACATTACATATGTCAACACAAAAACAATTCTGAAACATATTTCCTAAAATATACAGCATATTTTGGACAAAATTGAAAAAAGGTTTGATACCCTATTTCTTTTGCAAAGCGTTTCAATCGACGACATGATTAAATAATAAAGTAACGCAATGTTACATGTTTCTGGAATTTGCAACAGCGTGTTCATCCTATTTTTGCATGTGACTAGAGAAGTATTTGGAAAGTTATGGAGGTTTCAAAACTTCTAAAATAAAATAAAAATAGGAAAATAGAAAAGTTTTCAACTCGAACTTGGGGTTATTATAAGTAGAGATTTTTTTTTTAACTTAACCTATACTTGGGCATACTTGTATTTGAAATTTGGAAACAAAAAGTCCAATGTTGTGTGAAGTTATACAGCTTAAAAGATCAGTTAAACATGGTTAAGGCTACGTCATATTAAATATACATTAGCAAGCATTGAAGTGAGTGCAAATAGTGTATATGTTACCGCTAAAGTGTAGAAATCAGTTATTCTACAGATTATCTAGGTATTGTGCAGATTAACTAGGGTGATCCGTTAACGTGAGGAAAATTGTTTCATTTCTCAAATTACCTAGGTAATCTGCAAATTACCTAGGTAATCTGCAAATTACCTGGATAATCTGCACATTACCTACTAGGCACTCGTTAAAGTGAAAATAAGATCTTTGCTGGAACAACAGGAACGTTTCTGTACGCTTAAATTAACGTAATGTTATTTATCTAGTGTCCGAGAGTAGAGTTGAAACCAGGGTCATCCCTCTGTTAACATGAATCAGTCGTCCGAATTATAAAAAACGCCCCAAAATGAGCAGGCCAAGTGAGAACGAATCATTTTAGTGATTCGTTATCAAGAATGAATCACTTTACCGATTCGTTCTCACTTGGCCTCCGCTCATCTGGGGCGTTTTTTATAATGCGGACGAGTGAATCACGTGACACGAAGATTCATATTTATCATTCAAGAGATTCACCACTATGAGAGAAACAAACTTTTGAACTTTAACGATACGGAAGCCGTTAATGGTGCACATTACCTAGGTAAAATGTGGAAAACTCTTGATTCCGCACGTTAACGGAGCAAATCAGTTAATCTGCAGATTAGCTAGGTAATGTGCACATTAACGGCTTTCGAGCTTTAGCGGTAACGTATATGTAAATACGATTGGAAATTAGGGAAAATCCATATGATATGTAAATGGGAAGCTAACGTCAAAGCTCTATAAATTCTAAAATAAGTTCCTTTGTTTTGAAAAATCTGATTACAGATAAAGATCTCAATCAAATAAATCAATATCTCGATTTTCAACAATATTCGTTCAGTATTTAATGAGTTATGGAAGTTTGAATATTTAACACCAGCAATGCCAAACTTAAGAAACTTTTACAAAACTGAAAAATAGTGAAATAATTCTTTACACAAAGTTCTAAGATGCAAACTTATTTTATTAAACACTTTGATACAATACTTATTACTAAGTTTTAAATAAATTCTGAAGTCAATTTTTGGGGTTGGCATTGTTATCGCTAAATATTAAAACTTCCATAACTCATTACGAATATTGTTGAAAATCGAGATATTGATTTATTTGATTGAGATCTATATCTACAATCACATTTTTCAAAATAAAACAACTTCTTTTAGAAGTTATAGAGCGTTGACGTTAGTTTACCTTGACTTAACATAGGGATCTTCCTTAATTTATGGAAATCGTGTACACAGAGAGAGAGAGAGTCTTATAAAAGAATACTATATTTAAAGTAATAACTAAGTAACAAAAAATAATCGTGTGTATATGTAATAATAGTGTTTATGTAGATCAAAAAATTCTAAAAGTTTCGTTTTGAGTTCAACAGACTTTAATGTGTGGCACAATCCATGTCATATTCAAACTTTCATCTATAACTTGTCTCAACATGTGTGTTGTAGCATTTGTTAAGCTGCAATGATTCTTTCCTTTTAATGTTGTAAAATATGGATTTGTTTTTCGAATTAACGATAATTTTAATGCTCTCTCCCCCAGAAACGAAATCAGTGACGTTAAATCGGAACATCTTGGAATGCCTCAAGATCATTATACCTCTATCAATCCAGCGATTTGGAAAAATTGTCTCGAGTCAGCATTATATGTGATTATTAGCTGTGTCATGTGATGCTAACTCCACGCCGCCATCATAAAGTTACTTTTGTTATCTAATTATTTATAAAAATAAAGCACTTTAACAAAAAAGTAGTCTTTATACTAACTCCCTATATCAGCGCTGTCCAACTAGTGGTCCACAAGCATTTTTGGGCCGGCGAACAGAATACAGTTTTTACTCGAAATTTTAAATAAATATCTGTAATCCACCTTATAATTTTTGTCAATTTATATTACTGTATTTGATATGCAATCTTTAACTTACTCATTCCATTTGCAATTATTATTGCATTATTTTAACTTACTCATTCTATTCTTATTGCCCGATAACTACGGCCACAATGCTCCCATTAAATTTACTAAATATTTGATAAGGTTTAGAAAATTTATATTGGTTTATTATTACTTATTATTTTTCGTATGAATAAAATATATTTTTTGGTGACATGAACTGACTTTTCAATTACCTATCCTGTCCTATTCTTTTTTTTTTGCCCGCGAAATATTAGCAAAAGAAAAAATGGCCCGCTGTCTTAGACAAGTTGGACAGCACTGCCCAATATAAATATGCTTTTGAATACAAACCAGGTCATGATATATAAACATGAAATGAAAATCCAAAGTTTGGAAACAATTTCAAAGTTTTGTTTTTACTTTTGTACAGATAAGAAATATTGTTAAGATTTTCATTCTTATATCATTTTGATTTCAAAATATTGCTACGACAGATGAACGTGCTACAATGGGCTTATGGCAGATGTGTCATGAACGCTCGCCTATTCTTCAGCGTGACGATTACGTTATCAACTGTTTAGAACGATGATGCTTTGAATAATAAGATTTGTGGAGGAAAAACAAAAAGGTCTAGTGGAGTAGTGAAGAAATAAGGATATACTGTATTAAATTAGTGTTGTGCGATACTATGTAAGAAGACTTATTATTTGATTGAAGATCAGCCTGGTTCCGGTGGTGAAAGGGAATCAACAGTAAAATTGGTTTTGGGTCCTCTATCAGGAGAGATCAATATTAGATGTTTCGCATCTATAAGGTATTAAGGTAGTCCTCTAACACAAATGAAATCCAATATAAATTGGCTTGTTTGTTGGATGTTACAAATAGGTTCTATTTTGTTATAGGAACTGAATATTGACGGTATTGTGGTTTAAACATTGAAAATTAGTTAAACATAGTAAATCTTTCTTTTTATGGTTTGACTTTATACTAAGAGGAATAGAAATACTTTTGTTTAGATAAGATTGTTTAATTTGTTTAATTTTTGTAATAAATTACATCATTCATACTTTAGTTTGGTATACATATATACTATTTTTTAACTCAAACTAAGTTTTCATCTCTTTGAATTCATAAAAATATTTTGATAAAATGCTTAAATAATAGTTTCAGGAAAATTCTTTTAATAAATAACTCCTTTTAAACTTTAAAAGTTGTTTGTGATGGTGGATTTTTTTTTTAATATGCCTTATTTTAAATGCTACTCTTTTGGGAATTTAGAATTTCAAAATAGGTTTCTTCAGGGAAGGGGTTCTCAATAATTTACAGGTATCTTGGCAAATTTTGGAAACCCTCTTTTTTGTACTGATGATAAATATTAAGAACTTCAGCGTTTCCTTTCTCGCAGAATTTCAATGCGAAGATTATTGGTTGGTTTTTACCATTCCAAAAATAGTTGTTTGCTGCCAGACATTTAAGGATTATTTCTCATGCTGTTCCGCAAACTGATTTGAATATTTTTGATGTCATTTTTTTTGCACCAACTGTTAATGGTATTGCTTTGCATAATTATTCCAGATTTTGTTGATTTCTGTGCTTAGACCTCTGTGCTAGAAATATTTTCAGCTGCTTTTAGTTTTTCTTAAAAATGAGGCTGCTTTGCGATTGCCAAAACAAAAATATCGATTTGAAGGTTTCTTTTACAAATACAAGAAATAATTATCCTTGAAATCAGTTCGGGTTTGAATTTTGTATTAAAAATAAATTTAAACAATTGTAGTTATACATAATTAACGAGGTCATTTTAAACAAAACATAAACGTAAAAACTGTGACTGCGTCTATTTTACGAGAGCATGTACAGATTTGAAAGTGTAACCATTATTAGCTTCCCGACGCTTAAAGCGTATTTACACTGCTATGGAATATTGCCTTCAGTTTGATTGGCGCCAATAAGTTAGAATGTTCCAACTCTAAATTTTCGTGTATGCACAAGAAGTTTACATTGAATTGATCCCCTCCCGCCCATTTGAGACTATTAGCACTCCAAGGATATTTATATAAGTAAATTACATAGTTTAAAGTCTATTGATCCTTGACTTTAGAGTTTATAGTCTATCTTTGTGTCTTCTTTGCCCTCTTCTCTAGACTTTCAACCTCTCTGAAATTTGCTACTTTAGTTGCTACAGTATCAGGAATACATACTTCAGTAATCTCGCGTTCCAGCAGGAACTTCCTCCTTCACCTTTACCCTGGGGAAGGTGCCTCTCGACAGTGTCGAAAACGGATCGTTGGACTTGTCAACGATATTATACTTTCTGGAGTGGCAGCGAATACCGAATCTATTCCCCACTAAAGTGTCTGTCATTTCTCTTGGAAATATATTTTCTTTATGAATCGATATTTAATATCGCTGCTAATCTATAAGAAATTGTCATCCCAGTGGTGAGGGCGAAGGTGAAATTTAAGTGTTCGAAGATCGGTGTTTGGATTAAAATCCCGGGTTGTGTCATATGTAGGTTGTACTTGACAGCTGAAGCGGATGATTCTAAATAGAGATCATAAGATCATTACAAGACCGGTTTTATCGCATCACCTACGTTTGAATAGAAATATATTAATGCTTCAGACTCGTATATTTGTTTATAGAAGAAAAAACAATTCCATTTAAATGATGATTTACTTATGAACAAAGGAACAAGAACATACAAAATTATATTTCTGATATAATTTCACTGAAGTTCAGCATAACAATTATAATGTAAAAACTGGACCAAGAGTTTCAGAATTCTGGAATCTCAGAGAGCAGAATAAAGAACATAAACAAAAAGAATTATAATTTATAGACTCTTTGTCACGATACACATCAAATGAATAACACTTGTGAAATTTATGAAAATAGTTCTTGTAATTTCCTATGAAATATAGCAAAAGAGTTCTTGTAGTTTCCCGAGAAATGTAGCAAAACAGCTCTTATGATTCCCTGTGAAATGTAGCAAAACAGTTCCTGTGGTTTCCTATGAAATATAGCAAAAACAGTTCTTGTAGTTTCCCGAGAAATGTAGCAAAACAGCTCTTATGATTCCCTGTGAAATGTAGCAAAACAGTTCCTGTGGTTTCCTATGAAATATGGCAAAAACAGTTCTTGTAGTTTCCCGTGAAATGTAGCATAACAACTCTTGTGATTTCCTGTGAAATTTAGCAAATCAGTTCTTGTAGTTTCCCATGAAATGTAAAAAAACAGTTCCTGTGGTTTCCTGTGAAATGTAGCAAAACAATTCGTGTTGCGTGTCAGCAGAGATATCTTTAATATCAGAGTATGTAGTTTCTATCATATCCAGAGAAGGCACTAAATTCCAGTTCATTCCTATACACTAAAGACTAGTTTGCACTTTGAAAACATTACAAGATCACAGGCACCTCTTCCGATGTAAAAAATTCTAAATCCATAATGTGTATTGTAATGTTCACAGGGTCTGAAGGTGTTATAAATTAACTTTCTCGTGAGAACTCACTTGTCACGAAGATTGAGCAAGAGCATGCTATTTGAGAGGGGGCCGAGAGCTCAGCAAAATATCAAAACATACATCTATTCCACTTATAAATTTCGAACCTCGAGCTTTTGTTTTTCCTTGATTCGATTCTCGATCACTCACATAATTAAATGGGGGCTCAGTCAGTAGCGCGCCAGGTTCGTAATCTGTTCTTCCCAGGTTCGAGTCCCAGCTAGGTCAGAGTTGAGATTTATCTCCATAAAACTCCCCACCCTTCGCACGGTCAGTGGGGGACACTGATGAACTTGGAAAGGCCGCCGTGCGTCGGATGGTACGCTAAGTCGTAGCCCCGTGTGCGGGAGAGCCATACTCTGCGCACGCTAAAGGACACGCTGGATGGCCTTGATGAGAGGATACCATCTGTTTCCAACAGCTGTTCCAGTGAGTCCCCTCTCCCAACTTCTCTGGGCCTTCGAGGTCCTTGTGACCCGGCTGTTTAGCCCATTGTGTGCAAAAAAGTTTCGCTAAAAGGTAAAACAATCCAACTCACATTTAACAAGCTCCAGTTAAATGTGAGGGATCCCCTGTCCTTTGGCAAGTGGGTAGTTTGAGGAGACATTTATTGCAGACATTTTTATTGGAAATAAGATGATGGGAAAATTTGTCTTAGATCTTGGGATTCCTGATCACCCAATGATCATATCAGTGTTTAGAATAGTCTGTTATTTCGCTGCCAAATACCACTTTTCAGAGTTTTCACCAGAGGTATTAAACTACCACAAAAGTGTGTGAACCAAAGTCATCGAGATTATAGGGCCTTCGGGTCATATTAATGGAGAATTGTCCGCGGGGATCAATATATTTCGGGATGAGGCCAGAAAATTTTATTCCGGGCTCGTCTTTAATGTAATCCGTCGGCATTTACTTATACTGTAATTACATACATAATAGGATTATTCAAAAAGAAGTATACACTTTCAAAAATTAATTTTACAAAACCCAGTCGCACTAAATCCATGCCCTGTGCCATATAAAGGAAATCTCTCTAAGTTTTGATTTGAATATCCTGCCAGGTGAGGAGCAATAAATTCATCTGATAGGGGACATTGTGTTCAAGATGGTGGCAAGTGCACGAGATAAAGCTTTCTGATACTGGAATCCACCAAGACAACGTCGGTGTCTTGTGTACAACCAAGCCAGGACTTCTATAAGGCACGTCAGGCAGTTGTCTAGGAAGGCAATCATTCAAGGTTTTTATTTAGGTATCAAAACAATTTGTGTCTTTCTCATTTCTTATAAGGATAAAACACTGCATTATTCTAAATACTGATGTAGAGGTCAGAGAACCTGACCACTAAGCCAGAGAGCATTTCTTGAACAAGTGTTTGTATGTTGTACGGGGTAATTAAGCCAAAAGCTTACAGGTTTTCTGCGTCCACTGCGTATTATTTTTTAAAAAAAACTGCCAATCGAAATTAAACTTTCAAAGGATGTGGGTTGTGATGATACAGAGAACATATTATGAAACGAACTTTGATATTTCCCTGAAATGTGAATGAGAAACACCTTTAAAGCTCCATAACTGTAAAATAATATTTTCCATACTAGAAAAGTTGTAGAGTTCAATTAAATTTTTTAAAATCTCGATTTTAAGCAATATTCGTTAAATATTTAAAAATTATCGAAGCTGAAATATTCGACAGCAGACGCTGCTGTTATGCTCCTTTTAAACCCTGATAGAAATTGGTAGAATCTAAAAACATTACCAAACTTCTGAATATAAAAACAATCCGTTTTACGTTTTGAGATAAATTCTTACGACTGCATTGTTGTTAGATATTTCAACTTCTGAAACTCTTTAAATATCATACAAATATTTCCTAAAAATCGAGATATTGGCGAATATTTCTAATATTTTTAAATTTATGCCATGTGATATTTGTCTACAAAAGGTTTATCTAAAAGTTATAAAGTTTTGAATTTAGATTTCCATTCATATCGGAGTATTAGGGCACAGTATGACAGTGCTCCAATACTCTGATAATTTAGAGAATTTTTCTTTATTCCCAGAGCAAAAAACAAGTCAGTAAGAAAAAAAAAATGAGAGTAGCATAAATGAGAGTTCTAGACCAGTAAATGAGGCCAAATAATTCTGTGAAACTCCATGGGAAAAGTTATGGGGGGATGAGGGAAAATGTATGTTTATTGTGTTTTTTAGTGAAAATATGTGTGAAAATTAGAAAAAACGGGGGTATTTTTTAGCATGTGGAAAACTAATTTAAGTTTTTTTTAAAGGTAAGGTTTAAACTAATTTGTGAATTAGTTTAAATGGGAGTGGATGAATGGAGAAAAGTGGTGGAGAAGAGTGGTTCAGTGGGTGAGTGAGGAAGAGTGGGTCAGTGGATGATTGGAGAAAAGTGGTTTAGTGGTTGACTTGAGAAGAGTGGCTCAGTAGATTGCTGGTGATGAGTGGGTTTGATTGGAGAAGAGTGGGGGAGATGAGTTGCACAGTGGTTGATTGGAGAAGAATGGGTCAGTGGTTGAATGGAGAAGAGTGGCACAGTGGGTGATTTGGGAAGAGTGGGTTAGTTGGTTGAGTGGAGAAGAGTGGCTCAGTAGATGGGTGGAGAAGAGTGGGTTTGATTGGAGTAGAGGGGTGGAGAAGAGTGGGTCAGTGGTTGAGTGGGGAAGAGTGGCTCAGTGGGTGAGTGGAAAAGAGTGGCAGAGTTGTAGAATAAATGAGAGTTCTGGGCCAATGTTAAAGTATAGGGAATCCCATGTTAACCTATGGGAGACTTTTTTAAAGATGAGGTTTAAACTAATTTGTGTCGGGTTTTTTGTGAGAGGTGTGCAGTGGTTGACTGGAGAGGAGTGGGTTAGTTGGTTGAGTGGGGAAGGGTGGTTCAGTAGATGGCTGGAGAAGAGTGGGTTTGACTGGAGAAGAGTGGTGGAGAAGAGTGGGTCAGTGGTTGACTGGAGAAGAGTGGGTCAGTGGATGAGGGGGGGAAGAATGGCAGAGTAGTAGCATAAATGAGAGTTCTGGACCAATGTTAAAGTATAGGGAATCCCATGTTAACCTATGGGAGACTTTTTTAAAGATGAAGTTTAAAATAATTTGTGTGTGGTTTTTGTGAGAGATGTGTGAAAAAATTAAAAATAACGGGGGTGTTTTTATATCATGTGAAAAGAGTAATTTAAGTTATATTTTTTTAAGATGAGTTTGAATTAATTTGTGAATTAGTTTAAAATAAATTAGGTTGAAATGAGAGTTGTTTGTATATGAGAAAAAACGATGTGGTTTGTTGTGTTATCGTACACCTCAATGGATTATTCGTTTGTAAAAGCCACGTAAATCGGTGTTAGTTGTGGTTTTTTGGAGAAAATATGTGTGTGTGAAAATCAGAAAAAAACCGCGGTGCTTCATGTGAAAAAGAGTAATTTAAATTTTTTGGGGGCAGACGAGAACTAATTTGCTTAACTAATTTTCCAGAAAAATGAGATGTGTACGTGAAAGAGAGATAAAAAATGATGTGGTTTGTTATCATACACTGAATTATTCGGTTGTAAAAAAAGCCAATTCGACAGGTTAATTCTTTTAAAAAAGTTGAAATAACTTTTGATCTAATTATGCTATAGAGCTCATTCTGGTGTTGTTCAATAATACTAAGCAGACACTACTTTCTGAACTGACCAGAATCGGGTTCGGACCCCTTACCCAGCCGAGAAAATGGGGTTCGACCCTCTTAAATTTTATGATCTCATAACTTGTAATCAAGCTACAGATTTGAAACTAATATTATTGGATTTCATTATGGGTGTACTACACTTTGAACATGCGGGCATTGTTCTCGATCCCGTTACTTAAGGTCTTCTGGGTTGAAAACCTTTTGCATACCACACATTACGGATTCTCACTTAAGATTTCGAAACATTTTCGGTTTTTTCATCAACATCAGATTCTAGTACTGGAACTCATTTCGTTAATTCCACTGAAAACGGTGTTGGACCCGTTTCTAAGCCTAGAAACTGGGTCGAACCCTCTTAAATTTGCATCCTTATAACTCTGCTTCTAATTGAGCCACACATCTCAAACTAATGTCTTTAGATTCGGAAAGCACTATACGTTTAATGTATTGGAAGCAATCTAGACCTGTTAGTTTTTGTTTTCTGGGTTCGACACTTTAAGATTTCGTCGAAACATCCATTCTATTTGTGCTAGGATCTTGGTTTTTAATAGCTGGGGTTTACCAAGTTCTATAATCTGACGAAAGAAAAAATCGGTCTGAAACCGTTTTCTATCGGATAAACTGGGTCGAACCCCCTCTTTGCGGCTTCATAGCTCTGCTTCTAATAGAGCTACAGAACTCAAACTAATGAGTTTCATTCGGAAAATACCATATGTTAAATGCATTGGTAGCAGTCTCGACCCCATTAAGTTTTGCAGCTTCGATACTTTTAGATTTTGTGTTACAATAATTTTTTTTAATCGAAGTAGAAGCTTGGTTTTAACGTTGATAGTTATGATTCATCAAGTTCTCTAATCTGACGAAAAAAACAATAATCAGTCTTGACTCAATAAAAAGAAAAAAAAAATATTTGAGCTAGATAAACTGCTGGTATATATAATCCTTTGTCGCTTGTACAAAATTACTCTAAGCAGTTTATTACTCTTAATTTTATTACAAAGGATTTCAGACCATAGGATTTCACAGAAATTGAGTCGAGACCACTTAAATTTGAATCCCTATGGTTCCTCTTCCAATTGAGAGAGATAATAAACACTGATTATTAGCATTGCTAAAGAATTACAAATTGGCACAATTTTCAAAATGTTTTTTTTAGTACTTAATTTTTTTACATTTGTTTTCAGTTCAAAGTTTTGTAAATGGTATTGCCTGCTTTACCATACACATCTGAGATTCTATAATTTCCAATAGCGTAAGTTTTAATTCCATTGATATGTCGTTTTGTGTATTCTTAGGATAAAGCAATTTTTTTATTTGGTATACGTGTATATCATGTTGTTCCGATCGAAATTCCGTTTGTTGCGTATATACAATTTTTCCATCAAATAGACATTCCCGATAATCTTGGTGACTAAATTCATTTTTAATTCCAGTAGCTGCTTTTTCGGGAATTGGAGCATCAATAGAATGCAATTTTGGACGTAACGCAACAACCTCTTTGATTGGAAGACCTTTTAATTCGTCTTTAAATTTTCCTGGAACCATTTTATTTCATTCACTGTATAATGTATGGTTTGTAGGGTAATTTTAGAAATCAAAGTAGTCTGAGTTAAGTTTCTCATATATGTCATCTATCTGGATATCGACACAGAAGGAATCAGTATCAGTAAATAACAATTCTGCATTAAATTTTGGTTTCAGAAAATTGTAGAAGAAATTATACATGTGTAATTTACTCAACTCCAAAATCGTTACACCAATGTAATATGGTTTATCTAATATAATATTTTTCTTTTTCATGTGGAGAATTACGAAATTTTCTGCAAGTTTAACACAAGAAACGTACCTAGGATTTGCAATTAATTTTTTAAGCTTTTCTTCAGTATTCACAATGTGGCATTTTATTCTCTTTTTCTTATTTTCTAAACATTTGCCATATATAGCATTCTTCATCAGTTTGAAAAAGTCTTTTTCAAGATTATTTATGGCATTAATTAGTTTTGTTGCATTAAAATCTGTGTAAGGTTTCAGCCATGGTTTTTGAAAAAGTTCCAAGATTCTATGCACCCTCAATCCCAGTTCCACATAGAGTTTAAGTAACCTATAGTGAACGACATAATTTTGTTTGTCGAACAGATTTGGAATCAAGAATGACACATTGTATCAGAGAGTTTCAATTTTTCAGGAGCCAAGGGGAAATCATTGTGTAAATCGTGTAGATGTGCCGGATATTCTAGATCAACTTCGAAGAAATAACCCTTTTTGCTGTCGTCTGGAATATTAAACAAGTCAATATCATTTACCCATTTGAAATTACCAGTTGGAAGAGGTTGAGACATTGCCCAGCCATATAAATTGTTTGCATCAAAGTACATGATATAGTTTTGTGGTTTGCTTTTCTCATATGGATCTACTAAAGGATTGTTGGCCTGTGCAAATCTCTTAGACACTAAAGATATTCCTCCTCGCAGAGCTCTTTCTATGAAAAAATACATATCACCTTTTATAAGTTCCAGTTCAATTTCTGTCATTTTTAAACAGGCAGGGTAGGATAAGCCAGGAGAGCTAAAATAATGACAAAGATCGAGTTGGTAGTTATTCATACACGAATTTCTGTAGTTTTCAAATACATCTCCTAGCAGTAATACATCAGTGATCATGTACAGATCGTGATATTCCCCAAAGGTAGCAATAGAAAAGGCTTTCCACAAAATTTGAGCTCTTTCGTATTGTTCATTGTTTTGGAAATTCTCTTTGGATGGAAGTGACGTTTGCAAAAACTGAGCACTCTGTTGCAAGTACTCGTATGGAAGACTTCCTTTGCTTTTCAAAAGTTCTTTCTGTGAGTCATTCAGATTATGTTGTCTACAGGATTGACTTAGGATGAAGAAATTTTCCACATTTTTCGACAGTGAATCCAGTGAAGAGCTGAGGAACATGAATGAATCAATAAATTTAATTTGACCGAATTTAATACATATGTATTTTTCTGCAGTTTGTGGAATACAAGAAATTTTCTTCTTATCTTTAAATTTCCACAAATCTTTTACTATAAAGTGGCCATCAAATCCTTTGAGATTATGAAACAACACTGGTATTTCAAGTGAGAATTTGTATTGAAGATTACATTTGTTGTGAACAGCACCTCTGTATTTTCCAGTTAAGTGATCGTGGTCCCTTGCTCTATCATTTCCTAGAATTTTCCCACAGATATTACAATATTTTGCTCCAGTAAAAAATTGCCAATCAAAATCAGTCATCTTAACATTTCTTTTCTTCAAATCATCGATCAAAGTTTCGGCTTCGATCATTTCATTCAAAAATTGTTCTTTTACATTTTTCCCTCTGTACGTTCTGGTTTTGATCAGTTTACCTTCCGGTCTATCTATAATATATGCAAATCCTGACGGTACTAAATACTTAGTTCGCACCCTACATGGATTATTTTCAATTCTTCTACATTTCGAAAAGCATTCGAAGTCTGTATAAATCACATATGGATGTTTCAAACAGTTTTTAATCATATGGAATTTGGTACTATTCGCTTCGGGGAACTTGATAGTTTGTAAAGTGTTTGATTTGCAAATATCTACGTGATTCTTTAATAATTTCTTTAATAATTTAATCGTCGCGAGTGAAATTATGGAGACAGTATGGACAGGGATAGGATTTACGATTATGTCTTGAAAGATATGCTGTAACCCTACTAATATTTTTAATCCAACAATAGTGAGAATTATTGCCGTCTTTTAAAAGTAAAAGTTTTATGGGTTCTTTAACAGGATTCTGTGAAATATATAACGTATGCAAACCATCTTTCTTAGAATTGAAAACATTTATAGAAATATTATTTAAAACCTCGAACTTTGGGATTTGATCGAGGGTTACTGGAGAAGTCAATGAAGATGTGTCTAAACCTTTTTCAATATTTTATATTTTTCCACATGTTGTGGATGGTCTTTAGCAGGATGTAGAGCTGATAATATTGACTATAGGAAACATTTGTTGTCGTAGTTTTTAACATTCACTATTCCTTTTGTAGATTTCAAATGTTCTGGTAAATTTACGAAAGCAGATCTCCAACTGCATTATACTGAGACATTTGAATTTCCATAGAAATTATTTTGTCAAACACCCATTTACTTCCATCCACTTCCCTTTTGTATAAAAGTTTCAAAGTCGTTATCAATTTTCTCATAAACATTTTTAGTAATTCATTGAGATAGGTAGGGAAAATGATTATTTCGTTACATGTCGAAAAATGTGCACGTATTTTTTTCTGTCGTTCAGGATCCGTTTGCTTTTTAAATTTTATTTGTAATATGAATCTAACTTTTAGAGGCTGACTGAGTTTATTCTTAATTATATATTTCCATTTATTGTTATTTTTCTCCAGAAAACATTTTATGTCTTCTCTGACATTTATGTTATCAATTTTATATGTGCGAAACGTTTTACGAAAAGCACTGCTGTCATTTATATGATATTGATTCAGATGATAATTGTAATTGTCTTTTCTGCTAAAGGTGGAATTGCAATTCGCATTTTTCAAATGTGCGAGAAGTGCATGCAGTTTTTACATGATGGTTAATATTGGATTTGCGAATAAAACCCCACATTTGGTACATTGAATAGTTGCGCTCATCTTTGAGTTAGCAGTTATACCCTCTTTATTATATACAGTAGCTAAAAACCATGGTCGAAAAATCATTGTCCGATAATGCAAAACATAGAATTTTTTTTCCATAATCCGAAGTTGAAATAGACATGACTATAGTGTGTGTCGAAGAGTAAATTTCTAAACAATACCGATGTTATTGAACCTAATCTTATGTTCCTTTTTTTCAATACTATCGTTTTTTTAGCAAAATATCCAAAATTTCTACAATTTCATTTGTTACTTCTGTACTATTGTTTCCAGCTCGTTTACTGGCAACCAAAATTGATAATGTTTCGCATATGTCGTCGAAACTCTTGTATAGTCCAGAACCAAACTGTTGACTTTCTATTACCGTGAGTATCATTTCAATCGACTTTTAAATATTTTCTAAGTGCCTCAATGTGATTATCGATAATTCGATATTTCTCAGTAGTTATACCACAGCGTTTGGTTTCTGTAGCCTTATTGATGTAGCCCCCAGTTTCTGAAGATGCCCGATTGTTTGGTAAATCATTTCTTTCAGCTCAGGAATGGGGTTTCTCGCCTGTAAGTTATCACTCGGAAGTTTTAGTTTATATTGGTTTAATATTTCATCTTGCAAGTTGGAATCTGGATTATAAACGAACGTTTTTTCTGGCATCTCAGTGGGCTCTTCTGGCTCTAAAGTTTTCACTATATCCTGTATGTTTTTAATTGTTTCTCCACGCATAGTTTCCAGACCTTTTAACCGTTCGACCACTGGCTTGTAAAATTTTTCGAGGGTTTCCTTAACTCGTTCCTCTCCCAAAATAGTGTTTTCAATTTTCGATTTTGTAGTATCTCGCGATTTCAAAATTTCATCTATAATACTGTGTAATTGCTTAAGGTCCTTCATCTTTATTCATATACAATAAAGACATATACCCAGTGATGAAAGTCTGAAACAAGACCTCCAAGCACTTTTCTTCTTTTTTTTTGGATCTGGATAGTGTCTAGCAAGTGAAACACTAATCTTGCTACCTCTGTCAAATTTCTTGTTTACTGGAGTAACAGAAAAAAATTGCTGAAGTTGTGGTCTTACTACTTCAACGAATTTTTTATCGTCCAATTTGATACTATAATTTATACCAAAAGAGGGATTTGTTGTGCAGCAAATTACCTTGCTTATATATCCATTAGAAATGCATAGATGGTAACTATCTTTGAAAATTGGTGGCGTTAATAGGTCGAATTTTGTGTTTATCTGTATAATTGGATGAGACTGCAATATATCTTTTTTCATTTCTTTATCACCATAGGTAAGGCAAATTACAGTATTTTTTATCAACGTGTAGTTTCGTAGCAGCATCATTGTTTACAATTGGGGTGCCAACATTCGTAATTCGTTTTCCCTTTGCATCGCCATTAAAACTGCTCCCACTTGATGCAAAAAGTCCATTTTCATTTCTCAACAGAGAATTGGATGGGTTAGGATATAACTTTGTGAAGCCATCATCATCATGGGTTAGGATATAAATTTGTGAAGTCATTATTTTTAAACTTTTTGTTGTCGAATTTCTGTTGTGCCTCGGTTCCCCGAGATTTCCTATTCTCTTATTGTTTGCCTTAAAGACATCCTCGCCAGTTAATGCGACTTTTTTCCTAATATCCCTTAGTTACAGCAGCAGAATCAGACTCGGGATCGGCAATATCAAGGATTTATTTTTTTTCTGCATTGAAACTATGCCCCTCGAATGCAATGCTTCGTGGAACGTAAAGCCCATCTTTATTTCTAATTAATGTATTCATTGGACTATTTTGAACAGTGGTCAAGTTGTCGACGTAGTGTTTCGTAGTGGCATTGGATGAATCGGTCGGTTCTGCAAGATTTTTAATGCGTTTATTGCTTGCATCGTAATTATCATCGTCATTGCAAAGTGCTCTTTTTTCCAAATATCATTTTGTAACTACTCCAGAATCTGCATCCGGTTCAGTAACATTGATTATTTGTTTATTTCGCGCATCGTAGCGATTGTTCCGAAAAATTAAAGAAGCATTATTAACGTATTGAATGGTAGCGGCATCTCCATTTTCTGTAGGTCTGCCTACGTTCGATATTCTTTTAGTATTTGCGTCATAATTTTCCGTGTGATTCAGTGTTATAGACTCTTGTTGCAGATATTGTTTTGTCACAGAGTCCGAACCCTCTTCGGGATTGGCTACATTTCTCAATTTTATATTACTCATGTCGTAGTCCCCATCGTGTGTCAATTTAAAACCGACACCTGGAATTCCCGCTGGTCCTCTTTCGGAGCCGGTCTCAGAGCTGATGACGCCAAGCTTTGTCAAGTAATTCATCTTTATTTACCAAAGTTTTTTCTGTACTTGAGAGGCATGTGCTTGGTTTTATTATCGATTAATAAGAAATCGTATGGTTTTGAAACTGCATAAAAATAACTTTCCTGATTTCTGTTGCATGATCCATTAGTATCTGCAACATTTCTCTCTTATTCTGCATATTAAAGAATATAAAATAATTACATTGTAGTCGAATGTCTTTCGGAGTCGAAAAATAACTCTGTGTCAGGTAAATCAATGATATATTCTTTTTCCTTCCTCTGATGAATAATTCTTCGATGAGTTTTTGATCTTTTTCCGTTAAGAAATCGTCGAAAACAATTAAATTTTGCATGTCGGGATCCAGTTCGTTGACCTTGACGATATCCTCTTTACTGGCAGAGAAAGTTGCAATTGAGATTTTTTCGCCAAATGTTTTCTCCAAAATTTCATGCAAATCGTCGAATATTTCTTGCATAAACTGATATTTCGGCTCGGTTAAATCTTTGGCATATAAAAAGATTTTATTATAGTAGAGATGTTTAAATATTAAGTTCAACAAAAGGTTCGTCTTCCCTGAGCCCGATGGACCACAAGATTAAAAGTCGAAAAGGCCAGAGAGGTGCTAATACGTTTCTGTTCAAGAATTTCTCATCTTCTTCAAAGTCAAAATTATGAATCTCCATTTGCTTTATTTAAAAAGATCATGTTCTTTGACCCAGGAATTAAATGTATTATCATAACCAAACCATTTAACATAATACTCTTTTTTATTATTCTTCACTCTAGTTTTCAGAATGGTTTCAACTTTATAAATGTCATCTTGCTTTTCGTATTTCACCATTTCTTGGGTGTAAAAACTACCAATGACTGGTTCTCCTTTCAGATCCGTGATCTTATAGGTTATGGGATCTGTATTCAGAACTTGAGCAATTTCAGAATTAACTTCTGTAAAATTCGACAGATAACCTTTTCTAAACGGTGTCTTGTACTTGGCGATTCTCACTCTGTCGCCAATTTTAAATTTTGGTGCGGTAATAGATTTAATTCTTTTACCAAACAGATTAAAATACACAATATCTTTGTTTTTCTGCAAGCTTGTCTCCTTTGGGGTCATTCTTATTGATCTCTGATAAGAATTATTGTAATTCTTAACGAGTTTTGGTAGGACATCGATCCATTTTCTAGTGTTATTGGCAGTGAAATATTTCCACATTTTTGTCTTTAGAGTCCTATTAAATCGTTCCACAATTTGAGCTTTAGTCTCATTTTCTGTGGCAAACCAATGGACACCTCGTTGGTTAAACAATGCTTGAGTTTCTTTATTGGTAAACTCAGTTCCCTTATCCGTTTGTAACTTGGATGGCTTACGTTGTTTAAAAATTTCGACAAATGCTTTGGTAATCTCATTACCCGTTTTCTTTTTAATAGGTATTTGCCCAGGCGAATTTGCTGAAAATGTCAATCACGGTTAAAATGTAACCGTGTGGTTATTGTGAAATTTAAATTTTTGCATGTCGATTAAATCACTCTGCCACTGGTCGTCTACATTCGAGACATAAACCCGTCTGGTTTGGAATTTTTTTATAAATGGGTTTGTGTAACGTGTACACATCTTGTTGTTGGAGAAACATTTTTACTTCTTTTTCCGTCAATCCAGTTTTGCGCATTAGATCTTTTATACCGGAAAATCCCTTTAATGGGTCATGGTAAACGGAAGAAAGCATCATATTTCTTGTGTCCTAAACCGAACCGTTTCTTTGTTTTAATGATAGGTTTGATTATCGTTCTTGAAATTCTTTCTCCTAAAGTTGGGTTCTGAATTTCATCCAAATGATTTAATAATTCTTGATCGTCTTCGTGCCTCTTTTTCGTTTCTGTAGATTTGCTGTAAGAAATGTCGTGCTTTTAGCAATCTTTGTCCACACGGTTAATACCAGGATCTTCTAGCATTAACCATTTCTCCAGTTTCGTAAAAGGTCCACAATGCTGGTAACCTGGAATGTGCATTTCCAGTGGATTAAACTTTTCTTGAATCCAGCTTACTATATCTCCACCTTTTACAAATTTTTCTTTCTGTTTCACAAGTTTATACTTAATTTTTCCACACGTTCGACATCTTCCTCTCATCATTACTCTTTTATTCTTTGATGTGACATATTCAACGTTATCAGTTAAAGTTTTCGTTTTACACTTTACACACTACATGCTTAATTTTTATATATAAAATTCAAGTACGTGACACTTATAAAAATAAAGTATAATGTATCACAGTTATCTAACTAGTTTAACGCCTGGACAAAAACAAAAATTGAAGAATGCATTTGTAAATAAGAATCCTATAACTTTAAATATTGATCCACAAAAGAAAGGTAACGATACTTTGAAACTGACAAAGAGACAAATCATTAAACCAAAAAAATCTACAACGCCAGTTCGACTTCGTTTCAGTAAAACACAGCTAGGTGGATTTCTGCCGTTCTTAACACTTGCACTCGTAGCATTGGGAAAAGCAGCTGCAGTTGGAGCTGCGGGATATGCTGGTACTAAGCTTGCACAAAAAGTTTTACGAAAGGGGTTATACGTTCCTGGAAAGCAAAGAGCAGCTGGCTTATCTAAAAATAGAAGAAAGGGAAAAGGTTTGTACATTCCAGGAAAACAAATAGCTCAGGGATTTAAAAAAAAGAGCCATTAAGTAACTTAGATATCGAATATATAATGAAAAACCAAAACGGATTCCGTGGTGTGTACTCTATCGATTCTTTGCCAACAAAAATATTCAAGAACGAAAATGGTATAGTGAACTTTGATGTTTCCCGTGGTTCAGGAACTCATTGGGTAGCTTATTTCAATGATGCGAAGTTACCTTACGTCGAGTACTTTGATCCATTCAGTTTATCGCCACCAGAAGAAATAAAATACTATTTACTTACATCTTCAAAGTCGATCGTGTATAACTCTTTGCAAATTCAAGCAAATTACTCTGAAAAATGCGGTTACTATTGCATCCATTACATTAAACGAAGAAATAATAACATAAGCCCATATGATGTATTGTATCAGTTTGAACAAACTCCTAACGATCGGAATGAATTGTTGGTAACAACTAGCATATAAGTACTACATAGTACTACACTATATTGATAAAGATGGTACTCATAACTATCAATTCCTCTACTATTACAGCATACAACCCGGAAGATTTGAAAATTAATTATGAAACGCCGATCACACTCAATGGTGAATATGAGATAGCACTGATCGGTAGCAATATGTGGTATTCCTGGTACAACATCAGTGATAAATATAACAATAACACTCTGAAATACTTCAATGGAAGACAATGGAATAAAATAATTTTCCCGAATGGAATGTACGATATAGACGGATTTAATGATGTTTTGAAAAATGTCTTTGGGGATCCTAGCCCTATAATACTAGAAAGCAACCTCCCCACATTAAGATTTGTTTTTCGTTTGGCAAGAGGATATAAAATAGATTTTTCTGAAAGCAAGTTGCGAGAAATACTAGGGTTCGAATCGAAAATTATCGATGCAGCAAAAAACGAAGGAAAGTTCCCACCCAACATGAGGAGAAGTGTCGATCGCATTCTAATTCACTGCTCTATTGTCGAATCTTCCTATCTCAATAACCAGAAGAGCGACGTGTTGTACAGTTTCGTGCCTCAAACACCGCCTGGCAGTTTAATCGACACGCATCTTTTTTTCCCCATATATTTACCGCTGAATAAAACTGATTACATTTACAACGTTAGAATGAAAGTAACCGATCAGAACAATAAAGTAATTGGCTTGAACAAGGAAAACATGACTTATATGTTACACATCAGACCCAAATAAAGATGAAGATACTGAGAAAGCAAATTAAAATATTTTATACAAATCCGTCGCCTATCGTTCGAAAAAACGAGAAAATATCCCCTAAAAGCAGAAATATTCTTAATCGGTTAATTTACGGAAATGGCCTAAAAATCATAAAATCTTAAAATAAATATAGGATGAACGTTAAAGCTACTTACTGGAATTTGTTCGAAGATCCAATAGACGATAATTCAACAACAAAATACGAGTACTTAGAATATCGAGAAACCAAAGTGAATGTTAAAAAACTCGAAAAATACGAAATATTTACCAAAGATATGGACGTTTTTCTACATCCGCACAATAGTTATATACACGTCAGAGGCAAAATATTGAAATCAGATGGGTCTGATATCGGCGGCAATGAAGTAATTACGATGGTCAATAACGGGTACAACATTTTTAAGAGAGCTCAATATTATATAGAAAACAGAGAATTGGAAGATATTGAATTGCCAGGAGTGACGACCACGATTCACAATTTAATTGATTTTACCGAAGACTTTTCACACAGTGCTGCCACAAGTATGATGTGGTTCACAGATACCGCAGACAGTTCGAAAATGAATAAGTATTTGTACGACGGAGGCGAAGATAAACTGGACACGAATAATAAGATAAAGGATTTTGCACAAACGTTGAAGAAAAATCCCGAATTCAATCAAGGATTCTTGGACAGATATGAAATTACAAAAAATAGTCAAAACATATGTTTATTCTTACCACTGAATCGGCTGTTGGGATTCTGCCGAGACGTGGATAAAGTGTTTCACCGTGTAAAGCATACCATAAAACTGGAAAAAAGTGACGACAAAGACATTATTCAGAGAGTTGGGGCTACGTTGTATAAATCTGAAGTATCTCACGGATCTTGCTTTATTCCAAAAGTGGAAACATCACTAAGTAATTGCAAAACTAGAATCTCAGTTAGCAAGCGGCAATCCACACGAAATCTTTTGGGAATCGTGCAAACTGTACAAATCTGATACTCGAATTGACTCTCATGTCAGTTGGCTGGTTACTACAACTCAAAATAAACCCGTCAATCTTTATGTCGTCTTACAAAAGTCTAACCAAACCAGAAACAATATTGTATTTGATCACATGTTACTAGAACGGATTCAAATCAGAGTGAATAGCAAACAATTCCCCGAACAAGAATTCGAGTGCAACTTTGAACCCAACAGTTTAGATTATACACGAGTTTACAACAACTTTTTAGCTACAAAAAATATGGACATCGACTCGGGTACACAAATCAGTTACCAAGATTTTATGAAACTGTATCCGATATTCCACTTGTCAGCAAATACGATGTCAGCAAATACGAATCACGTCTATATGAATTATCAGCAACTGCTGACATCGAAATACGATTTAAATTAAATAGACCGCCAAATGAATTTTACCACATATATTGCGTAATTGTCTCAGAACGAAAAGCAACTTTGCAACCACTAGAGGGAATACTTTTTATTGTTGGTTAAAAAAACTATTTTAAATACAATCAAAATTTACATCTATTTGCACGTTTAAAAAAATATGTATGTTTCCCACTTCTAATTGAATCTGATGAAATGTTTTGAAGAGAAAATTTCAATTAATCCGTTCAAATGTTGTTGAAGATCCTAAAAATTCTGATCTGTTCAAATGTTGTTTAAGGATTTTTTCCTCACTTCAGGAGACATTCTTTTCAAACTTCTCTAATGAATGCTGGACTTTGAAAATTGACGGCCGCCCGCGCCAACGGGCGACCAGCGATTCAACTAAGAAACTTTGAAAAAACATACAAAAAACATACAAAATTAACAAAATACATACAAAAATAACTATTACTCTTCAGGAGGGGAAAGTCAAAGTGACTTGGAATTGCTTGAGACCCTTCTTAAATACTACACAGAACCAAAACTGAATCTTGAACTTTGGTTTTGGATAAAAATTTCGGTTTCATAGCAAAATTATTACTTGGACTTTGCTACTGAATCTTGAACTTTGGTTTTGGATAAAAATTTCGGTTTCATAGCAAAATTATTACTTGGACCTTGCTACTTAATCTTGAACTTTGGTTTAAAAATTTCGGTCTGATAGCAAAATTATTACTTGGACTTTGCTACTGAATCTTGAACTTTGGTTTTGGGTAAAAAATTTCGGTTTGATAGCAAAATTATTACTTGAACTTTGGTTTTGGATAAAAATTTAGGTTTGATAGCAAAGTTATTACTTGAACTTTGCTACTGAATCTTGAACTTTGGTTTTGGATAAACATTTCGGTTTGATAGCAAAATTATTACTTGGACTTTGCTACTGAATCTTTAACTTTGTTTTTGGATAAAAATTATTACTTGGAATTTGCTACTGAATCTTGAACTTTGGTTTTGGATAAACATTTCGGTTCGATAGCAAAATTATTACTTGAATTTTGCTACTGAATCTTGAATTTTGATTTTGGATAAAAATTTCGATTTGATAGCAAAATTATTACTTGGACTTTGCTACTGAATCTTGAACTTTGGATTTGGATAAAAATTTCGGTTTGATAGCAAAATTATTGCTTGGACTTTGCTACTGAATCTTGAACTTTGGTTTTGGATAAAAATTTCGGTTTGATAGCAAAAATTATTACATGGACTTTGCTATCAAACCGAATTTTTTTTTATCCAAAACCAAAGTTCAAGATTCAGTTTTAGTTCTGTTGAGTATTTAAGAAGGTCTCAAGCGATTCCAAGTCACTTTGACTTTCCCCTCCGGTATAGAGTCCCAATCTAAGGTAAGTACGATTTAAATAGATTTAATTGTAAAGCTGGAATGGGAATTATTACGTGGACTTTAGTTAGATAAAAGTTTTATTATTCTTATAGAAAATTATTACTTGAACTTTGATTAGATAAAAATTTTAATATTCTTCTATGATAAGAAATTTATTCAGTTTTGGTTTTTAAATTTCGGTTGAGTATTTAAGACAGATTTCAAGCGATTCGAAGTCAGTTTGAGTTCCCCCTTCGATATATAGTCCCAATCTAAGGTAAGTACGATTTAAATACATTTAATTTTATAAAGCTTTACTTGTAAAGCTGGAAAACGGGATTTATTACGTGGACTTTCGTTAGATAAAGTTTTAATATTCTTGTAGCAAAATTATTACTTGAACATTGATTAGATTAAAATTTTAATATTCATCAATGTTAAATTATCATACACTTCACAAAGTTTTGGTTTGATAACGTAATTATTACTTTGGACTTTTATTAGATAAATGTTTTAATTTTATTGTAGCAAAATTATTACTTGAACGCTGCTTAGGTAAAAGTTTTTAATATTCTTGTAGCAAAATAATTACTATGGACTTTGATTAAAAGTTTGAATTTTTTTTTCTATGATAAGAAATTTATTCACTTTTGGATAAAACTTTTAATATTCTTCTTTGATAACAGAATTAATACTTTGGACTTTGCTTAGAAAGTTTTGATTCTGCTGTATAAAGTGAAGTGTACGATAACTCAACAAACCACACCATTTTTTATCTCATACACACAACCTTCATTTCAACCTAATTCATTTTAAACTAAATCACAAATTAGTTTAAACCTCATCTTTAAAATAAAACTTAAATTAGTTTTTCACATGCTAAAAAGTACCCCCGTTTTTTCTAATTTTCACACATATTAATATAAAAAACCACAAGAAACATACTTTTTCCCTCATCCCCCATAACTTTTCCCATGGATTTTCACAGAATTCTTTGGCCCCATTTACTGGCCCAGAATACTCATTTATGCTACTATTAAAATTTTAAATTTAAAAAAACATAATTTGTGCTTTAGGTGTTACTGAATATTATAATTTACATTATGTATATATATATATTACTACATTACTTTTTGCATAATTTGGTAATAAAAGTTTATTATATTTATCATTAAAATTCCCACGTTAATTTCGATTACATTATATCTTCTCTTCGTAATTGTGCAAGTAAAGAACAAAAACTTTTTATATAAAATTGAAGAAAAAAAACGTAGACAAGTGAGCACTGGAAAGACCCGATTTTCATCAATACAAATCTGAACACCTCACAGATAATTCGCAAAAATTCTAAACATTGTATATTACTAAAATCAACGTATATGTTGCTACACATTTGAAATTTTATTACTTGTTCCTGAAATGAGAACGGGCCTAAGGTTATTCTTGATTTTCGACAATGCCTTTAATTTATTTTCTCTCTATATATGCATTTTATCATTACTATTCTCTTTTCTTTTGTCAGTTTTATTTTATTATTATTATTTTACCAAAGCTTAATTTGTTTCCTAAAATATCATGTGTATAGTTAATATAATATGATTTAAAGGGAGCAAATAAAAAGGGATTGAAAGATGATGAGCTACATTGTTTTATCTATGAAGAACAGAAAGAGCTGAATTTGTTTCGTGATTTCTTTGTTACCTATCTTATCAGCGATGCTTTGCGTAATATTATTTGTACCTGACACTAATGAACCTCGTCTGTGATTCTGAAATATGCTTAAAACAAAAAGTATTGGGGTTATATTTGCTTTCCATTTGCAAACAAACCAGATATTGTGTTTTAAACTTTGATGAAAAGGCTGTCTCCTTTTTTAAAAAAAAATACTTCTTGCAATTTATTTTTCGTGATTGGGAATTTTCTCTGATTTCTTTAGTAACATGTTTGCACTTCGTTGTAATTACGAATATCTAATTTCTTATTTCTTCTGAATCTTTATGATGTTGTCTGTAAAGTACGAAATTGCATCCGCTCATTGAAAACACTTGCTTAAAATTAATTTTGTGCTTCATAATTTATTTAGAGATTGTAACTCAGGAAATGAATATTTATTCTGATGCCAAATCATTATTAGGGATGTTGGACCTAATGAATTTAGTTTTCATGTTTTTTTAGAAATATTAAAATTGATCACCAAAGCAAATATATCATTAATTAATAAAATAATGTTTTTGCTGAAATGTTTAGAGTAAGAGTAAAAGCATTTGGTTTTCCTGCTAATATGTTAAAAGTTTTAACCCTCTGAGCTGTTCAAGCCTTTCAGCGCCAAACACGCAAACCTGAAAACGGAAACTGAAACGTATAAAAACGTAATGCCAAACAAAATCATTGAAATATATATGAAATCCAGAAATCCATAAGCACATGAAACAAACATACACGTTTAAAATTGGAAAATCCATAAACTCATCAGTCAAATACACAAACATAAAATCAGCAGCTCATGAAACAATCAAAACTTAAACCCAACCCAATAAAAAAAAGAAACATATATTAAAAAAAAAAACACAAATGCACATTCCGGACAAAAACAAAAAAAAAATCTAAAATCGAAGAATATACAAACCTACAACTCCAAAACAAAGTAAACAAATAAACGCATAATTAAAAGTCACAAACAACCCCATTTCGACCCATACACAAACCAAAATCCCAATAAAAAGAACCTATTGGCTCGAACCAAATAAATAAATAAAAAAAAATAATGCAATTAAACCCACATATAAAAACAAACACAATAGAGAAATGCAATGAAATAAGTAGAATTAGAGACAATACTTTGGTAGGTAAGAAAAAGTGTGCTGTGTCATCCCTAACTCCAACAACACAATGGACCTCTGAAAATATATAGATCTCCCTCCCCCATCCCAAATTCCCTGAACATTTGTATACAAAACTCAATTCGTCTAATCGCAAAATGTGCATTTTTAAACCTGATAAATTCGCTATCCTAGCAACTTCGGAACATTTCTCAGTGATTCCCATTCCCAATGTCACCACTCATTAAAAAGCGCCGTACCTTTCCGTTCGCTGTTCAACGTTTCGACGACAGATGTTCACCCGTTTCCAGCAGTTCGGCGCACTGCCTACAACAGCAGCGCCAACAAACAGACAACAAATCCTGAATTTGGGGAGCGCGTCCCGCCTGCTTCTACGAGTCCCTTCGGCAGGCACAAGACAGCCAAATGATAAGTTATACGTCTCCGGATTGTGCCACTTTAGGCGAAACAGGAACGCACACGTAGATCTCGAATTTACAACAGCCTCTTCATCATATTTGTTGTTTTGTCGCATATGCCTAGTGAGCATCGTTTTCCCCCTCCTCATGCTCTATGCCGGTTGAAGAGACTCCCATCTTGTGGAAATGCGTCCCATTTATTATAAATGCTGTGGTTACTCGCCGAGAAAATCACAATACATTACCGGATATGATAACTGCGCCTTGCGCATTGTTTGTATTGTTTGCTAACACGGAATTCGGCGTCGTTCGCAGTAACGCATTACCAGCCAGAAACTGCTTCGTCATCCGAAATGTGTCTTTATTCATCTCTTCTCTGTTCTTCAATTATTTATTTATTTATTCTTCTGCCTTCGAAAGCAACCTTCAACAGAAGAAATGACTACGTTAGTGCAACTGACACATTGTTTTGGTTTTCATTCAAAGACAGTGCTCATACCTTATGAAAGAGAGAGACTATTTTAAGATCCTTAACGTACAAAGATACACATTTCTGACAGAGCAAGGTAGTAGTGTATGATTTATCTGGATCTCTTGTGGTTAGTGGTTTTATTCCGTAATGACTCCGGAATGGTTTTGCGCATGATGAAACTGCTTTTTAATATAAAATACATCTCTTGGAACAGGAAATTACCAATGGTATCGTAATTTACAACAATCAATTAGTATTAGCGAATTAAATTGTTAATTTACTCTGTTTCTCTCTATGGTGTCTGGAACGTTTTTCATTGTCCAGAAGTAGTATTTAGGATCTGCAGCTTCAACAGCATGGCAAATCCCATCTCGATTATTCAAAGGGATCTACAAATAATATCGATCAGAGTATTCATTAAACTTTAACGAACATTTTCCAGTAAAAAATTGTGAAAAAAAATTCTGATTAAATCATCATTAGCATCGATTTATGTGATCAGAAGGGCAGCAAAAAACTGAAGACACTTCGAGCCATTTTTCTGTTATAAAATTCAGGTGTAATCTTAAGGTTCTGGTTTTCTACCAGTTTGATTTCATTATTATGCCAATGCCAGTATATGGAAAAATTAAATCAATTTAATAAATTCTTCTTAAAATGTTATATCACTCTCACGGTGTCTAAAATTCTCATCAGAGGTTCGTGTTGATAATTGTAGCTTCCTTATGCATTTTATTTGGTGTTTGGTACGATACCTTGATAACGTTTCTGGGGCCAAATTCTATGTCTGGGACACAAAGTTTGCAATTCACGCCAATGGCGAAAAGTGAGGTCAACTTCAGAAGCAATCGGAGATAAGCGACTGCGTGTTGGCGCTTTTACAGTTCTCAAAGACCTCTGGTTTAGTGATAGTCGATTGCTACATCACTGACAAATGACTTGTGATAACTCTCGAAGCGCATCAATTGCGCAGTCGCATAGTCTCTCATTGCTTCTGAGTTATAGGCCCTATTACAATATAAGACATATCAATTATATCAGAAAAAAATTATTTTTACATTTTTACTAATTGTTCTATTGTGCTTCGTTACACAATCAGACTAACCACCATTTATTCTCCTAGTATTTGTAGGATCTGGTGGAAAAATAATAAGAACACTCCAAATAATCTTACAATCATGGTTTTAATATGAATAAAACACATTTCGTAAGGATTATTATACGCGGCCCATTTATTAATTGGAGTTTACGTGTTCAGAAGTTTAAATTTCTTGGTTCGATATTAGATGTGTTGAGATATTTTCTACTTTTCCCCGCCATATTCTTGGTGTGACAGTTATTGTAACTTCTGTTTCAATTTTTTATGCATCAAACATATGACTCAAGATAATTAAAGATTTCCATGAAATAGATCTTAATCTTGATTATCAACAATGTTTGTTTTTTTTTTTCCAATTTAGAGAATTATGGACATCTGAATAGTTAACAACAGCAAGTTCATCCATAAAAATTGACATCCTCATTATACAGGGTAAATCTGAAAAAGTGGGCAAAACTTTTACGGGGTGGTAGAACGCAGCTATACGAGCAATATTCGTCATAGAATGTATGGTCGGAACGCAAGCGGTGAGAAGTTAAAAGGTAGTTTTCCACTGTCACATTTAAACAATGAACACAAGGAGAGGAGATACTTCAGAAAACATTTTATTAACAGGAATGTAATTGAGGTACATGCTCAAAGAAATTGCTCAAAAGAGCTGCCGCCAGCTGTAATGAAGGCTTCACACCTGCGGGATAGGGACCGACGCACATTTGCGAAGACACCAGGCATTTCCCGAATATCGCCGGCAACAACGGCGATCCTGGCGACTAGATCCATATCGGTTTCAATGGGGCACTCGTAGATTAGGATTTTCAAGTGCATATCCACCATTTCGTGGCTAGTATAACCAGCCATCCTCTCGGCAATCCACGGTAGAAATGCCGTTGGGTACGAGGACAGACCCTTTTATACCATTTCCAACGCCACCTAGCGGCTCGCCGTTTGCGTTCCGCCCATACTTTCTATGACGAATATTGCTCGTGTAGCTGCGTTCTACCACCCCGTAAAGTTTTGCCCACTTTTTCAGATTCACCCTGTATATGCTCAAGGATTTGATTAAAATATAAAATAGTAAACGTTATTTCAAAATATTAAAAACTTGAAGCGAATATTTAAAAAAATTGTGTTAATAATTTTTCCACTATTCGTTAATTTTTTATTTTCTTAATTATATTTTTAACTTCTTAAGATGCATTGCATCTGTTACATACTGTGTATATCAGCTTCTACAATTCCGTAAATACAGAAAGAATGCTGTTGAAAATCGAGATTTAAATGGATTTCATTTTAAATAACTATAGAAGGAAAATCGTCATTATCCAGGTTGGATCCGAACCCACGGCCTGCTGCCACTATTACCGGTTGCTGACCAAGAACTCCGCTATTGGTGGCTTTAGGTATTATACCATGGAGTTAGTCATTGGAAAGTTATTGTTGGCGAAAAAAACACATTTGCCTCTTGACGTATGTGGTCATGGGCAGACGTCATTCACGTATGTGACCTGGAAGGTGGTGTTTCTATTCTTTACCACACTCTTAAATTACAGTAAGACAGATTTCCAGTGACTAATTATATGTTATAATGATTAAAGACACCAATAGAGTTGAACTTGATCAGTAGCCGGTAATTCAGCGGACATGTTATCAGGAGGTCGTGGGTTCGGGTCGCATCTGGCTAATGACTTTTTCCTCTATACTTAATTTAATGTATAGCACCGACTGGTGCTTACCTATGATTGTCTGCTTTACAAATTATATAGATTTGATTGTGAATTTTAATTCTTTGCATAAATAATTATAGCTGTAATAACACAGTTTCGTAGTTGCCCGTTAACACAACAAGGGATTGCAGCATAACATTTGGACATAAGTATAATCCGATGAGAGTCAAATGATAGTTGGTTTATTTAGGGTTTTCGGCATAGTAGCAACTGAGGTTGGGTTTTTTACCTGTGAGTGACAATTTTTTTGCATACACTGGGTTAAATGGCCAGGTCACAAAGACCCCGTGAAGGCTGAGGGAAGGGGACTCACTGGACAGTTGTTAGGAGACAGGTGGAAGGTGCATGTTCCTTAACGAGCACAGGGTATGGCTCTATCGTACACGGCGCCACGGCTTTATGTCCCACTCCACAGATGGCGGCTTTTCCAAGCCTATCGGTGTCTCTTACTCACCGAGGGCAGGGTGGGGGATTACTAAAAAGGGTACAAAATAGACTCCATCCCCATTTTTTATATTTATGATACTTAATTCAGTCAAGCACCGATACCATGCATAGAAACCACTATTCGAAATATTTTGCAAAACTTCCTTTTAAGGTAGAACAAGGGTGGGCAAATAGCGGCCCGCTGGCCACATTCGGCCCGCTAAGTGTTTTTTGTGGCCCGCCAAGACAGTCAGAAAAATCCGCCTTGAACAGAGATTTCCTTCCCGTGTGCGACCGAAGATTCGTCTCGTATTTTCCACTAGGACGGCCACTTCAATACGCATGCGCAGTGTAGATACGAAAACAATTGCCCACCCCTGAGGTAGAAGAATAATATCGCTTCTGTCGAATATAAGATGCTCGTTTCAAAATAAAGTTTTTTTTTATTTTCTGTCTTTAACTAACACCCTTTACGAAAGGAAATTGGAACTAATGAATGAATGAAGAAATGCAAATAGTAATATTTTACTGATACCAATAAAACACAATTTTGTTTTATTTAATTGCTTAAAATATAAAACAAGTTGAAATTCCACCTTGAAGATAATGGGGGGGGGGATAATTGACGTCAGCGAAACCTCTTGACCATAATTTGCCTCAAACCTTTGGTGCGAGGGTTGGCTTAGTCGTAATCTGCAGTTCCAAGGTTCGAGTTCCTTCAGAGAAGCATTGAGACTTTTCTCCGCAACATTCTCCGCTCTGCCCTCGGTCAGTAGGGAGACACAATGGACTCGAAAATGCTACTGCCCATCGGATGGGCCCTTGGGCCATGTGTACAGTCGCTCAAAAAAGTATCCGAACGCTATGGTTGATTACAGAATTCAGAAAAAATATCTGGCAACGAATTTTTTAGAAATTAGTTATCTGGCAACCTTTCGTTGGTTGCTTCGAAGGTTGCCAGATCACTAATTCCTAAAAAAAATCGTTGCCACATATTTTTTCTGAATTCTATAATTAACCATAGTGTTCGGATACTTTTTTGAGCGACTGTACAAAAGCCGTATCCTGTTCACACTCAAGAACACCCTGGATGGCCTTGACGGAAGGGTATCATCTGTCTCTTCACAGCTGTCCAGTAGGTTCCCTTCTCCCAACTTTCTCTGAGCCCTTGGGATCCTTGTGACCTGGCCATGAAGCACATTGTGTGCGAAATAAGTGCCACTCAGAGTCAAAACAACCCTCAAAACTTTTTTTTAATTTTAACAAAACTAGATCGTTTACAATAATCATTAAACTTTTGGCAGTTTCAATCATTTTTCATCCGTTAGAGGGCGCTGTCGAAGTCTTTCATTCAGTGTTTTGCACCCTCTAACAGTAGAAATTCGAACTAATCGATGATTGGGAATATTTAAAGTCGTAATAATTAATATTAACCTTAATACAAAGAGCAATTTTCACTTATGTCATAAAAAAAGGAAAAGTTGTATCCATCCTTGAGAGAGGGGAAATTTGTGTTTCAGTGTAAACCTCGTGACCATCCCGGAACTAAAACAAATGGGGGGAGAAAATAGATTTCCACAGCGTATCTTTTCCATCTTTTAAGAAGTTTCTTTTAAAAAATCTAGAAAAATGGGTGGACATGCACAAGTTTTATAATTTTTGTCTCTATTGTGTTTGCTAAAGTTCTGAGGGGCATTGCATCTGTAGATCTGATCCTGCTCATGCTTATTACACTCTACCACAAAACTTTCAAATTTATAGCATAAATAGATCGTTTGTAATATTCGTTAAACCTTGTGGCATTTTTTAAAAATTTCCTTCGTTAGAGAGAGCTATTTAAACTATTGGTAAATTCAGAAAATACGAATGGATATATTCCATCAATGCCTATCCAACCCAAAAATATTTTTTTTATCTCCAATAAATATGTAATAAGAAATATAAGCACAAAAGCTTAGTGTCTCCAGACAGGCAGATGAGAAAGCGAAATTGTTTTTTTTACAAGGAGTTAAAAGGAAATTTGTTATTGTTTAACTTAAATACTGCTGCCTTGTTTTTGTCCTCCTTTGATGTGCTCTGTGTTTCCCTTCTGGTCCCTCGAGTCTGTGTTTTGTTTCTGGTGAAGTAATGTTGACAAAACTGAGAAAAAAAAAACCGACACATTTTTCATTCATTTTATTTAAAAAAAGTCTTCCCTCGTGTGTAGTGATATTCTTTAGTAAATTTTTACACATCTCTTTATAGATACTTTTCCTTTCTTTCCTTACGAAGCATGAAAATCCTTAAATCTACTAAATTTCCCTGGGGTTGTCAGCACTGGTTTTCTACTCAGCAATATCTCGGAGCTCTGGATGACGTATATTGCAAAAGTTGGTTTCGAAAGATAGGGTGCTTGATCCTCTTAGTCACGTGTCAAACTTTACCGTCTTCAGTTGAGATTTCCTAGATACTATACTGTACTGAAAGCTGGGAGTCTCATAATTGTAATATTTGGCTGTAAGATATTAATCAAACTGATAAAGATTTATTAGGGTGGGATTCACTAGTTTATTTACCGATTTAATTGACGAAAAAAGGAAACAAAGTAAAAGCTGCAACTTGCATTTAAAAGCTATCAACTCTTCCCTATACATGGGGCGGGGGTGGCTCAGTCGGTAGAGCGCCAGGCTTGTAATCTGTAGTTCCCAGGTTTGGGTCCCAGCTGGGTCAGCGTTGAGATTTATCTCCGCAAAATTCCCCGCCCTGCCCACGGTCAGTAGGGGACACCGATGAGCTTGGAAAGGCCGCCGTCTGTCGGATGGGACGTTAAGCCGTGGCCCCGTGTGCGGGAGAGCCATACCCTGTGCACGTTAAAGAACACGCTGGATGGCCTTGACGGGAGGCTACCATCTGTCTCCCAACAGCTGTTCCAGTGGGTCCCCTCCCCCAACCTTCTCTGAGCCTTCGGGGTCCATGTGACCTGGCCATTTAGCCCATGGTGTGCAAAAAAGTGTCGCTCAGAGGTAAAACAATCCAACCTTCCCTTTATGCAATCCTAGTCATTATATGAAGAATAAAAGGTTATTCAGTAGAGCTATAAATTTGTATCGCATCTAAAGTGTAGTAGTATTATTGGCAGTTCAGGAGGAGGAGTAGTATCACTCATAGTCCAGAATATATTGTGATAGTAATACTGTATTCTGCAGAATCCCACTCTCGTAAGTTGCACGTCCACTTTAATTCCTTTGGAGAGAGAAAGAAAATTGGAAAGGATATTGAAGGGATATTGTATCAGGGAGAGGGAGAAAGGGAGTGACATTATTTAAGGGAGGGGAAGAGGAAGCAAATAAACATAGACTGAGTTAGAAAAGGAAAGTTAAAGAAAATGAGGAGTGGAGAGGAACATTTCCTGAAGAGGGAGAAGGAAATAAATGTCTAAAAGCAGTAGAGGGAAGGAATATTGTCTAAGGAAAGGAGAGAGGAGAGAAAACATTGCCTGTAATTCGATAGGGATAGGTAAGGAACATTATTCGAAGAAGGGAAGGATAGGGGAGAATTTTTTAAGGGAAGGAGAGAAAGAAAGAAAAGGAAGGGAGCTTTGATATTTGAAGAGGGAGGGGGCAAAAACATTGTATAAGGCAAGGGCTGAGTATTGTGTTGAGTTTGATTGCTTAACCTCTAAGCAGCATCTTTTGCTCACAATGGACTGAATGAACGGATCACAAGGAGCCCAAGGGCTCAGAAAACTTTAAGTGAATGGGATCCCACTGGATAATTGTTAGGAGACAGTGGTAGCCTCCCGTGAAGGTCATCTACCGTGTTCTTTAATATCCATAGGGTATGGCTCTCCCCTGCACACGAAATTATGGCTTAACATCTGATCCGACGGACAGTAAATTTTACAAGCCCAACGGTGTCCCTTTATCACAGAAAACAGAATGGGGTTTAGCGGAAAAAATATTGATAATAGTTGTCGCAATCATCACTAATGTCCCTCATCGTCATTATAGTCATCGCACAGTTTGGACTCGAACCTGGGAAATGAAGATCCGAGCCTGGCGGGCTATTAAATGAGATTAACCCCTGCTCTGGGGAGATCGTTGAAAGGAGAAGAGGTGAAGAATGGAACATTGGTTGAAAGAGGGAAGGAGTTTTGTTTGTGGGAGGAAGAGATTTGTATGAAGGGTTCCCTCCATCATACAAAGTGAATTTACTGAGATTCGTATGAAGGAAGGAAAAAAAATCATGTGACGGAAGGAAGGAACTTTGTATGGAGGAAGGAAAGAAATTCGTGTGAAGGAAGGGAAAAAAACTTTATATGAGGGAGGGAAATAAATTCGTTTGAAGGAGGAAAGTAGCTCTATTTTAGAAAGGAAAAGAGATTCATGTGAAAGAAGGAAGAAACTTTGTATGAGGGTGGGAAAGAAATTCGTTTGAAGAAGGAAAAGAGCTTTATTTTAGAAAGGGAAAGAGATTCATATGAAGGAAGGAAATAGCTTTATGTGAGGGAGGGAAAGAGATTCATGTGGAGGGGAGGAACTTTGTATGAGGAAGGAAAAGAGATTCGTGTTAAGTAGAAAGGAGCTTTGCATGAGTTGCGGGGAAGAAATTTGTGTGAAAGAAAGGAAGAACTTTGTATGAGAGAGGGAAAGAGATTCGCGTGAAGGATGGAAGGAACTTTTTAAGAGAGAGGGAAAGAGATTCGTGCTAAGGAGAAAGGAGTTTTGCATGAGGAAGGGAAAGAAATTAGTGTGAGGGAGGGAAAGAGCTTTGTATGAGAGAGGGAAAGAGATTCGCGTGAAGGATGGAAGAAATTTTTTGAGGGAGGGAAAGATCTTTGTATGAGAGAGGGAAAGAGATTCGTGCTAAGGAGGAAGGAATTTTGCATTAGGAAGGGAAAGATATTAGTGTGAAGGAGGGAAAAAGATTCGTGTTATGGAGGAAGGAGTTTTGCATTAGGAAGGGAAAGAAATTAGTGTGAAGGATGGAAAGAGATTCGTGTTATGGAGGAAGGAGTTTTGCATGAGGAAGGGAAAGAAATTAGTGTGAAGGAGGGAAAGAGCTTTGTATGAGAGAGGGAAAGAGATTAGCTTGAAGGATGGAAAGAATATTTTATGAGGGAGGAAAAGAGATTCGTGTTAAGGAGGAAGGAGCTTTGCATGAGGAGGGGAAAAATTAGTGTGAAGGAGGGAAAGAGCTTTGTATGAGAGAGGGAAAGAGATTCGTGTGAAGGACGGAAGGAGCTTTGTATATGTGGAGAGAAGGAATGAGAAACATTGCATGATGAAGGGAAGGGAAGATGAAGCGAGAATATTGGCTGAAAGCAGAGGATGGAAAGGGAAGGAATATTTATTGAGGGTGGGGACTGAGATCAGAAGATTATTATCTGAGTAGGCGGGAAGAGCCTAAGAAGTCCTGTGATAGGATACTACTACACACTTTCACGTATGAATACGTCATTATAGGAAGCGTGGGCATTTTCCTGAGAAGTTAGAATCTTAGTTGCTTCCCACCATCTTGATCTACTTAGTCTCAACTTTATGGCCATACATTTTCATCTTCTACGCATATTTATAGCCAAGAATAACATCTAAGTGGGCGAGATTTGAAAAGCAGAAAGCTGATAAATTTAGCAGCAGATGTCAGGAAATGTACGAAAAGGTGATAGTGCCAAAGCCCAGCGCTGCAATAGCTACCTGTAAATGTGAAATCACACTGACAGCCACTCTGCGTTATTTGCTGGTAGCATTTCATTACCGCTAAAGCGACTGGTGCAAAGGTCGACCAAGTGTTCTCCCCCGACCAATGAGATTCCGATATTCTGTTTCCACCCTCCCGATCACTGCTTTTCCCTCAGCAATCTCTCCCCCCCCCCCCCCGCTTCTCCTCTTGCAGGATTTTGGTGCGGGCGCCTGCCTCTTCCATTAGAGTAATTGCTCTTTCATGTCAAGTATCCTTGATTGGGAATTAAGGCACTAATAAATTTGCAATGACGCTTTACCATTTCTGAAAGGCTGGATGTCTTCAACGATGCAGAAAAATGCGCCATTCTGCATTGACTAACATTTCTTGTTGATCATCGTAAAAGGTGCAGGGAATTTCTCGACTTTACTCCGTTTTACGTAACGCCATCACTTTATGTATTGACACTCGCATTCAAAGGATGACAAATTAAAACTCCTCAGCTAGATTAATGGCTTCCTTCAGATCATACTGAAAGCGCTGACGAAAGCTTTCATTTTATGTTTAGAAAAGTTTAGAGTAGACTGTTTTCGAATATTAATTTCGTTTGCGTAATATACCAGAAACGTTTTTGAAAGAGTGAGTTTAAAATTTGAGATTTCTTTACCACAGATGGTGTAATTAAATTATATTAGTTACATGCAGTTGTTATTGTTCTTTTCCTCCTTGTCGTCGTCGTCGTCGTCGTCATCGTCATCATCATCGTCATCATCGTCATCAATCATCATCATCAATCATCATCATCATCAATCATCAACAACAACAACAACAACAACAACAACAACAACAACGCTATTCATCATCATCATAGTCGTCGCTACTTTGTTCATCATCACATCATACTCGTCGCCATCGTCACCATCATCACTATTGCTAATCATCATCATCATCATCATCATCATCGTCGTCGTCGTCGTCGTCGTCGTCGTTGTCACCATCATCATTGTTCATCATCATCATAATAATCGTCACCGTATCATCATCATAATAACGGTCACAGTACAGGTTCATACTCTGCCGTTTCCAGGTTAGAGTCCCACCTGGACCAGGGTTGAGATTTATCTCCACAAAAATCCCTGCCTTTGCCCTCGGTCGATAGGGGACACTAATGGACTTGGAAAGACCACCGTCCGTCCGATGGGACGGTTTAACGTCCCATCCGACGGTGGTCAAACATCTCCGAGCCCTCGGTGTCCTTGTGTCCTGGCTATTTAGCCCATTGTGTGCAAAAAAGTGCCGCTCAGAGGTAAAACAACCCAGCCCATTACAAAATACCCATGGTAGTCAATGAAAGCCAAATACGAACCCAATATATAATTAAACAACTAAATCTTTAAATGTCGAACGAATATTTCCAACATTCAATATTAAGATACATTTGAAGGGATTTCTCAATTACATTGAGTGTCATTCCAATGAAATATATGTTTTTCGAGATATTATATTTCTAACATTGTGTTTTACCATTGGCACAACATGGAGAGATTCTTTAATAATTTATCAGAGCTGCGTATATACATTGTACATTTTTTTTGTTTCTTTGAAATGTTTTTTCTTAATTCCCCTGACTCTTTAATTAAAATATTATTCCAGTTTTATACTTTGTTTCTTCGTTTTCTAAAACGAAATAAAAAGTATATAAGCGTTTATATTCTTTTTTTTTTAATAAGTAAAAAGTATCCCTTCAATTTAAGGGAAGTGAACCAAAAAATTATTTCTCTCTTTATAAGAAGTAAGTGGTATTCTTCTTTTTAAAACAGTTAAGGTGTAAAAATGCATTAAATTCCTTTTAAAATCCCAAATGCCTCTTCATGGTAAGTAAAGATTATAAGCTTTTTTTTTTAATGCAAGTAAAAGTTTTCCTTTTAGAATAGAAACGAGTTTATTTTTACTTTTAAATACATACATATGCCTTTTATTTAAAGTAGGTGGAATTTGTTTAAAATTTCTAACGGTACTGCACAGCGGATAGCAATCTGTTCTCATTGCACAATGGGCTAGCTTCTAAAGGCAGAAAAATGATAAATTTAGTAAAAGATACCATGAAATGGACGAGAAGATGAGATTGTCGCTGTTGCTTCGTAAATTAATTTTACCTGTCGTTGTTTTGCAGTTGTTTTTAAATATAATTGTTCTCTAACTGTTTTTATTTACAATTATCCTACAATTAGTTGTAGGTATAATTGTTGTATAATTATGATATTCATTTTAGCTGTAATTGTTGCGTTCTTGAATAAAATGTCGTTAATGAAAAACTTTTTTTTTATTTGCAGGGTGCCAAAAAATTATGTATGTTAATTGAAGAGAGACTCGAAAATGCAAAATAGTTTTGTCGACCCTAGTTTATAAAATTATAAAAAAGTTTGTATAATACACCGCTTTGTTGAAAACTAAGATATGATAGAAGATCTGGCATATGTGGCCAAATGTTAAACTTTAGAACAGGGTGGTTAACTTGTGGAATATGCAGCTCTTTTCAGGTGTACGTCTTTCGACTTATTTGCTCTTCCAAATTAGATTCGCCCTGGGTGACATGTGATGGCATCTCGATCCTACTTTGGGAACTACTCGATGGCTTCTCGATCCTACCTTAAGAGGCATTTGATGGCCTCTGGATCCTACTCTGGGAGACACGCAATTGCTTTTACATTCCACCCTGGGTGGATCTCGATGCATTTTGGATCCTACTTTGGGAGGCATGTCATGGCTTCTGGATCCGACCTTGGGAGGCATGCGATGACTTTTGGATCCTATCCTAGGTGGCAGTCGATGCTTCTAGATACTATCCTAGAAGACATGCGATGGATTCTGAAATCTACCTTGAGAGACATTCAATGTCTTCTGGATCCTACTTTGGGAGGCATGTGATGGCTTCTGGATCCGACCTTGGGAGGCATGCGATGACTTTTTGATCCTACCCTAGGTGGCAGTCGATGCTTCTAGATCCTACCCTAGAAGACATGCGATGGCTTCTGAAATATACCTTGAGAGACATTCAATGTCTTCTGGATCCTACTTTGGGAGACACACAATTGCTTTTGGATCCTACCCTTGGTTGCATGTGATCCCTTCTGGATCCCACCATAGGGAGCATGCGATCCCTTCTAGATCCTACCTTAATAATAACCTTAAGATACATTCGATGGCTTCTGTATCCTACACTGAGAGGAACGCAATTGTTTTACGATAATAACCTGGGTGGCATTCGATGTATTTTGGATCCTACCATAGGAGGAGCCGTCCCGTGGCCGAGTGGTTAGCGCGCTTGGCTACTGATCTACGGGACCTGGGTTCGAGCCCCGGGTAAGGCATGGCTGTTTGTGTCGTTTTCCTGCTGAGGTCCTTCCATCCTCTGAGATCTTCTACTGTGGCATATAAACTGACAGGCTCCTGTCAGACCTCTGTGGCAAGCAGCTGCTTGAGGGGGTATTTATTTTTTTTATCGGAGAATGCGATGGCTTCTGGATTCTACTCTGGGTGACAGGCGATGACTTTTGGATCATATCCTGGGTGGCATGCGATGACTTCTGGACACTTCTTTAGGTGTCATGCGATCGCTTATGGATCCTACCTTGAGAGGCATTCGATGGATTCTAGATCCTGCTCTGGATGACGCGGATTTGTTTTTGGATCCTACCATGGGAGGCATGTGATTATTTTTGGATACAATCCTAGGTGGCATGTGATGGCTTCTGGATCTTATCCTAGGTGGCATGTGATGACTTCTTAATCCTAACATAGGAGGCATTCTACATTAAATATATTGTGTGCAGGGCCGGATCTAAAGGGCCTTGTCCCCCATACCCCCATTTGAGAAGGCCACTGTGGGCAATGGAAGCCAAAAAAATTAAACTTCTGCATATTTCAAGCATTTTTTCCACACGTATTAAAAAGCTCTAAAACGAAGTAGGAAATGTTACACGGTAAGGGAGATCTAAGGGACCTGGGTTCGAGCCCCGGATTAGGCATGGATGTGTGTGTCGCTTTTCTGCTGAGGTCCTGCCATCCTCTCAGATCTCCTACTGTGGCATATAAACTGACAGGCTCCTGTCAGACCTCTGTGGCAAGCAGCTGCTTGAGGGGGTATTTTTTTTAAGAGAGATCCAGTCTTTTGCCCCGTCCTTTAATTTTTTTCTATATCCAGAGCTGATGGCGTGCAATATATGCTTCTTAAAGTTTTCCGTTTCCCACATTTAGCTATCCTTCCGATGAAAATTAAAACCTAATCAAGGATTTGAAATACGTCACTCAAAATGCTTCATTAGTATCTACCCAACTTAAGAATGAATTTTTCATTTATCACTTAAAACAAAAATGACCTTTCTATCATTGTTGTCAATAAATACCTGTTGACTTCATAGTCCATCAACAGTCGCGAGACATACAAAACGGTCAGAAATGACATTAAAAATATAAAAACATAATTAGGTGCAGCATACAATGCATAAATTTTCTCGCTATATTTCGACTGTTAAAAATCACAAAATGTGTACATATACCTTTATCCTACAGAACCATAATGTTCATAGGATATCTATAATGACAAATCTATATCCATTACTAATCATTTTTTGGATATTGCAGTCATTCCATGTGTTATTTTAAGGCGTTTTTATGACTCAGATTATTTAATTTTTTATTATTATTTAATTATTATTATTATTATTAATTATTTAATTTTTTATGACCCAGAGGTAAAACAACCCAACCCAAACCATTCAGAGTACAGTCGCTCAAAAAATTATCCGAACACTATGGTTGATTACAGAATTCAGAAAAAATATCTGGCAACGATGATCTGGCAACCTTCGTGTCACGTGCACGTGACACGAAGGTTGCCAGATCACTAATTTCTAAAAAAAAATCGTTGCCAGATATTTTTTCTGAATTCTGTAATCAACCATAGTGTTCGGATACTTTTTTGAGCGACTGTACGAGTAAAAAAGTCTGACTTTGATATGGGTCAAATTTTGTATATATCCTTAGTAATGTTTTGTTTTCACAAATCACAATTTGAAAATGCTTCTGTGTTGCAAGTTCAATTAATGGTTCAAATGCAAAATCGGTAAAAGTAGAATAAAAATATGTCTTAACAAAAAAGAGTGGTCTCAGACTCAAATCACATAAGGGACATCTCACTTAAATATCGTTATATAGCGGCGAGATTCTATTTTAAGCAATATAATTGCTTAAAAGCTAATATATTTTTTTATTATTTAAAGTACTAAAACACAAACCTAAATTTCATTTGTAGTAACTTCATCTGCTGAACGCGGTCCTATTCTGTATATTCGGGTAGGATTATCGCAGTCTAACCAAACTAGTGAGTCATAGTTGTCTATCATGTTTATGATCGACGGCATCGCTTGAGTGGGGGGGGGTATAAAAGAACTTCGCGATCCGTGCGTTTGAGACCTCTGATATGAAGTTTCAAATGAACCTAAAGAGGGGAAGAGGGGGGGGGAGGATCTTAATGTAGATTTTGAATTGAATTTGAAGGAAAATATGCTAGAATAAAGAATATCAATTGAATTATGGGAAAATATGTTTTAACATTAAATTTAAATTAAATTCAGGGAAAATATATCTTAATATAATAATAATGGCCAAGAATTTCAGTTGAATTATGAGGGGGGGGAATTATATCTTAATATCGAATTTCAGTTGAATTCTGAGGGGGGGAATTATATCTTAATATCGAATTCTGTTGAATTCTGGGAAAAATTATATCTTAATATGGCATTACAATCTGAATTCGGGGGAAATATTCTTTAATACAGAATTTCAAATAAATTCTAAAAAGATATGCCTTAATACATAATTTAAACTGAATTGGGAAAACAATGTTGTAATATAGAATAGCTTGAATAGTTTTAAGTAGTAGAGGCGATCATGGATAGAATGGATGGCGAGAATTTTCTTTTTTAGTTCAAGAACTCTTAACACGTGTTCCTGATAGGAAATCTCGAGATTTTCTGTTTTTATAATCTCAATACTTCTTGTTTCCTTTGTGGAAAAAAAGCTACGCAAATAATGAAAATGAAATGAATGCGATATAATGTCACACAGTAATGGTTTGAATGTCCTTGAAACTTAAACTGTGTACGTAAAACAATAAAAATATCGAAAAGATAGATGGGATACTTTCTTTTAAAGTATCGTGACCTAGATGAGAAAACGACAAGTTGAAAAGCAATACACATTTACGGATTTCTTTTCCTTCTTTCTCTTGAATCGTTTGCTCTGGCAAACATTTTGTTATCTGTCGCAACATACTTTTATTTTTCATTCACCGTAGGGATGTAGTTGCAATAGTGGATAGAGCGCCAGACTCAAAAACGAATGGTCCCGTGGTTTAAGGGCCAACTGTGCCTATATCGTGAAATTTTCTATATAACACCCTCCTACTCATCCTGATCTCTGGGTGAAACGGGACACTGACGTCATTTGAATGAATGCCGTCTATCTGATGGAGGTTAAGCTGTGTGTTCCGTTTACAGGAGAGCCATATCTTGGGCATCTTGGCGAGCATGCTGCATTACCTTAACTGGAAGATTTCACCAGTCTCTAATAGTTGTTCAGTGAATCCCCTACTTTGCTGGGATGGGATTGGCTCAGTCAGTAGCGCTCCAAATTCGCAATCTGCACTTCTCCAGTTCGAGTCCCACTTGGCCAGCGTTGAGATTTATCTCCTAAAAACTCCCCTCCCTACCCTCGGTCAATAGGCAAGGTTATAAGGACGCCGAGGGCTCGGAGACGGTTGAGGGTAGAAGACCCACAGGACAACTGTTAGGAAATAGGTCGTAGTCTCCCATCAAAGTCACCCAGCGTGTTCTTTAACTTTTATAGAATACGGCTTCCCCAAAACAGGGGACTACAGATTAACACCCCACTTGACGGACGGTGGCCTTTTCAAGCCCATCAGGTCCCCTATTGTTGCGTTTCTAGAAGTCACTCGAACCCTTATTTGACAATGAACGTGATAACAGATTCGAAAGGGGCGGGGGTGGCTCAGTCGGTAGCGCGCCAGGCTCGTAATCTGTAGTTCCCAGGTTCGAGTCCCAGCTGGGTCAGCGTTGAGATTTATCTCCGCAAAATTCCCCGCCCTGCCCACGGTCAGTAGGGGACACCGATGGGCTTGGAAAGGCCGCCGTCCGTCGGATGGGACGTTAAGCCGTGGCCCCGTGTGCGGGAGAGTCATACCCTGTGCACGTTAAAGAACACGCTGGATGGCTTTGACGGGAGGCTACCAGCTGTCTCCCAACAGCTGTTCCAGTGGGTCCCCTTCCCAACCTTCTCTGAGCCTTCGGGATCCATGTGACCTGGTCATTTAGCCAATGGTGTGCAAAAAAGTGCCGCTCAGAGGTAAAACAACCCAACCCAACAGATTCGAAAATTCTTAATATATCCGAGTTCTACTGCCCTATTCACCATTTTCCCCCTCTACATTATATCGAAATTTCACCTTTGATTTCGAAGAACCCAAGGTTAAAATTTTACGTTTCTGGGATGTACGATCGGAAATACCCCCGATGTTTGCTTTCGAGCATGAGAATATCGGAATTACACTTTCTGACCTCAAAAGATCTTAATTTTCAGAACATTTCTCAGATCTGCGGTACACAATATTCGCAGGCATCAATTTTTAGCTTTCTAGCGGCGATAGATCTAAACTTGACCTTTGACCTCGAAGGACCCACCGGATGCAAAGTTTCGTAAAGTTTCCGAGATGCATAGCCCGAACCGACTCCAATTTTCACGTTCCTAGCACTTGTAAATCAAAGTTTGACCTCTAGGTGACCTCTATTTCACCTTGAAAAACACGTCAAAGGTCAGATTTTCGACTTTTCTTGAGATCTACGACTCGGATTATCTCTAAGTGCAAATTTTTAGAGGTCACTTACTCACTCAATCACGCAACAGGTGGGGCGGGGGTGGCTCAGTCGGTAGCGCGCCAGGCTCGTAATCTGCAGTTCCCAGGTTCGAGTCCCAGCTGGGTCAGCGTTGACATTTATCTCCGCAAAATTCCCCGCCCTGCCCACGGTCAGTAGGGGACACCTATGGGCTTGGAAAGCCGCCGTCGTCGGATGGGACGTTAAGCCGTGGCCCCGTGTGCAGGAGAGCCATACCCTGTGCACGTTAAAGAACACGCTGGATGGTCTTGACGGGAGGTTACCATGTGTCTCCCAACAGCTGTTTCAGTGGGTCCCCTCCCACAACCTTCTCTGAGCCTTCGGGGTCCATGTGACCTGGCCATTTAGCCCATGGTGTGCAAAAAAGTGTCGCTCAGAGTTGAAACAACCAAACAATCACACAACAGGCTTATACATATTAGATAAGTTTTGAGGGTGATGCTGTAACACTACTTTAACCCATTTTAGGGAACAAAGGAGACAATTCCGTATAGGTTGGTTGTGTTCTGAGCGGCATTTTGTGCACCCAATGGGCTAAATAGTCAGGTCCTAAACAAGCCCCGATTGCCGACTAGGCCCGTAAGGCCCAGCCCTATGTCTCGTTATTTCTAGGGACCCTCAAATTGCATAGATCATTTTCACTTCCATTTTTTCTTCATTTTTCCCTTTTTTTCAACTACAAACCCTAACTAAATTCTAAAACCAATTTAGACTGATTTAGTTTAGAATAATCACGAACATTTGCTATAGTGTTAAAGTGTAGAGAGCTGTGTAATATCACAAGACGAAGAGGAACTGCCTTTGGGAGTCAGAGTAATGTTGTAGAACACTGGGTTTTTTAGGGCCTCCGTAAGCAAGCTATGCCTAGGGACCCCTGAAATTTTTAATTTCCTCATTAAAAGTTTGGCAAGGGGAACCAGTGGACCCCCGTTCCCTCCAGTACTTCATTCATTCAACAATGCCACAGACCGTTCTGGAAATCATTTGTCATTGATGGAAACTGAAATAAATAATATGCTTTTGAATTTCAATATATCGATTATTACTTTAGTTTTAACTTTTGAATTAACTTTTTAGATATATTATTTTAACTAGAAATTACTGCCGTTGAATATTGCGCGACCAATAATTATTTAAATATTAATTAATGTTACTGAAAATGGAGATTTAGGTAGAATGAAATGAGGTATTTAACTTATCTTCAATAATTTTTTAAATTAATACCTTATCTAAGGAGTTATAGAGCTTACTGACTAATGACTATAATTCCGATAATTATTATATTATTACAAAATTGAATTTGCTAATAAAGAATTACGTATGGTACAGTTCGGTACTAAATGGATGTCATGAATGGTAGCTCTACAGTAAATCGCATGAACGTTAGTTTCTCTACATAGTAAATCGCATGAACGCTCTATATAGTAAATATGGCGCTCTATATAGTAAATCGCATGAACGTTAGTCTACTATTACATATATATAGTAAACCTCAGGAATGGTAGTCTAGTATATATAGTAAACCTCAAGAACGGTAGTCTACTCTATACAGTAGTCGCATGAACGATAGTCTACCATATTTAGTATATCGAGGGAACGGTAGTCTACTATATTAAATCTCAGGAACGGTAGTCTACTATAGTAAATCTCAGGAACGGTAATCTATAAGGTAAATCTCATAAATAGTAGTCTATATAGCAAATCGCATGAATATTAGTCTATTCTATATGGTAATCGCATGAACGGTAGTCTACTCTATATAACAAATCGCATGAACGTAGTCTACTCTGTATAGTAAATCGCATGAACGATAGTCTACTCTATATAGTAAATCGCATGACCGGTAATGTAAATAGTAAATCGCATGAGCGGTAGTGTATATAGTAAATAACGCGAACGGTATATATAGTAAATAACAAGAATGCTAGTCTACTATATATAGTAGCATATAGGAATAAAAAAATTACGACAAGTGATTTAAAGAAAATTCCTAAAGCAATAAATATCCTGTCTTAATTCTTGACTATTGATTTCAACTATTACTCACATAACAACCATTAGATTTTATTCCTGATAGATGTTTCGGTCCGCTATCATCTCTGCCATCAGATCGTCACAGTTTCCAGCACGACCTTTGGGAACTTCAACGAGTTATTAGACAAACGGAGCGTGCCATGCGCTCACGCAACCCGAGGAAAAGAGTCACACAGTTAAGTCAGCGGTAAAAGAGCCAAGTTTCTGGATATATTCCAGTCATTGGAGTGCGCTTCGATTAATGAAGCTCCTCAGACGAAACCTTCTGCCGGCCATCAACACTTAATGATGTTTGCACTGGAGGCGGTTTAGGGAGTTAGTTCTGAGTCTTATCGACAGCTTATTTTTAACGGGGATCCATTCTTTTAGTTTGTTTTTTTTTTGTTTCTTCATCTTGAGTTTGTTTTGTATCTGGTTTTATTTTTTTTCACTGTTTTTTTTTTCTTTTTTTTTTGGAGTGAAGACAATTTTACGAGAAGGTTGGTAATGTAAAATACTATGGCGCTCTGTAGTTAAGTGAAAACAGAAATCTTTCAATAACAGAAAACCTTCAATAACATTTAAACTGAATAACTTACCTTCAAGTAAGCAAACCCTTGCCACAGAGGTTAGATAGAAGCCTGTCAGTATAATTTGCGATAGAGAATATCTGTGGACGAAGCCAGATATCAGCAGAAATGCAACATGAAAAAGAGCATTCATATCTTATCCGTGTGTGGGGAGTTGGGGGGGGATTCCTTCAGTCAATAGCACGCTAGGCTCGTAATCTGCAGGTTGGCGTTTGCCCAGGATACAGTTGGGACACGAATTCCCAGGTTCGCGTCCCAATTGTACATGCATTGAGATTTATCTCCGCTAGTCTCCGCTGTCCTCGAGAAGAGAGAGGACACTATGAGTGTGGAAAAGCCGCCGTCCGTCGGATGGGACTCTAAGCAGTGGCCTCGCGTGCAAGAGATACATACTCCGTGAATTTTAAAGAACACGCTGGACAGTTTTGACTGAAGGTCACCTGTCTCCTAGCAGCTGTTCAATGGATCTTCTTTCCCAACTTTATCCTCTCTCTTGGGGTCCCTTTGTCATGGTCATTATCCTAATCTGTGCAAAGAAGTGACTCTCAAAAGTAATTCAAGCCTTTATTTTTGCGCAGTAAGTCTAAAAATATTTAGAATATATTCTCAGTTAAAGATAATCATTGGAAAAGATTTTGTCGTAAAACTCTCAGGGAGGATAGTAATACAAACGAAACTGAGATACTCTAAGAGCAAGGGGGCAGGAATATTTGAAGGATTTTTTTTTGCTAAGAGACGACGAAGCCAATGGATTTGGACGAGCAGAAGAAGATGGATTCGAGTGAGCATCTGCACGACGTGAGTGATTTAGTGGAGTCTTCTATCATGTTTGGTAACGACATAATTCAAAGGAAGAAATTGCTGGATTAAATGGTTGGTTTATACAGTCTACAGATCTGGGAGAACTCTCAGGTGTTAGAAAGAGTCATACAATTTTGTTTAACGAAGACGGATGATTTTGAGAAAAATATTGGATGAAGTAATAAAATTTCTGGAGACTGTTGAAGAGTAGTATTTTAAAGGATAAAAGAATCATTGTTATAAATCAGGTCCTACCAAACTTAGCGAAGGATCACTAAAATATATGTTTTAAAGAGCCACTGAAAAAAATCTTCTACTTATGAAGGAAAACAAACATTTCTATAAAAAATATATTTATAAAAAGCGGGAAAATATCTTGATTAATAAACGAAACTATGCATTTTTAATGAGTACTATGAACTGGAAAAATCCTTCAGTTACGCACCGAAAATATGTTTGGTCAAAAACTAGTTTGGACGAAATGAACTAGATGCAGTATATTGGTAAATTTGTTTTATGAGTCGCTAGTTCTTTTCCAAGGAGCAGCTGATTGGCCAGGTGTGATTGGACAATTGAATGAATTAAAACTGATTTATTGGAATTATATCAAAACACAATAAATGACAAGCATTAATGTTGTTGTTTACTGTGATAGCTGAGTTAATCTCTTCAATATAAAAGGAAATAAGTTAAGCATAGTCTTTTCTAAAGGAACCGATGTTACATAAAAAGACGAAAAAATTCATGATCACATAACGGATAAAATTCCTTCTTCTCAAACAATGAGATTGAAGTTTTTCAAAAATTTCAGGCTATAAAATTTTGTTTAAAGAGGACGTAATATTTTAACCCATGACTCACACGTACCCAAAGCAATTACATATGAAGTCATGAAATCTAAATAATATTTACTGGACCTTAAAAAAATAGTACATTTTAATAATAAAAATCACTACTTACTCTATATTAAAGCAAAATCCACTTCTTAAAGAGCTTAATTAAACACAACTCTGTGCATTTAAAAATAGCTGATAAAAAATTCTCAAAGTAAATTTAAACAGCTCTAAGAGTTACAAAACAGCTTCGGTGTGGGACAGAGTAAACTCGTAATCAGATATTCCGAGGTTTCAGTTCTAAATAGTTTTGCATTTAAACTTTATACGTTAGCCTACTATTATTACTTACCATAACTACCATTACTTACATATTAAAACTTTAATTAATTAACATATGAGATATACGTTTATTAACTTTTACATATTTTTCAAATTAAAAATATATAGTACTAAGAAAAAATTATTTAATGTATAAAGTTTATATATTATGGTTTTATGCACAGAGTATTTAACAAGGCATTGTTTACGATGTATTAAAAAAGGGTTTAACCTTAACCTGTACACGGAGCCACAGATTAATCTCCCATCCGATGGACAACGGCCTTTCCAAGTCCATCGGTATCCCCTACTGACTGAGAGTATAGCGGGATATTTGAGGAGATATATCTCAGTGCTGGCACGGATGGAATTCGAAAATCATCGTCACCAAAAGGCAGTATATCGCGGCGGCTCTCTGTGACACGGCGGTTGACGGGTCTGGGTTCGAGTCCCGGGATGGCATAGTTGTATTGAATGGGATGGTGTCGGGATGGATTGGTGTTTTTAAGTTGTATTAGAAACTAGGACAAGCTTGATAGAACTTTTAGGTTATCTCTGCGTTTATTTTAAAATTTTAAAAAATTAATATAAAAATGGTAGACAATTTGAAGCAAACGTTCAATTTTACCTAATTATGTACATATCTATTATTTCTTACATACAATGAACGGAAAAATGAAAACATCCTCATCTTATGTTAATGGGGAATCAAATTAGTGACTCCTTAACTGGTTAAATTTTTATGGAAACACAGATCTGAAAATAAATGGAATATGTCATTTAAACTGTTGAAATTTCAAATTTGAACATCATCATCATCTTAAAGAGTTATCAAAATTTGAATATTGAAATAACAGAGAAGCAACAATAAGAAATCACCTCAGATGTTAATGAAAACTTAAAAAAAAAGTTTCGAACTATTTAGTAAAATAAATGCATATTTTAGAATTTTTGCAAATAGTTCTTTCGATAATTGTAAATTTTACACAAGTTTCTTTGGCATGACTTTGCTGCTGTAAAGTATTCAAGCTTCCATAGCGCTTTAAATATCGGACAAATATTGTTCAATATCGAGATTGAGATAGATTTGAATGATATTTATCTAGTTCTTATCTAATATAAGAAGAAGAAAATTGTTTTGTGTGTCTGTCCGCTTATGCACTGCTCCCAGAAGAGCTAGAGGCTCCAAACTTTTCGTGAAGGTTCTCTTCAGCCAGTGGAAGAATACAGGCTATGTGCGAATCCGCTGAGGTCAACCAAAATTGGAGTGGGCGGCTTTGAATTTCCCAAAATCCCCATAGACTTAACATTAACGGTAGAAAGTCATTCAAAATAGCTGTTACCATCAATAAATTTGAAATGAAGTATACATCAAACTAATTTCTTTCTGATTTCGCGAGAAAAAAACATTGTTTAGTTTGTTGGCTCAAGAGTGCGTGTTCGTAGATAATTGAAGTCGTTCTAATTAAGCAAGAGCGGGACACGAGATTATTTGTTGAATGTTTTTGAAATGAAAGCTTCAAAAACTATGAATTCGTATCGGATATTTAAATAATTAACTTAATTTATAAAATATGTAAAAGTAAATAAACATAATATATTAATTAATAACAGTTTTAATATGTTAAATAATAAATAATGTTTTTTTATTAAATTATATATAATAATTATATATTATTTTATTATGCACCGCATATTAAACAATACGCTGTGCATAATACCTTGTTAATACATTATGCAATATATCATTCTAATGCACTGTGCATGTTAAAAAACACGCTATACATCCTTGAAGGTTGGCCACCATCTGTCGCCTAACAGCTGTCCTTCCTTCTCTGATCCCTTGAGGTCGTTATGACCTGGCCATTTGGGGTGGGTGTGGCTCAGTCGGTAGCGCGCCAGACTCATAATCTACAGTTCCCAGGTTCGAGTCCTTAGCTGGGTCAACGTTGATATTTATCTCCGACAAACTCCCTGCCTTGACCACAGTCAGTAGAGGACACCGATGGGCTTGGAAAGGCCACCTCCATCGGATGGGACGTTAAACCGTGCCCCCATGGGCGGGAGATCTATCATGTGCATGTTAACCCTTTCAGGACCATAAGGTTTCTAAGAGTAAATATTAGTATGTAACTGTTTATTTTAGTTTGTTTAGAGGTAAAATAAATAAAAATTATAAGAAAAATACATAACAATGTGTAGTTTTTTTGGAATTTTATGGGAAACATTTTTCCCAATGGACTATAAAGGTAACACAAATTATAGTTAGGCTTATTATGCAGTGTCTTTTATTTATTGGTTTATTAGAACAAAATGTTAACTAAAATAATACAAAATTATGAAATAAAATTACTATACAAAATAATGTGTTAATTATGATATTCTGCGAAGCAATTTCTTTTGGTAGTGAGGCAAAAATGGACATTGCACATAGTACATATATTATGCGTCCTGACAGTTCTGTTTTTGTTTTCTAAACGTTCCCGTTTACGTAATTGCGTTCGGCATACGTTCTATTTTGACATTCTGTATAAAAATGCAGATAAGGTTATAATTAAATACGACAATCACCAATTTTAAAATGGGAAAAATGCTTCCCTTAGTCGTGAAAGGGTTAAAGAACACATTGGATGGCCTTGACGGGAGGCTACAATCTGTCTTCCAACAGCTGTTCCAGTAGGTCCCCTCCCCCAAGTTTCTCTCAGCCTTTTGGGCCCTTGTGACCTGGCTATTTAGCTTATTGTGTGCCAAAAGGTGCCTCGCATTACTAAAACAACCAAACCTACCATTCTAAAATTCTTACGAAAACATTGTTGCGAATTATCTACACTACGAATATTTATTATTTTGTTCGCCTCCGTTCCAGTCGTTAAAATTCTGTAAGTGAAAAGCGCATACACCCCCAGATCCATTCCTGCATCGATTTTCTTAAAGGTTTTATCGCACATCCTCAGAAGAATAAGAAGAAAACTACAGTCGAAATCTCAAAGGAAAAAAATAAATCTTGATCTCCAACTTTACGTGTTTACTACACTGCAGTAGGGAAAGTGCTTGAAAAACACGTTAAAAACAAAATGCATCCTGTTTAGCTTTTCAGTCATGTGGCAGAATCTCCTCCAACCACAATTCCACTTCAAATCATCTCTCCGCTCCTGCACATCCCCAGCTGTTGAGCTTTAAATAGGAAAGTTCAAAAGGAAAAAAAAGCCCACAAAATTTAGTGGCGAAACTGGTGTGTTGCGGTGAAAATCCCAGACATCCCCTATATTTATTGATTACCTGCCATTTCCACTACAGCCGATTTTCCTTCTATTTCAAACAAATTAATATCTATTTGCACATATTTCGATTTACAGCGTTAGAGGCATGGGGGAATACAGCATAAGCCGAATTTTCACCCTGGAATCCCATTATCTGGGCCAGAAGCTTTTGTGCCCGAGACGGGCATCTCGCCTAGTCACGCAAGGAATGATTTATCTGCATCGGGGATGCCGTTTTCTTTTCGCAAATGGTTTCGCGAAAATCTCTTTCTGTAAAAGAAGGGTTGCCAGGAAGGGATTCCTTCTCTTCCCACTCTGCCCTTCAAAGTTTAAGTAAAATAATAATATGGCATGTTGCTCTAATCACAGAAAATCACTCGTGCGAAGGCATTGTTGCTTGTTGCGTTTCGACATGTATTTTATTGTTTGGTCTTTAAAAAAAAAAGAAATACTCTCTTTCTTTGTATTTTCATTGTAGTAATAAAAGATATACATCTGTGTTACTCTTAGACTGTGATACTGTTTTATTTTCCGCTTTACATTCGCTTGCTTTAAGTATTGTAATAAACATTTATACTGTAACATAAGAACTTTAACAATAAAAATGTTTTTTTGCTGAGCAACATTATAAAGGGTTAAAACATTATAAAGGTTATAAACATTTACAACAACATTAAAAACAACATTATAAACATTACATTTACAACAACATTATAAAGGTTGGGTTAATTTAAATCTTAACGGCATTTTTTCCACACAGTGGCCAAGTCAAAAGACTAAAAGCGCTTACAGAAGGTTAGGTGAAGGAGACCCACTGGACGACTGTTAGGACAGATGGTAGTTTCCCGTCAAGATCATCCACAGTGGGTTCTTTAATATGAAGGGTATGACTCTCCTGCTGAAGGGGCAAAGATTAACATCCTATTAGACATTATGCCAAAGGTTTAGGGAATCATACTAAGTGTTGTTTTTTTAAAGACCTTTTCTTCACATCGTAGAATTAAGGAATTATAACATTATAGAATATAGGTTCTATAATGTTATAATTCCTTAATGGAATTATAACATTATATTCTCATTAAGTAATTATAATTAATTAAGCTTATTTACAGGAACAGTTGTTTAAATTACGAAGCCAGAGGCGAAAATAAAGAGAGCAAATTTCCCCTATGGCGAGTTGAGGTGGATCAGCTTACGACTGAGTGGCAAGTCGCCTAACTAAATTTTTAAAAAAGTAAATTGTGTGCAAATGTACAGCTTGCTTTTTTATTCAGTAGGAAGCTTTGTTAATATGCAGAGGAAAGATGTGAAATAAAATAATTCTTAATAGTAAGAATTTGTTAAATGAGAATGCGTTGCTCCTGGACTTCCTATATATACATATACATTGGTCCTCAAAATTTAAATTACAACGCCATTTTATTTCAATAGAAAGTTAAATCCGAGACTCTGTAACTTCTAAAATTATCCTATAAATGGCTTATTTTTGAAAGTTAAGAGAATTTAGATTTTAGAAATTTGAATGAGATTGTTAATTTTGCAACACCTGAAACATAAATTTTCAACACATAAAGCTTCACACATTTTACCTTTATGCTAAAATGTGTGAAGATAAATTAACCATGTCATTCAAATTATCCAAAGAGAGATGGAATTATGGAAGTTTTCCATCTCTTTATTTCTATATCTTTATTTCTATATCCAGTGTTATGAATATAAAAATAGATCCATTTATATTCAGAGTTCGGATGATAAGAATAGCAATGACAATCATAAGATTTCACCTAAAAAGTTACTTAAAACTTAAATAATAAGTATTGCTTCTGGACGTTTAATAAAATAAGTGTAGGTTTTAGATATTTGCGTCAGTAATTCTTCCAACAATTTAGTAATTATTCCGATATTCGTCAATAATTTATGAGTTTCATAGCAGTGTATTAATAATGTTAAATATTCCAGTTACCATAACTCATAAATAAACAATAAAAATAAATACCCCCCCCCCCTCAAGCAGCTGCTTGCCACAGAGTTCTGACAGGAGCCTGTCAGTTTATATGCCATAGTAGAAGGTCTGAGAGGATGGCAGGATCTCAGCAGAAAAAACGACACGAACATCCATGCCTTATCCGGGGATCGAACCCAGGTCCCTTAGATCAGTAGTCAAGCGCGCTAACCACTCAGACCACATATTAAATGCTAAAAAAATCGAGATTTATATAGATTTAATTAAGATCTTTAATTTATTTTCAGTACCATTTTACCATAGAAAGCTTTTTTAAGAAGTTACAGTGTTTCGAAGTTAGTTTTCTATTGACAAAAAAATGGGGTTTTAACTTAACTTTTGTGCACCATTGTAAATAAGATATGCAATTCAGTTTATAAAAGACTTGGCAATTTAGCAAAGACGACTAACTGTACACATTCCGTACACAACTGAGTGATTATCGATTAAAGGTTATCGAGGAAAGCTTTCATGTTTGAAGACCGCAAATTGGCTGGAGCTTACAGTAGACCCTGCAGCCAGTTAACACCAACTGCGAGAACAGTTAGCCGCGAGAGCAACGCTCCGGTGAAGTATGGGATACGCCGAAACCAACAATGTAAAAGGACACGAGTCACGGAACTTACACGTGAATGCTATTAACAATGGATGCTTCGATAATGGAAATTCTGTTCGGCATTGTCATGATATCCGTTTCTTGTTTTTGTACTTATTAAAATAACTTTTTTTTGTCCTTATTAAATGTTAGTCGATAACGTTAACTTTATGATAAGTTAGAAAGCTGAAAACTAATTAATTTCTTAATGGGCTTTCTTGGAGCACTTGTGATATGGGATGGATTTGTGGAGCTGGTGTTGATGTGTGTTTCTAACACGGCTTTCTCCTTTGATGATTTTAATAACAACATATACATATGCAATGCAGATACACCGAAGAGCCAAAACATTATTACCAGCACGTCTTTATGCAAATCGAAGCAACTACAGGAAAAGATGGCGCATGTGAAAGTCAAACGGTATAAATAACACCTGATACTGAGCTCTGTTAATCAGTGTTATTCTTGTTTTTCAGATGGGAGAGTTTGACAAAGGCCAAATTGTAATGGTCAGACGACTGGGTCAGAGCATTTCCGAGACGGCAAGGCTTGTGGGATGCTCATGGTCAGCCGTGGTTAGTACTTCCAAAAAGTGGTCCGAGGAGGGAAAAAACACAAACCGCCGAGAAGATGTGGACCGACCATGGCTCATCGATGCTAGAGATGAGCGAAAGCTATCTCGTATGGCACGAGCCAACAGAAGGGATACTGTGGCGCAATTTACCCGCAATTTAAATGCTGGTGACGGGAATAATGTGTCACAACACACAGTACATCGAACCCTGTTGAAAATCGGGCTGGGTAGACGCAGGCCGCTCCGAGTGCCCATGCTAACCTCAGTTCACTTGCAAAAGTATGCGCAATGGGCACGCGAGCATCTAAACTGGACCTTAAATGAGTGGAAGTAGGTCGTCTGGTCTCATGAATCTCGTTTCCTGTTGCACCATGTGGATGGCCGGGTATATGTGTCGTTTACCTGTTGAAGTGTTGCCACCAGGATGCACTGTGGGACGAAAACAAGCTGGTGGAGGAAGTGTAATGCTTTGGGCAATGTTCTGCTGGGAAACTCTTGGTCCAGTTATTCATGTGCAGGAAACTATGACGTCTACCAACTACCTAAACATCATTGCAGACCAGGTACATCCTTTCATGGCAATGGTATATCCCTCTAGTAGTGCCTTCTTTTAAAAAGATAATGCACCACGCCACACTTCCCGGATTGTTCGAGAATGGTTTGCAGATCATGAGGAAGACTTCCAGGTATTGTCCTGGCCTCCAAATTTCCCAGACATAAATCCAATTGAGTATCTGTGGTTTGTGTTGGAACAGCATATCCAATGTGCAGTGACACAACCACGTAACTTACAAGAGTTAAAGAATCTGCTGATAACGTGTTGGTGCCAGATACCACAAGACACCTTTAGAAATCTTATAGCGTCCACGTCTCGCCGGGTAAGAGCTGTTTTGGCGGCATGTGGAGGACCAACATCATATTAGTCAGGTGGTCATAACGTTTTGGCACTTCGGTGTATTTTGGAAGAATATTTTGAAAAGACACTATACTGAAGGGAAGCAATAACTATTACACCATTAGGTGAAAATAATTTCTTAAATTAAAATGAATACCGGAATGACGACCTGATTCAACCCAGGTCAGGATTTAGAAAAAAATAAGAAAAACGAAGACATTATTGCATGTTTGGGGAGATTTTGAGGGTGTAGTGCACTTCGAACCAGTTAGCGATGACGTGCTATCAACACCGACCTCTACTCAGCACAATTGGAGCGAGTTCACTCTGTGATGCTTCATCACTACTCAGGATTGGTAAGCAGGCATCATGTACTCCTCAAGACTCCAACAAGACAACGTAAAATTACACACATTACTTCGGACCAAAGAAAAGCTTCGAGAACTCGCATTTGAAATACTTCCTAACCAACGTACTGCAGACCTAGCTCCTTCCGACTACCACCTCTTTCGCTCCGTGGCTCCGTCCAAACGTTTCAGGTTGGGTTGTTTTGCCACTGAGCGTCACGTTTTTGCACACAATGGGCTAAATGGCCAGGTCACAGGGACCCCGAAGTCTCAGAGAAGGTTGGGGGAGGGTACCCATTGGAACAGCTGTTGGAAGACAGATAGTAGATTCCCGTCAAGGCCATCCAGTGTGTTCTTTAACGTGCACAGAGTATGGCTCTCCCATACACGGGACCACGTCTTAACGTCCCATCCGACGGACGGCGGTCTTTCCAAGCCCATCGGTGTCCCCTACTGACCGTGGGCACAGCGGGGAATTTTGCGGAGATAAATCTCAATGCTGATCCATTTGGGACTCGAACCTGGGAACTGCAAATTACGAGCCTGGCGCGCTACCGACTGAGTCACCCCCGCCCCAAACATTTCAAGAAGTCGAAATCGGATGAATTCCGGTGAATGAAATCGAACTATTGAAAATGAGGTTTGTATTTCACAGAATAAGGTTTGTTTTCATATTGTAATAATCATTTCTCAAGTAGACGATAAAAATCACAAACACACCAAAAAAAAACACCAAATGATTTAGCGTTGAGGTGTCGAGCACAAAGCTGTAACTGGGACAGATTATTGATTGATCAGATGGTTCAGAAAAATGTTCAAATGATTCATCAGAGATGGGAGATCCTTAAATTTATATTTGCGATTTATTGCTAGATGAACATTGCGCTGCTTTTTCTTTTCATAGAAAGAATTAACAAATTTTATTTCCTGCTTCCCTTTTGCCCTATTTTAAAGGTTCTCAAACTTTTCTGTTCACTTAACACTTTGGATTGGGTTGTTTTACTCCAGAACATTACTTTTGTGTATATAATGGAATAAATGGCCAGGTCACAAGGGCTTTAAGATCTCAGATTAAGTTTAATGAAGGGATCCACTGGTCAGTTGTTACGTGAGAGATGGAAGCCTCTCGATTAGACTCTTTATCACGTTCTTTAACATGCGCAACAAATTTATTTCTTGCACACAGAGCTACTCAGACTGTTTTTGCTAATGGCATGCGAATAAAGTTGGTGAAACAGACAGGTTTGTCTAACTTTCCGTGTATGACTTTAAATGTTCTTTTAAATATTCTTGGTATCTTGTCCAAATAATATTTTGATTAATAATTTGTTCGGAATTTTTATTTACTCATTTCTATTAAAAGTCTTTGAATTTTTATTGAAAAATATGTAGCAGAATTAACTTTAATAACATTCCTTTCAGCAATTTACGAATTTTTATTTTTCCATGAAGACATAATTTCATTACTTTTCAGTCTTCATTAAAAAATTAACGCATTAAAACTACACGACCTACCGAACTATTAGCGAATTCCCATGATGTATCAATGGGGAATCTAAATTCGATGATCTATAACTTCTGAAATATGCGTTTAGTGGAAAAATGTCGCTGAAGATAAATTAAGGATCATATAAAAATCTATTTAAACTCGATTCTTTCAACAATATTCATTCGGTATTTATAGTGTTAGGGATTTTGGAATATTAAACAATGAAATATGAGAAAAAATCGTTCATAATTATTTAATATTGAAAAAATTACAACTAAAATGTATATTTATTTCATTAAATGGCTTGAAACAATATTATTATTTAAATTTTAATATTCAATTCTTATGACGCATTACGGTTGTGAAATATTCTAGTTTTCATATCTGTTTAATACTGAACGAATATTGTTGAAAATTGAGATTCAAATTAATTTGATTGCGACCTTTATTTTATCTTTAGTCGCATGTTCCCATTAAATGCATATTTTAGAAGTTACAAAGTTGGAAGTTAGATTCATATTGACAGAATATGGAAATTCTTTAATATTTTCATAGGTCAGTGTATGAGATCATCACTCTTGATATTTCACAGATTTCATATGAAATCGTGTTAATGGAAAAATAGTTATGGCGGGGAGCAGCTGCAATGATATATTAAAAACTTAAAACCACATGACAATAGAAGGGCAAGTGAGGAAGGGATGTATATAATCGCAGTGATAATCCTTGAAACTTGCTTGATTTCAAAACTGACCTCTTTTAAGTCAGAAGTCAATTGTTTTCCTTGCTTTTTTCTGCCTCGAAGATTAAAAACGGTAGCAACGCTCACAAAAAAACATAGAGAACAAAATCAGAAAGAAAAGAATTTCTTTCGTTTCATTTTGAGAATTCTAGGTGAGTTTGTCTCTACACTCTCCAAGAAGTTGAGAGAAACAAAGAAAGAAAAAGAAAGTGCCAAGGACAAAAAAAAACATGGGATTTCGCGGTTTGTCTCGTGCTTTATGACGCACTTGACACTAATGAAGTTAATGACGTGAAGAACGAGCTTGGGAAAAAAAGCTTAGCTAGGATGTCACTGCTCCAGTCTCAGCATCTTCTACACCACCCACCCACCCACCCATCCGATCTACCCCCACTCCACTCCGCCGTTCCAGCTCTCCTTGTCAGGACACGGCAGGCGATGAATGAACTCACCTCTTACATTGGTATCAAGGTAGAGAAAAAAAAACAGAAAAGACAAGACACAAATAAAGAAAAAAAACGCAGAAAGATATCACTCAGTTTCTGGAACTTGTTCAGAACTGTTTTTTTTTTCATGCAGAGAATCAGAGGAATGCATCAGATCTTTTTTCTTCCGTAAGACTTTGTCAGTGACAGTTCGACTCTGTTATCGAGTTGGAGCTGACGAGAAGTGGGAACCACGTGGTTGAAGAGGAAGAACCAGAAATGGGAATTGGAGGTATGAAATCGACAGTTCCAAATTCTTAGTGAAACTCTGGGTAGAATTCTAAAATTAACGCCTAGAGGAAAATGGCGACTTAGAAATCGCATCAGTGATTAGCCTAGCAACGTTCATAATCAGCTAGTCTAGGCTAAAATCACTTACAGTATATTGCACTAAGAGTTCATAATGCACGTTTGTACAGTGCATGTGCTTCATTTTTAGACATAACAGATTTTACTGTTTTGCATGATTGCAAAAAAATGCACATTAACTATTTGAATTCATGCTTGTTAGCATTTTTTAAAAATATTTGAGTGTTATGTATTATGTACAAACATAATGTAAACCCATTGGTACAAACATACGTACACCTGAGTGTGTAATCATCTAGATGTGCTGAGTGTTACGTATGTTTGTACATACTGGGTTACGTACTTAGTTGTACACGTTGAGTGTTATGCATGTTTTGAGTGTTACATATTTAGTTTGTATGTGCTGTGTTATGTATCAGTTGCCGTACGTCTTATATATGATTTGAGGGTTACATGTTTTGTGTTTGTACTTACCGAGTTAGTGTTTGCATGCACAAAATACATAATTCAGCATGTGCAAACGCTAAATGCATAATATTCAGCACGTACAACAAGTAAATTAACTCAATTAGTTGTAGTATGTGCTGAGTATTATGCATTTAGTGCTTTGTACATACTGAATTATGTATCTTGTGTTTGTACATACTGAGTAACTTTAGTGTTTGTATGTGTTATGTATTTAGTTGTTGTACGTGGTGATTTTCAGGTATTTAGTGTTTGAATATATTGAGTACTTAAGATTTAAAATATGATCCTTATTATTGTTTTTTGTTTTTTTGCACATACTGTTAGATGTTATGTGTTACGTATATCTGCTATATATTGTGTGTTGCGTATAGTATATGTAGTTCTCTTACCCATTATGCGTTGTACATCACATATTCTACATATGTTATGTACCCTATATATCTTGGGTGCGTTGCGTTGCATATACAATATCTATTACGTTCTGTGGATGACACTCAACATCTGGCATATTCTTATTTACTATTTTTATATATTGAGCGTACAGTCACTCAAAAAAGTATCCGAACGCCATGGTTAATTAAAAAATTCAGAAAAAATATCTGGCAACGATTTTTTCAGAAATTAGTGATCTGGCATCCTTCGTGTACTGTACACGAAGGTTGCCAGATCACTAATTTCTAAAAGAAATCGTTGCCAGATATTTTTTCTGAATTTTGTAATCAACCATAGCGTTCGGATACTTTTTTGAGCGACTGTACCATGCATGATGCACTATTTGTTGTTCACTTCAGCATGGTCCATATTTTTGCTCTTTACAACGCTGAAAAGTGTTGCGATTTACTAAACGCTGTATGCGTTACATTACGTTACGTATGAAGGGTTTGGGTTGTTATACTTATGAGAGCCACTTTTTTGCACACAACCTGCTAAATGGCCAAGTCACAAGGACCCCGAAGGCTCATAAAAGTCTGGGAGAAAGGACCAGACACTGGAACAGCTTTTGGAAACAGATGGTAGTCTCCCATCAATACCATCCAGTGTTCTTTAAAGTGCACAGGATATGGCTCTCCTGCACAAGAACCACGGCTTAACGTCTCTACGACGGACGGTGGACTTTACAAGCTCTAACTGAGAGCAGGGCGGGGAGTTTGTCGGAGATAAATTTTAACGATGGTCCAGCTGGGACTCGAACCTGAGAACTGCAGATTACGTATTTAGTTCAATTTTTTAATGTGTCATGCGCTACGCTTTAATTAAGTCTTTAAACATGCCTGTTAGAGTGCTAAGGTTAGAGCAAGACTAATTGCTACCTTGAAACTAAGTTTAATTTTTGTATAAAGACAAATCACTGTTTTACAATTTAACAGAAACCATTCGTGTAGACTGGTCTTGTTTCTGAGTTTTCATTTCATACAGAAAAAGTAAAAGTAATTTGTTATATGGTGAAGAAAAGTTACTGATCATTCTCCAGAGTGTTAGCGACTAATTAAGGCAAATGTCTTAAGAAGTTTCTAAAAACTTTCTAAACTAATTCTTCTCTTTGTAACACAGTGACGAAAAAAAAATCCAGCCGTTTAATTCAAAGTTTTTCAGTTCATATTACAGCAGCTAACGCAAATGAGAATTCGAAACCGGAGATAACGCATCGGACAAGTCACAGTACCTGATTATTTAGTTAAAGGTAGCCCTAGACCGGTTGGTACCAGACACATTGAACGAAATCATACAGTTCGAGTTGGTAGTGCCTGGATTTTCCTGGCTAGTCTTATATCTGCTTTCATCTAGAATCAGAAAACCTACTGATGTCAGTTACTGGTGATGTGACATGAAGACGTTGTAACCTTAGAACCGTGACGTCATAAAATTGAAGCTCATACTAAATTTTAAAACTGTGAATTTAAAATTTTAAAACATAAAAATTTTAAACTCATACTGAATACTAAAAACCATTAAGGCAAAAAAATTCATGATACGAGATGTGGAACAAAGCAATAAACCTCCCAGTGCAAAGTTGATCCCCGTAACATTACCGAATGTCAGCTTCAATTCCTTATGTGACTAAGAGATAGAAAAAAATTAGGAATGGGGTTTTTTGGGTTGTTTTACTTCTGAGCAGCATTTTGTTTTTGCACACAATGGGCTAATTAACAAGGTCACAAGGACACCAAAGACTCATCAAAGTTTGAGGGGAGTGGTATTCACTGGACAGTTATTAGGAGGCAGATGAAGCCGTCCGTCAAGGTCATTCAGCATGTTCTTTAACGTGCACAGGTTATTCTCCACAAGGAACCATGGCTTTATGTCCCACTCGACGGAATGCGGCATTTCAAAGCCTATCGGTGTCCCCTTTCTGACCGAGAGCAGGTTGGGGAATAGCGGAGATAAATCGCAACGCTGCCGCAAGTGAGTTTTGAACCTGGACTACAGAATCAGACGACGACTACTGATCAGAATTCGACGGAATGCGGCATTTCCAAGCCCATCGGTGTCCCCTTTCTGACCGAGAGCAGGTGGGGGGAATAGCGGAGATAAACCGCAACGCTGCCACAAGTGAGTTTTGAACCTGGACTACAGATCAGACGACGACTACTGATCAGATTTCGACGGAACGCGGCCTTTCCAAGCCCATCGGTGTCCCCTTTCTGACCGAAATCAGGTTGGGAGAATAGCGGAGATAAATCGCAACGCTGCCAAAAGTGAGTTTTGAACCTGGACTACAGAATCAGACGACGACTACTGATCAGAATTCGACGGAATGCGGCATTTCCAAGCCCATCGGTGTCCCCTTTCTGACCGAGAGCAGGTGGGGGGAATAGCGGAGATAAATCGCAACGCTGCCACAAGTGAGTTTTGAACCTGGACTACATATCAGACGACGACTACTGATCAGATTTCGACGGAATGCGGGCTTTCCAAGCCCATCGGTGTCCCCTTTCTGACCGAGAGCAGGTTGGGGATTAGCGGAGATAAATCGCAACGCTGCCACAAGTGAGTTCTGAACCTGGACTACTGATCAGACGACGACTACTGATCAGATTTCGACGGAATGCGGCCTTTCCAAGCCCATCTGTGTCCCCTTTCTGACCGAGAGCAGGTTGGGGATTAGCGGAGATGAATGGCAATGCTGCCACAAGTGAGTTTTGAACCTGGACTACAGAATCAGACGACCACTACTGATCAGAATTCGACGGAATGCGGCATTTCCAAGCCCATCGGTGTCCCCTTTCTGACCGAGAGCAGGTTGGGGAATAGCGGAGATAAATCGCAACGCTGCCGCAAGTGAGTTTTGAACCTGGACTACAGAATCAGACGACGACTACTGATCAGAATTCGACGGAATGCGGCATTTCCAAGCCCATCGGTGTCCCCTTTCTGACCGAGAGCAGGTGGGGGGAATAGCGGAGATAAACCGCAACGCTGCCACAAGTGAGTTTTGAACCTGGACTACAGATCAGACGACGACTACTGATCAGATTTCGACGGAACGCGGCCTTTCCAAGCCCATCGGTGTCCCCTTTCTGACCGAGAGCAGGTTGGGGATTAGCGGAGATGAATGGCAATGCTGCCACAAGTGAGTTTTGAACCTGGACTACAGAATCAGACGACCACTACTGATCAGAATTCGACGGAATGCGGCATTTCCAAGCCCATCGGTGTCCCCTTTCTGACCGAGAGCAGGTTGGGGATTAGCGGAGATACATGGCAATGCTGCCACAAGTGAGTTTTGAACCTGGACTACAGATCAGACGACGACTACTGATCAGATTTCGACGGAACGCAGCCTTTCCAAGCCCATCGGTGTCCCCTTTCTGTCCGAGAGCAGGTTGGGATTAATGGAGGTAAATCTTAATGCTGGCACAAGTGAGTTCTGAACGTGGACTACAGATCAAACGACTTCTGATCAGATTTTGACTGAATGCGGCCTTTCCAAACCCATCAGTGTCACCATCCTGGAGTACTGTCGACTGAGCCAAGTCGTGCTCCTTGGGAAATTGGTTTGAGACAGATCATATGAGAATGACGCTACGTAGTTGATTTTTCATTCATCAGAAATTAATTTCGCCAAAATATAGTACTCTAAAAAGTGCAATGCATGTTTTTCCCCTTTGTTTAAGTGATCTCTTAAAATATACATTTTTAAGAATGTGCAGTATGCAATATGCAGAGTAATTCATAAATACCTGAACACTTTAAAAGTTTTATTACAACGAGAATTATAACGAGATAAGCACATATAGCATACTAATAGACAAAAGTGCTCTCAAAGTTTTGATTTCTCATTGGAAATTCTCAACATGAGCTCCTCTGGTGACTTTTTCCACCTCAACCCTGTATTCCTCCCACACTTTGATCAAGTCGTCCCGCGAGATCCCCGCGACCGCATTCGTGATCCTTCCTTTCAATTCGTTCAGATTACGTGGCAAAGGCGGCACGTAGACGATATCCTACCCCACCTCCCCCCCAAGAAAAACTTCCATCGGCGTCCGGTGATCTTGACGGTCATTTCAAAAGCATGGAGTCATCAGCATCGCCATGTCCTATCCATCGTCATCGCAGATTCTCATTGAGACGCAGTCCCTAACAGTGAAAAAGAATCGAAGAATTCTCCTATCGATCTGTATGATTTATGGGACAACGTTTTGAAAGTGTTCAGGTATTGACGACTAACTCGGTAAGCAGATACATTTGCTATTATTTTTTGCATTCTGTTCCAGTTATTAATGGTTTACGGAAATAGGGGGAAGGGATAGTCCTTGTTTCCCCCCTCCTAGATCCGAACGTGTATGCTGTCAACAGCTAAATTTCCATAGAGACCAAGGGATTAAAAGGTAGATCTTTTTTTCAAGTGTAAATTTTGAAAGCTTTATTTATTTATTTATTTTTATATTTTAAATATAGCGTTAAAATGCATAAATTTAATAGTTTTAAAATATGGCGATTTTTTATTTTATTTTGCTTATTATAATATTACATAAGGATAAAACATATCACAGATGTGATTAATTAATTGAATTGAATGTTTCTGTTTCGTGGTATAGTTTGTTATTTTTCATGAACGTTTGTGTATTTGTTTCTTTATTGAAAAAAAAAACATTTCAAACTATTCAATAGATAACATTCATTTTCAATGAGGAAATTATTTTTGATGTAGCCTAAAATTTCCACATTAGAACAAGAATGATAATACAGAGTTGATAGCATTGATTTAAAAGAACTTGTGAATTATTAATAACAAAAGTTTCCAAACGACTATAGTTTTAGGTACAGCCCGTTGACACATAGTGCGGGTGGGAACTACAGTAATTACGAGGAGACTGCGAGACTGCGTAGTTGACGCGATCACGGATCATTGGCTATAAGGAATTATCACTCTCAAGCAACTTATGCTCTATGACACGGCTCTATGAGAGTAACTTTTCTCAGCATATAATGTCCTGCTTAGTCCTATTAAGTGAATTTTACTTTTGTTTTTTCCAAAGAAAATGGTGCAATAGAACTACATTTTTCGGATTCTCATATCGTAAAATATCCATAGAATAGATTTTTGTGAATAAAATGAGTTTTTCCGATGAGAAGGACGGGAACCCAGCTCTATTGCAAAGTATTCTAACCACTAAACTAACACCAGCTGCGTAATTTACTCAGCTCTATTCCAAAGTATTCTAACCACTAAACTAACACCTGCTGCATAATTTACCCAGCTCTATCCCAAAGTATTCTAACCACTAAACTAACACCGGCTGCGTAATTTACCCAGTTCTATTCCAAAGTATTCTAACCACTAAACTAACACCGGCTGCGTAATTTACCCAGTTCTATTCCAAAGTATTCTAACCACTAAACTAACACCGGCTGCGTAATTTACCCAGTTCTATTCCAAAGTATTCTAACCACTAAACTAACACCGCTGCGTAATTTACCCAGTTCTATTCCAAAGTATTCTAACCACTAAACTAACACCGGCTGTGTAATTTGCCCAGTTCTATTCCAAAGTATTCTAACCACTAAACTAACACCGGCTGCGTAATTTATTCATATTTTTCACAACACTATTGACTTCTGTATCAACAGGTAGCTCGTTGAAGGAATATTGTTAAAATGTTTTTTTACAAGTATCGAAAAAATATTTTTTAAGCAAAATTCTCTGTTTATTTCAGTATAAATTTTAAATTACATATGCCTAATACTGATCTCTCATCGATCTTTATATTTTTAAAAATAAAAGCTTTTGTTTAAAAGTACATAATTTTTTTTTTGCTTCGTCTTCTTCGTGTGCATTAAATTTTTACTTTTCTTCTTATTTTTATATACTCAAATGATAAAAAATATAACATTTGTTTTCCATTTCTTCTTCTGGAGCATTAAGATTTTAAATTTTAAATTTTCACTTTTCTTGCGGGAAATAAAACACTAACCAATGTGTTCAGCATTTTCTCTGATTCAATTGCTTTTAGCTATTGGGTAAAAAATTTGTGATGTTTGCATAGCACGTAAAATTAAGATGATTTTATTTTTAAGAGTTTTCCTAGTCTTTTCAAGTCTCTTGACCTAGAGCAACCAAAAACTTTGCAATTCAATGTTTTTACAGAAAATAGATTGGTACTAGTTAAACCTAGACAATCGGCGAGAAATATATGAAACACTCTTCCCTCAATAAGTTCATTCATAACATTTCACCGTTAACGTAGTACTCCAGTCAAACCTATCGTCGTTAACGCGCAACTATATTTATTATATATGGCGACGGCAGTGCCCCCCAGAAATATCGGACATTTTTCGAAGGATCACTCTCGATTCACGGTAGCTAGGAACTCTATCTGTTACCGCAATAGGGGTAGAACTAAATGGGACCTCCACAACAAATTTGGGACCGATCGCTCAAGTATCCGCGAAACTACGGGGAAACAGACAATTTCTGTTACAGATGACTTCCGTTCGTTCGCCCGAAATTGCTGCTGTTATATAATATGATGTTCAAAAACGTCTTCATTTTCAGGCGGTTGTGGTAAATTAAGTCCTTTTGATAATTTCCTTTGTACAGGGTCATTATAAAAATGCACATGATTTAGAGTGTTATAATCTATTAAATAATTAAGTAACGAATGAAACTGTGCGTTCAAAGTATCAACTTTTATAGTTTCATTTTGTGTTAAGACTTCAACGTTGGCGCTATGCTTGTCTCAGCATATCTGGTGTAACGCTTGCAACGGCTGCAGTGATTCTTTTAAATGTATTAAAGTACGAATTTTTCCGTAATAAAGGATGTTTTTAATGTATCCCATGAAAGCGAAGCCAAATGGGTTTAAATCGGGACTTCGCGGGACCGCAAAATCGATCCATTTCCACCGATCCAGCGATTTGGAAATTTGGCATTTAAGACATGTGACATATCAGCCACCATGTGATACTAACTCCACGATGTTATAACAGGAAACTTTGGACACAAAATTACATTTTTTATTTGAATATTTAATAAAATATAACATTTTAAAACTATCGGTAATCTTCTGAAATGACTTTATATCTTATTTTGCCATCCACTTATACATTATCAGCAAAATTCCCTGGATATTTTAATTAGACAATCATTACGTTCCCTTTGGGATACATTCAAAATTCGGACGGTTATTGTCTGACAGTATGAATAAAAATGACTCTAGTTTAAGCCTTTGCTATGTGCAGTTAATTTTACCTCTGAGCTGCACTTTTTTGCACACAATGGACTAATTTGGCAAGATCACAAGGACCCCACAAACTCAGAGAAAGTTGGGGGAGAGGACCCACTGGTATAACTGTTGGAAGACAGATGGTAGCCTCCCGTCAAGGCTATCCAGTGTGTTCTTTAACGTGCACATGGTATGGCTCTCCCGCACACAGGGCCAAGGCTTAACGTCTCATCCGACAGATGGTGTCCTTTTCAAACCCATCGGTGTCCCTTACTGACCGTGGGCAGGGCGGGGAATTTTGCGGACATAAATCTGAACGCTAACCCAGTTGAGACTCGAAGCTGGGAACTGCAGATTACGAGCCTGGCGCGCTACGGACTGAGCCACCCCCGCCCCTGCTATGTGCAGTAGAGAAGGATTTGTTTCATGCTGAAGTGCTTTAAAGTCTCCTTTTTTTTCTGTTATAATTCTATTGAAGATTATAACGATGCAGCATTGCGTAGTGTTACAGTTTACTAAAGCGTGATTGAGCATTGAGAATTGTAACGATATTCGATGCAATTAGAACAGATATAAAGTGATTGTCAAATCGGAATCAGTCACGTGCCGCATTATATTTTGCAACAAAGGGTTTAGACTAGACTCCATTACGATTCAAACTGACAGATAACGATTAAAGGTTTGAATGTTTCTGAAAGGAAAGCTATAACGATGAAGTAATGACTCTCTGATTAATTGCCCAGAGTATTTTACTGATAATATGTAATATCACTGTAATATGCAACATTGCTCTGAAGTAAAATATATATATATATTTTGTCCCTTGTTTTACTTTAAACTTTCTAATTAATTTACGAGCTTTGTCTACTTTAAAATTCATGTAATTTTAGTTTATCCGATTCCACAGATTAAAGCAAAAACGTAAAAGTAAATTAACAGCCTCAATTGGTTTATCCATCTGAGTGTTCGCTGAAAAACAATTTGACATAAAAGCCTCATGATTGCAAAGCAGGTGACAAATTATCATGTAAATACTTTCATCCAGCACGTTCAAGACCTTCCGTTTCTCAACGGGGGACGCATAAGCCTTGTTTACGACGCCGAGAAAAAAAAAAGTAAGGGAAAAAAAATCAAAGCCAAAGATTTCTTTATGTTATTTATGCAGTTCGCCCCTTTTTCACCCCTCTTCCTTTCCCTATGCTCTACGTCCCACCCACCTCAGCTCACGCCCGTGGATGTTTCATCATGAGAGAATCCAAAAAGAAGTAAAAAAAAATGAAGAACTTCTCCCACCGAGTACGGTGCCCAGTCGCAAAGCTAGCACGCTCCGGGCTCGTCGAATCCCGGCTGATAACTAAGAATAGGGTGAACGTGACGCGCGTGTGAAATTGGCTGAGTTATCACTCACGAAATCACTCCCTACCCGTCGAGCAGTCAAAAAGTATTAGAGAGGGGAACCCCGAGGCTGGAAATAAGAGAAAGACTTCCTTTTTTTGAGAGAGAGACCAACCTAAGTTTATATACATACGAATCTTAGCCGACGTTCCGTTCTGATCGAGAAAGTAACGGTGGAAATAAAGAAAAACTTTTTTTTCTTCTCACACTTGAACTTTTATCTGTGTTGTCTGAATTTGAGTTTCGAAGTTTCGATGCGAGCGGGAACGATAAATACAAACAGACATTCATTTGTTGCTGAAATCACAGCTGACAAGTTTTAAAACAACTTAAAAAAAAGCGACAAAACGAGATTTTTCCCCGTC